>CM028138.1:40120000-42620000 GCA_016271365.2 Neoceratodus forsteri | reverse complement strand
ACATTGCCAGGTTTGACTGGGCCTCCCCTAGAACAGGATGAGGCCTCCCGTGAGAGAATGGCCTTACCATTGAAAAACACTGAGATAGGGGGCAGGCCAGAGCCCTGATGTGCTTACTGATCTGTAAAGGAAAGGAAATAATTTGAAAAATGCATTTAAGATAGGGTAGTGCAAACCAAATACTGTACTATTTGAAATGAATAACTAGGGGATATGCAATAGGCTGACTCAAAATGTGCAATTTATCTTCAAGTGTGAGTGGGCAGGGCCATAACGCATGAGTGACAGAGCCACGAGTGAGTTATGGAAGCCCTGCCCACTCACACATGTTGATAAACTGTGTATTTTAAGTCAGGCTATTGTGTATTTGATACATACAACTGTACTTTACAAGTTACAGCTTTCAAATCAGCAGTTTGTTGAACATTTTGCTGTTTTTCTTTAATTGTAACAGGTGGCTTTAGTGCTGAACTAGACACTGTAATGTCATCAGCATTGTGAAGGCTACTCTTTGATTGGTTCAGCATTCCACTGAGATGATAGTAACCTTAAAAATGACCATTGTAGAGCTGGCCCGGTAGCGCTGAGGGTTGAGGTGCTGGACGCAACACACCTTGCACCACGCTGGCTACCCAGGTTCAGGAACGACCTCAAGTCATCAGGGCGCCAGCCGGGAAGGGGTAGGAGCAGGATTGAGCTGCTTGCTCACAGCTCTCCTCTCCTGGGGTAGATACTGTCCCACCCATAGTCCCATAACCACCGGGTGGAGGTCTGGTGGTGGCGCAGGCGAGTAGAGGGACGGCTGGTAGGGTGGGGCATCACGCAGGGCATGATGGGTGCATGCCACCACACAAATGCATCACATTGGGGACGTACGGGATTGGGACTGGGAGGAAAATGCAAAAACAGCAAAGTAGTGATTTAAAAAAAAAATAACCACTGTGACAACAGTAACAACAATATTTTTTTGATATGTTGTTGTTACTAATGTCACTTGCTAAGATACCATTTTTATCTTGTCATTTTTCCATCCACTTCTGTTGTATGTATATTACTGGTGCAGTAGTGCCAGTATAGTTAGGGTTGCCCAACAGGTTCTATGTTAAACCCCCAACTTTGCACCTCAATAACTTTAGAGGTGTTTGACAAAAGTGCCACAAATTTGGCATGCATTTTCTAGGAGGCAAGGTCTAAATATCTCAACATTTTCATTACAGTAGCTAGTGCAGTTTCTTTGATACACATATCTCATTTTCCTGTGGAGGGTTAATTTTTTCCTATACTTTACTTCAATGTGCCTTCTCTAGAGGTGCCACAGGAAAATTCCCTTGGCTAAAGGTACCTTAGAAAAGAGCCCAAAAAGGGAGCATTGAGCAGTTATACATTAACTACAAGGTTGAAAAGCATATTGTCAGCAATGAGACAAACTGAGAATACAAATAAGATGCATATGTTTTCAGGATTGCACTGATGACATGAAGGCTTCCTAAGGAGAGAGGGAACGGCGAGTAGGGTCACCATCCACCTCCACCCAACAGTGGAACCTACCTAAGTGAACTAGTGAACACCACTGAAAACTAAGTTTATGAACTTTGGCTCGGAGGAGAGAAAAAAACCCTATGAGGAGGAAATCTCTGGGGATCCAAGGCCTAGGTCACCTTCCCTCCAGGCTTGGGGTATTTTATTTCATTTAGTGACCGCTCAGCTGTTGCAGTTTAGAGATTGAATCGGTAGGGAAGTGGAAAATATTCCAATTTAGAGGAAGCTCTCACTCATTCCCTCGAATGGGAATGCCTTTGAAGGTTGCAAGACAAATCTCTGCAACAAGTTCGGCAAAGGCGGGAGGAGGGGAGAATGACTGCTGAGGCGCTGCTCGACCTACCTACCGACTATGCCAAATCAGTGAACCAAAAGCAGTCATAGGGAGAATGCATTGAAGCTGCCAATGGTAGTAAATTAATACTACAGCCAAAGGAGATCACGTTTAACCACCCCGCACAGCTAGTCATAAATACTACACCAGGAGCTGCTGTCAGAACAGCTAAAGCTACCCCCTGAGTGAGGACATTCCCACTATGGACCAGATGACAATGACCCCACCCCTGGTTTCACATGCTCAAGATGTGGACTTCAGTGCAGAGCAAGACAGTCGGCTGCAGGGGGGCCTGAGCCAGAGAAGGTAATGGTCATGTTTGGCAAGCCTCTGATTTATAAAGGAGAGATTAGGGATAACTATGAAGTGCTAATGGGAGTGGCCAGGTGAAGCCAGTGGCCATCGAGTGGGCATTGATATATGGCATGATTGTCTGAGATGATTTGACTGATACCGTGGATTGAAATGAATGGCTGATAAAATTGATGAATGGGAAGGCTCCTGATGGAAGGGAGGTTGAAAATGATTGAGTGATATAAGCAAAGTCAGTGAAAGCAAGCCAAGCAAATCCATTATGGAGCCGAATTAATGCGGACATAAATACTCTGAGGATTTTAGCTGTGAAGATAGTATTCAAACATGAAGTATTTGAACCACACAGGGCCACGACTCTCCACCACAACCCCCCAGTCCCCCACCATAGGAAAAACAAAGAAGCCGCAGTAAAGCACCGTGGCCCTCATGCAGATTTTAAAACTAGTTTACAGTGACAGCTGTAGTTGAGCTGACTTCCAGAGTATAGAAAGTGTAAGGAAAGGCAATGCTCTGAAAGCAACAGCAATTGCTTGGTATAATTGCATGTAAGCAGGTTTGAATCCCACGGAGAGTATATGGTGATGCAGGAGACTCAGGTCTGAGTCCCACCAAGTCGGTGACATAGAAGGTAGATATGTAGGCAGTGAGAGGCTGTGATGCCAGTGGTTGAAGCAATGAGTTTGGAATGCCAGTGACTGAGATTTAGCATAATTGAATTGATGAGGTTTAGCAGATGATTGCTATGGTTTCAGCAGGAATAGTGAATTGAAAGAGAGGCATGATACTGTAAATGCCTTTAAGGCAGAGTTAGGGCATTGTAAGGCAGTAAAACAAGGAGCAGTTGCTAGCTAGGCAGCAGAGCCATGAACCAGGTGTAATCAATTAAGTGGAGCAGGAGGCAGCAAACTGCAGAGTGAGCTAAAACATACAATAACAAGTGCAGGAAAACAGGTTTGGTAGGAGCCTGGAACACAAACAGATGAACACAGAACAAACAAAGGACAACAAGATATTAGGAAAACTAAAAACCCCGAAAGAAATGCAAGAGAAGACACAGACACAGGAGAACAGAAAACCAAACACACAAGGAAGCACACAGCATAGCCGAGGCACAATAATACAAACCAGAAGCAGGAGAACACAAACAACAGCAGTCCAGCACAAACCAAGCAACATCCAAGCAAGGTAATATGGGGAGGGGAGAGAGACAGACCGACAGAGCTTCCGACTGCAAAGAAAAAGTGCTTCAGAGAGTGGCTAGGAGGAACTGCTTATATAGCTCCATAAGGGGGTGTAGCTAGTTGCTTGTCTCATTGAACTACAGGCATAGCTTTCCAAATGTTTTGTTTTGTTTGCTATTTTTTTGTTTTTTTGCTGTCACCTACAGCCTAGATGGAAGGGAATTGTTTTCCAATACTTTCAGGACTGAAGCAGCCTGTGCCAAGGTAATGCCTTTTGAAGTTTTCATGAAAAAATATTAAATGCTGCCAGAGTCATACGGGTTTAAAGTTTTTCTTCGGAGTTGTTCTGAGCATGCTCAGTAGGGTTTTTGGATAACCGTCTGCTATGACACAAAAAATTCTGCATCGCAAGCTCTTTTTTCTTTCTTACCACTTGCTTCTCACAACATGAACATTTTTTTTTTTTATCATGACGGCCGCCATTTTTTCCCAAACTAAGAAACATGGAAAATACATAAAAATGATTTATTTAAAAAACAAACACTTAAAACATACTAAATGGGACCCATTTAGCTAGACTCTGCCTTTTGTTTTTTTTAAAAACATGGACAGAAATGCCTTTTCTGGGCACTCCAAAATCCAGGGTGTCCAGTTTAGCAAGAGGAGCCATCCACCCGTGTTCTCTGTATGAGAACAGCAGGACTTTCATGACATCTGTAGCCACTGATGGAGGCACGCTGCTGGCTGTTGTTGCAGCAGTGAGCTGGTGATTGCTTAGTCTGTCTTTCTCTCTCATCCCCATTTTATGTATCTATCTATCTATCTATATCTTATTATGCATCCGTTTGTCTATCTGCTATCTATCTATATGTCTGTCTGTGTCTGTCTATCTATGTATCTATCTATCTATAGCTTATGCATCCATCTGTCTATCTGCTGTCTATCTATCTATTTATATATCTGTCTGTCTGTCTGTCTGTCTATCTATCTGGCAGACCAGGGTGCCCACCCCCCACCACTACTTTCTAACCACATTCCCCTCCAGGCCACCTACCCCCTTCCCATTCTAGAACAGCAAACTGGGGTGCCCACCTCTGATACCACTTCATACTACCCACTCTCCTCCAGGTTACTTCCCCCCAAAATTGGCTGTGGCACCAGGGAACCCACCCCCAATGCCACCAAAGATTATCCCAACACTGGGGTGCTGTCACCACTTATTACCTTAACAAGATGCTAACAGCTGCCACTATAAGAACCGTTTTTAGGTTTCTGGCAATGATTCACTCATTCACTTGCTGCTCTGTGGTTGGTTTAAGAATGACTACTAAGAAAAGTAGACTCACATTGTCATGCAAAGTGGAGATTTTAAGTGAGACAGACAAAGTCCCGAAACTTAGTGCGCATGACATGGTGGTACATTTTGCTGAGCCAAAACCTTAGTGATCTCCTTAAGGATACAGAAAAAAGTTATGAACGAGTGTTACAGTAATTAAAAAAACTGCAGATCGTAAACACAAAGCAATGGCAAAGATATCGAGTGGAGGAAGCACTGCTGCGATGGTTCACCAATGCTACAGGATGGGAAGCTCTTATAAGAGGTCCACTTCTCCTTTAGAAGTTTCAGCAGCTAGAAAGTGCCCTAGGTAAGGCAGACATTAAGCCATCAGATGGTTGGTTTACCCAACGGAAACACAGGTGTCTGCATGGTGGGGATGTCTGGTGAATTTTTTATGGACTGGGTTATAGACTGGGACAGGAACCCAAGATACGGGAAGATAGACCTAATCCTTGATACGTTCACTTGTCATTCAGCTGTGGCTGGTGTTAGAAACATAAAACTTGCGTTCTTGCCACTGAACACTACATGGATTCTCCAGCCACTGGACCAGGGCGTCGTTCACTTTCCAAAATGGCACCATGTCTGTTTGATGCATGGGAAGCTGCTGGTCATCTTAGGTAGCAAGCTCAATCTTACTGCCGCTACCTACCGTACATTAAACAGATCAGCCTCATAAGAAACAATCGATCAGTGCTTCAGTGTTTCTTTTGGATGCTGTGCAGATGATCTACATAGCCTGGGAGTGTGTTTCACAAGAAATAATAGGTCAGTGCTTCAGTAAAGGAGGGTTTACTTGTGGCTCTACTCTACTTGACACCAGCCAAACTGATAATGCCGCTGACAGCAAGTAGCCCCACCTCCCCTGCCCTGCCAATGGCTCACTCATAAAGAGTTTGATCAGCTGTGCTCCCTAGGATATGAGGATCCTGTAGACAGTGACAGCAATGATGACATCCAGACAGTGGTGGAATCCCTTACGCAGAGCATCACCGAGGAGGAGAAGCCAGAGGATGAGGAAGCCAAGGGAAACGCAGAAGACACCCGTAACTACAAAAGATGTTCACCATGCTCTGCTTACCCTGCATCTGGCATTTGGGGAATGAGAGTGCATCGCCCGGACTGGGCCTTCCCGGCTGGAATCGAAAACACAAAAGCACACCCAGATTAAACAGTGCCATTGCCACATTACAGAGTTTGCCGTCAAGCTATAAGCCATAAGCCACAGTGGAAACTGAGTGAGACTTCCAGCATTTTTTTTAAAGTATAGTAGTAAAGCATTAAAACGTATTTTGTTAAAACCAACTAAACAACTACTCAAAAAAAGAGCCACAATCACTAGAACATTTTTGATTGGTGGTCTTACTGTGTTTACTATTTTGTTCTTGCTTGTCCTATATCATGTGACCACAGAAACAGTGTCTCCGTTATCTTGGACACCTGCTATACCAAACAGTTTTCAAGATAGCATATAAGATAAGTGGCATATACTATACTTGCAGATTCACTCAGCAGAACGAGGCGTGCAGCCTGCTAGTTGTTTCTGAACCAAGGGTTTCTAAATTCAGTATTTCAGAAATGAGCTGTGCCAGAGGCAATCTGTTTGCCTTACGGGAAAATGAAAAGCTATTCCAGTTCCTGCATCACACCAACCACCACCTGACTTCTTGCACTTTTGGCCACTGGGATTTTCCAATGCACTTTGGGCAGCTGGTTTAAGCATGGGTCTTTGTTCTCCAGCATGGCTGAACATACTGAAAACGTTCCAAAGTCAGAAATAACTTACATAGGTTATCATGTCACATGGTGGCCCAAGTTATGGAGTAAATTAAAGTAGGATGTAGGGTTCCCCAGCTGCAGGCCGCATACAGACTGCTAAAGTGCATCATGGGAAATTGCCACGTAAGGTTATAATTTTACAAAATCTAGGAACAGCTTAAGGAATATTTAAAACAGGCTTCATATGAAAACATTTTGATAGATTACAACTGCAAAGGGCACTTTCCAGTCTAGAAGTTGGGAAAGAGGTTTCAGAAAAGGCTGTTGGACCCTTTAATTCAAAGACTTCAGTCAGACCCAGTAACTGGACATTGTGCTCTTGCAGGGTTATTCTCATTGTGCTTTATTCACATTTTAAGATGTTTTGTTTTTCTTACAAGATTGCTGGATGCTGTCATAGCCTTTTCATCATGTCCCCTACTTCCTCAATATTACAGGAGAGTCAGGTAACTGTTTGCTCCTCTGAGACAAAGCAAGCAGTAAAATCATCAAACTGTTTCTTTAAGTTCTGTACAGACTTACATACAGTCTGCAATTATGCTTTATTATACTAAAGCAATTGCTGTTAGCCAATCAGAATGCAGAGTCACTAGTGTCCAGTTATTCTGCGATAACAGGGCAATAGACTGAATAATGGGACTGTGGCACTGCATTCTGATTGGATAAGAACAATAATGGGACAGGGCTCTACATTCAGATTGGCTGTTGCATGTGTACTTAGCCAATGAGGGAGCAAGTGCTGTTTACCCTCCCATTTCAAAAGTGCAGCAGCCAATCAGAGATGTCTACAGCACATCTCTGAGAAACAGCCCCTGCTTTCTCACAGACACACTGTAGCGCAACAAAGTTCAGCAGGTTTTTTTATTTATTTTTTAAAACTTTTTGCAGTATAATAGTGATAATACCAATAGTGGTCTGGGTTTCCTCCATAATGGGACTGGGGGGTTAATAATCACTTTGGCCTTGGTGTTTATAACTGTTGGCTCAATTACTACCTCGTAACCCAGACCACCATAGTGTTAATGCTATAATCTCAGTAATCTCATTCATACTGGAGTGGGTGCCTCCTGGTGACACACTTCTGAGAGCACCTAGACTTCTGAGCCTTGCTTGGGCATAACTAGAGCCAGTAATATAGCCCCCCGACCCATCTTCCAACTGTGTTCCACTAATCTTTTGGAATTTATTGATTTCAAATATATGATCAAAGTTCACTTTCTGTTGTTTAAATATACAAATATAGTTGCCTGCAACCAAGTGCTGTTTTCTGCCCCCCCAGTAACATAATAATGTAAAGATGGAAAGGACTCTGAGTAGATCCAGTCTGCCCCTCTGCTTCATAAGCAAGGACCACTGAGTATGCTATACAGTCATGTACTAATTTTATTTATTTGATAACCAGGAAGGTACACTGGGCAGAGAGTGTGTTCGTTTTCATGCATGACACGAGCCATGAGGCAATGATTGTTACAGACAATGTAAAGGCAAAAAGCAGAAAACATCACAGTACAAGAAAACTTGGTCGCAATTCTTAAACAAATGAAGCCCAAGAAAATAGTACAAGAAAGGCAACACATGTAATAAATGAACATGGTACAAGCTATGTACAGGACTGAACAAATGCATAAGTAGATTGCAGTCATAAATAAAATCCGCTATTGCCAGATATTTTGCGATATATCTGAGAGAGCTTCTGTCTGTTGGCTCACAGTGGTACTACAGGCAGGCAGGGAACTTCTCCCGAGATATCACAGAAATATCAGGGAATATCCGGGCCATGTCTTTGTCAGCAGATGCCAATTTTAACACATAAGAGATGTTGATGTATGCAGTAGGGAATGATGAAGGGAGGACCTACGATACAGCTGTGTAGCAGCATCACACAAACTGGGACATTAATAACTCATTAGGTCCCATTTGAGGTTCATAAGGCTCTGGACCTGTGTCAATTCGCAGGGTAGACCATTCCATAGCGTGGGGAAGATACTTAAAAAAGTTTTCTAACCGCTGGTACTGCACCTGTGGGGATCAGAGAGTAGTAATCTGGATGACAATCTCAGGTCTCTAACATTCCAGCTGGGCACTAGTATTCTTGGGAGATGGCGGTATAGGGTATCCCTAAAAGGCTTTTTTTTTTTCAAAGAAGAAGCTCTGTGTGAAGTCTTGACGTGCTTGGGGTGCATCCTAGGTCAGCATATAATTTATAGTGGTGGGTTCGATAGGTAGCAATGAGCACTTCTAACCACATCTATCAAAATCTGATTTGGAATCAATAAATTTGTACTGTACATTCTTGCGCATTTCATCCTTGTGCATTGATAATCAGTATACATTAGTGTGCAACTGTTACTGGAAGAAAAGGAACTGGGGCGAAAGACTGGCTGTCCTTCACAGAGGCTATTATTCACATCAGTCCAGAGATGAATCAGCTGCTGCAAGAAGCAGGCACAGAGTTTTGTTACTGTATCAAGTAAACTTATCAGATGATCATTACTAGGAAATGGCTTCACATAACTTCCCTTCCATCCATCAGAATAGTAACCAGACTCAAAAATACTATAAGACAGGCTTGTTAGAATAGGGACCCATCAGGATGCATTTACCATATACACTTCAGTTGGAAGAAGGCCATCTTAGCCTGGAGCGTTGCCTTTAAATTACTGCAGCTGTAACAGATAGATTACAGAGAGAGGGAGTGCTCCCAACCAATCAGAGCACTCCTTTCCTCTACACATGAAACACTCATATGTATGTTAATACCACTGCCAAGACCACTTATAGGGTTATATGAGTGGTCTCACATGCATTATTAGGATATGAGAACCATGACCCAAAGGTGAACTGTTCAAATACCCTAAGAATGTAAGTGAGACCACTCTTACAACCGTAAGAGTGGTCTTGATGGTAGTATTAATATATAGTGTATAGTAGGGCATTGTTCTGTATAGAATTCCATCCCTTTCAGAATGCTTTTGTACCACAGTTTAAAGGTCACAGAATATGATTGTACTATTATGTGGTACAACAGCATTCTGAAACGTCTAGAGCCTGCACAAGTCAGTTTCATTCTGAAAGTGAAAGAATAACTGTGCACACATTTCACGTAATACTATACACTATAGAAAATACAGAATGAGTAACTTTATGCACAGCCTGTGTGTTCTGTCACCTCAGGGTTCTGATTCCCATGGACCTCTTGAGCTTCGCTCTCAGGGTCAGAGGGAATCAGCAACCCTCTGTGGCAGAACACACTGGTTGTGCATAGTTGCCCATCCAGTATTCTCTATGTTATTGATTAAGCTTGATTCATTTCTTTAAAAACCTTATCTGAACATGTCTATTTCTAGGGCAGCTGCACATGAGACACTCTTCACAGAATTAGTGTGTTTCGGGGCCGGCCCGTCGGCGCAGCGGTGGGATTTCCGCTTATGACGCAGGCGACCCGGGTTCGGGAATGGACCTGGATCATTGGAGGGCTGGCCGGGGGGAGAAGGATGGAGCGTCCAATGGACGGCTCTCCTTCTCCGGGGGGAGGGTGTGGGCAACAAGCGGAGCACTGAGAACTCCCTGGCGGAGGCCAGAAGATCTCGCGGCTGCCGACTGCTCAGTAAGGGGGGGAGGGAGGCGGGGCAGATGCTGGCATCATTGCACGTCCCCACCTCCTCTGGGGAGAAAAAACAGAAAATGGAAAGCGGGCCGGATCACCAAAGGAATGAAGCCCTCCCCGGTGGTCCTCAATTCACCGCCGCCGCTGCAGGGACCCCGACTAGTTACCGCTCCGTGGCCAGGGGGGTAAGCCGTGGGTGACCGAGGGTCCTCGGCAACTATAGGCAGCGGTGGAGGTCTCCGGGGGCCGTGACCAGGGCAGAAAATAGTCGGTGGCCCGACCAAGAAACAGGATAATAAAAAAAAAAAAGAATTAGTGTGTTTCACACGAAGAGGAAAGGAGTGCTTCGACTGTTTGGGACTGCTCTCTCGAGCTGTAATTCTGTGAAAAGTGTCTCGTGTGCAACTGCACAGTTTGGGGCATGCTTTTTAAGTTTTAATACAGCGTTTTATTGATCAGTCTTGATCAATAAATATATTAATACCAGTGCAAAGACCACTGTTATAGTTCTAAGAGTGGTCTCACTTACATCTTTAGGGTATCAAAATTGCACCCCTTCGGTTGATGGTTCTTAAGGATGCACATGAGACCACACACTGACAACCATAAGAGTTGTCATGGTGGCCATACTAACATACTCTTCTTCCTCTTAGATGCACACCAAGGAGGGACAAGTCATTGGAATGCCTGCACCTCACTTCCTAGGTTCCGGTCCAGTCTATTGGCATTCCTTACCTCCTCTGCAAATTGCACTTGCTTCCATTGCTGACTGTTCACCTTGTGACTGTAAGCTGTTTATTACTCACTACTAAGTCTGCTGTTGTAACTCCTCTTTATACCTCAGTTAGTCATTACCCCTCCTTTTTTCTCCTCCGTCCCTCCCCTAAATCTCTTCATCAATCCCTCCACCATGCCTCTGCTCCTCTTTGTTATCTGACTCCCCCACCTACCGATTTCACTCATTTGCTGATTGAGGTTGCTTAAGTCGTCCACACTTGAACATTGTTTAAGTATTGTTTATGAACTATTGTGTGATTATCTCTCTGCTGTATACTGATTTGCGCTTTCATACCTGCTATCATTGTATGCTGATAGTACAATATGTGTATAGCTATGCAATGTATATCTTGTAAATAAGTAATTCTTCTTGTTATTCTTTTTATAACCTAACTTTTGTATATTTTATATTTCTCCTGTAATCTGACTCTTCCTGAATCCAATGTAAATGCTGTGTACTTGTCATGTTGTCTTACCTGAGTCAATCCTGAAAAAGGGACTGTAATTGTTCTCAGTGGTCCTACCCAGTTACCAAAATTCAAATAAAAATTATCAGAAATCTGGAACAGCAGGAAGTACTGCACATCATTTTCAGAAACAGCTGGATTAAAAAAAGATTTAAAATGATTTACTCAAACACTACTGGGTATATAGTACATGGTGAAATGCGATTGTGTACGGAAATCCGTACACCATGGAAAGTCATTCTGCTGCAGCAGTGACAGCCTCACTAAGGCAGAATGACTTTTCATTCTTCATTGGTGAGGATGTCATGATACACATGACCCCATCAACTCTCATCATTAATCAGTAGCTGGTGGACAGTCATGCATGTGTGCTGACCAGTAGATTGTTGTGGTCAAGTGTGGTCGGTGGAGCTGAAACCAAAAAATAGTAAGTGATTCTGGGCTGTCTTGTGTTTTTAATGAAGGCTGCTGTAATCACAGTCCACCATACACTACAAAAAACAGTGTATGGAAAACCATAAACAGCAAGGCTAACTTCCCCATCATGCTGACCATCACAACTGAGCTACCTCACAGTCATCATAGTATCCACTCGGGGGAAGAATAGCCTTGTTGTGTATGGTTTTCCATACACTATCCTATATATTGCATGTTAATGCCACTGCTGAGACCAGTCATGCGGCTGTAAGATGGTCTCAAGGGTATTTTTAGGGTATGAGAACTAAGAGCTGTAAGAGTAGCCTCACGTGTATTCTTAGGGTATGACAACTGAGAACCAAGAACCAAAGGTGAGCAGTTCTGATACCCTAAGAATGCAAGTGAAACCACTCTTACGACCCTAAGACTGGTCTCTGCAACAGTATTAATATATTATTGATTGAGCTCAATCAATAATATATTAATTTTTTTTAAATTCTTACCTGAACTTGTCCATTATCAGGGCAGCTGCATGTGAAACACTCTTCACAGAATAAGACTGTCTCACATGCAGAGGACAGGAGTGCTGTGATTGGTCCAGAGCACTGCCTGGATCTATGACGGTGTCTAATGAGTCTCTTTTACAGTCTGCCCCATAGACAACAAAAATCGAAGAGTTGTGGTTCTTTGTATCTAGTAAAATGTTTAATTTATTCCAGACCTACATTCTCCATTGTCGCTTCCTACTTTTCAAAAGTGATATGGCAAAGAGTAATTTCCCCAATACACACTAAGGACAAACATGGATGGCACAGCCTCACTAGAGGGTCATGTGATAAAAGCCATGTATGGGAAAAAAGGGTCAACATTCCTTATGGCCCAGTGACGAGAAGTTATAATTAGTGTTGGCTGCAGGAATTAAGGATAACTGTGGCACAGGCAGGGTTTAGTGGACTCAGGTTTATTTTTTCCATGTAGATTTTTATCCTCCCAGGTCTACATGGACAACTGTCAGCCCTAGCCATGCAACCCCCAACTGGCAGCCAACACCCCCTCCCAGAACTTACCTGACCCTAGGTGATCCCCCATGGATTGCCCCCCTATGGTAGGGACCAGGAGGGGAAGGGATACCCTTCCCCCTCACCCACAGACACTCATCCAGAGACTGAGAGCCGGTATCCTCAGGTGGCAGAGTGGGTCAGGGAGTGGCAGGCTGGCTTCATTAAGCCAACTCCGCCTATTGTCTCATTTTTTCCAGGTCCCCCCACGCTGCAGTACAGACTTCAGCGCATGCTGTGTGGAGGCACACACACACACGCTGCGTCATGCCAGCAGCTTTCCCTGTTCTCGTCTTCCAGTCTGCCTTGCAATATCCATCTGGTGGCAATCAATGGCGGAGTGCTGAGCCCTCCCTTCCCCGGGAGAGGAGAACAGTCCCGCAGATGCTCTATCTTCTCCCACCTGGCTGATCCCCAGTATCCTGGTCTGCTCCCAAACCCAGGTTGCCAGTGTGGCCGGTGTAGCGCTGCCAGTGCACCACAGGACCAGCTTTGTGTCGTCATGCTTGAGGCACATAAATAACATTTCAGTCTGGACTATTTATTGGTAGTATACATCTCTGCTTGAAGCACAGCCTGAGCACAGCTGACTTTTACTGGTACATGGGCCCCTTCTGGCCCTTACCTGGAACCACCACTGGTTGGTACAAATGTGCTTGTCTCCACTGCATGCCCAGCTGATCTTGTTATGAAGAGAAAGTCTTCCAAGGCTTAATCCTCAAAGAAAAGGTTACGTCCGTTATTTATTTATTTATGTATTTATTTATTTAAATGTTGTCCTCTCATGGTTCCATGACTTGCAGTATGTTATTCTTCCTTAGAATTCTGTTTTCTGCTAGTGGCAACCACACGCAAGCCCACACTGCTAGTTATGAGCAGACGGAAGTGCCAATGCATAAAAATAAAAATGGGCAATTTTCAGTAGAAACGATTCTAATTGTATGCTGCCAGCTAGGCAGATTACATGTGTAAATAAGCCACAGACTCTAAGGACATGTGGCTTACACCGGATATACTGTATACTTTTTGAGCTAAATTAGCCATCATAAATATGCTCCTTTTGATGTTTTTATTTTTTTTTCAGATACTGTACATGGAAAGCTTTCTGGGTAAGACAGCTTCTGGAAGACTTGTAAGGGACATTTGGAGAAGGATGTAAACCTTAGTTTGCATGCTTTGTTGTGTTTGAGATACAAATGGACGGAGACAAAGGCCTCTTTTTTATGAAGCAGTTTTGCAGGTCATTAAGAATTTGATTTGACCCCATTAGTCATGAAACATTTTTTCCAGGTGAATTTTTTTGAGGGAAGGGGAGTGTTCTTGTGGTTTTCAATCCTCTTAACTCATACTTAGTTTATTATTCATTCATATTTTCAGCTTATGCTCTGGTGAAAGCCCGTTGCAGTAAAGGCACATGACCAGATTCTGCAAGATCTTAAAGGGTGTGTGAAGTATAATACTAACAAGGCTAACAAGATTAAATGAAACCCAGATAACAATAATGTAGCAGTTAATGAACCCATGATGTCTTGGAATAAACTTCAAATCAACTTATTTTTAGGCACAGTTCTGTTCAGAGTCAACGTGGCAATGTCCCAGCCCCAGTCACCTACCCCATCATGGACTTACTCCTTTATCCCCGCATGCCCATAACCTTTGCATGGTGGGTGGGGTGCCATGTCACTAGTGCTTTGGCCAGCAGGGGGCACCAGCTTTATCCTTTAGTGGACCAGAGTCTTTCCCCCTTGGATTTTCTTTCTGCAGGGATTCCACTGTGCAGTGATGTGGAAGCACACGCACCAACAGACAGTCATACCAGCGTCCGATGATGTTTAACCCCCCCCCCCCTTTCTGGTGTCCCCGACTGAAATCTGCCTCTAACCACCTCTAGGTGGTGATCTCACTGCTAGGCACTCATATGCCTCCCACTCCTAAAGTAGGGGAGCTGTACCTGGTATGCTCAATCATTCTTCCCTCGGCCAGCTCTGACAACATGAATTTGCTCCCGAAACTGGGTCACTGGTCATGCAGTTGCCATGGGTAACACTACTGATGTGCCATGGGGCTGGCCCTTAGATGTGATGCATATTTTGTATGTACTGCCCCATTTTCTCTACAACTACAAAAAGTAACATGTTTGTTTTTATTCTGGTAACCAGTTAAGGCCCGCAGCCTGTTTACAGGGGTGACCCAGGAGCACTAGAGAGGTTAAGTAATGTGCTCAGAATCACACAGTATGCAATAGAGGCTATGGGAATCAAATGCAGGTCTGCTGGATGTATCAATCTCATACACAGCTCATTACGTTAACCTCTAGACTATACTGCTAGCCCCACTAAAGAGGATCACCCTTCCAGAGGGTGGGAAACCTGTTGAACAGCTTACCAGTGGAGACAATGGATTTGAAGGCAGTGTAGGCCTTCAGTTTAATTCTGGACAAATTTCTGTTCACCAAGAGAATCACAGGTATGCTGGTTAGTGCAGTGAGATGGGAACCCCTGAAAATCGGGATGTGTTTGCACAACATACTGTACTGCACAAGCCCTACTTATTTGGCAAGGGTCAATCTGATGGACTTAAAGTCCCTTCAACTTGAAAGAGCTACTGGTGCCTCCAGGAAAGATTTGAGAAATATAATAGACAGACAAACTATACTTTATATTTCAAATCTTTTGAAATATTACTTCCCATCTTATTCTTCATCATTATGGACCTCAGCATGAGAACTTGCTCCATGTGCCTCAGGCTTTATCTCCTCTCACTGCTCAGTCCCCTCCCCACTAATCAGCTCTTTGTGACATCACAATCTGCTACCAAGGAAATAGTTATGATGTCACTAGCAGAGCATTAGGATTTCAGATGGGAAAAAAGTAGAAAAAAAAGGATTAACTCATTACCTCCAATAGCTCCATATGAAGTCTGAACTATCCATTGTTTACCTGACACAAAATGGCCACCCAGGAGGTAATGAGTTAAGTCCAAGGGACACAATTACTGCATGCTCATAAATATTAAAAAAAAATAGAGGACAGCAAATTACAGAATCATTCTGTACTGTAACCCAAGTTGTGCCTAAATATTATGTTTCCAAAAATGTTCCAAGAGCCATCAGCTGCCCTTTAAATCATTATTGTATGTTACTATGTATCACTGCCCCTTGAACTTTGTCTACTCAGGCTGTTTGTATCTGACATCCCATTCCCCTGCTGTGACATCAGAAGCTGTTGTTATGGAAATAGTTCTGATGTCACAAGCAGAGGGTTGTGTGATCAATTGGAAGAAGTGACTCACTCAACAGATTTACATTCTTTTGAAGATTTTTGGCTTTTATTTCTTTAAAATACTGACCAGTTCTCCTGCATTCAATAGCAATTTTTGCAACAAAATTGTCTGCTTCTTCAGGATATACAAGGCTGGTGAACCTGTCCAGGCTTTTATACCATTTTCATAAAGAATATGAGACTCTCTGTCAGCCAGCATACAGTTATTAATTAGGTCTGCACACAGGGCTAATTTTTTGATATTTGTATTTGTATCTCTGTGTTTGTCTGCATATTAGTGATTGGAAACATTTGTTTTACATTTCAGACTTGTTTCTGTTGTTAATAATGGCACAAGACCAAGGGTTTGAGAGGTTTCAATAAAATATGCAGAGTTATCAATAAAATATGCATTCGTATAATGAGCAGTAGTAGTCATATGTGTCCCAGAACACAATACTTGAAAAGTCAGCCACACCAATATGTCCCTTAAGTCTCTTCAGAATTTTACTTTTCTGAATTTACTTCAAGCTTTGGCCATTTTCCAAACACCACCCAACGTTTCATCTGTTTCCCTGTGCTGTTACAGTGACAGCATCTTGTGTAGGGATACATGCCTGGTTTTAATGGCCTAATAAAAGTTGCATACCATGGTCTCGATTTTCAGAGCCCCGAGAATGCTGAAAGCCCCGGTGCACTGATCTTTTGGCACACAGGGCTTGTGGCATTCTTCCTGCTAGCAATCAGGATTTTCAATCCCAAGGGCCAAATGGTGCATATTAGACCAGCTGATCTCTGGTCTAACTTGTGCCATTTGGAGGATCCTTTCTACAGGGCTTGCACCGAATATTAGGCACAAGCTGCCGTAAAGTGTGGAAAGTGTTGCAACTGCACTTGATGTACTAAAATCCGGTAGAGTTGCTTTAAAGGAGTTTGGCACAGCTGTGCCAAACAACGGAACTGATGCAGGGCTTGATGCAAGCCCTGCGTCCCCCTTTGAAAGTCAAGCCTCATGTGTTGTGCCCTGAAATTATCAGTGTGGACTAATTTGCCTCTGATTGTTCTCTTTCTTTTAGATGCCAAACTTGGTTTTGTTTCAAATTCTGGGATGCCACTCCTTCTAGGACTGTCCAATTTTTATCCACTATTTCTTTTATCCACCTGCATTGTTGGGAAAATTCCAGTGTCAGTACCATTCTTGGATATGTTTCCTTATCTTGACTGTCCTGATTCTGGAGGAGCTCTGCCCAGTCTCTGCTCCTGGATCTAGTTATAGCTTCTCTTGTTTTGTGTCCTGAATAACCTCTCTGTTGAAATCTCTGTGCCATGTTTGCCAGTTCTGCCTCGTGTGTGCTTACTTCACTGCAATTTCTTCTCACCCTTAACATCTGAGAGAATGGAATGTTTTCAATTAGTTGGTGCCAGTGGAAGCTAGTGGTGTGTAGCAGTGTGTTCCTCTCTGCGGGCTTTCTGTAGATCCTGGTTTCTATCCTATCGGCTTTTTTGTAAGGTGACAGGTCCAAATATGGTACCTCTACATTACTGTATTCCATGATGAATTTTAGATGCTCCATTGTGGAATTTAAATACTCATAAAATTGTTTGGGTGAGCTTTCGTCACCTTCTCATACAAAGGGTATGACACTAAATTGCAGTAAAGTAAGAAAACATAGTTACATTGCCCTTGTTTATCTATCAAAATCAGGTTTTAAACTTACTTGTTACTATGAAGAAAATATATTTTTGACATAATAAAATATATTCATGTGTATCCTCCTGTAAGATACATAATTCATACAAAGAGACAAATAATGAATTGAGCCACAAAGGAGAATATAACAAAAGCCTTTTTTTCTGATATTGTCTGTAGTGCTAGAACAGCATTAAAAGTATATTCATATAACTGTATATAATAAGATGATGAAGAATATAGCTGTCTATAATCATTACAGACAGTTGTTCCATGCAAGCTGTAACAAAAAGTATATATGTTTATATAACAGGTTGGCCAGATCCTTCCTCTGATGAAGCCCTTTAATAGGGTGAAACGTTGGGTGGTGTTTGGAACATGGCCAAAGCCTGAAGTAAATTAGGGAAAATACAATTCTGAAGAGACGGAAGAGACATAATGGTGTGGCTGATTTTTCAAGTATTTTGTGTTTTGGGACCAACAGTGCCATTATCGACCTGCAAAGCACAAAAGAGGGGAGTTGTCAACACCAATTGACGGTACCCATAGGAACACTTGTTTTGGCTTTTGTAGCCACATATATGTCACATTAGCCTTAGCAAAGGTCTCATACTACTTTATATGATATCACACAAATATGAATATTGAAGAGTGATATTTGTATTTGTAAATAGTGCATTATCTGTGTTTATTCAACACCAACAGTGATAAATTCTCACTGATAAATCTATTTATCAAGCTGTCTAACTTTCAAATAAACATTTATCTAGAGGAAAGATATGTCACAATCACATTCCTGGACCTTTACACAGGACAGAACAAATCAGACAGCAGCTATTACAGTGCTGATGACATCATAATAGGCCTATGCAGCACTGAAGCCAGCAGTTCACATCATGGAAAATCATTAAACTCTTCACAGACAAAGGTAATTAAAAAAGGTATAATTGTTAAACTTGTGTTGTATAACTAAAATGCACTATGCCATGACTCAAAATGCACAATTTATCTCAACTTGTGAGGGGGACAAGACTTCGCCACTCATGAGTTATGGTCTTGCCACCCCTCATATGTGGAGATACACTGCATATTTTACATCAGACCATTGTGTATCCCATACCTGTACCTATATAACAGGAGTGGTGGTTTTATACATGTCTGTCTATCTATCTATCTATCTTTATAAAATGGGTCTAAAAAATCAAAGAACTTTAATTGGGTAAAACCAATCTGGTGACTGTGCATTATTATACAATTGCATAAAACAAGCTTGGACTCTGATTGGTCCATCTGGAACTGGAGCCACGATGTTATCCCAGTACAACATCATGGCTCTAGTCCCAGCACACAGATGACTGCAACAACCATTATAGGAATTACTCCACACAGCCTGTATTAGTGATCCCCGCTCTGCTTCCCTCTTCACCCGCTTGCCACCTGCATTACTTCTTCCCGGCTTCTTCATTATTTAAATTAAAAAAAAATCGCTCCCAACACTCTACTCCACCTGCAGGAATCATTCTCCCAAAGAAAACTTTACTTTGCCTTTTACATATTTTTGTTCACGATACCATCATAGCCCCGCTTTACTTCCTATCTCACAGCATCACTCACACCAGACCACGAGCTAAGCCGTTCTGTCAGAAACCAACAGACAATGGCTTTCACCAACAACTCCTTTAGTACATTTTACAAATCTTTGTAGCACCCTCTCTCAACACGCGATGAAAACTGCCAGCCTAACCCAACCAAACAGTTGCTCCCTCCAGATGAGCCGAAATTACTTACTGATCTGAAACTTCCCACATCTCATGCTTCCTTCCCATCGTGGTTTCTGCCTAATTAAATCAGAGGTGCAGTAGTGCCATTCCGGGGGGGGGGAAGGTGTGAGTACACATAAAGAAAAATTGTTTCTCTGTGAGAAACGAGCAGGAAGACCAAGCACACAACAACAGAAAAGCAGCTAAGAAGCACCACCTGCTGTCTATAATAGAAACTGTGGATTTTTTTGTAAAGAAGTATACCTCCACATACAATAAAATCTATTAAAAACGTAAACAAAAGGCCAGCCCGGTGGCGCAGAGGGCTGAGGCACTTGACGTCACACCTCGTGTCATGCCAACAACCCAGGTTCGGGAATGAGCCCAGGGCATTGGGGTCAGCAGGGGAGAGAGAGGATTGAACATCCATGGATGGCTCTTCTCTCTCTGGGGAGGGATCCAGGGAATGTCCAGTGCAATAGCATCACCCGGTGGAGACCGGTGGATGTGCGCACATATGACATTGAGTAGAGGGAACGGAGTTGCGGCAGGCATTGTGACATCATTGCATGACTGAACTCCGGGGGGGAGAAGGGATGAGGGAAGTAAAAGGAAAAACCCCCAGCTTGTGGATAGGTGATGGCACCTGCATCCACTCAACCACACTCTAATGCCGGTTGCACTCCTTACCTGGGCCGAGCCCAGCCCAGCCCAAATTATAGTTAGAGCGCCCTGGATGGATAGGGTGGCCCTACCTCAGGGGGCTCAGAGCCAGGGAGATAGCTGGGCTGGTGCCAGGATTCAGGAGACCTCTCAAGCACGGAGGTAGAGTTGGGGGCACTGCAGGATTCCCGAGAGAGTTCCACTTGCTGGAAGAAAAAAACAGAGTTCAGAAAAAAAAAAAAAACATAAACAAACATGTATTTTTTCTTTATTTTTTTTATTTTCACAAATGAGCCATTGTATAATAGCAACAATGCACTCCAGGGTGTGTATTGTGCTGGGATAACGTCACTTCTGGGGTGATTAGTCGCACTCAGCCTTGCGGCCTCATGCCTAATCACCTCAGGCATGACGTTATCCCAGCACAACACATACCCTGCCATGCATTATTGCTTAATTATTGGTAGGATTCCGCAGCTGTTCATATGTTGAAATATTTCATACAATGTTCACTGGTCAACAGCTGGCTTCCCGCTTTGATTTCTGCAAAGCTACCTCACTTAGTACTATGAGTACTGTGACCATTATGGCCCCATCATGAATTTGTTCCGTTACTAGTTAACTGAGGAATTCATCCTGCAGAGAGACCAGGATGAACATGCTTCTAGCTTAAGCTGCACCTGCAAGGCACCAATTTACATCTGGCAGATTACAATCCCCCATCAGCCTCACATGCCTACTTACATCCATTTAACCAACTGTTTCCAACAATTTCTTATCTAAGTCCTCCCCCTGTGCTGGATGCCTGCAGATTTCTCATACATTATATTTCAGCATCATCAGCACAGCGATATAGTACTGTACCAGTATGGATAAAAATATATGCAGCGTCGGCGTGATAGAGGGCAGACACACCACCTATGTGTGAGTGGGGGGGCAGGAAAGAACACATTGAACTGGGAAAGTAAGTGGCTTATGAATACAGTATGAGTGTTACCCTGATTAGCAGTGACTTGCTTTTAGCCATTGGTTTGATCTATCAAGATAATGGATAGTAGTAGTAGTAGTAGTAGTAGACAGTAGCAGACTTTATTTCTTTCAGGCACCCTCCCCGGTAGGCTCAGGGCACCCAAACAAAATATAAAATAGACAAACAGGTAGAAGTGAGTCTTAGTCAATCAGGATGCAGGAAATTCCTTGCCCATGCTATATACATTTCTATGGGTTCTGTGTTAAAGGATTTAGATCAGGGTGAACAAAAAAGAGAAGAAGGCAGCACCAGGATGAAGTGGTGGTGCTAGCTAACAAAATTTACATATAAAAAAATCAGAAATTGAGTATCCAACACAGGCATAAACTCCAGGAAAGACGTTTTACTTATAAAAAAATTTTTATTATTAGAACATGTGTAAAATATTACTCATAGCTCTCAGTAGTGGTAAAACCACTTACAACACCATTAAGGACAATGCTACTATTGTTTCTCAAGGTTGCCCCCTTGCTTCATCAGAGTGAAACAACGCCTACAAATCCACACCTTATATAGTGTGCCCAATTAGCCATTTAAAAAATTCATTAGATCAATTACATGAACCCGGGTTCAACATGAAGTGCATATCACAGGTTCATTAAACCATCTCATTTCAGTCTTGACAATACATTAACACAGTCATGGTTAAAATAGGAATAACATGGGATCATAATCACCAGGCGCATGGGCTTAGGTATTTAGAACATCAGAGACAAGGCAAATATCAAAGTACAAACTGTTGCACCAGCCTGGGCATATCTAGTCAATTGTTAATGTTATTGGTTCATGTTGAACCACTGTGTGATTGTCTGCAGTCACAATTTATTTAAAAATGCAGATAAATCTATGGTTTCATTTGCCCCTTTGTCACTTCTAACTTTCAGAATACATATATCCAAAAGCTTTCCCTTTGGCCAATTCTCTTTTCAGTATCCCTTCCCCTTGGTCCCATGGAAACCTTTTCAATGCCCCAAAACATTATGTTCTGTTCTACATATCTGTTTTTATTAACATGCTTCACAACTGCACAACTCTTGTTGTTCTGTAAGGCTCGAACATGTTCGCGGATTCTAGTTCTGAACTGTCTTGCCATCCTGCCCACATATTAGTGGCCACAACTACAATACAGTATATACACCACACCTTCTGTGTTACAAATTATGAAATCTGCACTTGTGAAATCTTGCACGGTGTTTGGATTCATAAATGTTTTGCTCTGCACCACGTATTTACAGAAGGTACCTTTACCACATTTGAAGCACCCATGGGGGGGTGGTATTTAACCATTGGTAACATACTAGGGGAAACCAAATCCTTAATATTCTTCGGTCTCCTAAAAACTACTGATGGTCCTGGACGCCTCTACTATATTTTTTAAATGAGGTTCTAGCTTCAGCAAATTCCAATTATTTTCTATAATCTCCCTCACTTCCCTAGAAATGACTGAGAAAGTGGTTACAAAAGGACAGTGTTTATTAATGGACATGTTTCTATTCTGGGGTACCAGTGTTTGTGCTCTATCCATGTTTGATACTCATACTGCAGCATTGGTTATAGACTCACTACTATAGCCCCGTTGCCTAAATCCATGTATCTGTTCTGCCGTTTATTACAGAACTCATGTTCCTCTGTACAGTTTCTTTTCATTCTTATGATGTGACCTTTAGGTATATTGTACAATATATGTCTAGGATGGCAACTATTGAACAATAACAAACTGTTTCGATCTGTCTCCTTCTGAAAAAGGGAAGTCCACAGCTCCCCCTCCCTATTTCTATATATTCTTAGATCAAAAATGTTTTTTGTTTACCTTTGTTTTACCAGGAGAGACACACTAAGTGGAAAGCTTGTTTATTGGTGCAACCTGGGAGCACAAGGAAGTTAAATGACTTACTCAGGGTCACACAGTATGCAAGTGGGTGCTGTGGGATTCAAACGCAGGTCTCCAGGTTTGCAGCTCAGAGCCTTAAACCACTGTGCTATACTGCCTCCTAAATGTAATCTCCTGCTGGTGGAAAGTGGACTTAAATCTCAGGCAACTGCTTGTGCTTTCAAGCCATAATATGAATTCATTAAACTGTGCCGGTGTGCCCTTCCATATTATAAACACATCATCTATATAGCGCCGCCACAAGTCCAAAAGATGGAAAAATAGATTTATGGTGGCGCTATGCAGTGCCTGCTCCCATCTGGCTGCAAATAATCCAGCATAACTGGGAGCCATAGTGGCCCCCGTTGCAGTTCCCCTGATTTGTCTATAAAATCTCTGTTGAAACAAAAGCATATTTTTACTTAGTACAGACAGGTGCCAAGTGGGCATTTGTACCATTTCCTCCTCACTTCGTTGATTTAAAAAAATTCTCCAAGGCTGCTAGACCCTCCAAATGGGGGATAACTGTGGATAGGGAATCTATGTCCACTGTAGTTAGAAACCACCCCTCCTGGTAATCTAAGTCTTCAAATAAATTAATTAATTCCATGGAGTCTTTAATATATGAATGAACAGTTTTTACAAATGGCTGTAGAAAACTGCCTAGAAACATGGACAGGGGCTCCGTTACCCAGTCTTTGCCTGATATAATGGGTCTGCCTGGGGGGGGTTGCATTTTTGTGCACTTTTGGTAATACATAAATTACTGGTACCACTGGGTTGCCAACTGTATAGTCTGGCAAATACCCCCTCAGGAAGCCAACATTCAACATTTCACCAATTTCATTTTCATATTGTTCCATATGATTACCACTTAGTTTCTCATAGAATGATGTATTACCCAGCTGCCTTAGAATCTCATTCTCATAGTAGTCTCTATTCATCATTACCACAGTGCCGCCTTTATCTGCCTCTTTTATCACTATTTGATGATTCTCAGATAGATTTTTTAATGCTTGCTTTTCTTCGGGCATGCAGTTGGGGTACACATCAACATCTTTTGTGTAAGTTCTTCCAGATCCATCTCACATTTCTTAATGAATATGGCTACCACTGAGTTATGTACTGGGCAAGGCTCTGTGTTAAAGGATTTAGATCAGGGTGAAGCATTGCACGTGACCTACAGTACCTAGATTTCAGTACGCCTTTTTATACCATACAACATAGGAGACTATTAGCGAGCTGGATAGCTGTATCAAGTACAGAAACTGTAAACCAGATAAGTAATTGGTTAGTGGATAAGTCACAGTTGGTGAGGCTAATTGGATTTCGCTCAGAAACAGTGAGGATAACAAGTGAGGTGTCCAATGGCATCAATGCTGGATCCAGTCCTCTTTATTGTTTTTATACATGACACTACAGATGAGCTGGAAGGGAAGGTCTGACTCTTTCTGAATAAATCTAAAATCTGCAGTAGGATGGATACTCGAGTGTCAGTGGTAAGGATGAGCAGAGAACTGAGGATATTCAATTAGTGGTCAAGGATATGACAGTGGGGGTTCGATCTGAAAAAAATGCAAATTATTGCAAGTAGGCTTCATTAACAAATAAATGGGTAGAAGTGGAAGTGGGTCAAGAGATACTGAAGAATGCCACTCAGGAAAGAGAACTGGCAGTAATATTTCTGCCCCCTTGAATGCTTATGTATGCCACCATGACAGCATTGTCTGACCTTATTTTCATGGCCTTTGACTGAGCCAGACTTTGAAATTGAAACCGAAGGAGAGCGAGGTGAACTGCCATCATTTCCAGAACATTTATGTGTAGGTGATGTTCTTGTGCTGACCAAATCCCCTGAATTGAAATGTGGTTCAGGACTGCCCCCCCCAATCCAACAGGCTGGAATCGGTTGTCAAAATCAACTCTGGGGGGCATCCAAAAGGGCCCCCTTTGCTCAGATTCTCCAAACTCACCCATCAACTCAGAAACTGCTGCATTTGTGGTGAGAGGGTGATCCTGGCCTCATAATCCTCTGAGTTCAGATAGGCTGGCAGCTATTCCATCTGTAGGGACCCCATGTGAAGGCAAGCCCATGTAACTAGTTCTATTACTGCCATCATAAGGCCCAGAATTTGCAACAATCAGAGAGCTGAAGTCAATGTTTGATTCCTCAGCCAATGAAACTCTCTCAACAGGATCTCCTTTCTGGATGGCAAAAGGAAGACCTTCCCCTGATCTTTCCTGAATACTACTCCCATGTGTTCCAGGGTCCGAGACAATTCAAGAGAGCGTTTCTCCTGATTCATCACCTAACCATGGAACTACAGCATCTACAAAGTCCTGGTCACCAACCTCCTTGCTAATGGCACAGATGATGCTCAAATGAGTAGATCATCCAGATGAGGGATAGATGTGACGACCCTCTTGTCAGAATTGAACCCACAGGTCTATGAGCACCTTCAAGAAGACCCTGGGGGCTGTAGTGAGCCCAAAAAGGAAGGGACCTCTACTGGAAGTGCTGTCTCAGGACCATGAACCTGAGGAACCACAGGTGAGACTGATGGATGAGGATGTGGAGATATGCAGCCCTCAAATCTATGGAAGATACAAAATCTCCTGGCCGGACAGCTCAGCTGATTGAATGCAGGGACTCCATCTTGAAGATTGTGTGTCGCACAAATTAGTTTTGATGTTTCAGGTCCAGAATGGGCCTGAAACCTCCTCCCCCAACCTCTTGGAAACTATGGAATATATCAAATAGAATCCCTGGCCCTGCTCACTGGGAGAAACCAGTACCATCGCCCTGATTTGAGTAAGGTGGGCCAGGGTTTCTGAAAACGTTTGCCTCTTTACGAAGTTCTTCAGAAATGGTGATGGCAGAAAATGCCCCTTTTGGGGGATTTTTCATCATCAAGTAGCTTTCTAGGGTTAGGATTTTTGCCAATCTATCCTCATCCTCACCCTTGGTATGGTTAGGATCAGGGTCTGCCTGCATATCTACATCTGTGATGCACCTGGATGTGCCTGTGTGGGCCACCGCTGACCTGAGGAATGGTGTGTCCCTGTAACAGCATTCCAGAGGAGGTGGTGTGGGTAAAACCATTGGTAGTGCTCAACATTGCATGGGATAAACACAATGGAATCATTCTGGAATAGGGGAAGGGACCAATAGCTACATAACAGGTACTGTCTGTGGTAATATTTATGGAAACATGTACAGTCAGGATGGGCTAAATGGACCTTATCTTCTGCAAAATGATGTTGTTACCTGTATCTATGTATATATGCTTCAATTACTATGCATGTGTCATGCCAACATTACTGTAGAAACATAGAATTTGCTGGCAGATAAGGTGCCATTGGCCTATAAGAACCACTTTGCCCACCTAGTCTGCCCATCTTTCTCCATCCACAGCACCATTGCGGATCCCACTTAATTTCTAGCCTACTCACCCCCCTTTCCCCAAGACTCCCCCATGCCCATCACATGCAGCTCTGAACCCTGCCACTGCCCTCGCACCCACTACCTCCATTGGAAGACCATTCCAGAAATCCACCACTCCCCCTGCAAAGAAGCACCTCCCAACATCTCTCCTGAATCTACCCCCTCCGTCTTTTCCTTGAGCACCTTTTTGTTCTGAAAAATACTTCCCACCTGCATCTCATCTACCCCTGTGAGGTACCCAAAGGTCTCCATCATATCCCCCCTCTCTCCTCTCTGGTGTACACATCTAGGTAGGCCAATCTCTCCATTGAAAGGTTTCCAATGCAGACCCTGCACCACTCCAGCCACCCTACTCTGGACCACCTCCATTCTGTCTACGTCCCTCCCAAGATGTGGTCTCCAGAATCAGATACAGTGCTCTAGGTGGGGTCTTGCCAGTGATCTACACAGAAGTAACATCACCATCCCTCCAGTAGCAATATCACTCCATGAATCCCAGCATCACACTTGCCCTCTCAACCCCTTTGCACTGCCTGGCCACCCCTAGGCCATCCAACACAGTCGCTCCTGGGTCGCTTCCCTGACAATGGTCATCAGGGGTTTCTGTGCCCAAAGTGCACTACTCTGCACCCTCTTGAATTGAAACCTAGCTGCCACACCCCTGAGCGCTCTTCAAGCCCTACCAGATCACTGCTCATTCCTTCCATCCCCCCTGGCATGTCCACCCCACTGCAGAGTCCGGTGTCATCCACAAAAAGACAGACCTACCCCTCCAGCCCCTTCACAATGTCACCCACAAAGACATTAAAGGGGAACGGTCCCACCACTGATCCCTGAGGCATTCGCTGGTCACCCTAACCTCCTCAGAGTGAACTTCATTTACCACCACCCTCTGCCGCCTATCCATTAACCATCAATACTACCACACTGTGTGTAAGAGTGTGTGACTGTGTGTGTGTGTGTGTGTGTGTGTGTGTGTGTGTGTGTTTCCCCATAACTAAAGAGAGGAAACACCTATTTGAAAGCACTAAACAGAGTTCAGGAAAAACAGCATGCAGAATGCAACTTAATAGCTTCAAAATGGGAGGCAGTATAGCGCAGTGGTCTAATGCTCTGAGCTGCAAATCTGGTGACATCCAGCAGACCAGACCTGGGTTTGAATCCCACAGCTTCCAGTTGCACACTGTGTGACCCTGAGCAAATCACTTAACCTCCTTGCGCTCCTAGGTCACTCCTGTAAAAAAGCTTTCAGCTTAGTGTGCTATACCTGGTTAAACAACTAAACTAAAAACATTTGTGAGCATCATGTCAATAATGAACAGAAAACACCAGCAATGGTTGATTTAAATTACATATTGTTTATATTCCCATTAAATAGCCTCTGATACCTGTTGGATAACTTTGAAAAAAGGAACTTTCTCATTCAGCCATTTTTTTGGCCAGTTCTTAATGCCTTCCAAGTCCAACAGCCCCATTCTCTGTAGGGCGTCTCCTTCTTATTGACTGAAGACATGAGGTGTTCTTGTGGGCATCTTGACTGGCTCAGCACAGCACAGGCAAAACAGTGATGGCTGGCCCTTTCCCACACTCCTGTGGAGCCAAATGGTAAACAAGATGGTGGACTCCTTGCCTTCCAGGAATTTTCTTTGGTTTTTAACCTCTCTGTCCCTCAACATGGCTTCTGGTCATCATGGTGTGCCAAGGGGCACTTAAACATCACTAGTCAGTCATTATAGTGCCTGTACCCCTGTGCTATCCATTGGGGTCAGGCGGCATGGAAGAAACTTCCAAGAGCACCGCTCTGCTCTATGCTCCAAGTCAGTGTGTCCCTTGATGTGCTCCATGGCAGGGAGACAATTCTTTGTTTTGTAATTCGGTCTCTTTTCGTGAGTCCACATGCCTGTTTCTTTGTCCCTTGGTGATGGCTCTGGCAGCAGTTGTGATGTGCACCTCATGTATGAAGGAAAAGAGCTGCCCCCTTTGTGCCACCCAGTCCCCCTTTATAAAGTCCATCAGGGACTGGGGGTGGCAAAGAAGCTAGTTGAAGCTGCTGGTGCAGCAAAGAAGAGGGCAGTAGCAGTCAGGATCTTTTATGCACTTGCAGGCAGAAAGCATTGCGTTAAGTCATCGGTTCCAAAGGGGGCTACAGAAACGATCAATACACCTGCACCCTAGCACACAAATCTGATTCAAATCATAGATAAACCTAACTGTAAATGCACTTACATGAGCGTATAATTGAGGGCTGCCACATGGATTCCACCCAAACTGGAGTTTCAATCTGATTTCAGTATGCATGTAAGCAAGGCATATGGGTGAGCAATGAGGCAGGAGGATCATAGGACAAAATAAGGTATCTGTCCACAGTAAAAAGAAGGAACTTTGTCCCTATACACTTGCTGATCACAGGAAAATACAACACAAAAAGTGGCAATCCACACAACAGGTAAATGCAAGTAAAAGGCATCTCTCTTGTGGATACTTTTTCCTATGAATCTCTTGATAAGCTCCCACACTTTCTAGAATTATACCCTGATTGTCTGTGGACTACACCTGCCGATCACAACAGTGAAATGTTCTAGGTTTAGTCAGTGGTTAAATTGAAAATGTTAAGGTGGGGTAACTCTCACCGCTAGATTTCTAGGAGGAACTCCCATCTCTAGGTAGTTTAGAAAGGTGATGGTTGCAAGAACTCATACATTTTTGTAAGAGGTGGTGAAAATGAGTTCCTGTTGCTGCCCAATTTAACCCATGGGTTTAGTATGCGGGATGAGACCATGGGCAGAAATCTGTTGGCATAGTCCTTTGAAACTCATACATTCTCATTTGTATTGTTCTCTCGAAAAAGGGATCGCCCATCTCCCCTATCACTTATCTTGCAATCTTTTAACTGCCAACATCAGCAAAGACTGGGTGTGATTTCAAAGACACAGATTCCTTCATCTTTGTAATACCAGCACAAGACCAGAAACCCCTCAGAAAGAGGCAGCAGCAGGGAAGAATCTTAAACAGTGATGAAACAACCTGGCAACCATAGTGCAAAAAAAAAAAACTCCATGAGAATACATAAGTAAGAACTCGTTACTAATCGATGAGAATAAAACATTTGTGTTTGCTCTTAAGACCTTATGACTAAATATGCCATTCAATCAGACTGTGAGCATTAATTACCATGACCGTGCTGCAGTCCTGTACAGCTTGGCATGGATCATAATCATTCTTTCAGATGGAGTCATTGAATGCTTGAAAGTTTTTGTGGTAAACCATGGACTTTTAAAGTGGCAGTAAGTGAAAAATCTTAATTTACCAGGCTGTGAAAGTTAGCTCATAAAAAAAAAAAAAACACAAAAGAAATAGAAACTTGCTCTTCACCACATCACTATTCATACGGCATGTTCATAAGGTTTGGCCATTTCTGTGGAACTGGGTTTGTTATTGATCATTTCAGTCGAGGAAGTACCACATATACAGAGAGCAAGTCAAAAACAAAATTTGTACCCAATGTTCTGGCATATTCTACTAAAGAGAACATTGTAGGACTTTCATTTTAGAAAATACTCAAACACTATACCCTGCCAAGAAACAATAGTAGATTTTGTGTTATTTATCCTTTTTCTTGTACATAACATGAGCACAGAACCATGAACCAGATGATCTCTCACACACACTCAACATAGTTCTTTAGACAACACCGTTGTAAATGTGCTTTGGTTGAGTGGTCCTCTTCATCTTTCCTGATTTATTGGTAAACATAAAAGTATTATTACTGTTAATAATAAATTTAGCTTGAGCAGTTCATTTAACCTCCAGGTGTCTCACCCCACCTATCTGCAAACTGGACAGAAATACACTGTAGATTCCCCACTAAAAAAGAAATCCTGCTGAACAACTCACATGGTAAAAGCAACTGAGTGGTGTCAAATGTTCCCCTGCCTCTTTCTTTGTTTTGCTTTCCACTGTTTACCCTCTTTGTCAGCCCCCCCCCATCAGCCCCCCTCCTCACTTGATTTTTTTGTCCAAGCAATCACTCGCGATAACTGCCACCTTCCTCTGCTTGAGAGGTGAGCAGGCTACTAGATTAACAGCAGATGTCAGTAATGGTGCATGACTGGCAGTGGAGTGGGTGCAAATCCTGGGACTGGGAGAACTATCCCCCCTCCCACCTTGAGAGTCAAACATCTCACCTCCATGACTCACTCAGACTCCAGCAAATACCAGTGTGCAAATCTGGTGCTTAAATACATATCCCAGTGCCAAATTATGGGGGTGGAATGCAAATCCCAGCATGGAATTCTGGGGCTCAAATTAAAATTTCAATGTGGAATTCTGGGGCTCAAATGCAAATGCCAGTTGCCCAGGTTAGTTAGTTAGTTAGTTAGTGAGTTAGTTAGTTAGTTAGTTAGTTAGTTAGTTTTTGTTGACCGGCTAAGTGCACTAGACAAATCCTGTCTATTTTCAGGCACGACCCAGGGAAGGGGATACAGATGAATGCCAACTGACCTTGCAACAGATTAAGCTGTTGGTGGTATTTGTAGTGAATGAGGGAAATTTGGCCAGGACACCGGGGAAATTCCCCATCTCTTTTCAATAAGTGCTATGGGATCTTTAACATCCACCTGAACTACCACCAATCCAGGCAGATGGTGCCTCGGTTTAACGTCTCATCCGAAAGACGGCACCTCAGAAGTGCAGCACACCTCTCATGCTGCACTACAGTGTCAGTACTGGAAATTAACCCAAATGCCAGATGAGCTACTGACACTGAGACTGAATACCATACTGCTACAGCACTACTGGCCTGAATGACATATGTTCACTGGTTCAGCAGACAGCAAAGTGTATGTAGGAATGCATTGGCAATGAAGTTTGGAGGTCAGAACATGGATATGAATAATTATGCAATGCAGCTGTGGCCCTTCACTCTCTCACACTCACTGTTCACAATGGGTCCACCACCCTTTGAAGGTACCACAGAGCTTTGTTATGTAAGCAGTAGAACCCCTCTTAAGAGCTCCACCACTAGGGGTGGGAAAGGTCCAGTTAGACAAAAGGTACTTAGAAAAGATAACAAAACCCTCAAAAAGGCAAAATCAATTACATATTTATTTGGATAACTAGGTAAGGCATAGCAGACACAATGCATTTTGCAGGGGTGACCCAGAAGGACAGGGAGGTTAAGTGACTTGCTCAGTATCACACACAGTATGCAACTAGAGGTTGTCAGACTTAAACCTGTGTCTGCTGGATGTACCAAGCTTCTTCATAGCTCATTGCTCTAACCTGTAGGCTATAATGAAGCACAGAAGAAATACTAGCTTTCCTATAAGAGGAGAGAGAGGGATCAGAGGACAAGTGATAGAAATCATATTAGTAAACAAAGAAGTCACCATCTAGGCCAAGCTCATGGTAGAAGTTGTTGATCTTTGGCAGAGAGGAGACAAAAAATACCCTGCTGATGAAACCACTGGAGATACAAGGCCTTAGGTCACAATCTCTCTGAGTGAATTTGCTATTATTATAGAAACATAGAATTTGATGGCACAAAAGGACCACTTGGCCCACCCAGTCTGCCCATTTTCCTACCTGATGGATAAGCTGCAGATCCTAGTTAACCAACAGCCTATTTCCTCCTACCCCAACCCCCGTAGAATTGCCTTATGTCTGTCCCATGCATTCTTGAATTCCCCCACTGTTTTTGATTCCACAACCTCCTCAGGAAGACTGTTCCATGCATCCACAACCCTCTCCATGAAAAAATACTTCCTCACATTACCTCTGAGCCATCCCTCCTCTATCTTCAAATTGTGCCCCCTTGTTTTAGCGCATCTCTTTTTCTGAAAGATGCTACCCTCTTGGACTTTGTTTAATCATCTGGTTGATAGCTACAAAGAACTACACCTGTGAACAATAAATCATGAGGATACCAAAGATTAATATAAAAACCAGTCTGAAAAAATATATACTTTTTTTATTAATTTTTTTTTTATTATGGTCTGATGTTATCCTTAACGTGATTAGATGCTTCAGACATATACTGCTAGTATGGTTTCATAACAATACATACAAGCAATTTGTCTACCTTGTGAGACAGCTCTGTCTAAATCACCCCATGTACAAGTGCCAATTCGATCTTACCGTGTCATCTACAGACAAAGTAAAAATAATTGGAAATGAAAGGAAAGTTGTGATTAATACATTGTTGGCATACCAAGCAGTTAGCATATCAGCCTCCTCTGAAAGTAGCTGCTGGGGAAAGGGGGGAGGGAAAGAAAGAGGGAGATATTAAACAGTAGGGTAGTACCATAGCTCACGTTGATACAGATCTGCTGAGCAAGGGGTGTCTGTAGTAGAGGTCTAGATGTAATGTAAAAGTTGACAACAGTCCCACAATCCCTCACCCTCACCCAGATACTCACATCGATCACAAAAAACAAATTACGGCAATGAACAAGATTAGTTCATGATGTGGCATTAATATTTCATCATAACACATTACATAAATCTTACTCCCGCACATTTCAGTCACACAATGAATTGAACAATAGATATAGTTGGCATGGGAAATAGTGAGGTTTACAGAAAGTGAACTAATATTATATCCCCACTACAGTGCTGTTACGAGACTGTCATTCACTTTAATTTATAGAGGATCATCTCACTACCTAATCCTTCAACTGCCATGGCTTTCAAATACGTGACTGCAAAATATAAAAATCTGACTATAAAAGTAACATTTGGGTGCAACATCATAACAGGTTTATGTGACCTGTAATACCTCACATGCATAGAAAGGATAACAGATTGTTGTTTCACCCGGGAGAAAAAGATGCCTTTTGACAAATAGCTGTAAACTAAGACGGCAGCACGTGTTACAGAAAGAGAGAGAGATCACAATCATGTATGTCACCTCGACCAAGCGTGTACTTTGCTTGCTCATTCATGCTGCTTCCCCAAAGTATGAAGGGTGGGATTACTGACTATCCACTCCGATTCAAGTTTGCATTAAAAAATTAAAAACATTTTATTGCTGGATTTCAAAGAAAATGAATACATCAATATAAAGGAATCACAAATGGACACATTTTGAATCAAAACTCACTTTTTTATAATGAAAAAAAAGTCACAGTTCACCTGACAGTGTCCTTTTAATTAAAAAAAATGTTGTTTCCCTGATCTTCACACTTACCTTACACACATAAACAAATTAGACATTTAAATATTGATAATAGTTTTCATTTCAAGTGTTTATTTGCTGAGAATGAAAACTCCTCTTTCTGTCTTTACTTGCATATCAGGGAATCTCTTCTGCTTGCCCTGACAGAGATACAGTTATAAGGCATGGTCAGTAGTAACTAACACCCATAATTAGCATTTGCACATGCTTGTTATGCCACTGTCATGACGTCTGAATGTTGTTACCCATTCTTCAGAACATCACAGCAGTGGCAAAACAAAAATTAGAAAATGGGCAAAGACAATTCTCTCTTCTGATTGGCCGAGACACTCATTTAGGTGGGCATCTATCAGACAATAGATGCCCACCAAATAAAAAGTCCCAGCCCAAAAACTGCCTCATACCCAGTCAGATATCCTTGTGCCCAGCCTGCTTCGTCATTGGCTGAAGCAGTGGGCACACAATTTCAAACTGCCACTATTTGTTTAATGGGTTAGTGAGACAGATACCGAGTGACAGCCTTCCCCACATAAACACTCGATCCTTAAGCCAGACAGCACCCAGTAATTAAAAAAAAAAATCACAGCACTGTACATACAAATAAAAAAATAACCATTTTTTAGTAATTTTTTCTTCATTTCCTTTACTGACTGAGAGTGAAGCGTGACAGTCCCATACCACAGTCTCGCTCAACTGTACTAGCACATATTTAATATAAATTTTAAGTCCTTTCAAAATCATAATCACTTAGGCTCCTGAGTCCCACAATCCCCTAAAAGCCAGCTGATATAGTATCAGCTCAAAGTCACCGCTCCTCAACTTGATCCTCAGCTTGATCGTCCAAACAGTGTAGCACTGCTAACTATAACTTAAACCCCTCAACTTTGCACATCAAAACCACACACACACAAAAAAAAAAACAGAGCAAAATCACACTTTCTGAGTCCCAGGGTTCCCTAAAAGCTGATATTGATAGCTGTTCAAAGCAGATCTACACGCGGAGCGTAATTGCCATCACCGCCTCGACCGATCTCTTTAGTTAACAAATTGTAGCCCTGCTGACTCATCCCCTCAATGTTGCACAGAAAACAAACATACACAAAACCAGAGCAATCCACCTGTCTTTACAGGCTAACTTCTCTGTTTGCTGCCAGCTCTCTGATACGGTCTCCCTCGCTTTTCAGATCCTGATGCTGTTCTGCCCCTCCTCTGCAGCTCTGAACGTAGCTGCCTTGCCTGATCCCAAAACAGTCTTTTTTTACTATCTATCCTATTTTACACTTAAAATGGAGTACAGGTATAACAAGGGTGGGGGAGACAACACTACACAAAATGGAGGGGTTAAAGAAGAGACAAATTCTACTACCGACACAAGTTAATGACTAAAGTACCGTCTACTGCCAGTACCACCACTGCAGTGCAGGGACTACTTTACACAAACCAGCTTTTTTATTTAATTTTCTTGTTTGTTTGTTTTACACTTTGTAATTTTTAAAATGCCTGCAGCTGCCGACCTCATTGACGCTCTGGCCGGGCATAGTACAAAACCGCCCACCCGGTTGGGTATTATTGCTTACGGCATGCATCAACTCACCTGCATTCTCAGCCTAGAATGTGACTACCTGCCTCGGTAAACAATTCAAACTAGGGTTCCATTGTGCCAGTTTACCTTTACTGAGACTAGCAATCACAATGGCAGCAAGTAATATTAACGCGGGTGACTCTTCTGACCGCAGACACTTTTTTGTGCCCCCTGTAGTACCTCTGAAGGATGCTGCTTCGTAGGCTGCGATGATCTCGTCGACTTTTGGTATGGTTGGACCCCAGAAGAGGACACAGCATCGCATTCCATAATTCTTTCCATCTCCTACCTGCGTGACCACCAATGACCAACTGGATCGTTTAGGTCTTTAAAATTTCAAAATAAATTGGCTTGTTAAAACGGATGTTATTTAAGCAATTTATCCCTCCAGGGTGTGGGTACACTGGAGGATTTACCACGGCTGGTGTGATTTGGTCACAAGGCGCAGCCGAGTGACTGAATCAAACCAGTCGTGTTAAGTCCTCCAGCCTACCCACACCCTAGAGGGATACATTTATATTATACAATGGCAAATGTAGTTTCTTTAATGTTTTTTAACTATTTTCTAACTCACTGAGGTCCCTACACTTGGAAAGAGGATGTCATTCTGTAAACAATTTACCGCAGTGTTTTAGTCAAGCGGCGACAGGACAAATCGCGGCAATTTCATTTGAAGTGAAAGTGACCGGATTAGCACGACATAAGGTTGGCTGGCACTTCATCCAGTGGGTACACTGGAGGATTTATCACAATGGTAATTGTGCCAGCCAACCAATCAGGATGCAGGATTTGGGACATTGGATTTACCACATTGTATAATCACCTATAAATGATAAGTTGCTTAAGTGTTTGATTTCTCGCCTTAAAGGCATGTAATGTAAGTGTAGTGCTACATTGCTACAAATAAATTTGATTGGTTGAACCTGTACCCAAGGCCCCAATTCATTACTAAGTAAGTTTCTACCATATGACATGGCAAAGGGGTAAACAATGTTGATTTTCCCACCTTGCACTATAAATGACAATGCCTGGTGTTACGGGTCATAATCACGATTGTAATCACCTCTCGTGGTTGCTAGGGCTATAGTAAACCTCTCAAGCTGCACTCTAGAGGTTTACCATGTAGCCCTAGCAACCACTCGAGGTGATTACAGCATGGTTATCACCCGAATCCCAGGCATCATCCTCTATGAGTCTTTGACTCTACAAGAGGCCTTTGGTGTGCATGTGTGTGTGTGTGTGTGTGTGTACAGCATGTTGGGAGAGAAACATTCTGAGCAGAATTTTGAATCCCTGTATTCAATGGTAAACATTCCATATGTTGAGTGTGGGAAATGACAGAGAAAAAAGAAACAGACTAGAGAAAGGAGGCAATAAATATAGAATAATATATGGTGTAATGTGGTAGCATATAGAATAATACATGAGGTGGTGTGTTTAATGAGATGGGGTGGTGTGTTTAATCAGATTTTACACATTCCTGAGGTGTCAGATGCTACATAAACCCCAAGAGCAAAGCTTGATGGGGTTTACTTTAGTGTCTAACACCAAGAGGGTGTGTAAAATCTCGAGCTAAACACATCAGTCCATGTTTTATTTCATATAATTGCTGGCACCACAGCAATTACATAAAATAAAACAGCCATGGTCGAGTCGGAATGAAGCGCTGTCTGCAGTCTGTACTGCCGAGCAGCTGCTGAAACCTTAAAAAAAAAAGTTTAACTATGGATTACTTGTTTAATCCACAAACTCAACTGATGAGCAGCATTTTTTTAATCCATTTGATTTACTGTCGACTCGTTGAGTGACAGAGTGAGGCGGGCAGCTTTCTGGCGTTGTGTACAGGAAGAGTGGTAGCAGGTGCATGTGTGGTGCAAGGGAAACCCATTTCCCGGCACATGTTCACTGTTATAACCCATGGGTTATAATGGTGAATTATAACTGGGTTTCCCTATGGGAGAAAAGGCTCCCCAGTTATTGTAAGAATTTTACACACACCCGAGGTGCTGGATGCTACATAAACCCCGAGAGCAAAGCTTCAGGGATTTATCTAAGTATCCAACACCGAGGGTGTGTGTAAAATTTGAGTTTTACATGCCACCTCATGGTTTATTTTATATAATTGCTGGGGAACTTTTTTTGCCACAGCAGTTATATAAAATAGAAACATTCCTGTTCAGCCGCAGTCTGGTCTGGTTTAAGTGCAGTCCGTGGCTGTTGAAACCGTTCATTTTTTAAGCAGTTTTCAAATAATAGGGGTCAAAAAGTTCCCATTCTAACAGCCTGTTTTTTTAGTGATTTACTTTCCACCAAGAGTGAGTGGCAGTGCATTGTTGAGCACGACGACAGAAAGACAGATATCTGGTGCATGCATGGATCAAGGGAAACCCGGCGTGTGCTTGAGATTATAAACACTCCATTATAATGGCAAATTAGAAACCGGGCTTCTCTTAGGGAAAAAACACACACCAGTTATTATTACTCTTTAGAAAATGGGCTTTTTATTTCCTGGTCTCTGATTGGCTGGTACCCCTGCCAGGGGTACATTAACTTTCAATAGACGACCAGGAAATAAAAAGTGCCAGCCTAAAGTGCCCCTTCACTCAACTGAAGTATCCTGGTGCCCACCCTGTGCCTTAATTGGCTAAAAGAGCCTCATTTAAATCTCTAATCGCCACCATTTTTCTCTCTCTCTCATTTAGCAAGAGATACTGTTCCCCCAATACTAGTTGCCTCACCTTATGGCACCCAAACTCAGCTGTGCTCATTTACAACTGCATTTCTTTTTTTTTTTTGCTTGTTTTTAACCAGACAAAAGCCCAAGAGAGTCTTACCACACACAGACATACTCACTCCCACACATACCCTGTCCAGGGCGCCAGCCTATGATACATGCCCTTCCCCCCAATTAACGATCTCCGCTTGGGTTGCTTCTCCCGACACTCTCCAGTTTATGAACAATACCCTGCTCAGTCTCCCAGCTGATCACAGAAAACAGAAACACATAAATCTTTCTGTTTTTTTCCTCCCAGCTCTGGTGATCCACGTCCTTCCAAATCTACAGATATTCTACCTGTACTCAACAGATCCATGATGCGGCTGCCTGCAACCATCACTCCTCACCGATGTCCCAAATTATTCACTTACCGGCTCACAGCACCACAGAACAACAAAGACAGACAAAGCAGAGAATTTCAAATCATCACCAAGAATATCTAGCAGGCTTAATTTTTCTTTGTTTCCTGACAGCTGGCCCACCTGTCAGAGGTGCTTTTTTTAATTCTGCGGCTCGATCAACCCCTCACTCTTCAGCTCCCAGTTCATCATTGCTCTATTTAAAAAAAATGTCAAAAATAGAAACCATGGGCAGTGGCACCATGGAGCTGCATAGAGGGATGGGAGGTCGGTAGTTAAAGAGTAGCGGGGGGAGTCTGGAGAGCTGTAGACTGAAAAAAAAACAGCTGTGGAGAAACAGTTAGATAATTCATTATCTGGTAGTTTCTTCCTGCAGTTTTTAACATGAGGAACTCAGCTGGGTAAAATGTTTTCTTTGCAGCATAGAAACAGTCGGCCCAAAGGGGGAACAGCACTGTCCATGATGGTCGGTTTATTTAGAGCTATGCAGCTGCTCCGAGGGACAAGTCACTAGCTCAGATATGAGAGAAAATAAAATTAAAAAAAAAAACATTCTAATATAGGTGGAGGAACTATTTTATTACAAAAACCTATTTTAAACTATTTTTTTAATTCACATTTTAATTAACCTTTTTTTTATGACTGTGCCCATTTTCTAAGTGCAATAATACCCTCTAGGGTGGGCAATATTGGGCTATTCTGGACCTTCCAGGGGCTATAAGCCCTCTGCCTGTGGCATCGGGCCTCATTATGCCCCTGGACAGTCTGGAATGTAGCCCAATACCGCTCACCCTGTAGGGTATTATTGCTTACATAAAAAAAGAGAAAAAGTGGGAAAACACAGTTACATACAGTATGCAAGAAAAGCAAGGTGGCATGTTTTTTTCCTTAGAAAAATGTGTGTCGCACATGGTTTTCATTATGTTCTATGGTTTCTAACCAACCCCCCAGCTACCAGAATATGGACTATTTTTTGTATTCAGAATTAAAATGGAAGCACATTTCAATGAAAAGTCCAATTTTTATCTTTTTAAAATACGTTCTTCTTATTTTCATTAATTTTAAGTCAAATATTTAAATACGATTTTAAAAGAGCAATAGGACACTCCAGGGTGTGCCATTATGGTGAAATAATTGCACTTCTCAGGTGCATTTACTAACATACTAACATACTAAAATGCCAGCAGAATAGGCCTAATGGTCTTTCGAGTCTGCTTGACTGGTCAGCCCCCACCCTGGGTGCTGACCTTGCTGCCCCCCCTCGCCTTCTCTGGCTTCTCCCTTCCCAGTTCCGGATATTCTTGCTGCATTGGATTTTGCTTCCAGAACCCTTCTTCTGTACCTGTCCCAGCCCCTCTTGAACCCCTCCACCATCTCTACCTCCAACAGCCCCCTAGGAAGTGCATTCCATGACTCCACCACCCTCTCAGTGAAGTAGCACCTCCTCCTTTCTCCCCTGAATCTTCCTCCCTCCAGCTTCCACCCATGCCCTCTAGTGGTCCCCTCCTCCTTCCTTCGAAGCACCCTGACTGCTCCTCCCCCATTTACCCTCTTCATGTACTTGAAGACCTCTATCATGTCCCCAGTCCCTTCTCTCTTCCAATGTGTACATATTTAGCTTTTGAGCCTCTCCTCATAGGTCCTGTCCCCTGCCCCAAATCATTTTGGTTGCCTCCTCTGGACCCTCTCCAGGAGTTTAATGTCCTCTTTAAGTGTGGCTTCCAAAACTGCATGCAGTACTCAGGTGTGGCCTCACCAAGCAGTTATACAGAGGGAGCATCACTTCCCTCCTTCTGGAGGTGATCCCCAGCGATGCATCCCAGCATCCTGTTGGCCTTGCTGCTGCCCTCCCACAAGTCTCTGAGTTGTTCATTTTGACATCCATCACCACCCCCAGGTCCCTCTCAGCCATCGAGACTTGTAGCATCCCCCTCCCCCGGGTGTACACATTTAACAGCACTCAGCTGCACCTTGTGCCTAACAACACACCTGAGGCATGCAAATTATTTCACCATAATGCACACATATTATTATTGCTTACATATATGAACATATAAACATACAAATCTGCCAGCAGAAACAGGCCTCATGGTCTATCAAGTATGCTGGAATGCACTGCTAGCACCCTTACATTGCAGCTGCCCCATCCTCCCCTCCTCCCTCACAGTTACCCCCCCACACAGTTACTTCCCTCTCACCCTGTCCCATTCCCTTTTAAAACTGCTCACCATCTTATAGGATACCACCTACTCAGGTAGAGTGTTCCATTTAGCCACCACCCTCTCCATGAAAAAATGTCTCCTCATCTCTCTCCTATATCTTCCCCCTCCCATCTGAGACCATGCCATCTCATGTCTCTCCCCCTTCTCAAGTTAAATACCCCTTCTGTACCTGTCTTGTTTATCCCTGTCAAGTATTTAAAGGTCTCTATCATATCCCCCCCGATCTCTCCACTCCTCCAGGGTGTACATATTTAACTTGCTCAGCCTGTCCTCATAGGTTTTGTCCTCCAATCCCTGGATCATCTTTGTTGCCCTGCACTATACCCCCTCCAGTAATCTAATGTCTTTCTTCAGAAATGGACTCCAGTACTGCATGCAGTACTCCAAGTGTGGCCTGAATAGTGACCTGTACGGAGGTAGAATCATCTCCCTAATTCTTGATGAGATTCCTCTCGCACTACGCCCCAGCATCCTGTTGGCTTTAGCTGCCACCTCCCTGCACTCAGCTGAGTTGTTCATGCTCCCTGTTATAACCACCCTAGATCCTTCTCCTCCTGCTTAGTGATACCTAGTTGAACCCATCCCAGTTGGTAGCTCCTCCCTGGGTTCTTTGTTCTGAAGTGCAGAACCTTGCACTTTTTCACACTGAAACCCAATTGCCACATTTTTGACCACTTCTCCAGTTTATTTAGGTCATCCTGTAGCCCCTGCCACCCCTCTATGTCATCCACCACTGCTCCCATCTTGGTATCATCAGTGAACAGACTGATCTTACTCCTGATGCCATGCAAGACATCTGCTATGAATATCCCAAACAGCACCAGGCCCAGTACCGAGCCCTGTGGAGTCCCACTCATCACAGCCCTTTGGGATGAGAGTTCCCCCACCACCACCACCCGCTGCTGCTACCTCTTCAACCAGTTCATGATCCAGTTTGCCATCTTTGTCCCCAACCCCACATATTCCAACTTTCCCCCTAGCCCCCCCTTGAGGCACCGAATCAAAGGCCATGCTGAAGTCCAAATACAGGACATCCACTGCATGGTCCTTATCCAGTTCCCTCGTCACCCAGTCATAATACTCAACTAGGTTGGTCTGGCAGGATCTTCCTGAGATGAACCCATGCTGCTGACTGTCCTGGAGTCCATGGTCTTCCAAAAACGTCACCAGCCTCTCCTTCAGGATTGTCACCATTAGTTTTCCTACAATGGATGTGAGGCTTACTGGTCTGTAATTGCCTGGTTCATCCTTTGGGCCACGTTTGTGGAGGGGCACCATGTGAGCCATTCTCCAATCTTGTGGTACACATCCTGTGTCCAGGGAGGTATTGCACAGGTCTGCCAGTGGCCTTGCCAAGACCTCTGCCAGCTCTTTCAGCACCCTGGGATGAATGCCATCTTGTCCTAGTGCCCTATCCACCCTTAGTGCCTTCAGATCCTCTTGCATCCTGCCCTCTGTAATTATCCCATCTGTCACTCCCTCCCCCACTTGCCCACCTTTCCCATCCCCTGAGGTAGATGTCCGCCTTTCTTCTTCATGAACACAGAACAGAAGTACTCATTTAGTGCTTCTGCCTGCTCCACCCCTTTCTCCACCCACCCCATCCTTCCTATTCTCACAATCTGGTCCTTTGCAGCTCCTTCTCTCCCTTATATACCTTAAGATGTCCTTTTCCCCGTCCTTGATGCCCTGTGCCAGTCTTAGCTCTCTGGAAGCCTTGGTCACCCTGACTAGTCTGGTTACCTCCTTGGACTTCTTCACATTCATTTCCCTGTCCTTTCCCCTCCCAGATTTCATGAACCTCCTAAATGCTGATTTTTTGCCCTCGCCCATTCCAAGACCTCCCATTTCAACCAGCTTAGCTTCTTAGCCCTTCCCTTCTTGCTCTGTGTCTTGGTACATGACCCAGTGGCCTCCATCAGCCCTAACCCATTTTTGGCTAGTATTCAAGTGTGGATTAATTCCTGGCAGGTGCCTCTCTAAAATTTCCCCCATCTTGTCAAAGTCAGCATGCCTGAAGTCAGCCATCATGGTTCCTATACCTACAGCTTCCTTGCTCATGTTCAGCATGAACCACTCCAAGTGACGGTCACTCCCAGCTAGCAGGTCCTCCATCCCCAGCTCCCTTACAGCCTCCCCATTAGACAGTACTAAGTCCAGAATTTTTTCCAACTGAGTTGGCTTGTTAACCATCTGTGTCATGGAAGCTGTCCTGAAATGCTTCCAGGAGCACCTGCTCCCCTGCACTTGAGGTGGCTGGGATGCTCCAGTCCACTCCTGGTAGACTGAAGTCCCCCCACAGTCATGATGTTCCCCTGCCTGAAGACCCTTCTAATCTGTTCCGATAACTCCCTGTCCAAGTCCTCTGTTTGAGCTGGTGGCCTGTACACTACTCCCATCCTCAGTGTCCTACCTTCTGAATCTTGGAATTGCATCCATAAAGCCTCTACCCTACCCTCCTCCCCTTTATCCTCTCCCTTACATAAATCGCCACCCTTCCCCCTTTCCCCTTGTCCCTGTCCTTTCCATATATCCTATACCCTGGGATAATCAGAGCCCAGTCTTGACATGGAGTAGCCCAAGTCTCCATGATGGCTGTAATGTCCACCATCCCCACTGCCAAGAGAGCCTGTAACTCAGCTGATTTGTTCCCCAGGCTTCTTGGATTCAGGGAGACAACCCTCCAACTTGTTCTCTTCCCTTACTGAACCCATTTCATCCCATCCCTAACCCCCTACTGTGACCCTACCCTGGTACCATCCCTGTTAGCTTGGGGGGGTAAGCTTGTTCTGCTCCCCTCTCTGGCAGCCCTACGTACCTGCTGAACACTTACCTCCCTCCACACCCAGTTTAAATCCACCTTAGTTGCTATGTATTTCCCCAGCCTCTGTCTCAAAAACCCCTGTCCCACCTTACTCAAATGTAATCTGTCCTCTGCAAACAGGTCACTGTTGTCCCAGATGTTACCCCAGCCTCCCACTAGCCCATACCTTTTGGCTTGACACCAAGATCCCAGCCAGCTGTTGAACTCCTCTGGTCTTACTTTCCTCATTGTGCTTGCCCTAGGTACTGGGAGCACTTCCGAGAAGGCCACTGATCTCCCTGCCTCCTCACACAACTTCCTTAGTTTCTCGAACCTCTCCCTTACAAACTTGACTGTGTTGCCCCCCAAGTCATTTGTACCCAAGTGCACCACTACATGCGGTTTCTCCCTTCCTGTCCTAGCACACTTGAGAATAGACTGTCCTACCCTACTCGCTGTTAATCCCGCAGTGCATCACTATATGCTGAAAATGATCGTTCAGCATCCGCACAGTTTACTGGCACTGACAAGCAACGAAGTGCAATCTGAGACAGTTCTGGAAATCGCTGAGACATACTTTTCCAAAAACTAATCATGTTGTCACAGTTAACCTCTGCTAAGAAATTTCTGTATGTATGAAATTCTATTCTTGCTTTAAGGTTCTCCTCAAATAATGGTATGCCATCAAACATGCTATCTTCAGTCATACTGAGCTATTTTGCTCTGCTAGGGTCAAACATATGACAAGCTCGAAAAAAATGAAGCTGCTGGCTAACAGAACCTGGAATGCATATCTTCTGCAATGTATGACTTAATTTTATTTGTACATTCAGCTAAAGCTTTCTTTGCTAGTCTATGTGCACACTGCTCAGAACTAGTCTGTGCCCAATTGGATAAATCTGTTAAATCATCAATTACTTTGTGAGCTAGAGGAACTGCTGCTTTGTAACTTGTTAATGCCTGCATTATTCTAGGAGCATACTGCAGCATAATCTGCAGATAACCCTTCACTTCATCTGTCTGTGCTAACTCAACAACTTTCATCCACATCTTCTCAAAAGAAATCCACATATTCCTGCAGATGTGAGCAATGATGCAAAGCAGCATTGAACCAGCTATTCCAACGAGTACTTACTGGAGCTGGTGGAACACAAGCATTTTTACCACTGTCTGCCAGAAACTAACAAAATCTCACTTTACGAGCTGGGCATGCTGTAAAAGTATGTTTGACAGCTGTAACGAAACTGTTAACCAGTTTAAAATTATTCCGCCAAATGTCACCAATTAAACTTAGCAAATGGGCAGTACAGGTGACATGTACCCTGTTCAAAAACAAGCTCTTCAAGCTTCTGTTCCATACTTTGTACATACATGCAGCATTATCTATCACAAAAGGCTGAAACCTTATCAAAAGGAACTACATACTTCTGAAGCACATCTATGACAGCCTGACTAACAGTTTTATAGCTAGTTCTCTCTAGTGCTACACAGTCAAGTAAAACAGCTGATAGCACTGTTTCACTTGAATTTGTTGTAGTGGAGCCGAAACTGTCACCCTCATCAGAAGCTTTAACTGTTGGTACAATGAGAACACTGAACACATATCTATCTTCGGCATCTGTGGTTTCATCACATACAATACTAAGTCCACAGCACATCTGAAGTTGTTCTTTTTATAGCAAATTTGTGACCCTCAAACACTTTCGGTAGATACAGTTGTCTCAGCTGATGGGATGTGGGGATTATCCCAATGTATTTCACCCCTTTTTATATTGCTTGCACGCATGTGTAAGAAACATAGTGCCATCATCTGAGATTTCGGAGGTGTGTCACCTCCTCCTCCAATTCAGTCAGTGTGTTGGCAGGCGCGGACCCTGTAAGCCAATGCATTTTGGAGCTGTCTATGACACGCTCCAAAATGCAGTAACCTGGTTGAGGAGCTACACTTGAGTGAGCAGCATAAGATATCGCTGCTTACGCCGCAGCCCCCCCTGCAGATGTGCGCACTTCGCACGCACTGTGTAGCCAACGGGTGCCCAATCCCCGCCGGGCTGAGCTGCGCCCCCCCAGTAGTAGGTGCCACGCTGGGAGCCCACCGCAGCGTGGCAAGTGGTCCTTTGGCCGACGGGGGTGCCCAATCCCCCATTGGCTGAATGCCCCTCGTCCTTGTGCCATGCTGGGAGCCCACCCAGAGTGGCAAATGGTCCCATGTCGTCTTTTTTTTTAAAAAAACCTGTAAAACAAAAACGGTCCCACGGCACGTCTCCCAACCCCCCTCCCACAACCCGCACCTACCCACTGCGCACCAGCCTCCCCATACCCCACCCCATACTTACCTCCGGACTCGGTGACGCATCTTCGGTGGACCGGAGCACGTCTGCACTCTTCAAAGCCGACCATGAACTGAGGAAATGCCGGTAAGCTGTATAATGGGCTAGATAGGGGTTTCAACTTTGTTGCATATCTCAGGTATTTTGATTTTGCACTAATTCTTAGAGGTGGATCGATGTACTGTCATGAGCAAGATAGGGGTTCTAACGTGATTCGGCTGCACAAATCACCCTTCGGCCCCACAATGCCATGACAGTGACATCATTCATGAGAAGGGGTCCCAAAAACCCCATGTTGAAAATTTTGTGCCAAAATTCTCAAAAATGACTGTTTTACGAGTGTGCGTTGAGCAGTTCCTATGCAGGCTCGTAAGTTCGCGAAATTTCAATATTTTCACTCCAGATTTTCAACACTGCCATTTTACGACATCTTCTTATGAGTAGTACAGCTGTCATTTTTCACATCTCACCCAAAATATGTTTCCGCCCATGTAGCGCAGAATGGCACAGTCGGTGTTCGAAATCAATGTACAGGACAAATTAAGAAAATCACAGTGACACTGTTCATGAGCAGAGGTCTTAAAATGGCTATGTTGAAAATTTGGTGAAAAAATTCCTAAAAATGACTATATTACGAGCGTGCGTTGCGCAGTTCCTAAGCAGGCTCGTAAGTTCACAAATTTTCAATAGTTCCACTCTAGATTTTCAACATTGCCATTTTACCACACCTCCTTATGAGCAGTACAGCTGTCATTTTTCACATCCTGCCCTAAACATGTTTTCACCCACATAGCACATACAATGGCGCAGTCGGTGTGCTAAATCAATGTATGGGACACATTAAGAAAATCACCATGACACTGTTCATTAGCAAGAGGTCTTAAAATGGCTATGTTGAAAATTTGGCAAATTCCTAAAAATGACTGTTTTATTTAGCTGCATGCTAGTACAGTTCCTACGCACGCTCATAGGTCTGTGAATTTTCAATATTTCCACTCCAGATTTTCAACATTGCCATTTTACCACACCTTGTTATGAGTAGTACAGCTGTCATTTTTCACAGCTCACCCAAAACGTGTTTCCGCCCATGTAGCGCACAATGGCGCAGTCGGTGTGTGAAATCAATGCATGGGACACATTAAGAAAATCACAGTGACACTGTTCATGAGAAGAGGTCTTAAAATGGCTGTGTTGAAAATTTGGTGAAAAAATTCCTAAAAATGACTGTTTTATGAGTCTGCATTGCGCAGTTCCTACGCACGCTTGTAAGTTTGCGAATTTTCAATATTTTCACTCCAGATTTTCAACATTGGCATTTTATCATACCTCCTCATGAGCAGTATAGCTGTCATTTTTCACATCCTGCCCAAAACATGTTTCCACCCATGTAGCACACAATAATGGCAGTCGGTGTGCGAACTCAATGTATGGGACACATTAAGAAAATCATAGTGACACTGATCATGAGCAGATGTCTTAAAATGCCTGTGTTTAAAATTTAGTGAAAAAATTCCTAAAAATGACTGTTTTACGAGTGTGCGTTGCACAGTTCCTACACACGCTTGTAAGTTTGCGAATTTTCAATATTTTCACTCCAGATTTTCAACATTGCCATTTTACCACACTTCCTCATGAGCAGTACAGCTGTCATTTTTCATATCCTGCCCAAAACATGTTTCTGCCCATGTAGCACACAATGGCGCAGTCGGTGTGTGAACACAGTGTATGGGACAAATTAAGAAAATCACAGTGTCACTGTTCATGAGCAGAGATCTTAAAATGGCAATGTTGAAAATTTGGTGAAAGAATTCCTAAAAATGACTGTTTTATGAGTGTGCGTTGCACAGTTCCCATGCACGCTCGTAGGTTTGCAAATTTTCAATATTTGCACTCCAACGACTTCCAAATACCAAAACAGCACATAGAAGCAAGCAACATTCGGCATTGACAAATGCTCGTTTTATAAGTAACCCTTCAATGATGTATTGTCAAGCACGTGCAATGGAATATTGGCTACTGTAAAAGCTTCAGTTAATTTGTAACGTTCAGTTTGTCTATGTAACTGTTTCTCAGTTGAATTCTAAACAGTTCAGTCACTGTTTTTTGTCTTTTTACAAATTTCAACTGTGCTTGCTCTGAAGTTTTACATTTCCTCTGATGCACTGTACTACCCAAATGTGTGTCACAGCTTGCCTTTCTTGAGACATCCACAGGCACATTGCAGGTGGAACAGAATAGTTTGCCATCACTCACATGAAAAGCATAACTGGCATACTGAGCACAGCATTCATTTGCGCTCATTTTTTGAAATCTTAGATTTAATGTATTTATCTGAAGAAGAATGTGATCCCTCAGGATTTTGTGCAGCTACCTCCATTTTCAAAAACTAGGTGACCCTGGTCCTGACCAAGGGATTTTATTTCAATGTTGTAAACTAGTTTACAGTACTACTGCTACTGTATTTTACAATGTTTAAGTGCTCTAAACACTCTGCTGTTCACAGTACATTACTTCTACTACTACAACATGTCAGTGCCAGATGTGCACAATGTAACAAAAGCTGGCGCTCTGTAACTTGACATAGGCACCATGCAATTCTGCTTAAAGTTGGACTAGCATAACATTCTGTGGTGATTTGCATATGCAGCCCATGATGCTTTGCATTGTGGGGTATGTGTGATTTTATATTTTTATATGCTACCACAGCCTCAGAAAATAAAATATTTTTTTTTCTGAAAGTGTCTCTGTGTCGCAGTATTTTTTTAAATTAGAGATATATCTCAAATAGCTGGTGGTACAGTTCACAAGATGCCTGTGTACTGTCCAGCTTATCTTATGTTGAGCTTCTATTCAGTGTCTTCACTGAAGGATGATGGGGTCAGTCTTCTAGCTGGACGGATAGAGGGATGGATGGACTGGTCACTTCAGGTCAAGAACTGAACTTCTTCAGCTGACCTGGAACTCAGTCTATGAACTTCACCCCAGACAAGACTTGCTGGGTGGAAAAAAGACAAGGCAAAACATTAATATACTGCTTTGACGATGCAAAAATGGAAATATCAGCAGGAGGGCTGGCACAGAACTTCATGTCACGTGTATGTGATGCACAGTCTGCATCCAGCATTCGCATCCTTGCCCAACAAAACCCTCCCTTCCCTGCATGCCAGACCAATTCACTGCCACTAAAATCTCTCCCTTTTAAGCTGCACTGTTTAGGCAGCAGCATACACCTCCCCCCCATGCACCACCATGGATCTAAGTGCACCAGTCCAACTCTCTGCAAGCAGTTGCCCCACAGCAGGGTGTGAGCCAGTCTCAGATTTGTACTGCTAGATGTGTACTACCAAGGCAGAGGTTAGGCTGTGAAAAGCCCAGAAACAGAAAAACCAGCACAGTCACCTTGTGTTGCTGTCACTTAGCTCTCTGTCAATCTCAGTGACATGGCAAGACACCAGCCCCTCTTTGGTGAAAGTGTACAGTTACTGTTTTCTGGGCAGTTTCCCAGCCTGAACTCCTGCCCGAGTAGGAAAAATCCAGCAGTGTAATTAAGCTGCCATGCAGGGACGGTTTTGTTGGACTGCATCATCCTAGTCCAACCAAATCTTCCCTGCCATGCATGACACCTCAATTTGCTGTCACTGACATCACTGACACCTCTCTCTTTTAAGCTGCACTGCATAGGCAGCACTGCAGTAGCACACAAAACATCACCTCCACAAAACCATGAATCTGAGTGACTACAGTTTGTCCTGCTCAGACAGGACTTCAGTTCAAGCATGCTGGGAAAGAGCCCCAAAACAGAATCATGAACTGTCAGCTTGTGTTGCTGCAACTTACCTGTATGTCAATCCCAGTGACAGGCCAGTACACCAACCCCTCTTGGGTCTCTGGCTCAGCCAGTACAGTAAAGCATTTTCCCCACTATACAACTTACAGTTGGTTAGCATGTAAGGAGTGGACAGACTGGACAAATACAGAGGGATGAAATTATATGCTTTAAATATCTCATTAACCGAATAGTTCCCCACAACGCCCCCCCCCCTCAAGTTTTATAGAGAAGTGAGTCACAAGTTAACATACCATACATTCACTGTAGTCTGTAGGTCTTCTCTCTTCTGTCTCCAGTCAGGTACCCTGGAAATGGGCTGGTCTCAGGTTCAGTAAATAGAGCTGCTTCAATGCAGGTGAAGGGTTGCACAAGGTCCTCTCTCCACACTTCACAGAATCGAATACACACGGTGGCTGTCTGTGGAAATCCTTTTACTTCTGGCTAAAAAACAACTTAATCCAGAGCACCCACCCACTCAAGTGATGCTGTGCTGGTTTCTGCAGTGCTTTCCAAATATATATATATATATATATATATAGATACTATTGAGAGGAACACAGCCTGATATACGCGACGCTTTGCGTGCGTTGTACGCACGAGGCCTCAAGGTCGAGGCCAACCGCCCAAGGCATGTGATATCAGAGCGCCAATCACACACCCTCAGAGTGGTATATCTATCTTATAAAATGTCAAAATTGTTTTGGAGGGGGGGTAAAGTGCAGGTGTGCGGTCGCGCTCTGATATACGCACGGTCATGTGATGCTCAGGAGCCAATAAGTTCCAATAAATTTCCCTACCCATTTTATAAATATATATATCCATTCATTTACTTGCTCATTTTTCTGAACTTTTCCTTTTGCAAAGGGGCTTCCATAAATAAATAATTTTGACAAGCGCTATCTGTAGTTCTTCTATGTCACTTCTTTCTACAGTCCTTTTTGCTTTCTAATTTATCTCACTTGCATCAGCATTTCTCTTCTTTTCAGCTTGAAGTGCTCCCTTCCCCAGTACCTCCTCCTACAATCCTCCAACAGGTCATTTAGAGCAGCTAGCTCCTTCTTTTCAACTCCCTTTGCCACCAGTTTTATGGGCCCAGCAGAAGCATCTTCATCCACAGCCCAGAAGTTAACTCTCCCCCTCTCCAGTACAGCAATCTCATTTTCCTGCTGCCTCCCTCAGATCCGGCCCCTTCAACTTTGCCACTGCTTCTCTTTCTTCTGGGGGAACTTATTCTCTTCTGTCCCCTTGCTGTTTGCTACAGAAAAGAATCAAGGGCAAGGCAGAAGCCCCCACATGCCCACAAGTTCACTCGCTATCTCTCCTCGCGCATTGCGGCTGCTTTATTTTAACTTTTACCTCCCCCTTCCAAGCCTCCAACAAATGCTGACAGTCTGGGGATTGAAGGGATCGAGCCGATTGCCTTTTAAGGTTTTTCTGCCACTAGAGAAAGTTCTATGCCTCCGATTTGCTTGCTGACCATGACCCGAGGAGAAGATGGCGCCAATACACAAGCACCTGTGTAAAGGGTTTTTTTTCATGAACTGAAGAATCACGCAACTCGCACATGCACATTTCAGTGCTCTGCCCTTCTGAAAATGGAGGATTTAAAGGGACAAAGCACTACTGCACATGTGCGAATGTTTGAACCGGCAATCTGGCAAAAGTCACAGAGCCACACAAAATTCACAGTTTCCGTGACCTCTGTGACAAACTTACACCCTTATTTATTATGTCTCCCAGAATTTTAACTTACTGTTTTGTAGAAGAATGCTGAGGATCATGTTTTCTAGTGACTGGAGACCTCTGAGATCCGTCCGAACTCCTGTGCAGCACGCCAGATTTAAAATGGATGATGCTTTATTCTCCCTGTTTTTAAGAACGGTAAATGGGAGAAGCAGTGGGAAGAGAACAGTTTTGTTTAGAGCCAGAGTACCCAAAACAGAATGCCTGATGTCACCTTAGGTTCTTGGCAATTTGTACCAAAACCACCGTCATCAGTCACATGGGTAACATGGACACGACAGCAAGAGCCACAGCTTTTGATGCTGCTGCTCCTAGAAGGCTATATGTACCACTGCATTAAGATGGCAGACTTGTGCGGGTGAAGCACATTAAGTAATGTCAACTGACAATGAAAAAAACCTCAAAGCATAAAGGCAGAATACACAAAAGAAATTATGCAGCTACATTAGACACCACAATAATGCACAAAAGTAATAAATTTAATGTGGTGTCATGTAAATGTAATTACATCTATATAAAATCAGTAATCACTAGGGGACAGTTACACATCCACTCTGTCCATTGAAAAAGAAAACGTTAGCATTGTGCTTTAAATACAGTAAATTTAATGGTCACCAAGACATGTACCACAGCCATGTCACAAAATGGCTGCTTTTTTAAAGGCTATTTTCATTAATAAAATGTTGCCATAATAAAATAAAAACACATACACCCTTATTTTTAGGCACAGTATCTCTTGACCATATTGGCAACAGCACAGAGCACAAATTCTGTATTTTTAATAAATTATGAGAGAAATACAGAGCTTGTTTTAAGCACACACCCAAGTCTCTCGAATACTGTCCACTATATATATTATATATATATATATATATATGTTGCAGTAAACTTCGTTAATGCGCTAGTTAGGGTCAAAGTGACAAAAGTTGGGAAATGAGGCTTTAGGGTTTCCCTAACACTCCACCCTTCCAAATCAGGCAGGAGAACAGGTGTGGGGTGTGCCTTGGGCTTCTCAAGCCTAACGCTCACCCCCATTCCATCTGTAAATAACACATCTTGTGGACTGTAAAGTGCTCTGGAATGCAAAGGTATGAGATGTGCTATTTAAACAAATTCCTCTACATAGAGGTAGGTATGGAGGAGTGCACGTGGGTCTTGTCCTCAGGGTCCCCACATTAAGATCAACATTTGAATCTGAGAACTCACCCCATGCATACACCTATATCCCCCAGCCCTGTTAGCAGGTATCAATTGGTTTTGCCAAATTGGTAATTACTTTTTACATCTGGTACCACCACTGCTTAGGAGTAGATACCTCATTATCTAGTTTCCTAGTCTTCATGTTGGGAATTGAAACCGTAGCCTTCTCTCAGCATCTTTGAGATCTGATCTTAGTTCCAGAGTCCCTGGGCCCATACTGGGACTCATGCAGACCTAAATGGTGATGCTTGATGGCATCAGCACCCTTGCTTAGCATTTATATTGCATCTGTGGATTGCATTCCACTGCACCCCTAGAAGCCTCTCCCCTTTGTACTACATTCTATAATGAGGAACAGCGAGACAAATATGTACATCAAGAATCTTTTGTTTAAACTTTGGTTTATCTCGTATCCTGTCTACCCTCTACAGATGGTCTCCAACCCAGTTGTCCACCAACCCTAGGTCTCACCCCAGATGTACCCCACAGGAACGGAGAGGCTTGCACATGCCCCCCCTCACCCCCAAAAGCAGTATCCGATAGGTTCCCAGTCAGTGATACCAAGCCTGCCGTTGGAACTTCCATTTATTGATTTGAAAACTGGTAACCAGGAAAGGCACACTGAACCGAGGCCCGTGTCCAGGTGTGACCAGAGGGAGAGGAAAGAGGAACTGCAATAATAAAAGTGCACACTGTATTAATGATCGGTACAAAGTAACTTACAGAGTACAGTTCATACACAGTGTTAATGATTGGTACAAAGTAATGTACAGAGTACAGTTTCATATAGCACAGTACAACTACACATAAAAAGTAAACGGAACGAAGCAAAGTTTTTGCCGGTGCCCGAGGGAGACAGGGGAGAGGGAGAGGTGGAGAGAGGAGTGGAGCAGGTGTCAGAGGGAGGGAAGGCAATAGGAGCAGGCTGACTGCCCAGCAGAGGAATGAGGATGGACAAGTGAGGAGTTCCATCATCCTGTATTGGCAACTAGGGTTTTTCATGGCATGTTTTATCAGCCCTTAGGATATCAACATGCAATGACACAGAGCATCTGTCAACATCCCACATCCTTTTGGACCTCCTGTCTCCCTTAACACCTAGAGTCTATGGGGGGAGACAGGCATGCCACAGGAGGTGCTATCCTTCCTCCACAGGAGAAGAGAGCAGTTCTATGGACACTCAGTCCTCTCCCTGCCCCCAGGCTGAGTCCAGTGACACAAGGCTGCTCTCAAATGCGGTCTCACCAATTTGGCAAGTGGCAGCATTATCTCTGTGACACAGGGCTGACATACACTAAAAATCTTAAAGCGGCAGTCTGATCACTAGCATAGGATCTCGGTTGCCATCAGCAGAACTCTGTTATGCAATGCTCCCCCAAAATATGTAATCTCAAGCCCTTCTGTGTTTGTTTATTAAGGACATCTACATGAAAACAGGATCCATTCCAGTTACTGATTAATTTGTACTACAGGAGAGATATGCATATTTCGTTATTTATGTGAAAAGTACTGAGGGGTGACGTTTCTGACTATATCAAAGAATTGTTTAAATTAGACCTGTAAAGCAATGTCTAAGAGCAGCAGGGGGTGTAGAATTTAACGTTCTAAAATGCCGGTTGGAATCAGGGAGCTCACCAATAATTTACAAAGGTGCTGTGGTGTGCAATTCATTATCAACTGATCGGAGAGCTGTGATTCTTGTAAACCACAAACGGTATTTAAAACAATGGTTCCATGAATTGGGTGCTACCCCCTCACTTTGTTGTCAGCTAGTCACTACCTGAAACTATAACCCTGGTACATTGGCTTTATAACCTCATTGTCATCTACTGTTACCATTACTTGGTCTTTCCTTTTGTATTGTACATAATAATGTGTAGCTTGTATTGTTTTATATATATATATATATATATATATAAATATATATATATATATATATGTAATAGATAACCCACTCTTAGGTGTGCAGTCATGCTCTGATATACACGAACGCCTTGCTTGTATATTAATCTTTTGTGTGAGATGGTGTCAAATGCCTTGCTAAAATCTAGGTAGGCCATATCCACAGCTCCTCCCTGGTCTACTACTTTGGTCATCCAGTCAAAGAAATCTATTAGGTTTGTCTGACATGACCTTCTGCTGCGAAACCATGCTGCTTAGGGTCCTGTGCCCCACTGGCCTCTAGGTACTCAACAATTCTTTCCTTCAGAAGTGATTCCATCATTTTCCCTACCACTGAAGTCAAACTAACTGGTCTGTAGTTTCCTACCTCTGCCTTGCTCCCACTTTTGTGAAGTGGCATCACATCTGCCCTCCTCCAGTCCTCAGGTACCACCCCATCCTCCCATGATTTGTTAAAGAGAGTAGTCAGTGGTGTTACTAGTTCTACCCTTAGTTCTTTTAGAATTCTGGGGTGAATCCCATCAGGCCCCACTGCTTTGTCCACCCTCAGTTTCAAGAGTTCTTTCAAAACCCTTTCTTCTGGGAATGGATTGGTATCAACCCCCCTATCCAGAGTGTTTCTCATGTTTGATTTAGGTACCTTCCCCTCCTTTTCTGATGTGAATACTCAGCAGAAATATTTGTTCAGTATCCCTGCTTTTTCACTGTCACCTTCTGCCCACATTCCCTCCCCTTTATTAAGTCTCTGTATCCCTCTCTTGGTCTTTCTTCGCTCCCTAATGTACCTATAAAAGGTTTTATCCCCCTTCTTAACAGAGTTGGCTATATTTTCCTCAGTTTGTGCCTTTGCTATTCTGACTGCCTTCCCTGCCTCCTTCTGCTTTAACTGATAAAGTTCTCTGTCCTGCTCCTTCTGTGTTTCCTTATATTTCCTGAATGCTATCCTTTTCTCCTTAACCTTCCCTTCCACCTCTTTTGAGAACCATAGTGGTTTTTTCCTTCATTTTGTTTTGTTGATTTGCATGTTGCCTCTCTGATGGCTGTTTTGATTATTCCCCATTGATCCTCCACCCCTCCTTCTTGCCCATTTGCTAGTGCTTTTCTGAGGCACTCTCTCATTTTCCCAAAGTCAGCCCTCCTAAAGTTCAATACTCTTGTTTTTGTATGGCTTGACTGTATGGCTGTGTTTATTGTGAACCACACTGTTTGGTGGTCACTTGTTCCCAGATGGCTACCCACTTCTAAATCTGAGATCCTTTCACCACCCCCATTTGAGAGTACCAGGTTTAAGACTGCTCCCTCCTGAGTGGGTTCCAACACTAGCTGTGTGAGGCATGCCCCCTCTAGGGCATCAATAATGACCCTGCTCTTGGATGTGCCTTCAGCAAAGGTGTTCCAGTTAACATCTGGCATATTCAGGTCCCCTATCAACAATACCTACCCCTTTTCTGCCATTTTAAGGATGCCTTCTATCATTTCCTTGTCCATTCCTTCCCCTTGAGATGGGGGTCTATACACAACCCCCATGCAGATTGTGGTGCCATTTCCTGTCTCCAGGGTGACCCATAGTGACTCATCAACCTCTTGTTTGCTCTTTAGTTCTGTTGCTTTAATCCCTTCCCTTATATAGAGGGCTACTCCTCTTCCTCTTTTAGCCACCCTGTCCCTCCTATAGATTGTGCATCCTGGTATGTTGACATCCCAGTCATGGTTCCCTGTGTACCATGTTTCAGTGACTGCCACAATATCCAGGCATCCCTTTTCCATCAAGGCCACTAGTTCAGGAAGCTTGTTACACAGACTGCGGGCATTGGTACTCATCACCATTTTTTCATGGCTTTACCCCTTTTAGCTCCATCCCTGTCCTTACTGCCTTTTTCGGTATTTACCCCTGTCCTGCTCCCTACTGACTTCTCTACCTTGGTGTTTACCTCTCTAACTACTATGTTTTGTGGGGTGAGGGTGGGATTTCCCTGCTCCTTTTCAATGCCTCCCCCTTTGGCTAGTTTAAATGCTTGCCAATGAAGCATTTAAACCTATCACCTAGGGTCCTGGTTCCCCCCAAGGACAGATGCAGACCACTGTGCCAGTATAGGCCTGCATCCCTCCAGGTGGCTCCCCAGTCCCCAGTGAAGCCAAAACCCTGAGCTTCACACCGGTTTTTCAACCATTCATTGAATCCCATGATGCGGAGTATCCTAGCATCATCCTTGCCATAGACAGGCAGCACCACCTCTGAGAAGGTTACTATACATGATACTTGTCTAAGGCCTCTCCCCAACTCTACAAACTCCTCTTGCACTGCTCTGTTCACATTTGCAGCCAAGTCATTTGTCTCTAGGTGGACAATGACATCCAGCTCCCTCCCTCCCTCGTGCAGCTGCCCCCGCAATCCTGAGGATCTGCTTCCTGTCCCACTGAGTTGTGGTGCCAGGCAGGCACCTTACCTCCCTTTCCCCTTCCTCCCCCACTTCTACCCCCCCAATGATTGAGTCCCCCACCAGGAGCTGTTTCCTTCCCCTGTGAGGTCTCATGCCACCCTCCTGTGGGTCTCCTTTGTGGAGGTTCCCAGCATCCTCCTTGGTCTCCACTGCAGGTGCCTCCATAGAGGAACCACTCTTCACCAGAACAGCATATGAATTGTGGAGAGGTACAACTGGAGGGATGCACCTCTGTTCCACCACCCTCTCCCTCCCTGAGCCCACCTTGGTCCAATTGCTCCTCTTTCTTCGCAACCTCTGAGGTAGCGGCGGTGGCCCTGGTGGTCCCTGGGTGGGGGAAGAGATTTCACGAATCCTAGTAAGTTCAGCCTGGAGACAGGCAACCTCCTTTGAAATGAGCTTGTTTCTTTCTTTCTTTCTTTCCTTTCTAATTTTTACCCTTGTAGGCCTGGTGAGCAGATTGCCCATTTTCACAGGCGACAAGCAATTACAGAAAACAAACATAATACAGAAAAAAAACATGACTAACATTATATAATACATTTACAATACATCTAATTCGATACAATATAACATTAAAAAACAACAATTAACAAATACACTTCTACTCCTACTACTGTTCACTTACAGCTAAGGTGGTCTGGAGTTGAACTCATAATCTACTTGTGACATCACAGTCTGTTGCAAAGGAAACAACTATGATGTCTGAGGCCAGGAGTCGGTCAAGCGCCAAATGCTTCCCCACCCTCTCCCCAGAGGAGGAGAGCAGTCTGTCAGATGCTCGATCCTCCTTCCCCCAGCCAACTACCGATGGCCTGAGATCTCACCCAGTCCCAGGTCACTGGCATGGCAGCAGGTAAGGTATGATGCCTCAGTCCTCCATGTCACCAGGCCGGCCTCTATTAATGTTTCTAATGAGAGCTTCATGGATAACGTCCCCTAGGGTGAGAGATCGTGGCATTATCCTGGATGACAGATTGACACTTGATGCTCGGGTGTCATCTGTCGTCCTAAGTGGGTTTTACCACTTAAGAAATATTGCCCAGATTAAACCCCTAGTTCCACCTGAGGATGTGCCATCACTGGTACATGTCTTTGTTACCTCCAGGCTTGATTACTGCAATGCTCTATATTTCAGGGTCAGTGGAGGGAGCCTCCACCGGCTGCAGCAGGTGCAGAACATAGCGGCCAGGTTACTAACGGGCCTGTCCAGGTCTAGTCATGTGACCCTGGTCCTGCGAGCTGTGCACTGGCTGCCTGTTAGGTGGAGGGTCATATTCAAGGTGGGCTCACTCACCTACAAGGCTCTACATGGACAGGGCTCTGGCTACCTGGCTGATCTCCTGACACCTGCCACCTCAGTCCTCCACCAGGGGCCTCCTTGTGGTCCCAAGGGCCAGGTTATAAACCTCAGGCAACTGAGCTTTTGAAGTCACCGGACTGGCCCTCTGGAATTCATTCCCAATCTCTGTCAGGGAGGCTCTGATGGCGTTTAAAAGGGACCTAAAGACTCACCTATTCTGCCTGGCTTTCCCAGACCAATCTTAGTATTTTTAAGACTATATTTATTGTATTTTTTTTTCTCATGAGTTGTTTTTGCGTTTTTCCCCCATTTTGCTCCCTGACCCCAGCAGACACACACATGCATTCACATGGAGGCGCACACACATGCCGGGTACCAGCTCGGCCCTTTCTACCCCACCCCTGACAATCACTGCTGCCCCTCATGTGTACGCTTCCCATCGGGCCTCCACCTGATGGGAGCAGAACTACGGGAGGGCAGACAACCACCCCAGGAGGGGAGAACTACCTTTTGGCTACTCAGTCCCACTCCCTCCCTCCCTCCTCCCTCCCCTTGCTGGCTCCCCAACAACCTAAGGTCATTCCTGAACCCGGATCACCAGCGCAGCGTTAGGTAAGGCATCCAGCGCCTCAGCCCTCAGCACCACCAGGGGGCCAGCCTTATATTTATTGTTTTAAATGCTGTATTATATATTATATGTTATATTCGTATCCTGTTTAATTTGCACCAACCCTGCCTGCTCTTTTTTTTGCCTCTGAGATTGTACGCCATAGAAATAAATGTGCCTTGCATTTTTTGTATCTAAATTTAAAGGCCAGCCATATTATAGGGGAGTTATTTTCTTAAACCCATTTCTGCCCATCCCTATGTAAAAGAAAAAAAATTGGGAGCAAAGTTTCATACAAGTACTGTTGATAATGGTAACTTTTTTTTCCACCCTGAGTTTTATTGCAGCTGTAAGAGATTTAGTTCACGGGCAGGTGAAAACTTTTTTCTTTTGTAAATATTCCTGAGTAGGCAGTGTACTAGGTTTGGTGCAGTCAGCACTTTTCTGAAACACACATTTCATTCAAACCTTCTTGATCTATCCCGCCCTCACAGCTGTCACAACAGGAGTTCATGACTGACCTCTCCTTTCCGTTTCCCATCGCCTTGTTTCTTTGGGAGCCCCAGCTGCTATTAAAGAGACAGTTGTTATTGTTGGAATAACCTCCAAGAGTAAGATGAGAGTAGAAATTCTCTGATATTTCATATTATTTTTGGATAGCCCAGATCTCAACAATATTAGACCCAGATATTTGGGATGCAATGAGATGCAAAGTGTATGCAAAACACTATATAAGTGCTGGGTCTGCTTCTTATTATTATCATTTCCTTATACTGAGTGGATAATGATGTATCCCAGTCATTATGTTGGTCAATGGTTTTGAACATCTGGGATCTCCAGGGGCAAATGATCCTTCAAGTTGGGTTTGCCACTCAGTTGCTGATACAGGTTTCTCATCTACACAGTTACAGTGATCATATAAGCAACAACACACAGAAGGGTGTCCGTGGTCATGTGACCTGTTTCAGCCTTTCATGTCTGCGGATTTTCTAATGTCAGTTAATAATTCATGTTAAAGCACTGCTCAAGCATCTGTAGATGAGAGGTTGAAGGGTTTGCCTTCAGCTGCTTTGCTCCGAGTGACCAAAATAGCCTGCAAGCCAATCTCGAAAGTGGCTTCCAGTATCCCAGGCTTTAAAATGGTGTTGCATGACTACTGAAGCAATACCTGTCAGAGTTGTTAGTCCTGGGTTAGGCTTTATATTTTTTCTTGTTATTTTCTTTGCTGTTCTTTACCTGTACTGTGTATGAATGTATAAAACATTTTTCTGCATAACTGCTGTCCCCTTGGACCTGCATAAAAACAGCATGCTGTAGGCTGTCCTGGTGAGCAACACTTAAAATAAATACTGAAATATGTACAATAAGTTGTATTCCAAGGAAGACTTGTTTAATGCCAGTTGTTCTTGGTATCTCGCACGTGTCTAGCTGCTGCACTTGAGATTATTTTACATCACCAGTGAGACAAGTTGTTCAACCAAAGCCATGTCGAGCAGATGTGGGCAGACTGGCAAGTTTGGGGGACACTTGCAGAGTTGTTTGCTTTTGGTAGTGAGCAGATGAGATTAAATAAACAATGAGTTCTCTGCAGCTAGAGCACCAAAGCTTGCCTAGCCAAATAACCCAGAGCCACAGGGATGTCACTGTGGAGAAGTTCACAGAAGTGTCACATATCCCCACCACCTGCAGGTGATCTTGCTGCTGTTGTACAGAAGTAGTAAGGGGCCACTATGGTTGAGAACATACAAACATAAGAAACTGCCAGCAGAAAAAAAAAACATTTAGCCTATCACATCTACTTTATGCGGCGTTCATGCATCTATGCTACATGACTCTTGACCCCCCGACACTCTTAACCTCCCCTTTACCCTATCCCACCATCTCTTAAAATCAGCGACTGTTGTCAGGTTTACTGTCTCTTCTGGCAGACCACTCTACCTGCTCACCATCCTCTCTGTGATGAAATGCTATCTTACTTCTTTCCTGAATCTCCCAACCACCAGTTTGAAACTATTACCCCTTGTACATTTGTTTCTGCTAAATCTAAAGAGATCACTAGGCAGACACTCGTTTATACCTTCAAGGTCTTAACACGTCTCTATCATGCCCCTCATTACCTTCTCTCTTCGAGTGAGTACATAGTTACATTTTCCAGCATTCTTTAAAGAGCATTACACAACTGATTATGAGACTTGCACTGGGAGGGTATGTATGTTTGTTTGTTTGTTTGTTTTGTTTTGTTGGTTTTTTTCTACAAACCATTTGGCCCTGCTCACCACCACACACCTGCTTCAGGCCAGATCCTGGTTCCCTCAGTCCCATCCACCACTCCTGCAACTGTCACACCAGCTGAGCATTCATATGGAGTGGGACCTGGAAGTACCGGAACCATCATTTATGGTGATCTGTGCACTTTTAAATTTTTCTGGCTTTCTCCAGTCCCCACCCATTTTCCATCCTGACACCAGCAGTGGCCCTGCAGACCTCAAACAAACCTAGCATGCCTCTGTGGAGAAGCAAGCTCCCGGTCCCATCCCAGGGGTCACTAGGACAGCAGAACGTGGCGCCTCTCCTTCCCTGGTAGGCAGGTAGCACCTTTCCAACCACCCTAAGGCTGCCAGGCTGGCTCCTGAGTTCACTCACAAACTCAGGTTGCCCACATGGAAGCACATCACGCTACCCACTGGACTAGCAGACAGCTCCTAGACTAATGTTTCTGAAATGAGGGCACCATGGGCACATTGCAGCCACCAGCACAAGTTTGTGGGGACACATGCTCTTTAGAGCTCCTGGTGCAAAGGTGATGGAATGGCAACTTCTCGCCTTGACACATGGAAGATACATTTGCAGTTACATAGATACATGGATGCTGACAGCTGATAAGGGCCTACGGCCCACCTAGTCTGCCCATGTGTGCATGTACTTAGCTTCTTCAAGCTTCTGTAGAATTAGGTTGTCCCCTTCCTCCAACTGCCAGGATCCCTTGATGCCTATCCCATGCATTCTTAAATCCTGTAATCATTTCAGCCCCCTCTGTCTCCTCCAGCAGGAAATTCCCTTTGCCCACCACCCTCTCCAAAAAAAAACTTCTTCCTCATGTTCCCTCTGAACCTCCCCCCCTCCAGTTTAATCCCATGCCCCCCAGTCCTGAAACATCTTTTTCTATGAAAGAGTGTGTTTTCCTGCACCTTGTTCCTCCCTGTGAAGTATTTATATGTCTCAATCATATCCTCCTTCCCTCTCCCTCCTCTCCTCCAGGGAATACATATTCAAGTCCTTCAGCCTGTCCTCATAGGCTTTGTGATGTAATCCTTTCAATGTCTTGGTTGCCCTCCTCTAAACTGACTCCACCCTGTCTATGTCCTTACATAGGTAAGTATCAGGGACTTGATTTGTTGTACTGTATATGGTGCGAAAAGAAATGTGTTGTTATATTAGGTGACTTGGTGTATATCGGGGGTCTGGGGGTAATAAAATAAGAAGTGAGGCCACTGGTAAATTCTGGTGGCCACACTTTGAGGCCATCAGAGTTTGGGGCTTGAGAATCACTGCCCTAGAGGGTATATGTAAGCAATAAACCTCGATGAGGTGTGCATTAAAGGATTGATGATGTACATCCCAGGGGCATAGTGAGGTATGAGGCCAAAGGTCGAGTGTCCATAAGCCCATGGAAAGTGTATTGTTAAAATGGCTCATTGTAATGAGGTTTTCCAGCCTTCATAATAAAAAGAGATTTCAGCCATATTGGTCCCTGGAAACCGGAGTCACTGAATAGTTTGATACCTTTTATTGGAAAAGAAAGGCTTGTCCAGTACAGCCACACACCTCGAGAAATGTTCAAACAGCAAAACAAAACAGGTGTCACGCTCTCTTCTTGGGGAGAGGCCTCAAATACCAGTATAGCTGCTGCTAAACTCATAAAAACAATGCTGGATAGAATGAGCCACTCACCCCAATGCAACGAACCACAAATACTGTGTTATTCAGTTTTATTTAATATAGTGACTTCCAGTATGAATCTTCATCATCAGCGTTTCCCTTCATCAGAAAACTGGTTTCTCTAATTAATTAAAAAACATACATAACAATTCGTATCACTATGCTTTTATATCTCTGAATTTATGCTATCAGACTGAAACGAATGCTCAAAAAAGTGTGTAATCTTCCCTTACATTTCATTTTTTCAGTATCATACTCCAACTTTTTTTCAAATCTCACTTTCATGTTTGACTCCCACCACAGGCCACTAATAAACACAAATTGAAACAGTCATTATTTTAAAACTTTCTGTTTAAATCATCTTACTACGGCACAAAGTCATATGCTCTACTACTAGGTAAAAAACATGCTGACCTTTTAACTTCATTTAGTTTATATCACACATACTTCGAATCCTCCACTTCGTGGAACAGAATATGACTGCAAATCATAAACTATATAAGACTGAATAACACAGTATTTGTGGTTTATTGTGTTGGGGTGAGTGGCCCATTCTATCCAGTATTATATTTATACCTTTTATTGGACCAATATAAGTCTCGAATAAAGTTAGTAAGCTTGTGTTCCATACCTCTCAAGTGTCCCGATTTGCCCAGGACATTCCGATTTTTGGTATTTTTTTAATCTCTAGGCCCATCATCCCAAATTCCTTTGTCTTTGTCCCAAATACTGTGCCTCGTGGTCCACGCCAACTCCAAAACTCGTTTCCCCATATAACCGAGCATGCATGCATCAGACATGCTGACATGAATACCCCATCTAACCAATCACAGGGCACTCATTTGCAAGCTCAGTCCATTGCTGCTTTGCCAGCTCCGCCCACTCGGACCTGAACTTTTCTGTCCCCTCTCAGGCCTTAGTTTAAAAGCAGCCCCTCCGGCACTCTTGGACCTCATACAGCCAAGGACAGTTCCAGAGCGCCAGAGAGGAAATTGCAGTAGAAGCCACCACCTCAGCCAAGAGAGCACCACTGCCAGCCAGCAACTTCCAGCAAATCAGAGTGCCGATTCCCAACCTGACCAGACCCGCCAGTGCTGTCAGTCACAACAGAGCTGCTACTGCAGATGCAGTTGTCAAAACGCTATAATTCAATTCACTCATTGTATTAAATAAAAAAAAAAGCTTAACTATTCACCATAGCACCACAGACCACCTGCAGCTAGAAATGCAGCAACATTTTATTTCGCTGATGAAATTCAGGCAAATTAGAAGTTTCACCTCATGAAATATTTTCAAAATTCATGCATTTCACTGGAGTTTTGCCAGTGGAGAATGCAGAATTTCATGTATAATGTTAACACAAAAAAGTGTTTTCCCCATTCCGAAGATCCCACATCCCTGGTATCTAGTAGTGCCACCCCACCCCCAGCCGATTGTCTTCCCACAATAGGAAGAATCAGCCTCATCCCCCATAAACATAATTTGAAATAAAAATAATTTCCCTGTCATCTAGTGGCCCCACCCCCTCTTGGCAATCACCGGCCAAATGGAGAATGACCCCCTGACCCCAAGATTCACACCCATCTTCCCCTGTTATCCGTAAGTGCCAACATCAGTAATCTTAGACTTCATGTAATGGTGTCTAGTGGACCCCCCCTCAGTCCGGTAGTAGTAACCCCCACACCACCCCACACACACCCCATCTAGCACCCCCCACAGGCTACCAGAACAGCCCTCCACTCACCTCCATGGCAAGCAGCCCGACTGGGCTCTTTTATGAAATGAGCCCAAGCGAGTCCTTTCCTACGAATTAGCATCTGCACATGCTCATTCATTGAAAGGGGCTCACTCTGGCTCATTTCGTGAAAGAGCTCAGTCAGGCTGATGGGCGTGGAGGTGAGTGGAGGGCAATGCCAGTAGCCCATGGGAGTACTAGATGGGGAGGCATGGTGTGGGGTGGGGTTACTACTACCAGACAGGGTAGGGGTCCACTAGGCACCAGGGAAAGTGCATTATTTTAACTGGCATCTCAAGAGATCTACCCCACGGGACTGTGCATTCCAAATTTTGTGCAAATCCATTGAATGGTTGCAAAGTTATTAAGGTGCACAATTTGGGGTTTAACATTAAACTGCCTTCTCAACCCTAACTATAGTGACACCACTGTGCCACTAATATATATATATGTTACAACAAACTACAGATATGCAGCCATAACATCTGGGCACAGAAATAAAGAACAATAACATTAATAGTGATTCTACGCTTCATGTGCCTCTATAAATAGCTGCTAACATGTGAAACATAACCCATGTTGGTACATGAATATACAAATTTTATGCTAATAAACTGTCCCTGATTTTAGTCAGCTTTGCTTGATTTTCAGGGGCTCTGTCCCTGATTTGTTCATTTGAGGTTGAGAGGTATGTTGTGTACTACTATATATCATCTTTGTACAAGATATATATATATATATATATATATTTATACACAAGATATATATATATATGTGTGTGTGTAATAGATAACATACTCTAAGGTGTGAGGTTGTACTTTGATATATGCATGCCGCAGCCTCATGCATCAACCACCCAAGGCATACATATATCGGAGCACGACTGCACACCCTAGAGTGGGTTATCGCTCTTGTAAAATGGCAAAATTGTTTTGGAGGGGGGATAAAAGTGCAGGTGTGTGGTCGCGCACTGATGTACGCACGGTCATGTGATATGTTTTATACAATCAGAACACTGCATTTGTATTGTATTTTCTTACCCATTTTATAAATATATATACACACACACCACACACACAAATATATATGCACACTTTGAGATCCATCCAGTTTAACAGTTTATGGATACTGTTCCCATCATACACCATTCTTAGGAAGCCGAGTGAACTGGACAGGTAAATAGCATCCAACCTCCTGCTCATACGTGATGACATTCTGGCTTCAGTATCAGAGTGGAGAAGTACTCCTCCATCATGGGACTTCCAATTTGAGTTAGATCAGGCAGGTGAGGGTCAGCTATTACTGCTTATGAGCTGATATTTACCAAATTAATGTTGCTGTTACCTTTGCTAAATTTCTTTTGCATACATTGCATTCCACCAAGCATGCAGAATCCAAGGCTCACTGAACATGGCAATGTCCCAGAACCAGGAGGTTGTAGCAGCACAAGTTGTTCTAAACAAATGTCCAGTGACTGAGCAGGATAAGTTGTCATTTTTCTAAGCTTAACCAGATATTATACTCCTAAACACTGCTAGGGGTGCATAACCTATGAAGGAAATGAAATGGTCAAAACATATCACGCAGTTGTTTACATGATATTTAACAATTTCCTTTATATGTTGCTCACTCCTCCCTGAAGTACAGATTCTGTGCTTAAAAATATACACTAACCACTGCATATCTTAACAACCCAGCACTTGTCTTAAGGGTTACAAAAAGTGTAATGTATGCAGAGATTGTTCTAAAATTAAATGACGTCTTACCGGAGAAAGTTGAGCCTTTTGCTTCACCCAGCATGACTTCCGGTTTACCGAACTCTAGTGCCAGGGCAAAGCAGCTCAAGTTAAACCTGGAAAAAAACTGTGTAACGCAAGTCAAACAAACTTTTGCTGGAGAGTGAGTTGGTGCAGATACAGGACGCGCAACCCATAAACAACCATAGACAAATAAAGTACTGCACTCAAGGACTGTACAGGGTAGCTGTGAGCCATTGGTTAATTCTGTTGTGCTCTCTGCATGTGTCAGAAATTATTTCTTTAATAAATAAGCAAGCATTGCTTTAAAATTTCGATTACTGCCTTATTATTATTATTATTTAAGGTGTCGGTGGTGGTTACCTGCCCACCACTTCACAGTCCTTGAGTGCAGTACTTTTTTTGTCTTTAAAAAAAATTACTAAACTAAATAATATGCAAAATATGTTTCTCTTTCTGTTTATTAGAACATAAATTAAGCAGTTTGTCTTTTTTTTTCACAGATGCAACAGCAGAGAAGAAAAAGAGAATGGCATTCTTCCAAAGCAGCTGGAAAGTAACTTTCAACTAGGTTAGTGAAAGCAACCATAGCCCAGGCTTTGCTTCTTTACAAAGACTGTGCCACCAGTCTCATTGTTGGCCACGGAGGATGCAACGATCTTCAAAGACACGTGGATTCGGAGAAGCACAAACAGAGTGTCAAACGTGCATCTGGAAGGAAACTGTCTGAAATGTTTGCCTCACAACAAACAAACACAAAAGTTGTTGAAGCTGAAGTAGCCTTGTTGCCCTACTGGCTAAACACAAACTACCATTTACTGCTGGAGATCACCTGCTGAAGTTCAAGAAGAAATATTGCCCTGATGCATAGGTAGTTAAAAAGGTGACCTGTGGGCCTACAAAGGCTGCCTGCACTGGATGTTTTGGGGCCAAAATACCAAGAAGATGTGGAAGGAATGTGTTGCACATTGCCATTCTGCATATACCTGGATCAGAGCACTGATAAGAGGGATGACAAGCTACTTGTTATTTTGGTTGGATTCTTTGACCACAACCTGGGAAGAAATGTAGTGTGATTTTTAGAAATGCCCCTTTTTGTTTCGGGAACTGAGCAAGCAATATTTAGTTGTGTTCCTGAAACAGTTAACAAAGGTAATATTCCAGAGACCAACATGGCTGCATATTCTTCAGACAATACTGCTTCCATGGATGGAAAGAAGAATTATGTTTTATCCCGACTAAAAGAGCTCAATCCCCACATAGTTCACATGGGCTGCTCATGCCATTTGGCAGATTTTTATATCACATCTGGCATAAAAGCAATGTCACTGCCCATTGAAGACTTGATATCGGACGTTTACTGCCATTTTGACAGCAGAGCACAGCACCAGCAGAAGTTAAAGGAATTCACACTGTTTGTTGACATGCAGCCGTTAAAAATGATCAGACATGTACCCACTCGATGGCTAAGCCTGGGGAAGGTCACTAAAAGAATGCTGTGGCCTGCCCTAAAGTCTTATTTTCTAACATTCAAAGAATGTTCAGCTAAAGTGGATAACACAGAGACTGCAGAATTATCAGGTAAAGCTGGCACTTCATTTTTTGCAATATGCTGTGGGACATCAACATATCAGTGTACAAATGCAGAACAGAGAAAGTCAGCTCATGAACCTGAACACTGATATATTCAAAATCATGCCGGTGTATGCTAGTAGGTTATTGAAGCCACCTGCTACAAGAGAATTCATACAATCTGCTAGTAACTCTGCACTGGAGGATGAAGGGAATGTTTTGCCAGATGGTGAAACTCATGTTGGCCCTAAAGCTGAAATGTACCGAGACAAAAGTGTAGACTACACCCTTGGCACCATCACAGAGAAAATTCTCTTCAAAAAGGCAAAAGCTTTTTATTCAGCAATACTAGTAAAAATGAAGAAAAACTACCCAGCAAATGATGCTGTACTGAAGAATATTGGAACTTTGTTGCATCCTGCATACAAGCTTCAGCTATCCTCAGCTATTGTAGCCAGCATTGGTACCTGCCTTGGGCTCTGCAAATCTAGGCAAGATTGCAGCCAGTGGTTAGATGAGTTTTCTGTGTACCAGTTGATGGAATGGCAGCATAATACAACCAACGCATGCTTCTGTTTTGTTAAATACTGGTCCACCACTCTTGCAAATGCTGAACTGCAGGAAATGCCAGCATTCATGAAATTAATGCTGACTGTTCTTTGCCTTCTGCATGGCAACAGTGAACCAGAGTGATCGTTCTGCATGGTCCAGAAGGTGAAAACTGAACTAAGGCAATCAATGAATGTGAAAACCCTCAACCCCTTGCTTGCAATTAAAATGAATGAACATAAAGACTGTTTTGCTGTACAGAAACCAAAGGAAGTTATCAAGGCTGCAAGAAATGCAGCTGCAACATATTGTATAACGAGGAGCATCCGGCAAAACTGGCAGCAGACACTAATGGCCGTGGAAGTGGGATATAAAGACGCTTGAGTTGTAACATTTGTGTGATGTGCTGGTACTGGTGATAGGGTGCAGTAATTTTTCAACTTTATTTAAACACATTTTGGTACAATAATTTAAAACTGTATTTAAACACACTTTGGTGCATTAATTTCAAACTGTATTTAAACACACTTTAAACTGGTAGGAACTTTGGCTTTTAATTTTTTTCCATAGCTAAGAAATATTGTTGCTGATCATCTTAAAAATGTTCAACATGTTTATTTAACAAACTAACCATGACACAGATACACAGTCATAACATCTGTGCAAAGAAATAAAGGACAACGATTCCATGCTTTATGTGCCTCTATAAATAGCTGCTAACATGTGAAATGTGACCCTCGTCAGTCCATGAATATGCACGTTTTGTGCTAATAGTGTCCCTGATTTTAGTCAGTTGTCCCTGATTTGCTCATCTTGAGGTTAAGAGGTATGCTGTGTTCTCTATCATCTTTGTATGAGACATATGTTGGTCCAATAAAAGGTTTCAAACTATACAGTGACTCCAGCCTTTGTAATGAGATCCGTTTTCTGACTGAGCATTGTTAGTATTTTAATACATGGTCACGTAATAGCTGTCATCCATTGAGGTCTCTGGATTTATCCTTGCCCTTTCATTATGTTTATCAACACAAAAGACAACCATGTGTTGCACCTGGGACAAACAGGTGTCTCCAATAAGCATTGGGAATCAAACATTTTCTGCAACAGGCCATTTGATGTCTTTCTGCAGTGCCAGGATCACAACGAAAATAAAACACTGCTGTGTACACAAGTGCATTACAGCCACAGCAAAGTCACATGATGGATGCATCAGCTGACATGGCAGGGGGACAGATAAGATGGACTACTTGGCTTTTGTGTGTCTCTAGAATCCTATGTTCCATGAAGCTAGATAAAGGGCTTAGGACTTGTTTTCATGGTTTGATGGATTCCCTTTGCCCCATTTGCATGCACCATTCAATTTAAATAAAATTAAAAAGGATTCTTATACGGTTGCAGTGGAGACAACAAAAAAAATAGAGTCTAACAAAAGGTAACCTCTGACTTCGAACAACTTCACATGGAAATGTTTGTGGATAACTTGTCCTCTACTCCAGCAAATTAGGCAATATTAGAGGACCACATAAAGAAAATGTAATTATTAATGATGGAAATTATTTCAGTTTTGTATCCTCAACTATTTTGAGTTTAGACTCATCTCAGGTGTCTCACTGTAGCTCTAAAAAGAGACATGGTGTTAACAACTGCCTCTGCATTTTATGTGAACATCCAGATGTCTGTTTAGGCATTAGTGAGCCAGTATCCTCAAAAGAACCATGTATTGGACTTGTCAGGGTCTTAAATTGGACCCATTTTAATTCATAATCAAAACCAACCATAAATTTGGTCCATTGGATAGTACTGACTTCTATGCTTAGCTGTTGCTCATTGCTAAATTGGACTTGTCTGCTTACTTGATTTTTCTGCCCAACCACCCACCCCCACCCTGACCTTTATTAAATGCACTAAAACTCTGCCCCATATACCTGTTTCCACCCATTGGCTTCTTTGTATTAGTTAAACTTCCAACCTCATAGGGTCCTCAGACCTCTCTCCGAGCCACAGCTATCACTAGCTCTTCAGATTCCCATATCTTGCTGACTCGTGCTGTAACCTCATTATGTTGCTTGCACGCATGTGCAAGAAACATAGTGCCATCATCGGAGATTTTGGAGGTGTGTCACCTCCTCCTCCAATTCAGTCAGTGTGCTGGCAGTCACGGCCCCTGTAAGCCAATGCATTTTGGAGCTGTGTGTGACACGCTCCAAAATGCAGTGGCATACAGTTGAAAGGGGGAGCTATGCTTGAGTGAGCACCAATAAGATATCGGCTGCTCACAGGCAGCTCCCTCCTCACACACATGCAGCCAGGCGTGCCCCTCGCACGCACTGTATAGCTGACAGGGTGCCCAGTCCCCATCAGCTGAGCTGCCCCCCAGTAGTAGATGCCACGCTGGGAGCCCACCCCAGCGTGGCAATACATTCCATGTACGGGCAAGCTCTCAATCCCATCAGCTGAATGCCCCCATGTCCTTGTGCCACGCTGGGAGCCCACTCCAGTGTGGCAAACGGTCCCACAACGCCTTTTTTTTTACCTGTAAACAAAATGGTCCCGCCAGCGAGTCTCCCAACCCCCCCTTCCACAACCTGCACCCACTCACTGCGCACCCAGCCTCCTCACCCCATACTTACCTCTGGACTTCGGCGCAACGATCTTCGGTGGACCGGAAACACATCTGCACTCTTCAAAGCTGACCACGAACTGAGGAAATGCCGTGTAAGCTGTAATGGGCTAAATAGGGGTTTCAACTTTGTTGCATATCTCAGGCATTTTGGGAATTTTGCACAAATTTTCAACATGGGTTTGGACCCTTCTCGCGAATGATGTCACTGTCATGGCATTATTCAGGCCGAAGGATGATTTAGCGCGGTGACTGCGAAATCACCCTTCAGGCCTGAATACTGCCATGACAGTGATATCATTCATGAGAAGGGTCCTAAAACCCATGTTGAAAATTTGTGCCAAAATTCCAAAAATGACTGTTTTAAGAGTGTGCGTTGCGCAGTTCCTACGCAGGCTCGTAAGTTCACGAAATTTCAATATTTTCACTCCAGATTTTCAACATTGCCATTTTACCACACCTTCTTATGAGTAGCACAGCTGTCATTTTTCACATCTCACCCAAAATGTGTTTCCGCCCATGTAGCACAGAATGGCGCAGTCGGTGTGCGAAATCAATGTATGGGACACATTAAGAAAATCACAGTGACACTGTTCATGAGCAGAGTCTTAAAATGGCTATGTTAAAAATTTGGTGAAACAATTCTAAAATTACTGTTTTCTGGCGTCGTTGCGCGGCAGTTCCTCGCAGGCTCTAAGTTCATAAATTTTCAATATTTTCACTCCAGATTTTCAACATTGCCATTCTACCACACCTCCTTATGAGCAGTACAGCTGTCATTTTTCATATCCTGCCCAAAACATGTTTCTGCCCACGTAGCAAACAATGGCGCAGTCAGTATGCAAAACCAATGTATGGGACATGTTAAGAAAATCACCATGACACTGTTCATTAGCAGAGGTCTTAAAATGGCTATGTTGAAAATTTGGTGAAAAAATTCCTAAAGATGACTGTTTTACGAGCGTGCGTTGCGCAGTTCCTATGCACGCTCGTAGGTTTGCAAATTTTCAATATTTCCACTCCAGATTTTCAACATTGCCATTTTACCACACCTTCTTATGAGCAGTATAGCTGTCATTTTCACATCTCACCCAAAATGTGTTTCCGCCCATGTAGCGCACAATGGCGCAGTCGGTGTGTGAAATCAATGTATGGGACACATTAAGAAAATCACAGTGACATTGATCATGAGCATAGGTCTTAAAATGCCTGTGCTGAAAATTTGGTGAAAAAATTCCTAAAAATGACTGTTTTACGAGTGTGCGTTGCACAGTTCCTACGCAGGCTCGTAAGTTTGCAAAATTTTCAATATTTCCACTCCAGATTTTCAACATTGCCATTTTACCACACCTCCTTATGAGCAGTACAGCTGTCATTTTTCACATCCTGCCCAAAATGTGTTTCCGCCCATGTAGCGCACAATGGCGCAGTCAGTGTGCAAGCTCAATGTATGGGACACATTAACAAAATCACAGTGACACTGTTCATGAGCAGAGGTCTTAAAATGGCTATGTTGAAATTTTGTTGAAAAAATTCCTAACAATGACTGTTTTACAAGCGTGCGTTGCACAGTTCCTACGCACGCTCGTAAGTTCGCAAATTTTCAATATTTGCACTCCAATGACTTCCAAATACCTAAACAGCACATAGAAGCAAGCAACATTCGGCATTGACAAATGCTTGTTTTTATAATGTACCACTGAAAGGGAGGACACAGTTACACCATAGGAAATACTTAAAAGCCTTTGTCAAGTGTCTAATACTACTGTTGCTACTTCTCTTGGGGAAATATTCACCCCAACCATGGATCTCTACAATCTGGCATCAATGAAGTCCGACAGCTCTGCTATCTCTGTCCTTGGCAAGTATAAATATCTGCAGCCTCCTTCCAAAACTTGACACCATCACTGCCTGGATCTCCCATTACAACCCAGACATACTATCGGTCATTGAGATGTGGCTATCTGCAAAGATCCCTGACTCCACTATTGCCATTCCTGGTTACACAGTCTTTAGGGATGACAGGCTGACTAAGACAGGTGGTGCTGCGCCCCCTACCTTAAAGACACACTTGTGAGACATTCAGATTCTAGCTATTAAGGTACTACTAGGTGAACACAATAAGGCATTAAAGGCATTAAATAAGGCATCCGCTTAAAGTTGGACCAGCATAACATTCTGTGGTGATTTGCATATGCAGCCCATGATGCTTTGCATTGTGGGGGCATGTGTGATTTTGTATTTTCTTACAATAAGGCATTGACCACTGAGTCAGTATATATCCCACCTAAGCTGACTAATCAGGGTCTTCTCTCCCTCCTCAACTGCATCAGCTCCTGTGGGAGAACTCAGAAGTGATTTTGCTTGGTGACTTCAATATCAACTGGCTATCCCCCGTGCAAGCACCTATAAGGATGCCTTGGCAGCTGCCAACTTTGCACAAATGGTACAGTCACCCACCAGGATAAACTACAGGGTGGGGACCTCCTCCTCTCTCCTGGACTGGGTACTTAGTAACTGACCTGAACACATCACTAAGACTGAAGTACTCCCGGACACCATAAGTGACCATTCTCTAGTCATTCCCCTCTGGTCTGACAAATTCAACAAACCCACACCAAAATTCATTGTCAGTAGAATACTTCTACCTGGTCGACTAGGCCCATTAAAAATGCATCTGCGATCACTCAACTGGTCTCCAGTTGATGATGCTCAGGACGTGGACTCAGCCCTTGAATACTTTATCACTACCTTTAACACAGTGTGTGATGTTCATGCTCTATACAAGAAATGAAAGATTAGAGGATCAATAAAGCCATGGTGACTCATGACCTCTTTGAACTGATGAAATTCTGTGACCAACTATGGTATCATGCTAAAGCATCCAACACCCTAGGGAATACTCAGGCCTACAAATCAGCATGGAATGCTTGCACAAGAGCTATCCACCAGGTGAAAGCCTACTACTATAGGAATGCCCTTGCAAACACCTGGAATGATGGGAGAAAGTTCTGGGACAACCTCTCCGAGGTAATTGGAAAAAAAAAATTTCCCCTGCAATGCTCAACATTGATGGAATTATCACCCTGGATAAAGTAACCATTGCTAACGCTTTCAACTCCAACATTTTGTGACCTCAGTCATGTGCTCCCACCTAACTTCTTTGATCTCACACCAACAGTAACCCATCCCACCATCCCTCAGGCAGCCCAGCCATGGCCCCCATTTTATTTTAAGGCTACCACTGAAGGTCTAGCCAGGAAACATCTACTCAAAGTATTCAGGAAGTCTAGGCATAGTGCTGACTTCCTTGATTTGAAACTCATCATCCTCACCTTTGATGAAGTTCTGACACCACTTATAAAAATTCTCAACCGTTCTCTTATGCTCTCACAATTCCCAAGCAAATGAAAGTCGGCTGTGGTGACTCCTATCCACAAAAGTGGTGACAAGACTCTCACAAGTAACTACAGGACTATATCCATCCTTCCCCCCACTCTCCAAGGCTTTGGAAAGGATAGTTGCTGAACAACTTGTAGACTACCTGGAAAAATGTAACCTCCAATGTTCCCAGCAACATGGTTTTCAAAAGGGTCACAGCACCACCACTGCACTACTAGACTTCACCTCCTTCATCCACCAGGCACTAGACCACAACCAATTGGCTGGTGCCACCTTTATTGATCTGACTAAGGCGTTTGATACAGTTAACCACTGCCTATTAACTGGACAACTATCTCATCTTGGCTTTTCAACAGATGCTACTCCTTGGTTCTAAAGCTACCTTAGTGACCACTTTCAGCAAGTCAGAATTGGAGACACCATCTCAACCCCCCTTCCAGTCTGTTCGGGTGTACCACAAGGTTCCATCCTTGACCCCCTACTCTTCAGCATCTTCATGAATGACCTGCCTGCCACTTGCCATGACTGAATTCTACTCTATGCAGATGATGCAGTCATTTTCTCTAGCCACTCCGACCACTATCACCTCCATCAACAGCTACAGCATAGTCTCTCAGAAGTTGAAATCTGGTTCAGGTCACATAAACTGATCCTAAACTACTCAAAAAACAAATCAATGCTGTTTCATGGTACTCACAACAAACACAAACTCCAACAGATGCTAATCTACAATAGTGGTGGTACTGTGCTGCAACAGGCAGACCAGTTCAAATACCTAGGAGTGACCCTTAACTTCACTCTTTCATACTCCACACATATAAATAACCTTGCTAAAGCTGTCAATACACACATAGGCCTGCTATACAGGCACAGGCACTGTCTGACAGACGAAACATTAAAACTTGCCATCCAGAGCTCAATCACCTCTTTAATTGACTATGGCCTCATAGTTTACAGATCAGCTACTGACACTGTACTCCAGCGTATAGCCATAGCCTTAAACAAGGTCTGCCGGCTCCTCACCACAGCCTCTAGACACATACACACATGTGATCTCTATGAACGGGCTAACTGGCTACAACTTCAAGGCAGAATTAAGTATCAGACCTGCTTACTTGCTAAGAAGACAGTATTAGGCCACCTTCCACCAGGGGTTCAGTCTATACTTTCCCCTCACTGTGCCACCAGCCTTACCAGGAGTTTTGGAACACTAATCTTTGCAGTTCCCCACTGCCGGACCACTCAAAGGCAGCGCTCCTACAAAGTTAGGGCCTCTAACTGGTTCAACACACTCCCAGTGGATATCACCAATGCACTGAATCTCAGCACCTTTAAGCACAAACTACAGCAGCACTTGGTGGCCAGTGCCTACTGCGACTGCTACACTTAAATTCCCTGCTCACCCTCCTGGCCTCTCCATTACTTATGCACTCTCACCACACCCCCCTCCCTCCTTATTAACTCCTTCCAATATCTCACATTAGCCACCTCAGCCTTCTCCCTTGTTAGCCCCAAATCTCACTCCTCCCTCTCTCCCTTCCCTCTCACATCCTTGTCCCTCCCCTCACCTATTACCCCCTGTACCTCCTAGCTTTTATAGTGTCTCTCTCCTTTCTCCCCTAGCCCTCCTTAACTCCCTTCTAGTTTTCATTTCTCTCTTTCTCTCTTTCTCCTCCTTGCCCATACTAACACTTCTCTCCTTCCCCCACACATCCTGTTACCCCCCACTTACATCTCCCATCCCTTCTCCCTTCCCCTCCATCACCACCTACTCCTCTCCTTCACCACCTACCTTATCCCTTCAAATCCCCACCCCACCCCGGTTCCTGTCTGTCTCCTACTACCTTATCCTCTCACCAACTACCTCTGGCCCTCTCATTCACTTGTTAGATCACCTGACAAAGCCTTTGGCAGCTCATGCATTTTGCCTTATGTCTGTCCCATGCATTCTTGAATTCCCCCACTGTTCTTCACTCTACAACCTCCTCAGGAAGGCTGTTCCATGCATCCACAACCCTCTCCATGAAAAAATACTTCCTCACATTACCTCTGAGCCGCCCCATCTTCAAATTGTGCCCCCTTGTTCTTGCACATCTCTTTTTCTGAAAGATACTACCCTCTTGGACTTTGTTGATTCCCTTGAGGTACTTGAAAGTTTCTATTATATCCCCCTCTCCCTTCTTTCCTCAAGTGTATACATATTAAGCTCCTTTAGTCTCTCTTTGTATGTCTTCTGGTGCAGACCCTGCACCATTTTGGTTACCCTCCTCTGGACAGCCTCCACTCTAGCTTTGTCTTTGCGGAGATGGGGTCTCCAGAACTGCACACAGTACTCCAGATGGGGTCTCACCAACAGTCTGTACAGAGGGATAACAACTTCCTGTTTTCTACTGGTGATTCCTCTCCCTATGCATCCCAGTGTCTTCCCAGCCTTCCTTACTGCCTTCTCACATTGCTTGCTCACCTTTAGGTCATCTGATATGATTACCCCCATGTCCCTTTCCATTTTTGTTGTTGTCAGTATCTCCCCCATTGTGCACTCTTCAGCTGGGTTTTTGTTTCCCAGGTGCATTACTTTGCACTTCTTTGCATTGAATCTAAGCTGTCATACATTTGACCATTCCTCCAACCTTGCCAAGTCCTATCTCATCCTTTCCACTCCATCCTGTGTATCAACCCTGTTGCAGATCTTTGTGTCGTCTGCAAAGAGACATACTTTTCCTTCCAGTTCCTCTGCAATGTCACTTATAAAGACATTAAAAAGGACAGGTCCCAGTACTGAACCCTGCAGTACCCCACTAGTAAACCTCCTTAATAGAAGATGGTGGAAATCTAGTAAGAGAGAACAAAAATACACAGAAAAAGAAGAAGAAGAATCAGCATTTATATAGCGCTTTTCATACACAGTATCCCAAAGCCCTTTACAAGCAATGCTAGATGTAGTGAAGTGACTGAATGTGTGGTGATGGCCATATTGCACATCATCACCCACACGCAGCCTGAGAAAATGAATGTAAACAGAAAGTTTTTTTTACTTTGTATAGGATACCAGTATTATGTAATGAAACCAATTCACATTTTAAAACAAAAATACAAATATTCTTCATCTAGAGAGTAGAGACTTTATGGGTCTCAACATTCATCACTATATAGGTAATTATAGTGGAAGTACAGTTACTGTATCTTTTGAGTATCTAGAAATGGCATTCAAAATCTGAAATAACAGGTATACATTCCAACTACTGGAGATCTTTATGGATCCTCATAATCGTATTGGTATTTTCTTGGCACAATATACAACTCATACATCCATGCCTAAGTGTAAGAAAACAGAACAGGTGATAAGAATCATTAATACTGAGTATCAACATCAATATGTATGGGAACCAGACTATGCTGAAAAGCATAGACCCATGGTAGCTTTTTTTGGCTGGGAAATTCCATATAAGGAATACATTGATACTATGAAGAAAAACATGTATTTTTCTGTCAAGGGTGCTTGGTGTTGATCTGGGTAGAGATGGAATCACTTGAATATCTTTTCACCTGAGCCTTTACCAGGCCCCCCAAACTGACTTAACTATATAAAAAGGGAATTAGCAGATTTCATTTTAGAAGAGGGATATAGACTTAATAACTTGGGATATTTTCATACAGACTAGAATGATCATAATAGACTGGAGCAGTATAAATTTTATGGATACTCTAACAGGGAAAATAATCACAGCCAAGTCACCAAAGAAGAATCTATTATTTCATCATAATTAAGACCTCCAATGGACATTAGATCCAATTATACGGGATATTACATAGGCAACTCATACTGAGATTAGGACTTTTTTGATTTCTAACTTGGAAACTTCCACTACTACCTTTATATCCAACTGTTTAGTTATCTTAACAAGCAATGCAGGAGGCTTAGCCTCAAAAATCGCACATAAAGAATGTGTAAAATTATTTTCTCAATATGATATCTTATTATTCCAAGAAACTTGGTGGTGGGGAGATCTACCAAAGTTGTAGGGGTATAATATATTTATGAATAATGCTTTCAAGGCTAAGAAATATGGCAAATATAGGGGAGGGATTCTGACAGCAATTCACATGTCACTAAATTTAGAAGTAAAAATATTGGACATAAACATTAATCTCAGATTGGTTGTGCAAATTGTTGGGAAGCATGTTAATTTGATTATTGTAAATATATATATTCCACCAGAAAAATGTAATGGCTTATAATATGTCATACTGGGAAATCTTCACTGCAATTATAAATCATTTGATCATTGAACACCCTGAAAGTGAAATATTGGTTATTGGTGGTTTTAATTCTAGGGTGGGAGATTTCACAGAAAGGAACATAGATTATAATACACCAATTGGAGAATCATGGATGTATATGATGTTAAATGATCATCTGGTTCTGGAAAGATCATTTTTAGATAAAGCAGTAAATACACATGAGATAACATTGATTTCCTTAATGATAGATAATAATTTATCTTTAATAAATGGTAGAACATGGGGAGATAGCAAAGGAAACTGTACCTATTTAGGATCTTCAGGTACTTCCAAAAAATATTTGGTTTGGTATAACTCATATATCTTAACATATATATCAGAATTATGAATAATTCTGTGTCCTGAGACTGAACATTTGCCAATAAAACTGTCATATAATGGTAGATTGGAGGCAAATAAAAATAATTCAGACAAAGTCCCAGTTATGTCAGTATATAATCCAAGAAGAAATGTCTGGGAAAATGAGTCAATACAGGAGTTAAGTTATGTTTTAGAAACACCATTATTAATAGACATTAGGGATCAAACAATAAAGGCAACAGAGACAGAATTGATTACACAAAATAAAGCAAACTGAACAATTTAATAGTCTCCATTTGTTTTAAAATGTCAACATTAACAAACATGTGAAAGGACAGTATGATAAAAAGATGGTGAAGTGGGGAGAACTCCACCAATTAATTCAGCAGGTGGGTTTTGGTAACCAGGTAGGTGAACTGAGACAATTACAGTCCCTTTTTCAGGGTTGACCCGGTAACAAATATATCCAGACTAATGATCCTGTATTTTATCATTTGTTTAACTTTATTATATAATCCAGAACTCTGCCCAGTTCCTTGAATGGAAACATAATCTATGCTATGCATAAAATAAGGATAAATCAATAACCCATTAATGTACCAGCCAATAAGCCTTTTGGATGCATCTCAGAAGATTTTCACAAAATATTATTGAATAGGTTAAAGGATTGGTCATCACAAAACAACAAACTGAAAGAAGCCCAAAATGGCTTTTGTGAATGAAGGTTAACAGTACAACACTGTCTAATTTTAAGCCATTTGGCTCACAAGTCTATTCATATTGAAAATTCACTACCATATTGTTGTTTTTGCATTCTGTATTTTTACATGTATTTATTTCTCCAGGAAAAGTCTCAATTGAGCAAGCTCATTTACAAGGAAGTCCTGGCTAGGACAGCAAACATAAGTCAAGAAGCAATGATGCAGCTACAAGGTAAGTATAAAGTATAAAGCAAATATATAAGGAAATACAGTCAAGGAACAATAAAACATGATTAGAACTACACTCACAGAATTCAAAGAGCTGTCAGGTATACTTAGTGTGAGCAACGCCACATGAACAGTACCAAAATTGAGGAGGACGAGAGTAAATTAAGCATAGATTAGCCACGGGAGCAGGTTTCAGTGCAGATTTCTTCAATGAGGGCCTTAAAGGTACTATGACTGACCAGTGAGGCAACTTTTAAAGAAGTCTGTCATGAGGTCCATGCTGTGGGAGTAACACAGTTGATTGCTGATTTTCCAAGCTGTGTAACATGCCTCGGGATGTCCTGGATGTAATTATTTTTTTCTGGGGGAATAGCTGCTATGGGATGTGTGGAAGAGTTCATTGATTTAGCCTAGAAGTTCGTTTAGTATCATCTCGTATGCCCACATGTACAGATTTAATAATCCTTGAGTAGTTAATGAGGACCAGCCAGCTGTAGCATACAATACACAGTGATGAGTTTGAGGTGCTGAATCTGTGATAAACCTGAGTGCCCTATGGTTGACCACATCTAACTTGGAAAGACAGGTAGCAGAACAGCAGCTGTAAATTAAGTCTGTGTAGTCCACAAACAGGTAACAAGGCAACCTGGACCAGATGTTTCCGGACATCAGGTGGGGAGTAGTGCTTGTTTCTGTAGTAGAAGCCAAATCTTGCACACATTTTTTTTTTTTGCATAATGTCTTGATGTTGGTGGAGAAGGACAGTCTGTTGTCAAGCCATATACCAAGGTATGTATATTTATCTACTGCCTCAAGGGTATCTTCCAATGGTGTAGTGATGGCTGAGGATGAGGCACAGAGGGAGAAAGCATTACATGAGGCAAAGAGCATTACCCTGGTCTTGCAGATGTTTAGTAGCAATTTACAGTGAAAAGGACTGAGTTGTAGTTTATTGAAAGCAATTTGAAGGTCAGAGCAAACAGCGCTGATATTAGACCTTGAGATGTACAGGGCAGTGTCATCTGCATAAAAACGTAAACCTGCATCAACAATGTTCTCACCCAAGTCATTGACATATAACATAAAAGATAATGGGCCAAGATCAGACCTTTGGTGGATACCACTAAGGAGGAGACTACAGGCAGAACAGAGACTTTCTGCTTTGACCTGTTACAACCACCCAGTAAAATAGTTGGAAAGCCATTGCAGGGGAGCAGAGTCAATCTCTATGATATACTGTTTTTGGAAAAGGATGTTATGGTCAACAGTATCAAAGGCCTACTCAGACTGAGGTAAATAGCTCCCCTAATTTGTTTATGGTCAATGGACCCTAACCAGTCATTAGTGACTTCAGCCAGAGTGGAGGCAGTGCTGTGCTTAGGTCTAAAACCAGACTGAAGGGGTGTTTTGATATTTGAATGCGCCAAGAAAACTCTCAATTGGCAATACATTTTTGGGGGGGAGTTTATCCAGAATGGGGAGAACTGAGATAGGTCAATAACTGCTGAGATCACAAACATCTCCAGATTTGAAGAGAGGTATAATGTGTGCTGTTTTAAAGAGCAGGGGGAGGTCATTACTGAACAGCAATAGATTAAAAAGAAGGGCAATGGGTGCCGTAAGCTGCCTGGAGCCAATTCCAGTTTTGTAGACTTGAAGTCAGCATTTGACACCATCAGTCATAAAGTTTTATTGAAAAACCCAGAAGAGGGGAAATTGACCCTGTCTTACTACATATTCTAGTAAGGCTGCATAATCAGACATGGGCTGCAGTACAATATGATCAGCAAGGTAACCTAACATAAAAAATATAAAAACTAATTTAGGAGTATACCAGGGCTGTAGCTTATCACCTTTATTGTTTAGCTTGCACATTACCAAAATCATTATTTGGTTATATGATTATAATTTTTATTCCCCAAAGGTCTGCAATGCCAGGATTAGTCACATGGCATACATGAATGATAGGCTACTCTTGTCAGCCTCTTCCCTAGGACTTCAACGTAAAGTAAATAAATTCCAATTTTTATGTCATGAAAGTTCTCTACAAATAAAGAAAAAACAAAAATGCAGATAAGAAACAGTGCACCTTGCATACAAATAATGAAAAGATTGAAATGGTACAGTATTACAATTATTTGGGTATTCAATGTTCATCATCTTTGACTTTGACAAAACACGTTGAAATGATCAAAGCCAAGATGAAGAAAACAATACATGCTTTTAAGTACTTCAATAATAGATCTGTAGGGAACTCGATTCAAGGTATCCTTATGGCACTCAATGCAAAAGTAAAGGCATAAGTACTAAATGCTTACAAGGTATGGGGTTTCTCTAATTCATTTATGATTGAAGTCTCACTTGACAAATTGTACAGGTATATATTAAAATTACTTCTTATGTTAGTGCCCATTTATTAAGAACTGAGTTGGGTCAGTTCCCTTTCCTTTCTCAAATACAGGAATAAGTATGTAACTATTTTTTTTTAATTAGAACTTTATAAAATGCTAGGACAGATATTTCCAACAAAATACCTACAAGCACAGACACGGTACTCTGATCTGGGATTTATATTTCCTTATATGGACTATATATCCTGCTGGACTAACTTCCATTCACATGAAAATATATATGTACAGAACTGAGAAAAATATTAATCATGAAAATGAAACAAAGGCACAGAGATGTAACCAACACAAAGATGTGCTTAAGCACTTATGCACCCCAGCATAGAAATTAGAAAAGTGCATTTTATGATGAAAAACTACTTATCAATCCTAAGAAATCCAAAAGAAAGGAACATAATTAATAGCTTTAGAATTTAAGTTTTTTCAAGACATTTACTATTCTTCCTATGGAAACGGAAGGTAGTTACAGTACTTTACCTAACTGTAAATGGTCTTTGGCAGATCCAGATTATTTAGTCCATATTACATTAAAGTACAGTAGGCGGCATGGCATGGCAACCGACAAGATGGTTGCCTAAGCCGGCCCAGTGGTGCTGAAGGTTGAGCCACTGGACACCGCACCTTGCACTATGCCAGCGACATGGTGACTGGGTGCTTCTGCAGCCAGGACCACCTTGGATGGATACAGGGGGGCGGAGGCCTAAGTAGGTCACACAGAAGCGTGTGACCTGACATGCTGGCATCATTGCACGTTGTCCTCCTGGGGAACCTCATGCAAAAACCCTATGGAGTGCGCAACATGAAGTCCCCAACTGATCCATGCTCCTGGCCCGAACAAAGCCTGGTGGAGGGCGGGGGCTCAAGGGTGAGGATAAGTCACAGTCCTCCCTGTACCATTGCCATGGCGGAGGCTTGGTCAGGAGACATGAGGGGTCAGTGAATCAGGGCAGAAGGGAGTCTAGTGTTCCCCCACAACTCAGAGGAGCAAAAAATAGAGTTAAAAAAAAAGATGGACACCACACCTTGAACCACACCGGTGTCCCGGGTTCGGGAATGGACTCTGGGTGCTGGGGGTTTGCAGGGGATGAAGAGGATTGAGCGCTTGGAGGACTGCTCTCCTCTTTGGGGGTGGGTAGAGTGGACCACTTCGCTCAGCAGTGGCTCCTAGTGGAGACTGGGGGCACTGTTTCAAGCAATGCAGTACGAGGAGCACCAGTAAATGGAAAATGGCTCCTGCATTCGCCAGATGATTACCCCCCCATTCTCCAACCACATTGGAACCTCCGCAAGCCTCTTCTACCTCAGCAGCACTTCTGGGGGTCCTAATAGGAAGTGTGCTGGACTCCCCTCCCTGGTGCCTTCTCCCTCAGAGGAGGGGGACCTACCCGGTGAAGAGATACACCGGGATACCCCTCAGAGGTCAGCTGCCATCTGGGGGATTGAGAAGGAATCATGAAGAGGACAGCTGGTGGGTCAAGGAGCAATGAGGAGTCCAAAGGAGTGGGGAGCTCGGAGCGAGGTAAGCAGGTAAAAAAAAGATGGTTGCCTAACTTTCCCTGCTCTTTCACTTAACAAAAGCACCTACATCTTCTGATAGAACATAGTTCAATGGGAGAGCTCTACCTGAATATGTTGGTACCTTTTATATCCAGATCAGTGCAGTGTCCACCACTGCTGTCAACAGTTCTCTTGACTACCAAAACCTCCACAGCAGTGTGGCTTAACCTTCAAGATGGCAACAGCAGCTCTTGACCTGACCCCAGCAGTACTCTGCAAAATTAGAACAATGTTTGAAAATTTAATTCAACAAATCTCAGAGTTAGAGATTTCCACACACAGAACGAATGCCAGTATCCTGAAAATAGCCCAGTGGATGAACATCTCTGGGCAGCAGGTAGCAGACATGGAGGATTGAACGGAGCGACTCATAGCCTACAGCTGAGACCAAGACTGAGCCATCCTTCTCCTGTGAGAGAAAGTCAAGGACCTGGAAATGGGGCCAGTGCTACAAGCTCCTCTTTGTTGGCTTCTCTGAAGGCTGTAAGGGAAACTGATGAATATATTCCTCTAAAAAGTCCTCTCTGAGCTGCTGGGAGAACAATGCCCAACAGACTTGGAAATTGACCAATCTCACAGGACACTAGCCCCCCTCCCCCCAAACTGGGACAGCAACCTAGACCCATTTTAGTGTGATTCCTTCATTTAGCAGATAAAGAGGATAGTATGCTCTGGGCTCGCTTGAAGAGGAATCTTACATGGAAGGGACATCAGCTCCAGATCTTTCCAGACTTCTCCAAAGAACTCTCTGCCAAGTGCAAGGCTTAAACCCCAGCACAGTGGGCCCTTATGTCCCCTTAGGGTATCCCGTGAGGTGGGCGCATGGGGAAGGATGCCTTCCATAATGGCAACTCCTTCCTGGTGCAATCCCTCATGGCAATGGAAGGGTAGGGTGACCGTATGAGGGGGTGGGTGAATTGGGCAACAGGATGTCGCTATGTGTACACATGCGTGGGGAGGGAGTGAGCACGGTGAGTGTGGGCTGGGAGGGGGTGGAGGAGCTGTAGAGGGTGGTGCTGTGGTGGACTGCCGAGCTGCGTTGTGGCATCAGGGGTTGGTTAGTGGTTGGGGTGGGTGAGGTGCGGAGTTCAGGTCCAGGCGCTGGTACAATTTTATTGCGCCCGTCCGGAACCTTTATTTTTTAATGCTTTCACCACCCCCTGACATGCATCCCCTGGAGCTGAGAATCCTTTAGTGGGAGGGGGCATGGGGAAACATTAAAATACATGTCCTAACCACTGTCCTGTGCTACAGGGTTGTCAGAGTGCCAAAAATGTTTTCAGCACTCTGACTGTGCGATAATGGTGATCGCCTTTAGACATTCGCCGTTATCACATAGAGCCGTACCTCAGCACCCCATATGCCATCCACTGTCCAGGTGCGCTCCAGATCTTTAAGATTGGGGTCTTGCAACAATTCAAGAACCCAGAGACTGCAGAAGCATATATCTCTCATTCCTGTTTAACATACAGTTTGTTTTCCTTTTTGATTAATGTCTTAACCAATTTGTTCAACCATACAGTTTTTTTCCCTTCTTGTTGTACTTTTTAACTTTCTTGACATATTTGTCACATACACCGAAGGCTGTATGTCTGATGGTTGCCAGATAGTTTCCATATCAGTATTTTGCAGACTGTCGTGCCAATCGATTTGTGCTGAGCATTGCTTGATTTTTGGTATGTCGGCAGTATTGCATAGCTGTATCTCTGTTACACTGGGTAAGTTAATTGCACTGTTTTGTAGCGTAAGTGCCACACTATTATGGTCGCTGTCTCCTTAGGGATGAGTTGCCATACAGTTACGTATTTTGACATTTTCGAGTTTAGAACAATATCTAGCAGGTTTTCTCCTCTCGTTTTTCCTTTAACGTGTTGATGTAGATTTTATTTGGTACATGTTTTTAAGAACTCATTTCCAGCTCTTGTTTGTGCTGTTTTATTGGACCAGTCTATATCACCAAGATTTACATCACCCACAAATACTATTTTTTCAAATTCTCATGCTGTTTGAATGTCTTCTAGAATCAATCAGTCATTATTAATGTTTGAATCTGGTGGGCAATAGCATCATCCTAATAGCTTCTTTTTGCAATGTTTACTCACTATTATGAGCCATAAAGTTTCAATATTTGTACCGGTGGTTTTAATTTTCCCTGATATGTCTGTTACATTAATGTTTTTGAAGAGACATATACCCACCTTACCACCCTTCTTATGTGTTCTGTCATTACAAGATAGCTGATAATCCAGAATACCCCCCCCCCCAAGATATCTTCAGGCATCAACCATGTTTCAGTGATGACAATTATGTCTATCTTGGATTCTGTTAATCTGGTCTCAAGAAACTCCTTTTGTTGTTCATGCTTCTGGTGTTAAGTAGCCAACACTTTACGTTATTGGTTGAGATTGCTTTTATTGATAATTGCCCTGATTTGTTGACTGCCTCCATGGTATGTATATGTTTACCTTTCTCATGCTTTGACTCCACTAGTCCTTTTGCCTCCCTTGTAGTCAGTTTAAACCTTTTCCTTCAAACTGTTTTTTGTGAGATGTCCTAAAATCTGTGCCCCTTGGTTATTTAACTGCAATCCATCAGTTGCATGAAATGATTTTTTTCCTTTGAAAATTTCCCAGGAATTAATGAAATCAAATCCCTCTCTTTCTCACCAGTTTTGGAGCCTATTTATTCTGAGTATCGTGTTGCTGTGTTTTTTTTTTCATCTGATACTCTTGGTACAGGCAGTAAATCTGATATGATATCCTCACAACCCCCATTTTTTATTTCTCTGCGTATGTCAATAAGCTCATGATAAATACCCTTTTCATGACCTCGCCCTATGTTAATTCCTACATGTAAGGAACCCGTTGTGTTTTTAGTACCATTAGGAATTTCTTTAGGTAGCCTTATTTTAATGTCTCCCACTTTTGCTCCTGGGAAGCAGGACACCATATTGTTAAGTCTCCACATATCGTTGCGTCACGGAATCTTATGATTAAGTCTCCAGTTAGGTTTTGTCTAGTATTTGTATTTATTATGTCAGCAGGTGTGTTTTCAGACTGATCATCCTACACAAGAATTATATTCTTCCAGCATTAGTGGCTCGAATTAATTTTCTAGTGATACACTTTCCCTGGAGGTATGTTCTGCTCTATGCCCTGTTTTATATTTTGTTTTTGGTCTGACAAGGCACCAGTCATTTGGAATTATGGTTATCCTTCTCTTCTTATTCCCTTTTTCTCTCCATTCCTAAAAATATCAGACTCCTCCACATCTCCCCTGTGTCTTGTATCTCCTTGAGCATTTGTATCCATGATGTTTTCTGCTCTAGTGATTTAACAAATTATTCCATTTTGTATATTTCTGTAATATGATGTAGTTCAGGCATGGCTTCCCTTAATTGTCCTATTAGTTCAAAGTATGCTTTACAGTTACCACTGAAAAATTCAAAAGCTACATAGTCAAGGATTTTTTGGCATGTATCATGCATTTTAAATAACTGATGAGGAAACCTTCTTTGCACAAGACTGTGAGAAGGTCGCCTGTAGGATCCATTCTGAAAAGCGATGCACACTTAGTTCCAAAAGTACAGCAGAACATCTTGCTGTATTCCCGTCATCACTGGCAGATGGTGTCAGGCGCGCACGCCTCTGCTGTGCATTGCCTCCACTAATGCTCGCTGAAGGTCACTCAGTGCCAGTCCTTTATACACGCTGACCAGAAGTGCTATCAAACAGGATTTCCAGTATTGAAAGTAGTTGTTTAGCCTTAAACACAATGTCTCCACAGCTCCTGTGTTGCTTGACAAACTCAAATGAGTGTATAACCCCTAAACCAATGTACAATGTGCACTCCCAAGTTCACTGGCTATGCAGGTCCTAAAACCTGCCCACAGTTCCCTGCACAGTCCTGCTTCACTAGTCCAGTTAGTGAGAGAGGGATGGAGACCTGGGTTGTTTTTTCCTTTTGATTTTAGGTTAGGGAGAGTGAGAGCATTGTGCCACACACATGCTTTGCAGATTTAAAAGGGACAAGGGACTCCATCTGACCGCACCCCTGCTGCTTCCACTGATGCTTGCTTGGTGCCGACCCTTTATACACTTAGACCAGAAGTGCCATTGGACAGAACGTCCAGTTTTGCGATTTTTTTTTTGTAAGTATCTAGAAGTGGTTGTTTAGCCTTAAAAACAACTTTCCCACAGCTCCTGTGTTGCTGGGCAAGACCAAATGGGTATGTAACCCTCTAAAGCAATGCACAATGTGCACTCCCAAGTTCACTGGCTATGCAGCTCCTTCACCAACCCACAATTCCCTGGACAGTCCTGCTTCAGTAGCCCAGTTAGTCAGAGAAAGAGAGGGGGACTTGGGCTGAGTTTTTTTCTTTTGTTTTTTTCTTTTTTCTGGTACGTAAAAAGGGAGAGAGTAAGAGAGAATTTTGCCACACACACTTTGCATGTTTAAAATGGACAAGGGGCTTCTCCTGTTAGTGCCCCTGCTCCTTCCACTGATGCTCGCTCTGCACTGACTCTTTATACACATGGAACAGAAGTACCATCAGACAGAACGTCCAGTTTTGTGACTTTTTTCAAGTATCTAAAAGCAGCAGTTTAGCCTTACACACAACTTGCCTGCAGCTCCTGTCTTTCTTGGCAACCCCAAATGGTTATGTAACCCCCTAAAACAATGTAAAATCTGCTCTCCCAAGTTCACTGGCTATGCAGGTCCTCCACCTGCCCACAGTCTCCTGTGCAGTTTGCCAAAGTAGCACATTTAGTGAGAAAGATCATCTACTGGATCACTTCTCAGAGGTTGCAGGCCTCAAGGTTAACTACACCAAGATGGAGATCCTTTTTCTGCATCCAAGTAGTAAACCAGATCCCTTTGCCACTAAAGACCTCAAATAAACCAAAATTGGTTTTAAATACCTGGGTGTCATCAACACTACTACCTCCAAAATTATAGGTTTGAACCTATCACCCCTCCTGAATGCGACTAGAGCTGAGTTAAACAGATGGAAGTGCTTGAACCTGTCTTTAGCTGACAAACTAGAAGTGTTCCACATGATGGTGCCTCCTAGGATTGCTAACCTGATGTTGAACCTCCCTATCTCTAATGCATGGTTTACCAAGACAGACACCCTCATAAGAAAATTCTTGTGGGAGGAGTAGCAGCCTAGATACAGCCGAGCAAAACTATGGGGCCACTGGCGTACAGGAGGTTCGAGCCTCATCTGGATTAAGGGGTACCACGTGGCCTTCCTTGCTGCCTAAGTGTTCCTATGGCTCACCCAACAATATTCTCTTCACCACAATGGTTATTTCATGAACAGCGCCAACTGGGGAACCTTATCTCACCTACTTATCTCTATAAAAAGGTATCCTCCGGAATCAGAGACCACTGTACTGACAGTTTCCCAAGTTGCCTATTTGTTCCTCCTTAAGCACCTTAAATCAGACCCAACACCTCTGACATATGCCCCTCTGTGGGGCAGTGAGACCCTATGCATAGGACAGCCCCCCATATGGAGGAGGTGGCAACAGTTGGGCATCCATATGATCTTGGACCTGATGACAACCACTTAGACTCATCTGAAGCACTGCACTCCAGATTCTCCATCCCCAGGAATGACTTCATGAGATATCTTCAGCTGAGAAGTCTCCTTGCACCTTAACTAGTGGCCAACAAGCTCTATTTAGTCCTGGGGTTCAAAACAATCATAGCACAGTGGATTAGGAGCCACTCAAGCAAAGTCAGTTTTCTATACAAAAACCTAAGGGATGCCCAACCTGATCAGTCCCTTTCCCTTTTAAAGCATAAGAAACTGAACTCAGCATATGTATCTCTGAGGAAACCTGGTCTACCTGCCTCATGAGAGCACATAAGATGTGTAAAGATGGACATAGCCATCTTATCCAAAATAAAACACTAATGAGATGGTACCAGATCCCAGTAGTCTTCAAATAACTAGCCTTACTCCTCACAGATTTCTGCTGGCAATGTCAAGGACCTGGAGCACATCTCACCCATGTTCTATGGTCCTGCTCCAAGATACAAGAATACTGGGAGGGCATTAAAGGAATCTGTACCTCAGTTATAGAGACAACAATCCCCCTGGATGCTCTCTTTTTCCTGCTCAGATGGACACTGGAGTGATCCCTAAGCATTCTCTGGTAGCACAATGGCCAGTAGCAGCTAGTGTGGTAGCTAAATGCCTACTCTTGTACCGATTGAGAACCAAAACTGCCCCTATGGCCTCTGAGTGGCTACAGGCAAAGGGACAATTGGCAACTTTGGAAAGAGTATCCCACCTCAATATATTCACTCTACAGGCATGTAGAGATGTATGGGGCCCCATATTTGAATTCACCCTACTGCCATAACAGCCTCCAGAAGACACAGCAGAGCCATATCTGGGGTAAACACTATAAACTAAACCAATACTGTCCCCATATACAGCTATTTATCTGTAGAAGGAATTGTACAGCATAAACTGTTGGGTGACAAATGGTCACACATGCTAGGAAATGTTCTCCCCATATACCAGTGCTAACTTTTTAACTGTCTATGTATGACATGTTGTGTCAGATTTTGTTTATATTCTAACCACCATATCTCCAATTTCTGTAACCCACAGAGGTACTGTGCAGAATATGTTACATTATCTTTTGATGCCTTCTATTTGTTTGTTTTGTATGTTGAAACTCCTAATGAAAATATTACCTAAAACAATGTTTCAAGAAGAATAGGGAACTTTGGTTAGGTACCATCTTAGGAAATCTTTATATGCATTCTAATCAAATAATAAGATACCTCTACTGTTCGAAAGAGGGAGTGGTAGGAATTCTAAATCTAAGGTAAGGGTACAAAAGGGTAACTGAAACAGGAGGGATTTAGGAGAACCCTAACTGGGATAAGGACATGAGTCACAGATAGTGCTATAGAAATGGGAATGTTTGGAATGGTGCAGTGCAGCGGTTGTGGAGTAGCAGTCTTCAAAGAGACCTTCTGAAGACTGATGTGCTACCTAATCTGCATGCACCTCTCAGGGTTAAGGGAGGAAGTCATCAGACTCCAAGTCGAGTTAACTAGGATCCAGGGGACCTCTTCTCCCGCCCAGAGGCCTCCTTGTCTACTACCATTGCCTCAGAGGATGCCAAGGAGGAGGAGGAGGAGAAACAACTGGTCAGTGGTGAGCTCTGGAGGGTGGGAGTGGTGGGTCGGAAACATAATCCTCAGCTGGTGCCACTAACTAACTCGTACACTGCTCTGGCAAGATGAGACTGCCAGAAGGAGGCATCCATGATGGTGGTCAAGGCAGATATGGGGGCCCTCTACAAGTGAGACACCAAGGAATGAGGCAGAGGACCCAGCAGTGGAGGAAGCAATTTCTGTTGGGGGACTCAATTGTTGGGGGACAGTTTTGGGAACAAGACAAGAGGGGAAGAGAGAGGTGAGGTGTCTACCCAAAGTCTTGACATGGAGGGATGGGGAGCAGATCCTATAGATTGCTAGAGAAGCAGGGCTGAAGGAGGAAGCTAGATATCATAATTCATCCTTATTATTATTATCTGAAGTAGGGGTGAGAATGGTGCAGAAATGGACACAAGTCCCTTTACACGAGAAAGGGTCCTGAAGAAACTGGAAGTAATAAGAGTTGATAAAGCAATAGGGCCAGATGGGGTGCACCCCAGGGTCCTTAAAGAACTAAAAGAGGTGGTGGCTGAACCTCTTGCTATCCTGTTTAGCCAATCACTAGAAACAGGGGAGGTACCCAAAGACTGGAGGATAGCAGATGTAGTCCCCTTATACAAAGTGGGAACAAAGAGGAATCGGAGAACTACAGACCAGTCAGCCTCACCTCGGTAGTGGGGAAGATCATGGAAGCACTACTGAAGGAGAGATTGGTGGAACATCTGGTTGTCAATGGACTACAAGACCCAAGGCAGCATGGTTTCACCAGGGGAAGGTCATGTCAGACCAACCTCATTGAATTTTTTGACTGGGTGACTAGGGAGGTGGATCGGGGAGGGCAGTGGACATGGCCTATCTGGACTTCAGCAAGGCCTTTGACACTGTGCCACATAGAAGACTATTGCACAAACTGGGGAATATGGGTGTGGGCAGGACAGTAGTCAGGTGGGTAGGTAACTGGCTGGGTGGCAGGACACAGAGGGTGGTGGTAAATGGCTGTCACTCCACAGAGGAAGAGTGACCAGTGGGCACACAGGATCAGTGCTGGGACCGGGTACTATTCAATATCTTCATCAGTGACATTCTGCACAGACCTAGAAGGCAGAATTTCACTGTTCGCTGATGACACAAAGCTCTGTAACAGAGTAGACACACCAGAGGGTGTAGACAGAATGAGAAGGGACCTGCAGAAACTTGAAGAATGGTCACGGGTTTGGCAGTTGAAATTCAATGCAAGGAAGTGCAAGATAATGCATATGGGGCACAAAAACCCTGGCACAATATATCAGTTGGGGGTGAGGATATAGCATGCACCAAGCAGGAAAGGGATCTTGGAGTTATCATCTCTGATGACCTCAAGGCAGGGAAACAGTGTGACAAGGCAGCAGGTAAGCAATAGGATGCTGGGATGCATAGGCAGGGGCATCACCAGCAGGAAAAGGGAGGTCATAATTCCACTATACAAGACACTAGTGAGGCCGCACCTGGAGCACACTGTGCAGTTCTGGAGACCTTACCTACGTAAGGACATAGACAGGGTAGAAGGTTCAGAGGAGGGCAACAAAGATGGTGCATGGATTGCATCACAAGTCCTATGAGGACAGGTTGAAGGCACTGAACATGTACTCCCTGGAGGAGAGGGAGGGAGAGAGAGGGATATGATAGAGACATACAGAGTATCTTACAGGGAGGAACAGGGTGCAGGAATGCACTATTTTAAGCGAAAAAGATGTTCCAGGACTAGGGCATGGGATGAAGTTGGAGGAGGGCGATTCAGAGGAAGCGTGAGGAAAAATTTCTTCACAGAACAGGTGGTGGACAAGTGGAACACCCTGCCAGAGGAAGTGGTGGGGGCTGAAACAATCACGGGATTTAAGAATGCATGGGATAGACATAAAGGAATTCTGGAGATCAGGGGTAAGGGGCAACAGACTTCCTGGAAAACATAACTGAACTTACAAACTTAAATGGGCAGACTGGGTGGGCCATAGGCCCTTATCTGCCGACACTGTCTATGTATCTATGTATGTATCTGGGAACAAATGACCTAGCAAGGGACACTGCAGGGGTAATGCAGAATAGGTTCAGGAAGCTGGGGAGGGACTTGAAACACGTAGCTCACATGGTGGCATTTACTAAAGTGCTAGCTGTGTATGGCTAGGGGGAGGTCAGGGAACTCCGCACCAGGTACTTCAACAATTGGTTGAAGGCATGGTGCAGGGTGGAGGAATTTGGCTACATCATGGACTGAGGTCCTACCTGGAGAGATAGAAGCATGTATGAGGGGGATGGACTGCATCCATCCTGAAGGTGCACAGCAGTCCTAGATGGAAGGTTTAGATGCTAAATTGATGGGTATTTAAAGTAGCCAAAGGGGAGGCAGAAATACTAAGGGAGGCAGAGATTGCCCCCCATTTCCCCTGGAGAACAGGACATCCATGAGGAAAAGCCCAGGAGAAAAGAATTCCCCAAGGGTAGTGAGAAGGAAGGTCAGGAGGGTTAGCAGGGGGAACTGAGGTTGTTGAAGGGGCTAAGGAGGGCAAACAAGGAGATAGCAGAAAAGGGGAGGACAAGCCTCAGGCAGTGGCAAGAGAAAGGGAAGGAAGCAGGAGGAGACAGGATAGAGGACTAGAGGGCATGGGATGAAGTTGGAGGGAGGACGATTCAGAGGAAACATGAGAAAGAATTTCTTCACAGAACGGGTGGTGGACAAGTGGAACACCCTGCCAGAGGAAGTGGTGGGGGCTGAAACAATCACGGGATTTAAGAATACATGGGATAGACATAAAGGAATTCTAGAGGTCAGGGGTAAGGGGAAACAGACTTCTAGGAAAACAAACTGAACTTACAAGCTCAAATGGGCAGACTGGGTGGGCCATAGGCCCTTATCTGCCGACACTGTCTATGTATCTATGTAGGAAAGGAGGCGAAAAAAAAATAGAAGGCCGTATGTGCCAACGCAAGGAGCCGGAAAACAAAATCCCTGACCTTGAGGCTATCATTATGGAGGCAGACCTAGATCTAGTGGCCATAACAGAGTCATACTGCAACAATAACCACAGCTGGGATGTGGCTATCACTGGATTCACCATGTTCCATAAGGGCAGGACAGGAAGAAAAGGCAGAGGAGTTGTGCTATATGTGAGGGAAGGAATTAAGGCTGCAGAGATACAAGGTCATCAAGGGGAGAAAGAGAGACTGGAGTTACTGTACTATGGGTCAGCCTAGAACCAGGATAAGGGGCCTTTCATTAACTAGGAGTGGTATGCAGACCACTTACACAGGGGAGAAGAAATGGACTGAGCCTTGAAGGAGGCCATTAGTAAAATGGCAGGTAAGGGGGAAGTACTGGTTTGGGGGAATTGTAACATGCCGGATGTAGATTGGGTCATTCTGGTTGCAGCTCAACAAGAAGCAGGGCCATCCTCAACTCTCTACAGGGGACATTTCTAAGACAACTGGTTACAGAACCCACTAGAGATGGGACAGTGCTGGACCTGGTTCTTACAAACAGGGAAGCAGTTGTAGACCTCATAGTGGGCAGTCCCCTAGGTACAAGTAATCACCGTACTCTGTGGTTTGGTATACAGACTGGGCAGGAGAGAAACCACACAAGGAAGAGGGTCCTAGACTTCAGGAGGGCAGATCATAGAGAAATGGGCAACTGTCTCAGAGATTGCCTTGAAGGAAGAGATGGTTGAGGGGGGTGGAGACCCTATGGAGAAGGATTAAGGAGGACATAGCTAAGGTGGTGGCATGCTGCTTAAAGGAAGTTAGTAAGGGAAGGAAGAGGAAGAGGCCACTGTGGTTCTCTGAAGAGGTGGCAAAGGCAATGAAGGAGAAAAAAGCAGCTTTCAGGAAATGTAGTGGGATACAGAAGAAAGAGGACCAGGAGGTACCGTATACCTGGCAAAGCAAAGGGAAGCAGGGAAGAGGGTGAGAGCAACAAAAGTGCAACCAGAAGAGAAAATAGCCAGGGATGTAAGGAAGGGGAGCAAGACATTTTTTAAATACATGAGTGAGAAAAGGAAGATGAGGGGAGGGATAGTGAAAATCAGAAGGGCAAGAGGAGAGGGGGACTGTGCAGAACAGCATCAAGAGAAGTCTGGCATTTTAAATGATTACTCTGCTCGATCTTCACAGTAGTTGGTGGGGGGGATGGACCAGCATGTAGTAGAATACTCCAGGTGGTGGGAGAAGTGAACACTAGTCCCTTTATGGAAGAGAAAGTACGAAAGGGGCTGGAAGCCCTTAAAGTGAATATGGCAGTGGAGCCAGATGGGATTCACCCAAGGATCCTAAAAGAGCTGAGTGATTTGCTAGCTACCCCTCTAGCAACACTATTCAGTAAATGTTTAGAGACAGGGGTAGTACCAGAGGACTGGAGGAGGGACAGTGTGGTCCCTCTGCACAAGAGCAGCAACAGGGAGGAGGCTAGCGACTACAGGCCTGTCAGTCTCACTTCAGTGGTAAAGAAATTGATAGAGACCCTACATAGGGATCTGGGGGGGCTGGAGATGTGGTGTAAGGTGTAGCAATTGGGTTGCATTGCTACAAGTTGCAGATCAATTAGCTGGGGCAGAGAAACCCAGAAACTGTATAGGATTGGAGGGATGTACCTATGATCACCAAACAAGAAAGGGACCTCGGGGTCATGAAAACTACTAACTTGAGGTCCCACAATAAACAGCTTTTTATCCCTAGGGCAAATACAAACAAAATAAATAATTATTTACTATTAGACCAGCAAAAGTATGGAATCAATTGCCTGAAGAGACAGTTAATCAAACAATCCTAATGGGAACTCATTGGGTCCAGTAGACGCCATATGGCATCGGAACCACCCATTACAGAACCTGACCCAAAATGGCCACCAGGACTCAATGAGTTAAACATGGGCTAGATTACTACTTCAATACAAAATGTTTTCTAGCATAATCCACCCACTTGGAGTAGGATACAATCCTGATGGGAAATTTGATTACTTTTGTCTTTTTATACCTAGTACATCTAGTATCTGATGACCTCATGGTAGCTGATTAGTGTGACAAGGCAGTTGGAAAAGCTAATGGGGTGTTAGGGAGCATAGGAAGGGGGATTTCTAGCCAGAGGAGAGAGAGGTGGTGTTGCCGCTGTATCGCTTACTAGTAAAAACCCCACCTGGATTACTGTTTCCAGTTCTTGAGGCTGAACCTCTGAAAGGACAATGACAGAGTCGAAGCAATACAGATGAAGGCCACCAAAATAGTGTGGCAGTTACATGAGAAATCATATGAGGAGAAGCTGCAGGAACTCAACATGTAGTCCCTGGAAGAGAGGAGAGCGAGGGCGGACAAGATTGAGACCTATAAGTAACTCCCAGAGGTGAGCAAGGTGCAGCTGGGCTGTCTCTTTCAGAGAAAGGAAGGCAGCAGAATGCAGGAGCATGCAATGAAGCTAGGGATGGGGTTAAATGGGATGAGAGGGAATAATTCCTCTTGGAAACAGTAGTGAATGACTGGAGCAGCCTGCTGGCAGAAGATGTGGGGGCTAAGACTGTAGGAAGCTTCAAGCATGTGTGGGATAGGCACAGGGGAAAACTAGTTCATGGAAAGGGAGGAAAGGGGACATCAGTGACCGAGAAGAGTCAGTAGTGTCAGAATAGGCAGGGAAAATCGGGGTGGACTAGATGGGCCAACTGGTCCTTTTCTACTAGCAAAATCTGTTTCTGTTTCCAGAGACCACATATTGCTGATAAATCATGAACTTCTTTTGCATAACATAGTTAAACAAGGTTTTCCATTGGAGTCAGTGTCCTGGTTTAGAGGTTACTTGCAAAGGAGACCCCATTGTAGTATTATTGAAGGGGGTTCAATCAGATTATAAGGAGATTCAATGTGGAGTCCCACGGGGTCTATTTTGGGCCCCTTGTTATTGTCATTATTTTTGAATTTAATGACGACAGCTTGTAGTAATTCAGAGTTAATTTTATACGCAGATGATACAGTCATTTTCAGTTCAGATAAGGACCTTTATTGAAGAGCACTTCAAAGGGACTTTAACAATATAGATAATTGGTTCATGTCCCTCAAGTTATTATTAAATTCAAAAAAAAAATCTGTTTTTTTTCCTGTGGAGAGAACAGAGCTGCACAGAGTGAGCTAGGGGTGCTCTACAACACTATGTAATTCAGTATCAGGTTTAACATCAATGCCTCTCTTATTCAAAAATATCTCAAAGCCCTTAAAGGGGAAGTCTCCCATAGTTTCACACCAATATTTTCCCAACTCCTTATGTGTAACTGTTGTGTGCCTCCTCCAGTTGCCAGCAGTCCTATTGCTGTCCAAATCTAGATTATAAATAAAAATATACAGCCTCCAGAAGTTATCAATGTATTTGTCCTCCATTTTACCATCAATGTTCCTGGAGGATGATGTCATCAGAGCAACAGATGATCATGCTGCACTAAATGCAGTTCCACATGTAAACCAAACCCACAATGTTTGGGTCCCCACTTGAGTAATGGAGGAACCCTTTAAGTGTTGTGCACATCCTGAAGTGCAGGTCTAACAGGGACGAGGACCATGTGAGTGTGATGCAGCACTGATTTGAGATATATACAGTATTCATATAAGGAAGTGCCTGTATGTGTTGTGTTGCTGTTTCTGTTAGTAAAAACAGTCTACCCAATAAATGACTCTGGGTGCAACAAGAGTTTTAAGTGGTATTATACAGCTGTTGTATTATGTTCTGTGTGTTAGCATTCTCTGTTTTGATTGACACCAGCAGTGAGAAACAATCTTGAAAATATGCCCCTTTCCCTTTGTAACTAGGCAGTCAGTGATTGGATGGCTGCTGTAAGGCAATAAAGAATCCAGCTATAACAAGGAATATGTTCCCAGGAAAGCATCAGCTGCAGCATATGGAAGAAGGTTAATCTAGTGGTTAAAGCACAGGCACAAGACCTGGGAGATTCTCGTTCAAATCCTACTAGATTCCCTTACTCTCAAACCCTTAACAAGTTCCCCTAACCTCCCTGGGAACTGTGATGGCCTCTCAGGCCCATGACTTTAAAAGTGCCTCCATTCCCTTTATAGATCATTAGCAGTGATGTGAGAGCTACAGCACTTCACTTTAAAGGTACTGAGGACAAGCTGTGGCAGCCCCCCCCCCACACTTTGTAATGCCAGCATTTGAAGTAGGATGTCCCTCACAAATCAGATGCTACGCCTCAGCTGTTGTAGGTAAAGAAACCAATCAGTCTCAGTGTTTGCAGTGCTCTGTATTTGCTTAGCTCATTCCTCCTTTGTCATATGCATTCTGGGCCAGATATTCAAACTGCGCCCAGAAAGTGCGCAACAGCAGGAGCAAGCACAAGTCAATTGCACACATGCGCAATACATGCGATATTCAAACATGGAGCAAGACAAATTGCGCAGCCAGCCAACGTCTGAATATCGCACAACCTGCGCCATAGAACAACCAGGAAGGGGAAGCTGAGCAGAGATGATGCACCATAGCGCAACAAAGGCAGCCCAGCTGAGCAGTCCAGAGGTGCCATAGCGCAAGCAAAGAGACCCCCAGCAGCAGAGCAATGGAACTGCATAACCAGGGAGGGAGGCAGGGGCCCACCACCCATGCCACAGATGGGCACAGGGACACACTGCAGAACCAACAATGTACCCCCACACCCCAAGCACAGTATAACTGGGGGAGGGATGGAACAGCCACTGGACCATGGGGACAAGCAAAGAAAGCACATCCCGGCCGTGTTACTGCAGCACACCCACTGGCAAGCTGAGAGTGCCACACAATGGAGGCAGACCACCCCAGTGTCCAGAAGCCCCTCCCCGTGTGCACAGCACACCCAGCACTGTGACCCCAAGACACCACCCATGTGCAGTGACCAGCACTGCAGGAATCCCCAGGCCCCCCAGCACACTGCAACCTCGTGAACCACAGAACTAGACAAGCCAAACCCACCATGAGCACCCAGCAGTGGGTGGCAGCACACGGCAATACTGACTGGAAGCCACACCCACAACAGAGACACCACCCCACACACACACACACACACACACACATACCCATGACCATACCACCCCAGATTCCATGCACACCACTGCAACTGAGCACCTATAGCCAGCTGCAAATCAGAGAACACCACAGTATTCATATCAAAATATAAATGTAATGAACAAGAATAACAAGAACAACAAAGCAACTATGTACAAATATACAAAGCAGGGGTGGGGGTATGGGTATAAGGCAGGGGTGGGTAAGGGGCAGGGGTGAACAACCGGGAGAGGGAAGGTGGGGTGTGGGAACGGTCAGCTACCAGCCGGCAGCCTGCCCTCCTTCTGCCTGGTGCTGTGCCCGAGGCCTCCTCCGGCGCCGTATCCCATGCCGCTGTATGTCAAGAAGGAGGGCGTGTGAATCCATGGCCACCTGCATGAGCCTCTGCAGGGACCGCTCAATCCAACGCAGGATCTGGATACCTAGGACAAGGGAACAGAGTCAATGGCTGTGACTGTCCACATCCCTGAATCCCACCCATCATGCATGGCATACAGCCAAGTGCCCGGCCCCTGAGATGGACTGCACCCACCCACAGTGACCGTGCACAAGACATGCCCAACCAGGCAGCAACAGCCATGTGTACCACTGCACACACACACACCACCCATGTCCAACACAGCACAACCAAGGCTGCCCAGTGACGTGGCTACCTGGTGGGATGCTAGTGCCACAGCCATGTGCCCAGTGCATGCATGGACCACCAGTGATGCACACACACACACACACACGCATGCAGTGCCACTGGACAGTGATGACTGTCACATGTTGTGTGCATGGTAGTGTAGTCCATGGACAGTGGCCGTGCCCACCCCAGCATGCAACAGCATCCATGATGTAATGACACTCACCCTCATCAAGCTGCTGCTGCTGGTGCTGCTGCGGCTGCTGTGGCATACCACCTCTGCCAGCCACCCTGGCACCGCCATCCCATGCCTCAGCCTGGGTCCGCCTCCGCTCCTCCACGCCTGTGGGAGACAAATGAAGAGAAATACATCAGTGAGATCCCAAAGCAGACAGCCCCTTGCCTCATTGAGTGTGCCTGCCCACACAACCAGACCCAAACAGCACACACCTGCAAACACCTGCACAGCAAACCATAGCCCAACCCACCCCCATGCGCAGGTCACATTACACAGTGTCACCCATGCGGACAATACCAGTGCATACACAGCACACCCACCTGGCCTAGGCACAATGCCCCTCCTGGCATGAGCCCTGAGGTGCTCCAGCAGAGCACGCTTCCTCCTTTGCAGGTCACTATAGCGGTGCCTGCACTGCTCAGGAGTCCTCCTCCACCCAGTGGCCTGCTCTAGGGCAGTTGCCACCTGCTGCCACACATGAGTGCATGCCATCTGCAGGGGCACTCCCCCAAACAGTGTCCCATGGTGAGGCTCCACCACAGCCACCAGGTTTGCCAGCTCCAAGGCCCCGCACAGTGGAGCTGTCCTGCGTGCCATTCTAGAGTTGTACAGTGGCAATATGGTGCTCTGCAGCACGGCAACCCCACGTGGAAATGTTGCACAATACAACTCCATGAGTCCCTATCGCACTGTTCGTACAGCGCCGTTGGTCCACATCACGCTGTCACCGAACAGCGTGATAGAGCCAGACACATGACATAGCACAGCGCAGGGGCAAAGGTCGGCATAAGGTCATGGGTCAGTGGCGCAAGGCCACACACAGCGCCACCGGACATCTACATGTCCGGCACGATCGGTCACCTGCATGCCAGTGCCACAGTGGACTATTGCACTGTTGTACCACAGTGCCATATGGTGACCAGCGCTGTAGCACCACTGGCACAATGGTGGCCATGTCCTGGATTGCTGATCGCGCACAGCACGTCATCAGCGCGACAGTCGCCTGCGTAAGCTACTTGGGCATGCGCAATGCGGTGTACTACGTAGTCACAGAAATGCGCCATTGGCTCAGCCGGCTCAACCATATTGCGCAAAGCGCAACAGTGCGATATTCAGCCGACACGTGCAAATCAGCTGATCAGCCTTTCAAAGGTGCAGTGGCAAGATTTGCATCTCATTACAGCTGCGCCACTCCTAATTTGCATGCATTGCGCTATCATTATGCGACAGTGGACAGCGCTGTCCAGATTCGGTTACTGCAGGTGAGAGGTGAGTTGCATGCTGTGTGATGTTCTGGGCAATGGTCATGGGTTAACGCTGTAGACCGTACAGTGACAGGTGTTCACTTCCACCCATACAGACCGACATGACCGAGCAAAGACCAGGTGAGGATGAAGATGGTGGGGGAAAGAGGAGGCCCAACTTCACCAAGTCAGAGACAGAGGCACTCTTCCAGGCCTACCTGGAAGAGGAGCCACTACTGAGTGGACGGCGGGGCACATCTCACGCCCGTGCTGCTTCATGGGAGGGGGTAGCCCGTGTGGTAAACCTGCACAGAAGCCACCAGCGCTCCGTGCAGGAATGCAAAAAAAAGATGGGGACAGATCGGAGACGGGTCAAAGAGAAGGTGGCAGCCCTCAGGGCGGCACGTGCTGTCACAGGCAGGGGCCAGCCAGAGGTGGCAGAGCTGACCCCGGTGGAGGACCGTCTGGCTGCATCAATGCAGAATAGTGCTATAGAGGGCATACCAGGAGGTGGATTCCAGACAGGTGGAAGCCCATCACTGCATGGTATGACATGGTGGTGGTGTTGGGGGGGAGGTTGATCACACGCACTAACATGTTCTCACTCTCTGTTACAAATCCTGTTCATCTGCAGGGGACGGTGGTGGTGGGACCATGAAGTGTGGAAGGCCTGCCAGAGTTGGTGGAGGGTCCATCCACCTCTGCTGCCAGCCGGCGTGCACTGCACCAGCATGCATGCCTGGCTGCCACCTCTGTTGTCGGTGAGTCAGGTGTGGGGGGTGCACAGTCTGTGTCCTAGCAGTCTGGCATGAAAGCATGCCAGTACGCTGTGACTGTGGCTGTTGTAGCAACCTGCATCATTGATGATGCAAGGACTACAATGGGCAGTGACACGTGTGTGTCACATTGCGGACACACAGCAGGACAGCACATGCCCCTGGACCTAGCTGGTCCAACGTGTGTGCCAGCAAGTCAGCATAGTCCCAGGCTGTGCCTGACAACACTGGTGGGGCAGCACCAGTGGCTGTGCAGGTCTCTGGCACTGTTGCGGCCACAGCAGTGGAACGAGTGGTCCCTGGGGCACAGCAGCTGGAGGGGCAGCAGTCACCCACCAGATCTTGGGGTACAGGGTCCAGCGGTGGCACATGCACACCACCTGTTGACATGCCCACACCTGGTCCTGGTGAACAGCGCCCACCCTCAAGGAGTGTTGAGCATCAGGACCTTCCATACCCTGGGGGACAGAATGCCGATGTGGCATTTGACGAGCATACCCGCCTGCTGCGGGCATCAGTACAGCAGCAGATGTGGGTTGCAACGTCCATGGAAGCACTGAGCATGGCTGTGGAGCAGAACAGCAGGGACAATGCACTGATCCTTGTAGAGATGGTCAGAATGTGGATGGATGTGACCACCGCCATTGACAGGCTGACCCAGGCAGTGGTCTCTGTCATGGCCGCATTGGGCACACAGTCAGGTGCCCCTGTACCACACACCCCACACAGCTCACGCTCCACTCCCCATTCCCGGTGTCGTGCGACACGCAGCCTGTCGACGCTGGGTTCTGCTGTGGGCATCCTGAGCACACCTGGTGTAGGTATATTTGGCATGCTGCACACCCCTGTGCGGACAAGGTCGCGATCGCACAGTGGGACCCCTGGTGGTCCATCGGTGCCACCCCATGTGGCCCATGATCAGCCTGCCAGTGCTGCTGGGTCATGGCGGGGCCACCCACGCATCTGAGGTGGCCGTGGCACAGTGCCATCTGAGTGACCTGTCTCCCAGTGCGGGCCCTGCCTGATGCTGCCCTGTGTGCAATGTGTGTCATGGTGGGCAGTGCACTGGTGGGTGCCCTGCCTAACACACCGACACACGGACCACCTGCACACCCATCCGACTGCTGTCCACAGGTGCGTGTGCATGATGATGCCTGCATTGTACTGTACACCAAGGGCAAGGGTGCCCAGCATCTGACACACATACCTGGACAGTACAGGTGGTGGTGGTGGTCTGTTGATTGGTGTGTTTGCCATATCTGTTCCAGCTCTGCTGTGCACCTGCCCATGTACGCTTTGTGCCTGGTGTGTGTGTGTGTGTCCATATGACTATTCACCCCTCCCTGATGGTGTGTTTGTGTGCCTGGACTCTTCCACTCCCCTTGCCATCATGCACCCCTGGTATGTTTCCCTGCGTGCCTGTGGGTTGCGCCTAGACAGTGTTGGTTGCACATGGCCCCTTGACCTACCTGTGTCATGCAAAATGCTCCTCCATGATGGTGTCCCAGTGCAGCTGGGCCTGCCGGATCAGTCGGGGGTCCTGCCGTCCAAGGGGGGGATGCTCAACCCCATCATCACCAGCGTCACCGGCATCCTCATCACTGTCCCCCTCTTCGACCTGTACAGCTATCCCACAGTCCTTGGCCATGTTGTGCAGGATACAACAGGCAAGGAATATCCCACAGGCCTTTGAGGGGCTGTACTGTAGGGCACCGCCAGAGGTGTCTAGGCATCGGAAGCGTGCCTTAAGCATCCCAAACACCCGCTCGATGATGTTGCATGTGGCGGCATGTGCCTCATTATAGCGTTGCTGCGATGGGGTCATGGGGCGCTGGTAGGATGTGAGCAGCCAGGGATGGAGTGGGTATCCGCTGTCACCTGTGTGGAGACAGTGGAGATGAGTATCATGGTCAGGTCCATATTGCCCATATCCCTGTGTGCCACTACCATGGCACCTGTGGCTTTCCCACCCTTGCCCCAACTTTGCCATTCCTACATGCATACTCACCCACTAGATGTCCTGTGGGGATGTCCCCACTCTCAAATTGATGGCACAGTGCAGACTGGTACCATATGAAGGCATCATGTGCTCCACCAGGGTGTGTGGCACAGACAATGATGATGCGCCCACTGGCATCACACACCACCTGGCAGTTGACACTGGAGAACCCCTCCCGGTTTCGGTATGCGGCCCCATCGGGGCCAGGTGGTGTGCGAATCAGCCACATGAGTGCAGTCTATTGCCCCTAGCACGCCAGACATACGTGCTACCCTGTGGAACTCCTGCATGTTTGCTGTACGCCTGCCGCGGTGCTGGGGAAATGGATGTACTCTGCAGCATGTGGCAGCAGTGTGCTGAGGAATGGGTGAGGATGCGTGATGTGGCTGACTGTGTTATGCCTGTGGTGTCCCTGTTGGCCTCTGAAGGTACCCATGGTGAGCAGGCACATGCAGGCTGTTACCTTTGTCTCCACTGACAGAGCGTGACTCCGTGAGGGTGCCTGCATCACATCACTGCACAGCTCACAGAGCTGCCTCAGTATTGCCCTGTTCAGGTGGTACCAGCCCACAATCTCTACATCCGTGTACAGCTCAAAGCTGACACGGGAACGGTACTGCCTGTTGGGGGCGTACTGCCGACAGGCCCTTCCACGGTCACGTCCCCCTGCAGCATGCCTTCTCACCCCCCTCATTACAGCTTCCATGTGGAAGCTGGCACTGTCCATCTCCCTGGCTTGTGTCCCCCCCGGCTGTTGTTGTTCTGTTACCCCCGCTGTCCTGACTGCTACCGCCACTGCACCGGGTACACCTACTGGCCTCTGCAGTCTGTGGCCCCACACACTCTCCTTTGTCCCTCTTCTCTCCTGTGCACTCCCAGGCCGCACTGTTTGCCACTGTCACCTTGTCTGTCTCCCTGCCTTATGTGGCTTCCCCGTAGCATTCTTGTGCCTCTTCCTTGAGCCTTTTTATTTTGGTTCATTTCCGCCATGGCGCACCTTCTGGCTGATCCACTGTTGCGCATTGCGCAAGCCTTTAAATTTCGCATTGCGCTCTTTATGCATGGATCCACCCCCTTCGGTTGCACATGCCTTCATTTGCATTGCGCTGTTGCTCAGCATGTTTTCGGTGGTGCAACTGCCTCCTGCTGAATATGGCAGAATGGCGCATTTTCGGACTTGCACATGAGCAACCCTATTGCGCATGGCGCAACCCTTTTGAATATCCGTCCCTCTGTGTCTTGGCATTTCCAGTCAGAAACTCAGATTTAAGGAGCATTTGAAATGTAAAACAAAACACTTCATGAAGTAAGTGATTCAGCTCTCCACTTTCAGGCTGCTAAAAGGGGGTGTGCATCATTTGTGCAAATGAGGAATTCAGTCTTGTGTGATCCTCTGGGAAACTGCCCAGGCCCACCTTGTAAATGAATCTTCTTAAGGATGTTCAACTGGTTCAATACAGATTGACTGCTTGATTAACTGTTAACTGGCTGATTCAGTCTACTGTTCTCCACAATATGTTACAACTGTATCACAGAGAGAAATGAACAGTACAAAGAAACAGATTTTGTTTCCAGTGATTGAAATACTATTAGATGTATTATTTGCTCTGCACATATTAAGGCTCCAAGTACTACTCCCTGTGTGAGTTGCATGACAGAACTGTCTTAAGCCATTGTAAACTCAAACTAAAATCAGAATAGACAGCATTGATACCCTTATGTTTTCTTCTGCACTGTTGCTGCAGTGACATCAGGCTATGGGAGGAGCTGTGTAAGAGGGTGGCCCCTGAGTAGGAGGCTGAATTCTTCTGTTCTGTCCCCCCCCCCAAGAGAGAAGTTCTGGCTGTTTGTTGCTTGCATAAATGGGCAGCTATGAAGTGCATGAGTGCAGAGGGATTAAAGCACTTAAAGTGTCTAATTAAGTGAAACACAAATGCAGAGGCTAAGCACAGAGCCCGTATAGGAGAAATATAGAATGGTACTGTCTGTGTTACAAAACCTTTCAAAAGAAGTTAGTAGTTTTTTGCTGGCTAATGTAAGCCTGTTCCTTGCATTGGACCCTCTCATGCTTTAAAAACTACTATTGCAACATTTCTGTCCTGTCTTTATGCCGTCCTTTATGCTCTTAGTTCAGATGGTTGGCCGCTACTGAGCACCCCCCCAAAGCTTTTATGTCTCCATTGTTTTCCAGTTTTCCTATGGTCTAGAAATAAGGCTAGGTGCAGTCAGAACATGGTGAAAGAAAAGAGCCCAGCCCTATATAATTGCCTGGCACTGTTAAATATCAGAATGTTGGAAGCCGCCTCACTGTATTAACAAGTTTGGTAATTTAAAAGCCAGACTGGTAGTTGGGAGCCTAGTTACTGTTTGACTTAAGCAGTCCACTTGTGCTCCTGCTGACTAAGCGGTGGGTTGTTTAAATAAAATAATGCTATTCCCCTGCTGCAATGAAATGGGAGAAGATATCCCGAGTTACAGATCTATTAGAGTGTGAGAGTAACACTCAAGTTGTTAGCTGAAACACAAGCCATTAGGAAGGGGCTAAATAAATAGTTTTTCTTCCAAAGAATACTGGTTAAAATGCAGCAGAAACTGCTCTATTGTTTTAAAATATGAATAATTTAAAAGGGAAACTTACAGGCTGCTAAAGACTGCCTTTTGAAGGTAAAAACTCCTTCAGGAGTTTTGTAGCTGTTTCTCTGTTGCTCAGCTGTTCCGACTGGTGCTACTTAATCTTTTCTCACTTGGAAGTGCAAATTTTGGCACTGGTGAATTCCCCCTGCAAGTTTAAAAAAACCTCAGCTAGTCTCTTTTGCTTGGTAACAAGGCATTCTTGTATTAAAATAATAAATAACCAGGCAGAGAGCCAAGAAAGAAAGCAAACTAAGTTAAACTTACTCCCAAAAGAAGCAAAGCTCTGCAGACTCCTGCAAGCAGAGTGTGTGCTCTGTTGTTTGCCTAGTTGCTGTGTACTCACATTATAGGGCAGCAGCCACCTCTAGTGTCTACCTTTATACTGCAACACCTTACCTTAGACCTGGATGAAATGTTTCTTGTTTGAAATTAAAGTTCTCCTTAACTAAAAATATGTTCTGTTTGCTCAGACCCGATGTAGTGTATATTAATATGAGCTCTCTATACTATATAAATTAAATGGAGTTCTATAAACAAACTTATATGAATATGATGATGCTGTGGACACATGACTGTGTAGCCGGGTATAAAAGGGCTAACCTGTTCAGCATTTTTTCAGATAGGGTCAGTGTTTTCTGACCAGGGAGTGAGAAGGGTCAATAAGACCTTATCACACAGGTGGAAAACGAATGCTTAAGTTTGCCACAATGGTACAGAGTGTTATTCGCTTTATATAGCCTTTATTTTGCTCACAGTTTGAGCCTTTTACTTTATTTCCTTTCCGTTGGTGTTGGAACAAATAAACATTGCGCCTTGCCAATGGTGCATTGAACTTTATACCAGACTGTTGTGTCCATCTGTTATCCCACACCTTATTACAGGCTGTATTACAAGTGACCCATTTGCATGTAAATGGAGGCTTGCTTGACACTTTACTACCTTGTGTCAGAGCCTCAGACTCTAGATATGTGTTGCAACAGAAGAAATTACTGATTTCTTATTGACATATGTACAGTAATTGATGTAATGTATACTAAATACGTCAGACATATCCAAATCATAAATATACAGGAGTATTCTCCTTTAAACCTACCTCATGAGAGATATTTCAATATAAAGATTCACTTTCTAGGGTCACAAATATTGCATCTTTCTCCATTCAGATATCTTTCAATTTATTTGTCATGTCTCCTGTGTCTGAGATATATGATGGTAATTCATTTACCATACTTTTAATGTAGTCATCCACAAATTTAGCTAGTGGTTCCATAACCGTGCCTACTCCAGAAATGATAGGTTTCCTCCAGGGGGTTATTTAGGATTTTATGAATCTTGGGGAGTGTGTAAAACTGGGATTTAAGGGGAAAATTGGTGGTTAAGTAGTCTTTTTCTTTTTCATTAAGTAGACCCTCACTATGAGCCCAATTAATGAAATTATCTGCTTCCTGTTTCAGTTCAGGTATGGGATCCCTTTCTATTGGCAAATCTCCCCCCCCACTATCCTGCTAATAATGTTGCCTTGCTAATAGCTAAGTAAAGTTAAGGTACTTTCATTAATATTATTTAAAATTCTGAGGTTCTGTATATATTCTTTCCAACTCTTTGTCTCCACTCTGTTACCCCTTGAAGTGCATATAATAGATTGTAAAGGACAATGGTCCTAGCTAAAATTGATTATATTTAAAAATGTGGTAGATTGAGGGAGCTTTTAATTGTGTTTTCTATTGTGTGTTTTGTAAATCTGTTATTTATTACATTTCCCAGTTTAATACTTTATTCTGCACTTTAGCCATGGTTGCATCCTTTTGGGACACTATAGCTATTGAGATGCTTTACACTTTTTTTCACTATATCACTTTAACAGTGTTGTGATCATGTGACAAGATTGCGTGATATATAAGGGTAGATGCAATAGGGGGCACTATCTTTTAGAAAGCCTCTTGAAGGTGAAACGTCAGAGCGCATTTGTTATTTCTTCTTGACCCAGTTGGGTTGTATGTTCATTTGCTGGCTGCACATTAAACAGATATTGCTTCAATATTATAAGCTGGACTCTGTTTGACATCTGTGCTGAGGTGAGTTACGTGACTGTTTTCGTTCTATGGTTTTTCCCATTCCAGTAAGTCTTCCTCTAATGACTTTCAAATCTTTGATCTATTAGGAAATCCAATTGAATGTGTTGATAGTTTTTGTTATTTAGGAATTTATTTAGATAAATATTGTACTTTTGAGACTCACATTGTCCAGTTAATTAAAACAATTCATAATACATTGGGTATATTGTATAGGATACATTAGTTTCTGGTCCCGAAGTCCCCTGCATTATTGGCAGACAGTCTATTACTTTCAAAGTTTGACTATGGCAATATTTTATATTTCTTTCTGACTGATAAGTTGATTAATAGATTAAAAAATACACTTTATAATACCATTTGTAGGTTTGCAACATGTTTGAGAGGATCCAATCATAACTGCCATTTATGTATGTCTACAGGATGTTTTCCACTTAAACAACACATTGAATACATAAGCAATAATCCATGACAGGGTATGGAGTTATTGGGGATTAATCCACACCCCAGGTGCATTGTGAGGCAATAACCTGCCCCAGTCCGTACTGAGTATTGGCAACCTAAATGTAATTAAATGCAGTCTGTACAATGTTTTACTGCATGATTCAAATGTTACATGTTTTATATAATGTTTTAAAGGTAGTTGCCTAGTGTTTTGTGTATACTGGTCACTGTGAAAAATGGCAATTATGACAATCTGCTCACGAGCTAAAATTAAATTTATTTTGGCTTTGAAGAAAAGGTAATGGATCTCATTCTAGGCAACTTATTTTGTGTGCGTTGCACCTCAGCCAGTATAGGGACTACCCAGTACAGATGGGGGCGTAGGTAACCAGACCCGAACCTACTATACAGAAAAGGGTTTCATACCATTGAGTATTTTCAAATGAAAAAGACGAAATGAACCTCATTTTGGTTTTGAGTATTGATTATTTTTTTTGGTTCTAACTGTACACAGACTTTTGTTTTTGCATTTTGTATGTCTGTTTTTTTTTGTTTTTTAGCTTACAACCTTTATGTTTGTATGCTGTATCTATAGAGGCAAATTATGTTTTTTTTTTGTTTTGTTTTACCAGGAGAGACACACTAAGCTTAAAGCTTGTTTCCAGGTGCGACATGGGAGCACAAGGAAGTTAAGTGACTTACTCAGGGACACACAGCATGCAAGTGGGGGCTATGGGATTCAAACCCAGGTCTCCAGGTTTGCAGCTTGCAGCCTTAAACCACTATGCTATACTGCCTCCTTTAAATGATGATTTTAATTATTGCTATAATCCTGTATTGCTTGTAAAGGTTTTTAAGCTGAACAAAAAAGTGGAAGTGAAGTGAAAATTAGATGAAAACAAAAGGGAGGCTGTATCTTTAAGTATGTGATATTTAATACAGAACTACACCCTAACAAACCAGGGAAATGGGATGACATGACACAGTCTATCTGATGTCCACCACTGAAGTCATTAAAAACCTTTCAAGTGGTTTGGTCAGAGAATGCTCTGACATCAGAGTGCCACTTCAAACAATAGCAGACCAGCTCAACCAATCAAAGAGGATTCTGTGGTGGGTGAATAAGGTACGAATATAAAGATGATGCAAGCTAAGCCTGTGTGTGAATAGTCTGACTGCAAACCAGCTGCAGGGAGCATCTCATGTCAGAAAAATGCTTTCCCCCACATAGATTGAACTCCTGGACTTTGACTGTGTTGTTATGCACCCACAGAATGTATGCTGGATCCCACAGTGTTATTGGTCTCAAACCGTACTGTTCAGTTTACATGGTGTTAGCACACATTAAATATTGGAGTACATCAAATAAATATGCAGTTTATGTGCCATATGGTCACCAGACATAACCCTGCAGAAACTGTCTGGAATCATACAAACTGAATGCAGTTTAAAGGGGAAAAACCCAGCATTACAAGTCAGACAGTTCGCAAAGCTCACTGAAGGCAAATATGGTATTTCACACCTTCCTGCAGCTTGTTTCTTTTAAGGCTAATGAAGTAGACAGGCATCCTGTGGAGTTTAAAGGGTTACACATCATGTTCTCATACGCTATTGCAGGTCTCAGGACAATGACATTTCAACAACCAGCAAATAGAGGCTACCAGGATAGTTACAGGGCCTAGTATGAAGTGAGAAAACAGACTAAAGCAATTGCATACATCTCTAACAGTTATATGAAAAGAGTTGTCTGTTGACATGAAAACAAAATTTAGAAGATACGAGGGTGCAGTTTTCCTTTAAGAAGGGAACACCCACTAGATAGCTAATATTTGTACCTTCCTTGCCCTGCAAATTATGGATCCAGGCTAGGCAAGGCATTTATGTTTAAATACAGTAAAGCCAGCTAGGATATGGTGCAATACTGTAAGATTCTGCTGTAGATTAACTGCAATAAACACATACATTTCAATGGCAGTTAATTACTGCTGTCATGCAGGATCTGTGACACTGCATTTCATTCTTCTCAGTCTCCACCGTAGCACCCTATCCCTAGGGCTCAGAGTTTGTCGCATAGAGCAGTGCACATAAAACAAACATAGATATACTTCAAAACAAAATAAAACAAACTGAAATTAAATGATTTACACATTTAAATGAATATCAACAACCAAGTAAAATAATCTACATTTCCAAAATGACAAATGTTACCAGTTCACTCAGCATTAAATGGTTGTACAAAAAGAAAAGACTTCAAACCCTTTTTAAATGCCTCCATGGAGGGTGAGCTCCTTAGATGGGTATGGTAAACAAATAATATGGGCCCCCACTGAGAAAATCATGTCTCCAGATTGTTAAAGGCAGGACCTCAGGATGACCAACAAAATCCCCTCAGTAGGGCAGAGAGGATGACCAAGGGCTTAAAAAGCATTGAGATCTTATGGTTGCCAAGGGATAAGTCCATGTAGGGCTTTGTAAGTTAGCAAAGCAGTCTTGAGCCACCCCAATGGCCTAGCAATGGAAACAAACCCAGGAATTCACATCAGGGCCAGGCCATGGCCAAGACAGCTGCCACTCAGCATTGCGTCTCAGACGGGGAGGGTAGGTGGTGGGATTCTGCCACCACAGCAACCTCTGTGGCTGGGCCTGTGAGTCTGCTCCTGGTTGGCAAGGCTGACAGTGGCACTGTCCCTTCCTGGAGAGGAAGGAGAGAGGGGAAAATAGTGAAGTAACCCCCCCCCCACACACACACACACCCCATCTGAATGATGGTGCAAAGTGCCTGAACATCTGAAGAAGCCAGCAGAAGAAGGCCATTTGGTCTATCAAGTCTGCTCGTATTGCAGGGTCCACAGCTTAAGCTAATGTCCATTCCTCCCTCCCTCCTCCCTCCCTCCCTCCCACTCTCCCATCCTCCCAACCCATGATTCTTACCTTCCCCCTATGCCTATCCCAGCCTCTGTTAAAGCTGCCCACCATATTCAACGAGATGACATCTTCTGGCAGCGCATTCCAAGTGTCCACCACCCTCTCTGTGAAGAAGTGCTTCCTGACCTCCTTTCTAAACCTTCCACCCTCCAGCTTAAGACTGTGCCCCCTTGTGATACGGTTTCCACTCAGCTTAAAGAGACTCTTCTTATCAACTTTATTTATCCCTTTCAAGTACTTGAATGTCCCAATCATGTCCTCTCTCTCTCTCCTGTCTTCCAGGGAGTACATGTTCAGTGCCCTCAACCTCTCCTCGTATACCTTGCCCTGCTGACCAGCTATCATCTTTGTAGCCCTCCTCTGTACCTTCTCCAGCAGTTTAATGTCCTTTTTAAGGTGTGGGCACCAGTACTGCACTCCATACTCTAGATGCGGCCTTACCAGTGACGTGTAGAAGGGCAGTATAACCTCTTTTCTCCTACTACTGATTCCCCTCACTATGCATCCCAGCATCTTGTTTGCCTTTGCTGCTGCTTTCTTGCACTGCGTGGAGTGCTTCAGGTCACTAGTGATCATCACTCCCAGGTCCTTCTCCTCTGATGCAGATACTCGGATTCCACCCAGGTAGTACTCTGTCCTGGGATTCTTGGCTCCAATATGCATAACTTTGCATTTCTTGGCATTGAAGCCAAGCTGCCAGATCCTGGAACACCTCCCCAGCTTTTCCAGAACTTCCTGTAGGTCTCTTATCCCTTCAACTGTGTCCACTCTCCCACAGAGCTTGGTGTCATCTGCAAATAGGCACATTTTGCCTTTAATGCCATCCCCAACGTCATTGATGAATACATTGAACAACACAGGCCCCAGCACAGAGCCCTGTGGGACCCCACTGGTTACTTCTCTGGTGCCAGATAACTCTCCCCCTATCACCACCCTGATTCACCCCTGGTTACAGGGTATGTCCCAGAGGCAGAGAGCAGGGTGAGGGTATAAAAACCTCTATGAAAAAATAGCAGTCTTGAAAGTCATGCACCACCTTGTAGGTAACAAGTGCAGCCTGTACAGCTCAGAGGTGCTATGATCCATGAAGGAAGCCACTGTTAACAATCTGGCTGCAACCTCCTTCACTAATTGCATGTGACACACCAGCTATCCACACAGCCCTAGGTGTTGCATGTTATAGTATTCAAGTCTAGATGTAACGAAGACACATACGACGGTCATCAGGTCCTCATGTGTTAGAAACGGTATTATCTGGGAGCTATTCCACAACTGCAAAACCAAGGTGGACGTCTGCTGCCACTTGATGTTCCAATGTCAGTTACATAGATACATAGACAGTGTCGGCAGATAAGGGACTACGCCCCCCCCCCGTCTGCCCATTTGAGCTTGTAAGTTCACTTTATGTTTTCCTAGAAGTCTGTTGCCCCTTACCCCTGACCTCCAGAATTCCTTTATGTCTATCCCATGCATTCTTAAATCCTGTGATTGTTTCAGCCCCCACCACTTCCTCTGGCAGAGTGTTCCACTTGTCCACCACCCATTCCGTGAAGAAATTCTTCCTCACGTTTCCTCTGAATCGTCCTCCCTCCAACTTTATTCCATGCCATCTAGTCCTGGAACATCTTTTTTGCTTAAAAATAGTGTATTCCTGCACCGTGTTCCTCCCTGTAAGGTACTTGTATGTCTCTATCATATCCTCTCTCTCCCTCCTCTCCTCCAGGGACTACATATTCAAGTCCTTCAACCTGTCCTCATAGGCACAACTCTGAGAGGGAGGCTACATGACAGACAGTATCTCCACCATGCTTCTTTCATCTGTAAACTGCTTCACAACCCTGCAACACAGGCAACGCAGGTTTTGATGGGAGCTGTGGTGGGATTTGTACCAAATAACCTTTGCATTCAGGTTGGCCCTTTAAAAACTCACTGTAGTGCCTGTTCTGGGTGTTGGATGTACCTTGGGGAAGGGGTGTGAATGAGCAACACTTGCACCAATAAAGAGATAGGGACTGCCTCGATCCAAGAAGATGCTTGGCTTCTGCATCTAAGCAGCCCCTCTCAGTGCTGATGCAAGATGTGCTGGAGAGGGGCTGGGAGTCAAGGGGTGGTCAGTTAATAAAAGCCAAAAGATGCCCACACTGTCTGGTGCTTGAGAGCGAGCGGTGCAGTCTGTCAACACAGCTGCTTAAACCGCTCACTCCAGAACATGGTCCCAGACTTTCTGGGACTGCAGGAGCAGAGTAAAGATCAGCTTACCACAATCTGGTAAGTGTCCACACGGTGGCATTTGCACTGCAACAACCCGAGCGCTCAGTTTGCTGCGGTGCAAATGCCGCCATGTAAACAGGGCATTTGTTGGAGACAGAGAGAGAGACTGATCTGCAGGAGTTTCCGTTCAGCTGAATACAAGCTGTTTCGTTTTCTGTTGCTTGAAAAGTAAAGCAGATTTCATTTGATTTAGATTGGTGTCCAGAGTGCTCTTTTTGAGAGTGCTCCTAGAGAAGCTGCCCGGTTTGCTACCCTGTCACAGCATCTCTACCACGATTCTCCATTTTGTGAGCAAGTCTCTGGTGTGGGACAGGATGCAATGCATTACTAAAGTCCAGGTGTACAACATCCACAGGCCTTCCTATGGTGCCCACACCTCTCAAGCGTGACTGATTTACAGGGATGTCCCTAACTTTGAACCCTACAGTTCCTGTTTCCCACCAGAAATTGGTGCTTCTGTCATTGAAGACTTGAAATATAGAGCTACAAGAATAATGTCAAATGTTCATATCTAGTTCTCCTTTGGGAGTTTTTTGCACATGCATCAGTTCTAACAGCTTCCTGAGTTAATTTCCTCATTTTGTCATTGTTTCCCTGACATGAGTGATTTGTATATTAGTGTGCTGTTTGTAATTTTACTTAATACTGTGTTTTTATGTAGTGATTGTAGTCCTACTATTGTACCCTAACCCCCCAAGCATTGCTGAAAATGTGTTATTTTGATCCGGACCACTTTCCTGGTTAAATGGAAATAAATTACAAAAATCCCTGATTGTGCTGGGCTCTGTCACATGATCTGTGGACCAGGGTGAGATGAAGGCACCCTTTTTCAAGTTGGATCCGTACTGTATATTCTGATGTGTCCAATAACTGCATTGCTGCAGAAAGATAAAAAGCAGGTTGCTTGGCAGCATTATCCAGTGTGGTTTTTTTTGGGGGGAGGGGACAGCCATGCGTTCAGCTTCGTACATGAACTTGGCTTGCAGTGACCCAAAGATGCCAGTTACATAATGCCCGTGACGCAGCCGCTGTAAACTGGCGAGGGACTGGAGTAACCAGCTGATGAGTTGGAGAAGACTGGTAGTTTCTGCACGATGCATGCTGACAAAACCAAGTTTCTGCTGCAAAAAAGCTGTTGCATCTCAGTTAGAGAAGCCTTGGTAAATAAATCATATTAAAAAAACATATTCTGTAGTGCTGGTTACAAAGATCTGGGCAGTGTCTTTAGCAAAACAAGACACTTAAAATACTTAATTTGATTTATTCATTCATTATGATGGATTGCAACCAACAGGTTGAAGTTCACACCAATGCCAAAACAAAAGATAATATCACATGGAAATCATGCATTTTAATACTTCTTGATTATTATTAGTATAATTTATTATAATGTATTTATTTCGTTTTTATTCAGCAGGTAGGGTGCACTAGAAAAGCATTTGTCTATTTGCAGGCACGACCTGGGAGAGTGCAACCAGTAAAACAGTACAGTATATGACAATGACAGCTTTGGAAAAATGTTACAGCAAGGTAAGGCACAGGGTGCAAACACATGTACAGTCTACATCATCATGTGAACAAAATGAGAAGTGCAGGAGTGTTAGATGCAAATAGTTATTTATAATATGTTCTCAGGTATCAATGAATCATATGAATAGTCATCTTAAAAACATGACTATATTGTAAAAAATTATACAAATTAATTCTGCTCGCAGTGTCTAGTCCTGATTTTTAGACATAATGTAGCTTTTTTCTTTGTTGATTTTCTGTATTTATGTTGGCTTTATTCTTCATGACTAGGTTCATTTATGGGGGAACAAAATTCTTGGCCCCTACAGTTGGCCTACTCCTGCTGTTTAATCCTGTGTTAAAGTCGCAGTGCTCTGCGTATGACGTCATGATCATTTCCACAGCAACAAACCGTGATGTCACAGAAGGTTATGACTTTTGCAAAGGATTACTTTGCAGAAGCGGACGAATTCACAGGAGCATGGTTCCTGTTTCCACACAAATAAATCTGATAATGAAGAATGAAAAGGGAAGAGAACTACAAAGAGTGGAAGAAACGTTATCATACTTACTGTAAGTTCTTTAGTTTACTGAGAATTGCTGGAATTATAGGAATTGGTAGGAAGGCTGGGCTTTCAAACGTCTCATCGGTTCAGAGAATGTATCTGGTACCTCTGACAATAGACACCTGTATTGGCTGTAACACCTTGTGATCTAAGCATTGCCTCTGGAGTGAAGGGGCTATGTCAGAGGAGCCGGACCACCAGAATATATTGTATGCTACAAAACATGCTGATTCAGTGAGTATTTCCATTAGATGAACATGCTACCAAATATGCTGGGCCAGGACTCGGGTCCTTTGCTAGCTAAATTCCTGAACGTATTCCAGACTTGTTTCCATCCAATCTGAACATGTACAGCCCCACCAGTCTCATTTTACTTCATAATCGTAAGCCTCTTTTGTACATGTAAGTGTCCATCACTATATTCAGGCTTTGACTCATCTTCAACTGGTCTGAACTAGGAGAGGCTTAACTCCAATAAATGACTTCCATTTCTTGGGGCATTTATCTGGAAAGTCTGGTTCTCTGGGATCAAAGCCTGTGCATCAGTATCTGATCCAATACTGCACATCAGCCTGTCAAGCTGGCACTGGTCCCCTGGATCATCTCTGAAAGGTGGAGATCGAGGACAGCCTCTCTGGAGGGTCTGTATTTCCTCCTTCCATTCTAGTGACTTAACATACAGGTGCACAGTTATGCAGGTGGGGTACACAAATTATCCACGTACCCCCACCCGCATCGTGCATAGCGCCAAATATCATTTATCTTTTGCTCCTGACAACCCAACTGGGCCACCTGATGGCAGCCCCAGTTCTGAACAAGTGTATGTTATATTCCCGGAGGGCCTACTCATAGCCTGAATCCCTTTCCTCAAAACTGCTATAAACTGTTACCTACTTACTATACTCCCATTACTGTGGATGAAGAAACTGTCCTGCTTATGTGGCCTTTGTGTCAGGTAGTCCTCAACCAGATCCCAGGGGCACAGCTTATGCCCTGGTGTCTTATACAGGGTCAACAGCTGCATGGGTTCCAGATGGCTTGTCTTTGACTGCCACAACGTTATCACCAATCAGTCAGCTAGCAGCCTCAGATCCCTGAACTGGATGTTATGTCCTGCTAAAACCGTGGAATCCACCACCAACTCTGACACACAAAAATCCCTAAGAAAGGCACAAGCAAAAAGAGCCCTGGAAAGTTTGCCTCATCTACAGACAAGTATTCATAACCCAGGCAGCCTAGAATCTCACTCAACAATGCACTATTAACCAGTTTGATAGCATCCTTTTGATTACTCCTCAAATGTGCCTAACCATCCACCATTTTCCATATTATAAACAAGCCCATCACATCCCTAAGTCCCTACATCTTTGCAAGAAAGCCTATCAGTGACTGATGACTCTGAATGTAGACCAGTGATCTGCTGCCCTCTACAAGCCAGTGAACAAAATGCTGCACCAACACTGGATTCTGCAACATGTCTGGTCACTGCCTCTGCTGCCACCCAAAATTCCTAAATGCCCTCACATGTGCCTCATACTTACACCATGATCCCGGGGCCAAAGCATGCTGTACTAGTTCAGCTATTTGAGGGTCACCACCTGCCATAAGCATTGAGGAACTTGGGCTGAGTTCACATCCACCGCTGGGGCCACCTGGTGATAGTGTTCAAGCTGTAGGCAATGCACCACATCTGCAATGACATTAGTTTTTCCGGGTACTTGCTTGGCCCTAAATGTGCAGTTAAGCTGCAGGCAGCACAGCACAAAGATGCACAGTGGTCTCATGACCTCTATGGAGTCTGATGACCGAGCATTCAAAATTTCCACCACTGCCATGTTATCTGACTGAAATAGCACCCTGTGGTTAGCCAGCCTGTCACCCCATACAAAACCGGCAGCCACTATGGGAAAAAGATCCAACAATGTCACATTTTTCATAAGGCCAGTCTTTACCTACATGTCATCCCACCAACCAGTGAACCAGGAGCCCTGAACGTATGCCCCATAACCTACACCACCAGCCACATCTGTCACCAGGTGACCATCCTGCATGAATGTTGTCCCTACCTGCCACATCAAAACCCTGTAAAATTGCTTCAGAAAATTATCTCATACCTCCACATCCACTCTTATACCTCCAGTCACTCAAATGTGATGATGCAACTGGAGCATACCCTCAGTCACCCATGCTAAACGTCTAATAAACAGCCTCCCTGGGGAAATTGCTTTGCAGGCAAAATTTAAATGGCTGATCACTGACTACAATGTCTTTAGTGTCACTTTCCTCGCAGTCTGCACCTCCTCTATCAGCTTCTGTAGCCTGTTCACCTTTTCGACTGGTAACCTGGAGATCATCTCTGCTGTGTCCAGTTCTACCTCCAGGTAAGTGAGCTTGGTCGTGGCCCCTCTGCTTTTTCTGTGATCAGTGGTACACCAATCCAATCCATCAGCTGCGTAGATGCCCTCAGCATGTCCCTGCATTCCCTTGTACCTGGGCCCCAGTGAAGAGGAAATTGTCCAAGTAGTGCATTATCAACCGGTTCCCTGAATGGGCCTTCATTGCCCATTCTAGAAAATGGCTAAATGCCTTGAAGGCTGTGCATGAGATGGCACAACCCATTGGCATGGCCATGTCATAATAATACTGGCCCTCAAAAGAAAACCCAATAGATTGAAATCACTTGGCCTAACTGGCAATAGGTGGAAGGCTGACTTTATGTCACTCTTTGCCAACAAGCCCTCCCGCCCACTGTATAAGCTCAAATGCTACATCAAAGGATGTGTAGGTGACTGCACTGTCCTCCACACTGATGTGGTCATTCACTGAGGAGCCCTTAAGGATATGACAGGTGACGAATCAGCCTGTACTCTCTGGGTGCCGTTTTTGGAAGCACTCCAAGAAACGAAACCCTAAGAGGATCCATGTGTGGCTCGTCAATGGGTCCGGCCATCCCTCCCACCTCGACCCCTTTTTGAAGCTTATCTGCAACAACATGCCTCAAAGTGTACACTGATTTTGGGTTTCAGGCCATGGTAGACACCCTTGGCCCCTGGTATAGAATGGGGAAACCATGAGTGAAACCATTAGCCAAATAACACTCAACGTTGTCACAGGGGTAGCGGTCAAGCCAAGGCTTGAGGTGCTCAGCGTTTATGGGGGACCTTGCTAGCCATCTGTGCAGCTTTGTCCCCTTGCTTTCCATTATGGTGCTGCTGGTTCTCCCCTTTACTATAACCACTGCCCCCATGGCAGGCCGGCACCTTCAGCTTCCCCCACAGTTACTACATTCATGCTTTAACTTAAAGAAGTCTCGAAAACACTTCTCCCTATTAAACTGGTGGCATGTCCCTTTCTGGCCTGCCAGCGGTGTCCTAGACACCATATGCCCACTGGTCTGGTAGCTCACTTTAGCTGATTTAGCCCATGTCTTGTGCTGTAACCATAAGTCATGGTCTATCTTGTCCTATTGCTTATCTGGCACCATTCCCATCTTCATACAGAAAAGCTCATGGTAACGTAACCAGGCGCTCCCTTCATACGCCAAGTGGGCTGTCTTAATGTTGTCCCTGTACTTAATAAGCTGTGCTATCTTTTGAGGAACATGCCCAAAACAAATAATTATGAGAATATCAAACGCAGCTGCCCAATTCTTGAAGGTCAGTGGAACCTTTGGTCTACACCACATTTCTTTTTGGACCTTCTGCTTATCCCCTGAGTCAGATAGCTCCCTATGTAATAACTCAAATATATCGACATACTCCCCTTTCCATATCCTCTCTCTCATAACAGGCAATAGGTGGGTGTCCACCGAGTTATCAACCCCCATATAAGCCCAGGGATCACCCCAGCGCTGCTGTCAGCTGTGGCTCACTGTGGTCAGGGCCATCCAATGCTGGCATCTGCAATACAGTCACACCCCATGTCATTTCTTGTCCTGCCCCTGCACCCGTGTGCCTGCTACAGGGGTTCTGAAGCCCCCAGACCTGCCATACAGCTTGCTCCACTTGCGCCCCAGCAGTCACACCATGACAGGCTCCGCTTTCTGCCTTAGTCCCACTATCAGCCCTAACATCCCAGAGGGCACACCCACTGGGGTGGCCCCTTGTTGCTGCTGGGTTTGCTCTCCTGGGGCCCTCATCATGTGTGAGCCCACAAGACCCTGTAATGCCCCGCTATTGGAATCCCTTGGCCCACCCTCCCATGTCTGGAGTACCAGTGCACCCTGATTCACAGCAACATTGTTTGCAGTGTTGCCCCCCAAAAAAACTGCTGCACTCCCCATTGCACCCATGGATACATGTGGGCCACCACTGGGGTGTAATAGGGGTTTGGTCCTAGGACTGCTGCAGCCACAATTCCTGGTCCCACCTGGGCAAGCCCAGGAAAATATTGTGGGATCCATAGGTAAGGCATCAGCAGCCAGCTGGGACCCACACCCCCATCGGTGCCACCTGGTCCCACTGGTGCACCCTCTTGGGGGTCCCTCCTGGCCACCACTGCCTCTTTCGCTCTGGCTGTCCCCACAGTCACTCCACACCTTTCCCAGTGACTCAGGGTTCTCTTGAGTGCCTTGGAATACAGGCACCAGCTGACAGAGGCAGGTTCCTTTTCCCACTGCCCTGCCCCTCAACTTGGCAGCACCACTCTCACCCTCTACTGCTGAGGTTCCCCCAGCTACCACTGGGCACTGCCCTTCAACCCCACTATCACCACCTTTGATATCATACTCACCATCTGTGTCAAGGATTACAGGCCCTGGTGCGGGCCACTCCTTCCTTCTGTCTACTGCGTCATCCTTGGCTTGCCTGACGAGGGGCCGATCAGCCTCTCCCAGTTCTTCAGGTGATACTTGCTCATCTGTTCCTCTTGCACTACTCCTTGCCCTTTTCTTCTTTTTTGCCACTGGCTGCACTGTCAACACCTCCACCAACATCCTTGAGGGCTTTCTTACCCTCTGGGGAGACTGCGATGGGCCAGGGGCCTCCAGCTGCTGTTGGGGTGCTACCTGCATTGTGAACTGTGGCCAGTTGGAGCCGTCCAGCTCCAACAAACACTGCATCACCTCCTTGAATTCAGCCCTCGGCTCAGCCTCCCATTTGGGGCCCCCTGAAGCCACTGCTTCACTGCATCCCTGACTTGGCGACTTGCCCTTTGCATGCATATTCAACCTTAAGATCCACCCCTTTCCATTACACTTGCACTGTGGTTCTCTGCTCCTGGATGTCTGCATTATGAAAAGTGGGGAAAGAAAACATGAACATGTTAGCTGTTGCCCACTCAGACTGTTGCCTGAGCACAACCATGGTGGACACCTCAGTGGGCACCATAATCTCCTAGTTGCAGTCCAGCTATGCCCTTGCCCTGTTGTTAGGAACCTGGCCTTATTCACACAGCTTGTCATGTTAACCTGGGGTCCTGACTACGTCAATGCAGACGTTAGGGTTGTAAAAACACAAAGCGCACAAAGACTGTTGCCTGAGCACACATCTCAATACCTTGTGGGTCAGGTTCCCTGACCCACTACAGGGCATGGCATCTGCACCAGAACACTGCTCCAGCCCTACCCAGGCCATGACTGGTGCTGACGCACCTTCCCCATCAGCCTTGTCCCAGTAAAGTGGGTCACTAAATTCACACCCGAACTCAGCTCACTGGCACGGTAAGGCGGCATGTTCCCCAGAGGTGCAACGAACATCCCTGCAATCAATATTACTTAACAAATCTTTTGTTTTTAAATATTCTGACCCCAAACTTTAAACATATTCTTCATATGACCCCGCCTCATAAACCCCATATGTGAAAATGTTAAAATCCATGTTGAAACGCCATTCCATGCCACAGGTGCAAAAACACATTTCAGACAAGATGTGAAAAATGACAGCTGTACTGTTCATGAGGTGGTGTGAAAAAATGGGTATGTTGAAAATCTGGAGTCAAAATATTGTAAATTACCAAAGTTATGTGACTGCATAGAAACTGTGCAAGACACGCTCATAACGCAGCCATTTTAAGGAATGTTTTCACCAAATTTTCAGCATGGGCTTTTTTGGACCCCTACCTCATGAACACTGGCATTGTCATTTTGTTAATCAGTCGCAAAAGGTGATTCCATGCAGTGACCTCGAAATAACCTTCCAGGACAGAGTAATGAAATGACAGTGTCAGTGTTCATGAGGTGGGGTCCCAAAAAGCCCATGTTGAAAATTTGGTGAAAAAATACCTAAAAATGGTGAAGATATCAACACAAGTTGAAAATGCAATTACAATTTCTTCCACAAACTCTCACGTAGTCTTCTCCCCGTCTGCGTTAGTTCCCTTTTCTCAACAGTGTCTCACTCTAAGGCCACCAGACTGTCCTCCTCCCCCTTCTCCTTCGCTGTCCTTTTCTGTCACACTTCCCTTGGCCAGAAAACTCTCTCCTACTTTGGCCCCAAACTCTTTGACTCCCTCCCCCCCCAAACTTACACTTTGCACCTCTTCATCCACCTTCAAGCATAACCTTAGAAAGCACCTGTCCATCACCTCCACCTGCAGCTGTTCTCTGTCCTAACCTACTTCTCCTCTGTTCGTTTCCACCCCATTCTTCTCTTCCTGGTATGACACTCAAGCTCCTGCTGATATTGTCTCAAAAAAAAAGTTCACACGCGCTTGTCAAGATTTGCACTTGTTTACCAACTTATGTACAGCACTTCTTATACAATCACTCCTGTTTCGTTTTTGTTATGTATTTGTTGAACTTTTTCTTTCTTCTTTTGTTGTAAGTTGTCATTGTCAATCCTTTTGTACCTTCTCTATTACCTTGCAACCTATTGATTGTATTTCCTGTTAACTGGACGCTTGTGAAAGTGGGCAGTTTTGCTCACGTCTTTCCAGTATAAAAATAAAAATGAAATACATTTTACGGCATTTACCTTTACTCCTCAGTTTGAGGTTCAGCTTTGAAGAGTGCAGACGTGTCCCAGTCAACAGAAGATGACATCAGCCAACCTCTGGAGGTAAGTATAGGGTAAGGGTGTGTGGGGTGGTTGGTGCTCAGTGGGAGGGTAGAGATGGGGGAGGGATGGGGGGATGAGGGACAGTTTTCTTTTTGAAGGTTAAACAAAATTAAAAAAGATGTCAGGGGATTGTTTTCTTTTTGTTTACAGGTATCATAAATACAGATCCATATCAGGACACTGGGGGTGGGCTACCCAGTGTCCCATACTGATGGGGAGTAATATACATAATTCCGACACAGGGGTTGGGGCTCCCGATGTCGAAAAGGTAATATTAAACAAGGGGCTGGAGCAGGGAGGGGGTCTGACACCAGGGGTGGGCATCCCGGTGTCGGAATATATGAATTTTTTAATAAACTATTTCAGGACACTGGGGGTGAGCTCTCCAGGTGTCCTACACTGTGCCAGGGTGAGATCTAATAAATGCCAACACAGGGATTGGGGCTCCCGATGTTGGCAACCATTTATTAAACAAATTGCTGGGTGGGGCCCAGCACCTTAACTTTGTGCCATATAATATATTTGGTAGATAGGAGGCAGTTGCACCATATGACACAGCTGTCCTTTAGTAAACGACAGCTGTGCTGTATAGTGCAACCAGCTCCTATCGACCAAATACATTTTACAGCACTAAGTTTTATTCCTCAGTTTATGGTTCGACTTTGAAGAGTGCAACTGTGTCCCAGTCCACAGAAGATGACAGCATAGGACCCCAGCAGGTAAGTATAGGGTAAGTGGGGGCGTGCTTAGTGGGATGGTGGGGATGGGGAGAGGGTAAGGGCAGCAAAGACAAGGGACCATTTTCTTTCTTTTAGGTTTAAATTTAGAAAAAGACATTGAGGGCCCTTTTTCTTTTTTGCAGCTATACATATAAAAATTAATCTATCTCGGGACACTGGGGGTGGGCTCCCCAGTGTCCCATTCAGTTGTGTGTGGGTGGGGTGAATTACATGAAACAATGGGCTATAGGGGCATCCAACATTGGGGGTGGGCATCCCGGTGTCAGATTGCACAAATAAATAAATAAATACATATATACTGTACATGCACTGCCACCGAGGATTGGGTCACCCGGTGTGCAGATACAGTTGAAGAAACAGTCAGGCAGGTGGGGCTACAATGACAGTAGCCACATCCCTGACCTAAGTTGGTGACAACAGCATGGATTGCGCTGTATGACACAGCTGTTGCTTATTAAAGACAGCTGTGTCATATAGTACAAATCGCTGCTTTTGCAAAAATTCAGTTAGGAATAGAACGTTGATTTTTTTTGAACTGCGCATGGTCAGAAATAGAACAGTTTTATTAAATCACTTATTAGTGGGACCTAAAAACCACAAAAGCACACACCTAGCCCTAACCTCTGTCAAACCTGAAAGTTTCAGGTTTCTAAGCTTCCTATTTTTTCAGTTATTGGTAGGCAAAAAAAGTCTTTACATTTTCAAAAATGGAGACTTTTGTGTTTTTTTGCACCTCTGTAACTTTCCTTCCCCTGAACCAATCTACATGAAATTTATAGAATCAAGAGATCCTGGCACAGAGGCTGTACTTGCCTAATTTCACGTAAATTGTTTGAACAGGGGCAAAGTTATTAAGGTGAAAATATTTGTGTTTAACATAGAAGTGTTTATTTATTTATTTATGTATTTGTTTGTTTATTTATTAGATCATTGGTTTACAGACCTTTGAGTCATAGACTCATTTACAAAGGCATCTCGTCAAGTGAGCAATACATCACAGCAAACAAACAGTACAGTACATAACGCTTAGATTAAAAAAGCAACCAGTGTTACAGGCATTCACTGGTGGTACACGCATGGTAATAGGTAGATCACAGTAGTCATAATATAGGTACACGAGTACCACGTCAGGTAGCAACCAGAGATATTTTATTACATTAGTCAGCAGATGTTACATGAGACCCCAGGTATATACAGCAAAAGTAGACAGGGCAGACCCAGCTTAGGGGTGAAGGTAAGGGGCAGGTGGAGGATTATTTGCAGTTACAGCAGTGAGTGCTTGTCACATGGCTTCTGAGGGAGACCTTGAAAGGACCAAGCTTACTGGAGTCAGCTATATTGGCTGGGAGGGAATTGAACCAGGACGGAGCCCAGTAGCAAAAAGATCTCTGGGCCATAGAGGTCCTTACCCTGGGGACAATAAGGGAGGTTTTGACAGTGCTGCGGGTGGAGACTGAGGGGGAGGCATGCTGCAGGGAGGTGGCGACCCCAGGAGGGGACAGCCCTAGCAGGGTCTTTTTTACAAGAAGGCAGGTTTGGAAGCGGAGTCTTTCTTCAAGGTTGAGCAAGTTGGTGGTGGGGTACAGCAGGCACTTATGGGTGCACCTAGGGGCTCCCAGCATTAGTCTGCAGGCCTTGTTTATAGAGAGCTGGATTCTTGCAAGTGCAGTGTTGTCGGCTGCAGCATAGATGGGCAGCCCATAGTCGATTACCGACAGGACAGAGGAGGTGATTGCTAATCTAAGGGCCTCTTGTGGTAGGCAGTCCCTATGGTGGTATAACAGTCCAATCCTGACATTGGTGGCAGCAGAAAGGGCATTGATATGGGAATGGAAGGAGAGTGCCGAATCAAAGGTAATGCCCAGATACTTGTAGGAGGAAACCTGCTCAGTGGGGTTTAGTGTGCTAGGCAGTATCACAAGAGGGGCACCACTGGCTTTGCTTTGGTGGTGCGGGAAGAGCATAGCTTTGGTCTTTTTTAGGTTCAGGACTAGCCTTTGTGATGTGAACCAATGCTCAACTCTATCAAAAGCTTGTTGGAGGGTGGCCTGGAGTGTGTTGGGGTTGGGGTCAGCAGCGAAGAGTACAGCGTCATCTGCGTAGAGGAGGATCTTACTTGGGCAGGCCAAGGGGAGGGAGTTGAGGTAGAAACTGAAGAGGAGAGGGCCTAAAATGGAGCCCTGGGGAACCCCAGAGCAGACAGGTCATGTGTCAGATAGGGTGCTATTGATTTTTACACACTGAGTTCTGGCAGAGAGGTAGCTAGTGAACCATGCAAGGGTGCCAGGGGAGAAACCAAGGCATCTGAGGGAGTCAAGCAGGAGAGGATGTCAAACCATGTCAAAGGCCTTGGAGAGGATAATGAACATGGCACCGGCAGGACTTCCAGCATCAAGAGCAGAGTGCAGAAAGTTGAATAATTCAAGTAGCGTGGTTGTGGTGCTGTGTCCTGCACGAAAGCCATGCTGTTCAGGGCACAGGATATTGTGCATGGTCAGGTATTTGGCAAGCTGGTTGGCAACTACTTTTTCAAGGGCCTTGGGGGGGGGGATGGAGATAGGTCGATAGTTACCCGAGGTCACTCGATTGCCACTCTTTAGGACGGGAGTGATGATGGCGGTTTTCCATGTGCTGGGGAACTGCCCCAGGCACAGAGAGCTTACGCAACACTAATATACAGGCACGACCATGCCTATATAATATATATTTTTTAAGCTTGTCCCCACATTACCTCTGATTGGCCCACCTCTGCATGGGTCCCTGACCTCTTCAAGAGATCAGCAGCCTCCGAGTGAACTTGCCCACTGTCTTCCTCTAATGGCCCAGTGAGCCACCCTTATAGAGACAACAAGCCACTTCACTTGCATGCTGGCTGCCCCTAAGCAGCACTGTGCTTTTGTCTCGCCCTTTGCCCCTTGTCCCAACCCCTCCCCCTTGTGTGGCATGCAACAAACATCACAGCAGCACCCCCCCACCCACTGTGCTCTACCAGCCTATGTCCACCTCCCGCCTGTCTGGGGTCTGATGCAGCTTCCTACCACCCCCCTTCATGGCCATGGAGCAAGACACCATTACGCTTTTATTTTTTTAAATACACCATGGACCCTTCACTCTCATCCTTTTTATGTTGATTGCACGCAGCGCAAGAAACACATTGGGACAGCTTTCTCAGAAGCAGGCTGTGGAGGTGCGGCACTGTTGTGGCCAATGCCCCCACAGCCTGCAAAGGCTTGTCCCACTTCCCCTAATGCTGCTACACACTGCTGGTGACACAGGTATGGAACCTTGCCACCAACTTGTGACAATTTCGCAGCTGCAATCAGTGGCCGCCTCGTCATTGCAGTGTCAGCCATCCACTGCAATAAGAGAGCGGCCCGTCATTGCAGGGCAGAACTTCAAACCCTGATATTGTTTGTGAACAAGCCGCCGTGTTCACAAACAATATAACCCCTGTGTTTATGTGCCAACTGGAGCCCCAATCCCGTCGGCTTCAGTGCCGTAATGTTAATTGTGCCGATGGAGGCCCACTCCCTGTCGGCATTCTGTAACCAACCCCCACTTTTATTGTCTGCCAACGGGCCCAATCCCTGTCAGCATAATCTATGCCACCCTTTTGTTGTAGCCGACAGGTGCCCAATCCCCATCGGCTACTGGCCCCCAAAAGAAGTTAGAGTGGCATGCTGGGAGCCCACCCCAGCATGCCCAATGCCCTGGAAGAAAAAAAAACTGTCCCATAATGTTTTTTTAACCTAGAAATCGAAAACTGTCCCTTGCGGTCTCCTGCCCCCCTTCCACAACCCGCACCCACCCACTGTGCACCCTACCTCCCCACCCCTTCCCCACTCCCATACTTACCTCTGGAGCTTGGCACGACAATCTTCAGAGGACCAGGAACACGTCTGCACTCTTCAAAGCCGACCGCAAACTGAGGAAATGCCGGTAAGCTGTATAATGGAATAAATAGGGTTTTTTCAACTTTAGGGCATATCTCAGACATTTTTGGGAATTTTGGCACCAAATTTTCAGCATGGGGGTTTTGGGACCCCTCCTCATGAATTCTTGAACTGTCATGGTGTTAATCGGCCCCGAAAGATTATTTTGCAGTCACTGCTCAGAATCACCTTTCGGGGCTGATTAACAAAACGATAGTGCCAGTGTTCATGAGGTGGGCTCTCGAAAAGCCTATGTTGCAAATTTGATGGGAAAAATCAAAAAAATGACTTCTGTTACGAGCTGCAGCATTGCGCAGTTTGCACGACGCCATAACTTCAAAAATTTATAATATTTTCACCCAGATTTTTAACATTGCCATTTTCCCGCACCTGCTTATGAACAGTGCAGCTGTCATTTTTCCCATCCTGGTCAAAATGTGTTTTCACACTTACAGCGCAGAATAGAGCGGTCGATGTGGGAAATCACTGTCCGGGACAGATTAAGAAAATGACAGTGATACTGTTCATGAGCAGAGGTCCTAAAATGCCTATGTTGAAAAGTTGGTGATGATAGCCCATCAAATGACTGTGTTACAAGTGTGCATTGCACACTTTCCACACACCCCTTTAACTTCACAGATTTGTAATATTGTCATGCCAGATTTTCAGCAGTGGCTTTTTTTCACACCTCCTTATGAGCAGTACAGCTGTCATTTTTCACATCCTGACTGAAATGCGGTTTCACAGTTGTGAGACAGAATAACGCGGTCGCTGTGGGAAATCAGTGTTTGGGATAGATTAAGAAAATGACAGTGGCACTGTTCATAAGCAAAGGTCCTAAAATCTCTCTGTTGAAAATGTGGTGACAAAACTCCATAACATGAATGTGTTACAAGTGTGCGTTGAACTGTTTCCACGCACCCTTGTAACTTCGCAAATTTGTAATATTTTCACGCCACATTTTCAACAGTGGCATTTTTTCACACCTCCTTATGAACAGTACAGCTGTCATTTTTCACATTCTGGCTAAAATATGTTTTTGCACTCCTGCCGGAGAATAGCAAAGTCGCTGTGGGAAATCAGTGTTTGGGACAGATTAAGATCGAACGGGTGGGGGGGGGTGACCGAGCTCAACTGAGCTCTGTCGGGACTGCTGCGGATTTGTTTGTGGGCAGAAAAAGGCCTCAACACAAGAGCCCAGTACAAAAGGGCAGCCTGCAGCACTGGGAGAAATGGAACGAGAGAGCAAGTGAGGGAGGGGGAGTGAGCAAACTCAGCGGAGCGTTGTCAGGACTGCTGCAGATTTCTTTGTGGGCAGAAAAAGGCGTCAATGCAGGCAGGGGCCCAGTAGAAAAGGCCAGCCTGCAGCGGTGGGAGAAACAGTACAAGTGAGTGAGACAGGGGGACTGAGTGAGCTCAACGGAGCTCTATCAGGACTGCTGCGGATTTCTTTGTGGGCAGAAATAGGCGCCAATGCAGGCAGGAGTCCCGTACAAAAGGGCCGCTTGCAGCACCAGGACAAACAGAATGAGCGCATGACAGAGGGAGACTGAGTGACCTCAACGGAGCTCTGTCGGGACAGCTGCAGATTTCTTCGTGGACAGACAAAGGTGCCAATGCAGCCAGGAGCCCCATACACCAGCACAGCCTGCAGCGCCAAGAGAAACAGAATGAGTGAGTGACAGAGCGGTACTGAGCGAGCTCGACGGAACTCTATTGTGACTGCTGTGGATTTCTTTGTGGGCAGAAAATGCGGCAACGCAGGCAGAAGCCCAGTATAAAAGGCCAGCTTGCAGCACCAGCAGAAATGGAAAGAGTGAGTGAGAGAGGGGGAGTGAGCAAACTCAATGGAGCTGTGTCGGGACTGCTTCAGATTTCTTTCTGGCCAGAACAAGCCGCCAAGGCAGGCAGGAGCCCAGTACAAAAGGGCAGCCTGCAGCGGCAGGAGACACAGAACGAGCAAGTGAGGGAGAGGGTGAGTGGACTCAACAGAGCTCTGTTGGGACTGCTGCAGATTTGTTTGTGGGCAGAAAAAGGCAGCAATGCACGCAGGGGCCTAGTACAAAAGGGCAACCTGCAGTGGCGGGAAAAACAGAATGAGTGAGTGAGGGGGGGTGCGTGAGCTCAATGGAGCTCTATTGTAACTGCTGCAAATTTCTTTGTGGGTAGAAGAAGGTGGCAACGTAGGCAGGAGCCCAATAGAAAAAGGCAGCCTGCAGCACCAGCAGAAACAGAATGAGTGAGTGAGAGAAGGGGAGTGAGTGAGCTCAACGGAGCTTTGTCGGGACTGCTGCAGATTTCTTTGTGGGCAGAAAAAGGCGCCAACAGAGGCAGGAGCACAGTATAAAAGGGCAGCCTGCAGCGCCAGGAGAAACAGAATGAGTGAGTGACACGGGGGAGTGAGCGACCTCAACGGAGCTCTGTCAGGACAGCTGTGGATTTCTTTGTGGGCAGAAAAAGGTGCCAATGCAGGCAGGAGCCCAGTACAAAAGAGCAGCCTGCAGCACCGGGAGAAACACAATGAGCAAGAGAGAGAGGGGGAGTGACCAAGCTCAATGGAGCTCTATTGTGACTGCTGTGGATTTCTTTGTTGGCAGAAAAAGGCAGCAACGCAGGCAGGAGTCCAGTACAAAAGGCCAGCCTGCAGTGCCGGCAGAAATGGAATGAGTGAGTGAGAGAGGGGGAGTCAGTAGGCTCAACAGACCTGTGTCGGGACTGCTGCAGATTTCTTTGTGGGCAGAAAAAGCCACCAACAGAGGCAGGAGCCCAGTACAAAAGGGCAGCCTGCAGCACCAGGAGAAACAGAATGAACGAGTGAGAGAGGGGGAGTGAGCCACCTAAACGGAGCTCTGTCGGGACAGCTGCAGATTTCTTAGTGGGCAGAACAAGGTGCCAATGCAGGCAGGAACCCAGTACAAAGGAGCAGCCTGCAGCACCGGGAGAAACAGACTGAGCAAGTGACAGAGGGGCAGTGAGCGAGCTCAACACACCAATGCAATCAACATTCAGCATTGACAAATGCTTGTTTTTTTATGGCACTCCAGATACCATTGGGCCACCAGGGGTCCAAGGATCTGAAACTTGTTCTCTCCCCCCAGACCAGGCAAGCAGACCCCTCCCACCCTTATCCTTGCGGCCTGCCCAGAAAAACCACCCCAGGGCTTTCCCACCTACTGCTAGATCTCTTTTTTTCCTTTTTTTTTTATATATAATATATTGCTATCCCTATCCTACATGTTCACACAGTTTACCTTGCTCTTTCCTTCTGTTATCTTATATTTTAAACATTGCTGCCAGCCCATGAAGAAGTCAATTCACTTTGGGGAGAGGGCCACCCTGCCCCCCAGCCCCAGTCCTGGGGTGACCTGACCACATGGTCACCCATGAGGGACTACCAGCTGCTGCCCTTCCAAAGCTCTTCACAAAGACCCTGTCACTCTCCAGGTTGACCCACTGAGCACTCTGTTAGTTTTCTTCTTTTTTTTATTCTTTCCTCTGACTGGACCTCACACTCTCCAGCCACGGCCTCCTCAGTGCCCTTTCTGGAATGGCCCACTCTAGCCTACCCTAAGGACCACCCACAACCATAAGCACCTGGATGCTGGCTGGCACTGCACCCCCCCACACACTTTTCCCCAACCCTAGAGCCAAACAAGCTGCCCCAGAGAACCACCACTGAGCTGGCACCCCAATCGGCTGATGGCCATTGGCACAACTGCCCACCTGAGTGGCTCCATGCCCCGTCTTGGCCTGCAACTGGCCCTGGCTTGTGGAGAAAACCCTTCCAACCCTGACTGGGAAACATGAACCCCCCAATCACTTTGCCACTCGGGAATTCAGCAGTCCAGAGGCCATCTGTTGGGGGACTGCCCAACCACGCAGCTGCCTTTGCACTGGCCTGCCAGCCCAGACCAAGTAGCTGGCCTGTCAGACCTAGGCACTATTGCCAAAAACACAAGAGGACTGCAGATGGCACCAGGCTATCACCAAGGCTACCACCAAAGGAGGACATCTGCCCCCAGAGACCCACAGTACCCATTCAGACTATCCTGGCAGGCCTCTTTCAAATTTTCAGTACTGTGTTGGTTGAGGTGGCTTCTCCTTTCTTCATCAGCTGACTGTCTAGACTGAAAGATGCTGACCCTCCTTCTGTCCAGATCTTATGTATGCCCTTTGAGCCCACCCACCCTGTGGCTATTCCTAGTCCACCTGTGGGTGCGGTCAAAGTCCATTGGCACAACCTTCCCAGGTCATTTCACCATGGAAGGTTGGACTCTGGGATTGGACCAGTGGCCCCTGGGCAAGTATCCTCCTGGTGATAGCCAGGTGGGTCAGTATCAGTTTTTCCATTCTCTGTTGATATAAGAAAATTAAAACTAAGCTTTTGCAACTACTTGCCACCAGTAGGGATCCCTTTTCTATGTTCACTACCTAACTGGGATCCTACAAATCTGTGGTTCCTCTTTGACTGGTTTGTGAACTATCAATCTTGACAATGCACTGAAAAAAGATTGCACCGATGGGGCCAGAGTTGAAACAGCAGCAAAGCCAATTAGCTGTCAAAAAACATGCATGCTTTGAATTTACAAAAACTGTTTGTGGAGGAAAAACACAACTTCTCTGCTATGAGTTATTAAAGAGAAGAAAATAAATACAAGTTAAAGCAGAGATTACTTTGAAGAGTCTCAAATGCTTTCTTCTTGTCCCTTTAACAGAACGAGCACAGAACAACTGGTTGATAACTGTCCAATGGAATGCTGATACAGTCTAGGTTCTGTGATGATGCCTCACCTTTTAATTAGCCAGCAGTTATGAATACCCAGTGGGGCTGGCCTACTGGTACAGTGGTAGTGCTACTGCTTGCAACACTGGGGGCCCAGGTTTGGAAATGAACCTCAGTGGTCAGAGGGAAGGTCAGAGGAGTAGGATTGAGCATTCCAGGAATGCCTCCTCCTCAGGGGTGGAGGTAAGTCAGCTACCACTACACCACTGCCACCTGGATGACCATGGTTGATGATGCCAGCAGGGAACAGACAGAAGGAAGGGGAGATGCCAGTTGGCTTGGACGGAACATCCCCACACCCTGTATGCCCATGTCCATCACATGCCCTGCCCTAGCAGTTTTTGAGGGAATGGGAGAGAAAAAGTTGCACATCACCCACGACAGTAAAATGATGCACTGCCAGTACTCTTATCCCCCAACATGCAACTGTTCACCTCCCTCCCAGAACCAAGCTGTTCGAGAGGGAGTCTGGCCAGCTTCTCACTACTCCACCTTGGAGGTGGAAGTCTGAGTTAAGACTGAGGTAAGGTAAGTAACAGAGAAGGTGTGGGTGAAGCTAAGAGATTGCCAGAACAAGTGTGGATGGGGGCAGCTGTGATCTGAAGGAAGGATAAAAAGAAAGTCCGAAAAAAAAAATGAATACCCCAGAGACAACGTGGAACAACACAGAAATTTAACAAGCTAAATGGTATCTAAACATTTCATTTTTCAAAGCTTCTCAAACATGACAAAGTTACTTTAACTGAACTTCTGCATGGCCCATCGTACAAAGCTCAAGTCTAGTATGGCCCTTATTAGAACTCCATTGCTCCTACTTCCTAATGCTATTGACGGACTTGGTGTTTTACCAAATTACTGTAGATTAAGAAGCTTGCTATTATGTTGACACATTTTGGACAAGGACCAAAGACTGAAAGATGAAATATGAGAATCTAGAGAAGGCTTGTTTTTGCTGGTTTGGTTTCCAAATCACAGTGCTCCATTTCCTGTATTTCATTTTTCAGTCCTGGAGGAAGCCCAGGAAGCCATATGCAAACAGGTGGGAGGAAAGCCATACAAAAAAAAAAAAAAACCACAGTCTGCAGCCAGCAAGACATACACCCTAACAGTTTAAACAAAGCTAAACATCAGTGGGCGGGCAAACACTGGACTGCAATCTGGAAGCAGCATTCGAAATCAAACGCAGTCTGCTGAATAAAAATAAAGAATCTGTGCCAAAGTGGACTTATGGAACAGGCAGGGGACATTGTGGAGTGCAGAGCTCTTGGGAAATGTTAAATCCCCATAAACCAAGCATGTCCAAAATCACAAAACGTGGAGAATGTACTACATCATATATGCAGAAGCAAATGGTTTGATACCTTTTATTGGACCAACATAGATGTTACAAAAAGAACAAAGTGTATCATATATGGGAAGACTGAAGGGCCTTGCTATATTAGTAGAAAGGGGTTGCATGATCCAAGTAAATGTTTTCCAAACAAAAGTTTAAAACTAAAACAATTTTTTATTTCTTTGGTAACCTGATAAGGCCCACTAGGCACAAGTCACATGCCCATTTTCAGGGACGACCGGGGAGCACTGGGTTGGTTAAGTGACTTGCTTAGAGTCACACAGTAATGTATATATCTGGAGGTTGTGGGAATCAAACCTAGGTCTGCTGGATGAAGCAAGCTCATTCACAGTTCATTACTCTAACCTCTAGGCAATACTGCCAGTTTATGCAAGGTTTTTGTACAATTCTATTTTAGAAGTACTGTATCGGGGCACATTTATATTTATTTCTTTTAAGCAATGAGCTGTTTTATGATGGATGCTGAGAGCTGCCTGGTGTCTGTGAGCCCATGTATGGGGAGGTAGTGGTCATATTACCATCTGCTGCTGAGTGAACTGGTGCTACTTATACTCAATATTGGTATTATTACAGTGTCAGTGGCTGAGTGGGTACCACTCTCACCTCCGGCGCTGCAAGATCAGAAGGTCACAGGTTGTAGCCCCACACCAGGTACTTCAGATAATACTCATAACTGACAGTGCAGTGCAGTATGAGGGGGGTGCTGCACTGCTGAGGCGCCACCCTTTGGATGAGATGTTAAACTGAGGTCCCTTCTGCACATCTCTGCTGGGTGTCCAATTGAAAATAAAAGATCCCATGATACCAACTGAAAAAGTGTAGGGGGGGGTTATTAAAAGAAAAATCAAACCAATCAGATACAATCAAAAGAAAAAAAAATGGTAAAAAAGTAGTCAATAAACACAGCTCTCATACATCAAAGAGAGAAAAAGAAACAAATCTGCAGCCATGCTCTAAACCTATTGTTTAGGAAAGGCAAGATACCCCTTTCCATAGTTTTTTGAAATCAACCTGACTAATGCTTAATGCATAAATCCATTAGGACTGCCACACGTGAGAATAATTGACAAATAAGATGATCTGAACTGCTGTAGCACCAGCTGACATCTAGCCTGCCAAGCTTCTGCCAAGCAAATATCACTTTTAGAGCACTTTTATTATATATCTGTAACAGCACTGGGAAATCACCCAAGACCAGGCATTCATAGGTGAGATCCATCATCCATGGAAGTTTCTGTCTGTTTGCTAAAGCTTTCCAGAACACCTTTACAAAAATACAGTACGGGTCAGAAGAAAATGTTCCAGTGTTTCAATTTCATTAACACAATCCGGATAAGGGCAAATCCATTCATCTAAAGATTTGTGCTTATTATTTCCTTGTACTCCCAGCCAGCCATGAGAGCATAACCACAGAACATTCCCCATTTTCTGTGTCATTCTTTTATCCACCAATTGGTCCAATGCCAAGGAGACTTTAAATGCTGAACAACTCTTAAATTCTGCTTCTGATAATATCTGCTTTTACTAAGATATCTTCATAAAGTTGCTTCCTGGTGAACGTCACATTCTGACACCTGGATAAGTCCTATATAAAAAGTATCTGTAAAGCTGGAATTCATTGATTTTTAAACTTTTGGTGGAGGAGAATGCCTAGCTGGAAGACAGTTAGCAAAACTTTGCTGAAACCAGTGACCCACTACAGCGGGGAGGTTCTGTGAATCTATTCTAAGAGTCCCATGTAGAAAAAGAGAATGAAAGAAAGCTACCAGCTTCAGCATGTGTAACCCTCCTTTATTTCTAGGCAAATAAGTAACCTTTCTCTTTACCAGATTGAGATGACTCCTCCAAAGCATCTGGAAGAAGATGTTATAGTCCTAGTTTCAAAACTACGAAGTGGGGGAAATATACAGCTAGGATGGATATAACAGAATGATGAGCACAAATAATAAAAATCCATATAATGTGAGACAGTTTCCAGGACTTACACCTGTTAACTTTCCCTTCACATATGGCCAATCTTTCTTCCCAGTTCAAAGAGGACATATCCCCATTTCCAAAATTAACCCCTGGAATGTTTATGTGACCTTCTGAAAGAACAATCCCTGCTACCATTCCAATTCTAGTGAGGGTAGTCCCTAACTGGATCCCTTGACATTTGTTGAGATTCAGTTTGGAGCCCAAAAGCTTTAAGAATGCAGGAAACACCTCCAGGTCAGCCTCTCCTGTAATCGAGTAAGCCACAAATAAACAGATGTCATCCATGTAAGTGAAAATTTGAATCGGTTCTCTTCCTAGAGAAGGTGTAGTACCTCTGATCCACATATCTGATAAAACACAGCATACCACAGGTTTCAAAGAAAACACATATAAAAGGAGGCTCAAGGGGCACCCTCTCGCCCACCCAGAATGTGGATTTGCATACTGAAGAAGCCCTGTAGGCAAGTGATGATTGATGCATATGTGATAGTTAAACTATTTTTAAAAAAGTTACTGTGGTTAAGGAGTTGTCATAGCAAAACCTGCAGTGTGAATTGAAACACAGACAGCCTTAGGGGCAGGACATTGTTTTCAGACCAAATAGAGTTGTATTGGAACAGGAAGGGCTGCATCATAACCATTGTCAACAAATTGCCCTGGGTGGAGATATCCAGACTAGATCAGATTACTATAAATTACTGGAGGCTGCAATTTTTAAAGACACAAAGCACATTTTCTGGACCTGGAAGGACACTACTTCTGTATTCAACTGCAAGCTGTGTGAGAAATTTTATATTGCACTTGATATCTGCAACAAACGTGCACTTTTGCTTAATTCTGTGGGAGGTGAAACTAACTACCCTTGGTAATTGCTTTTTATTCACATATTTATTTAGTGTTTAACCAAGAAGGGGCTTGCAAACTCTGTTTATCTTGTTAGTAACTTCAGAAGGATTTAAATACTGCATTTGGGTAGATCCTTGGAGGTAGCTAGATTGTCTACTAGGATTTTCTGACAGTTAAACTATTTTTAAATAAATTACAGGTGGCGAGGAGTTGAAAAAAGCTTGCAAACTCTGCTTATCTTGGAAGTAACTTCATAAGTGTTTGAATACTGCATTTGGTTGTCCCTTGGGGTAGCTGGATTGACTACTAGGATTTTGGGACAGAAACTATTTTTAAATAATTTACTGGTGCATAGGAGTCTGTGATAGTTAAACTATTTTTAAATAAGTTACTGTGGTTAAGGAGTTGTCATAGAAAAACCTGCAGTGTGAAACAGGAAAAGACAGTCTTTCAAGCAACAGAGGGAGGTGGATCCAGGTTTACGTTTGTTTGTTACAATTCTTAACATTTTCAGTGCAGGAAGAGTTTAAAGCACAGCTGACTTATTTTGGGCTGACAGCTTTCAGAGCACAAACCACCAGACCTGTTTTGGGGCTGGGAGGTTTACCTGTGTCTGACTTGGATGTGTGGATTTTGTCTGTTTGATTAGCAGGGTATTTTCTCTGTCAAATTGTTGTGTAGGGCATCTTGCTGACAGGAAGGCACTCATTGCAGCAGTGGGTCAGAGCTTTTAGCTGATTGTTTTGTGAGGGCACAGTTTAGGCCCAACCCCTTCCCACCCCTCACCCCACCCACCCCTGGAAATAGTTCCTTTATACCTGGGGTTCTGACATCATTTCCTCAAGAGTGCAAGGTGCATATCACTGTCATATCCTCTCTAGCACACTGCACTGACAATATAAGCATATACATTGTATAATATATATATATATATATATATTTCAATATTACACCAATCACACACACACACACACACACACACACACACACACAAAGAATGTGGGAGTAGTGCAATGTAATGGCTGTGGGGCAGCAGTCTTCCGGGAGTCTTGGAAGCTAAGATGCTGCCCTATTTGCAGACAACTCTCTGCCCTGAGGGAGGAAGTTGCCCGTCTTCAGGCCACACTGGACAGTAGTAAGGGAACCTTCCCCAGGCCACACTGGACGGTGAGAAGGAACCTCCCCATCCAGGGAGCACCAGAGCCACCACCACTACCTCAGAGGTTGCGAAGAAAGCACAGCAGTTGGACCACAGTGGGCTCAGGGAGGGTGAGGATGGTGGAACAGAGGCACACCCAGTCAGTTGTTCCACACCACAATCCATACACCATTCTGGGGGAGCATAGTTCCCCTATAGATGCACCCGCAGAGGAGACTAAGAAGGCTGAGGACAACTGTCACAAGGGAGGCCTACAGGAAGGAGGCAGAGGACACCACCACAAGGAAAGGAAGCAGCTCCTGGTGGGGGGACTCAATTATTAGGGGGATAGAACTGGGGGAAGCAGGGAAAACTGAAGTAAGGTGCCTGCCTGGTGCCATGGCTTGGAGAGACAGGAAGCGCATCCTCAGGCTCACGAGAACAGCTGCACTGGAGTCTGAGCTGGACGTCATTGTCCACCAAGGGACAAATGACTTGGCTAATCATGAGATTAGAGCAGTGCAGAAGGACTTTGTAGAATTGGGGAGGGGCCTAAGACAAGTAGCACACACAATAGCCTTCTCTGAGGTGCTGCCTGTCAATGGCATGAGTGAGGCGAGGGTACTTTGCACCATGCAGTTTAATGAATGGTTGAAAAAAATGGTGTGGAGCACAGGGGTTTGGCTTCATTGGGGACTGGGGTTCCACCTGGAGGGACACCAGCCTATACTGGCAGGATGGTCTGCATCTGTCCAGGAAGGGAACAAGTCTTTTGAGCAATCGGTTTAAATGCTTCATTGGCAAGCTTTTAAACTAGTCAAGGGGGGAGGCACTGATAGCAGCAGGAAAATCCCAGCCTCTCCCTACAAAACAGGGTACTAAATGAGAAAAAGATCGAGGTAGACAGGTCAGTGGGGGATGCTGCAAAAGAAGGTAAAGCCATCATAAAATGGAGAGCAATGAGTACCAATGCCTGTAGTCTGAGTAACAAGCTTCCTGAATTAGTGGCCTTGATGGAGGAGGAACATCTGGATATCGTGGCAGTCACAGAAACATGGTACACACAAAACCATGACTGGGACATACACATACCAGGATACACTATCTACAGGAGGGACAGGAAGGGTAAAAGAGGAGGAGGAGTAGCTCTTTATGTAAGGGAAGGAATCAAAGCAACAGAACAAAATGGAAAACAGGGAGGAGAAGAAGCACTGTGGGTAAATTTGGAGACCAGCAATGGCACCACAATCCGCACAGGGGTTGTATACAGACCCCCTTCTCAGGGGGAAGAAATGGACAAGGAAATGATAGAAAGAATACTTAGAATGGCAGAAAAAGGGGAGATATTGCTGATGGGTGATCTGAATATGCCAGATGTTAACTGGAGTGCAGTTGCAGCAGCCACTTCAAAGAGTGGGGTTATTCTAGATGCCCTACAAGGGGCATGCCTTAGACAACTAGTATTGGAGCCCACTCGAGAGGGAGCAATCTTAGACCTGGTTCTCTCAAATGGAGATGAAGAGAGGATCACAGATGTAGAAGTGGGTAGCTATCTGGGAACTAGCGACCATTGAACAGTATGGTTCACAATAAACACAGCAATAGAGTCAAGCCATACAAAGGCAAAAGTACTGGACTTTAGGAGGGCTGACTTTGCCAATATGGGTGAGTGCCTAAGGAATGCACTAGCAAATGGGCAGGAAGGAGGGGTGGAAGAACAATGGGGAATAATAAAAACTGCCATCACAGAGGTAACAAGCCTTTGTGTGAGGCAAATTAACAAAATGAAACAATGTAAGAAATCACTATGGTTCTCAAAGGAAGTGGCAGTGAAGGTTCAAGAGAAAAGAAAGCATTCAGGAGGTACAATGATTCACAGAAGGAGCAGGACAGGGAACTGTATCAGTTAAAGCAAAAGGAAGCTGGGAAGGCAGTCAGAACAGCAAAGGCCCAAACCGAGGAAAAGATAGCCAACTCAGTTAAGAAGGGGGATAAAACCTTTTATAGGTACATCAGGGAGTGAAGGAAGACCAAGGGAGGGCTAGTGAGGCTTAATAAAGAGGAGGGAGGGTGGGCAGAGGGTGACTATGAAAAGGCAGAGATACTAAACAAATATTTTTGCTCAGTATTTACAAAGGAAGTGGGGGAGGAACCTAAAACAAACAGTAGAAACACTCTGGATACAGAAGTTGATACCAGCCGATTTACAGAAGAAAGAGTTCTGAAAGAACTCTTAAAACTGAAGGTGGACAAAGCAATGGGGCCTGATGGGATTCATCCCAGAATTCTAAAAGAACTAAGGGTAGAACTAGTGACACCACTGACTACCCTCTTTAACAAATCATAGGAGGATGGGGTGGTACCCGAGGACTGGAGAAGGGCAGATGTGATTCCCCTTCACAAAAGTGGGAGCAAGGCAGAAGCAGAAAACTACAGACCTGTTAGTTTAATCTCAGTGGTAGGGAATATGATGGAATCACCTCTGAAGGAAAGAATTGTTGAGTATCTAGAGGCCAGAGAGGCTCAGAACCCAAGGCAGCATGGATTCACAGCGGGAAGGTCATGCCAGACAAATCTGATAGATTTCTTTGACTGGGTGACCAAGTAGTAGATCAGGGAGGGGCTGTGGACATGGCCTACCTAGACTTTAGCAAGGCATTTGACACAGTTCCACTACAAAGATTAATATACAAGTTAGCCAGCCTGGGAGGGTCCCAAGATGACAGCCTGGGTAAAGAATTGGCTGGAGAATAGGACACAGAGAGTAATAGTAAATGGAGTCTACTCTGAAGAAAGGGGGTTACTAATTGGGGTACCGAGGTTCAGTATTAGGACCGGTCCTCTTCAATGTCTTTATAAGCGACATTGCAGAGGGACTGGAAGGAAAAGTATGTCTCTTTGCAGATGACACAAAGATCTGCAACAGAGTTGATGCACAAGGTGGGGTGGAAAGGATGAGAAGGGATTTGGCAAGGTTAGAGGAATGGTCAAATGTATGGCAGCTTAGATTCAGTGCTAAGAAGTGCAAGGTAATGCACCTGGGAAACAAAAACCCAGGGGAAGAGTACACAATGGGGGGTGAGATACTAACAAACACAAAAATGGAAAGGGACCTGGGGGTAGTCATATCAGATGCCCTAAAGGTGGGCAAGCAATGTGAGAGGGCAGCAAGAAGGGCTGGGGGGATACTGGGATGCATAGGGAGAGGCATCACCAGTAGAAAACAAGAAGTTATTATCCCTCTGTACAGACAGTTGGTGAGACCCCATCTGGAGTACTGTGTGCAGTTCTGGAGACCCAATCTCCGAAGGACATAGACAGGATGGAGGCTGTCCAGAGGAGGGCAACTAAAATGGTGCAGGGTCTGCACTGGAAGACATATGAAGAGAGACTTAAGGAGCTGAATATGTATAGCCTCGAGGAAAGGAGGGAGAGGGGGGACATGATAGAAACTTTCAAGTATCTCAACAGAATCAACAAAGTCTAAGAGGGTAGCATCTTTCAAAAAAAGAGGTGTGCAAGAACAAGGGGGCACAATTTGAAGACAGAAGGGGGGCGGCTCAGAGGTAATTTAAGGAAGTATTTTTTCACAGAGAGGGTTGTGCATGCATGGAGCGGCCTTCCGGAGGAGGTTGTGGAGTCAAAAACAGTGGTGGAATTCAAGCATGCATGGGACAGTCATAAGGCAATTCTAGGGGTTGGGGGTAGGAAGAAGTAGGCTGCTGGTTAACTAGGATCTGCAGCTTATCCATTAGGTAGGGAAATGGGCAGACTGGGTGGGCCAAAGGGTCCTTATCTGCCGTCAAAATCTATGTTTCTATGTTTATAGCAACTGGATCCATTAAATGAAAGCCAGCTGGTAAACCATAACTAAGCATGTGACACCCAGTCAAATGCTTTCATCTGATCTAGCAAGAGTAAGTAACTGAATATTCTGAGTCTCGCAATATTCAATAACTGCTCTAATCAAATACAAGCTGTCATAGATTTTCTTAGGAGAAATGCAACATGTCTGTGAAAGTATTTTCAGGGAATCAGCGGTCCATACAAAACAATTGCATATATTTTGGATAGGAATTTTACAATCCACATTTAGTAGACAGATACTGTATGTCTCCAATTCTGAACACCTGTCCAGTCCCCCTTCTTAAATAGGTGTATAATGTAAAAACAAGTGGAAGTTCAATCATTACTTAACATGTGGTTCAATATCGCTACCAAAAATTCCACTATGATATTTGAAAAATATTTATAAAATTTATTAAAAATGCCGTGCTTCCCTGGAGATGCCCTATGGCTTCAAGGACATCACTTGTTTTCATTCCCAGCATCCCACCAGCTGATTAGGCTTTTCAGTCTAAATCACATCTCAGAGGCTCAGAACAACACGTTGACGTGCAGAGTTGCTCTTCAAATTGCTGTGTAAAATTATATCTGATCGTGATACAAAAGCAATGGTTTTAAAAGCTAAGTGGTTATATCAGAGGCTGACAAAGATGAGACTAAGTAGAATGTGGCCCTTGAAGTTCAAGGGATGGTAGCAATGGCTCAGGATTCCACAGGGGGGCCAATAAAAGAAAAGCCAAACTTAAAACAAAGGTTCAGACATCTCAAGAACCAAACAGAGAGCCACATGTTCGAATGGTAGGCCTCCCTGAGCACCAAGAAGGATGGAATATTTTTACAGTTGTGCATCCAGGGCTTCAGGCTGAGTCATTTAGGGGAACATGACAGTACTGTAGATGATGATGGCCCAGAAACAAGTGAACCAAGGCAGTAATGCAAGTATTGTAAGACAATTTATTTGAAGCCAGGTGATGGCAAAATTACATTGGATCTATAGTTTTATTTCATGTGTTTGTTAATGGGTATGCACACTAGCATTGCATTTTTCTGTCAGGTGTGACCTGGGATTAGTCTGAGATCCCAGCCCTTTGCCTCATCCGAAGGGCGCTGAGGTCCTGGGCTTACAATAGCTGCTTGTGTAACTCATTTGTTTGACAGCACCTGACAACAAATACATTTACCTAAAATTCTTACATTACTGCCTTGTCTCTGTGTTGGTTTTTTTTTTGTGTGCAGTGCCATCATCTATTGTCAAGTTTACCTGTTTCCATTTTTGGCTGGCTGCACTTTCTGGCTCTCAGCATGCCAGTTCTTCTGTTTCTGAGTTGTTGGGGAGAATATGATAGAGCCTCCAAGACATGATCCGGTATACTGGATCACTCTTCCACCACTTGCAGGGGTCTGAACCCCATGAACAACTTTAATTGTTGCAACCAGCACTGGGGAACAAGACCAGCTTCTGATGGTCACCAAGCAGTGTACCGTGCTTCAGTGGGAGGATGCTCACGTTAATCTTCTATTGGAGCTCAGTTATAACACATGACTGAGGAAGAAGGCATTTGAGGGGGTCAGGCATCGCCTGAAAGACCTATAGCTATACTACAAGGTGGAGGGGAGGGTGAATAGTGGCAGTCAGACGAAAACATCAATTAAAAGAATTATTGTTACAAGTTAAGTAACTTTTCTTCTAACAACATCAATGTCTTCATCTGATTACCACTTTAAGAGGATTCCTAGCAGTACCACAAGGAAGTAAGAACTAGGACTCCTTAGCAAATAGGTTTCAAAGCAACAGAACTAAAGAGTAAACAGGGAGCAGATGAGGCACTTTGGGTCACCCTGGAGACAGGAAATGGCATCACAATCCTCATGGGGGTTGTATACAGACCCCCATCTCAGGGGGGGAGAGAATGGACAAGGAAATGATATAAGGCTTTCTTAGAATGGCAGAAAAAGGGAAGATATTGTTGATGGGGGACCTGAATATGCCAGATGTTAACTGGAGCACCTTTGCTGCAGGCACATCCAAGAGCAGGGTCATTCTTGATGCCCTACAGGGGGCATGCCTCAGACAGCCAGTATTGGAACCCACTCGGGGAGGGTGCAATCTTAGACCTGGTACTTTCAAATGGGGATGGAGAAACAATCTCAGATTTAGAAGTGGGTAGCCATCTGGGAACAAGCGACCACCAAACAGTGTGGTTCACGATAAACACAACCATACAATCAAGCCACACAAAAGCAAGAGTACTAGACTTTAGGAGGGCTGACTTTGGGAAAATGAGAGAGTGCCTCAGAAAAGCACTAGCAAACAGGCAAGAAGGAAGGGTGGAGGAACAATGGGGAGTGAACAAAACAGCCATCACAAAGGCAACAAGTCTTTGTGTAAAGCAAATCAATAAAACACTACGAAGGAAAAAAACGCTATGGTTCACATAAGAGGTGGCAGGGAAGGTTAAGAAGAAAAGGACAGCATTCAGGAAATATAAGGAAACACAGAAGGAGCAGGACAGAGAACTTTATCAGTTAAAGTAGAAAGAGGTTGGGAAAGCAGTCAGAATAGCAAAGGCCCAAACCAAGGAAAGGATAGCCAATTCTGTTAAGAAGGGGGATAAGACCTTTTATAGGTACATTAAGGAGCGAAGAAAGACCAAAGGAGGGATACTGAAGCTTAATAAAGGGAAGGGAATGTGGGTAGAGGGTGACAGTGAAAAAGCAGGGATACTGAACGAATATTCCTGCTCAGTATTCACAAAGGAAGAGGAGGGGGAGTTACCTAAACCAAACAAGAGAAACACTCTGAAGACGGGGGGTCGATACCAGTCCATTTACAGAAGAAAGGGTTCTGAAAGAACTAATAAAATTGAAGGTGTGCAAAGCAATGGGGCCTGATGGGATTCACCCAAGAATTCTAAAAGAAATAAGGGTAGAACTAGTGACACCACTGACTACTCTCTTTAACAAATCATGGGAGGATGTGGTGGTACCCGAGGACTGGAGGAGGGCAGATATGATTCCTCTTCACAAAAGTGGGAGCAGGACAGAGGCAGGAAACTACAGACCAGTTAGTTTGACCTCAGTGGTAGGGAAAATGATGGAATCACTTCTGAAGGAAAGAATTGTTGAGTACCTAGAGGCCAGTGGGGCACAGGACCCAAGGCAGCATGGATTCCACGATGGGAAGGTCGTGTCAGACAGATCTAATAGATTTCTTTGACTGGGTGACCAAAGTAGTAGACCAGGAGAGGCTGTGGACATGGCCTACCTAGATTTTAGCAAGGTATTTGATACAGTCCCACAAAAGATTAATACACAAGATAGCCAGCCTTGGAGTGGGTCCCAAGGTGGTAGCCTGGATAAAAATTGGCTAGACAACAGGACGCAAAGGGTAGTAGTAAATGGAGTACACAGTGAAGAAAGGAGGGTTACTAGCGGGGTACCGCAGGGTTCAGTACTGGGACCGGTCCTTTTTAATGTCTTTATAAGTGACATTGCAGAGGAACTGGAAGGAAAAGTATGTCTCTTTGCAGACGACACAAAGATCTGCAACAGGGTTGATACACAAGATGGAGTAGAAAGGATGAGAAGGGACTTGGCAAGATTGGAGGAATGGTCAAATGTATGTCAGCTCAGATTCAATGCAAAGAAGTGCAAGGTAATGCACATGGGAAACAAAAACCCAGGAAAGCGTACACAATGGTGGGTGAGATACTGACAACAGTAAAAATAGAAAGGGACCTGGGGGTAATTATATCAGATGACCTAAAGGTGGGCAAGCAATGTGAGAAGGCAGTAAGGAAGGCTGGGGGGATACTGGGATGCACAGGAAAAGGCATCAATAGTAGAAAACAGGAAGTTGTTATCCCTCTGTACAGACAGTTGGTGAGACCCCATCTGGAGTACTGTGTGCAGTTTTGGAGACCCCATCTCTCCATAAAGACATAGACAGTGAGGCTGTCCAGAGGAGGGCAACCAAAATGGTGCAGGGTCTGCACCAGAAGACATACGAAGAAAGACTAAAGGAGCTTAATATGTATACTCTTGAGGAAAGAAGGGAGAGAGGGGACATGATAGAAACTTTCAAGTACCTGAAGGGAATTAACAAAGTCCAAGAGGGTAGCATCTTCCAGAAAAAGAGATGTGCAAGAACAAGGGGGCACAATTTGAAGATAGAGGGGGGACGGCTCAGGGGTAATGTGAGGAAGTATTTTTTCACTGAGAGGGTTGTGGATGCATGGAACAGCCTCCCTGAGGAGGTCGTGGAGTCAAGAACAGTGGGGGACTTCAAGAATGCATGGGGCAGGCATAAGGCAGTCCTAGTGGGGGGGGTAAGAGGAAGTAAGCTGTTGGTTAACTAGGATCTGCAGCTTATCTGTTAGATAGGAAAATGGGCAGACTAGGTGGGCCAAGCGGTCCTTATCTGCCGTCAAATTCTATGTTTCTATGTTTCTATGTTCTGGAGGACAGATGCCCTAATTCAGCATCCCTTCTGGAATGCACATCAATGCAATAATGAGATATTAATGTATGAGCTGAGGACCATGTTGAAGTCTTACATACTTCCAGCAATGGGATGTCCCTGGCAGCTGCTAAGGAAGTTGTTGAACTCCTACTGTAACAAGCCATAAGCCTTATAAAGGCTTTCTGCCAGCTTTACTGTAACTTTATGAAATACAAGAAACCAACCAGCAGGCACTGTAGTAGTTTTTATTAGCTTCTGGGTGACCACCTTGTAACTTCACTGTATGTGGCAAATAACTGAGTATTGTCCCCCCAAATAGTCTCTGTCCTATTAATGAGCTGCTGACACCTTTTGGTAAACGTTGGAAAACATAATAGACACAATTCAGCTTGCACTTCATATACTGTATCTTCTATGGATTTCCCCTCTTCCTTATTTATTACTAAGGAAATTCCCACAAAACCAGAATCTGAATCCTGTGACGTTTATCTGCCTCATGCCACTTATTCCCTATGTGAAATCATAATGCTCTGTTGTGACATCACAGCCAGTTTCCATGGGAATAACTGTGATGTCTCAAGCAGAGTATTTATGGGAAGAAGCAATAGGAGGCGATGAACCCTCAAGGAACAACAGTTCTGTTTTCATATGTATTACCTCAGCAATAAATAATGAGGATAAGAAATCTAGAGCAGGTGAGAAATATTTTTATTTTATTTTATTTAGCTTTTGTTAACCAGGTAAGTGCACTAGCCATAACATGACTATTTTCAATAAGTAGCTTTGGGTCCAACTCTTAGGTTTTTAAAAGTTGTCCTGGAGGTATTGGAGGCTCTTTAATATAATAACTTAGTTCCCTTTCTGTGTCCAGTTTATGAAGCTGTGACTCTCTTGAATTAGCATGGTGCCTCGGAAAGAATACAGGAAGAGTAGTAGCCTGATTCAAGTGGAACTCAGCCATCACTTTAGGGAGGAATTTCAAATGGGTCCTGAAGATAACATCTTCTTTGTGGAACGTTAAAAACTCCAGTAGAAAGGAAAGAGTTGATGCTCCTTGACCCTTCTAGTTGACAGAACCGCAGAACAAAAAGACAACCTTGCATGTCATATATTTCAAATCACATGAAATTAAATGGTTCATAGGGTTCATGAATAGGCTGAGCGAGAGCCAAGTTCAAATCCCAGGAGGGGCAAGGTTGCTTAACGGGAGGGAACAAATGATTGAGACCCTTTGAAGAATCTCTTAAAAATACTGTTCGACACTATGAATCCTGCCTCTAGGGCGGATCTGTAAGCTGGCACAGCTGTAAAGTTTATTTTAAGTGGGGGATGAGCAAAGGCCTTCCTCTTTTAGGTACAGTAAACATTCCAGAATGTTAGAAACTATGGAATTATCTATAGTTATCATCTGGTGACTGGGAACAGCACACTAAGCCAAGGCTCATTTTCGGTTGTGTCACGGGGAATGGGTACATGGGAGACAGGCTCAGACGTCCAGAAAACAATAGATACAATGGTAATAAAAAGGGAGTACAATGCTCAAAAGTACAGGTAAGCAATCACAGTTCAAAGTGCTAGTGGTGCAAAAGGAATACAGAGTGCAAATAACAGGCAATTTAATATCACAGCGGCAGCCAGGGCTCAAAAAGTTTTCAAGGGGCTAAAAAATTTCTACGTGAACCATAACTTTTAAAAAACACTGATAAAACATGAAAATGATCTACTATATTGAAATGAAGGGTTGCATCTTTTAAGGTAATGCATGCCTTTGCTGCCTTAATTGAAATCACTTCTGAGAGTTCCAGTCTGATGCTGCATTGATTTTAATCTGTTAGATGGGAAAGCAGCTCGGCTGTGCAATCTTTCACATGTTCCTTTTTATAAACAGGCAGCTCAGAAACTCCTGCAAGAGGGCTACCCACTCAGTGAAGAGCAAATTTTGTAAATCCTATCTTGAGGCCTCAGCAAAAAATCCTAGGAGCTTCTGGCGCTCCATCAAACATACAGTGAGTGGCCCTGCCAGCCCACAGGTCTCTGACATGCAGATCGGTGGTGTCAGCTGTAACAATGCCCTGACTATTGCCAATACCTTTAATGCCCAGTTCTCAGACCTGTCTGCCTTCATCCCCTTATCTCCTGTCACCTATGTGATGGGCCCCTCTGGTGATGCTGCATCCCCCTCAACCCCCCACCTTAAAGCTGTCTCCTGCAGCAAGAAGTGGAAGCTCCTAGCTGGTCTCGCCTCTCACTCTGGAGCTGGGCAAGACAATCTTGAGCCTAAATTGCTCTGCCTGGGGACCCTCTTTCTGGCCTGGCCCATCTCCCATATCCTCAATTCCTCTCTCATATTGGGTTCAATCCCTGATATATGGAAGGTGGCTTGTGTGGTTCCAGTCCTCAAATGTGGCAACCCCAAATTTCTTGAAAACTACCACCCCGTAGCAATCCTGTCAGCTGTTAGCAAGCTGCTTAAAAAGGTGGTAGCCTCCCAGCTCACCCACTACATTCACACCCATGACCTTCTCTCCCCAGCACAGCATGGGATCCGCAAAGGACACAGTACAGCTACTGCTCTTGCTCAGGTCACCTCTGAAATCCGAACCTCAACTGACCAAGGTATGCTAACTGGTGCCATATTCATTGACCTGTCTAAGGCCTTTGACCTGGTCGATCACACACTCCTGGGTGCCACCCTCCGATCCCTTTGCCTCCACCCCCCAGTGCTAGCCTGGTTCACCAACTACCTCTCGGGCTGGCAGCAGTACACCAAGTTCCAAAAAGCCCTCTCTGGGCTCACACCAGTCACACGTGGGGTGCCCCAAGGATCCATCCTTGGCACCATACTGTTCTCTTTCTTCATCAACCAGCTGACCTTGGCCCCTGCCTTCCAGCGCACCACCCTGTACACCGACGACCTTGTGCTACTTACTAGTTCTCAGGACATCAATGGTATAAACTCCAGATAAAATATGAATTTGACTGCATTCAATCTTGGCTGAAGGCCCACAAGCTTGTCATCAACCTAAAGAAAACTCATGCCATGCTATATGGTTCCCTTGCCAAGTCAAGAGCATGCCCCACCCCTCTCAACATCATGGGAGTGGGCAGTTCCCCCTTATGGGTGGTGGACTCATTCAAGTACCTGTAGGTACCCTTTGATCCTCAATGTGACCTCTCCCTACACATACACAACTCATGCAAGGCCACAAACTGTAAACTGAACCTGGCTTATAGAGGCAAAAGTTGCCTCACCGCAGCTGCCCACCTTGCCCTGGCCAAAGGAGTCCTTCTCCCCAAACTCTGCTATGGGCTCTCCTCCTTCTTGAACACTCCAGAAAACTTGGCTTGTCAAATGGGACACAGTGCACAACAACATTTGTCGCTTCATCCTGTTTGCCCCTGCCTCACTCACCACTGTCAGCTCTACCTAAGGTTTGGGTGGCTCTCCCCCAAAAAGCACCAAACTTTTGTTATGGGAAACCTCATAGACAACATCATCAGAATATCCACCCCTCCGGCACTAGCCAAACTGCTCAAGCACCCCCCCCCCCCGTTTACCACCTGAGGTCCAATGACTCCCAGGCCCTCAAGGTCCCCAAAACTTGTTCCCTTGCAGGGGGTCGCACCTTTGCTGTCCTCGCTCCCAGAACGTGGAACCTCCTCCCTGTCCATGTGAGGTCTGCCTCCTCACACCCCAGATTCAGGTCCTTCCTCTGGGGCTTCCTGAAGCAAGCATCCTCCTGTCTCTGTACCTAGAGCCCCACCCTGTTGTGGTGGGCCCAGTGCCTCTCAGACCAAGTAGGATTGCCGGGTGTGTCTGGGAATAAATTACTCTGTGATTCTTGATCCCATGCCGTGCCTTGCTTGGCACCACATGGTCCCCATTCTATTGCCTAAGCACTTGACTTTCTAAGTTACCGGCTGCTACCTGTTGCTTTGTGAATGTAGCGTGTTGATTGACATACCTTGTCTCTGTATTGTTACCACGTCCTATCGCCTGTACCTCCCTGTTCCTGTTGATTACCATACCTTAACTCTGAACTGTATTGACTCAACTATGTACTGTATTGCCTGACCTTGTAACTCTCCCGGGTCGCACCTGAAAACAGGCACTCAACTGTCTAGTGTGCTTACCTGGTTAACAAAATCAAATAAATAAATAAAATATACTGGGCTGGGCAACTTAAAAAAAAAACTTGTATTTGACTGCATTTCCCATTAAAGTGTAACAAAACACTATTCATGAAGGAATGGTCCAACATAGACACAACCTGTTCTGCTAGGACTCTCATGGTACATTTGTCCACTTGATACTCATTGGGGAAGTTTGTTATGTACTGTAAATGCATAGAAGTTAGCAGTAAATTAGCAGAAATGGCCTAGGTAGAAGGTACAAATTAAAGCAGCTGTGAAATACAACTGGGCAAAAAATGGAAAACATAGAAACACAGAATTTGATGGCAGATAAGGACCGCTTGGCCCACCTAGTCTGCCCATTTTCCTACCCAACAGATAAGCTGCAGATCCTAGTTAACCAACAGCTAACTTCCTCCTACCCCCCACTAGGACTGCCTTATGTCTGTCCCATGCATTCTTGAATTTCCCCACTGTTCTTGACTCCACTACCTCCTTAGGGAGGCTGTTCCATGCATCCACAACCCTCTCCGTGAAAAAATACTTCCACACATTACCTCTGAGCCATCCCCCCTCTATCTTCAAATTGTGCCCCCTTGTTCTTGCACATCTCTTTTTCTGAAAGATGCTACCCTCTTGGACTTTGTTGATTCCCTTGAGGTACTTGAAAGTTTCTATCATGTCCCCTTTCTCCCTACTTTCCTCAAGGGTATACATATTAAGCTCCTTTAGTCTTTCTTCGTATGTCTTCTGGTGCAGACCCTGCACTATTTTGGTTGCCTTCCTCTGGACAGCCTCCACTTTGGTTATGTCTTTTCAGAGATGGGGTCTCCAGACCCTCCCTTTTTTCACTTTAAAAGATTCCAGGCATCTTTCAGTTTTAGTTGGTGGTAAAATGTTCTAGTTCCACCAAAATTTGAGTATTTTATAAATACTGTTTTTTCTCAAGAAAAAAGATGTCTGCCACATTTTGCTTAGAAATACCACTGTAGACCTGGCAGGGATTAGGATCAAGAAAATAAAACTTATGCTGCACAACATAAGAGGTACCTAGAAAAGTAGATTTGACAGGTATGCCAATATTTATATTAATTGTAGCCAAAGGTAAAATTACTCATTGTAGTAATGTTGTTTCTTCCAAGGGATCCCTCACTATGTTTAACAACTGCAATCATTCCGCCGGGATGAGTTGTCCTACAGCCTAGAATGTTATACTAATTATGGATTCTTAGAATGAAATTCAAAACTCTGCTGTGTGGTCATGCTCACCTCTACCCATTAATGTCAGATTTATTTCTGAAGCTAGGGTGAGCAGCGGCCACTAAACTAGCTAAATGGCTATCAAAAAAATTATTTAAAAGAAGAGAGCCTTAGGAGACTCTTAAATATGGCAAAACAGATTAAAAAAATTAGATCACTGAGTATCAATTGTAAGGTAGTTTAACAAGTAATGCTCAAGCAAACTGAAAAGAGCCAATTCTTGTGAGAACCTTTTCCAGGTTCTAGAAGGGGAAATAGGGATGGGATTGTTAAGCATGGTGAGGGATCCTTTGGAAGAAACATTACTATGGTGAGTATTTTTTTCTTCAAACTCCAGGAATCCCTCACTGTGCTTAACAACTGCAGACTACATAGCAGTACCTTAGGAAGGCTGGGTACAGAACCTATTTAGGGAAAAGGATCTGCAAGACAGCAGTGCTAGAGCTGGCATCCCTTCTGGACTGGACTACACTTCCAGACAATAACAGTGCTTTGTGAAAGTGTGTGCTGCTTTCCCGGTAGCTGCTTTACAGATATCCTGTAAGGAAATACCTCTTGATGTTGCCATCAAGGCAGAAGTTCCACACATGGAGTGTGCCCTGAGGTGGCACTATGGCAAGTTTGCCATAACAGAACTGTATGCAAGAGACTATCCAATGAGAAATTGTTCTCTTGGATGCTGGTTTACCTTTACCCACTTCATCATAGGTGACAAACAACTGAGTATTAGTGGACCCTACCTCCTTTGTGTCATCCAAATAGCTCAGTGATCTAACATCCAAACTGTGGAAATGTTGTTCTCCTGAACTGGATTTTGCTGTAAAGAACACTGGAAGTATAACTGACTAGTTCAGGTGAAATTCAGACACCACTTTAGGGAGTAATTTTCTATTAGTTTTTAAGACTACCATGTCTGTGTGGAAAACGATATAGTTATGCAGAAGTCTTGTAGCCCACTCACCCTTCTGGCAGATGTCACAACCACTAGAAGAACTGCTTTCCAGGTTATATACTTCAAATCAGCAGTAGCCATGGGTTCTACAGGAGGCTTCATGAGCTGGGCAATGCACAGATTCAGGTCCCACGGTGGCACTGGGTCCCGACTGGAGGGTACAGGTGAATAAGGCCTTTAAAAGAACTTCTCAAAAATGGGGCATGAGGCTTGGGCCTGTCCTTGCCAGCTGAAGCATAGGCTGGCACTGCTGTCAAATGCACCTTCAGTGTTGAAGATGTGAGACCCAGGAATTGAAAGTGGACCAGGTAGTCCAAGATTGGAAGAAGATGTGCTTGAAGTGGGCTAAGCTGCCTAGAGGAGCACCACAGTGAAAATCGTTTCCACTTTGAGGCATACGTTTTCCTTGTTGCTGGTTTTCTGTAAACTCAAACACTTCCAAAACTTTTTCAGAAAGCCAGAGAACTCTAGCTGTTTAAGTACCATGCCATGAGATGCAGGGTTTTCAGGTCTGGAAATGTTATCTTGCCCAGGGACAAGGTCAGCAGATTGTACTGCAGGGGAAGGCTGATAAGGTGCTTGATGGAAAAGGACAGGAGCAGTGAGTACCAAATCTGCATGACCCAACGTGGAACTATTAGTATCATGGTTGCAGACTCCATTCAGTTTCAGCAGCACCCTCAGTGACAGTGGGAATGGAGGGAAGGCATAGAGAAACTTCCCTGCCTAACTGAGTCTTAGGGCGTCCTCTGGTGCTGTCCCCATACAGAGAGGTCTGCAACAGAACAGGGGGAGCTGGTAGTTTTCCCAAGTCTATCTCTGATGTATCCAACCTTCTGAACACTGCAGCCAACAACTGCTTGTTCAGTGTCCATTTGTGATGTCCCTGGCTGATTCTGCTTAGGGAATCGGCCAAGACATTGTCTCTCCCTGGCAGGTGTACTGCTGATAGATGCAGATTCCAAATCTTCACTGCTTTTGTGCACAGCTTTGAAGATCCTGCTCCTCCCTGTTTTTTGATATAATACATGATAGTGGTATTGTCTGTCCTGACCTGGATGGCCTAACTTCTGATGTGGGAGGAGAAAGCCTACATTGCCAGATATACTGCCCTGAGTTCCAGGAGGCTTATGTGCACCTCAGACTCCAGTGGGATCCACACCCCACTTACGGTGAAATCTTCCAGATGGGCACCCCAAACCAGCAGGGTGGCATCAGTAGTAAGCTCAACCATGGGTGATTGCTGGAGGAAGAGAACCCACTCTCTGAAGTTGTCTTCTCCTTCCAACACTCCAGTGCCCTTAAAAGGCACTTTGACACAGGTACTACAGTAGTTTTGACAGTGAGCCTCACCTTTGGGATCAGTGGGACCTCAGGTGGTACTGGATGTCCCTCATTTGGAGCCTGGCATCTGGAACTACTGCTGTAGATGAGGCCATGTGCCCCAGCAGCTGGAGGAAGTCTCTTGCAGGTCTGGGTTGCCCTGCCTTGAAAGACCTTGCAAGCACTATCAAGTTTTCCACTCTTTCTCGAGGGATAAATGCGTACCCTTGGTGAACATCCTATTCTGTACCTAAAAAATCCAGAACCTGCACAGGTTCTGTCGGGGACTTTTGTGGATGTATTAGGAAGCTCAGGCCCTTCACGAGAAGGAGGGAGGACTTAGATTCCTGGTGTGACTTTCCTGAGACTATCCAGTCATCTACGTAGGGAAAGACCACCACCACTTGCCTCCTCAAATGTGCTACCACTACGGCTAGACACATCATGAACACTCTGGGAGCTGAGGATAGACTGAAGGGTAGGGCTGTGAACTGGTAGTGAGAGCTCCCTAACCTGAATCTGAGATATTTTCTGTGAGTGAGCCTGACCGGGATGTGAAAATAGGTGTCTTTCAGATCCAGCAACCCCAACCAGTCTCCTTGTTGCAGAGATGGGATTACTGATCCCAGTGTTACCATCTTGAACATTTGCTTTTTACGTTCACCATGCACATACACACAGTGAACATTTTGTTAGGACAGCAGCTTATAAGGGGTGTGACACTGTCAGTCCAATGCAGAGTGGTCTGCAAGGGACTCATCAGTGTCACACCAGTCATCAGCCAGGCTGATCATGACACTGTTCTGGCTGGCTGGGTGGAAACTTTGTGTATTTCAAAGGAAAGAGCTGACCCAATCATAGGTTGACTCTTTCCTTTGATCTACACCACTCAGCAAGCACAGCTGATCTGTCGCAATCAGCCTGCAGTGGTAGATACACACAATGCAAAAAAAAAATCCACAGATGTCTGCTGCTGCCCTTACTGTCCTCCCACCCAACACTCCCACTCAGCACCCGCCAATCCCCCCCCGCAAACATAACACCAACAATGAGGGTGCCCAATCCCCAGTGTCGTTACCTGAGATAAAGAAAATGGGGTTTTGAACTTAGTGGCACAACTTGGCCATTTTTCAATATTTTTGCCCCAGATTTTTAACATACCTTTTTGGGACCCCACCTCATGAACAATGGCAGTGAAATTAGATAAGTCTTTCCTGAAAGGAGATTTTTGTGGCTGCTGCGTGAAATCACTTTTCAGGCAGGAGTTGAAATTTTCATCTACCCTTGTTCATGAGGTGGGGTCATAAGAAGGCTATGTTGAAAATTTGGGGTAAAAATATTAAAAAACAACAAAGTTAAGAGCCTACATTGAAATTTATGAACTTTGGTAATGTTCAATATTTTGACCCCACATTTTTAACATAGCCATTTCTTCACAGCATCTAATGAATGTGACAGCTATCATTTTCAAATCGTGGCCAAAATGTGTTTTCACACTTGTGACCGCGAAATCACCTTTTGAGCAGGATTTGAAAATGTTCCCCACCCTTGTTCATGAGGTGGGGTCATAAGAAGCCTATGTGGGGTCATAAGAAGGCTATGCTGAAAATCCAGGGGTAAAAAAATGAGAAAACAACAAAGTTATGAGTCTACGTTACAATTTTTCAACGCACACTCGTAAGTATAATTTTTAATATTTTTACCCCAATTTTTCAACATAGACATTTTTTCATACCACCGCATGAACGTGACAACTGTCATTTCAAAAAATCCTACCCAAAATGTCTTTTAACACTTGTGGCACAAAATGAAGTTTCAATCATTGTTTTATAAATGACACCTGTTATGTTAGAAGGAGTTGTCGTAGAAAGATTATGCTGAAAATGTGGGGTAAAAAATATGAAGACCAACTAAGTTATGAGGAAACAAATTTTTCCAACATTTACTCATAACTTTATTGTTTGCAGATTTTGGCCCCTAATGTTCAATATGCCCTTGTATTACCCCACCTCCTGAACATGGTAGGTGTAATTTTTCAAATTCCCTCTGAAACTTGTTTCCACAGTCACACAGCAAAATCACCTTTCAGATGAGATGTTAAAAATTCCACCTGTCTTGATCATAATGTCAGGTCATTAAAAAAAAAAAAACTGTTGGACATTTGGGGTCAAAATGTGGGAGTCCACTTAAAAGTAGATATTGCCTCTCAGCTGCCCCATCCTGGGTAATTAGAATCTAGCAATGTGTAAAAGCAGGACACCACTGAAAACGAGACATTGCATCTCATTTGCTCTATCCTGGGTAAATATATAGTAACAAAGGGCCCAATTCCAGGACAGTAACACCAGGCGTAAATGCAGCACACCAGTCTTGATAATGCAAATCGCATGTTACGCCAGCAATTTGCAACATGCGCAATTCCAAAAGAACACTTAGGCCACAACCCGCAACTGCTATGACAAACGCAAGTTGTGACGCAGTTACACCAAAGAAAGCCTACTCCACTGCAGGATCCACTATAGGAGTCCAACAAAAATCTTGTCGAACGCCCTGTCAGCGACATCAGCAGATCGACCATATTCTGCAGTCGGCTGCTGGTTCACTATTTGGATCTTTGTTTTCTTCGGTGGGCTTCGCCCCCCCCCGAACCCCCCACTTAAGGATTCTCAATTCCAGTCGGAGCTGACTGGGGGGGATGCAGGACCCCTGACAGACAGCGCCAGGTTCCAGCGGGTCTCCCACCGCAGCTAGGTGCTGTAGTCGCTGTGGGGACCTCACTGGCGAAATGTCGCTGTGGGGGGAGGGCCAACCGCTCCATTGCGTAATGTGGCTTACAACATGTGTAACACACCAACACCATAGAACTGCTATTCCAGAACAGGTGGTGTAATGAACCACGCCAGAAGATGGTAACGTAAGTTAGAACAAGGAAAAGCTGTCCTAACCAGAGCACAGGCCATAGAAGCACCCCCCCCCCCCACAAAGCCAGACTGCAGCACACCCCCAACCAGTAGGCCCTGAATGTGGAATCAATGGGCAAACAGTGGAACACCCAAGCAAATGTGCCCTAGGAAGCCCAGGACACAGTGAAATAGGTAGCAGCGTGGCCAGACAGGCTAATAGTAAGTGAAATACATACCTGGTGCAACATGTACCATAGCATGTAGCACAATAGCCAAACACAGAATGTGGGACAAGGCATCACAATGTGGAACAGAGAAGTGATGGGATGTACAGTAGGGAACAGTGCCATGTAATGTGGGACAGTCGAGAGGTATGTGCTGCTGACAGTATTGATGAGTTGCAACATACGTACTGCTATGCCGCTATTTTGAGTTACGTCATGTCTTGCAGGCATAATTTGTGACGTGTAAGTTTGCATTTTCCATCATATCTGGTGATTCTCTTGGAATATGGTGCAGCTCGCATGTTATAGGATTTTTGGGCCTGATTCCAAGACGGCCGGCATAACTTGCATGCAGTTGCGAGTTACGCCGGTTGTCTCTATGCCAGGGACCCTACGCCACATTCCAGAAGTGGCAGAGTACCAGCAATTGTGACCTGCGATATACGCCATGCATGTGGCGGTAGCCCACGCATGGTGTATATCTGCCGCAAGTCGCAACTCGTGACAAATGCTATGTGCCCCCTCCAGAAGCACCCCCACTCCAGAACACCACCAGCCACACCGGGGGCATGGAGGGGGCAGGACAGGTGACACAGGTGTCAGGGGTGGCACACCGGAGAAGGACCCCAAGGGGTCCCTGCTATTTGGGGGGATAGGGGCATACAATAGGGGACATGTCTGTGCCATTGCCACGGTGCCAGGAGGTGGGCAGCTGACAGATGGCACCATCGGTTGCCACTTAGAGCAGCTCGGAGCTGTTCTAACTTAGCCATGTCACTGTGGCTTTTGGAATTGCGCGTGCAGGTGATGACAGCAGCCCTACTGGAACTGGGCTAGGCTGCTGTCATAACCAGCAGTTGCGCCAGGTGTTGCACGCCACGGCATTAGTGCTTGCATAAACTGCTTTTGTCATAGCCTGTAAATGTCAAGGTGCAACCCGCATCTTGGAATAGGGGCTGGCGTATTGACTGGCATAAGTAGTAAGATACGCCATGGGGTTAGGCATATCTCTCCTTATGCCAGCGTATGCCCTTCTGGAATCAGGCCCTTTTGCATAACTTTATGCACTGGCATACTTTGCACTCTGATCTCACCGCTGTCTTGGAATCAGACCCAATATGTACAAGCAAGACCCAGTATAACAGCAATACCAGCGGTGAACATTCAGCATTGACAAATGCTTGTTTAGGTGTTTGTTCAGGTATCTCAAGTCTAAAATGAGTCACCACTCCCCATTTTTCTTGTGGGTCAGTAGGTATCCTGAGTAAACCTCCTTCCCTCACTGTTTGGGGGGGGGACTTTCTCCACCACATGTACTTGTAGAACGTTCTTTACATCTAACTCCAACAGGAGTTTTTCATTTGGAGTAGGAGGTGCAAAGTTTTTGTGAGTCTGCAGTTTTGGGATTTTTTTTAACTGCATAGTCAGATCCTAACTTACTATTTACAGGACCCACCTGTCTGTGGGAATTCTTTCCCAAGCCTGGAAATAATGAATCAGCCTCCCCCACACTGGCAATATTTGGGTGACCTGTGCAAACTTGTCAGGGGTTCTGTTTTGGCTGGCCCTTGGGTGCTAGAGCCGTGTCTGCATCCCTGAGACCCCCTCCTCCCTCTATCTCTGAAGAAGCCCCTCTGTTGTCAAGGGTAGTGAAAGCACAGAGAAAGTATCCCCTGCCCCTACCCCACCCCCTTCCACAAGGTCTGCTGGAAGTGGAGGCCTTTTCCTTCTCAGTGTTGCTCTTGTAGGTGGCTCTGTATTCATCTGCCTTTTTCATATAAGCATCTGTCTTGTCACTGAACACAGAGTTTCCCTCACAAGAGAAATCCATTGCTTTTGTCTTTGTGTCTTGGAAAAGTGTTATGGTTCTAATCCATGCAAACCTCCTCAGTGACACTACATGTGCCACAACTCTAGAAGCAGTGTCTGTAGCATCCACTGACATGTGGTGGCATCCACACAGTTTGGGCTGTATCTGCCAGATCCTGTGCCAAATCACCAGTAGCTTTTGCATGTGTGCTGCCTGTCTTAAGAGCAGGGAAGCTGAGCTATAGACTATACTGTCCAGTTTCCTGGAGTCCTTTTCTGGATGCTAGGAGGAAAGGGGGACTGTAGACTTGTCAACAGCAGCAATCTGGACCACTGCCTCATGATCGGGGTGAGAGTACAGCACCCTGCTTGTCCACCTGGTATTTCTTTTCTATTTTCTTGCCAATGCCAGCAGCTGAAGTGGGTGCTGCCAGCACTTTACAAGTGACCTTTTTGGGGGGATTTGTGGATGGGCAAAAGCAACGTCTCAGTGAGGGTTAAACCCCTCATGTCCAAACATTCCACCTGATCCTCATCATCAGCCGTCTCCTGCATTGAGAGATTGAGGGTATTGACCATTTGCCTCACAAAGAGTTAGTGTAAGGTAAAATCATCTGCTGCATGAGGAGGGGAACCAAACTCCTGTTTAGGAGAACCATCAGGCTCTAGAGGTTCTCCTTCTTCCTTCTTCCTTCTCCTACTCATAGATAAAATCAGCTTGCTCCTCCAGAGACACTGGAATAGGTACTGGAGCCTGGAGGGACAGACATACCCTTGAAGGTCCCTATAGCCTGGAAGGCCTGGAGGAACTGCCATGACTTAGACATTTATGCTACTGAGGACATCTTATTTTTGTCCACTGGCATCTCCCTTCCTTCTTCAGGGGGAAGGACAGATGTTTTTCTTTTTGTTTTTTCTTAGCAGGCACTGTCTCCGGTATCTGCTCAGAGGCTGTCTTATTCTTACTGGAATCAGGGTTCCCCTGTTCAGACATCCTGACCTCTGAACCATCTTTAGCAGCCTTATCTTTCTACCTACTTTGAGGGGCTGGACCTCTTCTGAGCCTTTAGGTGACGTACAGGCAGACTGAGAAGTCATAAGGTCTTCTAATTGTTTTAGCCCTTTTCTTTACTGTTTAAGGGCAAAACTTGATACAAAGCTCAAAATTAGTAAAATCGTGATCTGGACCCAGGCACCTCAAACACAGCTTGTGGCAGTCTGCCTTAACCAGGAGTTGGGAACAAATTTTGCAGTTTTTAATGCCTGTAGGTCCCGTCCTCTTTTTGATCTGTCAGTCATGCCAATCACTGATGACCAAATATCACTTCAGTTCCCCAATACCAAAAAAAGAGAACTCCTCTTCGGTTCCTTATGTAAAAGGAAGCTATAAGAAAATACTATAATGAGGAAGAAAGGTCAAGTAGTGTTGTGGTTCCACCAAAAAAGGGAACTGGAACAAGAAAATATGACCCGCAAAGTGGTTTTTCAATTTTTTTTGTTGTTGTTTTTTTTTCTTAATAAATAAGGAAAAATAAAGTGGTTCCCTGAAAGCGGGAACTGTACCGCAAAGGACTTTCTTCAGTCCTGGGAGCCAAGGAAGAACCAGAAAAAAAGTAAATAAAACAAACGTCCAGAAATACATCCTAATTAATGAAGTGTTATCACAAACTAAAACTAAAATATTTTACTTGAATTGGAAAAATATACAGTAAACCACAAAAAAATGCAAAATGGCACTGAAATACTGGGGACAACTTTGGGGCAGCTTCTTCCTCAGGCGGAGAAATAAATCTGATGTTATTGGGCAGAGGTAAGCATGACCACACAGCGGAGTTCTGAATTTCATTCTAGGACTCCATACTTAGCATAACATTCTAGGCTCTGGGGCAGCTCATTCCAGGGGAATCATCGCAGTTGTTAAGCACAGTGAGGGAATCCTGGGGTTTGAAACTAGCTGTTTTGGAAAAACATTTATAGTTGCACTCCTACTGTTTAAATGATGAATGTGCTGTTGTTTGCAATGGCAAAAATACAACAGTTATAAGTGCAGCACATACTGTTTAGTATGTCTAAGCCTCATAAAGTAGAGGAACATCATTATATGCTAAGAAAGCTCACTGTGCAAACATTAAAGCAGCAGTATTTGTTAATTGGGAAAAAATTTCACCATCTATAGAAAAATGATGGCCAACATTACACAACAAGGCTGGATAGCCACTGAGGAGTGAGATGTCATCACAGACCGTGAGAGCAAAGCTTGAGAGACCTATGATGTCATCTCACCCCAAGATGGAGACATTCGCCTTCTTGCGCATGACTGCCCACACTTAATTTGATGTGGTATACAGTCTGTTTCATTTTAATTCATTTATTATTCATTTATTTTCTTTCTAACTTTGTCATGAGCTGTGGTCAAATAATGAGAAAACAGCAAACAGCAGGATACAGTTAAAAACATTTGATCCGATTTAAGCATTAGTCACAGTACATGAGCTGGCAACAGTTCTAGCAATTCATCTTTTAACAAACAACCCACTTGGACTGGTTCCAGCTTGCTGATATCTTTGTTATGAAGACTCTGCAGTGTAAGTAAGCGTGATTACTCATAATAAGCATGAGATTATATGCTGTTATACCACAGTAGTGACACAGCAGCAGTACTGTGGTACAACAGCATTCTGAAATCACTACTGGGGTACAATACCACCTGGAAGGCTATGGACTTCAATACAGTATATAGCAATGTTGAACCATAGTCGTTGTACTCCGGCACCAATGAATGTGACCACAGTCACTGTACACTGACACCAGTGAATGCAATTACAGTCACTGTAAGCCAAGAGGTAGCCGCAGGTGTTACAAAATAGAAACTGCTCTCAATATATATAAATATATATATATATATATATGTAAATAATGAGAGTAGTTCTGCATGGAATTCCATGCCAGCTGAAACCTTGTTATACCACAGTTCAAAGGTCATGGAATGGGGCTGTATCCTTCTGTGGTACAAGAGTGGTCCAGCTGATTGGAAATTCTCAAGGCAGCTGGTGCTTCTCACAGTGCTGCTGCATTCAGAACAATCAATTCAAGTTCTGAACTTAAACTGATGGCGTACTTGTTGCTGTCGTGGGAACACTGTGAAAACACTTTCATGAAAAAAAACAACTATGCACTATAAAAATATTACTGGTCGGGCAACCATATGTCCAACAGCCTGTGGTGCCACATCAGCGCCTGATTACATCAGACCTTTCAAGCTTTGCTCTCAAGGTCTGAAGCAATCTGAACCCCTTTGTTGCAGTACAGGCTGGTTGTGTATGGTTTCCCAACCAGTTTCATTACAAAAAAATTAGTTCATGCACCAGTTATGGTTCAAGTTAACATCACAAAAGTAAGGAAATGTGGTGTTAGGGTATACAACCCTAACTACCAACCCTCAACACCATAGCAGTAAAAGGACAAGACCACACAAGCAACCACAGACAGCCATGATCAGGTATGACAAACAGCATACAACTGTTACCAGATTATACAAATCCAGTAGAATTTATGTGCTGCCTTCATGGATCTGTATCTGCAGCTGCATGAGCACAGGTACCACAGGAACCTGTGCATATGCAGCCACACCTGTATGTGTACATCCTAGAGCATGCATGAGTACCTGTCACTGCAGAAGTACTGTTGCAGTGGGGGTATCACAGTTTCAGCAGCAGATCTAGAATTTTTTAAAGGGATAGCAGTTTTGTCTTGCATGGGAATACTTTTCCTAAAAAGTGAAATGTTACATTTTAAAGCTCAGATTAAATTTAAACAGTTGCTTTTTGCTGGTCTAAGGGGGTAGCAGGTGGTACCTCACTGCATAGCTGGATCCACTAATGCAACCTTTTCTCTATGCAGCTGTTTAACTTCAGGCCCCACTGGTGCCTCCGCTTCTACAGCCAGATGTTGGTGGTCTTACACCTCTGGCTGAAGAGGCGCAGGCCTCTTGAGGGGCCTGCACTTCTGCAGAAAGAAATACTTTTGCAATTCTGGTGTCACAGATTTTGTGCTGCCTGCACTTCTTATCTTTAGGCAGAGGTCAGTGTGTATGTTGTGCACCTGTGACTGCAGAAGTGCAGGCCCCTGCAGGCAGAACTGTGTGTATGTCTTACAGTGAAGATGAGTACCCAAGGTTACAGAACAGCTGGCCCCATAGGGCCTTCACTACTACAAACAAAAAATCTGTTGTAACTTGGTATTGTGGATTTGCATCTGTGGCTGCAGGGGCCTGTGCTTCTGCACACACAAGCGCTGTTAAAACTTCAGTATCGTGATTTCTGTCTGGTGCCATAAGTGAGTTCATATGTGTTGCAGTGTGCGTACCACAAAGACAAATCCATGAAGGTAGCATAACAGTGCTACTGCATTTGTGTCTTTTGGAAACAGTTGTTTATTGTTTGTCTTGCCTATTGATGGCTGTCTGTGATTGTTGTGTTGTTTAGCCTTTCACTGCTTGGGGGTGTGGGGGTAAGAAGTTAGGGTTGGATACCATAGCACCGCACTCCCTTACTTTTGTGGTGTTAACTTGAACCCTAACTGCTGCATTAACAGTTTTTTGTAATGGACTTTCTTTTCATTTTGAGATAGTGGAATCACATCCTCAGTCACACAGGTCCCTTCATTAAGAGATGCAGATGCACAGGGACCTCTTGGCCCTGCACCAAGAAAGGAGTCCATATTCAAACTGAAGTGCCCATCTGCCTGCCGGCTATAAATGCAAAGCATCTGTGGGGCTGCTGAACAACAGGGCCCTCTGGTCCCTGTGTTTTCATGTAGCTACAGATGCAGACATGCATGGCCCAGAGTCGTTCTGGCTGCAGAATGTATACCAGGTAATTAACTCAATCCTTGTGGAAGTGGTACTTAGAGGGTTTGATTTTCAATCCATACACTGACAGTTGTTTGAACACTACTTCCAGATGAGGTAGATGATCCTGGTACATTTGAGAGTAGACTATAATATTGTCCAAATATAACAAGATGATTTCAGCATTCTGGCTATCCAGACAGTGTTCTACCAGTCTCTGGAAGGTGCCTAGCACACTGCACTGTCCAAAGGGCATCCGTGTGAATTCAAATAATCCCATGGGTGTAATGAAGGAGGTCTTTTCCTGATCAGCCGGAGCCAGTGGTACCTGCCAATATCCACTAGTTAAATCTAGCACTGAAAAGTATGTCGCAGACTTTAAGACAGTCAATGAATCTTCATTCCGGGGGTATCGCGTCTTTATGAGTCACTTGATTCAATTTTCTACAGTCCACGCAAATCTCAGTTTTCCATCTTTTTTCCTAACTAGGACAATGTGTGCTGCCCTCAGACAATGGCTCTCCTTAATAACATTGGTGTCCAGCATCTCCTTCAGCCTCTCTTTTACTGGTTATTACATTGCATGAGGAATCAGTCTAAACTTCTCTTGGATGGGGGGAATGGTTTCTGGCTGGAATATGGTGTTGGACAGCTTCAGCAGACCTGAAATCAAGGGGGTGTTGCAAGAAGGCACTTCGATACTTCTTGACCAACTCCAATATGTCCCACTTCTGGTCCTCAGTAGTAACTTCTCTACCCAGATCTGTTTTTTTCAGCCACTCCTCCATATCATTGTCATGGGAGATATCAGTAGCTACTGCAGAACAGTGAACGTCCAGCTCTTCTCAGGGTTCTCTGGAACTGGTTTCCCCTATATCGTCTGGCTCAGTTTGCAACAATCACCCAACTGGTTGGTATAGGTATAAACGGATGGTGGTACCTCCCAGGTTAAGTACTTGTACAGTTACTTGTCCCTTTTTAATCTTTACTAGGCTCCATGTCACCATAACTGGGGTGTTTTCCAAACTTGCACATGGTTCCAGTAGTGCCGTATAGCCTTGCCCTTGAATTCCTACCTTGGCTTTACAGAGAAGTATTGTCTCCATTCCCAGGCTCAACTGTACTGCTTCTTGGTTAGCAGTTCACACTTTCCCATTTTCAATTTCTCCTCCTTCATTTGCAAATTGTCAATAACTCTGGATGAGGTTTATGATTCGCTGCCAGACTTGCTTCTCCATCTTGGGTAATTGCGTTTCCTGCTGTCTCAAGGTAGCTACCAGTTCCATAACAATGGCAGAGGACATTCATTCCAAACTCACAGGTGGCAGATTATCAGTAGAAGTGTCACTAACAATAAGTCCTTGGTTTAGGTGAACAGCAACTCCCAAATGGATACTAGCGTCTAGGTACCCTACATAAGGAATGGCTAGGCCATTGCTTGCTACTAGGTCAATCCATTTTAAGGACAGTTTTTGGATCAGGGTACTTGGCCAGTGCTTGAAAAAATGTTTCTTCTATATAGTCATGACCTGTGATCCAGTATCCAAAAGTGCTTAAAATTCAATTCCATTAATCTTTATACGGACAACAGGGCATCTTCCCACAAACTTATGTTGCTCTGGACAAATCAGACCTAATTCTGGTCTGCTAGAGGGTCAGTCCTCTTTCTCAGGGACTCCCTGTTTAAATTCACAGCCATGGCTCCCTGATCGCATCTTCACTCAGTATGCCCGCTAATCCCACACTTTCTATATATAGGGTTGCTTGGGCATCAAAGCAGTCACTAGGTCATCTACCATGGTTCTGTCTCTCCATGGGAGCGGGCTGTCAGGCCTCTGCTCACCTTGCCAGTCCAGGACTTGGTCCTTTTCCCCATCCTTCCTTCAGGATCTTTACTTCTTGGTATACCTCCACTATTTTCTTAGTCAACTCAGTCAGCTGTTCCTCTACAATGCAAGTACCATCAGGGATGAAGGGCTCATCACTTCAGGTGTATCTCCCTGACAACTGGGTCATATTGTGAGTTGCATATTCATCTCGGCCATGTCCTCTTCCTCAACTACCATAGTCATATCTTGGGGAAACCTGCTGATTCCTCTGTGAACTAGGCTCTGTGATCTGTATAGTGGGTCTCCCTGGACATGTCATTACCAGGCCATAATGACAACGACGTGGCACATACTGTTGTCACATAGCTGCATCTCTGTCCAGTCATCTAGGCCCAAATACTTTTATTATTTCTTCCTTAAAATCCAGGAAAGTCTCATCTGGTGATTGCAGGTAAAGCATCCTAAGCTCCCATCTCAAGGTATCATTCCAAACTCCCTCAATGAACCTGTCAGTCCGCACCTTGTCAGGATCTCTCACAGCTCCAGGATCAAGGTGTTTGATCACTCTTAGGGCTTCCTGTAAACTCAGGGCATATTCCATTAGGCTTTATCTAGGTTCCTGGGTTCCGAAAAAGAATCTCCTTTTGAGTTCTGATAACATTCAAATATCAAAGGTACAACCCAACCTGGTTAGAATTTTGCTTAGCTGTGGTCTTTTCCTACTCTGGCCCTGAGACCACTTCCTGGTGTGCTGCACCTCCTAATTGTCCAATGAGGATCTCAAACTTTTGGCATTCAGGAATGTTATACAGTCAAAATGTGACTTTTATTTTGACCCTAAATTCTTTAAGGCTGCTGACAGTGGGATTTGTCTGTTCTCCTGTGTACCAAGATAGCCATGGAGCTCCAAAATAGTAAGGTATCATAAGAGGTGACACATGAACTCCAGGATCACCTTTTTCCTCTCTGTGGGCAGACTTGCTGGCACTTTCCAGACTAAAAGGCATCATGCTTGGTTCTATGTCATAAGGGTGAATTCAGCATGCCGAACGCCGTTATGGCAACCCCACATCGCCGCAATTAAATCTTGGCGATGTGGAAACCCAGCAACAGTAAACACGGTGCAAAAACCTTTTTTTTAGTTTTATGCTGGGGGGTGGCTGTGCCCCCACATCCCCCTAAATTAAGATTCTCAACTCCAGGGGGGGGTGCATGTCCCCCAAAAACACTGTCTCGCGCTGGGCTAAATAAAACCATCAGCGCCTGTCCTGAACCCTGTATCCCCACCACCCCAAGCCGGCACCTAACCCACCACACCATGTCGCCAGCTCGCCGGAACGCCATGGCACCATCCATTACATACCCTCCCGCCCCACATTTGTCAGGCTCACTCCCACCATCCCCACGTGCGTACATGTGCCCGACATCCTGTCGCCTTTTCGCGATCCACCCCATCCGTTCGCCAACCCCACACCCAGCCATCAGGGCACTAGCCGAACGTGGGTCATCATTTCAGCAGGCACCCACTTGCTAGTGCCCCATATCACATGATACCATCATGCTTGAAGAGCATACTGCTTTGGACTCCTTGACTTCTGACATCCTACCAACTATGCCAGGTTTTTCGCTCCTCTTTACTTGTGGTATGCACAACCTGTCGCCACCTACAAGGGTCTCTGGGTTCAGTCTGTTCTACTGAGAACTAAAGATGGAATGGGTTGCAAAGAAAGGCAGATGACATTTCAGATGCAGCAATCAGTTTTATTCAAGGATGAGTGCAGGGGTCATGTTTACTATTGATAGAACTGTAACAGGCACACTTTAGGCACTTTACTTTGATAATAAGTACACTCCAAGGAAACGCTAAGATTTCTACATTCGCTAGCAATTTTGATGAAGTCTAGATGGTATGGCATTTCACTGTACTCTAAGCTCTATGGTAATATGAATTACTCTGAATTCTAAAGCATCTAAGAACTCTAACACTACTACTATTACTACCCTGGCTAGGAGTTACTAAAGTACTGTTGGGTTAACCCTCACTGCAGCTGTGAAGGAACCTATTGGCAAAAGGGGTTCATCTGGGTGGAGACCTTCAGAAATGAGTGCACCAAGATAGGAAAACAATAGCACTTTATCTCCCAGGCGGGGACCAGCGGAGGAGGCTCTTTGTCCCCAACTGATGAACTTATAGCCTGGTAAAGGTCAACCCAGACCGCCAGGCTGGATTCACTGGTGGACTTCTCTGACGGTGGAGGATTGTGGCAAACAGCTGAACACCAAGGAGGAAGAAACTCGGGAAAGGTCATCCCAGACCAGCAGGCTGGATGCACGAATAAGTTCTTGATCAGTGGAAGGCCGTGGCAGACTGCTGATTACCAGAGAAAATGGATTTCTCATTTACAGGACCCTCTGGGACTTGGTAGGAGGTCAGGTCAGAAGCCCAACTAGGGTCACCAGGAAACTCAAGAATTCAGCAACACAGGTATCTTGCAGCTTTTGCTATCCTCGATCTTGCAGCTTTCATTGACCCTGAAACAGAAAATCCCACCCCACTGCATGTTGGAGCCCTCACTATTGAGCCAGTGTGGCTCCTAATCTTATTTCACTGTTCTTTATCAGAGTAGGGACCTAGCACAAAAAATCAGATGAGGGGGCTGGTCGAACTACTCCCTAGCTCTAGCTTGAACAGCTGCCCACTTTAGTAAACCACCAGGTTCGGAAAAAGCAACCATTCCCTCATGACAGCAAAGGAAGAAGTCTCTGCAGTTCAGTGACCAGGGTGCGTAATTCAGCAGCAATTCTAAGCAGGATGTAGCAGTCCAGAGACACACAACACATCTTTGGGTTAATTAGCATAGTGCAGAGATCTGTAGCACAATTCTGAGACAATGAACAAAGTTTGAGAGCAGGTAGTGCAATCCTGGGGCAATTCGCACAGTTTCAGGGAAAGTTAGCACAGTTTCTGGGCAATTACCATAGCCCTGGGGTAATTAGCACAGTTCCATAGTAATTAGCACAGTTCCAGGGCATTTTAACACAGATCTGGGGCAATTAATAATGTTCCAGGGCATTTAACACAGTTCTGAGACATGTAACACAGTTCTGGGGCAATTAACACAGTTCCAGGGCATTAAATATAGTTCAGGGGCAAGAAACGCAGTTCTGGGGCATTTAACATGGTTCTGGGGAAATTAATACAGTTCCAGGGCATTTAACACTGTTCTAGGGCAGTTGATGCAGTTCCAGGGCAACTGGCACAGTTTCAGGGCAATTGATGTAATTCAGGACAATTAGTACAGTTTTGCAGCAAATTGCACAATTCAGCAGTTCATTACAATAGCAGGAGCATTGTTCAATGGACAATTATAAAAATACCCTGAGTGCCTTCATTTCCCAGCCCCAACATAATCCCTCACTTTCTCTTGCCCTTCTCACTGGGCTTGCTAGCCCACTCCAACTCTCAGTCGCCTCTATGTGCGGCCTGGAGATGGGCAGAACCAGGGAACACCTACCCCAAATGTAGCCTCAGCTGCTTTAACTAGCAGCCCTTTAGTGCGGCAGCCGTGGTTTTAAAAAGAAACAGGAATGCCTGTCCTATAGGGGCTACTGCATCCCTCGGCAGCTTGCTTATAAATATTTATATAAGCAAATAAGGCAATGTCCTGCCGCCCCACTCCAGGAGCTTAAATTTGCATAGGGCTGCCCGTTTCCTCTGCTCCCTTCCTGGAGCCTGATTTTAATAATTCTAAATAAATTATGCAGATTTGAATAATCACACCCTCAGGGCATCCCTTGTGTCTGGGGCTTTCCTTTGCCCCTCCCTGGCTTTTTTTAGTGCCTACACAGGGAGACAACAAAAACGTATTTTTACCCTTTTTTTTTTATTTAGCTGTGGCAGACAGCACCTGCCCACTGGTGCTGCCAGTAATCATTGCCCCACCCAGGGAGAAGAAATCACTGCAGGAAGGAGGAATTCGGGAAGCTGGCTGGAGGCAGGCAGTAGGAGTGATGACTTCGGGGGGCCTTGCTGAACTGACTCTCTCTCTCTCCAGGATGTGGCTGCCTGCTCAACAATGCGGTCACTGAAAGAAAAGAAAACTACTTTTTATTATTAAATCAGACCCAAAACAACAAACAGGGCTAAATAGAGCCCACACCGTAGCCACACTAGTACTTCAGGGATCCCGCTGACACTTTTGGACTGCCACAACACTACAGGGACCCAGCGAGTGTACTGAGAGATGAGAGGAGGACAGCAGGTAAGCTCTTTTCTATCCACTACTGTCCTGCATCCCCTCTCTCTCTCAGACCACAGGCAGTGAATGTCGTCTCACTCTTCTGAGCACCTGAAAGTGCTACCAGCTGTACTTTTCTTTTGGGGTGACTGAAAGCACTCTCCTGGGCTCTTCGCTACCCCATGATACTTTGCATTATTAGGGTATGTGCAATTGCGTTTCTCTTTGAAATCTGGTTGTATGGCAAAATACCCTTCCAGGGTAACCCTTGCCTCAGGGCATTTGTTCTGGGGTTCTTGTCTTTTGTAGTTCTTCTCTACTATGGGCTACCCATGACCCAAACAAGCAGGGCCCTCCTAAGGCTGGCTCCCTCCCTCTGGGCTAAGTTATAAATATGGCACACTGATGTGTCCTAACAAGGACAAAAGAAGTGTCCGTGTCTGCTGTTCTTAGTCTTTGCTGGTTGCATTGTGAGGCCTCTGACACCAATGCAATTCTGCTTAATGTTGAGCCACTCCAAATTCCTTCATGGGGATTTGCATATGCTTCCCATGATGCATCACATTATTGGGGTATGTGCAATTGTTTCTGTTCATAATAATGAAATTGCCATGATTGGGAAATGAAGAAATTCACACATAATGTTTTTCCCTCAGATTGTGACCTTGAATTTTCAAAATAGTAGTTTTTATTACCCCAGCATATGAACATGACAGGTGTCATTTATCAAATGTGACCCAAAGCATTATTTTGTAGAACGAATGAGAAAACATGTTTTGGAAGGGGATCTGAAAATGACAACTGACATGATAATTCGATGGGGTTAAAAAACATGAATATATTAAAAATATGGGTTAATGGAATGAAAAAGTATAGTCATAAAAAAAGTATAGACAAAAATTTCCACCACAACATGCAGTGCTGCAGCTGCTAATAAGATATGCAGCAGTCTTGGTATGTGCTCTGGTGACTTTGTTGAAATATAATACTGTTGTCTTACTCCAGAAGTGCAGAGCGCTCTTCAAGAGTCAGATCACGAAATTCAAATGTATTTCAGAGTATTCAGAATGCAAGTTTGCGTAGCTAAGATTAAACATTACAATAAACGCCATGCAGAATAGGAAACCAATGGCAGTATTTGCAATCCGGTCCACCAGGTAGGTGTAGGAAATTGGGAGGCACTTACAATACGTTTACACACAATGCATGCATAAAGCTGAAACTGCTCTGGCTGGCTTATTAGCTGCTGGCTGCATACTGCTGATTTACTGATTCAAAGAAAAAACGTTTCCCTTCCAAAACATTCAGATTGTGAGGCTTCTGACCAATCCAGATTCCAGACAGAGAGCAAGTTGCCAACACATACAACTGTCAATTTCATATGCAATACTTCCATGACTGATAAATCCCATGCATGTGGCATAGGGAGAAATACACAGAGGCCCCCTGATAGTTTTACATAGCAGCTACCTCGGATCCCCATTACCTCAATGTGCTTTCCAGTGGGGGTAATGTCATTTAAGTCACTGTAAGTGTAGGAAGATAGAATGCTTATACCTATGGCTGAGACTCAGTAACAACCCCCCCACCGCACTGCTTGGTTTCTTAACTTTGGTAACCTCCAAATCTCAAAATGCTGCACAATCAAGGGGTGTGACAGCTTTGTTGTCATTTAGGTCACTGTGTAAGAACAGTAAGACCAACAACCCAAGATTAACGTACTGCTGCCAGTAACTGCAAAGTACATCTACTGTTTTAAACAATTTCAGCTTTTTAGTCTGGACAAATCCCATTATACTACTGTTCACATACATAGTATTATACACAACACACACACACACACGATATACTTAAAAATTATTAGGCCACATGACAGGAAAAATTATACTTATATTTTAGTAAGTCCTAACCTTCTCCATATCTGCCTGTTCTGTTTGAAGTCAAGGTCTTTGACTCTTTCTTAACATGAGTGACATTACACTTTGTTAGTACTGCATCAGAGCAAAGATTATGGGTAAGCCATCCTGTTGGTGCAGTGGTAGCGCTACAGCTCGCCAGCAGCCTGAGTTTGGCAGCGAGCTCGGGGCATCAGAGAGCTGGCCAGGGGGAGGAGGATCAGGAGTCTGGAGGACTGCTTTCTTCCTCTGCGAGGGAGGGATTGCAGGGTCCAGTGTATGCCTGGCCCCTAGCGGTAAGCTGGGAGAGAGGCACTTGGGACTGTCATGGAAGAGCAGACAGGGCGGAGAAACACCAACACATGGCACGGGCCATGTGTCATGGTGTTATTACACACTGCGTCCCTCAGGGGAAGGAAAAAGTGAAAATCCTAGGTAGCAGGATGGCGAATGGACCCTTGCAGACCCCACACTTGACTAGCTGGGCTTGCTAGTCTAACTACTGAAACCAGTTTTATGGTAGCAGATTGGGGGACCCCACCAACCCTGCCAGTGGGGTAAGACCTGGGGGGTACTGGCCAGTGGCAAGTCCCAGCAGATGTCAGGGTGACAGGGCTGGGGGGTCCAAACAGATAGCGGCCAACCAAGATGTGGGAGAAAAGGAAAAAAAGATTACGGGTAAAACGAAGAGAAAGACCGCAAAGTCCAAGACACGTTAATAGTGCAGTATGAATAAGACAAGTCTCCTCCAGTCATGAAGAGGAGTATATCATTAGGACACAGCACAGCAGGATAGGATTTAAATCGTAGTATTTTAATGATTTTTTTTTTTTACTTACAAAGTAGCTTAGCTGATTTGTACTTTGGAGTCCTGACACATTCAAGACCTCCTGGGCCTGGCCTACAGTGTTGGGCCCCTGGCTGCCACACACCACCCGCTGCTGTTTAGTGCTCCTCCAGGCAAAAACTGAAAAATGAAATTTTCTGCCATCATAATTTGATGCAACTGTAAGAGGGTTTCAACCTAGGGTGGATTGGGGAAGGGGGTTGGGTTGGAGGGTTACAGGGAACAGGATTAGAGCAGAAGTCTCCTTGTATTATATAATCATCATATTCTGAAAAAACATTATCGGATATGAGCTATTTACCAACAGACATTCCAGTTTTCTTCTCCATTAAGTACAAACCGATCACAGGTAGTGTTAAAGGCATATATCCAGAACATCTTCCTGCGTTCTAGAAACTTGCTGTTTGGGTACTAACAGCACTTGCTTGTGCAGATCCTGCATCCTCTTTCAACTTTGGACAGTAGAGGGCGCCAAAGTATTATACATACAGGTGTATGAACTACGTAGAAGATCATTATTTTAAGCAAATATGATAATTGAAAATGAACAAATTCTATGAAAAATGTTGGCATTCAAATGAAGAAATTGCTGAGTCTCATATGTAATGTACAAAGATTTTATCAGAAATTAATGCACAGAATACAAAATCGTGTTCACCATGTTTAGTGTACATAATATTTTTTCTGAAAAATAATATTTATTGTTTTAATAATAGATCCTTTCCTCTGAAGAAGCCTTAGAAGTGAAACTTTGGGCCTGATGATCTTTGCTTGATATTCCTGAAATAAAGCAGTATCTATAAGAGAAGAACTTTCTTTGGAGTGGCTGGTATTTTGTTACCTTTTATCTCCCAACCATGCTAGACCTAGCTTCATCCGCTGCTGCTGCCACTGTTGTTTAGTTCCTTCCGTCTCCTTGTGTACTGACTCCTGCTTCATTGACAACCCCAGATACATGCAGCAACTGTAAGTAGCATGCACCAGAGATCCATCGCCATGATCGGCCACCAGTGCCAGGCAAGCAGGCACACAGCAAGGAGGCCCAGGTCAACTGGGGCTCCATCCGGCTCACTCTCCTCCAAGTCAGCTCCAACCCACCTACTCGACATGGCCACCTCCTAGTTGGTCCTATTCTGTGGTCTTTGGTTTGTTCAACCTATTGCCCACCTAGTCCTGAAGTGGCAAGACGACCACCATAGGCAAGCCCTGCCCTGCTGCCGCTGCTACGATATGGCACTTGGCACCATCTACAGCAGGCAGTGAGTGGGTATCAGCCTCGTCACAGTGATGTCAAGTAAAGTCTACATCTACTGTCATATGGACACTGGTTTGTTGCGGAAGCTCTTGGGGCCCAGGTATCTGGGGAGATGAGAGAAGAACCGAAGGGTGTTGCATGGCTGACGACAGCAGCATGCATGCTCAGCTGAGCTGAGCCAGTTTGTGGGCTGGGTTGGGGTACAATCAGCTGTGTCTGAATGTAACTAACACAATGACAATCTCACTCAGCAAGCCCACAGCAGCTGCCGGGATTTTTTCTGTCAATCTGGCCACAGGGCCAGATTAAAGTAACCTGGCACCCCTAGACCCAAGAAAAATCTGGGGCTCCCGTCACCATGGCCATGCTCCTTCTACCAAGCCATGCCACCCTTGCCATTGCATATTAGTTACATACTTTCCCTTTCTGACTGATGCTTGTGGCCCAAGCATACAAGTAAATCTTCTGTTAGCCCAGCCTTAACAGACTTCATGCACCAGCACAGGCTCAAGAGGTGATCTAAAACAACTGTGAGAATTTAAAAGTAGTTAATGCAGATTATACACTGAACAAGTCTAGAGTAGGAACTCTGAACACCATCTGAGAGTGACCTGCAAGCACCAAGAGGCAACAGACAACAGATCACCATATGACAAGTGTAGCAGTGCACTATACTAGTTGTGCTACTAGGGTTAGTTGGTTCGGTTGTGATGCATTTTATTAATTTAGTATGTTCAACTTTGTGCTTGCGCAACGTGAACATATTGATATGACAGTGGATTTTGAGAGGTGTGTCACTTCGATCCAGGGCAGTCTGCAAGGGGCTTAGCAGTGTCAGGCCAATCGTCAGCCAGCCTGATCGTGACACTCTTCTGGTCTTCTTGGTTGGGAAGTTCATGTAGTTCAAAGGAAAGAGCCAGCTGAATCAAAGGGCAGTTCTTTCCTTAGATCTGCATAATGCCACCAAGAAAGCAGAGATGGTCAGTGTAACGAGTAGCCTGATATGGTCTACCCCCACGATGAAAAAGCAATCCCTCCCACATTCTGCCAAGTATCCCTCTCACCTCCCATTGCTTCCCCTTACTTCTTAATTTTCTAACACCAGGGTTCTCAGTCCCTGGTGTCGGCTAGTGCCCCCCAACCCACCAACATTTTCACCATGCAACTCCAGAGAGCCCACCCCTGGTGCCACCAAACATAACACCGACACTGGGGTGACCAATCCCCGGTGTCAGTACCTGAAATGCAGAAAACCCAGCCCTTGTAGTCTTTTTTCGTCCTATAATCCCACCCTCTGCCAAGTATCCTCCCACCTCCTGTCGATTCCCTGCCCCTACAGAGGTTAAACCAACACTGAAGTGCCCAGTGCCCAGTGTTGGTACCTGAAATAAAAAAAACTGTCCCTCAGAGGCTTTTTTATACACCCTGTAAAGAAGAAAATTGTCCATCAATGTCTATTGCTGCTGCCGTTACCTGCCATCCCAACTCTCCCACTCGGCACCCAACACTCCACACACACACACACCCCTTCCATAACTACCAGGTGTCCACTGCTGTAATCCTCTCTGGACCAGAGATGTGTCTTTACTCTTCAATGCACATGGGAAACTAAGGAAATGGGTATGTGGTTCAATGTATTTCAATGGGTTTTGAACTTGTCCTCGTATCTTGGTCATTTTTTAATATTTTTTTCCCAAAAATTTCAGTATGGCCTTTTTGGGACCCCATCTCATGAATAAGGGTGGTGAAATTATGCAACTCCATCTTAAAAGGTGATTTTGCAGTCACAGTATGAAATCGCCATTTGGGCAGATGTTAAAAATGTTCTCTACCCTTGTTCATACGGTGAGGTCATAAGAAGAATATGCTGAAAATTGGAGGTAAAATACTAAAAAAAGGCAAAGCAACTTTTATTTCTTAGATGCCCAATCCCAGAGGCTCTGGGCAACTTACAAATATACATTCCACTGGCCCGGTAGCACTGATGGTTGAGGCGCTGGACACCACATATCATGCCACACCACAGACCTGAGTTTGGGACTGAGCTCATGCCCCAGGGGTCAGCAGGGAAGGGAGAGGATTGTGTGTCCAATGGACTGCTCTCCTCTCTTGGGGCGAGGGATACAGGGTTGTCCGGCATCCCAGTCACCCATGGTGGAGATCGGGGACACTGCAGGAAGCGGACAAAAAGATATGGGGGGAGCGTGGCAGATGCCAGCAGGGTTGCCATGTGCCATGGAGTCATTGCACGCCATGTTCAGGAGGGGGAAGGAGCACAACAGAAAAAGGAAACAACCAGCTCTGCGGGTAGGTGACAGCACCTGGCCCCTATGCCCACCGGCAGATCTCACCCACCCAGCCTTCCAGTTCCTCCACCTGGGCCCTCACTTGCAGCTTGGCCAGTCTATAAGACAGTGCCCAAGAGGAGGGGCAGCCCCAACCCGGAGGGGTCAAGCCAGGGGTACTGGCTGAAGGTGGAAGAGGGAAGAGAAGAGGCTCGGGATGGGGAGATGTCAGGGGGGCAGGATCAGGCCAGGATGCCTGAGAGAAGCCCCGCAAGCTGTGACCGGAAGAAAAAAGACATTTAAAAAAAAATATATATATATACATTTCAAAAGGTAGGGACAGTCGGGGATACATAAATAAAACTAAAAACTATTAAATATAATAAAATCAGAAGCAAAGTGTAAGAAGCAAGCATTACAGATATATCAAAATAAGTTATTCACAGCTCTATATGTAAGAATGCCTGAGCAAACAGACAGGTCTTTAAGCGGCTCTTAAAAACCTTAACTGAAGGGGCCTCCCTAACAGTTGATGGAAGCGAATTCCACAGGACAGGGCCAGCGACACTAAACGCCCTGTCGCCAGCAGTTTTTAACTTTGTCCTGGGAATCGCAAGGAGGCCCCTAGAGGAATAATGGAGGGAGTGGACAGGAGCGGCAGGTGTAAGGAGGTTAGCCAGATAGCCAGGGCCTCGTCCATGCAGGGCCTTAAAGGTGAGCAAGCCCACCTTGACGAGAATCCAACAGAGTTCTGAGTGTACATTGACATTTTTGAATGCACGCTCGTAACTTTGGTAATTTTCAATATTTAAAAAAAAAAAATTCAATACAGCCATTTTTTCGCACCACGTCATGAACGTGAGAGCCGTCATTTTTCTTATCCTAGCCAAAATGTGTTTTTGCATTTGTGGTGCTAATTCACCTTTCAGGCAGGAGTTGAAAATTTCTCCACCATTGTTCATGAGGTGGGTCATAACCATAAGAAGGGTATGTTGAAAATTTGGGGTAAAAATATTTTAAAAAACCCCACAAAGTTATGAGCGTACATTAACATTTTTCAACGCGCACTGGTAACGTTGTTAATTTTCTATATTTTGACCCCAAATTTCCAATGTAGCTGTTTTTTCATACCACCTCATGAATGTGACAGGCTGACAGCTGTCATTTTTCTGATTCAGGCCAAAATTTGTTTTCATACTTTTGGCATGAAATGACATTTCAGCCACTGTTTTATGAATGACACCTGTCATGTTTGGGCGGAGTGCTCATAAAAAGACTATGATGAAAATTTGGGGTTAAAACGTGAAAAAACAACCAAGTTCTGAAGAAATGTTGACTTGTTCTAATGTTTACACATAACTTTATTTTTGCAGATTTTGGCCCCTAATGTTCAACATATCCCTTGTGTTACCCCACCTCCTGAACATGGCAGGTGTCATTTTTCAAATCCCTTCCAAAATTTGTTTTCACAGTCGCACTGCAAAATCACCTTTCAGACAGGATTTAAAAAATACCGCCTGTCTTGATCATAGCATCAGGTCATAAAAAGAGTGTTGGGAATTTGGGGTCAAAATGCAGGAGCCCACTGAAAATGAGATACTGCCTCTCAGCTACCCTATGCTGGGTAAATACAATCTAAACATGCGTAAAAGCAGGGCACCACTGAAAATGACATATTACATCTCATCTGGTCTATCTTGCGTAAACATTCAGTGACAAGCACTTGTCAATGCCGAATGTTTGCTTGCTGGTATTAGCATTGGAAATGCAGGAGTTAGAGAGATGCAGAATAGGAATGACAGTGAAGTTTTGAACTTCACGTCAAGCCCACCTCCACCCTGCAGAGATGGACAGGCATTGGGGTATGCGTTTGGGTCGTCGCTCACGACGTTCATGCCATTTCACTTCACCCTATCCTGCAGATACTGACACATGTTGAGGTGTGCCTTGGGATGTTCAGCTTTACAGTCACCCCATTCCAAAAGGACATACACTGAAATGGGTGCAGTATAGGAGAATGGGGTGAATTCTGGGGCCGAAGAGTCCAAGGCACACCCGGATGCCTGTCACTGGCTGCAGGGTGGTGGGGCGAGGAATGGCATGAGCATTACAGTTGGCAATCCAAAGGCACACCCCTGATGCCTGTCAGTCTGTACAGGGTGGGACATTATGTTAGAAACCCTAATGCCCCGGACGTTTGTTATTATTTGCACTACAAATTTTCAATATGGCCTTTTTGTGACCCCCACCTCATGAAAGCATTTGGGACCTCTTCTCATTAACAGTGGCACTGTGATTTTGTTAATGTGTCCTAAACTTTGAGTTCCCACAGCAACCGTGCCATTCTGTGCCAGATGTACGAAAACACAGATTGGGCAGGATGTGAAAAATGACAGCTATACCATTTATAGGAAGGTGTGAAGAGATGGCAATGTTGAAAATCTGTAGTGAAAATATTAAAAAATACTCAAACTTCTGGGCTTACATGACAACTGCGCAATGCATGCGCATAACACAGTCATTTAGTGGAATTTTTTCACCAAATTTTCAACATAGGCATTTTGTGACCTCTGCTCCTGAACAGTGTCACTATGATTTTCATAATCTGTCCCAAACATTGATTTCCCACAGTGAACACACTATTCTGCGGCAGATGAGTAAATGCATATTTTGGGCAGGATATGAAAAATGACAGCTGTACTGTTCATAAGGAGGTGTGAAAAAATGCCAATGTTGAAAATCTGGAGTGAAAATATTACAAATGCACGAAATTATGAGGATGCGTGGAAACTGCGCAATGTACGCTCATAATACAGTCATTTCATGGACTTTTGTCACAAAATTTTCAACACAGGCATTTTAGCACCTCTGCTCATGAACAGTGTCACTGTGATTTTTTTTTAATCTGTCCAGAACACTGACTTCCCACAGCGACCACGCTATTCTGCGCCGGAAGCACGAAAACACATTTCAGACAGGACATGAAAAATGACAGCTGTACTGGTCATAAGGAAGTGTGGAAAATGCCAATGTTGAAAATCTGGAGTGAAAATATTACAAATTCGCGGAGTTATGAGCGTTCGTGGAAACTGCTCAACGCATGCTCGTAACACAGTCATTTTATGGACTTTTGTCACCAAATTTTCAACATAGGCATTTTAGGACTTCTTCTCATGAACAGCATTACTATGATTTTCTTACTGTGTCCCAAACACTGATTTCCCAGAGTGACCATGCTATTCTGCGTCGGAACTGCGAAAACACATTTCGATCAGGATGTGAAAAATGACAGCCATACTGTTCATAAGGAGGAGTGGAAAATGGCAATGTTGAAAATCTGGAGTGAAAATATTGCAAATTCGTGAAGTTACGAGTATGCATGGAAACTGCGCAACGCACGCTTGTAAAACCGTCATTTTTTGGATTTTTTTCACCAAATTTGCAACATAGGCTTTTTGAGAGCTCACCTCATGAACACTGGAACTGTCATTTCATTAATCAGTCGTAAAAGGTGATTCCACACAGTGATCGCGAAATCACCTTTCGGGACCGAATAACGCAATGACAGTGGCTGAATTCATGAGGAGGGGTCCCAATAAACCAATGTGGAAAATTTGGTGCCAAACTTCCCAGAAATGCCTGAGATATGCACCAAAGTTGAAAAACCCCTATTTATGCCGTTATACAGCTTACCAGCATTTCTTCAGTTCGCGGTCAGCTTTGAAGAGTGCAGACGTGTTTCCGGTCCACCGAAGATCGTCACGCCAGGCTCTAGAGGTAAGTATGGGGTGGGGAGGTGGGGAGGTAGGTGTGCAGTGGGTGGGTGTGGGTTGGGGAGGGGTGGCGACGGTGTGGGACCCGTTTCCTTTCTTTCAGAAGAAAAAAAAAATAAAAGACATCGCGGGAAGGTTTTTTTTTTGAGCACTTTCCGCACACTGGGTGGGCTCCCAGTGTACCACCTGCACTGCCCACGGGGTGGGGATTTAGGCGTGCAGGGACTGTTTGGGGGGCATGATGCTGAGGGATGGGCACCCCTCGGCACACAACAAATGGGGAGGGGGTTACATTACTGACGGGGAGCGGGTTTCCCATCGGCAAATGAACTGGCCGTGAGGCATGCCAATAGGGACTGGCCACACCCATTGGCTTTCATGGGGCTGTGAGGCGGCGGCTTAAAATGTTACACTAGGCAAAGTACCACCCTGCAGTGACGGGTTGCTCTCTCATTGCAGCAGAATGGCTGACGCTGCAATGATGAGGTGGCCCCTCATTGCAGCAGCTAAATTAATGTCATCAGCACAGTGTGCCTGCATTGGTCCACCAGTGCCAAGCCCCCAAATACAGTGCCACCGTTGACTGCCACAGTGCCGCACCTCCACAACCCGCTTCTTTCCTAAGTTGCCGCATAATGTTTCTTGCGCATGCGCGCAAGCAAACATAAAAATGTGTACAAGCAAGAAACAGTACAACAGAAATGCAAGCAGCGAACAGTCGGCATTGACAAATGCTGTTTGAGTTAGTGGCCTTCTCTACCCACACCCCCATAATAAATTAAACAAAAACACAGGGGTTGTAGGTGGCGAAATACCCAAATCAAGCAAACTGATAAAAAGCAGAACCAAGCAACCTAACCCTAAATAGTATAATTAGCGTAGCATGCTGGCTGCACTAGTTATGTTGGTCTCTAGTCCTCCATCAATACCCACCTAGCTCCTTTTAACACCATGGGGCCTTGCCAGTGCAGCTGGGGAGTTAGCACCACTCATGTCAGTTCAGACTTGTAAAGTAAACTGGTTGGGAGCCAGCCAGGGCAGGCAGGGTAAGAATCTGGGATGGGGCATGGCAAAACATATGAGTGGAGGCTCAGTCCATACCTCTTAATTGGCCCTCATTATGAAGGACGTCCCTCATTTTACACCTCAGTAGTGCTTGCTCCCACATCCGTCCTACATTTGTCCCACATTGCAATGGTGCTGCCACATAGAACATGTGCTGTACACTCAGTCTTTATAGCAGAAATTCTTCACGTTATATGATGCTACAGTAAAATTAAACAATTTATCCCTCCAGGGTGTGGGTATACTGGAGGATTTACCACGGCTGGTGTGATTCGGTCACGAGGCGCAGCAGAGTGACTGAACCACACCAGTCGTGTTAAGTCCTCCAGTATACCCACACCCTGGAGGGATAAATTTATATTATACAATGGCAAATGTAGTTTTATTTAATTTTTTTTAGATATTTTGTAAGTAACTGAGGTCCGTACGGTTGGAAGGAGGATGTAATTTTTTTAAATGTTTACCGCTGTGTTTTAGCGAAGCAGCGACAGGACAAATGGCTGCAGTTTCGATTAAAATGAAAGCGACCGGACTGGCACGAGATAAGGTTGGCTGGCACTTTTTCCAGTGGGTACACTGGAGGATTTATCACAGTGGGAAAGGTGCCAGCCAACCAATCAGGATGCAGCATTTGCCACATTCGATTTACCACGTTGTATAATAAACTTTAAACAACTACAAGCCCTTGTTTCCAGTGTTTTGAGCATGCATCCTCATGTTTGATGATGTGTACCTCATTTTGAGGGTCAGTGCCCCACACTGGCCTTTTTGAGTATCCATGTCCAACTATCCCAGGGATAGAAGGTTGCGAGTAGTATGACTAAGACTGGGCTAAGGGGGGGATCATTTAAGTAGTACTACTATAACTGTCTGTCTACAAACAAAATAAAATGATTACTAAGGACATACAGGCCTGGCCCAGCGGACCTCTCCCCACCTCCTGTAGGGTCTCATCATCTCCGAGTGACTGATTCTTACACTTCTGTGTTGCATCAGACTGGCACCGGAATGCAGCCTCGCGTCCATGGCTGCGCCGGCTCTCTTTCCAACCAACCCACCCAATGACTCACTCTCACCTCTCTGCAAGAATCTACTCTGCAGTGCTACTTGCTTGCTCCAGCCACTCCAACCAGTTCAAGACCACACCATCCAAACTGACTCTGACCAGCGACCTCTCATCAACTGAATGGTAGTTTACTCACCTGGTAACGGTGATTAAAAGAGCACCTTCTTACAGCACTCCGTTCTTTTGTGCGTCAGCCTGAGAGGAGAGCCAGAGATTACCCACGTGCGGAGACTTGGAGTGCTGTAAGAAGGTACGATAGATAATGCAACCTAATGCCATTGCACTCATGGCCTATTCATTGCTGTAGTGACTCTTTCATGCAGGCAGCATCAACACATGCAAGCAGGCTGCTTCCCACTCCCGCACCAACACGTCTGCCACCATGCAGCCTTAGGTGACACAGAGTAGAGGCGAATGAAAGTGAAACTGTGTCAGGATTGTCAGCTGCTCAATTACAGCACATGTACTCAAGTGGTAGCCCCACCACAGCCTGCAAGCAGTGCTGGGGAGGGGGTAACGTTAAGTCCATCACCAGACAAAAGTGTGTTATTTAACATAGCATCAAGATTTGGGATGGGGACTGTCTGGTGACAGAAGAGAATCAGTGCCCTGTCCATTACATTCAGCCAGTAAATACCCTTTTTTCCTGACTGACAAAAGGGATAAACTGCCACTGAAACTGCCTTGTTTCCTGCAGTAACTCTCCTGCAGCATGCTGCAGAATTGGGTTTCATCCTGGTGAGCTTCACTGTATTTTGTTTGTGTTCTCTCCCTCACCTCTCAAGCTGTTGTGACTTGTTAGGCAGAGACAGCCCCAGGACTGTGAGACTCGAAAGCTGATTCTGAAGTCAGTGTTAAGCAGAGAGGTAGTTAGGTAGAAGCAGTCAGCCAGGGAGGCCAAGTTAGCAGGAGCTGCGACCAGTGGGAAGGGGGGACTCGCAGAGTGAAAACTGAACAGCTGGTTACTGGGACAAAGCATGTATGGGCAGGGAGGAGGCAACAGGGCACTTGTGTGCAGAAACGGACTCACACCGAATCAGCCTGTGGGTCTCCTGTGGCAGACCAATGGCAAGCATTACAATAAGGACTGAAGGGCAGTTACACAGCCTTTAGAGAAAAATATGCATCCTCCCTGGAAATTCAGGTCTCACTTTATAATGCTTAACACGAACATTATCAAACGATGGCTAGGTTAGCACATTTTACACAAAACAAATGAGCACAGATAAATCAGTGAACAAACAAATTCTCCAGGAAGGACCATGAACCTTTTGCAGCCACCGCCCTAAGTGAGAAATGTGGCAAATGAGTTTGGTGACAGCTGGACTGGACATGAGCACCATCCCAAAATATAGTGCCTTGAAATGATACTCTGTCAACCCTCTCAGCCCATTCTAAATTAAAAATTCAATATTAAATATGTACTGTATGTCAAATGGTCACTTACAACTGGAGCTGCCTACCGCAGAAGTGTAGATATAATACAGTCCTCACCCTCCAACTTCTCTGTAGTCAAGCACCAACCACCTCAGCCATCAGACTGTTGACAGTGACTGCCACTATGGAGTAGTGGTAGAGCTGCTGCCTTTGGGGCCAAAGGTACCAGGTTTGATACCTGGGGTGTGGGTGGGGTTGAGGGACCTTGGCAGAGAGGCTGGAGGGATTGGCTAGTGGGCTGTGGGAGGCTGGAAACTGTGCTTGGCCTGGTACTGTGGTAAAAGTACTCTCAAATTTCTTTGGTCAGGGGCAAGGGGCAACAGACTTCTAGGAAAACAAACTGAACTTACAAGCTCAAATGGGCAGACTGGGTGGGCCATAGGCCCTTATCTGCTGACACTGTCTATGTATCTATGTATCTAAGCTTTAATAAGAGAGTAAGGAGAACCCACTGTAGCTTAATGTTTCAGTCAACAATGAAGTTGAAAGATGGGGTGAGCAAGATGGTGCCAGGCTGTTAGGAATGTGTTGCAGCCACTCCTGAACTCTCCAACCGCATTCTCATTGAACTGGAAAGACAGATTCACTGGATGGCATACAGTATGTAGCCCCTGAAATAAAAATCTATTTGGAATCTGAATAGAACTCTCTGACTGCTTTTAGTGCCTTCCCTCTGGACTCTGTTAAACTTCATGAAAACCATTGCACTACACTGAACTACAAGCTTGTCAGTCTGACCTCCATCGTGAGGAAGCCTGATGGAATCACTAATCAAAGAGGACCTTGTGGACTACCTAGACAGCAACGGGCTCCAGGAGAGTAAACAATGTGGTTTCGTGGCAGGAAGGTCTTGTCAAACTAACCTGATTTTTTTTTCTTTGACTGGGTGACCAAGGAAGTAGACAAGAGCCACGCTGTGGATTTGCTGTACTTTGACTTCAGCAAGGCTTTTGATTTGGTACCCCACAAAAGGTTGCTCAGAAAGATGGAAGACCTGGGAGCAGATAAAACCAGAGTGAACTGGGTAGATAGTTGGCTAGAAGGGAGGCAGCAGAGGGTGGTGATCAATGGGGTTAAATCAGAGGAAAGGGAGGTTACGAGCAGGGCTCCACAGAGATCTGTCTTGGGTCTGGTCCTCTTCATAGTATCATAGTAATGTGTCGGCAGAAAAGGACCATCCTGGTCCACCTAGTCTGCCCCTTTCTCAGCTGCCCTACTTGTCTCCACTTCCCAGGGATATTTTCCTCTGCCCACTAGCCAACCCCTTGTGTCTGTCCCACACCCTCTTGAATTCCTCCACTGTTTCTGCATGTAACCCCTAGATGGCGCTATCCCAGGGGCTACTACCCCTGCCTGATTTGCCACTAACAGGTTGAGGGGCCTGGATCCAATGGCGGGTGCCTCCACCCAGAGGTCAGGGTTTGCAATAGTTAAACTAACTTGGTCACAGCCCTCTGGGACACTGCAACCCCCCTTTCTTCCCACTAGTGGCCCACACAATATATCAGAATTACCTTCAGAGTATACACTTACCCCAGGTCTGGTTCCGGCACTGGGACCTCCTGTGAAATGAGATACAGTGCAACAATCACAGTACAGTACTTTAACATAGACAAATACCTCAGGCAGTATAACTTTGCTGAAACAAGCAGCTCTGATTTATTTAGGGGATATAACAAGGACAGGGGAAATCAGGTTAATTAGCTTATCACTCTAATAATTCACTCTATGGCTCTGTGCACAGGCCTATCCCTATCAGTTACTGTCCCTGGGTACCCAAGCCCTAGTGGCTAGTCCAAACCGTGGCAGCTGGTAGGGCCCTTTCACACAGAGAAAAGGAGAATTAAACAGTCAGCAGTACAGTAATTCCATTTGGATTTAATGTGGCAATTCAACAGGGAGCGACCTGAATTAGTACTCACGACCTCCAAATAAGATAGGGTCCTTCAATGTCAGCAGGGCTCACTTGAGGTACACAAACCTCTCACACATCCATATAAAGAGAAGCACTATACCAGGCAGGGCTGCATCTGTATCCCAACAAGAATTACTGCACAATACCCGGGAGAACACACAGCAGATTCAGTTCCTGACAGACAGAGTGCAATTTTCAGCAATTCCTCCAGTCTTCTACAGGGTGAGCCTGGTTTCTACTCTTCAGAGATCCTTTGATTCTTTTCACAGGACGGATTCAGTCCTAACAAGCTGTTACACAAGCTGCAGACCGGAACTCTGGGCCTTACACACATTTTTTTGACTAAAACTGCACACTGAAAAAGCACAGGGCTCCTTCCTTCTTCACTGCCAAAGCTCAACTGAAACTCCAACCGACAAAACCGGGCACTTCCTTTGAGTTCCTCCCAGTTCTTGACTGGATTGGCTGTCACTCACAATAGACTGCTGCTGTTGGTCCAAAAAGGCACTGAAGTCTAAACTACATCTCCCAGAGTCACTGCCCATACAATCCTCTTGTGGCTGGCTCAGATTATGAGTCCAAGTTCTGATTCGTCAAGGCACCATTTTAGAGCTAGCTACCCCACACTGATTGGTCCAGTTCAGCAGTTCAAAACTAGAATGGGAACTAGCAGACACAGTTCTGACTGCAAAGAAAGCAGGTTAGACAAACTGTAATTTCATTATTACTCTAAATAATTTCTGGCAAACAGTTACATCTTTCAGATAGGTTCCTTTGCACTCCTAGTGACTGCAAAATGGAGTGAATTGCAGCAGCTTGAGTGGTACTCAATCAAAGAAACACACAGTCCCCATACAAACTAAATATGTCTGCAAGCAGACAGCTCTTAAAGAGACAGTACCAGAGGTTCTAAAACACTCACTGATAAATGTTAAACGCCAAACACCATTCAGGCTTGGAGCATTCAAGCAAGCTCCTGAAGTCTTTTGGGAACCCCCATTTGCAGGGGTTACACCCTTCTGGCCTGGGAAAGCTTGACGTCCGCCGTAAAGCAAGTATATAAGTTTCAACTGCAACCATATACATTTGCATTAGGCTCATACTGTAATCATCAGTCAATATATCATTTTACCAAGAACACATTTCTGAAACATTGCAGTACGTCACTCTTTACACAGTATTACATACATTGTACCATAACTCAAGTTATTACCTCTTGTACATGAAACCTGAAGAGAGGGCCCTTCCTATCAGTTACCTTGGGGCTGGATGGGGCAAGGGCACCATACATAGAGGCAACACAAGTAACTTGGAGTTAGCACTGATGCTCAGTTTGGGCAATGAGCTGGGACACATACATCCTTTATGGACAACATTGAGAGGCAAGTCCACAGGCCTCCCAAGTGAATCATAACTGAGGTGCACCACAGGCTTTACAGCTCGACCAGTCTTTCTAGGGGAACTGTTATAGTCTCTGCACCTGAGCCTCATTTTCAGCATTGTCCTCACTTGTCAGGGAGTCTCCATGTGGGGTAGAGAGGCTAGAACTTGGGGCACTTTCAGCTCCAGGAGTTACAGTTTCTGAGTCCACAACATTTGGCTCTGCATGGAGAGCTTTCAGACACTGGCAGTGGACTGTCAGGGCACTCAAAATACTCTTCTTGTTCGGGTGTATCACCAGTCTGCCCCAATCTATCATTTTCCTCCCTGAAAGCTCAAACAGTTCAACCATGCACAATGATTCCATTTCATCTGATCTGATGCTTTGCACTTCACTTTCTGGGAGCATTGGCTCAGGGATGAAGCTGGGGCTTAGACAGTCCAGAAGGCCCAGCTTCATCTCCAGTATTGACTAGGGATTGCCTCAAACAATTGACTCAGTTCGTAAGAAGGATAGTACTCAAAGTCACTCTCACTTTCTTCCGATATGGACTGACAGTCATGCTCAACTGGGACTTGTGGAGGGAACACTTTAACTTTGCTTCTGTAGGTGCAGACTTTCTTGATCTTTTCTTAGCAGCAGCTCTAGTCACTGGTCCAGAGGGCATCTTCTAGGGCTCAGACTCAATTAAGATTTGTCCAATGGGCAAATGATTTCTATGCATTGTTTTACATCTTTGAATTATTCTCAGGCCTTACTTTGTACACTGGCAGATCATCTAGTTTGCTCACCACAATGTGAGGGAGATGGTGCCATCTGTCAGCAATCTTGTGCTTGCCATGCAGTCCCAGATTTCTTAGAATACCCGATCTCCTCCTGGAGTTCCTGTGCTTTCACCTTTTATCATACCTTTCTTTGTTGGCCAGATTTCTTTTGGCAGCCATGGTTTGAGCCAGTTGGTGCATGAGTTAGCTGGGCCTTTAACTTTGCACATACTGTAAATAGTTGTCAGCTTGAACCCCATCAGGAGAGACCCCAAAACACACATCTACTGGTAGTCGAGCTTCTTCCAAACATCAGGTGGTAGGGGAGAATCCAGTGGCATCACTTTTGGTGCAGTTATAAGCATGTACCAGGGTGCTAATTTGTTGGCTCCATCTAGGCTTGTCCTTTGGGTGCAGGGTGCCCAGCATATCTAGCAAAGTGCGGTTGAAACGTTCAGGCTGTGGGTCCCCTGGGGTGGTAAGGGAGTGGTTCTGGACTTTCGCATCTCCCCACAGAGAAAGCATCTCTTTGATCAGACGACTCTCAAAGTCTCTCCTTGATCAGAATGGATTCTTTGTGAGCCCCATAGTGAACAAAAAGTTTTCTACAAGTACTTTGGCCACAGTGGATGCTTTCTGGTCTTTGGTGGGAAAGCTTGGGCATATCTCGTGAAATGGTCAGTGACCACCAGCACATTACTGATATTTCTTTGATCTGACTCCAAACTCAGAAAATCAATACAGACCAGCTCCATGGGTGCACTGGTGGTGATGTTAACAAGGGGCAGCCCTCTGGGGCAAAGCTTTCCTCTGTAAGCAGCAACTCAAGTTCGAATGTGTTGCTCACATCAGCCCCATCTTAGGCCAATAGAATCTGGATCTCACCAAGTCAAGTGTTCTGTCTATACCAAGGTGTCCCATGTGGTTGTGCAAGGACCTCAGTACTGAGTCTCAAAGGCAGTGGGCAGCACTAGTTGTTGTTTGTCTACTTGTCCCCTCTGTCTACTGTTTCTCTGTATAACAGTTTATTGATCAGTTTCAACTTAGGACCTTCTTTGTATAACAGTGCAGTTCTCAAATCAGTGGAGCGTAATTTGGACACATCTTTTCCTGCATAGAGGGCTTCTAAAGCTGCTTTGATCATGGGATCGTGGGATTGAGCCCCCGAATACTGTCATTGTCCAGCTGAGGCAGTGCACCAATGTCTATTGCAGAAAAGTGGCAATAAGCAGCAGGTATGCAATTCTCAGAGGCTCCCAAGCAATCCACCATGCAGTCCACTGCGTCCGTGGACATTTGTTCCTCCCTGTCAAACTTCCGCAGAGTGCCCGAATGTCAGGTTCTGCCAATCGGACCCAATCATTCTGGGGAACAGGCCTCCGGAGAGAGCATCAGCATCTATGTGGTTCAGACCTTCGTATCGAGAGCATAGTCATATGTAGATAATGCAGAAAGCCACCTATGGCCAGTGGCATCCAACTTAGCTGAGGTCTGCACATAGGTCAAGGATTATTGTCAGTTTTACTAGTATTTTAGCCCCATACAAGTACTCATGGAATTGGTCAACAATAGCCCACTTCAAAGCTAGGAACTCTAACTTATGTACAGGATAGTTCTTTTCGGATGGGGTCAGGCTTCTACTGGCAAAGGCCACTGGTCTCAGGCCATTCTCATGCTCTTGGTCAACACAGCCCCCAACCCTTGCAAGCTAGCATCAGTGTGCAGGACGAAGGTTTCTTGGATCAGCATAGGCCAGCACTGGAGCATGGGTAAGTTGATATATGATCTCATGAAAAGTAGTCTCACAATCAGGAGTCCAGCGGGCTCCAAATACTTCACTCGGATGAAAATACACTCTTTCAGTCTTGAGGGACGCTGACTTTTGGTATTTTTGTGGGTTGGGGATACCCTTGAGTAAGGTTAAGTAAAGGGCGGATCACTCTTGAATAGTCCTTGATGAAGGCCCGATAATAACCACAGAATCCCAGGAATCTTTGCAGTTCTTTTAGATTTTTGGGCTGTGGCCAGATGGTCAAGGCCTCAACTTTACTTGGGTCGGTCTCTATTCCCTCGTGGATACTATGTGTCCCACATACTTTACTGATGTTTGAAAGAATTGACACTTATCAATGGACAGTTTAGGCCAAAGTCCTCCAGTCGGTCCAATACCTTAAATAATCTGCTCATGTTCCTCCAGTGAGCTGCCAAACACAATAACATCATCTAGGTATACCAGGCACTCTAGTAAGTTCATGTCCCCTACTGCACGCTCCATCAATCGTTGAAAAGTGGCTGGGGCACCTGAAATCCCTTGAGGCATCCTCATGAATTCATAGAAGCCAAGCGGACAGATAAAGGCCGTCTTCTCACGGTCCTCTGGGGCCATCGGGATCTGGTAGTACCCACTGCGGAGATCCAGCACAGAGAACCACTTGCTCCCGTTTAGGCAGTCCAAGCATCCTGAATGCGGGCATTGTGTACTGATCAGAGATAGTCCGCGGTTTAAGGTGCGATAATCCACACACATCCTTACTGTTCCATTCTTTTCCTCACTACCACAATGGGGAAGCATAAGGGCTTCTGGATTCTTGTATTACACCAGCAGCTAACATCTCTTGCAGATGCCGTCCTCACATCATCTATGTCAGCAGGTGCCAGGCGTCGAGACCTCTCACGAAATGGTCTTCGTCATGCAGCGGATATTGTGCTCAGCTCCTTGCACGCATCCCACATCCCATTCCTTTAAAGAAAACACCTGGTCTCTCTGGGCAAGCTTCTCACTGATCCTCACTTTCCATTCAGCTGGCAGCGGGAGTCGAAATCAAACAAGTCAGGCGTTACTCTGTCATTCTTCCTTGAACTCTTGCTGCTGGGTAGCACTGCAGTGTCTGCACAATGCACATTAGCCAGGATGCAACCTCTGTTTACTCGAATGTCTCTTTCAGACACATTATGAACTTGGACCATTACCCTTCTGGCATAAGCATGGGCTCTAGCGGGCAAAATACTAAGGCTGACCAGCAGTCCCTCTGGCAATTTTCCATTGCCTGGTGCATCCAACATTAATATTTTATTCTTAACATCCTTTCTGATACGGACCTCTCCCTGTAAGGTACACTGGGCATTTGGCGCCAGGATCAGAGACTCAGGATCCTTCTTCCATACAATTCTGACCGGTTCCTCTGGTTCTATTTTTCAGCACTCTCTGTGCCTCATAGGCCTTCTTATTAAAGCCGGAACTCTTAAAGCTCTACTAGTCTTTGACCCTGTTTTTCATAACACAACTGTGCCAGCCTTTGAACATATGAGCATTTGTTCCAATCAACAAGGACACCATCATACAGTCCAGTGGGGGACACACTAAGGCTAGGGTCTCTACTTGTTCGCCACTCCAGCCACGGAGGTGGGGAAAGACAGCCAAATTCGGATATACCCGGAATAGGGGTAGGCCTTCTCACTTAACCCCATACATGCAGTCCTTCTAATGGTTGTAAGTGACGTCTGACAAATGCTTCTGATACCAATCCTGGAACATAATTGTCACTTGGGAGCCACTGTCTAATACAGCTCTTGTAGACACTCCATTCACCTTTACAGTGGTCTCCATGGAGGGACCCACTATTCTGGACCAGTCTGGAGAGGCGGTAGTGGGGCCTGGGCAACTGACCTTGCCACAAAGGGCGTGAATTAGCATTTTTGGTGCCCTCACTGGGATCATGTCGTGCACCTCTTAACCACTGATTTCTTCTCCGAAGCTCTCCTTGTAGCCTATATGCAACTTTGTCAGTGTCTTTTGGGGACTGGCATTCCCTTTTCATGTGCCCATCTTTCCCACAATTATAGCAAAACATACTTTCTGGAGTTTGAGCTGGCCGAGGCGCCACACTGGGAGCCAGGGCGGGGGTATTACTAACTGGAAACCTGGGTGCCATCTCTGTCTCGGCGTGATAAGCATTTGGAGACATCTCGTCAGTTTCTCCACTTCCATGGTCAAGGAATTGAGTTTGGAGCTGTTATCAGCAGGAGATACATGGGTGGGTACCCACCCCCATAGCAGATGCAGTCGGATATAGGTCAGGGCCCTGCATTGCAGGCGTGGCCTTCATAAAGGGACTGTTTTTGAATTCCGGATCTCTCTCAACAGTTCGCCCCATTGTGGCATATCTTTTCCTTGTCAGAGCACTCATTGACTGTCAACCTCTGCCCCTGAACTTCACCTTGATGGGTCACCTCAGTCACTGGTCGTAGCCACAGCTGTTGGTGCAGGTATCTCCGAGGTGCCTTTTCTCAACTCCTCGAATTTCTCTCATTAACTCATCATGGGAGGTGGGGATTCCAGTCGATTTGCCAGGCGTAACTGAAGCAACAGCAGTTCTGAGAAGGGCAGACTTAAGGATTCTGTCCAGTCTGGTTCGGTCCAGTTCAATCGCTGGCAAACTACCCTTTCTGAGGCATTCTTGCAACAATTTTTCCAGCCGAGAGACATACACAGACAACAACTCCCTTGGTACTGTTATGCATTTCTTACTCTCCACCATAGGTCCTCATCAGAATCTGGGCTCCCATACACATTCTCCAAGGCCTCAAGATAGGCCTGTGCAGTCGCTTCAGGGTTACTGGCCCGTTTAGCACGGATGGTAGCCAGGGCAGGACCTCGGAGGCTCTCCACTAACCCTCTCTTTGGCTTTTGCATACGGTGCCATTCCTAGCACTTGGGCACACAATAGTCTATCCAGGTCTCCCCAGTCATCCTCCTTGGGGGTGGGGAGGGTGCCAGAGAAGATCCTCAACCTCGGTAAGAGTCGTGACTAATGGCAGGTGCAGAAATAGGAGTCTGCATTGGTTCAGCCACCATTACGGGCACTGGAGCAGGAGAGGGTGTTGGGGGAGGAACACCCCCAGGTGGCAAGAATAGTTTCTTCAAGTCCTCCACAGTTTTCCCCTCTCCCAGCAACCATTCAGCAAATTTCTCCTCAAAAGTTTCAGATAGTGGTGGGGGCTGATTCCCCCCCGGGTCTTTACTGTCCTTAGTTATCACTCTCCAAGCAGTGAGGGCTCCCTCTGGGGTAATGGTCTGTGGCACTTTGGAGCTATCTATGGGATCCTTAAACTCTACTAGGGCCAGGAAAGTGTGGGTGAGCAGATTAGCATGCGACCCACCACCACAGGGTTTTGTAAACCTTCCACCTTGGAAAGTACTCCCTGCACAGTGTCCGTATTGATACAGGGGATGTCCAGGATAAGCATAGCATTTGGGGGCTCATCTCCCCAGTACACCACTCCACCAGCCGGTGCACAGCCACTCTGTCGGGTACCCATTTTTTCTTAACAGTGGTTCAGAATATGGCCACTAGAGGACACACAATCCCAGCGGTGAGCCTCCAAGATGTAACCCCTAGATGGCGCTATCCCAGGGGCTACACCCCTGCCTGATTTGCCACTAACAGGTTGAGGGCCTGGATCCAATGGCGGGTGCCTCCACCCAGAGGTCAGGGTTTGCAATAGTTAAACTAACTTGGTCACAGCCCTCTGGGACACTGCAACCCCTTTCTTCCCACTAGTGGCCCACACAATATATCAGAATTACCTTCAGAGTATACACTTACCCCCAGGTCTGGTTCCGCACTGGGACCTCCTGTGAAATGAGATACAGTGCAACAATCACAGTACAGTACTTTAACATAGACAAATACCTCAGGCAGTATAACTTTGCTGAAACAAGCAGCTCTGATTTATTTAGGGGATATAACAAGGACAGGGGAAATCAGGTTAATTAGCTTATCACTCTAATAATTCTACCTATGGCTCTGTGCACAGGCCTATCCCTATCAGTTACTGTCCCTGGGTACCCAAGCCCTAGTGGCTAGTCCAAACCTGTAGCAGCTGGTAGGGGCCTTTCACACAGAGAAAAGGAGAATTAAACAGTCAGCAGTACAGTAATTCCATTTGGATTTAATGTGGCAATTCAACAGGAAGCGACCCTGAATTAGTACTCATGACCTCCAAATAAGATAGGGTCCTTCAATGTCAGCAGGGCTCACTTGAGGTACACAAACCTCTTCACACATCCATATAAAAGAAAGCACTATACCAGGCAGGCTGCATCTGTATCCCGATCGCAATACTGCACAATACCCGGGAGAACACACAGCAGATTCAGTTCCTGACAGACAGAGTGCAATTTTCAGCAATTCCTCCAGTCTTCTACAGGGTGAGCCTGGTTTCTACTCTTCAGAGATCCTTTGATTCTTTTCACAGGACATGATTCAGTCCTAACAAGCTGTTACACAAGCTGCAGACCGAACTCTGGGCCTTACACACATTTTTGACTAAAACTGCACACTGAAAAAGCACAGGGCTCCTTCCTTCTTCACTGCCAAAGCTCAACTGAAACTCCAACCGACAAAACCGGCACTTCCTTTGAGTTCCTCCCAGTTCTTGACTGGATTGGCTGTCACTCACAATAGACTGCTGTGTGGTCCAAAAGGCACTGAAGTCTAAACTTACATCTCCCAGAGTCACTGCCCATACAATCCTCTTGTGGCTGGCTCAGATTATGAGTCCAAGTTCTGATTCGTCCAAGGCACCATTTTAGAGCTAGCTTACCCCACACTGATTGGTCCAGTTCAGCAGTTCAAAACTAGAATGGGGAACTAGCAGACACAGTTCTGACTGCAAAGAAAGCAGGTTAGACAAACTGTAATTTCATTATTACTCTAAATAATTTCTGGCAAACAGTTACATCTTTCAGATAGGTTCCTTTGCACTCCTAGTGACTGCAAAAATGGAGTGAATTGGCAGCAGCTTGAGTGGTACTCAATCAAAGAAACACACAGTCCCCCATACAAACTAAATATGTCTGCAAGCAGACAGCTCTTAAAGAGACAGTACCAGCGGTTCTAAAAACACTCACTGATAAATGGCTTAAACGCCAAACACCATTCAGGCTTGGAGCATTCAAGCAAGCTCCTGGAAGTCTTTTGGGAACCCCCATTTGCAGGGGGGTTACATGCACATACCACCTCATTAGGTAATCTGTTCCAAGGTTCCACCACCCTCTCAGTGAAATAGCATCTCCTTACATTGCACTTAAATCTTCCCCTTCCAGTCTTAAATTATGACCCCTTGTTTTAACTCCTACTTTCCTTTTGAATAAGCTACCTTCATTCACTAGATTTATTTCTTCATATACTTAAAAGTCTCTATCATGTCACCTCTATCTCTTCTAACCTCCAGCTGGTATAGATTTAATTCTCTCCAACATGTTCATTAGTGACATTGGTGAGGGAATACATGGCAGGCTATGTCTTTTTGCAGATGAAACAAAGCAATGTGAGAGGGTGGATAGTGATGAGAGAACAAGGAATATACAGAGGGACCTACAAAAACTAGACGGTGGTCAAAGGTCTGGCAGTTAAAATTCGATGCCAAAAAAAGCAAGGTAATGCACCTTCGGTTCAGTTCAGTTTATTGTGAAGGGATAAGAATCCGTTGAGCAAGCTCATTTGCAAGGATGTCCCTTGTGAAATGTACAAATATATACAGCAAAAATATACAGCAAAACCACCTAGGGAAAAGGAACCCCAAGACAGAATACTGGATGGGTGGGGTGAGACTTAGCACTACGGAAGAGTAACGGGATCTAGGAGTTATCATCAGTAATTCCCTTAAACAAATGAGCCAGTGCAACAACGCCTATAGCAAGGCTAAGAAGATGTTAGGGTGTATCAGGAGGGGTATTGATAGCAGAAGAAAAGAGGTGATGTTTCCCCTACACAGATCCCTGGTGAGGCTTCACCTGGAGTACTGTGTCCAGTTCTAGAGTCCTCACCTCAGAAAGGACAGGGATAGGTTGGAAACAGTGCGGCGCAGAGTCACAAAAATGATTCAGGGCCAGCAGGGCCGATCCTATGAGGAGCGCCTCAAGGCACTAAATATGTACTCACTGGAGACCGGAAGGGAGAGGGGAGATATGATAGAGACCCTGAAGTTCATAAAGGAATTAACAAGGTAAACTGTGGGGAATTACTTACCCCGAATACCAACTCGAGGTCTTAAGTGGAAATTAACAGGAGGGAGGTTCAGGAGGGATGTAAGGAAGTACTTCTTTACAGAAAGGGTGGTGGAACCTTGGAACAGTCTGATGGCTGAGGTGGTGGGTGCAAACACAGTCAGGGAATTCAAGCAGGCATGGGACAGAATGATGGGAATAGTGGTTACCTGGGGCAACAAAACCAGGAAGGAGACTGGGGATAGGACGGAGAGGGTTTGAACCCTGGAGGAACAACAGGTTCCAGGGAAGGTTCCAGAGATTACAAGGAATATAGGTAAACTAAATGGACCTTTTGGTATTTTTCTGCCATAATGGTCTATATTTCTATGTTCAGCTACTCACGTGGATTCTGGGAATACCATCCTCAACATGCTACACTGTTGCTGGTAGCTGCTGGAATGGTAAGCCGCAAGGCTGTAGCCTGCCGATGCTGGGCTATGTCCCAGAAAACTAAACTTGCTGAAGAGACGCAGCAGTTCTTCTCTAAGGCAACCAGCTGCTGTGAGAAGGCTAAAACTTGACAGTCTGAGTCACCAGAAGTGCCCACACCGAAAAGGTAAACTCCCTGGTTGGAACTCTGCCTAAAAGTGTGAGGTTAGCCACCAGAATCCTCCTCAAGGTATGCTTGCAACAGAAGGCAAGCAAGCAAATTCAGCCGCACTGTAATAGCACTGGCAATACCAGCAATGTTGCCAGTGGACCAACCAAACTCTGCTGAACTGCAGAAACCAAAAGGTTTACACTCTACACAAGTGATAGCACCAGTGACTGTAGAAAAAAATCCATCAGGGACAGGCATCAAATCTATATAGAGGGGTCAATTTTATAAATGAGCAAACAAAAACAACAGCTACTTCCTGCTCTGAATCACATCCCCAGACAACAAAAAACTCAGAGATAGACATTTAATTCGAGCAAAAGTAAAATCAGTTAGCATTCACTGGCCAAAGCCAGTGAGAACTCATGGAGGGAAGGAGCAGGAGGGGGTCAGTCCTGCCAGCCCAGCTGCCCCCTCCCCCAACCTTTGCCTGTCAGTCACACAGGTGAGAGATGTCTTCAAAGAACAGCCACCTGGTCATCGATAATATGAGGGCATCAGAAAACGGCCAGAGGGAGAGTCAGGGCAGGGCAGCTGCGATGAGTCAGGCCACCCAATCTTGACTTCAGCACAGCTTGGGACTGGGAAGCTACACTCACAGTTGGCACAGACTGCTCAGAGAAAGAACTAAGAAGAGACATCACAAGCCAGCAGACAAAGTCACAAAGCAAGGGAAAGTAAAAATAGTACATCTGATTCCACATTATTTGCTAGCCAAAATCAGGACTTTTGGTGTCCTGCATTGTATTACTGTGAGTATCGGGATGGATTCCGTGCTGTTATTCTGCGAGTGTCAGGAGGAGGGATCAAAGTGGGACTGTCCCACAGGATCGGTGACAACTGTAGCACTGTGTAATAATGCTCGTAAGAGACAGATTGTCCAGCTGCTACAGCTGGGAGGGTTTATGCAAATAAAAGGAGCCAGCCACTCTGTGAATGGAATGGTTGGCTCCTTTCAACTACATGCAGTTTACGCACCACAAGAAGAATGAACATTTGTCAATGCCGAATGTTTGCTTGCTGGCATTGGTATTGGTAGTGTAGGAGTTAGAGAGCCACATAATAGGAATGGCAGTGAAGTATTGAACTGAAGCCAACCCCAACACCACCCTGCAGAGACTGACAAGCATTGGGGTGTGTCTTTGGGTCATCAGGCATAACGGCCACGCCATTTCACCACACCCTACCCTGCAGACACCGACAAGTGTTACGTTGTGCCTTGGGGTCTTTGGCCCTTATGCTGACCCCAGTCCATCAGGAAATACGGTGAGATGGGTGCTGTATAAGAGAATGGGGTGAATTTTGGAGCCGAAGAGTCCAAGGCACACCTCAATGCCTCCCACTGGCTGCAGGGTGTGGAATGGTATCAGCATTACAGGCGAGAATCCCAAGTCACACCCCTGATGCCTGTCAATCACTACAGGGTGGGGCGTTATGGTCGGAAACCCTAACGCCTCAGGCATTCGTTAGCATTTTCACTCCAAATTTTCAACATGGGTTTTTTGTGACCCCCACCTTATGAACAGTGGCAATATCAGTTTGTTAGCTGAAAGCTGATGTTGCACAGCGACTATGCCATTTAGCGCCACAGGTGCGAAAACACATTTCGAACAGGATGTGAAAAATGACAGCTGTACTGTTCATGGGGAGGTGCAAAAAATGGCAATGTTGAAAATCTGCAGTGAAAATATTAAAAAAACTGGTGAAGTCACGAGCGTGCATAGAAACTGCGCAACGCACAACCGTAATGCAATTAGTTTGGGGATTTTTTCCAACAGATTGTCAACACAGGCATTCTGGAACCTCCGCTCATGAACAGTGTCACTTTGATTTTCTTAATCTGTCCCGAACAGTGATTTCCCACAGCGACCACGCATTTCTGCACTGGAAGTCCGAAAACACATTTTGGTCATGGTGTGCAAAATGACAGCTGTACTGTTCATAAGGAAGTATGGAAAAATGCCAGTGGTAAAAATCTGGACTGAAAATATTAGAAATGCATGAACTTACAAGGGTGCATGGAAACTGTGCAATGGTCGCTCATAACACAGTCATTTTATGGATTTTTTTTACCAAATTTTTAACATACCCATTTTAACACCTCTGCTCATGAACAGTGTCACTGTGATTTTCTTACTCTGTCCTGAACATTGATTTCGCACACCAACTGTGCCATTGTGCGCTACATGCGCGGAAACACATTTTGTACGAGATGTGAAAAATGACAGCTGTACTGCTTATAAGGAGGTATGGTAAATGGTAATGTTGAAAATCTGGAGTGACAATATTGAAAATTCCACGATCTTACAAGCGTGTATAGGAACAGCATAGCATATGCTAAGTAAAACAGTCATTTTAGAAATTTTTCACCAAATTTTAAACATAGGGTTTTTGGGGGCCTACCTCATGAACTGTGACACTAACGTTTCATAAATCAGTCCAGAAAGGTGATTCCATGCAGTGACCGCGAAATCACCTTTTGGGGCCAATTAACATTATGACAGTGACAGAATTCATGAGGTGGGGTCCCAAAAACCCCATGTTGAACATTTGGTGAAAAAATTCCCAAAAATGCCTGAGATATGCATCGAAGTTGAAAAAACCCTATTTATTCCATTATACAGCTTACCGGCATTTCCTCAGTTCACGGTCGGCTTTGAAGAGTGCAGACGTGTTCCCAGCCCACCGAAGATCGTCTCGCCAGACTCTGGAGGTAAGTATGGGGTGAGGTGGGGGTGTGGGAGGCAAGGTGCGCAGAGGGTGGGCATGGGTGGGAAGAGGGGACTCAGGACAGTCAGCGAGGGAACGTTTTTTCTTGCAGGTTATTTGTTTTTCCAAGACAACGCGGGACTAGTGCCACGCTGGGGTGGGTTCGCAGCGTGACAGCTGGAAGGCTGTTTGAGGGGAGAGTGGAGCCGACGGGGGATTGGGCACCCCTGTCAGCCATACGGACTGTTGCCACGCTGGGGTGGACTCCTAGAGTGGCACCCGGTAGTCTGTTGGGGGGGCAGTGGAGCCAACAGGGATTGGGCACCCCCGTCGGCCTTACGGACCGTTGCCACGCACCTGGAACTCTGTTGGGGGAGAGCACAGCAGAGCCGATGGGGGATTGGGCACCCCCATCGGCCATACAGTGTGTGTGTGGGGGGGAGCGCATGATCACACAATATGCTAATCAGCACTATCTTATTGCTGCTCACTGAAGCGGAGCTCTCCCTTTCATCTGTACGGCACTGCTTTTTCAACTGCTGTCATAGACAGCTGCAGCATTCATTGGTGAACTGTGGCCATGCCTGCAAACACACTGACTGAATTGGAAGACAGGGAGCCACACCTACAAAACTCGGATGATGGCACTATGTTTCTTGCACATGCGTGCAAGCAAACGTAAAAATGCATCAGGATTAGCCTTGCGCCTTGCTGATCTATGGGCTGCCACTGCCAAGCTCATTGCAGCCTGAGTTGCACTGGCCCTGATAATGACACACCTCTGAAATACCATTCCAAAAGACCTGCTGCACAGGTGCCGTACCCGGCCAGCTGGCACCTCATCAAAAAGCCAGAGGTGAGTCCAGTGGACACTTGGGTGACGGGTCTGGCCTTGTGGTGGAAGGGGGCCAGTCGGGAAGGAGAGAAAGATAGAAGCGAAAAAATACATATGGATAAGCCTTAATAATACCATCTTGAACGTTCGGAAAATTTTCTTGTATATTCCATGTATTATCAGTCTGAAACCATGTATTATCAGTGCACAATGATAGTGTGGCATTGGCAGTCGTGTATTACAAGAACATTTTCAGATGGGCCACGATGGCATTATTAAGGCTTATCCATACATTACATAATATTTAGACACAATTCCAGCTGTTTTTCCTTTTATTTTAATTCTCACCCTTATTTTTTTATTACTAAGGACATTTGCATGACAACAGGATCTCTTCCCTATCTGCTCTCACTGCTTGTCTATACCTGGGGAGGTGGTCCAGGATCTGGCAACTTGGCTTCACTGCCAAGAAATGAAAAGTTATGCATATTGGAGCCAAGAATCCCAGGACAGAGTATTACCTGGGTGGAGTCCAGGTATCTACATCAGAGGAGGAGAAGGACCTGGGAGTGATGATCACTAGTGACCTGAAGCACTCCACGCAGTGCAGGAAAGCAGCAGCAAAGGCAAACAAGATGCTGGGATGCATAGCTAGGGGGATCAGTGGTAGGAGAGAGGAGGTTATATTGCCCTTGTACAGGTCACTGGTAAGGCTGCATCTAGAGTATGGTGTGCAGTACTGGTGCCCACACCTCAAAAAGGACATTAACCTGCTGGAGAAGGTACAGAGGAAGGCTACAAAGATGATAGCCAGTCAGCAGGGCAAGGCATATGAGGAGAGGTTGAGGGCACTGAACATGTACTCCCTGGAAGACAGGAGAGAGAGGGGACATGATTGAGACATTCAAGTACCTGAAATGGATACATAAAGTTGATAAGGAAAGTCTCTTTAAGCTGAGTGGCAACCATATCACAAGGGGGCATAGTCTTAAGCTGGAGGGTGGAAGGTTTAGGAGGGAGGTCAGGAGGCACTTCTTCACAGAGCGGGTGGTGGACACTTGGAATGCACTGCCAGAAGAGGTCATCTCGTTGAAGATGGTAGGCAGCTTTAAGAGAGGATGAGATAGGCATGGGGCGAAGGTAAGGACCAGGGGTAGGAAGGATGGGAGGAGTGGGGAGGGAGAGCAGGGACATTAGCTCAAGCTGTGGACCCTACAATATGAGCAGACTTGATAGACCAAATGGCCTACTTCTGTTGGCTTCTTCATATGTTTGTATGTATCTTCGTATACCTGACATCACAATTCTGCTACTGACCTCATAATCTGTTGGCCATGGAGATACTTACAGTATAATGTCACAAACTGGGAACTGTGACGTAAGGTGTAGACAAGCAGCAACAGTAAATAAAGTCTAGGATCAGTGATCTTGTTTTCATGAGACTGCACTCGGAAATGTAGACCCCCCCCACCTCTACCATTTGCCCAGGGTGAAATGGGGGGCAGGCAATAACCTAGGGGTGATTGCTATTTTCTGGCAGTATTGTGATGCTATTTCAAGCCAGGAGCACACCCTGCCTGCAGTTCAGAAGCTAGCTGCTTCACATCCTATAGGGATAACCACCAGCGTGCTTTCTATAAAAGTCTCTGCACCACCCTGGTGGAGCTGCTGTGGCCACTATGTGGAGAGACTGTCTTCTACTGACCTCCTTCTTGAACATACTGACAGTGTGACCCCTTCTTCTGATGGTCCGTGGGTGCAGGTATGGTCCTCACCATTTGGGCCTTTGTCATGTTTTGTCGTCCATCTTCCATTGGTAACAGGGAAAATTGGCACCACCCTGACTTAGTCAAAAAATAGATTTTATTTTGCATCACACTATGTACAGCTCCTGGGATGGCAACTTGGGAACGTGATCATTTATTTAACTTTAAACAAACCTTTCATTATTCACTATACTTTCTTGTTCTTTTTTTTTTTTTTGTACCCCGGTTTTCTCCCGTCGCCATCTCAGTGCGAACGCACACATGTGGAGGCACGTGCACATCACTCTGAAGATGCCCTCCCTTCATATCGCCCCCCCCCCGCCTACACTGTCACCAGACCTCCACCCAGCAATGACGTAACTATGGGGAGGGGGCGACAACCTCCCCGGGAGAGGAGTGCTGCCATTGGGTGGCTCAATCCAGCTCCCTCTCCCCCCATGCTTGCTCCCCAGTGACCAGAGGTTGTTCCCAAACATGGTCGCCGGCGTGGCACAATTCACCATACTTTCAGTCAGTTTAAACCCTGTTTCCATTTCATATTAGCAGTAACACCATGGGACACGGGACACCATTCATGAGGCATAACTTACTTGCAGGACAATGACATTTATTTACAACGTGCAGCATGTGACACCAGTGGAAACAGGATTACGCAGTCAGTGCTCAGGAAAATACTTGTTGAAATTGTAACAAAGATTAGATAAAAAAATAAATACACAGCCCCCTAAAGAAGCCCTAAACAGTGAAATGTTGGAGCCAGGTAATTTAACAAATGAAGCTGATATTCAGGCATGGAAGCATTCTTTTTTTTTTCTTTGAAAGTTTTTTCAAAGACAAAGCAAACTAGCTACCCCACTGCCCTGTAATTTGTTTGAGCATAAACTGCTCTGGGGTTTGCTACCACCCATTCAAAAGGTCAGAAGTTACAACACAGTTTCCTACAGCACACCCGGACTGTACCAAACTGGTTGAAGCCTTAGCCCATTTGAGATCATGGGATTCCAGAATCAACAGTGTAGCCATATGGCTGAACCACTTGAGAGGGAACCTCTGCTACACGCCCTTCACTATGACAAGTGATGCTCTCTCTCTCTCTAGGTCAGAAAGGCTGGCAATCTAAGTCTGGGACTGACAGAAGACCTGTGCCATATCCCACACCTAAGGTTTATAGTGCCTTCCCTTGAACCTGGCAGGTCATCCCCGACCAGTCACAACCACAGCAAGAGCAAATGTATACTCTCCATGTGATCCAGTGGGCTCCAAATCCCCAACACCCTCTGCAGTGCCCCAAGGTTAGGTAGGTTCAGGGGGGCCTACGAAAGTTATGCTAGGGACCCCTAGGTATATCAGGGCAGTTAGGGGAACCCCAAGGGTAGTAGTGGAGAGAAGGAGACCCAGGGAAGTAAGTTAATTCCCCGCCCCCCACACCCACACAACCACACCTACCATACACATTCCAAAAGTTGCCTTCCTAGACTTTTTTTCCCCTTTCTGCTCTCTCTGTGTTCCCTTCCCTTCCCATCCCCTCTTCCCTCTGCCCAAGGCCAACACCTAGTCAGACCAGGCCAAAACCAGTTTGGCCACTCCCCCATGCCTCTGTCCTGCATCCTGCTCCAATGGGGAGTCAGGAAGCAGGCTTCGCTAACCCAGTCCAATCCACTGGCCCAGTCTGAATTCAGACTTGGAACCTTTTTGTCCGCAGGGGATCCCAAGCCAAGAGCTATCCCAGAGGACAGTTCCCAGACCAAAGGCCATCCCAGAGGGCAGTGTCTAGGTCACCAATCTTCCCAAAGGGGGCTAACCCTGGGCACCAAGGCCCAATCATCTGGCAGGTAGCTAGAACCAACCCCAGTCTAGAAAACGCTTTACCCACTGGCCAGTGGGCCAGTTGATCAGTATGGCCATATAGTGTTGAGGACACTAGGGCACATATGCCTGGAGGCTTACCTGAGCTCATGTCCGTAGCTCCTTGGGCATTGCTCCTCTCGGGCTATGCCTAAAGCGGTCCTCCGAGTCCCCAGTAATGGTCTGGCTCCATCAGTTGTGTGTCCTGATCCGGCAGTCTTTAGTGCTGTTTTTTTTTTTCTTATATTTGTCCATTGCAGCAGTGAAGTTTCTTTTTTCCCTCCCTTTGGTGTCCAAGTCTGGCTCTCCTGTGGGTCTTGGTGTGCAGCAACACCCCCTGGCAGTCCAGATGCAGCAGAGTCCTCCCAGTCCTGTGAACTACCCACTCCTAACTCCCAAACAGCAGTGGTGGGAGAGGTTTCTGGTGACAGAGGCAGCATGTATCTGTGGCTCCAATCTGTACGGGGACATGCTCAGCCCAGGAAAGCCAGGTGGGAGCACAACTCCCCAGTCACTTTCTTCACCCTCCCAGCAGTGGCAGCAGCCTCGGCTGTGGCAGTGAATGGGATGCATGCCCAACTTCTTTTGAGCTCATGCCACAGGCAGTTCTGAAAGGGAAGGGGAAGACAGGGAAGAGGTGGGCCAAGTGCCCAGAATAAAAAAGAGAAACGAAAGAAAATAAAAAAACCTCTACGCCATTAGCGCAAGGCAAGAGAAGGGGACCAGTGGTGCTCAAGGGGCGGAATCTTCAGCACATTGGTGGCACTGATTGGCACAGGGAGAGGAGGGGGTGCAGCAGGATTGAAGCCTTTGGTTCTATCTTCATGCCACTCAGCACCAGAGGGGAGGGCCAGCGTCACCTTTTACCTGGGAACCACCTGGATGGTGGGTTATTGGGTTACTGGGCAAGAAACCCAGGGAGCCAAGTTTTAAAAAATAGGAAAGGACCTGAAGGGCCTTTACACTGGGTGGCACCAGTGAAACTGGGCTGAAGTCCATTGTTCCAGTTTTTTGCCACAAGGGCAGGGATGGAGTAAGGTGCAGAGACCCCATAGTACCCATTTGGAGGCAGGGCTAAAAGCAAGAGTACAGGCCCTCCTACATACGAATGAGGAGGCGGAGCTAAGCCCAGGCCCAACACAAGGGCAAGGCTACAGGTCCCTCCTAATTATTCATAATGAAGGGGGTGGCTAAAGCAGTAGGTCTTCCCTGAGGACAGCAAAAGGCACCTAGGCCTGGGAAAGAACCTAGTTAAAGGCAATGTATACCAGAAAGGAGATCGTCCACCGGCTCTGGTTGTGTAATTATTCCATATCTTTTTTGGATCTGCTGCTGGCAAAATACAGTCAGAGTTACACAGGAAATCTACAGATACAAATTCTGAATAACTGTCTAGTAGTTGTCATCCTAGTTATGTAATTAATAACACTCCATGTAGCCAGTTCCTCCACCTTAGGTGTAACTGCTGAACTATGGAGTCATACTAAAATTGAGCCAGGGAATGAACGATGTTTGCCTACAGAGTATAAACATTCTACAGTAATAAGTGCAGCTAATTGGGCAGTCCAATAGGACAGGACTAACCAACTTGCTCCAATGGAGTCACAAAGAGAAGCGGGTGACCAGAGAATTAAATACATCACTACATTTTCCCCGGAGGCAGGGAGTATCCAACGGATTTTGTTAAAATATTGCAACATAATACAGGCAGACCTGATTTTAGGTAAACAAGTGAATGGCCCCCCACAATTTGTATATTGCAAAGCAAAGAAACAGATATATTTTAGTACACTCCTTACAACCCTAGAGGGGCAAACATGGGTGGATAGGAGAGAATGCCCCTGCTGAGAGGATACCATGTGTTCAATGTAAATGTAATAAGTATGTGAAGAAAACTAAGGCTTTTGCTAATGCAACCACTGGTAGAGTATATAACATCAGGAGTCTTATAATGTGTGATACTGACAATGTGGTATATATGGCCACCTGTCTGTGTGGAGCGTTTCATATAGGTAAAATGAATAGAACTTTTAAAACTCATGTTGGGGAACATGTCAGAGATATTGAGGGGAGAGTTTAAAAAATATTCTAGCAGCCAATGCCAAATTTGCTGGAGGAAGTAGGTAACATATTTGGTCCTTTACTGGGATAGAGTTAATACAATTAGGATCCGGGGGTGGCAAATTGAGAGTTTAACATTAAGCTGGGAGACATTTTGGATGTTTACCTTTGGTGCTCTGAGAACCCTGGATTTAAATGGTCATTTTGAGATGTCTGCCCTTCTATAAGAAAACAGGTCTGAAGCCTAGCCTGGGTTAGGATGTAAAAAATAGGCATCGCTTTGGTAGAGATAGGGTAACTGTGGAAGCAATGTTTATGGTACACTGAAGGCAATTGTAAATAAAATATAAATATTAATGTACACCCATGTTTATTTTGCTTTTAGAGAAGGTGGAAGATTATCACCGCTTTGATTGGGAAAACTGGTACAGTATGTGGGTTTCCCACTGATGTTTCACCCCAGCTACACTGCACCACATCTCAACTCCCAGGACGGGCTGCTGACCGACCCTCACGATGTGGCCAGTGTCTTCAACTGTAAGTTCACCAGCTTATCCATGTACCTAAATAAGCTGCCAACTGCCCAACCTCAAAGCTCAGCCCTAATACCTGACACACTGCCATCCTCCTCCAGCTCTGCCACTCACCCGCAAATTCCCCCATTCTATTTTAAAGCTCTCTCCATACACGACACAGTGAAGCTACTCAAAAGTCTACCTAACCACGGCTCCTCCGGGTCTGATGGGCTATCTCCAGTCTTCCTTAAGCTGATCTCTCCAGCGATTGCCAGGCCATTCACCTTCGTCTTTAACCTTGCCCTTTCCACCTCCTCCATGCCTGACCCATGGAAGATAGCTAAGATTATCCCCATTCTTAAATCTGGTGACCCCAAATCCTCCGACAATTACCATACGATATCCATCCTCCCTCATCTCAGTAAACTACTCGAGAGAGAGTAGTGTACAATCAGCTCACTGAGCACATAGGCAAATATACCCTCCTATGCAACCAACAGCATGGCTTTCGCAAGAATCATTCCACTGCCACTGCCCATGCCATTCTGACCGACCACATCCTCTCTAACATGGATAATGGTAAAGCCACCGGGGCTGTCTTCGTCGACCTCTCAAAGGCTTTTGACATGGTTAACCACGCTCTCCTTACCTCCAAGCTTAGCCTCCTTGGTTGTTCTCAGAAAGTCACAAGCTGGTTCACTAACTACCTTACCGTTCGCTCACAATTCGTGTGTATTGGTCAAACCTGCTCCCCCACCCTGCCTGTCTCTGTGGGGGTCCCTCAAGGCTCAATCCTGGGTCCCCTCCTTTTCTCCTTATTCGTTAATGCGCTTCCCTTGGACTGCCTCAACTGTCACTCTCTCCTGTATGCCGAAGACCTTGTCCTCTTCCACAGTGACAAATCCATGGCCGCAATCTCCTCAGTTCTCTCGCAAAACTATGCTGCATCCCACAGCTGGTTCTCAAAAAAACCTCCTCTTGGTAAATGCCAAAAAAACTTAATCCATGCTGTTCGGATCTAAGCCCTTTCTGGCCAAAACTAAAAACCATGCCCCCTTACGCATTCTCACCCCTGTCGGCCCTAACCTGGAGGATGTCAACACCTACAAATACTTAGGAGTACTGCTTGACTGCTCCCTCACCTTCACTGAGCATGCAAATTCCCTTGTCAGAAGGTTCCATCAAAAGTTAGGCGCCGCCTATAGATTCAGGCAATACCTAACCCCTGAAGCCAGACTAGCCACTGTCCAGGGTAATATTCTCCCTATTCTTGGCTACTGCTCCTCTATTTATGCCAGAACTCAGCTACTGCCATGGCTAAACTCTCCACTGCCTACAACAGCGCCTGTCGCTTGCTTTATTGGCCCCGCCTCCACCCACCACTGTACCCTCTATATCATTCTCTTGATGGCTACCGCCACATGGTTGCTTTGACCTAGCCCTCTGCTGCATGGTAGACAATGTCATCCACACCACTCCAGAATCCCCCCTAACTGCCCTTCTGAAAACCAGAACTCTCCTCCGCAACCTCCGCTCTAATGGTACTCCCCCTCTAGCTGTTCCTAAGGTATCCACCAACATGGGTAGCAGAGCTTGGTCTCTAGCTGCTCCTTTGCAGTGGAGCAAACTACCGGCTGAACTCCGTTCCAATGACACACGCTCCAGTTTCAAGTCCCGCCTTAAAGTCTGGTTCTTGGCAAACTCATCCTGCCGCTGCTCCCTGGGGTCTAACACCAATCCACACTAGTCAATTCCCCAGCCCAGGGGTTACCGACCTACCCACACTAGTCAACTCTCTTGCCTACAACAGTTATATTGCATTTTTCACAGTAATATTTGACTTCCTTGCCTGTACATATTGTATATATTTTTTTATTGAGTATTCTGTGTATTACTTGCTCACTGGACGATGCAGTCGCACATTGTACACTGTACCTACAATTTGTTTGTTTGTACCAAGTCTCCTCATGTCCGATATTGAAACTTTGTATTCACTGTTCTCAAATAGACCTATCCATCAAACCTGTATATTGTGCCTACTATTGTTGCTTGTATCAAACCTGTTTCATGTGTATTACTGTTACCTTGTACTCCACTGTCACCCTGCGCCATGTGTTATGGCCCGGGTCGTGCCTGAAAACGGTCCCTGGGAACAGTGCACTCACCCGGTTATCAAAGTCATAAATAAATAAAAAAATAAATAAATAAAATGGAACTGAATGAGTAAAGAATTCGAGCATCAGTTGCTGAATAAGTTACTTGAAATTGAAACTGCTTTTCAATAACTGGGACTTTACAAATTAAATGTGACACCTTGAACCAGGACTTTGAAGTGCACAACCTGCACTGAATATGGTAGAATTCTAATGTGTGTGATCTGGGGTGGTGCTTCCTACTGGGACTTAACAACAATGGCAGACCCCACAGTGAGTAAGTCCCACACTCCATGAAAAGCATTTTATTTTAAAGGAAGGAGTCCAATATTGACAGCTATGTAAGCAGTTTGGCAGGTACGGAAGTATTTTGAACCTGAGGACTGCTGCTTCAGTATTTGGGACGCGACAATTTAAATGGTAATTTGCATTTGCTACTAAACGAGTGATAATGGCAGTGCAGCTCTCTGTTTGTTCTGGGACAAATTGGACAATTGGACAACACTATATAAATTAAGCCTACTGTATACTTAATGGTCCTAAATCTGTCATTTTTTAAACTGATATGGGGTCCCATTTTCCTAATGGGCTGCTAATTATGGGGACATCTTGCACATGTGGTAGATAGGAATCGAAGTTCAAATGTAAATTAAGTCCTGCATTTAACCATTAGTGGAATAGTACAGTATATTACAGTGGGGACATCTTTTATCGCTAATTATGGTGTGTCTTCAGATAGCAACCTTAGTATTAGATAGTATATTTGCTACTAGTTTTTAATGTATTAGATTGATTTATGTGTAAATTGTTTCTTGTGGGTGACATCACCTAGGACACACTATTTAAGAGTGTTTTAGTGGTTCTGGTATTGATAAAGTTCTGGGAGAAGTGAGCAAAATGCCACTGGATTTTAGCAATGGACTGCAGGTGGCACCTGACCTGGATTTGTATGTGTTGTGTGATTACAATATGAAATAAATAAACTAGTTATTTTTCGCACATCTTCTGTTCCTTTGGGTTTTTGGGGGGGACCTAGAGGGTGAGTTGTGAGGTATTCTCTCATTGTAGCCTATTTAAAGGCACAGAGCACATTTGTGAGGAGGGTCCATCTGGGCTGCTTTGCAGTGGCTAGCCTGCCTGCTTATTGCTTGCCTACAACTGGTGTATTGTCCCTGCCAATCAGAACCTTGCTTCAGTGTGCATAACATCCCCAGCAACTTAACTAATCTGTCTTTGGGCTTGAACTGTTTGCCCTCCATTGAACTGTGCCTACACCATTTTTTTGTGTGAACAGAACTGTCTTGCCCAAGAACTGAACTGGTTGCTCAAGAACTGAACTGTCGTGCCCAAGAACTGAACTGGTAGCCTATGTTTTGCCCATCTGACCCAAACAGTTTTCCCTAAAAATGGAACTGCTGCTTATAAAACCCAGCCTAATGTGTACGTCCCTCTAACCACCTGGGCTGGTTCAGCATTACGTTTTCAACTTCTTCATCCTTCCTACTTCTTCTGTCAACACCTTGCCAGAGCCAGCACACCTGACGACTTCATCTCCCAGCTTCCAGCTTCATCCTTGACCTCTGGAGACCTGTCTCCTCCTGCTTCCCATCCAGTCAGCTGACACCTTTAGGTCTCCACCCATCCCACATTGAGTCGCGAAGTCTGTCCTGAGAATGCAGCAGAAGACTCCAAAGTCTAGAGTAGCCAGAGTAGCAATAGTCATGAGTACACCCTCGTCTAGTCAGTCTAGGAGCCAACCTGGTTCCATGAAAGTGAAGTTCCCTGTGCAGTACAGTGATTAGGGAATTGCCATGTTATTATTTGGTTTTGTTTTAAGTGGTCTTATTTATCCCTCCATCAGTTGGGCAGCAACCCTTCAGCTACTTCCTATGGAGACTTCTGCAGTAGTGAAAGATCTTCTTTGGGTCATCCTTGTTCCAATTTCTTTATCACCTACATCAAAGGTTTCCCAATATCTTCAGCTTTTAATAGTGACCAGCCTTCCTCACTTTCTTCATCTTTCTTGTATCTCCAGCACTTGTATCATCAGGAGTTTCCCGGACCTTTGGCTTCACACGACAGCCATCGTTCTTCAGATTCTTCACACTTCCTGCTTCTTCAGTCACCCCACCTCTGCCAAGGTTTGCACTCACCTCACCACAGAGTCACCCAATTTCTTCTGTTAGCCAATGAAACCAGTCAGTTGATTAGGTACCCTACTGCACGCTAGGATCGATCTCAATTAGACTGATAATTGTTCTTGAACTGGTAAATTACCCGTTGCTGCTGGCCAGGATGTTCAGTTATCGTATTGTGCTTGGGATATTACTAAATCTGACATCCACAGATGTAGGGCTTTAGGTAGTCCTTATAGAGCATAAGCATTTTGTAACTGTTGAAAGAACCAGTTTTGTTGTTTCCTGGCATGACACGAGTGGCTATGTTAATTGCATCTAGAAAGTCGTGCCTTCCACTCCTTGGAAGAAGAAACTAACCTCACCCTGATCTTCTCACCACACCTCCAGTTCCCAATAGACTTCCTGGAGTCCCATGTTCATACCCCCTATGTGCACAGCAAACTTGACTGGGACCTTAGCAACCTATGTCACTGGAAAACACTGCCAAGTATACGCAAGCTTGTCAAAAGAACTCACTGAGACCAGGAAGATACTCTTGTCCAGAAATGCACCTTAAGCCTGTAGGTGACTTGACAAAGCATTGTTCTTTCAATCCTCTGTGTGTGTCACATTCCTTTTTAAGACATAAAAACGTTGGTAAGCTCTAAGTGTACTCTGCCCTGTTTTGCATCGAACAATGATCTGAAGCACGGGTGTGCATGAGTGGCCATTCTGTGACTGAGCAACCTATATCCTGTTGGAGACCTTTTTACAATGTTCTAGGGCATTTTGTAAGTTGCACAGGGCATCCCATACCCATCTGCTCTTCTTTGAAGCAGACTAGTAGTTTTTAGCCCCAAACCATTAAGCACTACTTTGCTAAAGAGCTTACCCTCTGGACAACCATTCTTTTCTACTGAAACAAAAAATCCAGGATCAACCAAATTGTACATGTAAATGTTTGCAAAATCTGTCTCTTGGTCTGGATTACAGGTGGCTGGAAACTGAATTCCATACATGATTTCACGTACAGCAACCGGCACGGAGTATACTCACAACTAGACACAAGAGGGCACTGTTCTACAAAAGAAACCAAACTTACAGCACCAGCAAACAGAAGAGTGACCTCTTCAGTTATTCTGCTGCGAGAGGGAGGGCCAAGCAGTATAATGTACTGACAGCTCTTATTTCAGAAGGCAGTAGTACTAGCTGCCTGGAGTAGTAAACAGTAAAATCAAAATAACCCAGATATAAGGACATGCCAGGTTCAAATCAGGAAATTCTTTTGCTTTCTCTGCACTGTATAATATTTGTGGCCTACACTTCACTGTTGCGGTTTTATTATTGCTCATTGTTGTGCACGGACAAAAGTTGTTGTGTGCATTTCAAAGGTCATAGAAAGTTGTTGTGCACAGTTCAAAGGTCATAAAAAGTTGTGCACAATTCAAAAGTCACAAAAAGCTGCTGTGTAAGATTTTTTTCCTGTTAAGTCCCCCTGCAAAATTATAATTGATCTATTTTTACATAGAAACATAGAATTTGTCAGCGGATAAGGACCACTTGGCCCACTCAGTCTGCCCATTTTCCCCCGCCTATACTTTCACTGCAGATCCTACCTGATCTCTGGCTACCTCACCCCTCCCAACCCCCCGTTGCCCAACTAAGATTCCCTCGTGCCATTCCCATGCATGCTTGAAGCCACCGCTGTCTTCACACCCCCACAAGTTCCACTGGAAGACTGCTCCAGGCACCCACCACTCTTTCAGTGAAGAAGTACTTCCTCACATCCCTCCTAAATTTTCGTCCTTCCAGCTTCATTGTATGTTCCCTTGTTCTCATGTACCTTCTCCTCTGAAAAATGCTGATTAATTTGTGTTGATTAAATTAGACAAGAAAGCACATCACATCTTCATACAGGGCAACAGTACAGACCATTGACAATAAACTGCCACTCCTCAGTACATTTGATAAACACAGTTATTATCTCTGCAATCTTATACAATAGGAATAGAGGGTAAATCACAAAACAATACACTGTGTGTCCATTAACTAGAATAATGTCCATTATAGAGCCACTTCAGTAGCTGTGGTACCATTTCATAGGTAGGACTGACAAAACCATTTAAACACAATGAAAGATTGCTGTTAACCATTTTAACAAGAGTGGTGAAATAAGGTAAACTTGACTTACTCCCCCACCGCACATGTCATTTCCAAAACATCATTCAATGAAAATAAAGCCTTATTACTCGGAAAAGTAACGTAGAATATGGGGTCAAACAACATGACCCAGCTCCCAACCGCTAAGTGGAGAAACTCACTTATGTGGCATGTACATACATTGTATAAAACAATGGAATTCATACAAACTGATACATTCAGTCATTAACAGATCTTAGCAATAACATAATGCAATAATGTGACAATTTACAGCAAAACTACAGAGAAGACATGGGATGCAGCAGGGGAAGGAGCAAAAATGCATAAAGAGGTGTGAGATACTCATGCGTTGCAGAAAGGAGTGCTTCAGAAGAAAGTAAGGGACTGGGTAAGCTAACAGGTCAGCATGCAGCGGGGGGGGGGAGAGAGTGGCTGGGGCAGTGAGAGCTGAGAGAGCGATTACGAGGTGAGCCAAAGAGAGAAGAATGAGCAGGGCGGAAGGGGGAAGACTGAGATGGAATGGTTAGGGGTCCGAAAGTGGCCTGGGAGGGAGGAGTGGGCAGAGCGAAGGGGGTGGGGCAGGAGAAGGTGGAGGGGAGAGCACAGCGAGAGGGGCGGAGGGGGGAAGTAGGAATGCTAATATGAGGAAACAGAGGTGGGTAAGAGAGTATAGAGCAAGGAAAGAGGAAGAGGACGGTGAGGGAAGGAAGGAGAGGATGGAGGGAGAATAACAACAGAAATAGAATGAATGGGGGGCAAGTGGTGGTCTGAGGAGAAGGAGTGGGCAGAACGAAGGGGGAGGAGGAGGAGGAGGAGAGGGAGGGAGGGAGGGAGGGAGAGAGAGAGAGCAGAGCGAGGGGGATAGGGAGGGGAGAGATGGTAGAAATGCTAACACAAGGAGACAGAAGAGAGAAATAGGGCAGGCACAATTTGTGAGAGTTAATCCCTTTGGCAGTTACAAGCTACCGTGAAATGCTTAGAGGGCTAGTGACTTAAAAAAATTAATCACTTTGGGCCTGGTAGCACAGAGCGCTGAGGCGCTGGATGCCTTACTTCACGCTATGCCAGTGACCCAGGTTCAAGAACAATGTCAGGTCATCAGGAAGCCGGCACGGGGGGAGGAAGGAGCAAGATTGAGCAGCCTCATGGCAGCTCTCCTCTCCTGGGGGAGGTGGTCACCCCCCCCCCATAGTCCCACCACCACTGTGTGGAGGTCCGGTGTCTGTGCAGGTGGAGGGGGGCAGTACAAAGGGAGGGTGTCTCGACACAAGGCGTGCATGTGCCTCCGCACAAGGGCACGTGCGAGAGATGGGGGTTATATATATATATATATAAGTTAATCATGACCAGGCTGGTGAGCTTGAGCATGGTCTGAATGCTGCTTCAAGCCACAGGCAGGAAATACAATATAGCTCCCTTACCAACAGAGGTTCGAGTTCTAGGGACATCCAGGAGCAGGAAGGCTGACTTCCTTAAGGAATAAGTGCAGTGTGAAATATGGACGAGAGAGGAAATATAGTCCAGGAGTTCATTATGTAATGCTTTGAGCTTCCACATGCTAAGGTGGAGCAGTCTTCCGGCAGCTAGGGATGTCAACCCAACCATAGAATACAGGTCACAATGGTGGGGTCGAGGAGGGTGCACTGATAACAAAACAAAGGCTACAGCAGAAGAGGACATTGAGCCTGTGAAGATTAGTTGCTGAGGTGCAGCTGGTTTTCGAGACACGTTAATAAAATGGCGGCTCCAATCACACAATAACACATGGTCAGTAACGCTGATTTATGTTAAGAGTCCATATTGTCCAGATATTGCCCCCAATTAATTCCCCAGTACCAACAATAACATGTAAAGGTTCTGGAAATACAAAATCTTTCTGCTCCTTAAAGTAGGAGTTGGAGAACTGCAGGCAGAAGTAAAGTGGAGTCTCCCCCACCCCCAAAAAAAAGTTCTTTTCAGCTCAGTAGCAAAGCGAATCCAGATTCAGTCCTCCTCTGAGTCCACCTTTTCAGTATTTTAACATCCTGAAAGTCTTTGCAGCAACCTTCTGTGTTGTCTTTTCGAGTCATCGACCTACATCTTTCAGGTCAGTGAACTGCCAGGATTTCCCCTGCTTAGGGTATTCTCAGCCTCGCGGAATGAAAGGAACGAACAATGACCAGGGCCCGGAGGTGCTGACACACTGCATCAAATTTATTTTTTTATTTAGTTTCCTCTTGGCCCTGGTTTGGAAGGACAAGTCCTAAAAGACTTTGACACCCACCTTGTTTATTGTGAGTGGGTATGCTGCTCAGGCCACTGACAGAATCAAGTCCCAAGTCTGAACTCCTGAAGTGCGCACTAAGATCATGAGCAGCTGGTTTCGTGTGGTGGGCCTCACTCTACGGTTAACCCGAAGGTCCACTTCAAGAGTCACCAGGTGAAGTACTTTGGTTCTTGTGTAACTTCTTGTAACCACTTTTTCACATAAAGAGGTTCTGAAACCCCAACCAGCCAGAGGTTTCCTGATCTGACTGCAGTCTTGAGTGCCTCAAGTCATTCCCTGAGCTACCTGTTCTCATGGGTTAGGGTTGTCACCGCTGTCTGGGTTGTTTTTCTTTTTTTCTCCCCATATAGGTTTTTTTCTGGCTCCTTTAAGTGGTGGGGGGGGCATCTGCATCAGCCCGGTCTCCAATCCCCCCCCAGGTTGGCCTTCCACCTTCCTCAACTGTGTGCTCAGTCAGATCCTCCCCATGAGTTCCCCTCTTGCAGTAGAGCCACAGGAGGAGGAGGATGATCCCCTCCCACCATACACACAGTTCTGAGGCAGACTGAGATGTGCACCGAGTGGCAATGCAGGCACAGAGACGGCTGAGCTGGGCTTCATAAAGCGCCCCAACACTATTTTCTTCATTTTTCTGGTCACACCTCGAACTGTGGAGCACTGGACTCGTGCGTGGAGGCACACCCATCCGACATTCCACACAGACCCTCCCTTACGTTACCTCCCTGACCTGCTCCCCCCCAGGACTCCATCTGTGGGCAGCCTAGGCTGGGATGACAGCCCTCCTCCCAGAGGGGAGGAGAGCAGTCCCCTGGATGCTTGATCCTCTCCCTCCCCAGTCAACCTCCAATGACCTGAGTCCATTCCTAAACCCAAGTCACCAGCATGGGAAGAGGTAAGGCGCTAAGCACCTCAGCCCTCTATGCCACCAGGATGAGTTTTTGTTGCTCAGTTCTCCATTTCAGCCACAATGACTACTAGTTCTTTTATAGCAGCATCGTGAGACTCCAGCTTCATTAAAGGTTTTGCCATTTTAGCATCCATTGTTCTCAAGGAGGCTAAGAACACCTGCCAGGGTGGTTAAGTTGAAGAGACCAGGATTCTGGCTTCCGCTGCACTTGTGGTTTCTCTGGCCTTGCTGGTAGCTGGTGGCAGTTGTTTTTCCACTCCAAGTTGCTGTTTTTTTGGCTGCCCCATACAGAAGTTTAGTATCAGTCTAATCCATGTTACCTCAGAAATCAATTTCTGTAAGCTTCAGGGCTGAGTTGTAAAAATAAAGTTATTTTGAATATCACACAGCTGAGCTGCAGAGCAGTAAAAGCAACATTCTGCCTCTTTAATATAGTTACTATGAGCGTTGAAAGGTAGGTGGAAGGGGACTTAATGGGTCCTGCGAAACTGAAATGTTCACTTTTACAACCAGTAAAACCACATACTATAAAATGTAAAAGATGGCCAATCATGTCCAACCTGGCTCATGTTTGTTTCGCTTTTGAGATCCGTATGATGTCATCTCCACCCCTCCAGGGAAACACAGCCTCATTGTGTATAGTTGCCCATGCATTATTTTCTTTGTTATTGTTACTGCACCACTATAATGTGAATACTACACACCTTATAAATTGATGTTTTGATGTGCCATTGCACTGTTTCTCCGTTTTGTTGTCTTCCTCAAGTTGCATCTGGAACCAAACTGTTACCAGCTCAGTAAAAAGCCATGACACTATTGGAAAAACGTTCATAAATGTTAGTTTAAGACACAGTTCAGGTCTACCCTTGATGTCACATATCCTTGTTTATGACATCATAATTATCTCCTCAGCCACAGTTAGTGATGTCATAAACAGAACGGTGATGTCAGGAGCAGACTAGCAGCCAGAGCAGATAGGGCAGAGATACTGTTTTCATGCAACTGTCCTTAATACTAAAGAAATAAGGGTGAGAATTACTGGAACAAAGAAATATAAGCTAACGCATGTTTAAATATTAACTTTTTTCAAAGTTCTTCCAACAGCATCAGGGGCTTTTTAATGGTAAAAGGTTTTGAAATAAAAAACAATAAATAGACGATAAATAGGCAAAGGAGAGCAATTAGATCACAGAGCAGTAGGTACGATCCTTAAAAAGCTTCTAACAGTACCTGGGCAACCTTTAAAGTGAGTTTGTCATTTTTGAGAAAACCTCTGAAAATATAGAGGATACGTAACAAAGCAGTGTTGGAATTTCTTTTTTATCCATATGAGTTGTGGTGACTTTTTATGATCCCATGAGTGGCAGAGCAAAGTGTGGCCATGAGTGAAACATGCCTGAGGTCGCCAGGGTGAGAATGGATGAAAAATTTATCCAAATACTGCCCTTCTTGCAAATTCTATTTTCGTAATGCGGTAGGTTTTTTAGGTATTGTTTTTTTATTTAAGCATAGGTATGACTGATGAGTTTAAGCAAAATCTGTGGAACTATTTTGTTAATTTGTCAGTGTTGCACAGCTGTTTATACCAGTTATCGAAGGAGAGAAATGTAAACCTTCATTGAAGGATTCTGGTGGTATCACGCATCCCGGCAGCAAAGACTGAGTGGTTTATGATGCCACCAGAATCCTGAGATGGAATGGCAAGTCTAGTTACTTCTGGTTTCTTATGTTATTTTTGTAATATATGGCATTTTCGAGACATTCCATTTCATAATACCATTAAAGTGTATATATAGTTCCTGGTTAGGACTTACTGTATATGGAAATCAGTGGTTACACAAAAGTTGTTATGCATTCTAGTAAGTTGTTATACCCATTCTGAAAGTTGTTGTGCACGTTCTGTCAAGTGCACATGTGTCGTTCGCGCTGACTCACACCTGCCAGCCCACTTTTATTTTCACTCAGTGCATCCCTGCTCCCACTGACTCCCACCTGGTAGCCTACTTTCATTTTCACTGAGAGCTCTCTCTCTCTCTCTCTCTCTCTCTCTCTCTCTGTTCAAACAACATGAAGTCTTGCTATATTATGACAGATGCAGTGAGTCCCAACCTTCGAAATGCTCCGGAGATGAAAGAGTTAACTTTCCATGCCAGGCATGGAACTTTGAGCTCGAGCACGGTTGAAAACTCTATCTGTTGTTCTTCAAACTCAAACTGTCAGATTCTTTACTCCGCCTCACTGAACAGTCGCTCCGGAGATTTCTCCTTCTGCTCGGTTCATTTTGTCGGTTAAAGTATTAAGTTTTCATTTTTTTAACCGAATTTAAACTGCAACCAGATGGTTCAAGCTCTATCTGTGGTATTTGTAAGTACTAGATAGGTTTTACATTTACTTTCTGTGTGGAACTTGTAAACGGTTTTATCAGTTCGGTTTGAACAGATCAAGTTGTTTCTAATACATTATCTATCTTTAGAAGTGCGGTTCCCGGTTCTTATCGGTTCTAAAAAAAAATGGATTACATTACGTTTTTTTCCACGACCCGTGACACGGTTGGGAACCGATAAGGGAGTCTTGCTTGGCGGATTGCCATAAACGGGCAAGTTTTGGATAGGCTGCATTATGTCTGAGAAACCCAAAAGAAAACCCGGGCCCACTGAGTTTCAACACTGTAGTGTCTGTGGGGAAGTCTTTGCCAAGGCTGACCCTCACACCACCTGTGTTTATTGTCTGGGGTTTGACCACCTCAATGCAGACTGCCAGATTTGTAAAAGTTTTCCTGCAGCTACCCTGGATAAAAGAGTTGGTAGGCTCAGGGAAAGGGAGGCCAAAAAGTCCGCTGAACCGGATGGCCAGCCTGGTTCGGTTGAAACCAAACCGGAGGGAGTGCCCTCTGACCAGGGCGAGACTTCCTCGGCCAAAAGGAGAGCCGACTCTGAGGAGTCAGTTCCAGCAAAGAGAACTAGAAAATCAGCTGGTGTGGAGCCAAAACTTTCCTCTCCAACCGCTGAACAAATAGCTAAAGCAATTAAAATTGTTCAGTCACTCTCCCCGGTTTCGACCCAACCGGCACCATCAGGTAAGCTGCATGTCTGCACGGTTCCACCGTTCAGGAGTATGATTTAGAGGAATTTTATGAACCAGAGGAGGGGGAAGAGGAATATGAGGAAAGGGAATGTGGATTTGAAAGTCTGGATGTGCCCATTGAACCGGACATCTCTCCAGACAGACCTTCAGGAGTGTCTCCCCCTAGGCTTTCTGAGTCCCCTTCTCATTTTATGTTTTATAAAAAAGTGGCTGAAACCCTCCAGCTCCCTATGGAGGAAGCTGTGGATGATCAAGAAGAGCCTGATTATGTAGAAATGATGGCTATCCCAGAGTCTAGGAGACTGTCTATTCCTCTGCATAAATCTTTTTGGAACCAGACAGTAACAATTCTAAAAACTCCTCACACTATACCTCCTGTTGATAAAAGAATGGACAAAAGGTATACATTATCAGGCTCTGATATGGAGTTCCTCACACAACAATGCAGCCATGTGGGGGTTGTGCAGGCTGCAGCCTGTGACAAGGCAAATATTCCCTTGGCCTCACACCCCTGACAAGGACTCAGAAAGATAGATGCCATGGCAAAGAAACAGTACATGGCAGCATCCTTGGGACTCAGACAGGCAAATTATATGGCTTATGTGGCTAGATACCAAAAATCCAGATGGGATACTATTTTGGCTCTAGCAAAGCAGGTCCCTGGCAGCTTGCCAAGGAGCTGGAGCAGGTGTCAGCTGATGGTATTGAGGCATCTAAAGTGCAACTCCATGCTGTAGTGGACTCAATGATGTATCATCTAGAGTCATGGCTACATCTGTGGCTCTCCGTAGAATGGCTTGGCTCAGATGTACTAGCCTGTCACAGGATACCCAGACTAAGGCCATGGATTTTCCTGTTGTGGGCAACTCTCTGTTTGGTGAGCAAACAGAGAATTACATGAAGAAAATGGATGAATATAGGACCACCTATAGGAGTGCACAGGCCAAGGAAAGGCAGGCCACTCCTCAAACGCAGCCTCTCGGGGCAGGTGCAGGCCTTTTCATAGGCCTTTTTACCAATCCCAGGCCTCCTCTTTAGCTTATGCACAGAGTGGGTTCTTTAGAGGGAGAGGCAGACGGGGTGCAAGCAGACCTGCCTCCACCCCTCAGCCTAAAGCCCCTGCCAAGCAGGCACCCTGATGGGGTGCCCAGGGCCGATTTTCCACTGCCTGTAGGGAGCAGGCTGGCTTACTTTGTCCAGGACTGGGAGTCTCAACATCAGACAAGGGGTCCTGGAAGTAGAAGCCAGGACTGGTTCTCAGCTTAAAAATTTCCAAAGATGAGAACCAGATCCTTTCCACCTGCAAATCCATCAGAGGCTCTTGCCCTAGAAGCAGAAGTCTCTACCCTCCTGGCTCTCAGAGCTGTGGAAAGGGTTACACCCCTACACCAGGGCAAAGGATTGTACTCCAGGTACTTCCTTACCCCAAAAAAGACAGGGAATGGCAGCCCATCCTGGATCTCAGGTACCTAAACAAGCACCTTTTAAAACCAAAATTCACAATGGTGACTCTGGGAATTATTCTACCCTCTTTAAGGCCAGGGGACTGACTAGTGTCCCTGGACCTCAAGGATGCCTATTTTCATGTTCTCATCAGAAGCTCCCATCGAAAGTACCTCAGATTCGAACTGCCCTCAGGCCATTACCAGTTCAGAGCAATGCCCTTCGGCCTCACATCTGCCCCAAGGGTAATCACAAAATGCCTGGCAGTAGCAGTTACCCATTTAAGAAGGCAAAAAATTGCCATTTTTCCTTACCTGGACGACTGGCTCATAGTAGGCCAGTCTCCAGACCAAGTCAGGTTACATCTTCAGGTAACTCAGCAACTGCTAACTTCTCTAGGTTTCCTTCTCAATCTTCCAAAGTCAGTCCTAGAACCTGTCCAGCTTCTCACCTTCATAGGTGCAGAACTGAACACAAAAGAAGCCAGAGCCTTCCTTCCTCTGGAAAGAGCAAGGACCCTGATTTCTCTGGCTTCCTCCTTCACCCTGCAGGTCTCTCGACCAGCAAGCATTTTCTCCAGCTCCTGGGACACATGGCTGCTTTGACAGCAGTGTGCAGGGAGCCAGATTTCAGATGAGGGACATCCAGTTCCATTTGAGAGCCTTTGGTCTCAAAGGAGGGACCCTCTAACCAAATTAATCCCAGTGACTCGAACCTGATCCAAGCCCTTAAGTGGTGTCAGGACCAGGGAAATCTGAGACAGGGGTCCCTTCACCCTCAGTCTCACTCCTTAATCCTTACTACAGATGCATCCTCTTGGGAGCTCACATGGGCGACCTCACTACCCAGGGATTGTGGTCCCCTCAGGAATCTCTGCTCCACATCAATCTGTTGGAACTCAGAGCAGTTTTTCTAGCACTTCAAGTTTTTTCCAAATCTGTTCAGAACAAAGTTATTCAGGTCAGAACAGACAATACCACCACAATGTGGTACATCAACAAGCAAGGAGGCACTCGGTCTACGGCCTTGTGCACCAAAGCAATGAAGTTGTGGTCTCTGGCTTACTCTCTAAACACCTCCCTTGTAGCAGTTCACCTCCCAGGCAAGGACAATGTCCTGGCAGATGCTCTCAGCCGGATTTCCCAGGGCCATCACGAATGGGCTCTGGATCCCCTAGTACTGGAGGTGGTATTTGCCAGATGGGGCACACCCTAGATAGATCTTTTTGCAGCCCCAGACAATCACCAACTTCCCCTTTTTTGTTGCAGGCCCCCACTGTTGGGCTCAGTCCCCCTGGATGCCTTCCTTCTCAGTTGGGAAGGGAAGTTTCTCTACGCCTTTCCCCCTTCCTCTCATGTTCAAAGTGCTAGTCAAAATTAGATCTCAACCCTGCAAGATGATCCTGATTGCTCCAGACTGGGCCAGACAGCCCTGGTACCCACTCCTTATGTCCTTAGCAGTCCACCTTCCCCTGTGTCTTCCCAGGAATCACAATCTGTTAACCTGTGCTCAGGGGAGAGTTTGGTACCTGAACCTCAAATCTCTCAATCTCAAGGCCTGGCTCTTGAAGATTTAGAGTTTGCTGACCTACACCTCTCCCAAGGTATATTGGATATCCTGAAGGCTTCTAGGAAGCCTTCCACCAGGGCTACTTATAATTCCAAATGGAAGAGATTTTCCATATGGTGCTCTGCAAAGCATATTCCTCCAGAATCTGCTGGTTTACCCACGATCCTGGACTATATGGTCCATCTGAATACTTTGGGGCTGAGACCAACTACCCTAAAAGTGCACCTGGCAGCCATGTCTGCTTTCTTATCAGCAGGTAAACCCTCTTCTCTTTCAGCTCATCCTGTTTTCTCCAGGTTTTTCAAGGGTTGCTTCACACCAACCCCCCATTCAGGGATCCTGCCCCTGCCTGGGATCTTAATATTTGCATTGCCCAGCTTATGCAACCCCCTTTTGAGCCCTTGTCTTCAGCAGAGCTTAAGTACTTGACTTGGAAAACTGTGTTTTAGTAGCCATCACTTCTGCCAGACGCAAAAGTGAGTTGCAAGCATTGTCAGTGGAGCCTGATTTTATCTCTTTTCACAGAGATAAGGTAGTCCTCAGGACTAACAGAAAGTTCTTACCTAAGGTGGTTTCAGATTTCCACCTTAATCAATCTATGTCTCTCCCTGTGTACTTCACTGACCATTCCTCCTCTGGCTAGAGGAGGTTGTACAGTTTAGATGTCAAAAGATCCCTTAGCTACTACATAGATTGTACCAAGGATCACAGGTTGGACTCCCTCCAACTGTTCCTCACTTATGGTGAGGTTGGCAGAGGGAAACCTGCCACCAAAAGATCCATTGCCAGGTGGATCGTCTCTTGTATCCAATTCTGTTATGAAAAACTGGGTAAAGTTCCTCCCTCAGGCCTGAGAGCTCACTCTACCAGAGGTACAGCCGTGTCTCTGGCTGCTGCCAGGGACATCCCTATCCTGGAGATATGTCAAGCAGCTACCTGGAAAACAGTTCACACTTTTACCAAGCATTACTCCCTGGACATCCAGGCTAGGAGTGATGCTCGGTTTGGCACAGCTGTGCTTCAGAGCCTATTTCCTAAGTAGGTTCTGTCCCTCCTCCATGGAGGTACTGCTATGTAGTCTGCATATGTCATAATATAGCAAGACTTCATGTTGTTTGAAGAAAAAAATTACTCACCTTAGTAATGTTGTTTCTTCTAATGGAGTCTTGCTCTATTATGACCTCCCCCCCGCCTGCCCCTCTCAGAACCTTTACTTTTGGGATGTGGGTGGGCAGGGCAGTGTTTTTCACCCCTCCTTTTTGGGGTGATCTGTGTTGTGTTTGTCATTTTTTGGGTCTCCTGACTTGAGTCTTTGTTTTGGCACCAAAAAATGTGTTTATATAATTAGTAGCCAGTTGGCTAGTGTAGGTTTACAGCTTCCACACAGAGTCTTAGTGAGTTTTGCTTGTAAAGATCTGACAGTTTCAGTTTGAAGAACAACAGATAGAGTTTTCAACCGAGCTCGAGCTCAGAGTTCCACGCCTGGCATGGAAAGTTAACTCTTTCACCTCTGGAGCAGTTCGAAGGTTGGGACTCACTGCATATGTCATAATATAGCAAGACTCCATTAGAAGAAACAACATTACTAAGGTGAGTAATTTTTTCTTCTGGCACTCAGTGTCGCTCGCAGCTCCTGCTTGCTTCATCTCTCTACAGAGCCATATACTATAAAAAAAAATAAAGTATGGTGACTATACACCACTCACCTTGTGTTTCCATCTCAGGGATGAGAAAACTGCATGGACCTCTCTAGCTTTGCTCCTGAGGTCCATATGTTATTATCTCTAACCCTCGATGGAAACACAGGCTTGTTGTGTAGTGTCACCTATACATTATTCCTTATTCCTTATGATCTAATGTCAGAATATAGGTATTATGACTTTGTGATGTCAGAGCGATGGTATTATGAGTTTTTGATGTCTCTGATTCCCTGTGGGGAAAAATGAAACTCCATATATTAAAGACAGTTTCTTCACATTTAGAATGCAGAACCTGACCAGATAAATAATTTCTTCTGCATTTTTTTGCTCGCATATATGACCAAGAATAATATTTATGCACAATTCAGGGTTTTATGTGATAATGGTGATTGCTGATGGGCAATCACCGTTACGGCACACTATTCCCCTCAATATCATTTGTCCCCAGATGCATCAGGAAGTCCAGTGATCCTCCACAGTCCCTCGTCGGCTCATACACAATGAACTTCACCCTATGCGCAGTCAGACCAGAAATACCCACTACCTTAACTGGACTGGATTTTCCCTCACCCTGCCCTGCCCAATGAATACCTCTGATCATGGAGTCCCCCAGCAGGGGAACCTTCATGTCCCCCTTGATCTTTTGTGCACCTTCTTTCTGGACTCCCTCGTCAGCCCGTCACCTCCTCCCTCCTCCCTCCCCAAGACCACTTCCCCTTGTCTTCTCTCCGGGCCCTCTACAAGAGAACCCCTAGCTGCCCTACCCCTCTTGTTGTGCCTTTTATAACCAATTTCCACGGCTCCCCCTAATTTAGCCTCCACCCTACTCCCTACCCCAGTCTAGCTTTTTTCTCCTACCTCCTCCTCCCTTCCAGCTCCCACCTCTCCTGTCTCCCTCGCAATGTGGCATGCCCATCACCATCACCCCTCCTACCTCCTCCCCTTTCCTCTTGCCCCCTTCCATGCTCACCTGCAGGTCCCCCTTACCTTTGGGCCTTTCTCTGCTATGATCCTCCCCTAAGGACACCCTCCCTCGCCTCAATCTCTCCTCCTTTCTCACCGAGTTGGCTCGCAGCCTCTATACCTTCTCTCTGCTGGATCCCCCTTCACACTTGATTTACCCCTTCCCCTGCTAGCATGCTTATTTGAATTACCGACGCCCACCCTCATCCAATTCACCGTATCCCTCCCTCCTCCATCCTCCTTTTCCTCCTCTGCCCCCTGACCATGTCCTCTCCAACCAACTTATTCAATGGCTCAAATTTATTATAGCACTCAAAGCCAGCCTCCTTTTTATGTCCTGATTTTCCGCTATCCGCTCCTCTAGTAGGCCCTCTGTCAGTCCCAACCCACCTGTTCCCCCTTCCCTCCTATGATTTAGCCTGTTACCTCTACTGGTTACTCCCAGGTAGCTACCCCCTTTGCTACTAGCCCACGCCCCACAGGTTTTCCACTCCTGCCTGATGAAACAGATCCAAGTCGCACTCTATCACTACCCTCCTGCTCCCCACAGGCCCTCCCAGATATGTACATTCCCCCCCAACAACTCCAGTTTCCTCCGTACCCAGTCAAGCTCCCCCATGATCTGCAATAACTACCTACAGACAGGGCAAATTCCCTCCAGGCCCAAATTAGGACCAAGCCTGCCCCGCAGCCAGTGCACCCTACAGTCCTCCCAAAGATGCCTGCCCTGGTGGCTGGGGGCCACCCTCAGAGGCCCTCTCCAAATATTCTTGGACATTCACCCTTGACCAGGTCCCCACCCCCAGGTATACCTACCCGCAACCCTTTACAGCCAGCCATATAGGGCGATGTAGCCCATGAAATTAAAAACACAGCTTTTGGATCAAGCTACTAAGTGGAATAAAAGAGCATGAACAGAGTTACGTCCCCTAACAGTTCCAAGAATAGTCAGAGTCACAATTGGAGAAAACTCCAGTACAGCCACCCAACCAATCAGTGACCTACGTCCGCCTAGCCCCTCCTCCTCCAAGCATTTAATAGAGGTCGGGGCTGGGGTGGCAAACTAGCGTCCCAAGAGTGGCTGGGCTTGTCCCTTAAAAGGCCCAGCCACAAGTCCCGAAAATGGCACCCTGGCTTTCTAGTAGGCCATAAAGGTTGCATCTTTTTCACAATTCATACACAGTTCAGCATTTCACTTTCATAATGTTCCACAGAAACATTTCTCATAACAGGAACTCTAGGAAGGTGATTCAAGGGGAAATACCTGGCATGTGCTGGACGGCTAGCTATTCGGGGACCCTGGGATATGACCCCCCTCCCACAGGCAATTGTGTACAAGGAGCCTAACAGGAGGATTACCCTATTGGGTGAGGGTAGTCTCAACAGCTGGCATACTAAGGATCCCTCGCTAACTGTCCCTCCCTGGCTAGGGGCTATGAGGCAGTTACACAGGTTACTAGCCCTAGGCTTGGGCTGAGAATACTGTGCTGCTAGGGTGCCTAACAGTGGGGAGTGGACAGAAAGAGGGTGTCAAAAAGCATGAATGAAAAAAAATATTTAGTACCATCTGCTATAAATGATCAGTAGTAGAACAAACGCCTTTGTTTAATTGATACCCTTGGTAAACGGAGAATTAAACAGCTTGAAATTCAAGATTCTTTTGGAATGCAGCACAGCTGAGTTCTGCAAGTGCTGTAACACTCCAAAGGATTTTTTTTACCCTATGTCAATTGCAGCGCTTATCATGGTGAGCTGAGGTGCAATGACAGAACAAAGTGACGAAATCCCTGTACCTCATTATCGCTGCCCTGTGACTAAAAAATTTTCAGTGCTGCCTCATCTTTAACAAGTGTTAAACCTAATCACAAAAAAATGCCAGTGACAACATCTTTTCCAAATACAAGTGCAAATCACACACAGTACCAAGCCCAAGGTGTGTACAAAAAACATCTATCTATCTACTGACTGATGTAACAACTGGTGACCGGGAAAGTCTCATTTCCAGATACAAACATTGCATTTATAAAGCACCCTTCCCCAAAGTCTCAGAGCACTGTCCATAAAAGCAAACAGAAAAATATGCAATAAAATGTGGAAAAACAGTCAGAAAAATAAACAAAAAGATGTAGAAATACAGCAAAAAAATATATAAAAAATAAATTAGTGTTACACAGAGCCAATAAAGTGTCAAATAGAAGAAACAAATGAGAGTTCATTAAACTCAAACATGCATTCATTGGAACAAACTTAAAAAAAAGCTTCAACTTTAACATATTTGACTTTCATGGATTTTCCTTCCTGTTATATTTCTAATCATAGAATATACATGTAAACATACGAATATACCAGCAGATAAAGGTCTTACAGTCTGTGTAGTCTGCTCAAGTGTGCAGCTCCCCCTTGTGTTTACAGAGGGACCTGCCCCACCATCCTCATTTACGTGACCCCCCTTAAGTACCTCCTCTCTCCCCCCTTCTCCATCAGTCACTTTCCCCTTCAGTCTGTCCCATCCTCTCCATGAAGCTATCCACTGTTTTCAGGGAGACCACCTCCTCTAGTAACTTGTTAAACTTGTCCACCGCTCTCTCAGTGAAAAAGTGCCTCCTCACCCTCTCTCTCCTGAATCTTTCCCCTACCAGGTCAGGCTGTGCCCTCTAGTAGACTTGTTCCCACTAAGGCTGAAGAAGCCCTGAGCTGTCACATTGTTAACACCTTTAAGGTACTTGAAGGCTTCAGTCATGTCCCACCTCTCCCTTCTATCCTCCAGAGCGTACATGTTGAGCCCCTAGAGCCTCTCTTTGTAGGTGTTGCCCTGTCGGCACTGGATCATCTTGCTTGTCCTTCTCTGGACTACTTCCCGCAAGTTGACAGCTTTGTTAAGGCATGAATAACACACACTGTGCTGTAGGTGCAGTCTCACCAGTGACCTGTACAGTAGCAGTATGACCTCCACCGTCCTGCTGGTAATTCCTCTGGCTAAGTAGCCCAGCATCCTATTTGCTTTTACCACTGCTTTCCTGTAGTGTGATGAGTGCTTCAGGTCACTCCTTATAATTACACACACCCGAACCTGACCACCTGCACACCACCCAGTCAGTATTTGATCGCTGGGTTCCTCACCTCCAAGTGCAGGACTTTACACTTTTTAGCATTGAACCCCAGTTGACAAATACCAGACCACTTCTCTATCCTAGCCACGTCTTCTGAGTTCCTGTCTCCCCACCTCCATGTCCACCCTCCCACAGAGTTTTGTGTCATCCGTGAACAGGCAGTGTACAATTGGTCTAATCCGCTATGTCACTGATGCACAGGTGCCAACTACAGGGAGGGCTGAGGGGCTGAAGCCCCCCCGGGAAGGTTAGGCAGGGGCTGTGCCCCCCCCAGAATTAAACAACGTTGCACCAGCCAGCAGAGGCAGGGAGGGTTAAACGGGGGCAAAACAGTCCCAAAATGCATGCCACACAACGCCCTTCTACCTCATCAGCCAGCCACTAGCATTGTCTTTAACTCCCCTACCAGCCCAGGCCAGCCAATCTATGTGTGCCATTGTGAGGAGGATGAGGAAAGAGGACCAATCATGGCATTCAGGGTCACGTGATTCAGTTTCAGAGTTTCAGCGGGATAGGCGGTAAGTTTCCCTGCCCACTGGCTCATCCCTTAGTGGTTGCCGCTCACGGACAAGCGCGGTTTCTTTTTTTTCCCATTGCTTCCCTCCGCTCGCTCATCGCACTCTCCCTCCGTCCCTTCCCATCAAGGCCACTCTCTCAGCACATCATCACTGGTCCGGTCGCTCACCATCGTCGGTCGATCATGGACACCCATCCCCGTGAGATGGCGGGCAAGGAGGAGCTTGATTCGTACGAGCATTCTGAACTCGACTCAACGCCGTCCGTGGAGTTGGGGACTTGGGAGACAGACACAGCTGGGCGGCTGGCTGGGCGGGCCGGGGTAGCAGCAGCGAATCGAGATGCGACAAGGCGGGAGCAGCCAGCTTGCAGCTTTGCAGGCCCCGGCCAGGTCAGGGAGGCACAGTCAGAAAGCAACTGGACTCAAGCAGCAGCAAGTTCCCTTCCAGCAACACCAGCAGTGAGGTTTGTCTGGGGCCTGGCTGGGGGTATGATGTGAAATGACTGCAAGCTGCAAACCCTTACTCAGCAGCAGACGGACTAGTTATCAGTGCACTGCCAGAAGCAGATAGCGGATTTTTACTTCTGCCAGTCTGTTTTCAATTGTGCCCATACTTTCACAGAAAACTGCTTTTAGTTTCAAAGTAATGCCAGCTCCAGGCAGGCAGTTTTTCCTCTCTCTGGAAGAACTGCAAGGGCTTAAAGTGCTCACATTCCAGTTTGTTGGCATTCTGGTGCAGTTCTAAAATTGCTGCTATTGAAGTGAACTGTAAGCTTCCACAAAGTCTGTAGCACAACTTTCTGACATCCCAAGACCGGTGAAAATAGTTGTTAGGAAGGTTTTGAGGGCTGCCCCATCCCCTAATTTTTGGGGAATGAATGGGCGTGGTCCTGTACAAAGTGGAGGTGCACAGAGTAACTTAGCAGTTTAAGGTTGGAAAGGACTCCAAGTCCATCAGGTTCTCCTCTCCCACTTCATAAAGTGACTGATAAGTATGATGTGCATGGCCTGGGTACAAATTTAATGAGATTTCCTACTCACCTGCTGCTGAGGGTACCCTGTGATTCCCTTGCTAGGCAAAAATTTTCCCAGGCTTACCTAGAAGGCCTGTAGCTGTCTTTTTTACCCACTGCCTCCACTGGTGGGCTTTACCATAGGTTCACTACTGCCTGGGAGAAGAAGTGTCTCCAGTGTTACCACTGAATTTACCAACATTGAGCTTAAGAATTTGTCCCCACATCTTGCTGGAGCATATCAGATAAAACATTTCCATCTGTTTGACCGTGTCTGTACAGTATAAACATTTCCAGCTTTACTCATTGATCACTGTTGGTACCCAAGCCTCTGATTAAGCAACAAGGCATGACAAGGTGTGTGTGTTATCATGTAATAACGTCACCCCTGGGGTGCGTTGAAGCACGAGGCGAAGCTGAGTGCTTCCACCACCCCAGGAGTGATGTTATTACACGATAACACACACCTTGGAGTGCTTTATTGCAGTTATACAATGGCTCGATGTTATAGAAAACAAAAATAAAAATAAAAATGTTTTTAGTAGATTTTTAGTGATGCAGTATATCTTTGTTTCTGAAAAAAAAAAAGGTGCATGCTCCATAAAATCAACACAGTGATGTTATTGTGTAATATCATCACTGTCTCAGGCACACACTGACCAATCAGAGTCCAGGAAATGTTCTTGCCATTGTATAATTAGCATTATAAGCCCCCAAAGTTTTTTTTATAGTACCATAAAATACTGTTACTTGCCCCCCCCCCCAAATTATGTAAGACATTTGAGTAAACAAGGCTGCTGGCTCTGCCACCTTGCAGGTAGCTGCATGCTTCCCTCACTTGCTCTATGATAATATGCCCTGCAGGCTAATGGGTGAGTTGGCAGGGCTACTAAACATGCAGCGAGCAAAGGAAGCTCATGGCTGCCTGTGAGATGGTGGCAGGCAGCTGCTGTAAATGACTTATGAAGATTTAGTAAAAGGTTAAAAAGTCTTTTTTAAAGGGCTTCACAAAAATTACTTTAGGTGCCTGGGCTAATAACATTAATCAGGGGCTTAGGTGTCTGCATGGAAGGACTCTTTGATTTGCAGAGTTTCCTTTTAACCTAAGGAAAACAATAAAGTAATATAAAAATAATTAAACAGATGACAAGTGGTAGGAGACTGCTTTGGCACATTGGTAACAATGGTTTGTGCCCTGAGCCTGGGCTGTGTAGTGCAGAGACTGGCAGAGAGGGTTAATAAGTACCTCCCTCATGGGTGGGATGTTACTGTAGTGGTCCTTGTTGAAGGTGTGCCATTGGTAGTGATTCTAACCATGAGATGATGTGCACCAGCCCTGGACACTGCTACATATGCATACAAAGTGAGAACAGTAAAAAATGCTGTCCGTGTGTACCAGATAATGTGCCCGAGTCTTCTTCCATACCATTTGACACTGACCTCTGCAATGCAGTTATCTTTACTTCTTGCAGTGGGCTGCCTCACAGACAAGTTGCTGCTTCCTCCCTGGTGGCTCTGGCAGCAGAGAAATGGACATTCTGAATTCAGAGGGCAGGTAGAGGTATAGAATTTTGGAAAGAATAGCCAAGCTTTGTGCAGTGAGACTGGTGGTAAAGGAAGACACTATGAGATCACAAGAAGGACATAGGCAGACCGGGAGCATAAAAAACAAGCTTTTGTCAATGCCAAGTGTTGCTTGCTGTCATTAGCAGTGGAAGTGCAGGAGTTAGACAGATGCAGTATAGAAATGGCAGTGAAATATTGAACTGATGCCAGCTCCACCCCCCCACCATGCAGAGATGGACAGGCTTTAGGATGTACCTTTGGGTCATCGCCCATAACGGTCACAACACTTCATCTCACCCTACCCTGCAGACACTTACAAGTGTCGAGGTGTGCTTTGAAGTGTTCGGGCTTTACACTCAACTCATTCCATAAGGAAATAATTTGAAATGGGTGCAGTATAGGAGAATGGGGTGAACTCTGGGGCCAAAGGGTCCAAGGCGCACCTCGATACCTGCCACTGGCTGCAGGGTGGGGGTGGAATGGCATGAGCATTACTGTCGACAATCCCAAGTCACACCCCTGACGCTTATCAGTCCCTCAGGGTAGGACGTTATGGTACAAAACCCTAACACCCTGGGCGTTTCTTGGTATTTTTACTCCAAGTTTTCAACATGGGCTTTTTGTGATCCCACCACATGAACAGTGACATTATCAGTTTGTTAACCAAAAGATGATTTTGCGCAGCGACTGCGCCATTTGGTGCCACAGGTGCGAAAACACATTTCGAACAGGATGTAAAAAATTACAGCTGTACTGTTCATGAGGATGTGTAAAAAATGACAATGTTGAAAATCTGGAATGAATATATAAAAAAATTGGTGCAGTCACGAGTATGCGTAGAAGCTGTGCAACGCACACCCATAATGTGATTAATTTTGGGATTTTTTACAGCAGATTTTCAATATAGGCATTATGGGACCTGTACTCATGAACAGTGTCACAGTGATTTTCTTAATGTATTCCGAACACTGATTTCCCACAGCGACCATGCTATTCTGCGCCAGAAGTGTGAAAACACATTTCAGCCAGGGTGTAAAAAATGACAGCTGTCCTGTTCATAAGAAGGTGTGGAAAAATGCCAATGCTGAAAATCTGGACCGAAAAGATTGCGAATTCGTGAACTTATGAGGGTACGTGGAAACTGCACAATACACACTTATAACACAGTCATTTTATGGACATTTGTCACCAAATTTTCAACATAGCCAGTTTAAGACCTCTGCTCGTGAACAGTGTCACTGTGATTTTCTTAATCTGTCCCGAACAGTGATTTACTTTACCGACCACACCACTGTGCGCTACATGTGCGAAAACACATTTCCGAGCAAGATGTGAAAAATGACAGCTGTACTGTTCATAAGAAGGTGCTGTAAAATGGTAATGTTGAAAATCTGGAGAAATATTAAAAATGCTCAAGTTACGACATGCGTGGGAACTGCGCATAACATGCAACAGCAAAACAGTCATTTTTAGGAATCTTTTCACCAAATTTTCAACATAGGGTTTTGGGAGCCTACCATGAATAGACACTGTCATTTCATTAATTGGTCCCGAAAGTTGGTTCCGCGGAGTGACCACAAAATCACCTTTCGGGACCGAATAACAAAATGACAGTGACTGAGTTCATGAGGTGGGGTCCCAAGAACCCCATGTTGAAAATTGGTGAAAAAATTCCCAAAAAAGGCTGAGATATGCACCAAAGTTGGAAAAAAAAAACATTTATGCCATTATACAGCTTACCAGTATTTCTTCAGTTCGCGGTCGGCTTTGAAGAGTGCAGACGTGTTCCTGGTCCACCAACGATCATTGCGCCGGGCTCTCGAGATAAGTATGGGGTGAGGGGGGTGTGCGGAGGTGGGGTTTGCTACAGGTGGGTGCGGGTTGGGGAGGGACTACTGGAATCAGCAGGGACCATTTTCTAGTTTACAGGTTTATTAAAAAAAAAAAAACTTTGGGGTGGGCTCCCATCATGCCACCTGAGTGTTTGGGGGCTGTAGCCAATGAGGATTGGGCACTCCCATCGGCATATACCGAGTGCTGGGGGAACAAGAGCCGTGGGGATTGGGCACCCTCCTCAGCACACAAGAAATTGGGGAGCATTATGCAAACAGGGAGTGAGCTCCCCCATTGACAAAATTACCAGGAGAGGGGCATGCCGACATGGGGATTGGGCACCCTTGTCAGCACATATAAGTGTGGGGGGGGTGGCAGAAGCCGAGGGGGATTCGGCACCCCTCAGCACACAACAAATTTGGGAGGGGAGACATTATGCCGACAGGGAGTGGGCTCCCCTGTTAGCAAATTGAACTGGAAGGGGGCATGCTGACAGGGGAATTGGGCACCCAGTCGGCTTTTTTTTTTTAATTGAAATGTTTCTCCAGGAAGGCAAACTGAACGGCGGCGGCTTTCTGTCAGCTTCCTGGGGAAATGTGAGAGGCCATGGCTAGTTGCCGCCATGGAGATTAACCGCTGTTTTGGTAGCTTGTAATGCACCAAAACAGCTGATTGCGTGGTGACGTGGCCCGAATTTCCTGACGCATTTAGGCATTCTCCCTAACTGCTGAAAGCAATATGTTTCTTGGACATGCGTGCAAGTAACACAAAAACAAAGACAAAATTAGTAAACTGAAAGTGGAAGCATACAATGTAATCTGAAAAAAGCACCCTGGACCTGCTGCAGCATCAGCAAGAGGAACACTGCCATACGTGCTGCCTGAGCTTGATGATCTGGGAGAAGCTCCATCTGGGCTCATTTCCAGCCTAGAAAATGTAGGGTTGCAGCTTGGGACACTGGGCTTCACTGCTAGATATAATGTGGCTGTGACTTGGCTGGACACTCGGAGAGGGGCAGTCACAAGTGGGGAGGCTGCACCCTTGAATGCCACCTCACAGCTATGGGTATGGACTCTTTCAGTGTCACCCCTGGAAGGGTCCATACCCATAGCTATGAGGGTGCGTTCAAGGGTGCAGCCTCCCCACTTGTGACTGCCCCTCTCCAAGTGAAAAGTGTCCAGCCAAGTCACAGCCACATTGCATCTAGCAGTGAAGCCCAGTGTCCCAAGCAGCAACCCTACATTTTCTAGGCTGGAAATGAGCCCAGATGGAGCTTCTCCCCAGATCATCAAGATTAGGTAGCATACATGTGTGGAGTACTGGTGATGACTGGCTATCAGTCATTCAGATGTGGGAAGCCGTAATGTTGTAGGACTTGTGTGTCAGTCACTTAGATATGGGGGACAGTTTTGATGTTGGAATTGTCCATCACTCAGATGTGAGGAGCAGGTTGTTATATTGTTACCATGTATCTCGAAAGGCTTTGCCATTAGATCATGTTACAATGTGCTTAGGTATTAAGAACGTCTTCATTTTTATAACAGGGTGTGATGCATCTTTATTTTTGTATAGCAACCTCTGCCACCCCCTACTGTGTGCCAGTGGACATTTGACAGTACACATCATGAGGGAGCACATTCTTAAGCTGGAAGGTGGGAGGTTTAGGAGGGATGTGAGGAAGCACTTCTTCACAGAAAGGGTGGTAGACACTTGGAATGTGCTGCTGGAAGAGGTAATCTCGATAAAGACAGTGAGCAGCTTCAAGAGAGGCTGGGACAGGCATGGGGAAGATAAGAATCATGGATGGGAGGAGTGGGGGAGGGGGGCAGGGACATTAGCGCAAGCTGTGGACCCTGCAATACAAACAGACTTGATAGACCAAATGGCCTTCTTCTGCTGGCTTGTTCATATTACATGTGTTTTATTAAAATGCCACCCACTTTCCAAAGAGCAGGGATAGGACAGGAAGATGTATCCTTGGTCTGTGGGAAGTGAGTGGCATTTTAATAAAACAGCAGACAAACAATATTTTCGACAAATTAATTTGATTGAGAAAAGATTTGGGCATTTGACTGCTAAAAAAGTCACCAAATGAGGGACATCACTAGTGCTTGCAACACTTGCTGGGGCGTGGTTCACCGTGGTGAGTAACAACATCACAGGATATGGGAAGGGGTCAGGGTGGGTGAGTGACACCACTGGTGTCTGCAGCAATCGCTGGGGAGTGGGTCAAGGTGGGTAAGTGATACCATCAGAGGACATGCCAATAGCTAGGGAGGTGGCAAGATAGGTGAGTGACACCACCACTTGCTAGGCAGTAGGTCAAGGTGCTGAATAACAACAAAATGCAGGCAAATGTGGGTAATCTGCTAACACTGAACTGGTCTTTATTATGCTGAGCTATCTCTTCAGTAAACCCCCCAAAATGCACCACAGAACACCAAAAACCCTAGAGCTTCTGGGGGCCTTGGCGGTCCCCAGACCTCCAGCCATTTCTTTGCCCCCCCCAGGGGAAAATAAAAGTCGGCTCCTATGCACTGATGAAGATGTTAAACAACACTGGCCTGAGCACCAAGCCCTGTGGGACCCCACTTATCACTGGCCTAGCTTTTGAGACCCCCGGATCACCAACTTTTGGCTTCTGTCCTACAACCAGTTTTTGACCCATCTAGCAAGCTAGATAGCTGTGTTTGTATAAAAAAATATGTCTCATAGACAACCCCTTATTCATACCCCTTCAGCATGCCATGACATCATCCTCCTCTACTTGTAACATGACAGCCTGTTGCCGTGGGAACCAGCTCTGATGCCAGAAACACAGGTGCATGAACTCACAGCCTGTCAAGCAAAAAGTTCAAATTGCAAGGAAGGGAACCTACTAGAGGTTAACTGGAAATGTTGCTGTCACGGGCTGGCAAAGGGAATACTGGAAAATATCTTCGAAGCAACTAATTTTGGTGCTCAAGATTTGTCCTAGATAGCCTCTTTAAATGCCGTGTGAGTCTGGCACATTTCTCTTCCTGATCATATCATTGTAGGAGGTAACAGAAAACATGCATTGTTCTGGGAGCCTTGGATCCAAAGGTTCTAAAATAAATTTAGTCAAAAATCCCTTCAAAGTAGCTAGAGCTGCCCATCCCTGCCCTGTTACTCATGATCCTTATGAGTGAGTTAATTGTTTTAAAGGTCTTTTTATACACACACTGCATAACAAAGTCATTAAAACAGCAGTATTTGTTAGTAAGCAGGTTTTTGTTTTCAGCAATGATGTTTCCCTGGCAAAAATATCAATTTACCCATTGTTCCTTTCATTTTTATTTTTTTTTTTTATTCCTAAATCAAAAAATAATTATCTTGGTACACTGGTGTGCTGTTTACTATCAGAAACATGTGACTACACCATCAAAATATATCCACAGTATGAATTTAGTATTTACAGTCAACAGGTAGCCTCAGAAGAAGAGATGTTTAAAAAGTGTGAATGGCGGCCATCTTTACTGAGCCACTTTTTAAGAAGTCTGACTGTCGGCCATCTTTACTGAGCCACTTTTTAAGAAGTCTGACTGGCTGACCATCTTTACTGAGCCACTTTTTAAGAAGTCTGACTGGCGGCCATCTTTACTGAGCCACTTTTTAAGAAGTCTGACTGGCGGCCATCTTTACTGAGCCACTTTTTAAGAAGTCTGACTGGCGGCCATCTTTACTGAGCCACTTTTTAAGAAGTCTGACTGGCGGCCATCTTTACTGAGTCACTTTTTAAAAATCTGATTGGCAGCCATCTTTACAGAGTCATTCATTACAAACTTAGCTATAAAAGATGGTTTAAAAATATAGGAGAAAATTAAATACGCACTAAGGACGAATCTATATGATCATTTTTTAAATTACATGAAATTTGTGCTAATTTTCAACTGCTTATAATGTTCCAGTTTTTACAAATGATATGCATTAGGGCAGCACAATACAGATACTACTTGGGACAAATCTAAAGGGGATATGCAATAGGGTGACTCAAAGTATTCAATTTATAGTGTCTTCACAAGTGTGAGGGGGCGGCGGGATCATAACTCAAAAGTGGCAGAGCCATGAGTGAGTTATAAAAGTCCTGCCCCCTCACAAGCGATGGCAAAATACATAATTTGAGTCAACCTACTGCATATTCAATTTATACATCAGTTTACTTATTATACATAAGCTTTTAAATCTTCTGTTTATATGACAATTTAACTGTTTCATTTTGATTTCAACTTCTGGCTTCAGTGCTGCACATGGCTAGTGTGATGTCATCAGCACTGTGAAAGCTGTTCTCTGATTTGTTCAGAATTCTATAATAGTATATGGTGACCCATTGTTACACACAGAAATCCATTGCAGTCAAAATGTTGTTATACCACAGTTCAAAGTTCATGGAACGCGGAAATACCATACTGTGGAACAACAACATCGTGGCTGATTTTGAGAGCACACGAACCAGCAGTTTAACTAAAGGAAAAATTTACTGCACGCACATCTCAGAATTCCAACAGTAAATTTTCTGACAGGATGGCAGCAGCATTTTTTCCAAAAGTGGCAGCGGGGTGGCTGGGGTACATTAAATTCAAAATCATGTCACGTGTTTTCATTGTTTTTGTTGCGGAACTTGTGGGGTCACGATACACTATAAAAACACTGGCTGGTCAAACTGTGCCCAACCAGCCTGAGTTGCCCCCTCAGGATTCTGATTCTGTGTGACCTCTCGAACTTCACTCTCGAGGTCTAACAGAATCAGAACCCCTCGGTGGCAGCACAGGCTGGTTGCACACAGCTGCCCAACCAGTATTCTCTACGTAATCTACCAGGCTTTGCTGGGTATCAGATTTGACATTTCCAAAATGCAAGACGCCATCATAGCTTGCAAAGTGTGTCCAAAATGTCAGTTTTATTCTGTAGCATTTCTCTACACCTGTTGTATAAACACATGCTTGGCTTCGTATTCTATAGCCTCCATTAAGCAATGGCCTGCGATGGGGTGGGTGGTATTAGGCAATACCCGGACCGCCAGAGCGTAATGACTGCATCAGGCATTATAGCCTTGAAGGTCCGGTGACAGTTTATTCCACTACACTAGAGGGTATTATTATGCTTTAGAAATAAGCATAAGTTTAAGTTTCTTTTTAGTAGTAGAAATATTGGAATAGAATGAAAATAAAATCTTTAAAATATATTAAAAGAAAGTTTTGTGTAAAGTAATCCCTGCCTGTCAGTTGCAATTCCCTGTTTGTCAGAGCTGTCAGTAGAGGGCGCTGCTATAGGAGGCCAGTGCTCCTGGAAATGTTGCCAGGAATGTCTGTATCTTCTGTGGTGATCACGGGGGGGCGGGGGGTTCTTATGAGTTAAGAATGGCAGAGGACGTAAGGAGCCACATTAAGGTATCTGATTTTTTTTTAAAAAGTGTTTTTCTGTTTGTTTTCTGACAGCATGAAATGCAGTCAGGTGAAAGCGTAGAAGTGAGCGGGACTGTCTCACAGTAACGCTTCACACGTGGTGTGCTAGCGCTTGGCTAGTACTTCAAATTTAAGGAAAAAAAATTGTTTTTTTTGTGATAGAGTAGCGCTTAGTGCCCGACGTGCTAGCGCTAACATTTTAAAGTGCAAACCTCTTGCGTTTGTCAGAAAAAAATAGTTGGGGGAGGGCCTTGGCCCTCACGCCTCACTAAGCAAGGGGCAAGAAATGGCGGCTACTCTCTTTGAACATTCGGGGTGCACATGTATACTCTCAGTAATGGGGCACCTTGAATTCGCACTTGTTTCCATGTGGGCGTCTATTGAAACTTAATGTACCCCCTTGCTGTGGCGCTCAGCCAATCAAACAGCTCCTATACTCTAGCCCATTTTCTAATCACTGATTAACTAATAGATAGGACCCAGTTTTAGAAGGGCCCCTAGATTGGTGCAAGATACACAAATCCACAGCTACTGAAAACTCCAGGTTGCGTCAGGGACTCTGAGCCCTATTCCAGAAACGTAGAGGTCCCTGCACCAAAATCCTGAGAGTTGCTGCAGAGTTGCATCAAACTGAGGGGTTCGATGGAGGGTTCCATCGAGCCCCCCCAGCCTGGCACAACCCTAGTGCAGCCGCGAAGTTGGGGAGAGAAGATGTCAGCAAAGATGAGACCATGGGCAGAGGGACTAGTTGGGGTGCCATAGTGGGTGATGGGGGCACAGTAGCAGTGGCAGGGGTCAGAGGTGGCACCCGGCAGAGGTGCCATGGCAAGTGGATCAGAGCCGCTGGGCCTGAGCACAGGAAGGTAGGCATGGACCCCAGACACCCAGATGGCAACATCCCTGGCACCTGCCCCATAGGTGACACGGTCCCCAACAGTGTAGTCTGGCATCATCCGGGCTCCACGTGGTGGGTGTTTAGCAGGGAAATGTTGTGGTGCCCAGAGGATGTTCTTGTCCACCGACTGCACCTTGTACCCTGAAGCCATTGCCACCCACTGCATGTCATGGATTGTGTCACCTATGGGGCAGGTGCTAGGGCTGCTGCCACCTGGGGCTCTGAGAAAGGGTCTGTCCATGCCTACGTGCCTGTTCCCAGGCCCAGCGGCTCTGTTCCAATGGCCATGGTACCTCCACTGGGTGCTGCCTCTGACCCCTGCCACTGCTGCCATGCCCCCGTCAGCCACTATGGCAACCCCACTACTCCCTCTACCCCTAGTACTGACTTTCAGGCAGCCCCCCAACTCACCTCCCTCCAAGGTAGTGGTGCAAGGGCCTTAGACAGCTCATGGCTGGTCTAACCTCAGCCCTCTCTTGCAACCACAGTGGGGCTTCTAGAATCCCAAATAAGGGGATGTTGCAGCCCTAACATGGCACAAGCTCCCTTGTGACATGGCGCACCATCACTTCTGCTGCAAGGGTGGCGCATGGCAGCTTTGGCGCAAGGCATCCAAATTTTGATACAGCCTGCATTAAAAAATCATGATTGCTGCAACATTTGGCAAAAGGTGCCACTTGCGGCAAAGCCGTTTGCTGTCGGCACTTTGCACCAAATTTTGGCTTTTTTAAATTAGGCCTACAGAGTGTAATCACATGCTGAACAAGGTGCGACGCTACTTAAAAAAACATTTCTTATAAAAGCAATAAGGTGCAACCAGATGTTATGTTAATGGCTAATTAATCACCTTCTGGGCCGAGTGGCACTCAGATATGACTCGTGGCTCATTATACCCCTAAAGGGGGATTAACAGACCCTTAACATACCATTCCTGGTTATACCTTAATTCTTAAGTACTGCACTTTTATAAATACAAACTTTTAAATATTTGTAATTGTATTAGACCACATAAAGTACTATTAGACCTGGGCTGAAGCTCAGACAGTGACACAGTCACGACTACTGCTGGCCCAGTGGTGTAGAGAGCTGGGGCATTGCCAAACGCCTTACCTCTCCCACACCAGTGATCTGAGCTCGAGAATGAGCTTGGGGCACTGGCAGTCAGCCGGGGAGGGGATGGATGAGAGAAGAATTGAGCGGCTGCCAGGCCACTCTCCTGTCTTGGACTGGGAAGGCAGGTCACCCCAGCTCTTGGCCACCACCAGGTGGAGGTCTGGTGGTAGTGCTGATGCTTGGGTGGCTGGTGTTACATCAGCTGGGTGGAAAAGGGCTGACGGTTGCTTGACTGTGTTTGCCGTAGTCCCAGGGAGGTGAAAAATGGGAAGAAAATGGATGGGGAGACCAGGCTTCAAGGAAGCCCTGCCTAAGGTGCCATGACTCATGCCCCTAGAACAGCAGCAACAAGGAGAATAAGTAGGTAAGTGGCTGGTCGTTGTCACCTTGGGACAGGGCTGATAGCCCACCCATTCCAGCCAAGGAGGATAAAAAAAAACTTTATTAAAAAGACTGCTACAGCACATTACATGAATGCCTGTGTTATAGATAAATCTACATATTTCATTGATAACACTTAAACCCTTGGTCCTTTGCTATCATTAACAACAGAAACAAGTCTGGAATGTAAAAATATATTTTTGTAAACATGAACTTGCAAACACAATTATAGTAGCAGAAACACAAATATAAGCCCCCCCACACACACACACACACACATTAATGCTGTTGTATTTGGTGGCCGAAAATAAGTACCTTAAACACATCAGAGTCTTGGTAATAAGAAAACATGCCACACAGAAATTTAGGCCTTCGCTATTTACTTCTATTCAGCTCTGATACAGGGGAACACTTTCCTCAACACACCCAGGAAGAGTTACAGTAAATGCATTCCTTAAAGCTGTACTAACATTTCTTAAAGCTGTACTACATATAACAATCCCTACTGACTTAGCTAGTTTAACACCCCCTACAAATGGGGGTTCCCGAAAAGTCTTCCTTGAGCTTGTCTAAATGCTCACTGCCTGACTGGTGTCCTGCATTTTTGCAGTTTAAATGTGATCGCCAGAGAGTGCCTATATAGCCTCTGTGTACTGTCTCTTTAAGAGCTGCCTGGATTGCAGTCATAATTAATCTAAAAGAGAGCTCTGTTAGAAGATGTGCTTGTTTGCTGATCATTTGTTAGGACAGTAATAATATTGCAGTTTGTTCTAACCCGCCTTCTTTGCAGTATGGACAGTTCTGTTTGTTTCCATCATCTTGGTCCTGGACTGTTGAAATAGTAGTTTACTCACCTGGTAAAGGTGATTATAAGAGCACCTTCTTACAGCACTCTGAGTCTCAACACATGGGTTATAAGCGCTCTTCTCATAGGCTGATGCACAAAAGGAATCCAAAATTCGAAATCCGATCCTTCTCCTCCCTTGTAGCTCCCAGAATCCCCAGTATGAAATCTTCCAGAGCTTATGCTACTCCTGAAAACATATTATAAATAATCCAACCATACAGAACCCTCAACCGCCCCGTAGGGAAACTGGCAGGTAGAGAAACACAGCACAATTTGATGTTATGCAAAGGACAATTATTTACTTTCCATTGTATTCCAATCAATGTGGCAACATGTTCCACTGTTACTGGCAGTGCAGGACTGAACATCTGCTACTCTATGTTTACTGATCGGTATTGCACATACATTCTTTATTACACAATGGCAAGAAAGAATCCTGGTCTCTGATTGGTCAGTCTGGGACTGGACCCGTGAAGTCATCCCAGCACAACATCATGGGTCTAGTCTCAGTACTGTTAACCAATATGGATGAGCTCCTGGAGCTAGATATCTTTTTTTGCATCTTCTCTTAAGAAACAAAAATATTCTTCCACACTAACAAAAACATTCTTTAAAATGCTTTTTTTTATTCTGTATTACAACAAGCCATTGTATAATAGCAATAATGCCCTCAAGGGTGTGTGTTGTGCTGGGATAATGTCACGATTCAGGTATTGGATGCACTCAGCCTGCAGCCTCGTGCCCAACCACCTGAGGCGTGACGTTATCCCAGCACAACACACACCCTGTTGGTCATTATTGCTTAAATATGTAATCCCTTATTCTATTATTCAATTTATTGCTTATGTTCCTCCTCAATGGGTGGGATACAGAATGCTGTAAGAAGGTGCTCTTATAATCACCTTTACCAGGTGAGTAAACTACCATTATCTATCGCACCTTCTTACAGCACTACGAGTCTCAACACATAGGTGATTATACATCAGTATTGGACTTGCCTTGGGAGGGAGGAGGAATATCACTCAAAGCTGTCTGGAGAACCTTGCAACCAAACTCTGAGTTTCCTGTTAGTCCGGTATCCAACCGGTAATACACGCCAGTGTTGTTATAAGTTCTGTTCATGAACTCCCTACTGGCTTGGATCAGTGTGTCCCTCACCTTACCGGATACCCCTAAGTTCAACAGTGTAGCCTTCTGAATGGCCATGCTGGTAGTTTCGGTGGTCAGGGGTCTAAGTGCCAAATCGGCCCCTGGAGGTCTTGATCGGTGTTGTCTACAGAAAGAGTATTGAACTGTAGTCACTGGTGAGAGTGCTCTATATGACCAGTGTAGGCAATAGGGGTTGAACTGAGAAACTTACTGAACTGCACTGAAATGCATAGGACTAACAAACTGTAGCCGCTGGCCAAGTATGACTGTGTTAACAGTGTTTGCTGTACTTGATCTGCATGTCATACCTGGATTTACTGTTATGAAGGTCCCCTGTCCCTTCCTCCGTTATCTGGATTAATTAAGTGATGTGGGGAGGAGGGTGTCACTGCCAGGAGCCGCTGCAGTGGGGGCTCCAGGAGGACACTGGCCATGGCTGACAGTGGGTTTCCCAGTGGATTGATCACTTGTTTACACCCTGCTGAAAGTACTAAAGGCATGTATTTAGTGTTTTGGTTGTCAGTGTGTGTGTATGTGCCGTCACATGGTACGCAATACTTAATACATCAAAGCTGGCCGGTCATACTGCCCCTGATCCATGTGTTACCCTGCATGACCTTCCGAACCCAGCACTGCACCCTGGTGTAAAGGGTGGGTGTGACGGTTCCCATAAATCTGGCTATACGTCTAGGCAGATATAAGGATTGATCAACCTATATATGGGTAGGTATCTTTACCTATAATACAGTATGTACGGATGCCTAGGTATGAGTCTATCTACCAGCACATATGGCAAGTCAAAAGAAGTTGAATACACCCCTCATTTCTTTCTTGAAAATGTCTGTTGGTCCATGAAATAGAATTTCAGCACTTTCTACCTTAGGAGACCTATATTGCATTAAAACACACCAGTTACCTGCTTTCTGTGACTGTGCAGCTGAGATGGCTGCAAAAGTACTGTTAGCAATAGTTTCTGGGTCATGTGTTTTAGCTGGCCTGAGCTGAAATACGGCCCTCATCTGGGTTTTCATCTCCTTATGGTTTCTGCACTGTGGCCTGCTTATTTGATGAGTGTAATTGAGTCCATATGCTGCATGTGGCATGGTTGTATTGGGCAAGAGTTGCCATGTAGGGATGTATCGTGTGTGCCCCTTTAGTCTTCTTTTGTCATAAGTGTGGCCGGACCCCGTAGCATTAAATATGGGGAGGCATTGTGTCTCCCCTAATAGGGCTTCTAAGTTCTGTTCCTCTTGCCTCCCTCTGTTCTTCCTTGGCCTTCCACTGAATACCTGTTAGGCCTCTGATACAGGCGAGGAGGATGATGGTGGTGGGGGGGCAACCTGGATTGGAATTGCCAACCTCTGTCCCTAAACTCACTGGCTGTAAGTCGTAACCAGTGATTTTAATGTGGCTTCTGCTTATGAGAGTCCCCCTTGTCTGAGAGTGAGCTTAGGACCGCACCCCTTTGTTTCTGTGGTCTGTAAGGGATGTCAACTGCTAGGGCAGTCACGGGGGGGGGGTAGCACCCCTTGGTGAAAGATGGCTAGAATTAAATGGCCACGGATGTGTTGGGGGTATGCCCTGTTGAACAGAGCAGGAACAAGTATAGCCACATGGGGGAATGATGAAAAAAAAACAGCCAAGGCACAACCCCACCAGCTGACACAGGGACGGTGCTGACAGATAGTTATTGATTACACTGGAGCTGTGGTGATGCCAGAGGTAGTTATCTGAGGGAGGCCAGCTGCACAGCATTAACATTTGGCGTTCATGGAGGAACCCATGTCAATGGAGTGGAATTGCCACAACCCGATCAAAGCTGCTTCTTGGGGACCCTTGGTCAAAGTAAGTTTTTCGGCTCTCGCCTTATGGAGAAACATGACAGGATGGCCATTCGCCATGGAGCCTAGTATGCTAAGGAAAAACATGGTCCCCCGAGTGGATTTTTAAGCAGCCAACACCTCCTGCTTCTAGGTGCCATTGTTATTTTCTGCAAAAATGTAAGCTGCCTTGGGCATTGACTGAGTCAGGTTGTGACTTACTGGGTGGACATAGCGCTGTGACAGTCATTATATCAAAAAGATGCCCTGAGGTTATCCATCAGGCTTCAGTATTAGAACAAACTGGCTTATTGCTGTAGCGGGATTGGATGTAGTGTAAAATTAATACGCTTTGAGATGTATCACTGCATAGCCAGCCTTTTCTTACTGAGGGTACTATCTTCTTCAAAAACGCTCTTTGTATGCTTAACTTGTCCCCCACCAGCATGGCTGTGGCTGAGTAGCACATGCCCAACCTGTGATGCATTTGCCCTTCCTTAGCCCATTGTATGCCTTGCTCTTTAATTACGTACATTCCGATGATTCACTCTATAGCTTTGTACTAACTATATAGTTCTGTACTTACAGTTCACACAAACTATTTCCCCCTAAGAATGCAGGAAGACCCCCTATATCATCCTCAGAAAATCTGCCACAGTGCTAGGAGCTACTTAGCTCTGTACTTGTAATGAAGAGATGGTTAAGACCATAGAAGGTAGCCTCTCGAAGAGGGACTGAAGCTGGTAAACTACCCTGTCCAGACCACCAGTGTCATAAGTCCAGCTGGGGCATATGGATGGCGTTCCAAGTATTTGGAGCAAATGAGCGTTCTGTGAGGGCTCTGACCGCAGCTGTTGAGTGGCAGCTGCCTAGGCACTGACACTGCTTCCAGACTGAGTGGAGTATAACTGAGGTGAGAAAGGGTTGTTCGGGGTGCCAATATTGAGCGACATATCTTTGTCATTACTATACTGCATGTGGGGATAGGGGACCCAGTTTGCCTGACTAAGAGATGGTACTCATTCCTGCTACGCAAAGTGTTTAAGCCTGCACCGGCTGAGCCCTTGGAGTAATGCTTAAGCCACAAGTTTTTTGGAACTAGGTACCTAAAATGAAATGGGGTTCGATAAACTCCTGAGGACAGTCAAGGCCTGGTGGATATACATCCGGCTTCTATTCTTTCAAAAAGCAGGCTTATAACTTGTTGCTCTTTAATGTGACATTTCATCCTATTAATTTATGGTTTATATCTGCTCCATTTCCCCTTTAAAAATTATGAGGAGTATGGCCCCCTTTAAGGGGTGCCCTCTCGTGCCCAACATCTTAGGTGGGGTACTCATTGGCCGCCTCCATCATAGAGGTGGATTTGTAAGTAAAGAACACTATAGGTACCTGGGAGGTCGAAAACATCACGAGAAGTGCGATGTAGCTCCCAAGGATGGCGGCACAAAAAGTGAATGTCGGGCATCCCACAGTGCATGAAGGCTCTAGTGCGTGGGTCAGGGATGTCCCTCTTGGTCATGGGATACAGAGAGAACTCGCAGTCCTGGTTCCAGAATCCTGCTTGAAGTAGGTGAGTTGAAAGCTTACTTAAAGGCACAACCTGGGAGTACCGAGAAGTTAAGTGACTTGCTTAGGATCACACAATATGCACGTGTGGGCAGTGGGATTTAAACCCAGGTCTCCAGATGTACAACTCAGCACCTTGAACCACTGCGCTGTAATGCTTGAGGCCTCCAAAGTAATGGGCATAAAGGGAAGGGAGAGATTGATCCCCAGTGGCAGGCTTGCCCCTGAACACAGTAAACCGCGAGGCAATTGGGGGAGTGCCACGCTCCACCCGGGGACATACATTGTACAGAGGTCATGACCTCTGGTTGAACAAGGTAAACTGGGAGGTTGAGCAAGGCACTGGTAGCGAATTACAAACTGTTCAGGGTGACTGATCCAGGCACCTGTTCCCCTCCCTAGGCAGATTAAGATAGACTGAGGGGGGTTGTGGATTCCATAGGGAATGGCACAATAAACCAAAATAAATACCTTAATATGCAGTTCTAGTTGGCCCTGACACCACGTTGGCTAGTTTCTTAATACACAAAACTAATTCATAGTCCCAGTCGAGGCTACCCTAGGTGCTTCAAATGACAGTGAGTTGAAGACAAAAGGAGACAATTCAAAACAAGAAGTCAGCAGAATATTGGTGGGCATCTGAAAGCCATGAGTAACCTTCTCAGGCATGTTGAGACTTACTGGGCAATCGGCTGTAGTTAAGTTACTGACTGGCAATGCAAAGCACTGAGGATGTACATCAGGCTTTGTCCATTTAAAGAGAGGCACCAACATTTTGCCTGACATACACAGGGTAAATCAACTATTGTCAAAAATGCCCAAAATATATCCCTTTAAAAACCTATGCTCACAATGGTGGTTCAGCTCATTGATAAGGTGCTCTGCCCTTTAAAATGGGCTTTAAGATGGGCTGTGTCCCTTTAAGATAGCTGGTGTGTTTACTAGCACCATTTTGGGAGAAGAGTACACAGCCTGTTGACGTCGCCATCTTGAAAAAGGGATCCCCAGCCAGATCTCCTAGGTAGGCCCCGCGAGATCTCGGCTGGTATCCTCTCGCTCTAATGAGCACGAGGCAAGACGGCGACCGCTAGTCCCACAGGGCTCCTCATGGCTGAGGGTCCGCCGTTGAGTAATGGTCGTGTGGAACTTAAAAATAGGAGTCTCTGCTTTGAGGAAGCTCCCTCTGTGCTGGCAGAATGAGGATGGGATGGTGGGTTGAACCGAACGGCGCCCAATGAGGAGTGTAGCCCTGCAGGCAGGCCCCATGGCAAGTGCGCTCTCCTTTGACTCTTTACTGCCTGCCCCGTGTAAAGCATTTGGTGGGGTGCTCCTGTGGTGGTCACAGTTGAACAAGGTAAACCGTGACCCCTAGGAGTAGAATCATGACTGGACCAGGAAGGGAGTGCAGCACTTCCCTATTAGAGTAACCTCCTTCTCGGCTGAATAAGATAAGCTGAGAGGGGGCTCAGAAGGTCCAAAATTCGGTCTTGGTCGGCAGCCTTCATCCCCCTCCTCAGTTGAACAAGGTAAACCGAGAGGGGTTTAGTGAGCAGCAGCTGTGATACAGACAATTTCTTGTTACCAGTAAACCTAAGCTAAGCCCTGACGCCGAGACGTAGACTAGGCTAGAATTAGGCATAGACAAAAACACTAGCAGTATAGAGCTGGACAATGCTAATTTCTAACTATTAGTTTGAGGGGCTGTAGCCCCTTAGTAAGCAAACATCTGTTGCTTGTATTAATGTAAGTTAGATTCTGAGGCTAATGCATAAATTCTTTGTGAATAGAGGGAGTATTAATCTTACCTTTGTTAGCTTGGCACAGAGCCAGAAAGAAACGTAACCAGGCTGGGAAGATGCACAAAAAAGAATAGGGATTCACGGCGACAAGAGAGGAGAAGGATCGGATTTTGAATTTTGGATTCCTTTTGTGCATCAGCCTATGAGAAGAGCGCTTATAACCCATGTGTTGAGACTCGGAGTGCTGTAAGAAGGTGCGATAGATAATGGGCCAATCAGTACATTTGGGACTCTAAAATGGAGCCTACCTACAGGGGCTTGGTGGGGTCAAACTTGTAGGAATTGTAGTTTTGGGCTTTTTGCACCTAAAATAACCTGGAGGGGGAGCCCTTGTTGTGATTGACAGACAGATCAGCCAACCAAATCTTTTGGATCTTGGGGACGTCCCAAACTGCTTGCAGTTTCAGTTAGATCTAAGTTGGGAAGTGAAGAAGTAACAGCTTGAGGTAGTTTGATCAGCAATCCATAGTTGATTCGCACGGGAGAACTGGGGAAAGGCCTGAGGTTTGGCCTGCATGCCTGCCTGCTGTCCCTGAGAGGGAACTTGTGCCTTTTTCGGACTGACTCCGAACTTGGAGAGCAACGTAAGCCACTGAACTGTGACCAGGCTCCTACCTGAAGAAGACCAAAGATTTGCTGAATGTGATCAGCCTGTCTGGACTTTCAGCCACCTCTGAACTTCCGGATTGTGCAGAGACTCTGTAATTGCGACCGGAGAGCCTTTTGCCTGGTACAGTGGAATTTCCTTACATGTGAATGTGTTGTGTGCTTCTAGTGGGTCGTGATTTGGTTCCCCACTGTGGTTTGAATTGTGTTCTGCTTGCTGGAAGCTGTATTAGAATTTCCTTATGTGTAAATGTGCTGTGTGCTGCTAGTGGGTCGTGATTTGGTTCCCCACTGTGGTTTGAACTGTATCCTGCTTGCTGGAAGCCGCATCCAGCCCTACGGACTGAATCCAAAATCATCTCCATTGGGCCTGGGCCTTGCCACACTGGGCCAGCCTGACTACCCGCTGCACAGAGAACGCCATCGACAAGAGACCTGCCTGGGGATCAGCCCCTACTCAATACTTGAATAGGAATGACGCCTCAGTGATTCGTGTGGGCCCTGCTTCTCCAGGCACTCCAGCTAAACAACCTGCAGTCTCGATTTCGTCCTGCCTGTGTCCAGTATTGAGTATCATGAGTAAACATCAGGGTAGCTCCCTGCAACTAGAGCTAAATCTAAAGTGTTGTCATCTGATTGTCTTGTTGCTTTTTCTTTTGCGAACTGAGCCGCTCCGGATTACAAGTAGTGTTTGTTGTGCATGTTGCTTTCTTCCATCCCAGGGCCCCAACCAGCTGCAACATTCCTGGCTGCCCACCATTTCCCTAGCTGGGTACCCAGAGTGTGTGACTGTGTGGGGACTTAAAGTGCATGCATAACTGTTTGAAGTGCATACATAACTGTTTGATTAATATAGCCTTTAAGCCAATCAACCTCATTACGCCCCTTTCTTGTTCAAGTCCCCTAAATAAATCAGATCTGACCTTTTTTTGCTGCATTTAACCTGACTGTGCTTCCAGTTTGTGCCAAGAGTACTGTACTGTTGCTATTTACTGTGCATAATCTTGTTTTACAGGGGGTCCCCAGGGTCGAGCCAGAGGAACCAGCCCTGGTGGTAAGTGCAAACAGTGTGGGTACTGGTATGGTGTACAAGGGGTACTGTGAAAGTGATTATCGTATATTGCTAAGGCCACTAGAAGGGAAAGAGGAGTGTTACAGTGTCTCGGAGGGCTGTGCCCAGGTTAGTTTGATCACTACCAACCCTGTCCTCCGGGTGGAGGCACCTGTTTCAGAACTCAGGCCCCTTAACCTGCTACTAGTCACGCAGGCAGGGGTAGTAACCCTTGGGATAGCGCCACCTAGGGGTTACATCTTGGAGGCTCACCGCTGGGATTTTTTCGCCTTCTAGTCGCCAAAAATTATGAATTATTGTTAAAGATTAATGGCTACCCCAGTAGAAATGGCTGTACACCAGTTGGTGGGTGGTGTACTGGGCAGGAGATCAACCCCCAAAATGCTCTGCTTATACTGGATATTCCCCTGAGTACCAGTAAGGAGACTGTAGAGGGAGCACTCTCCAAAGTTGAATGTTTAAAAAACCCTGTGGTGGTGGGTCAACAGGCTGATTTGATCGCCCAAACTTTCATAACCTTGGTAGAGTGTAGTGACCTTGTGGACAGCTCTAAAGTGCCACAGACTATGGCCTCAGAAGGGGTCCTAGCTGCATGGAGAGTGATAACAAAAGGCAGTAAAGACCCTGGGGAGGATGAGCTCCCATCATTATCCGAGCCTTTTGAGGAGAAATTTGCAAAGTTGTTGCTGGAGGAAGGGAAAACCGTAGAGGACTTTAAGAAACTATTCCCGCCACCTGGTGTTGTTCCTTCACCAACACCCCCTCCCACTCCAACACCTGTTACTGCCCACCTTCTGTGCCCATGCCATGCTGGCCCCTATATCTGTACCCACCATTAGTCATGACTCGTATCGCCAGCTGAGGATGTTTTCAGGCACCCTCCCCACACCCCAGGGGGAGGACAATTAGGAGACTTGGATAGAATATGTTGCCCCTCAAATCCGAGAATGGCAATGCCCTGAACCAGAAAAGAAGAGAAGGGTGGTTGAAAGCCTCAGAGGCCTCACCCAACTTACTATCCACACAAAACACAGGCTAGTAATCCAGAAGCAACTGCGCAAGGTTTTTGGAATGCATTGGAAAATGTGTATGGGACTCCTGATTCGGATGAGGACCTGTGGGGTAGGGTCAAAAACACTCAGCAGTACCAAGGGGAGCCCTTATCCGTGTATGTGCTTTGACTCGAAGTGGTGCTAAAGTAATGCCTAAAGAAAGGTGGCATGGCCCCAGCTAAGTTAGATCAGAATAGGTTGGACCAACTCCTCAAGTCAGCCACATTCTCTGAATTATTGCTGCTCCCAACTACACCTTGCTGCTCGGTTGGATGTGCCTCCTACCTATGACGGCTGATGAAGCAAATGTGGAGGATTGAGAGGAGGCAGCCACGTGGGGGGGGGGCCCTCCTGTATCTGCTGTTGTTGCTGCCCAGATGACCGAGGATGCACATACGAGTGATGCTCAGGGGTGAAATACAGTGCCAGTTGACCATTGGGAGGCTAGTAAGGACGCTCCGCCCTGGGGTGAGATACTGCAAGAGGTCCAAGAAATGAGGGCTACCATTTCCCTACAATTCCATTCCAGAGATACAATGGGCCCAAACCCCTCTCAGAGTGTGTCCGCTATGGGGTGGGGTGCACTTCCAGGCATCCCCTGTTGACAGCAGCTCAAAGATTGATGAATTGACTACGGAAGTGAGGGAATTACTGAGGCATCTCCCCATGCTCACCACACACCAGGCAGAGGTTGAATCACGATTTTCTGTTGGTGGTACCCCTGCCTTAGCCTCAATGTGATGCCTCAGCCACGCCAGACTCTAGAAAGCATACTCTGTCATAATTGTGGGAAGGAGGGACATATGAAGACTTAGATAAGGTTGTATACAGACTTCAAGGGGAGCTCCAGAAAGTGAAACCATGGCCGAGGGGTGCTGGAAACGACCGCAGTGAAGGCTCAGGAAATCCCAACTCCAACTTCTTTGTGGCTAAGTCGTCTGTACCGGCCCCTGCTAATGTCCCTTCAGACTGGTCCAAGATAGTGGGCCCTTCAATGGAGACTAATGTGGCTGTGAATGGTATTCCTACTCAGGCTGTGCTTGACAGTGGGTCACAAGTGACCATTGTGTTTCAGGACTGGTATGACAAACACTTATCTGATGTGCCCCTACAATCCTTGAAAGGCCTACATGTGTGGGGTCTGAGTGACCAGTCTTATCCATATCTAGGATATGCCCGCCTCTGGTTGTCTTTTCCTGCAACTGTCACTGGCGTAGAGGAGCAAGTAGAGACACTGGCCCTAGTGTGTGTCCCCCCCCACCGAACTGTATGATGGGGTTCCCCTGTTAATTAGAACAAACGCCCACATGTTTGGGAGACTAGCACAACTCTGCCATGAGAAACAAGGGCAGCTAACTGGATGGGCCCTAAGAATTCTAGCCTTAGTAAAAAGGGCTTATGACTGGCAACTGAGACCCAATCAAATGGACCCAGATGAGCCACTGGGGATAGTGTGGAAAAAGGAATTGGACTTCTTGGTATTGGCCCCCAACACCCAGAGCACAATCTATGGAGAAGTCAACCTAAAGAGAAATATAAAAACAAAATATTAATGTTGGATGCACCAGGAGATGGAAACTTGCCAGGGGGATTATTGGTCAAACCCAGCATCTTGCCTGCTCGTGTCCACGCCTATTTATGATGAGTGATGGTCCAGATTCAGAATGTGTCAGATCAGGAGATTCGAGTGAACAGAGGGTGCACCCTAGCTACAGTACACTACACCGGCACTGCTGCATTGCCCAGCAACAAGTGCTCTGGTGAGAAGCAGAGAGTGACCCCAGACCTATTTGACTTTGGTGACTCCTTGTTGCCAGCTGAATGAAAGGCTAGAATTAGCAAGAAACTCGCTCAGAGAGACCAAGTGTTTTCATTAAAAGAATGGGACGCGGGGTGTGTCCAGGGTGCAGAGCATCACATATGCCTGCATGATGACCGGCCATTTCGAGAGAGATCCCGACGTCTCACCCAGCAGACATAGTTGATGTGAGGAGACACCCGCAGGAAATGCTCACTGCTGGTGTGATACAAGAATCAAGGAACCCATATGCCTCTCCCATTGTGGTTGTGCACAAGAAGAAAGGGTCGGTAAGGATGTGTGTTGATTATCAAACCCTGAACCGGCGGACCATCCCCGATCAATACACCATGCCCTGTATACAAGATGCCCTGGATTGTTTGAATGGGAGCAAATGTTTTTTGGTATTGGATCTTCGCAGTGGATACTACCAGATCCCGATGGCCCCAGAGGACCATGAGAAAACAGCCTTCATCTGTCCTTTGGGGTTCTATGAATTTCTGAGAATGCGACAGGGGATTTCAGGTGCCCCAGCTACCTTTCAGCAACTGATGGAACATGCGGTGGGAGATGTGAACTTGCTGGAATGTCTAGTGTACCTAGATGATGTCATTGTGTTTGGGCGCACATTAGAGGAGCATGAGACCCGACTGTTTAAAGTCCTAGACTGATTAGAAGACTTCAGCCTCAAGCTATCAATTGACAAGTGCCAGTTTTTTCAAATCTCTGTGAAGTATGTAGGGCACATAGTATCTGCAGATAGAGACTGATCCCAGTAAGGTTGAACCACTGACTACTTGGCCCCAGCCTCATAATTTGAAAGAACTACAACATTTCCTGGGGTTTGTGGCTACTACCGCAGGTTCATAAAAGACTATTCAAAGGTGATTCGCCTGCTCTTGAATCTTACCCAGGGTTACCCTCCTACCAACCATAAATATGAAAAAGGGTCTGTCAAAGAACCAGAGAAAGTGTACTTCCACACAGGTGAACGTTTTGGGCCCCGCTGGACACCTGAATGTGAAGCAGCCTTTCACAAAGTCATATACCAGTTCACCCATGCCCCCATCCTCACCTATGCTGACCCCACCAAGCCCTATGTGCTACATACAGATGCCAGTCTGCAGGGTCTAGAGGCTGTGCCATATCAAGCCCATGAGGATGGTTTGAGACCAGTGGCATTCATCAGTAGGAGCTTGACCCAGTCGGAGCGGAACTACCCTGTGCACAAGCTGGAGTTCCTTGCACTAAAATGGGCCATCGTCAACCAGTTTCATGAATACCTCTATGGGGCAAAGATATTGGTGAAGACCGACAATAACCCGTTAACCTATGTACAGACATCAGTTAAGTTAGACGCCACTGGGCAACGGTGGCTTTCCGCCTAATCAGCCTATGATTATGCTGTTGAATACAGGCCAGGATTGAACCATATTGATGCTGACGCCTTGTCACGAAGGCCAGTTTCCAAGAGTGATTGGGTCAGGCTGTCTGAACCTGACATCCGAGCCTTGTGCCAAAAATTTGACTGAGATGAACAGATGTCTGCGGACGCAGTGGACTGTTTAGTAGATTACTTGGGCCCTCCTGATACCTGCATACCGGCTGCCTATTGCCACTTTTCTGCTCTAGATATTAGTGCAGTACCTCAATCTGACAATGACAGCATTCAGTGGGCTCAATCCCAAGATCCTATGATTCAGTCCACACTTCATGCCCTGCGTGCGGGGAAAGATGTGTCCAAGTTGCGTTCCCCTGACTTGCGAACTGCTCTATTGTTTAAAGAAGGCCCCAGGTTGAAGCTACTCTATCAGTTGTTGTACAGACAGACAGTGGATCATGGCGGTCAAATAGACAGGCAGCAATTGGTCCTGCCCATGGCCTTTAAAGATTTGGTACTGAGGTCCCTCCACAATCACATGGGGCAACTTGGTATTGACAGAACTCTTGACTTGGTACGATCTCGATTCTACTGGCCCAAGATGGGTCCGATGGTGAGCACCATGTAAAGACCTGCAGTCATTGCCTGCAAAGGAAAGCCCTGCCTCAGAGAGCTGCCCACCTTGTCACCTTGTTGTAGCAACTGCCATGAGCTTCTGAAGAAGGACTGGTTGGTCCGAAAGCTAGAGCACTGTGTTCTTGTTGTTACATCTATGTTGGTCCATTAAAAGGTATCAAATCATTTGCTTCTGGATCTATTCTTGCAAGGACCAATACGGCAACTACTAAATCTAGATTTCATCCAATATGGTACTCCTTAGCGGATCCACTCTGACCAAGGCAGAGATTTTGAAAGTCGGCTAATCAAAGAAATGCTCTCTCTATGGGGGGTGCGGAAGTCAAGAACCACCCCTTATCACCCACAGGGGGACCCTCAACCAGAATGTTTTAACCATACCCTTCTAGACATGCTGGGCACCCTCCATCCCAAAGACAAGCCTAAGTGGAGCCAGCAGATTAGCACCTTGGTCCACACATACAATTGCACAAAAAAATGACGCTACTGGATTCTCCCCCTACTGCCTCATGTCCGGGAGGGAGGCCCAACTGCCTGTTGATGTCTGCTTTGGGGTCTCTCCAGATGGGGTCCGAGCCAAAAATTACCTACAGTATGTACAGAAACTGAAAGCTCAATTGAGCTATGCCTATCAACTGGCCCAGACAATGGCTGCCAAAAGAAATCTCCCCAACAGAGAGAGGCATGATAAAAAAGCAAAGGCTCAAGAGCTTCGGCCTGGAGACCGTGTGTTGTTACGCAATTTGGGAATGCATGACAAACACAAAATTGCTGATAAGTGGCACCATCTTCCCCATGTAGTAGTTGGAAAGTTGAATGATTTACCTCTGTACAAGGTACACCCAGAGAATAACTCCAAAGCTGTCAAGACCATGCACCTTAATCACTTGCTACCTATCAGCCAAGTCATAATTGAGGCTGAACCATCAGAGATTGAGTCCCCTGGGCCAGCTACTCATGCTGCTGCAAAAAAGAGATAGAGTTAACCTACCCAGTAGTTACAGATTTAAGGTTTCCCCCACAGCAGGCACAGAATGATAGTGACTGTCAGTCCACCTCTGATGAAAGTGAGTGTGACAATTCCAATAACCCCTCCTATGAACTGAGTCAGCTGTTTCAAGATAACCCTATGACTAATTGTGGGGATGAAGCTGGGCCTTCTGGACTGCCTAACCCCCCAGCTTCTTCCTTGGAGCCAATGCTCCCCGAAAGTGAAGTTCAAAGTATTATGTCTGAGGTTGCGGACTCTCTGTGTTTTGTGGAACTGTGTGAATTGCCCGAAGAAGGGGCTGATGGTCTGAGTCTCTCTGGTGACACACCAGAACTTGAGGAACAAAGTGAGAGTATTGACAGCCCCTCTTCAGTGCCACAAAGCCTAACTGTGCCAGAGCCTCCTCAAAATGAGCAACCTGGGCCTCCATCAGAAGTTAATGAGCAAAGTGTTGTGGAAACAGAGCCTACAGAGCAAGGAACTGACAGTGCTCCAAGTTTGAACATTCCCATCCATGCAGAGGCACCCCTCACAAGTGACAAAAGCTCCAAAGTTAGTGCTGAAAGTACAGAGACTGTGGCTGCTCCCCCAAGAAAGACTAGCAGAGCTGTCAAGCCAGTGCTACACTTTAGTTATGATTACCCTGGGAGGACAGTGGATTTGCCTCTCAATGTGGTTCACAAAGAGGTTTATGTTTCGCCAAGCTCACTGCCCAAACTGAGCTTGAAGGCCAACTCCAGGTTACTAGTTCTTCCCTCTCACCATGGTGCCCCTGCCCCATCCAGCCCCAAGTTAGCCGATAGGGAAGGGCCCCCTCTTACATTGTTTAATGCACAAGAAGTTATTAAATGAATTAGTATTACTTGTACGAAACATGCATAAATATTGTCAATATGGATGTAGTAATGTGAAGTACACTGAAAGGTATAGTAATGTAACAAGCTAATGATATATATAGATAGATATATATACATATATATGTCTCATTTATATTGCATTTTTGATATTGTGATGGTACAGACTTGATGCAGATGCCAAGTTTTCTCCAGGCAGGGAAGGGTGTAACTCCCCTACAAATGGGGGATCCGGAAAAGTCTTCCTTGAGCTTGTCTAAATGCTCACTGCCAGGCTGGTGTCCTGCATTTTTGTAGTTTATTTATTTATTTATTGAAATGTTTCACCAGGAAGGCACACTGAACAACAAGTTGCTCATCTCACAGTGCGACCTAGAGGGAGGGATTACATAGGGTTGTGAAGGATGATCAGTTACAATAGTAAGTGGGTAGTACAAACAATACAACATTGTAAGATTGTGCAACAGTTGAAACACAAGGTATTGTACAATAAACCATACAGGAACATTGGGTAAATTACAATACATGTCCAAAATCCTACAAAAGAACATATGAACGTACAAAACCTATAGAACCATTTATAGTATATGAGTGTACCAGGAGCAGGCTCGAGGTAGTACACAAGTGCTGTTGGAGTAAAAAGGATGGGGTTAGGTTGTGCACACTGGTGACCCAGAAGGGAAGGTGGAGAAGGGGGAGGAGGCAAAGTTTAAATGTGATTGCCAGAGAGTGCCTATACAGCCTCTGTGTACTGTCCCTTTAAGAGCTGCCTGGATTGCAGTCATAATTAATTTAAAAGGGAGTTCTGTTAGAAGATGTGATTGTTTGCTGATCATTTGTTAGAGTAGTAATAATATTGCAGTTTGTTCTAACCTGCCTTCTTTGCAGCATGGACAGTTCTGTTTGTTTCCATCATCTTGGTCCTGGACTGCTGAAATCGGCCAATCAGTACATTTGGGACTCTAGAATGGAGCCTACCTACAGTGGCTTGTTGGGGTCAAAACTTGTAGGAATTGTAGTTTTGGGCTTTCTGTGCCTAAAATAACCTGGAGGGGGAGCCCTTGTTGTGACTGACAGACAGATCAGCCAACCGAACCTTTTGGATCTTGGGGAAAGTCCCAAACTGCTTGCAGTTTCCATTAGATCTAAGTTGGGAAGTGAAGAAGTAATAGCTTGAGGTAGTTCGAGCAGCAATCTATAGTAGATTCACATGGGAGAACTGTGGAAAGGCCTGAGTTTTGGCCTGCATGCCTGCCTGCTGTCCCTGAGATGGAACTTGTGCCTTTTTTGGACTGAATCTGATACTGGAGAGCGAAGTAAGCCAATGAATTGGACCAGGCTCCTACCTGAAGAAGGCCAAAGATTTGCTGAATGTGATCGGACTGTCTGGACTTCCAGCCACCTCTGAACTCCCGGGTTGTGCAGAGACTCTGTAATTGCAACCGAAGAGCCTTTTGCCTGGTACAGTGGAATTTCCTTACATGTGAATGTGTTGTGTGCTTATAGTGAGTCGTGATTTGGTTCCCCACTGTGGTTTGAATTGTGTTCTGCTTGCTGGAAGCTGCATTAGAATTTCCTTACATGTAAATGTGCTGTGTGCTGCTAGTGGGTTGCAATTTGGTTCCCCACTGTGGTTTGAACTGTAGTCTGCTTGCTGGAATCCACATCCAGCCCCATGGACTGAATCCAAAATTATCTCCATTGGGCCTGGACCTTGCCACATTGGCCCAGCCTGACTACCTGCTGCACAGAGAATGCCATCGACGAGAGACCTGTCTGGGGATCAGCCCCCTGCTCAACACTTGAACAGGAACGACACCTCGGTGATTCATGTGGGCCCGGCTTCTCTGGGCACTCCAGCTCAACAACCTGCAGTCTTGAATTCTTCCTGCCTGTGTCCAGTATTGGGTATCATGAGTAAACATCAGGGTAGCTCCCTGCAACAACAGCTAAATCTAAAGTGTTGTCATCTGATTGTCTTGTTGCTTTTTCTTTCACAAACTGAGCCCCCCCCAACTCCAGATTACAAGTAGTGTGTGTTGTGCATGTTGCTTTCTTCCATCACAGGGCCCCAACCAGCTGCAACGTTCCTAGCTAGCCCACCATTTCCCTACCTGGGTACCCAGAGTGTGTGACTGTGTGGGGACTTAAAGTGCATACATAACTGTTTGATTAATATAGCCTTTAAGCCAATTAACCTGATTATGCCCCTTCCTTGTTCAAGTCCCCTGAATAAATCAGATCTGACTTTTTTTTTGCTGCATTTAACCTGACTGTGGTTCCAGTTTTTGCCAAGAGTACTGTACTGTTGCTATTTACTGTGCATAACCTTGTTTTACAAGGGGTAACCAGGGTCGAGCCAGAGGAACCAGCCCTGGTGGTAAGTGCAAACAGTGTGGGTACTGGTATGGTGTACAAGGGGTACTGTGAAAGTGATTATCGTATATTGCTCAGGCCACTAGAAGGGAAAGAGGGGGGGTTACAGTGTCTCGGAGGGCTGTGCCCAGGTTAGTTTGACCACTACCAACCCTGCCTTCTGGGTGGAGGCACCCGTTTCAGAACTCAGGCCCCTTAACCTGCTACTAGCTGTGCAGGCAGGGGTAGTAGCCCTTGGGATAGTGTCACCTAGAGGTTATACTAGAAAGTACGTAAGTCAATAATTCAGAAAATAGTATGAAACTATTAAAGTTATTACTGAAATATCCCTTTCAGTTAGTCTATGTCATTAGGCTATATCTCTACAAGTCCATTCTTTTTGGTGGATGTCTTGTATGTCTAGACTGATGTAGTAGGAATGGAGGCTGTTGCTCTGGAATCTGATTAGCATCAGCTACATCCTGTCTCAAATGCTGTGGTTCCACTATTTCTTCCTGTTCTTGTTCTGGAAGAAATAATGCTGGATAACTGCCCCAACTCTAGGTATCCCTTTTTTGTTCTGTCTCAGTTCTAGTACCTAATTGGTCCACATGTTTTTTCACTCTACTCTGGTTAGTAAGTCGAACGCTATAAACAACATTTCCAAACTTTTTTCCCCCACGCCTTCTATCCACCTCTTCGGGCCTGCATAAATCCTGACCCACACAAGATCATTGGGTTTGAAGGATCTGGTCTTAGGAAGCATTACAGTTACTGACTTATAGCCTAGAGGGTGATGAAGGTCCAATTGAGTTTGAATCTGACGTCCAAACAACAATTCTGCAGGGGATAGTCCTGTGACACAATGTGGTGTTGTTTGATACATTGCAAGAAAGTCCAAAAGGGCTATTTGTATTGCCGTCAGTGTAGTAGGATTAGCTGTGTCCATACTCTATTTAAAAGTCTGAACCAAGCATTCCGCTTTGCCATTTTAACTTGGATGGTATGGAGGTGAGAAAATATGGCAGGTACCATGTTCCTGGCAAAATGCTTGGAATTCAACAGATGTGAACTGTGGTCCGTTATCCAAGACAATCACTTGTGGAAAACCGTGGGTAGCAAAGATAGATTTCAACACTTTAATGGTACTCTCAGTAGCTGTCCAGGACATTTGATGAATTTCTGACCAATTACTATAAGCATCAGTTAAGAGTAACCACATGGAATTTAAATGAGGTCCTGCAAAATCAATGTGTAACCTTTGCCAGGGTTTGTCAGGTTGTTCCCAATGGTGAACTGGAGCGCTTGTCGGATTTTCTATCAATATAGTGCAACCTTCGCATCTTTACACAACCTGGTATGTGTCTCTGTCAATGGAAGGTCACCATACGTGAAGTCTGGCTAGGGATTTCATTTTAGCAATGCCTGGATGAACCGCATGCAAAAGAGTCAAAACGTTTGAGTGATAACATTGGGGTACTATGACACACTATCCCCACAGAAGACACCCTTCTGCAATGGAAAACTGCTGTCTCTTTGTATAGTAGGGTTGTAGTTCAGCTGAACACGTAGTGCCTTGCGGCCAACCCTCAAGCGTATACTGATATACTTGTTTCAAAATTGAATCTTGACTAGTCGTTTTTGCAATGTCCTTGGCTAGTGCTGGAAGCTGATCTAACTGCCGTAGCTCCATTGCACATACAACAGTAAAGTCCTCCATATCTTTAAATTGCACTGGAAAACTATCTGGCCCCACCTGGCATACTAATGGCTCCTTTTTACGTCCCATATTGAACTCCAAGTTGAATGCACAATACAGTTTAACAACTTTTCCAAGGGCTGAACGTTATAAATTCTACAGTTACCATCAGAACCCAGGTCAGTCATTACAATCTTATTTGGGTGAGATCAAAAGCTTAGCTCTCACATGTGAGTGGAGCAGGGAGTATCTTGAAACTAATTTAGCTGATAAGTTTGTTATGGAGTTGAATAATGAACACCATATAAAGCAATTACTTTCTGTAAGTGTCAAAAAGTCTGCAGATGAACTTTTACAGATGGCACTACTGTATGAGGCTGCAGAAAACGAAACACATGCTAAGATGAACACTAAAAATGAGGTACAAGGGCGTGGCCTGCAACCGAACGGAATGGACGCTTGAGCTCTGAGCTCCCTGAAAACCCCACAAAATCCTTAAAAATTCGGATCCTTCCTGTGGACGGCACGACTGTAACAAGTTTTATTATTGAATTACAACTATTGCCTGTCTAGCGCTCTGTGGATTGACTCCTGGGCTGCTGTTTACCATAAATTGCTCAACTCTGCTTTACTACCTGAGCCACGAGGCCTTGCCAGCTCTCACGAGCCTTGGGATGGAGCCTGCTACAATACCATCGGGAACGGAGGGAAATCTCTCAGAAATCCAGCAGATGTTTGCTGAAATCCTGCAGCAAATGAGTAATCTAGACTTGGCCACAAAGAAAAACACTTCTGATATTGTGGATCTCTCACAGAGAGCCTGTGTTACAGAGTATAGGCTGGCTGGATCGGAGGACTGCTGGCATAAAATGGGGGCTAGGCTGCGAGATGAAGCTAGCAAGATTAACCAGCTCTGGGCCAGAGTAGAGGACCTCGAAAACTGCAGTCGCCGGAACAACCTGCGGTTCGTTGGCTTCCCCGAGGGCTGCGAGGGGTCGGACACCATCCTGTTTTTACAGAATGAGCTACCTCACATACTGGACTGGCACGATGGGGCCCCACTTGAAATTGATAGGACTCACCGTTCACTTGCTCCTCGGCCTACACCTGGGGGCCACCCACGCACTATCCTCACCAGGGTTCCTCCAGTTCCAGGACAGAGAAATTATTACCAAACTTGCCCATAGGAAAAAAAGCTCTCCTGGCAAGGTCATCGCATACAGATATTTGCTGATTACTCGCAAGAGGTTACTATGAGGCATAGGGCCTTCACCCCAGCGCACAGAGCCTGTGCTGAACTTGGGCTTGAATACTCTCTTCGATACCCTGCCTCTCTCAGAGTCATTATTAATGGTACCCCTCAGCTATTTGACAATCCCACAGCCACAGAGAATTTCCTGGCAGCACAAGCTCCTAAGCTGAACTGGGGCAAGTTTAAAGACACTGTTAGCCCTAGGGCGGTTGACATTCTGCTAACGCTGATGGAAACTGGACAACAGGTGGCCGGCACAATAACTTCCAGCCCCTTTCACTTGCCCCCATCAACCCGTACACCCTCCAAGAAATCCCCAGGCAGTAGATGGAGAAACAGGCATAAGGCAAGAATAGAAGGGGCTCATGTTGACAAGACACCCCGACTCCGCTCTAGGAGTCGCAGTGACCACCCTGATTCGGTTGTTTCACACAGCCAACTGGACATGAGCAACAATCAATTCATCGCTTTGATGGATCTTCCAACGGAAGACCCACAGCAGGATGTGCCCAAGCCTCAGCCTGTAATAGGCCTTCCCTAGGCTGAATCGACAAATCTTCAATCTCCTGAGGCCTCTGCAAACTCTGATCAGGCCATCGCCGGAGGTTATAACATTGAAGCCGACCCTGCCATGAACTCTGGGCTGAGCAGAAACTTGACCTCCTTTGTGTTTAGTTTGGTTCTCTCTTACTCCAGTGACCCTACCGGCCTGTAAACCAGTTTAACCCTGTATATAACCTCGTTCTGGGGCAGTAAGTATATGATGCACCAGCAGCGGGATGTTTCTAGGCTGAGTTAGTTTAGCAAGCACCAGTCTTATTGTCCCTTATACGGGTTGGTATTTGTCCCACAGTTTGGCCCCTGCTTATACCTTATGTTTTGCCCGGGAAGTGTATATGCATCACAGGGCACACATCTACCTCCCTTCACCTGATTTACGCCCCCAATGAAGGATGGGCACAAGGTTTAGGGCTTACTTGTTTTTATAAAAAAAATTACATATGTAGACAATCGCTGTTTAAACTGTATACCTTGGAGGGATATATATAGCGTCTGGCTATTTTGGGAGTTACAGGGGAACCTTGGAGCTCAAGGGGACTCCTTCTCCTTGTTGTTTTTTAGTTTCTCACCCTCCAGCAACCACTGTTGGTATCTGGGCTGTGCATCAGCCAATACATACAGCAGATGCTGGTCTTGTACTGGGCTGTTTATGAAGAGTTGGGGGGGAGGGAGTGTTATGTTGATAACTTAGCTAATGTTTATACATGGTTAGTTCTAATTTGTTTGTTTAAAATGTTCTTGCTACCAGGTGGTCAGTTTATGCCACCTAGAGATGTTTCTGTTTATGGCAATCCGATGGAAGTGGTTATGGTTCGATACTGGGGCAGAAAGGGTAGTTGCTGGCTAGTTGCCGACTCTAGTTGTAGCCCTGCCACAATATGTTCTTGCTCTCACCCATTTTCAGTCATGGTACACCCCAAGAAAGATGGTACTTAAACTAATCTCGTGGAACGTTAGGGGGCTTAATTCACCAGTTAAAAGGAAGAAGGTGCTGCTTCATCTTAAGAGATTGGGCCCCCTTATAGTATTCCTTCAAGAAACAAAGCGTTCCTCTGGGGAGGCAAAGAAACTTAAACAAGGATGGGTGGGAGTATAGATACATAGTGTGGCAGAATCCCATAAGCGAGGAGTCTCTATATTGTTCCATAAAAAATTGGTCTGGAAACTGATTAAACATACCCATGATAGAGATGGTAGATCGGTTATGGCTGAGATGGACACCCCGGAGGGCTCACTCATTTTAGTTAATATTTATGCCCCCAATCAAGACTGCCCTCAATATTTGATTCCTTAAACAAATCCCTTTCTGACTTTAATTTGAACCAAATTCCGGTATTAATGGGGGGACTTTAATCTGATGCTAGACCATATACAAGGTAGAAGTAATAAGACCCCCGAACCCCACAGACTGGCTAAGTTGGCCATCCAAGGAATTATGAGTGAACACGTAATGCTGGACGCTTGGAGGGCACAGCACCCTGGGGATCATGGTTTTACTTATTTTTCCCCAGTACATGAGTCTTCTAGCAGAATAGACCTGTGGCTTATCTCCTCCAGACTATATGAATCAGTTGTCCACTCACTCATACACCTGATCATCATATCAGACCATGCACCCATAGAACTTATGATTAGGCAGGGGCAGGTTTCCCCTTCAACCTCTACATGGGGCCTGGATCCCCTCCTGTTGGAGGACTTAGAATTCCAGAAGTGGCTGGCCCTGAAGTGGTGGACTATTGGGAGCATAATGACAATGCAAAGGTCTCAGATTCGGCCCTCTGGGAGGCCTTTAAGGCCACAATACAGGGCAGAATTATTGCCTTTGCTTCCGCCAGGAGGCAACGCCATGAGGCCGATCAACGAGCCCTTGAGAAACAACTCTATACATTAGAATATCAGTATAAGGCACTTAATTCTCAAGCTCCTTCCCAAACCCTGTTAGCCCAGCTGAAAAGTACCAAAATTTCACTCAATGCCCACCTCACTCAACAAGCTGAGCTGAACCTGTGCAGAATTTGCCATGCTTACTGGGAAGTGGGGAGAAGGCTAGTAAACTTCTAGCCGACTGCTTGAAACACCAACAAGCTTCACGTACTATCCATTCTCTGGCAGATAAGCAAGGGCGTAAATGCTATTCCCCAAAAGGGATCAATGACATTATGACTCGGTTCTATGAACAGTTGTATGCATCTCCCAACCCCCCTGATCAGTTTAAAATTCAGGGTTTCTTGTCTGCATTACCTATCCCTCGCCTCCCAGAGAAAGACACCCAAGCATTGGAATCCCAGATCACAGAGGAAGAATTGGCCAGAGCGGTCAGATCTATGAACCTTCATAAGGTCCCCCGGTAGGGATGGGTTGCCCATAGACTTCTACAGAACCCCAGGAATGAACTTGGCCCCATATTTAGTTTGAGCATTCCATCACTCCCTCTAGGTTGGCAAACTTCCTCCTACCTTGAGAGAAGCTACCATTATGGTCCTTCCCAAAAAGGGGAAAAACTTGCTTTCCCTGAGTAGTTACTACCCTATATCCCTCATTAATGCTGATGCTAAGATCCTGGCCAAAGTTCTAGCTACTAGGCTCGAACACCTCCTTCCAGGCTTAATCCGTCCCTCACAGGCCAGTTTTGTTAAGGGCCATCTAGGGTCTGATCACCACAAAACTCTGATTTCACTGATGCACCTTGTTAAAACATCTAAAATGCCATCTGTAGCTCTGGCCATTGATTTTGAAAAGCCGTTTGACTCAATAGAGTGGCCTTTTCTATTTCACACACTCTCTGTTATGGGAATGGGTCCCATCTTTATCTCCTGGAATAAACTCCTATATGACTCTGCTATGGCCTATGTCCTAACCAATGATATCTTGTCTACGCCCTTTCACCTACAGAAAGGCACATGGCAAGGTTGCCCCCTTTCCCCACTTTTATTTGTCCTGGCTATGGAACACCTTGCCATCGCTCTCCGGGAATCCCCCCCCCCGGATCCCTGGAATACGAGGAGGGGACTCCATATTCAAAACCTTTCTATATGCTGATGATCTCCTCATTACTACAGAGTACACTTCCCAAGTGATAAAGGACGTCTTCACCATTTTAGACGAGTTTTCCCAAGTCTCAGGACTTAAGCTAAATCAATCTAAAACTGAGGTTCTCCCACTAAATTCACAATCCTCAGGGGAAGCCTTCATTAACTTAGGGTTAAACTGGTCCCCAATGGTATTAAATATTAGGGCATTATACTACACCCGAACCTGGACAAAATGCTCTCTATTAATTTCACCAACCTCATAGACTCCCTCAGATTGGATATGGAAAGATGGAAGGCCCTGAGACTGTCATTAGCTGGGAAAATTGACTCTGTTAAGATGATGGCCACCCCAAAGATGTTATACATTCTGGCCCATTTACCAGTGCCTGTTCCCCAGAAGTGGTTTCAGAAAATAGAGGCCCTTATGGGCAACTTTCTGTGGGAAGGGACCCATCCCAGATTTAGCAAACTAAAATTAAGACAGCATTGAAGTAGAGGTGGGTGGGGACTTCTGTGGCTGCAAGGGTACCACATGGCCTATGTTTCGACTCAGATGACAAAATGGTTCTCTAAAATAGATCAGGCCTCCCTATCCTGGCTTCCATTAGAAGCCTCCCTGTTGAATGCTCCATCCCCTGCTGTAGCCCTATACAGCAAAAAGTTTTCCCCCACCGGGGTTTCTCCCACTACACTGACTTCAGTTAAATACTGGAGGATAACCCTTGCCCATCTAGGCCACAACCCGTCCCCATGGGAATTCACTCCTCTTTGGAACAATCCTGCTATACAAGTAGGAAACCGCATGCTCCACTGGCGGTTTTGGGAATCTCAAGGTATTGCCCTGATTCAGGATCTACTACTTCCAGGTACATACTTACTTGACTCCTTTGAAGCCTTGAAAACTCGCTTTCACCTCCCTACATCCCACTTTTGGAGATATCTCCAAATTAGAGATGCTATCACCCATTTACCTAATGCTCCGCTTATAAAGGAGATCCCTCAGGATCCCCACCCTGTTACTATATGGGGTAAGCTCCTCAAAAATAGGGCTAGCAGGATTTATATGGACCTTAGAGATGCCATGAAGGACCCTGCCCGGTTGGCTAGGGAACAGTGGGAGTCGGATCTACAGATCTCTATCTCTGATCGCCAATGGGCGCACGAATGGATAAGGATCCACAAAGCCTTTAGAGATGGTAGAACCCACCTTATCATGAATAAGACCCTTCATAGGTGGTACCAAGATCCTGCCAAACTTAAGCATATGGGTCTCATCCCGGCTGATAACTGTTGGAGATGTGGCACTCAAGGGGCTAACCTATTTCATACTCTCTGGTCCTGTCCCTCACTTCATCTCTTCTGGCTCTCAATCAAGATTGTGTGTCAACAAATATTTCCCACAGTTACGCCTGACCCCTCTCTTCTTCTCTTGGGATGTGGAAACCCATCTACACCAAAACATTCCCCCAGAGCCAAATGGTTCACTGTTATAGGGGCTGTAGCCAAAAGATTAATCCTGATGAGATGGAGATCTCCTGACATCCCGTCATTCCAGGAATTCCTTCTAGCTGTTGCCCAAGGGGGCTATGCTGAAGAGACTCTGCTGCTTTGCAGGGGGCTTAATCTCCCAGTTTGATGAATGCTGGCAATCTTTTTCTGAAATCGGAATACTGTCATGATCTCTCCCCAAAGGCTCACTCACAAGTCTCTTCACCAGGAGTGCTAGGGGATTCCTAGCCTCTTCATCTCCAAACTCTGTCCCCTCTTAGGTGGTTTAGATGTGGTATATGACTGTTAATCCCCTAGTTCGGATTGCCTTCTCTGTGTATAGTTCTTATTAGCTTATATATAAATATCAGACACCACCACATTGAGCCTTAATTCGCACTTACATGTTACAGGTTTTTTTTTTCTCTTCTGCACCTAGTATTGTCATAGAATAATAAGCCACACTTCCCTTAGGTGAGTTTACACACTGGGTCCCAGCTATGATATAATTTATATCCCTCTGTACAGTCCTGTCATGGGATTTACTTTATAACAAATGTGATTAGCTGATTTTAGACAATGCTACTGTACTCTGCGTTAATGTTTTTACTTGGAGATCCGGACATACTAAATGTTGCAGTATGGTCTCGGATCCTGTCTGTACACTGTTGTGTGTGTGTGGTACTTTCCCTTCAACTAATAAAATCTTTAACTAAAATATGTAAAGAGATCCAGCATATGAAGCAGATCATGGTCGCTATCAGGCACCATTTGGAGAAATATAATTTTATTTTATTTAGTTTTTTGTTGACCGGGTAAGTGCACTAGACAAATCCTGCCTATTTTCAGGCATGACCCAGGGGAGGGGGATACAGATGAATGCCAACTGACCTTGAACTAAATGAAGCTGTTGGTGGTATTTTTAGTGAATGAGGGAAATTTGGCCAGGACACCAGGGAAATTCCCCTACTCTTTTCGATAAGTGCCATGGGATCTTTAACATCCACCCGAACTACCACCAATCCAGGCAGATGGGACCTCGGTTTAACATCTCGTCCGAAAGACGGCACCTCAGAAGTACAGCACCCCTCTCATGCTGCACTACAGTGCCAGTACTGGGATATTAACCCAAGTGCTAGATGTGGGAACTGAACCCACAGCCCTCTGATCTCCCAGCTTCAGAGGCAAGTGTGCTACCTACTGAGCCACTGACACTGTGGTGGTTCCCTTTCATGAATTATTTAGCAAAGTTGGAGGGGGGAAAAATCCTTGAGGTGCTTCCAGCTAACACCTTGGCATTAGAAAGGGTACCTACCTGCCCAATTTGCTGTTTGCACCACCTAGGTATTCTCCAATCATCATCTGTAAAGAATTGTTGTGGCCTTCCCACATTTTAGAGCTTGAATATACTGTAGGTAGCGGTAATTAGTAACAGATTTAAGTTCCTGTATAGTTTTCGTAATCTTGTGGCATTAATTCTCTGTATGAAGTTTTGTTTTTATTATGTACTTATTCTGTCATTTTATTCAAGTTAGTGTGCTGTATTGTTTTGTGCACACCTTTACTTTCGCTCCTATTATGTCTGTAAGTCTTGTATATTATGCTGTTCTGAAATAATTGAATAAACTTTGATTTTTTTTTAAATGAGGTACAAGTAACTGCAGTAAATCCCAAATTGAAACAGCTATAACGTAAGTCTAAGCCACTGTTTTCAAAGAAAAATTCAACCATGCCACCCAAACTGCATGACCAGTACAAATGTGCATCATGTGGGTCTTCTCAGCATAGCAGGAACCAGTGCAAATTCAGAGAAGTTCAGTGTCATGCCTGTAAACGTCAGGGTCATATTGCTAAAGTTTGCAGGAGCAGGAGAACTGCAGTGATCAGTTCAGAGCAGGAGGCAGTACAGCACCGTGGTTTAAGGCTGTGAGCTGCAAATCTGGAGATCTGGGTTTGAATTCCACAGCCCCACTTGCATACTGTATGACCCTGAGCAAGTCACTTAACTTCTCTGAACTCCCAGGTTGCACCTGTAAACAAGCTTTCAGCTTAGTGTGTCTCACCTGGTTAAATAATTAAAAAAAAAAAAAAGAGCGCACAGACAGTGTAGTGGTTCCTATTGCACCACAAAAGCAGACTAAAGATGTTACTTCAATTGTCACAACTGAGGCGTCAGTTGCATTTAATAGTAGACTCTGCTTCCCCAGTTACTTTTATTAACCATCTAACATGGTCTGATCTGGATAAGCCAACACTGTCTCCTTGTAATAAGTTGCTGCATGCATTTGAAGGGCAACCAACTCAGCTACTGGGCTCGTTTACCACTTTGGTACGCAGAGCTGATTCTCCTAGTACACTTTTAACTTTTCTGGTTTCAAAAATAGGTGTCAACATTTTGGGCAGAGATGCTCAGTTTCTTCTAAACATTCATATTGATTCAGCAGCTTTGGGCCTACTTGCTGCCTTTCAGGTACCACAAAGCAGTAACCTGCCCAAGCTTGGGGAGATTTTAGATATGTATCCAGAGTTGTGGAAAGGCCTGGGATGTTGCACAACAGCTAAAGCCAAGCTAGTTGCAAAGCCTAACGCAGTCCCTAAGTTTTGTAAACCACAGAAACTTCCTTTTGCTTTAAAACTGGTGGTTAGGGCAGAATTGGAGAGACTGGGAAATGCAGGTGTGCTGGAAAAGATTTCAAGTTCAAACTGGGCCACTCCAATTGTGGTGGTATCCAAACCTGGTGGTAAGGTTTGAATAGGCGGAGATTTTAAGGTGACACTTAATCCAGTACTTAGCCCAGATGTATTTCCTTTACCCTTACCAGAGGAACTTTTTCACAGACTGAATGGTGGGGTGGGGTTCCCTGAACTGGACTTCGCTGATGCATACCTTCAAGTGGAGTTGGATACAGACTGTCAGAAATTGGTAGGGATTACAGTAATACACACCAAGGACTGTACAAGTACAAACAGATATGTTTTGGCCTTAGTCCCACACTAGCTATTTTTCAAAAAGTGATTGAGCAAATGGTGGGCGATAAACCAGGTGTTGCTTGGTTTTTGGATGACATCATTTCACAGGCAAGACAGAAGCAGAACATTCACTTAACTTACACAAGACCTTAGAGAGATTTCAACAGAGTGGATTCAGACTCAGGAGAGAAAAATGCGAGTTTTATCAACCAAATGTCACGTACTTGGATCACACTGTTGACAAAGATGGAATTTGTCCAAATGCTGAAAAGGTGGACGCATTGTGCACATGCCTGAACCGCAGAATGTTTCAGAGTTGCACTCATTCTTGGGTATGGTGCACCACTAAGACCTTTTCATACATGGCTTAGCCTCTAAATGTGCTATCCTAAATGAACTGTTACATAAAGGTACTCCGTGGAAGTGGACCAAGGGCCACAGTAAGGCAGTTCAAGCCATCAAGCTCTCTCTAACCGATGTGAATAATTTAACTCATTATAACCCTAACTTACCTATCACATTGGCCTGTGATGCTAGTCCTGTGGGTTTTGCTCCTAAATGCCCTCCACCTCACCGGTCTGTCCCCTGGACCCCTCACTTGGTTTACAGGTTACCTCTCTGCTTGGTCCCAATGTGTGAAGATAAACAACACTCTCTCATCTACACTACCAGTCTGCTCTGGTGTCCCCTACGGCTCTATCCTTGGTCCCTTATTGTTTAGCACCTACCTGAACACACTACCTCAATCCTGCCCAAATAATCTGCTGCTCTATGCAGATGACGTGGTACGTTTTGCCTCCCACCCTGATCCCACAGTCTTACAGTCCTCTCTACAACTAGCCTTCAACCAGATTGAAAACTGGTTCACTGACCGCAGACTGGTGGTCCATGTAAAAAAGACTAAGTCAATGCTCTTTGCCCACCGACAGACCAAGGATAGTGTGGCCCAGCTAACAATCTTCTCCAAAGCCTATCTCCCTCTGGAACAGGTCCATACATATAAATCAAATCCAAAAAAGGCAGCACCAGCATCCGTCTCATTACAAAACAATATTTATTGTATTACATGCCTGCGGCAAATAGAAGCAAACTCACAAGCCCCGACCGGTTTCGTGCATGCGCACTTCCTCAGGAGGTTAGGGGCTTGTGAGTTTGCTTCTATTTGCCACTGCTCTTGCCACAGGCGTGTAATACAATAAATATTGTTTTGTAATGAGACGGATGCTGGTACTGCCTTTTTGGATCTGATGTATTGTGATTGAGGCTTGCACAGCTCCAGAGTTGAGCTGCTTTTTGGATTTTGACCATACCTATAAATACCTGGGCCTGACATTCGATCCCTGCCTCTTATTCCACCCCCATATCAGGAACCTCTCCTTAGCCATAAATATTCACATAGGACTGTTGTATCGACATAGAGACTGCCTACCACCAGAGGCCCTTAACCTCGCTGTTACCTCTTCTGTCCTCTCACTAGTAGATTATGGACTCACCATATACTCCACCACTGACCACACCCCTTGCAAAAAAATCCACCTGGCTATCAATAAGGCATGTAGACCCCTCACAGGGGTAGACAGGCACACCCACAGCTGCACCATGTGTGCCCTGTCAAATATCCTCACTCTAGATGAAAGAGTATGCTATCAAATGTGTCTTCTCTGTAAAAAGATTCACCTAGGACTTACCCCACTCGGAGTATCGGCCTCCCTCTGCTCTGCTCATGCCTCCGCAAACACCCGCTCAGCAAGTAAGCTGGTGTGGTCTATATCCAGGGTCAGGACCTCCCTAACACAATGGTAATTTTCTTACAAAGCACCACTATGGTACAATGAACTACCTCTCTGTCTCCAGCCTAGGCCCCTTCAAAAAATCCCTAAAAGACCACTTACTCTCCACCCATTGTTGCCAGTGCAATGGCTAGTTATGTCTTACGGTCAACCCCCCATCTTTCACGGTCCTCGGGACCAGGTTGGGCCTGCCCATGTACTGTAATGAAACACATAGTGCAACCAGTACTAATTTGAGTGAGAGTGTGTTCTAGTGCTCTTTCCTACTGTTCCAGGAGCAAGTACTGTTCATGTATACTCCTCAAAGCACACTACTGACTGTATAACTGTTTAATATTCCTCGATATGTAAACTTCACTCATTATGTAAATTTCACTCTTGCACTAGTAACGAATGTGACAATGACAATGTCGATTCTGACCGCTTGCACTAATGGCAATTACAGGTTCTATCGTTAGGCCTGAATAGCTACCTAATTGTACAGGCTTCTTTCTCCTTAAATATTGTACTATTCATACACTGTGTTGTTGTTGTCTGCTGTATCTGTATTGTTCTCTGACGAGGAGCCTTTGTAAATTATTCTATGACTCAAAGGTTGTAAATACGATATCTTCAACAAATAAATAAATAAAGTATAGGAGCCGTCCTTTCCATACAGATCCAAAAGGAGTGGAGAAGTCAATAGCCCATGCTTCACGCAAACTCACTGCAGCTGAAAGGAATTATGCACAGATTGAGAGAGAGGCATTAGCAACTGTGTTTGGAGTCCAGAAATTTTGCCAATACTTGCTAGGTCACAAGTTTCACCTGAAGATGGATCACAAGCCACTGGTGACAATGTTCAGTCCACAAAAAGAAATTCCAGAAACAGCCGCTAGCCGACTTCGGCGATGGGCATTCATTTTGTCTGCCGACAATTTCGAGGTTACATACCGACCAACGGACCAGCATGGAAATGACGATGCCTTATCGAGGTTACCAATATTCAGAGAAATGAAGTTCGATCTGGGAATTGTGGCCAGATAGTTTTCCAGTGCAATTCAAAGATATGGAGGACTCTACTGTTGTGTGTGTAATGGAGCTACAACAGTTAGATCAGCTTCCAGTACTAGTCAAGGACATTGCAAAAGCGACTAGTCAAGATGTCATTTTGAAACAAGTGTATCAGTATACGCTTGAGGGTTGGCCTCAAGGAACGTCTGTTGAATTCCAAGCATTTTGCCAGCAGCGTGGTATCCACCATATTTTCTCACTTCCCTACCATCCAAGTTCAAATGGCGAAGTGGAACACCTGGCTCAGACTTTTAAAAAGAGTATGGACAAAGCTAATCCTACTACACTGACGGCAATACAAATAGCCCTTTTGGACTTTCTTGCAATGTATCGAACACCACCACATTGTGTCACGGGAATATCACCTGCAGAATTGTTGTTTGGATGTCAGATTTGAACTCAGTTGGACCTTCTTCACCCTCTGGGCTATTAGGCAGTAACTTAATTCCTTCCTAAGACCAGATCCTTCAAACCCAATGAACTTGTGTGGGTCAGGATATATGCAGGCCTGAAGAGATGCATAGAAGGCGTGGTAGAAAAAAAGTTCGGAAATGTTGTCTATACTGTTCGACTGTCTAACCAGAGGAAAGTGAAAAAACACGTGGACCAATTACGTACTAGAATTGAGACAGAACAAAAAAGGGATACCCAGAGTTGGGGCAGTTATCCAGCATTATTTCTTGCAGAACAAGAACAGGAAGAGATAGTGGAACCACAGCAACTGAGACAGATGTGGCTGATGCTAATCAGATTTCAGAGCAACAACCTCCAGTCCTACTACGTAAGTCAGAATATATAAGATGTCCACCAAAGAGAATGGACTTGTAGAGATATAGTCTAATGACACAGAGTAACTAAAAGGGACATTGCAGTGATAACTTTAATAGCTTCATACTATTTTCTGAATTATTGACTTATGTACTTTCCAGCTAAGTCAAGAGGGATTGTTATGTGTAGTACAGCTTTAAAAAATGTTAGAAGTACAACTTTAAGGAATGCATTTACTGTTACACTTGTAACCCCTATGTGGCACTATCCCAAGGGCTACTACCCCTGCCTGTTTGGCTAGTAGCAGGTTAAGGGGCCTGAGTTCTGAAACGGGTGCCTTCACTCGGAGGTCAGGGTTGGTAGTGGTCAAGCTAACCTGGGCACAGCCCTCCAGGACACTGTAACCCCCTTTCCCCTCTTGTGGTCTGAACACCATACAATAATCACTTTCACAATACCCCTGGTACACCACACAAGTACCCACACTGTTTGCACTTACCACCAGGGCTGGTTCCTATGGCTCGACCCTGGGGACCCCCTGTAAAACAAGGTTAAGCATAGCAAATAACAACAGTACAGTACTTTGAGCACAAACTGGAACCACAGTCAGATTACATGCAGAGAAAGTTAGATCTGATTTATTCAGGAGACTTGAACAAGGGAGGGGCAAAATCAGATTAATTAGCTTAAAGGTTATATCAATCAAGCAGTTATGCATGCGTTTTGAGTCCCCCCCCACACAGTCCACCTCTGGGTACCCAGGTGGAGAAGAGATGGGCTAGCCAGGACAGTTGCCCGGGGTTGCAGCTGGTTGGAGCCCTGTGATGGAAAACACAACATGCACAATACACAATATTTGTAATCCGGAGCCAGAGGGCTCAGTTCGTAAAGGAAATGAAACCACAAGACAATCAGATGACACACTCAGATTAAGCTGTTGTTGTAGGGAGCTACCCTGGTATTTACTCATGATACCCAAGACTGGACACAGGCTGGACGAAAATCAAGACTGCAGGTGGTTGATCTGGAATGCCAGGAGAAGCAGGGCCCACACAAGTCTCAGAGGCGTTGTTCCTGTTCAAGTGTGGAGCAGAGGGCTGATCCCCACACAGGCCTCTCGTCGATGGCTTCTCTGTGCAGTGGGTAGTCTGGCTGGGCCAGTCTGGCAAAGCCCAGACCGCATGAAGACAAGCTCAGAAGCAGTCTGTTTTGGGCTGGATACAGCTTCCAGCAAGCAGAACACAGTTCACACAGTGGGGAACTAACTCACAACCCACTAGCAGTTCATAGCACACTTACATGTACAGGAATTCTACTGTTCCAGGCAAAGCACTCCCCGGGCACAGTCGCAAAGTCTCTGCATACACCAGGAGCTTAAGGGTAGCTGGAACTCCCTGACCCAGACCCAGTGCATTGGCAAAAATATTCGGTATTCTTCAAGTTGAGCCTGGCCCACTTCAGTAGCTTACTTTAGTCACACAAACTTGGATTTAGTCCAAAATAATTCTCTTCTCTCCCTCTCAGGAGCAGCAGGCAGACATGGAGACCAAACTCTCAGCCTGTTCATAATTCTCCCATGCGAATCCACTCAGGATTGCTCTCAGAATCACTTCAGCTCCTTCTTGCTCAGTTTCCAGCTTAGTTCTAACTGAAAACTACAAGCAGCCAGGGACTTCCCTAACATCCAAGAGCTTTGGTTGGCTGATTTGGTTGTCAGTCAAAGCAAGAGCTCCCCCTTCAGTTGCAAAAAAGGAGCAAAAACTCAAACCACAGTTCCTATAGATTTTGAATTCAGACAGCTCCTGTAGTCCGGCTACATTTTAGGTCCCACCAGAACTGATTGGTCCAATTTGCAGTCCAGGACCAAGATAGTAGAGACAAACAAAACAGTCCTTGCTACAAAGAAAGCAGATTAGACAAACTACATCATCATCATTCTAAATGGTTTTCAGCAAATAGTTACATCTTTCAACAGAGCTCCATCTCAGATTACTTATGCTGCAATCATGCAGCTCTTAAAGAGACAGTGCACAGAGGCTACACAGGCTCTGGCAATCACATTTAAACTGCTAAAATGCAGGACATCACCCTCGCAGTGAGCATTTAGGCAAGCTCAAGGAAGACTTTTTGGGAACCCCCATTTGTAGGGGGTTATGCACTTTCTGTGTATGTTGAGATCTGAGGGTTCCCCCTGTGTCTGTACTGAATGGAAGTAAACAGCGGAAGGCCTGGATTTCTGTGGTGCATGTTTTTCTTTCTACCAAGACCCTGATGTGTTTAAGGTGCTTATTTTCGGCCACCAAATACAACCACCACCACTGCACCATTGGGCAAGCTGTTACCTGACAGATTGGCTCTGATGGCATTTTTCTTCATGTTGTTGACAATGAGTTATTAGCAAAACGGCAGCTCAGACACAGCATGTCGATGGCTCAGGTCAGGTTAACAAGCATCGCACACAACATATTTGAAAACGGGCAAATAATAGGTGTGGTGTTTCTTGACCTGAGCAGCGCCTTCGATGTAGTGGATCATAGTATATTTCTGAAACAATTGGATGCTTTAGGAGTCTCGGGTATGAAACTAGGCTGGTTTAAAAGTTATCTGGAAGGCCAAGGGCAGCAGGTAAAGACAGAGAGTGCCTTGTCCGACGCAGTGGGAGTGCTTGCTGGAGTCCTCCAGGGATTGGAATTATGACCACTGATGTTCTCAGTTTTTATTAATGACATTGGTACATAGAATTTGCTGGCAGAAAAGGATCGCTTGGCCCACCCAGTCTGCCCATTTGTTCTCTGCCTATTCTGTCTCAGCAGACCCCAAGTGGGCTCCAGTGACTCTCCCAAACCCTTTTTATTTACCAGTATTTATTTATGTCTATCCCATGCGTGTCTGACCCCCCCAAACACGCATTTTTGTCCCTACTACCTCTTGTGGCAGGCTGTTCCAGGTGTTCACTATTCTTTCAGTTAAATAGGTTTTTATTTACGTACCCTCTCTCCCCTCCTTAACTAATTTGGTAGCTTACCCTCTGGTACAACAATCTTTATTTAGGGTGTAATTTTTTGATGGTGAATTCTTTGTAACAACACTTACTCGTAAAAGATGATCCCAGACCAAGAGCTAAAATGCCCCTACTTCCTATATTGAAGGCACCCCCACCCCACCCCACACTGGCACATTTGTAATGTCAGTACTGGAGTAACACGAGGTTGCGCTCCATAGACTATAATAGGGCAGTTTTAATGTGTTTTTTTAAATACTTTTCAGTGCCTTGTCACACTGTCCCGTAACTCTGAGGTCACCAGATATTATAACCCTAAGGCCTCTTCCCTGTTTAGTGACCAACAGTACCCACCACACACACATACACACACACACACATACACACACACACACACACACACACACACACACACACACATTTTATAAACAGCTCCTGAGTTTCTATGCCCCAGATGCAGAGTTTTGCACTTTTTGGCATTGAAACCCAGCTGCCATACTTTTGATCACTCATCAAGTTTTCTAAGATCCCTACTCATTTATCCACCCCATCCTAGGTATCCACTCTGTTTGGTGTCATCTACAAAAAGGCCTACCTTCCCTTCAAGCTCTTCTGTGAGGTTACTTATGAAGCTGTTGAACAGAACCAATTCCAGTACTGAATCCTGTGACATCCCACTAACCACTCTTCCCTCATTAGAGTGGCTGCCATTTACCATCAGCTTCTGTCACCTAGCCAGAAACCAGTTTTCATCCCAGTTGCCAACTCTGACTCCCACCCCTAGACTTTCCAATTTCTTTATCAGTCTCCTATGTGGTACAGTGTCAAAGGCTTTGCTAAAGTCCAAACAAGCCACGTCCACTGCTCTTCCCTGATCTAGTTCCCTGGCCGCCCTTTAAAAAATAGAATTTGTCGGCAGATAAGGATCACTTGACCCATGCAGTCTGTCCATTTTTCCCTAACTAAAGTATCACCGTAGACCTTTCTTGATATCTGGCTCTATTTCCCTCCCTCCATTTCTTTTCTCTAATATCCCCTTATACATATCCTTCCCATACATGTTTTTTTTTTTAAACACTGTTTCTCTCTGGTCACTGTGCATTGGGGTCCCATCGGCCAGCACTGCCCTGATCCCGTCCTGCTGTGCTCCTCTCTAACCAGAGACCTGTTCCCCCATCCTACCCACAACTCACCTGTGAGGTCCCCCCGATGATGATCCCCTGAGGTGGGGCCACCATCTGCTCCTTCGGTGATCAGTCCTCACATGTAATACCAGGCACAGGCGGAGGTGAAGAGTGGGGGAACTCAGGTCTGGAGTGCAGGAGCCAGCAGAGGATGTGGTGGGCCAGAGTGGTGTCTTCCTCCCAATGCTCAGAGATTTTCCTGTTTTTCCATTCTGTCCCCTCCCCCCCATGGGCATGGACATGCAATGACATTCAGCGTGGGTATGAGCGCACTCCCACACTTCTCCCATGGACATCTGCCGTTGCCTCCCCCAATTCCATATGTGGCCCTGGCTGCTGCATAGCATGCCTCTGCGTGGTGTCACTGCTGCCAGGGATCCACAACCCACCCTCCCTGAGAGAGGAGAGCTGTCCGTCAGACGCTCAATCCTCTCTCCCCATGCCAACCCTGGAAACCCAGCTGCTCCGATTCCAGGTTGCGGCATGGTAAGAATGAAGGAGCCAGAGCCTCAGCTCTCTACACAACCGGGCCTGCTTCACCATACATTCTTGTACCCCATCACTGTTCTCACCCCCTCCCCCCACCTCAGCTGGTAGGCTATTCCACAAATCCACTACCCTTTCTGTGAAGAAGTACTTCCTCACATCTCTCCTGAATCTGCTCCCCTCTACCTTCACAGCATGTCCTCATTTTTCTTGTGCATCATTTTTTTCTGAAAAATACTACCTTCCTCTACCTCATTTACCACTGAGGTATTTAAAGATTTCTATCATATCCCCCTCTCTTTTCTCCTTTTCAGGGTGTACATACTGAGTTCTTTCAGTCTATCCTTGTAGGGCTTGTGATGCAGACCTTGCATCATTTTAGTTGCTCTCCCTGGACCACCCCTACTCTGTCTATATCCTTCCAGAGATGTGGCCTCCAGAACTGTACACAGTATTCTAAGTGAGATCTTACCAGTAATCTATACAGAGGCAGTACCAACTCCCTTCATCTGATAATGATACTTCTCCCTATGCATCCCAGCATCTCACTAACCCTCCCAACTGCTTTATCTCATTGCCTAGCCACCTTTTAAGTCATCAGAGATTATTACCCCCAGGTTTTTCGCCTGTTTGGTGACCATCAATAAAACTCCACCCATGTTGTACTCTACCACTGTATTTCTGTACCCCAAATGCATTATTTTGCACTTTTTCACATTGAAACCCAGCTGCAATACTCATGACCACTCCTCCAGTTTTCTCAGGTCTCTGCTCATCCTTTCCAACCCCACCCCAGAGTATCCACCCTATTGTACAGTTTTAGTATCATCCACAAATAGGCAGACATTCCCCTCCAGATCACCTGCTATGTCACTTACAAAGACATTAAAGAGGATCGGTCCCAGCACCCTGCTGGTCACTCTCCCCTCCTCAGAGTAAACTCCTACTACCACCCTCTGCCACTTATTCCCTAACCAATGTCTTAGCTGGTTTGCAACCTTTTAACTCACTCCTAGGCTACTCAGCTTGCTTAAGAGTCTTCTGTGTGGAACTGAGTAGAATGCCTTACTGAAGTCCAGTTGGGCCACATCCACCACTCCAACCTGATCTAATTCCTTGGTCACCCAATCAAAGAAATCTATAAAATATGTTAGACATGACCTCCCACCCATGAATCAATGCTGTTTCAGGTCTTGTAACCCATTTGATTCAAGATATACCACTATCCTCTCTTTCAGCAGTGATTCCATTAATTTTCCCACGACCGATGTCAGGCTGACCGGTCTATAACTGCCAGCCTCCTCCCTGCTACCACTTTTATGAAGTGGGACTACATCTGCCCTCCTCCAGTCCTGTAGAACCACTCCTTTTTCAACTGAGCTGTTGACTAGTACTGTCAGAGGTGCAGTCAGTACCTCTCTGAGCTCTCATAATACCTTAGGATGTACTCCATCTGGTCCTATTGCTTTATCCACTTTCAGATTCGCAAGTCCCTTTATGATACTCTCCTCAGAAAAAGGACTAGTGTCTACCTCCTGTCCTTCAGAGATCCTGTTACTTTTTTGTGGCCCACCACCTTCTTCCTTCACTGTGAACATTGAATAAAAGAATTTGTTCAGGATGTCTGCCTTTTATGGTTCCCTTCTGCACTATCCCCTCCTCCCTTTCCAATTTACAGTCCCTCTCCAGTCCTCCTCTTTTCACTTACATACTTAAAAATGTCTTATCTCTCTTTTGTTACCACTTGGGCTATTCTCTCTTCGGTCTGTGACTTTGCACTGCTTACTGCTTTCCCTGCTTCTCTCTGTTTCTCCTGATACACCTCCTTATCCTCCTTCCTCTGCAACTCCTTATATCTTTTGAATGCCACTTTTTTAGCCTTAATCTTTTCAGACACCTCTTTCAAGAACCATAGCAGTGTCTTTTTCCACTTACTCACTTGTTTGATGCATGGGTTTGTTGCCTTCATTATGCCCCTTATAGTTTTGCCCTTTGTTGTTCCACCCCACTTAGGTCTTCCCCACATTCCAATTCATCCATGAGGCATTTACCCATCTTTACAAAATCTGCCTTCCTGAAATCCAAGACCCTTACCCTTGTGTGGTTCGATTCTGCACCCAGTCAAAAAATCAATCAGATTTGTCTGACATGACATTCCCATCCTGATTCCATGCGGTCTTTTATCTTGAAACCCCCAGGATTCAAGATATTCCACTAGCCTTTCTTTTAAAAGGGTTTCCATTAATTTCCGCAACTCTGATGTGAGACTGACTGGTCTGTAGTTGCTCGCCTCCTCCCTCCTCCATACTGCCACTTTAATGGAGTGAAATTATATCAGCTCTCCTCCAGTCCCCTGGGATCTCTCCTCCTTCCAGTGATATGTTGAATAAAGCTGCCAGTGGTAAAGCAAGCTGCCCCCGGGTTCCTCTAGCACCTTTGCATGTATCCCATCCAGTCCAATGGCCTTGTCCACTTTCAGGTTGGCAAGTCCCTTCAGGACTCTTTCTTCTGTGAATGTACTTATGTTTACTCCCCCCTCCAGTATTTCTGCTGCTCCTTGTTGATCTGCCCCTTCCCGCTCCACTGTGAAGACTGAATAGAAATACCTGTTCAGGATGTCAGTTTTTTCCTGAACATCCTCTGCACAGTCACCATCTACTGAATTCCTTATCCTTACTATCCCTCCCCTTGCCTTCCTCTTCTCGCTTATGTATCCGAGGAAAGTCTTGTCCCCTCTGTCACTCCTTTGGCTATCCTCTCCTCTGTTTGCCCTATTGCCTGCCTCACTGCACTGCCTGCTTCCCTCTGTTTTACTCGTTACTTCTCCAAATCCTCCTCGCTCCATGTTTCTTTGTACCTCCTGAATGCCACCCTTTTTTCCTTCTCTTTTCTGACCACCTCCCTACAGTACCACAGTGGCCTTTTTTCTCTTATTTTTGTTCACTTCTTTCACACAGAAGCTGATTGCCTTCACTATGCCTTCATTAATTTGCCTCCATTGTTCCACTACCCCTATCCTGGCAATCCACCACTGATAGGATGTTTCTAAGGTAGTTTCACATTACTTTTAAGTCTGCCCTACGAAAGTCCAAGACCCTCGTCCTTGTGTGGTATGCTTTTGTACCCATATTAATACTAAACCACACTGTTTGGTGATCACTGGTCTCCGGGGGAATCCCCACTGTGATGTCTGTTACTGTCTCTGTTAGTGAGTACCAGGTTCAGTATTGCCTGGTCCCTAGTGGGTTCACTTACTAACTGCCTGAAAAAAGCTCCCTGTAAAGAGGCTAGTAGTGCTTTTACACACGTTTATATGACAGAATGAGCATTACCTGTGTGGCACCGTTGTACTATGTTCCATTCTGCATTCATTTTACACTCCACAAGTATTCCGGCAAATCCCCGCCTCCATTTAGAAGTTTTTTGTTTCGGCTCCCCCACGGAGTTTGCTGCTCCATGGCCATGATCTGAGATTTCTGCACTGCTACCTGAATGGTGGCTTTACACAGCAAAATAAAACAGAACACACTGGGATGAACCATGCAAAGCAGGGATCGTGGTTTGGGTGAGCATTCACTGATGGAGTGGAACAGATGCACTTTACACAGCAAGGGAGGTAACGGTATACTGTTTCTGCAATGGTCATTCCATTACAGAAACCTGTGTGTAAAAGCACCATAGGATTGTCCTGCTTCTAGTCGAAGCCACTGCTGGAATGCTCCAGTCCGGTTCCATGTCGAGACAGCAACGGGAACAATGCCGACAGATGGCATTGTTCCTGACAGGAGAAAGTGTTTTCTTGTGGGGAGCTTGTGCCCCGCACCCTCCATCTCTATAGATACAGCTCCAGGTTGGAGTTGGTTCAGGGTGGGGGTGAAACACCGGGAGTTGCGGTGTCGACACATAGCAGACCACCACAGCCAAAGATCTCGACCTGGCGAGATTTGTCACTGTGGTGGTGTTCGCTGTCAGGATGTCGTTATCCTGACATGCTACCCTCCAGTTCATATCAAGGAGGTTGAAGTCCCTAACCAGCAGCCCCTCACCCTTATTTGGCATTCTACCAATGTTTCCCCTAATGCCTTGTCCAAATCCTCCCCTGCAGGCTGACATACAGTTTTTTTTTCTTTTGTAATTTTCGTTTCATTTTCATTTTTTATTTTATATACTTGTAAGCAAGATGACCATTACTGCCCGTTTTCACAAGTGACAAGTTTCACATAAAAAAACAAGTTACAAATAATATTACTATACACACTGTAACTTCACAACAATTAATAAAACACATTAAATAAAAACACACTTAATCAACGCTTACATTTAAGTTGAATAACAAATACAGTCAAAGGTGGTGTCAAGCCATTATAGCAATTTGTTTTTAAAAGTTAGAACAGTTGAACAATTGAAAATAGTTGTTGGAAGGGAATTAAAGAAGGAGGGGGGCCCCATATAATAATGAGTTCTGTCCTATAGCTTTTTTTAAATAACGGTGATCTGAAGACAAATTTGCTTTGGGATCTGGTTCCTTGAGTATTAGTACATCTTGGAAATAATGCCTGAATTGAGGTTGGTAAAAAAACATTAGTAACTTTGAATAGCAGAATACCCAGGTAATTGACTGGCAGTCCCTCCTCCTTATTTATCAACCTGCCAATGTTTATCCCCAAATGCCTTGTCCAAATCCTCCCCCACGAGGCTGACATGCCAGTCTTTTTTTTTCTTCTGTAAGAAGCTTCTGTTTATTAGAGTCTTTCCTGGAATTGGTCAGGCAACAGTTAGAAAGGTAACTGAGGGGGTTGTGCCTGTATGAAAAATATGTTTATGGTAAGCCTATATCCTCCACAGGCTGCAGCTAATGCAGAACACAGCTGCCAGGTTGTCGAAATACTGCCACATCACCCCGGTGCTGCGTGAACTACACTGGCTGCTGGTCAGGTGAAGGATCCTCTTTAAGGTGGGCTTGCTCACCTTTAAGATGGGCTTGCTCACTTTTAAGGCCGTACACAGACTAGGCCCTGGTTACCTGTCTGATCTTCTGTCACCCACTGCCTCGACCCACTCTCTCCACTCCTCCGCCGCCTCAAGGGGCCTACTAGCAGTTCCCAGGACGAGGTTGAAAACTGCCAGCGATAGAGCATTTAGTGTTGCAGGCCCCATCCTGTGGAATTCGCTTCCACCATCTCTATTGGAGGCCTCTTCAGTGGAGGTATTCAAGACCTGCCTCAAGACCCATCTGTTTAATCAGGTCTTCCCAGACACTGTATATTAGATCTTAGCTCTTGGATGGCTCGTTTTAGTTTAGACTTTATTTAATTCTCTATTTAATCTCTCTAGTGACATCACCACCACCCCCATGCTCGGCACCTTTAAAACCAGGCTCTACCACTCACTCACTGCCTCCAGCACTTGTGACTGCAATGTCTAACAATGGAATCACCACTTTCTGGACTCCCGGATGATGAATGGATCCCTTACTCTGAAGCTCCCTTTGTCTGTTTCATCGATGAGGGCCACAGCCTCTTAGCACTTTCCTCCACCACCCTGCCCAACTCCTGCACTTCTCGTTCTCTGACAATGCCTCCTGGCTGCAGCCCCTCCTTCTTCCTTCTCCCCTTCCCATCTACCCATCCCTCCTGCCCCCTTATCCACCATACCTCTACCATTCCCACTGCCCCACCTGTTACTGTTTGCCTCTTCCCCCCCTTTTTTCCTCCTCACACCTCTCTCTTTTATAAAGCCTCATCTAGCTATGTTTCAGCTAATGCTCTCTGTATGCACCTCCTAATATGTTGTAAATTGCCACTTATGTCCCATCTTGCTGTAACTCATGACGTGGAACCTTTGTAAAAGAGCCTTGGCTCAAAGGTATTTGTAATCCTAGACCTAAATTAATAAATAAAAATAAATGAATAATTACGTGGTCTGTTATTTACTGCTGATAATTTTAATGTTTTATTGGACAGCTGCTCTGTTGTGTACGGCGTCCCGAGACTCCAGGATTGGGCACCTAGAAAAATACAATTTTCCTTACCTTATCTAACTCTGGGCACTGTCTCGCTGCCTTCAGCTGGCAGCCGCATTTCTTAGTGGAGTCCAAAATTTCTTAGTAGATAGGCTAAGTCAGTCACATTCATGGGTTCACAAGTGTGAATTGCTGACCTCTGTGATAAACAACCTCTTTGCAAGTGGGGTCCTCCAGAGTTACACCTTTTTGCATCCTTACACAACACAAAACTGCTACATTCTTACTTGCTTGTGCTAAGGCCTGGAGTCTTTTGGCAAGATGCACTGTTCTTCTCCTGGAAAGGGAGGTTACTTCATGCTTTTCCTCTCATTCAGAGGGTTCTACTCAATCTTTGGGTAGAACGGGCCACCCTAACACTGGTAGCCCCCTCCAAGCCTTGCTAGATAAGGTTTCCCCTGCTACAACATCTGGGACTGGAATCTTCTGCTCATTTACCCCGTTGTCAGGGTCTACTGTCACAGGACAGGAAGCCCTTGTTCCATCCAGACCTGCAGTCCCTTCATCTGCATGCATGATTCTTGAGGACATAGTCATTGTGTGTTTCGGGATTTCTCCCCAGGTGGTGGATGGATTACTGACATCTAGAAAGCCTTCTGCAAGGCACACCTAATCATTAAAATGGAAGCGTTTCTACATATGTCATGCTACCCATTCAGAGGACCCATTTACATGTCCTGTCAATACTGTACTGGCCTACCTCCTGTCTTTATCAGACTCCAGTCTACAGAACTCATCCATTAAGGTGCACTTGGCTGTCATTTTGACTTACCATGCCTCTACTCATGTACACAAGGTGGCACAACTAAAAGTGTCCCTTACGTTCCTTAAAGAGCTAATGGAGGCAAACAGGCAGACAGGAAAATAATATAAATTTTAAGAAGCAGTCAGTTGTAACCTTTTATTTCTGAAGTATTTTTCTTTTTCCTTTTGCTCATTAAAAAGTATTATATGGGGTGATATTGTGCTGGATGTGTGGAACAGCTCTTAGCCTGCCAGCTAATATATCTATCCCTATCCCCCCCCACTACATCATCAGCACTGTGACCTCACTGACAGTGATATCACAGTTGATTGGCCTGGCAGCCACTGAATGACTGTTCCTAAGCAGCAGTGATGTCACAGTCAGTGAGGCCACACTGCTGATGATGTAGAGCGGGGAATAGAGATAGATACGTCAGCTGCCAAGCAGAGTGCTGTCCCACACATCACACCTACTACCACAGTTGCATTCCTGATCACAGACACAAACCTGACACATTGTTAAGATCATGTGATAGCACAGGAGCGATCATGAGCTTATAGCTGTCTTGCTCCTCATTCTCCTTAGTACGAACCTTAATATCAGGCAAATAATCTTCTAATTAACAAAAGGGAAAATAAAAAGTACCTCGGATATAAAAAGTAATGGTTGACTGCATTTAAAATAACATTAGAGTTAGGCAACACTCTAGCTCTTTAAGGGTATTTTGCGTACGAGTCCCCTGATTCATAAACCTGCCTTGGGACCTTATTCATGAGAAATTGACAATAACTCCATTTGAGCCTGCTGCAACTTGCAAGATGCTATTCCCTTCCTGGAAGACTCTTTTTCTGTTTGCTGTAATGTCTGCCCAAAGGATTTTTGAACTTCAGGCAGCACTCATGCATAAGCCAAGACGAAAGAATCCGGCACTCCGGTTCAAAGAAAAAAGCCCCAGGACTTCAACTGCAGCCAAAATCAATCCTTTATTAAGTCATAGTGAGCACACATCCCAACAATAGGAGGCAAGCAGAATTCCCAGAGCTTTGGCTATACACTCTGGCCTTCGTCAGGGGTGTGTCCTTTCCTTTGAACCCATTCCCATTAGAAAGCATCTTCTTAAAGTGACTTGGTACATTAAGTTAATAAACAACAGCCAAAACATCTGATCATTTCAATTTACAAAATCATATGACCGAGTAACAAATATTCAAAGTTGTGTGCTATTGCCCCTAAATAGTCTGAGGTAGTCTGAATAAAAAGTGTGTGTGGGGGGGGGGGTTGACATCAAATTCTGAAAGTTGTTGGGAAAGGGGAAAAAGGAGAATGCTACGCTGATAGAGCTCAGATTATCAGACCAAGTCCTTTAGAGTTTTAAAATAGTCCTTATTTTTTTATTTTTAGTTCATGTTCATTCACCAGATGAGTGTTCCCATATCTTCACAGGTAGGGAAGTAGTGGGATCTGAACAAGGGACCAGATCAGAGTCACTGGATAACCTGAAAGACAAAGCACGGAGACACCTTACAATATTCACATTAGACACAAAGACAAAGCATGGAGACACCATACAATATTCACATTAGACACATACAAAAAGACAAGGACTATGGACAAAAGACAAAGACACAGGCGACCAGATTAAGATCACCGAGCAATTTTGAGGACTGTCAGTTAGGGGAATAGTTCGATTTTAATGTATGGAGAATAATCCACATCCTCATTCAATCCTAGTGGTCGAACAGTGTCAAGGGACACTATCCACCTTGTTTCTTCCTGTAATAGTCTGTTGTCCCTATCATCACCTCTTTCCAGTGGGCCCACGAATTCTAAGGCTGTGAAGTTCAAGTTTCAAGTTTTTCAAGTTCAAGTTTATTTGCAGGAAAGCTCCATTGAGCACACTCATTTACAAGGAGGTCCTGGTAGGACAATGCAATTCAAATTCAAGCATGACGGAGCTGAATTATGATGTTGGGCAAATGGTGTACCTAAGGCACTCCTATCACTTCTATTTATGATTGCCCTTACATGTTTGCTGTAGCAAGGATAATACTGAGCAGACAAGGTGGGCTATATTGGTCCTTATCTGCCAACATTATGTATGTATGTATGTATGTATGTCTTTAAATGCGGGTCTTCACTAGTTGGACAGTTCTGCCAACATAATGTTTATGACCTGAAGGCCTGGCTGTGTATACCATAAATGTGGTAACGCAGGAAATGACATTTTTGATCACCACACTTTTGGCATTATGAGGGTGTACATGTAGGGCTTGCACTAGAAAACATATGAGGAGAGACTAAAGGACCTCAATATGTACTTTCTGGAGGAGAGAAGGGATCAGGGGGACATGATAGAAACATTCAATTACCTTAAGGGCATAAAAAAGGTGCAGGAGGGAGACATCTTCCAATATAAGAGCTGCACAAGAACAAGGGGGCATGATATGAAATTGGAAGGTGGCAGGCTGAGGGGATATGTGAGGAAGTTTTTCTTCACGGAGAGGGTGGTGGACACATGGAATAGACTGCCACAGGAGGTGGTGGGGGTGAGCACAGTGGAGGGTTTTAGACATGCATGGGACAGGCATAAGGGTACCTTAGAGGTGGGAAGGTGGGGTGAAAAGCCATTGACCAGTTAGGGTCAGAGGCCACAAACTAGTGTAGGGCTTTGGGCAGACTGGATGGGCTTGGTGGTCCTTATCTACTGACAATGTCTGTGTTTCTATTTGTGTCTCCTTCTTTTGTGTATTTGCATATATTACAATTTCCACATTTGTGGAATACCTATGGTTTGGATGGTAACCAGTTCAGTGGATTCTGAGTTCTAGTGGGTTTGAAGTGACTCATGGTAAGTAAATCACCTAAGTTGTGGACTTTCCTGAAAGTGACTCTTGGCTTTTAAGGCCCTTCCCCCTCTTTGAAATGTGATCAGTATGTAAAACATGCCTGTGTTGGTGGATGACGTTGCCTATGTTTCCTGCAATGCTGTTTTATTTTGTTGAAAAAGTAATGACTCCTTGATTAGTTGTATTTTTTTTACTGTTGGGGTCAAAAAGTGTTCACCCATCCATATTTTTCGCTTTGTTAAAAGCAGTCTCTAATGTGTTGTCACTATAGCCCCTATCTTTGAATCTTTCTGTCATTTTTCCTTCAAGTCACTCCTAAGTCGTTCCTTGAGGGATAAATGTCACTGGTACTCCTAAATGGTCTCATTAGCATGGGAAAACCCTACTGCGCTTGCATTCCTCCACTTGCCCAACTTATCTTCCCCTTAAATGACTTCTCAACCTCCTTTACCGCTATCTTTAAGCATTTCTACTTAACCCCTTACACTTCCTGTATATCCTCCTTATAGCCCTTCCCTGCTTCCCATCTCATTCATATCTGCCTGCCTGCCCCGTCCTCTGTCTTCTTACCACCTCTGAACTTTGTAGACTACCTCACTGTACCTGTAATTGCAGTTGGTCGTAGATGTACTTCATAAAGTTTAGTGGATGTTCAAGAGTTATGGTAACTCTTCTATAGTGCATTGTTGTGTGCTATGTACTCTTATTGTTACTCGTTATCCTTTACTCTGTTTTGTTTACGTCCACCCAGGACCACCTTGTAAATGAGTTTCTCAATGGTGCCTTTCCTGGTAAAATAAAAACTGAATTGAAGTGACTTTAATTTCTTCTGCCTGTATAATAAAATTTGATTCTAGCGAACAGTTTCTTATTATTCTCACACACTGGCTTAAAGAGCAAGTGGAGTCAAAACAGGCAGATAGGAAAATAATACAAATTTTAAGCAGTAGTCAGTTGTAACTTTTTATTTCTGAAGTATTTTTATTTTTCCTTATGCTCACCAGAAAGTTTTCTATGTGATAATATTGTGCTGGATGTGTGGAACAGCTCTTAGCCTGGCAGCTGACATGTCTAACTCAGCTGCCCCGCATGACATCATCAGTATTATGATCTCACTGACAGTGACATCACAGGTGAATAACCTGGCAGTCACTCATTTGCTGTTCCTAAGTAGCAGCGATTTCACAGTCAGTGAGGTCACAGTGCTGATGATGTAGGGTGGGGCAATAGAGTTAGATATGTCAGCTGCCAGGCTAAGAGCTGTTCCACACATCACACAACTGCTAACATCAGGTAAACAATCTTCTAATTAAACAAAGGGAAAAGAAAAAGTACCTCAGATATAAAAGATAATGGTTGGCTGCTTTTAAAATCTAATATTACTTTTAGGCAGTACACTACCTCTTTAATGGTACTGAATCTTTTCATTTTCTGCAGGTGTGCGCCTGCTGTCATGTAATTTTGTATTTGTAGCAGTTGGTTTTCTGTAGCCAATGCTTTGCACTGTCTGTCCCTCACTTTATTTTAACTCCACATCCAAGAATGTAATAGACTCTTTACTGAAATGGCAGGTGAATCTTAAACCTTGGCTGGTATTGTTTATGTATTTCCTGAATAAGTCTATTTCTTCTTCTGTGCCTTGCCTGATACATACAATGCCGTCAATAAAGTGGTACCAGTGTATCACTTTATTGAAGAATGGATTGTGATTGGAGTAAAAAATAAACTGCTCTTCCCATTTGCCCATAAACAAATCCGCATACAAAGGGGCCATTGAGGCACCCCTAGCTGTATCACAGTTCCTCGGTTACTGATCCCACAGCAAAACCTTTACAGTGAACATGTCAATGACGATAACATTGGCAGCTCACTGTAAAGTCCTCATGGGACCCCAGCACTCTTTCCCCTTGCTCTGCACCCCCTCCCAAAATCAACTCTGACTCAGAGTTGATAATCCCTAAGTCTGAGTGGTGCGGTGGGTAGAGCTCCCTGCATGGGAGGGTTCGGGAGCAAAGCCCCCTGATAAACAGTAATGGATTCTCCAATGGATTTATGTCAACCGCAAATTGCGGTCGACATAAATTCATTGCTGTAGGGTCGCATCAGGAAGATGTTGATGCTGTAGTATCATAGATCAGCATTTCTGCCAATAATACAATTTATTGAACACAAAGTAGTTGTGTTCAGGGACGAGTTTAAGGGCTTCTAACAAAAAGGTCTTTGGTATACTGTCCCCCATTGAGGGTTTGGAGAAGAAGTGTTGAATAGAATCTAAGCCCTTTTTACGTTCACTTGCACGCATGCACAAGGGACGTCTTGGGAGAATGGGACACTGTGGAGGTGTGCCCCTCTCCTGCAATGCCCTGCTCCATAGAGCAGGTGTGGCAGTCCTGCGCCAATCCGGACGCGGTGCTGTGTATGACAGCGGTGGTCTTCTCTTCAAAGAAAACCACCACTGTCGCCGCAACACCATATCGCCCCCTCTGCGTCATGCGCCCCCAAATCTTTGCTGTCATGCTGGGGCCCACAGCATGGACAACATCCCGCATCATCTGCCGATGGGGTGCCCAATCCCCGTCGGCTGCAGGGCCTCCCAGCCATCCTTCTGCCATGCTGGAGCCCACCCAACGTAGTAAGCGTCCCACGTTGTTGTTTTAAACCTGTAAATAAGCGGTCCCAGTTGCTTCTCTCAGGCCCCTCTCCCACAACTCGCACCCACCACTGTACCCCACCTCCCTACCCCCACCCCATACTAACCTCCGGGCTTGGCCGTGACGATCTTGGTGGACCTGGAACCGTCTGCACTCTTCAAAGCTGACGCGAACTGAAAATGCCGTAAGCTGTATAATGGACAAGATAGGGGTTTTCAACTTTATTGCATATCTCAGGCATTTTTGGAATTTTTGCACAAATTTTCAGCATGGGGTTTTTGGGACCCCTTCTCATGAATGATGTCACTGTCATGGCGTTATTCAGGCCTGAAGGGTGATTCACAGTCACTGCGAAATCATCGCCGGGCCTGAATAATGCCATGATAATGACATCCTCACTGAAGATTCACTTCATGTTGGTGGTCTGGTCAAAAACTGACTGTTTAGTGTGCGTTGCGCGGTTCCTCGCGTAAGTTCGCGGAATTTTCAATATTTTCACTCCAGATTTTCAACAATGCCATTTTACCACACCTCCTTATGAGCAGTACAGCTGTCATTTTTCACATCCTGCCCAAAACGTGTTTCTGCCCATGAAGCACACAATGGCGCAGTTGGTGTGCAAAATCAATGTATGGGATACATTAAGAAAATCACTGTGACACTGTTCATGAGCAGAGGTCTTAAAATGGCTATGTTGAAAATTTGGTGAAAAAATTCCTAAAAATGACTGTTTTACGAGCATGCGTTGCGCAGTTCCTACGCACGCTTGTAGGTTTGCAAATTTTCAATATTTCCACTCCAGATTTTCAACATTGCCATTTTACCACCTTCTTATGGGTAGTACGGCTGTCATTTCATCTCACCCAAAACATGTTTCTGCCCATGTTGCGTACAATGGCGCAGTCAGTGTGCGAAATCAATGTATGGGACACATTAAGAAAATCACAGTGACACTGCTCATGAACAGAGGTCTTAAAATGGCTATGTTGAAAATTGGGTTAAAAAATTCCTAAAAATGACTGTTTTTCGAGCGTGCATTGCGCAGTTCCTACGCATGCTCGTACGTTTGCGAATTTTCAATATTTTCACTCCAGATTTTCAACATTGCCATTTTACCACACCTCCTCATGAGCAGTACAGCTGTCATTTTTCATATCCTGCCCAAAATGTGTTTCTGACCATGTAGTGCAAAATGCCGCAGTCGGTGTGCGAACTCAATGTATGGGACACATTAAGAAAATCACAGTGACACTGTTCATGAGCAGAGGTCTTAAAATGGTTGTGTTGAAAATGTGGTGAAAAAATTCCTAAAAATGACTGTGTTACGAGTGTGCGTTGCGCAGTTCCTATGCTGCATCGTAAGTTCGCAATTTCCAATATTTTCCGCCGGTTTTCCCCATTGCCCTGCCCAAAGCGTGTTTCCACCCATGTAGTGCACAATAGTGCAGTCGATTGTGCGAAATCAATGTATGGGACACATTAAGAAAAATCACAGTGACACTGTTCATTAGCAGAGGTCTTAAAATGGCTATGTTGAAAATTTGGTGAAAAAATTCCTAAAAATGAATATTTTACGAGCGTGCATTGTGCAGTTCCTACGCACGTTTGTAAGTCTGTGAATTTTCAATATTTTCACTACAGATTTTCAACATTGCCATTTTACCACACCTCCTTATGAGCAGTACAGCTGTCATTTTTCACATCCTGCCCAAAACGTGTTTCCGCCCATGTAGCGCACAATGGCACAGTCGGTGTGCAAAATCAATGTATGGGACACATTAAGAAAATCACAGTGACACTGTTCATGAGCAAAGGTCTTAAAATGGCTATGTTGAAAATTTGGTGAAAAAATTCCTAAAAATGACTGTTTTACAAGCGTGCGTTTTGCAGTTCCTACACACGCTCGTAAGTTTGCGAATTTTCAATATTTTCACTCCAGATTTTCAACATTGCCATTTTACCACACTTTCTTATGAGCAGTACAGCTGTCATTTTTCACATCCTGCCCACAATGTGTTTCCACCCATGTAGCGCACAGTGGCGCAGTCGGTGTGCGAAATCAATGTATGGGACACATTAAGAAAATCACAGTGACACCGTTCATGAGCAGAGGTCTTAAAATGGCTAAGTTGAAAATTTGGTGAAAACATTCTTAAAAATGACTGTTTTACAAGCGTTCGTTTCGCAGTTCCTACATACACTCGTAAGTTCGCAAATGTTCAATATTTGCACTCCAATGACTTCCAAATACCTAAACAGCACATAGAAGCAAGCAACATTCAGCATTGACAAATGCTTGTACTTCTTTGTCACTGATTTTTTTAAGCCATGTCCAAGTGCCAAATACCGCTGCAAATACCTGCAAGTGAACGTTCAGCATTGACAAATGCTTGTTATGTTGTAGTGAGGTATAGAGGCTCATTCCATCTATAGTGATCCACATAAAAAAATTAGACCAGGTTATATTTTATAACTTTATCAATAGGTGCATAGTGTCTGTAATAAATGACCGCAGCCATCGCTCAAATTGTTTTAGAAAAAAATCAATAAACATGTTCAAGTTGCGTGTTAATGTACTGATATCAGAAACGATGGGTCTCAAGAGGGGGTTAGTTGGGTCTTTGTTTATTTTCAACAGAATCTCCTCTTTTGGGCCACAGTGCACCCACTCTTCTCTTCCCTTACTGAGGTATAAGCTGGCAGAATAGTCCATGCCTTGCTGAAGGTTTCCATAAGTACCTCATATTTTTCCAAGCCCCATGCCTCTCATTCAGTGCCTGGTACTGGCTTAATCTCCCAGTTCCTCATGGTAAGTGGCTCTCCGAGCTTATCTCCAGTTTGGAAGTAAGGAGCAAGTGGACCACTCTAATTTTGTAAGTGCTGATGCTGCATGTCATTGTGGGTGACTCCCAGCTAGCAAAAGTTTCTGAGTGGTCCTGATGCTGACGGCTTACATTTCCAAAGGTGTGGTCCAATCAAGGAGAGTCTCTCGAAGATCTACTATTATGGTGAGTAACTGTTCTTTCTAGCTAATCAGTCGGACTACTAGGAGCACTGATTCTGAAGCCAGCTACTTTAGGAAATTTGCCATTCCAATATGGTCCGAGTTAGATAGAAGTTTATTACATTCATAAATTTATTGACACGAGTGAACATCATATATAGGAATTGTGGCACACCAGGAGGCTTAGAGAGGTGACACTTGGGTCTCTGACTCCTTCTGTTAATTTGTTCTTGACAAACCCTTGTGTACTCACCACTGTTCTTTGTATACCTCCCTTTCCCTCCCCTCTCTTGATACCAGGCACCTTTCCAACTATGCCTAATTAATCTTCAGATTTTGATTTGGCTCCCTCCCCTCATATATTGCTTCTCTTGTCTCCCCCCTTCAACCTCTACTACCTTTGCAACACTTGCTTTCGCTGTCTTGCTCTCCCACCAATGAAATCTACTGCTGGCCAAGCTTCCTTCTTATTCTGCTTCCCTAAAATTTGCCCCCCCCCCCCCATTCACTCTCTTCCTTCCCTTCACACTTTGAAATTTATCCTCTGTGATTTCTCCACTCACTCCTGCAGCGGTTTCTGAAACTGGGGTGGACTTCGTCACCAGCCATCTTCCCTTCACTGACACTAGCATATCCTCTCTCCCCCAGCTAATCAATCACTACTACCTACTCCTCATTTTATTGTTTTTGTCACTCACAGTTTAATGTTCTTTTGCCTGTTTCAAAATTTACTGTATGGTAATTTACTGTATGGCAATTTTTATTCTGAAATGTTTTCTTGTTACCTGTATATATTGTTTTATTTATTTCCATACTGCTGTATTATATTTTTACACTGTACCTTGGATCAGCTCTGTTCTCTTCCACCCCCCCCCCCGGAGGGATCTGGAACCAAGATGATACCAGCTCAGTATGACATTCCCAGTAAAACTTTTCAAATAAATAAATAAATTCCCTTTAATGGAGAAGGTAGCCTGGATTATTACTGGATTTTATTGTGTTTGGAAAAAAACAGGGAAAACTACTGAATTGAGGCTCCTGATGGCCAATGCACTACCGTGCTGATGACCCAGGTTCAAAAACGAGCTCAGGAAGTCGCATCAGGATCAGGCCATGGCTGAGACAGCTGCTGTTCACATCTCTGCCAGAGAGGGTAGGCAGTGGGTTCCGCCACTGCAGCAACCCTCACAGCTGGACAGGGAGCTTGCTCCTAATGCAGGGTGAGTTTGGGGTTGGTGAGGCTGACAGAGGCACCACTCCCACCTGGGGGGAGGAGGAGGAGGAGGAGGAGGAGGAGGAGGAGAGGGACAAAACAGGGAAGTAAACCCCCTCCCATCCTCCAAATTTTTTATTTTATTTTTTGGTGACCCGGTAAGGCCCACTAGGCACAAGTGCCTGTTTTCAGGGGTGACCTGGGAGTACTGGGTGGTTAAGTGACTTGCTGAGAGTCACACAGTATGTAAGTGGAGACTGTGGGACTCAAACCCAGGTCTGCCGGATGTACCAAGCTCATTCACAGCTCATTACTCTAACCTCTAGACTATACTGCCTACCCCATATATCGCCTGAACAGGGTATTTCCCTGGTTACAGGGTCTATCCCTGAGGTTGATGGTTGGGTGAGGGTGTAAAAACCTATATAAAACAACTGAATGAAAAATTAGGATTTACCATGCCATTAATTTATTGACTGATGAAGCCCATATGTCAGTAGCAAAACAGCAATTAATACCCATATTGACCACTGTGATGTCATCAGGCGAGCTGCAAGCTGCTCTCCTATTTGTAAGATCTCCTTTATGACCAACCTAAAGTGGGGATAAATACTGATGACTCATCTAGCATTGTTATAAATTACTTATTTTAATTTAGAATGCTTCAGTGGTGCCGAGGGTTGTAGCAAGCCAGTGCTGAATCCCTGGGAGGTGTGCCAGACATTGATGCTTCAGAAATCCTTTCATCACCACATGCCACACCTCCTCAGGGGTTAGAAAAGTTGAAAAAGTCCACTGACAGGTTGATACCTGCCCTCCATGGCCCAGACCCCACTTCGCGGACCATGACCCCTTGCTCCCACCAGTACCAATTTGTGTCCGTTGGGAAGTCAGTAGCCCCACCCAGGAGAGTAAGCCAGGGTGCTTGTGATCCCTCACGCCCCTCCGGTACCATTTCTTGCCTTTTAGGAAGCCAGTGACCCCACCTTGGGGGGGTAAGCCAGGGTGCTTGAAGAGGGGTGGGTGGTGGGGGGGGTCCCAGATTGCGGTGGCAGCAGCAGAGCCATTAGAGTTAGTGGGCTGATGGGGGACACAACCGGTGGGAGCAAAAAAAAAAAAAGAATGCTTCAGTGACTAAAATGAGCTATTTATCTGCAAGGTGTGACTCTCTCCCAGATTTTATAACATTGTGCATATAGTGTAAATGGATTTATTTTCATGTCTGGCAGGCCTAAAGTGGAAATATATCATTTATTTCAGTGTTAAGTGGTCATCAGCATTGATTTTCACTTTAGCCTGGTCACAAAGGAGCTTTTAACCAATGGGAGAACAGCTTGCAGAATGCCTGATGACATCACAATGGTTCCTGCAGCAACTAAAAACACAGAAAGAGTTACATCTTCATTAAAAGAAATAATCTTGTTAGCGAGGCACTATCTTTCTGTAAATGACATATGCAATGAACTGAATAAAATGTCACATTTATTTTTATCTGTAGAGTTTGACCTCTGTAGACCTCAGTCCTGGCTCCGCCACTCATGAGGTCATGGAGGTCAAGAGAAGGTGCAGAGAAATGTGATATTTTCAGTCTGCCTATCACATGACCCAGATATATATATGCCTAGACACTAAAAGATATGCTATGAAAGAGAATTCAGTTTAAACCTGCCACTTTAATACACATCCCTGTTTTATCATAATGGTATCACACCCTTCCCCATCCTTTCCGATAGTACAAGATTTCAGCGAGTAATTGAAGCCAGATGGGTGCGGCTGCATTACAGGGAAATTATCTATTGTGGGAAACCCTGCGTCAGTCAGTAAAAAGAACCAAGGATTAGTCAAAATACAATCATGCAGCAGGCAAGATTTTACAAGTATGACCCAACATTTTGTAATGCAGTACTTGTTTGAGAACCAGAAAACTCTCATAGTTCTGCTCTTTAAGTCTATCCTGATCCTGAGTAAGAGGTTCAAATACTGGCATTTGCTTGTCTCATTGTGGTAACGTTTATTTCACCAAGTGTCATAGATTTTTTGTTGTTTTTTTTCTTGTCTCAAGCTAATTAGAGACCAGTAAGATTGTACATTTTCCCCTGGTACTCTAAGAAAGAAGTTTGACTGCACTTTGCTAGCTTTAGACATAGCGATTTTAGGCACCAGCATACCCTGCGGTTGCAGGAGGCCCTCTGCTCATGGGGGGGGGGCCCAGCCAGACCAACAGTAGTACTTACATTTTTTTGAAATATTTATTCATGTTTAAAGTAAAGCAGAATCAATGAGCTCTGTGGAGCCTTCCAATGTGATGACAATATGAAATTGTCCAGTGCCCCCCACCCCATTTACCCCTTTCCCAAAGAAGACACAAACACAGATCTTGGAGGAAATGGCTGCAGTCATGTGTTTATTTAACATATTGAATATTAATTTTGATCTTTACTGTTATTAACTCTTTATTAATACTCTCATTAATATTAATATTTTTATTATAATTGAGCAGCGTGTGGTGCCAGGATGATGCGCCATACATCAGCACCCGGATAGCCCACTATCCTGGGAATCCCTTCCGGTGTGTCCCAAAGTATCATCAGTGGTTGCAGGGTAGGTCATGTGGCCAAGGTTTTGGCAGCCACCACCCCCCCAATCCGACGCCGCTGACCTTGCTATACTGCTGAGACTGGACGAAGACACCCACCCCATGCAGGTCCAGGTCTTGCAGTCCACCATCTTCATACTGACTAGGGCCAATGAAACCTTCGGGAGAATTAGTCTCATCTCCTCTTTCCCCACTACCTTCCTCCTGCACTCCTCCCAAGCCACTACAGGGCTACGACAGTTTGCAATAGAGTTGCTATACTTTAGCTCTTCATATTCTTTTCTAATGCATGCACTTCTATTCTTCCTAAGCTACTACCTACTGATTTTTTTTTGAGTTATCTATTTATCTCCCATGCAACCCTCACCTACCTCTCCTTCGGGCCAGTTGACACATGGACACTAACCTCTTGCTCGTCTCCGCCGCCTATCCTGATCCCACATCGCAGCCACCTCAGGGTAACCCAATGTAACCCTTGCATCAGGTGGGTCCTCCTCTTCCGAGCAGAAGTGGCCTGTCAGTCTAGGCACTGACCCTGGGTGCTGCTGCGGCCGGGTTGGCTGTCATGGAGCTTGAGGAGGCATTGGTCCGGGCGGCAGTCATCCGGTAGGAGGAGATGCCATTTTCAGTTTTTCCTCCAATTTCCCCTAGTTGTACTGCATCTGAGCTTCCCCTGGTCTCCATCAGGGGCCGCTACAGAGTGACGTCAATCCCTAATCCACCCCAGGAGAGGAGAGCAATCCTCTGGATGCTCAATCCTACTCCTTCCCTTGCCAACCCTCCAGCGCCCGAGTCCATTCCCGAACCCGGGTCACCAGTGTGGTGTGAGGTAAGGCGCCAATGCCTTGACCCTCTGTGCCACCAGGCTGACCTAAATACTGTTTTCAATTTGACTTTGCTATTTTAACTCTGTCTTTATCATCTGTTCCTAAGAGTCATTTACTTTGATCCTGTTTGCTATGTTGTTTTTTCCCCCTTGTGCCTAACTTGTAACATCCCTTTGGAGGAGGCAAAAAAAAAACAGAAACACCCCTGTAGGGGGAAAAACTGAGAAAAGTCACTCCCCAACCCTTACTGCAGTCACCCATAATGGGTCAAAGGGGGCATTCTCTCCCTGCCCTCTTGTCCCCTATTCTGAGGGACAGGAGGGTGGGTGTTCCAGTGGTCGGAGGAGAAAGAGGGAGAGACACTGGATTGCAATTCAGCTATCCCTCTCACTCCTCCCCTCCCAGACCCCCTTTCCCCAGTAGGGTATGTCGATACCTCCCCCCGGGGTGTGTTCAGGGCATGCTGTCTACACTCAGAGGAAGGTATCCTTTCCCTAGTTTGGGCTGGAGGGGAAGGGGCCACTGGACAAATGGCTGGTTGCTTCAATATTTGGGCAGCCTAATTATTGTCCAGTGGCCCCCCCATTCCCCCCTTTCCCAAAGAAGACACAAACACAGATCTTAGGGGAAATGGCCACAGCCATGTATTTATTTAATATTGAATATTAATATTGATCTCTACTGTTATTAACACTTTATTAATACTCTCATAAATATTAATATTATTATTATTGAGCAGCAATATGATGACACATACCTCAGGCACCCGCACCATCCACCATCATGGGAATCCCTTCCGGCGCATGCCAAAGTATCACCAGTGGTTGCAAGGTAGGTCATATGACCAAGGTTTTGGCAGCGGCCCCCATCCAGCACCGCTGACCTTGCAGTATATAATGCTGAGACTGGACCAAGACCCGCGTGCGGGTCCAGATCTTGTGGTCCACCATCCTCAATTTAAACCCCCAACCTGCACTTGCCCATCATCTCCCACCACCAGGTCCCGGTGAGTATTATAAATAATATCATGCCTTACTACTGCACCCTTCAAGGACACCATAAAATCTTTCATCTCCCTGTTAATCCTAATGCAGGCTCTGATCAACACCACTCTTTGCCGTGCATGTGGCCAATGCTACCTCATTACCATGTGTGACCAGATGAGAATTACATGGGGCCACCAAGCCTTAATGGAAGACAAATCATTCTTCATTGCCAGCAGCAGATTCACCATCTTTCTGTGTCCCAAGTCCTCGCCGCCAAAGTGAATCCGTAAGATGTCCGGCATCTTCAGTCCGCCAGCTTCAACTCGAAGCTTTGGAAGCACCCCTCCCCCCCCATGAATGTCCTTCACCCCCAGCCACCTGACCTGAGTTACATGCTGTGGAATTGACAGGCTGCTTTCCCATGACTGGCAGGCTGCTCTCTCTGCTGCCCACCAAACAAAGGAGTGTTCACGTATCCATATGTTCCTGGTGTCGTCCTTGGAGTCTGCAAGAGACAAAATCATGTTACTGCAAGTGTGGTCACACATAGCGCAAGAATACCTTGAACTTCCACTACCCCAATGCCTGGATCTCTGAATCGGACAGGCCCAAACTCCTGTCATTCGTTGCAGCTCCTATGCGGAAGGAATGGGTACCATATTCCCGGTCATTCAGCCCCACTTGCAGAATTGCCTTTTTAGTATAAACCTGACCTGATATCCCATCTCTGGCCTACCATTCTGATGCCGAAAAAAGGCTTCCCTCAACTTGGGGAAGGACTCCCAATAGTCACTGATCATGCGCCCCACCGGCCAACCAGACCCCGCTGGTGCCCTTACCTCATACCAGCATCCTGCCCCTCACTGCTCCATCTTAGACCACATCTCCAGAAGGACACAGACAGAGTGAAAGTGGTCCAGAGGAGGGAAAAACAAATGGTACAGAGTCTGCATCAAAAATCCTATGAGGAGAGGCTTAAGGACCATTCATTGTACATCCTGGAAAAGGGGGAGATATGATAGAAATATTTAAATATCATGTGGGGTAAATAAGGTACAGGAGGGGACTATTTTTCAGAAAAAAAGGGTTCTCTAGAAGAAGGGAATATGCTATGAACTTAGGAGGGGGTAGATTCAGGAGAGATGTGAGGCAGTACTTCTTCACAGAAAGAGTGGTGGATTCCTGGAGCTGTCTTCCAGCGGAAGTCCTGGGGGTGAAAACAGTGGGGGTCAAAAATGCCTGGGATAGGCATAGGAAATAGTAGGGTTAAGAAAGGGGGGGATAAAGCTGTAGATTAAACAGGGTCTGCAGCAAGAATGAAGAAAGAAAAAAAATGGGCAGACTGGGTAGGCTAAGCGGTGTTTATCTGTCATCACAGCCTGTTTCCAAAAACAGACTACCCTCCTTGCTGGTGTTAGGACACAAAAATGTTTGTTTACTCTCCTTGACCAACTGCCACTGCATCTTTCCTGGACTTAGGAACAACCCCTCAACACAGTTTAGCAACATTATGTAGTGGGAGGAGAGGGGACTATTGCATTATGAGTGGCTGCACTGTTTGGCGGTATTCCTTATGGTCAGGAAGTATGCAGTAAGAGTAGATCAAGAATTTGAAACAAAACAAGGCTGGGTATAACTACACCATTAACATGCATTTGAGTTCTACTAAGAAAGGAAGCTGATAAAACAACCAGCAGCAGCAATGAATTTTAGAGAAATTAAGCACTCATAAAATCTGGGTTTTCAACTAGAACTGATGGGATATAACATGTATTTATTTATCTAAAAGTTGGTATCCAGGAAGGGCAAACTGAGCCAAGGCTTGTTTCCAGGTTCAACTCAGGGGAGCAGGGTGAGGATACAGTCAAGAAAATACAATAGAACTGAAGCCTACCATACAAATAAGGTGCAAACCAACGCAGTGCAAAAAAAAAAAAAAGGGTTCCCTTTTAAAGGAAACATATACTTTACCCTACTTTTAATTCAGCTTTTTCTCACCCTGCGGCTCAACTGACTGCACCCCTAACTCCCCCATCACTGACCTTCAAATTGACTAGTTATCCACCACTTACCAAGAACCACAATAGTGCTGGGTGATCTGCCATCTTAGTCATGTGTGGGTCTGCAGGGATGTGGATGCAGTGGTAGACTTAAACAATAATGACCGAACAGCCAGTCATTTCCTGGCAACTAATGACTGGCTGGTGGGAAGGGTGTCCCAAGGTGCAGCTAAGGGCCAACCACAACTAGCTGGTTGTTATTCAAAAGGAAGTGCCTGCTGTGAGGTCATTATTGTGACTGTAGGTCTGATCGTGTTACAAACAGGGAAAGACATTTTTTTAAAGAGTTTACAAACACGCATGCCTCTTTAATTTGTACCAGGTATTTCTAAAGGATTAACACCCAGCACAGTGGTGTACATGGTTACCACTTGTTGTGCATGGATTTCCATCCTAACTAAAAATAGCTGTTGCACCCACAGTTCAAAGGTCATGGAATGCTGTAGCAACTACCCTTTTGTGGTATAACTGCTTTTTCAATTAGAATGGACACTCAAGCCACCAGCCATTTGACTTTCATCTCCCTCCCATGTGGAACCCAGACCCTCCCCTTACGCAAAATCTTCTGGTATTTCATCCTTTAACAAAAAAATAGAAACCCACCCCTCACCCTGATGGGTTTTGAGCAGCTGAGTGAGGGTGGGTTTCTGTTTTTGTTCTTTTTTTAAAAGAAACCTCTCAAGGTTTCTATGATGCCATCATTACCTCTCAGTAGAAACCCCAGCCATGTTGTGCATGGTTTCCCATGCATTATTCTCTATATCTTACCCATGCTATAAGTATCGTTGCTGTTGATAAGCTAAATACTGAAATCATTTCACATCCACACAAACTGCTACATTAGCAATGCCATCTACTTAAACAGGATGTCCTGCTGACCCCTTTGATAGAAAAGTTCAAGAAAGATGTTATGCACTGCCTTACCTGTAGGCACTAGAGTCTCTCACACTCTCTCAACTGTAATTTTTTTGAATCTTGGAATACTAGAATTTTAGAATACTCTTTCAGTTCCATATTCTGCTGTGGCACTTCCAGCAAAACACAAAGGTTCCAGCAAAAAACAAAAATCCACAAAATTCTGGATCTCTGTGGAATTACTACTGATCTGAAAACCATTTTCAAATTGGAACTGTGGAGATCCTGAGCTTTGAAATGGCTCTAAACTCCACAAGACTCATAGCCTTTGTAACTGATCATGGCATTTTTTTTAATAATGTATAGCAGAACACTGTTAACCTTAGGAAATCATCATTTCCTAAGGTTTTTAACCCATCGTCCATCTGTTCCATTGTTGTTAACCTATCGATGTGAGGTTGTTAACCTATCGATGCTATGTCACATCGATGGGTCAATAATTGGGAACGGTCTGCGAATCTGCGCTCCATTTTTTTCCCTCAGGAACCAACAGATGCATGCAGTGGTGAGAGAATAACTAAGTGGCCTCAGCGGTGACTATATTTAGAAAAGTAAGGAGCCATTTTCATCTTTTCTTGGGACCATACACTATAAAAAATAATGCATGGTCCTTGTATTGGCAACTGGTTACTATTAACCATCTCGAGGTTGCCATGGCAACATGAACCTCTCAAGCTTCACTCTTAAGGTTTACATGGTCGCCCTGATGACCTCTCGATGGTTAACAGACTGGTCACTGATAGAGGACCATACATTATCCTATATATTTGCAGTTGGTTTTTGTTTGTGTATTTAGATTTTGCACACTGGCATCGGAAATAATTTCAGAGGAATTGGATCTTCTTTCTGTTGACTGGATCCCATTGTTTTACTAGTCCAAACATCTCTAGGACTTGAAAGTCCATAGGAAAAAATAGAAAAAATTCTGGATGAGCAATCATGCAGAACTAGTGTGTTGTGCCACAGAGGGGATTCTGATTCCCTGCAACCTCGAGAACGAAGCTTGAGAGGTCCAAGGCAATCAGAATCCCTGAGGTGGCAGAACGAGCACTGGTTCTGCGAGATTATATGTCCAGTATTTTCTATAGTGTATGGTGCCTAAAACCCAACAGTTTGAAATGGTATTGCCACACAGCAGCTTCTTGCGGTTTGTTTCAAAACACAGCTCGAGCTTTTTGTTAAGAATGAATAGAGCACTGTTCTGCATATACGGGCTGAACAGCATTCTATAAACTTTTATCTGTGCCTGAACAGCTTTTCAGCATGGATAAAAAATAAGTCAGAACAACATTCCACCATACTCTATATAGAAAATCTTTTGCATTTCAAAGTGTGAAACTGGCAGTATGAAAACAATGCCACAAACTGAATTTCTGGCATATGTTTCTAAGTACTGTATCATAGCTGCATACCCATATTTTTCTTCCTGCATGTCTCTCATTTGTTAGAAAAGCAAAATGTCGGCAGTCATGATGGCCCAGCGCTGTCATATAAAAAATCTGAATTTGAGAAATTGTTTTTAATTTTTTTATTTTAAATTTGTTAACCGGGTGAGGACACTGGGCAACAAGACCTTTTTCAGGACTAACCCGGGACACAACACATCAACGAACAGACATACATAAAAATATACATATAGACAATTTAGATATTACAATCACATACATTCAATGATATCAAATACTTCTTATAGTGAATTTTAAAACATGACCGTGAGGTAGCATTCTGCACAGAAATTGGTAAATCATTCCACACTTTAGAAGCTGCAACAGAAAAAAAATGCAAATTAAATTTATTCTTGTGGGAACTAGCAACTAGCTTAACACCCACTGTAGAGTGAAGGTCATTTGTTGTACTGCGAAGTGTAATAAAATCAGATAACGGATAGGGGGTGAGTAGAATGAATAGCCTGATAGACCATGCAACCAACAGAATACATGAATTTGAGCTTTGGGGATATCCACCCAATCACATAATAAAGTAAACAATGATGTGATTTCACAGGTGCTAAAAGAACAAAGCGACAGATGTTGTTAAAAGTAACCGTAAGAGTATGAATTTCCCTTAAGCCCACGTTATAATACAAAGAGGAAACATAGTTAAAATGAAGTAGTAGAATACCAAGAGCAATAGCACGCTTTGCATTAAGGGGTAAACAAATGCTTACATTAATATAACATACCAAGCTTTTGATTTATAACCCTACTAACAAATTTAACCTGGGGTTGAAAAGTCATGCAAGGATCTAAAATAAATCCTAAATGCTTAAATTAGAAAATCTGTTCAATAGGATTACCCAATGCAACATGTAAAGATAAACAAGGAGCATCCCTAAGCATGTACTTAGAACCAAAAATGATAGTCGTGTTTTTTTTTTTAACATTCATGATCATTTGGTTATTGGTCAACCAGATACACAAGCGCAAAAATTCTGACTGTAAAGTAAGAGTAAGTTGTGTAACAGAAGATGCCTGGGAAAATAAAACAAGATTGTCAGCATATAAAAGGCTCTGACAGTTACCAAAAACTGAAGGCAACTGGTTAACAAATAAAGAAAATAACAAGGGTTCAAGAATGGACCCCTGCGGTACACCACATTCCTTAGATCTCATATTGGAATGTGCAGAGCCTATAGACACATACTGTGACCTGTTTGACAAATAATCCCTTATCCAAGACACAGCGTTATCTGAGATACCCAAATCTGCAAATTTAATACAGAGCAAAGAGTGATCTATCAGATCAGATCAAATGCTTTTGTCAGATTCATAAACATCGCTCCAGTCAGAAGACCCCTATCAAACCCCTGCAGGACGGTGTTTGTGAACCTGACAAATGCTCTGCCAGTCCAACGACCATGCCTAAACCCACGTTGCTGCTCACACAAGATGTTACAGGTTGCAAGATAGCGTGTGAGTTGGTTAGCTACCAGCTTTTCTAAAATTTTGCTTAATGTGTTCAGTATGGAAATCTAGCGATAATCTTCAGCAAGTTTAAGAGTATGTATTTTTGGGACTGGCACAATCCTTGCACACCTCCAGGCTGATGGGAAAAAATGAGTAGTCAAGCATAGATTACATACAGTGTAGAAGGGACCAGCAATAAATGGAGCAGATAACTTTATGAATCTTACATCCAAACCTTCACCACAGTCACCATACTTACTAGGTAACAAGCGTAACAATTTCAACACAATGGCTCTGGTTACCTCTCAAAAATAAAACAATGGCCTATTATCATCAAAACCAGTCAAAACAAATTCCACTTCAGTAGTAGGATTTGAAACTGAGGCTAGACCCTCACATTTATAATGAGACATAGCAGAATATTTTAGATTTAACAGATCTGCAATTTCAGAAACCTCAGTAACCTCCTTGTCAACATTGTACATCTTATTAACCACTACCTTTTCTTTTTGGGAAAATAAAGAGTGTACCGTATCCCACAAACCTTCAGAGTTAGACACTGAGGCCTCAAATTTGCTCCTAAAAAGTTCACTTTAGTTTGTTTAACCAGTTTACTGACCTTATTTCGCAGAAACCTGTAAGTTGACAATAAGGTAGAGGAAGAAGTTTGTTCGTAGGCAGGTCAAGCCAACTTTCTTTGTTTTACCCAATATTTAATATCCTTGGTGAACCACATATTATTAGAACCTCTTACCTAAAGGTAAGTAAAGGGAACAAAAGATCCTGAACATCCAGTATCTGACTACAAAGTAATCAATTGCACATTCAGGATCTGGTATAAAGTCTAAGTATGACCAGTCAATTTTCAACAGTTTGGATCTCAAACTTTTATACTGAAACTTGTTAAAGTTTCGAAAGTGGATGGTCCAAGAAGGAATCCTTGGGCGTTTAAAATCTGGCATGTAATATATAGCCTAGTGATCACTTATTGCATCATCCAAAACACCAGAGTTCAATACTGTATTCAGGTTATTTGAAGCAACCTAGTCCAAAATCATATGATTATTTGTCTGTAATTTAATTTGTGTAGGCTCCTTAATTAACTGAGTCAACCTACATGAATTTAACAAGAATTCCAAGCCCAGAGTATCAGTTCTGGACCAATCCAGATTTACATCTCCAAGAAGCACAAAATGATGATTAGGGATAAGGTCAGAAACAGACCCCAAAAACTCCTTAAGGCCCATTACTCCATACTGGGGAGGACTGTACAAATAGGCAATATTAACAAATTTACAGCCACCAAGTATTAGGCGCAATACCACCCCCATCGTTAACACAATTACTATTAACTAGATAGCAATACAGACACTGCCAAACGCTCCAAAAAATAAACTACAACCCCCACCCTTCTTTTTACCCTTCCTATTTACCCGAACCATACCAGTTTGAGGCATGTTTCAGATATAGCCACTATGTCAGGCCTATAAGTATTTGTTAAGACATCCAAAGTTTCCAGTTTTGGCATAAGACTCTCGGCATTCAAATGTAAAGCTTTTAGGCCATATGCCCTATGCCAAGACTGAGAGAAAGTGGAAAATGGAGCCGAGCCAGCATTCATCGGGCCAGGATTCAACTCTACATCTGAGTTCAGGGAGCCATGCTTGGAGGCAGCCCTGGCTGTGATAGCTGCCGCTCAGCTCTTTGCATCTTGACGGTGGGCTTCGGGAGCTGCAGCAACCCCTACTGATGGGCCAGGGAGCTTGTTGCTCCACAAGAGTGCACTATGTGAATCCAAGGCCAATCAGAGGCTCCACCCTTGCCAGGTAAGGAAGGGGGCCAAGAGGAAGAAAGAAACAGGTGAAATCCCAGTTCCCAACAAGGATGATTTTACAACATGGCACTGGGATGTTACAGAGAGACTTTTGCACTGGGGCAGAATGAAACAAAACAACTCTTAAGGTGACACCACTTCACCTGGTTATGGTGATTTGCATGTAATTCCCATGATGCTTTCCATAAGTGGGATATGTGTCATTTTGTATCCCTCTGCCCAGTCATGCCATGTTGCAAATGACTGAGTATACCTACATAGAAAAACAGAATTTGTTGGAAGATAAGGACTGCTTGGCCCACCCAGTCTGCCCATTTTTTCCCCTGCCTATACTGAGTTCACCCATGATGGTGCCTGGGAGATGTGGGTGGGGTACATTAGGGCGCAAGCAAAATGTCAGCCATCATAATCGTGGATGACATTGCACCACCAGCGGCTTACACTGCCCAAGGACCATCAGGCAAAAAACTTATGTTTTGATGCGGGCTTTGCCCCCCGCCCTCCTAAACTAAATATAACATCCTCCAGGTTGGGCAAGCTATGAAGGGCAGAAACATTGTGGCGACGCCCAACTTGGTGTAAGTGTGGAATGCTCTAAAATCCAGAACACCTCTTTCACTCACGACCTTGTTGTGACACCCACATTATGGCTCCCTAATCACAGTACCCTAACAACGGCATACCCCTACACTGTTACCTGTGTTTAAATAATTGCTTTCTACCTCACAGCCTAATCTGCTGTACTGTTGCAGCTGGAGAACAGAGTGACACCATAATCCTGGGCACATAACATCACAGTCTGTTGCCATGGAAACTACAGTGATGCCACAAAGCAAAGGACTGTGGCTTCACTGCAAGTCTCATGAGTGGGAGCATGTGGGTTGTGAGGGAGAACTTTCCTGTTGCAATAGAAATATCTTCCTTTATAGGCACTAATATATATATATATATATATATATATATATAGATATATACATACATACATACATACACACACCTTCAACAACGCAAAAAACACCACAAAAAAATTCACAGGAGGGTGGAAGACTCAAACTCAGGTCCACTGGCCTTCCCAGCCATTCACAGCCTGTCACTCTAACCACTAAGCTACATAGCCAACTTGCTCACCTAACACACAATGGAAATGTTAGAGCGCTTGGCCTGAGTGAAACAAGTTACGTGTACAGCACCTGTAATGCCCACACTGTAATTCCACAGTAGCTTTTTTTACTCACACTATTTTCGCAGTGCATTTTTAATGCACTGAAATTGCAACACTCTTTTAAACCATGTACCATTTTACAACTGCATGGACTGGAGCACTAGAAAAAGGGAATTCAACTTGCATTGGAGTTGAAACTCAGCAAAAGGAGGCAGGCAGCTGGAGCTAGAAGATAAGTACATTCTCTGTGCTGTTTGTTTTCTTTTAGGACTGAGGTAGCATTTCATCAGACGGCAATGTGTGCTGTGTGATTTAAGCAGTGGTTCAAAGGTTCAAGGTTCAAAGTTTGTTTTATTATATGTATATAAAAAAATTTGATCACATACAAAATCCATTAAAATACAGCATACAGCCACTACACATTATTGCATCACAAACATCATAAAATCAACTTACATTCCAATTTAATTTCTTAGCCATTTTCAATGCAAAACTTGCAAGAGCAAAGATTTGTTTGGTACTTTCACAGTTTAATATCAAAATAATTTTTTGGTTATTATTCATCTGTTCCAAACCGTTGAGGTGCCGACCAGTATATAAAGTCCTTTCTTGTTCAAAAGCTTCACATTCACGTAATAAACGTTTATTAGACAACACCGCTTTCTGGCAGCCTGCACGTACAGATGACTGAGCTTTACTTCTCCATACTTGCCAACTATCAGAAATTCCAAATCTCAGTCTAGTTAACACCTTTCTTTGTTTCACCTGCTCACATTTAAGTATGTATTTTTCCAATCCAATGTCTGACTTAACATATTTTAATGGATCATTTAAATAATGATCCTTCATTCTAACAAAATCCGCACTTTTCGATACATCCTCAATACGCTGTAGGGCTTCCTTTACAAATCCTGCTGGGTTGTTCTGAGTACCATAAACATAATTGTACTCTAAACCATTCCTATTTAATTCTTGATTTAGTATCCCCAATCAAGTCCATTATCTATTCCTATCCCATGTCTTTGCTTCTTCCCAACATTTTTTTATTAGATTTCTTCCCCCAGCTGTCACAGTTTTTTGCCAGTAGAGCAGAGCTCTCTTTATGGACTTAGTATATATTGAAAATGTTCCAGTTTCTACTCTTACCCCAGCCACCATAGCATATTTGGGTAGGCCAAAAATATTTCTTAAATAGGTATTTTGAATCACTTCTAAATCTTTTAAATTGTGATTATGCATTAATCCCCAAACTTCTACACCATATAACACTTGGGCCTCAACTTTCACTTTCAGGCATCTTAATTGTGCCAAAAATTAGTTAATAGCGATAGTGTTTGAAAAGTGCCTAATGCCATTTAATACCTTCACTGTCTTATTACATACTTGTTCTCTTTGCTTTTTGCAACTTAGGTCACTACTGAAAGTGACTCCTAAGTAACAAAAACTGCTTACTTCTTCAATATTTCAGATTCCCTATCTTCCACTGAGTCAAATTTCTAGCCTTTCCTTTTTGAAATATCACTATCTTAGTCTTAATTTGATTTATCATAAGATCTAACTTCCCAAAGATCTCTACGAAGCGGCAATGGCCCGCTTTAGTCCTATTTTTGTTTGTGAAAGGAGTAGAGCGTCATCTGCATACAACAGCTGAACCCCTTCCACACATATTCTTAGTGGAAATGTATCCACTTGTTTTAATTCTTCTAACAAGATCTCAATATAGAGGTTAAATAATGTAGACGCTAAAAAGCATCCCTGCTTTACCCCTATGTTTACCTTGATAGGAGCTGTTATATCTCCATCTTTATTATACTTAACTAAGATCTCATTTTCTCTGTGCAATAATTTAATCACCTCTAAAAATGTCTCATTAATACCTTTAGATTCCAAAAGTGTCCATAATATTTCTCGATTTATCGAATAAAAAGCTGCCTTGATATCAATGAAAGCAGCATATATACCTGTTTCTTTCATGACTATATACTTTTCCAATATGTGCCTCAGTACAAAAGATTTGGTCCACAGTAGATCTACTTCTTCGAAAGTCAGCTTGTACTTCTGACATAATGTCCTTAGTCTCTATCCATTAATTTACGCTTGTCAATGTAGAAAATTTTTTTGGGTTAATATTTAAAAGAGTAATTGGTCTGTAATTCTCTATATACTACATAGGGTCTTTATACATATATATATATATATATATATATATATATAGAATTATGATTCCTTCTTGACAACCCATTGGAAGCTTTATATATTTAACAATATTCCTATAAAGGCACAATAGAATATCTGCCCACCAACTTGGGTCACTATGGTACATTTCAGCACCCACATTAGTGGTACCTGGGGCTTTGTTTTTCTTTTGTGCTTTTATTGCATTTATGATTTCTTTTGCAAAATCTAACCAATCATTGTCATTACCTTTTTTCTTTATATGTTCTAGCCTTTGAATCTCTTTTCTAAAAAAAAAAGTTTCTTATAATGATTTGTCCAATCCTCAGGTGGAATTACCGCCAGTATATTATTTCTAGTACTTTTGGTACCCTGGGCCACTATCCTCCAAAATGTCTTCCCATCTTTTTGCTTTATGAGAGTTCTGTAACATACTCCATAAGTCCTGCTGATGGCATTTTTTTCTTTGTTACTATCAGATGTTTATATTCTGCTTTTAAATATTTAAGTGCTTTCCTTGACTCCATATTGTTATTTTTAACTATTCATCTGCCTACTTTTTGTATTAATCTCCTTTTTTGCATAAATTCCCTATCAAACCATTCTTTCCCATGGGCAGTTTGATTTGTACCCCTTCTGAAAGATTTTCTAGCCAATTCTTCTAAAATCTTCTGTTCTACTGAATAGTATATTCCAAACAATATGTTCAACTGGTCATCAGTTCTTACATCTCCTAAGGCATCTCTCAAGCCAGTTACCTATTTTTGTTTCAATGCCTCCATATCAACAGATGTAATATAATTTCTTAACAATTCTTGACTCACTTTTTGCCATATTATCTATTTACCATTCCTAATTTCCACAATTTTATCCTTCTAACCATTGTTTAACACATTTTCTCTCAACCGAGATACATTCTCCACCCACGCTTGAATCGGTCTATGATCACTGTCCCAAATGTCCATCACTTCCATTCTGTGTATTTTATTGTATGAATATACATCTATCATTACATAATCAAGCACACTCAGTCCCTGTCTGTAAACAAAGGTACATTTTCCTTGAGTATCACCATGGCATCTACCATTTAAAATGCACATATTTGTTCTGTTCATAACTTGTAATAATCTTTCACCAGATTTATTTTCTTTTTATCCATGGAATTTCTCAAAGGAATTGAAAAAATATAATCTAAATTCCAATTAGTACACTTCTCTCCTATCTCTGTCCCCACCCTTGCTTTACAGTCACCAGCAAGGAAGAAAGTTTTACCAGTATACGTATTCTGAAGCTCTTCCAACAATTTGGCCAGGGTATCCATACTAAGGCTTATGGGAGATGCCTTGGTGTCAGGTGGCAAATGGACATTTATCAAAATATACTCCACTTTTTTGCTTTATCTGGATCTCAAAAGCTTGAATAAAGAATTTTGTGTCCCTCCATATACAGATTTATGTCAATTCATCACTTATTTTAACCAAGGTACTAATACCTCCCACAGGTCTCCCAAATGTTGTCCTCCTTTTAGTATATATATATGCCAGGCCTGATACCCATCAAAGTGGAACCCATCTTTGTCAATCCAGGTTTCTTGTAACAAAACAATGTGCAATTGTTGAAAGAGAACAGCTATTGCATTGTTTCCTAATTTACAAGACACACCTGCTAAATTCTAGCTAAGGATTCTCAGATAATGTGGAACCTCTTGGGATTTTGTACATCAATTTGATTCTTCCAGCTCTGCAGTAATCATTTCACACTCAGATGTTTCTTCTAAATTATCCCCCATTTCTTCCAAACCAGTTTAATCTAGGTCTATTAAAGGTAAACTCTGTGGGGTTTCCTCTAGAATTACGCTGTTATTTATTCTAACACCTCTCTGATGTCTCCCTCTAATTACTTTCACAAAAGTCTCTTCCTGTGGGATATTATGTTCTATTAACACCACTGGTTTCATAAAGTCTGAGATTTTCTGCTGTTTCTTATTACCATCTGTCTTTGATATATTTACTTTCTGTTTCTCAAACGATATTTGATTTTGCGTTAAAGTTGCTAGGGGAGATTCTTTCCAAGATGGAATAGAAACATCAGCCTTTATTCCCCAGTCTTTTAATTGTTCTTTTACTTCCAAAATCTTCCTCCTGATATTGTTACTTTTAAGAACCAAACAGATCCATCGCTTTTCTGTTGCCCCATGATATCTATATGTTGTTCCTAGGTCATTCCAATTTATTCTATTTCCCAGAATCCCTTTGCAGATATTACAAACCACCAATTTCAAAGTCATGTGATTTTCATGCTTAGCCTTTGGTATACCTCTAAAGAAGATTGTTGGAAGTCTTTCTCCAGTTTCTATCTCCTGCTCTTTTATCTTCTCCCTGTCACATTTATACAATTATGTGTCCTTTCCCGGTTTCCCACTGTTATCACTTTGTTGTTCTATAGCTTCTTCTACAAGTCCATACTTCCTCCATTTTCAGTTAATTGTATTGTCCTAACCTGTTCTGTAACTTTCCCTCTATTTGTAATCATCTTTTCCTGTCCAATAATCTCCTTCCCTTTAGAATCTAATTTAGAAACATAGAAACATAGAAGTTGATGGCAGATATAGACCACAAGGCCAATCGAGTCTACCCATTTCTTTTTCTACCTTATAAATGTGCCATTGGCCTTTGCTCCGTCAATGGCCTATCTATTCATACTCATTTGTATTGCTCCCTTATGCCTATCCCATGCATGTTTGAAACCCTGCACTGTATTCATATCCACCACTTCCTGAGGTAGCCATTCCATGCATCCACCACCCTTTCTGTAAAAAAGAACTTCCTCACATTACCCCTTAATTGGCCTCCCTCTAATTTCATGCTGTGTCCTCTTGTCCTGCTATTTTTCTGATATTAAAACATGTTAGACTCTTTCACTTTGTTAATGCCTTTAAGGTGTTTGAATGTTTCGATCATATCACCTCTCTCCCTCCTTTGCTCTAGGGTATACATATTGAGCTCTGTTACTCTGTCCTCATATGTTTTCTGATGCAGTCCCTGCACCATTTTGGTTGCCCTTCTCTGGACTGCCTCAATTTGGTTAATGTTCTTGTGAAAGTGTGGCCTCCAGTACTGCACGCACTACTCCAGTTGGGGCCTAACCAGTGTCTTGTAAAGAGGGATTATTACTTCCCTCTTCCAACTTGTGATACCTCTACTAATACACCCCAACATCCCCCTAGCCTTACCTACTGCTTTAATGGTCTGCTTGGATGGTTTCAGGTCATCGGTGATGACGCCCAAGTCTCTTTCTTCCCTTGTGACTGCCAGCAACTCCCCTCACAGCCTATAGGTGGCTTCAGGGTTTCTCTTCCCTATGTGCATGATCTTGCACTTCTTTGCATTAAACCCCAGTTGCTACTCGTCCGACCATTTTGCTAGTTTATCCAGACCTCTTCTTATTCTGCCCATCCCATCTGGATCATCTACTCTGTTGCAGGTCTTGGTGTCATCTGCAAACAGACAAAACTTACCCTCCAGTCCATCTGCAATGTCACTGGTGAAGATATTGAAGAGGACTGGCCCCAGGACTGATCCCTGAGGTACCCCACTTGTGACTTGCATCTCTTCTGACTGTATACCATTTACCACCACTCTCTGTTTTCTGCCCGTCAACCAGTTTGCCACCCAGTTGACCAACTTCTGACCCACCCTGAGCCTACCCAGCTTATTAATCAATCTTCTGTATGGAACAGTATCAAAAGCTTTGCTGAAGTCAAGGTAGGTGACATCAACTGCTCCCCATTGGTCCACCATTCTGGTTACCCAGTCAAAGAAATCTACGAGATTACTTTGGCAGGACCTTCCTTTTGTAAACCCATGCTGTCTTGGATCCTGTGCTCCTATGGATTCCAGGTGTTGCACGATCCTTTTCCTTAAGGAGTGCCTCCATAATCTTGTCCACTACTGAGGTAATACTGGCTGGTCTGTTGTTCCCTGCCTCCTCCCTGCTACCACTCTTTGGAGCGGGATCACATGAGCCCTTCTCCAGTCTTCTAGAACCTCTCCTGTGCTAAGAGACTCACTAAACAGTTCTGATAATGGCTCTGCTATTTCCAACCTTAGCTCTTTTAGCACCCTGGGATGTATGCTATCAGGTCCCATTGCCTTGTCCACCCTGAGCTTATTGAGCTCTTCGAGGACCCTTTCTTTTGTGAAGGGACTAGTACACACCTCCCTCCCCCCTGTGTCCATGGTGCTGAGCTGTGGGCCCTGCCCTACCTTCTCTTCAGGAAATACTGAGCAGAAGTATCTATTTAGGATAGATGCTTTTATGTGGTCCTCCTCCTCACACGCCCCCTTATCTCCTTTGATTTTAGCAATATCCTCTCTGGACTTTCTCCTTTCACTAATGTATCTATAGAAAGTCTTGTCACCTTCTTTTACTGTTTGTGCTAGTGTTTCCTCAGTTTGGGCCTTTGCCTGCCTTACTGCCTTCCCTGTTTCCCTTAGGGAAGTTTGGTATGCCTCCCTATCTTCATCCCACTGTGTTCCCTTATATTTCCTGAAGGTCATCCTTTTGGCTCTGACCTTTTCTGCTACTGTTTTTGAGAATCTGTTAGCACACACCTGTAGGCACACCCTGTAATAATGCAGCAGAAGGTATACCCAGCAACAACAATTTAAATCAGAGAAAAATAAAGCAATAAAATGTTAGCAACAAACATTAACAGTCCCTGTGAGTACAAAATAAAAATAACACACAGTAAATCTGCTTAACCAAAAGAAACCTTAATCCTTTCCCTTGCTCTGGTAAGGTTCTTTGCTCTGTCCTTTCAAGCAACCTAGAAGGAAAGGGCTCAGGTGAAGCTAGGTACCTTGGCCAGCAAACCTAGTCTTCCACCTCATCTGCACTTCTTCTTTCCCTTGTTGTTGTCTCTTTTTATTCAGTTCCTTCTTTTTATTATGAAGGTCCAGAACCAATGCTTGAGTTTCTTCCATTTATTTTCTACCTATTTCCTTCGTAATTTGTCTAATTCTCTCTCTATTATCTTTAGTCAAATTTGTTTCTTTCCCTTTAGAATTATTAATTTCTTCCATCTGTTGTAACTCATCTGTTGAAACAACTTCATCTTTATTAATTTGTGAACGAATTACAGTAGTAAAACTAATGAACAGTGTAACTTCAAAACAAATGATTTTGTCTTGGCTGGGAGGAGGAGGAGGAGGTGGCCATTTAACTGAGGGATGGAGAGGTTGGGAAATACACTGGAGGGGATGAGGTGGTCATGTGACTCAGACCAGCCAATAGCAGGGCTGGGATTGAATGATTGTTAAAGAGCAATTTAACTTGTTTGCTTTCAGCTGGAGTTGAAACTCAGCAGAAAGAGGCTGGCATTTGGAGCTAGAAGATAAGTACTTTGTGCTGCTTGTTTTCTTTTAAGATTGAGGTAGCATTTCATGAGATGGCAATGTGTGTTGTGTGACTTAAACAGTATAACTTCAAAACAAATGATTTTGTCTTGGCTGGGAGGAGGGGGCATTTAACTGAAAGAGTGAGAGGTTGGGTAATACACAGGAGGGATGGGGTGGTCACATGACTCAGACCAGCCAATAGCAGGGCTGGGATCCAATTACATGTATATATATGTCTGCCTAGCACTCTCACACCATACCTTTAAAAAAGCGCTCTACTATTATCTCATCTTATCCAGTCAGCACTCTTGTTTCAAGCCCCCATAGTATATGGCTCACCTCCTGTTGCTCTTACCTGCCTACTCTTGATTGCCTTCCCCTTGCACTTCTATGTTACCCATCCCTTGTCACTCTGATCTGTTCTTCTTCTTGGCTGTTCCCCCCATGGGGTTTACTTTCTATTTGTCCCTGCCTCCTTGACCTGCCTGCTTACCATCACCATATGGATTTTCTGTCTGACTGTACTACCTCCCATTTGCCTTCTGCTAGATGTATAGGATCTCCTCACAATATACGATTTTGTTTGCTATGTTGTCCTACCTGTTTTCTAGCACTGCATCTTTACTGGTGACTAACATTACATATTGGATAGTGCATGAGTAATAGTTAACAACAGGGCTATTCTTTCCCTGAATCAGTACTATGATGACTGATGACCTCGAGAGTGCAGTTCGAGAGGTCATCAGTCATCATAGTACCGACAAGGGGAAAGAATGGCCCTGGCATTAACTGTTATGCATGCACTTTTCTATATAGTGTATTGTGGAACATCCCCCCCCAAAAAAACACTGTCCAGTATCCATTGAGGGCTCATACTCGGTCCCATCTATCCTTTTTGTTTTGTAAATGAAATGAAATGTGAATAAATCCTAATTATAGGAATATCACAAATTACCCTGTACTCATAGTTTTCTCTGAGGAAACTATGTACTTGCCTTATGCCATTTTCCACTTTTTTGACTGTCTTTTGATTTTCCTGCTTCAAAATAAATCTATCCCATTCGGATAGTGGCCTTGATATTACTGCCACAGACATTGCTTGCTAGTTCGTGAATATGCCCTAACTGTCAGATTGCTGCTGGAGGACACAATGTGTGACGTCCGTACTGCAGCAGAATGAAAAGTCATTCTGCTGCACTGCGGATGTCACTTTTTAGTTCTGCTGCACTGCAGACATCACTAGTGCAGCAGAACAACATTTTGAGAGCACTAGATTCTAGTAAACAACGACGTTCCACTATACACTATAATATTATTCTGTACCCTGCACTAAACTCTATACTTTACTCATATTGTTTACACATGATGTATAATATCCCATTTTGTATATTACCTTGTTCAGGTATTGTTTTAACTTCATGTATAGCACCCTGTGATGCAAAATACCTTATTTTGTTTATTACTGTGTTCATGTTGTATTATCTCGTGTATAATTTCCCTGTCAGAATATTACTGCTTTTCACCTTCTGTATGTTTTCCTGTAATTGCTCTGTAACCTCCCAGGTGATGCATGAAAATAGTCATCTCTATGGACAATGCTCCTACCCGGTAAATAAAAACTAAATAAAATAAATGAAAAATGATATATGTATAATATATGTTGGGCTGGCAGTGTAGCCTAGAGGTTAGAGTAACAAGCTGTGAGCAAGCTTGGTGCATCCAGCAGACAAGACCTTGGTTTGATTCTCACAACCTCCACTTGCATGCTGTGTGACTCTGAGCAACTCACTTAACCACCCAGTGCTCCCAAGTCGCCCCTGAAAACAGGCACTTGTGTCTTGTGGGCCTCAGCTGGTTACTAAAGACTAAAATAAAAAAATATATATATATATTCCACTGGGGTGTCAAACAGACGAGGCATACTGATGAGTCCTGGTAGGATGAAACACATGTCTATGTCTTCTGTTAGCACCCTTTGCAAACTGTGTGAGAGGCCTTTCGGCACCATGCAATTCTGCATAAAGTTGGACCAGCATAACATTCTGTGGTGATTTGCATATGCAGCCCATGATGCCTTGCATAGCGTGGGCATGTGTGATTTTGTATTTTCTTGAAACTTGGCTTCCCAGCCAAATGCCCTTTGGGGTAACCCTTGCCTCAGTGTTTGCACACAGAGGTTCTTTGTCTTTTAAATAGTTTTTTATTTTAATGGGTTCACCACAACATATCCAAGACACACTGTCTTAGGGTAGCTGGTCCATTCCACTGGGGTGTCAAACAGATGAGGCATTCTGATGAGTCCTGGTAGGACGAAACACTTGTCTATGTCTTCTGTTAGCACCCTTTGCAAACTGTGTGAGAGGCCTTTCAGCACCATGCAATTCTGCTTAAAGTTGGACCAGCATAACATTCTGTGGTGATTTGCATATGCAGCCCATGATGCCTTGCATAGTGTGGGCATGTGTGATTTTGTATTTTCTTGAAACTTGGCTTCCCAGCCAAATGCCCTTTGGGGTAACCCTTGCCTCAGTGTTTGCGCACAGAGGTTCTTTGTCATATATATATATATATATATATATATATATATATATATATATATATATATACCTGTATATGGGATACATGATGGTCAGGAGTGGGATATGGAAAATATTCTTACTCCTGCAGAGTGAGGTATGGCTATCTCATGAGTGGCGAAGGCACAAGTCAGATATCCATACTTCACTCTGCAGGAATGAGAATATTTTCCATATCCTACTCCTGCCCATCATGTGTTCGATTTATGCAATAGCGCATGAGTGTTGTGATTTGGTTATTTGTGTATATAATTTAGGAATTTGTGGCTAAATGAATGGTTTATTTTGTTTCTCTGTGTTGCTTCACTGTGATGAGGCTGTGTTGCGAATGGGGACTGTCGTTTTTTATGAATGAGTTTGTTCTCTGTTGTTTGATTGGCTCTTGCTGTGTGGTTGTGGATTTTTATTCATTTGTGGTTTGTATTCCTGGGATAAATGTGTTCTATTGGTTGTTATTTGTGTTGGATGATTGGTTGCTTTGAGCGTATGTGACTGGAAATTGTATTTTTATTGGTTAGTGAGTCATAGTGGGCATGGCTTTCTTGTGAGGAACCGTTCCGGGATGGTGGTGTCTATGTTTGGGCTCTATGTATTTTAGTTTTGTGCATTTATTTGATTTTACTTTTTTTTAATGCTTTGTGTGACTTTATTTTTTCAAGTAGGGTGCGTGTGTGACTTTTTCATTACTTTGCCAATGGACTTGTTGATGGCTTCAGACCTTGGACTTCTGGAACACCTGCTGCTTTTCAGGTACTGCATTTTTATTCTGCATCACTGTCTGAGGAAATCTGCTTCAGTTTCTTCTGAGGAGGGCTGTCTTGATTGCGACCTGTAGAAAATAAAATGGGAGAATAAATATTTTGTATATTTTAGGTTTTCAATATGGGAAAAATATTTTTCTACGCTGTTACTGTAGAACAACATTATTTACTTCCTCTGATATATGTTGAACGTTATGTTCTGTACAGATATATTTGGATTGCTGAAACAAACTGTCGTTCCTTTGGACAAAGTGAGAAATGTATCAGCGCACTTTGGCATGCTGCAGAGGTGGATGGTTGTGGGTCACTGTGGCAGCTGAGGAGATTAGAAATATTTTTCTGCTTCTCTGCATTCATCATCGAGTAGTCAATGAGCGACTGAAGTTTCTTGTGGCCCGAGACCTGTGGTATTGATACCCAGGGTCTGGTTTTTAAACCACCTGGTGGGATATGATGATTTGTATTGCTGATTAATGGCTAAAAAAAGGAGCAGAGTCATAATTACATTTTTAAGGTATTTTCTCACTGTATAACATAAAATTAGCTACTGGGCACTTTTTCTGATTTCCAATGGGATACGCACGGGGTTTTAATATGCGAGTGTCCTTGGGATCAGTCCCACTCTGAGTTTTGGTCTGTCTTTCTCGGCAGTATTCTACGTACATATCTCCTTTTTCATCAGTGCACAATTTAATGTCACCCCATTTTAAGTTTCTGCATGTTGTATTTCCTCTAATTCTGAAAAACATTGTTGCATTCAGCCACATGGTGTTCAGTAGAGACTGTGGAGTTCTGGCCCTAAAATATCTTTTTCATAGAGTTTACGTATTAGGCTGTCAGTCAGTTCATCTGCAGCAAAATGTTTACTTCCTTTGCCATCTTCTTTTAATTTTTTTTGTTTGGAGACTAGTACTTCTCTACACTTTAGGAATGCAGGTGAGGAAGACAGAGATTCTGGGTACTCATGCTTCTTTAAGTGCCTCTCGAAACTCTGAAATTTTGCCTTAGGCTTAATGGCTCATATTCAGAGCCATCTTTTTTTGACAATGAATGAAACAATGGCACAAAACAGTATTTAACTCATGTGGAGGCAGAGTTTCAATAGATCTTGAAATGCTTAGATTTTCTATCAGAAACTTGTGTAAATTATTTATGTCACACTCTGTTTTCCTTCGCGTGTTGTCATTCCTCGAAGAATCAATGTACTGGTCTATGAAGGTTTTGTCAATGTTATATTTATTGGCAGCGGTATAGGCAAAGTTCTTTGCATCAGAATTGGTGCTGTGGTTGGCAAGTTCTGTTGGCTCTAGCAGCAGCTCTTTGTCAAGTTCAAACTGCAAGCAGCTCAGAAAGATTTCTTCTTGCTCGTACATGGGCGTAGCACTTTTTTCTGGTTTACATTTATTTCTGTTCTCTGGTTTACTACGGCACTGTGAAACAGGAATTCTCAAATATTTCTCCATGTTGTGGATGAACAAGATACTGTGTTGTAGTCGACATTTGGTTTCTGTAACCAAGCAGTGCGGTGTGTGTTTTTGTTTTTAATGGCTCTAATTAGTAGCAGGGGTGTAATTAGTAGCATGGGAAACTCGGGCCCTTTTCTAGGGATTTTAAGTGCTTCAACAGGTGAATGTGATTTGTTTTGGTTGCTAGGAGAATGTAGTGCCCGCACATCTTTTATCAGGAGTGACATATCTAGAGTGAGAATATCACTTGCTCATGTAGAAATTGTGGGCCAGATATTCAAACTGCGCTATTTTGTGGAGTAAGCCCTTGCGCTGCACAAAACAGTTGCACAGGGGTGTGGCCAGAGCGATATTCAAAGGAGTTGCACCCTTGAGCAACTCCTTTGAATATCACCTCCTGGCCACAGCCACTGTGCAAGGTGCAGTGGAACTTGCGCCACCGCAAGTGGACAAATTGGAGCATTCAACTTGCGGTGGGCGCCAAGTACCATATAGCATCGATCACGCCAAAATCCGATATTCAAAAGGTGACATGCAAATGGGGCCATAATTCATGCAAGGTGCAGAGGGGCCATTTGCATCTGATTATAGCCCCATTTGCATGCCATTAGCATGCAGGTGCGCCGACCTCGAGGACTTGCACCTGGCGCCTGCCAGGCAGCAGCCGTCAGGGACCGGCGCCCTGTAGCCCGATCACGGGCGAAGACTATAAATCCCACCACCACCACCCACTGGCCCGATCGTGGGCATAGCAATCCCCACCACCAGCCCGATCATGGCGAGCAATGTATCCCCCCAACATAGCCCTGGTGAAGTCCAGTGGACAACAATCCCAATCGTAAGGATGTGTAGTGCACAACCCCACAGAACATAGCCCTGGTGCCCAGTGTCCCCCACCCCACCCATCCACGGCCCACCACCCGCTCCCCGGCAGCGGCGGGGCGGCAGCATCCACCGCCTGCGCCCCACCGCCCGCCGACTGACTGACCGACTTGTGAATAAACATTCATTCACAAAACTGGACTGTCTTATACGGTATGGGCTGCCGCCCGTGGCTCTTGCTGCTCTGCGCAATGGGAGTGCAGCCCTACCAGGCTGATCAGTCGGCGGGCGGTGAGATAACAGGCTGGTAACATGCTGCCGCCTGCCAGCTGCCAAAAGGAAACGTGAAACAACTTCGTGAAATGAGTGAGGTGAAAAGACACTAGGCACACCAAAACTATGTTCGAGAGGAGACAAGCAATTATCATCCATTAAATATCAATCCACTAGACCACCGAAACTCTCGAAAGTTATATAATAACCCATCCCACGACCGGTGTCAGTCACTGGACCACCATGGCTATGTTCGGGTGGGGTTGTGTAATTATTACATCCCGCGATCGGATTTTCGGGTCTACTGGACCACCAGGGCTATGTTCGGGGGGGGTTGTGTAATTATTACATCCCGCGATTGGGATTGTCGGTCCACTGGACCACCAGGGCTATGTTCGGGGGTGTGTGTGTTTATGTATTCCATCCCGCGATCGGGATTATCGGTCCACTGGATACCAGGGCTATGTTGGGGGGGGAGACACATTGCTGCCCACGATCAGGCTAGTGGGGGGTGGTGGGGGTCGATTTTACACTCTTTTGCCCATGATCGGGCTGCAGAGGAGGCACAGGGAGTGGGTTGGAGGCCAGCCACAGGTGGCAGCTGCTGTGTTGTGCCCTGCAATGCAGCAGCTCACCTGTGGGTGGCCCTCGACTTGAGCCTTTTTTTTTGGCTCAAAGTTGTGCAGGCGCAGGTTGGGGTTGCTGCACAACTCTGTACAGCCCGGCTGAATATCGGGCTGTGCAGTTTATGCATGGTTCCTCCCCCTCCAGTTCAGCATGCATTCATTTGCATTGTGCTGTTGCTCAGCATGTTTTCTGTGGCGCAACTGCCTCCTGCTGAATATCGCAGAATGGAGCAAGTTCGGACTTGCGCAGGTGCAACCCTGTTGCACATGGCGCAACCCTTTTGAATATCTGGCCCTGTGTGTGTAAATGTAAATATCTTCCACAGTATCTATGTCAGCAACATTTATCTCACTCTAGTGAGAATATATGTTTTTATTTCCATCATTTATAACCCATCTCTATTATATACAGTATATATATATATATATATATATATATATATATATATATATATATCTGCTATGAAAATGCAGAAAAAAGAAATAAGAAAGACAACGAACATGGCATAGTTACAAACACCCTACATAAGTATACCTAGGTGAACTAAAATAATTTTCTAAATAGCTTTAAAAATAATCATGTTTTTGAGGTTAACTAATTGAAACCCTGGGGTTTTAAAGTGTGGTGCAGTACTTAATTTAGGGCAAAGCAATTCTTTCTTTATCCTGAAGCAACCACAACTGTTCCTTGACTTTAGTCCTCTTCCATAGATAATAACAGCAAACTGATGAGAAATTCAGCTCCCAGACAGTTTATGGTTATAATCTGTTACTAATTTCACAAGAAGATTGGGTAAGTTCCCTACTGTTCTGAAGTCCCAGGGTAAGTTTGAAAGCCTTCTCTAGAGCAAGTCTCTGACTTTCTTTTTAAAACAATTTATTTACCCAGAATCACCCAGTTAATGTACAACATCCTGTTTTAGTGGTGCACTGCTTATTGAAAAGTGTTTTAGCCAATTTCACAGGTTCCACCAACTTTATAGCTGATACACAATTTTGCAGCATCTGCCAATTTCACAGCTTTTACATAATGTTATAGCTTCTACCAATTTTACAGCTTCTGACAATTTTATGGCCCCTACCCAGTTTTACTGCTCTTACCCAATTTTACAACTTATACCAATTGTACAGCTTCTGCCAATTCTACAGCTTCTACCATTTTACAGCTTCTGCCAATTTTATGGCTTACACGAGTTTCAAACTACTACGTAATTTTACAGTTTTTACCAAATTTTAAAGCGTCTATCAATTTTTACAACTCTTATCCAGTTTTACAGCATCTATCATTTCACAGTTTCTGCCAATTTTACAGCATCTACCGATTTTATAGCTTCTACCCAATTTTACAGCTTCTGCCCAGTTTTACAGCTGCACGGACTGGAGCACTAGGGAAAGGTTAATTGACTTTTATTATAACTTACAAAGGGCAAGCAGCTCTGGTGGAAGGTTCATGTTGCTGTCATTTAAATTTGTATTGTTGTTGCAACTGAAATGCAGAAAAAGTGAAAGACAAACATAAAATTGAGCAGAACATAGTTACAAATACCCTATATATAAGTTTACCTAGATAAACTGAAACAATTAGCTAAATAGCTTTAAAAAAATTCCTTTTAATAAAGTATAACACATGAACCATACCTATATGCATTCTGAAAACATGTTAAAAACAATTATTTTAGGTTTATCATACTGTATGTGAAATATCAGTGGGTCTGCTTCTGACATTTTTTGTTGTTGCATCCTTTTTTCCTGCCAGGCATGGACCATTCTGGTGGAGTGGTTTTGTTTTATTTATTTATTTATTTATTTATTTTAATTTATTTCAGTTTGGGAATTACAATCTTTGAGCCAACATAACTCTTTTACAAAGGTTCAAAGTCAGTGGAAGAGCAGCAATCCAATACAAGTACAAACATTACAGTACAAGAGCATGACATTAAAGAGGTTACACCTAACAGCGCAGTTACTAGAGTCACTAATTTGAACTAAAGAGTCAACATGTGCAGCAGGACTATCAGACTCCAATCAGGAATACATGTTTCCAGAAATAATCAGAAGACAAATATTTTTTTGTTACTAAGACCTAGATGCAGATAGGTAGCAGCCAGAGAAGGCTTAATCACGAATAAGTGTGATGGGGGAGGTGGTGGTAAGGAAGGGGAAGTAGCTGTCAGGGAAGGCTTAGATGAGGAGGTGGGAAATATGTGAGGGGGAATGGAGAGGGTGTGGCAGAAGTGGGGGTAGCAAACCAGAGAAGGCTTAGCCATGGAGAATGGACAGGTATCAATTATGCATTGCAGTCACAGTGGTTGAGCTCAGCCAAAAGTTGCCTGAGCTCTTTTTTTATATGGGCCAAGTTTTTTGTGTTGTAAGAGGATGGGGGGTAGGGTGTTTATCCACACGGGGCCACAATAAGAGAGGGACCACTGGCCGAAAGAGGTTAATTTAAAAGGGACTTGCAACACTTCCTTAACTGAACTCCTGGTGGTTTTAGAGTTTTATTGGCATTTGAACAGAATAGTAGTTGATTCTGGTGTAAGTCCCATGAGGGCTTTTTTCCCTTTTAGACATGCTTGGTATCTAGTCCTAAGATGTAGGGGAAGCCAGCCAGTGGAGGAGTAAAGGCTACATATGTGGGTATAGTGATTGGCTCAAAGTACAAGCCAGCATGCCTTGTTGAGTAGCAGCTTTACCTGTTTTAGTGCAGTTTTGGTAGCTGCACTTTATTTTGTTAGACCATAGTCTACTAATGTCAGTATGGACCTGCGGGTGTCAAGGTTAAGGGCCTCAGGGGTCAAGGCTTTTCTGTGCTGGTAAAGGATCCCAAGTCTGATAGCAGATTTAATGACATGATCTATATGGGAGGTAAAAGAGAGGATGTCTTCCAAGTGCACACCAAGATATTTGAAGCTGGAGACTTGTTCTATGGTGTCACCTTTATGGCTTTGGATGGTCAGCAGGTCTGCACTCTTCTTAGAGTGTTGGAGAATGAAGTGCATGGATTTAGTTTTCTTGTAATTCAACAGGAGTTTGTTCCATGTAAACCAGGCCTCAAGTTCAGTGAAGCTATCTTGAAGTGTTGCAGTTATTTCTTGCAGATGGGTCCCAGGTACAGAGATAACTGCATCGTCTGCATAAAGCAGCATCTTAGCAGGGCATGCACTAGGGAGGGAACTGATAAATAAGCTGAATAGAAGGGGTCCTAAAATTGAGCCCTGAGGGACCCTAGAGCAACTTTCTGTGGTTCAGATGAAACCCCTTTTATTCTAGCACACTGGGACCTTTGAGAAAGGTAGCTTGAGAACCAGGAAACTGATGAGCCCAGGGTAAAGAGGTTGTCAAGTAAGATCCAGTGATTGACAGTGTCAAACACTTTGGTTAGATCTATAAAGATAGACCCAATTGTTTTTCCAAAGTCAGGGGCGTCATGCAGGTGGGAGGTAAAGTCAGTAAGCGCAGTGATAGTGCTGTGGGATTTCTTGAACCCATGCTGCTGAGGGCAGAGCAGACTATACTTGTTAAGGTAATCCATAAGTTGATCCAACACAATTCTCTCCAAGGCTTTAGAGAGGGGTGGTAACATGGAGATCAGGCGATAGTTAACCATAATGGTCCTGTCCCCATTTTTGAAAACTGGAGTGACAAGGGCAATTTTTCATCTGTCTGGGAAAATGCCAGTCCTGAAGGAGCTGTTAAAAAGCTTTGTGAGGAGATAGGTGAGCTCTTCCAACATTAGGGTGAGTAGCTACATGTCCACCATGTCACTACCCATTTTAGTTTTGCCTAGTACCCTCCTGACATATTTGATCATGTCAGACTTGGAGATCCACTTGAAACAGAAGGGAGGCTGAATGGCATTTGGGGTGGAAAGTGTGTTGGAGATGGGAGGCTTTCTGTATGGTGGGGCTCAAGGTAATCCGGGGGTAGAATTGAACTTAAGTCCATGAGTGCCTGATTAAAGGCATTAGCTAGGTGTTTAGGCTACTGTAGTGGGCCTGAGGGAGTGACAATGAGATTTGGGGGCACTCATGATTCCTTATCTGTCAGGGTTTTAATGCTGTTCCAAAATTCCCTCTCCCATTACCCCAGCTCTTTTCTAATTGCTTTCTGTAGTAGACAGCCTTGGCATTTCTAGCCAATCTGGTACATTTATTTCTAAAGGTCTTATATGCAGTGTAGTCCGCCTGCTTACTGGTTGCTCTCGCTTTGTGCCATAAGTTATCCCTTAATTTCGTAAGTTCTATGATGGAGCCTTTGAGCCAGTGGTTGGCGATTCCTTTAATTTTGGAAGTCTGGACTGGTGCAAAAAGATCACATGCTTTGTTGAAGATGCTGATAAAGTAGTCTAAGGCCTGATTGGTGTCATCACTGACATCAACAGGGGAACAATCTGTGTCTCTCAGGAAATTCTTAAAGTGATTCAGGTGCCCTTTCCTCACTATGCAGTTTTTGGCGCGTCGTGGGGGGTCCTTATGACGCTTGTTAGTCCAGAGGAATGGTCGCTCAAGTTGTCTGGCAGTATGGAGATGTTTTTGATATGCACTGGACATGTAGTAAGGAACCAGTGTATATACGTGCTAGTTCATGTACAATAATTCATCCTTGTAGGTTGGTTGATCATCTGCGTCAGATAGAGGCCATGGATTTTATCTCTAACATCTACCACATCCTGCATTAACCAGTTTGAGTTAGAGTCTCCTAGGATGACCTGTTCACATCCTTGTTTTGTCTTACTGAAGTGATCGTGGAATAGCTCTAGTCCAGGTCCTTGTTTACCCGGGGGTATGTAAACTGTTGTCAGTACCATTGTTTTGCCTTGTCGAACAATGGAGATTTTAATAGACATTATTTGGGCTTCTTTAGCATTGATGTTATTGGGCATAGTTTGTCCGCTAATGCTACTGGACAGATAAACAAGGCAGCTACCCCCTCGCTTGGCCAGCTGATCCATGGGGAAGGTCGTATAACCATCCAGTGAGACAGCTGAATCTGGTATCTTGGGAGATAGCAACGATTCTGTAATAGAGATAATCTTGCTTCTGGATTTCATTTTAGGTGTTCCATGCACATTCTCAGATACCCCCAAAAGACTTAGAGTGGAGCCAGCCAGGATGCAATTCAGCACCTTGCAGTAGTACTGAAAAGTGTTACAGCATACTGCAGTGAACAGTGCAATTCCATTGCAATTATGACATTTTGTCATGCAGTATTTTGTGACATGTCATTTATTACAGGGTACTGCATTGCATCCAGGCTGACTCTGCTGTATGAATAAGAGAAGAATGAAAAGTAAGGGATTTACAAAGCAGACATATGTGATCTGAGCTGGATTAAGATCTAGGCCAACTAGGCCCAGGCCTAGGGCCCCTCGTAACCTTTTACTGGTCCTGTATGAGATGGGCAAACTTTGTTTAGAAACCCAAAAATATGACAGAGAAAGGAAAAGGAAAGTGAACAATGAGAAGGGAAAAGCATAAAGGATGATCTGTAACTAGACTAAGCATCATGAACTCACAGACTTTATTCCATACTGTATCTGTTGAACTCTAATGGAAGCTGAATCTTGCTCTCCTGATTCACATTGTTGTGTTCTAACCAGCAGACTAGCTATACTGCCACATTGGTTGCAAATTGTGGCATTGGCCAACCCTATAGTGCAGTGGTTGGGCAACCCCTTGCCTTGCTGGTAACCTGGGTTCATATACCAAGCCTGGTTTATCACAGGAGGCTGGTAAGGAATCCACTCAGACACCCCTAGCCCCTGGGTGAGGGAGAGGTGTGTGCCCCACTCTACCACTGTTCTTTGGTGTTCCCTGGGGAAAGGGAAAATAAGCAACTGTAAGCTAACAAGGAAGTGTTGTCTCCATGTTGGCAGATCATGGAGGCCCTGGCTGACACTGCTTTTAAGCTCCAATGCCAGACTGTTACACAAAAGGGGAGAGGGAGAGATGCTGCCCCATTGGACTCACCACAGGGTATAAGTCATGAATGATCTTGAAACTGGCAGAGTGAGTTGAGAGGGATGGATGGTTGCTGAAACTGGAGTGGAGGCACCTGGCTAGAGAATAAATCCCAAGATAAATAAAAGTAAGCAGTGGCATGTTATGTGCTGTACTTAAGCTGACTTTGTCACATCTGATAAAACTAAATAGTTTGCCACAATTTAGCTCATAATGTATATATAGTGTATAGACAGAGGTTGCTGTCCATGGATTTCTATAACAGCTGCAATGCTGCTGTACCACTGTTCAAACGTCATGGAACATTGTTGTACCCTTCTGTGGTGCAACAGCTTTCCAGTTGATTAGAAGCTCCACAAGACATGATTAAAATTAGCTGTGGCAACCACTGCATACACATGAAAAGCTAACTGACAGTGAAGAGCAGAGACAGCAGTGGCGGTTTTCTAAAGAATTTCTATATTTTTTTTACCTTTTTTTCTCTATACACTATAAATAATACTGTCTGGGCAACCAAATGCCTAACCAGTCTCTGTTGCCACCTCAGGATTCTGATTAGATCAGATCTGTTGAGCTTTGTTCTCGAGATCTGGTGTAATCAACAGGCTCCCCCCCCCATGGCAGTACAGGCTGGTTGTGCATAGCTGCCCATACAGAGCATAATAAAGCATTGTTGTGTATGGATTTCCATCCCTTTCAAAATGCTGTTGTACCACAGTTCAGAGGTCATGGAATGTGAATGTACCCTTTTGTGGTACAACAGCATTCTGAAACCCTCTAGAAACTGCACAAGTTTTAGTTTCAAACGGAAACAACTGCCACATACGCATCAAGCAGTTAACAACGAAAGTACTGCTGTGATGGCCGTGGCAGGTTTTTCAGCAGTTCAAATTACAATCTGGAGTTTATTAAGCTCTAGAAACAAACCCTAATACTAAACCCTAAAACTGGATATAACACTGTCAGAATGATGGGGCAACCAGGCAAGCAATGTAGCTGAGTGCTAAAGGGTAGTGAGAAGACGTATGCTGCCAATTTTCCTCAAAAGTTAAAAAAAAAAGGTAAAAAAACCCACTATACACTATAAAAAGTGCTGGATGGGCAACCATATGCCCACCCAGCCTGAGCTGCCACCTCGGAGTTCTGATTACGTCAGACCTCTCGAGTTTCGCTCTCAGGGTCTGATGTAATCAAAGCCCCTCTGTGGCAGCACAGGCTGGTTGTGAATGGTAGCTCATCTAGTATTCTCTATATTGTCTGCATTTCTCATCCTTTTGTTCTTCATTAATGGGTTAAGTTGTACAGAAAGAGAAAAAGACTAGGAAAAACAGATAAACAAAGTAGGTGATTTGATACCTTTTATTAAACCAACAAGAAACGTTCACTTTACAACCTTTCCAGCCTCACAGTGCCCTTCTTCAAATGAAGGCAGTTTCTGTTTTTTTTTCAGCACAGCATTTCTTACATACATCAGATATTGTAGAAACATAGAATTTGATGGCAGATAAAGACCACTTGGCCCACCTAGTCTGCCCATTTCCCTACCTAACGGACAAGCTGCAGACCCTAGTTAACCAACAGCCTACTTCCTCCTACCCCCCACTAGAATTGCCTTATGTCTGTCCCATGCATTCTTGAATTCCTCCACTGTTTTTGACTCTTCGACCTCCTCAGGAAGGCAGTTCCATGTATCCACAACCCTCTCTGTGAAGAAATACTTCCTCACATTACCTCTGAGCCATCCCCCTCTATCTTCAGCTTCAAGTACTACCTACTTACAGCAGTCAATATATACACAAAAGAGTACACATAATGTTAAATGTCAGGACAATGCTTAGCAGGTGTGAGAAGTCCGTTTATTGTCATGTAATTCAGCTCTGGACACAGTAAAGTGGAAATGTGTACATGGGTGGGGGAGGAGGAGGGAGCAGTTAGAGAAAATGCATATTTCTCTATGATACATAGGATATTGTATAAACATACTATACATTCACAGAAATGCAGCTCGTGTAGATACACATGTATATACATACACATTTATTGAACAATGGGAAGGTATAAGGTGCGATATAGAACATGCTGTACATGTCAGTTATCAAGCATTTATAAGGTATTCATATGCAAATCATAATCTGTACAAAAATAAAGTTTGTTAATTTCTGTGATGATCATAAAACCAAACTATAGGCCGAGTCCTTTAATCTTTGAGTCCAGTACATCTATAAATGAGTTTCCTTAAGTTCGCCTGTCTTGCGAATTTTTGAAGTGTCTCTGAGAACTTTTTTTAATTAGTACTTGAAGGTTATTACTTTTTTGTAGACATACAGTTTACATCATTTAACATTTTTGTATGGGAGGCAAGTGAATAAGAGTTAAGACTATGTCATATAATTGTTAGAATAGTCTCTCTGAGAACTTTGCCAGAGCATTCAGAGATGCACTGTTACACAAGGTTTCCTGCACACACAAACCAATACTGGCACACCAAAAATAGTAGCAAAAACCTTACATTTATTTAAAACACAACTAACAGTAAACCATGCCTGACATGTTTCGGACAGCACGTCGTTACTCAAAGGCTTTTGAGAAAGGATGTGCTGTCTGAAACATGTCAGGCACGGTTTACTGTTGGTTGGGTTTTAAATAAATGTAAGTTTTTTGCTACTATTTTTGGCGTCCCAGTATTGGTTTGTGTGTGCAGGAAACCCTGTGTAACAGTGCTACTTGGTGAGTTTCCTTGCACCACTTCCTTGTGCACAATCTATGGGATATTTAGCATTCAGAGATCGCATGATTAAACTCAGTATCATTGTTTGTTGCTGAGCTGGTGTTGTCAGAGCTATGGCTACCAAGATGGCAGGAGAAAGGCACAATGGTCCCTCAGCCATTTTTCATCTAATATTTCCTATGTTCCTGTGTTCAGCTGAGTAGGGTGCTGGGTGTTGGTGTTACCAACCCCATCTGGTGTACAGTTCAGTTACAAACAACTGTATAAAATAAAACCTTAGCTCTATAATTTAAAGCAGAAATCCATGTTGGCTAAAGACAATGGCTATGATCTGTTGAATTAACCGGAACTCTGTCCATACTGTTCTCATGGGATTTATTTAAGCAGTAAGGTTCACCAGGATGTGTGCCATGCTAGGATAGCGTCACATTTCATGTGTGTTGAGAGGTACAAGGCCACAGGTCAAGTGCCTTCAACCACAAAAGAAGTGACTTTTTCCCAGAAACACATGCCCTTAAGTGTTTTATTGCAATTATAAAATGGACACAGTTATGTGTTTATGGTCATTAGGAGGCTATTCTGTGGGCACTAGTTTTATCTCTGAGTGGACACTGGGATAACATGTGAACCTGGCTCCTCACCAATCAGCTTTCAGTATTGTTTTTATCCAGTTTATATTAAAAGGTTCAAAGGGAAGTGCCTCAGTTTAACTGTAAAGCAATTGATAAAGATCTAAACTGAATGCAGAGCTTTCTGATCCCTAAAACCACCTTGTGAATCCTGTACCTCTCATAACAGATGCCTAAACATGACATCTATCAGACTGTTGTTTGTTTAAGTGGAGGGTTTTGTCAGTTGTATTTCTTTTTATTTTACCATTTGTTTACACAGGATAACCTAGCTGAGATGGAACATCTGTTTTTTTTCCCAGTGGGGTCCTGCTTTTACCCAGCTGCACAGTCAGCAGGGTGGGTTGATGCACTGGAAAGCATTTGCTCAAGACCACACACACAATGAGTAAGTGGTAGTGGAACCCACATCCCTTTATTCACAGGCCTGTGCTTTAGTCATTATGCTACACTGCCCACACCAGTTTAAAAACCTCACCAGTTCTAGGGGTTTCTTCTTCAGTTCAAGTCATCCTGCTCTCTGCCTTTGTTATAGTATCACTTTTTTGGGAACACTGGAGAGAGGCAGAGAGAGAGAGAGCAGCGTGGGGGCAGCTCTCAAGTGACACAGGCAGGTGGCTGGAGGGGATAGTAAACAGTTCTACATCAAGCTGAAGGATGGTATTATACTGGAAAAAACATTTTAGGGTCACACAGGTAAAGGCACCATATGAAGAGAGACAGGTGGAAAATGTTTTCTTTCCATATGCTGTTGCCATTTCCCCCAGCTGCCACCTTTGTCTACTATTTGATCAAGACAGCAACCTCCCAGTCCTGTCGGTCACTCCAACCCAGTGTCAGACCCAGCAGATCCATGGACCGGGTGCAAGAGTGCCAGCAATCAACGTGCAGAGACCTGCTCCTTTCTTTTGGGAATTTTGTGCTGTCAGCGACCCCTTAGCTTAGTCTGCCACTCCCCCCACCACCAGAGCCAGTGGGACTGCATAGAGAAGGGCCCATGGGTGCCAGTGATCATCATTTGGATGGCTCGATCCACATATAATCCCCCGCCCGTTTTCTCCCTACCCCAAGGGAGAAACGCAAGCCCTCTGTGGATCAGTAAAGCAAATTCTGGATTTTCTTCCATCTGGTATAGACTAGTAGCAGCCCAGTGTCCAGTTTGTAGCACCATGCTGCAAATGCACCTTGCCAACAACCACACTATCCAATATCCGACTTCAACAACCTGCAAAGAAAATATATGATACTAGGATCCAATTCTTTTCTTTTCTTTCCCACAGATTGCACCACCAAACAGAAAATGATGATGCAGCTTCCCAAGCAGCACAAACGACTTCATCTCTACAAGGCACCACTAACAGAACTCACTTTGAAACACCACTTCTATGGCATCCCTTCTCTCTCAACCAGTTACTAACCCCTCCCATATTAACGAATCCCTTCTTTCTTCCACTTAGATCTGCAAACTACGATCACTAGGTACAAAAGTCCAAAGTTATGCTCACACTGCACATATAAAATGTTGTTTAAAAGTATAAGATAAAAATCTAAATGAATATAAATTTCATGATTTTTAATAACCCATTCATACAGTTCAATGGGTGTACGTAACTTAGTGAGGAGTTACCAGTATGTTTGTGCAACTTTGTTGATAGTCTGAACGTGTTTGAATGAATGTGTTGTTGACTGTCGTATGTGGATACTTTGGCTGCTCACTCTCTTTCCCATGGATAATTACCACCCTGTTGGGGTACCGTAAAGGCAAAGGAATGCTCTTGAGGGTGGATCCACCCCTAGAGGTACCACAGGAAAAAAATTCCTTCAGGCTAAAGGTACTTTAGGAATGAGGCCCAAAGAGAGAGGCATGCTGCTGGAGGAGGAGGAGGAAGAGGAGAGGAGGATGGCAGAGCACAGAAACAGTGCTCCTGAGTGAGGCTGGAGGAAGATGGCTTAAAAGGCTCAGGCAGGGGGTGTGGCTGGTTGCCCCCTTCCATTAAACTGCAGGCAAAGCCTTTGAATTCCATAGCATGTGCAGCTTAGTGAGGAATTATGCTTGAGCAACATTGTTGATAGTCTGAAGGTTTTTAAATGAATGCATCTTTGACTGCCATACATGGATACTTTGGCCGCTCAAACTCACTGTCCCATGGGGAACTACCACAATGTCGGTGTACCATGGAAGCAAAGGAACCCTCTTGAGGAGGGTTCCACCCCTACAGGTGCCATGGAAACATAATTCCTTTAGGCTAAAGAAACCTTAGGAAGGAGCCCAAAAGTACTATGCAGCAGGTGGTGAACACAGAGCCTGAGTGAGGACAGAGTGATAGCAACTAGTGATGACTGATAAAGGACAGAGGCTGAACTGAACAATGACTGACATAACTGGCAAATAATAGCAGACAGAGGCATGGCTTCCATAAAGAGAGAGGGAACGGTAGAATGGAAAAGAGGGCCACCATCCAACCCAACTCATTGTGGAAACCTTCTAGGGTAAATTCTATACTAATAGAGATATACTACATTATGGACCACTTCCTGCAGAAACTACCTAACTTTTATGACCTTCAGCATGGAGAAGAGGGAAAAAAACCCTATGAGGAGGAAACTTCTGTGGATCCCAAGGCCTTGGTCACCTTCCCTCCAGGCTAGGGATAAAATTAGTGACGGCTCAGTTACCGCAAGTTAGAGATCCAGTTCAAGGGAAAATTTCTAGAGGAAGGGCTTTCATTCTATCCCTCTAACAAGAATGTTGTAGGGTTGCTGCGAGCCAATCTCTGCAGTTAAAGGAGGTTCCCAGCAAAGAAGGCCCACCCCTCCCAAGGCAAGAGGAAAAGAGGAACAAACACTTAAAGGCACTCATCTGGCCTCCACTGAGGAGAGGCCTACAGAAGAAGTTGAACCCTTGAGGGGTAAGACATAGGAGCTGGGCTCTTGAGGGGCCAGGACTTGTATACTGTATGATCTTCACCCCTGAGGGGCAAAGGAAGGGAAGTAGGTAGAGACTAGGTGAATCTTAAGCAGCCGTAGGGGGAGGCAAAGCTTTTTAAGGTGCTGCAGATATGGTCTGCACAGCTAAAGGAGCATCTGTGGACATAGATGCCCCACCCTGCAGCAGCTGATGTCTTAAATGCTACATCAAGAGATGCCACCGAGTTGATCTGCATGGCCAAAGCTTCCCCCAGAGCACAGGACATTCTGACCCAAAGGGCAGAAACAGAAGGACCTCTTCCTGAGTCGAGGGAGCCACCCTCAAGATGCAGACTTCAAGGGAGCACAGTGAGACCATAGGCATAAAGGGCAGTGAGCCCTGGAGGCACTGCAATGGTCATGGCTGGCATGCATCGGAGTGCAGGAGTAGTGGGAGGCTGATGGCGAGGCTTGACAGCCATGTGCACAAGGCAGAAACAAAACAGAGGCAAGGCTCTGCACGACTCACTGAGACATCCAATAACTAGGACATTGTATGAGACCTGATGCACTGCAGGCCAGGAAGGCTGAGGCAGTAGAGAACAGCAAATGAAACTGCTAGAGAAAAACAGGAGCATGTGGGAACTGAAAACTAGGAAGCAGCATGCTGCTGATCCGAACAACAAAAGTGAGTGGCTGTCTTGCTAGAAGCCAGGTGAAAATATTTACGGATTATAGCTGAACTGAGATATTGCAAATAGTATGGAAAAAATGGCAAAACTGGGAGCCTGAAATAACAGAAGTCAAAAGAAGAATAACAAAGGCAGAACACTGTGAAAACCAGAAGCATACAAAAACCCAAAGCAGAAAGAAACACAAGGTACATGAGAACAGGAGTGCAGCACCCTGAGGGCGTCGGCACACAGGACTGACATCCAGACAGACAGACGGCATGCTGACGCACACCGTTGTCAAATGGCCACAATGTCCTCCCCTCCCCAACTCTGTGCTTCTACAGGCATAGGTGCATCGGGTGCTCAAAACACCCCAGGACCCCCCCCCCAGGAGGAGGAGAGCATCCATTGGGATGCTTGATACTCCTCCTCCTCCCCTCCGACCCCCGACAGCCCCAAGTTCATTCCCAAATCCAAGTCACTGGCGTGGCACGAGGTGTAGCGTCCAGAGCCTCAACCCTCAGCGCCACCGGGCTGGCATAATCTAGTCTGTTTTAACCCAAAGTAAAACACCTTCCAACAATTTTTTTTACTATTTTTATAAGGATACGTGCCCATTTTTAAGTGTGATAAGCCACTCTAGGGTGTTTATTAAGGGATTTTATTGCACTTCTTAGGGGCTTAAGGAAACTTGACATTCGGCCTCATGCCTCTCTACCCCCTTGTACGTGCATTAGAATCCTTTAATGCACACCCTTTCGTGGCTTATTACTTACTTATTTTACACATGGATTGAATATATTATTACTTCAGCAATAGGGCATGACAGAGTGTGGGTTATTAGGCAATTTACCCACACCTCATGTGGTGTGTCACGAAGTGCAGCTGAGTGACTTAACCATATGAGAAGTGGGTAATCCCCCAATTACCAATATCCTGGAGTGTCTTATTGTGATTATACAATGGGTCCATGTGTAAAATATGAGAATGAATATTTTCAATAAAGGGGAATTCTACAGATTATCCTTTCTGAACCACTGGTGCAATCTCATTCTTTTCGACTGGAATGTAATAGAAACCTGGTAAACTGAGGTAGCTGCAGACACAGTAGCGTTGGCAAAGTAATTCACACCTTTAACACCAGACAAAGTACTGGCACTTGGGCCAAAGACTGCAGCAACCAAAACAACAATCCACATCCACAGATCTCTTATAGGAGAAGGCTGTGCAAATGAAAAGTATACAAGGGGGAAATAGCCAGTGAAAGCGAATGCTGGTTTATTGGTGCTGGACAGGATGTACAACATGTTTGCCTCTTGTATAATGCATTCCTTTAATTATTCATTAAATCCATGAGTTCTGTGTGAGTACATTTGGTGCCAAGCCTTTCAGACGCCGTGTGTGTGTGTGTGTGTGCGTGTGTGTATGTTTTACAATCATCATTCCATTACAGTTGCTTATCTGCCACACCCTTTTGGCCCAGAGGGTCTGCACAATATTTTCTCTTTTCTCTGACTCTCTCACTGGACTCCACTCAGACATAAATTTTGCATACCATTCCCTGAGAGCAAATGTGTGTTCTTAGTACCTCTCTCCGACCCATTCCTTACTCATTCTGAACTCTCCCCTACTGGGACGTAACTCAGTGAGGTAATACCTAATTTTAGTCAGTCATCTGCCCACACCCATTTCATTTCAGTCTGTCTGTATTAAGCATTTCTTCGGTCTTTTCCATTGTACCACTGTCAGCAACTACATCATAATTTCAGACGTAAGGGTGGAGAAGGGTGAATGCTATGACCTCAGTTTTGTTGTGTTCAAATTTATCTGGCTACTTAAGGCACGGTGTCAACTTCTGACTGATTTTTTTTATTTCAGTTTGAACAGGGAGCCTATTGCCACCTGTCTGCCTAGTGATGGCATATACGGTCCCTGATTTACATGAAATAAACATTTATTGCATTCTTGATAATAAATTTGTATTTCAAGTGTTCTGATCTCATCCCCCACTGCCCAATGCTCCATCGTGTCCACAAGCGCAACATGGCGCCAAAGTGTCGCTAACCTTGTACACGGACAAGTTGGGCATTTTTCAAGCAGTATTAGATAAATGCACAGTGTGTAAGTAGACAGTAACCCGAGCTTTGCAAAGTAACTGTAATGTAAAAACGAGTGGTGTAACACATTGAACCAGAGGTTTGAAAAGCAAAGCTGGGACTCGAGACATGCACATCAGTATCAAATTGTCGAGTACCAGGGTTTCAAAGGGAGTAAATGGAGGAGGAAGGGAAGTTAGGAGGAGCTATGGTATGTGGGGTGAGACCCAAACCAGAACTTCAAGATAAAAGAGGCACAGTGAGGCAGACACCTGGCTAAAAGAGATGCGAGTGTTAGCAAAGAGCAAAGGGAGCAGAAGCGCATGGTGATATGACATTCTTATCCAATAAAAGATGCACTTTTGAGTGCATACACATTTATTTACATTTGTTTCATTTTAATCAAGATATACAAAGGGGAAAAAACAAGAACTGTTTCAACTGTATTCTCCTATATTTTGAAGCTGGCTAAATTCCCAGTTCATTTTTATTATGAAAGCATTGTTCACGTATGCCACTTGTTTTGGTAATCGGAAGAAACAGGTACGAGAGATTAACGTGGTTCTGTGGAAAGGTCGGTGAAGCAGTGCGAGCCAAAACAAAGATGGTCCCCAGGTACAAGAAAAATCGAGGTAAGAAAGAATGGGAAGAGTACCAAATGAGAACAACGGAAACCAAGAGTGTGGTCGCACAAGCAAATCAGGCACGTAGCTGCATATTGTGATGGAAGTCAAGAGAGGGGAAAACAGTTCTTGAGACGTATTAGGAAGAAAAAAAGAAGGGAGGAGGAATTGTTAGGCAAACAGAACACAGTAGGGTAACTGACAAGGGTGAGCAGAAAGCAGCCATTCTCAATTACTACCTCTGCTCCGCATTCACAAGAAAGACAGAGGGCCTCTACCACAGCGTGGCATTAAGGCAGCTGTAAGGGGCGATTCCATAGATGTGGCAGCAAGTATTTACCAATGAAAGGGGTCAAAAAGAGCCAGCAGCCCTAAAATTAGATAAGGCCTTAGGGCCAGATGGGATGCATCCAAGGGTACTCAAGGAATTGGCAGTGGAACTAACTGAACCCCTAGTAGGGCTATTAAATAACTCAATTCAGACAGGGGTATTTCCAAAACACCTGAGACTAGGGGAATAAGGAGCAACTGGGTAACTACAGATCTGTCAGTCTTACATCTGTTGTGGGTAAACTGAAGGAGACACTAGTCAAAGAAGACCTCATGGACCGCCTGGAAAGCAATAGTCTCCAGTACAGTAAACAGCACAGGTTCATGGCAGGGAGGTCTTGTCAGACAAACCCAACAGTATTCTTTGAGTGGGTAGTGAGGGTAGTGGATAAGGGCCATGCTGTGGATCTGCTCTACTCCAGTTTCAGCAAAGCTTTCAACTCAGTGCCTCACAGAAAGTTGCTAAACAAATGAGAGGATCTGGGTGCAGCAAAGGATGCAGTCCAATCAGTGAGAATCTGGTTAGAAGGGAGACAGCAGGGGGTTGTAGTTAATGAAGTCAAATCAGAAGAGAGGGAGGTCACCAGTGGGGTGCTACAAGGATCATTCCTGGGTCCAGTCCTTTTCAATATGTTCACCAGTGACACGGGAGAAGAAATCCAGGACATGTGTCTTCTTGTAGATGTCATTAAGCTCTGTGGAAAGGTAGACAGTGAGGAGGGGGCTAGGCGAAGTAGAGAGACTTGCAAAGGCTATTGATAGCTCTCCTACTTTCTGAGTGAACCAGTCCTCTGGCTTTCTCAGTGAAACCAGCTTTAGACATAAGCAGTAGGGTCTATGCAGCGAGTTCTGTTCCTTTTGGAATTCAAATTCAACTCCAAAATATGCAAGGTGACACATATAGGGAACACGAACCCCAGGACAAAGTACTGGATGGGGGGGGGGGTAAAGCTGGGTGCGACCTCTGAGGAAACAGACCTAGGGGTCATAATTAGCGACTCCCTAAAATAATCAAGCCAGTGTAACAAGGCCTACAGTGAGGCAAACAGGATGCTGGGGTGTATAGGAACAGATACTGACAGTGGAAGGAAGTAGGTATTACTTCAGTAATAACAATGCAGATGCTAGACATTTCTGAGGGATTAACAACCAGTTGTGGGGATAGGTGACTTGAGGCACAGCTGAGGGCCATCTCCATCCAGCCGGTCATTAATCCAAGGAAATAATCAGTGTTGAGGTTGCTATTGTGATTATAAGTCTAACTGTAGTAACAATTTCCATTTTTAACATTTACTTTCAACTTTAGGTTTTGAGCGGAGTGGCACGAGCCACGCGTGCTGCACAGTGTCAGTTGGCATCTGGATTGGTAATTTCTAAGACATTAATGACTGATCCAGTAGCCAATCAGGAGCCTCGCTAGGCTAATGAATATTTACTTAGACTTATAATACCTCTCTATAGAGCACTGGAGTACTGTGCCCAGTCCTGGAGTCCTCGCCTAGGGAAAGATAAGGACAGGCTGGAGACAGTGCAATGTAGGGTGACAAAAATGATTCAGAGCCTGCAGGGCAGATCTTATGAGGATCGACTCAAGGCACTGAACATGTACTCATAGGAGGCCAGATGACAGAGGGGAGATAAGATAGAGAACTTCTAGTTACTGAAAGGAATGAACAAGGTAAACTGCAAGGAACTATTTAGCATAAGATCATGAACATGAGAGCACGAGTGGAAACTGACAAGGGGAGAGTCTAGAGGGAAGTGAAAGCATTTTATTTCACAGAAAGGGTGGTGGAGCTATGGAACGATTTACCAGCTGATGTGGTGGGTGCCAAAACCATCAATAGTTTAAAACATGGCTCAGATAGAGTGAAAGGCTTAGCGATTGCTCAGGGTGGTGGCAGTAGGGCGGGGAGCATGGGGGGTGGATAGCATGGGTTAGAACCCTGTATGGCCAATAGGTTCCGGGTTTGTTAGGGTTTTATTTGCAAACTGGATGGACCAGTGGTCTTCCTCTGTCATCATTGTCTATGCTCTGTGTTTCTATATTGAGATCTCACCAAGAGAGGGGCTTCTGGAGGCTTGACCATCATCAACCTATCAAAGTCCTACAATCGTTAGTCTCCACCCAAATTCCACCCACTCTCTGCCTATATTTTAGCACTACCTAAAGCACTTAGCCAATAACTGTGCCAAAAAAATGCAAAACAGAAACTCCTGTGTTCGTGTTACTCAAATGTTTCTACTAGGAATGTTTCTTGTCCTTTCTAAATCACTCTCATGGTGCTGACAAGTAGTTTGTTTCTGTGCCTTATGGTACTGGCAGAGATGCTGCACCCTGTTTTTTTAATGCCAGTATCTGATCGACGATGTTTGCTCTTGATCCATGCACAGCAGGGATTTCTGTTTGGAGTCACCCGATCGATGACTCCCACTCCTGCCTCCCTGTATGGCAGAGGATTTCTGTATGGAGACCCGCAATAGATGGCTCACACTCCTGCCTCCCTGCATGGCAGAGGATTTCTGCATGGAGACCCACAATAGATGGCTCACACGCCTGCCTCCCTGCGTGGCAGAGGATTTCTGTATGGAGACCCACAATAGATGGCTCACACTCCTGCCTCCCTGTATGGCAGAGGATTTCTGTATGGAGACTCTCACTAGATGGCTCACACTCTTGCCTCCCTGTGTGGCAGGGCATATCTATATGGAGCCACCCAGCTGGTGACTTCTGCTGCTGCCTCCCTGCATAACAAGGGGTTTCATTAGGGAGCCCCACTCCTGCTTCCACGCTTGGCAGAGGATATCTGCATGGAGCTGTTCTAGTGATGGTTCCCACTCCTGCTTCCACGCATGGCAGGGAATATCTGCATGGAGCTGTTCTAGTGATGGTTTCCACTCCTGCTTCCATGCATGGCAGGGAATATCTGCATGGAGCTGTTCTAGTGATGGTTCCCACTCCTGCTTCCAAGCATGGTAGGGAATATCTGCATGGAGCTGTTCTAGTGATGGTTCCCACTTTTGCTTCCACGCATGGCAGGGAATATCTGCATGGAGCAGTTCTAGTGATGGTTCCCACTCCTGCTTCCAATCATGGTAGGGAATATCTGCATGGAGCTGTTCTAGTGATGGTTCCCATTCCTGCTTCCATGCATGGCAGGGAATATCTGCATGGAGCTGTTCTAGTGATGGCTCCCACTCCTGCCTTCCTGCCATGTTCTGCTCTGTGAAGCCTAATGTTTGGTAACAGTCGTTTACTGCCTGTTGAAATTTTGAATGTTGTTTTTTTCTGAATCATTTCTGAAGATTACTCCCATGTAATTTATTTATCTAGTTATATTGAGTTAGTTAATGAGTTAGTGAGCGAGATAGTTAGTGAGTTAGAGTTAGTGAGTGAGCGAGTGAGTGAGTTAGAGTTAGTGAGTTAACTCATTCAGCCCCAGGCCACCATTTTGAATAAAGTTAAGCATAGAACTTTTCGACTCACATGTGAGTTCTGGGGCTGAGTTAGTGAGTGAGTTAATGAGTTAGTTAGTGAGTTAGAGTTAGTGAGTGAGTTAATTAGTGAGTTAGTTAGTTAATGTATTACTTTATTGAAAGAGTTTTACCAGGAAAGGTCTACTGAGGCATAACATCTCATTTACACCTATCTGTTTCTATACTTTATATCCCACTGAGGAAGCAATTATATTTCCTTTTTTTTCTTTTCTAGATGCATTACTGTCCACTTATCCATGTTAAACTTCTTCTTGCTCCTGCCTTCCTATTCAGTCTGCTGGTCTTAATCTAATCCTTCTCAACTTCTTTTTTTTTCACCAAAATGCTGGGCACAGACACCTAAAATGTGGAAAATGTTTTACAATAACCATAATACTGTGAAGCACATCATCAAACATTTTCATTCACAAGGGTGTGGTGTGCACATATATGGAACGCAAACAAACAGAAGCAAGAAAGAAATACTGTAAGTGTTCTAGCTGGGATTTGAACCCAGATCACCTGGAATACTATTCTGGTTGTGCTGCCAGCTGAGCCATCAAGGCAACTGGAAACCTGGGACTACCAGAAACTCCTTACTCTTCCACTACTGCACTATCTGGTGTTGCACAGATAATCATCGGACATGGAGAGAGGGCTGGAAACTCTTCTCTGGGTCATCCATAAACATGAGCACCTTCTTGTTCCTGGACGAACCTGGTTACCAAATAAAGATGATGATGATGATGGTGATGATGTTGATGTTGATGACGACGATGGAACTGTTTTCGTCCATGTAAAGTTTCACTTTGATTTATGCTTATAGATTATTATGAATTTTGGTTTTACAATCCTGTACCTTATTCATTTGGGACAGAGTTATTTACAGGGGTTGAATGAAGGACATCCCTCATAATGTGGGACAGTTGACCATTATCCTGTGTTCACTGTCCTTCTAAGTTGTTATCACCTATAAACTTAGCTAGCCTTCCTTCTAGAGCTTCTTCCATACCACTAACATTCTGATGAACAGAAACCGGCCCCAGCAATGATCCCTGAGGTACTCCACTGATTGACCCACCCTTATTTAACTTATAATTATTGACTTATACTCATCGCCTTCTTGCTGTTAACTAGGGACAGGAGAACCACAAAAGGTTCTGAGGTTCTAAAAGGTTCTGATAAGCCATAAAAGGTTCTAATAGCTATCCTAACCTTATTAGAACTTTCAGAGCTTCTTAGTTGAAAGTGGAAAAACTGTTTACCCGTAACTGTCCACCCTTAAGCTATCGTCAGTGAAGGGAAATTAATCTAAGAGCAACTTGCAGTGGTACTACAGTACCTCCAGCCTCCTTTGGGGCCTTTCCACCACCAACAGCAGCCTTCTTACTATATAAAGACCCATTGGGTGAGTACATTAAGTTCCAAAACCAATCTTTTAAAAATTATCAGAACCTTATTTGAACCTGAGAAAAGGTTCTGATAAGATTCTTTTACTGAAAATAGCATAGGTTCTGGGCAGTTCTGAACTTAACCAAACTGGTTCTTTCATCTTTACTATTACTCAGTTTTTTTTATCCGTACATGAATGTTGCTTCCTATCCTCATTCTCCTTACCACGCCACCTCACCATGTTCCTATTAGTTTGCTGTGCAGGACTATGTCAAAGATTTACTGAAGTCCAGGTTTACAATGCCTGATGACTTACAGGTTCAAAAAAGCATTATGAATTTGACAGACATGAACATCCCCTTATGAACTTATGCTGAAATCTGAATAATTTTATTCCTTCATTCTAACTTCTCCCTTAGTTTACCCTCTACAATTGTCCCTACAACTGATTTTATACTTGCCAGTCTAAAGTTCTCTGCTCTGCTCCCCTTTTTAGAACTTTATAACTGTTCTGCATGCCTCCAGTGGGGATCTTTTCCACCTGTGAAAATGGATGGAATCTAAAATTACATACAACAGGCTGCCTCTTGAACAGGTCCATGAATTTAAATATCTTGGAATAACCTTAAATAGCTCATTAACTTACACCATGCATGCCAACCTTATCATTAAGACGATAAGCTCTAGGATTGGCATTCTATATCGGCACAAACACTGCCTGACACCTGAAGCCCTCCAACTAGCGGTTACTAGCTCAATCCTTTACATAGTTGACTATTGTCTGATCATATATGGAGCTGCTGCTGATGATACCACCCTCAAGGGCATCACTATAGCACTTAATAAATCCTGCCAACTGGTCTCTGGGGGCCCACAAGCGCACTCACACGTGCGAACTATATGAACAGACCAACTGGTTGCACCTTAAGGGCAGGGTTACCTACCAGAACTGCCTTATGGAAAAAAACACATCAGCCTGGGCCTAACACCTCCAGTCACTTGGCCTCTTCTTGTGCCAGTTCCCAACCCTCATAGTATTCATAGTGTGTCCAAACTGTCCTACCTTGTCCCCTTCTGCCAGACCACTTTGGCTCAGCATACATTCATGTTCAGGGTCCTGACCTGGCTTAATTGTCTCCCCTCTGACATCAATGCCATATCAAAGCTTGGCCCTTTTAAGATTAAACCCCACCAATGCCATACAGCACTTGGCAGCTGTGACTGCCCTCCCTAAGCTATCGTTGCATAAGGCCCTTATTTACCTCCATCCCCTACAACCTCCTGTTCCACACGCACTACCTAGCTATCCTACTCTCACCTCTCTCCTTGTTTGGTGGTATTAACTCCCGCCTTCCCCCTTTCCCACACCTCTTCCCCCACACCTCACCTCTTCCCAAACTCCTCTCTCTCTCTCTCTGAATTTACCGTTTGTCATCCCTTACCCCTTCCCCAGACTCCATGCCTATCCCCCTCTGCCTGCCTCCCCTCTCCACCCTTTCCAACTTTCTTCCATCTAAACTATCCTCCCTTTTTCCAGTCAATTTGACAAAGCCATTTGCTGACTGCTTTATTACCTGTTTGTGAACCCCTTATGATAACCTACTTCCCCCCTCACCCTACACCTATCCCCCTCAGTCTTCCTCCCCTTATCACCTTTTCTGAAATTATTCATATTATTTTCTAACTATTCTCTTAACTTTTCTCCCCTTTACAAGTTAATTTGACAAAGTCACTTACCGACTACTATACTACCTGTTTGGAGCATGTTGAGGAGTGCCTCACTTGATACTATACTTTGTAATGATATTGTAATGTTATATTTCTTCTTCTCATTTTGTCAACTGTTTGTACTTTCTTGATGTGGAACCTTTGTAAAAGAACCACTGGTTCAAAGGTGTTTGTAATCTGAGATATCAATAAAATAAAATAAATAAAATTACACTGTAGTTACATGTTTGTTGCTTGCAACTACATTGCAATTGCAAAGCAGTTATAGTGTAATTAACTTGACACTTAAGTGTAACCCTGCTAACTTTGCATTCTGCGGACAGTATGTCAGTGCCAAATAGTACAAAAATCCACAGATTCCAACCTTTAGAATTTTGAATTCAGCAGCTGTATCAATTTTAGTAAAGTTGTACAACTTATTTCTGCAATACGATTAATATTGTATGAAGGTGCAGACATTTAAAAATAAGAATTCTCACAATTATTTAAAAAAGTTGCTGACGATTTTCACAGGCCATTTCTGTGGAATGTAATGATCCAGAAGCAAATGATTTGATACCTTTTTACGGCAAATACTAAATCTAGATTTCAACGTGGAATGTAATGGAATTCCATGGGACTTTTACATAATATTATGGAAATCTGCACATTCCCACAGTTTCATTCAGCCCCTTTCTCTTCTGGTACCTATCCATCTTCCAGCCTTTTGTTAAAAGTATGCATCACTGGTGCTGCAATTTCCTCTAGCTTGGTCCGTTAAATATCATTGTCCAAAGCCCACCCAAACCTGCTGCTTTGGAAACAATAACGACAGAGAAAATAGGACCAGATTCTCAAAATCCCCAGAAATCGGCGTTGGCGCGGGAAAAACTGTTGCAAGTGGGTCTTCACTTGAAGAGCTGTAGTTTTCCCACATGCACTGGATTTTCAAAGATAGAGCCCTGTTACGGCCGGCTCCATGATTTATGGCAGCTTGAGGCCATTTTGTGGCGCAGGTACGCCGAAATGTTATAGGTCATTAGAGAAAGCAAAGTCAATACTTTTTTAATTTTTTATTTAGTTGTTTAACCAGGAGTAGCACACTAAGCTGAAAGCTTTTTTACAGGTGTGACCTGGGAGCACAGGGAAGTTAAGTGACTTGCTTAGGGTCACACAGTATGCAAGTGGAAGCTGTGGGATTCAAACCCAGGACTGGTCTGCTGGATGTCACCAGATTTGCAACTCAGAGCCTTAAACCGCTGCACTATACTGCCTCCAATACTTGCCATGCACAGTAAGCAAAGTAATGTCCATCCAAAAGAACCAGCACCGACACCAAATTAACCGTTAATGGTATTTTATTCCTTGCAGTTGCAAGTCCAGCACATGAAGCTTCATGTGCTGGACTAGCAACTGCAAGAGATAAAATAGCATTAATGGCTGATTTGGTGTCAGTGCTGGTTCTTTTGGATGGACTTCAAAATGTTATGCCTGGTTGGACCAGGCATAACATCCTCCTCCGTTGTGCCTGCCACCCGTGCAAAGCACAGACTGAAGATCGGAATGTGTCCAAGTGCGGAGATTTTTCACTGCACTGGTGGCTGCGGAGTGTGACTTAGTACCAGAACAGCTGAATATCTGACCCATGGTACACAAAAAAAAATCAAACAGGAAATCATTGTGTGCCAATACAAAATGCTGGTTTAATGGAGCCAGATTCAGGATGCACAGTTACACAGGGGGGTAGCTGTGTGTCCTGACTCTGTGGCTCCTTTAAACCAACATTTTGCATTGGCACTCAGTGATTTCCGGTCTGAATTTGTTTTTGCACAGCACGTTCTCTGCCTTTGTTCTTTGTCTCATTTGGTGGTTGCTGCAATCGTGCCTCCTTGTAGCACCCAGGGTTTTCCTGCTCAGTGCTTTATCAACATCCAGTTTGCATAACCATTTCTCAACCTGTTTTACTGATATCGCTTGTACGTGCTACTCTGATCCTTCTGGGTCTTAAACTGCGACTGTTTTCCTGATTTTCTCATTGCAATCCTTATTGAAAACATGATCAAAAATATTCATTTAAAGCATCAGTGCCTGTTAACAGTGAAAATGCTGACCTATTTTTTAGACTGCCCCTTGTCTCCTGACTTGTATGATCCTTTTTTCCCCCATTTGGAGATAGCTTTGCCGCTTTTGGTTTTTACATTTGAAACGATAACAAGAGCACTCTTTGAATACGACTCTCCCCAGCTTCATTCTCAGCTGTTTTTGTACACCCATTGTTTAATGTCCCTTTTCATGTGACTACATTTGCAACAGACAGTGCTCCCTAACTTTATAGAACAAATGAACATTCAAGAACAGCTGAGAATAGTAATAACAAGCATTTGTCAATGCCGAATGCTTGCTTGCTGGCATTGGTAGTGTAGGAGTTACAGAGCTGCATAATAGGAATGGCAGTGAAGTATTGAACTGAAGCCAACCCCACCACCACCCTGCAGAGAGTGACAGGCATTGGGGTGTGCCTTTGGGTCGTCAGGCATAACGGCCACGCTATTTTACCACACCCTACCCTGCAGACACTGACAAGTGTCACAGTGTGCCTTGGGGTCTTTGGCCCTTATGCTCACCCATTCCATATGGAAATATGGTGAGATGGGTGCGGTATAGGAGAATGGCGTGAACTTTGGGGCCAAAGAGTCCAAGGCACACCTCGATGCCTGTCACTGGCTGCAGGGTGTGGGTGGGGGTGGAATGGTATGAGCATTACAGGTGACAATCCCAAGTCACACCCCTGATGCCTGTCAGTCTCCACAGGGTAGGGCGTTATGGTTGGAAACCTTAATGCCTCAAGCGTTCGTTGATATTTTCACTCCAAATTTTCAGCATGGGTTTTTTGTGACCCCCACCTCATGAAAAGTGGCAATATCAATTTGTTAGCGGAAAGCTGATTTTGCACAGTGACTACACCATTTGGCACCACAGATGTGAAAACACATTTCGAACAGGATGTGAAAAATGACAGTTGTGTTGTTCATGGGGAGGTGTAAAAAGTGGCAATATTGAAAAGCTGGAGTGAAAATATAAAACAACTGGTGAAGTCACAAGCATGCATAGAAACTGCGCAACACACACCCGTAATGTAATTAGTTTGGGGATTTTTTTACAGCAGCTTGTCAACACAGGCATTTCAGGACCTCCGCTCATGAACAGTGTCACTGTGATTTTCTTAATCTGTCCCGAACACTAATTTCCCACAGCGGCCACGCATTTCTGCTCCGGAAGTGCGAAAACCCATTTCGGTCAGGGTGTGAAAAATGACAGCTGTACTGTTCATAAGGAGGTATGGCAAAATGCCAGTGTTGAAAATCTGGACTGAAAATATTACAAATTTGTGAACTTACGAGGGTACGTGGAAACTGCGCAATGAATGCTCGTAACAGTCATTTTATGGACTTCTGTAACCAAATTTTCAACACAGCCATTTTAAGACCTCTGCTGATGAACAGTGTCACTGTGATTTTCTTAATCTGTCCCGAACATTGATTTCGCACACCGACTGCACCATTGTGCACTACATGCGAGAAAACACAGTTTGGGTGAGATGTGAAAAATGACAGCTCTACTGCTCACAAGGAGAGGTGTGGTAAATAACCAATGCTAAAATCTGGAGTGAAAATAGTAAAGATTTGCGAGAAATTCTGACGTGCATAGGAACTGCATGATACCTTTAACAGTCATTTTTGGGAATTATTTCACCAAATTTTCAACATAGGGTTTTGGGGGGCCTACTGCACGAACTGTGACACTGTCGTTTCGTTACTTGGTCCCAAAAGGTGGTTCCGCACAGTGACCGCAAAATCACCTTTCGGGACCGAATAACAAAATGACAGTGACTGAGTTCATGAGGTGGGGCCCCAAAAACCCCATGTTGAAAATTTGGTGAAAAAAATTCCCAAAAATGGCCGAGATATGCACCAAAGTTGAAAACAAAACATTTATGTTATTATACAGCTTACCAGTATTTATTCAGTTCGTGGTCAAGTTTGAAGAGTGCAGTCGTGTTCTGGGCCCACCAAAGATCATCGGGCCGGCCTCCAGAGGTAAGTATGGGGTCAGGGGTGTGTGGGAGGTGGAGTGCGTAGAGTGGGTGCGGTTGGGGAGAGGCGAGACAGTCAATGAGGACCTTTTTTTTTTTTACAGGTGTTTTTAGACTATGCTGGACTTTTGCCACGCTGGTGGGCTCCAGCATGGCACCTGGAAGTCTGTTTGGAGAGGGGCCAGTGGAGCTGATGGGGGATTGGGCACCCCAGTCGGTCATACAGTGTGCAGGGGTGAAGGGGAGCACATTAGCACGCTGGGGTGGACTCCCAGCGTGCTTCGTAGGTGTTCGTGGGAGGGGGGATGAACCGTCTAAGACAGTTCAGATGTAGCGTTGATGTGGCACTTGCATATCGCCAACGGCAGTATGCAAATTACCTATACCACCGCTGATTGTGCGTGTGTTTTCTCGGAACTGTACGCCATCAGATCCTGAAACGGGCTGTCATAGACAGCTCGGACATTCACTGGCACGGTGCAGCCCCACTTACAAAAAGGGAGCAGGGCACTGGAAGTGGGGGAGGCACACCTTAGAAAACTCGTATGGTGGCACTATGTTTCTTGCACATGCGTGCAAGCAAACAAAAATGTAGGAAGAGTCATAATAAAATGAGCTCTCTGTTGCTTATTTCAAATTTTAAAAAGTGTTAAAATCAAACTCAGAATGAGGAATACTTTGTATCTTACAAGACAGCAGATGAGGGGCAATCTACAATAGAAGAAAAAAGGAACTGTCAAAATTTTCCCTGTAACATGCACTCCTGCTTTATTACCTCTGCTATTTCTTTCTCATCGTTCCATCTACTGATAAGGAGAGAGCCACTGTATTTCTTTTCCTATTCCCATGTATGTTTTGTACCCCAGGTGTTAAAATGAACATTTTTGTCAAGCCTTTAATAAGGATTCCTACAGAAGTTTTCTGCTGCATGCCTCGCTTGCCCGTTCACTGTTATGTTCCCTGAAAGTATCACATGCTTCTCTCTTTGACCCAAGTACCTTTTGACTTTATTTGTGAGTCATATTGCCAGGTTGCCCCTCCTGTTGCGTTTTATCGGAGTTTTGACTTATTCATCCTGGCCTGGCAGCAATTTCTCCATTCAGTATATTCCACCAAGTTCATACCTCCTTATCTCTCATCTCCTTCTCCCACTCTAGTCTCTTATCTCTGTCTGGAACTTTCCAAAGTTTGTTTTTCCTTTATGAAAGTGTACTGCTTGGTGACTCCACTTTCTATAAATACCTCCCCTCTTTATCCAGAATTCTACAGTACCGTATTTCTTTAATTACTAAGATATTTATTCCGGGAGAAACATATAGAAATACTGTAAAAACAAATCTTGTTGCCGGCCCAGTGGCATGGACGGCTGAGGCACTGGATGCCTTACCTTGTGTTACGCTGGCAACCCGGGTTCAGGAATGACCTCCGGTCATCAGGGAGCCAACGGGTGGGGGTGAACGGAGTGGGATCGAGCAGCTGCAAGGCAGCTCTCATCTCCCAGGGGTGGTTGCCCACACCCCCCGGTAGTTCCGCTCCCACCGGGTGGAGGTCGGTGGGAAGCGTAGGTGGGTGGGTGGGGGCGGCAGTGATAGCAAGGGGTGGGGTGGAAGGGGTCGAACCGGTGCCTGGTGTGCACGTGCGCCTCCACACACCCATATGTGTGTGTCTGCTCGGGTCCCAGATTCAGGAAGAAAAACAGGGTAAATACCTAAAAATATATAAAGAAAAAAAAAATCTTGTTTACAGCCATGTCCTGGGGGAAGGAAAATTAATATTCAAGAAGCTCAAAAACATTATTGATAGTAGTAAAATAAGAAAGATGCCAAATGAACATATGTACAGATATAATAGTTATACACCCAAGGGAGAGCTTCTAAGGTGTGCATGTATTCAATTGTAAAGTGTAATTATAAAATGGCTAGACAAAATCTACAAATTTTATTGGCTGGCAGATATCACCTGACCATGCATTAATCTCTATAAACCCTTAATATCAGATAGGAGATTGTTTCAGGTATGGAGCAACCTATTAGTGACTGCAACTTGAGCTGAACTGTTCTTGGATCTTAGATGCAGCCGCTTCTTGGACTGGGAGGAACAAAGCTCATAGGCAGAGTGAAGGGCAGGAGGCTGCTGAGATGCTGATGGAGTTTGTTGCACCAGCACTGTGCAACAAAGAGTGCAGTGCAAATGGTGCATCTGTCACTTGGGGAGGTCCATCTTAGTTGCCTCTACATAGAACAGTGATGAGTATGGAAGGGGCAACTAAGAAAACATAGACAAATGAAATTACAGAGTGTATCGAGTTCGGCCAGCTGGGTTTTAGCCATAGACCCATACACAATGCCCCCATCATCCAGAGTGGGCAGCAGCATTTGCTCAGCTATTCATGTTCTGTGAGCCAGGGATAGGCGGTCCTTTACATAATAAAGGGGGCATAGCTTGGGGTAAACAGAAGAGGATAGTTTGTCAATGTGTACTATATAGTCAAGGTTTTGGTCTAGGGTTAGGCCAAGATATCTGGGAACATTATCAAATGGCATGCTGTCAAGGGAAGAGTATGATCAGAAGGGTGCTATAGCACAGGGAATGGAACCAAACAGCAGAGCAGCAGGGCTTTTTTGTTTAAGATTCGCCTGTTATCTAGGATTCATGCTGTGGTTTTCTGAAATCCAGCTGAAGAGTGGAGGCAACACTTGAGAAACTATGGCTTGTGAAGAAGAGGACTGTGTCATTGGCATGCATATGTAAATCATGAACAGAGGTGCATAGGGAAAGTCAGTAATGGGTACAGAGAACAGGAGTGATCCAGTACCGAGCCCGGAAGGACTTCCATGGTGATAGGGAGCTCATCTAAAACTGAACCCCTTGTCGGTAACCAAATGGCTATGGTCACACCAGTAGAACAGAAACTAACATGGGGGAGACCACGGAAGAGGCCAGAAACATTTTGCTTATTAAGCAGCAAGGTGTGAGCAACCATGTCAAAGGCTTTGGTCAAGTTTATAAAAATATCTTTTGTTGATACCTGTTAAGAGCTTGCTAGTGATTCTCAGAACAGATGTGGTGGTGGACTAGCCAGCTCAGAAATGGGATTGGTAGGGAGAGGAAGTCAGTCTTTGCAAAGTTATCAGTCACCAGTCTGCAAATTTGTCATTCGAGAGATTTAGACAGGATTGAAAGCAGGGATATAGGTTTATAACTGCCCATATCTGAGGGGTTTCCATTTCTATAAAGGGGGGATAACAACCACCTTTTTCCAGGAGAACCACACCTGTACGCAGGGAGCACTTAGAGGCATAGGTTATTTATTTGACAATAGCAGGGGCAGCCATTTTACATAGAAACATAGAAACATAGATTTTGACGGCAGATAAGGACCACTTGGCCCACCCAGTCTGCCCATTTCCCTACCTAATGGATAAGCTGCAGGTCCTAGTTAACCAGCAGCCTACTTCTTCCTACCCCCACCCCCTAGAATTGCTTTAAGACTGTCCCATGCATGCTTGAATTCCACCACTGTTTTTGACTCCACAACCTCCTCCAGAAGGCTGTTCCATGCATCCACAACCCTCTCTGTGAAAAAATACTTCCTTAAATTACCTCTGAGACACCCCCCCCTTCTATCTTCAAATTGTCACAATACCATCCAAGCCTCTACCCTTGGAAGGATTCTGGGCAGTAAGATTCGTGAGGACTTCAGATTCCATTAGTGGGGTGACGACAAAAGGAGGGTGGCTAAGGGTTGGTATCTGGGCAACATGATGTTGAGGTGGGGTAGACTGGCCGCAAGGCTTGCAGGGCAGTTAGCAAAGTGGGAGTTAAAGATATCAGAAATGAGTTAACACTCATTTAAGAGGGATGTTCTCACCCTCACCTCCATGATAGGGACAGCGGGAGAAGGCACTGAGCGTGAGGCATCCTTCCCTTCCTGTATTCCGTGTGCCCGCAGGTGACAGTGCTGCAACGAGATGCGGCACCCTCCCCCCAGAGGGGTGCATCTTCTGTGCCAGTCGATCCTCCTCACCACCGGCCAGCCCTCGCAGACCCAGGCTTGTTCCCCAACCCTGGTCACCGACATCACAAGCACTAGCGCTACGCTATGCTGCACTGCGCCAATGGGCTAGCTAACAGTGAGTATTTCTGATTTGTGCATAGCTAGTGAGGACAATTTTAGAACCATGTGATGTACTTTTATGTCCTTGCTCAGCTCACCCATTGTTGACACAATGCATCAATGCAGCAGTGTCACTGGCTCAGCAGGCTGTACCCTCGCTTCTGAGGCCGGAACATCGAAAGGTTCCCCCTGGGAAGAGGCTGAAAATAGACAAAATTGCCTAGCTCTCCTTTCCAGATCAACAAAAACTAAATAAAATAAATGTTCTACTATAGAACTCAGTGACTGAAAGGGACATACACTGTATCATACACCTCTAAAAGGATACTTACCACCAGGGTGTAAATCAGGAATACCCACTGAGATTACTAACAGGCCTGTAGTGCTGGCACAATAATAGAATGTGAACCAGTTATTTAAAGAATAGTTTCTACAGGAAGAATGACTGACTTTCAGGTTCAGCACAGTTCTTCTTTAGTGGTGATATCTTTGGAAATACAAAAAAAATGGAATGCTCTGAATTTTAAATTTTGGGGAATAAGTTGTAACTGGATTTGTGATGGAAACTGGGAAATTGCATTTATTTATTCATAGCACTGTGGCACTCCAGGGGTTGGGTTATCTTTGTTACTCTTACTATATGGGCACAAGGCACTCAGTTTTGCCTTCTGATCCCTCTAGGGTTAGAGTAACTAATGGTAACCAAGCCTGATTGTGCCATAATGCTGAATTATTTTGACCCCACACCTAATATTTTATCCAACAATTAGATATCATAAAATAACGATATATTTTTCCAGTTTGTATTTTATGCCACCTAATCTCCAGTGCCATCTCTCCTCAGAACCCTCTTGCACCTCCCCCAGTCCCCACTTACCTTCTCTTGCCATTCTCCACAGAGCTTTGGCTTACCCGCTGGGTGGGGTATAGGGTGGAGGGGGGTTTACCCAAATTGAGCACAATGTCAGGTGGTGGGTAAGGAGGTGGATGGCCTGTCCAAATATACCAGGGTCCCCAGGAAGCTGGCACTGGGGCGGCTTTACATTTTCTCCCATGGGCCAGCATCTTTCCCCCTTCTGCTCAGCACCCTTTGCTGCACTGCCACCCGTGGTCAACCAGGTGGCATTACTGCAGTACAGCCAGCATCCCTCCCTCCCTGGAGGACAGCATGCTCTTGGATTCTAAATCTCCCCCTTCCAGGCCAGCCCCCAACAGCCTAGGCTGTTCCCTGAACCTAGGTTATGGGCGTTGCAAGCGATAACCCTACCAACAGCCCACCGTCCTTACGTAGCAATTTTACACATTATTTTTTTTATTTATTTATTGTATTTTTGTCCCCAGTTTTTCCCCACTCCCCCGGCCTGCACATCTTTGGTGGAGTGTGCGCATGTGGAGGAACACGCACATTATGCACTGTGGGATGCCCCACCCTACCCGTCACCGGTAGCTGCCTGCGCTGCCACCGAACCTCCATCTGACGATGATGGTGGGACTGTGGATGAGTGACCCACCCTCCCAGGAGAGGAGACCCACACTCCCCCCCCCCGCTGGCACCCCAGTGACCCGAGGTCATTCCCGAACCCGGGTTGTTGGCATAGCTCGAGGTAAGACAAGGATGTCTCAGCCCTCAGCACCACTGGGTCAGCAATTTTACACATTTTTATAGAACCGCCTCCAATTATTTTGAGAAATGTTGGCCTCCCATGACATGTATTAAAACTGTAAATTTTTTTTTTTTTTTCTATCTACAGTCTCTTCTCCAGGTTGACCGGCCCCCTTACACTGGTCCCCTTCCCAGAATCCCCTTCTACTGATCCCCTCCCCAGCATCCACCGGGACCTACCTGGATGGCACTGAGGTGTGCAGCTAGCCAGGTGCCAGGAGACCATTTTCCATTTTCTCCATCACGTCAATGCACATGCATGGAGGCACACATACATGGCGGAGTCCTGCAGCACCCGCCCTTCCATTGGTGTCTCCGACCCATTCTGCCCTCAGGCCTCCACCTGGGGGCAGTCATTCGGCAGGACGGCCAACCCACCCTCCCTGAGAGAGGAGAACTGTCCTCTGGATGCTCAATGCTCTACCTCCCCGGCCGACCCCCAGTGACCCACTGTCACCAAGAACACAGACCACTGGCATGGTAGAAGGTAAGGCAGTGATGCCTCAGCCCTCCACCCCACTGGGCCGGCTAGATAAAACTGTACATTTCTAAATCCTGCTGGAATATTCAATTTTCCTCCGTAAGAATGACTTTACTTGTCTGTTAAATAAAACATTTTAGTTTATAGTGTAGTTAAGGTTCCATGTCACCAAAAACACATGACCCGAATAATATTATATTAAATGTACATATACTGGGTCTCAAATTGTTAAATCGGTCTTCTGTGAGTCCCTTGAATGGCACAACTACTACACATCACTTTGAAGTTGTGTCACCCAAAGTATTCACAGAAGACACTCATGCATAACAACAACAAACAAGCATTTGTCAATGCCAAATGTTACTTGCTTCTATGTGCTGTTTAGGTATATGGAAGTCATTGGAGTGCAAATATTGAAAATTTGCGAACTTACGAGCATACGTAGGAACTGTGCAACGCACGCTCGTAAGACAGTCATTTTTAGGAATTTTTTCACCAAATTTTCAACATAGCCATTTTAAGACCTCTGCTCATGAACAGTGTCACTGTGATTTTCTTAATTTGTCCGTGCATCGATTTTGCACACCGACTGTGCCATTCTACGCTACATGGGCGGAAACACATTTTGGGTGAGATGTGAAAAATGACAGCTGTACTACTCATAAGAAGGTGTGGTAAAATGGCAATGTTGAAAATCTGGAGTAAAAATATTGAAATTTCGCGAACTTACGAGCCTGCATAGGAACTGCGCAATGCGCGCTCGTAAAACAGTCATTTTTTGGAATTTTGGCACCAAATTTTCAACATGGGGTTTTTGGGACCCCTTCTCATGAATGATGTCACTGTCATGGCAGTATTCAGGCCTGAAGGGTGATTTCGCAGTCACTGCGCAGTCACTGCGTGAAATCACCCTTCGGGCCCGAATAACGCCATGACAGTGACATCATTCATGAGAAGGGGTCCCAAAAACCCCATGTTGAAAATTTGGTGCAAAAATTCCCAAAAGTGCCTGAGATATGCAATAAAGTTGAAACCCCCATCTAGCCCATTATACAGCTTACCGGCATTTCCTCAGTTCGCGGTCGGCTTTGAAGAGTGCAGGCCGTGTTCAGTCCACGAGAAGATCGTCGCTTGCGAATCGGGTAAGTATGGGGTGAGGGTGGGGAGGCTGGTGTGCAGTGGATGGGTGCGGGTTGTGGGAGGAGGGTTGGGAGGCAGCTGCGGGACCGTTTCGTTTACAGGTTTAAAAAAAAAAGACGTCGTGGGATGTTTGCCATGCTGGGATGGGCTCCCAGCGTGGCACAAGGACGGGGGGGAGGCGTTCAGCCAACGGGGGATTGGGCACCCCCATCAGCCAAAGGACTGCTTGCCGCGCTGGGGTGGGCTCCCAGCGTGGCACCTACTACTGGGGGGGATGCAGCTCAGCCGACGGGGATTGGGCACCACATCGGCTATACAGTGCATGTGGGGGCGTGCACGCCTGCGTGTGTCTGGGGGAGAGCTGCACTTGAGCAGCCGATATCTTATCGGTGCTCACTGAAGCGTAGCTCCCCCTTTCAATCAGAGTGCCACTGCATTTTGAGCGGGTCAAGACAGCTGCAAACGCATTGGCTTACAGGCTGCGCCTGCCAGCACACTGACTGAATTGGAGGAGGAGGTGACACACCTCCGACATCTCCGATGATGGCACTATGTTTCTTGCACATGCGTGCAAGCAACATAAAAACATAGTCCCCCTCCCCCACTTCACCCTTCCCTCTCCTTTCTCACTTTTCTTTCATGTAAACACTTGTTTACTTGTTAACCTGGTACTTATTATTGTCCACTCTTTCTACCTATTATGCACAACATTGTTGTAACACTGCTTGTTACAGCTGCCTTACAACTGTATGTTAATGTTGATCTTGTAACTTTAATGTTTAATGTTTCACACCTATGGTAACCTCCCCCGGCCACACAGGGAGATGAGCAACTTGTTGCTCAGTGTGACATGATGCTGAAACATTTCAAAAAATAAATAAAAAAATAGTAACTATACATATAAACATACAGTATCGTGTTTTACATTCTTTACTGACAAGACACATGGTGTTCAGGCCATGTGAAACCTTAGGCAAGGAACACTCTGCAGCACCACTGAAGCAGCCTATAGCAGACACTACTAACCTAATGAACTTACTACCCAAACCTGTAATTAAACAAGAAAAGGTGCTGGCCTCACTCCAGATTTAAAATGACTAGGTCAGAATGCATGAGTAATGGTTTTCTGTGTCTTGTTCAGTAAGAAATGTTCAACAGTTTGCAATGTTTCTCTTTCAAAAGTGACGCCAATGTCAGAAAGGATGACAGGTGAAAAATGACAATAATATAAGGTGACTCACAGTCTGCCATTCCATACCCTCGGGGTTCACGTATCCAGTCTTCCCAAGAGGGCTGGCCTGGGAGTGCTACAATAGAGTGGCGTGGTGCTTCTACCTGGGGTAGTGATATGAGGTACCTGGTGACTAAAACACAAGGTTACCACCCCCAGGAAGTAAACTTAAACTGCCCACACAGTCCGCTCCCCAAGCAAGTGACACTGTAAGCAATAAATGTCACCAAACCATAAAATGCAATTTAAAACAAATGATCTGTTTGAAAGGGAGGGTATGGACAGAGCAAGGAGTAGCCAGGGATTACTGGAAGCAAGGGGCATCACTCACTTTATACTCTAAAAGCAATGCCAAACAGTTCAATACATTGAAAGTTAAAGCTGTACCCCACAATTCTGCCCACCCCCCAGCAGTCCTCGAACCCCAGATGCAGGTACATGTGAATTAATTCCCGGAAAGGCCATATGAAATACGAAGAAGACAGCAGAAGAAGGCCATTTGGTCTATCAAGTCTTCGCATATTGCAGGGTCCACAGCTTGAGCTACTGTCCCTACCTTCCCTCCCTCCTCCCACTCCTCCCATCCTCCTCCCCATGATCCTTACCTTCCTCCATGCCTACCCCAGCCTCGTTTAAAGCTGCACATTGTCTTCAACAAGATGACCTCTTCTGGCAGTGCATTCCAAGTGTCCACCACCCTCTCTGTGAAGAAGTGCTTCTTGACCTCCTTGCTAAACCTCCCAACCTCTAGCTTAAGACTGTGCCTCCCTCAAGTTATGGCTGCCACTCAGCTTAAAGAGACTCTCCTTATCAACCTTATTTATGCCTTTCATGTACTCAAATCCCAATCATGTCCCTCTCTGTCTCTCCCCTGCCTTCCAGGGAGTGCATGTTCAGTGCCCTCAACAACTCTCTCCCATGGCATTCGAGGAGAGATCTCAAATGTTGCAGTGGATACCACACTGGGGACATAGATACTGCTAGCAGGGTGGAGCTTGGTGGCGTGCTTAAACAGTGGCAAGAAAATTACTTTTAACACACACAGTTGCAGGACACAATCTTTAGACTGGTGCACACTCTGAAAAGGGGCCTCTGTTTGTAATCCGGGAGGATTTGGTAGCAAAGATGTCCTTAGTGGACCTTCTGTTTGGGTTTCTCACACTGGCACAGTCCTGCCCAAGATTTTTTCCTCCCAGTGGCAGGGTCAAACCCTGGATTTTATTCAGAGTTCTGATGCCTCACACAATACCGCTGGTACGGCAGGATAACTGGATGCTGTGCTTCCGGCTGGGATGCTGCTTTCCCAGGATGGGTGGGGGTCTCTCTCTCTCTCTCTCTACTGCTCATTTTCTTTGGCTTGTCTTGCCAAGGCTCAGGATCTGGTTGCAGGTAGGTGCTTTCTTGACCTGGAGACAAGGTAGTAGCTCTTTTCCCAGTGGGAAGAAAAGTCTGTAGGGGGTCAGGAGAACCCAGCTCCAAGTTACCTTTTAAAATGTGGTTCTGCTGAAAACTGTTTTTGTTTTCCTCTTCACAAGGCCTTTCCTCTGGAACCCCAATTCTTCTGTCTGCCAGGCTCAGCCTACATCCGGAAACCCAGTCACTGTCCTCTCGGGGACTCACACAACTGCCATGGACTTTCAAAACCAGTCTGTGATCAGCAGGCTGAAACTCAACGCCTGACTGGCCAGTCAGGTTCTATGCAGAATGTCCCTGGCTCATGTTGCTCACTGAATGGCTGAACATTCATGGGAAAAAGGAGTTGACCTCTGAACCTTTCCCAGGGGTCTCTGCGGTGCTTAATGTTCATAGAGGGAGCCATCATCTTTGTTTACATTCCCTTCTGTAACTTTGCCAGGTTGTTACCACTTTGTTAATAGTTCTGCACAGTAGTTTTTGTCATCCCCTGGCCTCAATTGCCATCCTGGGGCTAGAATTATGTTTATTTTATTGGGCACTCAGCCCAGTTTAGAGTCAATAGCAGTTTCTCGGGAGGCAGCCTTCTGCACCACTCTCCCTTTGTTGCAAGCATGTGCACCACTGTTTTTGTTTTTTTATTCCTGTCTCTGGCTGGCCTGGTGGTGCTGAGAATGCCACACCCGGCGACCTGAGTTCGGGAACGGACTCGGTCCAGCCGGGGTTGGCACGGGAGAGGAAGAATTGAGTGTCCAACGACGCTCTCCTTCCTCTGGGGTAGGTTGGGGACATGTACCGCTTTGTAGCGGTGCCTGGCAGAGGCCAGCCACACTACAGTGGCAGGGGTAGCATGGAGGGGAGTGTGGCAGGCATCAGCACTCCATGCTCTGATGCTACTGCATGTCTAGCTCCCAAATTGGAACAACATGGTGGAAAATTGTGGGGGGTGATCTTCGCGGCTGATGACCATGCCCTGCACCCCCAGAGCTGAGAGGGGCAGTTAACCAGGGTACAGAGAGATGAAAGGCCAGCCCTGTGTGTGTGGGTTTGTGTGGTCCACCTGTACGACTGGCTCCAGGGGTGCTGGCGCTAGCGGCCGTAGATCATGAGGGCCGCTCCATGAGGAGAAGGATAAATAGAAATATAAAAAAAAAAGATTCCTGTCCCTGATGCTTTCCCTGGGGATGAGAAACCTTTGTCCTTGTGCCTGATGGTATGATCGCTGCTTGGTCCTGACTCCACTGCCTACCCTGGAGCCGGGCTAGCCATTTATTGTGGGCATACTGTCCGATTTCAGGTATGGAGCCCCTGCTCTGTTTTTGGTGCATACTGTGCATGCAGCAGCCGACACTGCTGCCACGCTCTTCTTGAAGTCCCGCTCCATGGTCCTCTTTGGCTCCTGGGCTGGGAAAACAAAACAGTGCTCCTCCTTCCTTCCTCTGCCCTCTGCCTTGACCCCAGGAACACTGGGGAAGGCCCAAGGCCAGAGGGTGCCAAGCGGCAATGGCCATGGTGTTGAACAGTGGAGCCCTAGTTAAAATCCCTCCAGGGCTCTTGGTTGCAGACATGACTGCCTGCCCGTCCCCCCTTCACAGTCCAGGAGGCCACATGGTGAAGACAATGGGATGGGGGGAATGAGGAGACGCTGCAGATAAGCTCCAGATTTGTGGGGGGCTTACAATAATAATGGTTTAGTGACCATACAGTACCCATTCATTGCAACATTCTTTAGACATGATTGCCTGGAGTAGTATTCTGCTGCAGTGAGTAATAATAAAACATTCAGTGACCTGCCTTATACCACACATGATACACAACTGCAAAACATCCATGAATATTAAAAATTAAAAAATGCAGTCTCATTCACTAGTGTGTGCATGACCTGAACAGCTGACACGCTGACATGCTGAAGTACCAACGTCTTCATCAGAGCATTATGACTGCCACAGTGTATAACAGGCAGATGAGATAAAGTCAGGGGGGCCAAAGATCATGTTTTCATGCAAAAGTCCTCATTAATAAAAAATGAGGGGCATAAATACAGAAAATGTATGTAATACTAGTTAAAGCATATCTGAATATCATATTTTAAAAATGTTTCAGATGTCTGGAAGAATGCTTTAAATGAGCATTGCTGTCAAAGGAGTAGACATTAAGACAGGCACAAGTAATAAAGCTAACATCTTTATTATTTGGTAGGAGTTCCCTACCCCTATCTCTCCCCCCCCCCAGCATTGATGAGTAATATTCTCTGATAGCCTGGCAGTTAAGGTGCTCTCTATCCACTCGGGGTATCAGGGTTAATCTCCTGAGCCCTGATTCTAGTTTGCGAGTGGCACTGGTAGGCGGTACAGAGACTGACTGAATGGATCCATGTTCTCCAGGAAGGAGTTTCTACTTCATTCACATACAGTAACTGCTCTCACCTCTAGGCCCAGGAAAATGAGGGAGTTATTCTGCAATGAAGAATCCTTATCATAGACAGGGCCTGTTGGTGGAAGGGTGTGGGAACACCAACACAAGGCCCCTGCCACGGTGTCAGGAGATTTATGTTGCTTAGGCTTGTGCTCCATTCCTGGCCTGGATTCTGGGGTTGCTTGATCCTGGAGCTTCCCTAGGTCTACTGTCCAACAGTGCAGGGATCAACACCCCAGCTATGATTTATGGTGACTACGTTTCAGCAGCATGAAGCAACAGAAGGGTCAGAAAGCTATCTCTCCTTCAAGTCCTTGCAAAATGGAAATGCTTTTGGGAGGAGGGTCTCTGGATCATCCATCACAGTGGGTAAGAATGAGAGGTAGATGGGAGGTATTGAATGAGGAAGATTTGAAAAATGGGTGAGTGATATCAGAAAAATGGGGTTTAATCCAAGACTTTCAATAAGTGCAGGTAAATATTCAAAATGGTACAGAAAAAAAAACAGTGCTATCCATCACGATCAAGAACATGGTTTGCAGAATTCGGCAAGATATTGCAGAATTCTGCAGGATTTTGCAAAATTCTGCAGGATTTTGTAGAATTCCACAGTAAACAGTGCAGTATATTATAATGCCGTGTATCAAAGTACAGCAAAAATATAAACACTCTTGGACCACAAAATGTAGCTGCAAAGTAATTTATTCATCACATAACATAGAAACATAGAATTTGATGGCAGATAAGGACCGCTTCGCCCACCTAGTCTGCCCATTTTCCTACCTAACGGATAAGCTGCAGATCCTAGTTAACCAATAGCCTACTTCCTCCTACCCCCCCCCACTAGGACTGCCTTATGTCTGTCCCATGCATTATAGAATTCCCCCACTGTTCTTGACTCCACCACCTCCTCAGGAAGGCTATTCCATGCATCCACAACCCTCTCCGTGAAAAAATACTTACTCACATTACCTCTGAGCCATCCCCCTCTATCTTCAAATTGTGCCCCCTTCTTCTTACACATCTCTTTTTCTGAAAGATACTACCCTCTTGGACTTTGTTGATTCCCTTGAGGTACTTGAAAGTTTCTATCATGTCCCCCCTCTCCCTCCTTCCCTCAAGGCTATACATATTAAGCTCCTTAAGTCTCTCTTCCTATGTCTTCTGGTGCAGACCCTGCACTATTTTGGTTGCCCTCCACTGGACAGCCTCCACTCTGTCTATGTCTTTGCGGAGATGGAGTCTCCAGAACTGCACACAGTACTCCAGATGGGGTCTCACCAACTGTCTGTACAGAGGGATAACAACTTCCTGTTTTCTACTGTTGATGCCTCTCCCTATGCATCCTAGTATCCCCCCAGCCTTCCTTACTGCCTTCTCACATTGCTTGCCCACCTTTAGGCCATCAGATATAATTACCCCCAGGTCCCTTTCCATTTTTATTCTTGTCAGTATCTCACCCCCCATTGTGTACTCTTCTCCTGGGTTTTTGTTTCCCAGGTGCATTACCTTGCACTTCTTTGCATTGAATCTAAGCTGCCATACATTTGGCCATTCCTCCAACCTTGCCAAGTCCCTTCTTATCCTTTCCACTCCATCTTGTGTACCAACCCTGTTGCAGATCTTTGTGTCGTCTGCAAAGAGACATACTTTTCCTTCCAGTTCCTCTGCAATGTCACTTATAAAGACATTAAAAAGGACCAGTCCCAGTACTGAACTGGGTGGTACCCCACTAGTAACCCTCGTTTCTTCACTGTGGACTCTGTTTACTACTACCATTTGCATCCTGTTGTCCAGCCAATTTTTCATTCAGGCTACCACCTTGGGACCTACTCCAAGGCTGACTAACTTGTTTATTTATCCTTTGTGTGGGACTGTATCAAATGCCTTGCTAAAAATCTAGGTAGGCCATGTCCACAGCCCCTCCCTGGTCTACTACTTTGGTCACCCAGTCAAAGAAATCGATCAGATTCATCTGACACAATCTTCCCGATGTGAATCCATGCTGCCTTGGGTCTTGTGCCCCACTGGCCTCTAGGTACTCAACAGTTCTTTCCTTCAGAAGTGATTCCATCATTTTCCCTACCACTGAGGTCAAATTAACTGGTCTGTAGTTTCCTGCCTCTGCCCTGCTCCCACTTTTGTGAAGAGGAATCACATCTGCCCTCCTCCAGTCCTCAGATACCACCCCATCCTCCCATGATTTGTTAAACAGAGTAGTCAGCGGTGTCACTAGTTCTACCCTTAGTTCTTTTAGGATTCTTGGGTGAATCCTATCAGGCCTCGTTGCTTTGTCCACCTTCAGTTTTAATAGTTCTTGCAGAACCCTTTCTTCTGTAAATGGACTGGTATTGACCCCTGTCTCCAGAGTGTTTCTCTTGTTTGGTTTAGGTACCTCCCCCTCATCGTCCTTTGTGAATACTGAGCAGAAATATTCATTCAGTATCCCTGCTTTTTCACTGTCATCCTCTGCCCATATTCCTTCCCCTTTATTAAGCTTTGGTATCCTTCCCTTGGTCTTTCTTCGCTCCCTAATGTACCTATAAAAGGTCTTATCCCCCTTCTTAACAGAGTTGGCTATCCTTTCCTCGGTTTGGGCCTTTGCTATTCTGACTGTCTTCCCTGCCTCTTTCTGCTTTAACTGATAAAGTTCTCTGTCCTACTCCTTCTGTGTTTCCTTATATTTCCTGAATGCTATCCTATTCTCCTTAACCTTCCCTGCCACCTCTTTTGAGAACCATAGCAGTTTTTTCCTTCGCTGTGTTTTGTTGATTTGCTTCACACAAAGGCTTGTTGCCTCTGTGATGGCTGTTTTGATTACTCTCCATTGTTCCTCCACCCCTCCATCTTGCCTGTTTGCTGGTGCTTTTCTAGGGCACTCTCTCATTTTCCCAAAGTCAGCCCTCCTAAAGTCCAATACTTTTGCTTTTGTATGGCTTGACTCTATGGCTGTGTTTATCATGAACCACACTGTTTGGTGGTCGCTTGTTCCCAGATGGCTACCCGCTTCTATATCTGAGAGTCTTTCTCCATGCCCGTTTGAGAGTACCAGGTCTGATTGCTCCCTAAGTGAAAAAAAGGTAGCAGGCTTCACTCAAACACCACATACATAAGCCCTAATGCTTCAAGAGTAAACCTCTTCCTCAGGGGGTACCGTTGACATGCTTACATTATTTTGCTGTGCTTTGCAGGATCTTAGTTTTGTAAGCATCTGATTCTGGTGGAGTGTACTTTGATTTCTCCAGCAAAGGCCATTTATTACTTTTATCATGCAGGAATCTACATTTTTAACACACTGCTTGATCCTGGCGGACGTCTCTATAGTATTATTTAAAAAAGGAAAAAGATTGGGTGGACTTTCAGTGAGATGTGTCCAAGTTCTGCATACCACTGTTTTCAATACTTGACTTACATTTGTGTAAACTGAGAGTGCTAGAGCATCTATCAGGCATTCTAACAGATCTGTTCAAATCTTGTCTTCATCAAAGATTCATCTGTGGCACAAAATGGCACAAATACAATTTGAGTAACTTTTAATGTAAATTGCTAAAAATCATGACTTTTGTCACAAATGGACAGATCTTTTGAAAATATCTGCAATGGAGGTTGAATGCAAATTGACAGATGCAGAGGAGACACAGCATACCTTTGCATCTGTGTCCACCTGCTTTCAAATGATGTCTCTATGTATCTGGAAATCATGTCCCAGATTCTCAGACATGTCAGACACTAGACATAGAAATATGATCTGCCTACATCTGTGGCCAACCAAATCCTTTATGTCTATTTACAAAGAAAAGTAACAATTTACAATTTCAGTGAAAATATAGAACACAAATAGGGATATGCAGCATTTTTTGACAGAAATTCTTTTTTTGGGAATACAACTGTGTCCAAACCTTGGATGCGGTTAGATCAGATAATACATTGCCTAACAGTGTGGCCGGAAGTTAGTGTTTAAAAATATGAATGGACAGAACTAAAAAGGGTCTGTTTGAAAACATGCCCCTTTTCCATTTTACAGAGAACAAAATATACTGTACACCTGAAGAGATGGGAAACTTTAAGCAATGTGTTGTTGGTAAGATGTCTTAATCTCACAGACAGCACACTGCTGGATTTAAAAAAAAATGGGCTAGTGTTCTTTCTTCACTCTGTTTTGCATTAAAATGGTTCTTTTCTGTGTTGTCTTTTTCATTAAGCATTGTGAAGCTGTTATAAGGAGCACTGGTTATTTTCACTGTTGAAAAATGTTGCAATTTTCACTCAGTGTGACAATTGTAAAAAAAAAAAACACAAATTGGTAAAAATCCAGCCAGCATTCACAGTAGACTTAAATTGCAAAGCACAAACATAAATTTGCACAATTCCTTCTGATTAGTGTCATGCATCAAACACAGTTTGCACAGAAATATAGTTTTACTGTAGCAGCCCCTTTGTTATCCAGCAATGACTAACTACTCAGTATTGGAACCTTAAAGAGTTAGGGTGGGATATTCAAAAGGGTTGCGCCAGCGCAAGTCCGAAAATGTGCTATTCTGCGATATTCAGTGGGAGGCAGTTGCGCCACTGAAAACATGCTGAGCAACAGCGCAATGCAAATGAAGTCATGCACAACCGAAGGGGGTGGATCCATGCATAAAGTGCGCAATGCAATATTCAAAGGCTTGCGCAATGTGCAACAGTGGATCAGCCGGAAGTTGCGCCACGGAGGAAATGAGCCAAAATAAAAAGGCTCAAGGAAGAGGCGCAAGAACGCGACAGGGAATGCACATGTGAGGCTTTCACACAGAGCAGGCCACAGCAGCAACCAGTGCAGGCCAGGGTGTAGTCAAGACAGAATAGGGGCAGCTGAAGGTGTGTGGGGCCACAGAGTTCAGAGGCCAAGAGGTACCCCTGTGCAGTGAGGTAGCAGCCAGGACAGCAGGAGGAAACAGAACAACAACAGCCGGGTGGGGGAAACAAGCCAGGGAGATGGATAGTGCCAGCTTCCACATGGAAGCTGTAATGAGGGGGTGAGAAGGCATGCTGCAGGGGGATGTGGCCGTGGAGGCCAGTCGGCGTGCCTCAACAGGCAGTACTGCGTCGCATCAGCTTTGAGCTGTATTCAGACATCAAGATTGTGGGCCGGTACCGCCTGAACAGGGCAATACTGAGGCGGCTCTGTGAGCTGTGCAGTGATGTGATGCAGGCACCCTCACGACGGAGTCACGCTCTGTCAGTGGAGACAAAGGTAACAGCCTGCATGTGCTTGCTCGCCACGAGTACCTTCCAGAGGCCAACAGGGGACACCACAGGCATAACACAGTCAGCCACATCACTCATCCTCACGTAATTCCTCAGCGCACTGCTGCCACATGCTGCAGAGTACATCCATTTCCCCAGCACCACGGCAGAGCGTACAGCAAACATACAGGAGTTCCACAGGGTAGTACGTGTGCCTGGTGTGCTAGGGGCAATAGACTGCACCCATGTGGCCATTCGCACACCACCTGGCCCCGATGGGGCTGCATATCGCAATCAGAAGGGGTTCTCCAGTGTCAACTGCCAGGTGGTGTGTGATGCCAGTGGGCACATCATCAATGTCTGTGCCACGCACCCTGGTGGAGCACACGATTCATTCATATGGTACCAGTCTGCACTGTGCCATCGATTTGAGAGTGGGGACATCCCCACAGGACATCTAGTGGGTGAGTATGCATGTAGGATTGGCAAAGTTGGGGCAAGGGTGGGTAAGCCACAGGTGCCATGGGAGTGGCACACAGGGTTAGGGGCAATATGAGCCTGAACATGACACTAACCTCCACTATCTCCACACAGGTGACAGTGGATACCCATTCCATCCCTGGCTGCTCACACCCTACCGGCGCCCCACGACCCCATCGCAGCAACGCTTCAATGAGGCACATGCCGCCACACGCAACATCATCGAGCGGGTGTTTGGGATGCTGAAGGCACGCTTCCGATGCCTAGACACCTCCGGCGGTGCCCTACAGTACAGCCCCTCAAAGGCCTGTGGGATATTCCTGGCCTGTTGTATCCTGCACAACATGGCCAAAGACTGTGGGATAGCCGTACAGGTCGAGGAGGGGGACAGCGATGGGGATACTGGTGACGCCGGTGATGATGGGGATGAGCAGCCCCCCCTTGGACGGCATGACCCCCGACTGATCCGGCTGGCCCAGCTGCACCAGGACACCATCACAGAGGAGCACTTTGCACAACACAGGTAAGTCATGGGGCCATGTGCAACCAACACTGTCCAGGGTGCAACCCACATACATACAAGGTAACACACCAGGGGTGCATGACGGCGAGGGGAGTGGAAGGGTACAGGAGCACAAACACACAACCAGGGAGGGGTGAACAGTCACACGCCACATGGACAGACACACACACACACACCAGGCACAAAGTGCACTGGGGCAGGTGCACAGCACAGCAGGAACAGACATGTGAAACACACATGTCCACAGGCCACCTCCACCACCTGTACTATCCATGTATGTGTGTCAGATGCTGGGCACCCTTGCACCTTGGTGTACAGTGCAATGCAGGCATCATCATGCACACGCACCTGTGGACAGCAGTCGGGAGGGTGTGCAGGTGGTCCGTGTGTCAGCATGTTGGGCAGGGCACCCACTGGTGCACTGCCCACCATGACACACATTGCACACAGGGCAGCACCAGACAGGGCCCGCACTGGGAGACAGGTCAGTCATGTGGCACTGTGCCACGGCCACCTCGGATGCATGGGCGGCCCGGCCGAGACCCAGCAGCACTGGCAGGCTGAGCATGGGCCATTTGTGGTGGAACCGATGGACCACCAGGGGTCCCACTGCACGAGTGCGACCTTGTCCACACAGGGGTCTGCAGCATACCGAACATACCTGCACCAGGGGTGCTCTGGATGGCCACAGCAGAACCTGGCGTCGACAGGCTGGGTGTCGCACGAAGCCGGGAATGGGGAGTGGATAGTGTACTGCGCGGCGTGCGTGGCACAGGGGCACCTGACTGTGTGCTCAATGTGGCCACGACAGCGACCAATGCCTGAGTCTGCCTGTCAATGACGGCGGTCACATCCATCTGCAATTGGACAATCTCTGCAAGGATCATCGCGTTGTCCCTGCTGTGCCGCTCCACAGCCACACACAGTGCCTCCATGGATGTTGCAACCCGCATCTGCTGCTGTACTGATGCCCACAGCAGGCGGGTGTGCTCGTCAAATGGGTCGTCTGCCACATCGGCAACCTGTCCCTCAGGGTATGGAAGGGCCTGATGATCAACACCCCTTGAGGGTGGGCGCTGCTCACCAGGACCAGGTATGGGCAAGTCAACAGGCGGTGTACATACGCCACCGCTGAACCCTGTACCCCCAGACCCGGTGGGTGACTGCTGCTGCTGCCCCTCCACCTGCTGTGCCCAAGGGACCAGTCGTTCCACTGCTGTGTCCGCAACAGTGCCAGTGACCTGTACAGCCACCGGTGCTGCCCCACCGGTGCTGACAGGCACAGCCTGGGACTGTGCTGACATGCTGGCACACACGTTGGAACCAGCTAGGTCCATGGGCGTGAGCTGTCCTGCTGTGTGTCCATTATGTGACACACACGTGTCAATGCCCATAGTGGTTGTTGCATCATCAATGGTGCAGGTTCGTGCCACAGCCACAGTGTGCTGGCATGCTTGCATGCCAGACCGCTGAGACACAGGAAGGGCACCCCCCACACCTGTCTCACCAACATCGGAGATGGCAGCCAGGCGTGCACACTGGTGCAAAGCACGCCGGCTACCAGCAGAGGTGGATGGACCCTCCTCCAACTCCGGCTGGATGTCCACAGTGGACGGGCCCTCCACCACTGTCCCCTGCAGACGCACAGGATCTGTAACAGAAAGTGAGAACATGTTAGTGCATGTGATCCACCTTCTCCCCTGACCATGTCATACCATGCAGTGATGGGCTACCACCTGTCTGGAAGCCACCTCCCGGAACGCCCTCGATGGCACTGCGCTGCATGAATGCAGCAAGATGGTCCTCCGCTGGGGTCAGCTGCACCACCTCCGGCTGTCCCCCGCCTGTAGCAGCGCGTGCCGCCCTGAGGGCTGCCACCTTCTCCTTCACCCTCCTCCTGTCAGTCCCCATCTTCTTTTTTACATTCCTGCATGGAGCGCTGGTGGCTTCCGTGCAGCTTTATGGCATGAGCCACCCCCTCCCACGCAGCAGCACGGGCCTGAGGGGTGCCCTGCCGTCCACTGAGTAGTGGCTCTTCCTCCAGTTAGGCCTCGAAGAGTGCCTCTGTCTCGGCTTTCATGAAGTTGGGCCTCCTCTTCTGCCCACCATCCTCCTCCTCACCCATTCCTGGCTTGGCCATGTCACAGTCTGTATGGGTTAAAGTGGACACCTGTGACTGTGCAGTATACAGCAATACCCTAAAACCATAGTCCAGAACATCACACAGCATGCAACTCACCTATCACCTGCAGTAACCGAATATGGCCACTGCAGATCAATGTCGCACATTTATAGCGCAATGCATGCAAATTAGGGAGTGGAGCAACTTTAATGAGATGCAAATCGTGCCGCTGTGCCATTGAATGGCTGATCAGATGATTTGCATATGACAACTGAATATTGCGCTGTTGCGCTTTGCGCAATACGGTTGAGCCGGCTGAGCCAATGGCGCAGTTCTGTGACTGCGTAGTACACCGCACTGTGCATGCCCAGGTAGCTTACGCAGGCATCTGCCATGCTGATGATGTGCTGTGCGCGATCGGCAATTCAGGACACGGCCACCATTGTGCCAGTGGCGCTACAGCACTGGTCACCACATGGCGCTGTGGTACAACTGCGCAATAGTCCACTGTGGCAATGGCACGCAGGTGACTAATCGCGCTGGATGTGTAGACATCCGATGGCGCTGTGCGTGGCCTTGCGCCAGAGACCCATGACCTTGTGCCCGACCTTTGCCCCCTTGGCACTGTACGTATGGCATGTCTGCAGCTCTATCGTGCTGTTCGCTAACAGCACGATAGGAACCAACGGTGCTGTACGAACAGCGTGATAGGGACTGACGGAGTTGTATTGCACAACATTTCCACGTGGGGTTGCCGCGCTGCGGAGCGCCATACTGCCTACTATAAACCTGCAGGGATGGCACGAAGGAGAGCTCCACAGTGGAGTGCATTGGAGGTGGCCAACCTGGTGGCTGTGGTGGAGCCTCACCATGGGCCACTGTTTGGGGAGGAACCCCTAAACATGGCCCGCACCCATGTGTGGCAGCAGGTGGCCACCGATCTTGAGCAGGCCACTGGGCAGCGGAGAACACCGGAGCAGTGCGGGCACCGGTACAGTGACCTGCGCAGGAGGGAGCAGGCACTGCTGGTGCACCTCAGGTCACATGCCAGGAGGGGCGTTGTGCCTAGGCCAGGTGGGTAAGCCGTCTATGCACCTGTATTGTCCGCATGGGTAACACTGTGTAATGTGACCAGCGCATGGGGGAGGGTTGGTCTATGGTTGGCTGTGACGGTGTTTGCAGGTGTGTGATGTATGGGTCTGGCTGTGTGGGCAGGCACACTCATTGGGGCAGGGGGCTGTCTGCTTTGGGATCTCACTGATGTGTTTCTCAACTTTTGTTTCCCACAGGCATGGAGGAGCGGAGGTGGGCCCGGGATGAGGCTCAGAGAGGCATTGCGGAGGTGGCTGGCCGAGGTGGCGGTGGTGTTGGGCCACAACAGCAGCAGTCGCAGCAGCGGCTTGATGAGGGTGTGTCATTACATCATGGATGCTATTGTGTGCTGTGGGGGGGAGGGCATGGCCACCATCCATGGACAACACTGCCATGCACACGACGTGTGACAGTCAGCACTGTCCAGTGGCACTGCATGTCTGTGAGTGCGTCACTGGTGGTCCATGCATGCACTGGGCACATGGCTGTGGCACTAACTTCTCACCATGTAGCCACGTCACTGGACAGCCTTGGTTGTGCTGTGCTGGTCATGGGTGGGGTGTGTGTGCAGTGGCACACATGGCTGTTGCTGCCTGGTTGAGCTTGTTTTGTGCACGGTCACTGTGGGTGGGTGCAGTCCATCACAGGGGCGGGGTACTTGGCTGTATGCCATGCATGTTGGGTGGGCTTCAGGGTTGTGGACAGTCACAGTCATTGATTCTGTTCCCTTGCCCTAGGTGTCCGGGTCCTGCGCAGGATTGAGCAGGCTGTCCACCGCCTGCTGGAGGTGTCTCCGGAGTCCCTGTCCATTCTGCGGGAGATGCACCAGAGGGGAGTGAGACAACGGAGGAGGCCACGGGACCAGAGGCAGCCTGATGCTGTGCAGCCTGGAGGGCAGTAGCTGCCCCACACCTACCCCCTTTACCCTTCCCTCACACCCTGCCTTCCCTCACCCAGTTCTTCACCCCTGCCCCTTACCCACCCCTACCTTGTACCCGTACCCCACCCCTTTCTTGTATATATCTATCTGTATATAGTTTATTGTTGTGTGTTCCTGTTGATGTTCTTTTATAAATCTATTTTGATATGAATACTGTGGTGGTCTCTGATTTGCAGCTGGCTGTGGGTGCTCAGTTGCAGTGGTGTGCATGGCATCTGGGGTGGTATTGTTCTGGGATTGTGTGTGTGTGTGTGTGCGTGGGGGGGTGTCCCTGGTGTGGTAGTGGCTTTCAGCCGGTCTGGCCGTGTGCTGCCACACACCACTGGGTGCTCCTGGTGGGTCTGGCTTGTATGGTTCTGTGGTACACGCGGTTGCATTGTGCCAGGGGGGCATGGGGATTCCTGCAGTGACGGTCATAGTCACCGCCTCATGGGGTGGTGTCTTGGGGTTCCAGTGCAGGGTGTGCTGTGCACAGGGGGGCTGTTGTACACTTGGGTTGTCCAGCCCCTTTGTGTGGCAGTCTCAGCTTGCCAGTGGGTGTGCTGGGGCACCATGGCCCAGCTGTGCTTTGTTGGCTTGTCCCCATGGGCCGGTGGATATTCCGTCCCTCCACCAGTGATGCTGTGCTTCGGGTGTAGGGGTGTATTGTTAGTTCTGCAGTGTGTTCCTGTGCCCATCTGTGGCATGGGTGGTGGGCCCCTGCCTACCTCCCTGGTTGTGCAGTTCCATTGCTCTGCTGCTGGGGGCTCTCTGCTGCGCTTATGCCTCTGGACTGCTCAGCTGGGCTGGCCTTGTTGCGCTATGGCACATCATGTGTGCTCAGCTTCCCTTTCCTGGTTGTGCTATAGCGCAGGTTGTGCGATATTCAGACGTTGGTTGGTTGCGCAATTTGACTTGCTCCATGTTTGAATATCACGTCTGTTGCGCATGTGCGCAATTGACTTGTGCTTGCTTCTGCTATTGCGCACATTTTGGGTGCAGTTTGAATATCTGGCCCTTAGTGTACTGCCTGAAACTGATATTACCTTTAAGACTTCTTATATCTTAAGTATTTTGTTCTTTTCCATTTTGCTAATTCAATGATTTCTACCTGAAAATACCTAAAGCGATGTGTGGAACAGTAAGTAAACAAGTTTATTGTGTAGCCCTTAGGCTATTTCAATTTAAAAACAGTAAAACACAAATATAAATTATGGGATACAAGGGAAAAGGAGGCACAGTGACAGTCAAACATGGTATTGCACAGAGAATAAAGTTAAATAATATACCAGAAACTGGTCTGTCATCAAAAATGCATACAGTTACAGACGTACTTTTTTCACTTTTCCAATTGCATTAAATAATTTGCTAATCTCTCTATAGTTAGAACATCAGCAGTATGCAAAATTATAGTTGTTAGAGTCATTCTATCTACTTGATACATAATATGATTAAAATCATGAAGCCAATACAATCTTTCTTTTGTATAATACATACAGTACCACATCGCATGAATTAAATCCTCCTTACCACCAGCAGAACAGTCACAAGTATCTGAAATATGTGTTTCTTTATTATATCTTTGTAAAGAACATTGTTGGGTAATTGCTCAAATTTATATTTAAAAAAAATGTGGTCCTTAGGTTACTATCAATCAGAATGTCTAAATATGGTTTGTAGCCAAAGAAAAAAATATTTTTACTGAAACTTCTAGAATAATGGGATGCAGCAACACACCTTAAATCCTCACAGTTCCAATAACTTGTTACTCTTTTAGTAATATAGTTCATGTATTTGAGGCTTAATGTAATTCCTTTATCAACCATTTTCTTCAAGTTTAATAAAGTATACTTATCAAAAAGCAATATAAGAATGGTATCCCAGATTGAACCAAAACTCCTTTCCAGAGAAACATTGCTTTATCACCGTGTCTTCAGATGTTCTGGAGATCTTAATCCAGTAATTCAACTTTCTAATATCAATTTTTGCCTTTAGGTTAGTAAGGCCTAGTTCAGTTCATAAATAAGCAGAAGGGCAAGAATGCCCAAGTCTTAAAATGCTCCTTAAGCTTTTATAGAAGGGGGACTTTAAGCAAATAAGTTTATTATCTTTCAGGTCCCAAATCTCAGCACCATATAATAGTTGGGCTTCTAATTTTGCCTGTATAACTTGAAGAAAAGGTTTGACTGTCCACCCACCATACTTATAATTAAATCGGTTCAATGCTCCAATAGTTTTCTTATGTTTCTCTAGCACAGCCTTATATAAGGAGTTCCAGGTGCCACTAGCATGGAACTCTATCCCCAGGTAGATATAACATGATGCTACCTCCACATTTTGCCCTTCCACTTTCCAGGTGCTGGATAAGTTGTTATCCTCAAAGATAACCACTTTTGGGTTGTTGTTTTTTTTAGTTAATTTTCAGCTTTGACACTGAAGACTGTTGTTGGATATAATTTAACTTGCCTTGCAGTCCTTGCTTAGTTAAAGAAAATAAAACAATGGCATCTGCATAGGCGAGTAGAGGACACGTGGAAGCTAAGAACTTAGGAGAATCAGAACAGAGGCACTCAGCATTATTTAACATTTTGTCAACATACAAAGAGAAAAGGACTGGGGCTGGGACACATCCATGGTGCACACCTTTATTTATGTTAAAAGGGGAAGATAATTTACCCCCTTTTCCTATACTAACTTTTGCCCAAGTATTATGATAAAGTCTTGCTAATAAATGTACCAAGTTATCCTCTGTGTGGAGCAGTACTCTACCTGAAGGCCTACTGACAGTAGCCAGTTCCCTATTTTTTTTAAACTCAGCTGCATTGAAAGATGGAGTGCATACACTGACATTGTCGCTGCTATCAGTAGGTTACAGTGACATAAACCCATCACCACTATGACTAGAGTTATATCTCTTCATGACATTGTAGCTCGATGGAGCGCTCCCGACCAGTTGCATTCATTTCCATTGCACATGAGATGCTCATCTGTGAAGAGTGTCTCACGTGCAGCTGCCATGGAAATGGGCAGATTCTTGGTTCGGAGCTCTCATACATTAAGAATGCGTGTGAGACCACTCTTAACAACCGTAAGAGTGGTCTCTTCGGCAGTATTAATGTACAGTAACTAGTTCTTTTCCTCCTCATACATTATCAACCCTATGACTCAGCAGTTAGTGACATCACAGCTGACAGGAAGAGCCAGACACCTGCTGCCAGACTGGTCTCTTTTGATATCACAATAAGTGAGGTCAAAATGCTGATGGTAGGCGAGGTACGAAAGTCCTGGGTAAAGCATTCCTCTTTACAAGACACCTAATGCTTTCTGGTAGAAAACCTGATGAGCACATAGAAAAAGAAAAATACCTCAGAAATCAAAAGTGTTTACTGACTCCTTTTAAAAATTAACAAAATGTTCTGCCTGCTGTGTTTAACTCTACCTGCTCTTTAACCTATGCCATTTAATTTACACGGCATCATGCCCTAGCAATGACAATTTGTGTTTCATAAAAGCAGGATTGCTCAGACTTCCCATAGAGCAGGGCCAATGTTCTTTTGCACTGCGGTTATCTTTCCACGTCGCTCAGTCCCTTCACATTCTGATGATGTCATTTTTGTGATTAATTAGACTCATTTATTCCCCAGCTATTTATAAACCTATAAAGCAATGAATGAAATAAAAACAATTATAGTGCCAGAATTCATTTCTAATACCATGAAGTTCAATGTCTCTGTTTTTTTTTTCTTTTTAGTGGAGGAAAACTGTGCTGGCAGGACATCATACTATTTCCAATGCATGGAATACGGCTCTAGCCAACTAGGGCAGAGGCGGCAGTGTCAACGCACATATTATTGGCAGACACCAACATTATTTCTCAAAATAAAGACAATTTAATTGCAAATACACTTCAAAAGTAAAAGTAACACAAAGTTCATTCTTGCACCTTTTGGGAGTTTCAAATTATATTTAATGGAACACTGTCAATCCTATTTGCATCATGTTATTTCTAGTTAAACCCCCACATTTTATGACTGCTTACCTTCTCTAAAACTCATTGAAGCTGTTGGTTGTTTGATCTGCTTCCTTTCTTAAAATAACAAATGTATGAGAATGGTGCAGTTATACCCAACCTTGTTTTGCTTTACATACTTGATCTACTCTTACTGCATAATTCCTGAACTTTAGGAACGCCCCAAAAAGTGCAGCCACCCATAATGCAATAGTCTCCTCTCCTGCCACAGCATAATGAGTGGCTACATTGTGTTAGGGGTGTTCCCAAGTCCAGTAAAGTTGCAGTGGAAGTTCATCAAAGAATGTAAGCATACACATTTTTGTATGGTAACACCAGTATGGTAGGCAGTCTGCTTTTACTTTTAAAAGGAAAAAAAGGAATGTGAATCCAGCTACCAGCTACTTCCACAATGTCTACAGACACATCTCTCACTGTGCCAAACTAACCTCCAAATTCTGGTTTGGGTGGCTCCCCTTCTATCTCTCATCCTTTCTCTCCACTCCACCTCCCCCCACCCACTCTGTCATATCAAATGACGCCCACACCTTGACGATCCCTCGCCACTCCAGCCTCATTGGTCAGACTGATTTTGCCCATCGTTTCCCTAAAATCTGGAATTCCCTCTCACCTGAAATACGATACTCCTCCTCCAACTACTCCCTTACCGCTGCCTTAGACAATTACCTTTCCCTCAGCTGTTCCTCCTTTAACCCACCTTAATACTTATCCCCAGTTTCTGCTTTCCTACCATGCCCCCCCGGCAGGGTTCTCAACATCCTGAAGGGGGAATCAGGAAATGGCTTCCCCTTCTCCTCAAATTCAGATCTTGCCTCCCCCCCCCCATTCTCCACCTGCCCTACTGGGTCACCAGTGTGCACAACCTAACCCAATCCTTTTTACTCCAACAGCACTTGGCACTACTTCGAGCCTGCTCCTGGTACAATCATGCACTATAAATGGTTCTATCGCATTATTACTGTTTTGTACGTTCATATGTTCTTTTGTATGATTTTGGATATGTATTATAATTTACCCAATGTTCCACTACTGTTTATTGTATAATACCTTGTGTTCCAACTGTTGCACAATATTACAATGTTGTATTGTTTGTACTACCCACATACTATTGTAACTGATCATCCTTCGCAACCCAATGTAACCCTTCCCCCAGTTCACACCGTGAGATGAGCAACTTGTTTTTCAGTGTGCCCTCCTGGTGAAACATTTCAATAAATAAATAAATAACACAGAATGAGAGCAATCATAACTTGTGCTGTTTAATCTAGGGGCAAATTGAGACTTGCGGAGGTTGATAGTGACCCTTTAAGCTCCTTGACTGTCCCTGTGTGCTCTTAGGTGTTCACATCCAATAAAGATACAACAGGCTAGTTTATTATTTTGGTTTGATATTTTAGTAATTAGCTTCTACTTTTAGAATAAATATATATTTTGTGCAATTAATCTACTGAGTTTTTACTAAGTTACTTTTCAAACTGCTAATTAAAGAATTCAATATAATTCTGACTTGTCCAGCATACTTGTAGTAGGGGGCATGATTTTGAGAGAAATGCCAATGTGTTGGCAGAAAGGTTTCACCAGCATGGTCACAGTGCCTGTGATATTATGAAGGCCAGAGAAAGAGCATCCAATGTAGAGAGGGAAGCCTTACTGCAGCCTAACGAACAAGGTAATGAAGTATCTGATTGTATGAATTGTGTTACTGCATTCAGTACAAAGACAGCTAAGGCAGAGACGATACTTCCTAAACACTGGGGTGTTTTACAAATAGAACCAAAACTGAAGTCTTTTGTGGGCCAGCACCTTCCCCCTCCTGCATGGCACCCTTGCTGCACTGCCACCTGTGGTCACCAGGTGGCAGTGCAGCAAGGACAGCGTCTCTCCCGCCTCGTAGGAGAGTGTCCACTGAGGATCAATAATCATTTTCTGTGCCTTGTTAAATAAGGAATGTTCAACAGTCAACAATGTTTCTCTCTAAAAAGTGTCACCAATGTCAGAGGAGATGACAGGTGGAAAATTATAATAATATGATAATAATGGCTTAGTGAACATACCGTACCTATTCAGTGCAACATTCTTTAGTCATGATGAATGCTTTGGAGTAGTAGATTGTGCAATGAGTAATGATAAAACATTCACTGGCCTGCTTTATTCCACATGTGATATACAATTGCAAAGCATTCATGAATATCAAAAATTAAAGAGTTGCTGATGCCTCAAAGAAAACTTTTGAAAACATGATATTTAGGTACAATTCAAATTGCATTCCATATATATTCTATAGATTTGCTCTTAGGTAGTTTCAAAATGACCTTACTGATAGGTTTCAAAAGGAGAAATGAGATGGGGTTACATCTGCTTTAGCATCAGTAAAGTGTGGAGTCCCTCAGGGCTCCATACTGGGTGGTCCATTGTTATTCTCTTTATTTTTTGATAAAATGGGTGGGGCTCTTACTAAATCAAAGTTTACACTGTATTTATTTATTTTATTTATTGAAGAATCAGTTTTACAACCTTTGAGTCAGCGACTCGTTTACAAAGGTACCTCGTCAAAAAGGGGGGGAGACAACAAGTAGTGATGTAATTAGGACAGGGATTACATACAGGTGAGATACAAAAAACACCTGGAGTTACAGGCAGCAACTATACAAGTACAAGCATAAGTTGAGCAATATACATAAGTTAATTTGCATATTATACATCATATACACATCAATTAATAACAACATAGTTACAGACAGTATCCAGTCATCTAAGGGAACCAGGGGGCACAGAGCAAAGGGCTTGGTTAGGTCAGCTATCGACATTTGCAGCATCGACTGTCAATAATGTGTTGACGGAGGGCAGTTTTGAACTGGCCAATCACGGGGATCTTAGAGATAGCCTCAGGAAGGGAGTTAAACCAGAGGGGGGCTTTATGATGGAAGGATCTTTGGCAGCGGGAGGTCCTAGCCCTGGGAACTATGAAGGTGGCTGCGCTGGAGTTACGGGTAGGCAGGGGCCGGACAGCCAGCTGCAGTGTAGCAGAGACCCCTGGCGGGCAAAGCCCTGACATGGATTTTTTAGCCAGTAGGCAGGTATGGTATTTCAGTCTTTCATCAAGAGTGAGTAAGTTGGAGGTAGAGTATAGCAGGCAGGTATGAGTTCTGCTGTTGGCACCTGTAAGGAGCCTGCAGGCTTTGTTAATAGCAGTCTGTACCTTAGATAAGGAGGTGGGGTCAGCCGCAGCGTATATTGGAAGTCCGTAGTCGGCCAGAGACAGTACCGAGGAGGAAATGCCTAATCTTAACGCAGATTCCGGGAGGCAGTCTTTGTGGCGGTAGAGGAGCCCGATCCTGGAGTTCATGGCAGATGACAGGGCTTTTAGGTGGGCGTGGAACGTAAGGCCTGGGTCAAAGGTGATGCCCAGGTACTTATAGGATGTTACCTGTTCTAGAGGGAGGAGCTTGCAGGTGGTGATGAGAAGGGGAGTGTTCTTGGCGCTGTTTTGCCAGTGTGAGAACAGCATGGACTTAGTTTTCTTCAGGTTCAGGACTAGTCGATGGTTACTGAACCATTTTTCGGTTTGGAGGAAGGCGCTTTGCAGTGTGCCTTGGAGTAGGAGCGGGTCAGGGTGAGATGCTAGGATCACTGCATCATCAGCATAAAGCAGTATTTTGCTGGGACAGGAGTTTGGGAGGGAGTTTAGGAATAGACTGAAGAGGGTGGGTCCGAGGATGGAACCTTGCGGGACCCCTGAGAGAACCGGCAGGTTGGAGGAGAGGGTCCCATTTAGTATAACTCTTTGGGACCTGTTTTGCAGGTAGCTAGAGAACCAATTCATAGGGCCAGATGAGAGTCCCAGTCGGGATAGGGAGTTTAACGCAGGGGTGGCACACCGGATCGAAAGCCTTAGATAGGTCTATGAATACTGCCCTGCAAGACAACCCTTGTCAAGCGCTGGAGTGTAAGTGGTGGGAGAATTCCAGAAGGGCGTGTGGTTGTGCTGTGGCCTGAACGAAACCCATGTTGCTCTGGACATAAAGGTTGTGCTTAGATAGATATTCTAAGAGCTGTGTGGATACTATTTTTCTAACGCTTTGGATGGGGGGGGAGGATGGAGATGGGCCTGTAATTATTTGGTACCATGCGATCCCCAGACTTATGAATGGGGATTACTTCAGCATGCTTCCAAGCATCCAGGAATTGACCTAAGCTTAAGGATTTGTTTAGGATAAGCGTGAGGGGGATTAGCATGACATCCAGTGTAAGGCGGAGTATCTTGGAGTCAAGAGGGTTATCACTAGGGTTATGAGAGTCGAGGGATTTTATGAGAAAAGGTTTGGCATCACAGGGTGAGATTGTCTGGAAGCAGAAAAGTGGCCTTGAGATGTGTGAGAAGGTGGGCGTGGTGACCGGGTCAAAAAAGTGGGCCGGGAGGACTGCACTTAAGTCCGTGAAAGTTTTGTTAAGGCAGTCAGCAATACATGTTAGGTCAGTCGAGACAGCCCGTTTATGTCAATCTGAGACAGAGGGGGAGGTTTTACCATTCAGTTCTTTAATGTTGTCCCAGAAGGCTCTGGATGAGCCCCAGGTGGGACGTCAGCGCAGCCTGATAGTATTTAGCTTTTGCCTGCTTGATGGCCCAGGTGCACTGGTTACGGGCAGCCCTGTAGGCTTGTCTGTCAGCCACTCTACCAGAGTCATTTGCAATGTGCCAGAGATTATCCCGCTTTTTAGTTGCTGGATCAGAGCAGGGATATCCAAGCAGCAGACCGCTTTTTTCCTGGCGTGAGATGGGGGCAAACAGATCACAGGCGATGGTGAAGGCAGTAGTGAGGTAGGTTAGTGCAGAGTTTATGTCTGGAACACAGGCCACTGGGGTCCAGTTGACTTGTGCAAGGTGGCGTTTGAGGTTGCCAAGACCCTGGGAGAAACCTGCGTCATGGGGTGGTGCAGTACACAGGGCTGAGGTGGGAGGGACCAATGGCAGATGACGGGGAGTGGTCGCTGAGAGAGTCCGCAAGGACACGTATGGAAGCCACTTTATGTGGCCGGTTAGAGAGGATTACGTCCAAGAGGGAGCAGGTTCCAGTTGCTTTGTTAAGACGAGTGGGCTGAGTGACCAATTGAGACAGGTCAAGGGCCGCAAGTTCATCCTTTATAGTATCAGATGAGGAACTGAGCCAGTTGGAGTTTAAGTCACCCAATATTAGTTGTTCAGCCTTCTGGGGTAAGGAGGATAGATAGTGAAGGAGGGAGGAGACCGCCAAGTTTTTTTGTATTCGGGGGTATGTAAACCGTGGTTAGGTAGAGGGGGCCACGACCAGGGTAAGGAGTGATTTTGAGGGTAATGGCTTGCGCCCCGTGGTTGAGCTCAGGGGTAGGGAGGGCATGGCCCAGGACCGAGTCACGCAGATAGATAGCACACCCCCCTCCCCACCTGCCCAACCTATCAGCCCTGAACAGGGAAAAGCCTGGTAGAGAGACAGCTGAGTCAGGCATAAGTGGGGAGAGCCAGGTCTCTGCTAGCATGAGGATGTCCGGGGAGTGTTGCGTAACCCAGCATTGGAGGGCAGCTATTTTTTTGGGGAGACTGCATATGTTCATGAAAGCAATTCGGAGACCGCTACCACAGGTGGGCTTAGGCGTGGCAGCGTAAGCGGGCCCAGGGTTAGGGTGCACATTGCCGGAGAGCAGGAGCAGCAGAACGATTAGGCGCCTCATAGGGTGGTGGTTGGTGAGGGAAGGGTGCATATGCAGGAGCCGAGACCTCACCAGGGATGTGCACGGGATGGGAAGAGAGAAGAGAGCCGGACACGCCAACGAGGAGATTGACCACGTGAGAAAGGGTGCATGGTACTGGGGATAGTGCACAGGGGTTGGGGGGGGTTGAGTGGTAGTCGAGGGTTCGGGATGGATTTAGGGAATGGTATGGTAGTCCAGGGTACAGGATGGAAAGGGGATGGACAGGGTGTAGATGTGCAAAAGCTGAGGGAAAGACAGGGAATTGGGAGTGGGGGATAGTGGTTCGGAGGGGGCAGATCAGATGGAGATAAAAGAGGGTCGAGGGTGAGCAGTGGGTCTAGTGGTAGGAGGAGTACCAGAACAGCAAGGGTCATAATTGTGGATGATACAACATTAGAGAGAGTAGGAACTGAGTGCAGGTCCTCTAGTGCTGGAATGGTATAACCAGCAAATGGGAAAGTCGATTGATTGGTTCTGGATCCCCATGTGAGTAGCTCTATAAAGGGAGAGCCGACCAAGGGGTGGTGGTGGGCGGGCGGGCTAGACCTGGCACCTGTAGGAGAGAGGTGATTCAGAGCACGAGCCTGGAAAGGCGCCAAATCCCCAGCAACAGCACAGTGCAGGTTAGTCCACAGCCAGGAGAGCTCCCGACGATCGCGACTGCAGCAGGATAGGAAATTACCTTGCGTTCTGGGCAGGGAGGGCTTTTCAGTTAGGCCCTCGCGACCTCCTGGTCCTAAGGGGGAGGGGGGTGAAATCCTGGCAGGGAGGGCAGTACCGCAGCCCTCGCGACCTCCGCCCCCTCGGGGGGAGGGGGGCTCGAATCTGTGGAAGAGGGAGAAGAGCAAGGTTAAGTAGGCAGGTATCAGGGGATTAGCAGGAGGGGGCGGGCAGTCTTGGGGAGAGAGAAGAATAGTTTCATAGCAACAGAAAGACTAACTGAAAATGCAGCAGTTACAATCAAAACCTCTTTCCTGGATTTTTTTTTTTTTTTTTTTTTAGTTTAAAATTACTTAAACAGGCTAGCTAAGAAGGTACAGTGCAATTACAGCAATAGTCCAAACCGAGACCCCTGGCACTTGTAGGAGAGAGGCGATTCAGAGCGCGAGCCTGAAAGGCGCCAAACCCCAGCAACAGCACAGTGCAGGTTAGTCCACAGCCAGGAGAGCTCCCGCTGATCGTGACTGCAGCAGGATAGGAAATTACCTTGCGTTCTGGGCAGGGAGGGCTTTTCAGTTAGGCCCTCGCGACCTCCTGGTCCTTAGGGGAAGGGGGGTGAAATCCTGGCAGGGAGGGCAGTACCGCAGCCCTCGCGACCTCCGGCTCCTCGGGGGGAGGGGGGCTCGAATCTGTGGAAGAGGGAGAAGAGCAAGGTTAAGTAGGCAGGTATCAGGGGATTAGCAGGAGGGGGCGGGCAGTCTTGGGGAGAGAGAAGAATAGTTTCGTAGCAACAGAAAGACTAAAGAAAATGCAGCAATTACAATCAAAACCTCTTTCCTGGTTTTTTTTTTTTTTTTTCTTTTTAGTTTAAAATTACTTAAACAGGCTAGCTAAGAAGGTACAGTGCAATTACAGCAATAGTCCAAACCGAGACCCCTGGCACTTGTAGGAGAGAGGCGATTCAGAGCGCGAGCCTGGAAAGGCGCCAAATCCCCAGCAACAGCACAGTGCAGGTTAGTCCACAGCCAGGAGAGCTCCCGACGATCGCGACTGCAGCAGGATAGGAAATTACCTTGCGTTCTGGGCAGGGAGGGCTTTTCAGTTAGGCCCTCGCGACCTCCTGGTCCTTAGGGAGAGGGGGGTGAAATCCTGGCAGGAGGCAGTACACAGCCCTGCAACCTCCGGCTCCTCAGGGAGGTCTCGAATCTGCATTCTGGGCAGGAGGGCTTTCAGTTAGGCCCTCGCGACCTCCTGGTCCTTGGGGAGGGTGAAATCCTGGCAGGAGGGCAGTACAGCAGCCTCGCGACCTCCGGCTCCTCGGGGGGAGGGGGGCTCGAATCTTGCGTTCTGGGCAGGGAGGGCTTTTCAGTTAGGCCCTCGCGACCTCCTGGTCCTTAGGGGGAGGGGGGTGAAATCCTGGCAGGGAGGGCGTATGCAGATGATGCTGTCATTTATGTACGAAGTAGATCTGTCACAGAGATAAATTCTACATTAAATGAAGAGATGCATGCTGTACAATACTGGCTTGAAACCAGCAGATTAGTCCTGAATAGGACCAAAACCAAGGTGAGGTTATTTGGCACAAGGGCTAGAGTTCAGAATAACAATCAACATCTCAGTATTACGACCCTCGAAGGGTCCTGTTATAAGCAGGTCTGTAGTTGTTGTTACTTTGGGGTCACTTTGGACCCTGTGTTAAGTTTTGAACCACATTTTGTAAAAGTTACATCTGTGATCCATTCTAAAATCAATATGCTATACAGGCATTAGTGTTTTCTAACCACTGATACAAGAATGACTATTGCTAAGCAATGCCTTGCTCCTGTGGTGAATTATGCTACTTTGGTTACTGACAACACATTCTCAAGGATATTAACGAAGAAGGCAGCCTTACTCCAGTTTATTGGCAAATTTGCTTTATCTCTACCACATACTACACACCACTGTGTGATCTTAACACAAATGGATTGGCTACCAGTTCCTTTACATTTTAGATCAAAAGTGCCTAGGTTTTCTTTTAGGATTATAAATTTGAGCACTCCCCTATGATTATTATCTTTTTTTATGCTCTTTTTTTCCCCTGCTGCACCGGTATCTTGGTACGGTCATGGACCCCTGCTCCACTTCACATCATTCGCCCTCCTTGATACCCCCTGGCTTCCCCCCAGGGCAGGGCTGTGGCACTTGGCTCCCCCATTAGGTGACGTGGATACTGGGATAGGTCGAGGAGTTGGCCTGAAGCAATGGAAGTGGGGGCAGATGTCATCTAGGCATCGGTGGTAGGAGTTTTCTCCCCGTGAGGGGGCAGGGATATGCAATGATGTCCTGCATCCACCCCACCCCTTGATGCTTGCTGGCATCTGGTCACTGCAGTACCCCCAACCTCTGCCAGGGGTCCTTAGAGTGCCGGACACACTCCCTGCCCTTCCCCCGGGAAAAAGAAAGCCATTCATGGGATACTCCATCCTTTTCCCTGTGGCCGCCCTCCGGTCCTCTATAATTATTTATTTTTGATACCATGATTTGGGATTTTTTTTAGAAATACAGTAGATAATAAAGACTTAAAAGTGCCTTTTATGAGAAGTGTTAGTGTTCAGAGATCTTTTGCATATACTGGGCCAAGCATATGGAATAGCCTTCCACTTGATATAAGGACCCAAACCACTGTCACCACTTTTAATGGATTTTTGTCTTTTTTATATAGCTGGCTTATTTAAATGTGAATGTATGACATTTTGAATTTGTTATATTGTAAATTGAATATGGTGTATGTTTTGTAAGTTTGTGAGTTGCACCTGCAAATGGAATTTCTGTTCTAGTGTGTTTACTCATTAAGCAAATAAACAGATTTCTCCTCCCCATCTTTTATTTCTGAAGAAATGTTCATGAAGACATGACCTTTATACCTTTGAGTTCATCTGCCTCTTTAGCTTACTCACTACTTCAAATCATAATCCTTTGTTTTGACACTACAATTTGTTGCTATAGGAGTAACTGTGATGTCACAAGGAGAGCATTATAACCTCAGATGAACTCTTCAGCAGCAAAGATCATGTTCTCATGAAAATTACACCAGTAATAAATCATTGGGAGGAGGAGAATACAAAACTAATGTGAAATACAAGCCAAACTGTGTCTAAATAGTATGTTTTGTTAAAGTTCTCCTGAAGGTTTCAGCTGCTCTTTAAAAATGCACTCTCATCCAACTGATACCATCATCACAATCTGTTGCTGTAGAAATAGTTACAGCAAAACCAATTTAATTCTTCATCATGGCTTCTGCCATCACAGATTTTGCAGGAAGTGCCTCTGGTGTATACATGGCCTCATCAGCTGACACTTTGACATGCTAAAGTATAGGCATCTTTGTCAGAGCATTATAACTGCCACAGGGTAGAACAGGCAGATGAGATGAAGTCATAGTGAGGGGAGAAATAGCATGTGTTCATGCAAAGGGGGGGGGGGATTAAATAGAGAAAAATTTCTGAAGTATTAGCTGAAATGTGTCTGAACATTACATTTTAAACAAATTTCAGGTATCGGGAAAAATGCTTTACTTGAGCATTGCTGCTAAAGGAGCAGACATGAAGGCAGGAATGAATAATGGAAAGTAAGGTTTTTATTATTTGGTAGGAGTGCCCCTACCCCCCGTGGATTCTCCAATGGCCTGACCATTAAGGTGCTCTCCATCCACTCAAGTGATCAGAGTTAATTTTCTGAGCCCTGATCCTAGTTGGCCAGTGGCACTCACAGGAGGTAGGGAGCCTGACTGATTAGATGCTATGTCCTCCAGGAAGGAGTTACCTACTTCATTCATTCATACCTCCCAGCTGAAGGTAACATGGTACTGTTAAACTTTTCTGACATCATCATCTGTATTTTTTAAATGAGTATTTAAACTAATGGGAATTTTTTCTGTTTTTTCTGCATGATCTAACTGTGAAAAGTATTGTTTTTTCTAAATAACTGCCATTAGGTTTCTGAAGAAGGACTGGTTGGTCCGAAAGCTAGAGCACTTTGTTCTTGTTGTTACATCTATGTTGGTCCATTAAAAGGTATCAAATCATTTGCTTAAGGATCTCTACTTCATTCATGTAACAGCTCACACCTCCAGACCCAGAAAATGAGAAAGTTATTCTGTACTGAAAAGTCCTTGGTCTTGGATGCCTAACGTTATCATAGACAGGGCCTATTGGTGGGACAGCATGGGAACAACAATAAAAGGCAACTGCCCCAGTGTCAGGAGAGCTATGCTGCTTAGGCTTGTGCTCCATTCCTGGCCTGGATTCTGGGATTGCTTGATCCTGGAGCTTCCCCAGGTGTGCTGACCAACAGTGCTGGGATCAGCCTCCCAGATATGATTTGTGGTGACTGAATTTCAGCAGCATGAAGCAATGGAAGGATCAGAAAGCTGTCTGTCCTTCAAGTCCTGACAGAATGGAAATGCTTTTGGGGAGAAGGTCTCTGGCTCATCTATCACAGTGGGTAAGAATGGGAGGTAGATGGCGGGTATAGGGGTGAAAACTTATAGAGTGAGGAAGATATGAAAAAGGGTGAGTGATATCAGAAAAATGGGGTATAATCTGAAGCTTCTTCTTTCATTCAGTGCAGGTAAATATTCAAAAACAATACAGAAAAAGGACAGTGGTGTCCATCACAATCAAGAACATGGTCTGCAGAATTCTGCAGTGTACAGTACGGTGCCTTTTTTTTATTGAGAGCACATACAAAAATACATTTGTAGGAAAACAATAAATATGATGGATACATATTATCTGAAATCTTACATAGTAAAGATAAATTATTCCTTCAGTGAAATACTAAGCACTATAAGGCAATGCATCCAATAAACAAAGTAGCGCAGCAAGTATTTTTATTAATTGCAATAATTCCTATTGGAATTTCAATGCACTGTGGATCACAGATTGAAAACTACTTCCTGTTTATTATATTTGGAAGTTGGAATGTTTTCCAGTTTCATAATATCAATCATGAAGTTATTCCAGGTCTCATATGTTGGTGAGAGTGGATCTTTCCATTTGATTAAAATACATTTTTTTGCTCTTATTATGGAAATGATAATTAATGGTATTTTTTCTTCATTTGCTTTAAACTTATCATCTGGAAGTGCTAATCATGTAAGCAAAGGTGTAGTGTAAATGACACATTGCAACTTATTGCTCTTGATAGAATATTAATAATTTGAGTCAAAAAATTTTAAGATAAGGGTAAGAATGTATCTCATGTATGAGAGTTCCTATAGTATGTGTACATCTCAGACAACATGGAGAAATAGTACTATTCATTTTATTGAATTGCATAGGAGTATAATAAGTCCTATACCAACAGTTAAAATGAATTTGCTACAGCTTAGAAGCTCTAACTGTGTTTAGTGGTGTCCTAATTATTTCTTTCCATATGTCATCTGATATGTCCAACATTAAATCATTCTGCCATGTAATGTTTAATACTGTAAGATTCTTCTATTTTTGTTTCCTAAGACATTTATAGACTATATAAATGATTTTTGTATTAATTGATTTATTCATCAATATGTCAACTAGGGGAGAGTTTCATGATAGCACCAACTGTCCATTTATCTTTTGTATGAAGTTCCTAATTTGCAAGTACCGAAAAAAGTGGTTTCAAGGAAGGTTAAATTCCTTTGGTAACTGATGAAATGATTTAAAGCTATTGTTATAAAACAGGTTATTAAATTCTATTAATCCACTTTTTTTTCCAATCGTTTAAAGGATGCATCCCTAACTGAAGGTAAAAAAAGGTAGTTATTGTCAGTAGGTGAATGTGGCCTTATCTTACTTTCAAATTATGTAGTTTGATGAGCTTTTAACCAGTGATCTACTGTTGTTTTGGTAACAACATTAAAATATTGTGGTTTTTTTCTGTTTATAGTAATTTGGAAAAAGTAAATGCTTTAAGCTGACATAATTATGTGCTTTTTGTTCCATCTTGAAAGCCTGCTGCATGTTATTCTGGTCCCCAAACCACACCTTTGCAATTGCTGTTTGTGTAGTAATATAGTACAAATAAAAGTCAGGTAATGTTAATCCACCGTGCTTTTTACTTGTTAATTTTTCCAAAGCAATACCTGTTTTTTATTTCTTTCTCCAAAGAAATTCAGTGTTAATTTTATTTTAACTCGTGAAAATACAAATACTGCGATTAATACCAGAAGTGATTGAAACAAGAATAACAATTTAGGTAAAATCTTCATGTTTTATTTATTTTATTTTTTGAGTTTTTGGAATTACAACCTTTGAGTCAGTGACTCCTTTACAAAGGCTCCACGTCAAAGGCACAGTAACAAATACAGCGATAGAAAGATAAGCAAAATATAAATGAGATAAAATATGAGGGAATGCATGATGAGGAAAAGGTACAATATGCTAGTATACAGGATACATCAAGGAACAAACAACAGTACCGTAGAAAACATAGGTGCAGTGGCAAACACAGAAACATTCAGTTACATGGATGACGAAGGTAGCATCGGGGGGGAGGTAGTAGAATATAGAGGGGGGGTAAGCAAAGGTGCAGTCCCGAAGACCTTGTCATAATTAAGAGGGTAAGACCATGGGGAATAGAGGGGACAGTCGATAAGTAGCCATTTGAGTGACACTAACCCTAATGATCAGAATAAAGGGTGAAGTTATCCATTTTTTAGATAATTTTATATCTGGGTTAGTAATGGTAAATAATTAAGATTAAATAGTTGTTTCAGATGGGAGGTTAATCTAGTTCTGAGGTATTTTATTGATTCTGATTGTTTACGGGGCAATTTTTTTTTTTTTTGGTATAAGAAGTGGATATGTACAATCCAGTTGCAATATTCTGTATTAGTCCAGTCTATCTTATATCCAGATGCTTTCCCAGATCTCTCAGATATGTTTATTAATTCCTCTAATGAAACTGTGGGGTCTGTAAGGTATAATAATGCATCATACATGTAAAGACTGATTTTATGTGTAGTGTTGTTTATTGTGATCCCCAAAATCTTAGGATTATTTATCGCTATTGCGAAGGGTTCAATTATTATAGAAAATATTAATGGTGATAATGGGCACCCCTGATGTGGGCCACTGGTGAGTGAAAAGAATGCGACATATTATTTGTTTTGATTTTTGCAATTGGAGCTTTATATAATAATTTCATCCAGTTCAGGAACTGTGTGCCTAAGCCAATTTGTTTATTATTTTTGCAACTGGAGCTTTATATAATAATCTTATCCAATGCAGCAATTGTTGTGCCTCAGCCAATTTTTTTAAGTGTAACATGGATAAAAGGTCATTTGACTCTGTCAAATGCTTTTTCTGCATTGACAGCCAGAATAATAACATTTGGATTTGTATCATTATCAATAATATTGACATTTATTCTAATATTGTCAATCAAGCGTCTACCTGTTATGAATCCACTTTGATCCTGATTAATAATTATTGGTAATAAAGCCTCCAGTCAATTAACAGGTATTTTTGAAAAAAAAAATTAAATCAGCATTCAGTAAGGATACTGGTCTATAAGAGGCACATTGTTGTGGATCTTTAACTTTCTTGTAGAAAACATGAATTATCTCTCTGAAGGAATCTGGTATTGCATGATGTATATTAAAACTGTTAAAAGGTTTAGTCAGTATTGGTATTAATTCTTTGCTATAAGTTTTACACAGTTTGGTTGTAAACCCTTCAGGGCCAGGGCCTTTACCATTAGACAGGTTATCAAAAACTTGTTGGATTTTATTTTCTGAAATATTTTCATCAAGATGCAATATCTTTGATAATGGTATTTTTGGAAATTGTACATCTTTCAAGAAATTTTCTGCAGTTTTAGAGTAATTTTCTGATGAGTAAAAAGCTTTATAATATTTTATGAAGTGATCATTGATTGTTTTTGGTTTTTGATACAGATTTCCCTTTTCATCCTTTACTGAAATTATTGAATTCTGTTCTTTGTCTTTTCTTTTTTTCAGTTGCCAGGCCAAACATTTTTGAGATTTATCTGCTAAGTAGTGATATTTTGAATGTATATGTAATATTTTAATTTTCTGTTTGTTTAGTTAGTAATGTTTTATGTACTTCTTTTTTATATAAGTGTATTATATGTTTGAGTATCCAGTGTTCAAATATGTAATTTCTGAAGATGTTGAATCTCATATTTAATTGGTAAACTTTTTTGTTTAATTCTTTCTTTTTAAATGATGAGATGAACTGGAAATGGCTTTTTAGCATGCTTTAAATGCATCCCAGATCATTAACAGTGACGTGTCTTGTGTATTATTATCATTGAAGAAATTCATAATTTCCTGACAAGTGTGACTTGATAAATGGATCACTGAGAACTGACTGATCCATTCATCATTGATTCTCAAAGATATTATAGGGGTCTGTTTTAGTTTGTAACAGACAGGGAGAGCGGTCTGATATCAGAATACCCAGATATGCACAATCTTCTACCTAATGAATAATAGTTTGGGCTATTAAAAAATCAGTTCTTGAATATTCTGGTATCTTGCTAAAAAATAAGAAAATTGTCCTTTCTTCTGGGTATAACCTACAACAAGCATCAACAAGTCCTAAATCTGTTTTGAAGTTTCATATAGTCCCTTCTACCCCCTTCCCTCTCCCCACAACCCCATCCCCTCTCTACCCCCTGGTACTCCAAAAACACCTTTGAACTACCATAAGCTTGTTTAATATTCCTATAATTGAGATCTTATCCAGATAGGATTGAGTTATACTGTAGTCACTGCCTATAATATATAGAGTATTAAATTTCAAAAGTTGAAGAAAATACTCTGTGTAAAAAGACAGGTTATTCTCATTAGAACCATATATTGTTGAAAAAGTATATTTGTGTCTCCTGGAGTGGTTCACCCATCCCACAGTGACAACAAAAATTTCTGGCGTAAAGTGCAGCACCAGCACTTCACCAACATCAGGCACCGCGCTCCAGTTATCTGCTGCCCAGCAGTAGGAGCGATTGCAATTGCAGGGAGCTAGACTCCTCGCACCCCCTATTACATAGAAAACAAACTCTGGGTTGCACCCAGGTGGCAATAAGGGGGGACCATGGATTGGCAACATTGCCCAATGCCAAGAAATCAAAGTCACACAAAAGCATGCGATAACATTCCGCCGGCAACATCACAGCAACAATAATGAGTCATCACATTATTACAGCTGGAAACCGACATTCAACTAGTATGTATCTGCCCTGATTATCTATATGTCTTCAGAAATTTTGGATTTATTATACCTCTTTTGAAAAATATAGCAACTACTCCTGAGTTGGATATGTAAGGCAAGTATAAACCTGGTCCCCAGCGATTTTGAAACCAGACAAAACCTATATTAGTGAAGTGTGTTTCCTGTAGCATTATGTAGTTCACCTGTGTTCTTTCTAACCAGTTAAGTATTTTATTAGTTTTAACTCTATTTCTGAGTCCTTTTACATTCCAGGTCAACAATTTGACAGTATCACCCATTTTTTAACAAGTTACTTTTTACAGAAATCCTTACTGTAGACTTTTTTTATAATAGCATATTGGAGACACTTTATTGAGGATCAATAATTGCTCTCTTGTTATTGTTTCCCTTACTTACTATCTAGAAGTGACCGCTGAATACATTTTTCATTACAATTATTTTGAGCTTTCTTTGGATTTGAAGGAACTGAAGGTACCCTATCTACCTCCTTCCCCATCTTTAGGGCAAATTAATCACTTAGCCCCTTCCCACCCCTCTGTAGTGACCAAGATGACATGAATGTCATCTTTTTGACCTGCAGCTTGCATGTGCAGTCACATAAGTTATTCCAGTTTTTCACTAGTAAAACTAATCGATGTGCCTAGTAAAACTAATCGATGTGCCTTAACTACTCCACCTACTTCCCTCTTTTTCTTCTTTTTCTTTTATTTCTTTCCCTCTTCTTTTCTTCCCCTCCCCTTTTCTCTTCTTCTCATCCATCTTTCTTTTCTTCTTCTCCCCCTCTTCCTTCTCCCCACCACCCCATCCCCTCTACCCCGGTACTCCACAAACACCTTTGAACTACCATAAGCTTGCATTTAGACAATTTTTATACTTTTTTTTATTTTTTCCATTACACAATTCATTCACAGAGAGAGAGAAATATCAGAAAGAGAAGAAGAGGGTGAAAGGACAGAAAAAAGGTGGAAGCGGTTTACAGGGGTGGGGATGGGGAAGAAGGGGAGATGGCTAACTCAAAAAAGGGCAAGAAGAACAGCAAAAACAAAAAAAAGACCATTCCAGAATTCCCATTAGCAGGATCACAACTCTATTTTTCACATGTTTCTGCTTAGATCTGCTAAAATAATGTTATGTCTTATTTATAAACACTGCAAGGATATTGAATATGCCATTGTTTAAATGTTTATCTTTCTACTGCATTGTGAGTTGGAGAGTGTCATTCCTCACAATTGATCTGGCTTCCCTCAATCTCTGCGAGGAGATACACACTTCCACTGACTTTATTAACCCATCTTGACTATTAAAACATCTCTTTCCCAATCTGTATTTGCTTACTTACCTTTTTCTCCCCATCAATCCCCCGCACCAAAAAGACAAATCAAGGCCCTATTCTTATACACACTGAGGAAGGCGACCAGTCTCCAATCAGCAACTTGAGGGGATTAAGAGGTCACCAACAAGAAGAAGAAAAGAAAGAAAGAAAGAAAGAAAGAAAGGAAGGAAGGAAGGAAGGAAGGAAGGAAGGAAGGAAGGAAGAGAAAGAAAGAAAGGAAGGAAGAAAGAAAGAAAGAGAGAGATAAAAGGCAGCTAGAAAGGTTCACCAACCACTACTCTACTCTCTCCTTTATTATTACTGCCCTTTAATTGATCTTGAAATCCAAAAATTATATGCATGTATTTATCCTTATTTTGCTCCCTCATCCATACATTTTTAGTCCATTTAGGATACATTTTATCCATTTTGCTCTTCCAATTCTGGCCAAGAGTTTATTTCTTCATGTGGCAATTTCTTCACTCTCTCCTGTATGGGTATAGCTTGTCCATTTTGAATGTAAACCTTGCCGTTTGTACTTGTTCCTGCATTGATGCCTTTCTGTTTGCCTCGTTATCAAACTGAAAACAAAAATTTATATCTGCTGTAGCGTTTGTTGGATTGTTTTGTGACTGACAAAATAGCAGGGTCGATTATTTTTATTATAGGGTTGATTTTATGTATGTACATCTGATCTGTAATTGTGATGACTGAACTGTCCAGAACAACCATAGCATTCTTTAAATGCTTTAAGTGCTCCATCTGGGTCACCAAAAGTCTGTAAATGACCTTGTGCCACAAATTATATTTTTGTTGAAGTAATCGTTGAGAAGCAAATGCGTTTTTTGAATAATAATTTTTTTACTGGATTGAATAATTTCCTTCTTGTTGTGGTTTTTGCAGAGAAGCCAGGTAAACATTAAATTGACAATTGTCATACCTGGGACCCTTATCAATTCTTGCTTTTCACAATTCTTTATAACAGTTTATTCTGTTGCATTGTGTGTCACCCTCCTCTATGGGCTCTATCAAGCAGGTTTTTCCCTTTTGGATAGTTCCCTCCCATTGCTACAGTAAGCAGCTTTCCAAAAAAGTTCAGCCCTCCCTCCCCCAATCCTTCAGGGACTTCCCATCACAAATTATCTCTTTGAGCAGTCCTCTAATTCTGCTATTTTTTTTTAATTAAAGACTGTAATTGTTTTGAAAGGTGGGATTGCATCTTTACAACTCGTGGGGGGGGGTGTCCTCTACTGTCAAAATTATATTTTCTAAATCAGAATATCTTGCAAAGTGTGATTCAGTCTTTATATTTCATAAATTCACTGATTCATTTACTGAGTAAATAGCTGACTTTATTTCACCCAGTGCTGCCAACATATCTAGTTTCACTGTGGCCATGGCTTGAATCAGTCCTTTGTTCTGAGTAGATTTATGGAATGTATCTGCAGAAGAGTGAGATTTCTCCTATGAGACAGAAGAGGCTTCATTAATGTTTTCTTGAATAATGTCCTTAATATTCCCATCAAAATTTGTATTTGATGATTTTTCTTTTGACTCTATAGGAGTCACTTTCTCTACTTGTCTGTCTTGTGTAACATCGTTATTTGAATTATCCATTGAAGCTATTTTAAACTGATGTACAGTCATTTGATTTTTGCCCCAGATGGGCTGGTGCTCTGAACTTTTGCTAGATGATTTCTTGGGAGGCATCTTAACTTTTATGTTGTGCAGCAACTGACTTCTTACTTTACTACCAAATTCTTAATAGTGCTGATTTTGTTAACTTCCCCAGGATGATGATTTAAATACGTAGTTTCTCTACTTGTGCTCCCCTTATTCTTTTGAATCATGTTACCATTTAAAGTAGCATGGTTGGTGCTGTGTGTTTCAGTTATAATGGGAGTAGCTGGAATATGTGAGAGGAAAGGGCTTGTTAGTTAAGCAGTGGCCATGATTTATTCCGACTGGCCATCTAAACTACCCAAATTTACCTTTTTAAAACAGCCCCATTCAAGTCAATGGATGCTCGCCTCCGCACTACTCAAACAGTGATGTCACAAAATGCGGTAGCACGGGGGAGGATCGGGGGTGGATCAGTCGAAGCACAGGTACCAGGAAGTGGAAAGGATCGGCACAGCGGAGCTACATGGAGCAAAAATACGATCCCTTCCCTTCCAAAATGGGGACATTTTGAAAATAAATTTTTGCAGGATTTAATTTGGGGACAGGTAAGGGTTTTTTGTGTTTCTTGGGGGGGCGATTTAAAATTGAGCACGATAGTTGCTCTTTAAAGCAATGTGCTGCTTGGTAAAATGTCCAAATCTCTGATAGCAGACTGCTGGATGAAAAAAAATGTGTCTTGTGTTCTTCTTCACTTCTGTTTTTCATTAAAATGGCTCTTTTATGTGATATTTTTTTCATTAAATGTTGTGAAGGAGTTATAAGGAACACTAGTTATTTTCACTGTTGAAAACATTTAGCTGTTTTCACTCAATGTGACAATTGCATGAAAAAGAAAAAAAAACGCACAAATTGGCCAAAATTGAACATTTCAGTAAGTACAAATTAGGCTTAAATCGCAAAGCACAAAAATAAATTTGTACAATTCCTTCTGATTAGTGCTGTGCATGAAATATTATTTTATTTATTTAAACATTTGATAACCGGGAAAGGCACACTGAACCAAGGCTTATTTCAAGATGTGACACAGTGAAGGGGAAAAGGGACATAAACCAGGAAATACATACTAGATACATGAGATTAATATACAGTTGCATAAATTATACGGCCAAGTATTGTACATTCTGATGGACTATATACAAATAGTATCACACAATTCTGAGGATTAGATTACTATCCACAAAAACATTTGGCATGAGGCTGGGCCTGTGAGTAGCTAGGAGCAGGTACAGGTGGGGAATGGAAGTTGCCGGATTTGATATTTGAAGCAGTTGTGAGAGGGTGAGTTTCTTAGGAGAGGTGGAAGTTGGTTTCATAAAGAAGGGAGTCTGCAGGTGAAGGCGAATTTGACAGTGGACGAAGAAGGTTTGGGGAGGGTGAAAGAATGTGAGTCCCTTGAGCGCAGTGAGTATGGGGAAATGGAAGCTGGTGTTAGCCTCTCTGCCAGGTAAGGGGGGAGCAGGTCAAAATAGAATTTGGATATGAAGGAGATGGAGTGGCTGAAGTGACAATGGGATAGTGGTGGTATCCCAAGGGAAGAAAGGAGAGCTTAGTGATGGGTTCTGAGAGGGGGAATTTGTGGCAAAGAGGCAGAAAGTGTAGAGGAGGGAGTCAAGCCTGAGTAACGAGGAGGAGGTGGCAGTGCCATACACTATGTCAGCATAGTTGAAGATTGGAGTGATCATTTTTGCTAATAGCATGCGTCTAACTGGTAGTGGGCGGGCATCACAATTTCTGTATATTAGGCCTAGCTTAGGGTGGAGCTTTCGACGTGATGGCATCGATGTGATTCGAGAAGTTTAAATGGGGGTCGAGCCATACTGCTAGATATCTGTACATAGAGACTGCAATATAATTTGCATTGAGTATAGTTTGACAGTAGCAGTCTCTTTTGTTATCCAACAATGACTGAGTAATTATTACTGGAAACTTACAGAGCTAGTGGAACCAAAATAGACAGACAAGAAAATGGCACAAATTTTAAGAAGTAGCCAGTTGTAACTTTTTGTTTCTGAAGTATTTTTCTTTTTCCTTTACTCACTGGAGGCAGTATAGCGCATAGATACATAGATACATAGACAGTGTCGGCAGATAAGGGCCTATGGCCCACCTAGTCTGCCCATTTGAGCTTGTAAGTTCAGTTTGTTTTCCTAGAAGTCTGTTTCCCCTTACCCCTGCCCTCTAGAATTCCTTTATGTCTATCCCATGCATTCTTAAATCCCGTGATTGTTTCAGCCCCCACCACTTCCTCTGGCAGGGTGTTCCACTTGTCCACCACCCGTCTGTGAAGAAATTCTTTCTCATGTTTCCTCTGAATCGTCCTCCCTCCAACTTCATCCCATGCCCTCTAGTCCTGAAACATCTTTTTCGCTTAAAAATAGTGTTTTCCTGCACCCTGTTCCTCCGAGTGGTCTAAGGCTCTGAGCTGCAAATCTGGTGACATCCAGCAGACCAGACCTGGGTTTGAATCCCACAGCTTCCACTTGCATACTGTGTGACCCTAAGCAAGTCGCTTAACCTCCTTGTGCTCCCAGGTTGCTCCTGTAAAAAAGCTTTCAGCTTAGTGTGCTATACCTGGTTAAACAACTAAATTAAAAAATTAAAAATCAGAATGTTTTCTACATGATAATATTGTGTTGCATGTGTGGAACAGCTCTCATCCTGGCAGCTGACATATCTTACCTCTAATCCCCCCACTACATCATCAACATTGTGATCTCACTGATAGTGACATCACAGACAACTGACCTGGCAGCTACTGAGTGGTTGTTTCTAAGCAGCAGTGATGTCACAGTGAGGTCACAATGCTGAATATGTAGTGGGAGAACAGAGCTACATATGTCCACTGCCAGGCAGACTGCTGCCCCACACATCACGCCTACTAACAACTAACATCAGGTAAACAATCTTCTAATTAACCAAAGGGTAAAGAAAAAGTACCTCAGATATACCTTCGATATAAAAGGTAGTGGTTGACTGTTTTTAAAAACTAATATTAGTTTTAGGCAGTACATTGCTCTTTAAAGAGCTAGTGTAGTGCCTGAAATTAATATTACCTTTCAAACATAGTCAACTGTTACTTCTTATATCTGAAGTATTTTGTTCTTTTCCATTTTGCTAATTTAATGATTTTCTACCTGACAATACTTGAAGCGATGTGTGGAGCAGTACTCAACCTGAAAGCCTACAGACAGTGGCCTGTTCCTTTTTTTTTTTTAACTCAGCCTTTGCGAGAAATGGAGTGAGTACATTGACATTTTGTGGCTGATATCAATAGGTTACATTGACATATATGCTACTGCACTATCACTAGTTATATCTCTTCATGATGTCATAGATCCAGGGAGCGTTCCCGACCAATCAGAGTGCTCCTTTCCTCTGCTCATGAGACACTCTTATTCTGTAAATAGTGTCTCATGCGTGGCTGTCCTGGAACCTGACAAGTTCAGGTAAGGTGTTTTTAAAAATGAATATACTATCAATCGAGCTCAATTAATAATGTATTAATACTGCTGCAGAGACCACTCTTATGGTCTCACTTACATCTTTAGGTTATCAGAACTGCTCATCTTCAGTTCGCGGTACCCTAAGAATACACGTGAGACCACTCTTACAATTCAGGAATGCATGGGACAGACATAAGGCAATTTTTGTGGGGGGTAGGAAGAAATAGGCTGTTGGTTAACTAGGATCTGCAGCTTATTCTCTAGGTAGGGAAATGGGCAGACTAGGTGGGCCAAGCGGTCCTTGTCTGCCGTCAAAGTCTATGTTTCTATACAAGTGGTCTCGGGGGTAGTATTAACATACAGTAATTAGTTCCATTCCACCTCATCCATCATCAGCTCTATCACCCTGCAGTTAGTGACATCACAGCTGACATGAAGTGCCAATCACCTGATGCCAGACTGGTCCCTTATATCGCAATAAGTGAGGTCAAAATGCAGGTGATAGATGAGGTATGAAGTTCTTGGGTAAAGAATTGCTGTTCACAAAATACCTAGTACATCCTGGCAGAAAACCTTCTAATGAGCAAATGGAAAACAAAACTACTTCAGAAATAAAAGAAAAGTGTTAACTTATCCTGTCCTGAGCGACCATTTTGTCTCAGGTAAGAAATGAATGGTTCAGACTTCATACAAAGCTTACCAGAAGTCTAACTGACTTCCTTTAAATGTAAATGACATTTTCTGCCTGCTTTGTTTGACTCTACTTGCTCTTTAAACTATGCTGTTTAATTTACACTGCATCATGCATAACAACGACAAATTGTGTTTCATAAAAACAAGATTGCTCAGACTTCCCATAGGGCAGGGCCAACGTTCTTTTGCACTGTGGTTATTTTTCCATGTCTCTCAGCCCCTTCACATTTTGATGATGTCATTTTTGTCATTAATTAGACTCATTCACTCCCTGGGATGTAAATCAGTTTTGGATACAGTATAAAAGATACTATATAAAATATCTGTTCCTTTCCTTTCTCAATGGCGTGGTGGGGATGGAGAGAGCACAACTTTAAGTACCGGTTAGAAGATATCAGTTTAACAGAGTCCATGTTTAACTGGGATACCTTTTGTTTTTGACAGCTGCAAATGTATAAAACATTGTTTTATAAAGCCTGAAGCACTCCGTCATGCCAACCAGAAGAGTACATGGTGACAGACTTCACCTGACAAGAGAAGGGACCTGTGCAATGGGGCAGATCTTTGACATCTATAGAGTATGTTTAAACTGACTGCAGGAAGGAGCAAGGCTAGAGGAAGCATGATCAGTGAGAAGAAGGGGATTCAAGCTAGTACTACCCCACATCTGGGGCTATTTTCAGCTTAGGGGGGTATTAAGAGGAATTGGGTACAATCTGGGCCAAGCGTGTGAACATTTGAGTGGGGCAGCGCAAAGAATGAAAACAGATAAACAGTAGGCTAAGAGAACACAGGAAACACAAGGGTCATAGGCAGGGGAATAGCAAAGAGGGTTTAGGGATCTCTCATACCTAAATGCCAGAAGCCTGAGTAATAAAATCAGCAAGCTTCAGGCCCTGATGATAGACACTGACGTAGACTTGTGACCATCATGGAAACGGGGGCTACAGAAAAATATGGCTGGGACCTGATGGTTCTGGGTAATCACTGTCCAGAAGGGATAGGTGAAAAGGTAGAGGTGGAGGAGTAGCTCTCTACATCAGGGATGGCACCTAGGTGGTAGAGGATGGGTGCATCTGGGATAATAATGGGGAGTCAGAGTCAATGTGGGTGCAACTCACGGCAGCTTCAGGCACAAAACGTATGCTTGGTGGTGGTCTATAGACCTCAGAGGTAAAGGGAAGAAAGGAACAGAGAGCTCACAGATGTACTTGAAAAGGGGATGGCAAAGGGGAATGTACTGGCAGTGGATGATCTTAACCTGCCGGACATCGACTGGGATGTTCCAGTGGCCAGGAGCACAAGAAGCTAGGCTTTGCTGGATGCACTCCAGGACTGTCTCCTGGTACAACTAGTTAAGGAACCTACCAGGCAGCCTGTGATCCTCGATGTGGTGCCTAACAACTTGGTGGTGGTAGGAGCGGTGAGAGTAGGGGAGCCACTAGGGAACAGAGACCATGACTCCATTTGGTTCCAACTGGCCCTTGGGACTAGAAAGTCCCAGTCAAGAACTAAAGTCCTTGATTTTAGGAGGGTGAAGTTCAGCAAGCTGAGGGAACTGATCAAGGAAAAGTCAGCCAGGGTGGACATTTTAAGTGGGGAGGAAGAGAGATGGGGGTTAATAAAGGGGGTCATTCTCAAGGCATCTGTTATTCATGAGAATGACATCCAAAAGGAATAAGTTCAAGACACCGTTATGGTTCTCAGCAAAAGTCAGGGAGGCATGGGGGGATAAGAAAACTGACCTCTACAAGTACAATGAAAAGCAGGCGGAGGAAGACCGGGGAGAATGTTTCCTGAGAAATAAGGAGGCAAAGATGGCGGCTAGGGAGGCAAAAGCAGACAGAGATGAGTATCTCAGAAGGGGTCCAGGGCAAAGAAAAAAACATTTCTTCCAATATATTAGGGAAAAAAGAAAGAAGGGGAGAATCGATAGGCTATCGGGAGAGTGATAGAAGAAGACAGGCTGTTGATCTCAAGGATGGTTTTTGCTCAGTTTTCACCGGGGAGAATAGTGGACCCTTGCCTGAGAGCTGCATCAAATTAGCCAATATGGGGGGCCAGAGATGAGGCAGGCAATATTTACAAGCGACAGGGTCCAGAAAGGGCTGGTGACCCTAAAGCTAGATAAGTCCCCAGGACCGGATGGACTGCATCCTGGGACACTTAGGGAGCTGGCGATGGAACTGGCCGAACCCCTGGTAGGAGAATTCAACAGCTCACTACAGACAGGAATAGTTCCAAAGGACTGGAGGGTGGTGGAAGTCATTCTGCTCCATAAGGGGTGGGAATAAGGAACAAGCAGGGAACTACAAACCTGTCAGTCTGACCTCCATCATAGGGAAGCTGATAGAGTAACTGGACAAGGAAAACCTTGTGGACAACCTGGAGTGCGATCGCCTCCAGGATACTAAACAGCATGGGTTTGTGACAGGGAGGTCCTGTCAAACAAACATGATAATTTTCCCTGATTGGATAATGAGGGAACTGGACAGGGGCCATGCCATGAACTTGCTCTATTTTAACTTCAGCAAGCCTTTCAGTTCAGTGCCTCACAGATGCTGTAGAAGATGGACACATACCAAAACTAGTGCACGCTAACCTTTGTATTGTTCGCAAAGTTAAAATCATATTTCTGCAAGGGGTGCTACTGGTTTTGTGGCATGTAACAAACAAACAGAGTCCAGTGCACAACTCCCCCCCCCCCCATGGTAAATCGGAGAAGTAAAACATTTTACTGTCTGAATTGGCAATTTCTACTTTTATCTCCATAGAAAAGGGTTCTCTTAGTTTTAAGATTGGAAAGCCAAACCACCAGATGTCAAGGTGGAATCCCATTGGTTGATCCTAACTATGAAACGCCTACAGTGGCTACTCTTAAATAGAGTGCATTGCCTAAACTGACTCCTTTCAAGTAAATTGCTTCCACCCAGGTAATTTCACAGGTGATCAAAGGGAGCAGGCTAAAAGGAGTACCACAAGCTCCAAAACTCTAAACACATTCCAAAACCAGCACTTTCTAACCTCTGCATTGTTCACAAAGGTAAAATTACATTTCTGCTGAGAAATTAACTGGGTAGAAGCACTTTATTTTAAAAGAGCCAATTTAGGCATTGCACTGTATTTAAGAGTAGCCAGTGCAGGCATTTCATAGCACCAAACCATGGGGTTCCATCCTGACGTCCGATTGGCTTGCTCACATTGAAATTCCAATCTGAAAATTAAGAGAATCCCTTTTCCATGGAGATAAAAGTAAGAAAATAGCAAGTGCATGCAGTAAAAATGTTTTACTTCTCAGATTTACTATGGTGGGGGGGGTTGTTCACTGGACTCTGTTTGTAGAAGATGGATGTGGCTAAAGACATAGATAACTGGGTAGGAAACTGGCTAAATGGTAGGCAGCAGAGGGTTGTGGTCACGGTGTCAAATCAGAAGAGAGGAAGGTCATGAGCGGGGTGCCACAAGGATCAGTGCTGGGCCCGATCCTCTTCACTATATTAATCAGTGACATTGGAGAAGGTATCCAGGGCAGGGTGTGTCTCTTCCCAGATGATACTAAGCTCCGTGGGAGGGTGGATAGCAAAGAAGGAATCAGGGAAATGTAGAATGACTTACAAAGATAGAGGGATGATGTTAGGTTTGGCAGTTTAAATTCAATACCAAAAGTGCAAGGTAATGTATCTAGGGAATAGGAACCACTGGACAGAGTACTGGATGTGTAGGGTAAAAGTTAACTCCTAGATCATGTTCTTCAGCCATTGTGCTGTCATTAGTGAAGCCCTCAAGCAATCGAGCCAGTGCAACAAAGCCTATGGTACGGCAAGCAGGATACTGGAGTGCATAGGGAGGGGCACTGATAGCAGGAGGAAGGAGGTAATACTACCCCTTTATAGATCTTTAATGAGGCCACTCCTGGAGTACTGCACCCAGTTCTGGAGCCCTCACCTCAGGAAGGATAGGGACAGGCTGGAGATGGTGCAGTGCAGGGTAACAGGGATGATTCCGGGCTAACAGGGCAGGTCTTACGAGGCGTACCTCAGCTCAAGGCACTGAGCACGTACTCACTGGAGACCAGAAGGGAGAGGGGTGATATAATAGAGACCAACAAGATCCTAAAAGGAATTAACAAAATGGACAGTGAGGAATTACTATGCTTGGATGCTAGTTGGAGGTCATGAGGGCATGAGTGGTAACTGACAGGAGGGAGGTTCAGGAGGGACATGAGAAAGTCTTATTTTACAGAAAGGGTGGTGGAGAAGTAGAACAGTCTACCAGCCAAAGAGGTGGGTGCTAAAACGGTTGATGGCATCAAGCAGGGCTGGAACAGAATGAAGGGTATAACAGTCACTCTGGGCGACAATCAGGAGGGAAAATAGGGGGGAAGAAGGGGGGCTAGGACCCTGGAAAGGGCTGGGAACTTGGATACACAGTAGGTCACAGGATTAGATAGGGAACTTGAGCAGACTGGATGGACCACTGGTCTTTTTCCTTTTGTCATCATCTGTGTTTCTATGTTTCTAGTTCTACCCGGGCTGTTTATGAATCAATTAAACAATTAGTGAAATAAAAAAATATGTAATGCCAGACTTCATTTGATAATACCATGAAGTTCGATGTGCCGATTTTTTTCTTTTTGATTGGAGGAAAGCTGTGCTGGAATAGAATAATATTATACTGTTTCCATTTCATGGAATATGGCTCTAAGCAATTTCAAAGCACAAATTACTGGCACATGTCAACATTGTTTCTGAAAATAAAGACAGTGTCATTACAAATACACATCAAAATTAAAATAACACAGAGTTCCCACGTGTACCGTTTAGGTTTCAAATGATCTTTCAGCTCCTTGACTGTCCCTTCATGCCAGGAGTGTGGCCAGCAATTTTAAACTTGTACGCTAGAGTTGATTAAACTGTTGCGCCCCCCAAGTAAACACAAACCAAAAGATAGGTTGCCCCACATGTATAAACATTGCTCCACCCCAATTTGTTTTGTTTTTTTATCCAAATTTGATTGGCATTACTGTATACGCCAAAGAGCGTATAATCCAGAGTGGTAAAACACATAACAAAACAACAAATTGCAGCTTGCCGACACCTATGCTTCATTTCCTTAAGGAGCACGTCTTCACTTTTAATCAGTGTACAGCAAGCTTTTTCATTATTTGTGTTTTAATGTTTCATAATTAGCTTCTACTTTTACAATAAATATTTGGAGGTTATCATTTCTGATGACCTGAAGGCAGCTAAACAGTGTGACAAGGCAGTGGGAAAGGCTAGCGGAATGCTGTGATGCATAGGAAGGGGTATCACCAGCAGAAAGAGGGAGGTAATACTACCCTGTATAGATTGCTGGTGAGACCCCACCTTGAGTAATGTGTACAGTTTTGGAGGCCCCATCTCTAAAAGGACATAGGGTGGAGGCAGTGCAAGGCTTAATGATTTAAATGTGTACTCCCTAGAAGATAGGAGGAAACAGGGGGATAGGACAGAGACATTCAAGTACCTCACAGGAATTAACAAGGTACAGGAAGGGAGCATTTTCCAAAGAAAAAGATGCTCAAGGACAAGGGGTCACAATATGAAACTGGGGGGGGGAGGCTGAGAAGAAACATGGGGAAGTACTTCTTCATGAAGAGGGTGGTGGATGCTTGGAACTGCCTCCCAGAGGAAGTGGTGGGGCTAGAATGGTCACAGGATTTAAGAATGCACGGGACAGGCACAAAGGACTCTTACAAACAAGAGGGGGGTGTAAGCCAGAGTCCAAGTAGGGTCTCCAGGGGCACTACAGGTAGGGAATATAGGGTGGAATAGGCGAGCCAAGTGGTCCTTATCTGCCGACAACGTCTATATTTCTATGTTTCTTTTTTGTGCAATGCATCTAGTGAGTTTTTACTGAGTTACTTTTCAAACTGCTAGTTACAAGAATTCAATAAGGCCGGCCTGTGGCGCTGAGCGCTGAGGCGCTGGACGCCTTACCATACGCTACGCTGGCAACCCGGGTTCAGGAATGACCTCAGGTCATAGGGGAAGCCGGCATGGGGGGGAGGGTCAGAGCAGGATTGAGCTGTAGTAGGCAGCTCTCCCCTTCCAGGGTGGTTGTCCGCTCCTCCCGTAATTCCACTCCCACTGGGTGGAGGTCCAGTGGGAAGTGTAGGCAAAGGGGAGCGGCAGCAATAATGCCTGGGGTGGAGCAAAAGGGGCAGAGCCGGTGCCTGGCGTGTGTGTGTGCTTCCACGCATGTGCACGTACATGTCTGACGGGGTCCCGGGTGTAGGGGGAAAAAATGGAAAAATAAAAAATTTATATAGGAAAAAAAAAAGAGTTTAATATAATTCTGACATGTCTGTCATACTTGCAGTATGGAGCGGGCTTTTGAGAAGAATGCTGATGTGTTGGCAGAAAGATTTTACCAGTGTGGTTGCAGTGCCTGTGATATTGTGAGGGCCAGAGGAACAGCATCCAGTACGGACAGGAATACCCTACTGCAGCCTTAGAAACAAGGCAATGAAGTAGCTGATTGTAGGAATTCTGTTAGTATGCCCTGTACAAAGGCAGCTGAGGCACAGAAAATACTTCCTACACACTGGGACATTTCACAAACACAACCAAAACTGAAGACTTTTGTCAGTGAAACTCCAAGGGTGGTCTTTCGTAGGCGACACAACTTGGGCAACCACGTTGCCCACACCCTACAACCAGTGCTGGAATTACACTTTATGAGCTTTTAGAGCTAGGGGTCCCATAAGGGCCCTGTCTTTAAATGGAGCCCCCCTCCCCATTATAAGTCAATGGCATGGATGCGTGAGCTACCAGGGCTCTCTTGAGAGCTGGGGGGGCCAAGCCCTGGCAAGTACCACTGTAATTACAATACTGCCTACAACCCATCCGTCCACATGCTACCACATGGTTGCCACCCCTCACTAAAGGAACACACTGGTGTGGTATGTATAAATATCGAAAAGTTATCACTGTCACAGATGCTTTCATTATTCATAGTGCTGGAGAGCATGTCATGATAGAGATGTCCATCAACTGTGACACCACCAGCATAGTGTACTTGATGTCATGCTTGTGTGCTGTGTATTATGTGGAGTGTATCAAGAGGAAGCTAAAAGGGAGGGTGGGAGACCACATGAGGACCACACAACATAACAATTTGGAATATGTGGTGGTAGCACAACTACATCAACCATCTAGCACTGGCAGGCATGGGTGGCCCGTTCTAGGAACCGAGAAGGTGTCAGTAGGCCTGGGGGGAGGGGAACTGGAGGGAGCTCTTGCATTTAGAGTCCTTTTGAATATTTCAGCTTGGTACCCCTGGAGTTAAACGACGAAACTTGAGATTTCATCATTTCTGTATGTGGGACCCCATAGTAACTGAGACACTGCATCAGTAATATTGTAAGACAGCAGTGAAATTGTAATCAAAATTGTTTCCCAGTAAACTGCATTTACTCATTGTGTCTGTTTTTGTATTACAGGTCCAGATTCTCACATTTTAAAAATGTGCGCTTGCAAGATAATGTATGTTTGTAAATTTTAATAACTGCTATTGAACTGTCCGGTGTTATGTATGATTTTTAGAATGTTGTTGTGCCGCACATAATCACTTTTATGAGACCCTCCTATTTTTGTTTCTGCTCCTTTAAATGCCATACGGTTTAAGGGGCCATAGGAGGGTGCTCATGGTCTTTTGACAAAGTGCTCATTGCATGAAATGTTGGGACTGTGTCTGTGCATTCCCAGCTCTCCTCCACAAAGCCCTGCACTTTGAAGCAATCAAGTAAGTGTTTTAGATAGTCATCAATCAATGTTGGCGTGTGTGTGGTTTTTTTGTTTACCATAATTCTGGTATTGTGATGTTAGAAAATCCCAACTACTTAGGAGCCCAGTGTATTCTAATCCTTGACTGAAATAAATAAATAAATATTCTAGTGATAAACTACATTTTTTTCTGTCTTTTTTTTCTTAAAGAAATAGGCACTTCTGTCAGCGACAAACTGTATCTTTTTGCTGTTTGTAATAGTGTGGTCCATCTGTATGATTTTACAATTTTTTAAAGAAAAGTAAACGGCCTCCCAAGTAAAATCTGGCTTGGAATAAACCATCACCTGCTAAATCATGACAAAGGGCTCAAAGATAGTCAAAAATCCCATTTGTATTAAATCTATAGAGAATAAAGTATGGGGTGGTGTGTGTAACGAGATTTTACACACACCCAAGGGGTGGATGGCATATAAATCCCGAGAGCGAAGCTCGAGGGGTTTATATTCAGGCATCCAACCCCGAGGGTGTGTGTAAAATTCGAGTTTACACACACCACCCCATATTTTATTTTATATAATTGCTGGGTTAGGCTTTTTCACCACAGCCAATTATATAAAATAAATGGTCTGGTGCGGCTGCGGTCTGGATGACGTTAAGCAGAGTCCTCGGTCGCTTAGCAGCAGTTTACTTCTTCTTGTTTTGTTGTCCCCTTTACGGTGTGATTTTTGTTAGGAATTATTTTTTTAAAATAGTTATTTACCACCTAGAGATAGTGGCAGCGGTGCAGTTTCGACCAACAAAGAAATCTGGTGGCAAGAGGTGAAAACCTGGAAGAGCTGTAGGTTGGGCATGCGCATAGCGAGGGGAAACCGTGCACCTGTTTGCTGTTATAAATGCTCCTTTATAATGGAAATTACGCCACGGTTTCCCTATGGGAAAAAGCCTAACTCAGTTCTTATATAACATTTTAGGGTTAATTCTCTAAGCTAAACTCTGTAAACTGAACCTACTGAAATACTGTACACTGCCTGCTTTGCCAGTAAAGATTGTCCAACTTCATAAAACAAGGATTCCTTTAAAGTTTTTTTACTAGTATTTGGCAAAATAAAAAGAATGAAAAAGGTATGTAAGAAAACACACAAATTGCATTCAACTTATTACCAAGGCAACAAAAGGTCCCATGCTTCATTCGGAAACAGATATGTATCTCCTTATGAAGCACATGCTGTTTAAAGGAAAACCTTTATACTGGGGAAGGGGGTTATCAAACAAAAAACATGTGCCTTTTAATTATTTCCTAAACAAGAGCTTCTACCCTTGCAAACAGTATGCCCCTAATTATGGAGTATTCCCGACATCACAGTCAGTTACCATAAAAATACAAAATCACACATGCCCCCACAATGCAAAGCATCATGGGCTGCATATGCAAATCACCACAGAATGTTATGCTGGTCCAACTTTAAGCAGAATTGCATGGTGCCGAAAGGCCTCTCACACAGTTTGCAAAGGGTGCTAACAGAAGGGGTAACCCTTGCCTCAGTGTTTACGCACAGAGGTTCTTTGTCTTTTAAATGTTTTTTATTTTAATGGGTTCACCACAGTATACCCCGGGCACACTGCCTTAGGAGTAGCTGGTCCATTCCACTGGGGTGTCAAACAGACGAGGCATACTGATGAGTCCTGGTAGAACGAAACACGTGTCTATGTCTTCTGTTAGCACCCTTTGCAAACTGTGTGAGAGGCCTTTCGGCACCATGCAATTCTGCTTAAAGTTGGACCAGCATAACATTCTGTGGTGATTTGCATATGCAGCCCATGATGCTTTGCATTGTGGGGGCATGTGTGATTTTTGTATTTTCTTGAAACTTGGCTTCCCAGCCAAATGCCCTTTGGGGTAACCCTTGCCTCAGTGTTTACGCACAGAGGTTCTTTGTCCTTTACCATAAAAAATGACTAGCGTACCACAAACAAAGGATTGTGACCTCACTGTACATTTAAGTAATAAGAGAAGGCGGTTTTGAGAAAGAATGTTCTCTAAAAAATGGCCTGGTAATTACAAAGAATGACAACAGAGTGAATGCCTGAAAAATGCAAAAAGCAATTACATTTCTCTTTAAAGTGATTTTGCAATCTTCTGCAGCTGGGTAAATCCTGCAATAACCCATGGCCGATGAAGGGCATTTATAAAAAACAAAACATAATTAAAAGTATTTAAAATTACCAGCCCGGTAGTGCTGAGGGTTGAGGGGCTGGACGCAACACCTCATGCTACACGGGTGATCCGGGTTTGGGAATGAGCCCAGGTTGTCAGGGGTTGGCCAGGGGGGTTGGCAAGGAGCAAGATCGAGCTGCTGCAAGGCAGCTCTCTCCTCCTGAGTGGGACTGGAGGCTCCCTGGCCACTGGCCACCACCTGGGGGAGGATGAATGGCAGCGCCAAACTGAGGTAGCTGTGGTGATAGCCATGGGGAGGAGCCAAAGGGGCTGTACCGGTGTCACAGGGCGTGTGTGCGCCTACAGGCATGCATGGCGCCTGTGTGCAGGGCCCTGGGGAACAGGGGAGAAAACTGGGCAAAAACCACATAAAATACAAATTAAAGAAAAAGTATTTAAAATGTATTTTGCTGGCCCACTGACGCAGCGGCAAGATGAGGGCCGTTGGGGGGAGGGGGCAGGATTGAGCGTCCCTCGGACTGCACTCCTTCTCTGGGGGCAGGGTGTACAAGCACTCAGTGCATAACTGACCCCTGGTGTAGGCCAGTGATCAGCAGCTGCTGATGCCTAGATGGTGGGGAGGGGCATGACAGACATCAGTGCTTTGGCACATTTCATCATTGTACACCATGCCCCCATATGGTCCAATGTTCTGAAAAATCATGGACGCCAGGCATGATGCCCCACTCCTCCAGCCCTTGTTCACCCACCGAGGCATTCCAATGGTGACCTTGTTCTGTCGTCTGTCAGGTATGACCCGACTCCACGCCCCGTCCTGGGGGGGGTAAGCTAGGAAGGCAATGCCAGTAGGCAGTCCCTGCCAGTGACCTCGTACAGGCATCATGAAGGTTCACATCTGCATGATGGCCCTGCCCTGAGGGGCAAGCCAGGGGGATCGTCGGAAGAGGTAAGTCCCAGGGGTGAGGTGGGCAGACTGTGGAGAATGGAGGCTAAGCTTTCGGCAGCTCACACAAAAAGCATACTAAATTTAAAAACAAATTTATTTTACACATAGGTCCATTATATAGTGTAAGTAACCCCTTGTATTGCCCCCAAGTTTGGCTCCTGTTCCCCCAGGGGTTTTGGTCCAACCCATTTCTTTTTTCTGTGTCCAGGCAGTTTTCCCCTTTGTGGCCCTGGTGGTGTCCTGGATCTCCTATGGCCGCCACATTGTTTTTGTGAAGGAGCGGGGCCAAGGGAGCTGGAGCGCAGAGCCGCCAGTTTTGTTGTGGCACTCCGGTGCCGGGCGACGCTCTGCACATTCACGAAAAGCACATTTTCATTTTGACTATTTGCTGCCACTTTGGCTGTTCTCTCCGGTGGTCCCGGTCCCAGGGTAAAGCAAGAGAGGAACCGGGACTTTGGCTCCAATGGAGAGGCAGCAGGGAGGGAGAGAAAGAGATTTTTGTGTGCGCCAATTGTGCTGCAGAATTCTGGATCCGCCTCATTAATATTCATGAGGTAGCGTCCCTTTGAAGGAGGAGTGCCTGTCCAGTGCCTAGGAGAAAAGGTTTGGCGCTAGCGACAGGCAGGAAAATAAATAAAAAAGTTAAAGAATGCACGGGTGTGCGAGAGCAAAGAGGATCCTGTGGTCCTGTGGGGAATTAAATAAATAAAAATGTTAACACCGACTGCAGCAGGGAGATGAAGTGGGACCTGGTATGGGCTGCAATGGGGCTTTATGTGTAGCTGCCTAGGGGTGATGCCGAAAGGCAGAAGCCACTGAAAGAGGGCTAAATGCAAGAGACTAAAATATGCAGTCGCTTAAGAGGGCACAGGGGTGGTTACAATTGTGTGGGGAAATATTTACATAAAAGTTAATGGTTTGGCTGCACAAGGACACTGAAATTATGACACTGCATGATTTGTGTTGGACTGTTTACTCCAGTCACCATGTTTCTGCAGCCATGTGATACCAGACAGCCAACCACTCAGGCAGGATTCTTGCCAAGGATTATGGGGCTTGTTGAACAGACTCTTGGGTGGGGGGGAATACCGGGGAAAGTCTAGGTGCCTTTTTCTGCACCAACGAGGCATCAAGGGAGCATCACACATATTAATTTTCTGAAAGGACAGTGGCTCCAACCAATGGGGAGCTGCTAGAAAGTTCCCAAGAGGACAGAACTTTTGGACTTTGAGTCAGTCTGGGGAGAGCCCCTCCACAGGGAGGGGGGCTCTCACCCCTGTGAGAACGGGGCTGCAAGACTAGGAATGGGCCTGTCTGGGGGCTGCCGGCAATCTGTAACCCCAGGGCAGGTGGTGCCTTCCCCCATCAGAGAAGTAAAAGGAGAAGCAGGAAAGAGAAAAGTTGTTTGAGAGGCAGCTTTGCTGAGAAAGAGAGAAGCTGCAGGTTACTGGAATCTGCGTTGTTCTGAAAATGCACCACAGCGGTGAAAGGAAGACAAGGTTGAAAATGCACCACAGCAGTGAAGATAAGGAAAAGGTTGTGTCTTGAGCCTGGAAAAAGGACAAAAGTTGTGTCTTGAGCCTGGAAAAAGACAGATATTCTCGTCTGCACCTCTTCGGTGGGACCAGAATGGGAAAGGAAACTGGATACCGGATTTCTGAGAAATTTAAAAGAAAGCCTCTTCGGACTGGAGAATTGTGCTGTACCTGCACAGTGAGGAAAGAGACTTTTGAACTGTTTACTAAGATAGAGTTCTGGAACTGTGTGTGTGAGCCAGAGTGAGTATGCAGCTGTGTTAAGGTTGAGAGACTGAAAGTAGAAGGATGGACAGGTGCCCATCGGGGCAGGGTACTTGCTGTCTGCTCCTGAGATACAGCAAGGAATAGACTGTTGTGCTGAACCTGTAGCCTGGACTCTGTACCCTGGGATCTGGGAGACAGGAAAGGACAGAAACTGCTTTGACTACACATCATAGCTGGTAACTGAGAGAAAGAAGAGAAGAGGAGAAATGTACCGAATGTGAACTCTGACACCGGGGCCAGGTGGGGAAAACGCTAACCCCCATCAAGTGGAGTCTGTTGCCTGCAGGGGATCACAGGGCTTGTCTCCGAGTGCACCCACACTCTGATCCATGGAGGAACCTGGCCGGGGGGCCACTGCTGGGTCTTGGTCCCTTGTAGGTGGTAGGCCTTGTACACGGGCCCTGCAACAGGCCCATAAAAGGCCGAAGGGGACAAGCTGTAAGAACTGCAAGTAAGTCAAAGACCCAAGCTGCAACCTCTGTGCCCCCCCTGTTTCAAGTATCAAGCCCGATTCTGCACCTTCTGTTCCCATCAAACCCAGGACTTCAGTGAACTGTGCCATCCAAGGACTGATCCTGCAGAACCATGAGTAAAAGCAGGAACTGCCCTGCAAAACCTGGGGACTGTATACAGTTTCAAGTGTGCCCACCCAGGCCGGAGGTAGAGTAGAGACTTAAAGTAATGTAGAGAAAGAAATGTAAAAAGTTGTTTAATTCTTCAAGTACGCCCATGTCAGCCAACCAGCTGCACCTCAGGCCTGCAACTATGGGATCTGGGTACCCACGGACAGAATTAGGGGCATCATTCTAGACTGGTACCAGTTGGGGGTTCTGGGCATGGTAACAGCTGCAGCAGTCAGCTAGCTGGACAGATCTGGTGGCAGCATTGATCAGAATGTGGGGATCTGAAAATCAAAGGGAAATGATTGTGGGGAAATGATTAATCTCTAAACGAAAAATTAAAATGTTTCTGAACCTCTACTCCATCTTCCCATATCCTAACCCTCCCCATGTAAATAAATTATGATGTTACTGTTGTGCTGAAAAACTGACTCCAGAGCCTTATTTTAGTGAACCTGTTATTACCTGAAATATGAAATGCTAATTGTCTGAATGTGGGGAGGTTCGAATTCTGTTAAGTCCATGCCTGGGGTAACCGTTTTGGAGAGGTGGGTTGGTACGACATCCCAGGGTGTTGTACTGCTGGTAATCTGACTCACTAAATACATACTCTGGGTGGAGGCACCGCCATTTTATTTTATCTTTTGGGGGGTATAACAGCTATGGGAACCCAGACCCTTAACCTTGTAAAAGGCAAATGAGCAGGGGTAGTAGCCCTCTGGGGCCAGGCCAGAGAGGACTACAGTAAGCATAGGACACTCCAGGACATGAGCAATTAAGGGACTTCTTATGTGATTAAAATCACTTGGCTGCGACTTGTGACATACCACACAAGCCATGGGTAAATCCGCCAGTAACCCATGGCCTGTCATGCCTCGTTATTTATTGCTCTGTTCTTGTACCCCCCCTTTCCTCCAGGTCACACCTGGAAACGAGCCTCGGCTCAGTGTACCTCTCCTGGTTGCCAATCTTTTAAATAAATAAATAATTTGTGAAAGGTATCTTTGTGTAAAAGTCTGTCTTTACAGAGAGGATGCGTTCAATAACAATAAATCCATCGGTGGCTTCCGTAGAACGCAGTTACACCCGATTACCCCAAAAAGTGAATAGCGAGTCACCCCATTGTTAATTCTTCCAAAGAAGACCTGCATGAAAGCAGGATGTGTGCATTTACATTTGCTGAAGAATGGTTGGAAAGCTGCAACAAGTTGGCAGACCAGCCTTCAAGATTCATTTTTTAATATTAAAGGTCAGCTCACCATGGAGAGAAACTACATTTCCTGAAGTACCTAATCAGGCAGTACAGCATAGTGATTAAGACCACTGAGCCACAGAAATGGGTTTGAATCTCACAGCCACCACACTCTATGCATCACTTTCCATCCCTCCCCTCTCCCACCATTGCCGGCTGCACTCCTTAGCTTTTTTTGCCAAATACCAGTTTGGACTTCTTCCCTCCTAGCTTTCCTCCCTCCTAGCTCCTGCCAGGCCCACCCCCTACCCACTCTGTTCCAGGGCATCCTGATCCTTCTCCCTTTCCTGCCAACACTCGACGGAAGGTCAGTCAGCTTTCTCCTTCCGTCTTCCCTCTGGAACCAACTGTCACCTATGTTCCAGCATGCCGCCTTGCTCCCTGCATTCAATTGCCTGCTCCAAAGTGCTCCGGATGTTCCGTGCCTCTGTCCATAAGCTCTCCCCCTTACTAGTACTGACTAGTCTGTGCCCTGTGTCTCATTTCTCTTTTTATGCTTATACCAATTGTTCATACGCAAATGTATGTACTAACTGACTTTTGAATAATTATCTGGTTTTATTTCATGTATTCATTTTTATGTCACTTTTCCATTATATATGGTTCTTATTTTATGTTGTACCCCGAGTCACACCCAGAAATGAGCCCTGGCTCACTGTCCCTTTCCTACTTACCAAAGTTTAAATAAATAAACACATGCATACTGTGTGACCATGAGCAAGCCACTTAACTTCCCTGTGCTCCCAGGACACATCTAGAAATAAGCAGCTTAATGTGCTTTTCCTGACCAAAAATTGTAAAATAAAAAAGAAATTTAAAATGGAGGGGGGAAGAATTTGATAAGAGAATCAAGGAACTAAAACCTCTGTAAATTAATGAGAAGAATGAAAGGTGATCTAATTTTAATGGGCAGACTGGGTGGGCCAAGTACTCCTTGTCTGCCACAAAATTCTGTGTTTCTATAGTCTATGTTTCTTGATATTGAAAAAACAAAATTGTTCTGTTTCTTCCTCTGTCCAGCCCTGCCTTCTGACATGTGACCTTCAAGCCTCATTCGCCACTAGCCAAATGGCCAGCTTCCTTCATGGCTTACCACCCAAAGCAGGTTGGGTCTGAGTCCCCCACAGAACACATCTGGTTGGGCCAGGGGATCCATGTCAGTGGGGCCGAGAGTAGCAGCTGTCACTCTCAGCAAGGCAGGATGTTTCCATTGTCTCCCCAGTGCCCTTTGACCCTCATGAATCACGAACGGTGCTGTGCATAGCCACCCCAGCGTCTCCTGTGCATGCAGCAATGGCAGATCTCAACTAGCCCCAGCTCGCTGGCCCACAACAAGGGTCTGCAGTGGCACCAGGTCACCGCACTGCACTGCTTCTCGACAGCTGGGGCCGCACTGCCATGGACAGCACTTTTCTCAGTTGGGCCATCTGACTGCAGTGATCAGTTCTGATGCACAAACTTGGGTCACCTGTATCTACCTATATGACACACTTTCCCCATAGCCAGTAGACAGCCTGAGGAGGAAAAAAAATCCTTTTAATATAAAAACAGTCGACACTGATGCTTTTTTCATATTTGCACCAGACTGCCGTATGAGAAAGGAGGCTGGTACTGTCATTACATATGTAAGTCAGAATCAATGTGATATGAAGCCTGCACTGGTGGTGTAACAGGCATGGGAAGAACACCTACCCATCCCCCTTCCATCAGCAGTCACTGAACTGTCCAGGAATTACAGTTTTTATATGGAAACCAGGGTACTGGCAGAAAGGGATGGGGGAATGAGGCTGGAAACCATCTGAGCCCGATGTAGCCAGTATATTGATTGCAATGATCCATTTCTGATCATTATTTGTTAAGGGCACTACAGTCCAAATGTTGGTTCAAAAACTCTCAAAAAGGGCCGAATCCTTGGCGTAGTGGTATGGCTACCCATCACGATGCCGGCGACCCAGGTTCACACCCTGAACCTGGGTCATCACAGAGTTTGCCAGAGGAAGGAGGAGGATCCGATACCTGCTCAAGTTCAAGTTTATTGTAAAGGGATAGTATCCGTTGAGCAAGCTCATCTGCAAGGAAGTCCCTTGTACAAATCAACATGAAGGAATACCAGATCAACAAAGTGCAGAGCATTACATAGTAAGGTCATATTAAGAATAAAAAACAGGGTAGCAAGTGATAAAGATGCAAGGATATGGTACAACAGTTACAGTATGTACAATATATACAATATATTTACATAGAACACATTCACAAGGGCTCAACATATGATGAATGGTGCACACATTCCAAACATATGGATGTGGATAGCATCCGATACTTGTGCACAAAAATAGGATGCTGGTCGTGGGGAAGGGGCCCACATTTTTCAGACCTAGGGTGAAGATAGTCATAGATAGATCACAAAAATACGTGGTCAACTGGAAACCTTATAGAGGATAGCTCCAGAGTGAGGAGAGGCAGCTAAGAAAAGGTTAGGGGCAGTGAATTTGAAGATTGAAAGGCAGTGACAGATCTCATTACTGTAATTTTTAACTAGTTTTTTTAAACCATTAATTGTGATCAGGGTGCAGAGTTTTAGCACTGTTTGAAGTTTGTTCCATAATGAGGGGAGCACATAGCTGATAGCAGCTTTACGATAACGAGTACATACTTTTGGTACCTCTAGGGAGATGTAGTCATACTTCCTTAATGCATAAATGCTATGCATACGTTGAAGTAGAGCAGTGATGTAAGAAGGTAATTTATTTAATAGAGATTTGTATGTCTATATGTATATGTACGCTAGTCTCCTGTTTGCCAGTGAGGTCCAGTTCACTTCCATGTAGAGTATGCAGTGATGGGTTCTAGTTGGGGCATCAGTAATAAAGCAGATGGCATGATGGTAAAGGACATGCAATTTGCTTAAATAAATAGAAGCACAGTTGTTATATAAGGTGTCCGCGTAATCTAGTAATTGAAAAATGTGGTTTGGACTAGCGCCATTCTCGAGGCCCTTCAGAATAATCTTTTGTTCCTGAAGGAACCGAGTCTCACTCTCAGTTTTTTTATCAGGGCTTCGATATGTGGAACAAAAGAGAGATGTGAATCAAGCAAGAAGCCCAGGTATGTGAACCGGTCTACTACTTCAAGTACATTACCAAATAGGGTAGTGACAGGTAACGGGACAGGGGTTTGATAGGGCATTAGATAAGTTGGGTGGATAGAAAAACATAGCTTTTGTTTTCTTTGCATTGAGGAGGAGTTTGGTCTGAATTAAGTTTTTCTGGAGTTGAGAGAAGTCGACCTGGAGGGCAGTGCAGACTTGGGTGATTGATGGTTTGGAGATATACAGGATTGTGTCATCGGCAAAGAGATGAATTTTGGAGTGAGTAATGTTATTGCTAATATTGTTGACGTATATCACAAAGAGTAAACAGCCCAAAATAGACCCTTGTGGAACCCCTCTTGTTATTGGCATTAGGGAAGAGAAGGTCCCAGAAGCCTTAATTATTTGTTGTCTTTCCCCGAGATAGCTGGAGAACCACTTTGTTGCTGAACTAGCTAGTCCAGCATCAGTGATGTTGCCCAGAAGGAGGCCATGGTCGACAGTGTCGAAGGACTTGCTAAGATCCAAGAACACAGCTCCTGTAACCAATTTACTATCAGCAGGCTCTAGCCAGTCATTTGTTACTTTTCCCAAGGCAGATGTAGTGCTGTGATGTTGTCTGAACCCAGACTGTAATATGTTGATAAACTTGTGTGATCCTAGGTACTCCCGTACCTGCTCACTAACCAGTTTTTCCAAGAGCTTCGATAGAACTGGTAGGATCAGAATTGGCCTACAGTTGTTCAAGTCGTAGGGCTCGCTAGATTTAAGAAGGGACAGAATATGCACAATTTTCCAGTCAGGGGGTACAGTGCCCTCAGTTAGCGACAAATTAAAAAGATGGGTGATGGGAACTGTTAGATAATGACAGCTGATCTTTAGGAAGAAAGGGTCAAGATTATCCGCACCAGCACTCTTATTAGGTCAAGCTTAAGTAATAGATCTTCCACTTGTTTGTAAGAGATGTTAGAGAAGGAGAAAGAGGCAGGGGTTGTGGGCCTATGGGTCGATGCAGGGATAGAGTCAGAGGGGGAAATGGAAGCAGCTGGTGATGTGTCAAACACGAGTCCCTCCGTCACAAAGTGCTCATTGAATTTATCCACTATTATCGATTTGTCATTAATGAAGGAACCACATATATTAAGTTTGTCAGGTAAGGATGGGGGAGCAATACAATCTTCTATCGACCTGAAGCAGCATCATATTTTAGCTCGATTACCTTTAGCTGACTCCAGGATATTCAGATATTACGTTTCCTTGGTTTGCTGTACTAATTTAGTACAGGCATTATGGCAGGCCCTGAAAGAAATCTAATCCTTGGGGTATTTGGTGCATCTAGCCATAGCCCAGAGCTGATCTCTCTTTTGCAAGACTTTTTTAATGTCTCCATTAAACCAGGGATATGATGCCTTTTTGACTCTACGAGTAATCAGTGGGGCATGTTTGTGAACAATTCCACTTAGAATAGTGCTGAAGATACATGTGGCCTCGCTAATAGTCAGTGCCAGGTGGAACGGTTGCCATTTGATATCCCTGAGGTCAGCTAGGAATTCAGCAGCATTGAATTTCCTAAGACTTCTCTTAGTGATACATTTGCCAATGTGCTCTTCTCCTCCAGGGTGAGGTAGCCTGGTTCCAGATGGCAGCTGGGGGTCAGACTGCGGGAACCACGCACAGGGGGCAGAGGCATGGCAGACATCTAGCGTGCTACGTACAGAAGTGTGTGCAGGTCTGCCATCGACATCATTGCGCACCAGTTCCACTACACCACAGGGAAGGGAGGAAATGGGAAAATCACCCTGGATGGCAGGATAATTCTCCGACCCCTCACAGGCCCCGTGGCATGACCTGACGCAGCTCCAACTGGATCCTGTCCGGAGGGGTTGAGCTCAGCTCTTGGCCTCCCCACCACGAGGGATAAGCCACTGGGGAAGCTGTAGCAGGTACGTCTTGGAGATGCCAGGTGACAGGACTTGAGGGTTAGGAGATGAGAAAAGCTGGCAACGGAGGAAGGAAAAGGAACAGTGAAAAAAATAAATCTCAAAATACATCTCTAGGTAGATTGGGGCTGGTAATAGCAATATTTGGGCTTCTGTACCCCTCAAAGCGAACTTACAAAAATTTAAGGTAGCCAACTTTTTAAACTTCCAGACCAGGTCATATGTACTTTCTCACACAGCGTAGTCAAGTATGTTTTAGTTGATTTAGAGTACCATTCCAATCCCTTGGAGAAGGGGTGGCCCCAAACATAAGATCATTTACTATAACCAGCATGAAAAAGTTTTCTGCCTTTACTTTGGCAGACAGTTTAAAGTATGTTAAAGGATGTCTTTACTTGAAGTTTTTCGCATTCTGATCTCCTGCCAAATGGAGCAGAAGGGCTTTTAAGGAACACAATGCTTTGAGTCTGAAGAGCTAGCTGCGTGCATCTGTTGACAATTGCTTAATGATGTGCTTTCTGGCTGTCATGAGCCAGTAGTGTAGGCATGTTCTAGTTAGAGATCTATATTTTTTTTCTACGGAGTGTGGTGATGGAATCTCAAGGTCTGGACCCAGAAAACAATTCCCACCCCATTTTCACAGATTTTCCAATTCAGCACTGTTTATTTGCTCAAAGTCTATCGGTCAAGCTGCACTGTGGACTTCATAAAATCTGGACTGCCAGACCTACACTGGATGAAAATAGTAAAAAACAGATGGGCTGGTCTGGCCAGACCAACTGGAGTGGGTGCAACTTGCATGTGCTGTCTGTTCCAGCTGGCTTAGTTGGTCCAGTTATTACTATTTTGCACTGTGCATCCCAGGTGGTCTGGAATTTCATTCTAGGTGAGGGTATGGGTGAAATCTGAACTCGAAACATCAAAATATTAAAAGGTCCAGTCCTGATCCAGTGGTCTGAATTTCACCCTTCCCCTCACCTAGCTGAAATGTGGACCAGCCAGAACATGTGGACCAAAATGGCAAAAAACAGGCCATGCATGTTGCACCAGCCAATCCAGTTTTTACCATTTTTGTTCAGTCCTGGTCCAGCGGTCGGGATTTTACCAATACCCCTGAACTGCACTAGGGAAGCAAATTGGACTAGCAGGTTGGGACTCCATAGTGTTGTGACAACTCCTGTCAACCCTTAGAAATTCTAAAGGCAGGAGTTGTCGCAAAATTCTGTGGCACCCTCTGAGATGGTCACCATGTTCTGTGTATGGCTCTGTGAGCTACCAGCATGGCAACCCTGTCCCCTTCCTCACGCATTCATAAATGAGTTTGCAAATATGGGACAGCCTTGTGACCCCTTTGAGCATGCCTCAGGGGCATCACAGCCAGGGGGACTGTTGTTAAGGGCTCACTGCAAGCACTTAGCAAACAACCTCTCTCTTAGCAACAATCCCTTGCAACTACATACAGGACCCCAAGAGTACATGGGGTTCATCTCCTGTTATTCAGGCAGCCACTTCATTCAATGTTATGTGAAATAATAAAAACTTCTGGCAACCCTCCCTTCTCCAGTGACTCCAGTGTTGTACCCAATAATGGTATTCTCCATAAGGAATGCATTTAAATTGAGTTCAAAAGATTCTAATACAGATACAGCTTGTACGAAAGTCATCATATGAAACCAAATTCCTAACTTTCATTTCCTGGAGAGGAATCCATTCTTTGTAAAAAAAAAAAGTGTTGTCTTTTTTTCATGAGCAGTTCATCCTTCTGATTGATGTATAATGTGTTGTTTGAGTCATTCCAAGCCAGGCCCAGCCCAACCTTACTGCTGTCTCTAGGACACTGCAGAACCATGACGTTAGTGACCCAGATGGACCCCTCCGAGTACAGGAGCAAAAAAATGTCACACTCTCACAGACGAGAGGGTGCCAGCTGCCTGGCAAAGCCTCCCGTTTACAAGGCGAAGTGCTGGGGCTTAGTGCCATGCTCTTGAGCTGTCAATAAAAAACTTTGCCTCAGAGAATTTACCCGTCTTATTCACTTTTTTCTGCAAGAGTGCTGCCAGAAGTGCATTTGGACCCTGCTGAGGACAGGACAACTGCTGAATAATCCAGGACTGTTCATCACCTAACAAACATGCCCCAGTAGAAAACGTATAATCTATCAGTGGACATAGAATTGCATCCTTCCTTCTCTATAATGTGGATTTCTTTGCCCATGTTTTTCTCCCTCCTCCCACCATCCTCCACCCTTGTAAAACCCCTCATAGTGATCCCAGCAGCCCAATGTGAAGGAAGTAGAGAATCCATCTCCTTGGCCCCCCACTGTGGTCAGTGCAGGAGTGGACCCAAGGTGTCATCCCTCACTTAACCAGGAAACACGGCCCCAGCTCGAATCCCTTCCTTGAAGCTGCATGACTGGTGGGTTCCCTGCTCACCCCACAACCGGAGTCACCAGAATGGCAGCATGACATGCTACTCCTGAGCCATCATTATAAATCACTAAGGGGATTTCAGCCAATCAGCACACAGAGCCACTGTACCTCTTTTCTGCTGTACAGTGTGCTCTCATGTCGGAGCACTAGGAAGGAGCACCCCATCGCAATGCCAGGAGGAAGGACAGCAAATCACTCAAACTAAACTTGAGTGATTTATAATAAGTTAATAGGCCTCCAAGGGTTGTCTCTTATCTTATGAGACTCTGAGCCTCAGGTTTGAGCAGACAAAATCACTCAGCTTCACTTTGCTGTCTGATTGCCCAAACCTCAGGTTCAGAGTCTTATACCATAACAGACATCTTTCTGAGGCCCTATTAACTAACAGCACAAACATTTAATACTATTTGTAACATGGCAAAGAGAAGATATAAAATAAGAAACACAATTAGTTGAAATGCATCAGGTGGTACAAGAGCAACATGGCATTATGGCACGATAATGCCGTGTTGCTTGTGAACTACCTGATACAACCACAGAGGACACAGTAGCAGTGTGCTGAAATACACACAGTCCACAGCAGGCAGTCGTAATGTCTGGAAATGTAGATGGTGAGGCAGCAGTGATGCAGACGAGGAGGGTGGAGCAACCGGGAAGGAATATCTGGAGCGCAATGCACCCTCAGAGGCATCAGAAGAGGAAATGTTCAGTAGGGTAAATGTTGAGTCGTGCATAGTGCAGGAGAGACTGAAGTGGAATTCTAGGTGTGCGAAACGCACGTAGGGCAGTCCAAACATGTGGAACTGAGTCGGGAAATCAGCGAGCAAGGCACAGAACGGCAGGTAGAAAATGGTGAATGCGGTGACATCAGAGCCATGGGGAGACACACAGAGACCAAGTCAGATATTATGCAAAACAGACTGAGGGGCAGATAGCGAGACGGAGAAAGTAACATACAATAGACCTCCTAGCGCCACAAGTAAAATAAATGCTGCGCAGATCAGACAAATTTTGTGAAAGATATGTTAACACATAGTTTAGTCATACTTATGTTTGCTGTACTTTTCACAACATAAGGATATAAATCAGTGTGTCTTCAATGTTCAGAAAGTGCAATATAGAAATGTACACAGTGGAAAATGTGTCTGTCTTCTCTTATTGACAGGATGAAAATAACAGTGACACTACACAGTTTGTTGTACTCACCATGTTACAAGTGCATTAATCCACTCCGAAGGTGGCATCTAATGGGGAATTAATGCACGGTTGGTCCGTTGTAGGCACTCGGCCTGTGGCCTCATGCCACAACGGTCCCAACCCGGCATTAATTCCCCATTAGATGCCACCTTCATCATGGATTAATGCTTACATAATAACTGGCCATCAGTTTTTTCCAATAATGATGGCAAGTTATTATTTATCGTAATAACCGGTCTGTTGCTATGGCATTCATATGCTGTCTCAGTACAGCGCAAGCCACTATCACACTGACGTGTGGCTTTCTCAGCCTGAAACCTCCTGCTCAAATCTCCTTGGCAACCAACCTGAAGATGGATCTAAAATGGACTAAAAATCATAGTTAAACGTGGTTGAAACAGTTCCCTTTAACAAGCCTTGTACAAATTAACCACAGTAGTATTATTTTTCCACAGTTTTAAAATCAATAGTTGCGATCTGTTTACAGCAGTTGTACTTTCTCCCAATTTCAGTCAAATGCCACAGTAAGTTGTATTTTTCCTACACAAAATGGTGTGAAATTTTGGGCTGAGATGTTCAGGGTATATAGATCTTGGGTCACAGTGGTGCCTTTTGAAGGTTTGGTGAAAAAAATATTAATCCATTCCAAAGTTATTACATTTTAAAGTTTCCAATTATTTCCTATGGGAAAAGTTATATGTGAGACTCAAAACAGGATTCTTGATCGCAAATGTGGAATTCTCTTTCGCAAATGAGAGATCTTTTTCTGCAAATGCAGAATCCTGTTTTGTGCTGCCGCCATCTTGTTTTCTGATAGCAGTGGCAACAAAATTAAATTTACCAAAAAAAAAATAAGGGGCTTTAGGAAACACCAATAGTTGTGTTTACCAAATCTAGGCCTGTAGAATCAAATGTTGGGGTCAGTTGTTTGATTACTTAGAAATGTGTCTTTTTTTCACTCGCGGAATTTCTTTTCTGTAAATAGCAGAAAAGAAATTCCATGAAATAGGATCCTTTCTCGCAATTTGTGAAAAACGGATTTTCTTTTACTGCAAATTGCAAAGGTGTTTCCCTTGTTACTTCACAGTAAACAAAAACAGTTTGGAATTTTGGTCTGAAATGTTCAGGGTAGAAAGGGGTTGGTCCACAGATGTGCCTTTTGCTGGTTTGGTGAAAATATATGACTGCTGTGGAGTTCTGCACATTTCAGTTTTGCTTTGTTTCCCATAGGATTACATTGTAATGGAAGGTGTACACAGTCCTTTCTTTGTCACTGCACAGAAGCAGTTTGCAATTTTATTCTGAAATTTTAAGGCTACAAAGTGCTTGCCTCACCGATGTGCCTTTTGCTGGTTTCATGAAAATATATTAATTTGGTGTTGAGTTACACAGGTTTCACGCTTTCCTGTGTTTTCTATAGGATAACATAACAATGTGAGGTGTTTCTCTGGGTCTGGATAATATGAAATGGGAGCGCAGGGCCCATATTTATTTATTTATTTAGCTTCTGTTGACTGGGTAAGTACACTAGACAACTTCTGTCTATTTTCAGGTACAGCCCAGGGGAGAGGGATACAGATGAATGCCAACTGACCTTGAACCAGATTAAGCCACTGGTGTTATTTTCAGTGTGATTTATGTGATAATGGCAAAAGCCTAAAGGTGATCACCGTTATTGCGAAGCCAGAGCGTCAAAAATCAGTTTCGGCACTTTGACTCTGGCATACAGCAAAATAGCACTGGGGACTTGGTTTTAAATGTTTTATGCTGCACCTCACTACTTAAGAATTCTCAATCTAGGGGTGCATGTTGAGGGTGCAAAACACAGAAAAAAAAAAAATAAGGCAGGGCAAAGCAAAATCGCACCAGTGCCCAGACCCAGAACCCTACCCACCAAAGCCACCAACCCACCCATCACACGGCAAGCTCATCCACCCACCACAGCATCACCCTTCACAATCCCTCCCGCCCCCCACTGTGCATGCTCACTTCCCTCCCATGCATGTACGTATAGCAACATCCCTTTGCTATATTCACCCACCCCCTCCATCTGGTCACTCTATCCCATTAGTAGCCCTGACAACATGTGCCAGGGATTGGGTCGCCGTTATTGCAGGTGCCCAATCATCAACACCCATGTCACGGGCTACCTTTTTAGTGAATGTGGGGAAATTTGGCCAGAGCACCAGAGAAATTTCCCTACTCTTTTTTGAGAAGTGCCAAGGGATCTTTAACATCCACCTGAACTACCATCAGAACAGACAGATGGGGCCTTGGTTGAATGTCTCATTCGAAAGACGGCACCCCAGGAGTACAACACCCCCCTCATGCTGCACTACAGTGTCAATATTGGGATTTAACCCAAGTGCCTGGTGTGGGGATAGAACCCACAGCCTTCTGGTCTCCCGGCTTCAGAGGCGAGTGTGCTACCTCCTGAGCCACTGGCAGTGTTTAGTGACACAGTGACATGCAAATCCTGTAATACCATCAATGTGACATCAGAAAGTGGTAATACCATCATCTAATGTGACATCCATCATATTACGAGAATGAACATTGATCAAACTCACATACGCAAAATTAGACTGCCTTTACTGTAATAGTCGTGTATAATAGTAGCCGACTCATAAGGAATCTACAAATAAATGCAGAATTCTTGCACAAAAAATACCTAACTAATTGGATGTATATATTACAACCTAACTAATTGGACGTATATATTATAAAAGTAAAATAAGAGAAAACTATCAATAACTCAGCTATACAGCATTTCCATGTCAGAGTTCTAGGGACATCATGGACCTGCTCGAGCTTCCATCTCATGGATGTGATGTCACCAGAACCCCTCCATGGAATTATAGCCTTGTTCTTTCTAGTTCTTCATCTATTATTGTATTCAAAAATGAAGCCCATCTTCTTGAAGTTGTGTTAACAGGGAGTACTTTGAAACAACTGAGAGCTGCATGGGAGGTACTATATTGGACTGGAAATCTGAAACAAATCTCACTCTTGCTTACATCCGAGGGAGGTTTTCCTTACTTTACAGCCTTATATTGGTATTGCTTTGTGTTTAATTATTTTAGGTTTTGAATCAGGAAAGGGGGTTTTCAAAACTGCTTATCTTGTGAATAACTTCAGAAGGGTTGAAATAACTGCATATTTGATTTTCCTTTGTGGGTAACTTAACTGGACTGTCTACTAGTATGGGGGAAAAAAGGATAAAGCCAACATTATATGGAGGGCAATGAGTACCAATGCCTGTAGTCTGGGAAACAAGCTTCCTGAGCCAGTAGCCCTGATGGAAGAGGAACACTTGGATATTTTGGTAGTCACGGAAACATGGTACATGGAGAACCATGACTGGGATGTCAACATACCAGGGTACACAATCTACAGAAGGGACAGGGAGGGTAAAAGAGGAGGTGGAGTAGCTCTCTACATAAGGGAAGGGATCAAAGCTACATAACTGAAAAGTAAAGGGTGTGGACAAGAGGCACTGTGGGTTACCTTGGAGACAGGGAAATGGCATCACAATCCACACAGGGGTTGTATACAGACCCCCATCTCAAGGGGAGGAAATGGACAAGAAAATGATACAGGACATTCTCAAAATGGCTGAAAAAGGGGAGATACTGTTGATGGGGGACCTGAATATGCCAGATGTTAACTGGATAACATGTACTGCAGCCACATCCAAGAGCAGGGTCATTCTCGATGCCCTACAGGGGGCATGCCTGCTAGTATTGGAACCCACTCAGGAGGGAGCAATATCAGACCTGGTACTCTCAAATGGAGAGAGGATCACAGATTTAGAAGTCAGTAGCCATCTGGAAGAAAGTGACCACCACACAGTGTGGTTCACAAAAAGCACTACCATGAAGACAAGCCATATAAAAACAAGGATATTGGACTGTAGAAGGGCTGACTTTGGCAAAATGGGTGAGTGCCTCAGGAATGCACTAACAAATGAGCAGGAAGGAGGGGTGGAAGAACAATGGAGAAAAATCAAAACTGCCATCATGGAGGCAACAAGCCTTTGTGTGAAACAAATAAAGCAAACAAAACAGAGTAAAAAACACTATGGTTCTCAAAAGAGGTGGCAGGGAAGGTTAAGGAGAAAAAGGCTGCATTCAAAAAGTATAAGAAATCACAGAAGGAACACGATAGGGAACTGTATCAATTAAAGCAGAAAGAAGTGGGGGAAGGCAGTCAGAATAGCAAAGGCCCAAACCAAGGAAAATATAGCCAACTCAGTTAAGAAGGGGGATAAAACCTTTTATAGGTACATTAGGGAGCATAGAAAGGTTAAGGGAGGAATAGTGAAGATTAATAAAGGAGAGGGGAGGAGGGCAGAGGGAGACAGTGAAAAGGCAGAGATACTGAATGAATACTTTTGCTCAGTATTCACAAAAGAAGAAGAGGAGGAGTTACCTAAATCAAACAATAGAAGCACTCTGGGTAGGGGGGTTGACACCAGTCCATTTACAGAAGAAAGAGTCCTGAAAGAAGTCCTGAAACTCAAGGTGGACAAAGCAATGGGGCCTGACCTCACGGGATTCATCCCAGAATCCTAAAAGAACTAAGGGGGGACCTAGTGACACCACTGACCACACTTTTTAACAAATCATGGGAGGATGGGGTGGTACCTGAGGACTGGAGGAGGGCAGATGTGATTCCTCTTCACGAAAGTGGGAGCAAGGCAGAAGCAGGAAACTACAGACCCATTAGTTTGACCTCAGTGGTAGGGAAAATTATGGAATCACTTCTGAAAGAAAGAATTGTTGAGTACCTAGAGGTCAGCGGGGCACAGGACCCAAAGCAGCACGGATTTACAGCAGGAAGGTCATGTCAGACAAATCTAATTGATTTCTTTGACTGGGTGACCAAAGTAATAGACAAGGGAGGGGCTGTGGATATGGCCTACCTAGACTTTAGCAAGGCATTTGACACAGTACCGCACAAAAGATTAATAATCAAGTTAGCCAGCCTGGGAGTGGGTCCCAGGGTGGTAGCGTGGGTAGCAAACTGGCTGCACAACAGGACACATAAGGTAATAGTAAATGGAACTAATTCCGAACATAGGGGAGTTACTAGTGGAGTACCTCAGGGCTCAGTACTGGGTCCCGTCCTCTTTAACGTCTTTATAGGTGACATTGCAGAGGGTCTGGAAGGAAAGGTATACCTCTTTGCAGATGACACAAAGATCTGTAACAGAGTTGATACTCAAGGGGGGTAGAAAGGATGAGAAGGGACTTGGCAAAGTTGGAGGAATGGTCAGATGTATGTCAACTTAGATTCAATGCAAAGAAGTGCAAAGTAATGCACCTGGGAAACAAAAACCCAGGAGAAGAGTACACAATGGCAGGAGAGGTACTAACAACAACAATAATGGAAAGGGACTTGGGGGTAATCATATCAAATGACCAAAAGGTGGGTAAGCAATGTGAAAAGTCAGTAAGGAGAGCTGGGGGGATACTGGGATGCATAGGAAGGGGCATCACAAGTAGAAAAAGGAAAGGTTATCCCTCTGTACAGACAGTTGGTGAGACCCCATCTGAGTACTGCAGAAGCTTTTGGAGACCCCATCTATGCAAGGACATAGACAGGATGGAATCAGTCCAGAGGAGGACAACTAAAATGGTGCAGGGTCTGCATCAGAAATCATATGAAGAGAAACTGAGAGAGCTTAATATGTATACCCTTGATGAAAGGAGGGATGGGGGGGGACATGATAGAAACTTTCCAGTACCTCAAGGGAATCAACAAAGTCCAGGAGGGTAGCATCTTTCAGAAAAAGAGATGTGCAAGAACAAGGGGGCACAATTTAAAGATAGAGTGGGATGACTCAGGGGTAATGTGAGGAAATTCTTTTTCACAGAGAGAGTGGTGGACGCATGGAACCGCCTTCCTGGGGAGGTTGTGGGGTCTAAAACAGTTGGGGAATTCAAACATGCATGGGTCAGACATAAGGCAATTATAGTGAGGGGTTGCAGGAAGTAGGCTGTTGGTTAACTAGAACCTGCAGCTTATCCAATAGGTAGGGAAATGGGCATACTGGGTGGGCCAAGTGGTCCTTATCTGCCATCAAAGTCTATGTTTCTGTTTCTATAACTGAGCAAGCCAGTTATAACGTATTTCATTTTCAAAGTTTGGGTCTTTCTTCGCCATTTTATCTGCTTAATAACACACCCTGGGTGTGCACTGCAGTTATACTGCACTGACTGCACGTTTTGGTAGCGGAAGGCTCCTGGTTAAACTATGTGCCTCAAAATCCACAGGGAGTACAGTTTGTTATTTCATTTTATTTATTTAGTTAGTTTTTGTTGACCGGCAAAAATGGACCAGGTAATTCTGCTTATTTTCAGCCTCATCCCAGGGGAGGGGGTTGAACAGATGGATGCCAACTGACACTGAACCATATTAAGCTGTTGGTGGTATTTTTGGTGAATGGGGGAAATTTGGCCAGGACACTGGCAAAATCCCCTTAGTCTACTACGTGGGTGGGGGGAGGGGGTAATGAGTACCCAGCAGCATGTATGTATGTTATTTGGAAACTGATGAAAGATTCAATGGCCTTCTCAGTTTCGGAACTGTATGCCTTTATCCATATTTCTCAAGAGGAGATTTGTGATGTGAGCTTCAAGATCATGAAGTCATTGGATACATTTTGAGCAAAGTATATAGACTTATAAAATGGGCAAAGGATTTCAAGCAATCTGATTGATTGTTAGCCGTGCATCAGATTTGTCTAATGCACAGCTAAAATTAGAACCCCCATTTAGAATACACAGGCCCATTTTATAAGTGCAGTATGCCACTCCAGGGATGTGCATTAGACAGTTCTAATGCATGGCTAGGGGACTCTGGCCTCGTGCCTCACTACGTTCCCCCTAGCCGTGCATTAGAACTGTCTAATGCACACCCCATCGTGTCTTATTGCTTACTTAAGAGACACCCATCTATGGGCCAACATTGTGGCCGTTCCACAGATGAAACCAGTTTTGAAAGTAGTGATTATCTTGTTTTGTAATGAGGAGGTGAATGGCTTGGACATTTTTTATTGGCTTAGTTAAAAGTGTGAGGTTCTGCACATACCCTCACCCATCCTGGGTGAAGAAAAACATTTTGGATTGGGGTTGGCATTTCCAAGTAAAAATTAAAGTATCAAAGAGCAGATCTCATTCAGCTCCCTAGTAGCTTTTTCACAGGTAACAATTGGGGGGTCTGTTTCTATCAAGGGCAGCCTCGGACTTGTTTTAAATGTGGCTTGCTGGCACATTTAGGTAATGCTTGCAACCAGAAAAAGTGTAACCTGTGTTTACCATATGGTCATCATAGTTCCAGCAGTGACAACCTTTCAAATGCAATTTATGGGAGGAGCAAGGTCACTTCTTTTGAAACTGTCCCTGGGCCTCCCATAATAGGGAAGATGACTTTGACCAGGAGTACTGTACCTGATTGGGAAGGTACAACAGTCTAAACCCCCTCGCCAGCAGGGACATTTCCCTGACTACACCTTTAGTTTTCTAACCCCAGATCATTCCCTAGAAGAATTAGAGGAAGAGATTATTGTGATCACTAAAGCTGCACCAAACCCTGCCCCTCCCTTTGGGGACCAGAATCAACCAGTGTCAGGGTGTTGCCTCTCCTTAGGGTGATGAGAATAAGGTACCTGAGATACAAGAGGTTCCAGAGACCCAGGAGAATATGTATTTTTTTATTTATTGAGGATTCGGAAAGTACCTTTGAGTCAAAGACTCCTTTTCAAAGGTTCCACATCAATACAGGTAAAACATGGCACAGAGCAATGCAGAGATGGAACACAAGCATTCTTTCATGATACAAGAAATACAGTAAATTGATTAACATTTAGATAAATATAGTCATGCATGAGACTAAAGAACAGAATACATGCAAAAGCGCCAAAGGAGCTAGTTCTGAGATTTTCAGGTTGGGGGTTGGGGAAGTAGCCAGCCAGAGGCCTTAGTCTAAGGATAAAGGGGCAGGTCAAGGGTCAGTGGCAGTCACAGGGATCGGAGGACTGAAGGTGGTTCCTAAGGTAGGCTTTGAAGAGGCTGATTCTATTCACATTGGTGAGATCATTAGGCAGGTTATTTACCCAGGAAGGGGCTCGGTAGCTAAAGGACCTTTGGAAATGGGAGGTGCGGCAGCGAGGGACCAAAAGGAGTTGCCTGCAAGAGCTACGGGTGCTGTGATGGGGCCTGTTGTATTAGAGGTGAGAGATCAGCAGGGGCGAGACCAAGGGTAATCTTTATGGCCATGAGGCAGGTATGAAACTTGATTCTGTTATCAAGGTTAAGCCAGTTCATGGTAATGTAGAGAGAGCATGTGTGGGTTAGATGATCACAGCCCAGGATGAGGCAACAGGCTTTGTTGAGGGAGAGCCAGAGTCTGGATAAGGCTGAGGAACTGGCAGTGCTGTAGATTAGCATGCCATAGTCTAGGAGGGAGAGGACCAATGAATAGACCACTAGACGAAGGGCATCAGGAGTGAGACAGTGTTTGACCCGGTAGAGGATGCCAATCCGGATATTGAGGGCTGTGGACAGTTGGTGGATGTGTTGGTGGAAGGTAGGGCCCTGGTCAAGTGTGATGCCCAGGTACTTAAAGGAGTCCACTTGTTCGAGAGGGGTCTGCTTTGCAGTTAGGAGTGGCAGGCAGTGGTCCTTCCTAGAGTCTAGTGGCTGCGAGAAGTACATGACTTTAGTTTTTTTATGGTTTAGGATGAGGCACTGTGTGATGAACCATTTTTCAGCCTCTCTGAAGGCAGACTGAAGGGAGAGGTGAAGCTGGGTGGGGTCAGGATTGGAGGAGAACAGGACAGCATCGTCCTCGTAGAGCAGGATATTGCCTGGGCAGGATAGGGGGAGGGAGTTAAGGAAGAGAGTGAATAATAGAGGTCTGGAAATGGACCCCTGTGGGACACCAGAGTGGACAGGCAACCTACTGGAAAAGGTAGTGCCAATTTTGATTTGCTGGAAGCGTTTAGCCAGGTAGTCAGTGAACCAGCCGAGGGCATCTTGACAGAAACCAAGTTTGGATAGAGTAGCTAGAAGGAGGGGGTGGTTGACTGTGTCAAACGCTTTAGTGAGGTCGATGAAGACCGCACCAAAGAGATGACCACTGTCAAAGGCGGTGTGTAGGTGGGTGGTGAATTCAATTAGAGCAGTAGTCATACTATGTCCTTGGCGGAAGCCGTGTTGCTGGCTGCAAACTATATTGTGTTTGTTGAGGTGGTCAGTAAGCTGATCAGCGATGATACGCTCGAGTACCTTAGACAGGGGAGGAAGAACTGAGATGGGGCGGTAGTTGTTGGCGGAGGTAGAGTCCCCGCTCTTAAATATCAGAGTAATAGAGGTGGATTTCCAGCATGAGGGGAATTTTCCAAGACATAAAGACCGGTTTATAATGTGGGTGAGAGGGGTTAGCACCTCATGAAGAGTGAGCCGGAGTAGTCTCAGGTCTAAGGAGTCACTACTGTATTGGGAGCGGCTTATGGCCTTTTTCAGGTAAGGTTCAGCAGACCTGGGGGAGATGCATCGTTGGTGAAATGGAGGGTGCGCTGATGTGAAGCGTGTCGAGACAGGTGGTGGATCAAGAAGTGGCAAGGGAGGATGTGGCTGAGGTTGGAGAAGGTGTTGCTAAATGCAGTGGCTATCTGAGTGGGATATGCTGGTTGTTACCCCAGAGAAGGTGAGGAACACTGCTGCCCCCCCCACACACATACACAGTTGGATCAGACTCAAAAAGGATCTGTGTACCTATGACTGTAATTTTCAGGAAGAAAAGGGGTTTCAGTAAAAAAAAAAATAAGAATGCTAAAACATTTGCCTACTCATGTGGAAAACTGATTTACAGCCCTAGGCAGGATAAAGATGTGGTGGGGGGGGACTCTGATGAGGAGAAGGATGGAAAGACTGCAGCAATCCTCTCACAATAAGATCCGCCTTCAGAATCTGAGCACTCTCAGGAAAAGGAAACCTCATCCTCGAAGAAAAGGAGGAACTGTACTCACTCTCAGTATTTGAGAATTAGAGGCCATTCATTATACTATTAAGGTTTTCTTTCTTTTTCTTCTGCATTACGGCCTCTCTTAAGGTTGTTACACTGAATACTAATAGTATTAAAGCTCACAAAAAAAGTATGAAAACCTTGGAATTATCAAAACAGCAGCCCTAGGATCTTATATTGTTGCAAGATATTAGAATAAAAACTCAATTTGAAATTTCTCGGGCACAGTTATTATAGACATTAGGTCCTTCTTTCTGTGCCCTGGGGAAAGAACTTTGTGACAGGGGGGTAGGGGGTCAGTGTTCTGACTGGATTGTCATGGCATCTATCATGTCTAGTGGACATTGTCCTGGGATGGGCTTTGATGCTGGACTTGGACAGGAATGTGCAGTCCTTTAGGATCTTTATAAATAAATAAAATCTTTAGTGTATATGCTCCACAATCCAAAGTGGAACAGGTGGATTTGTTTCAGAAAATGTGCCCATATCTATTTACTACATGGGTGGTTATCTTCAGCGGGTCTTTAACTGCCCTGCCCGACAGGCTGCTGAGTTAAGTAAAAACAACAAAGGGTGTGCCAAAGCAAGGTTGACTCCCCCAGCGTAAACACCAGCACAACAACAGATTATGCCTGTCTGCGGCAAGTCGCTGTGATGGTGCAAGGAAGACACCTGCGGTGCAGCTCCTGGTGTTGCGCCCCCCTCCCTGGTCCAACTCCGACTCAGAGTTGGATATTTAGAGACCGGAGGGTGTGGGGTTTGGGGGTAGTGCCCCCCCTTGGAAACGTACCAACATCCACAATGGCACAATGCTGACACTCGTCACTGTGTCTGTCGCTGTGGGGAATGTCGGTGCGAGCGCTGTCACAGCACTGTAGTAAAACCACATGAAAGTATACTGTGACTCAGATGCATTGGTTGACATGGTTACCACAGCTGATTTACAAGATTCGTTCCGAACAGCGCACAGGACAAGGAGGAAATACTTACTATGGAGGTTCTATCGCTTTAAGAATAGACTTTATTTTTGTATCTGAATTTCTCACAGTGGTCTCCTTCAATACATTGGGAGTGGAAATGTCAGATCACTTATTACGTCAGTGTGCACAACCAGAGGAGGGATTCCTGGAAAAAGAGAAGGGTATCTGGTGGATGAATACCTCTACATTATAGAACAGGAATCAGGCAGCACATAAATAATTTGCTGCGGGCCAGGCTGTCAGTACAGAATGCATATGATTCTTGGGCCACTTGGTGGGAGGACAAAACAGATCTTCAGCCTTTTTTTCTTATACATCTAAAAGGGCCTGTATTAGGTACAAAAAAAAAACTCAGTTTTCACGCACGGTTGCACAGGCTAATTCATTTATCTAGTAAGAAAGTGGGAAATTATAGCTCCCAGCTTAAGACAACAAAACAAAACATGATGAACTACCAGTATGATGGCAAAGTCTTTAGGACAGGAGATACAACAATGAACACAAGGTTACATTCAGGCTTTTGATATTTTTAAAAGATGCTAGAAAACGGCTGAAAATAAGATTGTTGCATTTTTAATGGATTCACAGGGGAAAAGATGTTCCAATATTGTGGAGACGTTAAGTACTGCCGAACCTTTTGTGGCAGATACTTTTGTCCTATCACAATCCAGAAAATGTGCGTTCCCTCCCAGTATAGCATATATCAGTTGGGGGCTGGAGGATGGACAGTCATAGTCTGCAGTTTGAAAAGAAGTGACCAGCACCGCCTGGTAATAGTTCTAAAAAATTGTTTCTTTTTAGTTTTCTTCTTTTTTCTTTCAGTAAGATCCTTGTAACCCAATGTTTCACCTTAGCAGGCTTCTTCAGGGAAAGGATCTGTTTGTAAACATATATAATGTCTTTTATTATATGATCATACATCATAGCATCATTTGTATTTAACATTTTTCAACAATCTTCTCATATAATTTTAATTCATGCCACTAGGTGGCGGATGCCTAGAGCCACTGATTCACGTTTTATATTCTTCTGGTCTCACATGATCAGAATCTTTTTATATAAAAGCATTAACATTCATAAGAAATAAAATAAATTAAAGTTATACAGCAGTTACATTGGCTGAAGTTTAATGTCTGATAACCCCTCATATACCTTTCAGATACAACTTTAAACACCCAACACTAAGGAAATGCAGTATAAATTCTATTTCATTTTGGCCCTGTCCACACTACGCCTCTGTAACGTTACAGAGTGCCCAAACTGCTAATACACAACGGTTTCATGCTTACACCTGTAACCCACAGAGGGGAAAAGCCAGAATCGCTGTTGAAACCACACATGGTGGTTTCAATAACGGTTATGAAACTGGTCCCGCTTCTTTGTAACGCTAACGCGGTAATGTAGATGGTGGTAACAGTCTCGTAGGCCCGGCACAGCGCCAGCTGCATTGTGGGATCAGCGCTGTCGTATCGCTCGCCCGGCTCCCAAAGTGTAGACCGGCGATGCCGGTCCCATAACGGGCACCGCCATGGTGTGGACGCACTGCACCGCTCCCCAGCCATAACGGACTGCATCCGTTACAGGGCCAGAGCGGTGTAGTGTGGACAGGGCCTTAAAGTCTTATTTACCACTTTGCTCACTTGTTTGTAAAATACACATACCGTAAATGAAATAGATATAGTGGTACAGTCTTTCATAGTCTTTCCTTGTATGCCGTAGGATTTTCTCATTTATCCTATGTAATCGAATAGAAAGTTCTATATTCAGCATTTAATTCTTAGGCTCAATCCAAATTGGTGAAATAAACTGTCCTGACTAACCTTTGAGTTATTACTTCTGTCTCACCACTTTGAATAGTATTAGACTCTGTTTAAATAAACATTTTGTGCCTAGAAATAAATTCAAGAAGTGTTTTTTTCTATTATATAAAATAAACATTCATAATTGCTGCTGTTAGAGAGCGCAGTCATAATGATATGCTTATGACCTAGTTCTATGAACTTTAAATTAGCAGTTATAGTCACATCCATCTGCAGCAGAGAAAGCGCAACACGATGATTTAACTTTTAAACAATGCTTTTTTAAAAAAGCCTGCTGCTGTTTATGTTCTTTTTTTTAACCAGGTGTGGCTGACAATCTATTTTCAATTGCTGAGATACTGTTGCCCTACCACAGACACATGCCAGTGAGATTAATCCACTTTTTGGTACAATTCAGCACCCATAGTTGTCGGAACATTTTGGACAGGTTTTAACTTCTATTGTTTTCACAGAACTGGAATCCTTTATTAACTCCGCACAAAGTAATAGGTCTCCTGCAGTCGATGGAATGCCTATTGAATTCTGTAAAAGTTCTGTACTACATTAGGTCCAGTACTGGAGAAATAGTACAATTAAATTCACTTCAGGGAAATTGTTGGTCTCCATGACATAAAGTTTTTATATTTTTTTTTCTCTTATATGAAAAGGGGAATAAGGCTTTATTGTCCAATTGGTGTCCAATCTGTTTATTGAATGTAGATCAGAGAATCTTATCTACAATATTGGCAAATCATCTTGTGCACATTTTATTTTTATTTATTTAGTTTTTGTTGACCGGACAAGTGCACTAGACAAATTCTTGCCTATTTTCAGGCACGACCCGGGGGAGGGGGACACAGATGAATGCCAACTGACCTTGAACCAGATTAAGCTGTCGATGGTATTTTTAGTGAATGAGGGGAAATTTGGTCAGGGCCCCGGGGAATATCCCCTACTTTGACAGTAGGGGGAACCCTTGGCCATCTCTAGCAAGAGGGCCATTTTCAGGAGTCTTTGGACTAGATGGATGTGACTGTGGCACTGGAGTGGGCCTCCTCCCGTCATCACTTTGGAATAGGCTATTGAGCTGGGTATGGCAGCTGCTGAATTCTCAGAAGATGATGTTGCAATTTTGTCCTCCAAGGAAAGTGCAGTAGACCTGGCAGATGTCATGATGGGAGTGCAATCTACTGTTGCATCGCCAGTTTCCCCAGCTATGTTGTCCTCCAGAATGGCGACGTTACGCTCCATACAGGAGTGATACTTACAGAAAGCGAAGGATCTCGAATTGGAATTGGGAGTTTTGGCCAGCATGCTACTGAAATGAATCTTGCTCCACCAGTACAAGTTGTTTTGGAGGTCGGCAATGTGATGTAATGCCTGAAGAAACCACCGCACAAGCAGTTACTGCATCCGATCACTCTCTTTTGCATGCAGAACAGATACTGGACAATCCTACAGCTGGCAGTTTAAATAGCCCTCTGGCTGTGTGCCCAAAGCCGCGGATTGCAGCTCCCAGCAAAACTAGCAACAAAGCTGGGAAAACTAGGCTTGGTGCACGACATCCTGTGCCCTCTGTATCGTCCCTTAAAGGTACAGATACCATCTCTAATGACTCTACCACAAAGGCTCAGGAAAGCTACAGTTAACTAAAATGTTGTCAGCTTTGATTTGCTCTGCTCAGACTTCTGCTATCCCTGATAGGAGGCAGCAAGACAATCTCATCATACTAAAAAGAACCTTTTGCTAATGATAATATTAAAGAATATATCCTTACTCTGGATCAGGAGAAGGCCTTTGATAGACTTTTTTATGCTTTTCTCATTGAAACTCTGTTAACTTTTGGTATACCCCCCCCAATTTGCCACCTGGATTTGCACCATGTATGCAAATGCAGTATTAATACGGCAGGTTAATGGCTGGGTAGGCAAGGCTTTTCAGATACGCAGAGGGGTCAAACATGGATGCCCGCTTAGCCCATTATTTTATGTTTTCGGCATTCACATCTTAATTAGGAAAATAATAGCCACACCAACGGTTCATGGTCTTTCTGTTCTCCTACTTCTTCATCTGTTAAGATATTTGCATATGCCGATGATCTTATTCTAGCTATATCCCCTGACACCAATGAACACACCCTAGTTGATATATTTCAGGGGTTCTCTTCTGTGTCTGGTTCCAAAATCAATATTGGGAAATGTCGAGGAGTAACTTTCAGTAAGACTTCCCCCCCCCCCGGTCTCAGGGATGTTTGCTGACATTGTAGTTATAGCAAATCCTATCTCTATTTTGGGAATCACCTTTGGGCCTGGAGACATTGCAAAAGTTAACTGGGAGCACTGTTTATCTTGAGCTGATAGACTTGTTCTAAGTTGGAAGGGACAGCAGATTTAAAAAAGAAACAAGTTCTGCTGATTAAGACATTACTTCTTCATGTTTTTATGTTTGCTTACGCACATGTGCAAGAAACATTATGTGACAGCTTAGGAGAGAAGCGGAGTTTTGGAGGTGCGGCACTGAGGTGGCTAGTGCCCTCAATGCATCTAGAGGCTTGGCCCTCTTTCCCCAATGTGGTGGCATGCTGCTGCTGACACTAAATCTGCAAACATGCCACCAACTTGAAATGATTTAGCCACTGCAATAAGGGAGCAACCCCCTCATTGTGGGGCGTGCCTTGCCTGGTGTCCCCTTTCAATAAACATGGTGGCAGCTGTCGCTGTCTGCCTTTCACAGTCCCCACAAAAGCCAATATCGGGAGTGTCCAACCCTCCTGTTGGCATGCCCCCTTCCCACTTCATTTGCCGATGGGGTAGCCCAATCCCCGTCAGCATGATGTGCCCTTCCCCCACTTGTTATGTGCCGAGAGGGTGCCCAATCCCTCTCGGCTGATGCACCCCCCCCACAAGCTCACAGTATGGCTGACAGGGGTGCCCAATCCCCATTGGCTCCAGCCTCAACAAGCACCCAGGTGGCAAGCTGGGAGCCCACCCCAGTGTGCTCATGCACTCCCCCCACACAATGTATGGCTGATGTGGGTGCCCAATCCCCATCGGCTCCACTCCTCCCCAACAAATTTCTAGGTGACACACTAGGAGCCTACCCCAGCATGCCAAAAGTCCTGTGTTGTCTTTTTTTTTTAAACCTTTAAAAAAAGAAATGGTCCTCGTTGAGTCTCTTGCCCCTTCCCCCAACCCACAACCACCCTCTGCACACCTCACCTCACCTCCCCACACCCCCACACCCTCACCCCATACTTACCTCCAGAACGCAGCGAGATGATCTTCGGTGGACCGGGAATATGTCTGTACTCTTCAAAGCTGACCACGAACTGAAGAAATGCCAGTAAGCTGTATAATGGCATAAATGTTTGCTTTTTTTCAACTTTGGTGCATATCTCGCCCATTTTTATGAATTCTGGCACCAAATTTTCAACATGAGTTTCTTGGGACCTCATCTCATGGATTTAGTCACTATCATCTCGTTACTCAGTCCTGAAAGGTGATTTTGCGGTCGCTGCATGGAATCACCTTTCAGGACTGATTAACAAAATGACAGTGTCGCTGTTCATGAGGTGGCCTCCTAAAGCCTATGTTGCAAATTTGGTGAAAAAATTCCAAAATTAGTATGTTACGAAGGATACTGCTATGCAGTTTCACGCACTGCAATCGGTAGAATTTTTATATTTTGACTCCAGATCTTCAACATTGCCATTTTTCACACCTCCTTATGAACAGCATAGCTGTCATTTTCCACATCCTGCCTGAAATGTGTTTTCATTCATCAGGCACACAATGGCACAATCAGTGTAGGAAAACAATGTTTGGGACAGAGTACGAAAATCACAGTAACACTACTCATGAGCAGAGGTTTCAAAATGCTTATGTTGAAAATTTTGTGACAAAATTCTACAAAATGACTATGTTATGAGCGTCCACTTTTCAATAAAAATTCCCCTACTCTTTTCAAGAAGTGCCATGGAATCTTTAACATCCCCTTCAACTACCACCAGAACAGGCAGATGGGACCTCGGTTTAACATCTCTTCCAAAAGACAGCACCTCAAGAGTGCAGTACTCCCCTCATGCTGTACTGCAGTGTCAGTATTGGGATGTTAACCCAAGTGCCTGATGTGGGGATGGAACCCACAGCCTTCTGATCTCCCAGCCTCAGAGGCGAATGTGCTACCTGCTGAGCCAATGACACTGCCTTTGTGTAAGATCTTACAGCACCTTAGCAAGGGTGCACTTTGCCTGGTAGGTCAATTCATGATACCTTAATAATACTTCATGAGGTTTTTGAAAGAAGTAACACAGGTTCACTTTCTGGGTATGTCCTATCCCTCAATCAAGAGAAGGCATTCAGCTGGCCTGCCGGTGCAGCAGTAGGGTTACCGCTCGTGGCACCAGCCACCCAGGTTCAGGAACGGACTCGGGCAGCTGGAGGGCCAGCTGGGGGGAGGAGGATCGAGCGCCCAGAGGCTGCTCTCCTTCTCCGGGTGGGGTGGGATGTGGGTCCCGCTGTGATACCACCACCTGGGTGACCACGGGTGGAGGTGTAGTGAGGACTGCATGTAGCAGGGAGGGAGGACATCTGCCGGGAACCGGAGCATTAGCACGTTGCGACATGCGTCGTTCCTAGGCTCTCCTTACATGCAGACGCCCTATGGGATGGGCAAAACAGCAGGAAAATCCCCCCCGGTGCTCCCTGTAGAAGGAGTTTCAGGCCCCGATCCCAGGGCCCCTGCCAGCATGGACGACGGATCCCCGATGAAACACAGATGCTCGGGGTGGAGGAAGGGCGAGCCCCACCTTGTACCCGCCTGGGGGTCAAACCAAGGCAGCACGGATGGATGACTGCACCCGAAGCTGACAGACAAGCAGGAACGTACAAGGCCGTAGGAGACTCCTAAAGGTGAGGAACTACCGAGGTAAGAAGGGGGCATAAAAAAAGAGAATATAAAAAATAAAAAAAGAGAGAAGGCATTCGATCATGATTATTTTTTTAAAGCATTGGAAGTGTATGGTATTCGGGTTACTTTTGTATTTTGGCTAAAGGTGTTATATTCACAGGTGACCATTAGTCTATTTCTTTTTTTTGCCAACTATGTTCCCTGGCAGCCCCCATCTGCCTGTCCCCCAGTCTCAGCCCCACCACCCTGGTGTCTCCCAGGACTTTCATGGATCCCTCCCCTGGTTCCCCCAAGCTTGCCATCTCCGGCAGTGGTGATAGAGGCCCCTGTTACCTGCCTTCATGACCAAATCTGGTTGTGGGGAGGAACCTGCCTGAGTAGCCAGGCGAGGTACCTATGGATCTGGCGGCATCATCCTGCCAAACAGGGAGTATTTCCATGTGCTTCCCCGATTCCCCTGGGATGCCAGCATCAAGGGCACACCAAGCATGTGGCACCTGCCAACGTCCCCTCCTCACTAGCCACTCTAGCTGCACTGACACCTGTGGTCTCCCAGCTGACAGTAAAGTAGCAGAGCTGGCTGCCCTCCTCCCAAAGAAGGATAGTGTCCGTGGGGACACTCGATCCTTCTACTCCTGGCTGACCCCCTGCAGCCCGATCTTGTTTCTGAACTTGGGCTGCTGGCATGGGGGAGGTAAGGTGCTAAACACCTCAGCCCTCTGTGCCACTGGACCGATTACTCTATTTCTTAATGGGTGATTGGGAGCAGAGGTTCAGCTCTTCGGGGGGTACAACAAGGGTGCCCCCGAGTCCCATTCTGTAACTACTGTAACAAAACTCCTCAGCACATTTTCTTATTTCTGTGGAGTAGCCGACTAAACCCCATAAAAAGGGATATAGTGCATTTACTAATAGTACAAAGGGGGCATGCATCATCCTGTGGTGTTTTTATAGCACGTTCATGAGTTTTAATTGTAGTAAATTCCTATGATGGGATTCCAGGATGTGGGTACCGCTAATGGCAGCATGCTTAGACCTGTTTCTCCCTGGGTGGTGACAGCACAGGATCTGGTTTTGTGCTAAGTCCTCAAGATAATATTCCCCATCGTTCATTAAGGAGCTAGTGTACTGCCTAAAACTAATATTAGAGTTTAAAAGCAACCAACCATTATCTTTTGTATCGGTGGTACTCTTTCTTTTCCTTTTTATTTAATGAGAAGACTGTTTCCCTGATATTTGTAGGTGTGATGTGTGGGACAGCACTCTGCCTGGCAGCTGACATATCTGTCTTTATACCCCACACTGCATCATCGGCATTGTGACGTCACTGATGATGGCATTAGTGCTGCTTAGGAACAGCCACTCAGTAGCTGCTAGGTCAGTTACCTGTGATGTCACCGTCAGTGATGTCACAATGCTGATGACGCAGTGGGGGGGACGATAGAGATAGATATGTCAGCTGCCAGGCTAAGAACCGCTCCACACATCCAGCACAATATTATCGCATACAAGACTTTCTAATGAGCAAAAGGAAAAAGAAAAATACTTCAGAAATAGAAAGTTACAACTGACTGCTTACTAAAATTTGTACCGTTTTCCTGTCTGCCTGGTTTGGCTCCACTAGCAATTGAAAATGACATTGACAAACTTAAGACGACGCTCCATGACCCTAATAGATGTAGAAACATTCCCTTGGAAGGATTTGTGTGAAGTAGTTATGTCCACATATTTTTTTTTAATCACCCAATTCTGCCATCATGTCCGGCAGATAAGAGACAGGGGCCTTTGCAACAACTCGTATACAAAAGGCTTCCCTGTTACTCGTGGGATATTAATGGCTCTGCATTCACAGCAGACTAAGGGTAAGAGGGTCCTGGAAACATAAGAGTGTAGAGGAAAAATACTGCCCTAGACAGGCGAGCATCAAGCAATAGGAAAAACAGGAGCATCTTTTTACAGAGTGCGGCTATGTGAAAGGGTTTCTGGGAGCACTTAGCCCAGGTATGGACTTGGGACATGATTACCGTGGTGTCCTGTGAGAATCTTGTCCATGGATTTGCTCCTGTAAAGTGGGGTTGATTGCACGTGGTACACTAAGTGTTACATTTCTTGTTCTGAAATATCAGGTGTGGCAGGCTTTACGTGCTTTAGGTATTCAGCAGAAAGCTATTACACATGTGGATTTATGACTGTCTGCACAGCAGGCTAAATGTCAGATCTATCAGAATGATTTTTCTACCTTGCTGTTGCCCATTTGATCACATTGTGGTATGGAGTTCCCACTGATGTAAATCTGTAGGGTTTGCTTTGTGGTAACCATGTCTGGCATACTGATGTTTGTACATGACTCACCTAGTATTCATTTTGTGTCTTTCCCTTTAGTTTTTGTGTTTGAGTTTGATTTTGTACTGATCTGATACTGTATGTAAGATTGTACTGTTTTCCTTTAAGTTAATAAACATTCCCCTACTCTTTTTGAGAAGTGTCATGGGATCGTTACCGTCCACATGAACAGGCAGAAAGGATCTCAGTTTAATTACTTGTCTGAAAGATGTCACCTCAGGAGTACAGCACCCCTCTCATGCTGCACCACAGTGTCAGTATTGGGATTTAACCCAAGTTCCTGGTGTGGGGATGGAATCCACAACCTTCAGATCTTCTTGCCTCCAAGGCAAATGTGCAGCCTGCTGAACCACTGATACTGATAAACAATAACACCTGAGAAGCTGGTCATTTCTGAGGGATTAATGACTGGTTGGGGAGACATCTCTCTCTAGCCAGTCATTAATCCAAGGGAACAAGCACCTTTGAGCCTATTATTGTGATTATAAGTTGTATCACAATAACAATAACAACTTCACAAAAGTGAGAGCAAGACAGAGGCAGGAAACTACAGATCTGTCAGTTTGACCTCAGTGATAGGAAAAATGATGGAATCACTTCTGAAGGAAAGAACTGTTGAGTGCCTAGAGGCCAGTGGGGCACAGGACCCAAGGCAGCATGGATTCACAGCAGGAAGGTAATGTCAGATGAATCTATTCAATTTATTTGACTGAGTGACCAAAGTAGTAGACCGGGGGGGGGCTGTGGACATGGCCTACCTAGACATTAGCAAGGCATTTGACACAGTCCTGCACTACACAAAAGATTAATAAACACATTAGCCAGCCTGTGAGTGGGCCAGCCTCGGTAAAATATTGACTGGAAAACAGGATGCAGAGGGTAATAGTAAACAGAGTCCACAGTGAAGAAAGGGGGGTTACTAGTGGGGTACCGCAAGGTTCAGTACTGGGACTGGTCCTTTTTAATGTCTTTTTAAGTGACATTGCAGAGGGACTGGAAGGAATAGTATCTCTCTTTGCAGACAACACAAGATCTGCAATAGGGTTGATACACAAGGTGGGGTGGAAAGGATGAGAAAGGACTTGGCAAAGGTTGGAAGAATGGTCAAATGTATAGCAGCTTAAATTCGACACAAAGAACTGCAAAGTAATGCACCTGGGAAATAAAAACCCAGGGGAAGAGTACACAATGGCGGTGAGATACTGACAACAACAAAAATGGAAAGGGACCTGGGGGTAGTCATATCACATAACCTAATAGTGGGTAAGCAATGTGAGAAGGCAGTAAGGAGGGCTGGGGGGATACTGGGATGCATAGGGAGAGGCATCACCAGTAGAAAACACAGAGTTGCTATCCCTCTGTACAGACAGTTGAGGAGACCCCATCTGGAGTACTGTGTGCAGTTCTAGAGACCCCACCTCCATAAAAACATAGACAGGGTGGAGGCTGTCCAGAGGAAGGCAACCATAATGGTGCAGGGTCTGTACCAGAAGACATATGAAGACAGATTAAAGAAGCTTAATATGTATATCCTTAAGGAAAGGAGGGAGAGGGGGGACAAGATAGAAACTTTCAAGTACCTCAAGGGAATCAACAAAGTGCAAGAGGGTAGCATCGTTCAGAAAAACAGATGTGCAAGAACAAGGGGGCACAATTTGAAGATAGAGGGGCGACAGCTCAGAGGTACTGTGAGGAAGTATTTTTTCATGGAGAGGGTTGTGGATGCATGGAACAGCCTCCCTGAGGAGGTTGTGGAGTCAAAAACAGTGGGGGGAATTCAAGAATGCATGGGATAGACATAAGGTAATTCTAGTGGGGGGGTAGGAGGAAGTAGGCTGTTGGTTAACTAGGATCTGCAGCTTATCCAGTTGGTAGGGAAATGGGCAGACTAGGTGGGCCAAGCGGTCCTTATCTGCCATCAAATTCTATGTTTCTACATTTCAACTTTCCATTTTGCAGTGCAACACACATAATCTTACATTTAAGATGTTGCGAGCTGCACAGTGTCAGTGGGTAGCTGGATCAGTCATTTCTAAGACATTAATGACTGATCCATTAGCCAATCAGGAGCCTCACTAGGTTCATGAATATTTAATTAGACTTAAAAAAACAACATAACTGCCATTCCTGTCTTGGCATATCACTTACATAAACAGTACCATGCAAGTAGAAATAAATTGCATTCCACCCCTCCTCCCTACACACACACACACATTATGACTGATGTTCTGTATCAAATTAGTGTAATTAGCTGTACAGTACAACATTCATCATCCATTTTAATGTTCACACTCACCATTTAATTTGGGTCATGAACATTTAAAGTTCTCTGTCCAGCATTTCCTTTAATCTGCCTTGTTTATGAATGTGTGAAATGTTTAAATACCTGAAGATAATAATGGAAAAATGAAAACTATAATGCTGTCGAAACAGGAAAACAGCTGCCAAAAAACTCTCCCTACTAATCAAATACATGTAAAACACAAACCATAAGTCTACTTGGAAATGACTCCTCAAGCAGGTGGTATCAACCAGACTGGTTACTATAGCACCCTCAAACATAGCTTAAACAAATGTCTTGAAGAAAATGGGGTGACAGAGTATTTCTGCTTGGCTGGTGGAAGGTTAAGAACATGATGAATAAATGGAGGAATAAATAAGGGGGGGTGAAGGACTTGAGTAAATGAACACTATATAAACAGTAAATAAACTGTGTATGCGTGTGTGTGTATGATAGAGCTAGACAGATAGATAGATAGATAGATAGATAGACAGACAGACAGATAGACAGACAGACAGACAGACAGAGAGTGAGATGATAGAAAGAGAGAGATGATAGATAGATAGATAGATAGATAGATAGATAGATAGATAGATAGATAGATAGACAGACAGACAGACAGACAGACAGTAGAGATAGAGAGAGAGATGATAGATAGAGAGATAGATAGATAGATAGATAGATAGATAGATAGATAGATAGATAGATAGATAGGTAGAATGAGAGATGATAGATATAGATAGAAAGAAAGAGAGAGAGATAATAGATAGATAGATAGACAGACAGACAGTTAGATACTGTATGTAGATAGATAGATAGACCGACAGACAGACAGACAGACAGGGATGATAGATAGATAAATAGACAGACAGGCAGACAGACAGAGTTAGAATGAAAGAGAGAAGATAGAAAGAGAGAGGGATGATAGATAGATAGATAGATAGATAGATAGATAGATAGATAGATAGATAGATAGACAGACAGACAGACAGATATACAGATGGATAGATACTGTCTGTGGATGGATGGATGGATGGATGGATGGATAGATAGATAGATAGATAGATAGATAGATAGATACTGTCTGTAGATAGACAGACAGACAGACAGATATTTTATATATGCATACACATATACACATGTATATTTCTTTCCTATCTTGTATTTATGTGAGAATTCAAAATACTTCAACTGGGTTAAAAAAGGTTGCAGTATATCTATGAGGATAATACTTGAATGAAGAATCGCTGAATGTTGTTAAAAATAGCTGTGTATATATCAGGACCTTGAATAACTTTGCCTTTTTTTATTACTAATATGAAATTTTTTTTGCCTTATCTCTCTGTTTCCAGCCTCCACACCCGTTCTTTTTCTCTTCAGCTGTTGATGTCATAGACACTGGGAGAGGCAGAGCAAAAATTTGTAGTACGCACCACTTCTGCAGTATAAAAACATGCTTTGGGTTAGATGAATCATTCATTCATTCACACAGAGACCAAGGGGCCTTGGGTCTCCCAGCTCCCAGCATCAAGAATCAAACTTATTTATTATAAAGAAGAAGAATTCACACTTAGGTAAGGCAAGCAACTATTCTTATTTTTAATTTTTTTTTTACAGAAATTGAAAACCTACATGGATAAAGGCTGCATAGTGCTGTGGTTTAGAGCACCGAACTACAAACCTGGAGACCTGGGTTTGAATCCCACAGCCCCCACTTGCATACTGTGTGACCCTAAACAAATCATTTAGCTCCCTTGTGCTCCCAGGTTGCACCTGGGAACAAGCTTCAGCTTAGTGTGCCTTTCCTGGTTAAACTATTTCCCCTTTCCCTATAAAGCCACAGCAATCAGTGACTGTTGTTACTGTACACTGTGAAATCAATGTTTTAATAAGGAATGACTGGAGTAACTAAAGGTACTTCTGAAGCTGGGGATTAGTATATATTTTAATTATTAATCGTCACTTATTAGTAGTCAGGTGTTAATGCTTCTCTTGAACTGGACAGCACAGCAGGGTCCACCGTACTGTCAAAGTCACATCGAAGAATGTGGTTTCTCCACTTTGTACAGGATTTGCTAACTGGCTTACTAGACAAACATGTTGAGTCTCATGAACATTTTAGCGGTTCAGGGTGACTAGTGTGCTGTTCAGCATTGTTGGATATGTTTAAGTTTTAAACTTTTGGATACTAGCAAACCTGGGGGAAAATGCACATTAGAAGTAGGCAGAGTTTTTTTGCAAGTGAATACCACACAAAACCCCATTTTCATGTGACAGACATTATTGCAAATTATAAAGGATGTGGCTATTTACGTACATCGGAAAAAGCCTGTTTTCACCTGAAAGCTGATGTTGACAATAGAACAAAACATTTGTTTTCAAAGCAAAAATGGCAATTTTCACATAAAAGTAGATCTTTTCACTAAAAACTTTACATTTTTCTGTTTTTTTTCACAAAACATCTGCATTTCACAAAATAAGTTTTCATGCTAATATACAAGTCTGTTTCTATATATGTAGTTTAAATCCCTGCTGTCTCAAAGAAAAACTGAAATTAATTTATTTTGAGATGTACTACAGCGAACAAAGTATTTCACTGCTCTCCTGTATGTAGATTGCACTGTTTCTTTATAGGCTTCCCCCTAATAAGAAAACAGGATCACTGCCCCCTAGAATACATCTGCTCTGGCTCCTAATGGTAATTATGATGATATCACAAGCGGACCAATGTGATCTGTTATGCACCGTTGTTCTTAGTCTCGGGCAACCAGTTGGTCAGGGACCAAATATGTAGAGTCTGGACAGTCTCTTCATCAACCTGAGGTGGCCACAGAAGGGTGGGTAGTGGCCTACTGCTGGGGCCTTGTGCAGGGAGCCTGCAGTGTGGATGAATACCATAGCATAGCATACCATGCCATACCATACCATACCATACCATACCATACCACTCCATACTATAGTGTGCTATGCTATGCTAGGTTATGTTATGCTATGCAATGCTGTGCTGTGCTACGCTATGGTATGCTGTGCAACGCTATGCTATGCTATGCTGTGCTGTGCTGTGCTGTGCTATGTTATGCTACTATATGCTATGCTATGCCTACCTTATCCTATACATTTGATTTACGGGCATCTCTTCAAACTATAAGTGTGCACTTTAAGGACTTACGCTCAGCGCAAGGCATCTTGGATATGCAAATCAATTTTGTTAGGCAGGCTAACAATGCTTTCTCAGAGCAGATACCACCTTTTAACCAAGCTTGTACCTCTGATCCAGTATAGGCTGAGAACAAAAATCTACAAATATGTGTTTTCATCCTGTTGTAACTTGCAGTCACTGTCTTATCTGAGTACCAGGTAAGCCCAGAGGAAATCTGGCAATTAATGCACTCAGAGGTAACATGCCAAAGAGGTAGCGTGACAGAAGAGCCATGCATAACATCCATAAAAGGATTCCTCTGGGCTAACCTGGTTCTGTACTTGGCTAAGACAGTGACTATGCTGCATAGAACAGAGAAGTCCCCAGAAAAACGTGTCTGTACTTTGTCATTCTCCGCCTATACGTGATTGGATATACAAGCCTATTTCTAAGGTGATATCTGATCTGGTGAAGACTTGCCAGCCTGCCTTACATAGTGACTTCTGTACCCTTGATGTTTTGCAAAGGGTCTGAGCCTTTAGAGAGTATGTGTATAGTTGGAGAGATACACAAAAAAAATTTGGATATTTTTTAATCCCCTTGTCTCCTTTTATGGATCACACACTCTTTTTACGACCTGCATTTGCTTTCCAAGTCCACTAAATGCCCTTTATTGTACTGTACTGTACCATACTATACCATACCATGCCATGCTATACTATACTGTACTGTACTGTACTATGCTATATTATACTGTACTGTACTATACTATACCATACCATGCCATGCTATACTATACTATACTATACTGTACTATAGTATAATATATTATACTGTACTGTACTATATTATACCATACCATGCCATGCTATACTATACTATACTGTACTATAGTATAATATATTATACTGTACTATACTATACCATACCATGCCATGCTATACTGTACTATACTATGCTATGCTATATTATACTGTACTGTACTATACTATACCATGCCATGCTATACTATACTGTACTATAGTATATTATACTGTACTGTACTATACTATACCATACCATGCTATACTATACTGTACTATAGTATAATATATTATACTGTACTGTACTATACTATACCATACCATGCCATGCTATAATATACTGTACTATACTATACTATACAGCACTATACCATGCTATACCAAACCCTACCTTACTATACTGTACCATACTATACTTAAGCAGTAAGACATGACAGGGTGTGCATTGTGGTGGGATAACAGCATACCTCAAGTGTGTTTTTGTGAAGAACAAGGCCTCGCCAGGTGCCTTCAACCACCCGAGAGGTGCCATTATCCCACCATAAAGCACACTTTGGGGCGTCTTTCTGTGATTATAAAATTGGGCCCAAGATATTGGGCAGGGGGTGAAAAATGCAGCAAAAAATGTTAAACATTTTAATGATTTTTTTAAAAAAAAATTAATCTTAGGAGGCAGTATAGCGCAGTGGGTAAAAGCTCTGAGCTACAGATCTGGAGACCTGAGTTTGAATCCCACAGCCACATAAGTGCATACTGTGTGATCCTGAGCAAGTCACTTAACTTCCTTGTTCTCCCAGGTTGCATCTGGAAACAAGCCTTGGCTTAGTGTGCTACTCCTGGTTAAACAAAGTTCCCTTTCCCTTTCATCTACTCCAGCAAACTAGTCCTAGAATTGGCATACCTTTTCAGTTTCAAATATTATGCACAGCAAAATACATTTCAATTAGTCCTTAAACCCTCTGTTTTTCCCCAACCGGCCCCATTTCCCTGTTTCCTCACCCTTCCTCCTTCTTCATATTATTTCTTCCCTTTCCCCAACTTGTTTCTTTTCTGTCTGTCTTTCTTGCATTGAATAGGGGGAAAGCTTCCAATGAATGGAATACAAGAATTCAAATCTCTGCTCAGTTCTACTGGCAGAATACTCGCCTCCACAATCACACAACAGAAGGCCTTGGATGGAACCGGGGCTTTTCTTTTATCTGTAGCAGGTAAAACAGCAGAGATATCCCTAATAAGCAGCGGAGGTCAGGAGGAGGATTTTTCATCTTCAGCAAAGAAACACCAGAAATTAAAGTGAAAGTACTAGTACTTCATTTTTTAAATTACATGTGTATGTAAGAAGAAGTTTATGAAGGCAAATAATATTATATTATCATAGTTTTTAATTTAGGGCAGTTTCATTTCTAGTTCCTAGCTGGAAGTTTTTAGTGAGTAAAGATGGCAGGCATGTTTGTGATAGCAAACAGGGAAGCATGTTTAGTATTGGTTTTAGTGTGAAGAGGCTGCTGGATCATTATCCAGTGCTGTTGTGCTGAGATAATAGCACGGGTAAAGATAGCTCTTAGCCAGTCAAGTGTCATCATTTTTCTTTTTGTATGATCATATTTATCACCCCCGTGCACCTGACCGGTCTTCCCTTCAGGCCCCCACATGGATTGCCCCATCCGGTGCTCCCAACCCCACCGCACCGTACCACATCACAGCCAGCCCAGGTATCCCCGACATATCCCTTCGTTGGGAGGGCGCCTTACCTTCGTAAGGGATGAGCATTTTTCCAGCCATATCCAACGACCCTGGGTGCTGCTGAGGTGGCTGATGAAGGTCTGGGAGCCCGGGAGTGAGGATCCGGGGGAGGCCATCATCTGATCGGCCAGGGCACCATTTTCTGTGTTTTTCCTCCTAGGAGAGACGTGCCATGATGTCTAAGCTGGCGCCGACGTCTGTCTCTCTCCAAACATCGTGGGTCAGACATTGTACTGAACCCCCAGCCTCCACCAGGGGTCAGCAGACGCCTAGCCGCATACCCTCCCTCACCCCAGAGAAGGCAAGCTGTCGGTGGACACTCCCTCCTTCTCCCACTGGCTGGCCCTCCAGTGACCTGAGTCTGTTCCCGAATCCAGGTTGCCGGTGTCGCAGGCAGAAATCCAACCACTGCGCCGATGGGCTGGCTATGTTTCACAATTTTTGAAACCCATTTTGTAATATGCAGTGCAAATTATAAAAATAAATAGAGAATGTAAGTGACAGGATCTTATTTTTTTTGCTACTTCCCTCATTCTGCATTGTACTGTGTATCTGCCTGTGCATCCTACATCTCCCATCTGATGTCTTCATCCTTGTAGTTGGTGTAATCTCTCTATGGCCGTGGCTTTGCCCAGGGGCTAGCTGTGCCATAGCCAGCAATGAATGCGCAATTGTCTTTCAGTATGCCTCTTGGACATGGGTGGCATCAGACCAACACCAGTGTGCATTCAAAGAAAGCTTTTCCCCCCCATTATTCATCCCAGCCTCCCCCCTGCAAAAGCATGCATGCCTGTGACACTCCTGGGAGAGGAGACACTGAGCAACAGGTAGTTGCGCTGTGACCAACAGCATCTCCACTAAGCCCCACCAGGTGTTGCCATTAGTGGTTTCTATTTTATCAGACTTCTCACTGAGTTCCCAGCTTTGGGATATGAAGGACAGAGCCACACAAGGGTAAAGGGTGCTCTATGACTTTCAGAAATTAAAGCTTCCAACAAGTCACGGCACTCACTCAGAGCCAAAATTAAAAAGAAGACCGTAATAAAGTGCATGGGAAAACGCCTTTACTTCAGCAGCAGAAAAGCCATACAAACTCAGCAAAGATCTTTGATAAAGCCCATGCCTGAGTGAAACGTAAGATCTTTGCTGAGTTTGTACAGCTTTTTCTACTTGCTGCAGAAGTAAAGGCGTTTTCCAATGTACTTTATTACTATCTTCACCTTTTTATTTTTGGCTCTGAGCGAGTGCCATGACTTGTTGGACACTTCCTAGTTTTGGGGCTTCACTTGTCTGAAAGAGTTTATGGACAGGTACATAACAAAACTTAAAAGTGCATGCTTTGGGGACAGAGGTGATGCATGAGATAAATGCTGCTTAGAAATATAATACTTAATTATTCTATCTCCTATTTTAAACTTGTGTATTCTCTGCCCCCAGCCCCAGTGTTGGGAGCAGGGTGGTGGGTGGGGGATGCAAATGCTGAGTGGCCCGTCTTCTCTCTCCCCTGGAAGCCACGAAATTGAGAACCTCAGCTTCACAGTACACCATGCATGCAGTCACCCACCTGCGAGGTTCTAGGGCTCGCCTGGGAACTGCTGGCTTTCCCATAGCGGCTTGATGCACAAAAATGTCAGCCCTGCTTAATGTAAAAGCCAGATAATAAACCACACCCAAACGTTTCCCCTACACCAACCCTTTCTGTAACCGAGTTCCTCCCTTTTCCAGTGCCATTAGTTCCATGAGAGAAAACTTTAAGGGATCAGCAAAAGTCAATGCTTTTAACGGACGCTGCTAATCCTTTTTTCTTCATATTATTTCTAGTTGAAACACCTCATTTTATGATTGCTTGCCTGCTCGAAAATCAATTGCTGTTGCTGTATTTTTTCTAACCTGCTTCTTTTCTTTGAGTAACTGACATGCTTGCTAATGGTGTACTTATGCCCAACCTTGTTTTAGTTTAAAATCCTAGTTCTACTCTCTCTGCATACTTTCTGAACATTACGATTGCCCCCAAACAGTACAGCCACCCATAATGCAACAGTGTCCTCCCCTCCCACTGCATCTTGAGTGGCTAGACTGCATTGGAGGCATTCCCAGTTCCAGAAAAGATGCAATGGGAGTTGATCAAGGACTGTAAACAAACATATTTTTGTGTGGTAACACCAGCATGGTAGACAATCTACTTCTCACTTTTAAAAATAAAAAATGAAATTAGAATCGAACTACCAGCTACATCAGTAAATTCTACAGGATGTGCACAATCACAGAAAGTGTTTTTTTTTTAAACCTGGGACACTTAGAGGCCAAAGGAGGTGGATAGTGTCACTCTAACTGCAGAGTGAGAAATATAAGGTTAACATACTAGTGTTAAAGGTCTTGCTAGCTATACCTTTCCTCTCCCTGTTTATCTGGTTCTACAAGCAGATAGTGGAGAGACATCAGACACTTGTGTGCAACCCACATATTCAGTTAAAGCAGCTTAACAGCATGTGGCCCTCCAAACAAAACTAACAAACCATATAGCCTATGAAGAAAACCACAGGACCACATAAGGACCCTAAAAAATCAGATGATCTGCTCCACAATTAGGCAGGTAGGAGTCCTAATGCTACTGTGCTGTCATGTCATTGTTCTGATACACAACAGACTGCAAGCAGTGTTACTCAGATTCATGGAGATTACTGCTACATCAAGGCTGCAACTTGTAAAGGAAATTAATAGCATTTTAATTACATATGAGGCACAGTATTCTAATGATCATGTCAAATTTTCATTGAGACAAGAGGTCTTTGTTCAAGTGCCATCTCTTCTACTGGCCGACTGTGTGACTTGGGGAAACTTACATGACCCCCCTGTGTGTCAGCTCTGCCAGCTGCAGAACACAGCAGAAGCTACACTGTTCTAGAAACCAAACTGTTGATTTTAGGTGGGCTGTCCTGTGTTATCAATGTCGAAGCATGTGCAGAGAAAATTGTTAGACTCCATCGGTATTTGTATTCTATCTTATGCATAAGTCATCTACTCACCCTTATCCATACTGTTTTCTTTCTTCTAGAAATGGGAACGATTAAGATAAAAAAAGATTATGTCTTCCGTGATCCCCAGGATAGTCACCGTTTTATTCGCCCTTCTGGTGCTTGTTGGACTCATCACGGCCTATGTTGCAGGATTTCAACTAGCTTCTGATGAATATCGAATCATGTCCTTTGGCCTCTATGGTGCCTTCTTGGGAATGCATTTGCTGATACAAAGTTTTTTTGCTTTCTTAGAGCACAGAAAAATGAGGCGAGACCACCTTACCTGCAGCTACACAAAGACAATTGCTTTGACAATTGCGGCCTATCAGGAAGACCCAAACTACCTCAGAGAGTGCCTAACATCCATCAAGAACGTACACTACCCACCAGACAAACTTAGGATTATCATGGTAGTTGACGGAAACAAAGAGGATGACCAGTACATGATGGACATGTTCAAGGAAGTTTTTGAAGGGGAAGACGTTGGCACTTACATCTGGGAACATAACTATCATTCACGGAACCCAGAGGCAGATGCCACGCATGATGCCCAAGGACAAGACAGTGCCTACCAGAGCAGCGATCACCTTGATCACCTTTCATACAGTGAACTTCAAATTGAAGAGCCAGGGAAGTTGATAGTAGAAGAAATTATTAGAACGAAGCGTTGCGTATGTATCATGCAGAAGTGGGGAGGAAAGCGTGAAGTCATGTACACTGCCTTTAAAGCTTTAGAAGACTCTGTTGACTTCGTCCAGGTAATGCAAATGTCAATGTGAAGAAATTGTTTCTTAAAATATATTCTATGATTGGCAGAGCTGAAGGTAAACATTAATAATAACACATACGCATATACTGCTGTTAGAATGCCGTGATTAGGGTGCCGTAATGTGGGCACCACAACAAGAGCATGAGTGACAGGGGTGATCTGGATGTTAGATTGTCCCCCACTCACACCCCATTGGACATCCCCACAATTTCTCTGCTCATAATGGCATGCCTGCCCTGGAGAATGTTACATTTATTTTGGGGGGATGTGGGGGGGCAACACCTAACTCTTTAGAGTGATGGTCCTTTGACACTGTAACTTTCAAATGCTAGAATGTCACCCATGACAATGCCAGGCCACATATTCCTAAGTTATGTCGCCCACTTTGCCCCTGCACCGTTATGGGTGACTCACACATAAGTGAGTAAATAATCAAATAAATACTATTAGTCCTGCCTTTACCCATAAACCCTAGCAACATTCAGCTTAACACAGTCATGATACAATGATGGACAACAAGTTAATTTGATACTAAAGTAGAGCTGGGATGCTCAATGAAAGACCCAAATCACAGTCCTTCTTGGGGACAAGTTGCATCCAACTACGAATTATCCCCGAATATCTAAAACAATTATGACAGTTTCCCTTAATTAGTTAAATCCATACTACAGAAAGAGCATAATGCTACTAAAGAGAAGTAAGTTTAAGTATACCGGGGTAGTCAGAGATCAGTCCCAGTATATAGGAGATATATACAACAAGCTAACTCAAAACTTGCTATTTATTTTCACAAGGGAGCAAACAAGACCATAACACATGAGTGGTAGACCATGCAAAGATAAGCTTCTTATTCACTTTGAAATGCTGCCACCACGCTAACTAGCAAAAGTGGCAGAGTGAAACAGAGCCCCAAGTTCTAGGTCAGCACTGTCTGCAACACTCCAAGGTGAATAAAAAGCATATTCCTGCATTCCACATGGAATGTCCTATTTAGAGCATAGAACACCGAATGCCCTTATGATGAGGCTACAGGGCAAATAACATGGCCTGCAGGGAAAAATAACATGTTATTCACCATAAGGGTGAATAACTGCTCAAACAACCACTTTCATTCTTTCAAAGTTATCCTTCCCTCCCACAGTATAAATTGGTAATATTCTATAAGGTAGCTAAAGCCATGATTGTTATTCAGTGTAGACTGTTGCTGTCATTTTTCCTTTCTGTCAAGTGACTGAGCGAAGTGAATCCACAGACAGAAGCAAACACTACTTCATAGAATATCCCAAGTATACCATGGGAATTGAACAAAGTAGCTACTATTAAAATATCATTGAAAGCTACTAGAAAACAACACGATTTAAAGAGCTACTGATGCCTTAAAGAAAAAATTAAAAAACACAATAATTAGGTACAATTCTGCTTGCATTCCATTTACATTTTATATATTTCTCTTCCTCATAATTTATTACTAAAGAAATGTGTAGGAATATATGATTGTTGTCCTTCATAGTTCATTTTGAGTTCATCTGCCTCTGTAGCTTACTCCCTACTTCTGGTCATAATCCTCTGTTATGACATCACAATCTGTTGCCATGGGAGAAACTGTGACATCACAAGCAGTGCTCTTTGACTTCAGGTAGGGAGAAAGCAGCAGGAAAAGATGAACTCTTCAAGAGCAAAGATCCTGTTTTCATGCAAATTACCTCACTACTAAATAATGGGGAGGAGGAATACAGAATTAATGGGAAATACAAGCTGGACAGTGCCTAAATATTATGTTTTGTTAAAGTTGTCCTGAACATGTCACCAGCTCTTTAATGTTATTTTACTGGTAGCTATATTGTCACATAAAATAACATGTTTTATTCTGCAAAATGTTTGCCCTCCCATGGTATACATCTAGATATATGTGGTTATACCTAATCACCTGTAATCATTTTCTGCATGCAAATGTTCGACTTGTATGACTGCTGCATTTCTGGTACTGTAATTATGTTCATGCAATTGTTATTGTTAGCTGTTCTGCTGTCTTTGTATAGCTATTGTAACATGTTTAAATTCTCTCTTACCCCATAACTTATTGTATTGTGCTTTCTATTGTACTCCCCAAGGATATACTTGTAAAGAGGCATTTAACAATCTTGAGTATTATTCTGGTTAACAAAACCCAAATAAATACAATAATTAAAGGCAACTAAAGCAGAACCATTTCACTCATTCAATTGTTTTTCCCTAGGTCTGTGATTCTGACACTAAGTTGGATCCGTTGGCTACCGTAGAGTTAGCGAAAGTGCTGGAGTCCAATGAAAGATATGGTGCTGTTGGTGGAGACGTGAGGATCTGGAACCTTTCGGATTCCTACATCAGTTTCATGAGCAGCCTTAGGTACTGGATGGCTTTCAACATTGAGAGAGCATGCCAGTCCTACTTTGACTGTGTTTCTTGCATCAGTGGTCCCTTAGGTAAGCTCACATCCATTGCTTTATATTTTATTTAAACGGGATGTTTGAGATGTATTTAAATCTACTACCTTATCTTTAAATGGGATGTTTGAGATGTCTCTTGGCTAATCACAAGTGTCGTCCTGAGACATCTTTGTGTTCTGAACGCAAAGTTGTTTCGTGATGGCATTCCCTAACCTCCACCAGTTTCACTTAAGGGATGGTGCTTTCTTAAGCAAAACTGGATGAGGTTAAGGGTGTGCCCATACCATACTCTCTTTGGGCACTTTCTGTGTATTTTAACACATTTGCAAATTCTGCACGATACAGGTTTAGTTTAGTTTAGTTTTTTTTGTTGACTGGGTAAGTGCACTAGACAAATTCTGCCTATTTGCAGGCACGACCTGGGGGTGGGGGGATACAGATGAACACCAACTGACCTTGAACCAGATTAAGCTGTGCTTTGTGCAGGCACTCCAAACATCTGTTGCTGTCATTTTTTTGGTTTTGTTTAGCACTGCATTCTGACTCTAGCACACATGAGCTGGTGAGGAGCGGTTATCTGTTTCTCCTGATATGTACAAACTACAGGTACTGTGCCTGGCATCTGTGTAAATGAGCATTTTTGAAGGACAGGGGTATTCAAGTTTCTTCACAGTTGTCATATTTAAATTTTAGACTTTTTAGCAACAAAAAAAAAAGGATGTGAACCACGAATGCGGCATAACCTATAGCAGGTGAAGACCTTCTAGACAGTATAGTGTATTAGGTTAAGGCTCTAAGCTGCAGATCTGGAGACCTGGGTTTGAATCCCACAGCCACCTAGGCATATATGTGTTATCCTGAGCAAGTCATTTAACTTCCTAGTGCTCCCAGGTCGCATCTGGAAACAAGCTTCAGCTTAGTGTGCTGACAGTGCTACTCCTAGTTAAATAATGTTCTTGTACCACTTGGCTGCATAAGAGGTCTTCATGGTGCTGCAGCTTCTTATATTGATTTCTATGACAAAACAAAAAAGAAATGATTTTCATATACTGGTGATATTCTTGTCACTCATGAATTGATATGTAATCTACTTCTAAAAATACCATCTAAAATGCAAAAAAAAAAAAAAACATTCTACATGAAAGCTTACATATTATAATTCTTTATTCATTAACAACACTTCTGTGTTAATTCTGGACTGTACCGAAATGATCTTGTCCAGCAGTTCCTGGAGTCCTGGTACAATCAGAAGTTTCTTGGAACTCACTGCACCTTCGGGGATGACAGGCACCTTACGAATCGGATGCTCAGCATCGGATATGGTACAAAGTAAGTACCACCCTGACCCGTTAAACTAATAGCTGGATTTCAAGGACAGCTGGATAAACTGTGATAAAAAGTTGAGGAGTAGAGAGAACAGGAATTGTTTTTTAAATTATAAAAAGAATGAGTGAGCTGAAACTGACATTAATGTGAGTTCTTCAGAAATGTTCCCCAAAGGTCAACCCTGGTCAAATAGTGAAATTTTCTCCCCCGTAGAGGTTTTTCTCTCCAGCCACCTCCATCATGCAGGGATATACCCTGACCCGAGGATGTACCCTATTCAGGCCTGTATTACCAAATTCCTCTGGCTTTGCATTACCACGGATCTTCCCACCATGGCATGAGCTCTGGGAATAGGGCCATCCCCCCCCCTTCAGAGGCAGTCAATGGTTATGGACCAGGATATTGTAACTGCTGGCACTACAACTGAGGGGAACCAAGAGTCAAGATGGTAATTTATGTGACTGCAGGTTTATCCCTTTTTCTGGTCCCTCCCACCTCCTCAATGTGAGCACAGCCTATGCCAGGCTCACATGCATACAGCTCGAACTCTATAGCTAACACTAGCACCCTGGTCCAACCACAAGGGTCACTGCAGTGCCAGAGCTCCCTGACTGAGGCATTCTGCCGTATGGCAACCACCTTACCACAGACAGCCTTGCGACGTGACTCAGTTTTACTCCAGTAGCCAGATGATCTTTATGGCATTGCACCATGCAACTGCTTGGCCAGGGTGACCCTCAAATGGTTAAGCAATAACGACCAAGAAGCTGGTCATTTCCAAGGGATTAATGACCGGGTGGGACGGGTGGCCCAAAGTGCAGCAAAGGGCCACCTCCCTTCAGCTGGTCCCTAATCCAAGGAGATGATGGACTTTGAGGTTGCTATTGTGTTTATAAATCTAATCCCAATAACAGCTTTTGTTTTCTCTGAGGGGTGTTCACTTAGGCAGTGTAACGCAACCAATGTATGCTACACAGCATCAGCTGGATTGGTAATTTCTGATAGGTTATTGGCCGATCCAGAAGTCAATCAGGAGCCTCACTAGGCTCATGAATATTTAATCAGACTTCTAATGAAATTTAATGGAGTTGCCTGCCAATCGGCTTGGTAGCAGCATGCTGGACTGACTCATAGGAGACCTGTGTTAGTAGTATCCCAACTTGTAGACAAGCTTAGTGGAGTTAAGTGTAATATGTGTTGCACAAATACATTTTATCAGACATTTCTTTTTATAATTCAGGTATACTGCAAGGTCAAAGTGCTACTCGGAGACCCCAGCCCAATATCTGAGATGGCTGAACCAGCAAACCCGCTGGACCAAGTCTTACTTCAGGGAGTGGCTCTACAATGCTCTGTGGTGGCACAAACACCATCTTTGGATGACCTATGAGTCTACCGTGACAGGACTCTTCCCCTTTTTTGTGACCGCTACAGTCATTAAACTCTTCTACAGTGGCAGCGTATGGGATATCCTTTGGGTCCTGCTCTGCATCCAAATAATTGGTCTCTTAAAATCCCTGTACGCTTGCTATTTAAGGAAGAACCTGGTCATGATCTTTATGTCTCTGTATTCGGTGCTTTACATGACTAGCCTGCTTCCTACTAAGTACTTTGCCATCCTCACGATGAACAAGAGCAGCTGGGGAACATCTGGAAGAAAGAAGATAGTGGGTAACTATATTCCACTGCTCCCTCTGTCGATCTGGGCTGCTATTTTACTTGGAGGGGTATGCTTCACAATCTATAAGGAGACACAAAAAGACTGGAGCGCAGCAGACAAAAAGGCTGAGATAAATTATCTCATCTATGGTTCTGTCGCATATGTTTCCTATTGGCTTTTCATGATCGGTTTGTACTGGATGTGGATCAAGCGTTGCTGCAGAAAGAGATCAGGCTATTATGATGTTCAGGTATAGACTGCTATAAACAAAGGGCACTGAAGAGCTGCAGGGAAAGATTCTGATAAGTATAGCCACCAGGGGGACCACAGAATGATTGCTGCCAAGGGCCTCATGGTACCCCAGTGGAAGTGCACTGCGCAGTTCCGTGCTGGAGATCCGTGTTCGGAAGCAGACTGGGGGAGCCAGCTCAGCGTGCTGGGATGGTGCTCCCAGACAGAGGAGGAAAGGGCCTAGGTTCTCTTGCTGTAGTGACCCCTGTAGTGGACTGAGGGAGCTCAACTGGCCTGCAGGGCATCATTACATATAGGACTCGGGCATGGGGAGGCACAAGCTGTGCCTAACATCTGGGATGGGGAGAGGGAGAAAACTGAGGGGAAAAAAAAACAATGCCTCCCTGCCACCATGTATGACCATCGCTGTCACTCTCAGCCTCCGCACTATGTGGATTCCCACCAGCCTTGAAGAAGCAGTGGATGGGTCTGGGAGGTCTCCAGGTCAGCAGAGAGAAGGCAGTAGAAGGTGATGGCAGGGAGCAAAAGGTTATGTATAAAAAGAAAAGAATGATCATGGCTGCTGTAGTACCACACAGAATGTAATATTCAAGCAATAAGGCACTCCAGGATGTGCCTTGTGCTAGCATGATGGCACACCTTGGGTGGGTTGAAGCACAAGGCCAAAGGCTGAGTGCTTCCACCACATGAGTAGTGCCTTTATCCCTGCACAAAGCCCACTCAAGAGTGCCTTATTATGATTATGAAATGAGTCTATTAGGACATGTAAAGAAATCATAAAAAAAACTAATTTAAATGAGGGAAAAAAAGAAGAAAAAGAAATATGAAGTCCTACAGAGCCATTGTAATTCTGCTGTTTGGCCAGTAGATGACATTTTTTTTTAAATACAAGTATGTGAATGGAGGTGAAGTGCTACAGCTGTGCCTGCTTAATGTGAACTGGTCAGTTAGGTCATGGATCTTTTTCCAGTGCTGTTGTGCTAGGATATCAGCACTGGGTTCCAAGCTCCTCAGCCAATCAGATTGTTATATTTTTTCATACCCATTTGTTATTTATTTATTTATTTATTGGTAACCTGATAAGGTGGACTAAGACTTTGGTCCCTTTTTCAGTCACAACCCCCCACCTGCCCCGAAAACCTGAGTTGAATACCATACAGGGAGAGCCTTCTTTGTAGTTCATGGGTAATAGGTGGAATGCCTCACAGCCATAGCCAGAGGCGGATTTCCTGGGTGCCCAGAAACCCTCTAGCATCTTGCTTCCATTATATTTTAATATTAAAAATGCTTTTTTTGTACACTGAACCTAAATAATGGAATTTCTTTGTCGAATCCCCCTGCTCCCAAATGCTGGCTACACCCCTATCTCTGGGGCTAATGACAGTGTTTGGATTTATATTACTTGAAATACATTGTCAGCTGTTGTTTACACTGTAATGAATGTCAGTATTTGAACATGTCTGTTGCATAATTCTCTTCCCTGTACATTCTCTGGATCTGCCACCTAATACCAACAGTTTCATTACAGGAGCATTGACCAAAAACATTCTTGATGAGTGCTTCCAGTTTCCTTATAGGACCGTTGACCAAATACATGACGAGTGCTTCCTCTACTTTGTCTTGCCCCAATACCATTAGTTAGACCCCAGTAGCTTATATTCCATATATGTTTTCTGTAATCCAATCCCCAGCTTGTTTCTTTATTACTGAGCACATATAACTTTAAGAGGTTCACTCTCCTTTAAGTTGTATCTTCTCCTAAAACTTGTCTTCGCCACTTTATATGTAATCCTCTGCCTTTGACATCATCATCTCATACAGAAGAGACTGTGATGTAAGAAGCACAGGAGTATGATCTGAGGCGTCAACACATATCAGGAACAGATACATGGTAAGGGATGAGGATTCATTTCCACAAAAAATGTCCTTAGGGGGTGGATAGTGAGAGCTAGGACCCTGTGTGGACAAAAGGTACCAGGGTTTGATAGGGAACTACAAGCAAACTGGATGGCCCATTTGTCTATTTCCGCTGTCATTGACTCTGTTTCTTAGTAATGAATGATAGAAAAGTATTCACAATCAATGTAACACAGAGAAAGCTGAATTATATCTGAATATTACATGTTTTTGAAAAGTTTTCTCATTGATGTCAAGAATCCAGCCAAAAGGGATTTTCTCTTTTTGTGTCTTGGGTGGTCTGTTCCACTGGAAGGTGAATAACTGGCCTAGGCTTACAGAAACCATACAGTAGTCATATCAGCATGGCTCTGTCATAGTAAATGGTAGCCAAAGCAATACAGGCCAGCCAAAGCCCAAGTTGGTAATGGCATGGATGCAGTTTGTGGCAGTGTCACCAACCAGTGAGCGTAGCTATAAGGACTCACTGGTATGGGAATGGTGGTTCAAACTGGTGTTAAAGGGGCAAAGCAAAAGTGTGAATTAAAACATTTTACAGTACGTTGCATTATGGGAGGCCCAGAAGAAGGATGAGTGAACTAGTTCTGGTTCAGATCCACACCCCCATCCTCTACCCATCGCAGTCTGCCTCCAATCATGTCCGACCATTTCAATTTCATTTTATTTACTGGTAAGCAAGCTGAGCTTAGGTCTCATTTATAATGGCATCCAGTATAGTTGAGGATAATTACATGTGTAATGGACGAAGGAATAAATAGGGTAACAATGGAAACGTGCTGCTATGGTAAGGAATTCATTTGAAACACTCACAAAGATTTAACAAGATCAAATACTTGAATTTGGACACAGTGTAACCAATGTTCACAGATTCAGAGATCATTGTTGTGAGGATCATCAATCGGCAATTGAAAACTTTGACTGAGCGGCAGCCAGCTTTAGAGAGGAATTTATTTTACTAAGCAGCACCAATCTGGCAGAATGAAACTGGTGTTAAGTGTGTTTTAGTTTACTAAGTTAAGTTACGAAGGAGGGAGCTTTGCCTACAATGACCTGGTAGTTAAGGATATGCCAATGACAGTCTTCTCACTTGTTAGGGATGGCCAGCCCACAATGTTGTTAAGAGTACTGTGATGAGTGTGAAAGGAGGAGCCAGGGATGAGGCAAAGGGCACTGTGATACAGGGGCTCAAGTGGAGAGGATAAGGTTTCACAGGCAGTGTAATATATGAAATCAACACAGTCAAGTTCAGAAAGAAAGAGAGCAGACACAAAATGTTGTTATTTTTAAGGCATATTTACACTTACCTTGTTGTTCGGCTGCAACGTGCACTGCTTACCCGCCACTTCTCTTGCACTGCTGTCAATAGCCATTTACACTCATGGCACCGTCCAGCGCTGCAAGGTTGGCTCTGACCTACCTATAAGTCAACACTTTATTTCCTCTATATTACAAATAACTATTCCAGTTTTTCTGATTTTTAAAATGTTGGCAGCTGAATGCCTTGCTAATAGAAGGCTTGTGTGTGTGTGCATTGGGGGGGGGGGGAGTCATCTGCCCTGACCTGCTGTATTCCTGAGCCAGCTAATCCCTGTATATCTGTTTGAGGTCAGATTGGCAGATTATGGACAGCAGTGTCTGTTTTGGGGTGTAGAACAGTCGATTTCATGATGGCAGTTAGGCAGGAGAGGTGTCGTGGGAACTGCTTCTGAGATCGCCTCAGTTTCTAACAGCATGATGACAAAGGAGCTCAGGTTAGGCAGTGTATATGAGGGGAACAGTACAGCATGGCATGGTGTATCACCAGGTTGTATCATTGCAGGCCGAGCAGCGTGGTTTACATGCCAGCAAAAACCACCTACAACGATATGTAAACCCACGAAAACAGGGATCATCCTGAAGTGCAACTAAGCCATCTGCAACACTCCACTTGCTGTTTACACTGCCTGACCTGAACTGGTGCATCTCACCAATACATCTCGCAATGGTGCAGATCAGGTAGTGCAAACAGGCCTTCATACTGAGTCTAAACAAGGTCTTGTGCCTGCAAGCAAAAAAAAAGCACATCTTAATCTTTAGGTTTAATCATTTTCATCATCTGAGTTTAATTCCCTGATATCTGGACCAGAATAAGAGTCAATCCACTAAAGGGTGTCTTTCATCCTGTCATTTGGCCCACTCAGATTCAGGATTTTATATGGGCACGAGCCAACCTGTTCTGATTCAGAAATAAGTCAGTCTGAGGAAGGCCACCCCAGATGGCCGCAGATCATCCAGGTCAAATTCCAGAAGATCTGGGCTGGAACCTGAACCACATAACAGCTGCTTCACCCATCCTTGGCTCAGAACACTAAGCATATGAAGTATAAAAATGGTATCACAGGTCTACAGAAAATGGAGCACTGTACCAATATTGCACTAGCATTGATAATTGATAGTATCAAAGAATCATCTCATTGGTTTATGAAATACTGAAATATATAACTGTTGTGTTACAGAGCATTTATGTAAATTATTCTGTTAAATATGCTTATTTATTTTTTGGTCTATGCATATTTGAACTGATATGAAGGATATATTTATTCGTACAGTGTATTTAAATGTATTCTTGCACTGATTTTTTTGTATCAATAAATGGTAATGCAGTATATGTTTTTTTGAAATAAAGAAAGTTATTTTTACAGCGTGCTTCTTAAGCGTGTGTGAATACTACTCATATACAATGCTGGTATTTACTGTAACTTACCATAGTGAAGTGATAATAGTAGGGGGCTTGGGGTTTATAAGGGGAAAACCTTATCCTGATACCCATAAGCAACAAGTCCAAGGTGGGGAAGATGCTGAACACTGTTGTGTGTTCACAGAAGATTTACCAGATCATTTTCTGAAACCAGACCATCAAGAAGACCATCAATGTGTTCATATTCCTTCTGTACTGGTCACGTCATGGGTTTGAATGGCATAAGAAATGTCCGTATTACTTTTTCCACCAGGTAAACATACAGCGATATAGTAAGAATCTCATTGACAGATGCAACCTGGGGAGGTGTGGGAGAGGCATAGGTGGGGGATAATACAATCAAATGGAAGAACGAGTAATATGATCCAGTGATATAAATGGCGTACAGGAATTTACACATATACAGCAAGTGGTATTAACCTAGCAATCTGAGAGAATTACAGTTATACAATACACTACAGCATTCAACAAATGTAAAGTATGTGAGGTGCAGTCTCAAAAGGATGTAATTAGAAGCTTGGGGAACCTTTCGGTGGAGATTTTTATTTATTTTATTTATTTATCACTTTGATAACCAAGTAGGTACACTGACCCCAGGGACCGTTTTCAGGCATGACTTGGGCCAAAAGACAATGGCACAGAAACAATTAAAGCAAAGTACATCGAACTGGAAACCAGTTAATACAATATAGTATATGGTTACCCTTTGTTATGTATAAAACTCAGCCTGCTCAAAATCCTTATTAAGCACATTTTAAACCATTATGCGCATTCCAAAGTGCTGTTATGCGCATTCCGAACAGTTGTTATGCATAGTTCAAAGGTCATACAATTTTAAATTTCTCATTTATTCTATACATAGCTACTTACTACCCACCCAGTATCCAATGTCATACCTTTTACCTTTCAAAAGTCTGGAAATCTGATTTTGATATGGGAGTATAACAAAGAAATAGCAAGACTTTTTGTTTTCACTTCAGTGAGGGTCTGTCACTCTAGTGTAAAAACCATATACTATAAAAAATAAAATATGGTCAACCACACACAACTCAGCATGTGTTTCCATCTCGGGGTTGAGATGACAGCATGGACCTCTGGAGCTTCACTCTCGAGGTTCATATGCTGTCATCTCATCCCCTCGATGGAAACACAGCCTTGTTGTGTATGGTTGCCAATACATTATTCTCTATGACGCCAAAGAGACAAAGAAAATACAACAGTATTCTGAAACAATAAAGGTACAGAAACTTAATACAAAGTAATAACTCAATACGGCAAACAAGGTGTCAAGTTATCATGGCAGACAAAGAGAGATGTTGTGAAATAAAATTTAACCAGTGAAATTGCTGCAAAATTGGCAATTTTGCCACATGAAATATTTCACGAAATTGTGAAATTTCACCCGAATTTTCGCAGCTCAGTGCCCTACTACTGGTGCCCTTAAGCATATCCCATTCCTCGGTGTCTAGTGATCCCACCCACCCCAGCCAAACACCGGCCCAAATTCAACAATTCCCCATCCCCCACCAAGATTTACATCCCTGGTGTCTAGTGCCCCTACAGCCAATCACCGTCCCAAATTGAATAATCCAACCCCCCCCAAGATTCATTAAAAAAAAAACACAACTCCCTGGTGTCTAGTGGCCCCCCAACTCCCCACCCTGTCATCAGATAGTTCCCTTCTAGCTTGCTCCCCCCACAGTACCCCGAGCGGGCCACCAGCAAAGCCCTCCACTCACCTCCACGGCCGGCAGCCGGAGTGAGCACTTCAATGAATAAGCATATGCTTGTACAGCAAGCGGGGCGCAAACTTGAGAACACCTTGAGGAAATTATTCACTGAAACTGACTGAAACTCCTTCCCAACCCATGCAGTATCATACAGTTTATCCTCAAGACCACCACTGATCCCTAAAAGTCCATGTGAAAATATATCTGCCCTGAGGAAGGACATTCTGTCCAGGAGGAACTGGCTGAGCTTATCAACATTTCTTGCAACAGCTCTCCCTCGGATCGCAAGTGGGCGGGGTGAATCAGCCTCCCCACAATGTAGAAATGTTGGGTCATTCCATTCTTAACTCAGTGTTGCAGGAATTTTGCATTTCTCATGGTTATTGCCTTCTGATAGTCTCTATAGTGAGACCACAGAGCTATCCTGTTGTCCACATAGTTGGACCTCTTCCAGGAACTCTCCAGCCTCTGCAAGGTTGCCATTAACTACCGGAAATTGTCCTTAAACCACACAATCTATGGCCAGTGTCCAGCAGGCAGACATGGTGAGATGGAGTCCAATGCCATCATAGCCCTCCAAAGAAACCACTGACCAAGACAGCTAATATGCTTGAAGCTTATTAAGCTTCGGATTCCATAATGGGCAACATCAGATCCTCTCCGCAGGGAGGGTAAATCTTTAGGGAGCCTCCGCCAAGAACTGCACAACAAAGTGATCTGGCCAATTCACTTTAACATTACTGATGTCTCTCCCCCACAATGAGAAAACAAGGTCCCAGGTCATGCTCATGGGTAGCAGTGGGAACAGCCTGTGTGAAGCCCAGCAAATCAATGAATACAGAGTCTGCAATTGAGTGCCTACAAAAACAGTGACTCAATTATGGTGGGGCTACCTGGCAGGGTAGCGCCCGGATACCGGGGTGGGCAAGGTAGGGCGAGAGGAAGATGCCAGGTACGTGCGGCACTGCAAGGAGAGGAAGGGGTGGGAATGTATGGGAGGGGTGGTGGGCAGCTGCCGACTGGGCCACTAGCGAGATGGGAGGGTGCTTGGTTGGGAGGTGCAGGTACAGGGTTAGGATTCTGGTAGCGACACTTTTTTTTTTTTCCGGCAGCCCGGCTTTTTCCAAAATTAAAGTATTTCACCCACCCTGACATGCACTACCCCGGGTTGAGAATCCTTTAGTAGGAGGTGCAGGCAGAGCCCCCACATTAAAAAATAGAGTCAGATCTGTGCCTCTTCCCAGCGTTACACAGAAGTGTGTACTGCCAAACAATTTTCGGCGATGTATGTTCACTGTAGCAGCGATCGCTATTCTGTGATCACTATTATCACGTAGAACCCTCCTGAGTAGATTGCTAGGATTCATTATCAACACATACACTGGGATCCCCAGTACAATAAGATTGGTAGCATTCAATGAAAATTCGATTATGAAGTATGCCAATCCTATTAGAAACTTCTGGTCTCCACCCACCACCCCCCGGCAGAAGACCAAAAGTATTTTACACTTCACACCAGCCTCACCCTTCACAGCCACACATTCAGACAACTCTGCCTCTCTCACAGGGAGTACTGACAGGCCTAGGCAGGATCTAAAACAAAAAGTCACCCCTCCTCCCTACACTCCTGCCTCTGGCAGTGTATCGCCGAGTAATCATCGGAGATGGCCGCCTCCAGGGCAGGCCCTCAAACATCTCCCAACCAGGGACCCACTTTTTAGTGGGGTTACGTATGTCGCAAGGCAACTTGCGCTTAAATCCAATTGTGCAAGTTGCACTTGTACATATGTGTTATGCCGATCTGGATTCCAGGAGGAGGCGGCCTGTGCCTAAGAGGACATCCATGGTCAGCAGCCCCTATGGCATGGTGGAAGGGGGTTACGCAGCAACTGTGCCCTATTCTGAGAGGGGAGCTGCTGTAACCCAGTTACGCAGTTCTAAGACCCACTGTGGCACTGCGGGGTTAGACCAGCTAGGCTCCATCCTGGCAAAATGGCGGTTGCCCTCCCTCCCCGCAGTGCCGCAACCCACACACAGCCATGCCCTACGGACCTCCCTCCATTACAGAGCAACCCCCCCATACAGAGGTGCCACCCACCGGCACCCAGGTCCGCATTTTGCCGGTGCCACCCTTGAGCCTGTACCACACTGCTGCCCCCCATGGCCCACAGGGGCATGGGGAGGCTCGGGAGGATGCACCCTGCTGTCTGCGGCTTGCAACACCCAAGTCCGTTGCGCCCTTCCTGTGGCGCAACCCTGCGGCTGCCGTAGGTCATAGGGCATAAGTGCCAGGAACCCTGCCTGTTCTGGAATAGGATGCAGTGCCCCCAGCGAAGTGGCGAATGTCGCAACTCGCATATGCCTGCGAGTTGCGACATTCATCTTGGAATCAGGCCCCAGGTCTCTGTGAGACATGCCAGATCCATAATGGAATCCATGATCCAATCCAAGATCACGGAGGTCTTATTACCAAAGAACTCAATATTACACAACATGCACAGAAGGGTAGGACCTGGGTAGCTAGGTCATTGACTATCTGCTCCTAATTCTTAAGGGGCACCCTGGAGGTTGGTATGAGACAGGGATAACCTACTTTAAAGCTCTCTTAAATCAGGGTGCCTGGTTGGCCTGATAATCCTGATCCATCTCACTCTAGCACCTTCTTCCTGGTCAATGTCCCCGCCCTTGCTACATTTACACAGAATCTGCAACCTCCTGCAATGGTTATGCACATGAGTTAAACTGGGCAGGAGCAGACAGGAACTCAGTTCCACCACCCCTTAAAAAACTGTGTGTCAGTTCCACCACCTCTGCTCATCTTTTTCTGTTGACTATTATAGGAGAGTTACACCACCTAGAAATGACAGTTTCACCACATAGAAATCTAGAAGTGAGAGTTCCCCCCACCTAAACATTTCCAGTGTAATCACTGGTACACCACCACAGGAAGGGAAGGGGGTCCAAAAAGGCCAGAGCTGGTAGAGCAGGCCAGTGGCGAGCATGGTTGGCATGAGCCCCTGGTGCAAGAAATTAAATGCCCCACCCCCCCCGAGGGTAACACTTCTGATGACGCCAGATGTACACGAGAAGTCAGTGTAAGTGTAACTGAAGTCTAGTGGGCAGTGATCCAGTTTTTAAACAGTGACCAGTTATAAAAACAAGGAAGAGCTCTACTACAGGTGGAGGCCAGGCCAAGAGGTTAGGAGTTGGAAAGGGTGGCAAACTTCACTTGCTCTAAATCTGAGGAATCTCAGCTCTCCTGGGTCCTACCAGCAAATTTTTGTGCACAAAACCAGGTTTAGCTTAACGTCCTGGTCCATTTGCTGCCCAGTGTGGCTGTTCATTAGTTCAAAGCAGCAAGATCATTTTTTTTCTACAGGTGCCCCAGCACAATTGCTCAATTTACAGTCACACAATTCAAATGATAACATTAGTGCAAGTCCCAGCCAAACAAGTAAGTTGACCCATCAATGAGCCTGACTCAGCAAATGCCAAATACACTACAGAACTGAGTCAGGACTGGGAAACAATACTGACACCGAGCCCTTGCTTCCTATCAATCAAAAGACAAAACCGGGCCAAAGCAAACAAAGCTGGAAAGTCCAGTAGCCGTGTCTTGCCAATTCAGCAGCTCATCCATTTTAAGAATCCAATTTTAAAATCCTCCGGTCCTACCTTGTTTTTTGGCACCCACACCAGTCACCAAGTCAAGGATTTGTCCGGACCGACCAAAAAGAAAAGGTGTAGCTTTCTGACTGGGCTGGTAGCCGAATCAGTAAGTTCGCTCTCTCGTCATGGACTGTGACGGCAAAGGTTTAAGCATGAAGCCCAGTCCCTGCATGCCATCTTAACTTATTGCATCTGCCCTGCTCGAGCTTGCACCGATGGTGGTCTGTCCCACTAACCGCCCGGAGTGCCCCGACAACTTCCAGCTCCTAGAGCGCGTACCACAACAACAACAAAAAAGACAAACAAAGTGGAACTCAATCTCACTGCATGATGGCAGCCACGGCCGTGCCGGTGCCTGGGCCCCTCTAGCTCATGGGCCCCAGTGCACACTCTATAGCTACGTCCATGACAGTAGCCCAGGAGAGTACCTCCTACAACAGTCCTCCTCCCTTCCACAAACCACCCTACACTTACACTCCACTTAACTTACAGGAAATCCTTATCCAATTGTCCTCCCTATTCACTCATAAGTCATAAAATCAATTAAAATAAAATAACACGATTCACAAATTGTGCCCCAAAAATCAACCCAGAGTGCATCACTACAGAGATGGTATCTACAGCTTCAGACAAAACCAAAATATCTGATGTTTCAGAAGGCTAGAGAGAGTGACAGCCTGTACAAACCTGTGGTTGAGCTGCTGAAAATGCCAGATAGCTGTGTCAAGCCCCCCCAATCTGCCATGTCAGAATTAATATATGTTTTAATGGCAAAATTGTTATGGCATAGATGAAGGATAGCATTACAGTATACTGTACACATGGAAATGGTTCACCAATAACTTTGTTTTATTTTAAGATTATGACCCTGAATTGTTCGTATATTATTTTCAATGGCCTACGCAACCAGCATAGTGTTATGCTTGTGCAACTGTGTGTTACCTTACTTTGGCCATTCACACTCTCTGTTCCATGGGGAAGTACCACCCTGTAGGGGTACCAAAGGCAAGGAACCCTTGAAGAGAATTTTACCCCTAGAGGTGCCACGTGAAGGTTCCCTTGGCTAAAGGTACCTTAGGAAGAAACCCCCAGAGGAGAGAGGCAAGCCACTGGGGGAGAAAGGGAGGATGGAGGGGCAAAGAAAAAAGTGTTTCAGACAGAAGCTGGGAGGAACTGCTTATATAGCTCAGGAAAGAGGAGTGGCTGGTTGCTTACCCACTGAACTACAGGCATAGCCTTTCAATTATTACTCCAGTGCATAAACATGAAAGGTGTCATTTATCACATCCCACCTGAGATGACATTTTGTGGAATGACTGAAAACACATTTAGGGGAATTTGAAAGATGACACTTGTCATGTTCATGAGCTGGGGTAAAAAAGGCTACGTTGAAAAATGAGGGTCAAAAATGAGGGTCAAAATCTCCCAAAATATCAAATTTATGAGTAGATAAAAAATGTCAATGTTTCTTCATAACTTTATTATTTTTTTTTTTGGGGGGGTGTATTTAAACTTGTTTGCATATTTCTATTGTTTTTAAATATTTTGAACCAAACTTTGTAACCATAGTCTTTTTATTACCCTCTGTTATGAACATAACAGGTGTCATTTACCAAATCCTGCCCAGAATGTCATTTCATGCAACACCCATGAAAATGCATTTTGGGCGGAATTTAAAAAATGACTCCTAATATACACATGAGCTGGAGTAAAAAAAAGACTATGGACCCGATTTTCAAAACACTGGGAATGACACAAGGTGCTTGCGTCAAAGAGAAATGACGCAAGGGGCTCCCGCACCGCGCCTTGCATCATTCCTGATTTTCTAACACAGTCTGTGTCAGTTGGGGGACTGCCTGCACCATCTAAGTCCTTGCAGTGGATGCACCAGTGGGCCATGGCAGGAGGGGGCTTACACCAGGGCAATGCTGCAGCATCCCTTAACTCTGGATTTTGTAAACCCCCCCCAAATGACAGATGGTTCACTACAGTTAGACCATCCCAGAGTTGGTCTAATAGCCCATGCACCATCCCTGGAGCTGTTGCTGGGTGGGAGGTGAACCCCCCCCATTGCAAATGGTGCCAGTGGAATCCCATGCCCATTTCGCACCTGGACAGCTGCCCCAGAACTGGTGGAGTCACAGTTCATGCCCACCGAGTCTCTCCCCCACCCACCAGACCAGTCATACAACCACCCCCCAACACACACACACGGCCCAGTCCCTGTCCCTGCAGCAGCTGTGCCCGGTAGCTGTCCTGGGTCTGTCGCCACCCCCCAACTCACCCTGTGCTGCCCTCCACAAGTCCTGCCAGCCACCTAGATAAATAGCAAGCGGATCTCTGCCATGGCCGCTGCTGCCACGACCATTCATTCCGCAGCATTCCTTCCCATGCACCGTTTGCTCAGCGCATGGGACGACTTCTGACAAACTCAGGGACTTTGGCACTGGGATCCCAGTTCTACTAAAATCTGGTACAGGGTCCCTGGCGCACCCATGTTTGCCACAACCAGGGGTTTAGCACATGGCGCATCAATCTAAGGGGGTGTTTGAAAATCAGCCCCTATGGGCCCGATTCTGAAATGTTTGGGAATGGTGCACCATGCTTGTGTCAACTGGGAATGGTGCAAGGGGCAACTTGTGCCACTCAGTGCACCATTCCTGATTCTCAGACATGGCCTATGCCCCATGGGGGGGTGCCTGCACCAGTTGTGCTTGTGCCAACCATGCATCATTCACATGGTTGTGCCATGGTGGACTGGTGCCTGCACCATGCTGATGCAGAGGCATCCCGCACTTCAGAATTCCCAAAGCTCCCCCATGGTCACAAGTCCTGGCTTTAAGTAGACCAGTCAGGAGCTGGTCTAACAGTCTGTGCGCCACACCCCATAGGCTGGTCCATGTGAGAGGGGGGAATCTCATGTCCCCTCATGGTGGCCAGATGCCCGATGCCAACATAGCCCCCAGAATTGACTGTGGCACTGTCACACTGGCAGTGTCATGGGACCCTATACCCACATATGGCAGCGGTGTCCAATGTCAGAGGTACAGTACGGGGTTCGAGGACAAGTCATATGGACTGGCATATGGCATACCATTGGGTGATCCACAAGGGAGGCAGATGGCTTGTGCTCCTGTGCCCACTGTCACCCAGACAGCCATAAGGGACTACTGTGTGTGGTACCTGCCATACTTGGCATTGGGTCACACAACACCACTGTGCCACATACTGGGGGAGGTTCGGTTGACGGGCATGCCCACATCTGACAGTGGAGTAGTGAACCTGCGCAGCTGCAGTACCACCACCACCACCACACTGTCACGGAGGTGACACTGAGGTACAGGCAAGAGTTACTAAGTCTACAATGGAGCATAGTCCTACATAGGTGGCAAATGCGGGCCTGCATCATTTTGACCCCCCCGGCCTTGCAACTGCCTTTCAAAACAGCAGAGACAGTACACTGGTGCTATGCACTGTCCTCCATACATGGGTACAGAACCTGGTACTGTATTGTCACCCATATACTCATTTATGTATACAGAGTATACAGAGTGTGGGTCAGGTATTCCTAGGCCAGTGGGTGATGGCCGCCTCTGCCAAACCCCTCCCATGCGCCACCTGTTTGGCACATGGGAGCAGTTTCGGCAAATGCATAGTGTTTGGTGCCAGAACCACTTCTGTTCAAAAATTGCGTGCAGACACAAGCTGCTATTTGCCACAGTTTGTGTCACTCAAAAGGCCACTTTCAGAATCCAGCTCTATGTAGAAAACTTGGGGTACAAATCTCAAAAAATACCAAAGTTACGACTAAACATTGAAAAATGTAAACGTTTCTTTACAACTTTTTTTTTTTTAGATTATTACCCCACATTATGAACAAGACAGGTGCAATTTTTTTAAATTCCATCTGAAAGGCGATTTCACGGAATGACTGTGACAACATGTCTTAGGAGATTAAAAAAAATATACCCACCTTGTTGATGAGGTGCGGTAACAAAAAGCCCATGTTGAAAATTTTGCTGTCAATATCTTCAACAGCTCACTGGAAACAGGCATGGTTCTGGCGAACAGGAGAACAGACATGGTTCCTCAGAGAAGCAGCAGGGAGGAAGCTAGCAACTACAGGCTGGGTAGTCTCACATCAGTGGTGTGGAAATTAATGTTAAAAGAAAGGTTGGTAGATTATCTTGAATCCAATGGACTACAAGACCAAATGCAGCCTGGATTCATGGAGTGGGGGTGGGGGGGCATGCCAGATGAAGCTGCTTGATTACTTCATCTGGGTGATCAGAGAAATAGATCAGGTGAGTGCAGTGGACATGGCCCATCTGGACTTTAGCAAGGCTTTTGACTGTGACAGGAGACTGATCAAGAAATTGAGCAGCCTAGGGGTGGGATCCAAAAATGGTGAACTGGGTAAGGAACTGGTGAATGGATAGGCAACAGAGGGTGGGGGTTAATGGCACTCCCTCTAATGAGGGAAGAGTAACCAGTAGGGTGCCACAGGGTTTAGTACTGGAACTGGTCGTCTTCAATGTCTTCATAAGTGACAATGCAGAAGAACTAGAAGGGAAGGTATGCCTTTTTGCAGATGACACCAAAATCTATAATAGGGTGGATACTCAGAAGGGGTGCAGAAAATGTGTAGGAGACCTTGGGAAACACGAGGAGTGATCAAGAGCATGGCATTTGGGGATCAATGCCAAAAAATGCAAAATCATGCACCTGAGGCATAGAAACCCAGGAGCTGAGTATAGGATGGGGCAGGGGGAAGTACTAACAGAAACTAAACAGGAAAGAGACCTTGGGTTATCATATCTGATGTCCTCAAAGTTGCAGGGTAGTGTGGAAAAGCAGTGGGTAAGGCCAGTGGGATGCTGGGATGCACAGGGAGATGTATCTTTAGCAGGAAGAGGGAGGTGGTGTTGCCACTGTATTGCTCACTGGGGAAACCGCACCTGAAGTATTATGTCTAGTTCTGGAAGCTGCATCTCAGAAAGGATATAGACAGAGTGGATGCAGTCCTGAGGAGGGCACCTAAAATAGTGCAGGGGTTGCATCAAAACCTTATTAGATTTTTTTCAAAATAAAATCCAGAGTAATTGGGCAAATCCCAAAAAAGTTAGGGAAAATACATGCTTTGCTTTCCTCTAAATCAGCATCAAACATCTGTAGTTTGTCAGTAGATAAAACTGATATCACCAATCCCGTAGACATTGCTAATCTACTTAACCAAAAATGTTCAGATTCATCTAAATACATAAGTACTGGCATTCAGAAGGGTAGTGGGGAAGCTCAGAGTGACCCCAGGTTGATTGGTAGGCCATCTTTTAGTTTTAGGAAGATTACTGAGGAAGACATGCTACAGTTGTTAAATAGTCTTCCTAAAAAATATAGCAACTGTGGGGGAGAGTTGGATGGTAGATTTTTGCGGCATGCAGTCCCATATATAGTTAAGCCTCTCTGTTTTCTTTTTAATTTTTCCTTAGAGTACTCTCAATTTCCATCTGATTGGAAGCTGGCAAAAGTAGTGCCTATTCCACAAAACGCACAAGCAGTTTCACCTGACGATTTTAGGCCAATTTCAATTCTTAATCCTCTGAGCAAGATGTTGGAGAGAGTGGTGGCAAATCAAAATTATGGTACTGGTACAGCCTTGGACGGGTTCACAAACACTGCCATAAAAGGCTTCTATGAAGGCCATATGACTGGGGCGGTGTTTGTGGACCTGACCAAGGCTTTTGATCTATTAGAACACCAGTTAATTTGTCAGAAATTAAAACTATTGGGTTCTTCTGGATCAGCTGTAGCTTGGCTAAGAGATTATTTAACAAATTGTTTACAATTTGTTAGTGTTAGTTCTCATGTTTCAGATGTATCCTTGATTGATTGTGAAGTCCCTCAGGGGTCCATTTTGGGCCCCTTATTGTTTTCTATTTTTGTAAATGAACTTCCTTCTCTTAGTACAAAATGTGACACCATTTTGTACGCAGATGATTTGATGAACTGACTGTTGCCTTAAGCTATGATTTTGGACAGGTTTGTTCCTGGATATCGAGTAATTCATTAGTTTTAAACTCCGTAAAAACGAAATCCACGGTTTCTGGAACTAAGGGATTGCTTAGTAATAATCCTACAATATGTTTGTTTGATCAAAAAGGGATAGCTATAGAGCAGGTTTTTCTTTTCGAGTATCTCGGTGTCCTGCTGGACCCCAGTTTGACCTTCTCTTCCCAAGTCCATTCAGTAACTCGTATCATAAATCAAAGGTTAGGTCTGCTATACAAATACAATGATTCTTTTTCTTTTGAAGTTAGAAAATTTATAGCTGTGGGTTCGATACTACCACTTTATGATTATGTTTCTCATATTTACTTGGGGTTGGGTTGTAGGGAATTACAATCTTTGAAGGTTGCTTATAATAACATCTGTCGATTTGTTCTTTTGGAATCTTCTTGAGTCCATCATTGTGTATTGTATTCTAGGTTGGGATGCATGTCTCCCCTGGCTAGAACTGAATATTTTTTTGGTTGTATGATTTTTAAACGTGTTTTTCTTGGATCTCAATTTCCACTTAATAATCTGATCAGTTTGCAAAGTGTTCGCCCTAGTTTACGTTCATCTGATAGTATTACATTGGTCATTAAATTGTCCAAATTGGGAATTGTATCTCGTGCCTTTTCTACTGCTGGTCCCCTTTTTTGGAATGCACTTCATTTAAATATTCATCAGGTTACATCTATTGCTAGCTTTAAGAAAACATTGAAAGAATTCCTTTTGATGAAATATTTATGTGATTGTTTCACTTAATTATTGTTATTGTGTACTGTTTTACATTGTTCGTTAATTTTTGTATCTTGTTTTTATGACTTCGTGTCCCGGGTCAGACCTGAAAAAGGGCCTTTGGTCCAGTGTCCCTTAACCGTTAACAAATGCATAAATAAATAAATAAATAAATATTAGGAGAGACTGAGGACCTCAACATAGCCCTGGAAGAGAGGAGAGTGGGGGGCATGACAGAGATCTAAAAATACCTCCTGAGTGTGAACTGGATGCAGGAGGGGAGTCTCTTTCAAATAAGAAAGTGCACCAGGACCAGAAGGCATATGATGAAGGTGGGGGGGGGGGTTTAAGACGTATGTGAGGAAGTACCACTTCACTGAAAGAGTGGTGGATGTCAACTGCCAGTGGAAGTGGTGAGGGCAAAAACAGTAGTGGGCTTCAAGCATGCATGGGATACACATAGGGAAATATTGTAAATAGGCAGGGAAGAGGGAGACAGATTAGGCAGGTGTAACCCCCAGGTGGCGCTATCCCAAGGCCTACTACCCCTGCCTGCTTAATTGCTAACAGGTTGAGGGGCCTAGGTTCTATGGCGGGTGCCTCCACCCAGAGGTCAGGGTTTGCAGCAGTTAGACTAACTTGGTCACAGCCCTCTGGGACACTGAGACCCGCTTTTATTCCTACTAGTGGCCCACACAATACACCATGAGTATCTTCACTATTTACACTTACCCCCAGTACTGGTTCAGTCAGCTTGACTCTGGGAACCCCCTGTAAAATAAGATGTATTACGATAGCCACTGTACAATACCTTAACATAAACGAATACTTCAGTCAGTGTAACTTTGCTGAAACAAACACAACTGATTTATTTAAGGGGCTGTAACAAGGACTGGGGGGAAATCAGGTTAATTAGGTTATTAGACACATTAATAATCACAGTACTGAGCGCATATTCAGAGTCCCAAAATGTCACTTTACTGGGTACCCAGGATGGTGGGGTGCTAGCCAAGATCAGTGCAGCTGGTTGGGGCCCTCTGATGAAAAAAAAAATACTTGCAACACCTTGTAATCCGAGCCGGTTGGCTCAGTTCATGAAGAAAGGAAGAAAAGAAATCAGATGAAACACTTGCAATTAGATAGACAGATGGCAGGGAGCTACCCTGATTTGCACTCACAAACTCGATGGTGAAAACTGGCACAGAGGGGGTCATGGATTGCCAGACTCCCTCACACAACAGGGAGATGAAATTCTACAAGCCAGGCACACAGCTTCAATCAGCAATGGATTCAGTCTGCCGGCATGCAGTTGGCTTTCTGTCTACACACACGGGGCAATAGGACCCGCTTAGTTGTCCTTCACAAACACTCCACACATTTATATGTAAAGGAAATTACTATACAAGGCAGCTGCTCTCAGGTCCCGATCGCACTTACTGCTAACCCGGGAGTTCACACTGCAGCTTCACTTTCCTGACAGACCGTGATTAAGCAGTTTCTCCAGTCCTCTACAGGGTGAGCCTGGTTCCTACTCATTCAGCTTCTCTTTCTCTCAGTAGCTGTGGATTCAGTCCGACTCAAAATGGCACACACGCTGCCCGAGTTTAGGCCCCCCACGTGCTTCCCACGCAAAACTGTGTAGCGCAGAAGCTCGGAGCTCCTTCCCTTGTCACAGTCAAAACGGATCTGCTTCTCCAGACACAAAGCAAGGTATTCCATGTGGGCGCCACCCGGTCCAATTGATGGACTACAGTTGTCAATCACTCAAAGCTCCCCTGTTGGTGCAAGTAGGCATCAAAGTCCAGAACTACACTTCCCAGAATTACTAGCAATATATCTTATGGCAAGCTGGCTCCCAAGAGAGTCCTGATTCTGGTTGGACCACATAAACTCCATTTTAGAGGCCCCACCCCCGTACCGATTGATCTATTCAATAGTTCAGATCCAAAATGGAGGGGCAAAGCACACAGAGTCCCAGCTGCAAGAAAGGCAGGTTAGACAAATTACATAGATACATAGATACATAGACAGTGTCGGCAGATAAGGGCCTATGGCCCACCCAGTCTGCCCATTTGAGCTTGTAAGTTCAGTTTGTTTTCCTAGAAGTCTGTTGCACCTAACCCCTGACCTCCAGAATTCCTTTATGTCTATCCCATGCATTCTTAAATCCCATGATTGTTTCAGCCCCCACCACTTCCTCTGGCAGGGTGTTCCACTTGTCCACCAACGCTCTGTGAAGAAATTCTTTCTCATGTTTCCTCTGAATCGTCCTCCTCCAACTTCATCCCATGCCCTCTAGTCCTGGAACATCTTTTCGCTTAAAAATAGTGTTTTCCTGCACCCTGTTCCTCCCTGTAAGATACTTGTACGCCTCTATCATATCCCTCTCTCCCTCCTCTCCTCCAGGGAGTACATGTTCAGTTCCTTCAACCTGACTTCATAGGACTTGTGATGCAATCCATGCACCTTTGTTGCCCTCCTCTGAACCTTCTCTACCCTGTCTATGTCCTTACGTGGTATGGTCTCCAGAACTGTACACTGTACTCCAGGTGGGGCCTCACTAGTGTCTTATATAAGCGGAATTATGACCTCCCTTTTCCTGCTGGTAATTACCCTGCTCTATACATCCCAGCATCCTATTTGCTTTACCTGCTGCCTTGTCACACTGTTTCTACCTTGAGGTAATCAGAGATGATAACCCAAGATCCCTTTCCTGCTTGGTGCATGCTATATCCTCACCCCACAACTGATATACTGTGCCAGGGTTTTTGTGCCCATATGCATTATCTTGCACTTCTTTGCATTGAATTTCAACTGCCAAACCCCTGACCATTCTTCAAGTTTCTGCAGGTCCCTTCTCATTCTGTCTACACCCTCTGGTGTGTCTACTCTGTTACAGAGCTTTGTGTCATCAGTGAACAGTGAAATTCTGCCTTCTAGGTCCTGCGCCATGTCACTGATGAAGATGTTGAATAGGACCGGTCCCAGCACTGATCCCTGTGGTACCCCACTGGTCACTCTTCCCTCTGTGGAGTGACAGCCATTTACCACCACCCTCTGTGTCCTGCCACCCAGCCAGTTACCTACCCACACTACTGTCCTGCCCACACCCATATTCCCAGTTTGTGTAATAGTCTTCTATGTGGCACAGTGTCAAAGGCCTTGCTGAAGTCCAGATAGGCCATGTCCACTGCCCTCCCTGATCCACCTCCTAGTCACCCAGTCAAAAATTCAATGAGGTTGGTCTGACATGACCTCCCCTGGTGAAACCATGCTGCCTTGGGTCCTGTAGTCCATTGACAACCAGATGTTCCACCAATCTCTCCTTCAGTAGTGCTTCCATGATCTTCCCCACTACCGAGGTGAGGCTGACTGGTCTGTAGTTCCCTGCTTCCTCTTTGTTCCCACTCTTTGTATAAGGGACTACATCTGCTGTCCTCCAGTCTTGGGTACCTCCCCTCTCTGGTGATCAGCTAAACAGGATAGCCAGAGATTCAGCCACCACCTCTCTTAGTTCTTAAGGACCTTGGGGTGCACCCCATCTGGCCCCATTGCTTTATCAACTCTTATTACTTCCAGTTCCTTCAGGACCTTTTTCGTGTAAAGGGACTTGTGTCCATTTCTGCACCATTCTCACCCCTTGTACTCCTTCAGACCCATTACCCTCCTCTTCCTCAGTAAAGACTGAGCAGAAATACCTGTTCAGTATGTCAGCTTTACTGTTGTCATCCTCCACGCCGCCCCATCTCCCCTTCAGTCTCACTATCCCTCCTTTGTCTTTCTTTTTTCACTATGTACCTGTAAAAGGTTTTGTCCTCTACCCACTGATTTTGCAATGTGTTCTTCTGTCTGAGCTTTGGCTTCCCTTACTGACCTCCCTGCCTCCCTTGCTTCTCCTGGTACTTCTCCTATCCCCTTCTGCCTGTGTCTTTGTATTGCCTGAATGCAATCTTTTGGCTTTCACTTTCTTTGCTACCTCTTTGGAAAACCATAATGGTCTCCTCTTCCTTTTCCTCTTGCTAACCTGCTTAATACATAATTTGTTGTTCTTGTAATACCCATTTTAAATACTGCCCACTGTTCCTCAACCCTGATTCCTGTCCCATTCCTTAATGCCTCTTTCAAGTATCTCCCCATTTTTCCAAAGTCTGCCCCCTAAAATCCAGGATACGTGTTTTTGTCTGGTTTGGTTCTGCTCTTTCTGTGATTTCAAACCACAATGACTGGTGGTCACTGTTTCCCAGGTGCTCCCCACTGTTACCCCATCACACTGTCCCTGTTTGTGAGCACAAGGTCCAGTATTGCCTTCTGCTGAGTTGGTTCCATGACCAGTTGCTTGAGGAAGACACCCTGAAGGGAGTCCAGGATAATCTGCTCTAGTTGATGCTGCTGCTGGGATGCTCCAGTCCACGTCTGGAATATTGAAGTCTCCAACCAGTACTACCGCTTTGTCTGCCATCCTTTGGATGGCTAGCATCAACTCCTATCTGTTTCTTCCTCCTGGGCTGGTGGTCTATAGACCACACCTGTGCGGATGGCTGTCCCCATTTTCCTTTCCAGCTAACCCACAGTATCTCTCCCCATTTGTTCCTCCTGGATCTCTGTGGCCCTTATGTCATTTTTCACATAGAGTGCCACTCCTCCTCCCTTCCTGCCTGCTCTGTCTCTCTTCTGAATATGTTGTAGCCAGGTATGGCCATCTCCCAGTCGTGGTTATCATTACACCAGATTTCAGTGATGGCCACGATGTCCAGGTCTGACTGCACCATGACAGCTCCAGATCTTCCATCTTGTTGCTAAGGCTCCTGGCATTTGGACACATGGCTTTCCATGATTTGACCTCCTAGACTGTCTCACTGTTCTACTCCGCCCCTTCCTTGGTTGTCATTTATCCCTGGTTCTCCTTGCTGTCTGCCTGTCTGCTGAATTTTGCCCTTTCTGCTTCCACCTCTTGGGAACTAATCTCCATCTTTTGCACACTGCTTTGCAAAGATAGCCACTCCTCTGGTTCACTGGTTCCACTGCTAGGCTGTGGGGGGTGAGCAAGTAGGTACCCTCCTTGCTGGCCTGCCACCCCTTTGCTAGTTTAAATGCTTGTCATGTAATATTTAAACTTATCTTGAGTGCTTGATTCCCCTCCAGGATGGATGCAGGCAGTCAGGCTTGAACAAACCTCCATCCTCCAGATGGGTCCCCAGTCACCAATGAATCCAAACCCTTCCTCACAGCACCAGTTCTTCAACCATGAGTTAAAGTTCCTGGTGCATGCACTACTATGTTCTCCTTGCCTCTCACAGGTAGTACTTCTGAGAAAGTGACAGAAGTAGCTACTTGCTTGAGACCTCCCAGTTTCCTAAACTCTTCCTGAACTTCCTTTGCTCCCCATTTGCCAGGTCATTAGTACCTAGTGGATAATGACATCCAGCTCACCCTCCCATCTTGCCTTCCCAGTGATCCCAGGATCTTCCTTCCATCCCTCCATGCCGTGGCACCTGGTAGGCACTCACCTCCTGTCCTCCCCTCCTGTGTTCCTAGCTGGATCCCTCTTATGATGGAGTCCCCACCGGATTACTTCCTCCTCCTCTGGGGTCACTGCTTTCCCCGCTGAGTCACCTCCTTGGCTAACCTCCACATCCTTTCCTTCCACTTCTCTGGGTACCTGTGTTGGTTGTCCTCGTTTGCCAGTGTGGCATATGAGTTCTTGAGTGGAATAGGATCTGGGATGTGCCTCTGCCTGACTGCTCTAACCCTCCTGAGCCAACTGTCATCCAGTGATCCTCGTTCTCGGCATCCTTTGAGGCAGTTGCATTGGACTTGGGTGGTCCCTGGATAGGGTGATGGTACTCCTGACCCAGTTTACTTTCGCTCCTGAGTCTGGCTGCCTCGTCCCGCGGTCAGATAGATGCATGCAGATAGGGCAAGCACCTCAGTGTCAGAAGGTCTGCCTGAATGTAAGCTGCCCACAGCCACTGCATTGCCCACCCCACATTATACTGCAATTCCACTACTTGTCTGCTACTGAAGCTCTCCTAGTTCTCTTTTATTAATTTATCTCCTAAAATCCTGCCACTGTTCCCCTGTAATATTTGAAAATACATACACTTCTATCTAAGCTCTTTATCTCATAATCAAAAGGTAACTACAATCACAATAATCTACCTTCTACTAATACAGAATCTATCACAGAATCAGAGCACAATGCAAAAACATCTGCTACTTAGCAACAACAAACAGGTGACAACATACCAAGTTGATGTAGCTTTTTTTAAAATAGAAAAGAAAAATGTAATTGTTTAAACCAATAGAAATCAGCAGTTCCAAAAGCACCGTGAACTACAAGAAAGAACACAGTACCCACACCTTTGCCACAATAACTAAACAGTTCTAAAACATTGGAGAAAGAAGAGAAAAATTAGAGACTGAGCAAAAAGATACAATGTACTATAAAGTATTAGGCAATAGGTATACTCAGTTGTTTAACAGAGAAAATAAAGTACCTACCAAAACAGACAGGATACCGACAAACATTACATTTCCACTAATACTCTAAATTATATGTGGCAAACAGTTACATCTCTGAAAAGTGCTCGCTCTGCGCATTTAGTGACAGCAGAAATGGAGCGATCTGTCAGCAGCTTGAGCGGGTCTCGAGCAGGGAAACACACAGTCCCCCCTTCGAACTAATCATGCCTGCAAGCAGACAGCTCTTAAAGAGACAGTACCAGAGGCTCTAAAAGCACTCACTGATAAACGGCTTAAACGCCGAACACCATTCAGGCTAGGAGCACTCAGTCAGCTCCTGGAAGACCTCTGGGAACCCCCATTTGCAGTGGGGTTACACAGGGACTAGCTAGGCAGACTTGGTGGGTCAAGCAGTCTTTTTCTGCCACCAAATTCTATGTTTCTTTGTTTCACCAACCCTCTGGCTATGAGGGCTTGCTGACACTGGCTCCCTACAGCAACTGCAAGGCAAAACGGGGCTGTGTATCTCTGCTCCTCCAGGGCCCTGGCTGGAACCCTATTTGGTCTTAGGTGGTGGCCCTTCAGTCTCTGGACCTGCTGGGTGGAGTGACCCCCAGCTGGGAACAGTTCTGAAGCAAAGCTTGCCTTTTCTCAAGAAACCAGCTTTTTGTTCTGCTTCACAGTCGGACACAGTTCAGTTCATAGGTGCATCCGCAGACTACCAGACCCATGGAGCCTTGGTAGCTACAGTTTCTCGGGTTCTTTCTCACATAGCCTCCTGGCTGTCAGACTAATATGGACTGAGTTCAGATTTCTCTTCAGCACTCTCTCTTACAAGGGATGAAACTGGGTACTTGATTGGCTGACATATTTCATGCATCTGGTTTGCATAACCAGGCCTTTCAAAATGTCAGCTCCTCATTGTCGGAAATTCATTGGCAAAAAGGCTGTAGTGTCTCTGTCGACTTCCCAGCAGTCCTTCTGGGGTTAGATGCTCCTGACTGCGTGATGGCAACAAAGTTTACATTTTTTTTGTGTTTCTGTTTTCTTCTTTTGGTGCAGCACTGGTGCCCTTCTTAATGCCCCTCATGTTATGATTGATTTGTTTATGTAATTATGGGGTTTATTTGACATGTCCCAACACTGCTGTCTGCCCTGGGGGTGGAACTTATGCTTGAATAGCGGGCACACTGCTCATTTTTGTACTACAGCTCCACTCCATTTGTAGGCTGTCATGCAAGCCTGGTAAAACAATGATGCCCTGGCACCAACAAGTTCTCTTCTGCTCCCAACCCTACTGCCTGCCCTGGTGTTAGGGAGGTGCTAGGAACCCAGCGGTGCTTCTCTCTTGGTCTCCATCCCACAACACAGTCTTGAGACTGAAATTGTGGGACTGACACATGTGGTTACGGCCAGTTCCTTACCCAAAGCTCACAGACCACAGGGAACATAGTTTACCCGCCTTCTTCATCGGGCTCCGTTAAAGAAGATACAGCAGCAGCCATTGCTGCATGCAAGTTACCATTTAATGTGCAACTCAGCACATTATACATCACAGGTGTGGACATTGGGCAAAAAAGATTCTAAAATCATGGACTGGCATGAGATATACAACTTGAACGCCAAGCTAATATCAGGCAGCCATATCATAGCGTTTGACATTAAAGAACATAACTTCTTCAGAGCTCTTACGATTTTTGGACCTGTAACTTGCTGAACTGCACATTAAATAGAAGCTTGCGGCTGCCGGCCCGGTGGCGCTGAGGGTTGAGGCGCTAGACGCCACACCTCGCGCTACGCCGGCGACCCGGGTTCGGGAACGGACTCGGGGAGCTGGGGGTAGGTGGGGGGAGGGAGGATCGAGCGTCCCAACGGATGCTCTCCTCCCCAAGGGGTGGGTGACCAAGAACACACGGCGTTCTGCATCCCTTCCATAGCCGGTGGAAGCACCGACAGCAGGAAGGGATGGAGGCAGCTTCGCCTGTCGGAGCCGGGGAGGGGGGACGTCATGGCGCACGAGGGCTGGCGTGCATCAGCACGTAGCCACTCGGGACATGCGTCCCAAGCGCACGGCATCTCAGGGGGCGTGGGTGTGAGGGGAGAAAACCAGGAAATACCCTTGCAGCTGCCTAGTAGACGGAGCACCAGGGCCCCGACCTTCAATGCCCCTACCTGTCCAGGGACAGCATGCCGGCGAAGACTAAAAAGGACGTCGGGGTGGCTAGGGGGACCACCTCGTACCCGCCTGGGGGGTATAACCACGGCTCAATGGGGCATGGACTGCACTGGCTCCAGGTAGGTGAGCGAAGGCTGATAAGGCCATACGGTGTCTCCCGAAGAAGAGGTGGTTGTAAGGAGGGAGGAGAATAAAGAGAAAATATAAAAAAAAATAGAAGCTTGCAAGTAGCAGCAGCTGCTGTACCTTCTTTCGTAGAGTCCAATGCAGCAGTTGTGTCATGCGTGCTCTGTTCCCTGTGTTCTGTGAGCATTTCTCATCTAGGCTTCGATGACACGACCCTGGTAGCGGCTTTCTTTTACCTCTGTTGGTAGTTGTACCATACCTTTTCCTCTGTTGTGCCTGTAGTCTGGTTTAATCTCCTTGGTTCTCTTTGCCTACTTACTTATCTCCTATGCTTCAAATTTCAGCTCAGAATACACTTCTTCTTCCTTGCCTTCAATAAATAAACTTTCATAGAGATGTATTTCGTGCTGTGGTTGGGAAATTTTTAAACCTCCATGATTTTGTTGTAACCATGGGTGGTTTCTGTGGTAATATTATGGTCTGTTTGTAAGCCCTACTATTGTTTGATTCTATACTTTTATTCACTGCTTCAGTCTACGAATCATTCTGTTCTGCTCTTGTATGAAGGCCATGGTACAAAATTAAACGGCAAGGCACAGCAAAGTGCATTTCTAGGCGCCCAATCCTCGAGGCTCTGGGTGCCGTGCATAAAACATACAGCAGGCAGGGTATCAAATAAAATCAGATATCAAAAATCCAACAACTAAAAACTATAAAACTTCAGATACAGCATCAACATAAGCAGATTTTTGGGCTTGTCAGATCACTACATCCGGGAATGCCAGGGAAAATAAATATGCTTTCAGGCTACTCTTGAACCTTAAAACCAATGGGGCCTTCCTGATGTAAGCTGGTAAGGAGTTCCACAGAACCGGTCTGGCGACACTAAAGGCCAGGTTGCCGCACGTTCTCAATCTGGTCCTAGGAACTTCAAAGAGGCACCTGGTCAAGGAGTGGAGGGAGTGGACTGAGGTGACAGGTGTCAGAAGATCAGCCAGATAGCTGAGGCCTAGTCCATGTAGAGCCTTATAAGTGAGTAAACTCAACTCAAGGATAACCCTTCGCCTGACTAGCAGCCAGTGCAGAGCTCGCAGTACCCGGGTTACATGGTTAGGCCTAGATAGGTTAGTCAGCAACCTGGCAGCTGCGTTCTGCACCAACTGCAGCCAGTGAAGGTTACCTCCAGAGACCCCGAAGTAGAGAGCATTACTGTAGTCAAGTCTGGATGTCACAAACGCATGCACCAGCATGGGCGGGTCCTCAAGCGGAACTAGGGGTTTGATCCTGGCCATGTTCCTTAAGTGGTAAAAAACACTTCTGATGACAGCCGACACCTGAGCTTCAAATGTCAGTCTGTCATCAAGGATCCTGCCGAGATCTCACACCCTAGGGAAGGCCATCAATGATGTACATCCCAGGAATAAACCAGTGACCACATCGGAGGCACTCCCATCATGTCCTCATCCTGGCCCAATCACTAGTACCTCAGTCTTATCTGAGTTCAGTCGCAACCAGCTGGAGGACATCCAATCATTGATCTTGGCCAGGCAGATGTTAAGCACTTCCACAGCGTCCAATGTTCCAGTGCAAAGGACAGGTACAGTTGGGTATCATCTGCATAACAGTGAAAACCCTCGCTGTGCCACCTAATGAGCTCACCCAGGGGCAGCAAATAACATCAGCGACAAGATCAACCCCTGAGGCACTCCACATGACAGGAGCTTTAGGGAGGTGAAGAAATTCCCCATCGCTACCTGTTGCTTCCTTCCAGAGACGTAGGACTCAAACCAACTGATGACAGTGCCAGTGAGTCCACAGTACTCTCTAAGGCAATCAAGAAGTACAATGTGATCTACAGTGTTAAAGGTTGAAGAGAGATCGAGGAGCACAAGAACAACCTGTCTCCTCTATTTCCAGACCTGAGGAGGTCATTATGCACCCTAGCTAATGCTGTTTTGGTGCCATGCCTGGCTCTGAAACCTGATTAGAGTGACTCATAGATGTCAAAGGAAATGAGGTACTTCTCGAGCTGCTTCCCCACGATTTTCTCAACAACCTTACCCAAAAAGGGAAAGCTAAAGGTGAAACACTAATTCGCCAGGGTATCAGGGTCGAGAGATTACTTCTTCAGAAGGGGCCTCACCAGGGCCTCTTTCAAGGTTTCCAGAAAGACCCCCTCTGACAACGAACACCGGACAACCCTGGCGAACACCAGGCCAACAGAGCCAATGCATCTCATTAAGAAACGGGTTGGAGCCGGGTCCAGTTCGCAATATGTGTGCTTCAGCTTCGAGATGACCTCAATGACCTCAGCCACCTCCACCGGTGTAAACTCCTCCAAGACAGAGGAGCACCTCTGTTCAATCCAAGCCAATCACTGCGAGTCACAATGCGACTCACTGACAGGATCCCCTGTTGGATAGTGGACACTCTGTCCAAAAAGTACTGAGCAAACTCATCACATAAAGTGATTGAAAAGGCTTTTTTCAGCTGCAGACAGACTGGATGAAGAAGTCTGTCAACAGTGCTAAAAAGCTGAGCTGGTCGGTTCTTCTCAGCAGCAATCTCCCTGGACAGAAACTCTGTCTTTTTACAGTTGATTGCCTCCTGGTACTCAGATTTGTGAGCACACAGGGCCAGCTTGTCCACATCTGTCTAGGTCCTCCACCAACAATGCTCCAGCTTCCAACCCCTGATCTTCATTACCTTGAGGTCCCCATCAAACCACAGAGACCTCAAGTGAGAGGATATGGGTCATACACGGACCAGTGCAAGGGTATCAAGCCCCCTGGAAAAAGCCTTATTATATGTGGCCACCGCTGCGCTCATACTCACTGCACATGCAGCATTTACTCTAGATGGATCAGCTACTGCCAGTAGTCCCTCCAGGAACAATCCCTTTAATGGGCAATTGCTGACTATCTCAATAGGGGAGGGACTCTCAGGGGGGCCCTGACCGAGAACTTCACCATGAATTGATCAGACCACACAGCCTGATCAATCCGAGGTTAATTACCTTGAGCCCCAGTGAGAACACCAGGTCCAGCATGTGGCCATGATGATGGGATGCGGAAGTAACTGCTTGCAACAGGCCCAGTGATGACATCAACTGAAGGAGGTGAGAGCCAAATTGTGAGCCCCATCATCGACCCAGGCATTGAAGTCCCCCCCCACCATATTAAACATCTGGGGGACTCCAATACTGCATTGACGACAAACTCTGTGACCTCCTGCAGGAAATCTCCCCCAACCCCTGGAGGGTGGTAAATAAGGAGAATCCTGCAACCTGCGCCCAGACCCCCAAGCACTGCCACACACTCAAAGGACCTGGCTGTCCTCACCAGGTGCACAGTGAATCCCAGGTCAGATCTAAAACAAATGGCCACTCCCCCTCCCCTGCATTCCTGCCACAGGCAGTGCACCACAGAGTACTCTGCAGAGACAGATGCCTCCAAAACCAGCCTGGCATCGTCACCCAACTAGGTCTCCATGATGCAAGCCAGCTCAGTCGAGGAAATCAAGTCTGCCATAATTGCGGTCTTGTTCTTCATCGATCTGGCATTGCATAGCACTGCCTGCAGGGGACTGGCAGACACTACAGCCTCTCTGACTACCTGCCCACTCAATCTGGTGGGAACCCTGAGAATGCAGCCCAAACACATTTGGCTTCTCTCTTGGCTCCGTCTAAACCCAGGGCATCTCCTGCACCTAACCACCCCAATACCTCTCACCTCCGCTGGGCTCACAGCACCCCACCATCACCGACCTCCCTGTTCCCTAGTAATGCTGACCTCCCGACAGTGCCTCGCTGTCATAGCTGCCACAGGGAAGTCAGCGAAGGGACAGAGGTTGTGCAGCTGGGATGCAATGTAGGCAGTCCGTGAGGGTCCCAAACCCCAGCACATCCCAAGGGACCAGCACCGCTACTGCTGCCTTTCAACTCAAATTCAGCCATGCTGATCTTACTCCTATCTAAAACCACTACAAAACACAAACAAAACCCACACACAACCTACCTAATACAGAATAAAACTAGCTAAGCAAACACTGCACACACACACACACACACACACACGACAACACAATTACTAAAAACAAAACCCTACAAACCCATCCCACTGAACTACAAGCCTGACAATTTTTTTTTGTCAGGAGAGAAAATTAGGGTGTTACCAAACAAAGTTTATGACGCTCCCTTTTGGAGCACAGTCCAAGAATTTATTGACAGCAAGTGTGGTAACAGTTCAGCAGATGTAAAGTCTAATGGAAGATACTCCTGTAGCTTCAAAAGTCAAACAGTGCACTCCCACCGAAACTGTGGAGATTTACAGAGGAGTTACCATAGTAGCAATTCACTCCCCAGGAGTTCAATAGCAGGATACTGTCGAACACTAAAACCAGAAAACAAAAAGCAGAGGAGACCCTACGGAGGACCGACTCTCGATCATTTCAATTCAATTCAATGTTATTTTTAACCAGAAAATACACCATTGAGATACTCATTTGCAAGGTGATCCTGGGGGGACACATATAGTATACTTAAAGGGAAAACACTACAGATTTATACAATAGTTCACACAATACAGTGGGTAATACATAACAAGGTACAGTGAGATCACTCAGAGTTTTACATATCTACATGAATGCAAGCAGCTAACTGCATAATACGATTGGAATGGAAGGAGGTAAGGGGGAAGGTAAAGCATGACCCATAAGGTGAGGTAGGAATAGTCGAAGATAAGTAGGATGGGGGGGAGGTGTAAGGGACAGAGGCTCGGGAAGTAGCAGGGCATAGACCTATCCCTCATTGACTATGCTGACTTCCTCTATGGCCACTGCTCCCTCTCCCATTTAAATAAATTAGACACCTTGTATCATAGAGCTATTAGATTCATTACAGATCTTCCCCCCAGCACCCATCATTGCTTTCTCTACAATGCAGTCAGTTGGACATCCCTACAATATAGAAGAAACAAAAATGCTGCTGTCTGGATCTACAAAGCTCTGACAAACGAACTCCCTTCCTACATCTCAGACTGTTTCAACCGGATCACATCCAGGCCTTACACCCTAAGGATCAATAAACTCATCATGCTGAAGATTCCTATCACCTGCACCCGGTATGGAAGGGCTGCAATCAGCTATTCCCTAGCACTTATCTGGAACTCTCTTCAAAGACCTTGAAATTGGATACCTCATTCCTTTAACATCCTTCAAAAACTGTACACTAGTCTATTCCCAGAATCATGCAACTGCTTCCATAAGGCCTAGTCCTCCCACACCCCTCCTTCCCCACCCCTTTTATGCTACCCCTATTTCTCTATCGTTCTTCTAGCTTGTTCTCCAACCAACTTCATACAAAAATGCCCACCCAAGTCCAACTATCCGAGCTTTATCCCTACTATACTGTTTGTTTCTTTCCTTTATTATGATTTAGGTTTATTGTCATTTTGCCTTGTATATATGTAAATATTTGTATATCTGTCTCATTCATAAATCATTGTATTTGTGTTTATTCAGTACCATGTTTGTGTAAAATTTGTAACCTTATATTGTTATGACCACTCAGGTCCATCTTGTAAATGAGCTATGCTCAATGATGTTCGCCTGAATAAATAAAGATTTTGATTGATTGATTGATTGATTGATAGACAGCTAGGAGTGCAAAACAAAAAGAAGGGGAACAGGGAGAGCCAGGGGCAAATATAGTAGTAAGAGCCATATAAAATATCAAAAGGGGGCGGACCCTAAGCATAGCACTGGCAGTTTTCCTTCAACAGAGGTTTCAGAAGAGATTTAAAGGAGGATAGTCTAACAAGGCGAGTCAGTTTTAGGCTATTTTAGAGGGAGTTCCACAAGGTTGGTGAGGTGTGGTTAATGGATATGGTGCCAAAATGAGATTTTACCCGGGGGGGGGTATCAAGCAAGATATAATCATATTTCCTAAGTGAGCAAGTGCAAGGTGTTGATTTAAAGAGGATGGATATGTAAAGAGGTTCGTCCAACTCGGGCGGTGTTGTGCAATGCCAGGTCTGTCAAAAACAAGACGGCAATTATTGCAGATCTTGTTGAAATGGTGGACCTGGCATGCATCACCAAGACCTGGCTGGATGAGAATTCTGGCCCCATTTTTGGAGGCTTTAACTCCAGCTGGGTACTCAGTGAAACACTGCCAGTGATTGGACCCTAGGGAGGGGGTTACGGTCTGTTTCAAGACCAGACTTAACCTCATGAGTGTACTAGTTTAGGAGACTGAGTCATTCAAGTGTGCCATTGTAGCAGGTGTAGGTTGTCAGCTCGCCCCCATTTACCATCCACCCGGTGATGAGAAGCAATTCCTTCAGAAAGTGGTGGACTTCATCATTGACATGGCGTTAGAGTCACCCAGACTGATGGTTCTGGGTGACTTTAACGCCTGGGTTGACAACGAACTCTTGCAATTTGGTCAGCACTTCCTCCAGTTGATGTCATCTCTGGGCCTTACACAAGTGGTTACCACTGCTACTCATAAATACTGGCACTCCCTTGACTTAGTCTTCCTCCTAGGGATTGAAACATCTGACTTGGGGGTGGAACCAGTTGGGTGGTCAGATCACTACACTGTGTAGTTTAGTTTTAGCACCCCCCTTTGTAGGCCTACCCCGTGGAGATGGTTAAATACCGCCCTTTACGAGATAGAAGTTCTCATAGCCTAACAGCGGTGCTTGGCCTTTCGTCCCTCTCGTTTGCAAGCAGGGACCCAGAGACCCTCGTGATGGCCTATAAGTTGGCCATCTCGGTGGCTCTGGATTCCATTGCTCCTGTCCGAGTTCACCCTCTCTTCCTTCACTCTCAATCCCCCTGGTTTCATGGGACTTTGAGGGAGATGCGGAGACTAGGATGAAGGTTAAGAGTGCTGCTGGCGGAAGTCCGCTCTTGATACCAACCATCTTAGATTGATGGACCATTATCAAGCCTATCAATCTGCAATCACCTGCAAGAAGGCAGAGTTCCTGTCCAGGGAGATTGCAGCAGCTCAGAATCAACCAGCTCAGCTCTTCCATACTGTGGACAGACTGTGCAACCCAGCCTGTCTACAGGTCTGGAAAGCCTTTTTGTAATTACAGTGCGATGAAATTGCTCAATTCTTTGCTAATAAGGTGGCTGAAATCAGGGCGGCTCACCAGTCGGCACACTCTATGGGCGTTGCTTTTGATCAGTGCGAGGTCACTGCACCTCGTTTTTCCTGGAGTATCTTTAGCCATCTGGAGTTCATGGATGTCATGCGGATTATCCAGGGTGTGCACCCTACATGCTGTAGTTTGGATCCTGGACCAACTTCCCTATTGTTGGGTTGTATTGATGTCATTGGTCCAGTCCTAGCACAGATAGTCTGGTGCTCCTTGGAATCTGGAGAGTTTCCTAGCTCTCTAAATGAGGCGGTGGTGACACCTCTGTTGAAGAAAGCTACCTTGGACCCAGACTGCCATGCAAACTACAGACCTATCTCAGAACTCCCCTTTTTAGGGAAGATGATTGAGAAAGTAGTGGCAGCACAACAGGAAGACCATTTGACCATTCATGACATCTATGAACTGCTCCACTCCAGTTTTCGCAAGAGACACAGTACCGAGACAGTGCTGGTTCGGGTGCTCCATGATCCCTGATGGCTAGAGATTGGAACAGCCATTCCACCTTGGTTCTTTTGGATCTCTCATCAGCATTTGACACCATGGACCATGGGGTATTGCTGGGGTGTTTGAGGTACATCTGTGGACTGTTGGAAATGGTCCTCAGGTGGTTTACATTGTTCCTCATGGGTAGAACACAGAGAGTGGTGTCTGGGTTTTTTCTTCAGGCCCTACTTCTCTGACATGTGGGGTACCTCAGAGCTCTGTGCTTTCACACATGCTGTTTGCGGTGTACATGCTACCCCTCGGAGACATTGTAAGAAGGCATGGGCTGAGGTTTCACTGCTATGCTGATGATACCCAGCTCTACCTTTCTTTTGCACCCAACCAGGTTGGAGCTGTCTCAGTTTTTTATAATTGTCTGACAGAAATCCAGGAGTGGATGGATTCCAGTTGGCTGTAGTTGAACTCGGAAAAAACTGAGGTGCTTGTTGTGGATCCAGGTTGCCAGATGGAGGGGTTGGGGGTTGGTTCGTCCTCGGGAATTTTTCTCGGAGACGTTTCACTCCCGACCTCTGAACAGGTGTGCAACCTAGAGGCAATTTTTGATGAGGGGCTGACGCTGCATTCGCAGATGTCAGCCGTCATTAAATCTTCCTGTTACCATCTCAGGAATATCACCAGGATTAGGCATCTGGTTCCGTCTGATGACCTTCCTACATTGATCCATGCCTTTGTGTCCTCGTACTTAGATTACAGCAATTCCCTCTACCTAGGGCTTCCTGAGGTAGAAATCTGTCGCCTGCAGCTAGTACAGAACACAAAGCCCCGGCTTTTGACGGGATCTGATCGACCCTGTCATATTTCGCCAGTGCTGCGCAAACTGCACTGGCTGCCAGTACAGTGGCGGATCACCTTTAAACTCGGTTTGATGACTTTTAAAGCCCTACACGGACAGGGCCCGGATTATCTGAACGAGCTCCTGGTCCCTTACTGCCCTGTATGATCACTCCGCTCGGCCAACGAGGGGTTGATAGAAATTCCAATGGTATGTTTAAAGTCATTTGGGGCAAGAGCTTTTATGTATGCAGCCCCTACCCTTTGGAATTCTCTACCCATCAGCTACGGGAGTGCACAACTGTGGAGGGATTCAAGCAGTCTTTAAAAAACGTACCTGTGGCACCAAGCATTCAGCAATTGAGTTTTTTGTTTTATTTCAGCCCACTGATATCTTGATGTTAATTTTATTGATGACTGGTATGTTTTAAACTGTCTTTGTTGTTTTAAAGTCTGAGGTGCCTTGGTTACAGATAAGGCGCCATATAAATAAATTCTATTATTATTATTTATTATTGTTAGTGAGGGCTTTGAAAGTCCAGATGAAGGCATTACGCCATCTTCTGGTAGAAGGTATAATGCCTGTTTTGATCAGCCCATGTATTGTGAAAGGGAGGAAGTAATTTGGTTTTATATAGTACCTTTCATACAAACTGTAATTTCAAAGTTCTTTACAATACAGAGCAGGAAGGGAGAGAATCTGATTCAGGTTCACTTTTTGTTCTACACAGAATGGTGCCCGAGATGCCATGCTGCTACATCACTCCTTTTTACATCACTATTTTAGGCAGCAAGCAATAGCTTAGGGCCTATCACTTCCATTTAGTGAGAGTCCATAGATTATTATGTTTATTCTTTTTTTTTTTTTTATTCTTTGTTAACCAGATAAGGCCCACTATATTCAGGGGCAACCCAGGAGCACTGGGGTGGTTAAGTGACTTGCTCAGGATCACACAGTATGCAAGTGGTTGTTGTGGGACTCAAACCCAGGTCTGCTGGATGTACCAAGTTCATTCACAGCTCGCTACTCTAGCCTCTAGGCTATACTGCCAGCCCATGCATGAGTTGACTGTGGTTGGAGGGGGGTTAGGCTTCAGAATGCATATGTGTGGCTAAGACAGAGAAACATTTACATAACCCAAACAAATGGGAAATGATCTGTCTTCCTGTAACATATATGCACCCACATACTGTGCCTTTGTCAAACTGACTCTCTGTTATGCTGCCTCAGACAGTGATGGGTCCTCATACATGGATTTGCCGTGGACTGGTTGTTTTAGGTGAGTGGTGATTGCCTTAAGCGCCATTCCCATGGTTGTTTGTAGGGCTGGCAGTGATTACAGGCTGATGGCTTACTGTGGCCCCCTGCTGGCCTGTAGTGGATCAAACAAGTTGACATTCACTATGGTCCTGGAAGGCACAATGGGGGAAGATTATTTTGACACCTCTCAGTGTTGTTGGCACCTTTGATTCAAGACTTATGGCACATGGTCTAGAGAACAGCACAGAATTATTATTTATGTGAATTATTTCTAACTCCGCTCACCTCACCTTACCACAACTACTGCAAACCCAGCATGCTTTGCCATGAGTTTTAGGCATTAGAATATGCTTCTGTGGCATAGAGAGAGTTACCAAAAAAAACTGGAACAATGGAAATAATCTGTCTTTCTGTATCATGTGCACATCCTTCACACTACTCTTCTTCCACACTGCATCTCTGGTTTGCTACAGTACTGTACTTTCTTTGTTGTCTTTACTTAGAATCGTTTTTGGGCTGTTGAGGATTTAAAACGTAGTGGTGGTGTATTTCTTTGCTGTCTTTGGTTGCTGCAAATTTTCGCCCCTTCCCCCAACTCTTGATTATATGCCCTGTTAAATCTGATTGACAGGAGCTAAACACTGGGTATAGTAGGGGGTGTGGAGTAGGAGGGGCATACCAGGAAAGGAGCAGCAGCAAGTGAAAAGGTGACTGCTCTCTCAGTGGAAGGGAAGTAAATGCAAATCTAGGAGCTTTCATTATTACTTCTTCGCATTGATATTGCATTGGGGAAAGGAGGAGTAGGGGTTAGAAGAAGGTTGTGCAATGGCTACTTAAAGTCTGTTTTTGAGTGTGGATAGGAAGGATAGGAATATAAAAAGCAGTTGCTCAATATATCTAAACGTGTGCAACAAAGGAGGTAAGGGAAATAAAGAAAATGTTTTGCACTGATAGAGGAGGGAGAGGGGAGACTTGGGAGTGTTTGGTATCCTCCATCTGGAAGGGTGGGGTCACTGGTGGGCAACGACAGCAATGGGTAGGGTGGTAGGCTGCAACAACTGCGGTGCACCAATCTTTCTAAAAATTGCCTGGAGTGTGGGAGGATGTTTAGTGTGCAACCACATAGAAAAACTTAGAAAGGAGATTGAGGGTCTGCAGGAGGAACTAAGACAGGCAAGGCAGATTGGGGTGGGTTTAGCCCATACTGGAGGGAGGAAGAACGGGAGATGAGGGAGGGTGACTTAAGCCAACAGTGGTGAGGAGAGGGTCAGAAGAAGGAAGCAGAGACAAGGGGCCCAGACCAGGAAGAACAATTGCCAGGGAAACCAGGTCAGGAGACAAAAGTCAAATGGAAGGAGGAGATAGGGACTTGTGAGGGGAGGCGAGGAAGTGGCAAAAGTCATGGAGTGGAAAGGAGAGAACAGGTTACTATGAAGAGAGAGGGAGCGGCATTTGTGAAGGGCTTTCAGAAAATAGTTGTGCACTGCTAGAGAGGAAGAAGGTGGAGGAGGGAAATGATGAAATTAGAGGAGTAATTGATAAATGCCTGGACCAAACTGGAGCGGGGGGAAGTTCTGCTGGGAGAATTGCAACAGGGGTAAAAGGGGGAAATAATGTGCAGGAGGAAGAAGAGGAGCCAGAAATGAGGGAGGGAGATGAATGGAAGCAAGCAGGGAGTAAGAGGGGTGGAATCTTAGTGCTGGGGGACTCAATACTAAGAGGAGTTAGGTGGGGTAGCAAGGGGGAGAGGCATAGTCGCATTTGGGTGGAGGCCATGCCAGGAATGACAGCGGAAAGGTGGGACAGTCTGTTCTGAATATGCTAGAAGGGGTAGGGACAAGCCTCATTTAATTATACATCTTGGGACAAATGACCTGGCTGACAAGACAGTAGATACAGTCCAGAGGAGGTTTGAGGAACCAGGACAAATTATGTAAGGGGGCAGGAAGATCAGTAACTTTTTCAGAGATACTTCCTGTGCCTAAAGCAAGCACAACAAGAAAGCTGAGAATAGAGGAATTTAACGGATGGCTAAGAACCTGGTGTTGTGCTAAAGGGTATGGGCTGTTGGGGGTTGGGGAGGGACCTGGGAGGACAGTAGTCTCTATGCCAAGGACAGGCTACACTTGAGTGAGGAGGGAAAGAAAGTGTTGAAACAGAGGATGAAGGAGTACATAGAGGAAGTTGGGAATTTAAACTAGGAGTGGGGGTGGCAGTTGGGCAAAGAGATATGCAGAGACCACAGGTTGGGAAACCATATGAGCTACCCCATAACAGTGACAAAGGACAAATGGCAAGTACTGTTGGTGATGCTAGGAAAGGAGGGCAGGATGGGGGAAGGGTGGAAGGTGGTTACCCTTAATGCTAGGAGCCTTGGAAGGAAAACTGCAGAGTTACAGGTTCTCATTGCAGAGGGAGAGGTGGACATTGCAGCCATCATGGAAACATGGGCCACCCAATACAATGACTGGGACCTGTCTGTACCAGGGTACAGGTTATTTCGTAGGGACAGGGTGATTGGGAAAGGAGGGGTGGCACTATATGTGAAGGAATGACTGAAGTGTGTAAGGGAGGAAGGGAAGAGGGTAGTACGGAGTCACTTTGGATGCAAATCCAGGATTCCAAGAATAGGATTCTTAGAATGGGAGTGGTGTACAGGCCACCATCTCATACGAAGGAGTTAGACAGGGAACTAGCAGGACAGATCAGGAGGACCTGCGGAGAAGGTAGTGTGGTGATTGTGGGGGACTTCAACATGCCAGGAGTGGACTGGAGCACCCCAACAACCAGGAACAGAAGGGAGCAGGTACTGCTGGATGCCTTCCAGGACAGCTTCCTGCTGCAAATGGTCAGTGAACCAACCAGGTTAGGGAATACCCTTGACCTTGTCCTGGCAAATGGGGACTTTGTGAGAGAACTTACAGTGGAGGAACTGCTGTCAGGGAGTGACCACCACTCAGTATGGCTCACATTGGATATGGGCAAGGAAGGAGTGGAATCTGGCACAATAGTGCTGGAATTCAGGAGGGTCGACTTTGGGAGGATGGGGGAAGTGGTAAAAGGGTACCTGGCCAGAATTCAATCTAGTATGGACACTAACCAGAGGTGGGAGCTCATAAAGCTGGGGATAGTGGAGGCAACCAAAACCTGCTGCAAAGCCCAGAGCAAGAAGGCTAGGGCTAAGAACCCGATCTGGTTGAGCAAGGAGGTCATGGAAAAGGTAAGGAGGAAAAGAGCTGCCTTTAGGAAGTACAGGAAAACAGGGAGGGAGGAGGACAGGAAGGAGTACTTGACAGAATCAAAGGAGGTGACAAAGGCAGTAAGGGGAGCCAAAGCATCTATGGAACTCAGGCGGCACAAGGCAGTAAGAAGGGAGAAGGACTTCTTAAGTACATCAGGGAGAAAAAGGGCTGTAAGGACCACACAGTGAGATTAGGAAGGAGGGGTTGGGTGGAAGCAGGGTGTGATAAGGCTGGAAGCACAAAGGAGTACTTCTGCTCAGTATTTACTAAAGAGAAGAGGGAGGTGACACCCAAGGTGGGAGAAATGGCAGAAGCAGGGTGGGAAGTGGTGACAGATGGGGAAATCATGGAGAGCAGAGTTCAAGAGGGTTTGATGGCACCGAGGGTGGACAAGGCACCAGGCCCAGATGGCATCCACCCCAGGGTACTGAAGGAGCTGGCAGAGGTCCTTGCAGGACCTTTGACAGACCTATTTAATGCCTCACTACATCCGGGGTGTGTACCTCGGGACTGGAGGTTGGCTCCTGTGGTGCCCCTCCACAAGAGTGGCCTCAAGGATGAACCGGGAAACTACAGACCAGTGAGCCTCACATCCATCGTGGGTAAGCTAATGGAGACTATCCTGAAGGAGAGGCTGGTGGCCTCCTAGAGGCCAAAGGACTACAGGACAGCAGACAGCATGGCTTTACATTGGCAGATCCTGCCAAACCAACCTGGTCGAGTTCTATGACTGGATAACTAGGCAACTGGACAGGGCCATGCAGTGGATATCCTGTATCTGGACTTCAGTAAGGCATTCGACTCAGTGCCACATGGAAGGCTGGGAAGGAAGTTAGTAGGCACAGGGGCGGGTGCAAAGCTGGTGAGATGGGTAGGTGACTGGCTGCAGGGAAGGCAACAGAGGGTGGTGGTGGGTGGAGAGCTCTCACACCCAAGGGCAGTGACGAGTGGTGTTCCACAGGGTTCAGTGTTGGGACCAGTGTTGTTTGGAATATTCATTGCAGACATATCATGGGACATCAAGAGCAAGATCAGTCTGTTTGCTGATGATACCAAGGTAGGCGTGGTGGTGGATGACCTAGTGGGATGGTAGGGGTTGCAGGAGGATCTGGGAAAGCCCGAAACCTGGTCAGACACCTGGCAACTGGGGTTTAATGCCAAAAAGTGCAAGGTGCTGCATTTTGGTATGAAGAACCCAAGGAGGAGTTACCAGCTAGGGGGAGTGCAGCTAGCCCAGACAGAGGAGGAGAAGGATCTGGGTGTGCTCATTACAGGGTCAATGAACAACTCGGCACAATGTAGGAAGGCAGCTGCAGAGGCCAACAAAATGCTGGGTTGTATTGCAAAAGTATATCCTCGAGGAGGGAGGAGGTGATTCTGCCACTGTATAGGTCATTAGTTAGACGACACCTGGAGTACTGCGTGCAGTACTGGTCCGTATCTGAAGAGGGACATTGGTTACTGAGGGGGTGAAGTAGAGCGACAAAGATGATCAAGGGCTGGGGACTTATACGAAAGGAGGTTGAAGGAGTTGAACATGTACTCACTGGAGGAGAGGAGAGACGGGGTGACATGATTGAAACCTTTAAATACATGAAAGGAATAAACAAGACGGGTACAGAGGGGCTGTTCAAAGTAAGGGAGTGGAGGGCCACCAGGGGCCATGATATGAGACTGGAGCAAGGAAGGTTCAGGAGGGAGATGAGGAGACACTTTTTTACAGAGAGGGTGGTGGCTGGGTGGAATGCGTTACCTGCTGAAGTGGTATGCAGTAGAACAGTGGACTGCTTCAAATGAGGATGGGACAGGACAAGGGGGAGGGTTAATGAAGGGGAAGGGTGGAAGGGAGGGGCAGCTGCAGAATAAGGGGTGCTAGCTGCACATTCGAGCAGACTTGATAGACCTCTAGGCCTTTATCTGATGGCAAATTTGGTATGTTCGTATGTAGGTTGTAATAGGTGCCAAAGGTGGAAAACTGGAAAAGAAACTGGTTAGGGATAGGTGCCAGAGGGTTAGGGGTAAATAGAGTTCACTCCGAGGAAGGAAAAGTGGCCAGCGGGGTACCTCAGGGATCAGAGCTGGGACTGGTCCTCTTCAATGTCTTTGTAGTCAACATTGCAGAGGAGCTGGAAGGGAAGGTCTGCCTCTTTGTGGATAACACCAGAAACTGCAATGGGGGGTACTCCAGGGTGGGGGGAGGATGAGCAGAGATCTGAGAAAGTGAGAAGAATTGACAAGAGTATGGCAGCTGGGTTTCAATGTGAAAAAGTGCAAAATAATGCATTTAGGGCACAGTACCAAATGAGTGCAGTGGTATTGATGAACACCAAGCAGGAAAGAGACCATAGGGTAATCATATCAGATAACCTAAAGGTGGCCAACCAGTGCAACAAGGCAGTAGAGAAGGCTAATGGAACGCTGGGATGCATAGGGAGGTGTATCACCAGCAGAAAGAGGGAGGTGGTGTTGCCTCTGTTTAGATTGCTGGTAAGGCACCACCTAGAGTACTGTGTCCAGTTCTGGAGATCACATCTCTGGAAGGACATAGAGTGGAGGTGGTCCAGAGGAGGGCAAATAAAATGGTGCAGAGTCTGCATCAAAAGCTGTATAAAGAGAGACTAAAGGATCTCATTATGGACACCCTGGAACAGAGAAGGGAGAGATGGATATGATAGGGATCTTTAAATACCTCAAGGGGGTAAATAAGGTACAGGAGGGAAGTACTGTTCAGAAGAAAAGGTGCTCAAGAACAAAGGGACATGCTATGAAGCTGGAAGGGAAGGGGAGTAGATTCAGGAGAGATGTGAAGAGGGGGTAGATTCAAAAGAGATCCAAGGAGGTACTTCTTCACAGAAAAAGTGGTGGATACCTGTAACAGCCTTCCAGTGGAGGTGGTGGGGCCAAAAACAGTGGTGGGGTTCAAGAATGCATAGGATAAGCAAAAGGGAATCATAGTGGAAAGGAATGAAGGAGAGAGAAAGAGCTGTAGATTGGGCACGGACTGTAGTAATTCTGCAGGTAGGGAGAAATGGGCAGACTGGATGGGCCAAGCTGTTCTTATCTGCTGTCAGATTGTATGTTTCTATGTTTCCAGGCAGAACCTGGTATGTGATATAACTGAGGAAATGTTATATCCCAGCTGGTTCTGGGTGGTGTCATGGGAACTGGAACCACAGAATAAAAAAAAAACAATATTCATTCATTTTATTGACTTACTTAGTCATTTTAGTTGCATAGTAGAAATATCCCAAAGCAAGGAACATTACATCATGTCAACCCAACCCATGAAACAGTTCTCTAGACCCAACTCATAGTGAACTGCTCATCCATTCTCATGGGATACATAGGGTTGACCATTGAAACCATCACAGTATCCTCTTTCTGTTTTTTGCACAATACTCCAGTGACCACAGAAGACCAGACACCCTCTGGGTAGACAGTGTCCCCCCCAAAACCAGCCATGCATCACCCTGCAGACTCTCAACTCTCCACATACCAAGATCACAGCAGATAGGGAGTGTTAAAACAAAACCTAATTTTGGCAGATTTTAGCATCAGGCCCCTTTCTGCTGTTTGTCCCTGCGCTACTAGAGTTTGCAGAAGTTATAATAAAAGTTATAAAAAAAACAAAATGTACAAATAGCTTGACGCTTACCTGTCAGTGCAGTGATAGCATTGCCACTTTTGCCGATGGCTGTCTGGGCTCAGAAGTGAGCACAGGTCATCGTGGGGTCAACCTGGAAGAAGCAGCTTGCACAAGCTAGGAATGTTTTCCTCCTCCTCCTCCTCCAGGGCATATGAGAGATAGACTCCATTGTGTTACTGCCACCCAAGCGCAAGACCTGGGGAGGAGGATGCCAGCAGGCTCAGGCATGCAAAGTGCATGTTGTGTTCCTGCATATGTGCTACTGAGCCCATGTTTTTTGTGTTCTTTGAGCAGGAAAGAAACAGACAAGGAAATCACTCAGAGGAGCTGAAGCATGATGCTAGGTACTCTCTGGTCCTACAGTGCCAACTGCCCACCCCACCACTCAGCACTTGGCTGTTCTGCGAAGGTAAGCAGATCCCCAAAGGCCCAACCACAGTGGGGTAAGACTGTGTTATGAGATGGTGGTGGGAAGTAAGAGATAAAGATGGAGGGATGGGGCAGTAAAGTCGCTGGGCTGTGAAGGGCCACAACAGAAAGCAGGAGTATAAAGAGATTAGACCAGTCCAGTGGTGTGGCAGGCTGTGGCACTGGCCACCTTTCCACCTGCCACACCACTGATCCAGGTTTGCGAACTGACCAGTGTCACTCTTGGACTGGCCCGGAGAAGGAGGATTGAGCGTCCTAAGGACAGCTCTCCTCCCTCAGGGAGTAGAGTTCCTGAGTCCTGTCACCAAGATGTAAAACTGGTGGGACCAGGAGACCAGGAGACATAGGGGGGAATGGAGTCTGCTAATGCAGCATGTAGCTGTATCAATATGCATGGCTTGCATCAATGTAGACATCCCTGGGGCTGGAAATGGAGAAAAAAGCCATGGCTCACTGGACATCCCCTGCAGGTACTGCAGGACCCTGTGTGGCAGGCCACCCACCAAATGTGGCTCTGTGTAAGTGGTGATTAACCAGTAAGTCCTTGAGACAGGTTGGTGATGGGTCCGAGGGGGATGCTGTGAGGAACAGGGATGAAAAAAATAGAAAAAGTGAGTGAAAAAAAAAAAAAAGATTGAATACAATTGTATTGACTGTACCTTGGCAAGTAACCCTCACTGGAGTAACTCAGGGTTATCTATTTTTTTTTTTAAATGTAGTCCCATAGCCCAACCAAGATGCAATGACTCTCTTTTATTCAGTAGGGTCCAGTTTCTATTCAGTTTTACTGCCAGAAAGACTGAAGCAGAGGTAGTAGGAGACAAAGAACCATAGTGCGTAAGCACTGAGGCAAGGGTTACCCCAAAGGGCATTGGTCAGGAAGCCAAGTTTCAAAGAAATACAAAATCACACATACCCCCGTAATGCAAAGCACCACAAAATGTTTTGCTGGTTCAACTTTAAACAGGAAAGCATGGTGCCGAAAGACTTCTCACACAGTCTGCAAAGAGTGCCAACAGAAGACACAGACAAGTGTTTCAGACTACCAGGACTCATCAGTGTGCCTCGTCCGTATTACACACCAGTGGAATGAACCAGCTACCCTAAGTTGGTCTATTGGATTTGGGTTGTGGTGAGCCCAATAAAAACAACAAACAAGCTAAAAGACACAGAACCTTAGTGCCTAAGCACTGAGGCAAGGGTTACCTCAAAGGACACTGGCCAGGAAATCAAGTTTCAAAGAAATACAAAATCACACATACCCCCATAATGCAAAGCATCATGGGCTGTATATGCAAAGCACCACAAAATGTTATGCTGGTTCAACTTTAAGCAGGAATGCATGGTGCTGAAAGACCTCTCACAATCTGCAAAGAGTGCCAACAGAAGACAGACAAGTGTTTCATCCTACCAGGGACTCATCAGTGTGCCTCATCTCTATGACACACCAGTGGAATGAACCAGCTACCCTAAGTTGGTCTATCAGGTTTGGGTTGTGGTGAGTAGGAGTGTAACTAGACTAAATACTTTGATGCTCGAGCATGAATACTCTTCTGACAACCCCAGGTGTTCTTTAATAACTTAAGTAGCTCCCAGACCCCACACCTTAAAGAACAGAGGCAGGATTTTCAAATGAGAGGAGCCTAACTCACAGGGTGATTTTCATCCTCCTCTAGCCCTTTTGTTTCTGCCATAAACTGCAACACCTTACTTTTCATCAGGCGCTTGAGATTTTGCAACAGTTTCCACAATTTCGGAGCCACTTGCATGTGTCGTTTTATTTATGCACATGCCACAATAGAAACATAAACAATATCAGCAGAAAAAGACCATCAGTCCATCCAGTCTGACCTGTTTTACCCTATCCTATACCATGACTCACTGTCTTAATAGGGTTTTCGCCCTCACCTCTCTGCCTCCCACCTTACTTTTACCATTGGAGTAACAATTACATAGATACCTAAATACATAGACAGTGTCGGCAGATAAGGGCCTATGGCCCACCCAGTCTGCCCATTTGAGCTTGTAAGTTCAGTTTATTTTTTCCTAGTCTGTTGCCCCTTACCCCTGACCTCCAGAATTCCTTTATGTCTATCCCATGCATTCTTAAATCCAGTGATTGTTTCAGCCCCCACCACTTCCTCTGGCAGGGTGTTCCACTTGTCCACCCCCATTCTGTGAAGAAATTCTTCCTCATGTTTCCTCTGAATCGTCCTCCCTCCAACTTCATCCCATGCCCTCTAGTCCTGGAGCCATTTACTCTGCCCCTGCCTTACTTGAACCCATTAATGGTTTTTGGTGCCCACCATCTCAGCTAGTAGGTTGTTTCATGGCTCAATCTCTCTCTGTATAAAATAAAACTTTCTTAAGTCCCTCATGACTTCTCCTACCCTCCGTCAGCTTGCACTCATGCCCCTTTGTTTTTGATCCAGCATTCCTGCTGAATGTTTTTTTTTTTTTGAGTTTACCTTGCTTATTCTTTTCAGAAAGTTCTCTAGTATTTCTCCCCTCTCCCTTCTGGTATCCAGCAAGTACATCTTCAGTGACATTTGGTCAATCCTCATAGGCTCTGCCCTGTTGGTCCTGAATTATTCTGATTACCCTATTCTGCACCTTCTCCAGTCTATCTCTGGCTTTTCTTGTCTACAGACTCCAGAATTGAGCACAGTAATCCAGACGGGGCCTCGCCAGAGATATATACAGGAGTAGTGTTACCTCTTTCCTCCTGCTATCCAACCCCCTCCTAATATACCCCAGCATTCTTTCTGCCTTGCCATAAGCCCTGTTGCACTGGGTAGTTTGTTTTAGGGAGTCCCTTATGATGACTCCCAGGTGCCTTTCCTCTGAAGTACTTGCCAAATTAATCACTCCCATCCTGTATTCTGTCCTGGGGTTCTTATTCCCTGTGTGTATGACCTTGCACTTGCTGATGTTGAATTTCTTGGGCCATGTCTGTAATCTTTGCAGGTCCCTCTGCAACTGCCTAACCCACTCCTCACTGTCTACCTTGTCAAAGACCTTAGTGTCATCTGTGAAGAGACACATACTGTACTGACATGTATGCCTTCTCCTATGTCACAGGTGAAAATATTGAAAATGACTGGTCCCAGGACTGGCCCCTTCAGTACCCAATTCATGACCTCTCTCTCCTCCAATTTGTTAACATTAACCACCACCATCTGCTGTTACCACCTAACCAACTTCCCACACATGACATATCCAACCAGGTCCTTCACTGCTCCCAGATCCTCTAGCTTCTTCAGCAGCCTTCTATGTGGAACTGAGTCAAATGCCTTGTGGAAGTCAAAGTAGAGTAAATCCACTGTTTATCCATTGGAATCATGAAATCATAGAAGCTTGATGACAGAAAAAGGACCATACCGGCCCATCTAGTCTGCCCTTTTTTTTCTTCACTTCCCCCTCCCTGGCAGCCCCCACCTTCCCCCAATACTCAGACCCATATGCTTGTTCTGTGCGCTCTTGAATTCTTTCACCAATTTGGCCCCCACCACTCCATCTGGTAGTCTGTTCCAGGGCCCCACCACCCTTTCCATCAAGAAATTCCCTCTCACATTGCACCTGTAGCTTTTTTCTTGCAGTCTGAACCCGAGTCCTCTAGTTCTGACCCCCTCCTTCCTCTTCAGTAAACCCTCTTCTCACACTTTACTAAACCCCTTTACATATTTAAAAGTTTCAATCATGTCTCCTCTTTCCCTCTTTGGCTCCAGCATGTACAGATCCAGCTCTTTACACCTCTGCTCATATGACTTTCCTTGCATACCCTGCACCATCTTTGTTGCCCTTCACTGAACCCTCTCCAATGCATCTATATCCTTGTGGAGATGTGGCCTCCAGAATTGAACCCCATACTCCAGGTGTAGCCTCATCATGGCTTTCTAAAGGGGCATTATTACCTCCCTCTGCTAGTAATGCCCCTGCCTATACATGCCAACATTCCATTGGCCTTTCCCACCAATTATATTTATATTTATATGGACAATTGCATAAACTGCTTTGATGGGAAAGGGAATGCTGTCCAGGACACCTGAAAAATCCCCATCTCCTGGGAAGAGTGCATTGGTTTACTTCCACATGGATGGACAGAACGGACCTTGATTTAGTGTTTTATCAAATGATGATGTCACACCCCTTCAGTACAGCAACCCCTAGTACTGCACTCAGGTGATGGCACTGATGGTATGATCCCAATCCTGGTGTGGGACTAGAACTCATGACCTTCTAGTCCGGGGGTGGATGTGCTACCAACTGAGCCATGCTGACACCTCAGAGTTCCTTACCTTCAGAACAAATCAGGGTTTCACAGCTTGAATGCAAACCCCTGATTCCCAGGTGACAGCCCAAAGTGCTGCCTCCACTCCACTGGGCCCCCAAAAGCATACACAGCATATTTAGGCAAAAATTCTGTTTTCCAGTGCCCTGCATCAAAATTTACAAGAGTGCAAATACTAAGAAAGGTACTGATGAGGTCACAATTAATAAAACTGTCAAGAAATCTGGAAGCAGAACGTAACATGCATGTCGGTAATTTCCAGGCACTGACTTGATTTCATACTCTTAGGTCATGTCTCGCCCTGAAAGCGAAAACGCATTCCCATATGGCTTACATTATCCAGATCCTTGATTACCAGACTGTTCCAATTTTCTGTTGAGGTTTCTGTTTTCAGTAAAGCTCTTATCTGATGTTGCTTTTGACAGAATCGTTTACGTCTAAGCAGTCATCGTTTACTTCAAATTAGTTCTGTGGAAGTATTGTTAATATGTTTGGAATGTCAGGGATACGTCAGTACTACAGTAACTAGTGCTTGCATTGAGCGGCGTCTGTTTGAGTTTGAGACCGTAGTCATATAGTAGTGTGATGACAGAAGATACTTAGGGTTCATCTTATGTGTCCCTTCTGCAGCATGGCAGTGACGGTATCCAATTATGAAATGGGTGGAAGGAATGTTGGGTCCTGATTGGCCAAGAGGTACTTTCAGCTGGACCATTATCCAAGTACAACAGCCTGGCTGAATATTTGTATTATTAATAATAATAATAATAATAATAACAAAATATATGTTAAAAAATGCATTCAATTTACAAAAAATGACTAATTTCATAATTGCAATAAGGCATTCCAGGCAGTGCATTTTGGTGAGCTAATGGCCCTTCTCGGGTGGTGGATACGCTCAGTTAACAGTCATAAAATATAAAATCAATAAGATGTACAATATCCTGAAACTGACGAATATGCATTATTTTGTACACACCAATCCCATTGGGAATCTGGAGAAAAAGCTAGCAAACTCTTCGCTTTTCACCAGAAAGGGCACCAAAATAACACTGTCATCCCAAGAAATCGAACTAATACAGGAGAACTAGTCTTTACTGCTACTGGAATCAATGGGGTCTTCTCTGCCTATTATACCAAAAATTATCAATGTGGAGATATTAGCCCCAACTCCAAAATTAACAATTTTTTGGCAAAACTGAAATTGCCCCATGTGTCACAACAAGAGATCAAAGACACAGACAAATCAATACAGCTTGATGAGGTTGTCTCAACAATTAAGGGGCTACACAGCAACAAAGCACCTGGTCCAGATGGCATCCCAGGAGAAATATACAAGCAGCTGTGTCCAGAGGTAGTACCTGTACTGAATAATGTTTTTCAGGAAGCACAGGATATACGATCTTTACCGCACTCTGACAGAGGCCTAAATCTCATTGATTCCAAAAAAAGGTAAGGACCTGCTAGACTGCACAAATTATAGGCCCCTCTCCTTATTGAACCAGGACTACAAGATTTTGGCCAAAATCTTAGCCAGTAGGCTTCAACTAGTTGTGAATAAACTGTTGGGGAAGGAACAAGTTGAGTTTTTAAACGGGAAGTCAGGTGCAAATAATGTAAGAAGATTAACACAATATGGTTCTCTAGTAAGAACAAGGTGCCTGCTGTTGCCATCTCTTTACACATGACAAAGGTATTTGACTCCCTCAGTTGGGACTTTATGCATGCTACACTGGGGAAATTGGGCTTCAGTGAAAACTTCAGAAAATGGGTTGCTCCCCTATATAATAAGCCCAGGTTGGCAGTTAACACCAATGGACTAATCTCTGCTCCCTTCAATTTAATGCGGGGCACAAGAAGAGTACAGTATACTTTATTTGCAAACTTGCCCAATTGCTTTAAAGTGCAAGGCAAAGTGTTTTGTGATACAGTGCAAAAAACATGAAATTGTGCAGACACCCTACAGCGTGTATCGACCATTACTCTGTTCCACTGACTCCCTTATGTATCAAGGTGCTCTACCTCTTCAACAGGGGGCCTCATATTACATCACAAATCACTTTGCCTTACTACTTTAAAGCAATAGGGTGCATTTCAAAATGAAGTATGCCACACTCTAGGCAAACTTTTAGGGCGCAGTTCCTTCCTTTGTGGAATAGACATCAGTTATGTTTTGTTTAGCATGGCTAAATGCATTTTTCATTTGTAACCTGAATATTTTGTAGAAGTGGTAAGAGCTGTCATTAGTCATTTCTCTCACTCATAAAGAAAAAGTGGACACTGAATTTAGATTTGCAAAAGGAGATGGCAATGGTGTGTTTTCCAAGCTTCTCCATGCACAAAGTGCTCTCTATGTCCCTAGTAAGACATCACACATTTAGATGACTGTCCATTCATCTATCTTGTCCCATTTCCTCTTTCAGATATCACAGGGCCATATTTTCAAAAGGTTTTTGCAACAGGCATCGAAAAATCCTTTTGAGAAATGGTACAACTGGCACGGTTTCTAACCTGGTTGTTTGTGCACATGGCAAATGTTTCTGAGTATACTTTCTTGTACAAGAAACCTATTATCAACTTACGTTTAGCATTTATCCAGTGACACCAGCTTGTGACAGAAACCATGTAATTGATTTCAGTGCATTTAGGAGTCTGCTCCCAGCCCACCTCCACATTTCCTTGATGAATCCACATCTTGTTAATGTTTTAATCATGCTTCTGATGCAATTTTGTGTCAGTTTTTGTAGTCAGATGTTACTTAATATACAAGGATGACTTAAGTTCACAGCTGCCTTGTCAGTGTTTGTGTTGCTGTTTTGACCACTACTGCTTAGAGACCTGGCCAGCCAAGAGGAAATTGGAGGGATAACTTACTTTGGTCACTGGGGGGTTCTGAGACAAAGTTGATCATACAGTTCAGCCATTATGACTTGCTGTAATCTGTATTTGTCTGCATTTTACAAAACAAATCTCCGTGATCCAGCCCCTAACCATTTTACCTGCAAAACCCTACAGCCATCATGGAGTGGGGGGGCACACTTCAGGTGCACAGGTTAAAAATAGTGTTGAAATGCTCTGTAAAGTACATTCAGGAATGCAGACCTACGTATTCTCTGAACGACAAGAGTGCCAGAGGCTTCTCAGAACTCATAGCACAGCTAGACAACTATGCCCCAATTATCTGAGAGCATTGCTGCAATCTCGCCCTTCTAAAATTCTGTCAAGAACAGTGTACCGTATGGAGAATTTTAAGAGACCCCGACATCTCTGGGAAAACTTTTGAAAACATGATATATGTTAATACCACCACCAAGACCACTCTTACGGTCCTAAGAGTGGTCTTACATGCATTCTTTAGGAATGAGAACTGTGAGCTGAAGGTGAGTGTAAGTTAGATCACTCTTATAACTGTAAGAGTGGTCTTGGTGACTGTATTAATAAATCATTGATTAATCTTGATCAATAATATATATTTTTTTAAAGCCTTATCCAAACATGCCTGTTTCCAAGGCAACTGCACGTTAGACACTCTTCACAGAATAGGAGTGTCTCCCATGCAGAGGAAAGGAGCGCTTTGATTGGTCAGGAGCGCTCCCTCATTGTATGATATTTAGACACAATATAGCTTGTATTTCACATATCTTCTACAAATTTCTCCTTCCCATTATTTATTACTGAGGACATTTGCATTGAAACAGGATCTTCATCCCTCAGAGTTCATCAGTCCAAAACAGCATATTCCATACATGATGTCATAATCATCAGTTGTGACATCACTGTGTGTGGCGTGTGGGAACAACTGTGATCCCATGAGAGTATTATGCCATCACATGGGGAATTAGCTGATGATTTATTTATTTATTTATTTATTGAAGAGAATCGGAATTACAATCCTTTGAGTCATAGACTCCTTTGCAAAGGCTCCACATCAGTACAGAAAGCACAAACATAACATTTATTGCATTATACATAGGCACAGTACATACATTGCGTCCAGGATCCTGAAGTGGATTTTTGGTCTTTGCTGCGACCACAAGGTAGATTACAGTTCGGGGGTCCTAACTGAACCCTGAGTCAGTTTTTATATACATTGGGATTGAGGGACTTGAGGAAGCCATCAAGGAGTAAGGTTAGGCCTTTTTATCCCTACCATTATGGATTTTCTGCATTCGCTGGCGCTATATTGACTGCTAGCATTGGGCTTCCTTTTGTGTTTTGGGATGGTGGAGGTGTTATGGTTGCAATCACAGGTAGCTGAAAAAAGGATGAGGTTCTTAAGGTCCGTTTTAAATTGGCCAAGACTGGGGGCTAGGGAGATAGAGGCTGGTAGGCTATTTAGCCAGAGGGGAGCTCGGTATCGGAAGAACCTTTGTCCTAGGGAGGTCCTACAGTGGGGAACTAGGAGAGAGGTGCCAGTGGTGTGTCTAGAGGCCCTTCAGAGTGGGACTGTCTGGATGAGGGGGCAGAGGCCTTTGGGTGCTAGATTCATAAGTGTTTTTTTTGGCTTGGATTGTGGTGTGATACTTAAGTCTGCCTTTGAAGGTGAGCCAGTCCGCACGTTTGTAAAGTTCACATGTGTGAGTGTCTCTATCACTCCCAGTGACCAGTCTGCAGGCTTTGAGAGCTATGTTGATGCTGCATAGGGCCGTTTGGTCGGCAGATCCATAAATCATTATGCCATAGTCGACTAAAGATAGGACAGAGGCAGTTACGGTGAGATGTAGGGCCTAAGTGGGTAGGCAATGCTTATGTCTGTATAGGATCCCCAATCTGGTGTTTACAGTGGAGGAGAGGTGCTGGATGTGTGTGTGGTAGGTAAGGGAGGTGTCCAGAGTTACACCTAGGTATTTGAAGTTAGAGACCTGTTCAAGAAGGAGACCCTGTGAGTTTGAGATGCATAGTGGAGCACTACTGAGTGGGCTTTGGCGGTGGGCAAAGATCATCGATTTGGTCTTGTTGTAATTCAGTACTAGGTGATGCTCACAGAACCAGGATTCTATGTCAGTAAAATAGCCCTGTAGGGCTGATTGTAGGGAGTCAGGGTAGGGATGTTTCCAGAGCAGTACTTCATCGTCCGCGTAGAGCAAGAGCTTCCCATTGCATGATTGAGGGAGGGAATTTAGGAAAAGGGTAAAGAGCAGAGGGCCGAGGGCCGAGAATGGACCCTTCAGGGACACTCGATTGGACTGGTCTTTCAGAGGAAAGGGTGGTATTAATTTTAACCTGTTGCAACCAGCCAGAGAGGTAGTCCTTGAACCAGGAGTTTGCTTCTGGGGAGAAATGTTGGGAGGGAAGGGCGTGGAGCAGAAGTACATGACTGACGGTATCGAAGGCTTTGGTCAAGTCGATGCAAAATGCTCCTGCTATGGACCCCTGGTCCAGGGCCTCATGAATGTATGAGGTAAATTCCAGGAGGGCAGTGGTGATGCTGTGCCCCCTCCGGAACCCGTGTTGTTCATGGCAAAGCAGCGAATATTTGGTTAGGTAGTCGGTGAGCTGGTCCGACACAATTTTTTCCAGCGCCTTTAAGAGGGAGGGTAGGATCGAGATGGGTTAGTAATTGCTGGTGGAGGTGGGGTCACCACTCTTCAGTATGGGGGTAATTATACCTCTTTTCCATGGTTCCATGTCAATACAGCAAATCTATTTCAGCGAGTGCAAGTTCTGCGAGTTTTTAATAGCGAAGCCCATTTCAGCGATCGGGAAATTCAGCACATGCATATTCAGCGCACATCTTTACATGTGCTATTGTGAATTAAAGGCCACTCCTTGCAAGTAATCCTACTGTCACTGTGTGCTGTTCTCCTGAACAACTCTAAACATGCGGTCAATCAAATCACGGCTTCACACATTGGAACAGTTAAAAGTGCTATCCGAAGTACACTTACAATAGGATAGTAAAGAGGTATGGACTAGTATTGCAGGGGGGCTACACCCCCCCCCCCATAACTTCGTCCGAGGTGCACCTGGACTTTGGAGGAAGGCTGTTACCCCATAGTCATGAAATTGTTCCGTGCTATAATGCAGCGATCACTATTACTGCAGTCACTATAATAGCATCGCTGTAATTGACTCGCTGAAATTGCAGCGCTGAAATGACGTGCTACCCTTTTCATGGCGTGGAGAACTGGCAGAGGCATAGTGACCAGTTAAGAATTTTGGTAAGATGTGGTAGGGTTACATCCAGAGTTAGCCTGAGCATTTTGAGGTCAATAGAGTCACTGCTATGGCGAACGTTCATCGAAGCTTTGGTGAGGTAGCATTTAGCTTCTCTGCAAGAGATGATTCTTAGACGGAAGGGTGGGGAGGCAGTAGTGGCAGAGGTGTTTGTGGGGCCGTTAAGAATTGGGTAAAAGAAGTAATGTGGGAGGATGTGACTGAGGTCTGAGAAGGTGGTATTAAGAGCACTGGATATGGCAGTGGGGTCCTGGGTGAGGGTACCATCCACTAGAATCTGCAAGGGTGCCAGGGAAACGGTTTTCCTGCTCAGCTCTTTTAAATTTCTCCAGAATTTTTTTCCCTGAGCCCCATATGGAAGTGAAGGCATCCTTGTAGTAAGTGGCCTTGGCTAGCTGAACGGCCCAGGTGCATTTGTTTCTGGCCTCTCTATAGAGTTGCCTGTCCTGGGGTAGCTGGGAGTCCTGGGACCTATGCCAGAGGTTGTCTCTATGGTGCATCAGATTAAGAAGGGACTGTGAGATCCAGGGGGTGTCCTTGTTTTTTAATATATGCTTTGAGAATGGGGCAGAGATGTCACAGGCAGCGTTAAAGGTGGTGATAAAGGAGAGGAGGGCAGTGTCAACAGAGTGAGCATTATGGATGGGTGACCAATCACATGAGACAAGGTACGATTTGAGGCAGGAGAGGGTCCCTTTTTTGAGGTGCCTTTGGACTGTAACTTTAGGGAGGCTAGGAGGGAGTTTATTTGACCACCAGCAGGTGACAGGGGAGTGGTCACTTAGCGCGTCAGGAAGCACTTTAACCTGGGTGAGGTTATTGGGGTGGTTGGTGAAGATGAGGTCAATAAGGGTGGAGGACCCTGTTCTGGGGTCAAGTCTGGTGGGAGAAAAGACCATCTGAGTGAGGTCATAGTCTTTGTAGGTGGCAGATATGGTGGATAGCCAATTCACGTTTAAATCTCCCATTATAATTAGTTTGCCATTGGGAGGGAGATGGGTGATGCTGCAAAGTATAGAGTCAAAAGCAGGCATTTGGCTAGTGGGGGGGGATGTAGACTGCCATAATGTATAGTGTTTTACCCTGTTTGCCAAGTGTGATCTTGATTGGGCACCATGGGTCGGTGAGGGCAGAGAGACCAGAAGAGTTTGCAGCATGGTTTTGACGTAGATGGCACAACTACCTCCCCATTTGTTTAGTCTGTCTGCTTGAAAGACGGAGTAGCCACTGAGGGTAACAGAGGCATCAGGGATGTTTTTCGACAGCCAGGTCTCTGATAATGCCAGGATGTCAGGGTCTTGTTGCGCGATCCAGCGCTGAAGAAGAGTGAATTTACTTAGAAGGCTGCAGATATTGATGGAGGCTAGTAATAGGCAGCCTTGCTTGCCCTTGGTTGTAGCACCAGGAGTATGTAGCCCCGGATTAGGATGCACATTGCCTGACAGTAGTAGGAGGAGGAGGACAAGACGGAGAAAAGCTTTCCGTAGAAGCTTGGGTACAAGGTGATGGAAGTGAGGAGAAATGCAGTTTTTGGAGGGTCCGACTGGTATAGGAAGGGTGCCTACGAGATGGGCTAGTAGTGCTGGGGGTAGTGAGGGATGGGGGCTGAGTGAGGGGTGTACAGAGAGCGTGAGGGGGTGAGATCCCCTGTGGGTCAGGGAGGCAGTGCCATGTAGTTTGGAGGTATAGTAGGTGCATGCTTGATCTTGGTAGTCGGAGCTTAGGGGGGCACAATAAGTGGGCAAGCAGAGAGACAGACTTTGTGGTCCCATATTTGTGGCTCTTCGACTGGGGGAGTGGAAGGGGGCTGTGTAGAGAAAGGAAGCAGTGTGGTAATAGCGACAAGCATCTGCAGGTAGATATACATGTTGTTTTAGGGATAGATTTAGAGAAGGATGGGATGGTGACCACTAGTGGTGAGAGAGTATAGGCTGCAAGTGGGAAAGTGGGCTGATTGGTTATTACCAATCATGTGAGCTTCACTATATAATAGTATGTTTTGCCAAGGGTGGTGGTGGGGGCAGTAGAGCACTGCGGCCAGCGGGGCTAACAAAACTGCATTTCAGCACGCAGCTGAGAAGTTCTGCACCCAGTCTCAATCCAAGGCTTTCGGTTGTCGGTCCATACCTGCAGTGTTTCGGCGTGGGGGAGAGCAGCTTCAGGACCCTCCCGACCTCACTCGGCCCAGCTGTGGAGAAGGAGAGGGAGAGAGTACAGTGTTATATCAGGTAGGAGGCTTGGGGGAGGGCCAGCTGAAACACTTAAATTGCAAGGGAGTCACCCGCATGAAACCGGAGCACTGGCTATTACTCTGCTTTCTCTCCCGATCTGGTTTTAAACAGGCACAGTTATAGTCAGAGTGAGCTACAGTTTTAAATTAACCCTGTGTTGGTGGCAAAACCTGACTGACTACATTACTGGTGTTAAGAGACATTGAATTAAGGCAGTACTTCTATCAGGCTTCAGATTAAGTTAAAGTCATATTTTTTAACAGGGGTCCCTGACCAATTACGTTACTGGTGTTCAGAGAAATTGAATTAAGGCAGTACTTCTATCAGGCTTCGGATTAAATTAAAGTTACATTTTTTAACAGGGGGGCTTAGTGCCAAGAAGACACAGACAGCATTTAGAGCTACTTGAAATAAATTATTTTAAAGGTGGTTCGTAGAGCAAGCTGTATGACTTTTTGGCCAGAGAAGCGAGAGAGAGAAAAAAAAACAATAATTTGAATTGTATTTTGGCGCCAAACCACAGTCTCTATGAACAATGCCAACTGGGGTTTTACCATACAGATCATGCAGCTTTACTGAAACTATTAGCCAAAAAAATTATCAGCACATGTAAGGGGACATAAAATTAAGCCCCTTTAAGTAAGTCCAAACAGCAAACCGTGTTTCAGCTAACAAAACTGCATTTCAGCTAATAAAACTGTGTTTCAGCAGGCAGCTGAGAAGTTCTGCACCCAGTCTCAATCCAAGGCTTTTGGCTGTCGATCCGTACCTGCAGTGTTTCGGCGTGGGCGAGGGCAGCTTCAGGACCCTCGCGACCTCACTCAGCCCAGCTGCAGTGATTATGCTTTCATGCACATAACCTCAGTAATAAATACTATGGAGAAGGAATACAGAGCTAATGCAAATCAGCTGGCATGTGTTCAAATATTGTGTTTTACAAAGTTCTTACTGAGGCATCAGCTGCTTCTCATGGGTTCATATATGCCCTGTTTTGCTTCTCTGTTCTCATTCTAACTATTCACATTGACAACAAAATAGAAAATATTGGTATATTTGACCTCATCTGCTCTAGCAGCTTGCCCATAACTGACATTGTAATCCTCTGCCTGTAATTTCACAAGCAGGGGTTTGTGATGTCAGCCATAGGCAACCAAGGCATGCAAGTCAAGCAAAAGAAGTATAGAGCACAGGGATACTGTTTTCATATTACCGGGCAGAGGTGCTATGAAAAAGGACAATGCAAAATACAGAAAGTTTACGGAAAAAGTGGGATTGTGTACAAAAACGATGTGCATTTCTTTTTCTAGGTGTCCTTAAGGGGATCCACAACGGGTGCTTGACAGAATTTTTGTTGAATGCCCCGCCAGCAACACCGGCAGGTTGACCGCATTCTGCAGTCGGCTGCCAGTTCCCTGAGCTCACTTTGTTTCTCGGGGGTTTGTACCCCAAACCACCCACCGGAGGCTGTGCCCCCGCACTCTCTTTAGGATTATTAACTCCAGTCCTAAGCTCATTGGGGGTGCAGGACCCCGACAGACAGCAGCTGATGCCAGCTGGTTTTCTACAGGGCATGGCGCCAGTCGCTGTGGATACCTCGCCACAAATGTCGTTGTCAGGGGGTAACCTCCTTAAGGCACCACAGGCTTAAACTCTTACAAATACATTCCATGAGAGATGAGGGAATCCTTTTTTATCTGCATTTTCTTTCTAGGCTCTATTTACAGAGTGGGATATTTCTCTTCCATAGGGTAGGCACATGGGCTTGGTGAGGAGCAAAGGGGAGGGTATTAAAAGTGGAGTGGGGGATGAGTGACCACTAGGGAGCCTGGACTCATGGGTTAGTTAGGAACTAGGGCAGACTGGACAGACTACAGGCCTTCTTCTGCCAGCAATATATATTTTTCTATATTTCATAGATGGCCTACACTGCTGTGCACCAGGATACGAGGCTATCTGTTGACATTAACAAACGTGACTGCTCCTTTATTTGTAGGGGTTGTGACCTAGGGAGGGAGTGGCTGTAAACTGGATATCCCATTGAAAATCCTAGTAAGCCCAAGACCAGACTCACCACTCCACAGCGGGGGCTGAAAGGATAGGGCAGTTTGCAACAAGTACTGACGGGAACACAGAAGCCTTTGGAGAACTGATTATCCCTCATTCCATGCTCCCTGCAAAGGCAGGAATCGCCCAGCAGCTGGAAGGGTAACCAATTGGAAGCCCATAGTCTGGTATAGCTCCACTCCCCACCTGGCTCCCGCTGTCCCCTGCCCCCATGCACAAATCTACACCAGTGGACTGCAGCTGCAGGTCAGTGCACCCCACATATGCGTATGTTGCAAGGTGTTATTGAGGTTCTGGCCCTAAGTGTAATGTGAAGGACAATACTTTACCCGAAGGCTGACATACTGCATATTGTTCTAAATACAGGCATTTGATTGGTTAAAATCAAGTCACATGACAGTATTCAGTAGGACCTACTGTCCGTATTCTCCTCAACAGCAAGCAGTAGTTTATGATGATGGTCAATAGCTGAAAAAATTATTGACCGAGTCATTTTACATAGGCACAGGCCCCAGCCCTTAAAATGACAGCCAGTATCCTCAACTCACCTCCGCTGCCATCCATCGTCTCACACAAGTACAGTCACTTGTGCTACAGAAAGAACTTTATCGATACTGTATTTGCTTTAGTACACTATCGACGAAGTTACTGGTATGGACAAGTGATTGCACTTGTGTAAGCCATGGGCTGGCAGCAGCGGTGAGCAGAAGGGAAATGTCAGCTGTTGTTTCGAACAATGGAAGTGCAGAAGTGTTCAGGATACTTAAAGGGTAAGAGACCACCTGGTAACTGCCCACGAACTGCAGCTCCACAGGTGAAGCAGAATTACTCGGGTAGCAGCTGTACATGCCTGTGGAAGGGATAGGCATATAAAAGAGGACTCCACCCCCACAGAATGCCTGCCTCCTCATGCGGAGGCTTGTGTGCCTCATCAAGCAGCCCCACAAGCCCCCATGAAGGGGCTCAATGTGATCGATGCCACTTTATCTTGGCTAGAACAGCCCAGCTGGGAAGCCACTTCTCACTTGCACTGACGTCCTTCTCCTAGCCAATCCTGTCACTGGGAAGGCTGAAGCCCAGGCATGTCAGCTGACTTGTCTACAGTCTTGGTGTCAGCAGGTGGCAGTCCTTGGATTTTCGACTGGGCCTCACTGGCTCATATGTCTGTACTGTGATACCAAGCTCTGTGGCAGGGTAGACAGTGAGGAGGGGGTTAGGGACTTGCAGAGAGAGACTTGCAAAAGCTAGAGAGGTGATCAAAGGTTTGGCAGTTGAAATTCAATGCCAAAAAGTGCAAGGTGATGCACACAGGGAACCAGAACCTGAGGATAGAGTACTGGATGGGAGGAGTAAAGCTGTGTATGACCTCCGAGGAAGGAGACCTTGGGGTCATTATCAGCTACTGCCTAAAACAACCAAACCAGTGTAATAAGGCCTACATTAAGGCAAACAGGATGCTGGGGTTTATAGGAAGGGGTACTGACAGCAGAACAAAGGAGGTATCGCTACCTCTTTATAGCTCACTGGTGAGACCCCACCTGGAGTACAGTGCCCATTTCTGGAGTCCCCACCTAAGGAAAGATAAGAACAAGCTGGGGACAGTGCAATGCAGGGTGACCAAAATGAGTCAGGTCCAGAAGGGTAGATCTTACAAGCAAGCATCAGCTCAAGGCACTGAACATGTGCTAGCTGGAGGCCAGACGAGAGAGGAGAAATGTGACAGAGACCTTCAAGTTCCTGAAAGGCATGAACAAGGTAAACTGCAAGGACTGTAAAGAACTATTTAACGTAAGTAGTGGATCAAGAACATGGGGGCACAAGTGGAAACTGATGGGTGGGAGATTCAAGAGGAGTGAGGTGAGGATTAACTCATGACAGAGCGTGGGTTACTGGGGAATTAATCCACACCTGGGGAGGGGTCACCTGGGCTGCAGGCGGTGCCAGCCACCATCCAGGCATGGATTAATCCCCAGTAACCTACTACTCTGGAGTGGGTTAATCACCTTCCATACTATGGCCAGGCTACATACAGAGGCTCAGAAACTCACAGACAGCCCAGAGACATGCAACTTTTGCTGAAACCACTGCAGCTCCTGCCTCGTAGGCAAATTCCACCAGCTCGCAACCACCACCAATGAACTCTGGTAACAGGCATGTTTCATATACATCAGTTTGTTTCTTCACCTACAGACCTTTTCTCCCACACTCATTCCAACCACACTTACTGATTTTAAAGTTCTGCACCAAGATAAAATACCCTGGTCTCCCTATCCCGACTGCAAAAGTGATGCTCACACCAGAAGCAGATGGCAAGGTACAGCAGCCCGTATCATTCACATAGCATGTTTTATATATATATCCAGCTGTTTTCTTCACTTCCAGACCTTTTCTGCCACACTTACCCCAAACACACTTACTGATTTTAAAGTACTGCACTGAGATACAATACCCTGGTCTCCCTGCTCCGACCGCAAAAGTGACACTCACACCAGAAGCAGATGGTAAGATAAAGAGACACAAGCTGCAAAGGCTCTCTCACACAAAAAAAAATAAGCAGAAGTCATGCTGTGTAGCATGCGAGGGTAATACTATGCAGCAGCAGCAGCACATCGAGGACAGGAATAAAACTTGGGAATCACTGTTGGCTGCACTTTACGTTAACTGCGAGTGAGCAGTGAGCTGCAGGGAAGCAACCGTGGATTCACTGAGAATTAATCCACAGTTAGCTGATGGCACCTCACCAATGAAAATCAAGCATTATCCCTCACCGTGGTATAAAAAGTTTTATTTTACAGAAAGGGTGGTGGAGCCGTGGAATAATCTGGCAGCTGATGCAGTGTGCAGCAAATATATCAATGGTTTCAAACACAGGTGGGACAGAGGGAAGGGTTTAGTGATTGCTCAGAGTGTTAGCAGTAGGGCTAGGAGTATGGGGTAGCATGGGTTAGAACCCCGTCTGTATGGGCAATAGGTACCAGGTTTGTTAGGGTTTATGGGCAGACTGGATGGACTGGTGGTCTTTGTCTGCCATCATTGTCTATGTACTCAGAAGTGTACAGAGCAGGGCTGCCTGAGGGCACCGAGGTAGTGCACTGCACTATAACCAGCGAGATAAGAAGTTGCACACAATTACACACTGAGGTTGGCTAGGGGTTGGGCAGACTTTGAGTGGGGGTACATGGGGGTGGGGAAGGACATATTCCTGACAGTAGTGCACCACCTGCCCACCAACCAGACAGTGTCACTTATGTCACCTCTGAAGGTGGACCCTCACCTGCCATCCTGAGCGGAGGAATGATTAATCCAGGCAAGCCCTTCACTGCGGTGAGGTGCATGGGAAATCAGGGAAAAATCCAAGGGCATACAAAATGAAAAATAAGAAATATATGTTGTCCGCTCATATTTTCAACTGAGGGGTACCTCAAAGGAGATCCAATGGAGGCAATGCGCCATGCACCTTTCAGTTGCAGCATAAATGTTCTGAAAGTAAACCTTTCCAAGTTTTGAAGATCCCAGATTCATGCTGTGAGGCCTTTCCATCCTAAATGTTGATACATTTGTTGACCGTTATTGAGCAGACTCCCCACCCCCATAAGAGGCTCAGTGATGGGTTGGGTGGAGATCCTGTATTTTCGGACATCGGGAGGAGTGGGGAAATTTTCCATTGTGGTTCACTTCTCCTAGTGACAGCACAATTCCTGTTTGGCAAACTGAGGTCAGTCGAGCCTTGACTCATCATGACTGCCTGCCATTTGGGACCAAAGACAGGAGTAAGAGGGATGGGGTGGGTTGGGTGTCCAAAATCTCAGAAAATAATTACCAGAAATTACCTCACCAGCAGTCTCATAGGAAGGATACAGACATAAATGTCCAGCAGACTTAATGTTCTAATTATCTGACTTGAATTCATTCACATCATCCTTAACTCTATTTGGACTGCACAGGGGGGGTTGGAGGCATCAGTAGCACCTTCACTATCACTTGGTAAGACACATGGAGGGATTATGCTGATGATGGTGATGGTGGTATCCCCTCTGAATTTGAGGCTGAACTTCCAAATGACATTGGGGTCTGTTCTCAACAGCGGGCCAGGTATGCACTAAAGGCACGTACCAGATCTGCGTTGGCCCACACCAATGAAACAGACAAGCACCACACCTCATTCATAAATGCTGGCCGCCCTGCCAATGTCACACCCAAGAGATGCTTAGGATTGTGGTGGGGACAGATGTGGAGGGCACAGGCTGGTGCCTAACTGTATGCCCATCCTGATGGCAGACTGGTTCCCCTGCCCCTTGCAGAGCAGAAGATTGTGGGTACCATTTTCCCTTGCACTGATGGGCGCCCATGCACTATAGGCAGGTGCCAGCCAGTGGCCCACAGCCCTTGCAGCATAACAGGAGGGCCAGGGGCTGCAGTATGGGGGCAGCTGCTTCCTCTGCTGGCTGCCAGATGGAGAGGGTGCACAGTGGCTACAGCAGGAGGCCTGCCTGTGGGTGTCGCATGAGCACCCTTCATCTGCACGCCATGCCTTTGTACATGGTGAGGAGTCTGGCTCTGCCCTTGGTCACCCTCCACAGGCAAGCATATAGTGCTAACCACAGCATGCGGCGAGGATGCATAAGAAGCGAACACCCTTTTGTGCATTCTTCCAGGGTCTGATTGGACACCCCTTGAATGGCTTTTCAGTGTGGTGATGCCTATGTGCTAAGCACATGCAGCATGTAGGCATTGTGCATATGGTCTCTTGGGGCCTACACACAACAGCAGGCTGGGTACATGTTAAAGGTATGTACCCAGTTCGTAACAGCCTGCAGGACAAAACAGGTAAGCACCATGTGTCATGCAACGCACTCCCATAACACAGTTATTCTGGGAATTTTTTTAACCACATTTTCAATATAGGCTTTTTGGGACTTTCCCTCATGAACAGTGGCACTGTGATTTTGTTAATCTGTCCCGAAAGTTGATTTCACACAGCAACCGTGCCATTGTGTGCCACAGGGGCGAAAACACATTTCAGGTAGGATGTGAAAAATGACAGCTGTACTGTTCATAAGGAGGTGTGACAAAACAGAAAAGTTGAAAATCTGGAGTGAAAATATTAAAAATTGCCAAAGTTACAAGCCTGCATGGAAACTACGCAATGCACGCTCATAATGCAGTAATTTTTTGGAATTTTTCACTAATCTGTACCTTGGGACCCCACCTATGAACAGTGGCACTGACATTTCATTAATCAGTCCAGAAAGGTGATTCCCCGCAGTGACAGCAAAATCACCTTTTGGGACTGAGTAACAAGATGACAGTGCATGTGTTCATGAGGTGGGGTCCCAAGAACCCGATGTTGAAAATCTGGTACCAGAATTCCCAAACATGGCTGAGATATCCACCTAAGTTGAAACCCCCCATTGCCTGCTATTATAAAGCTTACCGCATTTTGTTCAGTTCACGGTCGGCTTTTGAAGAGTCCAGACATGTTCCCGCTCCACAGAAGATCGCAGCACTGGCCCTCCAGAGGTAAGTATGGGGTGAGTGTTGCAGGAGGTGGGGTGCACAGAGGTGGGTGCGGGTTGGGGCAGGGGGCCTGGCAGGACGACAAGGGACTTTTTTTTTTTACAGGTAAAAAAAAAGAAACCAAACTTCAGAGAGCTGTTTTCTTTATTTACAGGTAAAAAAAATATATTTTGCACACACTAGGGTGGGCTCCCAGTGTGCCATGAGTTTGGGAGGGACATGATGCCAATGGGTTTGGGTACCCCCGTCAGCAAAGAAAATGTGTGGGGGGGGGGACATGATGCCAACAGGGATTGGGCACCCCCATCAGCAAACAAATTGAATTGGGGGGTGACATGCCGACACGGGATTGGGCATCCCAAATGTTGGCTTTGTGGGACTTGTGCAGCGGGCAGCAGAAGCCGACATATTTATTAGAATGTTTCAACAGGAAAGGCACATAACAGAGCCTTGTCATCTGATGCTCCAGTGAGGAAACTGCACCTCACTTGAGCGGCACATTTCTTTCAACTCCCTGGCTCTCTTTGAAACTGCTGTCATTGCTAGCATGCTCGCTAACTGGTGACTGAGGGACGCACCCACTAAAGCGTTCCCTGCATTAGCCAACACTGACACACCTCTGAATGTGCTACTACCACAAAATATCCCTCCCCTGGTTCCCCTTTTGACTGGGAGCTCCTGCCACTCTTGAGGATCAACCTTTTATTAAATCTGTTGCAACAGTTCTTCTATTTCTTAGCCTAATCTATCCTTTACAATTTCTAGTCCATAAGTTTGGCCACCTATGGGCATCCCCTTCCCTTTCTGGACTATGCTACAGCGTCCTCTTATTTTCCTTTTCCTTCTCCCTCTTGGGTCCTCATACAGGGATTTTATTGTGGTGACCTTCAAATGTATGTAAAACAGGTTGTGTTTATCATTGTTGGATTTAGTATGTAATAGCACTATGTCCCACAGCTACTTTTAAGCCCATTTTGGGTGTTGTCTTTCAGCCCAGTGCGGCGTGTCCTTTGTGGCCCCCAAACTGTGCATTTCTTTCCCAGTCCCTTCATACCAAGCCCCTTGGGGCACTTACACTCGGTTTTATGTGATAAAGGTGAGTCTGAAAGACCGCCTAGCACACAGAGTGAGCAAACTTGAGCCCATAGTCAAAAGGGTGACAGATATTGTACCAACCGTTGCAAATAGCAACGGTCACTACAGTACTTAACTAACCACACATAAATATTTTTTTATGTGGGGGGTTGTGCTCCCCGCACCTCCCCTTGTGGCGGGCAAGTCCCCCGCACCCCCCAAACTTAAATAACCAACTACGAGGGGGGTGCGGACTACGGGGCAAGTTACTGGATTTCTGAAAAAAAAAAATGTTTCTGCCTGTAACCGGACCCAAACCCAGGTCTGCTTGCATCACAAGTGGTGGTGTAAGCACTACGCTATGCAAGCAGCTCGGCAGGAACTGACCACAAAGGATGCTATATCCTGTAGTAGTGAGTACAGCTCCTTGCTGTACTTGCTACACAGGATATAATAGTGAGGTATTGCACCACTCGTTCTCTTGTAGAGCACTATTATTGAGTTGCTCAAAAGTGCAGCGCTCAATAATCATGGATGCTGCCCTTATGCTCAGCTGCCATGCAGCCTAGCTCATGGTTCCTGCTGCCTCCTGCTGGCTGCCCTCCCTCCAGACCCTGTTAAGCCACTCGGGGGCTCTTCACATAGCCACTATGTAGCTGATCAGTAGAGGGAGGCACATCTGCCTTAGCCTTCTCCACCTCCCAAAAATCTCCATCCTTTTTCTCACCCACATGGAGCAGGCCACAGCCTGAACTCCATGCAGGCTGGGAGTTGAAAGAGCCTGCTGTCACTGTTGCTCTAGTGCAGTAGCACTAAACTGATGGTTGCATAGCCACAGCATTTCTGATTGGCAGTTTTCTGACCAGACTGAATGCCTGCTGCATACAACTGGGGCCCACGAACCCCCCCCCCCCTTCAGCCACTATATGCCAGGGAAGGTTAAATATAATTGAAAAAACACAGTTTGCCAACTGGCCACAAGGGAGTTAGCCCACTACAACACCAGAGCTAAACCTTTAAACCACTGGCCTCCTGGGACAACTCAAGACCCCTGAATCACCAGTCTCCCTTTTTTTAAATTATTTATTTTATTTGGCTTTTGCTGACTAGGAAAGCACACTAGACACATATATGCGTATTTTCTGTTACGACCGGAGAGGTGGCAAGGGAATAATAGAATGCAAGGCTTAACAAGGTCATAACAAGCATTTGTCAATTCCGAATGTTCGTCATGTGACGGGTTCATGACTTCATTGTTTTTTAATATTTTTACACCACATTTTCGATATAGCCATCTTATTATGCCACCTCATGAAGAAAGGAAGAGTACAATGTCAGATCCTATCTGAAAGGTAATTACACGCAGTGGCTGTGAAATCATCTTTCGGGATGCAAAAAAACATTTTGCCCAGTATCTGGAAAATGGAAGCTGTCACATTCATGAGGTGCAGTGAAGAAATGGCCATGAAGAAAATTTGGGGTCAAAATATTGAAAAGCACCAAAGGTACAAGCCTGCGTTTGCTAATTTAAGTGCATGCTTGTAACTTTGTTGTTTGTTAATATTTTCACACTAAATGTTCAACGTAGCATTCTTATGACCCCACCTCATGAAGAGTGTCACTGTCAATTTGTTCACTTCTCCCGAAAGGTGATTTCGCACAGCGACCGCGCAATTCTGCGCTACAAGTGCAAAAACATGTTTCAGGCAGGATATGAAAAATGGCAGCTATACTGTTCATAAGGAGGTGTGAAATAATGGCAATGTTGAAAATCTGGAGTGAAAATATTAAAAACCGGCAAAGTTAGGAGCATGCGTAGAAACTGCACAACGCACGCTTGTAATGCAGCCATTTTTTAGAATTTTTTCACCAAATTTGCAACATAGTCTTGCTGGGACCACACCTCATGAACAGTGGCACTGTTGTTTCATTAACCAGTCCCGAAAGGTGATTCTGTGCAGTGACCGCGAAAACACCTTTCGGGACTGAGTAATGAAATGACAGTGCCAGTGGTCAGGAGGCGGGGTCCCAAGAACCCCATGTTGAAGATTTGGGGCCAAAATTCCTAAAAATGGCTGCAATATCAAGCTAAGTTGAACCTCCCCATTGATTCCTATTATTCGGCTTATCTTTAAATCTTCACTTTGCCAGACGACTTTGAAGAGTGCAAACGTTTAGGTCCACAGAAGATCGCTGCTCCTGACCTCTGGAGGTAAGTATGGGTAAAGGGGGTGCGAGGAGGTGGGTGCGCAGTGGGAGGATCAGTATGGGGAGACAACAGTGGACCATTTCCTTTTTTTGCAGGTTTAAAACAAGAAAGACATTGGGGACGGTTTCTTTTTTTTTTTTTTTTACCAGGAACAATGTTTTGTACACTTCCAGACACTGGGAGTGGGCTTCCCAGTGTCCGGGGGGACAGGAAACGGAGGCTGCAGGGAGAACAGCAGTTGTGGGAGGCAGCGGGAGGGAATGATTTGCTGGGACGGGGGAGACAACGAGGGACCGTTTCCTTTTTTGCAGGTTTAGAAAAAGACAGACATCGGGGACGGGTTTCTTTTTTTACTAGGAACAATGCTGCGGGGGCTCAAACAGGAAGGGAGGGAGCAGGGAGGACATCAGCAGTGGGAGGGAGTGCGAGGGAGTGATTTGCTGGTGGGGAGCTCGAACAGGAACATAGGGAGCAGGGAGGACATCAGCAGTGGGAGGGAGTGATTTGCTGGCGGGGGGGCTCGAACAGGAATAGAGGGAGCAGGAGGGATGGATTTGCTTGTGAAGACAAGCACAGTGCATTCACATGTCAGCTCGAGCAGGCTCTTACTAAGCAAGCTCATTCCAGACAGCAACTGCCATCATCATTGTAAGCACAACGGCAGTGTGAACACGCAACCAGGAAATAACTGTAATTCCTTGCAGGGCTGCTTTCACATTAAAAGGCTGTGCTGTGCCACTATTGCTTAGGCTCTGTCCTTTGAAAACTTTGCCAGCTATGCCCCAAAACCAGAAAGTGAGTCATCGGCAGCCTGCCTTCTGATTCACCTGCCACAGGCCTGCCCCTTGAACAGAGCTCTCCAGTGGATGCACCCCCCTCACACCCCTCTATAGCAACTCTCAAATCAACAAATTTGTCTGTGCTTGGGCACATGACAGACTTAAAAATGGATATACATAGGGACCACTAGCCCAAAATCATCCCCTCTAGTCCATTAGGACTACTATGTAAATCTGCTGGCCACCAGCAGGCCACCTTGGGGGCGCAATGGGAGTTTTGCTGAGCCTCCAATATCACATTATTCTCTTTTCTTAGTTGTGTTTATTTTTCTTTTCTATCTCTAGCTCTGTTTTCCTTACTGTGAACTTAAGTGTAGCTTTTCCTTTAAAACACCCCTTCCTTTACTCCTATGCTATACCGTACCCTTTTTCTATCTCTCTGCTGTCTGTCTCTACTCTCACTACTATAAGTTCCCCATACTAGTCTATTTTTCCCATTATTTCTACAGGTCTGGCCACACTGTATACCAATCAGAAAAGTATCTTTTGTTTAATTCTAACCCCGTAATCTCTCCTTTAGGACCTCTGACCCTTTGCGTCCTTCAAGCCTCTCTCTTTTTTCCCTGAGAATAATGAACCCCCCTTTGTACAAAACAAGCCACACTGACTGAGGTTAGTGACATCATGGGTATGAGGGCAAAGCCTGAGTGCCCTCATGATGCCACTAACCACTACCAGTGCATTCTGCAAGGAGACAGGTTCAGTGAACAGGCTGTTTCTAAAACATACACATGACAGGCAAACCCTGTTTTTTTTTGTTTGTTTACAGGGTGCTGTTTTGAAACATGTGCATGTGAAGGGGTTTGCCTGTTATAATCAACTTACGCTCCAAGCCCTGTGTCTGGTTTGCTGGCGCGAGAGTGTGATTTGCGCAGCTGTTCAGAAAAATAATTTGTGTTCTAAATGGTGAATTATTTCTCTGAACGTTCTGAAAGGAGGACTACTGGGTTTAGAAAGCACCACAGAAACTGGCTTTGTACTCATATTCAGGATAGCCCAATTCCCCTCCCCCCCCAACTAAGAGCATGGCCACCTGCTCTCTATCAGTCAGCTGCTCAATACAACATGAAAGCACCAGCGAGTGAGAGGTGAGGCTGAGGTGAGGAGAGTCAGAGTGGTGAGGGTCATTGATAATGCTAGGAAAGATAGACTTTTGCATAGCTTCTTGAATGACATATACCACTCTGCCAACTCCCTCCCGATCATGCACACTGTCACATTCTGTCATTCAACTTGCGGAGTGACAGAGCTGGTAGCCGACTGTGCTGTGGTTAGGGAAGGGACCACGCTATCTTGGATATCTTGCTACATGTCATCCCAATATCATGGCTATAGGGTCGGGGGGGGGCTAACAGCTAAATAATGACTATTTGGCTGAGGGGGGGTCTGGCTGAGGAGGAGGGCTTTTAAAAATGCCTGGAGTTTGCATTTATTTTTTTAATCCATGTGGAAGAACAGGGAAGGGGGAGAAGGTGATAAATAGCAGGAGTGTGGAGGGTGTTGCCCATTGACTAGCCTTTGCCACCTGGTCTCATTGTTTTAAATTCCTGAGTACCATTAATAGAGAGAAATACTTGGAATCCCATTTGCAATTTTGTAGTATTAGAAATTATTGTTCAGGATGTGCACACCCATAGCAGCTGGTGCTTTGCTATATACACATTTCATCTTTACCCAAATTTATAAAAAAACTTTCTGTTTTTTAGTGCTGATAAGATGTCTTCCCCTATCCTCCCACCAATACTGGATGTCTACAGTCTACCTGTCCTCTACAGACCAGGTAAGGAATCTATTATTGATTTATATGGGCATGGGTCATAATACCAGATGACATTATGCCGTATGTATATGTTGCATTGCCAAAACAGTGCAATATATGCCATGCAGTATAAGTCTTCCGAACCCCCCCAACTAATATAAACTAACTCCGGGGTGGGGGTGTTAACACAAATATCACACAAAGTGTGAAAAAAAAGAAAATTTCCTTGCGTCTGGGAATCAAACCCTGTCCCAAACGCATTGCTTCATTTTCTTGCAACCAGTGGCGCACTGCATCAAGCCACAGCAGCTGCTCAGTGGAACTTTGTCCCAGCAGAGGTCTTATCCTGTCTGTGACAGTGAGCGAGTGCAGTACTGCACACAGACCCATTCGTGGTATTGCACCCTCTCACTCAGTTGTGCTGTGCTGTTACAGTTACAGGGTTTTGTCGTACGCTATTAAGCGTATGACATATTGAGCCAGTAGGATTTATATGATCCTGTTATAATTGAGCATCTGCATGTTACCCGGGCGGTGGGGAATAAAACTGAAGTAAATATTCTGACGCAAAAACACTGCTCCAAATACTACAAATGTGCATTTCAGTCACTTAGTAAGAAAATGTCATATTTTAAGCCAAAAAAACTGGAATGTATACATTATGCAAAAATATACATCTGACACTATTTGAGGTTGGAACTTACTGCTGTGGCAGAATAATAAAATCGGTTCATGAAATAAAACTGTTTGTGACTATTTCTTTCATTGAAACAAAGAACTGATTTTGTAACTGCAATAACGCATTCAGGCGATGGTATACTGGGCATTAATGCACTTCCCAGGTGGTTAAAGGTCTGTCCGGTTGGCATGCTCATTTTTTAACTCAGTGTCCTCAAATTAAATTTAGACACGTGCACAACACAAGCTTGCAAATGTGCACGTAGCTCCAGCCATAATTAGGATGCACTGAAACAGCACTGTGACGCTGTTGTTAGGAGTGCTACCGAGCATCAAACCGCACTGTACACTGAAGTGCATAGAGGTGTTGATTCAGTCTGCTAATTACCATAATTCGTACACACTAAAAAAGCAATGCAACACTGCTACAGGCAGTGTTACTGATCCAAGAACAACACTGCTCACTGCAGTGCATTTCCTAATGTGATTATAGTGCTAATTAATATAATTCATCCACACTGTACCATCACTGCATGTACACCAGCAAAACCCTAAAGGTTCACTGATTAACCACTCATGGAGAACAGACTGAAATGAAGTGTGCTGGAAGTGTACACTGCTACAGTAACCCTGAAATATCACTATGTAGTGACTTTTTGGACACTTCACTTCCCGAGTTCCAAATTTTGGGGAGACAGTGGATGAACGCTGATTGCCCTGCAAGCGCAGTACAGCGGGGGATCGCTAAAGTGCGGGACTCAGTGGATCTAAGGCAGCAGGTAGGAGTGGGGGAAGTAGAGAGAGCAGAGGACAAATAGGAGGGTAGGGAGCCAAACCAGTATTTAGAGATAAGTTCAGCACAATGGGAGAGACGACGGTTAGTGAGGGAAGGGAAAGAAAGAGAGTGGTAGAGATCACAGTGGTGAGTTGTTATAGAAGAATCCAGGGCAAAGCGGCAGAAGGAGTTGAAAAGGGGGTCAAATCTGGATAAGGTGGAATTGGGGCAGCACTGTAGACTACATCGCAATAGTCAAAGATAGGGAGGATCATCTTCTGAACAATCGCATGCCTGGCTATAAGAGGGGTGCTATTATGGTTCCTGTATAGGGTGCCTAGCTTGGGGTGCAGTTTTTTCAGAATAGCATTGATATGCCCAGAGAAATTTAGGTGCGGATCCAGCCAAACACCAAGGTATCTGAAGGAGGAGGTGTCCTCGAGTTTAGCCCCATCCAGGGTGTGGAAGGTCGGGGGAATAGGTAGCCTAGCAAGTCTCTGCCTAGTGTCGAAGGTCATGGAGGCTGTTTTCTTGGCAGTTAGAAAGAGTTGATGGGAGATAAGCCAGTGCTGGAGCTTAGTGAAGTCGAGTTGAAGGCTGGTTTCCACATCATGTTGGGATTGGCCAGATGTGAACAGGACTGTATCGTCAGCGTACATGTGTCTGGAGGTGGTGGAACAGACTGACAGTAAGTCATTTAAAAATATGGAGACGAGTAGGGGACCTAGCACTGAGCCCTGGGGAAGTACAGTGTGGATTTGGAGAGGAGGGGAGCTGGACTCGGCAGTTCTAACCAATTGTGTCCCACCTGTGAGGTAGGCCCAGAACCAATTAGTTGCAGCTGGAGAGAGTCCGGCAGTAGTTAAGCACTGGAGAAGGCGGGAGTGGGAAACCGTGTTGAAGGCTTTGGCTAAGTCGACAAAGATGGCAGAGGTAATCAAGCTTTGATCCATTCCAGTTAGGACTGAGTCTGTGAGCCTGAGCAAGGAGGTGGTAGTAGTGCAGTGGTTTAAGGCTCTGAGCTGCAAATCTGGTGACATCCAGCAGACCAGACCTGGGTTTGAATCCCACAGCTTCCACTTGCATACTGTGTGACCCTAAGCAAGTCACTTAACTTCCCTGTGCTCCTAGGTCACACCTGTAAAAAAAACTTTCAGCTTAGTGTGTTACTCCTGGTTAAACAACTAAAATAAGAATGTTTTTTCCTACATCCAAATTGGAACGGGGTAAAGAAATTAGAGTCAGAGAGAAAGGATGAGACTTAGGTGTGGACAAGATGTTCCTGGAGTTTGGCGAGGGTGGGGAGCAGGAAAATATGGCGGTAATTACCCAGGGAAGTACTGTCACCCCCTTTTGGGACGGGGATGATGACAGCATGCTGCATGCTTCATGCTTCCATGGCGAAGGAGAGGTTCAGGATTACTGAGAGAGGGAGAGCGATGGCTGAGGCCGAAAGGTAGAGAAGCTTGGGATCAAGCTCGTCAGGAGCACTGCCTTTTGATGAGTTGAGGGACAGAAGGGCAGTGAGGGTGTTTCAGGCAAAATCTCAGAGAACAAGAAATGGCAGTGGTCTGGACTAGGACTGCAGGTAGTGCCACTTGAGGGGGATACCATATGTGGGCAGGTCAGAATGGAGGCTAGCAAGGCCAGATGCGTAGCCAGGTGCAGGACCTGTGGACCAGGTGGCATCATCCTGCCAAACAGGGAGTATTTCCATGTGCTTCCCTGATTCCCCTGAGATGCCAGCATCAAGGCACACCAAGCATGTCCCCACGCAAGCATGTGGTGCCTGCCGACATCCCCTCCTCACTAGCCACTCTAGCTGTACTGACACCTGTGGTCTCCCAGCTGACAGTGAAGAAGCAGAGCTGGCTGTCCTCCCAACCTCCCAAAGAAGGATAGTGTCCATGGGGACACTCGATCCATCTCCCCCTGGCCAACCCCCTGCAGCCCAAGCTTGTTTTTGAACTTGGGCTGCCGGCATGGGAGAGGTAAGATGCTAAGCACCTCAGCCCTCTGTGCCACTGGGCCGATTACTCCATTTCTTAATGGGTGGTTGGGATCAGAGGTTCAGATCTTCAGGGGGGGGTACAACAAGTGTGCCCCTGAGTCCCATTCTGCTACTATTGAAACAAAACTCCTCAGCACATTTTCTTATTTCTGTGGAGTAGCCGACTAAACCCCATAAAAAGGGATATAGTGCACTTACTAATAGTACAAAGGGGGGGTGAGCATGCATCATCCGTGGTGTTTTATAGCATGTTCATGAGTTTTAATTGTGGTAAATTCCTATGATGGGACTCCAGGATGTGGGTACCACTAATGGCAGCATGCATAGACCTGTTTCTCCCTGGGTGGCAACAGCACAGAATCTGGTTTCGTGCTAAGTCCTCAAGATAATATTCCCCATCGTTTGTTAAGGAGCTAGTGTACTGCCTAAAACTAATATTGGCCACCTACTTGCCCTGAGGGTAAAGCATCAGGAATCTGCCAGGTTAGTGAAAGCCATTCAGTCTACGGTAGATAGCACCCTTAAGGTCACTCCTAGGGAGATTGTGTCAAAATTCGAACAGTATTATAAGACCCTGTACAGTGTGAGACCCTCCCCCTCTACACGCCAAGAGACTGAGGTCTACTTGGACTCGATTCCTCTGCCCTCCCTGAGTGAAGTGGATCAGGCCTCATTATTAGCCCCTATATCAGAGGCAGAGATGAGGGATGTGGTCCATGAACTCTCCTCATTCAAGGCCCCAGGCCCAGATGACTTCTCCTCCAATTTCTATAAAAATTTCCTTAATCAGCTTGTCCACGGTTACACAGATTCTTCACTTTCATCCTATTCAAGGACCCCTCAGACCCCAGGTTACTGGAGGCATTAGTAGTGTTCCTCCACAAGGCAGGTAAACCAGAGGATAACGTCTCCAGTTATAGACCCATCTCCTTGATCAATAACGATATCAAAATTCTTGCCAAACTGCTAGCCAATAGGTTGCGCAGGGTGCTTCTGGCTTTGATAGGTCCAGAACAAGTAGGGTTCATGGCTGGAAGGTCTTCCCAAGACCACCTATGCAAACTTGCACATATTTTCTCCGCATCCAGGGAGTCCATCCACCCTGCAGTGCTGGTCTCTCTGGATGCGGAGAAAGCCTTTGATTGGGTAGACTTTGACTTCATGTTTGCAGTTTTAAGGAAATTCGGCTTCCCCTCCCCAGTACATTCGTTGGATCCAAACAATGTACACTGATCCATGCGCAAGAATATATCGTAATGGAGTAATTTTTCTAGTTTTCCCTTGCAGTCAGGGACACGGCAGGGTTGTCCCCTCTCACCCCTTTTAATCTATATCCTGAGCCACTTCTATGGAAGTTCAGGAATAATCCTAGTATTCACGGGGTCAGTGTTGGGTCCCTCGAACTAAAAGTCTCGGCCTATGCGGACGACATTTTACTACATCTTACCCAGCCTGCCCTTTCTATCCAGTCTGCCCTAAGAACCATCTCTGAGTACAGTAAGGTCTCTAATTATAGCATTAATCCAGACAAGATGCAGATCTTCCCCTTAAATAATAGAACCAAGAATGTAGTTAATCAAGCAGGTCTGCTTTGGTCCCAGATTAGTCGTAAGTACTTGGGTATCATACTGGCTACAAGCGATACTAAGTTGAAACAGCTCAATCTAGACTCTCTTCAACATGTAATACAACAAGATCTGGCCCGCTGGAAGGACATGCCTCTCTCTCTTTGGGGCAGAATTAGCTTGATCAAAATGAATGTGCTACCCCAGATTTTTTATCCCCTGACCATGCTAAATTTGTGGTTACCCCTTAACTGGTTTAGGAAATTGCATGGAATGGTGCAAACTACCTCCAGCGCAGTAAACCCCCGAGGCGTGCACATTACAAATTAGCTGCTCCAAAAGAAAAAGGGGGTCTAAGGCTCCCACATTTTGGCCTGTACCATTCGGCAAGTCATTTAAGTAAATACTTAAGATGGCTGGGTTCAGAGAAGGAATCTCACACACTCCCTTATGTACCAGCATGTCTTTCTATTGAAAAAGAGTCAATAGATTCAGGAGGCATCAGCTAGACAGGCTATGTTTCATATTCGAGTGAGGGATTTACCTAAAGCTTGGTTAGGAACTCCAATTGCCACCTCAGTCAGGGTGCACCTCCAGATATGTACCTCTCTCAAATACAGTCCACTCAGGGACCTAGAACAACCAGTTTGTCAGAATCCTAACTTTCTTATAGGAGGCCTCCCCTTGTCTGCAAACTGGCTCCCCTCCTCATAAGGTGTTTGTCCCAAAGACCTTGGTTCAGGAGAGTCCTACCTCTCGGTGAAGAACTTGATGCAAAAATTCCCCTCAGGCTCATTTTTTTTTTTAAACTTTTTCAAGTGCATCATTTGCTGGTTGCCAAAACCATGTCTCTAGGGGATGACAGGCAGAAGTTCATGCTCTTTCAGCCATTGGTTGTCCTATCCCAGCAACCACACTCTGTCTCCCACATATACATCGCATTATATGCACTGGTCTTCCCGTTAGTGGACGGGGCGGTGGCCCATTGGGTGGACAGATTTCCTCACAAGGTCATTAACTAGTAGAAGGTTTGGAAATCTTGCCACTTGCATATAACGCAAGATCAGTTGCTTGTGATGCAGTTCTCGATTCTCCAGAACATGTATCTGACTCTGGTCAAATTATACAAGATGGGCAAACTCCCTTCCCCTATCTGTGGGAGATGTAACCAGGCCGAGGGCAACATATTTCACATTTTTTGGGAATGCCCACCCATTGCACTTTTGTGAGAAACTATCAAGAATAAAGCAGATCCCCTCTTGGGCCTTGAAGACTCATTTACGCCAGAGATATGCATATTGGGGGACTTTACCAGAGTGGGAGCTTCTCAACGTTCTCTCTCTCAAGGCCGTTATCCTCCAGCATTGGAAGAATTTTAATGCTCCCTCCTACACCGAATGGCTTCAGGAGTTACTGTCAAATTTGAGAGTAGAAAAAATGGTTGCTCGTCTCCACAATCGGGTTTCAGTTTATAAGGCCAGGTGTGAATCAATGCACACTTTACATAGCTTATAAGTGGATTTTCAATGTAAAGGCATTGTTTTCTTCTTTGGGTGGATAAGGTAATGAAGATGTCATATGGGGGGAGGTAGGGAGGGGGTTAATGTTTATTGTCATGATGAATTTGTGTTGTCCTTATGGTCGGATTGTATTGTTATTTTGTGTCCTATTTTGGAAAATTCAATAAAGCATATTTTTTTTATTATGTCACAATTTTTTCACACCCTGCCAGTCGGCCCCCATCCAACCAACCCACCCAGCCCTGTCCCCCAGAATTACCTGCTCTTACCTGCCCAGCCCGGGAGCAGCACCTCTGGGGGGATCGGTCTTCACCCTGCCAACCGGCATTTTTCCTCTGATTTCTTTCTCCTGGAGGCCCCAGGAGTCAGCGCACATGCACGTGGAGGTGTGCATGTGCTGAACAGCCCCGGTCATGGCCTTTCTCCCACCCCCTAGCCTACTGCCTAGGCCCCCTCTGGCCCGAGCTTCCTCTAGCCTCCACTGGGGGTCGCCCATCAGCCAAGGGACACCGCACTTCCTCCCCGGAGAGGAGACCTTGCCTGTCGGCTGATCAGTCCAGCTCCGCCCTCCCCCTCATGCTGACCTCTGACTCCCCGGGATCATTCCTGAACCCGGGTCGCCGGCATGGGTCGAGGTAAGGCGCCAGCACCTCAGCCCTCTACACCACCAGGCCGGCTCAATTAAACTCATTAACTAAAAAAAGTGAGGGTCCGGGATAGTAGGTGCTGAGATGGGGGTTAGGTTGGAGACGTGGGAGGCAGAAGTCATCACTGGACTGTTTTCTTTTCAGGTGTATCCAGGAAGTGGGGCACCAGGGAAAGTGAGTGGGGAAGTGGGCTTTCTGAATGCACAGGCTGGGAATGTTTGAGGAAATGGGACACGGGGTGGGGACAATTGGGAAGTAGGCAGGCTGAATGTAGAGGGTGGGATTTTATTTTCAAGGAAACAGAGCACCTGGGAAAGTGATTGGAAGATGAACAGGCTCAATGCAGAGATGGGATTGTTTGAGTGAAAAAGGGGCACTGTGAGAAGCGAGTGGGCTGAATGTAGAGGGTAGGACTTTTTTTCTTATTTACTTTGCTTTTTCTGCCCCTTCCCAATTGGCCCCCACTGGTCTGCCCACTCAGTTCTGTCACCTGCCATGCCTAGGACTTTCCTGCGCCTCACATGTTCTCCCATGGATAACCCCCTCCCATGGGAAGGGCTGCCAGGGGCCAGGCTTTGTAAACTCCCAGCAGAGCTGAAGCTTCGGTGAGTGAGGCAGAGAGCCCAGATGGCAGTGCGGAGCCTCCGACAAGCAGTGGATGGCATCCTGCAGCAGTTGAGTGATTTTTCTTGTTTTTTTTTCTGTCTGTCCAGTGTTCAGAGTTTATACCTCCATCTTTGATGTGTTCAAGATGTTGAGGGCCAGTGTCCCACATCTTCCATCATACGGACTGCAATTCAGCGACAAAAGGCTGAGCTGCATGGACCTATTTGTGTCAGATCCCCAGAAATCTACTCCTGCTGGCTAACTGATTGTGCATTTGAGCACCCTCACACGCCTTGGCTTGGGGAAAGGCACTGATTGGTGGCCGTGGATGATAGCTGAAATGCAGATACCCTGCTGGTACAAACAGTACTGTAGGACCCTATTACAACAGTCTTATACATTCACGTAAGCCTGCAACTCACATAATTATCTGCGTACTGGCAAGTAGCGTAATTATTGTTTTAAGCATTGTGTGGGCTGGCCTGCTGGCGGAGCCGTAGAGCTTCTGCTTGTGACACCAATGTCCTAGGTTCGAGAGCGAGCCCAGGGAGTCAGAGGGACAGCTGGGGTGGGGGGAATCGAGCATCTCCAAGACTGTTCTCCACCTCCAGGAGAGGGTGGGGAAGCATCCAGCGCCTGACCGAACCCCAGTGGAAATCAGGGGTTTAATAGCCAGTGCTCAAGTGCTTCAAGAGGCATGCCAGGTGTCCGGCACTTTGTGCACCACGTCATTGCATGCCACATCTCCCTAAGGGTCAGCATTCAGAAAAAAATCACCGGCCGAGCAAGAGGATGTCCACCATCTGCCAGACCCACACAGCTAACCAAGGCACACCCCAGATCAGGAACCAGTCTCCATTTGGGGAGAACCCCTCCTTGATGGCCCTGCCGGGGGGGGGGTAAGTCAAAGTGCACTCCAGAGGGTAGGCAAGTCCTAGGGGATGGGGTCTGGGTGGCATGGCAAAGTGAAGGTGGCCAACTGGTGGCAAAAAAAAAACATTGTGTGGCCAGTGAAGTCCCGTGCCAGTCTTTAAAACACTACCATTATTTTCCTGACAGGCACCTCTCATACCTCTTTAGAAGAAGGGTACCAGAGAGCAGCCACATGCAAAGATACAGGTTTTTCACATTTTGTTTCCCTGAGGTGCCTGACTGCCATTATCGATGCCGCCTCAACTCTCCCAGCTGCAGATTTGCATCCTTCCCCCCTCCCAATACACCTCTCCCAAACTGAACAATCCCAGAAGAGTAAAAAAAAAAAATAGAATGTGCTATTTCCTGTGCTGAACTGGAAACTGGAAATCTTCAACCAGCTGGGAGGGATGGAAACCTGGACGCAGGGAAGGATTCATTATGGCACTCAAGTGCATTCAAATAACTAATAAGCTCCTTTTTTACCCAACCTGGAGAACTTACTTTCACTTGTGCTGTCCCATGCAGTGGCTCCAAGCCCCGGAGCACAGGGACTCCCTGCACCAGAAGGCTTTTCATGTGTTTGTGTCTTCTGTTAGCACCCTGTGCAGACTGTGTGAGAGGCCTTTCGGCACAGTGCATTTCTGCTGAAAATTGAACCAGCATAATATTTTGTGGTGATTTGCATATTCAGCCCATGATGCTTTGCACTGTAGGGGTATGTGTGATTTTGTATTTCTTTCATATATGCTGTCCAGCACAGCAGGGGCTCACAGTGTCTGCCACCTACCTTCTAGCACTCACAGAGATGCACAATGGTGCCTGACAAACAACGGCCATGCAACTGTACAGGGAACTCTCTCAACTGGTACTACAGGCAACTGTTTGCAACACTACACAGACTCCACAACTGGCACACAGCTGACTCATGCACGCAGAAGGCAATACTAATCTAAAGAAATAATTAATAAAAGCATATGCACAATGGCAATCACTGCTAACAAAACCAGACATTTAAATGTGTGTGTGTGTGTGTTGTGGGGAGATTGTATAACAGAGGCTGAAGATGTAAATTATTTTGTAATGGAAAACAGAAAATCTATTCAACATAGACCTGCCGTGGCACAAGTGCCTTAACTCCATCTTGTCCTCCCCTCCTGCCAAACGGAAGTGGAACTATATCCTGTTACTGTACTATATCCAAGTACTAACACATACCTACACTTATTTGCTGGAATGTACTCCCACTCATGCTGTGTAATCCTCTGTGCTGTTGTCACTCAGGAACCTGTCTTGTCTTGTTCAGCTGTGAAAATGAGTGCTAGCTTCCAGCACCTCACTGGGTAGGCTCTTTTCTGTGTCTCATAAAAATTTGCCTAATTTTATTGGGCAGGTCCTTTGTTATCATGTGCAAACTGTACACATTACCTCCTGCTTCACTGTCCCTGCAACTGACTCTGGAACCCTCTCCCATCTCTGCCTCATGTCACTCATTAGCATCAACAAACTAAAGTACTTCAGTACTAGGCCTTATCTGGGGAACAAGTTGAATGAACATATATACTTGCCTATAAGTTGACCCCTCCCCCCTTTACCTTACCAATTTTATCAAAATTACAGACATTATTTTGATGGCCAAACTGGATGGTAAAATCTGTTTTGTGACCAACATCAAGCACAGAATCGGTTTCTGTGGCCAGAACTAGGCACAAAAATCAGGCTACGCAGTTAAAAAAGTAGTTTACCATTGTAAACTCTGCAAACAGGTCAACCTTGCAGATGTCAAGTTCCCCTTCTTGGGGGTCTATTTTAACACAAAAATAGACTTACATGCAAGTATATACAGTTGACTTTGCTAACCAAGTGAGAATCTGGGTGAAACAGATACAAATTAGTGGGAAGTCACTCACAACATTCTACATTAGTCTGTACCCTGGGCATGATTCTACCTATAAATGGTCTGTTGAGAAACTTGGCATGTTTCTGCTTGCTGATAAGATGGGACCAAACAAGGGGAAGATACAGGTACAGACAGGATTCCTTAATTTCTATACACAACTGCAGGATATACTGTACAGAAGGCTGAAACAAGGCTGAGTTGTTAGTACAGCAGACCACAGTGAGCCATCGACTGATTACTGAAACAGATAACAGCAATACATGTGCACAGTATGTTTTGGGTGAGTGTGGGTGGATGAACAACATTGCTGGCATCTGGGTGGTTGGATCTGGGGGGCCTGTTAGTAATTATGACATCTTTTAAGTTCTGACACACTTGTGGGGTTGGTGAGGGAATCAGCAAAGGGGAGTGGCCCATCTACTCTAGTTTCAGGTGATGTCAGTGGGAAGCATTTTAACTGTGGAGTGAGAAGGTCTGGAGCGCTGGGTGGTTACTGGACTTGGGGGGGCACCATTTCTTTTAAAAAGTAAAATAGTTCAAGTGGTGGCCTAGGTGATGGAAAGCAATAGCTAGCAGCCAGAATTTTAAAATCCAAAGAAAAGCACAGTGCCTCCAGACATGTGATCAGGTCACTGAGATAAGGCTGTGCTGATGGTGATAATTTGTTGTTAACTGATTGTTAATTAAGCATTACCTTGTTTTGCTAGTAGATAATTTAAATAGTTGTTTTTTTCTTGTTGCTGTAGTACATATTTTTTAATTGCTGTAGTATATACAGTAGCTTGCATTACCGTGGTATATAAATTTAATTTATGGGTACATGCTGTAATAACTGATACCTTTTTCAGTGGCGACAAGGGCCCTCGTATGTATTATGTAAGACTTTATACCATTCCTGCTGGGGTCCTGTCAGCAATCACATTCTCTGAATCACTGCACGTATTGACCACTTTCATAAGTCAGGGATAATACAGGATGTGAGTCTTCGATACACACCCTTTGGGTGCACTTGTAGGCATTAAGCATTTACGCTAAGTACCTTCAACTACCCAATAACATTTTATGTACAAACAACACCCTAAAGCGGGGTATCCTGCTTATAAAATGGGCAGACTCCTCCATTTCTTATTACACTTAAAAACTGAAGATAAGAAGGGTTGTGGAGTTTCTGGCTATGTAACCAAATTTTATAAAAAGTGCAGGCTGTGACCAACCATACTCCATTCACCACCCATTTGTTACTTTTACCATCCTCCATATCAGTAGAATTTTAAGATGCCATAATCCTGACAACTATTCTCCACCTATTATCTACCTTAAAAATCCAGGTATTAGAAAACGTATTTTCCTTCTGAAGGTGAGCCAAAACACAGTGGCTTTGTATTTGTTTTTCCCATTTTAAATAAGCAGTGGGCAGTGCCAGCTCTGCATGGTCTGCTTGTACTGCATGAATATAGCTACGCAAATGGTTACACTTACAAGCAAATCGTGCAGAACTACAGATGTCATTACAAATAAGACATCTGTGAATGTATGCCTTTATACTTTGGGTCAAATTCAAGGAGTTATTTTTTTCTACTAGTACTTTAAACCACTACAACCACTGAAATATCATAAAAAGGAGAGAGTTACAAAATGCAGCAAAACTTAATGAAAGCAGGATATGTGCTACAGAAACAATAATGAATGAAACAAGCTGACTGAAAATGGTTTTGTGTTGATATGAACTAGATACATGCAGGCTATGCATGAAACAGTAACGTGGCTATGCAAGCCCACAATAAGGACCGCTTACACCCTTCTTTATAATGAGTGGAGAGCAGAAAAGACTGTTATAGGTAAGCAATAATACCTGACAGGGTGGGCAGTATTGGGAAATACCGGACCATACAGGGGAGTATTATAGCCCCTGGAAGGTCCAGTATTTCCCAATACTGCCCACCCTGGAGGGTATTATTGCACTTAGAAAATGGATCATTTGCAACATTTTAAATATTTAAAAAAAAAAGGTTTGAAAAGATGTATTTTAAATGGGGAAAAAAAAAAGAATATTTTTTTCTTGTTAAGTAGTCCATGTACTGTGGTATTCTTGGCAGTAGAGGGCACCGCTATTTAATACAGTCTGTGTTGTAGGAGTGTATGGCTGTCCCGTTGTTTCCTGGGAGAACATGTAATTGTTGGTGACTTCAGCACCGATTGGCAATCCCAAGATGAGGCACCTGCCAAAGGCCAAATATCTGCACTCTGCCTCACACAGATAGTTATGCAAACCACTAGACAAAAGTAAAGGACAGGCACCAGTACCCTTTTAGACTGGCTCCTCTCATCCTGCCCGGATCATATCACTGATGTCTCTGTCCCACCGGACTTCCTCGGTGATCATTCAACAGTAATATGTACCTGGACGAATAAGTTCTCCAAACATCACCCCTCAGGTCTCCAGAAATCACACCCTAAGGTCCAGGTTATTGCCCACGTTCCAGCAGTACCTGAAACAAGCTGACTGGTCTCTGCTGGATAGCACAAAAGACGGGAAACAAGCCCTGGAATACTTCCTAGGGATCTTTAACACGGCCTGTGACATTTTCGCCCCAGTCCAGACTAAAAAGTGAGACGGGTTGCTAACCCATGGCTCTCAGGCCTCCTGTTTGAGCTCATGCATCTAAGTGACAATCAGTGCCACAAGGCCAGGGCTCCTCGGATGCTGGCTGACCTCTCCACCTACAGGACAGCCAGAAACAAATGCACTAAGCTCTTACGGGCAGCAAAAGCCTCCTACTATACAGTGCTCCTAAACAAAAGTTGGGGAACAGGAAGGGAGTTCTGGAATTCTATGAAATCACTCACTGGTAGAGCTTCAAGGGCCCCTCCTGACCTGATTATAACTGCATCTGGGATACTCCAGGAACCCCGTGACATCGCCGAAGTTTTTAATGCAGCATTCACTGACCTATCCACAGTACTACCGAGCACATACCTTACACCCCTTCAACCAGGTCACCCTCCTTGCCTGCATACTCCTCCACCTAATAATAATGGAATATCACCATTCTATTTCAAGCAAGCTACTAGGTCAGAGACTATTATATATGTGAAGCGGGTCCTTGGGAAGACTAGGATGGGGAGTGACCAAGTTGACATGAAGTTAGTGGCTCTCACCTTAAAGGGAAACGTCCACATACAGTCGGGCCCCACCTCCATGTGAAGCGGGGCCCGATTAGCAGATACAGTAGAAAAATTAAAAATAAATTTACTCACTTCTAAGTTATTTCAAATTGTATCTGGTTGATCCTGCCCCCTCCTTGCTCCGGCATTTTAGGAAGCAGAGCCCTCCCTGTCACACCCACAAGCACCCACGGTTGTCCCTGTGATGATGTTTCAGGCAGGGAGCAGCTGGGAGCATCTATATACTTAATATGTGGCTCCTTTGTAAAATAGCTCCGGTTTGGAGCCTGGACATTGATGGGCATGTCTGATACAAGTACTGGCTGACAAGTACCCTGCCAGTCGGTACTTGGTCTCAGTGTAGCCAGGACATTCATCGATTCTAAACCAGAGTTATTTGAAGATTTGGCAATATAGTAATCTGTAGTTCCAAATCTTCAAATAGCTCTGGTTTAGAATCGATGAGTGTCCTGGTTACACCGAGACCAAGTACCGACTGTCAGGGTACTTGTCAGCCAGTACTTGTATCAGACATGCCTATGAATGTCCAGGCTCCAAACCGGAGCTATTTTAAAAAAGAGCTACATATTAAGTATATAGATACCCCCGGCTGCTCCTTGCCTGAAATGTCATCACGGGGACAGCCGCGGGTGCTTGTGGGCGCGACGGGGAGGGTTCTGCTTCCTAAAATGCCAGGGCAAGAAGGAAGCAGGATTAACCAGATACAATTGAAAATAAATTAGAAGTGAGTAAGTTTAATTTTAACTTTTTCTACTGCATCTGCCAATCAGGCCCCACTTCACGTGGAGGTGGGGCCTGACTGTATGTGGACGTTTCCCTTTAAATGAGCTGGCTGATCCATTGATAAAAATGTTCAACGCCTCACTTAGGTCAGGGGTGTTTCCAGACAGATGGAAGACAGCAATTGTCTCCCCAGTTTTTAAAACTGGTGACAGGGCTAGCACCTCCAACTACGGGCCCATCTCCACTCTACCCTCACTGCCCTGGTTGAGTACACCTCCCTTCTCTATGATTCTTTGGATAGAGGGATGGCAGTGGGTCTATCTTCCTAGACCTCACTAAGGTATTTGACACCATCAACCACCAGTATCTCCTAAACTGCTTGCTGGCTGTTGGCCTGTCCAGACACTGTTGCCTGGGTAAACAGCTATCTCACTCACAGGACACAATGTGTTAATATCAGTGGTACCCACACCGAACCTAGACAGGAGAATATTAGAGTCCCACATGGGTCCATCTTAGGACTGCTCCTTTTCAGCCTCTTCATAAATTCACTTCCCTCCATCTGTCCGGCACACACTGTGCTCTATACCGATAATACTGTCATCTCTATCTCTGGTAAAGAACCATCAGCTATCACCGCAGAGCTGCAAGATAGCTTCCTTAAACTGGAATCATGGTTCTCCCAGAACAGACTTATACTCAACCGCAAGAAGTCCAAAAGCATGCTCTTTACTGAAGCCCAGAGCAAGAAGAGATTTGGCCCGCTGCCGATACAGAACTACAGGGGTGAGACCTTGGAACAAGTCTCGACCTTCAAGTATTTAGGAGTACACCTGAATGAAATGCTCAGCTTCAATACCCATATCGATCATGTTGTTAAAACTGCCAAAATAGAACTGGGTGTCCTCTACCAGGACAGACGCTCTATGCCTCCTGCTGCCCTGAAGCTTGCCACAAGCAGCTCAGTCCTAGCCGCCATCGACTACGGACTGATACTACCCTAACAAGGGTAAAAACAGTCCTTAATAAGGCTTGCTGATTGACCCTAGGGGCTGATCACCTGACCCATACATGCTCACTTTACAATGAAACAGGTTGGCTCCCATCTCACCTCAGGGTGCAGCACCAGACCTACTTGCTGGTAAAAAAAAAAATCACTAGTAGGGCTCATGCCTGAGTCTACCTGCAGCCTCTTCAAAGCTGTACAACCCACAGAAAGCACTAGGAGTGTGACCAAAGGGGGTCTCCAGGTGCCATTTAAGTGCACCAAGCTAGCTCAGAAATCTATGTCCTACCGAGGACCAAGGCGGTTCAATGAACTACCTATCACCTTCATTGAATGCACCAAACTCAGCTACTTTAAACAAGGGCTATGTTCTTACCTAACGCATACCATGAACTGCGATTGCTGTCCCTAGCATATGACCCGAGTATTGCCCGCTCTCCTCATGGCACCCACAGACCACAGCCTATAAACTACCCATTCCCCTCTCTCCTCCCTTCCCCCTTCCATCCTATCTCATTCCCCCCCTCGCCTCACCCCTATGCCCCCTCTCACATCCTGCCCACCCCCATTTCATCCTCTGCCTCACTATTATAGCCCTCCTTGACTGTACCGCCTCACCCTCCTACCTCCACATGGCTCTGCTCCTTTGGCCCTCCCATACCCTTTTTTCACTTTTCTCCCTCTTGCCATCGACTGACTACCCTATTTCTCTCATCTCACCCTATAGGGCTCCACATACTCCCACTCAATGCCTCCATTTTCCTTACCCCTCCCCCACCCCACCTAAACTATAACAAGCTCCCTGCTGAACCATTAAACAAAGCCTCCTTTGGCAGCTAAACCTGCTCCATTACTATCTAGAAACTTTTTTGCCTCTAGTTGTTTCATGTAACCACTTAAACACTGTGCCGCACCTTAGCATGCAGTTGTCATCTTCTCCTTAGCACTTATTGCTACGAAATTACTTGTGTACCGTATACCTACCTTTTTGTTTGCTTGCATGCATGTGCAAGAAACATAGTGCCATCATCCGAGTTTTCCAGAGGTGTGTCAGCCTCTTCCAATTCAGTCAGTGTGTTTGCAGGCGCAGTCGCAGTGCGCCAATCACTGCTCCAGCTGTCTATGACAGCTGAAAATGCAGTGGCATACAGCTGAAAGGGACAGCTCCACTTCAGTGAGCAGAACTCCCCCCCTCAACACACACACACGCATACTGCATGCTGATGCGCCTCCCCCATGCACATAAAGTATAGCCAACGGTGCCTCTAATGTACCATCGGCTCCATGCCACCCCAAAAAAAGCTCTGGTGCCATGCTGGAGCCCACCCTAGCATGGCATCACATCCGTGAGCACGACAGGGTGCCCAATCCCCGTCAGGCTCCAGCCCCCAAAACAGCATTACAGTTGCCACGCTGCACGTCCGTATGGCCGGCAGGGGTGCTGAACCCCGTCGGCTCCAGCCCCCAAAACAGCGTTACAGCTGCCACGCTGCACGTCCGTGATGGCCGACAGGGGTGCCCAATCCCTGCCGACTCCAGCCCCCAAAACAGCTCATATTGCCACGCTGGGAGCCCACCCCAGCATGGCACTAGCCCATATGGCTGACGGGAGTGCCCAACTCGCCTGCTCCAGCCCCCAAACATCTTTTCAGCTGCCACGCTGGGAGCCCACCCCAGCGTGGCAAACATCCCGCCATCTTAATAATTAAAAAAAAACCTGTAAATTAAAAATGGTCCCTTGCAGTCTCCCTGCCCCACCGCACCCACCCACTCGCACCCTGCCTCCCACACCTCCCCCCCACACTTACCTCTGGAGTCCAGCGCAACGCTCTTCGGTGACCGGGAACACATCTGCACTCTTCAAAGCCGACCGCGAACTGAGGAAATGCTGGTAAGCTGTATAATGTAATAGATAGGGTTTTTACAACTTTGCTGCATATCTCGGGCATTTTTTGGAATTTTTGCACCAAATTTTCAACATGGGGTTTTTGGGACCCCTTTTCATGAATGCTGTCACTGTCATGGCGTTATTCGGGCCCTGAAGGGTGATTTCGCAGTCAATGTGCGAAATCACCTTTCGGGACAGATTAACAAAAGGACACTGCCAGTGTTCAAAAGGTGAGCTCTCATTTTGAAAATTTGGTGAAAAATTCCAAAAATGCTGATTACGCACGCCGTAAGTTCACAAATTTTCAATATTTCACTTAGATTTTAACATTGCCATTTTACCACACATTCTTATGAGGTAGTACAGCTGTCATTTCTCATCTCACCCAAAAGCGATGTTTCCGCCATATGGCGCACAATGACACAGTCGGTGTGCAGAAATCAATGTATCGGGACAAATTAAGAAAATCACAGTGACACTGTTCATAAGAGAGGTCCTAATGGCTACGTTGAAAATTTGTGAAAAATCTAAATGACTGTTTTACGAGCATGCATTGCAGAGTTCCTACACACTCGTAAGTTCACAAATTTTCAATATTTTCACTCCAGATTTTCAACATTACCATTTTACCACACCTCCTTATGAGCAGTACAGCTGTCATTTCACATCTCACCCACAAAGTATTCCGCCCATGTAGCGCACAATGGGCATGATCGGTGTCTTGAAATCAATGTATGGGACACATTAATCGGTGATTTTCTTAATGTGTCCTGTACACACTTAAAGACACTGACTGTGCCATTGTACACAAACGACTGTTTTAGGAACGACGCTATGCAGTTCCTACACAGGCTGGCAAGTTTGCGAATTTGTAATATTTGCACACTAGATTTTCAACAGTGCCATTTTGCCGCACTTCCTTATGAGCAGTACAGCTACTATTTTTCATATCTCGCCTAAATTTATTTCCGCAAGATGTAGCACACATAATGGTACAGTAGGTGTGCGAAACAATGTTTGGGACAGATTAAGAAAATCACAGTGACACTGGTCATGAGTAGAGGTCTTAAAATGGCTATGTTGAAAATTTGGTGACAAACTCCATAAAATGGCAGTTGTTATGAGTGGGCATTACAGCAGTTTTCCACCCTCGTAAGTTCATGAATTTGTAATATTTTCAGTCCAGATTTTCACAGTGGCATTTTTCCACACCTCCTTATGAACAGTACAGCTGTCATTTTCCACTAACATGGCTGAAATGTGTTTTCACACTTTCAGCGCAGAAATCATGGTGCTGTGGGAAATCATTGTTCGGGACATATAAAGAAAATCACACTGACACTGTTCATGATTGGAGATCCCAAAATGCCTGTGTTAACAATCTGCTGTAAAAAAATCCCCAAACTAGTTACATTACGGGTGTGTGTTGCACAGTTTCTATGCATGCTCGTGACTTCACCAGTTTTTTTAAGATTTTCACATCAGATTTTCAACATTGCCATTTTTTACACCTCTCCATGAACAGTACCACTGTCATTTTTCACATCCTGTTCGGAATGTGTTTTTGCACCTGTGGTGCCAAATGCCGTAGTCACTGTGCAAAAGCAGTTTTTGGCTAACAAACTGATATTGCCACTGTTCATGAGGTGGGGGTCACAAAAGCCATGTTGAAAATTTGGAGTGAAAATACTAACGAATGCCTGAGGCGTTAGGGTTTCCGACCATAATGCACCACCCTGTAGAGAATGACAGGCATCAGGGGTGTGACTTGGGATTCTTGCCTGTAATGCTCATACAGTTCCACCCCCACCCACACCCTGCAGCCAGCGAGAGGCATCAAGGTGTGCCTCGGACTCTTCGGGCCCAAACGTTACTCCCCATTCTCCTATACCGCACCCATCTCATTGTATTTCCTGATGGAATGGGGTGCACATAAGGGCCAGAGACCCCAAGGCACACCGTGACACTTGTCAGTGTCTGCAGGGTAGGGTGTGGTGAAATGGCATGGTCGTTATGCCTGATGACCCAAAGGCACACCTCAATGCCTATCATTCTCTGCAGGGTGGTGGTGGGGTTGGCTTCAGTTCAGTACTTCACTGCCATTCCTATTATGCAGCTCTGTAACTTCTACACTACCAATGCCAATGCCAGTAAGCAAACATTCGACATTGACAAATGCTTGTTTGTATAACACCCTTGTATAAAATTGTAGCCTACGTAACTTCTACCTCTGTGTAACCTGACCTGTACGTGATGTCATATACGAAACTACCTGTATTTTATGTCCTGTTCTGTCTACTCTGACTTGGAACCTTTGTAAACGAGCCTATTTTGGCTCAAAGGTATTAATCTGAATATGAAAATAAATAAATAAAATTTAGTAGTGCTGTATTCCACTCCCTCTGGTGGCTCAGAAGTAGAAGACATATATTGCAGCAAAGTGGCTGCAGCAGTTACCAGTATTATAGAATTGCGAGTGAGGTGGTAGTGCTGCCACCCAGTGGTGATTACTACAACATGAACACTTTATAATACAACGCCAGCCGATCAGTTCAGCGTGTTACAATACAGTTAGTGTTGCAAGAAATGCAGTTATCTAACTACAGCAGGGTTGTACAGACTCTAAAGGTGCATGCATCAGTGAAAATCAGTGAAAACAGGAAAAATTCTCTGAGGGAACTCACTAATTCTGATGCAGAGAATAAAATCACAGGTAAAGGGAGCGGCTTTCTACTCCATAAGATTTTGTATTATTGTATATTTTGTTTGGCACAGTATAATGCATTATTTTTTGTTGGGGGAGTGTCAGGAGTTTTAAAAAGAATCTTGCCCACGTGCCCTTCCCTCTCTTCCTGAAACAAAGACCAGTTTTCAATTTTACTCACCAAACTGTGTATACCATGTATTCTCGTGTGCAGTGTAAGCTGACGTTGCATATCAAATGACCAATTATTATTTTTATTTAGAGCATTTTTATTTGGAAAATGTTTCACCAGGAAAGACAACATGAGTTGTAAACAGCTCATTTCCAGAAGCATCCGGGGGGGGGGGGGACAAGAGTTGGGAGAACAAGCAAACACATAACAATACAAGTACAATTACTGAAACAAAACAGTGTAGTACAATTGCACAATAACCCAGACCAGCCAGCCAGGGTAAACAAAACATATTCGGATACAGCATACATTGCAACAACCCAGGAGCTGGTGATCCAGCAGGGTAAAGTTTTTTACCTTGTTTATTTTAGAAGAATCAAAGTCCTAACTAATGAGGTTAAGTAAGCCTTTGACCTTTTCATCAGCCACTTCACTGTGGCCTGCAATATCTTTGCACCTCTAAAAAAGCTGAAGGTCAAGGAAAGAGCTAACCCTTGGATAACCCCCGAACTAATCACTTTACTCAAACAAAGGGACCATCTCTGGCACTGTCCCTGTACAACACCCACACCTGGGAAGATTCATAAATATAAAGCTGCCAGAAATGAGTGCACGCGGGCAATTCAGAGCACTAAAAGCAAATATTTCAAGGAGGCTCTCTCCAACTCCTGGGGGGGAAGGAAAATGATTCTGGAGTAACTTGAAAGACCTTACAGGCAAGGATCCTGAGTCACCATCCACTATGCTCAACATAAATGGAACACCAATATCTGACCTATGCACAATCACCAATACCTTCAACAATGCATTCTCCAACTTGGATAGTGTCCTCCCATCTGACTTCTTCGATGCCCCCTCTGGTAGTAACCCTCCTGGCACTGCTTCTTTCCTATCCTCTGCCCCACAATTCTACTTCAAGGAGATCCCAGTGCACTTAGCCAGAACCTATATTCGGAAGGCCATCCGCAACACAAGCTACAGCGGCGACTCCCTCGACCTGAAGTTGTTAGCGCTTGTCCTTGAAGAAATCCTTGTACCCCTGACAAAGATCTTCAACCTATCACTAAGGATGTCCCAGTTCCCATCTTGCTATAAGCAGGCGACCATCACACCGGTACACAAAACTGGAGACAAGTCACCACACTCCAACTACAGACCTATCTCCATCCTCCCTCCATTGTCTAAGGCCCTGGAGTGCATTGTTTCAGATCAGCTAGTCGAGAACCTGGAAGAATATGACATCCAGTGTCCTGAGCAACATGGTTTTCGAAAAGGGCACAGTACCACCACTGCACTGTTAGAATTTATGGAATTCATCCATATCGCTCTCGGTCAAGGAAACTGTGTGGGGGTAGTATTCATCAACCTTACAAAACCCTTTGATACTGTCAATCATCCACTCCTACTCAAGCAATTATAAAACATTGAGCTCTCCAAAGAAGCGCTGCTCTGGTTTTCAAGTTACCTTGGGGAGAGGGTCCAGCGGGTTAGGATCACCGGTGTCACCTCTGAAGAAAAGCCGGACCTTTTGGGGGTCCCACAGGGGTCCATCCTGGGACCACTACTCTTTAGCCTCTTCCTGAATGACCTCCCCAGTGTCTGCCATCAGAAATTACTACTCTACGCTGACAATGCAGTCATGTTCACCAACAACCAAGATGCGGAGCTTCTTGAGAAACAATTACAGCTTGAATTCATGTGCATCGAAGAATGGTTCAAGACACACAAACTGGTCATGAACTACAGCAAAACAATGGTAATGACTTTCTACAGTGCTAGGAGTAAGTACAAATCCCATGACCTCACCACCAAAAACCAAACAGGAGCCATACTTGAACACATTCCTGAATTTAAATACCTAGGTGTTACTTTGGGCAGTTCCCTCTCCTACCATCAGCACATTGATTCTGTCGCCAAAGTCACCAACATCTGTATAGGCCTGCTGTACAGGCACAAACACTGCACGACTCCTGACACTCTCCGGCTGGCAATCAACAGCTCTCTCACCTCCATTACTGATTATGGACTAGCAATCTACGGCTCTGCCTCTGCCCTCCACAGAATTACAGTCACACTCAACAAAGCATGCAGGCTTCTAACAGGGGCTGACCAACCTACATGCACTTGTGACCTGTTTGCTCAGGCAGGATGGCTTCCTCTCATCAGCTGGATCCAGTATCAAACCTGCCTCTTAGCCAAAAAAGTCCTCCTCGGGGTCATGCCCCCAGGCGTTGAAAAGCTCCTCATTGACCACCACAGCACCCAGCAAACCAGAAGATCACAACAACAAACCTTATTTGTCCCCAGATACCGGACTACCGTGGGCCAGAGGGCTTTTGCTCACAGAGCTCCAGAGTGGTACAATACTCTCAATAAAGAATCTCTTACTGCTGCTGCTCTTGGCCCTTTTAAGAGACAACTCCAACTTCATCTCAGTTCAACTAGTCATTGTGACTGCTTCGCCTAATCTGGGGCCCCCATGTTCATTTGCCCTCTACATTAGACAGGACAGCTACCCCCCATGCCCTCCCTCTCCTTGCCTCCCTGCTACCCTCCTCCCCCCACTCCCTTTCCTCACCCCCTCCCTGGTACTTACTGACATTTATCCCTCCCCTTGAGTGCTTTTACCTTCACCCTATACCCTCCAACAATGGCCTTCCTGCCTGCGTACCTCCACCCTCCCTACCCTCTCACCAGCAGCGCTTATTTCTAAGGTTGCCCTTGGAGAGTGTGTCAGTCTACTTAACATTGGCACATTTTGAGGTACTGTAATTACCTAAGCTTCAGCCTCTTGCTTCTGTTATTGTGTAACTCTGTATAATTATGTCAACCTTTGTATGTATGTTTACCTTCCATTTCCTCGACGTGGAACCTTTCATAAACAAGCAGTTCCTGCTCAAAGGTATTTGTAATCCTAGATTTCAATAAAATAAAAAACAAATAAAAATAAGATGCTAAGTCCTGTTTTGTGTCCAAAGCTGGACACAAGATCTGTTTGTACGGCCAGAACTGAACACAAACTAGGCTTTGCTATTGTAAAAATTGTTAAACCTTGTTAACCCCAGCCAACAGGGCAAACTTACAATTACAGTCCCCCGTCCTGAGTGGCCATTTGTAGCACTGGGCATTAGCCAGGGCTAGATTTCCAAAGTGTTCTGGGACTAAGTCCCATGCTACAGCCACCGCTGTGGGACAAAAGCTCTTCACATGCAGAGGTTTGCATTTTCAGCTAGCGCAGCTGCGGGGGATGTTATGCCTGGTGCCCCCAGGTAGAACATTTTGCCATAGCCATGCCAAAAAAATGACTGCAAACTGCTGTATATTGGGGAACCGGTCGTATAGCCAGCTCCCACTTTGGAAATACAACATGTGCAGAGAAAACTGCAGCTCCACGAGTGAAGCCCCACTTATCAGTTTTACCCTGCAATTGTTCCAATTTCAGATGGGCTGAAAACCCTGCTCTAGGTTTCTACATGAGTATAACTTATTATCTTCATGTGAATTATTTTTTTATTTAGTTATTTAACCAGGTGAGACACACTAAGCTGAAAGCTTTTTTACAGGTGCAACCTGGGAGCACAGGGAAGTTAAATGACTTGCTCAGGGTCACACAGTATGCAGGTGGAAGCTGTGGGATTCAAACCCAGATCTAGTCTGCCAAATTTGCAGCTCAGAGCCTTAAACCACTGCGCTATACTCCCTCCCTGAATTAAAGAGAAACAAATCTTGGCTGGATATTAGGAACGGACACATCTGGCTATAAATAAAAACAGAGCCATCTAGAATGTGGTCAGTTCTGAATGCTAGAGCCAAGAATGGACGTCACGCAAAAAAAAAAAAAAACACTCAGATGACTTGGTATGTAAATGAGAAATTAGCACAGAATGCAAATACAAATGTCTGTGTTCAAAAAACAGGATCAAATACAGTAACTGTCATGGAAGCAATGCACTTGTTCTATGTGTGTCTCACAGTTCTGTATATCAATCCTGAGACAACTCCTGGAATTGTGTTTTGGCTGATGAAAAATGAGACCCAGGTGGTTGCCCACTGGCCCAGTGGCAATGCAGGAATCTGGGTTCGAGAATAGACTTGGGTGCCAGCTAACCAGCCCGGGGCTAGCTGCTCGTCCCTTCCCACATGAAGGGACCCTCAGGTGAACTCACGTACAAAGTATGGCCTCTGAAGGGAAACCCAACTCAGAGATGAGGAATAGTGGTCCTCTGGCTGGGTGGTGAGCACCTGTCCCCCACCTAGAAGGTGCTTCATCCACAGGACAAGCTCAATGTGGGTATCCGTTGACCTGCCCGCACCAGGCATCTGGTCGTCTGAGCCCTCACCACATGCTGACCTAGCGGGAGCCTGTCCCCCTTTCCCCCCTTGTGTGACTCCTCAAAAGACTCCCATGCCACCACAGTAAGGGAAACTGTCCATCCCTCCAAGCATATCGCACTAAATACTTCTCCAAGATCTTGTGTATAGTGGTAAGAAATATATCACAGCCAAAAGCAGACAAATATGCACCATCTCTAGCATACAGTATGGGTAGCACTGTGACGATAACATCGTGCCTTATCACAGTCCCACCAAGAGAGTTCAAACATTTCCATGTTAATGTAGCCCTCCTGCAAGGCTTTGCAATTGTCCTGGGGTCACGAGCATGGCACCAGTGGTGTCTCTGTATAATGCGGGAACAGACCACTGCAATGCCAGGCCAAGCTTCACAGATGTCTGACAGATTATCTTTCATTCTCCATAGCTGCTCAACAGATCTCCACTCCTAAGATATTCCTGCCCGGGTGCACCACTAACACCTCAGGAGAAGCTCAGGAAGACCTTGATCTTGGGCCTTGGCAGCAACCCTGGGAAGCAAATTGCTCCACCGCATCTCCTGCTGGCCCATCCACCTCACCTGCACATGTGAGGGGATGGAGAAGAAATACTTGCCCCTTACGCCTTCTGGTGAATACCTGCTTGCAAAGGAAAAACAGTTAGAGTAAATCAGGTCACACATATCTCTCAGATGCCTGGCATCCACATCACCTGAGGGCCTGTGTCTGGCCATCGGTCAGCCCCCTGGCCCTTGAACTGGTTACTGCCCTGATGAAAAAAAAATGTATATTGAACTCCAAGTTCAAGCCTGCTCACCCTACATCTTTATCCAACACTTATCTGAATTGGTACACTGTCACATGACTGGTTTTTGAGCCATGGCCAGGTCTTGGCTGTTCCTTAAGGTGGCCCAATTGGGGAAACCCTGAGTGCACTGCAAAAGACCATTTAAAAGGCCATGTATAACAACTGGGTTTCAAACAGGGACAAGCAAACTTGCTGTAATTCATCCAATACATGCTCGAGGCTGTTTGGGTACCACCATTAGTCAACTTCAAGATTCCTCAACTCCAGCCCTCCAAGATCTTGTGAACCTGGAAGGCCCAGGTATTGTCCTCTGTCCCCACAACCATAAAAAAAAAAAAATCAGGATATCCCGGTCATATTCTGTTAGACGGCCCTGGTGTCATGCTCTCCTATTTCACCTTCACCACATATTGATAGAGCTGATCTGTTGGTGTTGACCACACATCCAGCCGTCCCAGAGCTGTCGAGACCCTCCGAAAACTCCCAACACCCTCCTTGTACACTACCCACATGCAGGGGTGATGGAATTCCTGAGCAGATCCCAGCCTTTGGGGTCATCAGTTCCCACAGGAATGAAGAAGTTTCCAGTGGGCACCAGCTCCTGAAACTTCTGCTACAGAAAATGAGAAAAAGTGTCAGCAATGCTGTTGTCAACCCTGGGAACATGCACGGCTCTGAACTGAACATTGAGCAATAAGCACCTGAGAATGAATCAAGTCACAGAGGACCCCTAGCCCCCAGCTGCTGATTAATATCCTGACCCACTCCCACGTTATCACTTTTAAAGACCAGTTTTTATCACAGAGACGGTTGCCCCACACCACAGTGACATGACTATTGGGAAGAACTTCACCAAGGTGACCTGCGGGTCACTCACTACCCAGGAAGGCCAGCCACTGAGAGGCTCAGCATGACCATGGCAAATATGCCAAAAAGCCTCTATAAAGAGGTCTAACTCTTGGCTATTGGTCCTCATGGGACACAAAGAAGCACCACTATAGCAAGACAAAAAGGCATGCCACATCACAACATCCTTTCTCATGCTCTTGGTTACCTGGACACTGTGGCGAGGTATGTGTCACCTGGCCCCCACTTTAGCCATGCACATAAGGAAGGTCCATTCCATAGGAATGACTGTACTAGCAAAGCTCAGATGCCCAAAGAGTTGCTGCAGTTTCTGCAATATTATCTTCCTAGTCCCTGAAACCTTGGCCAGTAACTCCCAGAGGAGCACTTCTCAGGAGGGAGATGAAGTTATGTCATCTGGGAATCAACTTCATTCCTGCAAAACAACAGGATGGTGATGGGCCCTCCATCGTCTCAGCCATTAACGGGAGCCAGAAATCCATGAACACCTCTTCAAATATAGCCAGAAGGTGCCTGGAGTCTTAGACCCCTGCCACACCAACAAACAGGAAACCATCCAGGTAATGAACGATCCCAGACTTGTCCACCTTTTTCACCACAACCCAGTGCAGAAAGAACCTTAATTACTTGAATGCTGTGAAAGCCACAGCACAGCCCAATGGCATGCAATTATCTACATAATAGTTGTCTTCAGATTTCTTCCCTAAGAGCCCACTGTCGTTATGGTGAACTGGTAGGAGGCAAAAGACTGATTCTGTGTCTGCCTTTGTCATACGGGCACCACAACCTGAGGCTTCCACTGCTTCCACCGCCCTGTCAAATGACGCATATGACATGTCATGATATGATCATTAACATAGCCTCTTTCACGGTATGACAGGGGATTTATTGTCATGAACTTACAAGGTGTGTTTTTAGGGGTCAATCCAATAAGAGACACGCAGAGACCAGAAATGGCAGGGGGAGGGTCCACTGACCCTCCCCAGTGATTTTGCTTTCTGACGTTTTGACTGACCAAGGTCAAGTCTGTCCCTGGCAGATTTCAGAATCTCTACCTCGAGCTCCTTGTGTGGGCCATCATACGGGATCCTGAAACCATTTTAGAAACCTGTAAGTCAGTGACCAAGCGACTTCTCGATTTGGGTAATGGTCTAGCCAAGGTTTCAGCCTTTCCACCCTTGTACCATTGGCAGGTCTAGGACGCTTCTTCTGAAAGGAGTGAAAGCTCCCTTATGACCATTGCTTGTCAACTTACGTTGAATGAGGAGGAAAGATTGGCCGTAGTGCAAGTACTCATGCTTGTATCTGCAGATATTTTTCCTTTTACACCCCCTTGTTGTACCAAAAACAGCACCTGCCACTCCTGTTAGGGTCCACCTTACTAGGGGATGAGGCCACCCTAACGGAGAAGCCACTTTCAGCATGCTGGGCCCTGCCACCATGCTCAACCTCCTTCAAGAGCGGCATAACCAGAGCCAGTCCAGTGGAGTGGAGGGCTGAGGCGCTGGGTGTCTTACCTCCTGCCACACCAGCGACCTGTGTTCAGTGATGAGCCGGGGGTTGACCTGGGGTGAGGGCTGGGTGAGGATTTAGTGGCTACCTGGTAGCTCTGCTCACCCAGATCGGGGGGGGGGTAAGCCCTTTCGGCCCTTGACCACCACCGTGTGGAGGTGTGGTGGTGGTGCAGGCAATGAAGGGGGGCTAGGCACTGAGATTGGGGCCGTTCAGGCCAAGGCGATGAGGATGCCTCCATGCTCACATACATCTTTGCACTGGGGCTCTGCAGATGTAAGGGAGAAAAATGGAGGAAAATATTACCTATAGCGATGAGTGATGACTGCCCTTAGAAGGTGCTACACTAGTGGTCTGGCAAACGCAAGGGGGTCACCACCGGATGGCAACAGGATAAAGGAAAATATGGAAAAAAGAGTGGCATAACCAGAACACTACAATCATTGGTGGGATCGTTCTTCATTCTGCAGCAGAATTCCTTATTATATTCCAGCCACCCTGAACCACCTTTGTGCTTGCAGACTGCCAATGCAGTTATAATAGTTTGTTAAGCCTACCCTTTTTTGGGGGTGTAACTTGGCAAGTGGTGCTGGCAAACACTACAAAACATGTTGACGAGTCATCCCAAGTTTGGCAAATGTTACCCTCTTCCTTTCCAACCCCCCCCCCCCCATTCTACTTTTGTTCCGGTTCCTTGGGCGTAGTCAAAAGTGAAAACATGTGCACGTACTCCTGGTTCTCTGATCTGCTGATGCACCTTCTTCATCAGATATGATTCTACAGGTTCCTTCATACTAATATAATTGATTGGGGATGTCGGGATGGAACCAGGGATGACCCCAGAGCCACCACAGCAGGTCTGGGTGGTGCTGGGGAATGGCTTTTGGAGCAGGCATCATTTTTTGCAACACCTGAGCCATCATCACCCAAACAATTTAACCAGCTTCTGTTTGATTGCTGAGGGAGGGCCTGGGGTCAGCAGAGGAAGAATCACCACAAGCACCACAGGAAGATGTGGCTGACAAGGAGGAGTGAGAGGGGGCGTACAGGTGAACCTCTGGTTGAGGCAGGAGAGGGGCCCCTTTGACTGCAGTGCTGAGGGCACCGCCAGCTCCTGTGCAGAGCTACCAGGGGGCCACCAGACCCTGTGGAGGACCAATGAGGGAACCCCACTCCCTGCAGAGGGTAGCCGGAAGAAACAGCAGTTCCTGTGGAACCACCAGAGGAGTTTCAAGGGGCTGATGCTCCTTAGGTCTTGGTTCTACAAGGGGGATCCCAGCCCACTTTGGACACTTAGGCTGCTTTGCTGCCAGCTCATCCAGGACTACTTCCCCCAAAAGCCTTGGAAAACAGTGCCCACATCTCTGCTGGGCTTCAACTACTAAAATATGCCTTACTTCCATCTAGCAAACTTAGTTTGGGGAACACTGGTTTCATAGTTCAGGGCTTACATGGTCCTGGAGGTTTCTTCAGAGAAGGAGCCAGCACCACTGGAGGAGGCAACGGATCCACCAGTAACCCCTAGGTGGCACTGTCCCAAGGGCTACTACCTCTGCCCGCTTGGCTAGTTGCAGGTTAAGGGGCCTAGGTTCTGATACGAGATTCTCCACCCGTAGGTCAGGGTTGGTAGTGGTCAAGCTGACCTGGGCACAGCCCTCCGGGACACTGTAACCCCCCTTTTCTCCTTCTAGTGGCCTGAACAATATATAATAATCACTTTCACAATGACCTCTATTCATCAGGCAATTACCCACACTGTTTGCACTTATCACCAGGGCTGGTTCCTCTAGCTTGACCCTGAGGACCCCCTGTAAAACAAGGTTAAGCACAGCAAATAACAAAAGTACAATACTCTTGGCACAAACTGGAACCACAGTCAGGTTAAATGCAAACAAAGTTAAATCTGATTTATTCAGGGGACTTGAACAAGGGAGGGGCATAATCCGGTTGATTTGCTTAAAAGCTATATTAATCAGACAGTTATGCATGCAATTCAGAGTCCCTACACAGTCACATACTCTGGGTACCCAGGTAGGAAAACGGTGGGTTAGCCAGGAACGCTGCAGCTGGTTGGGGCCCTGTGATGGAAGAAAGCAACATGCACAACACACACTATTTGTAATCCGGGGCCGGAGGGCTCAGTTCGTGAAAGAAAAGGCAACAAGACAATCAGATGACAACAATTTTAGATTTAGCTGTTGTTGCAGGGAGCTACCCTGATGTTTACTCATGATACCCAATACTGGACATAGGCAGGATGAAATCGAGACTGCAGGCTGTTGATCTGGAGTGCCCGGGGAAGCAGGGCCCACACGAATCACCGAGGCGTCATTCCTGTTCAAGGCATTTGAGCAGGGGGCTGATCCCCAGGCCAGTCTCTTGTAGATGACTTTCTCTGTGTAGCAGGTATTCTGGCTGGGCCAGTGTAGCAGGGCCCAGGCAAATGGAAATGGATACGGATTCAGTCCGTGGAGCTGGATACAGCCTCCAGCAAGCAAAACACAGTTCAGACACACAGTGGGGAACCAAATCACGACCCACTACAAGCACATAGCACATTCACATGTAAGAAAATTCCACTGTACCAGGCAAATGGCTCTCTGGTCGTAATGACAGAGTCCTGCGCAATCCGGGAGTTCAGAGGTACTGTAGCTGGAAGTCATGACGGGCCAATCGCATTCAGCAAATCTTCGGTCTTCTTCAGGTTAAAGCCTGGTCACAATTCAGTGGCTTAATTCACTCTCCAAGTTCGGATTCAGTCTGAAAAAAGCACAAGTTCCCTCTCAGGAACAGCAGGCAGGCAAGCAGGTCAAACTCAGGCCTTTCCACAGTTCTCCCTCTCGAATTCACTATGGATTGCTGCTCGAACTATCTCGAGCTGTTACTTCTTCACTTCACAACTCAGATCTAACTGAAACTGCATGCAGTGTGGGACTTTCCCCAAGATCCAAAAGGTTTGGTTGGCTGATCTGTCAGTCAGTCACAACAAGGGCTCCCCCTCCAGGTTATTTTAGGTGCCAAAAGCCCAAAACTACAACTCCTACAAGTTTTGGTCCCACCAAGCCCCTGTAGGCAGGCTCCATTTTAGAGTCCCAAATGTACTGATTGGCCCATTCTGACAGTCCAGGACCAAGATGATGGAAATAAACAGAACTGTCCATGCTGCAAAGAAGGCAGGTTAGAACAAACTGCAATATTATTACTACTCTAACAAATGATCAGCAAACAAGTACATCTTCTAACAGAGCTCCCTCTCAGATTAATTATGACTGCAATCCAGGCAGCTCTTAAAGAGACAGTACACAGAGGCTATACAGGCACTCTCTGGCAATCACATTGAAACTGCTAAAACGCAAGACACCAGCCTGGCAGTGAGCATTTAGACAAGCTCAAGGAAGACTTTTCGGGAACCCCCATTTGTAGGGGGGTTACACCCTTCCCTGCCTGGAGAAAACATGGCGTCTGTGTCAAGTCTATACCATCACAATATCAAAAAATGCAATATAAACGAGACATATACATCATTAGCTTGTTATATCACTATACCTTTCAATATACTTCACATTATTACATCCATATCGACAATGCTTATGCATGTTTCATATACTGTAGGTAATGCTGATACCACTATGATTAACACATTAGTAACATAACAATACTGTTTCAGGTAATAACTTCCAGTACATTAAACAATGTAGGAGGGGGCCCTTCCCTATCAGCTAACTTGGGGCTGGATGGGGCAGGGGCACCATACTGAGAAAGAAGAACAATCAACCTGGAATTGGCCATTAAGCTCACTTTGGGTAGTGAGCTCTGAGAAATATAAACACCTTTGTGAACCACATTGAGTGGCAAATCCACTGGCCTCCCGGGAGAATCATAACTGAAGCGCAATACTGGCTTGACAGCTCGGCCAGTCTTTCTGGGGGAGAACAGCCACAGTCTCTGTACTTTCAGCACTAACTCTGGAGCTTTTGTCATTCGTGAAGGGTGCCTCTGCACGGATGAGAATGTCCAAACTGGGAGCACAGTCAGCTCCTTGCTCTGTAGGCTCTGTTTCCACAACACTCTGCTCATTTAGAGAAGGTTCTGGCACAATTAGGCTTTGTGGCACTGAAGGAGGGCTGTCAGCACTCACATTGTTGTTCAAGTTCTGGTGTATCACCAGGGAGACTCAGACTATCAGCCCCTTCTTCGGGCAAGTCACACAGTTCCACAAAACACAGAATCCGCAACCTCAGATGTGATGCTTTGCACCTCACTTTCAGGGAGCATTGGCTCCAAGGACGAAGCTGGGAGCTGGGGGGGTTAGGCAGTCCAGAAGGCCCAGCTTCATCCCCACAATTAGTCATAGGGTTACCTCAAAACAGCTGACTCAATTCATAGGAGGGGTAATAGGCATTGTCACACTCACTATCATCAGAGGTGGACTGACAGTCACCATCATTCTGGGCCTGCTGCGGGGGAAATCTTAACTCTGTAACTACTGGGGTAGGTTGACTCTGTCTCTTTTTTTGCAGCAGCATAAGTCACCGGCCCAGGGGAGGCAATGTCTGCTGGCTCAGCTTCAATAATAACTTGACCGATAGACAGCAAGTGGTTACGGTGTATGGTCTTAACAGCTTTGAAGTTATTCTCTAGGCGTACCTTGTATACTGGTAGATCATCCAACTTTCCAACTACTACATCAGAAAGATGGTGCCACCTATCAGCAATTTTGTGCTTGCCATGAAGTCCCAAATTGTGTAACACACGGTCTCTGGGCTATAGCTCTTGAGCCTTTACTTTCTTATCGTGCCTCTCTTTGTTGGCGAGATTTCTCTTGGCAGCCATTGTCTGGGACAGTTGATATGCATGGTTCAATTTAGCTTTCAGTTTCTCTACATACTGCAAAGTAGTTTTCAGCTCGGACCCCATCTGGAGAGACCCCAAAACAGACATTAACTGGCAGGGGGGCCTCCCTCCCAAACATGAGGCAGCAGGGGGAGAACCTAGTGGCGTCATTTTTGGTGCAATTGTACACGTGTACCAAGGTGCTAATCTGCTGGCTCCACTTATGCTTGTCTTTTGGGTGGAGGGTGCCCAGCATGTCTAGAAGGGTGCGGTTAAAACGTTCTGGTTGAGGGTCCCCCTGCGGGTGATAAGGGGTGGTTCTTGACTTCCGCACCCCCCACAGAGAAAGCATTTCTTTGATTAGCCTACTTTCAAAGTCTCTGCCTTGGTCAGAGTGGATCCGCTGGGAGGCACCATAGTGGACGAAGAATTTCTCCATTAGTACCTTGGGCACGGTAGAGGCTTTTCGATCTTTAGTTGGAAAAGCTTGTGCATACCGTGTGAAATGATCCGTAACCACTAACACTTTGCCAATATTCTGTGGATCAGGTTCTAAACAAAAAATCTATGCAGACCAGTTCCATGGGGGCACTGGTAGTGATATTGACAAGGGGGGGCAGTCCTCTGAGGCAGGGCTTTTCTTTGGAGGCAATGACTACAGGTCTTTACATGGTGCTCAACATCAGCCCCCATCTTGGGCCAGTAGAATCGAGATCATACCAGGTCGACAGTCCTGTCAATACTGAGGTGCCCCATGTGATTGTGGAGGGACCTCAGTACCAAGTGTTTAAAGGCCATGGGCAGGACCAATTGTTGCTTGTCTACTTGACCACTATGATCCACTGTCTCTCTGTATAACAACTGATTGAGTAACTTCAACCTGGGGCCTTCTTTAAACAATAGGGCAGTTTACAAGTCAGGGGAATGCAACTTAGACACATCTTTCCCCACACGCAGGACATGAAGTGCGGGTTGAATCATAGGATCTTGGGATTGAGCCCACTGAATACTGTCATTGTCAAGTTGAGGTAGTGCACTAATATCTAGAACAGAGAAATGGGAATAGGCAGCCGGTATGCTGGCATCTGGAGGGCCCAAGCAATCTACTAGACAGTCCACTGTGTCCGCAGACATCTGTTCATCTCTGTCAAACTTCTGGCACAGTGCTCGGATGTCAGGTTCAGACAACCTGACCCAATCACTCTTGGAGACTGGCCTTCGTGACAGGGCGTCACCAGCAATATGGTTTAGTTCTGGCCAGTATTTGACAGCATAATCATAGGCTGATAAAGCAAAGACCACTGGTGCCCAGTGGCGTCCAACGTATCTGAAGTCTGTACATAGGTTAACGGGTTATTGTCAGTCTTCACCAGTATCTTTGCCCCATAGAGGTACTCATGAAACTGGTCAACAATGGCCCATTTTAGGGCAAGGAACTCCAGCTTGTGCACAGCATAGTTTGGTTCTGATGGGGCCAAGCTCCTGCTGGCAGAAGCCACTGGTCTCAAACCATCCTCATGGTCTTGATACAGCACAGCTCCTAGGCCCTGCAGACTAGCGTTCATATGCAGCACATAGGGCTTGGTAAGGTCAGCATAGGCGAGGATGGGGGTGTGGGTGAGCTGGTATATGACTTCATGGAAGGCTGCTTCACATTCGCATGTCCAGCGGGGCCCAAAAGGTTCACTTGTGCAGAAGTACACTTTCTCTGGTTCTTTGACAGCCCCTTTCTTGTATTTACAGTTGGTAGGGAGGTAACCCTGGGTGAGATTCAGGAGCGGATGAATCACCTTGGAATAGTCTTTTATGAACCTACAGTAGTAGCCACAGAACCCCAGGAAACGTTGTAATTCTTTCAAGTTATGGTGATGGGGCCAAGTAGTCAGTGACTCAACCTTACTGGGATCGGTCTGTATCCCTTCTGCAGATACTATGTGCCCCATATAGTTCACAGAGGTTTGAAAAAACTGGCACTTGTCAATGGACAGCCTGAGGCCGAAGTCTTCCAATCGGTCTAGGACTATAAACAGTCGGGTCTCATGCTCCTCTAATGTGCGTCCGAACACAATGACATCATCTAGGTACACTAGGCATTCCAGCAAGTTCATATCTCCCACTGCACGTTCCATCAGTCGCTGAAAGGTGACCGGGGCACTCGAAATCCCCTGTGGCATTCTCAGGAATTTGTAGAACCCCAAAGGACAGATGAAGGCGGTTTACTCATGGTCCTCCATGGCCATCGGAATCTGGTAATATCCGCTGCGAAGATCCAATACTGAAAACCATTTACTCCCATTCAAGCAATTCAGGGCATCTTGTATACAGGGCATGGTGTACTGATCTGGGATGGTCCTGCGGTTCAGGGTTCGATAATCACCACACATCCTCACCGACCCATTCTTCTTATGCACAACCACAATGGGAGAGGCATATGGGCTCCTTGATTCCTGTATCATGCCAGCAGCGAGCATTTCCTGCAGGCGTCTCCTCACATCATCTCTGTCCGCTGGGGTGAGGCGTCGGGATCTCTCTCGAAATGGCCAGTCATCATGCAGGCATATATGATGCTCTGCACCCTGGACACACCCCACATCCCATTTTTTTAATGAAAACACTTGGTCTCTTTGGGTGAGTTTCTTGCTAATCCTAGCCTTCCATTCAGCTGGCAGTGGGGAATCACCAAAGCCAAATAACTCCGGGATCACTCTCTCCTTTTGGCCAGAGTACTTGTTATTGGATAATACTGCAGTGTCTGCGCAGTGTACTGTAGCTGGAGTGCACCCTCTGTTCACCCAGACCTCCCGATCTGACACATTTCGAATCTGGACCTTCATGGGCAAGGGCAGGCAAGATGCTGGGTTTAACCAATAACCCTTCTGGCAACTCTCCATCGCCTGGTGCATCCAACATTAATATTTTTTTCTTTACGTTTCTCTTTAGGCAGACTTCTCCATGGATTGTACACTGGGCATTGGGGGCCAATACCAAGGAGTCAGGTTCCTTTTTCCACACTATCCCCACTGGCTCATCTGGGTCCTCTTCATTGGGTTTCTGTTGTAAGTCATATGCCTTTTTTACTAAGGCTGGAATTCTTAGGGCCCGTCCAGTCAGTTGCCCTTGTTTCTCATGGCAGAGTTGTGCTAGTCTCCCAAACATGTGGGCGTTTGTTCCAATTAAAAGGGTAACCCCATCATACAGTCCGTTGGGGGGACACAGTAAGGCCAGTGTCTCTACTTGCTCCTCTACACCAGTTATAGCTGCAGGAAAAGACAACCAGAGGCAGATATATCCTAGGTAGGGATAAGACTTGCCACTCAGCCCCCACACATGTAGGCCTTCCAGGGATTGTAATGGCACATCAGATAAGTGTTTGTCATACCAGTCCTGAAATACAATGGTCACTTGCGACCTACTGTCAAACAGCCCAAGTAGGAACACCATTCACAGCCACAGTAGTCTTCATTGAAGGGCCCATTATTTTGGACCAGTCTGGAGGGACAACAGCAGGGGCCTGGACAGACGATTTAGCCACAGAGGGGTTTGAGTTAGGATGGCCGAAGCCTTCACTGTGGTCATTTTGTGCACCCCTTGACCACTGACTTGTTTTCCGAAGCTCTCCTTGAAGTCAGTGCACCACTTTCTCTAAGTCCTTCTGAGACTGGCATTCCCTCTTCATATGGCCATCCTTGCTGCAACTGTGACAAATGACAGGCTCTCAGGACATCCTTGGGGAAAACACAGCAGGGGATGCTGGAGCATCGACGGGAGATTGTGATCTGACTTCTGCTGGTAGTGTACCATGTCTCAAAAGTTCCTTTAGGGTGGCAGTCAATTCCTTGAGCTCAGCCGAGAAGTCACCCTTAGTAGAGGATGCCTGAGGGTGCACCCCCACCCCCATTACAGTCACGTCCTGACAGGGGCTAGGGTCTCTGTCAGCAGGGGATACTGCAGCGAACGCACCCAGTTGTACTTTTCTGACTTCCTTCAGCAACTCCTCCCCCCACCGTTTAGCCCACAGCGGGACACTCATAGTGGTCTCCATTTCGGAAGGGCCTTCCGGTGCCATGATCACTTGGGCTGCACTCACCCCATAATTACAATCTCCCTCTTCACCTTCTACCTCCCGGAGTTCTTTTATCAAGTCACAGTAGCCAGGTGGGTTACATCTCCTATCCTGGTGCCTTAACTGGATGATCTGCAGTTCAGAATGCTTGGCATGTTGCAGTATGTGCCCCAATCTCACACGGTTCAAATCACTAGTGGCTACCCCACCGTTCCGGTAAGCTTTCTGCAGAGCTCTTTCTAGGCAAGTAACATACACAGACAAACTTTCCCCCTTCCACTGTTTGGTACCTTGGAATTTCCACATCAAATCTCCCCTGACTCAGTGTTCCCAAAATTGCTTTCATGTACAGATAGAAACTTCTGAGCAGGTGCATCAGGGTTCGTGGACCTCAAAAATATAATGGCTTCAAGGGCAGGGCCCCTCAAACTTTCTATGATTCTTTTCCACTTCTCAGCCTCCGCACACTGCCACTCGGGTACCAAGGGGGCAATATAGTCGATCCAGGTCTCTCAGTCATCCTCTCCTTGGGGGGTGCCCGAGAAGATTCTCAGCTTTGGGTAGGAGTCATTGCCTAATGGCGGGTACAGATATAGAGGCCAGCATTAGCATGGGTACAGAAGGCGAGGCAGTAACAGGTGCTGGAGTGGGAGGGGGTGTTGGGGAAGGAACACCCCCAGGTGGCAGGAATAGTTTCTTAAAGTCTTCTACGGTTTTCCCTTCCTCCAGCAACAACTTAACAAATTTCTCCTCAAAAGTCTCAGATAATGGTGGGAGCTCATCCTCCCCAGGGTCTCTACTGTCTTTTGTTATCACTCTCCAGGTGGCTAGGACACCTTCTGAGGCAGTAGTCTGTGGCACTTTAGAGCTGTCCACAAGGTCACTACACTCTACCAAGGCTATGAAAGTTTGGGCGATCAAATCAGCCTGTCTACCCACGACCACAGGGTTTTTTAAACATTCAGCTTCGGAGAGTGCTCCCTCTACAGTGTCCTTACTGGTACCCAGGGGAATATCCAGTATAAGCAGAGCATTTTGGGGGTCAATCTCCTGCCCAGTACACCACCCCCACCAGCTGGTGTACAGCCATTTCTACTGGGGTAGCCATTAATCTTTAACAATGATTCATAATTGTTGGCCTCTTGAAGGCACAAAATCCCAGCAGTGTGCCTCCAAGATGTAACCCCTAGGTGGCGGTGTCCCAAGGGCTACTACCCCGACTGCTTGGCTAGTTGCAGTTTGTTTTTTTTTGTCAACTCTTTTTTCCTCCAGTCTCAGCTCAGGGGAACTCTCTCAGGCATCCTCTCCCTGTGTCTGCCCGCCTGAAGAACTCTCTCAGGCATCCTCTCCCTGTGCTTGCCCGCCTGAGGTCCTCTGTGGTCTAGTGCCCTCTCTCTCCCCCCCCCGCGCCAGCACCCCCAGTTTAACCCGCCTGGGAAGGGTAGCCCGACTCCTTCCTTGGGCTTCTTATTTTAGGCAGACGCTGGCAAGCGGGCAGGGCCCGGGTGGAGGAGTGATGAGGCCCGGCCGAGTCCGATCCAGCACTGAGCATTGAGGATACATGCCGTCGCCTATCCCTCTGAGCCAAGTTTTTCTTTTCTTGGCCTGTCCCCCTTGCGTGCGCACCCCCCCCCCGACGCTTGGCGGACGGCAACCCTGCCAGCATTGGGCATGCTGTAACGTACCGCCCGCGCTCTGCAGTGCCCCCAATCTCCACCAGGGTACCCAAGTAGGAAAACTGTGGGCTAGCCAGGAATGTTGCAGCTGGTTGGGGCCCTGTGATGGAAGAAAGCAACATGCACAACACACACTATTTGTAATCCAGAGCCGGAGGGCTCAGTTTGTGAAAGAAAAGGCAACAAGGCAATCAGATGACAACACTTTTAGATTTAGCTGTTGTTGCAGGGAGCCACCCTGATGTTTACTCACAATACCCAATACTGGACGCAGGCAGGACGAAATTGAGACTGCAGGCTGTTGAGTTGGAGTGCCCGGAGAAGCAGGGCCCACACAAATCACCGAGGTGTCGTTCCTATTCAAGGCATTGAGCAGGGGGCTGATCCTCAGGCCAGTCTCTCGTAGATGACTTTCTCTGTGTAGCAGGTATTCTTGCTGGGCCAGTGTAGCAGGGCCCAGGCAAATGGAAATGGATACGGATTCAGTCCGTGGAGCTGGATACAGCCTCCAGCAAGCAAAATACAGTTCAGACACACAGTGGGGAACCAAATCACGACCCACTATAAGCACACAGCACATTCACATGTAAGGAAATTCCACTGTACCAGGCAAATGGCTCTCCAGTCGCAATTACAGAGAGTCTCTGCACAATCCAGGAGTTCAGTGGTAGCTGGAAGTCCTGACAGGCCGATCGCATTCAGCAAATCTTCGGTCTTCTTCAGGTTAAAGCCTGGTCACAATTCAGTGGCTTAATTCGCTCTCCAAGTTCGGATTCAGTCCGAAAAAAGCACAAGTTCCCTCTCAGGAACAGCAGGCAGGCATACAGGCCAAACTCAGGCCTTTCCACAGTTCTTCCGCGCGAATCCACTATGGATTGCTGCTCGAACTATCTTGAGCTGTTACTTCTTCACTTCCCAACTTAGATCTAACTGAAACTGCATGCAGTGTGGGACTTTCCCCAAGATCCAAAAGGTTTGGTTGGCTGATCTGTCTGTCAGTCACAACAAGGGCTCCCCCTACAGGTTATTTTAGGCGCCAAAAGCCCAAAACTACAACTCCTACAAGTTTTGGCCCCACCAAGCCCCTGTAGGTAGGCTCCATTTTAGAGTCCCAAATGTACTGATTGGCCCATTCTGACAGTCCAGGACCAAGATGATTGAAACAAACAGAACTGTCCATGCTGCAAAGAAGGCAGGTTAGAACAAACTGCAATATTATTACTACTCTAACAAATGATCAGCAAACAAGTACATCTTCTAACAGAGCTCCCTCTCAGATTAATTATGACTGCAATCCAGGCAGCTCTTAAAGAGACAGTACACAGAGGCTATACAGGCACTCTCCGGCAATCACATTTAAACTGCTAAAATGCAGGACACCAGCCTGGCAGTGAGCATTTAGGCAAGCTCAAGGGAGACTTTTCCAGAACCCCCATTTGTAGGGTGGTTACATACCCCATCTGGGGTCTGAAAACACATGTCAGGCCATACCTTTCCCTTCAACACGAGCAGGTCCCACAGCTTCTCATCCAGCATTGCAACCGCTCCCTTCTTAGATGCACTCTTCCAGACACTTGCAACACCGGAGCTGCAGAAACACAAAACACAAAACTGCTGCCCCCACTTACCGTACACAAATTTCACTTACTAGTTTAACAAATAGGGACTGTATAGCAAGTGAGATGAGAAAAACAACATTAATAATAAACAATGCTCTCCAACCCCAGTCATCATCGTGCTTCATTCCACCATACAGCACCTACAATAGTAAGGTGAACTTCAAGTTCAAGTTTATTGCAGGAAAAAAAACTCCATTGAGCAAGCTCATTCACAAGGAGGTCCTATAATACATATACTAGAAGACTCACAGAAGGATACATTAATAGCACACAACAAGATTATAAGCGCTGATAAAGTACATGAGTAGCAGCTGTACAGGCATTACAGTATATATCATAGGGTAGGTCATCATACTCATATACAAAGTGCGGATACAGTCCATATGGACCTTGTGGCTAACAATAGGCTAAAACAGTCATAGGAAAAAAACGATTTTAATGACAACTACAAACATCTTTTATTTTTCCTGTAATTACATTTTTGAAGAGACTGACGGAGACTAATTTTGATAGTTTCAGTGAAGACTGTAGTCGATTCCAGATTACCGGTAGGGCTATGGAGAAGGGACACTTCACGAAGGAGGTGCGTGTCATGGGGACATCTAGGAAGATTAAATCCGATTTCCTGAGTGCAATATGTACTGCGGCAGGTATGGATGATGGAGGTTAGGTAGCTTGGAAGCTTGTTAAGGAGAAGTTTTACAGTCCATGTACTGGCACGGAGAATGCGTCTAGTGGTAAGGGATGTCCAACCCACAGCCGAGTACAGGTCGCAATGATGTGTCCGGTAAGGGGAATTCGTAATGTAGCGCAGCACACGGTGATAGAGAATGTCCAGTCTGTTAAGTGTTGAGGTTGCAGAAGAGTTATATATTATGTCCCCATAGTGTAATAACGGAAGGAGTGTGGCTTGGTCAAGCCGAGTTCTGACCTCGACTGGAAAGAGTGGTTTGTTGCGGTAAAAAAAGCCTAGCCTTATTTTTAGTCTTTTTATAAGGTCATCCAGGTGTTCAGAGAATGTAAGCTTGCTATCTAACCAAAAACCAAGGTATCTGAATTTGGGGGTGACTACAGGCTCACCTAGGGAGGTTACTAAGAAGTCATTCTGAAATGTATCAAGTATGGGGGGAGATGAATTGGGGAGAAGATCATAGCTTTGGTTTTCTTAGCGTTTAGTAGGAGTTTAGCATTTATGAGATTGGATTCAAGCTGGGCAAAGTCAGCTTGGAGGACGTCTCTGACGTTTAGTAATGAGGCATCAGAAGCATAGAGGACTGTATCATCGCCGAAGAGATGCAATTTAGAGTTGGATATGTGGTGGTCGAGGTCGTTAATGTATAGAGAGAATAAGATGGGACCTAGGATGGAGCCTTGTGGGACTCCCCTAGTAAGTGGTAGGGGGGAGGAGAACAGGCCATCAGCTTTGATTTTTTGCATCCTTCCCAAAAGGTAACTATTAAACCACTGAATGGTAGAAAGTGTGGCACCTATTTTAGCAAGGCTGAATTCGATAAGGTTGTGGTCTACTGTATCGAAAGCTTTACTAAGGTCTAAGAAGACAGCTCCTGTAAACTTCTTGGAGTCCATAGCTGAGATCCAGTCGTCGGTTACTTTGGCCAAGGCAGTGACGTTACTGTTGTTGGAGCGGAAACCAGATTGGGTTGGGTTTAGGAGTGAATAGGTTTCTAGGTGATGCTTTAATTGAGCGTAGATCAGCTTTTCGAAGACTTTAGAGAGGATAGGCAAGATGGAAATGGGTCTGTAGTTATTTAAATCACATAAGTCCCTAGATTTAAATAGGGGGAAGATGTAGGCTGATTTCCAGCATGACGGTACAATAGAAGAAGAGATAGAGAGGTTGAAAATATGTAAGATTGGGGCCGTAAGGTAGGTGAACCAGAGTTTTAGGAAAAAAGGCTCGATTCCGTCGTCCCTGGCACTTTTTTTGGCATCAAGGTTCTTGAGGGAGTCTTCGACATCTTTAAAGTTAATGGGGTACAGCTGAAAGGGGTGGCTTGTTTCTGGAGAGATATAATTGTGCTGCCTTGGCTAATAGCACGTGATGCATACAGGGACATGTCAAACGCTAGGCCAGCGGTGGTAAAGTGAGAGTTAAATTCTTCAAGGACATGGAAACTATTATCTACAGTCATATCATTTTTAATGATTTTGGTTGGTAGGGAGGGGGCCATCGGCCACCCTTCAAAAGATTTAAGGGTCCTCCAGATTTTTTGAGAGTCCCCCTTGGCCTGCTCGAGAGTGGAAACATAGAAGTTGGCTTTGGCAGCACAAATTTGTTTCAGACAGCCATTTCTAGCAGTTCAAAAGGCCTGTCAATCCGCTGGGCTTTTGGTGTATCTAGCCTTGACCCATAATTTATCACGGGCAGAAAGAGCGTTCTTCAATTTGGCAGTGAACCAGGGGTGTGAGATGTTTCATGTCCTGATCTTAATAAATGGTGCATGTTTATTTGCTAGGGTGTTGAGAGTGCCATTTAGGACTGCGGCCGCCTCATCGGGGGTTTTGGAGAGATTAAGGTTTTGCCATCTAACCTGGCTAAGGTCGTAGAGGTAGTTCAGCACGCTAAACTTCCGGAATGAGCGTTTAATTATGATTTTAGGCTGATGGCGAATTTTGGTTTGCAATCTTGTGCAGACTACAATACCATGGTCACTCATATCATTATGAAATACCACTGAGTGAGAGATTTTATGGGGATGGAAAGATAATATAATATCAAGAATCGAACTCTTATCTACATTTATCTTGTTGGGCCTTGTGGGTTCCAACACTAATTGGGTAAGACCAAATTCATCACAGAGGGACTTCAGCCTGTGCGATTTGTGTGATAGCCAGTCCATATTGAAATCCCCAAGGATTAGTACTTCGGTCTTGGCAGCAGCTGTTAGCAATTTGAGGATATTGAGGAGGTCAGTTCTGCCACTAGGGGGTCTGTAGCATCCGATGATGGTAATGCATTCCGTGGAGGGGAGATCTAACTTTAAGGAGACAATTTCGTATTCCTTTTGTTTCGCGTTACACTGAATGTCACTAACTGTGAACTTAGATTTAGTGTACATAACTACTCCCCTGCTCCTAGCCCCCCTGTCAGTCCTATTCAACTTATAGCCCAGAAGGGTAACTTGTTGGTCCAGGTTGGATTTTTTTAGCCAAGATTCTGTAATAATAATAAGATCAGTCTCAGTATGTAGAGCCCATGCTTGTAGCTGGCCAATTTTCTTAGGCAAGCTTTGGATATTAACCAACACTTCCTTAAGACCTGAAGCTGTCACAAATTTGGAAGGTGAGGTGAGCAAGTTGGGTGGGCCTGGTTTTAATTCCACATTTCCTGAACATAGAAGGAGCAGGAGTAACAATTTCTTTAGGGAATTCAAGAGGGACCTAAGAGCTTTATTCCTTTTACCCCACTTTTTGGAGGTGGTCAGAGGAGGCTTCAATCCACTGAAATGCATGTAGGCAGAGTGGGATTTTACAGTAATAAGAGACCGCACACTGAGAGACAGAGGAGAGGGGAGCGGGCAGCATTGGTGGGAAAATAAATGGGTGTAACCTAATGGAGAGGAAACCACAGGGATGAATAAGGTACCCCGGTAGGGGGTGGGGCTAGCTAAAGCTGTAGGGATGAAGAACAGGCAGGGCCCATAAGCATCATTCATACGAAGGACAATGGGTGCACTACAAAAGAATGATATAATAATGAGAGTGCTATATGCCATGGTGTCAAAGGGAGGTGCTATAAAAAGGCAGATAGAGAGAGCACCATAGCCTGTTTGTGAGGGGGAAGGGCACTGTGACTGGCCCAGCAGGGGTCCAATAAGGAGACTGCAGGGACAGCTGAGGGTGGGACAAGAGCATATTTAATGGGGGCCTGGGAGGGGGTGGGGGTGTGGGAAGAAAAATCAGGGACAGAGCTGAGACTTTAGGGTGGAAAGAAGCCCAGTTCAAAATTTGTGTCTCTGGACCAATCGGGGCTACTCCCTTGGAGGCGCCCGAGTTCCAATTGGTCGGCTGGTGACCATATCTTTTGTGCTGGGGAATCCGGCTTTGGCTTAGGGGTCAGCGGCTTCAGAGGCGCCATCCGACCGGGGGAGATATCGAGCCGTGGAAGCGAGGACATGCCCCTGTCACGGGGAGCCGCTGCAAGGAGAGAGAAAGGGAGAGAATATAAAGGCAGCTATGGCAAGGGACAGACAAAGGATACGTAGCACAGGGAGACAGCAAAATTAGCAAGACAAAAGGAATACTTAATTTTGGCGCCAAGAAGCAGCTGGTAATCACTTTACGTTTTACAGATATCACTTCTTTAACAGGGCTGTAATCACTTAAAAAAAAAAACTGAGCCAGCCTGGTGGCGCAGAGGAATGAGGCGCTGGACGCCACACCTCGAACCACGCTGGCGACCCGGGTTCGGGAACGGACTCGTGCGCCTGGGGTTGGCAGGGGAAGGGGTAGGATTGAGAGTCCATAGAACTGCTCTCCTCCCCTGGCTTGGGTTGGGGATGCATGATCACTCTGCAGTGGTCCCCAGTGGAGACTGGGAGCACAGCAGAGGGATCAAATTGAGGGGAACACCAGAAAAATGGAATCACCACTCTTGGGACTGGCCAGATGACGGCTGCTGGCCCCGGACACCTCTGAAGACTCCCAGGAAGCCACGGAAAACCTCAGCAGTGCTCGGGACCAAGGAAAAATAGTGTGCCGGTCTTCTCCCTGCCGGTGCCTTCCCCCTCAGAAGAGAGGGACCCACCCGGTATAGGACTACACAGGGCTATCCCAAGGATGGCTGCAGATCTGAGGTAAGGTGGCTTGGGGGAGATAGTAGGAGGATGTCTGAGGGTCATGGCAGCCCAAAGGAGAGGCAACTCCAGAGCACGATGGGGGTATAAATAGAATATACAAAAAAAAACAAAAAAACTACATGTTCACTTTTAAAAATACAGACAAGTAAATTAGTGGAAAATCTAAAGAACAGGAGAAAAATCAGTGACGAAGCTGAGTCTTTAGGGCGGAAAGAAGCCCAGTTCAAAATTTATGTCTCTGGACCAATCGGGGCTATTCCCTTGGAGGCACCCGAGTTCCGATTGGTCAGCTGGTGACTGTACCTTTTGTGCTGGGGAATCCGGCTTTGGCTTAGGGGTCAGTGACTTCAGAGTTACCATCCGACCAGGGGAGATATCGAGCTATGGAAGCGAGGGCTTGCCCCTGTCATGGGGAGCAGCTTTTGTGCTGGGGAATCCGGCTTTGGCTTAGGGTCGCTGGCGGCTTCCAAACCCATCTGACCGAGAATGTTCCGAACCATGGGAGCGAGGCTTGCCCCAGTCACTTCTAGTGACCTTTTATTATTTTTTTTATAAAATGGGTGGAGACAGTCCTTTAAGCTTTGGTTGGTTTGTTACTCCTATGTTTTCTATGAAATTATTTTTTTGTTTGTTTGCAGAAGATATTTGGACATTCAGACCTGCTTTGCCAGTGAAGAGGCATAGGAAATGTCTGTGATAGTTTGAATATCTTAACGTGGTCCTCATCTCGGTGGTTAGAAACAGGTTTATTTGCACATTATTGCCAATGTTAGCTATGCTTTGTTGATTGCATCTCAATTATGTAACAAACTGGACATGAGTATGCCACTTTCCTACTGTTAACACATTTCTGCTTTGTATCGGAATGCATCCGTGTAGTGGGTCAAGTTTCTAAGGATTTCTTAAAAAAATCAACAAGATTCCATTTAAAAAAAAGCACACCCAGGTGGAGCTACAAAATGCCACAGGCAACGAAAGCCTAGCCATGTGCTACCTCTCCCTCTAACCATTTTGTGTTAAGTTGTCACATGTCTGATGTAATGCTACAGTAAAATTGTGTATGTAACTGACACGCTCTGTAATGCACTGTATGCCTTACCCAATGAATGTTTAATCTACTGTATACTCCTGCCAAAGCATGTAATTTATGTTTGTAACTAATCTGGGTCGCTCCTGAAAAAGGGACCTCCGGTCTCGGTGAGCTTACCCGGTTATCAAAATCTAAATAAATAAATAGGTAGATGGAGTAGCTAGAGGCATTAAGCCCAAGAGGTCTCGCGCTCAGAAGTGGAGCCTAAATTGCCCCTGAACCTGCTGCTGGCCTGGCACAGCTGGAAGCTAGTGGATGCTAAGTTCCAGGCTGATGATGAAGATCAAGAAGGGGAAATGGGCTCTTGCAAATCTTCTTAAGCCCCTCGTTCCACCCCCATCAGCCAGCATTCTTCGTCCAGTGGACAGCCCTACGTGGCTCTCCCACTGAGGAGGAAATCTACCTGAGTCACACCTCCTTGGGTCGGCTATCCAGGCGGAGGGCCACTGACAAATCCTCACCTGCTGCAATTCTTTGTGGGCTGTCCATTCAGTTGTCTTGTCCCAGCACTCTGGAATAAGTTACAGAGCACCCTTAGAGTAGGAAACCTAGCTCCAGCATCAACAAGCACTGTCCAATGCAAAATGTCCACTTGCATGAATTTGCTATACAGTTGTTGGTCACAAGTAGCACAGCAGTTAAAATGAACAAATTAATAACACAAGTTAAAATAGTAAAATTGTCATACTGGAAATGAAGAGGTTCACTCACAAGGCTGTTATCAGGCAAGGGCTTCAAAGAGAAAAGGGCAGAAAATGGACAGAATGGTTGAAGTAATTCAGTAACTTGGTACTGTGATAGATGAGCAAGGGGCAAACCCTCAAAAGACCGCTCCAAAAGCAAACTGATACCAATTCATTCACCTAATTTGCAAACAAACTTAATTCCAAGGCCTACGTTATGTGAGGCATATTTGCTGAGCCTTCTTTATTTATGTTGTAATTACCAAAATGCTACAGTATGTATGTATATATATATATATATATATATATATATATATTTTTTTTGTTTGTTTGTTTGTTTGTTTTGTTTAGTGTTCAAAACACAGCTAAGCAGAGTAACACAGGTCATGACCTAAACAGTTAAATGAGTATAGGAACATTTAAAGCATCTCTTTTACTTGCTGTAACCACAGCCAGAGAATACAATAATTCCATGATTTGCAAGCTCTGCATCATGGGTATGCAAATTATACGGACTGTGCAACATTTCTGTCATTCCCTGAGAAACAAAGCATTAAACAGCAGCACAAATGAAAGAAGTAAACAGTAGCACATATGTGCAACTTGAAAAGCAGGGATACAATTTCAAGCAGGAATGAGGAGCTGCACAAGAAAACCTTCTACCTTGCATTTTCCAGCCCTGTGATTGGACAAGGACGTCAAAGGGGAAAGGAGCGGAAAGGCAGAGAGCAGGTGAAATTAGGGGGGAGACTCAGTATTCTGAAGCTATGATAGGTGGAGCATACCTCTCAACCTCCTGCTGCATAAATCAGGGACATTGCTTAAAAAATCAGGGACAGATGACTAAAATTAGGAACACATCTTCAAAATTAGAGATATCCACCCAGAAAGCTGGTAGAATATGGGGCTTAGTACAAAATGCATTTTCTAAAGAAGAACAAGTCTGTAACTTTAATGCTTAACATTATTTTGTGCTTACAATCCCCACCGTTTAGCCACGGAAACACAAATTTTAGGAGGGACAGAGTAACATTTTGAGACAAAATCAGGGCCGTCCCTGAAAATCAGGGATAGCTGAGAGGTATGAGTGGAGGAAGGGGCTCACCCACCCAAAAGTCCTCTCACAGTTCAGACCGAAACCAATATGTTTGCGTGTTTTGTAAGGGAACATAAATTTATCACTGAAAACTGTTGTACAGATAGTTGCAGCTGCTATTAAGACCGCCCCAAGTACTTTTACTCCTCCATTTGAAAAATGGTCTACCTCGCAACTGCCTCGTGTCATGCAATTGTGCAGAATGCTGATTACTGATCAGGAGCTACCCCCTGGTTCTACTGAACTAGGATTGCCTGCAAATCGCCTTGATATCGTTTTGCAAATGTGCCATGTAATTAGTTATCCCGTCACTGCTGACCTTGAATGGTCTTGTAACTGCCTTGATATTTTTTGCAAAAACTGACATGCAGTTAGCTATGCCTTCTCTGTTCCGAATCTGCATTCAGTTTATTTACAGTGGAACCCACTTATAACAGACACCCTTATAGTGGACAACCGCTTATAACAGATGGGTCTGCCTTGCCAGAAGCCAAAAGTTAGGTCTGTAACGTTAAAAATCACATTTATACCATACTCTGCAGCCCTTGTATAGTGGAGACTGTGAGCTCCTCTGTGCACTTGTTACATGCTGCAAACTACCTGCTAACTGTCATCTGATCACATTTACTGCTCAGCCCCCTGATCCCCCAATGAGCACAGGTACTGTACAGCAAAATCTTTCTAATCTTGTTTATTGCTCGGTTCCCAATCAGCTGCAAATAGTAGTTTTCCATACCATTGGTTTGCAGAGAAGGGGGCATGTTTTGATTTTAACTCTTGTGTAAGAACTGTGGTAGAGGAGAGCAACATTTTAAGACTTTAGGATATAGCGGACACCCCCTATAACAGACAAAATCTGCTTGCACAAATGTGTCCGTTATAACAGGATTCTACTGTATTTATTTATTTGCTTTTGTTAACCAGGTAAGCACGCTAGACAGCCAAGTGCCTATTTTCAGGTGCGACCCGGGAGGATTACAATTGTACATACAAGAGCATCAGGCAGAACAGGGTGCATACAAAGTATCAGAGCATAGATTACATCTAGAAGTTTAACCTAAATTTCTGTCTGTCCTCAATGTGACGAGGTACCTTTGGAAATGAGCTTCTGGCTCAAAGGTTGTAAACCGATGTACAAATAAATAAAATAAAGAGGTGCATCATGATCTTCAGGCAGACAGGATGCATACAAAAACAACAAGAACAGTGATTAGAACGAGCGATAGAATAGCAAATTAGTACAGGCATGGGGAGTTTAACAAAGGTACATTACAACAGACATTAAGCTAGCTAGGTACATACAAGAGCATCAGGCCCATAGTTTTCGTCAAGAGGTAGATAACACCGTGGTACCAGCATGGACAACAAATGCCTACAGGTAAAGTCGACAATACCCACAGGAGTACACAGGCATTTGAGAGGTAAGTTACACGGGGCAGATTGTGGTGGGGGGGGGACTACAAGATGTAGGCATTCTTTTCAGATACAGGTAGGGCAGAGAAGAGCACCATATTCAAATGGTGGGACAGATGGCAACGAGCTTGCCAGGTGGATGAAGTGCTAGCAGAGGCCAGGGTCACCACACCCAGACAGTCAGGACTAATTTAGCGGCTCAGGCACAGAGGCAGGCGGAAGCCAATTTTAGGAAGCCCCAAAGGGAGGCTTTGAAACAGGGGTAGGAGGTAGTGGAGCGAGTGCTAGCAGGAAGGGAGTTCCACAGCTTGGCCGCGTAAGCAGCGAAGGCCTGGTCCCCCATTTAGGTGTGGGTTTTAGGAACCAGGAGGACCTGAGAGTCACTGAATCTTAGATGGTAGGTGGGGTTTGCAGGTTTGAGGAATGAGGCAAGTGTAGGAGGAATGGCATTTCTGACAATATTGTCAATGAAGTTGCCAAGGACAAAGATGCGGTGGTTCTCTGGGGGAAGCCACTCCAGCTGGGAGTATAGCTCACATCAGTGTGTGACGCGAGGAGCAGCGAGGGCAAAACGGCATACATTGTTGTACGCTGTGTCCCATTTGGAGAGACTGGATTTAGGAACATTGACAAAGGATACCAAGCCATAAACGAGCATTGGTAGGAGGGGCCCCCTAGCAAGGGCGAGAGGGGCAGCCGGGGTGAGACAACCTTTAGCTCTGTATACCAGGCAGAACTTGCAGTTTCTGGCCTTACAGGCATTACAAATGTGGAGAGTGAGGTCCAGTTGCGGGTCAAGGGTGACCCCCAGGTACTTGACCGCATCTGCAACATTCAGGAGGGAACCATCAGCTCCTGTGATATTTAGAGAAGCTTGGCAGGCTTTTATCTTGGCCACGGAGCCAAACAGCATGGCCTGGGTCTTTTTAAGGTTAATGGTTAGCTTCTGGTCCTTAAGCCAGGTTTGAATGTGGTTAAAGTCAGAGTTTAACTGGGAGTTAATGTCCTTGATGTCACGCGAGCAGACCAGGATGATGAGGTCATCTGCATACAGGGTGGACTGCCCATGGGCAGAGACCGAGGGCAGCTCATTTATGAATAGGGAAAACAGAATGGGTCCAAGGATGGAGCCCTGTGGGACCCCGCAGGCCACCTGGAAAGGTTTGGAGAGGGCTTTGTTAAAATTAGTATATTGCTGTCTCCCAGAGAGGTAGTTGGTGAACCAGGCATGTCATTTGTTTATCCCATCCCGGAACTCCTTGTAAATAAACATGGCTCAATGGAGATTTCACCCAGTAACACAAATAAACAACCCTTTACACAAACACAAAAAACACAAATCCTATACAGTACATACAGATGCATGCTCTTTTTGTTTCCCTTTTCTTCAGCCAAACGCATTGTCTCCAAAGCAGATGCCCTTCCTGACAATACCATGCCACTTGTCCAGGTCCTTCTCGTCCAGCTATACCAGCCAGGCTGGGTCAGGAGAGTGGCAGAGCTGTAAAAGTTACAGTCCTGGCCAGCGTGTATCTTAACTATTCCACATTACTATGCAATTTTTAGGCCAATGGGATTCTTTACAACCTTTTTGTCTGTTTTTTTCTATATGATCTGGTCTTTAATAAAATGTATTCTTCCAAAACAACTAGCATTAGCTTCTGATGAAAGACTGTGTAGTCTGAAAGTTTAAGCACCTGTTTTCTTTTGGAACATCCATGTTGGTCCAATAAAAGGTATCAAATAATTTTTTTTTAGGCTCTCACGTTACTAAGGACATCCATGCTGTATACTGTATGTTAAGTTGATAGTTACGTTCATCTTTTTCATTTATGTAATGCTGTTTTATATTAGTTGTGTTGTACTAGGTGTCAGCATCGCTCAATTGGTAGCACATCCACCTCTGGACCAGAAGATCGTGGGTTCTCGTCCCACACCGGGATTGGACTTGCACCTAAAAATTGCTGGCATCTGAGTGCAGTATTGGGGGGTGCTGTACTGCTGGGGTGTGCTGTCCTTCAGATGAGACGTTAAACCGAGGTTCCTTCTACCCTGGTGGGTGTCCAGGTGGAAGTAAAAGAACCCAGGGCACTCTTTGCAAAGAGTATGGAACATTCCTGGTGTCCTGGCCAACATTCCCCTTCCCATAAACCAGTTCATGCAATTACCCAGGCTGTGTGTGGGTGATGATGTGCGATATGGCCGCCACCACACATTCAGTCACTTCACTACCAGTCTAGCATTGCTTGTAAAGCATTTTGGATGTATGAAAAGTGCTATATAAATGCTGATTCTTCTTCTTCTTCTACTACTATGATAACCGTGTATTTTTGGGACATCATTGGAAATGAGTTTCAATTTAATGGTTATGCTGTCTCCCATTTCTAAATAAAGTAAACGGAGATGTCCATGGACAGAAACAATCCAGCATCTTGACTGGATTAGACATCTTTTTCCCCATGATTAAATCCCAACACATACTCAGGGGTAAGAAAAAGTCCCAGCCAACAGCTTTCTTTACTTAATTTAAATACCTCCACCTCACAGTCCACCATATCCTTCAGAACAGCACCACCTACTGGTCAAAAGAGAGCAAAACAGAATTACTTTTCAAAAATGTATACATACACATAAAAACATAGTTAAAAAAGAAAATATTTATACAACTTTTTTTGATTTAATACATAGCAACTGATATATTGTATAACAGCAATAATACACTCCATTTGTTATGTCATGGGATAGCATCTTTTCTCAGGTACATGAGAAACTCTGCCTCTGGCCTAGTGCCTCACAAAGGTTTACCTATAGCGCTTTGACAGCGCTAGCGCCGTCATGCCTACCATGACAGCTACAATACCCGACTGTCAGCACTGTAGCTACAGGATGTCGACATACTGGGGGGCTATGCCCCCAATCCCACACCCCGGTCTCTAGGATTCCAACTATAAGTTGGAATTGGACCGAGGTGGAGGCAAACACCGAGCAAGGCAGTCTCGATTGCTGCACAGACCACCACAGTGACGGGTGAATTTTGCCCAATCTCTGGCGCTGTAGTGGTCTTCGCTGGTCGAGTAGTCGCTACGGGGATGGTATACACCTCAAAACACAGCCAAGGAGTGGCAATATCCTGTGGTGTACTACACCCTGGCATGTGTCATTGTTTAATTGTATCACTCAGAATTACTGTCCCACATCTGTCTCACACTGATCTCAACACCGATAGGCTGAGAGTCTGTTTGCCAGGAAGGGGACAGAAAATGGCACAGCGCCACTTGAAGTCACCACCACCCAGTGATGCACTGGGGGCAATGCCACAAAAGTTAAGTTCCCCACCAAGCTCATGGACTCAGCAGTGGTAATGCCACAAAGCCAAAATCCCAACGAGGCCCACAGACATGAAGCAGCACAGATGCAAAATAAAAGTCCCTGTCAGGCCCAGGGAACATGCAGCAGTAGAACCACAAGAAGAAAAGTCCCAGGTGGACCATGAGGACATGGAACAGCAGAACTACACATCGGAAACATCCTGGCTGGGCCCCAAGGACATGGAGCAGCCGCATAACAGAAAGTCTCAGCTGGGCAAGAGGACTCTGAGCAGCACACAGCCACAAAATCAAAAGTCCCCACTGAGCCAGGGGACATGTAGCAATACAGCCACAGTAAGGTGGGTCCGTGCCTTGCTCCAGGGACATGGGGGCACAGCCACATTAATGAACATCCCTACCGGACCCTAGGGACACAGCACAGTACAGTCACATTCAGGGATGTCCCTGCTGGATCTGAGGGACACAGCATGCCACAGCCGTATTAAGGGACATTCGCACCAGGCCTGGGAGGCATGGAGCACCACACCTGCATAATGGCGAAAGTCCCTCTGACAAGCCTGAGGGTCACAAAGCAGCACAGCCACACTAGGGAAAGTCTGTGCCAGGCCTGAGGCAGCAATGCTGCAAAAGGAGAAGTCCCCACCAGGCCCAGAGAATGCAGAGATGCACAGCAGGTGGTGGGCTGGTTTGGAAGCACCAGTAGGGTTTGCATCAACTTATAGTAGAAGAGGCCGGATTGGGGTCTGCTGCACACCACCATAATCAGAAACTAGATGAGGACTAGTCGGGGCCATTTGAATGTTGCCGATATTGACAACACAGTTGTGAGATGGGGCTGGCTGGAGGGAGAGCACACGGAGGGAATAGTAGGTAGGGATTCTTTTGACAAGGAACAGGAGCACAGGGTGGTGAGTAAGGTATGAAAAAGTTCTCACTTGCTTTGTTCTTCTCCTCACTGCTGTCAAAAAGCAAATGGCAGGCTCCTCCTTCCCCCATGAAAGTCCAAGGAGGAGCTGAGCTACAGTGCAAACTGAGCCGGTGCAGCTGGAAGGGGGGTGGGCTAGCCCCAGGCTAGTTCAAAACCAAAAATCCCAAACCAGCTGCTCTCAAGAGGAAAGTGAGTGTGAAATTACCAGGCTGCAAGCAGGTCTTGGGAGGCAGTATAGCGCAGTGGTTTAAGGCTCTGAGCTACAGACCTGGGTTTGAATCCCACAGCCCCCACTTCCATACTGTGTGACCCTAAGCAAGTCACTTAACTTCCCGTTGCACCTGTAAACAAGCTTTCAGCTTAGTTAAACAGTTGGAGAGATTGGGCAGTAAAAGTTTTTTAATGCCTCTGGCACAGAAAACACATGAAGCAGCCTAAAAAACACCAGTGCAGAATACCGGAAAACACGGTGCCAATCACTGAAGGAGCAATACCCCAGCGTTTCGTGAGGCTTCCTTAGGAGCCCAACGTTTTGCACCAAAACAAACACTTAATCATGGGTCCCATGATTAAGTGCTGTTTTTGGTGCAAAACGTTGGGCTGCTAGACCCTGTTGTCATGATGTCTTCCTAATAAAATAGCGATCGTGGTTTACACTTACATGAGTCAGCATTTGATATGTAAGGTGAGGCTGTGTTTAGCCTGTTTTTTTTTTTTGTTTTTACTGACCATAATGTTGAATGTCTAGAAGCTGCTTTGAAAAACATTCTCCACAATCATTTTTTAACGTCACTTTCGGTCTTTGTGGGCTGGGGAAAAAATGCAAGCTGATGCCAGCAGAGGGCACTAGTAGTCTGTAGTTAGCAGCACAGCAAATGTCTTGAGAGGGTCAGACATCGTGCAGCTACATATAAAAATAAAGGTTTTATTTGTTTATGGTTTCTGGACTTTGTCTAGTTTATTTGTCAATTGGAACCATAAGATAATGCATTGGAAGTTAATACTATCCCCAACAGCATGCAAAAACATGACATAAACTATATTTCCATCAAAAGCAAAATGCTCTGCTTAGTGGAGGCAGCGGTATCCCAGGTTTGCACCATATATTTATTTATTCATTCATTCATTCATTCATTCATTTATTTGGTAACTGGGTTGGTTCATTGATCTGAAGACCCTTTTCAGGCACAGCATGGGCCAGAAACTGGCACAAACACCATAAAATACTGTCAGAGAACAGCGTGGGTCATACAGGGAACATACTGTAACAGGGAATCCAGAGTAGGTCAAGCTAACAGAAAAAAATATAAGGTGAACCATACCAGATACATCAGCAATTGAGCCTCTTGTGGGTGTGACTGCAGTTGTTAGCCTGTCCCTCACAGCCTAATCCAGATCGCTTGCCTACCCAGCTCCACTAACACTATTCTGCCCTCTCTCCCACCCCTTCCCCCATCTGCCTCCCACCCCTTCTACTTCCTATACTCCTTTCACTTTCCCCACTCCCGCTCCCTCCCCCATACTGCACTCCTCCCCTCTCCTACCCTCCCCACCCTGCCACTGACAGGGCCTCTGTCTCTCTGACCCCCTACCTGCTTCCTTCCCCACCCTCTGCTCCACTTTCCCACAACTTGCCTCCTTTCCCACCCTTCCACTCCCTTCCCCCTTTTCCTGTCACCAACAAGGCCTCAGCTGCCCCAGCTAGTGCCCCCAACCCCTCCCATTCCTTCCCCACTGCAACCCCTTTTTCCTACTACTCACTAACAAGGCCTTTGGCTGCCCCAGCTAGTTTACTCCCCTACCCCCAAATCCTTGATGCCTCTATGCAGTCAGGGACCTGAATACCTACCGAATTTGCCCTGGGGCTAAATTAACACTGCCCAGCGGGCAAACTTAGCCCGGAGCACAAAGCAAGTTATATTCAAAAGGAATAGCCCGGGGCAAACAGCTTCTGAATATAGCATGGGAATGAGGCCGGGCAAACTGGGCTGGGAGTGCAGGGCAAGCTTAGCCCTGGAATAAGACAGCACTGAATATAGCTACCAGGAAGTGCAAACCACAACAGCAACACAGTGCACAGCAACGTGAAGCTAGGTAGAGGTGAACTATGTGGTCAACGTGTGTGCCAGCAAACGCGTGGACCCAGTACAGCTGCAAGCAGCGGCGCATGGGACAGTATAGTGTGCTAAACTGTATAATATTCCCCGAACTGTTAGCACCGCGCTAACATGTTTGTGCGGGTTTGGCGCAGGGCTAAACCGTTAGCCCGATGCAAACACATTTGCCATATTCAAAAGTGACATGCAAATGAGCCTACTTAGGTAGTCTCTGTGCAAACATCCAGATTAGCATCTCATTATGCCCTGATTTGCATGCAGTTTGCACTGGGCTAACGGTTTAGCCCTGCGCTAAACCCACGCAAACAGTTCAGGGAATATTATACAGTTTTGAACACAGTACTTTCACATGCGCTGCTGCCTGCAGCTGTACTGGAACAACACAGCATAGGCACAGATTGTGGTGGTGCTGCATGCAACTGTCACATTGTAGGTCATGCTGCAGTACACAGCAGACACTACAGTAGCAAGGGGGCCAGTAGTGTGTGGACACAGCACTGCCTATGGTGTGTAGGGCAGTGCTGATGACTGCACTATACACAGTGACAGGCCCGACATGCAGGCGTTTACTGACAGTGGACATTGCTGTTACGCTGTTGTGTGACCCACAGATGCTGCACCTCTGGTATAGGATGCTCACAGTGACATATACATGTCCGGCTTTGTGTGCTGTGGCAGTTGTACAGCTGTGCGGTATGTGGCCGGGGGGGCATATATTATCAGAAAGGCACACTGGTGTTGGGGTATTCCCAATACTGGCCCACATGCACTACATGATGTGTCCCAGCCTTGTAGCCACACCTGGTCTGTGGCACAGCCTGGCCACCCGTACACTCTCCCCTCAACATCCTCCATGCCCACAGTGCTGCATGTGTATGCTGGTATCTGTTGGCATCCACAGAAGAGTGGTCCGCAGGTGTGTGCTGAATGGCCACACTGCCATGGTGTCCACTGGCAGCAGGGTCACCACTTACTGCCTGGCATGGCTGGGACTGGTGGCAGATAATGGCATCGTTGTGATGCCATCAGTGAGCAGCATGTTTCCTCTATGTCTGGCTTTGTCTATGTGTCATATTTATTTGTTAGGGTCGCGCAAAGCCGCGCAAAAGCCGCACAAAGCCATAATGTCACGCAAAGCTCATTGCCCAGGGTTAAGACTACCTTTTCCTGGGCGGTAATGTACACCGCGCTAAGTGTCATGCTAAGTTGCACAAAACCACTTTGCATGGCGCTAGTCGCTGAATATAGCATTGCGCCTGTATTCATGTACACACCCACTCAGTTTGCCCCTTGCATACATTATGATTTTGCCCGGCGCTAATGCAGTTTGTGCGCGCTATTTGGCCTTTTGAATATAGCAAACCCACGCTAATCCCGCTCTAAACCTGCGCAAACAGTTTTGGCCCAGCGCAAAGTTTTGAATATCTGGCCTTAACTCTCTTACTGCTATGCTTGTTTCATTGTTCAATACACTGTACCGTTCTTAGCATTTATTGTATCTTATTATATTCTCATTATATGTGAATGTATGTTATGTACGTCATCTTAACAACATGGAATCTTTGTAAATGAGCTCTGAGCTCAAAGGTATTGTTAATCTGAGATTATATAAATAAATAACTGATATAATATATGCCCATAATAAGACAATACAAAGTGCACACAAAGTAATTTCTCATTGTCATTATCGTTATCGATTTATTAAGTATAGCACCCTTTTTCATTGAGATTGAGATTCAATTTCAAGGCGCTTTATAAGCGAGCAGAATTATCTAAACACGGTTAAAATCAACATCAGCAGTAAACAAACAATAAAACCCTCTCCTGGTTAATAATATTAAGTTAGCTAACTCTAATCAGGCAGAAAGGCCTGCCTGAATGAAAGTGTTTTCAGCTCCCTTTTGAACATTTCTAATGTTGTGCTGTCTCCCGTAGAACGAGGGAGGGAGTTCCAAAGGGTTAGTGCCACATAAGAACAAGCATTTGTCAATGCCAAATGTTTTCTTGCTGGTATTGGCATTGGTAGTGTAGGAGTTAGAGAAATGCATAATAGGAATGGCAGTGAAGTATTGAACTGAAGCCAACCCCGCCACCACCCTGCAGAGAGTGGCAGGCATTGGGGTGTGCCTTTGGGTCGTCAGGCATAACGGCCACGCCATTTCTCCACACCATACCCTGCAGACACCGACAAGTGTCACGGTGTGCCTTGGGGTCTTTGGGCCTTATGCTCACCCCATTTCATAAGAAAATACGGTGAGATGGGTGCAGTATAGGAGAATGGGGCGAACTTTGGGGCTGAAGAGTCCAAGGCACACCTTGATGCCTGTCACTGGCTGCAGGGTGTGGGTGGCATAAGCATTACAGGCGACAATCCCAAGTCACACCCCTGATGCCTGTCAATCTCTACAGGGTGGGGCGTTATGGGTGCAAACCCTAACGCCCCGGGCGTTCGTTGGTATTTTCACTCCAAATTTTCAACATGGGTTTTTTGTGACCCCCACCTCATGAACAGTGGCAATATACGTTCATTAGCCAAAAGCTGATTTTACACAGCGACTACGCCATTTGGCACCACAGATGCGAAAACACATTTCGAACAGGATGTGAAAAATGACAGCTGTACTGTTCGTGGGGCAGTGTAAAAAAATGGCAATGTTGAAAATCTGGAGTGAAAATATGAAAAAAAAAAAAACTAGTGAAGTCACGAGTGTGCCTAAATACTGCACAATGCACACCCGTAATGTAATTAGTTTGGGGATTTTTTACAGCACATTGTCAACACAGGCATTTTGGAACCTCCGCTCATGAGCAGTGTCACTGTGATTTTTTTAATCTGTCCCGAACAGTGATTTCCCACAGCGACCACGCATTTCTGCGCCAGAAGTGCAAAAACACATTTCGGCCAGGGTGTGAAAAATGACAGCTGTACTGTTCATAAGGAGGTGTGGAAAAATGCCAGTGTTGAAAATCTGGACTGAAAATATTACAAATTTGTGAACTTACGAGGGTGTGTGAAAACTGCGCAATGCACGCTGGTAACACAGTCATTTTATGGACTTTTGTCACCAAATTTTCAACATAGCCATTTTAAGACCACTGCTCATGAACAGTGTCACTGTGATTTTCTTTATCTGTCCCAAGCATTGATTTCACACACGGACTGCGCCATTGAGTGCTACATGCGCAAAAACACATTTTGGGCAAGATGTGAAAAATGACAGCTGTACTACTCATAAGGAGGTGTGGTAAAATGGCAATGTTTAAAATCTGGAATGAAAATAGTAAAAATTCTCTAAGTTACTAGCGTGAGTAGAACTGCTCAACACGTGCTTGTAAAACAGTCATTTTGGGGAATTTTTTCACCAAATTTTTAACATCGGGTTTTGGGGGGCCTACCTCATGAACTGTGACACTGTTGTTTCATTATTCAGTCCCGAAAGGTGGTTCTGCGAAGTGACCACGAAATCACCTTTCGGGACCAAATAACAAAATGACAGTGGCTGAGTTCATGAGGTGGGGTCCCAAGAACTCCATGTTGAACATCTGGTGAAAAAATTCCCAAAAATGGCCAAGATATGCACCAAAGTTGAAAAAAACCCTATTTATGTCAATACACAGCTTACCGGCATTTCTTCAGTTCGCGGTCAGCTTTGAAGAGTGCAGATGTGTTTCTGGTCCACGAAGATCATTGCGCGGCCTCCGGAGAGCAAGTATGGGGTGAGGGGTGGGAAAGAGTGCAGAGGGTGGACACGGGTTGGGGAGGGGCAAGAGAGTCAACGAAGGACCATTTCTTTTGTTCTAGGTGTTTTTTTTTTTTAAGACGACGTGGGACTTTTGCCATGCTGGGGTGGGCTCCCAGCGTGGTACCAGGAAGTTTGCTTTTGGGGGAGGCAGTGGAGCCGACGGAGGACTGGGCACCCCCGATCATACAGTGTGCGGGGGCAGAGGGGAGCGCATGAGCATGCTGGGGTGGGCTCCCAGCATGCTACCTAGGCCACGCTGGGGTGGGCTCCCAGCATGGCACCATGAAGTTTGCTTTGGGGGGGAGTGGAGCCAACAGGAGATTGGGCACCCCCCAATCATACAGTGTGCGGTGGTGGAGGGGAGCGCATGAGCTCGCTGGGGTGGGCTCCCAGCATGCTACCTATGTGTTCGTGGGGGGGGGGGATCAGAAACGAACTGTCTATGACAGTTCAGATGCAGTGCTGACATAGGCAATTTGCATACTGCTGATGGCAACATGCAAATTGCCTACACGTTACCACTGCTGATTGTAGCAGTGCTTTTCTCAGAACTGTATGCCACTGCATCTGAATGGCTGTCATAGACAGCTCGGACATTCATTGGTGCGGTGCAGCTGTGCCTGCAAAAAGCAGCAGGGCATTACAAGTGGGGAGGCACACCTACGAAAAGTCGTATGGTGACACTATGTTTCTTGCACATGCGTGCAAGCAAACATAAAAAGCACGAGCAGCAGATGTCGTTAAGCGCACCCTTGGAACTTCTAAGAGTCCCTCATCAGCCGAATGGAGGGGACAGAAAGGGCAGTAGGGCTGTAAGGGGTCTTGCAAGTAGCCAGACTCCTGACCGTGTAGGGTTTTTATAGGTCAGCAAACTGACCTTGAAGGTGATCTACCACCTCACAGGCAGCTGGTGCAGGGAGCATGACACAGGTGTCATGTGACAAGATCACAACAGACTGGTCATCAACCGGGCTGCCGCATTCTGCACGAGCTGCAGGCGGCGAAGATCAACCCGCAATAGTCCCAGGTAAAGAACATTGCAGCAGTCGAGCTGCGACTTCACAAAGGCATGGACCAGTGATGGCAGATCACCCGGGTTATCAGGTGTTTAATCCTGGCGATGTTTCTCAGATGGTAAAAAGTACTCTGAACCATGGCCGACACCTGAGATTTAAGTGTCAGGCTGTAGTCCAGAACAACACCAAGATTTCTCACCCTGGCAGAGGTGAGCAACTGGGAGACCCCAAGCCTAAGCCTGGAGACTCGACCAGATTGCACACTTGCCTCCGGGAGACCACCACTAGTACTTCAGTCTTGTCCGGATTCAGCCCCAACCAGTTGGCCCTCATCCAGTCCTGGATCTCAGCGAAGCACTGATTAAACATCAAGACTGCCTCATGCTGCTCAGGCGCAAAAAGACAGATATAGCCAATTATACAACAGCAAGAACATTTCCTGGACTCTGATTGGTCAGTGTGTGCCTGAGACAGTGATGTTATTACACAATAACATCACTGTATGGATGTGGCAGATGAGCATGATGCCTACTCAAAGATATATAGTCACACTAAAAATATACTAAAATGTTTTTAAAATTTTTTTTATTTTATAAAACATCGAGCCATTGTATAATTGCAGTAAGGCATGCCAAGGTGTGTGTTATCGTGTAATAACGTCACTCCTGGGGTGGTGGAAGCACTCGACTTCACCTCGTGCTTCAACCCACCCCACGAGTGACGTTATTACATGATAACACACACCTTGTCGTGCCTTATTGCTTAAGTAGCATCCACACAGCAGTGAAAACTCAGCCCATACCATCTTATAATGTCCCCTAGTGGTAGTGGTAGTATATACATCACGAACAACATGGAGAACAAAATGGAGCCCTGCAGGACCCCACATGGCAGGGTCAGGGATGCAGAGGAAAAAAATCCCCGACACCACCCACTGCATCCTACCAGTGAGGAATGATTGTAACCAGTTGAGGACTATACCAGCCAGTCCACAACAAACCCCCAGGCACTCCAACAGAACCCCATGGTCCCCGGTGTCAAATGCAGCCAAGAAATCAAAGAGAATGAGAATGGAATGCCTTCCTCTATCCCTCACCACCAGGAGATCGTTAAAGTACATGTTGAAGGTTCCCATAGCAAATGGGAGTAGTAAACTGCAGGTGTTGTGAATCAGACTCCTACCATTCAAGCTGCTAAACAGTGCTGTTTTCCACGGAAAAAAATCCTTTTATTTTGGTGCTGTGCTTCATTTGCATAATCCGACCCTTTTTTTTTCCAGTGGTGCAACCCGCAGCTGTGACATCATACCAGGGAAACAAAGTTATTGAAGGGACACTGTCACTTTTTAGTTTTAGATAGACATATCAGCTATGTACTATACCCACAGTGTCTCACTACGTATATTAGTAAACAGGGTATTATATTTCTGTGCTCACTGCAGAAATAGGAGACTACATCTTCCAGTATAGAAGTCTTGTAGCCAGATAATTTATACACAATGCATTGTTGTGAAAATAAACATATAAGTGCTAATATTGTTTTTTTTTTTTTTATAACCATTTTTCCCTCCCGTCACGGCTTGTGGAACCTCTCTTGGGCATCCTGTCCATTTCCTGCCCACCTGAGGCCCCTCCACTCTGTGCCTTCTCTTCCTCCCCGGAGCCAGTACTCCCAGTTTAACCTGCCCGGGGTGGGTAGCCCATTCTCTTGGGCGCTCTTCCACGTCAGACTCCAGCCGCAGGTAAGGGCCCGGGTGGAGGACCTGGAAGGCCAGTCGGAGGGAGCCCGGCGGTGGGCTTGGGGGACAAGTGCCATCGTCTGTCCCATGAGCCAGTGTTTTCCCTGCTCTGCACCCATGCATGGTGCACCCCCGATGCACAGCAACCCTGCCTGCATCGGCCACACTAGTTACGTGCCGCCCAGCTTGCGACAGTGCCCCTGGTCTCCCCAGGGAGGGGAGCACCACTGGGGCACTCATCCTCAACCCTCCTCTGCTGACCCCCGGCACCCCAAATTCACGCCTGAACCCGGGTCGCCAGCATAGCATGAGGTGTGGCATCCAGCACCTCAACCCTCAGTGCCACCGCGCCGGCTAAGTGCTAATATTGTTGACACCACTACATAAATATGGACAAAATCCAAGCAATCTCAAATTACAGCCATTGTAAGTGCATCCAACAAACACTGCTACCCAGCGCTTCGACCACATGTGTAGTCTTCCTAAGGGGAAGCTGTGGTCAAAGCGCTGAGTAATAGTGTTTGTTGGATGCACGTACAATGGCTGTAATTTGGAATTTTTGGAGCAGCAAGATGTCCCTGTGAATCCTGACATCACACAATAAAAATTCACAGCTTTGTGGAAAGAAAAATAAGGTTGGTGTCTGTTTTGCAACATTTTTGGCACATGAGTGCAGAGATTGCTTGGATTTTGTTCATTATTGGATGGGGCTAGCAACCCCACACTCTGCACCTAGGTTTTTTGTGCACAAGTCTGATGAGTGGTCTGGACTACTACATAAATATGGGACAGCATCTCACAGTAAGGAAACTGGAAAACAGGGTCTTATTTTTACCCATGCTGCCTTGCTATGGACATTTACACATTAGTGCTCACCACTACCAATATACAGGACTGTACTTCTGAGGAAGGCACATTTAAGTCAATGTTATGAAGTACCCAGAATTCCTTGTTGCTGTATGTAAAACATTGACAACTCCCTGGTATGACGTCATTCTGGGGGTATGGCCACACACACAGAAAACTGGAGGAAAAAATGCTGATAAAACATAAAAACATTACTATGATAGATTTGTTTACAAAACAAATTGCAGCTTCAACATCTGAAGCATGTCTGGTAATGGCATTCTTTGGCCCAGATATTCAGAAATGCACCCTAGGGGTGCGCAATGGACTGGCGCAGCACAATGCAGATGTGTCATGGGCCAACAGACACAGTATTCAAACGATAAGTCACCATCATGCGCTGGCACAAAGCAGACTGAATACAGCAATGTTGCGCCAATGCGCAACCAGACATACACCTCAACAACTAGGGATGCGCAGCAGCAAGCAAAGATGCAGAACCCAGCAGGATGAGCAAGGGCAACTGGCAACAGGGAAGCAATGGCAGGGCTGCACAGGAGCACAGTGCCTCACCAGCACAGCCGGACACAAACAACAAGGGCACACCATCCTAGATGCACCACAGGGCACCAGGGGGACAGCACAAGCATGACGCCAGTCCACCAACAGCGGCACAGGGCACAAGGGCCACCAACCCACCCACCCTGATGGCATGCCAATGCCAGAGCCCCTGCAACACATACCCAACAGGCAGTGATGCAGTGGACAGTGGCCATGGTGCCGGGACACCACACAAGCACAGAGGACAGTGGAACAGGGGAGAGGGAGGCATAGGGGACCCAGGGGCACACGGGCCACAATCTGGCCTGCACAAGGGCACAGCACCCCAAGCAACACCGGTGGGGGGGGCAGCATGTCATGTGGATGGAAGGGCAGCACAGGCAGACAATGGCACAAGGTGCAGGATAGCGCACAGGTTAGCGTGACGCCCACCACACAGGGGCATGCATTGGACAAGTACACGGCACACAGGCCCAGCTCACACAAGAGCAACGTCCAGAGGACACAGCAGTGAGACACCAGGGGACACGCCCACGCACAAAAACAGACACCTGCAGCATGGCTCAACCCGCCATCCACAAAGGAAACACAGACACAGAAGTTATAGCAAAATAAAGTTTTACTGCCATGAAACAATACAAAACAGTACAACAGGGCAACAATGAAAAGCAACAAGGGGAATACAGGGAGCGGTAACACAGGATGCAGGGGACAGGGACCATGGGTCGTGACAGTGGTGGGGTCGGATGGAGAAGGTAATGGGGTGGGAAGGTGATGAACTGTCAGCAGCCCTGATATTCCCAGAGGAGAACAGTATCGACCCCACATGTATTCCTGCAGCCGCTGGACATCCCTCCTCAGGGTCTCTGTCTGAGCCAGGTGGTGCTGCACCTCCCACAGCACCATGGCCACAAGTGAATTAGACCGGTGTTGCAGACCGAGCAAGACAGTCAAAGCTCCCAGCACATGCGGCCTCCATCTCCAGTGGGCCGGGATACAGGCCTGACCTAGGAGAAGGGACAGAACAGGTGATAAGTGACATGCCAGAAGGAGCCCCGGCTAACCCGATCGCACACACACTGGACAGCATATGCACACACCAGTGGACGGCCCCTCAAGGGTCAGTGCATGGAGGGGAACACCAGCCGGCCACACAGCACACCACAGCATGAAGGCCAGGCCACCATGGGCGACAGGCACACATGGCAGCGCAGTGGGCACAGCTGTGCACATGCACGCCTCATGATGCATCCCGCAGGCACCCCATGGCTGCACACACAATGGTGTCTGTGCACATATCCCCCCCCCAGCTGGCACAGGGATGCCACCACACAGTGAACACAGGCATGGAGCATGCACATGCCACGCAGCACTGCAACAGCCACTGGACCATGCATCCACCCATGCAGTGTCCACGCATGGCAGCATCACCCATGGCCGGACCCCTGCGACCCACAGAGCCCCACAGATGCACAGTACAGAACTGCACACATGCCTCCCTGGCCAGCCCTGCGCCGATGTGCCAGCTGCAGCAACCTGACGCTGCTGGACATCCGCAGCCGTGGCCGCCCTGGCCCTCTTGCAGTCCTCCGGACCTGTGGATGGAAAAGAGAGACATGGACATGAGTGAAATGCCAGGCACCCTCCAACCCCAGACACACAGCTGGCACAGCGCAGGACAGTACACCTTCCGCCTGTGGGCCCTGGCACCAGTACAGCAGCAACACGCATGGCAGAGGTGCATGTGGCAGTCCAGCAGGACACGCAGCAGCCACCAGCACTGTGCTCCTTCCCCCACCAGTGCACACAGAGCACACCCGGCAGCACTGTACATGTACACTATGAGCATGCATGAAGCATGTGGATACCCACCTGCTGCACCCGCGCCTGGAGCCTGCGTAGGAGGCCAGGATCCCTCCATCACAGGTCCATGTAGCAGTGCCGACACTGTTCAGCTGTGCGTGGCATGCCCATGTGGCGTTCAAGGTCCGATGCCACCCTGCCCAACACCTGGGTCCGAGGCACCTGCAGTGCCACATTACCAAACAGCTGGTGAGCATATGACTCCACCAGCATAACGAGGTTGCACATCTCAACCTCTGACAAGTTTATTGCCTGCCGTGCACATCCCGCGGAGCCAGCCATGTCACCTGGTAGACAGGCATGAGTGCAGCAACTGTTGCAGCCTGCACAGCATGCACGTGGTGATGCCCGTGTACGTTACATAATAGCAGACCAATGTACATGACCGCGCAGCATGTGGATGCGTAATTGATGTGCACAGTGGCACTGTATTGTGCAGCGCCACACATGCACCCTATGGCATGGCCTGGCAGGTACATGAGGTCCCGGCCGTGACCCTGACGATGCACGGTGTGATCCTGCGCAACTGCGCGCATGCATCCACAGTGCACTGTAGGTGGCATGGCTCATCTGGAAGAATGCACCATGGTCCATGGAGTCACACTGCATGTGGATGTGCGGTAGGCACCTGCGCAATGGGAGCCTATCGCGCAGCACACATGGTCATGCAGTAGCCCACTGGACACAGTGCTGCTGATGGTTCACATGCACAATGCATGCACACGCACTGCACATGCGCTGGTAATGCACCACAAGGTTGCTCCAGCACAACCAGGTTGCGAACAGAGCAAAATCGCAATATTCAGTCGCCATATGCAAATAACCTCATGAGGCTATGCACGGCGCAGTCTGGCTCATTTTCATTGCTTTACGGTTGCACAACTGCAATTTGCATGCGATATGCTATAAAAGCAACACAATGCAGCACATGCCACTGACAGGTATTGCAGCCAGTGTGGTAAGGGAATGCACACGCTGGGAATGGGAGGACCATGCTGACAGTGAAGTACAGCTCCTGTGTGGACATGTTTGACATTGATGGCCTCTACGTTCCCTGTCCGCAGGTAGCGACATGTCTGAGGCTGAGGGAGTGGAGGAGTGGTGGCCTGCACGGAAGCACAAGCCCAATTTCACTAAGGATGAACAGCAGGCACTGTTCAAGGCCTACCTCAACAGGGAGGACCTGCTGAGTGGTGCCACGGGCACCCTGCAGGACACGTTGGCCAGTGACTTACATCAATGCCCATTGCAGCCATCAGAGAAGTGCACGGGAGTGCAAAAAGAAGATGGGGATGGACAGACGCCACATTAAGGAGAAGGTGGCAGCCATCAAGGTGCCCGCAACAGGACGGGCGGGGGCCTGCCACCACCACAACACTGACGGCGATGGAGGAGCTGGTGGCAGCAACCATCAGCTATACTGCCTTTGAGGGCATCCCTGGTGGGGGATTCCAGATGGGTGGCAGACCCTCACAGCACTGTGAGTCACTGTGGGCCTCACAGAGGGGGTATGCAGGTTGTCCCGTGCAGGCGTGCCGCCTTTGAGGCCATCCCTGGTGGGGGGATTCCAGATGGGTGGCAGACCCTCACAGCAATGTGAGTCACTGTGGGCCTCACAGAGGGGGTATGCTGGTTGTCTCGTGCAGGCGTGCCGCCTTTGAGGGCGTCCCTGGTGGGGATTCCAGATGGGTGGCAGACCCTCAGTGCACTGTGAGTCACTGTGGGCCTCACATAGTGGGTATGCAGGTTGTCTCGTGCAGGCGTGCCGCCTTTGACGCCATCCCTGGTGGGGGGATTCCAGATGGGTGGCACACCCTCACAGCACAGTGAGTCACTGTGGGCCTCACATAGGGGGTATGCAGGTTGTCTCGTGCAGGCGTGCCGCCTTTGAGAGCGTCCCTGGTGGGGGATTCCAGATGGGTGGCACACCCTCAGAGCACTGTGAGTCACTGTGGGCCTCACAGAGGGGGTATGCAGGTTGTCTCGTGCAGATGTGCTGCCTTTGAGGGCATCCCTGGTGGGGGATTCCAGATGGGTGGCAGACCCTCACAGCACTGTGAGCCTCACATAGGGGGTATGCTGGTTGTCCCGTGCAGGCGTGCCGCCTTTGAGGGCATCCCTGGTGGGGGGATTCCAGATGGGTGGCAGACCCTCAGAGCACTGTGAGTTATTGTGGGCCTCACAGAGGGGGTCTGCAGGTTGTCTCGTGCAGGCGTGCCGCCTTTGAGGGCGTCCCTGGTGGGGATTCCAGATGGGTGGCAGACCCTCAGTGCACTGTGAGTCACTGTGGGCCTCACAGAGGGGGTATGCAGGTTGTCCCATGCAGGCGTGCCACCTTTGAGGGCGTCCCTGGTGGGGATTCCAGATGGGTGGCACACCCTCACAACACTGTGAGTCACTGTGGGCCTCACAGAGGGGGTATGCCGGTTGTCTCGTGCAGGCGTGCCAGATGCTGTGCTGCATGGTCCATGTGGGTGTGGCACGCAGCTGTGCATGGCACACATGGGGACAGCGGACATGGCAGGGTGCACACCTGGACTATGGGATGGCTACAAGGCTAACAACAACTGGTCCTTGTGCATGCACCAAGGTGCATGGCGTGGCCATCCAGCCACAGGGCACTGCATGCCTCATGCACCTGCGGCATGGCACAGAACACCAGGGTCATGGCTGCTGCTGCCCCAGCACCTGTGGCGCTGTGTGCAATAACCCCCATGCTAGACATGCACTGTGCATGCGCCATGCACCACTGCCTGCCAGCAAGGCAGCCCAGTCATATGCGCAGTTACTGCTGTGCCCACCCTGGTGTATGCTGCTGCATGGCCGTACACTGCCGCATGACAGCACGGGTGGCCCACACAGCCAGTGTGGCTGGGACTCTGGGGCAGTCTGCATGGTGCCATCACTACCGTGGATGCTGTCTTTCTGTCTTCCAGCATCATCATACCTCTGCAGTACGGTACTGGATGCCACCATTGCCAGTGGACCAGAGGAGGTGTTGCCATCAACCTCCACGGGCATTCACCACAGAGACTGTCCACATTGGGAAAGTGTGGGGCTGCTGGACCTACTGGGCCTGGATACCAACGACACGCTGTTGGACCTGCTGTTTGGCAAGGGTCTGCCCGTGCTATGCATGGGCATGCAGCTGGGCAGTGGTTCTGACACTGATAGTGACATGACACTGATCCTGGACAGCACCAGCCAGGTGGTGCCACCCGGGCTACAGGGACTGACACAGGTGCCGGTGGATACCACTAGCAAGACAGTGACCACGCAGCTACACCCTGACCATGGCCACTCAGAGGCATGTGGTGCTGCCACTGCCTGCTGAGGGGGGAGGTGCTGCAGCAGCTGCCGTTGCCAGAGGGATGGCCTGACAGCCCGCTGGGCAGCAGCGGTGGGATGCTGTGACCACCATGCAGCACGCCACAGGGGATGTCTCCGGTGTGCCCACACCTACAACACCCCCTGCATGATCCAATGTACAGCGTGCACAAGAGTGGGACATTGAGCAGCATGCCGTGCCCCAGCAGGCCAGCATCTGCCACAGGCTGCGCAAGGCACTGACCAGCTGAAGGAGCACACCAGGCTGCTGCGGGCATCCGTGGACAACCAGGCATCGATCAGGGCAGAGATCCGTGTGCACTGCAGGGTGAGGTGTGTCAGTTGGCCGAGCGGCAGAACAGTGGGCGTGCACAGCTCATTGGTGAGCTCCAGAAGCTGCGGGAGGCCACAACTGCATCGCTGGACCACACAGCCAGTACCACTGCCACTAGATTTGCATCACTGGTGTCCACTGGGCATGGCCATGTGCATAGGACTCCCCACAGTGGCGCATCGACACCACGGGCATGGCGCCTGGTGACCCCTGCATGGCTGATGCTGGGCACTGACATGTCCATCCCCGACACCCCCATTGCTTCCCTGTTCGCCGGGCTGTACACCCCACTGAGGACCTGGTCGTGTTCTCAGGCCTCCACCCCTGCAAGTGTGTTGGAAACTCCCCCCAGTGGCTGATGTGCAGCCAGTGGCTGCCATGCAGCCTGGGCGTGGCCGCCCCCATGGCTGTGGCAGCCGTCACACCACACAGTAGTCCTGCTGGGTGTGCTGTCGATTACTGCTGACCACTGCTGCTATCAAGTGCACACATGTGTGGTGCTACCCTTTGCCGTGCTGCAGGGCTTTGTGGCATGGGTGTGACGATGGCAGCTCCATGCTGGTTTTGCCTGTGCACCAGTGTGATGTATCTGATCCATGCCACATCCTGCCGCTTGTGTGTGTGCGTGCCCATGCCTGTGCTATGTGTGTGTGTGGCTGTGTGTTCCCTGTGCATGCTGTGTTTGCCTGTGTTGGTGCATGCATCCCTGTTTGCCCGTGCGCCTGTGGGTGGGTGGGTGGGTGTCCATGCACACACAGCAGGTGTGTCATTCCACTAACCTCCGATCTCCAAAGTGCTCCTGTGTGACGGTGGCCCAGTGCCTCCTGGCCTGTCCCACCAGCCTGGGGTCCCTCCTCCCCATGGGTGGCTGTGCTCCCCCTTCTGGCCTGTTGCCACCCTCATTCTTGCTGTTGTTGCCCTCATCCACCTGGACAGCTATCCCATGGTCAATGGCCATGTTGTGTAGCATGCAGCAGGCCAGGAATAGGCCACAGGTTTTCGACGGGTTGTACTGTAGGGCACCGCCTGACCTGTCCAGGCAATGGAATCACATCTTGAGCATGCCAAAGACACGCTCGATGACACAACATGTGGCAGTGTGTGCTTCGTTGTACCCATCCTCTGCAGCTGTGAATGGGCGCTAGGAGGTGAGCAGCCAGGGCTTCAGTGGGTATACACTGCCACCTGTGTGGGTAGAGGATACAGTTGTCACTTTGCACTGGTTGCTCACCCCCCTCACCCCTGCTGCCCGCTGCCACCAACACACTCCAGTCTTCTGTTTCCTTGGCCCCTGCCCATGGCATGGCGGCACCCGCATCCCTCCCGATGCTCTGCTCACCTAACAAGTGCTCCGTGTTCATCTCCCCACACTCGAATCTCTGGTACAGGATGGAACTGTGCCAGATAAATGCATCATATGCACTCCCGGGGTGTGTGGCACAGACACTGGTGATGTGCCCCATGGCATTACATGCCACCTGGCAGCTGACTGAGGGGTACCCCTTCATATTCATGTAGGCAGCCCCCTCCAGGCCAGGTAGTGTGCGTATGGTCATGAGGGTGCGCCTTGATAAACTAGCAAAATGGTCAGAAGAGTGGCAACTGGGATTTAATGCAAAGAAGTGCAAGATCATGCACATAGGGAAGAGAAACCCTGAAGCCACCTATAGGCTGGGAGGGGAGTTGCTGGCAGTCACAAAGGAAGAAAGAGACTTGGATATCATCATCACCGATGACCTGAAATCATCCAAGCAGACCACTAAAGCAGTAGGCAAGGCTAGAGGAATGTTAGGGTGTATTAGTAGGGGTATCACAAGTCGTAAGAGGGAGGTAATAATCCCTCTTTACAAGACACTGGTTAGGCCAACATTTGGAGTACTGCATGCAGTACTGGAGGCCACACCTTCACAAGGACATTAACCAAATTGAGGCAGTCCAGAGAAGGGCAACCAAAATGGTGCAGGGACTGCATCAGAAGACATATGAGGACAGATTAACGGAGCTCAATATGTATACCCTTGAGCAAAGGAGGGAGAGAGGTGATATGATCAAAACATTTAAACACCTTAAGGACATTAACAAGGTGAAAGAGTCTAACTTGTTTAAGTATAAGAAAAATAGCAGGACAAGAGGACACAGCATGAGACTGGAGGGAGGCCGATTAAGGGGGAATGCGAGGAAATTCTTTTTCACAGAAAGAGCGGTGGATGCATGGAACAGCCTACCGCAAGAAGTGGTGGCTATGAATACAGTGCAGGGCTTCAAACAGGCATGGGATAGGCACAAGGGAGCAATACAGATGAGTATGAATAGATAGGCCACTGACAGAGCAAAGGCCGATGGCAGATTTATAAGGCAGAAAAAGAAATGGGCAGACTGGATGGGCCTTGCGGTCCTTATCTGCCGTCAACTTCTATGTTTCTATGTTTAATGGCCCCTATCATGCCTGGCATGCGTGCCACCATGTGGAAGTCCTGCATGCATGTGTACACTCTGCCTGTGTGCTTGGGAATTGAATGTACTCCGAAGCATATGGCAGCAGGGCACTGAGGAACAGTGTGAGAAGGCAAGACGTGGCCGACTGGCTGATCCCCGTGGTTGTCCCTGTTGGTTTCTGGAAAGTGCCTGTGGTGAGCAGGCACATCAATGCTGCCACCTTTGCCTCCACTGACATGGCATGACTCCTTCTGGTGAGTGCTTGCAGCTCATCATGGCACAGCTCACAGAACTGCCTCAGAATTGCTCTGTTCAGCCAGTACCAGCCCACAATCTCTACATCGCTGCAGTCCTTGAAGGTGAGGCAGGCACAGTTCCCTCTGTGTTAGGCGTACCACTGCCAAGCCCTTCCTTGGCCATGTTGCTGTTCCTCCCTCCCTCCTTCTCACACCCCTCATTACTGCTTCCATCAATATTGGACCTGCATCCACCGCTGCCTGTCAGTGTTGCACATCTGCTGTGTGTGTGTTTGAGCCTCTTTTTATATGCTTAAGTCTGTCTAGTGCATTCTGTGGATTGCTCCTGACTTACACCGTGGTTTTTGGCTAAATATGCCATTGCGCTGCTTATTCATGGGTATGCCCCTTGTACTTGCACTTACACTGCATACATTACTGTTGCGCCTGTGCGCAATGTGCTTTGAGCTGCGCATTCACTGTGGTTGAACATGGCTGTGGGGCGCAGTCCTGTGGCTGTGCATGTGCAACTCAGTTGCACATTGCGCTTCTGCTCTGAATATTTGGGCCTATGTGTAAAAGCTATTTGTGGAACCTTCAACATCTACTTTAAGCACCCAAACAAGGGCAGTCCCAGTGCTGTGCGTCTTCCTGAAAACCAGCTGGAGAGGATCATAGAGGTCATGAATTGACAAATGGGTCTCCAAACCACCTTCTCAATACCCTTTCCTACAAAGAGAAGGTTAGAGACTGATCTGTAGCTAGCCAGGCAGCCTAGGTCTCGTGAAGCTTCTTTTAGGAATGGTCTTACAACCACCTCTTTCAGGGGCCTGGGAAAGACCCCAATTACTAGATAACACCAGACTATCCTAACCAGAACTGGGCCAATGCCATCAACACAACCTACTAAAAAGCATGTTGAACCTGGGTCCAACCTACAGCAGGCTGGCCTTAACTCCTGGATGACCTTCACATCATCCATGACCGCCAACTGGTCCGAAGCTGAACCAGACAGAGTGAAAGTCGCAGCCTCCGGACCACCACTGTATGGCCTAATAGAGGATGTTGATCAGATCCCTGACCTGATCCTTCTCCCAGTACATAATGCAAAATCACACATACACCAATAATGCAAAGCATCATGGGATGTATATGCAAATCACTAAACACATTTTGGGCAGGATTCACAAAGCAGATGCGCTGAGCGCAAATGAGATGCGCAGGCATAACTCAAAAATGCGCCATGGAGCCATTCACAGACACCGTGGTTGCCCTGGCGCAAGCTAGATGCGAGGATGTGCCAGAGACACAATGAAATAATATGCGGTGCAAATCGAGGGGCGTACACCTGCATACACAGCGCAAAGCCATTCACAGTGCAAAATGAATGCGCAAGTATGGAGCATCCATGGCGCAAGTCCAAAATGCGCCATGGGGACATAAGTATAAAGAAAGGAGACTTAAGTGCAAGCCCCCAGCAGGTCAACAGCAGGACAGCAGGAGCAAGCAGGAGGAGAGAGGCAGCTGAAAGGCAAAAATGGACGGTGACCATTCCTGATGGTGGGCAAGATAATGGGGGATAAAGAGATGGGCGGACCAGCAACGTGGTGGTGGAAGGCACCACAGGCAGCCAGCCCCATGGCGGTATCTTGACAGACTGACATTTGAACAGCTCACTCACACAGAAACAGTAGGCCAATGCCACCTGAGCAGGGCCATCCTGATGCAGCTCTGTGATCTGTGCCATGATGAAATGCAGGCACCCACTGGAAGAGGTCATGCCATAGCTGTGGAGACCAAGGTGACAACAGTAATGTGCTTGCTTGCCATGGGAACCTTCCAGAGGCCAGCTGAGGACACCACAGGCATCTCCCAGGCATCCACCTCCCGTCTCCTCATACAATTCATCACCGCACTGCTACCACATGCTTCGGAGTACATCCACTTCCCAAGCACACAGGCAGAGCGGACAGAAGCCATGCAGCAGTTCTACAGGGTGGCGCACATGTCAGGCGTCATAGGGGCCATTGACTGCACCCATGTGGCAATCCGTGCACCACCTGGTGATGATGCGGTAACATACATCAACCTCATGGGCTACCATTCAGTAAACTGCCAGGTGGTGTGCAATGCCACAGGGCACATCAACAGTGTCTGCGCCACACACCTTGAGAGCACACATGATGCCTTCATTTAGCACCAGTCCACCCTCTGCCACAGATTTGAGGCAGTGGAGGTACCAAGCGGACATCTAGTAGGTGTATGGGACATGCTGACCTGCAGAACAACAGGACACCATGGTGCAGGATAGGATGGGGGGGCAGGTGTGCAGGTAGCATGACACACAATGCATAGAGGGGGCAACAGAACTGGGACAGTGGAGGGGGGACAGTGCTGCAGGTGTGTACACAGTGGGTCAGTGTGGCAAAACTACAATGCATGGAAGGAGGGGTGCAGTGCCATGGGAGGCATGTGTGGCAGGGCATAGTGCACCACATGCAGACAGGCAGGTGCAGCTGCCGGGCACACTGGGGCAGACAATGGGGGCTGGAGTACGTGTGGAAAGCAATGGCATGGGCAGCCAGGGGCAGACAGCAGCAGCAGGGCCAGACCCCATTAGGTGGGAGGGGGATGTAGGATGGCAGGGAAGGCCAAAACACAGTCAGTGGCGTACCCACACCACACACAGCAGAGCACCATGGAGCAGGGGGGAGGTCATGTTGTACATGTGATCAGTGGACTAACAGCCGCCCTTGCTCCCCACAGGTGATGCAACATACCCACTGAGACCCTGGCTACTCACCCCCTTCAGACAACCCAGAACAGAGACAGAGGAGCGATACAATGAGGCACACACCGCCACGCGCACCATCATCGAGCGGGTCTTTGGCATGCTGAAGATACTCTTCCAGTGCCTGGATAGGTTGGGTGGAGCCCTACAGTACAGCTCTGAGAAGGCCTGTGGCATATTCCTGGCCTGTTGCATGCTACACAACACGGCCACGGACCATGGAATAGCTGTCCAGGCTGTGGAGGGCGACAGTTCTGGGGAGGAGGAGGAGGGTGGGGATGAGGACGCAGCGTCACAGGGGCAGCAGGCTGGACCACCACTGACGCGTCACGACCCATGCCTCACTGCGAGGGCCCAGCAGTACAGGAACACAATTGTGGAGGAGCACTTTGGTGACCGCAGATGAGTAACACAGGTTTGTATTGCATGGAGGGCACAACACACCACAAGTACAGCACCACACAGACAACACAGGCCATGCAGCAGTGGCAATGCCACAGTGGAATGCAGCCATGCCAGTGTCCATGTGGCACACACACTCACACACACACGTACATGCCACAGTCTACAGCCATGTGCCACTGCGATGTCAGTGCCAGGATGGCATGGATCAGTGTACAGCTGCTGGCACACAGATCGCACACACACACACACACACACACACACACACACACACACACACGCGATTCCACAGTTACATAGCCATGTGTCACAATATCAGTGCCAGGGATGGCATGGATCAGTGTACAGCTGCTGGCACACGTGCACAGCAGACACAGGACCACACTCATCATGCCCATGCCACACGGCACAACAATGGCACACACGGACATGCAGGTGGCACTGCACAGGAGGCCCACGATGGCAATGCACTGGGGCAGGTGCATGCCACCCCCACCACCCAAGGCAGTGTTAGCCAGCCAAGTGGGACACACAGGCAGCAGGTACAGTGGCCATTGGAATGGTGACCTGGATGTCACAGGGAGGCACCATGGCCACCACAGACACGTGGGCAGCCTCGCCTATGACTGGTGGATGCTACCTCAGCACCACCAGCTAAAGGGGGTGTTGCCATCACCCCCGTAGGGGTACTGCAGGGAAACTGCGAATGGGTGCTCACTGGGGTGTTGGCCCTATGAGCCATGTCAGGTCTGGGGATACTGGGCATGATGAGTTGCAGCGACGGCGTCAGCAGCAATGGATCCCCCTGACGCCACTGCCTGAGCGTGCGTGAGGCACTCCTGGGTGTATGGCTGGAGGCCCGGTGGTCACATCATGCACCAGATGCACACACGGCCTCGGTGTTGGTTGCAATCCACTCCAGAGCTGCGGTCATGCCCACCCACAGCAGGTGTACCTCTGCCAACATCTGGATACGCCACACAACCGGCGACTCATGCTCAAGGGCCAGCAGTATCTGAAGGCCCCTGAATTCTGCCCACAGGGATGCCTGCCCCTCCATGGTGTCCCGCAGGAGGCGAGCATAGCCCTCAACCTCATCAGCAGGTGGAGGCTCACAGTGACGGTGCTGACTGCTGGGTGGTGTGCCAGCCTGCCACTGAGCATCCACTGTCGGTGGACGCACCCTGGCAGGCTGGGGCATAGGTGAGTAATGGGCATGCACAACCCTATCACGTCCAGGTATAGTGGAATCATGGTCCAACGCCCCCTACGTGTGACCCACAGCACCCGGCCGTGATGCGCTGGCTGACCCTGCCAGCCACAGCAGGATCAGGTGCAGAGGGCACAGCACCCACTACTGTGGGGGGCTGTGCAGGCTCTGCAGATGTGCCATGGGAAGCAGGGCCACCAATGGCGGCAGGTGCCACCTGTGCAGGGACCTGTGTGTTTCGTGCATCACTGTCAACTATGTCCCCTGGTTTCTGTGTGGCATCAGGATCATCAGGGGCATCGCTGTATGCCCCCTGTGTGCCAGATGCCAGCAACAGCAGGGCATCAGCAATGTCCACCAACTCCCCTGGGTCATCCTCAGCCAAGCCCAGAAAACCCTCCAGTCAAGAGGTGTCATGCCTGCCAGCAGTGACACCACTAGCTGATTGATTTGATGGGCTCACCACCGCTGGTGATGCAGCTGGAGACACTGTTGTGTTGGACGGGCCAGGGATGGCACCATCCTCCGTCGTGCCCGCAGCCCCATGGGACGGGCCTGCATCATCGCCTCTAAGGCAAACAGTGTGGCCGTGGACATGGCAGCACCCATGAGCTGTGATGGAGCTGCGAAAGAAAGACGGGAAACATGGTCACATTCAATGGAAACAATAGTGGCAGACATACAAGTACAGTGTGTCATAGTGGTGTGCTATGGTTATGCATGACAGTCCCTGGCATGGACAGGCAATGCCTGTTCCACCGCTGCAGCCATGCACCAGCAGTGAATGGAGTTGCCCAGTGCCTGTACACGCCCACATGGCACCATGTGGGACAGTGCTACAGCATGTCCATCCAACAGTAGTACGGCGCCACTAGTTTGATGGGCATCACAACCCACACATGTGATCCCCAGTCATGGTCTGGCAGATACAGATGTGCACAGCATGGGCCACAGATGGATCCCGACCTCCCATGGCATTGCACACAGGCATACGGGCTGCCTGTTGCACACAGCGGGGATGTCATGACAACCATGACACACACACATAGCCTGTCACGAGTCAGGGGCATGTATATTCACAGTGCTGCGATGGGCTTCCATTCATCTGGAACCCCCCTCCAGAGACACCCTGCACAACCTTTTGGGCAATGCTGGCCATAAGCAGCTCCTCATTTGGGATGAAACGCACCCCCAAGTGTGCACTGTGGCCACACAGAGGTGCCCCATTGGTGTCCAGATGGGGCCTACATGCTTGCTCAGGCCATTACCTTGTGCACGTGTTGCACGAGGCTTGCCCTTATGCCCCCTGCACAAGCCACTGTCTGTATACGTGGGACATGTGTCCACTCAGTTTTTGCACACAATCAGTGTGGCACCTTGTGCCTTCCTGGTGCATTGTGCATTGTGCCTGGTGGGATCTGGGCCATTTCCATGGTGGATGCCTCCAGCCTATGCGCAGGGGGGGGGGCGGTGTTTGGTGCATAGCACTTAGTATCTGTTCTCTGTGTTCCCCACTCTAGGTCCCCAGGATGTGCTTGCTGGTGGTTGTGGCCTTGGGGGATGACAGCTGGAGGCACCACAGGACATGGGACTGCAAGTGAGCTGTGCACTTCATGATTCCTTGCGGACACTGTTTAGAAGGCAGGGATGTCTGCTGAGAGCACTGGCAGATGTTATTCATCTCCTCTCTACAAAGAGCCAGAGACGTGTGCGCCATCCCCTGGCACACCCCATGGCATGAATTTGGATTTTTTTCTGTTGTTTCCCCTCCCTACTTTGCAAAGGTGTCCCCACCTATCCCCTACACCTGCTCGCACTGCCACATTCCTCCCCTGCTTTCCCCAGTTGATGTTGTTGTATATACTCCCACACTCCCCTTCCCTGTTTTGCATTGTTCTTGTACATAGTTGTTGCTGTTGTTTTTCCTGTTGTTGTGCTTTTATTAAACTGTTATTTATCTGAACCATTGTCTGTGGTCCTTCACTGTACTATGTTCATGGGTTTGGCTGTTGTCTGCAGCTGTCCACTGTTTCCTTGTTGCCATACTCTTGTCTGCACATATGTTTGTACAGGCAGCTACCTCCTGCCCTCCCCACCATGTCCCTCCCACTGTGTGCCCACCATGTTGCCTGTGGCTTGCAGGTGGGCCTGCTGTCCTGCTGCATGTGTCTATGCCTCTGGTCTGTGTGTGATGCCTGTGGCATGCATCCGTTGCACTGCTACACTCTCAGTCATCAGACCTGCATGCAGTCTACAGTGGTTGGGGGTATGACATGCCTGTGTGGTGTAGTGGCATCCCTGTGTGCCACCCAGCCCATGCACCGGTGTGGCCCTGTGTGGCTTCATACACCCCCATATCCCAGGGCTTCTGTGGTGGTGGCCTTGTTCTTTGGACACCACCATGCTGCTTGGTGTCCCCCACCAATAGGTGGCACCTTGCAGGTGACAGTGTGCCTGTCTTGTGTGCCTGCCATGGCCCTGTGTGGGTTGTGTCATGTGGTACTGGGTGTTGTTCTGTATGCCCTGTCTGTGCAGTTCATCTTCTGCAGCCACTGTTGGGCCCTTGGCCACTCTGGCTTGTCCCTTGTCCCTATCTCCTTTGTCCCACTGCATTGCCCCCCTATTGCTCCCCCATTCTCTGCTGGGTTGCTGCTTATTCACTGTTCTGCTCTCCTGGGTGGTTTTGCGCATCAGGAATGCGCAGGGGCCTCTCCCCTTGTGCCATGTGCAACATGCATGATTCACAGTGGGGTCGCGCATGGGGCATCCCATGGCGCATCTCTTTGTGAACCACTCAGCTTTTGGTCAGCGCATCCTGCTTGTGCCAGCGCATCTCATTTGCGCCCAGCACATCTGCTTTGTGAATCCTGCCCTTAGACTGGTTCTGCTGGTGCCAAATGGCCACTCACACAATCTGCAAAAGCTGAAAAACAGAGGAACCATGTCTGTGTCTCCTAAGCCATTGTCAATTGTGTGAGAGGCCATTTGAAACCCTTTTATGATGGGATCCCAGGGCTGGCCAGAATTTGTGTGTGCGTGAATGTATCATTAAGAATACCGAAACACACAAAATAACAGGTTTGTTCTAAGTAGGTTGTACATTTTATTTAATTTTATAAATTACTTTATACTGCACATGTCCAGAACATTATTTGTTAAATCAAATTACTCAAAAACTATTAGATTGTGGGGGCACTGTGGAGCACGAGTAAGATGGCCGCTGAACCCTAGAGCTCCTTAAACATTGTTAAAACGAAGTGTTTTTTGGAGGCCTTTATCCTGCACAGCTGGACAAAAAGTTATCTTAGCGGGTAGTTGGAATATCAGAGAACAGATATGGGTAACCTGTGGAAGGAAAAGCAATCTGGAGATGGAACTAAATCAAAAGTACCAGTGGGAGCACCTTCCTCGCGAACTGCACCAGGCCGAGAACAAGACCATGAGGCAGAAACTAGGGGAGAGACCCTAAAGTCCTTGGGTGGAAAGCTGAATCACTTGATCGCTTCGGTAGCAGGACTGTCTAATAAGTTCGACTCTCTTGCTACAAGAGTGGCAACTGTGGAAACTATATTGGAAGCAGTCACTGTAGCATCGACATCTGCAAATAAAACGGCTGATGCAGCCATGGACACCGTAGTCTCTGTTCTAAAAGAGAACATGCATCTACGTTCGACTGGAAATGCTGGAAAACCAGTCGAGGGCCCAAAATGTCAGAATTCTGGTGCTCGTAAAATTTGTCGAAGGGGACCACTTAATCTTGCTTCTACAATACTGGATCACACAGCAATTAGGTGAGGAGGCTACCCCGATCACCCAAAAAATCCAAAAAGCCTATAGAGTGGCCTTCAGGGGCAGACAAGATAATCTGGATGCCTCTCGTACTGTGGTAATGGTCCTAGATGGTGTTGGGTCGTGGGATAAATTGTTGGCATTGGCTAGGAGGAAGAAAGTTCTCCTCTGCGACGGCGACCAAATAAGAATGTCCCCCGACTTATCCTACGCAACTAGACAGAGGAGGAAGCAGTTTGATGGCGTTAAGGCAATGTTGCACGAGAGAAGTATACCTCACGGCCTAATTTATCTGGCATGATTGCAAATCATCCACCGCAACAAGATCTTCCTTTTCTCGGAACCGGCCGAGGCTCAGAAATGGTGCCAAAAGAATGTGCCCTCTCACAGGAGGGACACAGAAGAAGACAACGTCTCTTCAGAAGAAGATGATCCCTGAAGATTTGGGACTGCCTGGCTTTAGTCCTTATGGACTTATTTGGTAACAGGATGAGGGGGGAGTGTTCAATGTTTTAATGTTTTTTTAAAAATTGAGATCTAAGTAGCCCATATTCATCCTATGAAGATCTGTGGATTGGTTTACAGCAGGGCTGGACTTTAAAGTTAGCTGTTAGGCTACTTATTCTAAGTTTTTTTTTTCCCCCTTTCTATTGAAGTCCTAACTGTTAATAGCATTAATAGTTTATCTGGAAAATAATGTTTGTTGCTTTGCTTTTGCTCACTCTGTTTATCTGGTAAAAGCACCTCTGAACATGTACACTAATATGTCTGGCGAGTGTTTGGGGGTATTAGTCGGTTGGGCAAAGAGTTCTGAGGGTTTCCTTTTCATGTCACACTACAGTGTGTAATCACTTTGGTACAGCATGGTGACTGATTCCATATTTTTAGAGGAGGAATCTGAATATTATGGTGTGGACTTTCTCTTAACTAAACCATGCCACTCACAGTCTCTCACGGGGTTAGTGTCTCCAAATGTTTAGGGATTTCTAATACCATGGCAAGAATGGACCCCATTCTTTAGCCAGGGCATGTTCAAAACTCAAGAAATTAGTACTGTATTAATCTTTGATGTTTGCTGAGAGTGCTCTTCACAGCACATGCAACGTCCCCAAAATGGCTTCCTTTTGAAGTTCGTAAGATGTCACAAGTATTGGTAGCATATTTAAATGTGCCTGAAAGTTCTTTTTGATTAGTCCCATTGCTCCAAGCACTACTGGAACAATTTGTGTGTCCTTATTCCACATCAGTTTGGTTTCTGACTGCATATCTTGGTATTTCATGATTTCGTGTCTCTCTGTACGCAGCACACTATAGTCACTAGGGGTGGCTATTTCAATCAGCAATGCTACCTTTGTTCTCTTTTCTTGTATTACAATATCGGGTTTTCTTGCTTCCACTTTCTTGGCTGTTGGTATTGGGTGATCACAGGTGATCATTACTTCTTCATTCTCTGTGATTCTTGGTGGTTCATGTTTCCAGTGTCTCTCTGCTACCTGTATGTTATAGTGTTTGCACAGTTTCCAGTGGATCAATCTTGCTACATTGTTGTGTCTTTCAGTATACAGGCCTTCTGCCATGAGTACTTCACATCCAGCCACGAGATTCACAACTGTTTCTAATTCTGTACTGCAGAACCTGCACTTGTCTGTTTCTCCTGTTTTTTCTATGGATTTTGTGAACCATCGTGTGCGTAGTCCACCATCTTGGGCTGCCATTATCAGTCTTTCATCTTGTGGTCTAAATTCACCTCTTTTTAACCACTCATGGGTCAGGGCTTGATCGACCTGTGGTTGCTCCAGTAGCTCCCTGTATTTTCCACTATAATTATGGGCTTTCCAATTGTTTTTTCTTTTCTGTTGGTCTTTGTCCTTATACTCCTTTTTCTAATTCTTTGTGTTTTCTGTTGCTGACAATTCCTTATCTACTTGTGGATTGACATCAATCTCTGCTACCCTTCTGAAGGCTTCTCCTAATTTGATGAGTGAAGTCATTTTAGGCTTATTTTCTTCATGACGCAAGATCTTGACTATATGTTGGTCCAAGGATATCAGTAAATATGTATGTAGCCCCACTACTGTGGATCTATATGTGTAATCAATCTCAATGAGGCCCATGCTTCCCTCTGCCCTTGGGATGTATAATCTTGGCATGCACTGGTTTTTATATAATAACTGGGAAGCATGAAACATTTCTCTTGTTTTTATATCTAGCTGGTTCAACACTTTCTGTGGCCAGTCTATCACACCAAAGCTGTATGATATCACTGGAAGGGCGAGTTGGTTTATAGCTTGCACTTTATTTCATGTTGTCAAAGCAGTTTTCAGAATTAGCTTTAACCTTCTAAAATATTCCTTGCTTACTTTTACTCTCATTTGTTCATGTTGTGCTGTTGCTCCTTCATCGATTCCCAGGTATTTATACACTCCCTCTTGCTCTAGTTCTTGTTCAAGTTCTCCTGTATAGCAGATGGACTGTTTGTTAAAGTTTCCAATTTAATAGGAATCCCCTCATAGAACGTATCTTATGTCATTTAACTGATCTATTGTGTGTATTTAGAGCAGTGGCGCCCTCATTGTACTGCACATCTGCAATGTTAAATGAAGGTCTATGTTTGTTTATACAAATGATATATATATATATATATATATATATATATAGATATATAGATATAGATATAGATAGATAGATAGATATATGATTGTTTTGAGTGCCAGAGTGCGAAGACGGCTACCCAACCAACCTTTGTGATTTGGTGCTAGTTGATGTATACCATTTAAAAAAAAAAAAATTAAACTTGAAGAACACTTTTGGGACTTTGCCTTTTCCTGAAATCTACATCTTATATATCCTCAGCTGGATCAAGAGGAGACTGTTGAGGTTTTCCTGAAAATGTCAGCCCAATACAGTGTGGGGTGCCCGCTGCACAAGTGAGCAAAAAGCAGGATTTTAAGTCACTTACCAGTTACTGTACCGGCAGGAGCCATAGTTGCTTGCGGCACTTCAATCCTAAGTTCCGTGGTAGGGCTGCTGAACTTCCACAACCCATCTCTGCCACTTCTGTGGCAGAAAGCATTTTCTTTGGTGGCAGTTTTCCATCCATCATTTGGCTAGCTTACCGCATAATAACATTCATGGCACCAGATGTTAAATATGGGGGAGGGACTTTAGGGCATACAAAAATGGAAAAAGAGCCCAGGGTCTTGGACAACTAGTGCTTTTTAAACAGAAATGGGGCTGGACACTGGCCCAGTGGAAATGCGTTGTGCTTCAGTGTGGGCTACTGGGCCAGGAAACAGTGTTGCTGTTGGCTGTGCTCCATAACAAAGGGAGGAAATGGTGTTGCAACTGGTGCCACAGCGGCACCCCAAGAGTGCCGGCAAACAGTGTTTTTTCTCTCCTTTTTCTCCCTGATGGCCTCTGACCTGCGGAGAGCCAGGGAGATTGCTCTCCCTGGATTAGCTGTGGCATCTGAGGATAGTACAAAAGCTTGTAGGGAACATTGTTTAAACAGGAGTAGCACATTAAGCTGAAGCTTGTTTCCAGATGCGACCTGGGAGCACAAGGAAGTTAAGTGACTTGTTCAGGATCACACAGTATGCACCTAGGCAGCTGTGGGATTCAAACCCAGGTCTCCAGATCTGCAGCTCAGAGCCTTAACCCACTGCGCTATACTGCCTCCTAATGTAATGCCACTCTGTAGGTGGAGGATGGTAGAGGGAAGAAAATAGGAAGAAAAACCCTGCTGCTGTCGAAATGCTCGAACTGTAGGTTCCTCTGGCATCACATCCAGAATCCACACTGGAGAGATGCCGGGAATAACGAAGGTTGCGGCTGGAGAGGGCTGCCAAAGGGGTATGCCCACAAAGGACTGGGGGGACAGCAGCACTGAAGAAACAGCTTTATGGGAAAAAATCATCAGAAATGGTAATTAGGCAACACATTAATTCTGCAGGAGAATGCAAGTTATGTGGCCAGTTTTTTTTTTTTTTTTTTTTACATAACTTTCTCTTCACCGGACTATCAGCCTGGTTCTCTGGTCAATGCCTCAATGACCTCTCAGCTCAGACTGTCACTACTCCCACTGGTTTGAGCCTGTAGGGACCCACCATAAGGTTGGGCACCAGAAGTGAACCAGCAACCATCCTTTGGCTGGTCCAGTGGTTTTTCTCCACTTTTTCTCTCTGATGCCCTTTGACCCTTCCACCACCCACACAGCACCAAGCAGTGCCACGGTCAGCAACATGGATGCACAGTGAATTCCTGCATTCCTGCTTTGGAGCAAGCCCGGCCCACTGCAGGGGTCGCTGTGAAGGTGGAACTCAGTGCCTGCCCACTCTAGGGCTAGGATGCACTATTAGCGGCAGCACTGCCCCAACCCTCACCCAGCCACTGCTTTTTTTTATATTTCTCTGTTTCTAAGCCATCTTACTCTGGCTGCAAGAGGAGCAGTGGGTTCATCCTTTTTCAGCTGGGGCCATTTTTCATGTTTTTCTCCCAGCACCTGAGATGCTGACGTAAAAGCGGAACCATGGGGGAGCTCGCATGCTAAGCACGTGTGCACTTTCAGCTCCTGGTCTGTGACTCTTCTCCCTCCCTGGCACCCCCAGCTGCACTGCCAGATGTGGTCACCCAAGTGGCAGTACTGCAGGGAGGACAGTGGCCTTCCCTCCCCGGAGGAGGAGGACAGCAAGCATCCCCTGGGATGTTCGATCCCCCCCCCCCGACCAGCCCCCGATGACCCTGGTTCGCTTCTGAATCTGAGTTGCCGGCACTGTGAGTGGTAGCACTACCACTATGCTCACTAGCTGGGTACCCAGCCAACTCTGACTCCAAAGTTTGTTCAAGATCCTGATTCATTGGCACAAGAGTGCAAAGCACTGCTACTGGACCACTGTGTGGCCTGAGGCCAGTTCTGCTACCCCAGAGCAGCAGAGCTAGGGGCTTTGATTACCAGCAAACATTAACTACAGTGGAGGAACAACACCCAGATAATTAAAGATGGATGGGCAATCCTTTTTAGGTTCAAATTCCTATCTTTGAACTTTTTTTGAGCCTAGTAATTTGCACAGTAATAAAAAGCAAAATACTCTCCAATTACTGTACTAACCACTCATACTCGGCCCAATTCCAAGACAGGTACACCAGGCGTAAACGCAGTACACCAGTCCTGATAGTGCAAATCGCAAGTTACACCAGTGATTTGCGACATGCGCAATTCCAAAAGAACACTTATGTTGCAACCCGCAACTGCTACAACAAACGAAAGTTATGCCGCAGTTACGCCAAAGAATGCCTATGCCACTGTGTAATGTGGCTTACGATATGCGTAACACACCAGCACCATGGAACTGCTTTCCAAAACAGTTGGCATACAGAACTACGGCAGAGGAAGGTCACGTAAGTTAGAACAGGTAATGGCAGTCTTAAACAGTGCACAGGCCAGAGGAACCCCACCCACCCCCCAGCCAGACAGCAGCACACCACACAAACAGTAGTCCCACAACATGGAGCACATTGCAAACAGTGGACCATGCAAGCAAACATGCCCAGGATACCCAGGACAGAGTCAAAGGGGCAGCAGCAGCATGGCTGTACATGGTAGTAGAAAGCGAACACTGGACGAGGTGCAACATGGACCACAGCAAGCAGCAGGCAACACCACAGAGAAGCAATGGGAGGAACAATGGAGAACAGTGCCAAGCAATGTGGGACAGTCTGGAGGGAAGCACAGCAGACAGCCAGGCACAGGTGGCAAGAGGAGTGGTACAGGGATGGTGGAGGCCTGTGAACGCAGGCACCCCCCCCCCAGAAGCAGCAGGGCAACACCATCAGCACAACGGGGTACACACAGTGGCAAAATGCAGCACAGGCAATGGCATGGCACTCATGCCAATGCTACCATGCCACCAGGAGTGGTGACCACAGCTGCCAGGTGTCACGCGACACGTGGCTGCACTGGAGCAGGAACGGTGCCCAGGCATGCAGAACAGCCGCCATGAGGAAGGACCACAACCGTTGCACAACAACACAGGCACACACAAGGGATCACAGCATGCAAGTGCCTTGGGCATGGGTGGCACAGAAGGCAAAGGGCACACACAAGCCACAGACAACGCCAGGACGATGGCACCACCAGGCACAATGCCCCTGCCATGGCCACTGATACATGTAAACAGTGCAACCACAACAGGGACGCAACAATGGGTGGCACAGACCTGCAGACATATGGCGGTGAGATGCACCATTGCCTGTGCCACTCATAGGGACCATTGGTCCCCCAGGTGGAAGGGAGCTATACAGGCCCAAGGCCACCACACAGCCAGGACATGCAATGGGTGGCGGCATGTGGCCCAGGCCAGGCACGGTGCGCTGCAGCACACAGGACACCAAGCGGACACGGCCACTGGTGCACACCAAAGGCCATGAGCTGCACAGCCGGCACACAGACCAGGTGCACGGTGGAGACACACAGGGGATGGCATTAACCACCACAAGTGTGCCCCCATGTGCACGGCAACACACACACATATGCCCATGTACACCAGAGACAGACGTGCAGAGCCAGGTGTATACAAAAAGCATTTAATGAGCAGTATGGTACAGGGAAAACAGTTATAAACAGGCACAAACCACAGGAAAGGAGGAAAACAGCAGCAAAGGGGTATAACAACAACAATGTATGAACCCAACACAACATTGGAAGTCACCCCTCCAACACACTCCACACGCACAGCCCACCCACACCAGTCCAGGATGCCCCCCCGCCAACGTTACCCCTATATACAAGCCCTCACCCCATATATACAGCCCCCCCCAGCACAACACAGTCTGCCAATGTGGGCGCTAGCGCCACTGCAGCTCCTCCAGTAGGGCACCCAGGGAGCTGAGCAATCTTGCAACGTCCCCGAGTATGGCTGACACAAGCTGGATCAGGCACTGATTGTCCAGCATACCCCCCCGGCCAGGCTGACCCCCAGGTGCCCCATCGCTGCCACCCTGACCACCTGGCTGTTGCTGGTCCAGGCCACTGCTGTCCCCCTGGGACCCAGGGTCATCCAGAGCTGGTTCGCCAATGTCCTGCACCTGTTCTGGGGTCTGTGGAGTTGCTACCTCCTGCTGCACCTCTGCTGCAACCTCCACCACTGGCACTGTAGATGGCACATCCAGGGCCACATCCCCTGCAGCGTCCTGCGCTGTGTCTGCTCCAGCAGCTTGCTGTATCTCATACCCCTGCTGCCCACCGTCTGTGGGGTCCTGCACCACCATCACCTCTGCCACATCCCCCTCCTCCTCCTCCTCTGACGTCGTAGGAGGGATGGGCCGTGCCCTCCGCTGGCAGCGCTGGGTGCGGCAGCAGTACTCCTCGGTGTCGGCCACCTTTACCTCCACCATGGCCCTCAGCAGGGCCCTCTGTCGGGGTGTCATGCAGCTACGCACACCTGTAAGGACGCAAAGGCTGCAGTAAGTGCAGGTCCTGGACACGCGGCATGCACACCCAAGACACACACAGCCGCCACATTTGCCACCAAGGACCATCATGGCATGGCCACAACACATAGCACAAAATGCATGCACCTATCTGCCCTCCAGTGCAATGCCTCCTATCTTAGTCTCCTGACGTGGGCATCCATCCAACCCTGGTCACCACGTAATGTACCTGTGGGGAAGAGGAACATGGTTACACATGTGCACCACTGCAGGCCATGGCCTGTGCATCAGTACTGCACCACTGTATGGACAGCCATATGTATACCCACCTGCACCCGTGTCCTGTCCCATCCTCATTTCTGCATCCCTATGCTGTGCCACGCTTATAAGGCACTCCAGGAGTCCTGGGTCCCTCTGTGCCATGTCCTGCCACCAGTTCTATAACTGGCGGATGGTACGGGGTACGCTGCTGACGGCACCCAGCCATGCCCCAATGGCCCACCATGCCCTTTCCCACTCCACAGCAGTGTGCCTCCTGCACTCCAGCGGGAATAGTGTCCTCCCCCACTGCTGCACATAGCTCACCAGCATGGCAGTCTCCAGCAGGGTAAAACTAGGAGCCCACCCACTCAGGCTGAGGCCTGCTTCTCTGGGGCTTGAGACTGGCATGGGGTCATGTGACTGTGTGGTACAGACCTGTAGGGGGAGAAGGCATAGCACTCGTGTAGACACATTGGTCAGGTGTCCATGTCGACCACCCCACCCCCAGCAGCCCATCAGGACATGTGCTGGCAAGCCCTGTGCTAAACCCACGCAAACGTGTTAGTGCTGTGCAAACATTTCAGGGAATATTATACAGTTTTGAACACTGTACTTTCACATACGCTGCTGCCTGCAGCTGTACTGGGACAACACAGCATAGGCACAGATGGTGGTGGAGCTGCATGCAACTGTCACACTGTAGGTCATGCTACAGTGCACAGCAGACACTACAGTAACACGGGGGCCAGTAGTGTGTGGACACAGCAATGCCTATGGTGTGTAGGGCAGTGCTGATGACTGCACTATACACAATGACAGGTCCAACATGCAGGCGTTTACTGACAGTGGACATTACTGTTACACTGTTGTGTGACCCACTGATGCTGCATCTTTGGCATGGGATGCTCACAGTGACATATACATGTCTGGCTTTGTGTGCTGTGGCAGTTGTACAGCTGTGCGGTATGTGGCCGGGGGGGGGCATATATTATCAGAAAGGCACATTGGTGTTGGGGTATTCCCAGTACTGGCCCATGTGCACTGCATGATGTGTCCCAGCCTTGTGGCCACACCTGGTCTGTGGCACAGCCTGGCCACCCATACACGCTCCCCTCAACATCCTCCATGCCCACAGTGCTGCATGTGTGTGCTGGCATCTGTTGGTGTCCACAGAAGAGTGGTCCGCAGGTGTGTGCTGAATGGCCACACTGCCATGCTGTCCACTGGCGGCAGGGTCACCACCTACTGCCTGGCATGGCTGGGACTGGTGGCAGATGATGGCATCATTGTGATGCTATCAGTGAGCAGCATGTTTCCTCTATGTCTGGCGTTGTCTATGTGTCACATTTATTTGTTAGGGTCGTGCAAAACCACGCAAAAGCCGCACAAAGCCATAATGTCGCGCAAAGCTGATTGCCCAGGGTTAAGACTACCTAAGTGTCGTGCTAAGTAGCGCAAAACCACTTTGTGCGGTGCTAGCCGCTGAATATAGCATTGTGCCTGTATTCATGTACACACCGACTCAGTTTGCCCCTTGCATACGTTATGATTTTGCCTGGCGCTAATGCAGTTTGCGCGAGCTATTTGGCCTTTTGAATATAGCAAACCCACGCTAATCCCCCGCTAAACCTACGCAAACAGTTTTTACCCGGCACAAAGTTTTGAATATCTGGCTCTAACTATCTTACTGCTATGCTTGTTTCATTGTTCAATACACTGTACCCTGTTCTTAACATTTTTTATTGTATCTTCTTATATCTTATTGTATTCTCATTATACGTGATTGTATGGTATATACGTCATCTTATCGACATGGGACCTTTGTAAATGAGCTCTGAGCTCAAAGGTATTGTTAATCTGAGATTATATAAATAAATAAATAATATATGCCCATATTAAGACAATACAAAGTAATTTCTCATTATCATTATCAATTTATTTGGTATAACGTTCTTTTTCATTGAGATTCAATTTCAAGGCACTTTACAAGCGAGCAGAATTATCTAAAAACGGTTAAAATCAACATCAGCAGTAAACAAACAATAAAACTCTCTCCTGGTTAATAATATTAGGTTAGCTAACTCTAATCAGGCAGAAAGGCCTGCCTGAATAAAAATGTTTTTAGCTCCCTATTGAACATTTCTAATGTTGTGCTGTCTCTCATAGAACGAGGGAGGGAGTTCCAAAGGGTTAGTGCCACATAAGAACAAGCTCACCAGCATGGCAGTCTCCAGCAGGGTAAAACTGGGAGCCCACCCACTCAGGCTGAGGCCTGCTCTCTGGGGCTTGACAGGGGCTTGAGACTGGCATGGGGTCATGTGACCGTGTGGTACAGACCTGCAGGGGGAGAAGGCATAGCACTCGTGTCTCTACACATTGGTCAGGTGTCCATGTCGACCACCCAACCCCCAGCAGCCCATCAGGACATGCGCTGGCAAGCATGGTGGACAGGGCTGTGGCACAGTGTCAATGAACACGGCACTACACCATGCGCGCCACATCCCGGCTGTGGTACAGTGGTGTGGCCCACGACAGGCATGTCACTGCATGACATGCCCCCTACTGAAGGTGTACACGCCACCAGCACACACCACAGGCAGCATGGCCCGACAGTGTGGTGCCATGCGCACACACCGCACTGCCACACACTGCCACACACCTGCCCCAGCAGTGTACCAGCAGGCTGCCATTCCCAAGCACAGGTGTGCCCTCGCATAAGCCAGCTGCACAGAGCCAGCCTGGCACATGGTACCCAATGGCTGTGCACCTGCCAGCCATTGTCCCCATGGCACACCACAACAGGGCTGTGTAGAGTGTGGATAATGGCCAACATTACTACACACCACCCTGCCACATGTCTGCACAGCTGCATGCACAGGAGTACATGCCACTGTGCCTATCTACCTGTGCCCAGGGTGCAGTCCCATGGCCCCCACATGCAGAACATGTAACCCTTTGCAAGACACTTACCATTCCTGTGCACTGGGTGTGCACCCGTGGGCGGCACTGATGACTATGATGGCACACCCGGATGGACAATTGGCAACACAGCATTAGCAAGCAGTACAAACCTCGACCTCAGCACATCAGGTGGTATTGCAGTGTCCAGCTACCTTCACGTGCACAGTGTAGATGACTCCTACACAAGAGGAATGGTACAGCAATCTTAGGGTCCCTATGTAGTACTAGCAAATGCAAATGTGCAGGCTGTGCACTGTCCAGTACTCACCTATGGTCTGAGTGTGTCTCCCCTGGTGTAACAGAATGGAACATTGAATTAGCACATGTCTGCCATATTGACTGTAGCATGTTGCCTGGAGGGTGCTGTGTCTCAGTATTTACCAGTTTGCAGTGTGTATCCCACCTGGGCCTCCTGTCCACAGTATGATCTGCCTGTCAGCACTGCAGCCTGAGCTCCTGCTCGCGTCCTGTGGGTCCGTTCTGTGGCCTAGCTTCCGCCGACCGCCACTAGACGCACATAGCGCATGTACAAGCAACACATGTATTGCAGGATGCAGTTGTGTAATTGTGGTCTGTGATAAGCAGATATGCAGCACGGGATTCATATGCTGCCCTTACGCACTTGCGGCCTACGTGTATGCTGTGCATATATGATATGCAGTAGGCATTTCAGATGGGCATTGGACATCTGCGACATGTGAGATGTCCTGTCACAGCAGTGGCAATGAGAGTGATTACATAGAAATTTCATGCAAACATGTGTACTGGTGGAAGGTGACAAAATACGTAGGTGACACAGTGCATTATAATACTGTACAGGTGCCAAGCCCTCACACATACCCACACCCAGTGACAGGCAGTGCACACGTGACCCACAACTGTGCCCCCGTGCCCCCACACACACACACATGCGCACCCGCACCTCACACAGCAGACATCGGTACCCCATGCCCACCCACACCCCAATGCGGCACCCCCTGGCAGCATGCGCGACCACGGGTGCATGTCTGTCCATGCCTGCTGCTAATGCCAGTCCTCTTCCACTTTGTGGACCCTGTGGTGGCACTGGGCCCACCCTGCACCTGCTGCATGTCGGCTGGGCCACCACTGTCGCCGGGAGCTACTGCCACTGGTGGTCTCCGGGGTCTAATGTGCCTCCCTGGTGCAGGTGGTGCACACTGTTGTGCTGTCCCTGGTCCCTTCCCTTTAGGCACACCCCCATCCATGGCCTTCTTCTCTGCCACCACCTTTGCTGCCTCCAGCCGTGTGCCACTGGTCCTGCACCCAATGCCCAGAGCCTTTCGCCCCATGTCACTGGCGGTGGGTGTTGCTGCTGCCTTCTTGCTTGCCGCTGTTGCAGCTTGTGGTGCCACCAGAGCACATCCGGTGGACAATGGTGGTAGCTGTCACCCCGGTGCTGTGTGTGTTGCCGGCACGGGGGCTGCTGCGCCTGTGGCAAGGCCTGTGGCAGTGTCGCCAGTGGTGGGGCCATGTGCAGTGGCACGGCCACTGGTGCTGATGGTGGTTGCAGGTGCTGCTGACCCAGGAGTACCAGTGTTGGTAGTGGTGGTGGGGTGGGTGCTGCTGCCGGATCCACCTCCTCTGGCGGTGGCGGTGTGGTCTCCGTGACTGTTCTCGGTGCCGTTGCAGGTGCTGGGGATGGCTGATCCTCCTGTGAAGCTTGTGTGATTGCGTCAGGCCCCGCAGTGGCCCGTGGGCAGAGGCCTGCATGCGTGGTCTGTAGCAGGGCCACCAGTGCATCTGCCTGCCTCAACTACTGTGCCACACACCCCTCGACGGCCATGGCCATGCAGGTGATGGCACACGTCTGTGCCTGTATGCAGGCCTGTGTGGCGGCCATGGCCTCCACATGCCACTCAATGGCCGTCACAGTGTTTTGCACCCCAGTCTCCAGCACCCCTATGAGTGTGCCCATCTGCTCCTTCTGTGTTACATGCTGGGCATCCATGCTGAGCCTCATGCAGCCCAGCATCTCGGACTGTTCCGCATGTGTGCGGTGACCAGGACTCGGCAGAACCCTGCATAGTCCATAGGTGTCTGTGACCTGTTCTCCTCTGGGGATGGTGTTGTCCCTTCCAGGGCCTCCTCCAGCCTCCAGTACGATGCCGGGCTCGTGTCTGGGGCAATCTCATCCCCCAGGCTCCCGCAACTGAGAAAGTCACTGAGGTCCAGTCTCTCCTCCTCTTGCTGCTGGTCCCCCACCGCTTCGTGCTCCCCCACCACAGGTGCCCTGGCTATGTCCTGCTAGGCCTGCTCTGAAGTGGTGTACGCAGTGTCCACCAGCACTGTGTCCACCGCTGCTACGTCTGTAGGGAGTCATCAGTGCATCAGTGGTACTACCAATGTCATGCCTGCCACCTTTGCATCGCTGTCCCACACACTGGAGGTGGCGATGGCCGTGTCCTTACCTGCCCCATTGTTCTCTGGTGCCGCTCCAATGGGGGAATGATGGAGCATCAGTGTTGCAGCACCATTCCATGCTGACCATGCATGCTACAGGCCACACCCATGCAGCGCCATCCCGCGGGGTGTGGGCACAGCCAGCCATCAGCTTACCTGCCCCTATGTCCTCTAGCTCCACACCTGTGGGGGGAACAACAGTGCTTCAGTGCTACCACACCATTACATGTCCACCATGCGTGCCACCTTTCACGCCCCTGTGTCACTGTCCAGTGCTTAGTGGGACACGCTGGCCGTCACCTTACCTGCCCCTGTGTCCGCTGCAGCTGCACCTGGGGGGGGGGGAGACAGTGCGTCAGTGCTGCCTACCCATGTAGTGGCTGCACAGCCTGCAGTTCACATGGCTGTGCCCCGTGCCAGGCTCCGGGCCCACACGGTCTATCCCATCTGTGCACTGTTCCATGTTGTGTGGCCGTGCCCCCCCTTTACTGTTCCTACTGTACTGCAGCACACTGCCTGTGCACCCAGCATAACACCCTCCCTCTTGACCATTGGTACATTCCTGCATCATTGTCAGTATGCCATGTATCACAATTTCACATACCCGTCCCTGCGTCCATCTGGAATGTATCGAGCTCTGAGTCCCCGTGGATGCTGTGCTGGCTCACGAATGCCAGCACACTCTCCTCACAGGTGCTTAGGGGTTGCACCTCCTGTGGCCGTGGCCTGCCGCTTATTAAATGTCTCCTTGGCTTTTGCATGACACTTCAGGTCACTGTACCACTTTTGGAGGTCACACACAGTGTGTCTAGCATGTGCCACCGTATTCACCTTCTCCACAACTGCGTCCCATGCCACCTTTCTCTGCAGTCGCTGTTCTCGCTCTCCTCCCTTCCCCAACAGCAGGTCTGGTTCTGCTTCTAGTTCATCCAGCAGCATGTCTATCTCCTCAAACATAAAGTTCCTCTTCCTTCTCTTACTGCTGTTTGCCGCCTCTCCCCCGCTGCCCGACATCTCGTAGCCCCTACGATATCTCTGCGACTTGCACACACCTTTATAGCTGTAGGGTTGCGACATGCATATTGTTACACCGCTATTGCGGGCTAGGACATGGTTAGCGGGCATAACGTGTGACATGCGTAATAATGCGTTTTCCGTCATATCTGCCAGTTCTCTTGGAATATGGTGCAGCTTGCATGTCGTAGGGTTTCTGGCATACCTTTATGCAGTGGCATAATTTTCACACTGCTCTCCCAACTATCTTGGAATTGGGCCCACTGTTTTTTATGGTATCATTTTTTGGGCTTCTGAAAGTGAGACCCAGTGAGGTACTAGCGGAGTAATTTATGAATCACTGCCACTGTTCTTTACCCTGTCTCCCATACTCTCCATCACTGAGCACCTACATACTTCCATTAAACACCTTTACCTTTCTATCCAGCACCCATTAATACACCTCCCAAACCCTCCTATCACACCATGCATGCTTTTTTGTTACTACAGACACACTGCATCATCTATTCTATGCTTGTTAAATACACACTTTCTAAAACACTATCCAAGGAGTCAACGGGTCTCCCACCTGATCTGCTATGGCCCGAGGGTTGCTAGGGAGTATGGGTAATTTATCTGCTCTCCCTCCACGTTCGGAATTCTCAATACACTTAGGCCATTAGTGAGGCATGGCTTGAGTAGCAAGCTGCTTTGGACTCGGACCATGTGATAGGGAGGCAGAGTCTTTGATTAAAGCTAACCCCAATTTAAAACTAGTGCCTCATCTGTCAGCTCTCAAGCGACCCCTACAGCTGTAAAATAAGATGGAGGAAGGGAAGGGAAGGGGTTTATTCTTCCCCCATATCGACATCTCCAGCTAAAGCCTTCGGAAAAAAGTATGTCCAGCAGAGATCAAATAGAAATCCTTTCTATGTCTGTTTGCCTACCCATATGTTGTTCTGTTTCTTGGCTGCCCCCACCCCCAAGCAGCTGGCATCGTTCCATACCATGATGTAATGTCCTCATCATTATGCATGCCTGCATCGCCTCTTATGAAACAGAGAAGCTAATACTATAACCCAGACAGTCGCAGCAGTAGGCATACACAGCACAGATTACTCACAAAAATTGTAATTCCTTCAGGCAGGGAGGGGGATCATCCAGCGACCAACATAATGTGCCACTGTACGCTGCTAATCAAGTAAGGTCAGTAATTGTGTCCGTGTCCAGACGGTGAAAATTACAATACAGACAGAAGGGACTGGAAATCCTGCTGCTCCGAGGTCCAGGATCTACAACATATTTTTTGTCACAAGTCACTAAAAGTAAATTGCTTCTTGGTCCAGTGCACCTGGAATTGTGGCAGATGAGTGTCGGAACTCTGGTCAGAAAGAGAGACACGAATTTCAGCGGGCATTAAGGCAGCAGTTGGATTGGTTTCTTAACCCTTTCTTTGTCCCCTCAACCCTCCAGATTGCTTACTATTTTCTTTAGAATATTCTTGGACCATATGACTTTGGATTTGCCAGCTTGATACGGCAAAGGATGTTGTTCTGGGTCCTATGACAGAAAGGGGCATTTGTGTTTGTTTTCTAATTGTTTCTAAATATCAGTGGAACATCATGGGCCAGATTTTGAGTCCTGAGTGCAAGGACTGTGGTTTCATGTGCAGCCTTAGACTTCGGGGCACCTGGTGCACCTAGACCATTCACTACGACTGCACAGTGTTTTTTTTATTTTTTTTATTTTACTTTTTTGCCTCCTTCACCTTAGTTGGCCTCCATCTGCAGGACCCCAGCCTGTCACCTCCATCCAGGGTATGCAGGCATGGGTGACTTCTCCACCTGGAACACCAGCAGCGACAGATTTCGCCTGTCTGTGGCAGTCGCTGTGCTGGTCTGCAAGCTGGGCTTACTGGCAGTCACGGCTCCCAGTGTTGCGCCCCCCCCGGTCCAACTCTGACTCGGAGTTAGATATCTAGAGACCGGGGGGTTTGGGGTGCGCAGCCCCCTGACAGAAACACACCGGCATCCCCTGCAGCACAGTGCTGACAATCGGCATTGTGTCCATCGCTATGGGGGATGTCACTATGAGTGCTGTTGCAGCACTATAGTAAAACCCATGTCCAGTACCCCCAAGCTTGCCGCCTCCTGGAGGGGCCAGCGGTGTCCCCCAATCTGCTATCATAAACCAGATCCAGTAGTTCGACCAGTGAGCCCAGATAGTTGGGTGCAGGGCCTACAAGGGGTTTGCACCATCCTGCTGATGAGGTTTCATTTCCCTTTTTCTCCCTGGGGAGTGCAGCATCCAGTGACGCCATGACACACGACCTGCACACCCGTGTGCCATGCGTCAGCATCTGCCCGCCCCTTACGCATTCTGCAGCAGGCCCTGGTGCCTTTCCCCTTGGTGCCACTAGGGGCCCAGGCGCCTACGGGGTTCTGCGATCCTCCCCAGAGGAAGGAGATCAGTCCTCCAGATGCTCGATCTCCTCCCTCTGGCCCTCCAACAGCCCAAGCTCACTACTGAACTCGGGTCTTCTTATGTAGCAGTTAAAGTACTGCCTGGCAGACCAAGTAACTGCATGGTATTTTAAATCATTGATCTACTTTGCAGCAATTGGATGTGCTTTATGGTAGCTTATAAAATGGTAAGAAAGAATCTAAATATGTCATTGGCAGACAGACATCACCTTACCGTGAATTAAATCTCTATAAATGCACAGTCAGGTACCAAATCCCATTGTTCTCCCTCATAAAACTACTTACAGACATTTTATAGCTGCAATAAGCCCCATCCACGGTGTGCATCACATTATTTTAATTCACGTCCATGGAGTATAAGGACACTCAGCCTTTGGCCTTGTGCCTTACTATACCCCCCGAGGCGTGCATTAAAATCTTTTATAAAATGGCTAGAAAATTTCCAAGGTTCTGAGTGGCTGAAAGGTACATTTTGGTGTGTCCTTACATAGCCATAGTGTGCCAGCTGGCACTACTTACACTACCTGTGCCAGTGTTAACTAGATATCCCTGTGCCACCCAACTGCCCACAGTGTCAGTGGCAGGCATATTGCTTTCAGCCTGTCACAGCTTCACACCGCAGAACTAAACAAAAAGACTACAAATATTTCTAGCATTTTACTCACCAAGTTCCAGCTGCAACTTGAGATCGTTGAAAGACTCCAGCATGAAGAAAAGAAGGACACAGTCCCACATGAGCCACTTACAAAGAAAAACAAAAAAAGAAACTGTAAATAAACATGTTGTACTCTCCTCACAGGAATTGTCAAAATTAGAAACAGAAAAAGATTAGATAAATGTAACCTCCCCCCACGGGTGGGTTGTATCTTGTTTTGCCTCCTGGCTGTCTGGTCCCACCAGTTCTGGTCCATGGTGCCCCCTTTTATTGCTCCTGCTGGACCCTGTGTGCCTGCTTTGCTGTGAGGGACTGAAGGAGTGTGGTGTTATAGTTAAAACTGCCAGCTCAGTGGTACAGTGCAGAGAGCACTGGGCAATCCAGTAGAGTGCCGCGCAGCTCTGTGTACAAACGTTTGGACTGGCCCCTGCTCAAACATGCGAGCTGCCACAGTCCGTGCACAGATCCTGTTGGCGCTACAGCTCTGAATGTTAAAGCCACCCTGGTGGCTCAGTGTCAAAGTCCTTTTTGTGTGTTCCGACCCCTGGGACCCCAACAACAGTAGTGGGAGGTATGGAGTCACTCTGGTGGGGAAAAGAGAGAGAAAAAAAATTAAAACTCTGTAGAAAGTGCTTTTAAGCATTATATCTTTAAGAGCAACCGAGGCTGCATTAAAAATGAATGCTCTGCCTGCCACCTAAGGGGACATCGCTGCGGTGCTAGCAACAGGCAGGGAGAGACTTTGTCATGCCCCATTCTGCCACCGGACAATAGGGCAGAGGGGCAGCTACCAAATAACTGGGACAGATAAACTTAAAACAACGTAAAAGCTCTGCAAAAGAACTTTGAAGTGGGGGCTCTGCATAAACTGTTTTTGTTTGCAACCATCTTAGCTACCCTTGACCTGCCTTGCAGCCAATGAGAGATCGAGGAGCCCAAGGACTACAGAAAGGGGGCTCCTGGGAGAAGGAGAGGACTATGTATTGGCACCTTTTCCCCCAGCCAATCAGGCATTGAATGTACATTCTACATATAATGCGATGGATTGACAGCCTGATTGACAAATGAGACACTGCAGATGATCTCCCCAGATCTAGAGGGCAGATCATGCTTGGGGCAGTCCAGCTGGAGCTTCCAGAGACTGGTCCATTCAGAGAGCTGCAAGAGTTTCAAGAGAGCTGCAAGACGCAGAAAGATTGTTACCACCTGCATCCAGTTTTCAAGCACCCCAGAGCCACGGTCTGAAAGATCTTCAGCCTGCCTAATTCAGAGACTGGTATCTCCAGAATCGTGAGTAAATTCTGGGCTTGTCCTGCACCTGGGGACTTGTACATAGTTTTCACCCAAGTTACTATTTGTTTTAAAAAAAGTACACCAACACCAGCCGACCAGCTGCACCTCATCAGGCCTGCACTGACTCAACTCCCTGGGTACCCAGAAAGGACATTGGGGGCCCCAGTCAAGAAACCGGTACCACATGGGAGGTGGGCTTTAATATTTATGTTGCTGGTCAGGAGTGGGCATGGTTTATGGTTACTGTTGTTTTTTCATGTTTTACCAGCTATAGCAAATACTCTTGACAGTTTTTCTTTGCATCCCAATACCCTACCCTGTTGAATAAATTGTTTATTGTTGTTGTTAACCTGTCTCGTGAGCATATTATTAGCTACAGTCAGTAATTACATGCATATTGAAATACGTAATTGGTTTATAATATTCCGTGTGTAGGGTGACTGCAAGGGGAGGTGGGTAGGTATAGCATTGCAGGGGGTCGTACCAGTTGGTCATCAGGTCCACTTAGCTTTATCTCTGGGTGGAGGTACCACCGCACTATTTAATCTATTGTTGTGAAGACCCCCAGCCCTCTCCCCCTCCGGTAAAAACAGAGCCCAGGCCCCTCAACCTCATTTGAGACCACAAGGCAGGGGTACTAACCATAGCAGATACACGGCAACCCGGTTACATAAATACACAGAAAACAACAGCAGGGACAGCAAATCTTAAAGAGTCGAGCACAATCCAGAGGCATAGACATTAAGTATGAAAGGACTGAAACAATGGAGCCATGCCAAGTTCTGAGGACATTTTATGCTGAGGTCCATCAAACAGACAGAACACAGTACAGCCTGTCAAGTCTCCTATCACACAAGGAGGGATCACTAGGCACTTCAATGGCCCGGCTTTATCCAGGTGTATAAATATCCTGAACCACGCAGACCTCGTCACTGCAAATAATATATTAACTAGTGTGTCTAAAAAATATTGACAGGAACACAAAGACACAGCTGTCCATCACCCACTGTTTAGTGCCACGGACCTCTCAAAACTCAAACACTCAAGCGCCCTGTCAGACACTCCCAGCGGCCTACTCACTGAGTCTGGATAGTTGTCCAGCTATGCATAGCACAAAGGGACAGAGTGGGACTCCGGCAACTGAAACCAGAACACTTCATAATCCAAAAAGACCAACAAGGGGCCGAATATATCGCCTTAACGTTTAATGAGTACAGTCAGCACTCGTTTATCCAACTCTCGTTTAACTGGCTCACGTACGTGCCCATCATTGACTACACATTTTTTTTCCCCCCTTTGTGTTAACACCCACTTATCTACCACTCATGTCATCCGTATCCATTGCCCATCCTGCATGTTCTCTCCCATGTATCTCACGATCTGCACTCTCAGATAACGGACCTCTCCTGAGACTTTACTAGGGTAACATCACAATTTTTCAACATGTCTTTTAGACGCTCCCTGTGGGCCAATCAGAGGAAGCAGCACATCAAGGAGGATCCAGCCATGTCAGGAGAGCTTTCTACATGTGCCATCACAAACGCCATCCCGAAGATCAGAGAAACAGAATAAAAATACTAAAACTGAGTACAAAAAAAAACTATACAATGGCAAGAAAGAATCCTGGTTTCCGATTGGTCAGTTGGCTGTTACAGCAGGGATGTTATCCTGGCATAACATCCCTGCTGATTGTTTGTATAATATGAAGCCTTTTTTTCTCTTAAGAAACAAAAATACTTTTACACACTAATAAACATTCTTTAAAATTATTTTTTAAACTATGAAACAATAAGCCATTGTATAATAGGAATAATGCCCTCCAGGGTGGGTGTTATGCTGGGATAACATCCTTTCTCTGGTGTTGGACGCCCTCGGTCAGTGGCCTCGGGCCCAACCACCCGAGGTGGGAAGTTATCCCAGCATAACACCCACCCTGTCAGGCATTATTCCTTTAGTAAAACCTGTACAGTACAGCACTGTAATTGTGGATACACTGTACAGTACCACGACCTTTGGTGTAGATAGACCAAAGAAGGTGAAGCAGCCACAAATCAAAGCAGTCAAACTGCAGATTACAGTAAGTGTTGACCACCAGTTTTTTGTTTAAAGTAGGGGACAGAAGAGAGGGGGGGGGGCACAGTAAAAAAAAAATACAGTAACAGCTACCTTTTTTTTTTTTTGCCTCCCCTTCTTCCTGGCTGCCCACTCCTTCGGGTCTCTATTGCCCCTCCCGACTGCCTGCCCCGACTCCCACACTGGCTACCAACCTCATATGGCAGTCCCCCCGGGTAACCCGGCATATCCCTTCGCTGGACGGGTCCCCCTCCTCCAAAGGGGGAAGGCACCGGTGGGGCGGCCAGCGCACTATTCTATTTGGCCCGGGATACTGCTGAGGTGTGTCGGTCATGGGATCGGCAGCAGCGGAGGACAGAGAGACCATCATCTGGCCAGCTAGGAAGCATTTTCCTGGTTTTCTGTGGGGAGTGACGTCCTGACGTCAAGGCATACGCCGACGTCTGTCACTCACCCTTGAGCACCGTACCCAGGCATCACTGCTGTGCTCCCAGCCTCCGCCAGGAGTCAGTGTCGTCAGTGCGCCCACCCTCCCAGAGAGGAGAGCTGTGCCGGACCTCCATCCTTCTCCCCGGCCAGCCTCCGGGCAACCCGAGTCCGTTCCTGAACCCGGGTCGCCAGCGTCGCAGACGGAAATCCAACCGCTGTGCCGACAGGCCGGCCAGCAACCTTTTTTTAATAGACTGGTTGAAGTGGTTACAGTAATCTGTACACTATGTACTGTAAGATGGAGCCTGCAAACAAAAGGGTCAGGACAACCATTGCTGCAAATGTGAAATGCAGCATTTGTGTTTTCCATACTAAAAACCCGAAATGCTCAAGGTCTGACACAGTTGCCTATGTTTTTGTCTTTTGTTTAATATACTTTATTACATTTTAAGCAAAACACAATCAAACATCAACAGGAAAAATTACAGAGTGATAACATCTGCTAAAACAAATTAACCCCATTATAATTAACACATAAAACACTCCCCCCCCACCCCACACACCCCTGTCTATGACCACGTCAGAGAAACATTAACGAACCCTCCTGGTGGGCCAAGATGAGCCTTTGTACCCCAGAAGGAAAGCAAAGTGTATAATGGCTCCCAGGTATTGCGGAAGAAGTGCGGTCTGTTTTGCATGACTGCAGTGTTTTCCTAGTTGGGTAGCCAGTAGGATCTCACGATACCACTCTAGAAGTGTGGGAAGGGAGTCCTCCTTCCAGTGTAGCAGCATGACCAATTTTGCAGTGGCACAACTAGGGTCAGATGGGCTTTTCTGATTTGTGGGGTACCGGGGCGCCACTAAGCAACGTTCGGGAGCAAATAGGGTCTCCAAACCCAAAAGTGGATCCAGAGCTTCTTGGATGGAGTTCCAAAATGACTGAGTTTTAGGGCATGTCCACAACAGGTGACAGAGAGATCCAGTAGCCTCATTGCATCGGGAACATAAAGGAGACGCGAGTTTGCTTATTCTGTGCAATTTTGCTGGGGTAAAGTACAAATTATGCATTATGTTAAATTGTATGAGGCGAAGTCGGTCTTGTCTAATAAATTTATATACTGTATATTATGCCATAAGGCTTTCCGTAACTCCCCATCTGCCGGTATAAAAAGTTCTTGGACCCAGTAGTAACAGATTGCCGAAGGGAGGTGTGGGTCCAGGGACCAAAAGTGCTGGTAGAGCATAGAAACCGCATGCGTATGCTTTGCCACAGCCGATACGGAGGCCATGTCCTCCACGGCGGATATGGCCCAGGGTTAGGCCCCAAAAAGGAAAGGACTGCATTTTTAAAGTTCCCTATGTTTTAAAGGAGCATAAACTGTCACTTGAAAAATCAACAATTTCAGACATTTTGAGAGACAAGGACAAATGGTTAGCCTGCTCATCTTGTGAAGCCTCCACTAAAGTAAGAAAGCCTCAGCATAAGCAACTAGAGGATGCCCTACTTTTATGGTTTACAGATGCCAGGATGCAAAAAGTGACTGTAAGTGATGATGTCCTGTTAACCAAAGCAAAATCACTTGGCCAGCGTCTGGGTGTGCCAGACTCCTTTTCCTATTCAGTGGGGTGGCTGCAGAGATTTAAACAGTGTCACAACATTAGGCATTACAAACTGCATGGTGAGGCTGCAAGTGTGGATGAAGGAGTTGTGTCCAATGGGCGTCTGCAGTTGCAACAAATTTTGAAAGAGTATGACCCTAATTACAATCTAATTACTAATCTCACTACCTAATTACTATCTCACTACCAACAGCTCCTGTGACTGCCCAACTTTTAACCTTGTTTCTCCACTTCCCTTTCTGCTCTAGTTGTCCCCCCCCCACCCCACTGGATTCTACCCTCACATCTTGGTATACCCAATGCTGCACTTTTCACACTCTTGCCGCCCTTCCTACATTCCTTCTCCCCCCTACCCTCCTCCCTCTCCCTATGACTCTGGCACTTATCTGTTGTCTATTTTCTCTGACAATGCCGCTGGCTGCCTTGTTACAATGCTACCCTTGAACTGTATTAATCTGTACTCTGTTTGCAATGTCCACATTGTTGTAATGCCTGTCTTGATGTTCCCCATAATTTGTATTTCTCTGACGTGGAACCTTTGTAAAAGAGCCATGGCTCAAAGGTATTTGTAATCCTAGACTTGATTAATTAATTAATTAATTTAATTTAATTAAATTAAATAAATAAATAAATAAACAAATAAACAAACAAACAAACACACACATACATACATACAATTACAACACAGATGAATCTGATCTGTTCTTTCGGTTGGAACCCAATGCTACACTTGCAACAGGCCCAGTGTCTGGAAAAAAAGAAAAATAAAGATACAGTGACAGTGAAACAGCAAGTAGCACAGGCAAACGTAAGCCACTGGCCATCTGGAAATTTAACCACCCTTGGTGCTTTGGAAGGGACTTTGATTTCAGCAGTTTCTGCTACTGGTACACTAACAGAAAAGTTTGGATGACAGTTGCAATTTTTGAAGGATGGCTAAAGGCTTTGACCGATCTATGCGTCTACAGAGACGTTGCGTGATTTTGTTGCTTGACAATGCTTCCTCGCACTCCAACACAGTGCACCACAGTAATGTCACCTTTCATTTCCTCCCTCCAAACACTTCCTCTAAAATCCAGCCACTGGATGCTGGCATAATCCAGAACTTTAAGGCTCTGTACCTACGACAGCAACTGTAGCGCTATGTCAAATTCCTGGATGATGGCAAACCTCCAGATGTTAACATCAAGGCCCCTAGTATTCTGCAGCCGCAGAATTTTGTGCAGAACTTGTAACCTACTGCAGAACTTCTGCAGTGCCACATAATTCACTGTTCTTGGTGATTCTTTATTAATATTTCTGTTTATCCATAGAACCTGGTTCCCTTCCCCTCTTTCTATATCCAAAACCCCTCCATGCTCAGAATGTGATGTTATTAATGCTATAACATCATACATTAGCTAATGAAATGGCTGCATTCTGCCACAGAAATGAATAGTCACTTATCTACGAGAGCTCCCACTGCCAGAGGTGGTGGCACAGCACATCAGGTACGGTGATATTTGTTCAACCTGCACTACAGCCTTATACAATTTTCATTCTTATGTTATTACATTAGGGCCAGACTTAAACAAAACCTTGACAATAGCTCAGATCTGTTAAGTCCATACCTTACTTTGTACAAACTAATTTGTGCCTTTCATGTATAGAGACGCCATCTGAAATGAATAACTGGTAAAATGAATTAACCTGTCATTTTTAAGAAAAATTAAGTAATTATGCCCAAAAAAGTGGAATATAATAATGTGTAGACCTGTTGAAAGAATAGACCTGTTAAATAAATAATTGCGCTGTCCACATTTTTGTCAGGGTTATTGATTATATATTGTCATTGGTTGATAGACTCAACTAAAAGTCATGAAGAAATGTTGTGTGCAGGGCTAGCTGTTGGGCAGGAGGGCAGCATGTTGTGTTCCTGTGCCGGCAACTCAGGCTCAGAGTTGAGCTCTGGGAGCTGGCTGGGCAGCACAAGGATTGGTGGAACACATCACTGCTTGGAGCCTGGGAAGGTATGGAGCAGTGTTCTGTCACATGGGGGACACATTGTGATGGTCTGGAGAGCTTCAGCTCACAATGGGTTTACATGCATGTCATTGCCTGATGGTGTTACGTAGTGTGTCAGGGGAAGCAGGTTAGCATGAAAAATGAGTTTTGCATTATCTCCTCTATTCTGTTTATTCCATTTCCAATGAGACCTGTATGAATGAGGATACAATTTCATGGAAATTTAAAATGTGTGTGGGTGTGTGTGTGTGTGTGTGTATGTATATATATATATATATATATATATATATATATATATATATATATATATATATATATATATATATATATATATATATACTTACTGTATATATACACATATACACAGACACACACATATATTTGTATGTATGTTACAGATTGCATATAAATATATAAGTGATACACAATTGGGGACCTCATGAGTGGTATAGACAGCATGAGTATAGAAATACCTTATTTATCACATAAGGGTCCCCTCTGTGTATTTCATTTATACAATAGGCTATGAGCTTAAGGGATCATTTTTTTTTTTGCTTTTTTAGACATAAAGTTATTTCTATAAGTCTGTTATTTTTTGAACTAGTGTTACTGTGCTTTCCCCCATCCTGATTGCTATAACCACTGCCATGGACGTGAAGTCAGGATGACAAACTGACACTGTGACGTGGTAGTGCATTAGAGCGGCAGAACTTCCGCAGAAATTACAAACCATTGCCACAGAAGTTCTGCGGCAAATGGTAACCTTGCCGCAGAACTTGGTCCCAATGTGCCGCAGAAAAGTAGGGACCTTGGTTAACATCAAGGAGGCTCTGTATCTCACACAGGACAGTTGGTGCGATGTGAGCATAACAGCAATCGTCAATTGCTGGAGACATCCTGACATTCTGTACCCTGTTGCTCAGCCTTCTACTGACAACAGTGCCACCCAAGAACAACCTAGCCACTCCATTGAATCTGTGGTGCGATCCATCTCCATTCTTGACCAACTGCCTGATACCATAAATGTAACTGCGGCAGACATCCTGCGGGCTGATGAGAACACTGAAACCTGTGCAGCACTAGATGAAGAAGAAATTGTTCAGATGGTGCAACCATCCAATGCAGCGGAACATTCAGATGAAGACACTGACAGCATCGATGACACAGAACCACCTGTCACGCGGACAGCAGTGGATGCCCATCGTGGACTGAAATTTGCCTTGGGATATGCCGAACAGAATATGAATTTCTTCGACATAAAGGATACTGTCTGTATCCGGGGCCCTCATTGCAAAGACTTTTGTAGTGGGTCAGAAAAAGTCACGTCAGACTGTGATCGGGCAATTCTTTAAAAAAGATCATGAAGGCAGGGAATTGTGAGAAACACTTCAAATCACAAGTCAGTGCATTTCATTTTTTATTGTGTTGTTCTGGCACAGGTGGTAAGTCCCAGGACTGGATTCAGGACTGGTTCACAGGTGTTGTATGCCATGGTTTCTTGTGGGGATGTGTTGGAATGTTTTCTTTAAAACTGAAAAAAAATGCCATGCTTTCATGTGGAGATGTGGACTGTGGTGGGATGTTGTTCTTCAAATGGAAAAATATAGAGGATTATGTATGGTCCTCTATCGGTAACCGGTCTGTTAACTGTCGAGAGGTTGCCAGGGCGACCATGTAAACCTCAAGAGTGAAGCTCCAGAGGTTTACGTTGCCGACCAGCTTCCTCGAGGCGGATTAACATGTGACGGTGCTGATAGAGGACCATACATTACTTTTTATAGTGCATGGTCCCACTTAAAAAGTAAAACGGCTGCTTACTTTTTGAAAAAGTCACCGCCACGGCCGTTCAGTCCTTCCCTAACCGCTGTGTTCATCCATCGGTTCCCGTCTAAAAAAAGGCGCGCACATGCACACACCGATCGCTGTTGTTAACCTATCTATGTGACGTTGCATCGCTACGTTAACAACATTTCTACATCACATCAATAGGTTAACAACCTTAGGAAATGATGATTTCCTAAGGTTAACAGCATTCTACCATACATTATAATGCCATTCTTTCTTGTGTGGAAGGGGGTGCCATGCCTTCTGTGATGGTGTGGTGGAATGTTTTTCCTGAAACTGAAAAAGATGTTATGCTTTCTTGTGGGCTTGTGGGGGAATGGGGGGGCATGCCATGCTTTTGTGATGGTGAGGTGGAATGTTTTTCCTGAAACTGAAAAAGATGCTGTGCTTTATTCTGGGCATGTGGGGGACTGTTTTCGTTGCAAGTGCCTTGTTTCATGGTGGCATGGAGGACTGTTTTCCTTGAGACTGAAAACAAATTGCCATGCTTTCGTGTGTGTGTGTTGGGGGGGGGATGCCATGCCTTTGCGTTGGTGTGGTAGACTGTTTTTCCTGAAACTGAAAAAATTGCTAGCCTTCCTGTGGGCATGTGGGGGACTGTTGTCCTGTAAAGTGAGAAACAATGACACGCTTTCCTGTGTGTGTGTGTGTGTGTGTGTGTGTGTGTGTGTGTGTGTGTGTGTGTGTGTGTTGGGGGGGGGATGGGGAATGACGTGCTTTTGTGGTGGTCTGGTGGAATATTTTCCCTGAAACTGAAAAATGCCATTTCTTGTGATGGGGGTTACTGTACAATATTCTATAAAATGCAAGTTGTGGTTTGCTCTAGGTACTGTACTGTACACACAGTACAGTATTTTGTGTGCTGCTCAGTGTTTCTGTTCTATGGCTGTTTTGATTAAAAAGGTGGATTAAAAAGTGGAAAATGTAAAAATACAGCACTGTACAATAAAAAAATGCTAAAAACAAGAAATAAATATCAATTTCCATTTTAAACAATATTTTATTAGTGTTTTGGGCCTACTGGCGCACCTTGCTCCCGATTCTGAATGGTCTCGCGCATTTGCGACACTTTACCCTTTAAATATTTGGTGCAAACCCCGTTAAAAAGGTCGGCAACATTAGACCAGCAAAAAACTGGTCTGGCCGTGGGAAGCAAGTGGCACGCAGGATTCAGAATCCTGATTGCCGGCTGACGAATGCTGCAAGCCAAGAGCGCCGTGTAGTCAGCGCACCTGGGGCTTGCAACATTCTAAGCCTTTTGAGAATCGGGCCCCATCCTGTAGACAGCAGGCACAAATGAAGTCCCAAAGAAAGAACCCCTCCTGCTTCTTCCCTAGCGATTTCAATGTAATAATTAGTACATGGCAGAGGTCGGCTCCTGGTACAGTGGTAGTGTTACTAATCACGCCATCGGCAACCCAGGTTTAGGAACGAGCCTGGGATATTTGGTGCTGGCCAGAAGGAGGAAGATCAAATACTGCAGAGGATGCTTTCCTCCTCCGGGGAGGAAGGGATGCATCACCCCACTCTCTCATGGCCTCCTGTAGGAATATGTATGGTAGCACAGCAGGCTGAAGCGACAGGGGTGGGATGCTGCGGAGCTTGTGGTGGGACAAGCCTAAGTACACACTTCCACTAGGGCAATCCTCCTGGAGTTGGCGTCCACAGGGGAGTGAGTTCAGCAGCTGGGAGCAACTAAGGACTATATCCCCTCTGTCCGGCTCCATGGTGGCCAATGTGGGCAGAAAGGCCACACATCCTACCAGTGATCAGAGCAACAGAAACATAATTTAAAAAAAAAAGGAGCTGGACTGTCAGCGCAGCAGTAGCGCTACCGCTGCCAATGCTGGTGACCCAAGTTTGGGAGTGACCTGGGGTCATCAGGCCAGCCCGTGGGAGGAGAATTGAGCAACCCTGCAGATTCTCTCCTTCCCCTGTGAGGGAGGCCGACAGGTCAGCTGCTAGACTGCCACCCAGCAGACCACAGTTGGTAGTGCAGGCGTGGCTATGCAGAGGGCAGGTGGACACCGGCTGGTGCCATGCTGTGTATGCCAGCATGCATGCTCATGCTTGCAAACTCTCGTAAGCCGGCGTACCGTAGAAAGGGAAGAAAATAGTGCGGGAAAACACCCCAGCGTGGAGGATGATTGCTCAGCCCTAACAGGCAACCTCACCGACGGTGACCCACGCACTGCCTATCTGGATCCTATAAATGGGCAGGTCAAGCTAGCTCCCCGACACCCCACCACATGAGGCAAGTCATGGGGGAAATGATAGGTAAATCTGGGAGGAGCTGGGTGATGGGGATGGGTGGGTCAGGTTGAAAGGAGTTGGGGGGTAGGGGAGCATAAAGATGACAACTAAATGGAGCCAGCCCACCGGCACAGTGATAGAGTTACCACTTGCGGCCCTGACGTCCTGTGTTCAGTAGTGAGTATGGGATGTCAGAGGGTCAGCCGGGGGGGGAGATAGGATGAGTGCTCCATTGACAGCTCTCCTCGGGGGGGGGCTGTGGTTCCCTAGTATCTAGTGACACCAAGTGGAGGCAGGTTACAGCAGACAGTGGGCCATTCAGCAGCTACGAGGCGGTGGTGGACATCTGTGGAATGGGTATGGGAGCACACTCATTCCACACTGACGTCATTGCATGTCCTCGCCTCCAGGCACATGTAACGAGAAAACCCCTCTGGAGATGAGCACTGTGACACCCCCAGTCCTCCGCCAAATGATGCCTCAGGCTGCAGCCACGGCTGGGGTTCTGTGGATCTCTGTCTCTCCCCTCTGTCCCCACCCCACCACAGGGCGCAAGCTGCAGATGTCCCCAGACTGGGTGCTGGCCTGGTGGGGGATGCTGCCATCTAGGTCTGGGCGCAGAATAGGGGTCCTTCCCACAGTCCCAGGGGAGATAAAGAGAGTTGTAAAAGAAGATGACAACAAAAAAATAAATGAATAAAATAAATAAAAATATGTGGAAGATATAAACAATAAATATATAACTTACAACTAAAATAATGTATAATTGCCCAAAGTTTTCCTAGAAATGTCTTGGGCTCTTTAAGGGACACTCACACATCTGATTTGGACACTTTTTGATATATGTGGGCAACTGATTTCCTTTGTAACAGAGAATTTGTGTTCAGTCTTTCTTGGTTATTGCTGTATATTTCGAAAAAAACAGAGGAACTAGGACAATTATGTGAGGGGGCAGGAAGATCAGTAACTTTTTCAGAGATACTTCCAGTGCCCAAGGCAAGCACAACAAGAAAGCTGAGAATAGAGGAATTTAACGGATGGCTAAGAACCTGGTGTTGTGCTAAAGGGTATGGGCTGTTGGGGGTTGGGGAGGGACCTGGGAGGACAGTAGTCTCTATGCCAAGGACAGACTACACTTGAGTGAGGAGGAAAAGAAAGTGTTGAAACAGAGGATGGAGGAGTACATAGAGGAAGTTGGGAATTTAAACTAGGAGTGGGGGGTGGCAGTTGGGGAAGAGACATGCAGAGACCACAGGTTGGGAAACCATATGAGCTAACCCCCCATAACAGTGACAAAGGACAAATGGCAAGTACTGTTGGTGATGCTAGGAAAGGAGGGCAGGATGGGGGGGGGGGAAGGGGGGAAGGTGGTTACCCTTAATGCTAGGAGCCTTGGGAGGAAAACTGCAGAGTTACAGGTTCTCATGGCAGAGGAAGAGGTGAACATTGCAGCCATCACAGAAACATGGGCCACCCAATACAATGACTGGGACCCAGGGTTGGACTAGGCTACAGAGGGCCCACCTGGAAGGTCGGCACAAGGGCCCACCTGGAAAATCAATAAGGAGGACCCAGGGTGTCACACTCATATAAGTATTCCACTTCAATAGGATACACCAGCTCTGTGTTTGCATTATGAATTTACTTACAGTGCCTATTTAATTGAAAAATAGAAGATAAAACCAAAGATTCTCAGAGCTTAGAAGATGGCCAGGAATCCAGGAGAGGGGGCCCACCTGGAAATTTCCAAGTATCCAGGTGGGCCAGTCCGACCCTGGGACCTGTCTGTACCAGGGTACAGGTTATTTCGTAGGGACAGGGTGATTAGGAGAGGAGGAGGTGTGGCACTATATGTAAAGGAAGGACTGAAGTGTGTAAGGAAGAAAGGGGAGGAGGGTAGTACAGAGTCACTTTGGATGCAAATCCAGGATTCAAGAATAGGATTCTTAGAATGGGAGTGGTGTACAGACCGCCATCTCAGACGGAGGAGTTAGACAGAGAACTAGTGGGACAGATCAGGAGGACCTGCGAGAAGGGTAGTGTGGTGATTGTGGGGACTTCAACATGCCAGGAGTGGACTGGAGCACCCCAACAACCAGGAACAGAAGGGAGCAGGTACTGCTGGATGCCTTCCAGGACAGCTTCCTGCTGCAAATGGTCAGTGAACCAACCAGGTTAGGGAATACCCTTGACCTTGTGCTGGCAAATGGGGACTTTGAGAGAACTTACAGTGGAGGAACCGCTGTCAGGGAGTGACCACCACTCAGTATGGCTCACACTGGATATGGGCAAGGAAGGAGTGGAATCTGGCACAAGAGTGCTGGACTTCAGGAGGGCTGACTTTGGGAGGACGGGGGAAGTGGTAAAAGGGTACCTGGCCAGAATTCAATCTAGTATGGACATTAACCAGAGGTGGGAACTCATAAAGCTGGGGATAGTGGAGGCAACCAAAACCTGCTGCAAGGCTCGGAGCAAGAAGGCTAGGGCTAAGAAACCGAGCTGGTTGAGCACCGAGGTAATAGAAAAGGTAAGGAGAAAAAGAGCTGCCTTTAGGAAGTACAAGAAAACAGGGAGAGGGGAGGACAGGGAGGAGTACTTGACGGAATCAAAGGAGGTGACAAGGGCAGTAAGGGGAGCCAAGGCATCTACAGAACTCAGACTGGCACAAGGCATTAAGAAGGGGGAGAAGGACTTCTTTAGGTACATCAGGGTGAAAAGGAGCTGTAAGGACCACATAGTAAGGATTAGGAAGGAGGGGGGTTGGGTGGAAGCAGGGTGCGATAAGGCAGAAGCACTAAATGAGTACGTTTGCTCAGTATTTACTAAAAAAGAGGGGTGACACTCAAGGGGGAGAAATGGTGAAACAGGGGGAAGTGGTGACAGATGGGGAAATCATGGAGAGCAGAGTTCGAGAGGGTTTGAAGGCACTGAGAGTGGACAAGCGCCAGGCCCAGATGGCATCCACCCAGGGTACTGAAAGAGCTGGCAGAGGTCCTTGCAGGACCTTTGGCAGACTCCATTTAATGCCTCACTACATTCGGGTGTGTGTACCTCAGGACTGGAGGATGGCTCATGTGGTGCCCCTCCACAAGAGTGGCCCCAAGGATAAACCGGGAAACTACAGACCACTGAGCCTCACATCCATCGTGGGTAAGCTAATGGAGACTATCCTGAAGAAGAGGCTGGTGGCCCTCCTAGAGGTCAAAGGGCTACAGGACAGCAGACGTCATGGCTTCATATGGGGCAGATCCTGCCAAACCAACCTGGTGGAGTTCTATGACTGGGTAACTAGGCAACTGGACAGGGGCCATGCAGTGGATGTCCTGTATCTGGACTTCAGTAAGGCATTCGACTCAGTGCCACATGAAAGGCTGGGAAGAAAGTTAGTAGGCACAGGGGCAGGTGCAAAGCTGGTAAGATGGGTAGGGAACTGGCTTCAGAGAAGGCAACAGAGGGTGGTGGTGGGTGGGGAGCTCTCACACCCAAGGGTAGTGACGAGTGGTGATCCACAGGGCTCAGTGTTGGGACCAGTGTTGTTTGGGATATTCATTGCAGACATATCATTGGACATCAAGAGCAAGATCAGTCTGTTTGCTGATGATACCAAGATAGGAGCGGTGGTGGATGACCTAGGGGGATGGCAGGGGTTGCAGGACGATCTGGCAAAGCTTGAAACCTGGTCAGACACCTGGCAACTGGGGTTTAATGCCAAAAAGTGCAAGGTGCTGCATTTTGGGATAAAGAACCCAAGGAGGAGTTACCAGCTGGGGGGAGTGCAGCTAGCCCAGACAGAGGAGGAGGAGGAGGAGAAGGATCTGGGGGTGCTCATTCCAGGGTCAATGAACAACTCGGCACAATGTAGGAAGGCAGCTGCAAAGACCAACAAAATTCTGGGTTGTATTGCAAGGGGTGTATATATTCGAGGAGGGAGGAGGTGATTCTGCCACTGTATAGATCCAGAAGCAAATGATTTGATACCCTTTAATGGACCAACATAGATGTAACAACAAGAACAAAGTGCTCACATCTATGTTGGTCCATTAAAAGGTATCAAATCATTTGCTTCTGGATCTATTCTTGCAAGGACCAATACGGCAACTACTAAATCAAGATTGCCACTGTATAGGTCATTAGTGAGACCGCACCTGGAGTACTGCGTGCAGTACTGGCGCCGGTATCCGAAGAGGGACATTAAGTTACTGGAGGGGGTGCAGCACAGGGCAACAAAGATGATCAAGGGGTTGGGGGACTTATCATACGAGAGGAGGCTGAGGGAGTTGAACATGTACTCGCTGAAGGAGAGGAGGGACGGGGGGACATGATTGAAACCTTTAAGTACATGAAAGGAATAAACAAGACGGGTACAGAGGGGCTGTTCAAAGTAAGGGAGGGGAGGGACACCAGGGGCCATGATATGAGACTGGAGGGAGGAAGGTTCAGGAGGGAGCTAAGGAGACACTTTTTTACAGAGAGGGTGGTGGCTGGGTGGAATGCGTTACCTGCAGAAGTGGTATGCAGTAGAACAGTGGACTGCTTCAAAAGGAGATGGGACAGGACAAGGGGGAGGGTTAATGAAGGGGAAGGGTGGAAGGGAGGGAGGGGCAACTGCAGAATAAGGGGTGTTAGCTGCACATTCGAGCAGACTTGATAGACCTCTAGGCCTTTATCTGCTGGCAAATTTCGTATGTTCGTATGAGCCCACAGCAGTAGCACCCCATTTGCATTTATATAGCACCTTTCATGCAGGCATCGTGAAGCACTTTGCAATCAGCAAAAACTCAACGACGAGCAATCACCAAACTGCTGCCATCACTCTGGGGAGGAACGTGGCGGCCACTGTGCCAGCACACAACACAGCAGCTTTTCTATCCTTTCTTTTCTTTATGCAATGTGCTGTCCAGGGACTGGGTGAGCTATGTGAATGTGGGAACACACAAAAATGGTGCATGGCATTTTGTTTCAAGAAGCTATGTTTGCGAAAATGGAAAAGTAGTTACTGTGTTACACTTGCAGTCCAATCTCCATTTATGATTTTACCCGTACATGTTTTTTTTTTTTTTTTAATGCAGAACTGTGAATCTTGTTTGCGAACAAATGCAACACAGTTTGATACCAACAGTTTAACAAAAGAAGTTTGTCAGGGCTCCACCTCTCACTGAGACTTGTCAAGCAATGTGGTGTCTGCTAAACACATTATTTAATAATAGCAGCAGTCACCGCGCCATGTGCAGATACAGCGAGGCGCTTTCACGTGTCCGAAATCAAGAGACTTTGCACAAATCTTTTGGTCCAACCCCATGTACTTGATGTTTCCAGAACTCATGCAAATTTCCAAATTCACCTCCCACAGATATCTTGGCAGCATCGATAATCCACAAAGTTTTCACTTGACCACGAACAGACGTGGGAAACCGCGTAACCGACAAACAGTCATGCAGTACGCCACCTACGCTTCAGCATGTGCCTTCAGCAGAGTTGACTGATTCCCTGATCCTCCCTCACTTATATGACTAAGGTCATGTGATCAGTGGCTAAATAGTCACCAAGCAAACAAGTGGGATGCAGATATTAACCACCAGAAGTGTGCAGTGCTATCAGAGTATATAGGATAGTGCATGGGGAACAGTTGACAACAGGGCTATTCTTTCACCGAGTTGGCACTATGACGACGGATTGATTACCTCGGGAGCGCAGCTCGAGACGTAATCCGTCATCATAGTGCCAACGAGGTACAAGATGCCCTGTTGTCAACTGTTCCCCATGCACTTTTCTTTATAGTGTATGGTGGAACATCGTTTTTTGGGGGAAAAAAGAATTTTACATTTTGAACGTTTTCACGCTTGACATTTTAACTGCTTAAGAACTTTATATTGTGAACGTTTTAACACTAAACATTAGTACTGCTGTCGACATTGCTGCTTTCGCCATGTGTCCTGTCTATGGAGTGAGCCCTAACTGTCAAATGCTGCTCGAGGACACAGTGTGACGTTCGCAGTACAGTAGAAAACATAATTCTGTTGCACTGCGAACGTCACTAGTGTGTGACTACAAGGTTTCGAAAACGATGGATTTCGGTGGAGAACGACGTTCCACCATACACTATATTGCAATACTCCATGCCCACAATCTATATGCTCCCAAAATGTACATATTGTTTAGTGGACTATCAATGCTACTGAGATGTGGAAGCTGAATTTAGATGCTTGCACGAATTCTGAAAGTTTCTTTACTTCTGACAAGTGAAAGTACCTCACTGTATACGCACATGGGGTCTATGCAGTAAAATGCGGAAAGCCTATGTGCCGCATATCCACGGCATGTAGGCTTCTCTAGGTTGGGTAGCTGTGCATCGGGAGTCCCAGGGACCCCTGAAGCATTCACAAAAGGCTGCGCACTCCTTCTGACCCTGATCCTTTGTCCAGCCATGCAATTACATGCATGGACAGTCGGAAGGAGTGTCCGAGGATGTACCAACAATCTGTGCCATTCACTAAGGTGTGGAGCGCTGGGTGAGGGGGGCACAGGCTATATGAGCAGGGACTCTTTTGTACTTACTGCATATCCCCCATGAAGGGCATCCAACAGCCGTGGGGGACAAAAAAATCCCTGCCTTGCTGGCCCAGCCCTCCAGTCAGACAGAGAGGGCTGGGGGCAGCTATGAAGGCAACTGCCCTTTTATCAATTAATATTGGAACATGTGGTGTCCACCACTCCCCTGTTGTGCACACAGCAGTGAATCCACTGTGGGACCAGGATAAGCATCAGATTGGATGCCCGCCTGTGTCCACCAATTTGCTCCCCGTGCACCAATGCCGTGCCGGGGGGGGGGTGGGTCCATGAACAGGAGACACGCAGTGGTGAATGCCATGCCCCACATGCCTGTCTGCAGGTGTAGATGTGCGTGAGCTGGGTACGTGCCTATCATGTGTACTCAGCCCCCACTGGCACCTAGGCCCCAAGGTGCGGTGACTGTTTGATGCAGTGGTGATAAACAGCAGAGCAATGAAGCTGGGAAAAATTTGAGTCTCCTTTTTTCAATGTAAGAGACTGTTGACATCTTCCGGTTTCATTTGCTTTAATTCCACCAGAATTTAATTATTTTTAATGAGTTTTTTTCCCCTCAAGATCAGAAGATGGCAGATTCATTTGGCTTAGAAATTGCATGCTGGGCCTGACAAGGGTAAGGATCAGAAAACTGAAACATATATAATGTTGTCATCCCGGCCTGTCTTATTTTCCCTTGTTCCATGTCTCCATGAGCCACTGGGGATGAACATTTACAGTGGCAATAAGGCATGCTCCAAACCCCCATCCATCCTGCTCACCAGTGTTTGTCCAGCCCCCCAACATCTTCAGCTTCCCATGTGGAGTAGGTTTTACTTCAGCCCTCCCTCCACATGTTATGAAGGACAGTCTCTCTGTTTATTCGTCAGAAGCCATCTGTCCCGCATTCTACACAGGACTATGAAGGAAAACGGGGACGTTGGAGTGATGCCTAAATATAATTTATTGCAAACAAAGTGCAAGTTATACATGAAAAAAACAAAGGTGCAGACTGCAACTACAGACCCCAAAGCGACCCGGCATATCAACATCTAGTATGCCTTTCTTGGGTGGTCACACTGTAAACAGAGACATTCATGATACGATGTATGTTGCTCTGTTAGGTGCAAATGCTATGAACGAGAAAGCACACATTTTCATAGTGCTCCTCATACTGCTACATCCTCCACCAACAATGCCATCGCCATTGCCTCCGACAGTTTTTCCTGCCATTGCAGGGAGTCAGGATAGGACCACCCCTCCCAAGTCCAAGTCAAGATCCGGTTACAGGCAGCGTGGCTGCATGCTGTTGGATATGGACATCTTTGCAGTTGCTATCGTGGGCGAGATCTGGGAGGTTTTTACTCCCGTTTTTACTCACTAACTCCTCCCACCTCGCCTGATGTCGACGCAGAGGCTTGCAGGCCTCGGGCAAGCACAGAATGCCCCAGCAGCAGGAGCCAGTTCCCTGACCCAGACATAGGGTTCACTGTGGTGCTGCAGCCCACCGCCAACCGTTCCCGGTTGAGGCGCATAGCCACACGGCTGCTCCCTCAGCCGAGCCCACCTCCCAATGGAAGAGACTTGATTCGCCAGCACGGCAGTGCAACACACTGTGGCTGTGCCGTCAGGCAGTTCCCGTTCCAGTTTGAATCAATAAAGGTTACAGCTCAGTTCTGGAGAATTCCCAATATACTGTAGCCTGTTTAATCACTTTCATTCCATAATCTCCTCGCTGCATCACAATTCGCCCATACCGTGGTCGCACCACAAACCTGTACTTCAGTCAACGTTTCAACAGAAAAAAACTCCAGTTACAGTACCATCAACCTAAACAATGTATTTTGGACAGTGCTTTTCAGTAATCTGTACATTTTTGGTTTGCATTCCTCATACCACTGGCGAAAACCCTCACAGGAACAATGTGGGCTGGATTACAAGTGCTTTAACAGAAATAGCAGAGTCGGCCTGGAGGCTTGGCAGCTGTACTAAAGCCTGCCATGCCAGGGACCTGGATTTGGAAATGGATTCAGGTCACTTGGGGGTCAGCCGGGGGGGAGAGGATCAAGCATCCACGGGACTGCTATAGCTCTCCCAGGGAGGAAGGAAGGTCCGTGCCGCTCTGTGCTTGCTACCGAGGGGAAGTTGGGTGGCAGGGCAGTGTGAGTGATGTTGGGGTGGGCTGCGAGTCAGTGCAAAGCAAGTGCATGCCTCCCATGCACCCACGCCCTTGTGTGCTGTGCAGCCAGGCGAGAAAATGTGGAAAATCGAGCGGTGGTTGTGGGATGATGGCTGACTGTTGCAGGTCCTACTCCCACCAACTAAGCACCCTCCTCTAGAACTGTGTCTGAACTGTGCTCCAGAGGGGCTTGGCATGCTCCCAAGTCATGATCATGAGGGGTAAATCGTAGGGGGATCAATGGAAGAGATGCTAAGTCCTAGAGATGGTGGGGTGATGAGGCTGGGCAGGGCAGGATGAGGGCTGACCAGCAGGGCAAAAAATTTAACAAAAAAAAAAGAAGAGAAAGAGCAGAATCACATGTATTGCTGTTTTTAGGAAATCAGAACTCTTATGATACATAGAGGATAATGTATGGTCCTCTATCGGTAACCGGTCTGTTAACTGTCGAGAGGTTGCCAGGGCGACCATGTAAACCTCGAGAGCAAAGCTCGAGAGATTTACATCGCCTTGGCAACCTCGAGACGGTTAACAGTGACCGGTTGCCAACAGAAGGACCATACATTATTTTTTATAGTGTATGGTCCCACTTAAAAAGTAAAATGGCTTACTTTTTTAAAAAGTCACCGCCGTGGCCCTTCAGTCCTTCCCTAACTGCCGCATTCATCTGTTGGTTCCTGTCTAAAAAAAGGCGCGCACATGCGAGAACCCGATCGCTGTTGTTAACTCCATCGATGTGGCGTGAAGCATCGATAGGTTAACAACATTTCTACGTCACATCGCTAGGTTAACAACCTTAGGAAATGATGATTTCCTAAGGTTAACAGCGTTCTACCATACATTATAACCCGATAAAAGATGGAGTCCACATAAAATATTGTAACAGAGTCAACCCACAACAGCACCACTGCCAAGGATCCTACTCCTGGCATTATAACAAAAGTACTCCACAACAGTACCACAAACAATGCACTTCCCTTTGTATAATAACTCACAATGATTCACTGCAGCTTAAACAATGGATTTCATGTGATTAAAAACCTCTCATAACTCAATAATTAACTTGCAACAGAACAGGGGATATTGGATTTTACGTGGGATGCAAGAGCAGAATCATTTCACCTACAATACATTATTGTTGTAAAAAAAAATATGTTTCTTAACAGAATCCTAAGCGCTGGCTTTTCACACACAACATTGTTAGAGAAACAGCTTCCTATAGTGCCATAGACTAAGGATGTCACACCACAGGAAAAATGACTGAACCCACTGTAGCACTGTTTTAACGCTGGATTTCATATACGACATTTTAACGCAAAGCTCTTCATGGTGCCCTATATTGATTTTACATGCTGTACATTTTAAAGGAGAAGTAAGCAATAAGACATGACAGGGTGTGCATGGAACAGATTTTACCGCAAGGCCAGGGGCGTAATAAGGAACAAGGCCTTGGCGAGAGTGCCTTTAGCCCATGGCGTTTGGTAAAATCTTCTACAAGCCCTGGAGTGTCTTATTACACTATAAAAATGGCTACTTTAAAAAAACTTTTGCAGTTAAAAAATAATTTTATGTGATAAACAGCATTTAGTTATGCTGATTTAACATAAAATAGTCCTTCCGCCTACCACATAATGACGTCATTATGATGTCATGTCTGTACTGGACAAAGTTAGTAATTAAGAGAACATGTAGAGAAAAAACGGGGGGAGGGGGCACTCCATTTAATTCACTGTAAATTTGTTACTGTAAATAGCTACTGTAAATTCATACTATAGTGTAGTGCCGGCAGAGCGAATGTTATTGTTTACCTGCAGAGGTCATCCAGTACTCAGCTGGGTATCTCCACTCATTTTCTTACGATGTTAAAAACAAGAATATCTTCCCAAGAAACACGGAGGGAAGGAGAACACAAAGTCAAATTCATTTTTTTAAAGCGTGAAAACGGCTACCACAGGAAGAAATTCTACTCTAGCTCAGCCAGGGGAACAACCTAACTCAGAGTGAGGGTGGCGCTTTCACGGACATCCGTCGGTACCCAATAGCAGTTTAGAAGGTAAACCATGCTGTACAGTGGTGGGGAAACTGTGGATATTTCTTCACGTTGATTAGTAAAAAGGGCAGTGATGGGAAACATCCATTTACACCTGCAAATACTACCAAAGGTAAATCAATTATCGCGGTCGCCGCTCTCTCTTTTGCCCCGCACTTGAGTGGGTACTCTCGCGTGCTCTCTCTCTCTCTCTCTCTCTCTCAGCATTGCTGTTCGTAAAAGCAGCTTGTGTGTTTTTTGATTGTTTTTTTTTTTTGCCCCCACACCGGAGTGAGTAAAGAAAATATGACTGCCAGTAAAAATGCCAACATTCTATGGCACAAGAATCTTGGCCTTTTTACTGCCAGCTCTTTTTTTTACCCATGCATGGAACAGATTTCATGCACGCTGAGAAACGTTTCTGATTGGCTGGAACAGCCTACCCATTTTATAACTACATTTAACCTGAAGCTCTGTGTTTTCCATACAAGCCGAGTTTTGGTTCACACTCCATTATTGTTCCATCTTCACTTGATTTTAATAAATTCTGATGGTGTTTTTTGTTTGTTTGTTTTAAATATAGTATGCCCTCCCCCTCCTGCCAGTTGGCCCCCATCATTGTACCTATTCACCTAGCCCCCTCACCCACCTTTCCTGGGACTTACCTCACCTCCTACTGACACCCTGGCTTACCACCCAAGGCAGGGCCACCAAGAGGGAGCTCCACCCCCCCTGACGGACACTCAGTCAGTGCTTCAGAGGACAGTGCCTCAGTTGGGGATGAGGGTGCCTGCGGTGAGTTGTAAACATCTTTCTGCAGTATCTGCCCTTTTTTTCCCATTTTTAGTCCCAGCTCCTCTGGGGTACCATGAAGAGCTCTCGACATGTGTTGCACATCACAGCACGTCGGCGTCCTCCCTGACTCCATGGCTCTGAGTGCACCGTCATCTGGGGTCACCCAGGGGGCGGTAGTGCAGTGGTGTCTGGCAACCCTCCCTCCTCAAGGTGGAGCGTCTCCATTAGGATGCTCTGCTCACCTCCCCCAGCCAGTCCTCCGACAATGTGGGCTCATTCCTGAGCCCATATCGTTGGTGTCATGACCACTAGCAGTACTGCTGCACCCGCAGGCCAGTTCAGTGGCTGTTTTTGATGCATGCACTGGTGGTAAAGACAATTTTAGACCTGCATGACGTTGCTTGTGTCCTTGATTGCAATCACGGTGCATCTGTGTGTTTTTTATTTTACTGCACTCTGTCTAAATGCAGTATAATCTAAAGCTCGCAGTTTCAAAGTAGTACCTACTACCAGTGGGTAAAGCAGAAACCTTAACTGTTAGCAAAAATGCCATCATAGATGAAAGAAGAACAGAACTGGAACCAGTATTTAGAAAACAGCCTCAACAAACCGTCCCAGTGGCAAGGCAGGCTGAAGCACTGGTACCTCACTGTCTGCCACATCAGCGTCTCAGGCTCATAAACGGACAAGGGCGTTCGGGGGGGCTGACTGGGGGGGGAGGATCGAGCACCCACAGACTGCTCATCTCCTTCAGGGTGGGAAGGATAGTGCATGCCGCTGCATTACTGACACAGCAGCAGAAATTGGGCATCAGTAGCAGTGAACAACTCTCGGATATCTGGGCACAGGTGTCAAGCACGTGGAATGCCTTCGCATGCATGCCATGCATGCCAACCTTGGGGAATTGAATGGAAAACCAGGAGGGAAAATACCTCAACCACCAGATGAAGAAAGTAACCACACAGGCTCTGCATCTACCGCCCGTGGCAGCCATCCACCCACGGTGGTCAGTAAGAGGAGGGAATTGGTGCTGGGATGGTGGGTGAGGGAGCTGGAGGCTGCAGTCAAATGGAGGGTGGTCAAGGGGATAAGGTCAAAACACAAGATAAAAAAACAATTAAAAAAAGAAAGGAAACAGCCTATACAGAAAACAATTACTGTACATTCAATGTCAGCACAGTTCTCCTTTAATAAAGAAATGGCCCAAACTCCAACTGGATTTCGAATACAGTGCTGTATCACATTCTGCCAGAGGTATATTTTATTAGACTTTTGGCCACAAGGAAATTGATTACCAGGTACTTTTAGATATGTGAAAATCAAAGGTTGCAGCTAAGACTGAGCAGACTGAATCAAAGGCTTAGGCCCCTAAGCTGGCCCCCATCCACCTTGCCCTTCCCCCCCCCAGCCCTGTCACCTATCATCTCCAGAGCTTACCATCTTGCTGTTGTTGCAGTGCTCCACAGACTCCACCACATGGCAGGGCCTCCCTGGGACCCATGTCCAGGCGGAGGCTAGGTAAGGAATGTGGCAGCAGGCAGCCAAACTGAGGGTGCAGGGCCTGCAACGGAGTGCAGCATCATCCAGCACGGCCTCGGCTTTTTCCGTCAGTTTTCTCCCCCCCCCTCCCCTTAGGCACCCAGCAAGCAAGGACTGAAGGGGATGCATGCAAATACGTGTGTCTCAGTCACAAAGCACCCTCCTTCCCCTAGAGGCTCCACTTGTGGTCACCCAGATGGCAGTATCACAGCGGAGCCAGCAAACCTCCCTCCCCAGACGAGGAGAGCGTCCAACCAGCGAGCCAGCCAGGTCTGTTCCCGAACCTAGATCGCCAGTGCCTCAGCCCTCTGCACCACTGGGCTGGCCAAATGACAGTGACCTTGTAGGTCATACAAGCGCTAGATAAGAAAACGGAAAATTTTAATGCTTGTACCATGCTACTTGAAATGGAGGCAGACATGGCTCAGTCTGAGGAAAAGAAAGCAGCTGACACAGCAAACAAAGCTCTGGGGCCAAATATTCCAAACGTTAGCGTGGGCGCTAAGGGCATTTGCCCACGCTAACCAGGTTTTGCACCCACTTTGTGGGGGGGGGGTCTATATTAAGAAACCTCCACAGCATCCACAGAACCTTTTAGTGCCCGAGCACTAACTTACCACTGCACCCATACAAATGAGTGAGTCCCTCCACATACGGCCGCAGCAGCAAATTCAAACGTTTGCACCTGTGGTAAATGCCACCTGAATGGGTGCTATTTACCATTGCTGCAAACCCCAACTTAATGGGGCAGAAGGCCCTGGTGGCAGGAGGTGGTACTGCAGGCAGCTGGCCCCTCACCCCAGAACCCAGTACCATTGAATTATCGCATACCCTGGTGTCTAGTGACACTTCCTTGCCCTCTGATCACTCATCCCTGTATTAATAGAGTATTCCCCGGTGTTGAGTGTCACCCCCTGCCCTCCAATCACCCACCCTTGTATTATGAGAGTATTTCCTGTTGTCTAGTGGGATCTTCCACCATCCGAGTGACGTCCCTGTATTAGTAGTGACTTCCCTGGTGTCTAGGGGCTCCCTCCACCCTCCAATCCCCATACCAGCATTAGTAGTGACTTCCCTGTGTCTAGTGGCACCTCTGCATCTGATCCATACAAAATTATATAGTGAGTCAAAAATAATAAATGCAATGTGGAGGATCAGGAAGAAAGAAAAAAAAGAAAATAACTCACAAATAGACATAATGTAATACTGTAAACTAAAACAACAGAAAAAGTATATACAAGTTTGAATCTTATACATGATCTTCCAGCTTAGAACCTATATTCAGTATAATTATTAATCAGCATACAATGTTATCTACTGTTAGATCTTGTTGTGTACAAAACAGTCAAAGCATACCATCAAAAATGTCTTGAGTCAATTAATCCAGGCAATTCTACGCCACAGGGCATCAGCTCTCATCCTAGGTAATCTTCTGCAGTCCTGTGACTTCACCTGTGTAAATGTAGCTTCGATAGTGCTTGCAAATATAAGTAGGAAGGGATTTAACTGCTGGGTCAAGAACTGACATCTTGCTTGCCACAAATAAAATTTAACGCATGCAAAGATGACATTCAGAGTACTGGGATGATAAAACTTAAGGTACCCAGTATAATCCCCCAGAATAAGCGTCTCATATGTAAGTTGCTTAATATACTGCCATTGCCACCTATTAGACAAAAATTAGAGCAATGATTGTGTTGTGGGGCATTCTAGGAAGAAATGAGTTTGAGCCTCCTCTATTTGACCACACTCAGCCCAGGGGCAGAATCTATCCTCAATTGCTTTATGCTTCATATTTTCCCTAACCCCTAGCCTACCATGGCTACTGAGCCTGAGGACATCCCAGATTTTCGCTGGAATTCTCTTGTCGTTCAGCATCAGTAATACCACTGACTGTTTCGAGGGCAAACATTTAGGGAAGTCAGCTTGGGCCACACCTTGTGTATGCATAATATGAGAGTATAGCTGTTTCCTACAGAAAGTGCCTAGGGCTTGTTTAGAGACCTTCCACTGTCTCATCTTTCTTAAAGCTGAATCTGCAAAATCTGGAACCTGACTAGTGTTAAATATTTTTGGAGGAAGATCTGTCCAATTTCTAAAATAGTTGCATAACAAGGAGAAGATCCATTGTTGCCAAGGAGTAAGATTATTTCCCCATCCTAACATAAGTGTAGTCTTACAAAAAAAGGAATGAAAAAAACAAGGGATTTATCATTCCCAACCCACCTAATTTCTGTGGTAAACAAGTATAATCCCTCTTAACTGGGTTCAGTCGACGGCCACAAACCATCTGAAACAAGCATTTGTCAATGCCGAATGTTGCTTGCTTCTATGTGCTGTTTAGGTATCTGGAAGTCATTGGAGTGCAAATATTGAAAATTTGCGAACTTACACGCGTGCGTAGGAACTGCACAACGCACGCTCGTAAAACAGTCATTTTTAGGAATTTTTTCACCAAATTTTCAACATAGCCATTTTAAGACCTCTGCTCATGAACAGTGTCACTGTGATTTTGTTAATGTGTCCCATACATTGAGTTTGCACACCGACTGCGCCATTGTACGCTACATGAAGTGGAAACTCGTTTTTGGGCAGGATGTGAAAATGACAGCTGTACTGCTCACAAGGAGGGTGTGTGGTAAAATGGCAATGTTGAAAATCTGTAGTGGAAATATTGAAAATTAAGTAAAACCTACGAAGCGCAGCGTGGAACTGTGCAACGACACCGTGAAAACAGTCATTTTATGAATTTTTCACCAAATTTTCAACATAGCCATTTTAAGACCTCTGCTAATGAACAGTGACACTGTGATTTTCTTAATGTGTCCCATACATTGATTTCACATACCGACTGCGCCATTGTCTTCCATGGTGAAACACATTCTGGGCAGGATGTGAAAAATGACAGCTGTACTGCTCACAAGGAGGTGTGTGTAAAATGGCAATGTTGAAAATCTGGAGGAAAATATTGAAAATTTGTGAACTTACGAGCCTACGTAGGAACTGCACAACGCGACGCTCGTAAAACAGTCATTTTTAGGAATTTTTTCACCAAATTTTCACCATAGTCATTTTAAGACCTCTGCTCATGAACAGTGTCACTGTGATTTTCTTAATTTGTCCCGTACATTGATTTCGCACACCGACTGCGCCATTCTGCGCTACATGGGCGGAAACACATTTTGGGTGAGATGTAAAAAATGACAGCTATACTACTCAAAAGAAGGTGTGATAAAATGGCAATGTTGAAAATCTGGAGTGAAAATATTGAAATTTCAGAACTTAAGAGCCTGCGTAGGAACTGCGCAGTACTGCAGCTAAATAAAACAGTCATTTTGGAATTTTGGCACCAAATTTTCAATGTAGGTTTTGGGACCCCTTCTCATGAATGATGTCACTGTCATGGCAGTATTCAGGCCGAGGGTGATTTCGCGGTCACTGCGAAATCACCGCCGGGCCAGAACTGCTCATGACGGTGGCATCATTCATGAGAAAAGGTCTAAAACCCATGTTAGATGGTGTAAAATCCAAAAATACCTGAGATATGCAACAAAGTTGAAACACCCTATCTAGCCCATTATACAGCTTACGGCATTTCCTCAGTTGAGTCGGCTTTGAAAAGTGCAGACATGTTCCCGGTCCACGAAGATCGTGCGCCGGAGGTAAGTATGGGGTGGAGGGTGTGGGGAGACTGGGTGCGCAGTGGGTGGTGCGGGTTGTGGGAGGGGCGGTGGGAGGCGCGCTGCGAGACCGTTTCGTTTTCAGGAAAAAAAAAAGGCGTCGTGGGACCGTTTGCCACGCTGGGGTGGGCTCCCAGCATGGCACAAGGGCGTTGGAGGCGTTCAGCTGACGGGGATTGGGCATCCCGTCGGCCATGGAGATTATTGCCACGCTGGGGTGGGCTCCCAGCGTGGCACAAGCACGAGGGGCCTTCAGCCGATGGGGATTGGGCACCCCAGTCGGCAAGGACTGTTTGCCACGCTGGGGTGGGCTCCCAGAATGGCACCTACTACTGGGGGCAGGGGCTGCAGCTCAGCCAGGCGAGTTGGGCACCCGTCGCGCTACATACAGTCTGATGGGCGCACAGCAGCGTGTGGGGAGCTGCCGTGAGCAGCCGATATCTTATGGTGCTCACTCAAGCGTAGCTCCCCTTTCAACTCACGCCACTGCATTTTGGAGTGTGTCATAGACAGCTCCAAAATGCATTGGCTTACAGGTGCCGCGCCTGCCAGCACGCTGACTGAATTGGAGAAGGAGGTGACACACCTCCGAAATCTCCGATGATGGCGCTATGTTTCTTGCACATGCGTGCAAGCAACATAAAAAGCAACTCAACAATCTAGTTTCAAAACAAGCTGGAGAGGGTTAAATAAAACTTACATATCTGAAGATACGGAGTTAAAAAATTTTAATAGTTAAAATTCTCCTTTTTTTATTTGAGAATTTCCAGTTCTTCCATATTTGTACTTATAATTCACAAATTTTAAGTTTATTGTCCCAGTTAAGAAGCTGTAAATTACCGTCCGCAAACTGAAGGCCCAAAATAGAGATTGTGGAAGGCACCAGTGGCATTTCTACTCTATTTGTTATAGAATCTTGTTCTATTGGGGGTCCTACTCTTAAAACTTTACTCTTGTCGGAATTTATTACTGCACCGGAAATCTGGGCAAATGCTGAAAATTCCTGCATCATTTCCCAACCTGCTGCATGGGATGGGATGAAACAGTAGATGTCATCCACATAAACGGCCACGTTCTGTTCCTCTAGACCATCTGTAGGAGTAACCCCAACTATTCCCTGATTTTGTACTATATTTCTAACCAAGGGATCCAGAGCAAAAGTATATAGAAGAGGACTTACTGGACAGCCTTGTTGTATGCCACCTTCATGTCAACTGAATCCCCTAAGATCCCATTAACAAAAGGCATCAGTTTTGCCCCAATATATAGTGTTTGTAGCCATTTCAACATTGGACAGCAGAGACCATATGCTTCCAAAACTGGAATACATAGGCATGAGAAACCTTGTCAAATGCTTTCTCCTGGTCTACTGATAGCAGATAGCCCTGAAGTTTATTCTTGGTGCCGTATTCAAACATATCTCTTAATAAAGCCAGATTAGCTGAGATATTCCTGTCCGGAACTGAGCAAGTCTGAGCAGCATGTATCAATGTGCCACTGACTTCTTGTAACCTGTTACATAAGATCTTAGACAGAACTTTGTAATCTGAATTGAGTAAGCTATTAGGCCTCAAATTACTAAGAAGTTTCCTACTCCCCTTCTTATATAAAAAAATCAGAATGGCTTCCCCAAAATTAACATGTGTGCTAATGGGTAAAAGCATGTCATTAAAAAGATGTGTCAGAAAAAGAATCAGTCCCTCAAAATTTTTTTTATAAAAAGCACAAGGCAACCCATCCGGTCCTGGAGAAGAACCATCCTTTAGTGTCTTAATAGCCACCTCTACCTCCAAATGTTGAATAAGGCTACTCAATAAAAGAATTTGATCCTCTGAAAGTGCTGGTGGAGGATTAACCAAAAAGTCCTGAAATGATGCTACCGAAGAATACTCAGTTGCAAAATTAGTAGTCAAATGTTTATTTATTTAACAAGATTTACCAGATAAGCATACTGAGCGGGAAATCCACTCGTTTCCAGATGCGACCTGGGTGTTACACAACATAACTGCTAAAATTACATTTGGTACAATAGGTATTGTTGCCGTGAAAACAGATGCATATAGTACATATTTAGGTACAACAGGCTCAAACAAGGGTGAGACAAACAAGTCCAAAGATGTTACAGTCAGGGCATTATGCATTCGATTGTTGGTTACAATTTTTTTTTTTTTTTAGTGCAGAGTGCATACAAACAAATGGGAACAGAGAAGACAGGCAATTATTGCAGTGATCACCTGAATGATATCCATATCCCTTGTTTTTACTAACCCCATCGTCAGCTAGCAATTCCGTTATTAAGGTGGCATCCAGTCTTTGCTTGCAAGCAGCAAAAGGGTCTGAACAGGACTGTGCCTCTGTGCCATACCTTATTTCAGCGTCTAAAGTGACAGCTCTATTGTATTGATACTGTAACATCTTGTTTTTTAGTTCCGTGATGTGTACGTGAGCCTGGTGCCTATACTCATGAGGTACCAACAGATATTTATACAATTTGTCCCTTTGTTCGAGATAATAAATATAATCTGAGTTTGATTTAACTTTACCAATATGTTTTATCAGATTCTTAATGTCCGTTTTTGTGTCAACCCACCAATCCCATAGAGTATCTTACATGCACTGTACAGATTGCCTAAGTATGAATAACTGTTTAAGTTCTGAAATAACTTGTTCCTGGTCCTTTGGGGAAGTGAAGAATCTAGGGGTCACATTCTCTAAGTGAAAAACACATCCAAGAACGACATGATCCGAGAATTCACAAGGAACTAGTAGAAATTCCTGAGGTGTCAACTGTCTGGAAGAAAAGATAAAATCTATTTCTGTGGCAAATCTGCTTCTGAAACAAGTATACCCCGGCTCTCTATGCAGTTCTCTATAGGCGTCTGACAGATTAGCCATAACAATTACATTCTGTAAATGATGTGTCACAGTATACTTTTTTTGAGCATCTTCCCTAGATTTAAAATCCGAACCACAGTTCATACCACCCCCCCCCCCATGGCATGTCTAGCTGTATATAAGAAAGGCCTAATCTGGCCAACTAGGTCAATCCTGGCTGCTTCTGTCTGTGAAACATATGTGTTGATTATCCTAAATGAAAAATGCCGAAAAGAGCAGTCCCTTAGCAAGGCACATCCTGGGACTGTGTCTACAAATCTCTGTAGCAAAAATTGAGAGCCTTTAAATAGAACACAAAGACCATCAACTGTATCCGTGCCGAACAACCAGAAAGAGGGGCCCCACACCCAGTCCCTCTTTGCCTGTTCAGTAAAAAAGAAAGAGTTGAGTCTAGTCTCCTGTAATAAAACGATATCATGTGATGACTGTTGAAAATAATGTAATGCTGCCAATCTTTTCTTATAGTATTTCATGCTACACGCATTGACGGAACCAATGCTCAGGGTTGCCATCTATGAGTTGATTGTTGAGGTATGTGTATCACCCAGGTCTACTCCCTTTCCCTACTGTTTTCCGTTTTTTCCTTTCTTCTTGGTAGTCGGTAAGATAGGGGGCTGATCTTCTTCCATATCAGAGATGAGTTCAGATCTAGAAGAGACACCAGATTCTAGGTTCGATTCCCCATCCTCACCACTCTGCAGCACTTGGTAGGTATTCTGCAGTGCACTGGGTGGCAGTGTAGCTTGAGATTTGACAGAAGCTCTAGTGACTGTCCCGGTCTTAGGCAATTAGAATTCAGGAGGGGGAGGGCATTTCTGTCAACCTATATGAAGTAGAAGTAGCAGGAGGCTTATCCAGTATGTGGGTCACCTCTTCAGGTCCTGCGGCAGCAGCCAACGACTCTTGTGACCTTGGCTTCTCAGTCTCAGTAGGAGTAGCAGGAGACTGAGCATTTTGTCAGTCTGCTTCGGTGGGGGGAGGGGTGGGCCATCACAGCCTGGTTCCTGATTGGTAGGTTGCTGTGGCGCTGCCCTACCCTGAGCCTCATTCAGCAAATTGTCCTGGTTCATACCCATCTGCCCTATTCTGCTCGGCCCATGGGCACTGGCGGTATGCATGACCCATTACGTCACAAAGATTACATCTGTAAATGTTGGTACATGCCATACTGACATGCCCAAACTCTCCACAGAGGGCACATTTCAAGAGATCACAAGTGCTACTCAGATGTGTGTGTGTGAGAGCCACATTTATAGCAGACCTTTGGCTGGCCCACGTAGAAATAAACTCCTCAGTCTCATCCTAAAAAATCCATTGGGAATATGCTGAGTTGATCATTTGTTTGAGACAGTTTCACTCGGAACCGCCACCCGCCAGTCCATAAACTCTCAGTATCAATGATTGGCTCAGGTGAATTTAACACAGAGCATTTCTTTTGTAGCCAAAATAATATATAATTAACATTCACCCCCTCATTTCGGAACATGATAGTCACTGTCTTTAACAGAGGTTTTGTTAGTGGGATCACCATAAAGTTAACTCAAAGTGGTGTGGATTTTAACATATTGTACTTTGTCCAAAATCTGTCTGATCCAGAGTGTTGATGGAAACTAACATCAAATACATCTTCCCCCAAGACATGGATTAGTGCATAGATCTCAGAGGGTTGAAACAACATTGACTCTTTTAATAGTCTACGAGTGACAAACACCCTGTCCGGATGTTCTGGCATCCAACCCCTGTATCTAATGCGCACAGCATTTCTTCAGGGAGCTCGTGTGAGTTTGTTTTTAAAGAGTTTAGAAAATGTGAGCCTAGGCCTGGAGGTTGAACTCTCTTGATCTTGGGGTGGGTAGAGATTCGTCATCTGAGTCCCCAATGTTATTATGTTATTATGTTGCTATCTTTGTGCTCTGGGATTCTCTAAATGTAAGCCCAGGGAGCTCTCATGAATTTCATTCTTATTAACAGGCTCCTGATGTGTATCAGTAATTCCAGTTCTCCCCTCTCCCGCAGCTGCAGTTGTGTCTGCTGGATCACCCCAAGAAACAGCTACTGAAGAATCACTTTGTGAATTATTACTAGTGGAGGGTTTGGCGTTCATTTGTGCAACCCCTGAGTCCATATTTAGATTTTGCAACCCCGTTATCTTTGTCGAGCACAGGATCCAAAACCACAGGAAGATTTGTAACAGCTTCAGAAACAGCTTTAGTTTTATCAAGTCACTTACCGCCAGATGTGCCCTCGCTTGAGATGTCCTCAAAACTCTCCCAGTGTGAATCGGGTAGCCACCTCCCACCTGGCTCCTGCTTCCAGCCTGCCTTCACTAGAGCATTTTCAGGAGACCAATTGGCAAAGTCTATTGGAGCATCCTTTTCCTTGGATTGTCGTATCACTCTGTGCAGTGTAAAGCAGATGCTTGTAGAATCTGCCGATGCACCTTGCTCCATCCATCTCGCAGCATCCTGAGTCACATCAGCAGTCTCCTCAATCAGTCCTGAAGCTTCCTGCCGACTCATAAACTGCACGCTTGGTACATCGTGCTCCCCTGCCAGTATAGCTTCCCCAGCTGTGTCCTGCTGTAAGGGCAAGCCCTCCAAACTTCTGGAAGAACATAAACTGTTTTGAATCTCAGACGGTTCACTCTCTTGCTGTGCAGCCTGGACATAACTCACAATAACAGCATTTCTCCCTTCTTGTGGCATAGTATTTCCAGTCTCTGCAAAATCCACAGATTCTACAATGTTTTCTCCAGCAAGGTGGAAATCCTCCTCCTACATTTCAGCCTCCTCCTCCTCCTCCTCCTCTTTGTGAAGGGCAGACATCTTGGACAGGAAGCCAACAGCGCCCCCTGGTGCAAGAGTAGGGGGAATTTCCCAGGTGCCCTGGCCAGATTTCTCCCCATTCGCTAAAAATACCACAGCTAATGCTAAATAACAGCTTAATTTGGTTCAAGGTCAGTTGGCATTCATCTGTATCCCACTCCATGTGTCATGCCTGAAAATAGGCAGAATTTATCTAGTGCACATACTCGGTCAACAAAAACGAAATAAAATAAATAACATTTTTTTATATTTCTGTATAAAATAAAACCACACTGCGGTGTGTCGTACCATATTGCAGTGTCAGTGGCTCAGTAGGTAGCACACTCGCCTCTGAGGCCGGGAGATCAGAGGGCTGTGGGTTCAGTTCCCGCACCTGACACTTGGGTTAATGTCCCAGTACTGACACTGTAGTGCAGCATGAAAGGGGTGCTGCACTTCTGAGGTGCTGTCTTTCGGATGAGATGTTAAACCAAGGTCCTATCTGCCTGGATTGGTGGTAGTTCAGGTGGATGTTAAAGATCCCATGGCACTTCTTGAAAAGAGTAGGGGAAATTTTTATTCAATATTCAAAAACAAAATCCAGATTAAATAAACAATATCTTCATTCAATACAGAAAGTCACAAAAACAATATTCAAACACAAAGAAAAATAAACATACAGTGTCCCATAACAAAGAATAAATCCTATACAATTGTAACAGACATCCTCTATCCCACCCAATCAACATTCCTCCAGAGCTTTACTGATAAGTCTTGTCCTAAAGAACGCTTTTCATATTCATAAACAGCATCCAATTCTTTCTGTATTTGGAAGAAAACATCCTGTTGTTGAACTACCTTACCTTTCAGAAATCTAAGACATCTTGCTTCCAAATAGACCATTTTATACATACCAAAATAATCTGGATTGTACTGTTAGTCCATTTGCCCAGGTGGCGGATTTGCCCTAAAATCAAAACATCATAATTTATTAATACCAATAGCTGCTCCCCATAAAATCGATAACCGTTTCCAAAAGCCCTGCATATGGAACAATCAAAGAAAAGATGCTGCATTGTCTCCACAATCCCTGCAACATAGGCTCTCCACACCCCTTTCCGTTATTTGCTTATGTTTCTGATTGCTCTTTACTTGTAGTTTCTGATGACCACAAAGCCAAGCAAAATCTTGCATCTTTTAAAGGTATTCGAGGGTTAGTCATACCTTCCAACAACAAGGAAATCTTAATAAAAGGAGGTACCATAAACACCGGTCCTCTCGATACCATTTATCCACTATAATTTTGTAAAACATTTTCTTCCCTTTATCCCTACACCACGCTAGTTCTATCTTCCAAGTTCTAACGTATCGAGAGAGTGGTTTGGCATAACTCGAAGTAATCAGCCTACAGGATGCCATCTCCTCTCCCCATGCTTCTAAAAAGATCCTCCCCAAAGCTGCATGCTAATTTGCCCTATTCCCATAGTTTTGCAAAATAAGGAATGATAGAGCTAAAAAGAAATTACAAATAAATACACTATAGGATGCAACATATTCAAACCCCTTCTTTCCACTCTCTGTATGTATGAATCCTCTTTACTGGATTCAACCTACTGCCCCATAAAACTGAAAAATAAACCCAAAGTTTGGTATGCATTCTAAGCGGTAGAGGAAAATATGAGACATATATAAAACATAGGAGCAATGTATGCTCTTATGAGATACACTTTCTTTTTCCTGGACATTTTCCAAGTTAACCACGCCTGTACCTTAAGCTTTGCTTTATCATAAACATCATTCCAATTACGATCTCAGACTCTTTATTACCAAAAATAGGCCCAAAATCTTTACTTGGTCTGTTGTCATCAGAATCGGAAAATCATCAATAATTTTACTATCCCCTAAAGGCAAAGCAACACTTTTACTCGTATTTATCCTAATACCAGTTGTGGTATAGGCCTCATGCAATACTGACAAAACTTTAGCCCCTGATCTAACATCTGCCACAGTAAAAATACAATCGTCCGCATAAGCTGAAACTTTTTGAAAAGCAAATCCAGCCACAGATTCTATTGCCTTAATGTCTCTGGCCTGCTCAATCTTCCTTAACAAAGGGTCTAAACCAAAGACATATAACAAGGGGCTCATTGGGCAACCCTACTTGACCCCACTTTTAAAAAAATTGGTGTCCCCAAAAAACCATTCACCAAGGGCACTGCTTGTGCTTCCGTGTACAACACTTTCCCAAGTTCTATAAATTCTTGCGGAATTCCATAATGTTGTAATACACTCCAAAGATAATTCTATTGAATAGAATCAAATGCAGTTTCCTGATCTACCGCTATTAAATATCCACTTAAACCCTTCCCTAACCCCTGCTCTATAATTTCTCTAATGAAAGTCAGATTCTGTATTACCTTCCTTCCTGGGACTGCACAAGTTTGCTCCTGAATAATCAGCTTACTTGCTACAACTGCCAGTCTTTGATTTAATATTTTAGCAAGAATCTTATAATCTGAATTAAGCAGCGTTAAAGGCCTCCAATTTTAATATCATACTGATTCCTTTCTTATAAAGAAAAAACATTAATCTCAATTGCATCGAGGGGCAAGCCGTCTCTCTTCCCAAATAGCATTGTACAATATTTCTAAACAAGGAACCGAAGTTCAACAAATTGTTTATAAAATCATTGAGCAATCCATCCCTTCCAGGCGTGGATTTAGAGGTCAATTGGAGGATGGCGCATACATTTCCATTCCTGAAATAGGGGCAACCAACCTGTCCTTCTCTTCCCTGTTCAGTCCTGGAATATCTAGGCCAGTAAAAGGAAACTTACTTTCCTTCCTAACAGTCTGAAACTTATCTACCATATATTGCTGAACCAAAAACAAGATATCTTGGATGTTCTCTTTACCTTACCCTGTCCATCTCTCAGACCTGTCATTAACACCTTTTGACACCTTGTCTTCCTTCTCATAAGGGTTTACCTCTTCTTTTGTACCTTGAGTCTTATATTTTTGTCGATAGCCATTACTTCGCACAGAGTCTTGCAAATATTTCTTCATTTGAGATTTTATATCCTGCAACCTTTTTACTTTAAGGTCCCCCATCTCACTTTGTGATAACGTTTGCAAATATTTTGCTCGTAAGCCTAAATAAGCAATATACTTTTCCCTAGCCTGTCTCTTTGTGTATGCACCATACCATTCTTGCACATCCCTCTTTATATCTTCCCACCATTCTATCGGACTCTCATACAAATAACAAATCATCTGTCGTGCAAAGATCAATTTCCTTATAGTATGTTCTACAACTGTTTCCTGTAACTTTGAAGTATTCATTTTCCAATAACCCCTCCCAACTAACAAATTCTGCCGATTTCCCAACTGCAAACCACCATCAGATGGTCTGAGGTTTCCAAAGGTACTACATCCACTGACTGACATGTAATTCTTTCTGATACTAGCCAAAAATCAATTCTAGTAGACAAATGCCCTTATGGAAGGTATGAACCGTTCCCTGTAAAATATTATAAACATCCTGTATATCATTACGCTCCATAATAGCCAAGAGGGCATTGGTATCACAGAAGACTTTTTGTAGCTCTTCCCAATCCCTATGGGAAAGACCACAATTAAATCCCCCATAGAACTATCTTGGACGTATGTAAATAAGGCTCCACATACCTAAACAAAATAGACCTATCAGCTTTCAGTTGAGGAGCATATATATTTATCAACCGAAAACCTCATTTTGCAATAATACATCCAGAATCATAACCTCCGGTACTAAATCATAAACATGCAACACCTTAACCTGACTCTTAAACAAAATGCCCACACCAGAGCACTGCTCTTCACCGACTGACAATATGAGACACCCCACCTCCATTCCTTCTGTGCAGTTGTCACCTCAGCTAGAGAGTTCAACCGAGTACCTTGTAAAAAAACACACTCCCACCTCAATACTGAGGCTCAAAAAGGTATTGTGCCTCTTCCCATATCTTTTATACTATTAACATTAACAGTACAAAGGAAATAGCCATCAACAAAATGAACACAGAAACACCTGCAATCATCTTTTCTTTTCCTTTCCTCGATTTCACTTTCTCAGAAGGGCCAGGCTCAGCAACACCTCAGCCTGAGAGGATGCCACCGAGGAAAGGTCCGACACACACCCATCCTCCTCCATATCATCCTCAAGCAAAGGAGCATATGAGTTCTGTTACTACCTCCCCCAATGTTTCCGTCTGGATCAAGGCAGCTGAAAGTATTTTCACCGCCTTTGATCTAGTCACTCTTTGGAAGCCTAGCTCCGAATGTACTGTGGGGGGGCATAGACACGACTTCGTCACCCAAGACGACCGTCTTTTCCCCTACCAGAACCATAGCCCCCTCCTCCTCTGTGACTATTGCCCCATCACTGACCTGCACCACTGTTTCACTATCACTCACTACAACCTGAGCATTCATTACTACAGTATCGTCAGCCTCACTGGTAACCCTGACACTTTGTTTGATGAATGAGTAGTGTAGCGCCCTTATGATAATAAAGCCACCACTTTTAATTGCTCTTTTTGAGCAGCAGCTACGAAATGATCCTGTTCTGCTCTAACTGAGCAATCCACATTGTTATGTGAGGCCCAGGAGCAGGTCTGAAAAGAGTGCCCCTGTTCTTCACATAAATTACACCTCAAAGGTTGCCGACAATGAGCCCCCACATGCCCTAATTCCCCACATAAACCACATTTTTGTTTATCACATACATTACTCAAATGCCCCACATCACCACATTTGAAACAAGCTCTTGGCTGACCTGGGTAAAACACCACCCCCCTATCTCTACCCAAAAAGAAACAGTTTGGTAGATGACTAGTTTGACCATTTACTAGATGTAATACCACAAGATAAGTCCATCCCCGTCCATAATTGCTCTTCATCAGTATGGGTTCAGGCAAACCTTTAACAGTACAATGTTGCCGCAACCAGTACGTAATATCTGCAACATTTACCCCCTCATTTCGAAAAAGAACTGTAATTTTTTTAGTCAATGGTTTAGTAAGTGGTATTGCTAAAAAAGGCTTCCACAAGGGAGAGAGCTTTAACAGACAGTACTGCTTCCAAAACCGTTCTAAACCCCCAGGATGTGTAAAACTAACATCAAAAATCACATCCCCCGGAACATGTATCAAAGCGTAAATTTCATAAGCAAAGAACTTCATGCTATTTTTTAATAGCTACACGACCCACAAATCTTCTGTCCGAATTTCTTCAGTACTACCCAAATTTTAACCTAACCGTTGCTCTTCTTTCTGCAGGCTCCAGCAAAGGCCAGCAGTATTCGGAAATAAATGTTCAGTCACTTTTCCATGCCATACTTTATCAGCCTTATCTTGCACCGAATCTTGCTCCAGTGTACTTTCTTTTCCTGGTCTCTAATGACTTGTAACAAGGGATGAGTATCTTCCTGAAGGGACAATTCTACAGTAGATTCAGGGAGGGCTGTCCTGGGGTATAAAAGGAGTAGCCATACTATTTAATAGTGGGGAGCCATCCGGGGGGTATCTGCAACATAGTAGGAGAAGTAGCAACACCATCTTTACCAAAATTTGCATCCCACCCTTCCCAGAGGGTTCTTCACCAATCTGCAGCTTGCAAGGCCTGCCACCCAGTCCTTCGGTTCTTTCCCACAATTACACTGTCTAGAGCCTTTGAAGAGTCATTTAGTGGAAGGTCCTTTCTTCACTACATTTCTCCCCTTCCACTAAAGAGACAGGAGAGTCTTTTAAAGCAGACCCACACAAAACAGTCTCGGAAGATACTCCACTCTGTTGTATGGCAGTTAAGTTTTACCTGGAACTGACTGAGTTGATCTCCCATCTCCTCCCCAGATGAGTCCATTACGTATTTCTTCAAATCCCTGTGCACTCATAGGTGAAACTCTTCTTCGGTAGTAGTATTCCACCATCTACTGGGACCTGCTGATTCACCTTCTCCCTCTGTTCCTCTACATGACTTGTGCCTCCATTGCTCCTTCTTCCTTTCGTTGTTCCTCTTCCTGTGCAACCTCCAATTCCGTCCTACCACCTTGCGCCACCAAAAAACGTAACCTCACTGCCCGATAATGTTGTTCCGCTTCTACAGCCTGTTGATGCAGCACCTCCAACGATTCAACCTCCTCCAATTCCAAACTTGATTTCTGTGATAAAACCTGGGGAACCTCATCCTCCGGTAAGAACTGTGCTCCTGTTTCCATATTGAGAGCCACCAGCTGCTCCGTTTCCACTATTCCTTCACCAGATCTCTGCATAATTCCGTTGTAAAGGGAGCCAAGGAGGAGACCGCTCCTCAGCCCCCATACGTCCTCCTAGTGCAAGCTCCAAACACCACTGAGCAGAGCATCCACTCAGCCACACAGCGCCCTCTGCCTCCTCAGAGTAGGGGAATTTCCCCGGTGTCCTGGCCAAATTTCCCTCATTCACTAAAAATACCACCAACAGCTTAATCTGGTTCATGGTCAGTTGGCATTCATCTGTATCCCCCTCCCCCCCGGTCGTGCCTGAAAATAGGCAGGATTTGTCTAGTGCATTTACCCAGTCAACAAAAACTAAATAAATAAATATTTACTGTGTCCCAAGTTATCCTTACCCACGTACCTGCGACATTTGGTGTTAGAAGTCAGATAATCGGAAGTCCTAAGCCTGAGAGGGTGGATTCCAATTGGTATCAGACCTGATACCCCAGGGTAACCAGTGGCACAGTGATACGTGAATCATGATGATGCCTGTGCAGCCCACTCTGACCAGAGCGATGGCTGAGCAGACAGGTGAACAGCTGCTTCCTGGCCTGTAATTCGAGAGGAAGCCAAGGGCCAAGCCTGAACGACGATCAATGGCCATGGATACCTATGAAGAGGACAACAGAGAGAAGGACTAGAGGAGGTACTAGTCGAGGAACCACCAGAGAATATGAGCGAACTCCTGAAATGACTTGCCAGGAAGTAGATCGAGATGGAGCAACTGTGGGAGAAGAATCAACGATGACAGGATGAGAGGTGGGCAGACACGACGAGGGCTCTACAGATTCTTGGGACTAATAAAACCAATGAGGGTGTGAATGCCAGCCCTAAGAACATAAAGCTAAGCAAAATGTCTACTACTGATGAAACTGAGGCCTATCTTACTACTTTTGAAAGAGTAGCTACAGTATGTAGATGGCTCCAAACCAGCGAGTGGTCAGACTGGCTCCCTATCTCATGGGTTGAGCACAATTGGCATATAGTCATATAAACCATTGGAGTGGCAAAAATATGAACTGTAAAGAAAGAGATCCTTAAGCATTTCAGCATCAATACCAAAATGTATAGACAGCTGAAACCTCAGGGGAATGATACCCTAAGAGAAACTTACACCAGATTTTAACGAACTGTGTAATAAATGGTTACAGCAGGAGGGGAAAACCTTGTTAGACATCATTGAGGCAGTAATGATGGCGCAGTTTTTACAAATTTTGCCTGCAGAACTCCAGATCTGGGTTAGAGAACGTCACCCAGAGTCAGCAGAGGCTGCCATCACCCTGGCAGAGGATTTCCTGATGGCCAGGCAACCAACCAGAAAGGGGTACAGAACAATGGACTCCACTAGCACCCCTACCCAACAGCTGGCAAGAACCTCTACTTTTACTCCATCATGACCCTCAGGCAGAAATGTAGGGAGAGTCAAGAAGGTAGAGGGTGTGGACTACACAATCCAGATATCATATGCTGATATTGTTTTGGAAAGGGCCATATAGAACGATATTGTTACAAAAAGAACAAGCATTTGTCAATGCTGAATGTTCGCTTGCAGGTATTTGCAGTGGTGTTTGGCACGTATGGTGCTTTACCCTAATGCCCTGTTCGATTGCTGGTATTTGCACAATAAATTTTCAGCATGACCTTTTTGTTACCCTCATTGCGCTACATAGGCGGAAACACGTTTTGGGCAGGATGTGAAAAATGACAGCTGTACTGCTCATAAGGAAGTGTGGTAAAATGGCAATGTTGAAAATCTGGAGTGGAAATACTGAAAATTTGCAAACCTACAAGCGTGCATGGGAACTGTGCAACGCACGCTCGTAAAACAGTCATTGTTAAGAATTTTTTCACCAAACTTTCAACATTGGCATTTTAAAACCTCTGCTAATGAACAGTGTCACTGTGATTTTCTTACTGTGTCCCATACATTGATTTCGCACACCGACTGCGCCATTGTGCACTACATGGGCGGAAACACATTTTGGGCAGGATGTGAAAAATGACACCTGTACTGCTCATGAGGAGGTGTGGTAAAATGGCAATGTTGAAAATCTGGAGTGAAAATATTGAAAATTACATGACTTCTGACGTGCGTAGGAACTGCTAGCACACTAAGTAAACAGTCAGTTTAGAATTTTTCCACCAAATTTTCAACACAGCCATTTTAAGACCTCTGCTCATGATCAGTGTCACTGTGATTTTGTTAATGTGTCCCATACATTGAGTTTTCACACCGACTGCGCCATTGTGCGCTACATGGGCGGAAACACGTTTTGGGCAGGATGTGAAAAATGACAGCTGTACTGCTCATGAGGAGGTGTGGTAAAATGGCAATGTTGAAAATTGGAAATATTGAAAATTCGCAAACCTACGAGCGTGCGTAGGAACTGTGCAACGTACGCTCATAAAACAGTCATTTTTAGGAATTTTTTCACCAAATTTTCAACATAGCCATTTTAAGACCTCTGCTCATGAACAGTGTCACCGTGATTTTCTTAATGCATCCCATACATTGATTTCGCACACCAACTGCACCATTGTGCGCTACATGGGCGGAAACACGTTTTGGGCAGGATGTGAAAAATGACAGCTGTACTGCTCATAAGGAGGTGTGGTAAAATGGCAATGTGGAAAATCTGGAGTGAAAATATTGAAAATTCGCGAACTTATGAGCCTGCGTAGGAACTGCGCAACGCACGCTCGTAAAACAGTCATTTTTTGGAATTTTTGCACCAAATTTTCAACATGGGGCTTTTGGGACCACTTCTCATGAATGATGTCACTGTCATGATGTTATTCAGGCCCGAAGGGTGATTTCGCGCAGTGACTGCAAAATCACCCTTTGGGCCCAAATAACGCCATGACAGTGACATCATTCATGAGAAGGGTCCCAAAACCCCATGTTGAAAATTGGTGCAAAATTCCAAAAATGCCTGAAATATGCAATAAAGTTGAAAACCCCTATCTAGCCCATTATACAGCTTACCGGCATTTCCTCGATTCGCGGTCAGCTTTGAAGAGTGCAGATGTGTTCCGGTCCACGAAGATCGTTAGCCAAGCTCGGAGGTAAGTATGGGGTGAGGGGGGTGGGAGGCTGGGTGCGCAGTGGGTGGGTGCGGGTTGTGGGAGGGGACTGGGAGAAGCGCCGTGGGACCATTTTCAATTTACAGGTAAAAAAAAACAAAAACAGGCGACATGGGATGTTTGCCCACGCTGGGGTGGGCTCCCAGCATGGCTGAGAAGCTTGTAGCTGGGGGCCAAGGAGGCCGACGAGTTGGGCACCCCCATCGGCAGAACAACCGGGACATTTGCCACACTGGGTGGGCCCAGCGTGGCAGAAGGATGGCTTGGGGTCGGGAGCCGACGGGATTGGGCACCCTTCGGCAGACAACGCTGGGGACGCCTTTCGCCACACTCTGGGGTGGGCTCCCAGCATGGCAGCAAAGATTTTGGAGGGGGGGCAGCGTGACGCAGGGGGGGCGGCGCGACGCGGTGCTCTGTATCACAGCTGTGTTTTTCTTTGAAGCGAAGACCACCGCTGTCATACACAGCTCCCGCACCCATTAGTGCAGGACCGCCACGCCTGCTCAACGGAGCAGTGGATTAAAAGGAAGACGCACACCTCCAAAGTGTGCTACTCTCCCAAAACGTTCCTTGCGCATGCGCGCAAGCGAATGTAAAAATGAGGCTACCCATCTGGCCCTTTTGAATTGGGGTAACTTCGCTACTCAAGTGAAAATTAAAGATAAGGTAATGATGGGTCTGATAGAGACTGGAAGCCAACAGACCCTTGGCAATCCCTATGTACTAGAGAAAACCCCAATCACAGAAGCTTTTACTGGAGTTATTTGTGTTCATAGAGATACACATTGGTACCCCACCACCAGAATAACTTTGGATATTGAGGGAAAAGAAAGTACAATGACTGTGTGGATTGCACTCAGGTCGCCCGTGCCTGTAGTTATTGGTCAGGATTTTCCATATTTCGAAGAGTTGATTACCCCATCTAAAGAACAACTGACTGCCGTAACTACAAGGTTCCAGACCAAGGCCCAAACTCCTGGAGATACATTTCCCTTTGAGTGGGAGGTGTTTGAGGCTCCAGGGAAAGTTACCAAGATGAAATGGGCAAAGAAACAATTGCAGAAAGAGTGGAGAAAGAAGAATAAATTGCCTCCCATTGTAATGGACAGCATATTTAATGATTGTAATAGTAATGATTGTAATAGTACTGAAGAACAAGATAAGGATGTTACCATTGCTAATTTGTTTTCATAAGTAGGGCAGCCAAAAGCACAAGGGGCCCCCGAACATAGCTGTGAAAAGAACATTCTGTACAGGGTATATACATATGCACATACTGGTGAGCAGGTGAAACAACTGGTAGTCCTTGACAAGTTTAGGACCCAACTAATGTATTTGGGACATGATCTCCCTTGGGAAGGGTATGCAGGGAGAGCCAGAACACTGTCCCAATTGTTACAATGCTTTTACTGGCCCAGCATACATGATGATGTTGTTGAATATTGTAGAGCTTGCCCAGAATGCCAGAAGGTACCCCGGGTAACCAAGAAAGACACAGTGCCCCAATGCCCCTACCTATTGTGAGTACCCCTTTTGAGAGGATAGCTATGGACATTGTTGGCCCATTACAAAACAGTGCTAGAGGCCATAAATACATTTTAGTAATCTGTGACTACGCTATCCAATGTCCAGAGGCCATTCCACTGAGAATAGACAATACTCCCAAAATAGCGGAAGAACTTATTAAAGTTTTCAGTAGGTAAGAGGTACCCAAGGAGATAATCACTGATCAAAGGAGTAATTTTTAGGCTGCCCTTTTGCAAGAGCTGTATCGTTCGTTGGATGTAAGTGCCATTCGAACTACACCTTACCACCCACAAACTGATGGTTTAGTGGAGCGATTCAACCAGACGTTGAAACGCATGCTCAAGACATTTTTCCACAATGAAGGGAGGGACTGGGAAAAACATCTGCCCCTGTTGTTATTTGTCTATAGAGAGGTTCCCCAGGCAGCAATAGGATACTCCCCCTTTGCCTTACTATATGGGAGAAACCTCTATGGTCCCTTGGGCGTAGTGAAGGAGTATTGGGAGGAGGGAACTAAAGTTGGACAGAGTACCATAACAGAATATATGGTGCAGCTTAGAAAAAGACTGGTTGAATTTACAAAAAGGGCCCACCAGAATTGCACAAATGCTCAGTCAGCAGAATAAGTATTATGATCATAATAGCAAACCCAAAGAACTACAGGAAGGGGATAAGGCCTTATTATTGCTCCCAATGACTCAGAATAAACTACTAATGAAGTGGCAAGGGCACTACACCATCCTGAGACAGCTTGGGCCTGTGACCTATGAGCATAGGACCCCTGACAAGTACCCAGGAAAGAAAGTCTACCATGCAAACTTATTAAAGAAATGAGTAGAGGGGAAAGAGAACCCTGTTAGTTTGTATATACGGCCTGAAAAAGAAGAGTCTGAACTGGGGGAGGTGTATAAAAGGCTAGACGAACAATATAGCTTAACGGGGATTAAACTTAACCTCTCACTAGAAACCCATCAGAAGGATGACATACTACAGGTACTACATAGCTTCGCACCCACTTTTACAAGTGTACCAGGGAAGGCAGTGGGGGTCCAACATCACGTCAGAACTGAGGCCACTCCCATAAGACAGGAACCTTATAGGATCCCTGAAAAGGTCAGACTAGGGGTCAAGCAAGAGATAGAAAAACTGGAACAGCTAGGCATTTTTGAGCCATCTACCAGTACCTGGTCCTCTCCCATAGCATTGGTACCTAAGAAGGAGGGTGACATAAGACTTTGCCTGGACTTTAGGAAGGTCAACAATGTGTCTCACTTTGATGAATATCCAATGCCCAGAGTAGATAATATTATTGATAACATTGGTAATGCCAGATACATCACTATGTTCAGATACATCACTATGTTGGACCTAACAAAGGGATATTGGCAGATCTCCTTAGCCCCTGACTCTGAGAAGAAAACAGCATTTGGTACACCGCTATATTGAAGGCAGCTAAATGACACTGAGGGGTACAGCACAACAGCTCCAAGATCAGATTCTTTCCTGATTTAAGCTATAGCATAAGGCAATGCCATAGAGGGTTTGATGTGGTCCAGACACTCCTTCGTGAACTTGAAGTCAATCACTACAAACTCCTGCTCACTCGACTGAAAGTGCACTACGGTGATAAGGTATTTCATTACATGAAGCCAGAGGATGCAGGGAAATTAGTGGAAAATATCAGGAGAGAGTGTTCAGCACAGTTGGAAGACGTCAATACAGACTCTGAGGCAGACTGAACTTTCCATACTGATATTCTCTTAATCTATTGATTCACAGACTTTTTCATCCCTTCTTCCTCCTATAACTGCTCTTATTGGCACCATAGCTATCAATAACGTGTTTGGAGGAGAGCAACTGAGAGTGGGGAGTGTATATACTACTTTATGGGCTAGAAATATGAAAATATTTCTGACCACAGGGTCAAGATGTTACCTGCATCTCCCGACCCTTGCCTCTGGCGCTCCCCCCCCCCCCGAGCAGTATGCTTTCCTGATGCTGCAGACAATGCGCACTGTGTTTCTGCTATATGCATAGCACTCAGCACGGCTAAAGTATAAATTAGAAAAAGGATGGTTGAAAATGGGGATTATTAGCCAACATGTTGAGAATCAGTTCTTATACCACTGCCTGTTGTTTTAATGAACCTTTTCTATATTATGAGTTTATTACTTTTAAACATTTCAGATTGTCTTCTTGCAATCATTCTTTTGGAACTTCTGGACTTTATAAGCACCAACCAAATACGATGGCTGAAAACTTTCATTATATACTTTAATTACGTACCACTACTGTGCTCATCAAAGTGACAAATGATTGGTTCACTTCCCTTGACCAAAAGCTTGTAACAGCTGACATTTATCTTGACCTCAGTAAGGCTTTTGATATGGTCGACCATCAAAAATGTCATAGAAACATAGAAACTGATGGCAGATAAGGACTGCTAGGCCCATCTAGTCAGCTCATAACCCTACCTTTACATGTAGCCTCTGATCCTACTTGGTCATCAGTTTTAGCCTCTCCTTCCTGCCTCTAGGGTTCCCTTTTGCCTGTCCCATGCATACTTAAATCCCTCCACTGTGCTTGCTCCCACCACCTCCTGTGGCAGACTGTTCCATGCATCCACCACCCTTTCCATGAAGGAAAAACATCCTCACATTTCCCCTTACCCTTATCATACTTTGGCATAAGCTGTCTTCTGCTGATGTTGGTCAGCGCACTTCACCCTGGTTCAGAATTTATTTGATGGATAGACAACAAAAATTTAAATCTGAGGGCCTACTCTCCTGCTCACACATCTCCAAAGGAGTACCGCAAGGGTCTGTCTGTGGATTAGTATTATTCATGGCTGTTGGCAGGTGTACTCAGTGTACTTTTCTGAGTACAGTAAAATCTGGAAAACTCACAGGCAACACGTTCCTCAGGCCAGAGCAACAAACTCAAAGAGAGACTGCAGCACCTGAAGAACTGTTTCTTATCTCCTTAGATGTTTTAGTGCGAGTTTGTGAAAGATCTTTGGAAGATGTGTGGATGCTACACTTAGAGGCCATGACTGTATGAGTGACGCGATTAAGTATCTATACAGGAGTGCTGTGAGTGGACTTCAGCAAAGCTGGCTGCTTTGATGTGGTAAAGAGGCTTAGCACAATGTAAAACAAAAACCTAAATCGGGATTTTGTGTTCTCCTTTTTGGCTCAGTAAATACATTTTTTCACCACACAACTTTTTGACTTTTGCCCATTTCTGCTTTTTCATTTTCTGAGCACCACATTTCCGCTACTTGTGCCTTATCATGGTGTATCCTAAACACTGTACCTAAAAGCCAGACAACTTCTGTCTGATTAGTAGTGTGTGTTGGATAAAACAAAATGCTGTGAGGTCTGTTAGGGTCACTGGCTTGCTGCATATTAATAACTGAAATGGGGGTGGGGCAATGTTTGTGTGGAAGGGCACCTTCTGATTAGTGTTTACAGAGTGGGGAGGGCAACAGTTCCGTCAACTCTTGAACACAAGTTTAAAACTCCTGGCTACACCTCTGCTGTTATTCACCATCTATACAAATGATCTGGGAGATGATATTGTGGGATGTCAAGCTACACTGCTAAGCAGATGATACAGTGCTATATGCAACCTGACCTAACGGGCCAGAAGCTTTCAGTGACCTCCAGTCTGCTTTCAGTATTCTACAGGTGAAACTGTGTGCTTCTAAACTCCTTTTTTTTTTATTGACTTTATTTATCAGCACTACCTGTGGAACTCCTTCCTGCATCCTCGGGAACTCCCAGCCGCTACCTCCTTCCGTGACTGCTTTCCTCCCCTTCCCATGTGCTCCAGCACCACCTCTGGGTCTATACCATCCGAAGGTAGGGTCGCCCTATCCGCCCAGGGTGCTCTGTTTCAAGGGCAAAGCACTGGGCACACAAGAAGTCGGATAGAGAGGAGGCAGCCCAGAGATGAGAGTGTGGGCTTAGCAGGCCGAGGTGCCTTCATCTATCCCCAGGAGTGGGTTTTTTTCTTCTTTAATGTCCTTTTCCCCTCGAAGTGCAGCTATTCAAGGCAATGCTATGCCACAACTCTGCCCCATGCATCCGCTACATTGCCACGATGGGCACCTCCGATCGCCACCTGAGGCCACTCCAGCAGCGCTCGCATCTCCCCAACCCTGCCTGGGAAGGGAGAGCAGTCCTATGGATGCTTGATTTCCTCCCCCCCCCCCGCTGACCCCCAGCGGCCTGGGCTCATTCCTGAACCCGGGTCACCAGCTTGACGCGAGGTGTGGCTTCCAGCACCTCAACCCTCAGCACCACCGGGCCGGTCTAAACTCCTTCTTAATACTGCCATGATTTTTTTCTCCCAACAGCAAGCGGTCAACTGGCCCCTCCCCTCCTGGAATCCTTACTCTCCCAGGTGATAAATTGGAATTGGTAGAGAATTTCAAAAACTTAGCAGTATAGTCAGATAGTAGGCTTTCTTTCAGTAATTACGTCGAAAATGTATGTAAGAAGTAGCAGCCAAGGCTGGGCTTTTTCGACAAATAAATTCAATCTATCTTTGGATGCCTGTAAAACCCTAGTCAGAGCTACGTTTTTACCCTTGCTTGATAATGGGAACTTAATGTACAGAGGTGTTGCCACTGGTCAGCTTGCCAAATTGGATGTCCTTTATCATAGAGCACTGAGATTCATCACTGGGTTGCCTGCAAGAACCCACCACTGCACTGTCTGTGCATCTTTTGGTTAGTTTTCCCTCACCACTAGATGACTGAAAAACCTATATTTACGGCCCTACAAATCTCTTAGGCACGATGTACCATAATATATTGTTGGCTTATTCTGCAACATTTCTAGTTTATATAACCTTAGAACACACAACTATATTTTGCTTGAAACTCCCAGAACTGCATCCAGATATAGCAAAATGGCTTTCAGCTGGTTCGCTCCGACATACTGGAACAAACTTCCAGCCAGCCTCAAACTGAACTCAATCATGAGCCTTCATACCTTCAAAATATATATTTTTTTTGTTAATCTGTTTTTGCCTCCTTGCCGGCCAGCCCCCTCCCCCCACCCATCTCTCTAGCCCCAGCACCCCAGCATCCTCTAGGATTTGTCTGTCTGACTCTTTCCCTCAGTGCTTGCCCCCCTGGTGGGGTCAGCGGGATCCCCTCTGTAGCCCCACTGAGACAGGATCCAGATAGCCGAGATGTGTTAGAAGAGTTGATAAAGCAATGGGGCCAGATGGGGTGCACCCCAGGGTCCTTAAAGAACTAAGAGAGGTGGTGGCTGAACCTCTTGCTATCCTGTTTAGCCGATCACTAGAAACAGGGGAGGTACCCAAAGACTGGAGGATAGCAGATGTAGTCCCCTTATACAAAAGTGGGAACAAAGAGGAAGCGGGGAACTACAGACCAGTCAGCCTCACCCCGGAGTGGGAAGATCACGAAGCACTACTGAAGGAGAGATTGGTGGAACATCTGGTTGTCAATGGACTACAGGACCCAAGGCAGCATGGTTTCACCAGGGAAGGTCATGTCAGACCAACCTCATTGAATTTTTGACTGGGTGACTAGGGAGGTGGATCAGGGAGGGCAGTGGACATGGCCTATCTGGACTTCAGCAAGGCCTTTGACACTGTGCCACATAGAAGACTATTGCACAAACTGGGGAATATGGGTGTGGGCAGGACAGTAGTGCAGTGGGTAGGTAACTGGCTGGGCAGCAGGACACAGAGGGTGGTGGTAAATGGCTGTCACTCCACAGAGGGAAGAGTGACCACTGGGATACCACAGGGATCAGTGCTGGGACCGGTACTATTCAATATCTTCATCAGTGACATTGTGCAGGACCTAGAAGGCAGAATTTCACTGTTCGCTGATGACACAAAGCTCTGTAACAGAGTAGACACACCAGAGGGTGTAGACAGAATGAGAAGGGACCTGCAGAAACTTGAAGAATGGTCAGGGTTTGCAGTTGAAATTCAATGCAAGGAAGTGCAAGATAATGCATATGGGCACAAAACCCTGGCACAATATATCAGTTGGGGGTGAGGATATAGCATGCACCAAGCAGGAAAGGGATCTTGGAGTTATCATCTCTGATGACCTCAAGGCAGGGAAACAGTGTGACAAGGCAGCAGGTAAAGCAAATAGGATGCTGGGATGCATAGGCAGGGGCATCACCAGGAAAAGGGAGGTCATAATTCCACTATACAAGACACTAGTGAGGCCGCACCTGGAGTACACTGTGCAGTTCTGGAGACCTTACCTACGTAAGGACATAGACAGGGTAGAGAAGGTTCAGAGGAGGGCAACAAAGATGGTGCATGGATTGCATCACAAGTCCTATGAGGACAGGTTGAAGGCACTGAACATGTACTCCTGGAGGAGAGGAGGGAGAGGGGATATGATAGAGACATACAAGTATCTTACAGGGAGGAACAGGGTGCAGGAATGCAGTATTTTTAAGCGAAAAAGATGTCCAAGACTAGAGGGCATGGGATGAAGTTGGAGGGAGGACGATTCAGAGGAAACGTGAGGAAGAATTTCTTCACAGAACGGGTGGTGGACAAGTGGAACACCCTGCCAGAGGAAGTGGTGGGGGCCTGAAACAATCACGGGATTTAAGAATGCATGGGATAGACATAAAGGAATTCTGGAGGTCAGGGGTAAGGGGCAACAGACTTCCTGGAAAACATAAACTGAACTTACAAACTTAAATGGGCAGACTGGGTGGGCCATAGGCCCTTATCTGCCGACACTGTCTATGTATCTATGTGCCCAGACAGCTGGGTGTGGGGCCTGTGAGAGACTGGCGTCATCCTGCTGGCCAGCCCTGGTTTTCCATCCTGTTGTTCCCCTACGGAGGAAGTGGCATGCAATGATGCCAATGGCCAGAACGTGCATGCTCCCGCGCGAAGCATGCCCAGCGTCTGCCCCGCCTCCACTCCCCACTAAGGACAGTCCCTGTTGTGCTGACCCCCAGCCACCACTAGGGACCAGGCTAACATCAGGCACCAAACCCACCCCTCCCTGGAGGAGGCGCGCAGTCCCTGGGATGCTCAATCCTCCTCCTTCCCCCAGCCAACCATCCGACTTCTGAGTTCACTTCTGAATCCAGGGCATCAGCATCACAAGTGGTAGTGTTACTGCTGTGCCGGCGGGCTGGCCTCATACCTTTAAAATATTGATCGAGACCTATTGCACTGACAGCTGTACCTGCTTCTTGGCCCTCTATTGGCATTCATTACAATTTGATTGCTGTTTTAAAGCTAGCTTAACTGTAACAACCTTTCTATCTTATTATACTGTTTTATGCATTTTAGGAGGCAGTAAAGTACTGTGGTTTAGGGCACTGAGCTGCAAACCTGGAGACTTGGGTTTGAATCCCACAACCCCCACTTGCGTACTGTGTAACCTTGAGCAAGTCACTTAACTTCCTTGTGCTCCCAGGTCACACCTGGAAACAAGCTTCCACTTATTGTGCCTCTCCTGGTTAAACAATTTCCCCTTTCGCTCACCCCCTTATGTTATATATTTTTTTATTTTTGTTGCTGTATCTCTTTAATTGATTTATCAGCCTATACACAGCTTATACATTTTGTTCTATTCCTTATCTTGTATAATTGCAATCACTGTGATTTTCTGTACTGTACTGCCGTAAGCAGGACCTCCTTGCAAATGAGCTTTGCTCAACAAAGCTTTTCCTTGTAAAACAAATAAAACTTGTTGGACTTATGTGTGACCCTTGCCTTGTGCACTTACAAGGTTTCGTGGACATTTATGGACAACACTCATACATGTTTTGCATCTCCAGCATTGTAAGGCAGCGACAGGGGTGCTACAGCAATCCTTTGCATAACCTCCAAATAGGAGTAAGGTAGGTGATTTCACTCCTACATGATAGCAGGAACACCAATGCAAAACACAGTTTTTCTTATCACTTTTTATTTAGGTACAGCCAAATATGGATAATTTGGGCGAATGCATATCATTTCTGAGAATAAGAGCTTTCTAAACAGCTGCTGATTAGAAATTATTTCCTGTCCGCTTTAATCCCTCAAGAAAGCACAAGCTGGAACAAGTTCAGACAATGAGAGCTGGAGTTTGGGCAAATCATGTACACAGTTCATGAGCCACTTCACTAATTCCTGATTGCCGTCATAAGGGATGTCGCAGGCGCTGTGGAGCACACCTACCGACAAGACGTGCTTCGGAAGAGCTTAACATAAATAGGGGTTAAAAGCCTAAATAACCTTATTTTTCTGGTTGAAATGTAGTTTTATTAACCAACAGTGAAATCTTCTCGTCGAACAGAATCAAAACATATGATTTTTTCTTTTTTTTTTAGTCTTTGGTAACTGGGTAAGGCCCACTAGGCACAAGTGCCTGTTTTCAGGGGTGACCTGGGAGCACTGGATGGTTAAGTGACTTGCTCAGAGTCACACAGTATGCAAGTGGAGGTTGTGAGAATCAAACCCAGGTCTGGTCTCTGCTGGATGTATCAAACTCGTTCACACCTCTTTCCTCTAACCTCTTGGCTATACTGCCAGCCCAATACCATGGGCCACACCAATAAAGCAGCGGGAAGCAGACCGAAAAATCAACTGGCGACAGAGTTGCTACCAGGAGATGAATCGCAACCTCATATAGGGAGAGAACCTTCTTAAAAGGCCCTACAAAAATCTATGCAGGTGATTGATACAAACATTGAATCCGTACTTACTAGGATGACGGAGTAGGACGCCAAGATTGATAATGCCGCTAAAACAGTAACATCAGCTGAATCAGTGGCCACCAAGCCCTGACTACTACTACTACCAAAATGACTCCGCGGAGAATGCACAGATGCGGTATCGCATGGAAGCATTGGAGAATGTGCAACGAGCCCCGAATGTCCGAATCCTGGGTTTGCCAGAGAACTGTGAGGGAGAGGGTTTATTGGAATTCCTACAAACGTGGTTACCAAACAGTTTAAAGTTAAAAATAGCCCTCCCTCCAACTTGCTTTCTAAAAGTGTACCGCATCTCCCCCCAGAGCTGCTGCAAGTCAAAGAGGAGCTCCTAGGACAATCCTACTAGTCACAACTGGTGTTGCCATCTACAGGCTGCCAGAGGTTTGGGGTCTCTGAATTTCCAAGGAAAAACTGTCCACCTTTTTCCAGATTTATCCTTTGATACTCGATCTCAGAGAAAGAGGTCTGATGGGGTACGGACGAAGCTATGGAGCCTGGGAGTCAACCACTCATTGCTAATGCCAGACTGGTTGAGAATACATTGTGGGGGGCATACTTTTCAATTCACCGACCCAGAGGAAGTGGGAAAAAAATGCAGAGGCAATTGCTACAGAATTTGCCCGAGCTGGAAATAACGATTCAGCTGATTCAGAGAAGGAAGAAACCTGAAGAGTATTGCTCTCGGGACTAACTTTCCACTTGTTATAAAGGTGCCAAATGAAAAAGTTAAAATGGTAGCTGAATACTAAGGGCCGAGCTGATAACATGTTCTGTGAACCCAGCATGTTCACTGTAGGTTTTTAGAACCACAAGCGTTTCAATGATTGATTCCAGCTAGAGTTAAGGAGTCTGTTTAAATAATTTTCTGTGTTGAAAAATATGACGTTTCTAATGTTGGGCATGAGTTACATAGATGCAATTGTCATACGGCATGAATCTTAGCGTTTGGGTAATGGTAGATACCGCGTGGCAAAGCCTACGCAGTTCCTACATGGGTCCACAGGGAAGCTTAGTTTGCAGCAGTATGTGCATTATAGTTTTCATCAGATTAATTCTCAAGGAGGCTGAAGTCTTTCATTGTCCTTTCTCTTCCTGAGCATTACAATTATTTTTGGAGTAAAATCTTTGATAGGGGGTCACATTAGCACAGGCTATTGAGTTCTTATGTTCGGACTTTTTTTTTTTTTTGAAATTACTCTTTATTCCTCCTCCCAGCCTGCCACCTCCGACCCTTCAGGGAGGACAATTGGACATCCCACTGCCTGGAACCCTACCCATACAGACCACCAGACCCCATTGAGCCGCGGATTACCCCACGGGCGGGCAGGCGGGGATCAAACCCGTTACCACGTTTAGTCGGTCTGTGGTCTGCTGGGCGGGCCCAGGCAAATCGTGGGCACGGCCACGGTCCTCCCATCTTCCCGGCTGAGGCAGGCTTGTTTCGCATTTCCTCCCTCCCCAAGCAGCCAATGACCTCCCCTGACGTCATGACGCACGCGCCGACGTCCATGCTGCTCAAAGGCCAGCCATCCCCTAGTGGGGCTTGCAGTTCCTCGAGCCTCCGCTTGGGGTCATGCAAGTGTCGGGCATCGGCCGAATCCCTCCACGGAGAAGGCGAGCTGTCGTTGGACGCTCAAGCCTGTCTCCCCCCGGCCGACCACCGACGACTCGAGTCCGCTCCTGAACCCGGGTCACCAGCATGGAGCGAGGTGTGGCGTCCAGCGCCTCAACCCTCAGCACCACCGGGCCAGCCCGGACTTTATTTTTAGTGTGAATCGACCACCCAAAGTCCTGTAGGGTGCAGCATATCATAGACATTATTTGAACTCTACTTATGTGGAATAGCCTCACATTCGTAAATCAGATTGCATAGACCGCTTTTTTCTAATACGTTGGATGTATCGACTGATATAATATGTGATCTCTCGCATGACATAGTTGTATGCTATTGTTTTTATTTTAAAAGAAATAAAATATAATTAAAATCAAGCATTTGTCAATGCCGAATGTTCGTCGTGTGCACTGGTGTCATTTTTTTTTGGGGGGGGGACTACAAGCCTGCGTTTGCAAATTTCAACACGGGTTCATAACTTCATTGTTTTTTAATATTTTTACACCACATTTTCAACATAGCTGTCTTATTACCCACCTCATGAAGAAAGGCAGAGTACAATTTCAACTCCACCATCTGAAAGGTGATTTCCGCAGTAACTCTGAAATCACCTTTCTAAAGTAACTGAAAGTACCTTTCAGGATGCAAAAAAAAAATTTGGTCAGGATCTGAAAAATGGCAGCTGTCACATTCTTGAGGTGCTGTGAAGAAATGGCTATGTTGAAAATTTGGGGTCAAAATACTGAAAAGTACCAAAGGTATGAGCCTGCTTTTGTTAATTTAAGCACAGGCTTGTAACTATGTCGTTTGTTAATATTTTCACACCAGATTTTCAATATAGCATTCTTATGACCCCACTTCTTGAACAAAGGTGGAGAAATGTTTCAACTCCTGTCCCAAAAGATCATTTTACGCAGCAACTGCGAAATCACCTTTTGGGATGCAAAAATACATTTTTGCCAGGATCTGAAAAATGACAGCTGTCATATTCATCAGGTACTGGCCATACCTTTCTCATTGTTTTCATATTTTGACCCCAAATGTTGAACATAGTCTTCTTATCACCCCACCTTATGAACCCTGTAGATGAAAATTGTCAAATTCGTGGGAAAATGGCATTCCACACCACAGGTGCGAAAACACATTATGGGCAGGATGTGACAAATGACAGCTGTACTGTTCATGAGGTGGTGTGATAAAAAGCCTATATTGAAAATTTGGAGTGAAAATATTGAAAATGACCAAAGTTACACGCATGGATAGAAAATTTTGAACGACCGGGTTTAACTCGGACAGTTTTTGGAGTTGTTTCACCAAATTGTCAACATGACCATTTTAGGACCCACCTCATGAAAAGCGCCACTGTCATTTTGTTCACCTGCCCCAAAAGGTGATTTTGCAGAGCAACCGCACCATTCTGCGCCACAGGTGCAAAAAATGTTTTGAGCAGGATGTGAAAAATGATAGCTGCACTGTTCATAAGGAGGTGTGAAAAAATGGCAATGTTGGAATTCTGAAGTGAAAATATAAAAAATTGGTGAAGTTACTAGCAAGTCTAGAAACGGCACAACACACGCTCGTAACGAGGTCATTTTTGGAATTTTGTCACCAAATTTGTAACATGGGCTTTTTGGGACCCTGCCTCATGAACAGTGGCACTGTTATTTCATTAATCTGTCCCGAAAGGTGATTCCACACAGTGAGTACGAAATCGGCTTTTGGGACAGAGTAATGAAATTACAGTGACAGTGTTCACGAGGTGGGGTTCCAAGAACTCCATGTTGAAGATTTGGGCCCACAATTCCCAAAAATGGCTGAGATATCAACACAAGTTGAAACCCCCCATTGACTCCCATTATACAGCGCTTACCTAGATTCCTCAGTTCGGAGTTCGGCTTTGAAGAGTGCAGATGTGTCCCCGATCCGGAGAAGATGACAGCACCTGACCTCCGGAGGTAAGTATGGAGTAAGGGGGCTGCGGGGAGTGCTCAGTGGGAGGATGAGGATAGGGGAATGGGGAGATGGCGTGACCCGTTTTCTTTTTACAGGTAAAAAAAGGACTTGAGGAGACGATTTTTATATTTACAGGGAAAAAATTTATTTAGGCACACTGGGGTGGGCTCCCAGTGTGCCACAATAGTGTTGAGGGAACATGCCGACACAGGGGTTGGGCACCTCAGTGTCGGCACCGGGACAGGAAACGGAGGCTGCAGGGTGGGCAGCGTGAAGTGGGAGGGAGAGGGAGCGCTTGATTGAATGTGGGGATGGGTACCAGAGGGTGTGGGGTGGACAACACACAGTGGGAGGGAGAGGGAGAGGGAGGGTTTTATGGTGTTACTGCTGGTGGATTACGGCCAGAAGGATGACATGCGCCGCTACTACCACCAGTACGGTGTTTCCGACCATGTCTGGACGGTGACATTGGCACAAGCAATGCTTTATAGCCATGCAAACCATTGCGGACACAGTAAGTTAGTCCTTAAACACAACTTTATAGGTGACAAACAAAAAAAATTAAGCCCTTACGTCGCATTGTTTGTTCACTGATGTAGTGGGCGGAACAGTCATGTACACGGCAAGATTAAATGTAATTTCCAGTTTCTGCAATTTGCCAGGGTGGTTCATATTTATCTCCTGCCTTGGGGCTGGGATGGGAGAGGGGAGGACAGCACGCAGTTGGAAGGAGTGGGAGGGTTGTATTTGCTGCCGGGGGGGCTTGGGATGATGAGGAGCTCTCAGCTGATGACATGAACCAGGGATTATCTACACATCAATGGACTGAGCTGCGCCACTATTGATTCAGCTCTGTCCTTTGAAATCCTTGCCCACTCTGCCCCAAAAACAGAAAGTGTGTCATCGGCAGCCTCCCTACTGATTTGCCTGCCACAGACCTGCCCCTTGAGCAGAACTCTGCATTGGATGCACCCACCTCACATCCCTCTATAGCAACTCTCATATCAACTTGTTCTTCTGCACTTGTGTGCACGACGAACATAAAAAGGATGTCAGCTTCACTCACTGAAAGCCTTTAACTAGGCCCTGAAAATAAAACTATCTTGTATAAAAATAAAAAAAACACATTCTCTCCTTTCATCTTCCCCTTATTACACCGCCTAGAATTAATCCAAAGGAGAACAGCTAAACTGATCCATGGCGAGCGTGCTATGAATTGTATCCCAAAGCTCTTTACAAGTAATGAGACTCTGGTAGTAAAGTGGCAGTAAGCATGTAGTGGCAGCCGTTTTGCACATCAACACCCACACACGGCCTTGGACAATTGCATGAACTGGTTTCATGGGAAGTGGAATGTTGGCCAGGACAACAGGGAAATTCCCCTACTCTTGCAAAAAGGGCCTTGGGTTCTTTTACTTCCACCTGGACGCCCACCAGGGCAGCACCTGAGATGGTCAGAAGGCACCTCAGTTTTACATCTGATCCAAAGGCCAGCACACCTTGATAGAATTGTTTCATACTAGTACTACACTTGGGTGACTGCGTTGCTCTGGTAGGAGTCCAATCCTTATGCGGTGGTTACCCCAAAATATGACACACTGACACAACATTTAAATAGAAGGGGGTGGAGGTTTGGAGCTGTGGGAGGTTTGTGGGTTGCTTTTTCTTGGTTTTGTTCATTTACTTTGCGTTATATGGTGTTTCTTCACATAAAAAAGTACATACTCTGATCAGAGTTATTCGGAATTTGCTGATTCCATTCTGTTGTGAATATGTCTGATAATCAGAACTACACTAGAGGCCAGGGGAAAGGGGGATATGATTAAGACATACAAGTTCTCATGAGGAATCAACAGAATGGACAGAAACATAGACTATGCCAGCAGAAAAGTAGTGCATGGCCCACTTAATCTGCTTATTGTTCCCTGCCTACTGTATCGCCGCAGACCCTACTTGATCTCTGATCTGTTATTCTTCCACCCCTCCTTTCTGCCAAGATTCCCTTGTGCCTATCCCATACATTTGAACCCCACCACTGTTTTTGCCCCTACCACCTCCTCTGGAAGACTGTTCCAGGGATCCACCACCCTTTCTGTGAAGAAATGCTTCCTCACGTCCCTCTTGAATTTAGTCCCATCCAGCTTCATATCATGCCCCCTTGTTCTTGAGCACCTTTTTTCTCAAAAATACTTCCCTCTTGTACCTCATTTACCCCTGTGTGGTATTTAAAGGGACTGTACAAGCCTCTTCATGAGGAACAAAGCCCAGTAACTAGAGGACACACAGGTGGAGACTGGTGGGAAGTTGATTCAGGAGTGACATGAGGAAGTCCTGCTTCAAGGAGTGGGGGTAAACAAGTAGAATAAACTGCCCACAGAGATGGTCGATGCCAAGACTGTGACAGTGTTTAAACTTGGGTGGCACATATATTAGGGAACAGAGGGATCCCAAGGCAGAAGATGGGGAAGGGATACCTGGGGAAGATGGTGACTAAGGCTATCAGATCGCTCAGTTTAACCCTTCATTAGGCCACGCATGGAGATAGGCAGGGAAATGGGCAGAATGGATGGACCTCTGTGTCTTTTTTTGCTGACACCACGATCTATGTTTCTGGGTTAAATGATCATTTCCCCACTTAAAACACTAAAATGAACAGCCTACAGCACTGACACATCCTACCAGACTTTATCTGCCTCGTTAGTGAGCTACTTGCCAAATTCCTCCATGAGGCTGGTAAGCTACTCGGTGGGAAAGACCATTAATGCAGCAGGAGTTTGAACCTGACAGTGATGAGTGGAGAAAGATGACTTTCCTAATTCTGATTGCATTCGATTTTTCTTTCTGCCTTCACCCGGTGGCGAGCACAATGTGACGAACAAGACATATTGGTATTCTGGTTAGAAAATCAATTGTGTTTTCGCAGTCTAGACAGGGAGGAATCCATAGGCAGCTTGACAGAGTGCTTCTGCAAGGTGATGTCACCAGGCAAGGCACAGCAGGGACAGATTTGCTGCAGGGCAAAGGAAGAATGCTGCGAGAGTGCATACCGCCACAGTGTTCTGTGGTTTAAAGGACCAATCCAGTTAAAAGCTATAGTGACTTGTGAGTACAAAAAATCAGAAGCATTGCTGTACTGTACTAGAAAATATTACCATTTCTCTCATAGTGCCCATTTTTCTCTATTTAGTTTAGTTTATTTCTGTTTTTTCTTTGTTATTTTATTGAGCAGAATTTGTATGCCAGGAAGAAATGGACTGAGCCCAAAGCCCTATATTCAGCCATGTCTTACAGCAATGTTAGAAACTCGAGAGTGTGTTTTTTTTTTTCCATAGGAAAGCCTGGTTATAATAGCATTCATGCGCCAGGTTTCCCTAAAACCCCATGAGCACACTCATTCTGGTGCAACATATGAGGCTGGAAAGTGAAAGTGCAAGGCGGCAATTTCAACTCCCAGCCCCTATGGAGTTTAGACCATAGCCTGCTCTGTGGGGGTGGGAGAGGGGGCTTGTGTCAAAAAAATAAAATGAAGCCCAGCGATTGTATAAAACAAAGCCTGGGGTAGTGTGTAAAACTTGAATTTAATACGCACCTGGTGTGTATACTATTAAAAAACCTTGATCTTCGCTCTCTGAGTTCATGTAGCATCCCACACCTCGGGTGTGTATAAAATTCCAATTACACACAGTACCCCAGGCATTATCGATCCTTTCTGTCTTGTACACTTCCTGATAAATGGAAAGTGGTGGTCGTTCCGATGCGTAAAGGAGGACCCACCAATGCAGTGAAAAACTATAGACTGATTGAACTATAGACAGAAAGTGATTGATTGATTCTTTGCCCATTGGCCAAAATTCAAGAGTGAATAGTGTATAATCACCTCCAGGACTATCTGGAATACCACAACCTACTTTCCCAGTGTCAACATGCCTTCTGGAGGAATCATAGCACCCTAACTGCCCTGATAAAAGTCACCTCTGATATGTTCTATGCGATGGATCAAGACTTTGTCACCGGTGCCATATTTGTTGACCTCACGAAAGCATTTGACATGGTCAATCATGGTCTTCTCCTCTGTCAGATACATGTTCTTGGCCTAGACCCTAGTGCTCTGAACTGGGTTAAAAACTATCTATCCTGTCACTCTCAAAGGGTTAAATGGGCCAGGCCAGTCTCTGACATTAGATCCATCACCCATGGTGTCCCTCAGGGATCCATCCTGGGTCCTCTATTACGCTCTCTCATTACCGATCTGCCCAACTTCTGTGGAGGTGCTTCTGTGCATCTTTATGCAGATGATGCGATCATCTATCGCTCCTCCCCAGATGTTGATCTAATTAATGGAGAACTTGCTTCTGACTTTGCTTCACTTTAGGACTGGTTCAGCAGCACTAACCTCATTCTTAACATGAAAAAAACTAAAAGCATGATATTAGCAACTCGCCCCTCCACCAAGTCTCCTATCCCCCCCCTTAGAATCATCTTGGACAATGGTGATATGCTTGAGTGTGTCCAGTCCTTCAAACATCTGGGTATCCTGCTGGACTCCGTTCTTACCCTTAGCCCACATGTCTCCCGTGTATCCAAATCCTGGTACCAGGAACTTGGTCTGCTTTATCGCATCCATCCCTTCCTTTCCCCTGCCTCCTGCTGCATGATAGCAACTGCATCTCTTCTACCACTCCTTATGTATGGTGCCCTGTTACTACGTTCTGCAAACTCCTCTTCCTTAACCCTTCTCACCCAGGCTTACCATAGGGTGGGAAGGTTTGTCCTCGGGGCAAATGCTCGCTCTCACCACTGTGACGTCCTCTCCTCTCTGGGCTGGCTACCCTAAGACGCAAAACTGGAGTACTCCTCCCTGTGCTTCATGTTCAAGTTTGTTCATAAATTCACCGCCCCCCCGCCATCGTGAGATTATATGGCTAAGACCAGCTCCCTGCGCCCTATGATCTGTATCTCTCCCTCTTCTCGTTACTCCGAAACAATGTCTGGCCACTACCCGTAGGTCTTTCTCTTTTGCGATGACATCAGACTGAATTCCCTTCTCACCTCTATCCTTTCCTGCTCCTCTCTGGCCATCTTTCAATCCAATCTGTGTGCCCCTCTCTCTACCTCTGTATTCTGCTCCTGCTTCCGCTGATGACTCACCCTCCCTTCCCCCCCTTATTCCCTGCCCCTGAGCCTCATGCCTCTACACAATCCATGTGATTCTGTCCTTCCACCCCATCTCTTCCTCCTTGGCCGTTTCCCCACCCTCCCTTTCCCCTCCCCTTCCCCCTGGATTTTGGTTGTTACTTTAGGATTATTGTGTATACCGTTGACATGTTTGCCTACTTTGATGTACTTATTTCTTGTGTGACTCACTTTTTGTAAACACTTATATGCTGTAACTGTATATTTTACCATTGTATATAATGTACCTCAATGTCTGCCATTGTACTTGCTTTATCTCCTTATCTGACTTTGTATTTTGCTACTGTATTCTTGAAATTCTCTCTCTGCAGTTCTTCAATGACCCCAGGTCGACCCTGGAAAAGGGATTATATTGTCTCAGTGTACTTACCCAGTCACCAAAACTCAAATAAATAAATAAATTATGATATATATATAACTGACATCAATACGTACATATATTTATTTTTTTTCACTTACTGTTAATACTGTTATCTCCAGGAAACCCCTTTCTGTGAGTAGTATTCCACCCAGTACCCCAGAAACTCTGGTGCATACAACCCCACCTCTTTGAGCCCCTTGGCTTACCCCCACAAAGCAGGCCCCCCCTCCTGACTGGGGCAGGGTTGGGGGAGCAGTTGGTCCCTCAATATATGGACCTCTAAAGTAGGGGGAGATGGCAAATCATGGGAGTCCAGGTACAAGTGTGCCTGGCACCCTGTCATCTTGGGTTCTTTTCCACTTGTTTCTTTGGTGTTGTCTGGTTCCTTCGCACAAGGCAGTCAGCACTCTAGGAGCATCACGTGCACATGCTACTGCGTGGTGCCGCACGACACTCAGCGAGCTGCCGCCCCTCCCTCTCGTCCCCCTGTTGCACTACCGCCTGGGGTCACCCAAGTGGTAGTGTAATAGCAGGGAGCCTGAAGAATAACAGGATCCTGAGGGGCACTTAATCCTTCCTCCCCAACTAACCCTCCAATGACTCTGGCTCATTCTCGAACCCGGATCGCCAGCATCGCACGTGTTAGCGCTACCACTGTGCTGATGGATCAGCCATTCATTTGTAAACTACTCTCTGCCACCTGGGAGACTGCGGTTTGTGTTTAAGCCCCAGAATCCTCTGCAGAGAACAGCTGAGGGCAATGATTTAGTGTCAGCCAAGAGAGACAGAAGGCAGTGTCTTTCACTGCCGACCTGGCAGCCACACAAATGTCCATTAACTTGTGTGCAGCAAATTCGATGCTATGTGACTTGGACTCACCCCATTTCCAATGAGAGGCAGTATAGTGCAGTGGTTAAGAGCACTGAGCTGCAAACTTGGAAAACTGGGTTTGAATCCCACAGCCACCACTTGCATACTGTGTGACTATGGGCAGGTCACTAAAACTCCCTGTGCTCCCAAGATGCACCTGGAAACAAGCCTCAACCTTGTGTGTCTTACCTGGACAAAACAAATTGTAAAATAAAATTTATTTTCCTGTTTATATGCATGTTAGTCCTCCAAGTTGGCCTGGTTGCCCCCTTCTACCAGCACCCTCCAGCCTCATCTCCCACCTTCTCAGGATTTACCTAATTACCTACTCAGGACCATCTTCTGGTGGGTGAGTACCACGATCGGTGGTACAGGGCTGGAGAAAGGTGCCTACCAGGACTTATGTAGGGTAGTTCGGTAGGGTGGGCAGACTGGATGGGCCGCTGGCCTTTTTCTGACATAATTTTCTGTTTCTATTGGCCATCATCATCTTGCTGGCCTGTGGGTGAGCCTGTCTTTTTTCTGCTCTGAGGGCCAGCAATGTGCAATGATGCACGCTACCAGCATCCAAAGGTGGGTCCTCCTCTAAGTGTGTGTGTTTCAGCTTGTGCGGCCACCCGACTTCTGCTAGGTGATGCGCAGGTAGTGGGACTCGGTGTCCCCTTCCCCGAGGGAAGAGAGATGTCCACGGGATGCTCATTCCTCCCTCCAACAGCCAGTTCTTTAGTCCATTCCCAGACCCAGGTCACCACCATAGCGAGCAGTACTACTATCATCGCACTACCGGGCCAGCTGTATTGAGACATTTAGCCCTTTCCTGTAGCAACTCAGTAATCAGATCTTTGCAGCCTGTCAATTTCTGTTAGTGTCAGAATGGCTCAATTGGTAGCACATCTACCTCTGGACCAGAAAGTTGTGAAGTCTAGTCCCACATTGGGATTGGGCTCATTCCATAAACGCTGCCACCTGGGTGTTGTACCAAGGGGATGCTGCACTGTTGGGGTGTACCATTCTTCAGATAAGATGTTAAACCAAGGTCCTTTATGCTTGTTCTGATGGTTGATCACGTGAATGTTAAACATCCCATGGCACTTCTCGATGATGAGCAGAGGGGTTTCCACAATGTCCTGGCCAGACTTCCCCCATTCACTTAAAAAATACCAGCAACAGCATAATCTGATTTAATTGCAGTTTGACTCTATATCCCCCTGGATGAGGCTGCAAATAGGCAGCATTGTGTAGCCTTCGTTTCCCAGTCAACAAAAATGAAATTCGCTGGCCCGCCAGTGCAGCAGTTGGATTTCCACTTGCGGCGCTGGCGACCTGGGTTCAGGAATGGACTTGGTTCATTAGAGGGCCAGCAGGGGGAGAAGGATTGAGCATCCTACAATTGTTCTCCTTCTCCGGGGGGAGGGCAAGGGTCATCATCGGTGCATGGGGGACCCCTAGCAGAGGGCAGAGGTGCCACAGCAATCAACATCCACAAGGTTTCTGGGGGCGGGACGGACGCTGGCGTCATTGCATGTGTCCGCCCCCTACAGAGGGGAAAAATGCCTTAATGAAGCCCACCCCAGAGCTGCAATCGGCTCCCCAGGCCAACTTCCACTCTATCCCATTGTTTGCAGTGCCCTAAAGGGCCAGGGATGCCTATCTCCACCCTGGGGGGTAATCCAGGGGGTCCCAGGAGTGCGGCTCATTTGGGGATGTCACAGCTAAGGGGTCCGTGACCAGGCGGATGCCTGGCATAAAGCGGAGTGGGCGCCAAAAAGAATAAAATAAAAAAATAATAATAATAATAATTAAATTCTGGCAGCTGAAATTCAACACCAAAAAGTACAAAGTTATGCAATAAGAGGAACAACAACCTCAGAACAAAATATTGGATGGAAGGTTAAGCTGGACACAGCATCAGAGGAAAAGACCTAGGAGTCATCATGAGTGACTCTCTTAAACAAACCAGATGATGTAACAAGGCTTTCAGCAAGGCTAACAGGATGCTGGGGTGCATCAGGAGAGGGCTTGACAGTATAACACAGAAGGTACCATTACCACTGTATAGGTCAGTGGTGAGGCTACACTGGGAGTCATGTGCCTCGTTCTGGAGTCTCCACTTAAAAAGGAACAGGGAAGCTGGCCCGGTGGTGCTGAGGGTTGAGGCACTGGACGCCACACTTCGTGCCACAGCAGTGACCCATGTTCGGGAACGAGCGCGGGTCATCTTGGGTCAGCAGGGGAGGAGAGGATGGAGCGTCTGAGGGACTGCTCTCCTCTCCTGGGGAGGGTGAGTGGTTGACTCCCCGGCACTAGCAACTCCCAGCAGAGGCTGGGAGCGCGACAGTCTGGGGATCACGCAGGTGTTGAGAGGAGCCTTGGAGGACGTCCGCAGAAAGGGTGCAGGAATGCGCCTGGTCGCACTGGACTTCATTGCATGACCGGGCTCCGGGGGGGGATCTCGCTCTCGAACAATGGAAACCCCCAGTGGCTGGGAGTAACACGTCGTCTGCCACCATCTCCAACGTCAGGCCCTGCCTACTGGAACCATGTCTCCCATTCACCTCCACCCGTAGGAGCACCGGAAGAAAGCACTGAGGAGCAGAAGGCGGCCCCACCCTGAGGGTAGATTACGGGGGGTTGCTCCACAAGTGTTTCGCGGGCAATGGTGGATCGCAGTAAAGATGGGAGGGTCTCTGACAGGAGGGGATCAGGTAGGACAACCCATGGGGCCCTAGCCATTGGCGATGGGAAGGAAAAATAATCGACAAAAAAAAAGAAGAAAAAAAAGGAACAGGAAAAGGCTGGAGAAGATGGCACCCCCACTCTTCGACCGCCCATCCCTGTATGTATAAAGTATTCCCTGGTGTCTAGTGACTCTGACCACCCTCCAGTCACCCATCCCTATATCTGTAGAATATGCCCTGCTGTCTAGTGATACCTCCACCCACTGCTCACCATTGCCATAACTGTAGAGTACTCCCTGGTGATTAATGGCAACCCTCCCCTCCGATCACCTGTCCCTCTATGTGTAGAGTATGCCCTGGTGTCTAGTTGCAACCCATGCCCACCGAGCACCAGTTCCCATATCATTAGTAGTTGCCCTGGTGTCTAGGACCCCCCTCAGATCCTATGGCCTGCAATGCGTAGTTAGTACCTGGTGTCCAGTGATACCCCCCACCTACTGAGCACCTGTCAGGGGAGGTCTGGCTGGGTACTGTGCTCAGTGCAGGCTGAGGCCACTTATCACTGGGGATTTGGCTGCTGGTATTGTTTGCATGGCAGAGTTCCTCTGTCCTGGTATGGTTATTTCAACATGCCTAGTAAGTTTGCGCTGTTCCAGCATAGACGGTGACGTGAAGGTGCTGACTTTGGAACCTCTAATATTGAGAGTTTCAGCAACATAATCACCTAAGGAATATAAAGCAGATGATTCTGAGGCTATGCCAACAGAACCTTGGGAGTAGAAGGTTACCTTGAATCCATGCAGTCAAAACCATCTCTTAGTAGGAATAGTGATGATCTCGGTAGGTGCAAGTTGCCGCCTGTGATACAGTGACGATTTGTTTGAAGCAAAGTCCAAGACTGCTTTGGCATATTCAAGAAAGTCCATACCAAGGCTCACTGTTTGTTGAAGATAGGGAACCAAGTAGAACTTTACAGGAGACTGACGTGTACCAAAGTGTAACTTGCTGTGGACAATACCTGTGATAGATATCTTACTATTTTTTGTAATGATGTACCTCAAGGCTGGTGGAAAGACAACTGCTGACTGGTGATGTAGGCTGTTTTTAGGATGCTTGTGTTGATAACTGAAGTGTCTGCAACAGTATAAATCAGTGCATGGCTGGACTAATCTCCAGTGGTCACTGGAATACAGTTAGGTAGAAATGGTGATCTAATGACAAGGACAGCTGTTCCTTTGTGGTGAAATCATGTAGGATTTGATGTCTGAACTCTTAAGGAGGCTGTCGTTGTGACTTTTGAGAGTCAGAGGGGCCGTCAGTTGACATGTTTGTTTGCCCAGCAAAAGCTTCTAGTTTTTTGGTGGTGCTCATTTTTCTTGATCCTGTTCAAAGTGAAACTCATCATTTTGGCAGTACTGCTGTGGCAGCCCTGGATTCTGTTAGTTTTAGGTCCATGATTCAGTTTTTTGCAACCTGCTGCAATGCGTTCTTTGCATCTCCATCACTGGCAGATGACAGGCTCTCCAGAAGAAGACAGTTAACCAGGGGACTTGGTGGTTGCAAGGCCTTGACAAACACGGCAGAAGAAAAAGTCCAGCTGAAATGTAAGTCATATACAGACTTGATGAACGTGTCCAGCACTGTCTGTTGCTGCTGTATGTAGTTGTGAGTGCTGCAATTTGTGAAGACTAGTGTCCTTGCCCACTTGTGGGCTGGCACATGGAAACTGATTCCTCACTTAGCCATTGCAGCTTGACTAGTGTCCACCTGGCTTCTTTTGGACAACTTAGGGATGAAGCTTTCTAAGCAGTTCTCAGATATGGGCTATGACTTGATCATTCTCCTTTTTTCTGCAAACATATGTGGCATACCTCAATGTCCATTATGAAGGATTCTAAGTATTCAGAAGGCTGTACGCTACTTGGTACAGTCCCAAAACTGTTGCTCCAGTAACCATGGAGAAGAAACTTGGTCACAATGGTCTTTGAAATCAGCAAATTGTAATACGGTTTCACCCTTGATGTGGTCTGGTAGCGCACTGAGTCACAAAATAGAAGTCCCTTTCAACAGCAGACACAGGGCATTGGTGATGTGCGAGGAATTGGTCCATTCATTAAAAGCAGTCCAGGATTAGGATTGCTCAAGTCAGTCAACATGAGCTGTCAAGAGCATCTTTGTGAGGCAAGGCTGAGAAGGATGCAGGCTATAATAGTGTCCAGTGTAGAATACGGCATGATGGTTTGGATGTAAGCAAGGTCATTTTGGATCGACTGTATAGCTGATGTATCCTAGGAAGTGATGGAGGACTGATGCCCTGTAAGAAGGTTTTGATTTGTTGCTCCAATTGAGTGTCTGTAACACTCTGGGTGCCCCTGCACCCACGTCATCTTCCTCATCAGACATTGTCATTGCTGGAAATCCTCACTGGACAGGACAGAGACCGCAGGGATGTGAAAACACTGTACACATACAGAAGACAAGACATCATAAAGCAGGTGAGGTGTCGCAGAAAAATTTCTGCTTTGTCAAAGTATATATATTTATAAGGACAATTCATCATGTGATCTCTAAAGTGAAGTTCTGAAGAGAATTCTTTGCATTCTTCTATTTGAATAAAAGACTAAGATTTCCACGAAAAATAAGCCACGTATTGTTTGTGGTCATTCATTTCAATGGAATGCCCTTTTCAAAGATTGTCACCAAAAGTGTTACTGTACAGAGCCCCTTCCAATGTCTGATATCCTTAACAAAGATGGCGGACTACACTGTGCAATGTTTTACCCTTCCCAATGTGGCTGATTTCCTCAGTGATGTTGGTGCCCCATACAAAGATGGCTACTCCCCCCCCCACCCTACCTTACAAATGTCTGAGCTAATCCTTTTTCACAAGGTAACCACAGGCCCTCTTATCCTGTGTACAGTTGTCATCTCATGCCAAGAATGTCCAAATAGAGCAATCCCATCCACTTCAGAGGCAGGGGGTAAGAGCAATAATAATACATGTGTTTTTTTAAAACAGCAGTGCAATGAAGATTTTTTCCAAGAAGCTAGTTTCAGCTACAGTTAATAAAAGATATTAGCATAGCTGTCAAATATACTTTTCTAGGTACCATCACTGCTGAGCAAAAAGGCTGACTTTTTCTTTTATATATATTTTCTTGATCCCAACCCTTACCCTGGTGATAGATTTAAAATAGAGTTGAAGACATATTTATTTAGTTTAGCTTTCTAGCTATGGATGATTTATTTTAATGTCTGTTTTAGAATTTTATTTTTATGTATATGTTTTTTATGTACAGCGCCTTGGTTTTGAAAGGCGCCATAAAAATAAAGATGATTTGATTTTGATTTACCAGGTTTACAATGCTATCTCTAGGCCAAATGTTGTGGCCATCATTTTTTTCTTGAGAAAAAAGAAATAAAATTTTGATGTAACTAAAATATTTTACCACCAAATAAAACTGAAAGTTGTGTGAAATCTTTTATAGTGAAAAAAAGTTATGGACTAATTTGTTGCCCAATTTTGTTGCACTGATGCTTTAAATTAACTGTTAAACTGCCAACAGAATTAGAACATGTTGGAGTTCTGGACAAATATATCAGTCCACAGCCCTGCAAGGATAAAAAAAAAAAATTAGCACTAAAGCAAATGCAAGTGTGTAACTACACTGTAACTGCAATGCAGTCACAATGTAGTTACATGCAATAAACATGTAACTACAGTGTAATTACCCCTGCTGCATGTAATTAGTGATTTACCTACCTGCAGTTACATTGAAACTGAGACATTAAGTCTGACCAGGTTATAGTATATGGTTAGAGCTTACTGTGTATGGACTTCAACCTGTTCAAAAAGCTTGTTGTGCACAGTTCAAAAGTTGTTGTGAGCATTCCAGAGACGTTGTTGTGTACCTTCTATAGTCAATGCACCTGTCTTTCCCTCCCATGTCAGTTTCTGCTGTTTCCCTGCTCCACTTTCACTTATAGTTGCTCGCTCTACTCTAATAATACAGACGTTACAATCTCACACAAAAAACATATACTATAAAAAATAAAACATGTGTGACAATACAACAATTGGCTCTGTGTTTCCTTCTCAGGAATGAGATAACAGCATGGACCACTCGGGCTTCGTTCTCGAGGTCCATATGATGCTATCTCTGCCCTTCAATTGAAACATGGGCTCACTGTGTATGGCACTCATACAAAGGTCTCCCTTATGGTAAAAGAGTATCAGCTCACATTGCTTGGGGAGACTCGCTCAGTCCTCTTGCCCAAACTGTCTGGCAAGACTCCCTAAGAAACATCTCGTAAAGTACACATAAACTTATACCATTGTCCTCCTGATCCGCAGAGGGAATGTTGGGCACCTCTTCGTGAGTGGCACTTGCTGGGGTAGTTATTGTAAGCTTCTCCCCAGCAATTGATTGATTGATTGATTTGCCCTATGGGCTCATGTGGCTGTCCATTTTATTTGTCTTTCTACTGTATTTTTTTGTATTACCCTGTCTGGGTTTCTCTGGTTCCCCTTTTGTCTCCCTTTAGGTTTTTTTTTCCTCTTTTTATTTCTGTTGACTCACATAGCATGGTCTGAGTGGGACCAGAGGCTCTATGCAGGAGGTAGTCTTGAGGAAGTGAGCAACACAGTGTAACAGAGTTATATTTAAGCACAGTCTGAGCTGCAGTTGTGAGTCATCAAGGTACCCCTTGTGATATTGAACAACAACTTTGCTGTGAAGTGCTGCTTGCTGTGGTGTCTCTAGCTCACCAGGGTGAGCTGGGGAGTTGGTGAACTGCTGGGATGCACTGGCAAAAGGTTGGACTTCTGTGATAGGAAGGGGGCCACAGTGAACTGGATGCCACCACTCTGGGCAGTAGAGTCAGTAAAAGCTGACAAAATACAGTAATAGTCCCACAATGTGGTCACGTGTCTAATCTGATTAGTTAATGTTCTAGAGTGGCAGGAGAATGGTTGTCAGCAGACAGTCACCAAGCCTGATATCAGCTGTATGGAGTGCACAGCAGGCAGGGTGGACGAGACAGCTGTCAGAATATCATGGAGGCGACAGTGTTGGGCTTTGAATAAATAATGATTAGGTGAAGTGGAAGATGGCATAAACTTAAAAAAGGGGGCAACTAAAAATAGATACATAGAAACTAACAGCACATAAAGATTTATTGGTCCATCTCATCTGCCCATTCTACCCTAATCTGACCCTGTGTTGGAATTACAGGGGGCTTGCCAGGGTTCAGCCCCACCAGCTCTGAAGTGAGCCCCCAGTAGCTCATGCATCACTGCCATTGGCTTATAATGGGAAAGGGGGGCTCAATTTAAATCTAGGAGCCTAATGCCCCCCACCAGCTCACAAAGCTCATAAAGTGCAAATCATGGGCTCTGATTGGTCAGTTGGCCATCACAGCAGGGATGTTATCCTGGCATAACCCCCCTGCTGATGATATCCTGGAGCCCATTGAGCATTCCTTGCATCTTTTCTTAAGAAAATATTTTTAAACACTAAATAAAATTATTTCAAATTTTTTTTTTCTGTATAAAACGAGCCATTGTATAATAGGAATAATGCCCTCCAGGGTGGGTGTTATGCTGTGATAACATCCCTTCTCGGGTGTTGGATGCCCTCAGCCGGTGGCCTCGGGCCCAACCACCCAAGGTGGGATGTTATCCCAGCATAACACCCACCCTGTCAGGCATTATTCCTTTACACCTAATGGCCTATCTTTACCACACCCCTCTAACTACGGCCACATGCCCATTCCAGCCTGCTTTAAAGCTACAGACTGAGTTGGCGCTTGCCACGCCCTCATATAGTTTGTTCTATTTATCTACTACCTTTTCCATGAAACAGTGTTTATGAACATCTTTTTTAAACTCCCTCCGTAAACGTTTTTGAGTTCCCTCTAGTACCTGTATTTACACTTAATGAAAATATGACTTTATAGACAACTTTGTTTACCCCGTCTAGATGCTTGTAAGTTTCTAGCATGCCGCCTCTTTCCCTCCCTTGTTCAAGTGTATACATGTCTAAATTCCAAGGTTTCTCCTCATATGTCATATCCTGTAGGCCATGAATCATTTTTGTTGCCCTGTGCTGTACTATCTCCAGCTTATCACAGTCCTTTTTAAGGTACAGATTCCAGGATCTTGCGCAGTTCTCTAGATGCAACCTTACTAATGATTTGTTTGTTTTTATTTACTGTAGTTTACCTTCCCTACCCAACCGGACCCCATTAGCCACTCCCCCCATCACCCGCTCTCCCTAAGGCTTACCTCCAACCTGACAGTGCCCCAGTGTTTGTCCCCTATGGTGGAGCCTCCCAGCTTCCTCAAGCCCGGCAGGAGTTTAGCTTGGATGTTTAGTCAGCAGTCCAGTGATCAGTGCAGGGCCTGCTGGGAGAATGGTAGCATCTTCCTGCAGTCGAGGGCTCCTTTTCCTCCTTTTTTCGATCTGTTCCCCCTCCCAGGCGTGGACTAAAGTGGATGTCACATGCTAAGGGTGCCAACATCCTCAGTCAGGAGGCACCCACCCACAACAGCTCTGCATGCACTGCTACTTGTGGTTACCAAGGTGGCAGTATTGCCGCCGAGCTTGCAGACCTCCCCTTCCCCCCCTTTCCTAGAAGAGGAGAGCATCCTCTAGAATGCCCAATCCTCCTTCCTCCCGGCCAGCTGACTCAAACTCGCTTCCAAAACCAGGTCACCACCATCACAAGCAGTAATGGTACCACTGCACTGACAGACCAGCTTACTAATGATCTGTAAAGTGAAAGGACTGCTTCCCTTCTGCTACTTATTTCCCTACCTGTGCATCCCAACGTCCAATTTTCTTTACTCATAGCTGTTACATTGTGCTGTGGATTTGAATTCATTTGATATAATGACCCCTACGTCCTTCTCCTCCTTTGTGCATTTTTTTTTCTTGCTTCTATCTTTCTCTCCTCCCTGGGTGGCCCTGTTATAGCAGCCCCCCAGCCCCATCCTCCCGGCGTCCACCAGACTCACCTCTGCTTCCACAAGGTGCCAGCTGACCGGGTGTGGCACCTGAGAGGGTCTGGCATCACCTCATCGGTCAGGATTTTTCCATCCCTTTAATCCCACCCCCAAAGTGCGGTGCACTGGCATGTAATGACGCCAATGGCCGAACAGTGCATGCTTCCACACATGTCAGACCGGCGTCTGCCCTGCCTCCACCCCTTATGTCTATGGGTCCTCTACGCCATCCCCCAGCCACCGCTAGGGGCTAGACAAGCAGTGGACTCCATCCCCACCCCTTCCTGGGAGAGGAGAGTTGTCCTCCAGACGCTTGATCCTCACCCTCCTCGGCCGACCCCGGGTCGCCAGCATGGCAGGAGGTAAGGCAAGAATGCCTCAGCCCTCCACACCACTGGTCCAGCACTTTGTGCATTCTAATACCAAACCCACTATTTCATATTACATCATCAGATTTCTTTTTCCTATATGCATAATTTTGCATTTTTGTGCAGTAAAGCATAGTTGCACAATTTTTTATCATTTTCCAGTCTTTCCAGGTCATATTTCATTTCTGGAATTCCCTCTTCTGTTTCTACTCTTGCAAGGATTTTTATGCTCTCTTCGAACAGGCAGACCTTGCTCCTTATGCCTACACCAACATCATATTTAAATACATTACAAAGAACAGGATCCAACAATAATCCCTGTGGCACTCCGCTCGTGATCTCTCTTACCTCTGAACATTCACCATTTACAACTACGCTTTAAGTCCTTGCCTCCAGCCGCTTTTCTATCCAAGTTACCAATTTTTCTTCTACACCTAAGTCTCTTAGTTTCTTGACTAACTTCCTATGAGGGACTGAGTCAAAAGCCTTACTAAGGTCCAAATATATTGTGTCTACTGCCTGACTTTTATCAGCTGCCCTGGTAATCCAGTTGAAGAACTCGGTGAGATTTATCTGGCATGACATCCCTCTAGTGAATCCCTGCTGATCTGAGTCCTTTAACCTCATACCCTCCAAGAAGTCCACCAGTTTTTCCCTTACGATGGCCCCCATTGCTGTCTCCATGACTGGTGTCAGACTAACTGGTCTAAAGTTTCCTGGCTCATCTTTTCTACCACTTCCATGCAGACACACCACATTCACTGTCCTCCAGTCTATGGGGACCACCGCTGTGTCCACCAGAATATTAAAAATGTTCACAAGTTGAGATGCTATTTCTTCCACCACTACCTCTTTAGGAATCCTGGGGTGTCATTCATTTTGTCCCATAGATGTGTCCACTTTCACCCTTTTTAGCCATTCTAACACCCTTTTCTCTGTTATTTTTTGGTTTCTTCTGTTTTGGCTTCTTATTCCTTCTAATCCCTTTATCTTACATTCTGGTAAGGGCCTCTCTTTCTCCTTCGTAAATACTAAAAAGAAGTATTTGTTCAATATATCTCTTCTGCCTCTGTCACTTTCTTCCAATCCTGCCTCATTTTTTAACCTCACCACCCCCTCCTTCACTTTGCATTTCTCTCATATGTACCTAAAAAATAATTACCTCCATGTTTTACACCCCTTGCTGGCCTGAGTTCAGTCTCTGCTTTTGATACCCTTGGTTTCTAACTAGCTGCCTTAGTTACCCTTCGGCACTCTTCTCTGCCCTCCTCCCTTTGCCTGTCCCTGTGTTTCCCAAATAATCTCCTTCTACCTCTCATTGCTTTCCTCATTTCTGCCATGAACCATAAGGGAGCGCTTGATGTTTGTCCCTTGGATATTCCAGCTATACAGTCCTCAGCTGTTTCTTGAATCTCTGTTTTAAATGCTTATTTCTCTTCAACTCCAATTATATGCCCCTCTATCTTCATTCTTTCCCTCAGTCTCTCTCTATCTAGCAAAAATTTCTCTCCTGAATTCCATACTTTTTTTTAAACTCAGCTTTATTCCGAGAAGATAGTATATTATAGGTCATGGCATCACTTTAATATTGGCATGGCTGAGACTGGGAGAATTCTTTGGTGCGGTGGTCGATTTTATACAATCACAAAAAATGTTAGATCATTAGGCAACTGTTAGCATGATCCAATCCCTCATAACTCTACAATTCACACATTTTTTTCAGCTCTGTATGACTTCCCTCACAAGCAGTATAACTGTACAACCAAGGAGACAGTAAACTTTAATGTCAACCACGGCAAAACTTGCAGACACTGTTATTTATGAACTGGATGCATTTAAATTTGCAGTGTGCCCTATGAGTTGAGTGACAATTCTGAGGAGGCTGCCAGTCCTCATGGGGATGGGGGCCCTTTTTCCCAGATTAACCTTCACCATCCCTTCCCGTAACCCATTCCTGGACAACCCTGGATGGTAACCTGTTATATTTGGTTCTCACAAGGACACAAGAGGCGACCCTCTTAGATCCATAAGAGGCCCCAGTAATTATTAGAGATAGTGCATCTTTTTTTTTTTAAATTACAGTACTTAGCTGTCCCAGTGGACTTGAGGGCTGAGGAGCTGGTCGCTTGACCTCATGCCACGCCGGCGACCCGTGTTTGGGAATGAGTGCGGGTTGCTGGGGGTCGACAGGGGAGGAGACGGATCGAGCATCCGCTGGACTGCTCTCCTTCTCCTGGGGGGGGGTCCATGACAGTCAGCACTTGATTGCCCCTGGCAGAGGCTGGAGGGCAAAGCGCTGTGCTGTAAATCAGGGAGGAGTTGGGGCAGATGCCAGGAGGGAGCGCATGTGGACGCGTGCGTGCTCCCCTCCACCGGCATCGTGGCAAGCCTCTGCTCCAGGAAGAAAATGTGAAAATGGAAGTCCTCCTGGTCAGGAGGCTTGATGGCCGTCTAAACAGTGCACCAGCTCTGGGGGAAGTTGCCTATCTGGATCCGGACATGGTGGATGAGTTAGGGGGCTCCTCACCACCCCACTGCAGGGGGTAAGCCACAGGGGAAAAGGCAAGGACCCTGACGGAGAGCAGGAGTTGTCAGACAGTGGTTGGAGTCCCTAGGGGTTGCCAGGAATGGGAGCAGACCAGGTAAGAACAGCAGAAAGAGATAAAAAAACAAAACAATTACAGTACTTCTGTTCTTCCCGATGTTGACGGCACGAGCAGTCAGCAAGAAGCCCATTACAGTGGCTCAGCATGTGAGACACTTTTATATAAATAAGAGTACCTCACATAGACTCTGCTAAATATGGGTATATTGCCCTTAGTTACAGACCTAAAGTGTTATACCTAAGCTGAGTGTGTTAATATTTGTCTAAATGAAGTTAATCTCTCTGATCTGGATGACCTGTCTGTAAATATGTTGTAAAACCTAAATAAAGATGATATTTAAAAAAAAAAAAAAAAAAAAAAAAAAAAGAGTACCTCACAAGCAACTGAAGAAAGCGCTGTGATTGGTCGCAAGATGCTCCCCCGATGTATAATCATGAATACTTGGTGAGTATTTGAGCTCTGGCCCCCAAAATATTTGTCATTTCATTACTACTCAGTATCTGGTCTAAAAAAGTCTTTCTTTTTACTTTTATTAGACGTTTGCATTGATAGAATACAAGCATCAACACAGACAATACCAATCCACATATGCATGATACATATGCATCAAGGTTCGGTGAGAATATTGTCTTGCAGAACAAGATAAATGGAAGAATTACTTAAAGTAAAATGTCATATTGCAATTTGGCCAATGGCAACAACACTACATCTATGGCAATTGCAACTAGTACAATAACGTATTTCACCATTTTGTAGCCACCCCCGTTTAGTAGCCACAGCAATACATCCGTACTCTCTCACCTATCTCAGGCTTACAACAGAATTGGTTGGTTTGCTCTGGGACACATGCATGGCACCATCACTGTGATGTTCTATCTGCCTTGGGCTGGCAATCTTATGAATCAAAATTACGCTGTCACACTAAGCCTCATACACAAGCTTGTCCACTACTTCACTTCTCCATGCCTTGCCGACATTGTTCAACGTCGTTTCCCTCAACGTGCCCTCAGATCCACCTCCATTCCCCTCCTATCAGTACCAAACCTATGGCTCTCTGTGTCGTGGCGATCCTTTGCTTTCTTGGCTGTCTCCTGCTGGAATTCCTTATCTCCTCCTATACTGGCCTGCACCTCCTTCTCCCAATTTCAAAGATTGCTGTCTTCACACCTAACTGCCCCACCTTGCTCCTGTTTCTGCTGACTCCCGACCCTGATCTTTGACCACTGCTACCATGTCTCTACATAACCGCTGACAACTGCTGTCTTTATGTCTACTATTACCTTGTCTCTACATAACCACTGACAACCGTCGTCTTTATGTCTACTATTACCTTGTCTCAACATAACCGCTGACAACCGCTGTCTCTATGTCTACTATTACCTTGTCTCTACAATCCTAAACTTTCTATTCTCTTTTCTCTCTCTCTCTCTCTCTCTCTTCCTTCCAATCTCAAAAAGAGATAAAAAAAAAGCTAACAATGTCTGTATGTTAAGGTTTGGAAAATGTTATTTTTATTGCTTGATGTATCGCAGAATGGAAATATTATACTCAGCTGTCTGTTCAATCCCAGTATGTCTATTCTCCTTGAACTACTGTATAATTTTTTGTACTACTGACTGCACTATCAATGCAATGCACTTATCGGGTCGCCCCTGAAAAAGGGACTGTCTTGTCTCAGTGGGCCTACCCGGATACCAAAATTCAATCAATCTATCAATCAGTTGTATGCTGGCAACTAAAGCTGGCCGCGCCTACAAAATGGTGAAAACAGCTGATGGACCAAAAAAAGGTGCAGAAGTCAGTATTCTAGTGCACTGTATTCAATGCACTTTTACACACGTCCATTTCTTCAAACGGTCACCACATCAGCAAGGTTTGCATACGTATAAGGTGGCCAGTCCAGGTATTGCTACCTTGCTTACAATTAGGTGGAGGACATAGTGACAGGAGGAAGACAACTGCAGCGGACTGAGCCATACATGAATTCTCAGGCAACCATGGATTACTTGAACATTAATGTATGTTCACCTGATGGTGCTGAACCAGTCTAACGCAACCCTTTCTCTTCCCCATGTTACAATAGCCTTTTGCTAAAGGCTGTTCCCCTCCAGACACTTGGAGCATTGGCAACCTCTTTAGGGACACGCTTGCTCTTCAACACAGTTAAGGAAGGAAGTTTGTTAGCTGTCAGTTATAGTAGCTAGACAGGCCATAATTCACTTCCTTTCATGCAAGGCTGTTTCAAGCAGCACAGACTTTGCTCCAACCAGGTCAACTGTCTTCTCCAGGCATATCTGCCCATGTGGCAGTTTCAGCCATGTTACCAATATTATACGGTTTGATGTTGTGCAATGCAAGCTACCGTGCACAAAAAAACAACAAAGTCCACAACCTTTGGGACAAAGTCCTTTGGAAGCTTCTGCCCCACTGTCACCCACTGTCAGATGGTGAACCCCCAGTTTGCTAGGAAGCAGTTGACCCACCCCCTGACTACCACGAAAGTCAGGGTTGTGGGTCACTGTGCCAGCTTTCAGGGCTACACTCTTCCTGGCGACCCCGAGAAGCTGCTCTCGCTGCTCCGCAATACAGGATGCAGGGCTCGCCTCCTCTGTCAGGTAAGCAGCCCTCCTCCCAGCTCCATCCAACTGCTGGTGTTTGCAGTTTTGTTCAGCAGATCCAGATTGTGTCAGCTTCTCTTCAAGTTTGGCGTGGTTCTTCCTCCACTCCCTCGCTTCCTTTTCTTTGACGTTTAATGCCGCAGCCATAGTTCTGTTCCCGGCAACTTCAACTCTCCTGGCAACAGCAAGCTTGAAGTCAAAAGCATAGGCTTTTCTTTTTACTACTCAGTATTTGGTCTAAAATAGGGTTTTAAAAAGTCTTTTTTTTTTTTTTACTTTTTATTTTTATTTATAATATTCCATTTGCATTGATAGAATACAGGCATCATCGTAGACAATACCAATCCACATATACATGCTAAGCATACATCAAGGCTTAGTGAAAATATTGTCTTGCAGAGCAAGATAAATGGAGAAATTATTTAAACTAAAGTAAAACATTATATCACAATTAGACCAGCATCAGCGAACACTACATCTATGCAATAACAGCTAGGACAGCACCTTAATTATTAAGCCAGCCAAAGAGGCCTTTATTGGACTGCAAGCCATGTGCCTGTTTTTTTAGAACGTCTTTAACATTCATTTCAGCCTCTGTTAGGTGGCCAGGCATGTCCCATGGCCTGCTGTTTCAGTCATCCCCTAACCCATCACCTCCCTGGTACCCCCATGCCTAAACTAAATGGTCAGTTAGCTTCCTTCCACCCAAGGCCTTTTTAAAAGCACCCCCTCCCTAATCTGACTCCCTGCCCTATAATGAATGTGGTCAACTGGACCCATGTAACTGTTATGAACACCCAAGCCTCGATCCCTGATCAATGATTAGGAGGCAAAAGGTGGGATTATGGTTAAATACCCAGTGGGTATATTTGATATCTGGTTGTCCTACCTACCTATCCCCTACAGTCCTTTGTTCTAGATAGACTTGACCCACAAGACCTATTCGAAGATTTGTTTCTCTGTCCTTTTCTGTTTCCCAGCTCAAGTAATCTGGGATCAGTTTGTGAAAGAGATATGTCTAACCACAACCTTGCAAAACGGCAGCCAGCATAGCCTGGTGGTTAGGGCACAGGGACTGTGAATCATGAGATCTGAGTTTGAATCCCAGTTCCCCTAAAATTCTTCTAACCTCAGATTTCAGTGGTATGGTGATCTATGGCAGTCCGGTATTAGAACAGTAAATCTATACTAAAGGGAGTACAGTGCACAAAAGAAACTAATGTCAGAGCAGGTGCTGTTTGCTTAATCTACCTGGAGTCCTCACTTCAGCGCTGACTGCTCTGTCAGTCCCCTCCCACAGTGTCTAGTATGGTATATCCGTCTGTTCTGGGCACTGGGAGCAATCTGACTAGTGCCACTGATTGACACTGGGTGGTTTGCAACAGAAGACTAGGTCGCAACTCAATTTAGTAAATATGACCTCTGGATATTTAATGATAAAACCTCGTTTGACCCCCATCATCATGGACGAGGGACTGGGGTTCAATAAGTACTGAGTCAGCTGCCCCAGTCAATTATGGAACTGGGTGTTCAGGTTAGAGAGGTGGGGACTGGGTTATAATGATGTCAGGTAATGTCAGGTGGGAAGGTGCTGGCAGGACACCAGATAATGTATACGCCTACGGGGTATTTAACTGTAAACCCTCTTTGGAACCAGTCATCATGGGTCGGAGGTAGGGGGTTGCTAACAAGTATTTAGTCAGCTGCTGTAGCTAATTATGAGACTGGGAGGTTACGTTAGAGAAATGGGGGCTGGGTTGTAATGATGTCAGGTGGACAGGTGGTGGTAGCAGTGGCAGGGTACCAGACAATGTATTCGTCTAAGGGGTATTTAACTGTAAACACTCTTTGAACCCATCTTCATGGATCAGGGATTGGGGGTTACTAGCAAGTGCAGAGTCAGCTGCCCCTGTTAATTATGGGACCAAGTGGTCAGATTACAGTGGTTGGGGGTTGGGTTGTAATAATGCCAGGTGGGAAGGTGCTGGCAGGACACCAGACAATGTATACGCCCACTGGGCCTTTAAGGGTCACCTTTACCATCATGGATCGGAGTTCAGGAGAAAAAGACTAATAGCAATGGGCATTGGGCCATAACTCACAGGCCTGGGCTGTCAGGTTAAAGAGGGTTGTACTGAGAAACAACAGCGTCAGAGGGGCCTGGCGGGAGTGCATCACAGTACCATGACAGTTACCAGGGTTTGGGGAGTACAAGAGTGTCCTCTGACACAGTTTGGGCAGTCAGAACTCCTCAGTTTCATGTCACAGTCCTCTTACGCATATTCTCTTCTACGATAAAAGACATCTCTATTTGTACCTATAAAAAAGTCTAACACATCCCTCAAATGCTGTCATCACCATGATTCCGTCCCCCACCCGAATAAACACAAGCACATCCCCGGTGATCTGTTTCAACCCCAATTTCCCACCCCAAGCACCACTCTCATGTTCCAGGTTTCCTGAGTACTGCTATGCTAGAATAAAATTCGCCTGTAGCCAGCGAGGGGCACTGGGGCTTACTGTATGCCCTTTCTTCTCCTTTCTTTGTTAGGCATGGATCTGCTGGGCCAGTGTTGCTTGCCTGTGCCCAGTGTTGGTGAGGCTTTTCCAGCCCATGGCAAAAACAGTTTAAATAATTCCAGTTTTAAATAAAAAGGAAAAAGAAAAAATGTCCAAGAAAATGTAACAACCAAAGGAAGATACAAGTCGGCTGTGTGCCTGAGTACTTCCCCCAAAATTCGAGGCATATCCACCAGTAGTAGCCCCACACCAGTGGAAAACACAGTACTCCTGTCACCACGTGTAAAAAGATAAGCCACTTTAGGCTGGTCACAAAGGAGCTCTTAACCAATGGGAGAGCAGCGTAACACAACACCTGATGACATCACAATGGCTTCTGCTACACTCAAAACAGAGCAGTAAAATCAAACGGAGACAGTTCAATCTTCATTAAAATAGCTAATCTGAAAGTTCTACAGTTTAAAATAAACTGTATAAATTGGACACACAATGGCATGACTCGGAAGAATATGACATTTATCATCACTTTTGAGGGGCCGGGACATTCATAACTCACTCCTGGCTCTTTACCCTTTAAAACACTGTAGTTAAACTACCAATAGACGTGCTCAGTAATTCTTCATTACAGTACACCAATGCACCTATCTAGTTAAAGGGTAATTGCTGAGAACCATTTAACTTCCGAAAGAGAAAATGATTACTAGTTACTTCTTGAAGAAAACAAGAAAAGATGCCTACCTTGTCTCTCTTCCATTTAGGTAACAAATGTTTCTACGTTATGCTTGTTTTCATTCAATAATATTTTAAAAAATAAACTTGCTCCTGGCACCACTACTCATGCATTATGGTCCTGTCCCCTCCTCGTAAGAGAAAATGATTGGCATATTCTGAGTCAAGCTGTTATGTAGCCCATATTTCTCATTTTGAACCATTGTTTTTTTTTTGGGGGGGGGGGATAAAGTGTTACATGGGAGTGGAATTTTTTTATTTTTTTCTAACAGCAGCTGTGCTTTACATAGCTTCTTTCCCGGCACTGACGCTTGCCGCGGGCAAAGTCCACCTAGTTTTCTCACACAGACTTCGCCCTTAATTTTGCTACTTTTTTTTTACTTCTACACGAAGACTATGCAAACTGTAATTTGCAAACCTCACCCACCACCGCATTTGAGCAAGCACCTCCCCTCACCTGTTTTTTTTTTCCTGATCTACAGGAACCTGAACTGTGGTATCCCCTTTCAACTAGAACTGGTTCCAAGCCACCGTAAGACCAGTAATCTATGCTGGTGCTCCAGAATGGTCCATCGTCTTACACTCAAAGGCTGTGGGCCTCAGCTCCACTCTGTTCTGCGGGGCTCACAGAGTAGCCATGGCAAGGGCACCACTGGGTTTCAAAGCAACAAGGGAAGAAGCTCTCCCTTCCACTGGATAGGGTTTTACCATGAGGAACAATCGATTTACTGCTGCCCAGACATCAATTTCAGAGACCCCTACCCTGGGTTGATCACATCATGACTCCTGAAAGCTGAAGTCTGCCCCGTCTGCTGTTGCAAACCAGGTTCTGCTAATTTTGTTCAGATACACTGATCTTTTTAATCAAATTATTATTGACGGAATCAGTTCCCCTGTGGAAACTCCCGCCCCCAACAAGCGGCTGCAGTATATTTTCCTGATGCACTCAGTTTTGAAAAACTGGTGGTGCACCTCATGCAGTTATTTGCATTATGGTCTGGATCAGAAATTAAATTATTGCAATCAATACCCCCCCCCAAGCTTTTCAACAACCCCCGTCATAAAAATCTGTCTTCATTCTGTTCATCGGTGGACATTTTTCTAATGCATTCTTGACATCTCGGCTTCAGTTTCAAGTTGTCTCCGCAGGCCAGAAAGCTTTTTTTATGTGTGTGTGTTTGTGTGTGTGTGTGTGTGAGCGTGCCCGCATATGTTTGTTTTCTTACAGGAGAAATTAGAAAGTGCTTCTTTGTTTATTAACAGGGGAGTGAAACAGAGTCCCACAGCAATTAGCAAAATTAGATTTGATGGTCTTTGCAGACTCTGCAGCGGCACACCAGGCTAGCTGGACTGTCTGCAGGGTAATGGGGTGGTTAAAGGTTCATAAGGTCACAGAGGTCAACAGAATAGACTTCCTTCTGCTTAGGACAGGAGGCTGGCGGAGTTGTGTTTGCCCGGTGGGGGTGTGGAGAGAAAATGCCTGCACCTTGCGAGCATACCTCTCAACTGTTCCACATTAAGAGGAACAGATCCTCATTTCTCCTCAGAAAAGCCCTCTGTAACTTCCACATTGAGCGGGTACTGTCCCAGATTTTACGCTGAAATTTTAAAGCAGAAATCAAAACAATGAATGTGAAAAATGTGTTGCTCGAGCATAAACAGAAAACTCTGCAAACATGAAAACACGCATTTACACAATGTTCTGAGCTGCTGCTTTTGTGGTCTGATGAAGCATTCCACATTTTACCTGTTTGTTTCCACATTTTGAAGTACAAAGTTTCAAATTTGGGGGTTGAAAGGTTGAGAGGTATGCTTGCTGGTATACGGGCCAGTGACTGAAGACTAGCTTTAATCTGCTTTTGTTAACAGAACTGTACCTGATTATTGTTGTCTGGGTACTAGTAACCACAGCGACTGCCTCAGGTACTCTCATTCCCAGCGGCCTCTCAACCTCTCAGCATCCAAATGTGGAATACTGGCACTTGGATGTGGGAAAAAACAGACAAAATGTGGCACATGGTAAAATCTTGGAGCACAAGGTTTGAGCAATGTGGAAATCAAACTAAAGATTTGGTGTTTCTTAATGTTACTGTTAATTAAGTAATAACACATGACAGGGTGTAGTATACCATCATCATGCCTCGCATAGATGTCAGTGTGGCTCAGTTGGTAGCACATCTGCTTCTGGACCAGAAGGTCGTGGGTTCTCGTCCCACACCGGGATTGGACTTGCACCTAAAAATCGCTGGCATCCGAGTGCAGTATTAGGGGGTGCTGTACTGCTGGGGTGTGCCGTCCTTTGGATGAAACGTTAAACCGAGGTCCTTCTGCCCGTCCTGGTGGGTGTCCAGGTGGAAGTAAAAGAACCCAGGGCACTCTTCACAAAGAGTAGGGAACATTCCCGGTGTCCTGGCCAACATTCCCCTTCCCATAAACCGGTTCATGCAATTATCCAGGCTGTGTGTGGGTGATGATGTGCGATATGGCCACCACCACACATTCAGTCACTTCACTACCAGTCTAGCATTGCTTGTAAAGCACTTTGGATGTATGAAAAGCGCTATATAAATGCTGATTCTTCTTTTTCTTCATGCATTCTGAGGCATGAGGCCGTAGGCCGAGTGTCTCATGCACCTGAGACATGATGTTATCCCATGATATACCACACCTTGGAATGTGTTATTACTATTATAAATGGGATCCATATTTTGTGCATTTAAAAGTAAAACCAAAAAAAAGTTTTTCAAATATTGTACACTGTTTTTAATATGAATGTATACATTTGAAAAAAGTACTGCTTAAGTATGTCATGTTTTTGACAGTAGATGGTGCTGTTGTGAATGGAGTTGTTGCTTAGAAAGTGCTCCCATCTAGTCTTCCTGCCCCACCTCATACAAACTATTTGTTCCCATCTAGTCTAACCCCCCAGTTTTTTTCATTTGGGTGTGTGATTTGTTTTGTTTGATGCCTGGGAGTGAGGAAATGTTTATGTTAATCCAGAAAGATAGCAGGCAGTTGAGATAACATTTTGTACAGCTGTACATATTGGTCCCTGAGGGTGGCAAACTGCTGCTGTATAGATTGGGTCTGAGGGACACATACTGCAGCTGGATATACTGGTCCCTGAGAGCCACATGCTGTAGCTTGACATATTGGTCCCTGAGGAACACATTCTGCAGCTGGATATATTGGCCCCTGAGGGTCACATACTGCAGCTGGATATATTGGTCCCTGAGGGCCATATGCTGTAGCTTGACATATTGGTCCCTGAGGAACACATTCTGCAGCTGGATATATTGGCCCCTGAGGGTCACATACTGCAGCTGGATATATTGGTCCCTGAGGGTCACATACTGCAGCTGGATATATTGGTCCCTGAGGGTCACATACTGCAGCTGGATATATTGGTCCCTGAGGGTCACATACTGCAGCTGGATATATTGGTCCCTGAGGGTCACATACTGCAGCTGGATATATTGGCCCCTGAAGGTCACATACTGCAGCTGGATATATTGGTCCCTGAGGGACACGTACTGCATCTGTGTATGTTGGCCACTGAGGGACACATACTGCAACTGTATTTATAGACCCCGAGGGTCATATACTGCAACGGTACATATTGGTCCTTAAGGGACACATGTGGCAGCTGTACATACTGATCTCTGAGAGTCACATGCTGCAGCTGTACATATTGGTCTCTGACAGTCACATGCTGCAGCTGTACATATTGGTCCCTGAGGGACACATGCTGCAGCTGTAAATATTGGTCTCTGAGAGTCATATGCTGCAGCTGTACCTATTGGTCCCTGAGGGCCACGTGCTGCAGCTGTACATATTGGTCCCTGAGGGCCACATGCTGCAGCTGTACATATTGGTCCCTGAGGGCCACATGCTGCAGCTGTACATATTGGTCCCTGAGGGCCATGTGCTACAGCTGTACATATTGGTCCTTGAGGGTCACATACTGCAGCTGTACATATTAGTCTCTGAGATTCACATGCTGCAGCTGTACATATTGGTCCCTGAGGGCCACGTGCTGCAGCTGTACATATTGGTCCCTGAGGGCCACATACTGCAGCTGTATATATTGTCTCTGAGAGTCACGTGCTGCAGCTGTACATATTGGTCCTTGAGGGCCACATGCTGCAGCTGTACATATTGTCTCTGAGAGTCACGTGCTGCAGTTGTACATATTGTCTCTGAGAGTCACGTGCTGCAGCTGTACATATTGGTTCCTGAGAGTCACATGCTGCAGCTGTACATATTGGTCCCTGAGGGCCACATGCTGCAGCTGTACATATTGTCTCTGAGAGTCACGTGCTGCAGCTGTACATATTGGTCCCTGAGAGTCACATGCTGCAGCTGTACATATTGGTCTCTGAAAGTCACATGCTGCAGCTGTACATGTTGGTCCCTGAGGGCCACATGCTGCAGCTGTACATATTGTCTCTGAGAGTCACGTGCTGCAGCTGTACATATTGGTCCCTGAGAGTCACATGCTGCAGCTGTACATATTGGTCTCTGAGAGTCACATGCTGCAGCTGTACATATTGGTCTCTGAGAGTCACATGCTGCAGCTGTACATGTTGGTCCGAGGGCCACATGCTGCAGCTATACATATTGTCTCTGAGAGTCACGTGCTGCAGCTGTACATATTGGTCCCTGAGAGTCACATGCTGCAGCTGTACATATTGGTCTCTGAGAGTCACATGCTGCAGCTGTACATATTGGTCTCTGAGAGTCACGTGCTGCAGCTGTACATATTGGTCCCTGAGAGTCACATGCTGCAGCTGTACATATTGGTCTCTGAGAGTCACATGCTGCAGCTGTACATGTTGGTCCCTGAGGGCCACATGCTGCAGCTATAAATATTGTCTCTGAGAGTCACGTGCTGCAGCTGTACATATTGGTCCCTGAGAGTCACATGGTGCAGCTGTACATATTGGTCTCTGAGAGTCACATGCTGCAGCTGTACATATTGGTCCCTGAGAGTCACATGCTGCAGCTGTACATGTTGGTCCCTGAGAGTCACATGCTGCAGCTGTACATGTTGGTCCCTGAGGGCCACATGCTGCAGCTGTACATATTGTCTCTGAGAGTCACGTGCTGCAGCTGTACATATTGGTCCCTGAGAGTCACATGCTGCAGCTGTACATATTGGTCCCTGAGAGTCACATGCTGCAGCTGTACATGTTGGTCCCTGAGGGACACATGCTGCAGCTGTATGTATTGGTCTCTGAGAGCCACACACTGCAATGTGTAAACTGGTCCTTGACTGACACATACTCTAATGTGATGGGGGTGACATTTATCATTGTTTATCAAGGCAGCCTTTGCTCCTTCTTTTATCACGAACAAAAGGTGTAGCCGCTGCGATTGCCCTTGATGTTTGTGGGGTATGGGGGGGCACATCATTTGGCACAAAAGAATTGGAGTCTCAGGCTCAAAGGGCCAGATATTCAAACTGCGCTCTTCTTAGGTGCAAGCCCCTGCGCTGTGCAAAATAGTTGTGCAGGGGTGTGGCCCGGGCGATATTCAAAGGAGTTGTGCTATTGAGCAACTCCTTTGAATATCACCCCCTGGCCACAGCCACTGTGCATGGCGCAGTGGAACTTGCGCCACCGCAAGTTGTCAGAGTGGAGCATTCAACTTCTAAAATAGTACCATGCTTGGCGAAAAATCCCCGAGCATTCAAAAGGTGACATGCAAATGGGCCATAATTCATGCAAAGTAGCAGAGGGCCATTTGCATCTGATTATAGCCCCATTTGCATGCCGTGCGTGCAGGTGCGCCCGATCCCGAGGACTTGCACCTGGCGCCCTGCCAGGCAGCAGCCATCGGGGACCGACGCCCCCTGCAGCCCGATCGCTGGCAAAAGAGTGAAAATCCCCACCACCATCCCCCATCAGCCCAACCGCAGGCTGCATGAGTTTAAAACAACCCCTGCAGCCCGATCGCAGGCAGCAATGTGTCCCCCCGAACACATCCCCAGGTCCAGTGGGACCGTAGGACTTTATCGCGGATGTAATCACAGTTTCTTCCGGTCACATCTCTGGTGGTTCAGTGATCGATCTGACGCGGATGGTCAGTTACTTCAACATAGTTTCAGGAATGCACGAACTTCCGACACGGATGTATTTCAGAACAATTTCATTGCTCACATCCCTGGTGCCGGTGTCCCCACCCCACCCACTCATGAAGCCCCACCATCCCGCTCCCCAGCAGCCGGCGGGCGGCAGCATCCCACCCGCCTGCCGCCCGCCTACCGACTGACTGCACGTAGGGCTGCATGCCCATTGGTACTTCATTCACAAAACTGGACTGTCTTGTACGGTATAGGCTGCACGCCCATTGGCTCTTGCTCTGCACCAATGGGCGGCAGCCCTACTGCAGTCAATGGGCGGGCAGCGGGGCGGCAGGCAGGTGGATGCTGCCGCCCGCCGGCTGCCGGGGAGCAGGTGGTGGAGCTTCTGGGTGGGTGGGGTGGGGACACTAGGCACCAGGGATGTGTTGGGGTGTTTCATAATTACATCCCGTGATCGGGAGTTTCGGTCCACTGGACCACCAGGGCTATGTTTGGGGGGGTTAATGATTACATCCCCCGATCAGGATCTATGGTCCACTGGACCACCAGGGATGTGTTCGGGGGGGGAGACACATTGCTGCCCGCGATCAGGCTGGTGGGGGTTTAAACTATGCCCGCGATCGGGTTGCAGGGGGGGGCATACCTCTCAACCTCTCGTCTCATAAATCAGAGACAAGACATTACAATATCAGGGACACAGACCCCATATCAGGGACACATCTTACGATTTGGTAGTAAACACTCAGAAAGCTGATAGAATTAGGGGGGATTTATGTAAGACGCATTTTCTGAATAGGAAGGAATCTGTAACTTAATATTTAACATTATTTTATGCTTACAATCCCCAGTGTTCTGTCACAACAATACAACTGTTATGAGGGACAGAGACAAATTCTGAGGCATAATCAGGGATGTTCCTGAAAATCAGGGACAGTTGAGAGGCATGGGGGGCTGGGGGTTGAGGGCCAGCCACAGGTGGCAGCTGCTGTGTTGCCCTGCAATGCAGCAGCTCACCTGTGGGTGGCCTCAACTTAAGCCTTTTTTTTTGGCTCAAAGTTGTGCAGGCGCAGGTTGGTGGTTGCGCCTGCACAACTCTGCACAGCCCGGCTGAATATCGGGCTGTGCAGTTTATGCATGGTTCCTCCCCCACCAGTTCAGCATGCATTCATTTGCATTGCGCTGTTGCTCAGCCTGTTTTCAGTGGCGCAACTGCCTCCTGCTGAATATCGCAGAATGGAGCAAGTTCGGACTTGCGCAGGCGCAACCCTATTGAATGTCTGGCCCAAAATATTTACAGCCTGCTTACCAGCTCTGAACATTATGATTAAGGGAGCACTGGCTCTGTAGAAAATGAAGTTTTCAGTTCTTTGGGAGGGGGGGCTATTTCGATTTGTAGCTCCAGATACACTGACAAGAGCAACCTCCTGCACACGGAATCCTTCTGTGAAGAAGCTATGCCAGGAGAAGCAAGAGTACAAGTCTGCATTTCCACTTCTGTTGTTATGTATCTCATTCAGCATTTATGGATTCTCCCGTTTCCCCTTTCTAAGGAACACAATGGGGCTCTGCACTGGCTTTGAGAGTAAAATACACTGTCAATGCCTACTTCACTAAACTCCTTGTCTGTCCATTGCCCCACGCCACACCCTGGGGCTTGTGAATTGGAAAGGATAGCTCTGCAGGTCCAGCTTCGCCCAGACCTGCCAGCTGTCAGTCATTTTATTATTGTTTTTTTTTTTTTTTTCCCAACTTTGATGATGAATTTGGCACTCATGAAAGGTGTGGAAATGGCAGCAATGGAAACCGAAGCCCTCTGAATAGCCTCGGGTCAGGTACAGAATTTCAAATGACCCAAAGCTTTCTCACTCCTCCAGCAAAGCTATTCATTGTGAAGTGCAGAGAAATGCTTAAAAATGTGCTGGTTCAGATGCTTTGACACTGATAAGCAGCTGTTTTTGGCAGAGTCCTTTAACGCTGTGGGGATCTCGGTCGATTTAGACATGCTGTACTGTAGGCTGGCTGGCTGGGCGTTTTCTCCCGTTGGTACCAAGGAAGCAAACAATTGGCTGCCTGCTTTCTTAGGGTTTTGTTCTGTTACTTTACTGTTTTATTAGAAAGCAAAAGTTGGGACTCCTGCAATCTGACTGGCAGGCCCCATCGTAGAAACATTGAAATTATTTAATTATTTCCTTCTGTATTTTATCCTCTTCACAGCTGCCCCCTTCCGACTGACCCCCCCCCCAAGCCCCGTCACCAGGCTTCCCTGGGACTTACCTTACACCGGTGTCCTCTGCCACAGGACGTGTGGTATGTGCCCAGCCACCGGTGTGGAGCCTGGGGGGAGTTAGTCTTCATCCTGCCTCTGGGGGGTTCTTTTTCCACCGGTTCTCGCTGGCACCAGCAACAGCCCTGAGCCGCCCACCTGGCCTAGTGCCAGTCCCTCCAGCGCCCAACACTACCATCAAGCCTCCACTTGATGGCAGCCAAAAGCCAGAGAGTCCTACTTCCTGAATCCAGGAGAGGAGAGCTGCCTGACAGCCACTCTATCCACTCCCAGCCCTGACCCCCCGGCAACCTGTGCTCGTTATCCTAACATGGGTCACTGGCATGGTAAGTGGTAAGGCGTCCAGTACCTCAGCCCTCTGCACCACGGGCTGGCCAAAACATAGAAATTCTGCCAGCAGAGAAAGGCCTTATGGTCTATCAAATCTGTACCATGTGGCGGTCCATTCCCATTATAGGTTTATGTCCCTCCACCCCCAACCCAGTTCCCCAATGTATGGGTATTTCTTTACAGTGCTTCTTATTAACACCTGGTTTGTTGGCATATACCATACTTGAGTTTTTAAAAATACGGAGCACATTGTATTTTTTTTTGCATTTTGCTCTTAAGAGAGCCACGTGTCAGTTTTTTTGCACAATAATTTTATGTTAATGCTTTGACTTGCACAGCAGTATCAATTTTGTGGTAGTCGGACATAGTCTACTTCCCTTTTCAGGGATCTCTGTTGCACGATTGGTACGCTGTTACTTTAGCCAAAGGATGGCGTGTTATCGAGAGGTGACTGTCAGCCAACGACCTTTCCAGCAGAGCTGGCTTATCGTGCACACTGCTTCTTATTTGCGCTGGATTATTTGTAAACGCATGGAGCTAGATATTCAAAACTTCGCCTGGTGGGCAAAGTGATGGTGCCCTGTTTGCCAGGGGTTTGCGCCTGAGCACAATATTCAAAGGGGGCTGTGGCATGTGCTAAAAGGATTACCACACATGCAAAAAAAAAATGTATGCGGTGGGCAACAGGAATCCTAGCGCAGTGCAATATTCAGCGCAGTAGCACTACACAAAGGGAATAGCGCAAGCCACCTTGCACTGTGTAATCACCACTGAGAAGAAACCCAACTTAATCAGGGCAACCCTAGTGGCTTGTGGAGCTACTGCAGGCAAAAACCACATTGGTGGTGGGAGAGCACACCTGCTCCCTCGTGGCTAGTGGCACTCCCCGCCATCTGAATCCTGGTCCCATTAAAATTAAGTAAATCCCTGGTGTCCAGTGGTCACCCGTCCCCTGATCCTTGTTCCCAGTTAAAGTACGAAATTCCCTGGTGCCTAATGGTTAGCCCTGCCCTCTGAACGCCAGCCCCAGCAGACTTAAGTATGACTCTGCTGTCCAGTCCCCCACTCTCAATCACCAGCCCCATGTCAAGAAAATAAATTCCTGGTGCCTAGTTGTCCCCCCCCCTTTCAATCACTGGGCTTGTATTATTTAACTTTTCCCTGGTGTCTCATGGTTCCCCCCACACTCTGATCGCCGGCCCCAGTAAAATCTAATAGTCCCTGGTACCCAGTGGTCCTCGCACCCTCCGATCACTGAACCCGTATTATTTAACACTTCCCCGGTGTCTTGTGGTCCCCCTCACCATCCAATCGCAGGCCCCGGTAAGCATCTATTGGTCCCTGGTGCTTGGTGATCTCTGCTGCCCTCTGATTGCCGGTCCCAGTATAATAATATAACTCCCTGGTGTCCAATTGGTCCCCTCACCCTCCGATTGCTTGCCCTGGTAAAATTAAAGAACTACCCTGGTGTCCAGTGGTCCTCCGGCCTCTGACAGTTCCGAATTATTTGATACTTCCCTGGTGTCTAGTGGTCCCTCCTACCCTCGAATTGCAAGACCCGTAATATATCAACTATTCTCTGGCGTCTACTTGCACCCCCTACCAACTCACCCACCAATCCCTGTGCCAGCATTAGCTATCCCTGGTGTCTAGTGGCCCCCCCCCGCACCACAGGGATCATGCAACCCACCCCACCACCCTCTTACTGGTCTGACCAGTGCCATGGGAATCCCTTATGGTGACTGGCATAACCCTCTTCTCACCCTCAGCTGGCTGCCTAATGGATTGACAGGTAGTGCGCATCGTCTGTACTACGAAGGGAGTGCACGCACAGTTAGAAAGTATTACAATTTACTGGAGAATACATTTTTTCATTTCAGTGTTTTACAGCACGTCTTGCTAGTCTATCTAAAAAGTCTATATAAAAAACATTTGCCTTTCCCCTGTTAAAGAGCTGCTGATGCCTCAAGGAAAACTTTAAAAAACATAATATTTAGGTACATTGCTTGCATTCTATATGTATTTGATAGCTTTCTCCTCCCCATTACTCATTACTGAGAAAGTTACATGGAAACATGATCTATATCCCTTAGAGTTCATCTGCCTCTTTAGCGTACTCCCTGCATCATGTCATAGTCCTCAGTTGTGACATCACAGTCTGTTGCCATGGGAGTAATTGTGATGTCAAAAATAGAGCATTACGACCTTAAGTAGGGAGAAAACAACAGGAATAGATGAACTCTTCAGGAGCAAAGATCCCATTTTCATGCAAATGGCCTCAGTAGTAAAATAATGGGGAGGAGGAATAGAGACCTAATGTGAAATACAAGCTGAACGGTGTCTAAATATTATGTTTTGGTAAAGCTGTCCTAATGGCATCAGTTAATCTTTAACCTCACAGTGCCTTTGTGAATGACATTATTGTGCTCACCAAGACAAGACTATGATGTCACAAATAGCAGTTGTGTGGTTAGCAGGAGAGAGTCAGATTAGAAAGACTCCGTGAAATAAGTGCTGCATCGTCTACAATATTTAGTAGACCAACAGCAGGGGAAAGTAACAAAAATAACAAAGAACTGGAAAACAATCAAATTAATACATAATCGGTGAAAATCTTGTGATTTTAAGCTTTTTATTATAGTAGAGAATTGCTTTTTTTTTTTTCATATAGGTTTTTCTGAGCCTTGGCAGGCTGGGCAGCTGTATCAGCTCAATCCATAGCACCGCAGCCGTCCTGAGTCCCCCTCCAAGACCGGTTGGGCTGCCGGTGCCTGCTGAGAGGGCTTCATTAAGTCCCATCCTCCACTGATTTTCCACCTGATTGTCTCCCCCGGGGCCGACGGATGTGCAATGAGGGCACAAACACACTCTACCTCCGAGGAGGCACTCCAGCACTCTGTACGGCAGCCCTTCCCCTAGTCTGCGGGACTCACACATGCCGCCGCCTGGCTTCTGCCAGTGGCAGTCGAGTGGTGAGTCATGGAATCCCCCCTCCCGAAGGAAACAGAGTTGTCCTACGGGTGCTCAGTTTTCCCTCCCCAGCCGAGCCCCCAAGCGACTCGAGTCCGTTCCTGAACTTGGGCATGGCAGCAGGGAGGCATGGAAGCCTCAACCCCTGTGCCACTGTGCCGGCGTAGGAGAATTGCTCTTTAAGGAGATATGAAAACCTGCCTTGTTTTCCTTGTGTATAAAGTTAAGTGAATGAATCAATACTGGGAAGTCAAAGAGAGAGCAACAGTTTTGCTTTGTTATAGAAATGAAGCTTCTTCTAAAAATAATGCTGACTCGCCCAATCACATAGCCTATGCTTCTGGCCGCTCTAATGGAATTTTTTGGAAGCTTTTGGCACTCCTTGCTAAGAAGTTTGTGAGGTGGTAGCTGCAGCAATCTTCATGATGACTCATCTGTTCCACAGTCCGCCACGGGTGGAATGCATTTTTTATAGGGGGGAGGGGGTTTGTAATGATTTGCTTTTCCACAAAGCTATTTCTTGGCCCGGTGTAGTCTGGCGCCCCTCCTCCCCACCAGCCCCATCTCTGACCTGTTCATGGACACTCCGGTTATCCATGACTTGCCAGGACCTCATTGTGGTGGGTGGCCAGTCATGTGGTTGTGCAAGAGCCTGCAGAGGTGCCGGCATGGGCAGCCGGCATTTTCCTTTTGTCACCAGCATTTCTCCCTGGGGTGCCACCGTGCAAAGATGCAGTTGCACATGCCTGAGGTGGCAGTGACCCCTCTCCTCCTGGTGCTCCCAACTCTGCTGCCAACTGATCTCCAACAGTCAGCAGTCATGCAGTGGAAACAGCATAACCCCCACCCCACCCCTCCCTCAAAGAAGGAGAGCACTCCCTGGGACGCTTAGTCTTTCCTACCCCAGCCTGTCCCAATGGCCCATGCTTGTTCCCAAATGCAGGTCACTGACATACCAAACAGTATCGCTACCGGGCTGGGTTTTGCAATGATTTGTTAAAGGCATCCACCACCAAAAATTATTTCTACTGCCAAATTGCTGTTATTTGGTAATGTGACAGCCCTCTGACCTTGAGAAAACAGTAAATAACAAAACCAAAAGCAATGATGTACCAGCAACTCTACTGCTACATTGTACAGTGGGTTGAACTGTTCATGCATTTAAGATGTAAGTCTATAAGGAAATACAGACCCCACCATAGATTATCTCTGATCCAGACCCTACAGGGACCCCCTACTCATAAGAAGCCTCAACCTGAGCTACTGTAGTTCAATCACTGAAATTTAAAGGGATGCATTTATTAAGCATCAAGGCATTACAGGGTGTGAGCTGCTTTGGAATAATGGCACACCTCAGGAAGTGAGGCGCAGGGCAGGGGTGAGTGCCTTACATTCCCCTGAGAAGTGCTGTTATTCCAGAGTTATACACACCCTGGAGTGCCTTACTGCGATTATAAAATGGTACCTCTGATTTTTATTTTCATACCAAGTACTAAAGTTCTAAAGGTTAAGTATTTCTGACCTGTTCTGTTCAGCTGGAATAATGCACAGTCATGTGATTACATCTAACCAATCAGAGATCTCGATGTGTTTTACCCATTTCGTAAGTAAGCAATAAGGCACAACTGGGTGTGTGTAATTGAGTATTATAAAATGTCTAAAAATCAAAGAACATTCATTGGTTAAAACCAGTCAGGTGACCATTCAATATTAGTGCATAATGCATTGTTATGCTGGTCCTAAACCACATCACAAAATAAGCAAATCAGTCCCCCTACAACCAGAGTTGATCTTCCATCACAAACATGGCTGCTACCTTTACAGAGTAAAAACTTTCAACTAGGGCCCTAAAAATAAAACCTTAAATAAAAAATAAAACAAATTAATTAAATGCTGTTTCCCTGATTATCACACACAACTTACACACATAAATAAATTAGAAACATTAAGTATTGTTCATAGTTTACATTACAACTGTTTCTTTGCTGACAATGAAAAATCCTCCTTCTGTCTTTAACTGCTCATTAGGGAAATCTCTTCTTCTTGCCCTGACAGTGAGATAATTGAGTCTGTGGCTCTAGAAAAGGCATTTGTTGTGTGTGTGTGTGTGTGTGTGTGTGTGTGTGTGCAGTATGTTAGAAGGGGAACATTCTGTCAGTGGAACGGAGCAGGATTTTGAATCCCTGTATTCCATGGCAAACATTCTATATCTTGATTGTGGGGAAAGACAGAAGGAAAAAAAAACAGGATAAAGAAAGTAGGCAATAATACTTCATAAACAAAGAGTAAAAGTGGGAAACACAGTTACAAAGGCAGCGGCAGATCCAAACTGCTGAAATACATTCCTGAAGTTTATAAAAGCACATACATTTGAATCATACCTAGGTATTTTTATGTGAAATCTATCACCCTCACACCAAAAAAAGGCAGCCTAGCAGGTTTAACATTTTGAACACATTTCCATTATGAAACAGTACTTGTATTAATTTAAAATGCAAGGTAAATTTTTTTTTCTTATAAAAATGTGTGCCACACACAGTTTTTATTATGTTTTTAGCTAACCCGACAGTTACCAGAATGGGGACTATGTTTTGCATTCAGAGTTAAAATAGAAGCATTTTTCAATAAAAGGTCAAATTGTTATCTTTTTAAAATACTTTTTTTCCACTTATTTTAAGTCATATATTTAAATGTTATTTTATAAAAGCAATAAGACACTCTAGGGGTGTGCCATTATGGTGAAATAATCACACTTCTCAAGTACATTTAACAGCACTTGTAACATACCAGAAGCATGCAATTATTTCACCATAATGCACACCCTGTCCAGTTCTATTGCTTATATAACATCACTCCTCAGGTGGGTTACAACACAACGCACAGATGAATTCATCCACCAACCATGAAATAAGGCTATTACAGAATAACACATATCCTGGAGTGACTTATTGCTATTATATAATGGCTCTTATTTATTAATATTGTGGGGACAAAAATGAGCACATGTAGATGGCTAAAACATCTCATAGTTATGCAGAGAACAAGTATTGGAGCATCCCTTTTATGTGTACTTGTACAGTTTTAATTTTTAATTAATTTTTTGTTTTGAGGAAACACTCCTCGTGAGAGCACTGCATCATGGGTATGCAAACAATCAATTGTCTGGAATCACTGCAGTGTGTTATGTGATACCAGGCAATTAGGTATTTGCATACCCATTTCAATTCAAATTCAATTCAGTTCAGTTTTATTTTTATACTGGAAGGTATGTGAGCAAAAATGCCCATTTTCACAAACGTCCAGTTGCACAAAAATGCAATAATACAGAGAAAAAGGTAAAAAAAAATATCTGCAAAATGTGACGGTATTTACAATAGGAACAGTGTATATGACAGGATAATCTAGAACAGAAAAAAATACAGAGCACACAACAACAGAGCCAATATACAGATAAATATAAACTCTTAAGAGATGCAGTGCATTCATATGTGGTGTGTTTCTTCATAAAAAATAGAACTGTAAAACTGATACTATAAAAAACATGTTCCCACAATATAAAGGAGATGTTCTGACACTTGTTCTCTGCTAACTATGAAATGTTTTAGTCATGACAAATATTTTTGTCCCCACAATGTTAGTAAATAAGGTTTTTATATGAAACTAAGCTTGTGGCAGTTTAGTTGCAAGGCATCAAGCTCCCTTCGATACAATGGGACAGCAGCCAATCAGCTTCTTACATTTTTCCTTGCCATTGTATAATGAATGGTATTGTTCAGTTTTAAATCCTATGAAAAGCTCATTTAAATAAGATATTGAACTTACCTGTTACTAGCAGCAGTCTGGAGATATCCTTAAGTCCTCCAGCAGTTTATGGTACCTAGTGATGTCAAGCATGGTGAAGCTAGATTCAAAGATGGTCACTAGAGAATGAACACCTACTGCCACTAACTCCAAGTCAGCACTGGTAATTTTGCTCCCAAACTTGCAAATCCTTAGGTCCTGCTGGCTAACAAGAAAGGGAAAGTGCCTGTGAAACCCAAGAAGCCAAACATCACCTTTAAAAATATTGAGGAATACTGCAGCGCCAACCTCGCAATGCCACGGAATATCACACCGCAGCAGGCCGCAGAGCCGGGACTGCAGAGTGGAACACAGATGGCCAGTACATCCAAGGATCAGCAGGGTGCAGCAACAGAAGCAACTCCAGATCCCCTGTTAACAGAAATCCAGCGGGATTTCAGCTCCGTAAATGAAAAACTCACTGCTATACAAACTGACATGGTATCCTTTTTTTTTTTTGGTAAAGTTTATTGAACTTTTTTCAACTTTTCACAACACCAATGTAACATGGACAATGTAATCACAATCACAAACAAGCATTTGTCAATGCCGAATGTTTGCTTGCTGATATTAGCATTGGACGTGCAGGAGTTAGACAGATGCAGAATAGGAGTGACAGTGAAGTATTGAACTCATGCCAATCCCACCTCCACCCTGCAGAGATGGACAGGCACTGGGGAGTGCCTGTAGGTCATCGCCCATAATGCTCACGGCATTTCACCTCACCCTGTCCTGTAGACACCAACAAGTGTTGAGGTGTGCCTTGGGGTGTTCGGCTTCACAGTCACCCCATTTCATAAGGACATACGCTGAAATGGGTGCAGTACAGGAGAATGGAGTGAAATCTGGGGCTGAAGAGGCAAGGTACACCTCGATGCCTGTCACTGGCTTCATGGCGGGGGTGGGATGGCATTAGCATTACAGCCGGTGATCCAAAGTTATACCTCTGATGCCTGTCAGTCTGTACAGGTGGGACATTATGGTTAGAAACCCTAACGCCTCGGGCGTGTGTTGGTATTTGCACTACAAATTTTCAGCATGGCCTTTTTGTGACCCCCACCTCATGAAAGCATTTGGGACCTCTTCTCATAAACAGTGGCAGTGTGATTTTGTTAATGTGCCCCGAACTTTGAGTTCCCACAGCGACCGTGCCATTCTGCGCCAAATGTGCGAAAACACAGATCAGGCAGGATGTGAAGAATGACAGCTGTACCATCCATAGGGAGGTGTGAAGAGATGGCAATGTTGAAAATCTGTTGTGAAAATATTAAAAATGCTTGAAGTTCCGAGCGTGCATGGAAACTGCGCAGTACATGTTTGTACCGCAGTCATTTAGTGGAATTATTTCACCAAATTTTCAACATAGGCATTTTGTGACCTGTGCTCATGAACACTGCCACTATGGTTTTCTTAATCTGTCCGAAACATTAATTTCCCACAGCGACCGCGCCATTGTGCGCCAGATGTGCAAACACATATTTTGGGCAGGATATGAAAAATGACAGCTGTACTGTTCATAAGGAGGTGTGGCAAAATGCCAATGTTGAAAATTTGGAGTGAAACTATTATAAATTTGCGCACTTCCGAGCATACGTGGAAATTGCGCAACACATACTTGTAACGCAATCATTTTATGGACTTTTGTCACCAAATTTTCAACATAGGCATTTTAGGTCCTCTGCTCATGAACAGTGTCACTATGATTTTATTAATGTGTCCCGGACACTGATTTCCCACAGCGACTGCGTTATTCTGCGTCGGAAGTGCAAAAACACATTTCAGCCAGGATGTGAAAAATGACAGCTGTACTGTTCATAAGGAGGTGCGAAAAATGCAAATGTTGAAAATCTGGAGTGAAAATATTACAAATTAAGGAAGGTATGAGCATGCATAGAAACTGCGCAACGCACACTCATAAAACAGTCATTTTTTTGGATTTTTTTTCACCAAATATGCAATATAGGCTTTTTGAGAGCCCACCTCATGAACACTGGCACTGTTGTTTCGTTAATCAGTCCCGAAAGGTGAGTCCACGCAGTAACCGCGAAATCACTTTCAGGACCGAATAACACCATGACTGTGGCTGAATTCATGAGGAGGGGTCTGAAAACCCCATGTTGAAAATTTGGTGCCTAAATTCCCCAAAATGCCTGAGATATGCACCAAAGTTAAAAACACCCTATTTATGCCATTATACAGCAGACCGGCATTTCTTCAGTTCGCGGTTGGCTTTGAAGAATACAGACATATTCCCAGTCCACGAAGATCTTCGCACTGGGCTCCAGAGGTAAGTGTGAGGTGAGGTGAGTGAGGGGGTGTGGGGAGCCAGGTGCAGAGGGTGGGTGCGGGTTGGGGAGGGGCCACTGAACTCAACGAGGGACCGCTTTTCTGTTTTATGGGTTAAAAAACGAAAACACTGCAGGACTTTTTTTTACAGGGACATTGGCATGCTGGGTGGGCTCCCAGAGTGCCACCTGCGTGTTGGGGGCTGTAGCCGGCGGAGTGGGCACCTCGCCGGGACATACCTGGGGACAGCCATGGATTGGGCACCCCCGCACACAGCAAATTGGGGGACATTATACTGATGGGGAGTGCTCCGCCATTGGCAAATTGAACTGGGAAGGGGGACTGAATCTGGCGGGACTGGGCCCCACGCCGACAAAGAAAGACTGTTGGGGACGATGATGCCGAGAGGGATTGGGCACCCCCGCACACAACAAATGGGGAGGAGTTAGGCATGCCGACAGGGAGTGGCCCCTGTCGCAAATGAACTGTGTCAGGGGCATACGGACGGCAAGGTACAGCCGTGCAATGATGGGTCGCTCCCTCATTGCAGTGGAATGGCTGATGCTGCAATGACAAGGCAGCTCCTGATTGCAGCAGCGAAAATGTTTCAAGGTGGTGGAACGCTGGCTGAACTACAGTCAGCAGCAGCATGCCACTGCATTGGGGAAAGCGGGCCAAGCCTCAAAAGGCACTGGGACCATTGGCCCCCACAGTGCCGCACCTCCAAAACCCCGCTTCTCTCCTAAGCCAAAATGTTTCTTGCGCATGTGTGCAAGCAAACATAAAAATGTAAATAAAAAGAACTCACATAGGAGACTAACACCAAATGGGGGGGTGAGGGGGGAAGGGTGGTAACCATGTGGAGGGAGAATTAAAGCATTGCAGTTCCATATGTCCATATATTGGTGTGGGGAGGAGTGAGTGTTCCAGTGAGATTCCCCTTCCCACCTCCTGTATTTCAGTATATGTCCTGCATGGCAGTCAGGAACAAATGGCAAACTGGATGGACCTAAAGGATCTTTTCTTCTGACAAAATCTATGGGCAGGATTTTTGAAAAGCTAAGAATGTCGCAAGCCTGGCGACGCTGAGGGTTGAGGCGCTAGATGCAACACATCGCGCCTCGTGCCATGCCGGTGACCCGGGTTCAGGAATGGACTTGAGCTGCTGGGGGTCGGCTGGGGAGGGAGAGGATTGAGCATCCAGAGGACAGCTCTCCTCTCCCAGGGTGGATAGTGGGCCATGCATCACTCGCCAATGGTCCCCGATGGAGATCGGGGGTACTGCAGCAGCGTTGCCGTACCAAGTGGTGGAGCAGCGGCAGACATCAGTATGTTGGTTGCGCAGACGTCACTGCACGTCTGTGCTCCAGGGACAACATCTATGGGGAAAAAAGGCCCCACTCCCTGGATAGGCGATGGCACCTCCCATGCCCCGCAGCAATACACCCAATGCCGGGCTGACACCGCTTGCTCTCCCAGTCCCCCGGCCTGCCTTGGTTCCAACATCGGGGCCTGCCGGACCAGGCAGGCAGGTAAGGGAGTATTTGTCCCTGATTTCCCAGTGGGGTGGCTTCAGGCAGGTGGTATGCAGTGGTGGTGAGCAAGGATGCCTGAGAGAGTTCCAGGGCTGCGGAGATAGAGTTAAATAAAAAACAAAAAAAGAATGCCATAAGTTCCAGGTGCGCTGAACATATGGCGCATGGGGCTTGCAGCATTCTCCTGGCTGGCATCAGGATTTTCTGTCCAGTGCGCCAATCGCCGCAAGCTACACCAACTTTTTTTGATCTCGCTTGCGGCAACCCAGAGGGCCAGTTTTATGGAGCTTGTGCCACATATTTGGCGCAAGCTTTCGTAAAAGGTGGACTGTTGCAACTGCGCCTGATATTGCAGTCGGGTGCAGTTGCCGCAAAGAGGTTTGGTGCACCGCCAGAACCAAAGTCCAATGGTGCAGGGTTGGACACAAGCCCTGCACCACCGTTCAAAAATCTAGCCCTATGTTTCTATGGCAAATTAAAGGTATATATAAAAGATCAACCTAAATTAACTCAATTTGCAAGACACCCCGCATATACAAAAACTATAAAAAAGGGAATACTACAGCACTACGACATGTCTCAAGCCATGACAATTCCACCCTGTAGAAGGCTAGGAAATTATACGGAATATAAACCTGTTGATCTCAAATGATTCAGTTAGGGCAACTTGACTATTCAATCCAAGGTGAGGGTACCCTCCACTTTCTTCAAGGTACTCAATAAAGGGCAACCAGAATGATTGGGCTTTTTCTACTTTATTTCTAAACTTTGCTGTAAACCATTCTATAAGGATCATTTGTTTAATGTTCTGAATCCAGCCTTCCTGAGTGGGGGCATAAGTTGTAGCCAGAGCTGGGTAATTGATTTAGAAGCTGCTGCTAATATATTCTGATATAAATATTGTTTCCCCTTCGACTTAATGCCCATTGAGTAGAGTCCCCCTAGAAGATACCAGATGTCCCTTCAGGGAGGTATGGAAAACATTTGCCCTACTGCCACTGCCATCCCAATAAGCCCCTAGTCTGAGGCAACTCCAAAAAATGAGCTTGTGGTGCCCTCTCCGAGAACACAACCTCCAGCATTTATCCATGCCGCCCTGACCAAAGTGGGCCGTGATGACCGGGGCTCTAAAGAAACAGGACAGCACCTTCCAACAGTGTTCTCTCCAAGTGTTAGATGCAGTCACCTCAGCAGAATTACCCAACAGTGGCTCCACTCTTCTTCCAAAAGGGTCATCCCTGCCTCTGCTTCCCATCTCTTGCCTCAAGGGCTGTCTTAGAGGGCTTATTGCAAATACCATAAGGGTGTGAGATTGGATGTAATATTATATCACCTTCCAAAGTGGCTCCAACTGCCTCTTTCAGTGGTCCCAGGGCCTTCTGTAACCGAGTTTTAATAGGTCCTTTTGAGACATAATCACTGACCAATAAATACCAATAAAAATTCCAATGTAGGAGTTGCTATTCCTGTTGAAGTTGTTGAAAAGTTTGCACCCTGCCTGCAGAAAGTAGCTTTTCCAGTCTCACCAGTCCCCCTCTCTCTCCCAGTGTTTAAAGGTGGAGTCTGCCCTGCCAGGGTGAAATTCTTTAGCTAATCTGATCTGGGAAATGTTACAAACCTCTGTCTCCTCTTCCCTAATCCCTCAGTGCTGTATACCACATGTGCAACATTGCTCCAACATTCGCATTATCAGTAAGTTTCACTTCCCAATGATCCATTCCATCAAGGCCATAGCCCCCCCATTTACCTGCCCCTTCCAAAGTCACCCGGCTGGGCTGCCCTTCTGGTTGCCACTGGAAGAGAAGGTGCTGGATGTCACTCATCTGAACATATGCTTTTAAATTCGGCATTCCCAATCCACCCCTACCTTTGTCCAATAACATGATCTGCCAATTTATCCTTGGTTTGTCTTTACCCCAGATGAACTTAGCTCACAATTTTCTTATTCATTGCCTGATGTTTTTGGGGACTGAGATCAGTAGAAAAGAAAACAAAAACAAAAATTTGGGGAGGACATTAATCCTAAGAGTTTCCACCTGGCCAGCTATACTCGGGGGGGGGGGGAGATCAGCCCACCACTTAAGATCTTGTTCCACTACTTGCAGGAGGGGCATGTAATTGATTTCAAAAATTCTTGACATATGGTTTTGGAATTTGAACACCTGAATAGCAAAAGTGGGACTTCACCCTCTTATAAGGACACTGACTGGCCCACTCTGGAGGTAGTTGTCCACTCAGGATTATCGCCTCTGACTTGGCCATGTTCGCCTTGAAGCCCAAGGCTGCACCACATTCTTCCAGGATAGTTCCAATGGTCAGCAGACCCTGTACTGGAATTTTGAATAAATGGGAGAGAATCGTCCATACACAAAGATATATGGATGTCCACCGCTATCATTCCTATCTCCTGAAATCTGTGGAAAAGCTAATCATGGGGGCCAGGAGCTCTACGCTTAACACTAAGAAAAGGGGCAACTGGAGACACCCCTGCCACATCCCCCGCTCAGTAGTGATTTTACCAGATAGGACTCCATTAGCCCGAACCCTTGCCACCAGATCTCCTTACAGGGCCCTGAACCAGCTGGTGAAAGTCTCTCCAATCCCAAAGGCTGCCAATCTACTATTCAGGAAGGTTTAGTCTAGGCAATCAAACAGCTTTTCAGCATCAGTCACAGGCAGCATACTTGGGGCCTTACTCTGCTGCATAGCTTCCAAAACATCCAGCAATTTATGGATATCATCATAAATATAGCGCTGAGAGATAAACCCCATCTGCTCCCCATGGACAACTGAGCGTATCAGTTGCTGCAATCTATTAGCCATCACTTTTGCAAAAATCTTTGCATCCTGATTTAACAAAGAGATTGGCCTGTAGGAGCTGCAGGGTAAGGGTTCTTTCCCTGGCTTCCACAACACTGTTACGTGTGCTTCATGCCATCATTGCATCCTCTACCAGACCCTGGGTTTCCCCTCCCTCCAGGACCGTAGACTGTCTCACTGTGCGTGGATCATGGCCAAGTTCTGGACCCAGTCTCTCCCCACTTACCTCACCTCTGTACTATTGGCCACTTCTCTTGCAGCGTACGCACTGAGGAGCAATGATACCAGGCTCCTATCTGTCCCTCACACGTCCACCACTGCAGGCCAGGCAGCTTTCAAATATTGTATGCCCGCACTGTGGCACTCCCTCCCTGTGGACATCAGGCATGCCTCCCCCACCCTGCACCTTAACACCCTCCTCAAAGCTCATTTCTCCTCCACCTGCACTTGTGTTTAACTATTGCTGTTCAGCTGGGCTAGGTTCCCCCGAGACATGTGCTGAGACCGATATATTTTGATGTATGTATGTATTTTAGCCATCTATTCTAACTGCTTTCACTACTACCTGCTGCGGCACTGCATAGTCTATCATACAGTATTACGTACTCTGTACTTATTCTGTATTCTGTTATTTTGTACCTCAAAATTTTGTACCGTATCATTGTGCTCTCCCCACCCCCAGGACGCATCTGGAATCGAGTAGTAGTCTCCTCGGTATGCCTTCCTGGTAAAACTTTGAAATGTATGCGAAGTGTCCTCTTTCTCCTGAATATTACAGAAAAGGTTTTTAAGAACTGGTGGCATGTTTCATAGAACTCTGGACTGCACCCATCCGGTCTGAGGGCTTTGTTAAGGGACAAGACTTTAATCGCTTTTTAGCTATTTCTCCCCCGGATATCTTATTTGCTCTTGTATAATTTGGGAGAGTTGAGCTCTCTCCAAGAATCTTAGTATCTTCTCCACCCTACCCTTCCCCCACTCCTTAGTATAGTGCCTTATAAAACCCCTCAAATTCAGCCACTATCTGTCTGGAAAGATAGATAGTTTTCCTGGGATGGAGCCTTGTTGTAGCTTGGCAGTATGCCTCTCAGATTCTTTCTTATGCAGCTGAAAGGCAAGGAGCCTACTGGCTATGTTCCCAAATTCAAAATATCTTTGATTTAAGAACCGCAACTATGCCGCAACAGTAGCCTGAGCCTTTTTATTAATTTCTGTCCATACTTCTTGTATCTGACTAAGGATATCCCAGGATCCCTTCCATTTATGCTGTAACTCTAGGAGCCATCATTTCTCTAGCAGCTTCTGGTATGTTTCTCGATGCTGTTTTTCTTATGCAAAGCATAAACAATTAAATGCCCACGGATCACTGCCTTAAGCCTGTCCCAAACAAACTTACGGGCCATAACATAGGCCTTATTAATTCTGAGATAGTACTGAATTTCCTCCGTAATATTTTTTACAAAGACTTCATCATTTAATAAACTGTTATTCATTCTCCAGACCATGTCCTATCCCCTTGGCCTAACTTCATTTGTAATTTAATAGGGGTATGGTCTGAGAGAGTGAGGGGGCAAAATCTCCACCCTGTGTACTAGTGGAAGGTGGGACTTAGAAACAGAGAACTTATCTATTCTAGAATAACAACAGTTAGGTGGTGAATGAAATGAATAGTTACTGTGTTTTGGGGTTGAATTCCCCTCCAGGGAGTCCATTTTGGTGCCTCAGCCTTGAAAACATCAGCCCACTGCCCTTCCTGCCACCTGGGAGCCAGCAGATCTGTCAAATTGGGGTTGCTCTGCTGTATTCCAGTCACCTGCCTTCACCAGGATCCCAAGGGAGAGAGGGTGGACAGCCTCCAAAATAACTGTCTGAAGAAGATCACTGAAGCAGGAGCGGGTCCGCGTACAAGCTGACCACATCCATCACCTGACAATCTCTTTTGAAGTGTAACCCCTACCAGGCGTCCCTCCTTCTCTTTGAATTTTTCCTTCACTGTCCAGGGGAGGCCTCTCTTTCATAAGATGGCCAGCCCTGCCATGTGTTTGCCTTAATTGGAAGCACCTATCATTTCCCCTACCCAATGCCAACGTAATTTGGGGTGCTCCCCCTCAGAAAGCCTGGTCTCGTGCAGGAGGCCTATGTCACAATTTGCGTCCCTCAATTCTTTAAGCACCCTCACCTGTTTTACAACAGAGCCTAGCCCTTTAACATTATATGGCAGAAAATTTAAATTAGTACCCACATGTTACCCTGATTATTATTCATTTCTAGAAATATCCCACTATAACTTAGTGTGGTATTAACTACCTCTAGCCCTTGCCCAGTTCTTTTTTTTTTTTTTTTTAATTGTTTAACCAGGAGTGGCACACTGAGCTGAAAGCTTTTTTTACAGGTGCGACCTGGGAGCACAGGGAAGTTAAGTGACTTGCTCAGAGTCACACAGTATGCACGTGGGAGCTGCGGTATTCAAACCCAGGTCTCCAGGTTTGCAGCTCAGAGATTTAAACCACTGCGCTATACTGCCTCCCTGTTCTGTAATTTGTTTCCCTACATGAAGCCACCCATTTGGCAGGTGGGTCAGTGTAGCTGCCTCTGACAAGGGCTCCGGGTATATACCCATTACAGGAACACACCCACCCTTCCTAACCACCCTTATTCCAACCTTGTCAAGTGCTGCAAATATACCAGAATAACATCACGTATAACAACCAGAACATGTAAAACCTGGAAACTTGAACAAGCAGCAGGGTCTCTCTTGGAATGTAGAGCCCAGACATCAGGAACTAAATGGCCATTCCTGTAAACCTGGAGGGAGCACAGGGTAGTTACACCCACCCCAAATAGGAGAACCTGAGGGATGTGGTGAATCCAGCGTGGTGTGGATACCTAAGAATCCTGGACAGTATGTCTTCCCAACAGAAGGATGGGCACTGTTTTTGGTTTTTTTTTGATATTCTGTTTTTCCCTCCTTGGCCAAAGCAGGCTTGGGCTCCTTTTTGCCCTGCCCCACCGATCCCCACCATCCACCACCTCCCCAGGCTTACCTGACCAAGGCAGGGACCCCTGAAGATTGCCCCCCATGGTGTACAGAGCACCACTGAGGTCTTTCTCATTGTATTTTTCCTCTGCAGTCTCTCCCTTCCCCCGCTGCAGCAGCTCGGGTTGCGCATGTGAAGGCAGATGCACATGCATCCTGGAACCTCAGCTTCCCCTTCCCCTGACTCACATCTGCCACTCGTGCATCAGTGTTACCACCAGGCCTCCACCAGGTGTCAGTCAGGAGCCAAGACGGCACACCACCCCAACCCAGGAGACGACAGCAGCCAGGCAGACACTCAGTCTTCCCCCAGCTCACCCCACCCTGCTCACCCCCAATGACCTGAACCCGGGTCACCAGCATAGTAACAGATAAGGCGTTCAGCGCCTCAGCCCTCTGCACCACCGAGCTGGCTTTCCAACATGGCATCTTTAGCTAAACAAATCTCTGACCTGGACACAAGGATCAAGAAAGTGGAGTCCATAGTCAGTGCAAACAAAAGGTCCTTTTACAGCAGGCCCGCTGGCACAATGGTTTGGTTTCTGCCTGTGAGGCCGATGCCCCGGTATTGGAAATGGACCCGGGGAGTCGGAGGGCCGACAAGGGGGAGGAGGAGGATTGAGCATCCATGGGACTGCTCTCCTCCTCTGTTGGGGGGCGGATAACGTTCAGCGCATGGTCAACCACTGGCAGAGGCTGAGGGGAGAGGAGTAGTCAGGGACGTGTGCTGGATGTTGCTCTTCTGCGCATTACATCACTGTACACCATGCTTCCCAGTGGGATACCAAACCGAATCACCACTGGCCCACTAATGACACCTCGCTTCCTGGTCCCACTGCACCCACTGCAAATTCTGGCTGCAACCAAGATCAGTCTTCCGTCGGAGCAGCCCAACCCCATGGACCCACCCTTGGGGGGTAAGCCAGGTAGCACTGCCAGCAGAAAGCCGGGGCTGTCTGTACCCTCTCACCAGTCTCTGTTGGGGACACACCTGCTCGGCAGCCTCACCACGGGGGGAAGTCCAGGAGGATCACTGGCTAGAGGTAAGTCCCAGGGGGTGAGCAGGACCGGGACAGTTGGGGGCTCAGCCAAATGAATGAAGGCACCAAAAAGAGCAGAATGTTTTTTTTAAATAGGCCCTTTTACATTATCTGCTCTGCACTGCTGTGAGCAGTGCAGAGCAACTGGCATGTTACCTTTATTGCTGTATAAAGGCAAGCCACACCACATCCAAAGGGAGCGTTCGCTGTTCTGGCATTCCCTGCTTTCCTGGGTTTGCGGTTGCATTTTACCATTTTGTGCCACATTTGTACTGCTGTCTAACTGAACCCCAGCGCTCACATTGCACCCTTCCCTCCCAAATCAACAAGCAAGTCTCAGGCTTGCAGCTGGCTGCAAAGATAATAAAAACACTGGAAGAGCCAAAAGACAGATGCAGGGCTGCTGTGTGTCTAAGGAAAAGGCATCAGCACAGACAGAGGGAAGTGAGCAGTTTGAAACTGCAGCGATGTGAGGTCGGCTCTGCGTAAAAGGGCCTAAAGACAGCCTTGCTCTTTTTGATATGCTAGTGATGAGGCACAAAATGACTAAACAACCACTGCAAGATAAAACTGATAGGCTGGAAAACCATGGCAGATGGGAGAACATAAAGATGGTGGGACTGCCAGAGGGCCTCAAAGGGGACACGTCAGAGGAATTCTTCAGCCAAATGTTTGAGGACTGTCTCGCTGCAGATGGATACCAGGGGCCGCATCGAGATCAACTGGGCCGCAGCCAGCCCCAGAGGATTGGCCGAGGTTCATACTGCTGAAATTCCACAAATACCAAGAGAAAGAACTAGTAATGAGAAAAGCAAAGGAGTAATCAAATAGGACCGCCACATACTACAAAACTTCACCAACATTATTGTGGAGCTCTGCAAGAAGCACAAGAAATTCACGGCAGTGAAAGGGACAGTTAAAACAAGCATTTGTCAATGCCGAATGTTTGCTTGCTGGCATTGGCAGTGGTAATGTAGAAGTTACAGAGCTGCGTAATAGGAATGGCAGTGAAGTACTGAACTGAAGCCAACCCCACCACCACCCTGCAGAGAGTGACAGGCATTGGGGTGTGCATTTGGGTCATCAGGCATAATGGCCTTGCCATTTCACCACACCCACCCTGCAGACACTGACAAGTGTCGCAGGTGTTCCATAGGGTGTTTGGCCTTTATGCTCACCCATTTCATTAGGAAATGCGGTGAGATGGGTGCGATATAGGAGAATGGGGTGAACTTTGGGGCTGAAGAGTCCAAGGCATACCGATACCTCTCACTGGCTGCAGGCTGTGGAATGGTATGAGCATTACAGGCAAGAATCTAAGTCACACCCTGATGCCTGTCATTCTCTACAGGGTTGGGCGTTATGGTTGGAAACCCTAATACCTCAGGCATTCGTTGGTATTTTCACTCCAAATTTTCAACATGTTTTTTTTGTGACCCCACCTCATGAACAGGGGGAATATCAGTTTGTTAGCCGAAAGCTGCTTATGCACAGTGAGTACGGCATTTAGCACCACAGGTGCAAAAACATTCCGAACAGGATGTAAAAAATGACAGCTGTACTGTTCATGGGGAGGTGTAAAAAATGGCAATGTTGCAAATCTGCAGTACAAATATTTAAAAAAATGGTGAAGTCATGAGCGTACATAGAAACTGTGCAACGCACACCCGTAATATAATTAGGTTGGGGATATTTTACAGCAGATTGTCAACTCAGGCATTTTGGTGCCTCCGATCATGAACAGTGTCACTGTGATTTTCTTTATCTGTGCCCGAACAATGATTCCCCACAGCGACCATGCATCTCAGCGCTGAAAGTGTGAAACACACTTCAGCCATGTTGTGAAAAATGACAGCTGTACTGTTCATAAGAAGAGTGGAAAATGTCACTGGTGAAAATCTGGACTGAAAATATTACAAAGTCATGAACTTACGAGGTGCGTGGAAACTGCGATTGCTCACTCGTATCAGTCATTTTATGGACTTTTGTCACAAATTTCAACATAGCCATTTTAAGACCTCTGCTCATGAACAGTGTAACTGTGATTTTCTTAATCTGTCCTAAACATTGCTTTCGCACACCAACAGCACCATTGTGCGCTACATGTGCGAAAACACATTTTGGGCTACATATGAAAAATGGCAGCTGTACTGTTCATAAGGAAGTGTAATAAAATGGCAATGTTGAAAATCTGGAGTGAAAATATTAAATTTGCAAACTTACGAGCATGCATAGGAACTGCGCAACACACGCACGTAAAACAGTCATTTTTAGGAATTTTTTCACCAAATTTTCAACATAGCCATTTTAAGACCTCTGCTCATGAACAGTGTCACTGTGATTTTCTTAATGTGTCCCATACATTGATTTTGCACATACTGCCATTGTGCACTACATGGGTGGGAACACATTTTGGGCAAGATGTGAAAAATGACAGCTATACTGCTCATAAGGAGGTGTGGTAAAATGGCAATGTTGAAAATCTGGAGTGAAAATATTGAAAATTTGTGAACTTACGAGTGTGCGTAGGAACTGCGCAATGCACCCTCGTAAAACAGTCATTTTTAGGAATTTTTTCACCAAATTTTCAACATAGCCATTTTAAGACCTTTGCTCATGAACAGTGTCACTGTGACTTTCTTAATTTGTCCCAGATGATTGATTTCAAGACAATCGACTGTGCCATTGTGCGCCATATGTATGAAACACGCTTTGGGTGAGATGTGAAAAATGACAGCTATACTGCTCATAAGAAGGTGTGGTAAAATGGCAATGCTGGAAATCTGGAGTGAAAATATTGAAAACATGCGTGAACTACGAAAGCAGCATAGAGCGTGCAACCTGACGCCAGAAATAGCGCGTCATTTTTAGGGAATTTTTCAATTAAATTTCAACACAGCCATTTTAACACCTGAGCTCATGAACAGTGTCACTGTGAGTTTCTTAATTTGTCCCGGTACATTGATCTCGCATTATCGACTGGCGCCATTGTGTGCTACATGGGAAGAAACACGCTTTGGGTGACATGTGAAAATGACAGCTGTACTGCTCATAAGAAGGTGTGATAAAATGGCAATGTTGACTCTAGATGAAAATATTTGAAAGTCACGACATACAGTGTCGCGTGGGAACTGTGCAATGCACCCTTAAGTAAAACAGTCATTTTGGAATTTTTCACCAAATTTTCAATATAGCCATTTTAAGACCTCTGCTCATGAACAGTGTCACTGTGATTTTCTTAATTTGTCCCGCATATTGATTTCAAGACACCAACTGCGCCATTCTGCGCTACATGGGTGGAAACACATTTTGGGTGAGATATGAAAAATGACAGCTGTACTACTCATAAGAAGGTGTGGTAAAATGGCAATGTTGAAAATCTGGGTGAAAATATTGAAATTTTGAACTTACGAGCCCTGCGTGCAAGAACTGCATAACGCACCCTCGTAAACAGTCATATTTTGGAGTTTTGGCACCAAATTTTCAACATGGTGTTTTTGGACCCTCTCATGAATGATAAACACTGTCATGGCAGATCAGGCCCGGCGGTGATTTCGCAGTCACCGCGCAGTCACTCGCGCGAATCACCCTTCGGGCATGAATACCGCCATGACAGTGACATATTCAGGAGAAGGGGTCCCAAACCCCTGGTTGAAAATTTGGTACAAAATTCCAAAATGCCCGAGATATGCAATAAGTTGAAACCCCTATGTAACCTATTATACAGCTTACCGGCATTTCCTCAGTTCATGGTCGGCTTTGAAGAGTGCAGACGGTTCCCGGTCCATCAAGATCGCCGCTCGGAGTCCTAGGTAAGTACGGGGTGGGGGTGCGGGAGGCTGGATGCGCAGGGTGGTGCGGTTAAGGGAGGGGCGTTGGGGAGACGCGCTATGGGACAGTTTTTATTTTACAGGTCTTAAAATAAAAAGACATCGGATCGCTTACACGCTTCGGGGTGGGCTCCCAGCATGGCACAAAGACTTGGGGGGGTTCAGCCGACGGGGATTGGGCACCCCTGCCGGCAAAATAAAACAAAAATCGCCAGTGACGGTTTGCCACGCTGGGGTGGGCTCCAGCGCGGCACAAGGACTTGCTAGCTGACGGGGATTGGGCACCCGTCGGCAAAATAAAAAAAAATCCGGCACCGTTTGCCACGCTGGGGTGAGGCTCCACCGTGGCACAAGAGCACTGAGAGGCGTTCAGCCGTGAGGATTGGAACCCGCTGGCTATTCAGTACGGGAGCGCACGCCGTTTGGAGCTGTGCGGAGCAGCCGATATCTTATCGGTGCTCACCTGCCGTAGTCTCCCTTTCAATCAGAGGTTACTGCATTTTGGAGCGGTCATAGACAGCTCCAAAATGCATTGGCTTACAGGGCCGCGCCTGCCAGCCCAGTGCCTGAATTGGAGGAGGAGGTGACACACCTCCGAAATCTCCGTTCATGGCACTATGTTTCTTGCACATGCGTGCAAGCAAACATAAAAATGCAGCCTTCCATTTGCACTCCAAAATTGTGATGAATGGCAAACTGGAATTGTTCACAGACCCCAATAAAGCATAGGAATCTGTGGACTCCTAGGGCAAATGAATGAGGACTGTGGCAAAGTTTTATCATTATACTAATTCCATTCCCAGAGGTTTAACACCCAAACCCTCAGGAACTAGTAAAGTGGGACTGTTTGGGCTTAAACTGGATTGGTTGTAACATAACCCCAAACCACACAGCAAGGTAAATACTTTTTACTTTTTTCCATTTAATAAACTTTATTATCAAGCATGATTTGTTTCACAGAGAACACAAGGATGCTGTATCCATACACAACCATGAACATGAGTGGAAGAATGTACAGCATTAAGAGTGGAACTCATAGAAACAGTACTTGTTATTGTTGTCTGTACAAATACTTTTTACTTTAATTTACTCAGATTCCATATGTGGACAGTGCAGTCAAAATGATCAAGTAAGCAGTGAATTGTGAACTGTTTTCAAATGTTAAATGTGCAAAGTTGAACTGTGCAGGCCTTGGAAACAGTGCAGGACAAAAAGGTGCACTGCTAATTAAAGATGTATCATCTCTCTCCTGCGTGGCCCGACCTTCTCGACAGTGCAGTGATGCGAACAGCAGCAGATCTGCTCAGAAGTTAAACAGGAAACTCCAAGAGGCTGGTTGTTTAAATTGAAGTCAGGGACTGTATCCGTTATAATCTGATGCAGATAGAATGCAAACAATCACAGCGAAGGCAAAACAATATCTGGAGTCCTGTGCTAACTCCAGAACAAGTTCTTTTCCCTTACAGGTTTTGCATGGGAGCTTATAATAAATGGGATACATGACTGGAGAGACAGCAGTTTTAAATTACACAGCGAGGTATCAAGAGCACACCATCACCTATAAAAACATAATGGGGAAGGGAGGGAGAGATCAATAGTTGTGAAAGTGCTGGCGGGCAGAAAAGTAAATGGTGGCAATAGCTGCCCATTGGGGCATGACCTACTTCTACTCAGCACCTGATTCACGGTGGGGGGAATGGAAACCTTGGAGCCGTACTAACAGTATAGAATGGAGCTGGAGTAAAACCTCAACCGGTGACTGAGAACTCCAGCTCGGAATCGCAACTTAGACTTACATAATTAAGTGAGTCTAACTACTGCTGTGGCGCTGGTCCGAGAGCTGTGTTTTTTATTGGTTTTCTGTTCGCTCTCAAATAGCAAATTCCCAATGGCAGCAGAGCTACCTGTTAAGCTGCCACTGCAAACACAAACGAACTACTGCTGTTATGTTCCGCAGCAAGTTTTTTTGTTGGCCGGCTTAGTAGCGTGGAGGCCTGAGGCGCTGGCACCTTACCTCCTGCCACACCAGCGACCCGTGTTCGGTGGCGAGCACGGATCAGAGGGGGAGGGCTGGGTAAGGATTGAGGGGCCACTTGGCAGCTGTCTTCTCCTGGGTAGAGGAAGCTGCCTCTTCCCGGCCTTTGACTGCCACCCTGTGGAAGCGTAGTGGTGGTGGTGGTGGTGCAGGTGACGGAGGGGAACCAAGCGCTAGGCCAGGGGTGGGAGCAGCAGAGTCACTCGTGACAAGACATGCATGCACGCCCCCACATGCATGCCCGACCTTGTCTGGAACTCTGTGGTAAAACAGGGAGAAAATAGGTGGGAAAACGTCGGGTTGGGGCTTGATGAAGCCCCCCCCCCCCCAGCTAGCACAGATGGTCTGCTCGAGATTGGAGGAACTGTGACCTAGGATGGCTGCAGAGCTGGAACAGGACAGGCTGATACAGACGCCCAGCCTGCCAGGGGAGAATAAAGGAAAATACTGAAAAAAAAACAAGCTGTTTTGTTTGTGTTTAAGTGTATATAGTTATTTATTCTTAAAGATGCCCAACACATGAAGGTGGATTTTCAAAGCATGGCGCAGAGCATGCGCCAAGCCCTGCATCATGACACTTATGTTTTGGTAGTGCACTGAACCCCTTTTCCGCAGCTGTGCCTGATTTTACAATCTTGGGCACAGTAGCATGAGTTTTCCACATTCTATGGCAGTTTGCGCCAAATATGTGATGCAAGCTCTGTAAAAAAGGCCTCATGGTTTGCTGCAAGCTAGTCCACAAAAAGTTGGTCTAACTTGTGTCAGTTGGTGCACAGGATAGAAAATCCTGATCGCCAGCCAGGAGAAGGCCACAAGCCTGGCACTCCATATCTTCATCGCACCTGGGGGCTTGCGGCCTTCTTGCCCATTTGAAAATCGACCCCCATGGTCTCAAAACAGCTAAGTAATTCAGGGCACAACTGTTCATATCAGCTGGTCTTGAATTCCAGGGGGGCGGGCAACAAGAGGGGATATGAAGACAGAAAGCAGATTGTGCAGTCATTCAACTGTACCTTGAATGGCCAGTAATGTGACAGTGACGATGATGTGAAATGTCAAGGGAGCTAACCACCCCATTAAGAGGAAAAACATAGAAATTGTTGGCAGATAAGGACCGCAAGGCTCATCTAGTCTACCCATTAGCCCTATACTTGACCCTGTCTGGTCAATGGCTTCTCCGCCCAAATAATCTAATGAAAGAGAACACAGACGTAGAGCACATACAAGAGGCCCACTGGAGTGACCCAGAGCACTAGAAACTCAAGTATGATTGGGCCTGACAGGTTTTTACTCATCTTTCACCTTCCATGCCAGAGGGGTAGCGATTCTGGTCCACAGGTGAATGCCACTGCAGGTAAGGGAGGTGAAGGCAGATGGGGCAGGGAGCCGGGTGATGGTGCAAGGACAGGTATACGAGACCCCAGTGGTATTGCTGAATATTACGTGACCCATTATAATACCAAGTTCTTCAAAGAGCTCCTGGTTATGCTGATACACACACAGGACACAGTATGGGGGACTTCAGTATGGTGCTGGACAGATCCTTACAGAGGCCAATTGACATATCACGTGCAGCAAAGTTATTATCTCAGCAAATGCAGGACTGGCTGAACTATGGAGGACCCTCCAGCCAGCAGTTTGAGCCTATTCTGTCTTCTCCCCTGTGCACCAGTCTTACGCCCTTAAGATTTTGTGTTTGCGTCAAGTCCCCTGGTATCAGAAATTAATTCCTGTCCTAGGACTACCCAGGACAGGGGGAATGAAGACCATGGTGAGGGGTCGAGCACCTCAGGTAGCAAAATCGAGAGGAATATCTTTTTAACATACTAACTGCAGCCACCACCAAAGCAATTACCCGAATGTGGCTATGACCTAACCTCCCTACCCTGGACATGGGGCTCAAGACTGTGAAGAGCATGTTTGAAATGGAGTGACTGACGGCTAACCTGAGACACACCACGAAGAAGTGCAAGGGTTCCTGGATCCCGTACTTTGATTATGTGGAGGAGACAGACGGTACCCCAGTACTGCAGCAATTGGTCCTACTACCTTGACCCAGACCAAGAGAGGGAGATGGGACATCTGTGGGAAGCACAAGCCCTCTCACTCCCCCCGATCAAGCACCTCAGAAAAAACATGACTTCGTAAATGGAATCTTTTCTTTAGGAAGTAACAGGACACCTAGGACTAGCTTTCATCTCAAAATACTGAAAACATGCCTGTTTGAATTTTTTGTTGTTTCTTTTTATTTATTCTCTTTTACTTAATATTTAATTTTCTCCTTTACATGTGCAGAGGAACAGTAATAGAAAGTAAAAAGGCACACAAAGAGTAAATGTTCAAGATGATGGAATGCCACTCTGTAATGCACTGTGAATTGTCATTGCTTTGAATAAACTATCTCACTGTTACAAGATGAAAACTTTTAATAAAATATTATTGCAAAAAAAAAAAAAAAGAAATTCACTCCTGTAAGTACTTGTCTATGGTTTTATTTGACCATGATTCCCTAAAACTTATATGGCCTGGAGTGGAACTATATTCCCAGATACAAAAATGTGGAGGCTAGATCACCTGTTATTGCCTAGTAAAGGGATTTGCACTTTATTTTATTTTTTTATTTTATTTATTTATTCTAGGATTACAATTACCTTTGAGCCCAGGGCTCTTTTACAAAGGTTCCACATCATAACAAAGGTTAAACATCATGGGTTACAAGGTTTACACATGTTGTAAAAGAAGACATTTGATGAAGACAGGATGGAGGGGGGTAGGAGGTGAGGAAGAGGGTAGAAGCAGGGGTCAGGGAAGAGCAGGGAGGCAAGAGGGCAGGGAAGGGGATAGTGTGGGGGGTTGGAAAGAGTGTGAGGCAGCCAGGAGGCATTGTCAGTGGCAAGTGCGGGAGAGGATGGTGCCCCTGGAAGGGTAAGTGCGGGAGAGGATGGTGCCCCTGGAAGGGTAAGTGCGAGGAGAGGATGGTGCCCTGGAAGGGTAAGTGCAGGAGGGATGGTGCCCCTGGAAGGGTAAGTGCGGGAGAGGATGGTGCCCCTGGAAGGGTAAGTGCGGGAGAGGATGGTGCCCCTGGAAGGGTAAGTGCGGGAGAGGATGGTGCCCCTGGAAGGGTAAGTGCGGGAGAGGATGGTGCCCCTGGAAGGGTAAGTGCAGGAGAGGATGGTGCCCCTGGAAGGGTAAGTGTGGGAGAGGATGGTGCCCCTGGAAGGGTAAGTGCGGGAGAGGATGGTGCCCCTGGAAGGGTAAGTGCAGTGGGCATGGAGCCCGGCAGAGGTGAGCGTAAGAAGATCGGTGAGTAACATTAGCCATGGCAATCACAGGAACTGGAGGCAACAAGGGTGTTTCAGAGCCTGGATTTGAAGGCACCAAGGCTGATGGTGGTGATAGTCTCATTTTCGAGACCATTAAACCAGGAGGGTGCCCTGTAGGTGAATGAACGTTGGCCTTGGTTTGTGAGGCAGCGAAGGATCCGAAACAGTTGTGACTTAGATCCCCTGGTGATTCTAGAGCTGTTTTTTGTTTGGAGAAGGGTGCAGACTCTGGGAGGGGCGAGCCCCAACTGAATTTTCTTTGCCACCACACAGGTTTAGTATTGAATACGATTTTCAAGTTGCGGCCAGTTTGTTTGTGTATAGAGGTCACAGGTGTGCGTGAGGGGGTTAGCTCCCGTGACGAGTCGACAAGCCTTGTTTAGGGTGATGGACAACCCTTCTGAGTGCCGTGCGAGTGGCGGCACCATAGATGACAAGGCCATAGTCTATCTGGGAGATGATGGAGCTTTGAACAGCGGCAGCGAGGACCTCTTTGGTCAGGTGCCTCCATAGGCGATAGAGTAGACCCAGTCTGGAGTTCACAGTTTTTGCCACAATAGTTATGTAGGTAGCATAGGACAGGTGGGAGCCTAAGGTGATTCCTAGATATTTAAAAGATTCGACCTGCTCCAGAGGATTTCCTAAGCAGGTGTTTAAGGAGAGTTGGAGACGTTTGTGCTTGTTTTGGTGGCTGGTGAAAATCATGGTCTTGGTTTTTTTTCCTGGTTAAGAATTAACTTGTGTTCTTTGAGCCAGTTTTCAACCGAGGTGAAACCATGTTGAAGGGTTTGTTGTAGGTGGCTTGGGTCTTGATGGGAGGCAAGAATCACAGCATCATCTGCATAGAGCATAATTTGTAGTGGACTGGAGGTGGGAAGAGGGTTGAGGAACAGGCTGAAAAGTAGTGGGAGCCCTGGGGAACACCCGAGCGCACTTCTTTAGTGTCGGAGAACACGTCCACTATTTTTACACATTAGGTCTGGTTGCCAAGGTAGCTGTCGAACCATGCCACAGTTTCAGAACATTTACCTACCCTGTTATGGGACTGTTTTCCTCTGCATTATGTAATTAAGTGATGGCGTTTGCTATGTATCCTGTCTCTCCCATCCTTCTATTTGTAGTGCTGTATAGCCTTTTTAATGATGTGTAACTGACAATGCCTACTAGCTGCTTCTGTTTTTCTCCACTGACCATGTACTTGATGTTCCCCCACTCTCTGTTCGACGAGGATCCTTTGTAAATGAGCTTTTAGCGCAAAGGTTGTAATTCCAATTTTACAATAAATAAAAAATAAATAAAGATTCACTGGAATAAATGCAGGGGAAAGTTAAGGCCTTCTGGGCAACTAACAGGGGCACAATAGCAGACATGGGGGGCATATGGGACACGCCAAAGGCTTCTGTGAGGGGAAGGGCAATAGCCTTTGCTGCTACAATAGAAAAGGACGGACAAGTCAAATTCTCAGCATTAGAAAATAAAATCAAGGATCTGGAAAAAATATTGAAAGATACCTGGCTGTAACCAGGAGACACATTACCAGCTGAACCAAAGTTAAGATTGAACACCAAGAAGCCGGCCCAGTGGTGTAGAGGGCTGAGGCATCTACTGCCTTACTTCTTACCATGCTGGCGACCCAGAGTTGGGAGCAAGCCTGGGTTGCCTCAGGTTGGCCAGGGAAAGAGGACTGAACACCAGGAGGACAGCTCTCCTGTCCTCTCCTCTCCCAGCTGAGGTGGGTTGTGTTTCCTGGTGACCAAACGACTCCCAGCGGTGGCTAGGGGTGCAACACACCAGGGCCACGTCAGGATAAGGTGGAGGCGACAACAGATGTCTGTGGGTCAGGGGGCTGGAGTGCGCCTGTCTCGCGCTGGGTGTCACTGCACGTCCATGCCTCCAGGGGAATGTCACGATCACGCTCACATAAAAAGAGGAAAAAAAACGCTCTTGGAGGACTGCAACGCACCGCTGCCCTATGCCTACCGTTGGATCCTGCCCACCCAAGTCCCCGATATCCTCCAACCCTCACCCTGCCTGCAGTACCACTGGATATAAGGAGCACCATGTAGTGGAGATGGTCCCACCCTTGGGGGTACAAGCCAGGGGGTCGACTGCAGGTAAGGCATGGGAGCTCAGGAGCACTGGGACTTGAGGTGGGAGGGTCTCAGGCCAGGTGGGAGATACCAGGGTGACATCTGAGGGAGGTCCTAGAGTGTGGCAACCGGAGGGAAAACAAAAGGTTAAACACCAAGAGATTAGCTCCAATCAAGCAGAGTGAGCACTAACATACCAAAGATCTTGCTTCCATGAAGCAACCAACAAATGCAAGAAAATTATGGCCTACCCCCTCAAAAAACAAAAGGCTGCAAGATGCATTACATAAATCAGAACACATGTAGGGGGTGCCCCTACTAGTCAGGAGATCATTAATAAAGAGCTGGTACATTTCTATAAGCAGCTTTATACAGTGGGTCAGGAAACCCCTGAGGAAGGTCAAGGGGCACAAGAGTTTGACTTCTGTTGCATAGTCCGCAGCCTGAAAGAGGAAAAGGAAGCAAAAGACCCATTTACAGAGCTGCTTCTGCTCTGCAGTAACCCAAGCACTCAGGTTGCTGCAGTGGAAATGCAGCCATGTAGACACATACCAGATCAAGTTGAGTCATTCACGGAGCCTCTTTCGGAGCCGTTGGAATTCTGAGGATGTGTTCTAGAGTGAGCAGTGTTAGCAGCCACGTGGACAGGCTGCACCACTCGCTCAGATGTAGGAAGGACCCTGTCAGCATCCTCCTCTGCCTCCCATAATTCCCTTGGCCATCACAAGGAAGTGGCAGGCATGGAGTGCTAGCATAGTAGTGAAAGTGATCAGGGCTTTAAATAAGTTTGGAAACCCCATCGGAGGTTGGGCCATTGATCGTGCTGCTTTCTTGCTGCTCTCAGCTAAACGGAAGCGTTGCATGGCTGAAAACAATGCCCATCATCAGCTCTTCCCATTTTGAAGGGAAGACACGGCACTGGGAGGATGTCATTGAGCAGCCGACCCCCCCACACACACACACACACATATGGCCCCTCTTCAGCATATCTTGCGTCAGTGCTGAGAGGGGTCATGTAGCTGCAGAAGGCTATATCTTCTGGAGGTTGGGGTAGCAGTAGCATGCACCACAGCAGCAGCAAAAGCAGCCCTGTAAACACGGCCAAACTTGGAAGGAAAAATTATCAAAACTGAGGTATTGAAAGCTCTAGGAGCCCTTTCCATGGAGAGGGCACCGGAGCTAGGCAGCCTGACAGTGGATCTATCTAAAAAATTAGCACCTGCACTATTAGGGCCTCTCTTTGAGACATTGCAAGAGTCCTTTAAATCAGAAAAATCACCCTAATCGTTTACTGAGGTAAGGATTTCAGTACTACTAAAGCATGACAAATCTAGGGACCAGGTCTCCTCATATAGACCGATATCTCAGCTTAATGCAGATTTCAAAATCTGTGCAAACATCCTTACCAGCTGGTTAGAGAAAGTCCTTCTAAATTTGGTCTCTGTGGACCAGGTAGGTTTTGACTGCAGGTTGGGGCCCCAATAAACCTGAGGACACTGGTGCAGGTGCTAACTAGGGGGCAAAAAGACTCTGAGGGGTGTCCAATAGTTGTCTCACTCGATGCCAAGAAAGCTTTTGATCAGATCGAGCAGGACCACCTCTAAAACACATTGGGCTTTGGGGAAAAGTTTATGAGCCTAGTAAAAGCTATTTAAAAGTACCCCACTGCAGTAATAGAGACCAATCGGTGGGTGTCATATCAAATGGAACTGGGCAGGGGTGTGTGACAGGGCTGTCCCTTGTCACCCTTATTGTTTGACATATTGTTTTTAATTTTTTTTAGTCTTTGGTAACTGGGTAAGACCCACTAGGCACAAGTGCCTGTTTTCAGGGGCGACCTGGGAACACTGGGTGGTTAAGTGACTTGCTTAGAGTCACACAGTATGCAAGTGGAGGTTGTGAGAATCAAACTCAGGTCTGGTCTGCTGGATGTATCAAGCTCGTTTGCACCTCATTCCTCTAACCTCTAGGCTATACTGCCAGCCCCATAGTACTTGAACCATTGGCACTGGCCTTTAAAAACCATCCCAGAATTTCAGGGGTAGGGGGTGAACAAGAAGGGCAACAGTGCCACTATACTCAGATGACCTCCTGGTGTATGTTACTACACTAAACCAGAGGTGTCCCTGCTGGTATTGGTGAAAATAACTGGTCTAGTCAGTGCCCAGTCAGGGTATTAAATTAACAAAATCCACCAGTATGTCACTGTGCGAGTGCAAGCAACAGCATTTAAAGCAAACACTTCTGTAAACCTAGTATCTGCTAAGTGTTCCCTAGTCTTTCCTCAGCTCCAACTCCCTCCACCCCAGGCCTACCATAACACAGACCCTCTCCTACCCTCCCATCCACCAACTGACCTACTCCACAGCGTTCTTTCTTTTCTCCTTCCTTCTACTACTCTCCCCATCCTCCCACCCTCTCGTCTAGTCTACCCCTCCCACCTCGTTTTTCCTCCATCATTGCACTATCAGTACACCATTGCTTAATGAATGCTCTCTTGGCAGTCTGTCCACGCAGCTATTAGCCACCTTATGGCCTTGCCTTGCATTTATTGTCTTAATTCAGTCGTTGCTTTTTATACACCTGAATTCCATTTGTATTCCAGTTGTGCATTTTGCACACTTGTAGCCATTATTATTTACTGTATACCATATCTGTATAAACTCCATCTTGCTATACTTCCATATGTTCATTTATGCATATTTTGCACATTGTAGCCATTCTTATTACTTGTATCATGTATGCACACTGTGTTGCCACCCAGTTTATGTATGTATGTACACTATGTCGCCACCCTGTTTATCTATGTATGTACACTATGTTGCCACCCTGTTTATGTATGTATGTATGTATGTACACTATGTTGCCACCTTGTTTATGTATGTATGTACACTATGTTGCCACCTTGTTTATGTATGTATGTATGTATGTACACTATGTTGCCACCCTGTTTATCTATGTATGTACACTATGTTGCCACTCTGTTTATGTATGTATGTACACTATGTTGCCACCTTGTTTATGTATATATGTATGTATGTACACTATGTCGCCACCCTGTTTATGTATGTATGTACACTATGTCGCCACCCTGTTTATGTATGTATGTATGTATGTACACTATGTTGCAACCTTGTTTATGTATGTATGTACACTATGTTGCCACCTTGTTTATGTATGTATGCATGTATGTACACTATGTTGCCACCCTGTTTATGTATGTACATACACTATGTTGCCACCCTGTTTATGTATGTATGTATGTATGTACACTATGTTGCCACCCTGTTTATGTATGTATGCATGTATGTACACTATGTTGCCACCCTCTTTATGTATGTATGTATGTACACTATGTTGACACCATGTTTATGTTTGTATGTACACTATGTTGCCACCCTCTTTATGTATGTATGTATGTATGTACACTATGTTGCCACCATGTTTATGTATGTATGCATGTATGTACTCTGTGTTGCCACCCCCTTTATGTATGTATGTATGTACACTAGGTTAGCACCCTATTAATGTATGTATGTGTGTATGTACACTATGTTTCCACCCTGTTTATGTATGTATGTATGTATGTACACTATGTTGCCACCCTGTTTATGTATGTATGTACACTATGTTGCCACCTTGTTTATGTATGTATGCATGTATGTACACTATGTTGCCACCCTGTTTATGTATGTATGCATGTATGTACACTATGTTGCCACCCTCTTTATGTACGTATGTATGTACACTATGTTGCCACCATGTTTATGTATGTATGTATGTATGTACTCTGTGTTGCCACCATCTTTATGTATGTACACTAGGTTAGCACCCTATTAATGTATGTATGTATGTATGTACACTATGTTTCCACCTTGTTTATGTATCTATGTATGTACACAATGTTGCCACCCTGTTTATGTATCTATGTATGTACACAATGTTGCCACCCTGTTTATGTTTGTATGTACACTGTGTTGCCACCTTGTTTATGTACGTATGTATGTACACTATGTTGCCACCTTGTTTATGTATGTATGTATGTACACTATGTTGCCACCCTATTTATGTATGTAGGTATGTACACTATGTTGCCACCCTATTTATGTATGTAGGTATGTACACTATGTTGCCACCCTGTTTATGTATATATGTATGTACACTATGTTGCCACCCTCTTTATGTATGTATGTATGTACACTATGTTGAGACCCTGTTTATGTATGTACACTATGTTGTGATCCTGTTTACGTATGTATGTATGTATGTATGTACATTATGTTGCCACCCTCTTTATGTATGCATGTTTGTATACAATGTTGCTACCCTCTTTATGTATGTATGTACATTATGTTGCCACCCTCTTTATGTATGTATGTACACTATGTTGCCACCCTATTTATGTATGTATGTACACTATGTTGCCACCCTCTTTATATGTATGTATGTTTCTATGTACACTATGTTGCCACCCTTGTTTATGTATGCATGTATGTACACTACATTGCCACCCTGTTTATGTATGGTATATATGTATGTACACCATCCACCCTCTTTATGTATGTACACTATGTTGCTACCCTCTTTATGTGTGTATGTACACTATGTTGCCACCATGTTTATGTATGTATATACACTATGTTGCCACCCTGTTATGTATGTATGTACACTATGTTGCCACCCTGTTTATGTATGTATGTACACTATGTTCCCACCTTGTTTATGTAGGTATGTATTTCACTATGTTGCCACCCTGTTTATGTATGTAAGTATGTACACTACGTTGCCACCTTGTTTATGTATGTATGTATTTCACTATGTTGCCACCCTGTTTATGTATGTATGTACACTATGTTGCCACCCTGTTTATGTATGTATGTACACTATGTTGCCACCTTGTTTATGTATATATGTATGTATGTACACTATGTTGCTACCCTGTTTATGTATGTATGTACACTATGTTGCCACCCTGTTTATGTATGTATGTACACTATGTTGCCACCCTGTCTATGTATATATGTATGTATGTACACTATGTTGCCACCCTGTTTATGTATGTACACTATGTTACCACCCTGTTTATGTATATATGTATGTATGTACACTATATGTTGCCACCCTGTTTATGTATGTATGTACACTATGTTGCCACCTTGTTTATGTATGTATGTATTTCACTATGTTGCCACCCTGTTTATGTATGTATGTACACTATGTTGCCACCCTGTTTATGTATGTATGTACACTATGTTGCCACCTTGTTTATGTATATATGTATGTATGTACACTATGTTGCTACCCTGTTTATGTATGTATGTACACTATGTTGCCACCCTGTTTATGTATGTATGTACACTATGTTGCCACCCTGTCTATGTATATATGTATGTATGTACACTATGTTGCCACCCTGTTTATGTATGTACACTATGTTACCACCCTGTTTATGTATATATGTATGTATGTACACTATGTTGCCACCCTGTTTATGTATGTATGTACACTATGTTGCCACCTTGTTTATGTATGTATGTATTTCACTATGTTGCCACCCTGTTTATGTATGTATGTACACTATGTTGCCACCTTGTTTATGTATGTATGTATTTCACTATGTTGCCACCCTGTTAATGTATGTATGTATGTACACTATGTTGCCACCTTGTTTATGTATGTATGTATTTCACTATGTTGCCACCCTGTTTATGTATGTATGTACACTATGTTGCCACCTTGTTTATGTATGTATGTATTTCACTATGTTGCCACCCTGTTTATGTATGTACACTATGTTGCCACCATGTTTATGTATGTATGTAAATTATGTTGCCACCCTCTTTATATGTATGTATGTATGTATGTACACTATGTTGCCACCCTGTTTATGTATATATGTACACTATGTTGCCACCCTGTTTATGTATGTATGTACACTATGTTGCCACCATGTTTACGTATGTAAACTATGTTGCCACCCTCTTTATATGTATGTATGTATGTACACTATGTTGCCACCCTGTTTATGTATATATGTATGTATGTACACTATGTTGCCACCCTGTTTATGTATATATGTATGTATGTACACTATGTTGCCACCCTGTTTATGTATGTATGTATGTACACTATGTTGCCACCCTATTTATGTATGTATTTACGCTATGTTACCACCCTGTTTATGTATGTATGTATGTACACTATGTTGCCACCCTCTTTATGTATGTATGTATACTATGTTGCCACCCTGTTTATGTATGTATGTACACTGTGTTGCCACCCTCTGTATGTATGTATGTATGTATGCACACTATGTTGCCACCCTATTTATGTACATATGTATGCACACCATGTTGCCACCCTGTTTATGTATGTATGTACATTATGCTGCCACCCTCTTTATGTATGTATGTACATTATGTTGCCACCATGTTTATGTATGTATGTATGTGCACTATGTTGCCACCCTGTTTATGTATGCATTTATGTACACCATGTTGCCACCCTGTTTATGTAGGTATGTACACTATGTTGCCACCCTGTTTATGTAGGTATGTACACCATGTTGCCACCCTGTTTATGTAGGTATGTACACTATGTTGCCACCCTGTTTATGTATGTATGTACACTATGTTGCCACCCTCTTTATGCATGTACATTATGTTGCCACCCTGTTTATGAACGTATGTATGTTACTATGTTGCCACCCTGTCTATGTATGTATGTACACTATGTTGCCACCCTGTTTATGTATGTATGTATGTACACTATGTTGCCACCGTTTATGCATGCACATTATGTTGCCACCCTCTTTATGTATGTATGTATGTACACTATGCTGCCACCATGTTTATGTATGCATGTATGTACTCTGTGTTGCCACCCTCTTTATGTATGCATGTATGTACACTAGGTTAGCACCCTATTAATGTATGTATGTATGTACACTATGTTGCCACCCTGTTTATGTACGTATGTACACTACATTGCCACCCTCTTATTATGTATGTATGTACACTATGTTGCCACCCTCTTTAGGTATGTAGGTATGTACACTATGTTGCCACCCTGTTTATGTATGTATGTACACTATGTTGCCACCCTCTTTATGTATGTATGTATTACATTATGTTGCCACCCTGTTTATGTATGTATGTACAGTATGTTGCCACCCTCTTTATGTATGTATGTATTACATTATGTGGCCACCCTATTTATGTATGTATGTATGTACACTATGTTGCTGCTTTGTGCTCCTGATATATGTCTCTGGACCTCCTTGTGAATGAGCTTGCTCAACAGAGTTATTCCTGCAATAAACTTGAAACTTGAACTTCCCCTTCGAAAGCCTGAAAAAAGTTTTAAAAGCAAATATAACATATTCCAAGATCTATATGTAGCCAACTTCCCCATCACTGCTGAGTACAACACAGGAAGTGCTATGCAAGTGGTTGACTTTACCATTCTCTGTATTGGGCAGGGTGAATGTGCTTAAAATGATGATTCTTCCCTGTTTTTTTTTTTTGTACTTATCTCAGCTGCAGCCTGCTCACAGTGCCAACACCAGGAAGCTGTTTTAAAGAAACTGAAATCAAGTATTACAGCCTGAGTTCTGAGCAAATAAGCCCGCTAGAGTCAAGGAACTCGCGAGGTGGAGCTGCACGTGGCATAGACTCTGGTACAGGCCACTTACCTACCTCAGAGTCTCCTGGGGGAGCTGATCACATTTCTGCACGCTCCCATCCTTCACACTCGAGTGATGATTTCAGCTGGCATCAAACCATCAGCAGGAAATCCAGACCAGCACCCAGAAACTTCTCAACAAAGATCCATGTAGCCAATAAAAACCCAGAGAGACGTAGTAGAAGTAGAGATCGCCGCCATTCCTCCTCAGGCTCTCCTTCACACCAGGAACCGGAAGCTGCATGCATGCTCTTAGAGTACCATTCGGTTTCATCTCCCCCATGGATGCCTTTCAAGAAGGAACTTTAGTTAACACAGAGACTACCTCGGGAGAAGTACCTATGCTCGAACACACTAATCAGGTGACCCTTGATGTGGATGATACAGAGAGCTAAATACGATTAGTTTTTTTTTTTTTTTTTTATGCTTGTTCTTTCATAGCAGGAAGGTTTTAAAATTGTTGAGTGCTCTTTGAAAAATACAGCCGCTTCTCAAAATAAGTCATATAACTCTGATGTAATATCTTCCCTTCCTGGTGTCAGACTCATGGTGGGACCACGGGTTAAAAATATCTTATAACAGTCATAGGGTAAGATTGTTTTGATTTGACGCTGCACCACTTTTTAAAATAATCCTTACCATAATAACTCACGTCAAAGAAAGCACATGGTGTTCTTAGACAGGCTGTTTAGATGTGTTTGAGTCTGAACTTGAAGCATTGAAGCCTACTAAAGGATGAAACTTGCTAGCATTACTGATTAACGAACAAAGAGCTCTGCACAGCAACTCTTAAGGTCTACCCCATACAGTACAGTGACTCTTAATGTAACAAATATTTAATATGCTTCCGTTATTTTCTTCTGGCCACATGTATACTATACAACTCTGTGATTTCCAGAGAGCTGGGATTCACAGGGGGACTAAGCTCTATATCTATCTTCCTTTATCCTATTGCACATTTGTAGAAGTAAAATATACAGTTAGCGCCACTAAAGGGTGCTATTTAACACATGGAAAAATGTCTGAAATTCTCAGGACGCTGGGAGTTTTGCTGACTGACTCTGCGTCTCTAGAAAAGTTGTGCAAGGGATGCTCTCTCTTCTTCTTATAGAAAAACCTTCTCATGGGCATCACCAGATAATGTGTTTAGTTCATGCTGGTTTAGTGGGGGAAAATAACAGTTTCAGCCGGGGAGCCTGCTTTTTCTAATTGATCTCACTGATTGGCAGTGGAATAAATGTAAGCACAAAAATATGGCTGGGTGTCAGTGACTCAGGCTCAGAATTCACCTGGACATTTTCGAAATTCCTACTATTACGTAAATTGGGGTGATGCCCTTGTTAATTCTCTCTCCTTCATCTTACTGTCACATGGAGCAAATATTTGAACAGAATCATTATTTAATACATGAATAGAGGTTCACATTGTGTCTGGAGGGGATCTATTTTTTTTCTGATCACAGCAGATCTAACTCATAAACTATTCGACTTGCCTTGATATATTCTCAATGTCCCAAAGAGCAGTATCTTAAATATGCTAAACACTTATGAAAATATTGCAACATTATTTATAAAATGGGTAAGAAAAAAGGAATCCTCTGGTTGGTTGAAACACATCACATGACCATGCGTATATCAGAGCGCGACCGCACACCTGCACTTTTACCCCCCTCCAAAACTATTTTGCCATTTTATAAGATAGATCACCCACTCTACAGTGTGCTGTCGCGCTCTGACATACGCACGACCTGGTGTGCGTTGCACGCACGAGGCCGCAGGGGCGAGTTTTTCACACATCACCCCATATTTTATTTTTATAATTGCTGGTGTGTGCTTTTTCACCTCAGCAATTGTAAAAAATCATGAACTAGATTGGTGTTCAGGCAGCAAGGGACTTGTCAGGATTCTGTGCTGTCCTGGTCCATGGTCTGCAACCTACAGTGAGCCACATATTTGCCAAGTCACAGATAGCCACTTACTTATGTGGAGCAAGTATACTATTTTTGTTCTCTTTTTTCAGTTTTTTTCTAAGTTACCAGCGAATGGCAGTTGAGAAGCTTTGGAGTGCTTCCGGTAGGAAGAGGTGGGCAGATCCGCTGGCTCTTGTGTGCTGGCAGGGAAACCAAAACAAGACAGTATGTTTCAATATTTTCTGCTTGGTTTTCCATGCCAGTGAGTACAGGACGAGACTTTCTTTTTTTAATTAAAAAAATATTCACTGCCTACTGTGACCAACTGTGGTGGGGCGATGTTCCAACCCTTGCACGCTGAAGGAAGACCGTGTGACTGGCATATACGTGATCCAAGAGAAACCCAGTTATAATTTGCCATTATAAACAGCTGGCTATAACTGGGTTTTCCAATGGGAAAAAGCACTACCCAGTAATTATAAGATATTTACAGCCATACTAGCCAAAAGAATCCAAATGACACTAACCAAACATGTAGGTAGGGAACAGGCAGGTTTTGTCCAAAATAGATCTAGTCTTGACTGTTTACGTAGATTACTAAATCTAACTTGGTGGAGTAATAATAAAAAAAAGCTCTACACCCTACTTTCGCTTGATATATTTAAGGCGTTTGACTCGCTTCAATGGGGTTATTTATTTAGTGTTACAAGAATAAGGATTTGGTGAAAGCTTTTTATCTCAGATATCACTGATATATGATAAGCCCTCAGCACAAATTATTACCAATGGCTAATTATCTCCCTGCTTTCAATTAAATTGTGGTGCCAGGCAGGGTTGCCCTCTGTCACCCTACTTATTTATACTAGCCTTTGAGCCCTTAATACAAACAGTGAACTGTCACCAGGGGATACAAGGGGTTAAATTAGGGAAACAACATCATAAGATACTAGTCTTTGCAAATGATCTTTTACTAGCCGTCACAAACCCAATAAAATCATGCAAACATCCGAAAACTCTCTTAAATAGTTTTCCTACTATTTCTGGCCTGGTCTTCAACTGGGAGAAAACTCAAATGATTAATGGATATTTTACGTCAATCAATCAGCAAGAATTTGACCAAGTTATGAATAAAACCTGGGTCAAAGAATCTATTACATAACCGGCCTGGTGGTGCTGAGGGTTGAGGTGTTGGACGCCACACCTCATGCCAAGCCAGCGACCCGGGTTCGGGAACGAGCTCAGGTCATCAGGGGTCGTCGGGAATGGGAAGGATTGAGCGTCCTATGGACTGCTCTCCTTCCTTGGGGAGGGGGATTCCACTTGCCGCTGCACTGATGACCTCTAGTGGAGACTGGAGGCATCACAGTGCACAGCTGCAGAATGCAGGGATTGGAGCTGTGGCGGACGTCTTTTGGGGGTGCACGGGTGCGTGCACCTGCCAAGCTGGACGTCATTGCACGTCGAGCACGGGGAGAAAAAGGAAATACCCTGCCCTCGGGGATAGGCGACAGCACCACCTCCCACCAGCCACACTCCATCAGGCTGGACTTCCTCCTGTCCTGGGCTGAGCCCAGCCCAGCCTGGATTGTAGATAGAGCACCCTGGGTGGATAGGGTGGTCCTACCTCGGGGGACTCAGAGCCGGGGGGATAGCCGGGCTGGTACCAGGACATAGGAGGAGTTTCAGGCTAGGAGGTAGAGTTGGGGGTAAGGTGGATGCCTGAGAGAGTTTCCCGAAGAGGCAGTGAATAAAATAAAGTGTAAGAAAAATAGAATCTATTACGTATTTAGGAGCCAAAATTTCTCTTAAAGTGAATTTCCGATGAAATGGCATAAGGTATTGGGCATCATAATACGATCCTATTAGTAAAGCAGTGGCTTTCATATCCTTCTCGGGGTGCTCACAGCTTCATAAAATGTCTTTTAAAAAAATGCCCCATTGACTTGTATAGTGCTTGCCCCCGCGCTGTCTCTGCTCACACATCACAAAAACACTGAACGCGGGGGAGGAACGGGGCAGAGCAGAGCAAGTAGGTAGCTGGAAGGGATTGGCTGGCGATGGCTGTGGAGCCAGCTATGATCCCTTCACAACAATCACACAGTGAGTAAAAAATGTAATTTTCAAGCAAATCAGCTCACGCTGGCATCAGGTATTGGGCTATGATGCCCAATACCTTATGCCGGAAACTTCCTTTAATTTTTGAACTATGTTTCAAAGTAATTATCTTCCCCTAAATCTTTCCCCATGGGGTAAAATCAACGTAATCAAGATGACAGAAGCCCCAAAATTATTTTATCTATTTCAAAATCTCCCAAACACAATAGAATCTGGCATCTTCACAAAATTAGATAATACTGTCAGAAAATTCATACGGGATAATAAAAAACCTTCACTTAGTGTCACAAAACTTAGAGCACCAAAAGAGGTTGGAGGATTTTCCTTCCCCTGGTGGGAGAGATACTACTTTGCTTTTATTCTCAAACAAACATTGGCACATTTCTCAGGACAGGCTCACACCTTAACCCAAGCACCTTTACGGCTGGAAATAGAATAACAGATTATTAGACCAAAAAAAGTAACCTGATTATTTATTCATAAAAAAAAGATCAAAACACCCAAGACAATCCGTGCTTACTAGCCTCTATCAGAACCTTAAAAAAGGTTAATAACATAATCAATCCTGACAAAAGCTTCCTTGATTTCATGCCTTTATGGTACAATCCTTTATTGGACTTTAAAGGAAAATCTCTGAATAATCCATCTTGGATAAGGGCATGTATACTAACACTCAAGGACGTAATTAATTCTGAAACAAACACATTTCTGTCCTTTACTGAGGTACAACAAAAATTCCCTCAACACAAATCTCATTTCTACTTCTATTTGCAATTGAGGGAGCGATTATCCAAGCAAGTTCTTTAGACTGAATATCAGCTGACTAGAAGTGATCAGTGGGCGCATATCACCAAACTACATAGACTAGGAGCCAAGGCAGGAATTCTATATAAACTGTTAACGGATTCTCTTTCATCTATAGCTTTGACCGACAGAGCTAGAGAACGTTGGGGGACAGAACTTGGTATTGACATCCCTATTTCAGATTGAGAAGATGCTTGGAAACAAGCTTGCTGCAGCTTCAAGGAACTACAAGGTAGGCTAATGCAGTTCAAAATTTTGCATGGCTTTTACATGTCACCCAAAAAATTATACTCCATTGGATGTAGAGATGATTCTAAATGCTGGCACTGTGATCAACTAGATGCCGATCTGGCACACATACCATGGGACTGTAAGGTTATACAATCAGGATGGAAAAAAATACATAAGAGCTGCTGTAAGGTCACCAGGATGGACATGCCCTTTGACCCTGCCATTTATATCCTAGGTATCATGTCAGGATGCCTGTCTTTAAATTTTCAGGAGGGTATACGGTTATGCCTGGCCTCACTCTGCTACAAAAGAATTTGTCTAAGAAATTGGCAATCCAGTCTTATTCCTACTCTGAAGGAATGGCACAATCAAATGTCATTATACGCCAATAATGAGAGGCTCAGTTGTAATATTTTAAATAAGAACGAAACCTTTGTAAAGATCCTGGGCCCCCTTTAAGTCTTGGTCATGTTAACACAGCGAAACATAACCCGTCTTGTGATACATTCATATTTGTGTGTTTCATATCTGAAGTTCCCTTATTCTATATTCTATGTAATGTTATAGTTGTAGGTATATTGCACCCACTGGACTTTTGGTCTAAGATAGACTGTACAAATGTGATTCCATATATACTTCTTTTCAATAATATACTAGTCTAGATTCTAATTGATGTATATAGTCATAATTCTTAATTTAGTTTGCTCATTTTTCTTATGTACATGTAAAGTTTTGAAAAGATGTTATGATAAGTGCTGATTGCTCACTGATTGTTTTCCTTTGTATGTTATAATCTGGAAACTCAATAAAAAACTATTACGGAAAAAAAAGGAACCACCTGAGGACCGTACCCAACAGTTCACAGATGAGCGCAGGCACTCTAGCAGCATGCCATGGTCCATGGTGTCAAATGCTACAGAGAGATCAAGCAGCACCAAGATGGAATGGGTCCTCCAATCTCTCACTATCAGGAGATCACTGAGCACCCGATCAAACGTCATCTTGGTACTATGCCTCTTCCTAAAACCTGACTGGAGAGGAACGTAGATCCCGTGGATGGTAAGATGATCTTCCAGCTGCAGTGTGACTGCCTTCTCAATAACCTTCCCTACAAAAGGAAGGTTAGAGACAGGCCTGTAGTTAACAAGACAGTCGGGGTCAAGAGACGGTTTCTTTAGGAGGGGTATTACTACTGCCTCCTTCAGGGTGTCCGGAAACACACCTGTCTCTAAAGAACACCCGACTATCTCCGCTAGGACAGGGCCGATAACCTCAACACACCTCACTAGAAGGTGAGTCGGGTCTGGGTCCAAACTACAGCAGGTCAGCTACAAACTCTGGATTATTCTTCACGATGTCCATGATTGCCAACTGGTCAAAGTTAGACCAGGCAAATCGAGGAGCAGCAGCCTCCCACCAACCATCGCAATCCCTATTGGAGTGGGCCATACAAACATCAGACCTGATGCCAGCAACCTTATCTGCAAAGAACCGAGCAAACTTGTCACACTTTCATTGTGACAATGCTCTCCGTGGCTGGAGATGGGCTGGATTGCATAATCTGTCCACAATCTTAAAGAGCTAGGCTGGTTGGTTCTGTGCAGCAGCAATCTCCCTGGACAGGAACTCTGCCTTCTTATGGGAGATAGCCAACTGTTAGTCTTTATCATGGGACATCAGTCTAAGTCTGTCAGCATCCAAGCCAGATTTCCACCAGCGCCATTCCAGCCTTTGTCCCACTCACCTCAACTCCATCAGAGTCCCATCAAACCAAGGAAACTGAGGGCAAAGAGTGAGTGGACAAATACAGACAAGAGCTATGGAATCCAGAGCCTCCATCATAGCCCTATTATAGATCTGCAGCAGATTCTCTGGATCCGTGCTTATTCTCGGCATGCCTGATAGGTTCAACAGTGCCATCAGGCCATCTGGGGTCAGACCTCTAAAAGGGTGGTACCAGACCATCCCCACAGGGGCAGGACTATTGGGGGGAGCCTGGAAATTGAACCTTATGCTGTGTTCAACAGACCATTCGACTGGCTCCACCACCAAGTCAGAGGTCTCCATCCCCAGTAGAAAGACCAAATCCAATAAGTGAGCATGAATATGGGTCACGGCGGTAATAACCTGTGTGAAGCCCAACAAATTCATTAGTTGGAGGAAGTCCTGACCAAACTACGAGAGTTCATCATTGACTCAGGCACTGAAGTCCCCCAGCACCACCCATCTGGAGGACTCTAACACCATATCAACGATGAAGTTTGTGACTTCCTGCAGAAACTGCTTCTCGCCCCCAGGTGGACGGTAGATGACAAAGATCCTGCACCCCACACCTGCGCCAATGATATACTCAAAGGACCTGGTCTCCCCCACTGGCACATCTACAAGGCCCAATTCCATTCTAAAACAAACAGTGTGCGGCTTCAAGCATATATGAGATAGACATAGGGGAATATTAGTAAATAGGCAGGGAGGGAGAAGGGTCACTGGAGACCAGTTGGGGTCTGCGGAGACAGATTAGGCAGAGACCATCTGAGCAGACAGGGTGGGCCAAACGATCCTTTCTGTTGACCAATTCTATGTTTCTGTGTTAATATATGGCTCATGGCCAATGAATCTATGCGTAACAACAGACAGTGACACCTTAAAACACCTTTTACACATTTGGCATGTGGTAGATAAAAACTCAGGTCAGTGTCAACAATACCCAACCCTGACTCCACCATGGTATATCCCAATGCTCTCATCCTTTTTAAGAGATCCAGGATATGTCATGCGGGAGTAGAAAAGAATAGCACTGCTGGGTCATATATATGAGGAGGGGACAAAACTAAGCTTTGAAGCACTTAGGGATAAGTTTGGGATCCCAAAATTGCAGAGTTAAATACACACAACTTAAGTGCTTTTTGGGCAGTAGATTGGGTCCCATTTGTACCCTAGAAGAACCCTCAGGTATTGCAAGAATATTATGTGGAGCAGAGGTCTCAAAGGTTTGGTTATAAAATGGTATAAGCTCATTGTAAGTGAGGCAATGCTATAGTACCAAAAACGGATACGAGATAAAAATGGGGTAGCACCCATGTAGGGTGCTGATTATTGAGCACTGCGCTTTTGAGCAACTCAATAATAGCACTCTACAAGAGAGCGAGTGGTGCAATATCTAGATTACATCCTGTGTAGCAAAATCCAGTAACTTGCCCGTGGTCCACCCCCTCTGAGTTGGTTATTTAAGTTCGGGGTGCTGGGGCTTGCCCCATATGAGACGGGTGTGTGGGCTGCAACCCCGCGCATGAAAAAAATAATTTCTGTGTGGTTAGTTAGGTATTGTAGCAACTGTCACTATTTGCAATGGTCGGTACAATGTCTGTCGCCCTTTTGACTGTGGGCTCAAGTTCACTCGCTCAATGTGTTGGCGGTCTTTCTGACTCGCCTTTATCACAAGGAACTTAAAAATGGAAGACCATGCTGGGCTGTAAAATTACAGAGGAGGATTACAAGGAGATAGTGGGGGTTATCTGGTATTTCCTAATTCAAAGCAAATTTAAAACAACACAGTTCACGGCTATGCAGAAAGTGTACTATGCTATGGAGCAGCTGGTAAAATTCTCTGCCTCATATGGCAGTACATACCCTAAATGTGAATGGGGGTACCAGTATTGTTCATATGATGTACACATGTACAGAACTTGCCATTTTTCAGTCGCCATCGAACTGCTACTATCAGCCACATTGAAAGTGCAAATTAAACTAGATGTGAAGATGGCACCAATAGGTGACTTAACAAAACTGGATGGTATTTAGCTCAAGGAGGGGCAATGGAGATTGATCTGCTTCGCTATAATCTGTGCCAAGCTAGGCATCCTCTCGAATTGGTTTGTGTAGAGGAACCACTAAGTCACATTTGGCTTCAGCAATTATGAGATTGTGCTTTAGTGGAAAAACAGATATATAAAGCAAAGGGTAAACAACAAGTGTGTGAAGCCCGCTGGCTATAGCACTGGAAGAATACCTTGATGATAACCCCCTTCCCAACCTACAAGAATCAACAGAAAATGCATAGACCTTACGCAAAGGAGAATGCGATAGAAGCTTTACTTACGCTATGAGCCTAAAGAGTGACACAGATATGACAAGTGACATTGCTTATGCGTGCTGGTTGTTCTCTCTGCTACTTACTGAAGGAAACCACTGTTCATAGGTAAAGCAGCTTCTGTGTTAATTAAATTGCTATCACAGGTTGAAAAACTGATAATGTATAAAAATTACATTTACAAATTTTAACATTGTAAAACTCAACTTTTACTATTTTACTGTCTAAGCAGATTATATGCAGTTTGAATGCTATGAAATGAAAAGAACAATAAAACATATTTGAAAAAAAGCACAGAAAAGGTGTGCCACACTAAATTCTGTGGGGTCCTGTGGCATCCCCCCTTCCTAATTCTTCCATACCAAGAAATACCTGGTATCCAGTGGCATCCCCTCTCCACCCAATGCCAAACACTCCCCAGTATCCAGTGACACACCCTCCCTCTCCCCATCCAATGTCAGTTCCTGGTGTCCAGTGGCAACTGCCTTCTTCTCCTCACTTGTGCCAGTTATTCCTGGGTGTGTAGCAGTGCCGCCCTCCTGTTTCTCCATCTATGTGTCTGATTAAACATAGTGATAAACCACTATAATTACTGGCTAGCACTTTTTCCCATAAGGAAACCCGGTTATAATTTGCCGTTATAACCAGCTCGACTGGTTATAATGGCAAACATGTGCCAGGTTTCCCTTGAAACAGCCATCCCTCAGTCGCTGTTCTCTGACGTTCCGTGAAGCAATCCCATGGCGCAGCACACTTCATGGTCCCTCATATTCGGCAGTAATTTTCTTTTTTATTTAAAAAAAAAAAAAGAACTCTTTGTCTTAACTAAGCCACTTGAAAACAGAAGCAAAATAAAAGAAAAACCTGCGACGTGTTTCTCCATCAGCATGAGATCGCAGCCCAGTCCACGCCACATGCCACACTGCCCCTGCCTCTCGAACCCAGAAGGACGCTGCAACCGTTGCTCAGCGGTAAGTTAATATTGAAACAAAAATCAATGTTTCTACACATTTTTAATCAAAATATCCTCTTCCTTTTCCTCCAACAAGTGCAGCAGTATAGCAAGGAAGACCGCGGACTGCGCAGAATCCAGAGTGGTCTGCGGCTTCCCGAACACTAATCTGTTAGCTTATTTTATTTTTTATAATTGCTGACGTGAAAAAGCGCACTCCAGCAATTATAAAATATAAAATATAGGGTGATGTGTGTAAACTCGATTTTACACACACCCTCTTCAACAGGATGCTTTTTATAAAACCCCTGACCCGCCCTCGGGGTTTATAGCATCCACAACCGGTGTGTGTAAAATCTCGTTAAACACACCACCCCATATATTATTCTCTATATAATTACTGGTGACCCTCCTTTAATGCATAGATTATGAGGTCCATTCAAACACTATAATAACCAGGTATGATGTCATACCTGGTCCTTAAAGCATTTTCTGCCAACTTTTGCTTCAGGCTCTTCTTGAACATGTGAGCAGGAAAGACCACTCTCAAGATAGAGTCAGGAGAAGGGTGACTCACCATCAGTGCTGCGCAACACTCTAACTAGTGCTCGGACCCTTCACCTAATGACTCTATCTAGCAGTCTCTATGTCATCCTAACTGCATCAAACATCAAGTTGTGTAGATATTAGCTTGAATAAATAGGTGAAATCTGCTTCTAAACCACAATTTACACTCAGCCCTTGCTTTCTTTCTTCACAGCTTCTGACACTGGCTCCTGACCTCTGTATCCTGGGTAACCAAGTGATACTGTAGCAACAGCAGTTGAAATATCAGAGCATGTCAAATCTAAAATGGACTTAAAAAATGTTTTACTTTGTTGAAGTTCATCTTTGAAGACTTTTCACTCATTATCAACGACATTCTTTGTATGATAGCTGCTAAGTTGTCAGACAGTGTGTTTGTTCATTCAAAGGTTGTTTCTTCTCATTGAATCTGTTATAGACTCCCTGCACCAGTAATTAAATAAAATATAAAGGACTGTGTATCTATGGATTTTTTGTTTTACACGCCCTCGGTGTGTGATGACCTTTTAAACCTCTCGCGTTTCACTCTCAAGGTTTATGGACCATCACACACTAAGGGTGTGTAAAAAAAAATTATTATGTAACACACAGTTGACTGTGCATTATTCTCTGACTAATAAAGCTGCTTTTAGTCAAACAGCAGGGATTCAATGATGTGAGTGATGTGAGAGGAGGGCTCTGCCAATCGCCATGGGGGTGGTCAGAGTTGTGAGGGGGGAGTTGGGCCAGTTCTGCAGCTCAGAGGAGGTGTTCCTGGGGGCTGCATCCATCAGTGTGGTTCAGGTGGCAGCACAACAGCACCAGAATGGACTCCCCAGTGGCAACATCAGTTAGTCAGGAGGTCCCAGGAGATTCCACTGGCACTGAGGATTTGCTCCAAGTGCTAAGATCGGTTAGATGGGGGCAGTCAAGTAGCACTGAGACTTGGCTTTTAAATTTTTGATGGCCACGTACGTTCATCTGGAGTCAGGGGGACACTCTGACAGCACCACATACGTTATTCTGGGGATGGATATAGTCTACCACCACCAGGAATAGGCTCCTACTGGTGCGTTCACAGTCACAAGGGTAGTAACAGTCCAGTGATGCCAGAAATTACCCCTGGTGGTTGCATCAGTTTGACGGAGATCAGAGAGGGTTCATCAGCATCAGGAATGGGCTGCCAGTTTCAACTTAGAGACATAGAATTTGTTGGCAGATAAGGACTGCTGGGTCCACCCAGTCTGCCCATTTTTCCCCACCTATACTGTCACCGCAAACCCTACCTTATCTCCAGCTACTTCCTCCCCCCATTCTTTCCTACCAAGATTCTTTTGTACCTGTACCAAGCATGTTTGAAGCCCACCACTGTTTTCACCCCACCCCACAACCTCCACTGGAAGTCTGTTCCAGGCGTCCACCACTCTTTCAGTGAAGAAGTACTTCCTCACATACTTCCTAAATTCCCCCCTTCCAGTTTCTTTTTTTGTTTAAACTTTATGTTTATTGGGTATTCTATCAAACATACAGTTAGTTTCCAACATTTAATATTACAGATGTACAATTTCTATAACCAGGAGGGCGCCACTCCTCTTAATATTTTCAATTAATCCATTAAATGTTTAAAGATACGTCCTACGGGGGAATAACAATTAACGTTTTTATAAGTTACCATCGGGTATTCCATTTGCTGTATAAAGAGTCCATGAGTTACATGGTTTCTAACGTAAAATCTTCAAAGTCTCAAAAAGTCCAGTACCTTTCCCAAAGGGGATATGGGAGTTCCACCATGCTTAACCAACATGGGTGTACTAAATTGTGCTAAGAAAATAAAGATACACCCTCTACTGCGTGATTAAACAGAAAATGTAAGCAGCTGCTCCTATTTGTATTAACATGAAAGCAGCACATATAATCTCTGCATAATGTGCAAATATCACGTTTCTTTGTGCTTTATGAACTAGAACTGACAAGGTGCTTTGCTCTGCGATCAGAATCAACAGTGTGAAAAAAAAAAAAAAAGAAAAAAAGGGGGGGGGATCCTCCCAACTGAGAAAAAAGCCTTTCTCAACAATTTTACAGGGTTGAGAAAACTTATGAAAGTAGAAAACCCAAAGTCCCAAGTCCAGCTGGCTGTAAACAATTTCGCCAACTAACAATACAAGTTTTATTTGCTTACCTCTGGATCCTACATTTATCCCTCCCCCCTTTAACAACTGAAACTGACATTCAAACTTTTGCAGTACTAAAATCAGGAGTTATCTTCATTCGATGAGGAATTTTCTTCTTGTGCTACTCTGGATCAGGAGGAGCGTTTTTCTGGCATCGTTTCTGAGCATACGCTGGATTGGAAAAGATATCAACTTTACTTCGGTGCACAATTCGCAGGTGGGCCAGGAAGACCAAACCATGCGGGATTCCTGCCTCTCTCAACAGCACTCTTTTTCCACTGAGCCTCTTCCTTTTCTGCCAAGTTGCATATGACAGGTCAGGAAACATCCAAATCTGTTGTCCATCGTGAAGTAACGATTTTTTCCGTCTGGCTAGGGTAAGCAGAAAGTCACAGGATCCCACACCGTTGGTGACAATCACAACCGTTCTCAGGGCCTCTGGATTGTCAGGGAGGCTCCAGGAGGTGACTCAGTACACCTTCTGAAATCTTTGGACTACTGCAGCCGCTTCTTCCCCCAACTGATGAGTTAACCAGTCATTTAGAAAGAGCATGAATTGGTCGCCCTCGCACCCTTCTGCCAGCCCCAAGATCCTAAGGTTGTGGGCTCTGGCTCTCGTTTGGTTTTCCAGCATCTCCAAGTGGGCGCAAAGGAGCGTATTTTCTTTGATGACTGTGGTGACAGTTCCCACGGCAGCATCTGCTTTTTTAGTTGCTTCAACTGATGCACTATTAATTGTTTCCATGGCAGACTCCACTGTGGTCACTCTGCTTGTAAGAGCGTCAAATTTATTTGAGAGTCCAGTTACTAATGTTATAAGTGATTTCAGTTTAGCTCCCAATGTCTGCAGAGTATCTTCCCCAAGTTCCCTCCTCGTGTTCAGGTTGGCGGCCCTGAGCCGCCCTCGTGTTTGGAGCTCCAGGAGCCGTTTTCACTTTAGCTCCTCCCCCGATGTTTTTCCTTTTTGAGGGTTCCATCACTTGCTGTAGCTATTCAGCCTTGATATTCTTAAAAGAAAACACGGCTGCTTCAAGAAATTCCACAAGAAACAGCTGCAAAACATAAAACAAGCAGCAGAGCTCTATCTCTCAGTGGCCATGTTGCTCGGGCTCCAGAGCGCCTCTCCTTTCTCCTTCCAGTTTCATTGCATGCCCCTTTGTTGTCATGCACCTTCTCTTCTGAAAAATACTCCCTTCCTGTACCTTATTCCAATTGATTAACCAGGAGTGGCACACTAAGCTGAAAGCTTGTTTACAGGTGCGACCTGGGAGCACAGGGAAGTTAAGTGACTTGCTCAGGGTCACACAGTATGCAAGTGGGGGCTGTGAGATTCAAACCCAGGTCTCCAGATTTGCAGCTAGAGTTTGTTTTATGTTTTGCAGCTGTTTCTTGTGGAATTTCTTGAAGCAGCCATGTTTTCTTTTAAGAATATCAAGGCTGAATAGCTACAACTCGGCAGAAGGCAATACTGGACCTTGTGCTCACAAACAGGGACAGTGTGATGGGGGTAACAGTGGGGGAGCACCTGGGAAACAGTGACCACCAGTCATTGTGGTTTGAAATCACAGAAAGAGCAGAACCAAACCACACAAAAACACGTATCCTGGATTTTAGGGGGCAGACTTTGGGAAAATGGGGAGATACTTGAAAGAGGCATTAAGGGGAATGGGACAGGAATCAGGGGTTGAGGAACAGTGGGCAGTATTTAAAATGGGGATTACAAGAACAACAGAATTATGCATTAAGCAGGTTAGCAAGAGGAAAAGGAAGAGGAGACCATTATGGTTTCCAAAGAGGTAGCAAAGAAAGTGAAAGCCAAAAGATTGCATTCAGGCAATACAAAAGACACAGGCAGAAGGGGATAGGGAGAAGTACCAGGAGAAGCAAAGGGAGGCAGGGAGGTCAGTAAGGGAAGCCAAAGCTCAGACAGAAGAGCACATTGCAAAATCAGTGGGTAGAGGGGACAAAACCTTTTACAGGTACATAAGTGAAAAAAGAAAGACAAAGGAGGATAGTGAGACTGAAGGGGAGGATGGGGGCCACTTGGAGGATGACAACAGTAAAGCTGACATATTGAACAGGTATTTCTGCTCAGTCTTTACTGAGGAAGAGGAGAGTAATGGGTCTGAAGAGTACAAGGGTGAGAATGGTGCAGAAATGGACACAAGTCCCTTTACGAGAAGGGTCCTGAAGGAACTGGAAGTAATAGAGTTGATAAAGCAATGGGGCCAGACGGTGCACCCAGGGTCCTTAAAGAACTAAGAGAGGTGGTGGCTGAACCTCTGGCTATCCTGTTTAGCCGATCACTGGAAACAGGGAGGTACCCAAAGACTGGAGGACAGCAGATGTAGTCCCTTATACAAAAGTGGGAACAAAGAGGAAGCAGGAACTACAGACCAGTCAGCCTCACCTCAGTAGTGGGGAAGATCATGGAAGCACTACTGAAGGAGAGATTGGTAGAACATCTGGTTGTCAATGGACTACAGGACCCAAGGCAGCATGGTTTCACCAGGGGGAGGTCATGTCAGACCAACCTCGTTGAATTTTTTGACTGGGTGACTAGGGAGGTGGATCAGGGGAGGGCGGTGGACATGGCCTATCTGGACTTCAGCAAGGCCTTTGACACTGTGCCACATAGAAGACTATTACACAAACTGGGGAATATGGGTGTGGGCAGGACAGTAGTGTGGTGGGTAGGTAACTGGCTGGGTGGCAGGACACAGAGGGTGGTGGTAAATGGCTGTCACTCCACAGAGGGAAGAGTGACCAGTGGGGTACCACAGGGATCAGTGCTGGGACGGTCCTATTCAACATCTTCATCAGTGACATTGCATGGGACCTAGAAGGCAGAATTTCACTGTTTGCTGCTGACACAAAGCTCTGTAACAGAGTAGACACACCAGAGGGTGTAGACAGAATGAGAAGGACCTGCAGAAACTTGAAGAATGGTCAGGGTTTGGCAGTTGAAATTCAATGCAAAGAAGTACAAGATAATGCATATGGGGCACAAAACCCTGGCACAATATATCAGTTGGGGGTGAGGATATAGCATGCACCAAGCAGGAAAGGGATCTTGGGGTTGTCATCTCTGATGACCTCAAGGTAGGGAAGCAGTGTGACAAGGCAGCAGGTAAAGCAAATAGGATGCTGGGATGTATAGGCAGGGCATCACCGGCAGGAAAGGAGGTCATAATTCTGCTATACAAGACACTAGTGAGGCCCCACCTGGAGTACAGTGTACAGTTCTGGAGACCATGCCTACGTAAGGACATAGACAGGGTAGAGAAGGTTCAGAGGAGGGCAACAAAGATGGTGCATGGATTGCATCACAAGTCCTATGAACACAGGTTGAAGGAACTGAACATGTACTCCCTGGAGAGAGGAGGGAGAGAGGGGATATGATAGAGACATACAAGTATCTTACAGGGAGGAACAGGGTGCAGGAAAACACTATTTTTAAGCGAAAAAGATGTTCCAGGACTAGAGGGCATGGGATGAAGTTGGAGGGAGGATGATTCAGAGGAAACATGAGAAAGAATTTCTTCACAGAACGGGTGGTGGACAAGTGGAACACCCTGCCAGAGGAAGTGGTGGGGGCTGAAACAATCATGGGATTTAAGAATGCATGGGATAGACATAAAGGAATTCTGGAGGTCAGGGGTAAGGGGCAACAGACTTCTAGGAAAACAAACTGAACTTACAGGCTCAAATGGGCAGACTGGGTGGGCCATAGGCCCTTATCTGCCGACATTGTCTATGTATCTATGTATCTATGTAAACCACTGCGCTATACTGCCTCCCTTATTCACCTCCATGAAGTATTTCTAGGTCTCTCTCATGCCCCCTCTCCCTCTTCTCCTCCAGGGTACACATACTGAGATCCCCAAGTCTCTCTTCATGGGGCTTATGATGCAGCCCCTGCACCATTTTAGTTATCTTCCTCTAGACAGCCTCTACCCTATGTCCTTCTTAAGATGTGGTCTCCAGAACTAGACACAGTGCTCCAGGTGGGATCTCACCAACGAGCAATACAGTGGTAACACCACCTCACTCCTTCTGCTGGTGATACCCCTCCCTATGCACCCCAGCATCCTTCTGGCCCTGCCTATTGCCTTGCTGCACTGCCTCGCCACCTTGAAGTCATCAGATATGATGACCCCAAGGTCCCTTTCCAGTTCAGTGACTGTTCATACCTCTTCCCCCATTGTGTATACCATCTCTGGGTTTCTGTGCCCTATGTGCATGATTTTTGCACCTTTCCACATTGAAACTCAGCTGCCATACCCTTCACCACTCCTCGAGTTTTCTCAGGTCTCTGCATATTCTCTCTACCTGTTCCACCATGTCGTGGTGACAAGAATATCACCAACCTCCCTCACAGCAACAGATGGTTGCCAACATCCCTGACACCAACAGGTCCTGACTCCAACAAAGGATCACACCGACACCTGTTCGGTGTTCATGCAGGAAGGGGGGGACTGTGCCCCCCCCCCGCACCCTCTGCACTTATAGATTCCAACTTGGGGGGGGTGGATGTTGGGGGAGAGTGGCCAAACTCCAGAGTCAATGTCACGGTCATCGCTCCAACAACACGGTCAACACTGTGGGTGTCGACAGGTTGGTGTCACTGTAAAAGCGTTACTGTTACAACGGTATATGCTCTCCACCCCTTACGAAGTGCCTACCCTATTTATATCTGGTAGTCAGGGTCAGCAGGGGAGTCCAGTGGCCCCAGGGATGGGCTCCTAGTACAGCATTCAACAGTCTGGGGGGTAGGACAGTCCAGTGACACAAGGATTCACTCCCAGTGGAAACATCAGTTAGGGTCAGGTGAAAGTACACTAGCATCAGAAATGAGCTCCTGATGCCACATTCAACAGTTGGGGTGGGGGACTGGAACAGTTCATTGATGAAGGGAATGAACTATCACAAGCTGCATCAGTCAGAGGTTAGAGGAACAGTCCGTCACCACTAGTATGGACTCTTGGTGCTGCATTCAATATTCAGGGAAGTCAGGACAGCCCAGTGTTGCTGGAGATGGGCTCCCAGAGGCTGCATCAATTAGTCAGGGGCTGGTTGGCAGAAAGGCCAGCAGCATGGATGACAGCCTCCTGGTACCAAATTTAACCACTGGGGGATCAGAACAGGCCAGTGGTGCTGAGGATGGACACCTGATGATTGAATCAGTTAGTCGGAGGTAGCGAACAGTCATGCACCAGCAGAGAATGGGATCTTCATGCCACATTCACAGTTGGGAGGTTGGGACAGTTCTGTGACGCGGGATGGACTCCCAGTGGCCGCTTCAATTAGTCGGGAGTCTGGGGACACAGTCCACCACCACCACTGATGAGCTCCAGGTGCCACATTCAACAGTTCGGGGGCTGGAAAAGTTAAATGATGCTGGGGATGGACTTTTGGTGGCAGCGTCAGTTAGTCAGCGGTCAGGATACAGTCCAGCACTACCGCTGATGGGTTACTAGTGCCACATTCAACAGTTGGGAGGTCAGGACAGTCCAGTAACACAGGGGATGGACTCCAACTGATCTCATCAGTTGGAAGTCAGGGGACAATCTCACAACACCACTACCGATGCCCTCTGGGTGCCAGATTCACAGTCAGTAGAGGTCAGGATAGTTCCATGATGCCAGAGATTAACTCTCAGTGGCTGCTTCAGTTTGTCAGCAATCAGGAGAGAGTTCAGCAGCACTGGGATGGGCTCCCAGTGGCTGCATTAGTCAGCACTTAGGTGGCAGTCCACCACCATGGGGGAGGACTCGCAATGGCCACATAATTTAGACAGGGACTGGGACAGTCCAGAAACCCTGGGGATGGATTTCTGGTGGCCACATCAGTTAATAATGGGTTCAGGACAGTCCAATAACACCAGAAGTGAACACCTGCTAGCCACATCAATTTGTTGTGGGTCAAGGAGAGTCCAGCAGCAGAGACTGGACTTCAGATGGCCACTTCAGTTAGTCAGGAGTTAGCAGAGAGTGGCACTAAGGATCGGCTCTGGGTGGCCAAGTCAGCTATTCAGCAATCGTGGAGAGTCCAGCAGCACCTGGTTGAACTCCCAGTGGGCAAACTAGTTTGTTTGGGGTTGGGGTGAGAGTTCACTGGCACCAATGATAGGCTCCTGGTGGGTACATCAATTTACTGGGAGTCAAGGAGAGTCCAGCAGCACCTGATTGGACTCCCAGTGGCCAAATTAATTTGTTGGGGGGTTTGGCTGAGAGTTCAGTGGCACTGGTGATAGGCTTCCAGTAGGCACAGTTTGCTGGGAGTCAAGATGAGTCCGGCAGCACTGTGGATGGGTTCCCAGTGGCAATATATCATTAGTTGGGAGTTGGGGTCCAGCAGCACTGGGGTGGACTCCCAATGACCACATCAGTTGGTCAGAGGCTGGGGAGAGTCCAGAAACACCAGAGATGGGTTCTCCTGTGGCCATATATATATTTTTTTATTGTTCAGTAACCGGCTAAGGCCCATTATGCTCAAGGCCTGTTTTAAAAGGGAACAGTCGGCACCAAGAACCCCACACTCAAGGTGCTGCCCCTTGACAAAGAGTCACACTAGACCTGAAGTGCCAGGGCTTCATGCCATGTTTGCACAATTTCTGTGATTAACTAGAGAGTATTTAGCTTCTACACAGAATTTAAGTCAGAAGTAGGGGGACAATTCAATAGTACTTTTGATAGGCTGCTGACAGCCATATCAGTTAGTCTAATGTCAGATGGCAGTCTGGAGTCACCTGGGATAATCCCCTGGTGGCCACATCAGTTAATTGGGGGTTGGGATTAGTCCAGCTGCATAACAGATGAACTACTGGTGGCCACGTCAGTTAGTCATGGGTCGAGGAACATCACTGGAGAGGGATCCCGATGACTGCATCACTTAACTGGGAGTTGGGGAATGGTCCAGCAGCACTTGGGATGCGCTTCTAGTGACCATATCAGTTAGTTGGGAGTCAAGAGAGAGCCCAGCTGTGCCAAGGTGGACTCTTGGTGGTAACATTAGTTTGTGGATCGTCAGGGGAGAGTTTAGTGGCACCAATGATAGGCTCCCAGTGACAACATCAGTTAGTCTAGGTCAGAGCCCGGAGTAGTTGAATGAGACTGGGGATGGTCTCTGATGGCGACATTCAGTTACTCTGGGATAGGGAACAGTCCAGTGACACCAAGGATGGGATACCAGTGGCCACATGAGCAAGTTTGAAGTCAGAGACAGTCCAGTGGCATTGGGGATGGGCTAACAGTGGTCATATTAGTTAGGGTTGGGGGATTGTTCAGCAGCACTGGAGATAAGTACCTGGTGGTTGCAACTGTTACTCAGGGGACGAAGATGTCTGGTAGAATGGGAATGGGTTCCATGCTGAATTAATGAGCCAGAGGGTGAAGAGCAGTTGAGCGGTGCGGTGGATGTTCTCCCTGTGGCTGCATTGACCAATCGGGGTACAGGGGGCAGTTCAGCAGCACTGGTGATTGACTGGCGGTGCTTCATTTCTTGGGGAGGAGGGGGTAGTGGTTTTGTGAGAATATTGCATGCGGTAACTTAAATTCTAGTTGCATGTCCCTAATCCTATTCCACTATCTCGTGGAATGTGATTACAGGCACTTGGAAACTGCTTACATCAGTTCCTCCCACTGGCAAACTCCCAGTACTGTCTGATGCTACCAACCCCACTGTCATAGCCAATAGGGACTCAAACAAAGTAGGTAACAAGAGTACCAGTGACTGATATTCAGAAGGCGCATGGTGTATGGTTTCCTTCCTGTATTTTGTCCCTTGTACCCCTCCCACTTGCCTGTGGCATGGGCAGTAGCCAACTATTGGCCTACGCCTGCACACATTATCCTGCAAAGGGGGGAGAAGCTCCCTAGCCCTTCCAGCAGGTGTCACTGTGGTGCCGAAACCTGCAGCCAGCACTCTACGGCCAAGACGCACTGCTATGCAGTAGCTGTCTTAGCCACGGTATGCCCCAGACGTGGCTCCCACTGCGACGTTGGATGGCCTGGTGGATAGCATTTAACCAGAATTTATTATACTGCTTAAACAATAACATTATTTGATTTCAATCATTCACTTTTTCAAGTGCCTCCACCGCTCATATAGCTATCAAGCATCTTTTTTTTTTTTTTTGTAAAGTTCAATTTCAGTCGCAGTGGCATATGCATTTTGTTTGTTGTAGATAAAACTATATCAGAGCACGGCAATCATATTATTTAAAAATTTCAATTATACTTTATACTTGTAAAACTGTAATAAATAAAATAACTGAAACCTCAAGTTTAACATTGCATTTTGTGAAGAATAGTTGAAAGAATGAGGCTCTTTCTACTCTTGCATTGTACTGAACGAGTGATTCAAAATGCCATCTTTAAATGAACTCGGATTCCACTTTCATTGTGCCGTCTTCATTATAACTGCCATGACTCCCAAACTGTGAAGTTACTGACAAATCCTCAGTATTATAAATGTTACAGAGCGCAACTGTCAATCATTTGACAAGAACATGTGTGAAACAGATGTCCCCGGTCAGTAACAACACAGGGCCTCTACTGTACGTGAAGTAAAATAAATACAGGTGGAGGGAGTGAGAGAGGTAATTGGTATAATTAAAAAGGGGTGCAAACAGGGAGAAACTGCCTCCAGAAAAAGTTTGCACAACGTGATGCAAAATGGTGCATTTTGGATTCAGAAAGGTAAGGAGCTGCTTTATGGATCTACAAAGCTCTGACAAACAAACTACCATCCTACATCACAGATTGCTTTACTCTGGTTACACCCAGGCCATATGCCCTAAGAAGCAATAGCCTCATCATTTTGAAGGTACCAAATGCCAGTACCCGGCATGGGAGAGCTGCAATCAACTACTTTCTAGCACTTATCTGGAATTCTCTGCAGAAGACCCTGAAGTTGAACACCTTCATTCCTATAGCATCCTTTAAAAAGCTGTATATAAGTCTCTTCCCAGAGATATGCAATTGCTTCCACAAGGCCTAGTCCTTCATACCCCTTACCCTCCTGCCCTTTTATATTCCCCACCTTTACTTGTTTAAGCATTCATCCACTTACATCTTTCCAGATTATCTCCAAAATCCCAATACCCTACCTTTAGTTAGTCAAATCTGTCTTTTTTTTCTTTTTGCTTTGGTGCCCAAAATCATTGGTTAACCGCCTTGTATATATGTGTATATTATTGTACCTGTTCATTTATAAAGTCTATGTTCTTTACTCAATTTGTATTTGTATATATGTGAAATTATACCTTTATGTTGTTTCTGACCAATCGGGTCCATCTTGTAAATGAGCTATGCTCAATGATGTTCGCCTGAATAAATAAAGATTTTGATTGACTGATTGATTGATTGAAGGAGCCAAACAGTAATATGGGCAGGCAGGGCATTTTTTCACAATTTATTGATGTCGATACTTTAATACAATTCTCCAATAGAAACTGGGACGTGGACTGGTCTGCACGTTTTCTTCTTTCCTTACTTTCTTTCCTCTTCCTTGGTTTCAGAATTTATGCGCTCATTATGTATCAAGGGAGCACTTCTGACTATTCGGAACGCTGTTTTCTCAAAAGCCCTGGGATTGACGCGAGGTGCCTGCGCCAAATATAAATGGCACAAGTGGCACCTTGTGTCACATACTGCCCCCTGAGCTATTCACAAAGGCAGCCTGCCGCAAACAAGACTTGTGCCACCCCTGTGCCTAAATATGGGCTGCGATCTGGCGCTAGGGGACACGTGGCAGATGCAAGCTGCCACATCCCCTAATGTGGAATTCTCAGAACTCTACCAGAGGGAGAAATTCTAAGCACCCTTAGACCAGCCAGGGCTGGTCTAAGCGTACTTAGAAAATTCTCCTCTGGGAGAGTAGCCTATTTGCGGCAATGTGCTGCGGTCCCCCCTCCCTGATTCCCGATGTCCCCATCGATAGTACAATAAATAAATTGCCATTCATTGGTGGTTCAGTGACCCCCCCTCCCTGATCCCCAATCTTGCTCATTTTTAAATATATATTTAAATCCCCAGTCCTTGGTGGTATAGTGACCCCCTCCCCAATCCCTGCTCTCGCCCATGACAGAAGATGGTACTTTTTAATAAAGTCCTAGGCTCTTCCTAACAGGCGCTGCCACTGTTCTGCCATAGTTTGAGACTGTGGATGGTTCCACGTAGCTAGAAGTAAAACGTACCTGTAACCATGATTTTCTTGGTGGCATACCTCTCAACTTTTTTTTTGCATTATTTATTTATCGCCCCTTGCGTCCAACCGGCCTCTCCTTCAGACCTTCTGCCAAGGACTACCCCCGCTACTCCATTCCGAACCCACCCCGACGCCAGCTTCCCCCCGATCCCAGATCACAGCCGACCAGGGTAGCCCGACGTAACCCTTCGTCGGACGGGTCCCCTCCTTCCGGAGGGAAATTGCCTTCCGGCATTCTTCCTCTTGGCCCTGATGCTGCTGGGATCAGGATTCCCCTGGCTCTTCAGGGGTTCCATGGAGGCGGGGGATTCACGCAGTCGTCATCCGGTCACTCGGACGCCATTTTCCACTTTTCTGGTTTCCCCCTGTCACGCCACTTGTTGTGGTGCCCCCGGTCTCCAGCGGGGGCCACTACAGAGCGAGGCATGCCCCTAACCCACCCCGGGGAGAAGAGCAGTCCTTAGGATGCTAGATCCTCTCCCGTCCCCTGCCGACCCCCAGCGACCCAAGTCTGTTCTCGAACCCGGGTCGCCGGCATGGTTTGAGGTAAGGCACCTACGCCTCAGCCCTCTACGCCACCGGGCCGGCTACCTCTCAACTTTTAATCACTGAAATGTGTCACACACTGACACTCAGAATGTGGGCCAATGTGAGACACTGACCTTTATAATGTGAAACAAATCATCAAACTTTAAGATACCATCTCGCAGCACTGTGTAAACCAGTGCCTTCATTTGTGCAAGGTTTAATTATGATTTAGAAAATTAGAACATTACAAAATTGTACTTTAAAGGTGTTTTTTTTATATTTTTTTGGTAACAGGGTAAGGCCCACTGGGCACAAGGCCTGTTTACAGTTGTGACTCAGGATCACTCAGTTAAATGACTTGCTCAGGATCACACAGTGTGCACATGGAGGTTGTGGGATTCAAACCCCAATCTGCTGGATGTACGTCACCTCATTTACAGCTCAGTGCTCTAACCTCTAGCCTATATTGCCAGCCAAATGTCTAACTAGAGAGCACCTACTCGGTGTGGACAGTACCTTGCCATTGTGGGGTGAATGTGGCACAGAGCAATTTGGAGGAGGAAATAAGGGCCCTTCCTCATCATGAACGATAGCTGTGACATGGGCCTAGTGGTATTCTATAATTTCATTGGCATACATGAACCCTTCCGCCATTCGTGAGACTTCCAACACTGTGAGGAAAATGTATGCATTCTAATTGGCTGAGAGACCAGCAAAGGAGTGTAATTATGAGACCATACTCACATTTGTGTACATCTTTACTTATGCATGTGGGGCTGAGTATCAGGGGGAGGGCAGAGGCTGGCAGGGAGGGGGAGGTATAGGGCGGAAAAAAGGGCAGACTAGATGGGCCGGTATGGTCCTTTTCTGCCATCAAGCTTCTATGATTCTATGATTCTTTCCAACCACGAGCCTGTGTACCACATCAAACCACTACACTCTACAGTACCTAAAATGCCAGTCAAACTGCCACCACTATACAGTTCTGTGATTCCCTTACTGTTGAAAGAGACAATTTTATCAGTCTTGCAATAAATTTACTGTTTTACTTGCATTAACACAGTGTATCATATTTTCTGCATAAAAAATTGGAAAGACATTTTTCTCACCCTGTTAGGTGGTAGTTTTACTAGGTCAAGTATCTGTGGGATCATATGTTACTGGGCTTAACTTATAATGTCTTCAAACATATAGACATATAGAATAATACATGGGTGGGTGTGTGTAACCAGAATTTTACACACACCCGAGGCGTGGGATGCTACATAAATCCCGAGAGCGAAACTTGAGGGTTTTATAAAAGCATCTCACACCAAGGGTGTGTGTGCAGTTCTGGTTTTACACACACCCACTCATGTTTTATTTTATCTAATTACGGGTCATCATTTTGTATGACATTGGGTTGACTAAGTGGGTGGTATTGGGAACAGTTTGATTAGTTCATGCTGACTGTAGCATGAACTAGATTGACAGCCGCTGATTGCAACCACCCGGCTGTAACGCAAAATATCGACCGAGTGGTTGTAACGTGGGGTAAAACCATGGTTATCCGTATATAAAAAAATTATGACCAGTAATTAATTTCCTTTTATGCACCTGGAGTACTGCATGCAGTACTGGCGCCCATACCTGAAGAGGGGCCTTAAGTTACAGGAGGGGGTGCAGCGCAGGGTGACAAAGATGATCCAGGGACTAGGGGACATACCCTACGTGAGCAGGCTGAGGGAGCTGAACATGTACTCACTGGAGGAGAGGAGAGACGGGGGGGATATGATTGAAACCTTCAAGTACATGAAGAGACTAAACAAGACAGGCACGAAGGGACTATTCAAGTTAAGGGGTGGTAGGGACACTCGAGGTCACGATCTCAGATTGGAGGGGGGAAGGTTCAGGAGGAAAATGAGAAGACACTTTTTTACGGAGAGAGTGGTGTCTGGGTGGAACACATTGCCTACGGAAGTGGTATCCTGTAGATCAGTGGACTGCTTCAGAAGGGGATAGGATAGGGTGAGAGGGAGGGTCGAGGAGGGGAGGGAGGGGCAGCTGCAGTATAAGAGTTGCTAGCTGCACACTCGCACAGACTTGATAGACCATAAGGCCTTTATCTGTTGGCAAATTTGTATGTTCATATGTTCGTATGATCGAACAGTTGGAAGGGAGATCAATATTGTCCCAGCAGGCAGAAGGTTACTGATGAACTCAGTTTGAAGACATTATAAGTTAAGCCCAGTATCATATGATCCCACAGATACTTGACCTAGTAAAACTACCACCTCATAAAAACTTGTTTTGTATTTTTCTCAGCTTAGGCCCAGCTTGTTTCGTTTTTTTCACTCTCCTTCATCCATCTAGAGACTGATGGTAGAGTAAGTGGTTTACAATCTGAATGTCAGTAGCCACAATGTATTAGATAGAGACCTGAGGAATGGGAAATGTTGTATCTAAGGGAGCACTGCTCTACTTTCACTCTCCATTTTTACGTTCGCTAGCGTGCATGCGCAAGGAACGTTTTGGGAGAGTAGCACACTTTGGAGGTGTACCTCCCCCTTTCAATCCACTGCTCTGTTGAGCAGGCATGGCAGTCCTGCACCAATGGGTGCGGGAGCTGTGTATGACAGCAGTGGTCTTCGCTTCAAAGAAAACCACCGCTGTCACACAGAGCACCGTGTCACGCCGACCTTCCCCACGTCACACCGCCCCAGCGTCACCCACCCCCCAATCTTTGGTGCCACGCTGAGAGCCCACTGGCGTGGCAAACTTCCCGCGTTGTTTGCGGCGGGGTGCCCAATTCCCCGTTGGCTCCACGGCCCCAAGCCATCTTTCTGCCACGCTGGGAGCCCACCCCAGCGTGGCAAACGTCCCACGTTGTTTGCCGACGGGGGTGCACAATCCCCGTCAGCTCCTCGGCCCCCCCATCCATCCTTCTGCCATGCTGGGAGCCCAGCCCAGCGTGGCAAACATCCCACAAAGTCTTTTTTTTTTCACCTGTAAACCAAAAACGGCCCCACGGCGCTTCTCCCAGTCCCTCCTCCCACAACCTGCACCCATACATTGCGCACCCAGCCTCCCCACACCCCCCTCACCCCATATTTACCTCCAGAGCTTGGTGCGACGATCTTCGGTGGACCGGGAACACGTCTGCACTCTTCAAAGCCGACCGCGAACTGAGGAAATGCCGGTAAGCTGTATAATGGGCTAGATAGGGGTTTTCAACTTTGTTGCATATCACAGGCATTTTTTGAAATTTTTGCACCAAATTTTCAACATGGGGTTTTTGGGACCCCTTCTCATGAATGATGTCACTGTCATGGCGTTATTGGGGCCCGAAGGGTGATTTTGCAGTCACTGCATGAAATCACCCTTCGGCCCAAATAATGCCATGACAGTGACATCATTCATGAGAAGGGTCCCAAAACCCCATGTTGAAAATTTGGTGAAAAAATTTTAACAATGACTGTTTTACGAGCGGCAGTTGCACAGTTCCCACGCACGTTCGTAGGTTTGCGAATATTCAATATTTCCACTCCAGATTTTCAACATTGCCATTTTACCACACTTCCTTATGAGCAGTACAGCTGTCATTTTTCACATCCTGCTCAAAACGTGTTTCCGCCTATGTAGCGCACAATGGGGGTAACAAAAAGGTCATGCTGACAATTTATTGTGCAAATACCAGCAATCGCACAGGGCATTAGGGTAAAGCACCATACGTGGCCAAACACCACTGCAAATACCTGCAAGCGAACGTTTGGCATTGACAAATGCTTGTTATGTAATGGGCCTGTTGCTTTTATCAAGGATGCAGTAAAGAAGTTAAAAAAAAAATGAGGTTATACATTTTGGGGATGTGTAATTACGAGGGGAATAATTGCATGTTGCTGTTGGGTGTTTGAGGGCATTCAGCACAGGTGCCTCATGCATTGCAACACCCATGAGCTGTGCAAGTATTGCTCCATAATTACACAATCTGGTGTGTCTAATTGCATACTAGTACTAGCTAGTGTATCAGTTTCACCTCCTCCAGGGCAGTGCTTCAACTCCAGTATTCAAAAAGGAGACTGCTATGGGCTGATCAGATGACCCAGCAGCAGAGTAACATGCCACCGTACAGGTGACCCTGTTTTGGAAGTGGAGCTGGGTCGCCATATCAGGGGACGGGCCTGGCTGAGGAAGTTGCCACTCAGTAGTTTGCCTCAGCCAGAGAGGGGTTCTGGCAGCTGGCAGGTCCCAACACCACAGCAACCCCTACAGCTGGGCCCGGGAGATTGCCTCTTGCTGTAGGGATGCACTGATATCGAGGCCCTTGGAGGCACAGCCTACGTCACTGGGGTGGAGGGTGATACTGGGGAGAAAAGAAGGCAGAAAAACACTCCTAGCCATCTCCATGAAGTCATTTAGTTTACAGCATGCCATAATGCGGCATCCTCTCATTTTCTCCCTACCAGACTGACTACACATCTGAAGAGTGTCTATATGTTTGGACGTGCAGGCAGGGAACTCCCACTGCAGTGTAAGTAACTCGTTTTACAAGAGAATCAGCGGGGAAGTGCAAGAGGCAGAAAACAGAACGGAGATAACTTGCAGCTGATTTCCTCTCCACAGGGACCTTTTGAAGGACTGCGGGGATTCCACCATCTTCTGACTGCCACAGCACTAATGCAGCAAGTGTATATTTTAGAAATGCTGGTCTTATCAAGGCTGTGCTGCTATAGTCTTACTCGATCACTGATGGGCTTTGCTGAGCACATCTGTGTACTGGCATTCTGTTGAACTAGTATTTTTCAAGCCACATGTTTCAGCAGGGCTCGTCCCCAGCAGCTGAGAGGGGAGGCGATTGGCTGATTTTACAAACAGTGCCAATGTCAGTCTGCAAACTGCATGGAAGGAGGTGCTGGAGAGCTGCCGTATTGCTCTCTTCACTGTGCCAGTGGCTGAAGAATAAAAGGTGGAACTTCACCACAGAACCTAGGCCTTCAACGTTGCACTGAGGTACACAGCATCTGGATCAAGCAGCCAACTGCAGTTTAGGATTCCGTGAGCAAAATGCCAGCTATCACACTTATACTCAGCTTCTGTGATATGAAAAATGCATTCACTGCATGTGACTGACAATTTTGCCGTAATTGGATTCATTAGCAGAGAATAAAATTTCACACCCTGAAGTCTGATCAGGCTAGAGGCTAGACGAGGCCACAGTGACAAAAGAATCACTGGGTAATCCCTTTGTCAGGAAGCTAGATGAGGCCACATAAGTGTCACTGGTAATCTCTGCGAATAGTTACTTAATCTTGGGTACATGTTAATGAGACTAATTTTTTTCTTTAGTCTTGAAGCCTTGGATTGCATTACTGATCCCTAATTTTAGAACAAACGCATGTGTGTGTCACTCTACTGACTTTGCTGTATTGGCTTTACTTGTTTTTACAGCCATACATGGTTGCACATTGTAAAACCTAATAAAATTTGAATTAAAAAAAAAGAAACGTATATTCAAGAAGCGCGACAGAGGCAGTTTTTACAAACAAGATTTTATTCTTCAAAAAACATTTAAAAGTAACTACGTACTATACAGAGAGCACACCGTACGTCATTATAAGTTCCCTTTTTCGCAGCTCTGTACTAACTTTTGATTCCTCTCTTAGAGCGTCTCACAAAGGCCACCTCAATGACCTAGCAGCAGCGTGATATGCTGCCATACAGGAGACGCGGGTTTGGAAGTGAACAAGGAGACGTCGCATCGGGAAAAGGCCCCCCTGATGAAGCTCCTTGCTCAAAGGGCTGGGGAACCTAGCTGGCAGTAAGGTGCCTGCTATTCTCATTTGTCTGGTTCACTAAATTCATGTATTTTCATTCACTCTGGACTTTGCATGTGTCTCTCAGAGCGCACTGTTCCTTTGCTAGTTAATGTTGTTATTTATTTAGAAGAGATTCACCAGGAAAGCAACATGAACTGTGAAACAGCTCGTTTCCAGAAGCGTCCGGGGGGGGGGGGAGTTACATAAGGAGAAGATGAAAGCCAACAATCAAGAGAACAGTGTACAGTCATGTATGTGTGATTTTGTATTTCTTTGAAACTTGGCTTCCCAGCCAATGCCCTTTGGGGTAACCATTGCCGCAGTGCTTGCACACTGAGGTTCTTTGTCTTTTAACTTCTTTTTGGTTTTTATTGGGCTCTCCACAACATAACCCAGATAGACTATCTTAGGGTAGCTGGTTCATTCCACTGGGGTGTCATACAGATGAGGCACACTGATGAGTCCTGGTAGGACGAAACACGTGTCTGTGTCTTCTGTTGGCACCCTTTGCAGACTGTGTGAGAGGCCTTTCAGCACAATGCATTTCTGCTTAAAGTTGAACCAGCATAATATTCTGTGGTGATTTGCATATATAGCCCATGATGCTTTGCATTATTGGGGTATGTGTGATTTTGTATTACATTCTTCATATAAAACAATTAAAAAATCAAAATAAGGACATAATTAGAAAATAGCAGGGACATAATATGCAAATATATAGATAAACACAGCAATATCACTGACACACAGTGCCAAGAAAGCAAATTTTTATGGGCACAGCATGGGCTTAATCCTAGTGACTAAGCCAGGTTTAGAATGAAGAGAGATCTACCTGCTGATAACAGTGCTGATAGTTTAAGATAGTTCAAGGATGAGAGCAGGCAAGGACAAGTGCTAGTAGGATCAAGGGTAAAGCAGGCCAGGGATGGAAGTGCATATTCTGGGTGCCATTCATGATGAAGATGGGGGGAAGAAGGGCAGATGAAGGGTGTGAGAGTAAGTGGTAGAGGGAGATACTTAGAGGGACTGGGTAGCCAGTACCTTCACCCCTTCAGGATGCTGATAACCCTGCAAGGGGAGTGGGAGTTGGCTGAAGAAAATAGGGATGTTGTGTCAGGAGGCACTCCAGGGGCGCCGTGATTAGGGCGCCATAATGTGGGCGCCGCAACAAGATCATGAGTGACAGGGGTGCTCTGGATTTCAGAGTGTCCCACACTCACACCATGTTTGCATCACCCACCCTTCATGGCATGTCCAACCCCGAGAATGTTATACATAGTTTAGGGGGGAAACGGGGGCTATGCCCTGCGTAGAACATCATGCAGACACCGTGCAGTCTGACTGGGGGGGCAACCAAATCCATGCCACTCACCTGTCATGTTGCAGTTTTCCTTGCACTCTGATTTACCAAGCTCTCTTTGTACACCGGCATTGGTGAACCATCCAGGATGCAGGTTCGGGAGTGAACCATGAGATGTCACATTGGGAAGTAGGCCAGGCCAAGATAGCTGCTGCATGACGATGCATCTCAGCCAGAGAGGGACTGGCAGTGGACTCCGCCACCCCAAAGACCTGTGGTTGGGCCAGGGAGCTTGCTCCTGCCACGGGGAAAGCTGGGAAAGAAAAACCCCAATGGAAAAAAAAGCTTGTCTCACAAAAACAGAAGCACTAGCATGCTGCTAATAAACAGGAACCATTATGTCTGTCCCCAGGTCGGCCCAGTGGCGTGGAGGTCTGAGGCATCCGTGCCCTACCTCCTGCCATGCCGGTGACCTGTGTTCACTGTGTGAGCAGGCCCCCAGGGGTCAGCCAGGGAGGGAGAGGATCGAGCATCTGGAGGAAAGCTCTCCTCTCCAGGGGAGGGGTGGGGATGGAGTCCACTGCTTGCCTGGTCCCTAGCGGCAGCTGGGGGTTGACGCAATGGACCCACAGAAGAAGGGAATGGATGTGGGGTAGACACCTGGCGTGCCACGTGTGGAAGTGTGTGTGGTTTGCCATTGGCGTCATTGCACATCACCGCACCGCACTTGGGGGATGGGAAGAAAAGCGGAAAAATCCCGACCAGCGAGATGATGCTGGCCCCTTGCAGGCACTGCACCTGGCTAGCTGGCACCTTGTGAAGGTCAGAGGTGAGTCCAGTGGACACCGGGGTGAGGGGGTTGGGGGAACCGGTGGAAGGGGGCCAGTCAGAAGGGGAGAATGAAAAAGTTCAAAAAAAAATTATGTCTGTCCCCTCTCTTTGGGCAGACATGACTCCAGCTCTGCCTGGGAATCAAATCCTGGACCCTGAACAGCAGCAGTTACCATTCACTGAACAGAAATTGCTCCTAGCTAGGACGTTAGAGTGCTTCTTTGGCTATATACATTGCTGTCTCAGTGACCACCACCAGAGGTCTCTTTGCTGTTACTTAAACAAAAAGGCATGACAGGGTGTGGTTTGTGTTAGGATAATGGCATATACTGGGTGGGTTGAAGCAGGCGGCCAAAGGCCAGGAGTGCCTTATTGTGATTATGAAATGAGTCCATTACTGATGGATTCATGAAGACATATGTGTTTTTCTTTCTCAAAATGTAATTTAACTAGCTAAAAATTAGAAGAAACTACAAAAAAAGGAGAAAAGGAAAAAGGTAGTCCTAATCAGTCATTGTAATGTTGCTGTTTGGTCAGCAAATGGCAGACACTACATTTTTTTTTAAATATAAGTAAGTGAATTGAGGTGTATTGATATGGCTGAACTTCCTTAATGTAAACAGGTCAGTGAGATCAAAGATCTTTTTTCCACTGATGTTGTTCTAGGATATTGCACTGTGTTCTAAGCTCCTCAGCCAATCAGATTTCTGGATATTTTATACCCATTTCATAATTTTATTCAGTGCTGTAAGATTGTTACTTGCAGCTACTCACCACTAGGTGGTGCTGCTTCTCCCATACTTATTTCTTTTACACAGCATTGTATGCTGTTTTTCTTATGGGCAAAGACTCCCATTTTTGTCATCATTATGCTTGATCCCCCCCCACCTCGGCTTGGGCAGGGCACCTCCAGCCCTTCCCCAGGATCAAACCTGTAAACCTAAGGCTAAAGGCTGCAGCTATAGGGCAAAGGGAAATTTCCTTGGACTTTACACAGCACAATCTCATTGGCCATCACTGGATATATCCTTGCTGTTACAGTTACTCAGCACTGTATTTCCAGCTGCATACATCTGGAAGGCACTACTTTTTATGTTTCTTTGCGCACATGCAGAAAGCAAACATATTGTTACTGTAGTATAGGAGTTGTGTAGGTGTGTGCTGCATAAGCCAATGGATGTGGAATTGCAGGAGGCTTGCATCTCAAAGCCAATGCTGAGAAGGCCGACAATAATAGCGTTCAGCGGGCTGATGGGTGTAAACTTCTTGTAGTTCAAAGGATAAAGCCCCACCAATCGCAGTAATTTTCTGCCCATTAGCCAGCTAGGAGACACCATCAGGCTTTGAAGATAAACATCAAGCATCAGTGTGTGTGTGTGTGTGTATTGTTACCCCTAGTTACAGATAGGAAGCCCCTATTTGAAAGGACTAAACACAGTTGGGGAAAACCAACATGCAGAATATGATAGCTTCAAATATGCTAACAGCATGTGAAATGAACAGAAAAGTTGATTTAAATTACATATTGTTTCTGTTCCCTTTAAAGACTGGATAACTTTGAAGACTGTGTGAGTTAGGCACAATTCAGTTTATCATTCAAATATTTTTGCAATTTTTTTTTATTTTATTTATTATGCCTTTTGCCCCCACTGCCTACAGCTCGGCACCTCAGCCTGGTTATGGACCCTAGCCTCTGCCTACACATTAGACCATGACCCTTGGATACCCCCTGGCTTGCCCCCCATGGTGGGGTGCGGCACTGGTCCCCTTAACAGCGCTGCACATCGGGACTAGGTCCGAGGGCCGGTCCTGGAGGCTGATGAAGGCCAGGGCAGGCTTCATCTAGGGCCGCAGGCAGGAAGTATTTTTGGTGCTGTATGTGGGGGGTGGGAACTTGCAAGGATGTCCAGCATCTGTCCCGCCCCTCCAGCCACTTTCTAATGCTGGTTGCTGCAGTACCCCAGCCTCTGCCAGGGGTCCATCAAGCACTGGACATTCGCCCAGCCCTCCCCATGGAGAAGGACAGCAGTCCCTGGGATGCTCAATCCTTCTTCCCCTGGCTGGTCCTCTGATGACTTGTGTCCAATGTCGAACCCGGGTCGCAAGCATCGCAAGCATAAATCCAACCACTGCGCCGATGGAACGGCTGCATTTTTTTTTTTAAATGGACTTTAGTCTCCTGTCCCTCCCCATCAGCTCCCATCTGCTGTCGACTGCCAGTCCCTTCACCCCACTTCTAGGACTCATCCCATCTAGTGCGGGTGAGTGCCATGGATGGTGGTCGTGCTGCTGTGGTGCTTTCCAAGGCGCCGCATAACCCTGCAGACAGGGGTTCGTTTCCACCCATTACTCCCCTTAAATCAGAGTTGGCAGAATGGAATGGCGTATTTGTATACCATGAAGCTGGTGCATGCTTTCAACACCCACCTCTGACTTTCAATTCTGGTTACTGCTGCTGTACCACCTGCCACCTACCCTCCACTAGGTGGCAGCCAAGCAGCAGTACACAGTGTCTCCAGCCCCCTCCCCAGAAGGAGGAGATCCATCAATGGGCACTAAATCCTCTTTTCCCCACCAGCCCCCGAGCCACCTTGGTCCACTCCCAAACCCAGGTCAATGGTATGACAGGAGGTAAGGCTTCTGCTGCCTCAGCCTACCAAGCCACTGGCCTGCCTACATGTTTACTGTAGCTCAGATTTCCTTAGTCAATACTGTCTGTGGCCCTGAGGGGGGCTAAACCTGCACCCTACTGTTTTACAGTTCTGTGCTTTTACCCTCTGTACCATTCAGCCAGAACTATGTTTTCCAGTTCTTTACCCTTTGTCTTTATTACTGAGGGAAGTGACATAAAAACAAGATTACTGTCCCGTGGACTTTACAAGTTTTGACTGCTCGTCTTTGCATGACATCATAGTGCCCTGTTTATGACATCATAATTATCTCCACAGCAATAGATGACTACACATCTAAAGAGAGTCGTAAACAGAACTGTGACTGCAAAAGTAAACCAGCAGCATAAACAGGACTGTTTCCATGCAAATGTCCTTAGTAATAAACAAATAAAGGCAACAATTACAAAAAAGGGTGAAATGTAAGCTAAGCTGTGTCGAGATAGTATGTTTTTCAGAGTTGTCCCATGAAATATAAGCTAAAGTGTGTCTCGATGCAGCATTCTTTTTCAGAGTTGTCCCAACAACATCAGGGGCTCTTTAAAGCCCTGTTACACCACAAGAAAACATTCAATATTGACACATGCTTGTTACATAGAGGATAATGGAAGGGCAACAGACAAAAACCATGCTGTAATCGTATCGAGTGGTTTTCATGACAACTAGGTAAACCTTGAGAGCACAGCTTGAGAGGTTTACAGTTGTCATGGAAACTGTGAGATGTGATTTCAGCGTGGTTATTGTCTGTTGCCCATCCATTAGCTTTTATAGTGCATGGGGCAAAATACACTATAAAAGCTACTGATTCCCCCATAGTGCCACTCTCTGTTACGGCACTCTCTCACTGCCACGGCCGGTCGTACGGAGCCGCAGAGTTAAAGCCGCGCACGTGCAGATGGGCTCTCGCTGTTATGGTATCAATATGACATAGCCAATGGGGGTTTACAACCTCTTGACATCACATCGATACCATAACAATGTGTCAAACTGTCTGAATTCAGACAGTAATAAGGGCTCCCCATACATTACATACCATTATTTCCCACATACAACTGAACACTTGGTTGTACCTGTACAAGCTACAGTAACAGTGTCAGTAGCGAAGTACGTAGTAATCTGAGACCAGAAGGTCATGGGTTCTAGCCCCACACCAGGTACTCGGGGTTAATACCCATAACTGACCCTATAGTGTAGTACTGGGGAAGATGCTGCACTTCTGAGGTACCGTCCTTCTGATGAGACATTAAACAGAGGTTCATTCTGCCCATCTTTTTTCACTGTCTAGGTGGAAGTTAGATGGGGAATTCTTTACTGTAAAAAGACTAAACAAAGAATACTAGTACCTATATACCTTCCACGCTCTTGATTAATTTATACAGAATATTCAGATCACATAATACCACATCACATTATCTTGTACGAGAGAATGAATTCAGACATCTATACCCAGATGTGTAGCTCATTTCCCATAGACATAAATAATTTGAAGGAAAACCTGAGTGTATCAGAACCTAGCGTAACCTGGAAATATTTTCTCTAAAAGTAAAGTCCATTGCTCTCTATACTGGCACAAAAGTAAAATCCTATCCCACACTTTATCCAAAGCCAATCATCCTGAGAACCCCCGTGATAAGAAATGTGCTAGGGTTGTCATCTTTGGATGATAAAAAATGGATAGTAAAAGAGGCAGCCCACCAGAGCAGCGCAGTGGTTGTGCTACTGCTTGCGACATCATCGACCCGGGTTCTGGAGATGGAGGGCCGGCTGGGGGGAGAAGGCTCAAGCTCGCCTTCTCCATGAGGGAGGGGGTTTGAGGCTTGGCACTCGTCTGGCCTCTGGCAGAGTTCGGAGGCACAGCAAGCATTGGGGCCAGTCCTAGGGGCTGGGGCGTGATGAACATTGGCGGTTGCGCCTTGATGTCTGGGCGCACATCATGCCCCCCAGAACAAGGAAAAATTGGCTCCCAGAGCACCGAGAAGATGGAGCACCCAGTGCAGACCCCACAACTCCTGCCTGCCTGACCTGCTGAGGTGTCCGGTGAGAACAGGAAGGACTTAGGGGTGTACAGGCCCCATCTCGTACCTGCCTGGGGGAGTATAGCCATGGCTCCACAGGGGTTCTCCCTCAGGCTCAGGTAGGTGGAGAGAGGGACAGACACCATAAGCGACTCCCGATGATGCAGGGCTCTGTGAGTGGGAGGGGGGGGTAGAATTGCTAGTAAAAAAAAACGGATAGTATACCACATCCTAAACTTACTCTCATAGAAGTAGTATATAGTAGTGGTTAAGAGCACTGAGCTGCAAACACAGAGAACTGGGTTTGAATCCCACAGTCACCACTTGCATATGGTGTGACCATGAACAAGTCACTTAATGTCCTTGTGCCCCCAGAATGCACCTGGAAGCAAGTATTGGCTTAGTGTGTCTTTCCTGGCCAAAAACTGCAAACAAACAAAAAATTAAAAAACTGTCCCTAACCCCACCCCTTTTTCATGACTGTTCAGACATTGCTCCTCCTCCAAAGCCAATTGTTATGTCAGTGAAGACTATAATGAAGCAGTAAACGACAATACTTAAAGCAACAGTACAACAGAAATGTTAGCTTGCTATGCCTGTTAAATTTACCTTTCTAGGCTCTTCCTATTTATGTATGCATGTATGTATTTACATTGTTTAAACAGGTAAAGATACAGAGTTAAAGGAAATATAATTTACAAAATGTAACTTGGGAGGAAGGGGAAGGGAAATATTGTAATGTGTATACAAGAATATAGAATAAACAAATTGTTTCCTATAATGTGTACTATATATTTTTTCTGGATCCAGTTCCTTTTCATGTCCACAGTACTACTGTAAAACTAAGTGAAGTGATTGTACCGGTTTCTTGAGGGGAAACAAATTTTTTTTTTTAATTTAAAATGCTTAAATTCTGGTAGAGATGCAAAGTTTACCAGCAGATGAAAGTGGAAAATAACTGAATCTTTTACTGTTACAAAATGTAGGGCCAGACTTTTTGCCCAGCATTGCTGCTGTGTTGCTTTAAGATGCAGAATGGAAAATATTAGGTTAAATATCTGCTAATGGTCTTAATGCTCACACTTTGCCCATCCCAGGTTGACTGCTTTTATAAAGAAAAGGCCATCGATAACAGAACGTGTTTGTAACCTGAACATGCAGCTGAAACATTGAATGATATGACAAAATCTGTTTTAAGAGTATGTGTGCACTCAAAATGGCTCAAAAACCTCACTGTCTCTGAGCGAAACTGGATTACCGGATAGGGACCCTGAAAACTGGATTACTATGTAAAAAACTTGACAGGTGGCAACCCTATTGGCTGATGGTCAGGTCATAAATCATAAACTCTTTTCAACCTCTTAGGGAGGGATACCAGTTCCCCTTGGAAGAATTTTTGATGTTACTTACAAACAAAGAGTGCAGTCACCAAACCTCTGAAGGAAAACCCGACCCTATCTGATTTTCTGCTCCAATCCCCAGTACTCAACTAAGACCCCATACACACTGCACCGCTCAGACCCCGTAACGGATAGAAACCATTACAACCGTGGAGTGGCGCGGTGTGTCCACACTGCCGTGGTGTTCGTTACAGACCGCACCACGATCCACACTTCGGAAGCCGGTAACCGCTACCGCGGGCACCTGATCCCAATGCAACTCGCGCGGCGCTTAGACCGGTGCCACGCTCCACACTATGCCTGGTAATGTTATCGAGGCATAACAGGATTGATAACCGTTGTTGAAACCACCTCGTATGTGGTTTCAACAACGGTTACGAAAACACCTTCTGTAACGTTACAGGTGTAAACGCAAACCATTGCGGTAACAGTTTGGGCACTCTGTAACATTACAGAGGGGTAGTGTGGACAGGGCCTTAGTCAACAGAGCTGCAAAGCCGGAGCCATTTACAGGCAGATTCAAACAGCCCTCCCAAGTCTCTCACAACCTGCCAGATGTAAACAGGAGGATCGACTGAATACCCCATCACTGAGGACTGATGAGTGGCCAGCTGAAAGGCAGTTCACTGGGTATATGCAGATGTTTTCTGTGCTGCACTATCCTAACCAGGGCCTCCTTGCAAATGAGCGTTGTTCAATGGAGCATTTCCTGATAAAACAAAACAAAATAAAATGAAAATGAAGGACAAGATTCTTACAAATCAAAATACTGCACCACTGGTACAGAACCCCAACAAAGAATGTGTTAGTCCTCGTACAGTTTTGTTCAACAATAATGTTTTTCTGGCAAAAATATCAAGATACTCCATTTGCCCTTTTGTTTTCTTTCATTCGTTCCTGAACCAAGATACAGGATTTTCAGTTCTTTAAAAAGTCCCCTCTCCCATACCATGCCAGCCACGAAAAAAATGTAATATTTTGGTACAGTGTTGTGCTGTTTACCATCAGAAACATGTGGTAACACCATACGAACATACAAAGAAGCCAACAGAAGAAGGCCATTTGGCCTATCTAGTCTGCTAGTAGTGCAGGGTCCACAGCCTGAGCTACTGACCCTGCCACCCCTCCCCACTCCTCCCATGATCCTTTCCAGCACTGACCCTTACCATCTCCCTGTGTCTATCCCAACCTCTCTTGAAGCTGCCCATGATCTTCAACGAGACCAACTCTTCAGGCAGCGCATTCCAAGTGGCCACCACCCTCTCTGTTAAGAAATGCCTGCTGACCTGCCTTCTAAACCTCCCTCTACAGATTACAACTGTGCCCCCTTGTGTTATGGCCACCATGTAGCTTGAAGAGACCCTCCTTATCCATCTTATTTATCCTTTTCAAGTACCAGAAGGTCTCAATTATGTCAGCCCCCCCACTCCTGTCTTCCAGGGAGTACGTGTTCAATGCCCTCAACCTCTCCTTGTATGCCTTACCTGCTGACCCACGATCATCTTTGTATCCTTCCTCTGGACCATCTCCAGCAGTTTAATGTCCTCTTGAAGGTGTGGGCTTCAGTACTGAACATCATACTTTAGATGTGGCCTCACCAGTGACTTGTACAAGGGCAGTATAATCTCCTCTGTCCTACTGCTGATCATTTTAGCTATACATCCCAACATTTTGTTTGCACTTGTTGCTGCTTTCTTGTACTGCATAGAGTGCTTCTGGTTGCTAGTGATTATCACTCCCAGGTCCTTCTCCTCCTCCTCCATTGGAGATATCCAGACCCCTCCCAGGTAGTACTCCGTCCTGGGATTCTTGGCGCCAATATGCATAACCTTTCATTTCTTGGTATTGAAGCCGAGTTGCCAGATCCCAGACCACCTCTCAAGCTTTTTCAGATCATCCTGTAGGTCCTGTATCCCTTTGGCTGTGTCCATCATCCCACAGAGCTTGATGTTGCCTGTGAAAAGGCGCATTTTGCTGTTAATGTCATCTCAAAGTCATTGATGAAGACTGGTGACCTCTCTGGTGCTAGATAACTCTCCCCCTACTACCACCCTCGGGATTCTACCCTTCAGCCATTTTCCCACCCTTCTGGTCATTTTCTCCCCAACCCTGAGATCTGCCAACTTCCTGATCAACCTCTTGTGGGGTGCAGAGTCAAAGGCCTTGCTGAAATCCAGATAGAGGACGTCTACCACTTGCTGCCTGTCTACTGTCTTAGTGACCCAGTCAAAGAAGTTGATCAGATTCATTTGATACTATCTCCTCCCTATAAACCCATGCTACCTCGCATCCTGGAGACCATGCATGCACCTCTTCTACCAACCTTTCCTTAAGTATGGCCTCCATGAGCTTGCACACAATGTCAGACTGACCAGTCCCTATTTCCTTGGTCATCCTTGAGGCCACTCTTATGGAGGTGTGCCACATGTGCTGTTCTCCAGTCCTGTGGCACCATGCCCAACTCCAGTGAACTATTTAACAGGCCTGCCAGTGGCCCTGCAAGCTCCTCTGCTAGTTCCCGCCGCACTCTTGAATGTACTCCATCTGGGCCTGGGAATATGTCCACCTTCACTGCTAGCAGTCCCTCCCTCACTCTATCCTCCCCTACCACTACATCTGTGACCCCCCACACACACACACACACACACTCCTCTTCTCCCTCCTGAAGGCACCGGTCTTTCTCCCTGGCAAAGAAGGAACAGAAGTACTCATTTAGTATCTCTGATTTTCCCCTATTCTTCTCCACCCACTCCTCTCCTTTCTTAAGCCTAACAATCCCAGCCTTCTTGTCCCTTTTCTTGCTTATATAGTGAAAAAAGGCCTTCTCCCCCTTCTTAATTTCCTCAGCTATCGGCAGTTCCTTCTGTGCTTTAGCCCATCAGACTTTCTTACTTGCCACACTAGCCAGCCTTAGGTAATTCTCTCCATCCACCTCTCTCTTGGTCTTCCTGAATTTCCTATTGGATCACCATCATAATACATCCACATTATGAATCTAACATGTACATTCAACAGGTAACCGCAACAGAACAGATTTCCGGAACTTGTGAATGGTGGCCATCCTTAATGACATGAATCATTAATCACAAAATTAGCTATAAAAGCTATTTTAAAAATATCTGAGAAAACTAAAAATACAAGGAGGATGAATCTGAGGATGTCAGTAATACATTTTTGCTTAAAAAAACTATATGATTGCATTTTTTGCAGATAACAAGTACTGATGCTTTGAAACTGCTTCCCACAGACTGCTGCTGGAGATGTGAAGCCCCAGGAATGCATCTTGCACAAACATTATAGGGCTGCCGACTATTCGCCAGTACTGGGGTAAGGTGAGAACCACATTTGGAGCAGTACTTCGAGCTCAGATTCCAGACACTCCTGATCTGTGTCTCTTGGGAATATCACCACAGGGATTCCACATTCAAGGGGCCCACCTCAGGTGGTTAATAGCCACATCAGCGATGGCATAACTACTCCTGCTGCACAAATGAAGGACTTCCAAGATCCCAGAGCTCAATGAGAGTATCAAATTCCTGGGGAAGCTAGCAAACTTTGAATGTCTTTCACAGCTCTGCCGGGGGACCATGCCACATCTTTCCTGGGGGAGAAAGCATATACAGGGTACACCCAAATCTGGACCCTGTCCCTAACACTTCTGCTCTGCATAGCCCCTATAAGATGGGCACAAAGGGGACCTGGACCTCATTTCTACCATATCCCCCATTCCCCCCCCCCCCAGAGAGGGGCCGTTAGATCAGAACCTTTGCAAGCCAACCCACCCGCACAACAGTAGTACTTCCGCTTGAGACGCTAGTGACCCGGGTTCAGGAATGAGCCCAAGTCACTGGAGGGCTGGTCAGGGGAGGATGGTTGAGCATCCTGTAGCCACTCGCCACCTCAGAGGAGAGGGAGGGGCTGATCTCTGCTGTTCTACTATCACCTGGGTGACCACAGGTGGAGGTACAGCCAAGCCAACATCAGGGAAGGGAGCATCGCCACACTGAGCTCAAGGCATCAGACCTGCATAACTCCACCAACGCTCGAAAGCGGGGCAGAAACAAGTAGAAAATCCCTGGCATACCGGATGACATCTGACGCCCCACCGCTGGTCTCACACCATTGACCATGGCTCTCTCTCCTCACCAAAGCTAAGCTCTGCTTGGGGGTTAAAGGAGATGGCCCCCAGGTGGCCCTTCCCATAGGGGGTCATCCATGGGGGAACACGGAGTGAGATAAGCCCAGGCATGGCGGGTGTCAGGACTGGGCAGAGGACCAAAGGGGGCCAGGTGAACATTTGCTTTCCACTGTTCTTAATAAGTGATAGCCCCAGCTGGACCTTCCAAAATATTTTTATTTAACCAGGTATAGCACACTAAGCTGAAAGCTTTTTTACAGGAGCGACCTGGGAGCACAAGGAGGTTAAGTGACTTGCTCAGGGTCACACAGTATTCAAGCGGAAGCTGTAGGATTCAAACCCAGGTCTGGTCTGCTGAATATCACCAAATTTGCAGCTCAGAGCCTTAGACCACTGCGCTATACTGCCTCTTTGATATGATTCCTATCAGTGCCTCCTCCTAACGTTTTGAGATATTTATGATCATGGATCATTGTATATTGCTGACATATGACATTTTTGTACATTATTTACACCTCTGAGTGCCATTGTTTGTAATGCTTATGTGATGTTAGTGTTAATGTTATGCTTATGTCGAAAAATGAAATCTTCAATAAAAAGAAATGGCTGATGGTAATCAGATGTTCTGCTTTCTTACCCCCAAATTACCTGCAGAGTTCTCCACACATTCAGAAAGAGTCTGACCTTATTTGCAATGTAATCTGCCCTCTGTCCTGCCAAATATGATGTTTAATCATGTTAAAAATGGGAGCCAAAGTAGCTGGAGGTAGCCCCAGAAGGAGCCTAGAAGACACGCTATACACTATTTCATTGTATGTCAGATTTATAATAAGTGGATCTTTCCACTTAATTGTAAATAGCAACAAGAAAGCCTTAACATAGGGTCAGTGCAAAAAGATGTGTAGAGTGTATTCCATTTCTAATCATTCCTAACTTGGATAGAACCTTTCTTCTAATTTTTAAATTTTATGTTTGTTTGCACACATGCGCAAGAAACATTATGCGGCAGCTTAGTAGAGAAGCAGGTTGCGGCGCTGCAGCAGTGTGGCCACCAATGCCAGCACTACATTTGTGGGCTTGGCGGTGTGCACCCAATGCAGGTCCAGGCAGTGTCCTGATGACACTGGCTCTGCAGACGTGCCATCAACTTGAAATGATTTGGCCGCTGCAATGAGGGGCCACCTCATCATTGCAGCGTCAGCAATCCGCTGCAATGAGGCAGCAACCTGTCATTGTAGGGCGGTACCTTGCCTGGTGTAACATTTCCCCCGGCCATTTCCCTAAACATGGCGGTGGCTTCCTCAGAGCCCCATGAAAGCCACCTGATGGGGGTGCCCAATCCCCCTGTCGGCATGACCCCGACCCAGTTCCTTTCCCAATGGGGGAGCCCACTCCCAGTCAGCATAGTGTATCCCTCCCCCATTTGTTGTGTGCCGAGGGGGTGCCCAATCCCCCTCAGCATCATGCCCCCCCAACAGTCTTTATTTGCTGACGGGGGGCCCAATCCCCGTCGACTTAAGTCTCCCCTTCCCCAAAACGCAGCTGGCACACTGGGAGCATACCCCAATGTTCACAAATGAAGCCTGAAAAAAAAAAACCTTCCCGCAACATCCTTTTTATTATTTTTGCCCCTGAAATAAATAGTCCCTCATGGTCTTTTGTGCCCCCTCCCACAATCCACGCCCACCCACTGTGCTCCTACCTCTTCACACCTCCTCATCCCATACTTACCTCCGGAGCCCAGCGTGACGATCTTCGGTGGACCGGGACTATGTCTGCACTCTTCAAAGCCGACCACAAACTGAAGAAATGCCGGTAAGATGTATAATGGCATAAACAGTTTTTTTTCCACTTATGTGGATATCTCAGTCATTGTTTGGACTTTTGCCACCAGATTTTCAACATGGGGTTATTGGTACCCCTCCTCATAAATACAGTCACTTTCATGGCGTTAATCGGTCCCAAAAGGTGATTTTGTGGTCACTGTGCGGAACCACCTTTCAGGACCGATTAATGAAATGACAGTGCCACTGTTCATGAGGGGGGCTCTCAAAAAGCCTATGCTGCAAATCTGGTGGACAAAATTTAAAAAAATGACTGCTTTATGGGTTTGTTTTGCGCAGTTTCCACGCAGCTCATAACTTCGCGAATTTGTAATATTTTGACTCCAGATTTTCAGCATTGGCATTTTTTCACACCTCCTTATGAAAAATACAGCTGTCATTTTTCACATCCTGGCCAAAATGTGTTTTTGCACTTCCAGCACACAATAGCGTGGTCGCTGTGGGAAGTCAGTGTTCGGGACAGATTAAGAAAATTATAGTGACACTGTTCATGAGCAGAGGTGCTAAATTGACTATGTTGAAAATTTAGTGACAAAAGTCCATGAAATGACTGTGTTATGAGTGTACATTACGCAGTTTCCACGCACCCTCATAATTTTGCGCATTGTAATATTTTCACCCCAGATTTTCAACATTGGCATTTTTTTAGACCTGTTTATGAACAGTATAGCTGTGATTTTACACATCCTTTGATGAAATGTGCTTTCGCACTTCCGGTGCAGAATAGCACTGTCGCTGTGGGAAATCAGTGCTCGGGACACATTAAAAAAATTGCAGTGACACTGTTCATGAACAGAGGTCCTAAAATGCCAAACATCCATAAAATGATTGTTTTCTGAGCATGCATTGTACAATTTCCACACACCATTGTAACTTTTTTCACACCTTCGTAATTTTGCGCATTGTAATATATTCACTCCAGATTTTCAACATTGGCATTTTTTCACACCTTCTTATGACCAGTATAGCTGTCATTTTTCATATCCTGCCTGAAATATACATTTACACATCTGGCACAGAATAGCGTGGTCGCTGTGGAAATTAATGTTCAGGACAGATTAAGAAAATCATATTGACATTGTTCATGAGCAGAGGTCACAAAATGCCCATTTTGAAAATTTTGTGAACTAATTCCACTAAATGACTGTGTTACGCACGTGCATTGCGCAGTTTCCATATACGCTCGTAACTTCACAAATTTGTACTATTTGCATGCCAGATTTTCAACACTGGTATTTTTTCACATCCCCTTATGAATAGTACAGCTGTAATTTTTCACATCCTGGCCAAAATGTGTTTTTGTACTTCCGGTGCAGAATAGCGCGGTGGCTGTGGGAAATCAGTGTTTGGGACATATTAAGAATGAGCAAGTGAGAGAGGGGGTCTAAGTGAGCTCAGCGGAGTTCTGTCAGGACTGCTGTGGATTTCTTTGAAGGCAGAAAAAGGCATCAATGCAGGCAGGAGCCCAGTACAAAAGGGCAGCCTGCAGCTCCAGGAGAAACAGCACGAGCGAGTGAGAAAGGGGGAGTGAGTGAGCTCAACGGAGCTCTGTCATGACTGCTGCAGATTTCTTTGTGAGCAGAAAAAGGTGCCAACAGAGGCAGGAGCCCAGTACAAAAGGGCAGCCTGCAGCACTGGGGAAACAGAACAAACGAGTGAGAGAGGGCGAGCGAGTGAGCGAGCTCAATGGAGCTCTGTTGGGACTGCTGCAGATTTCTTTGTGAGCAGAAAAAGGTGCCAACAGAGGCAGGAGCCCAGTACAAAAGGGCAGCCTGCAGCGCCAGGAGAAACAGAATGAGCGAGTGACAGAGGAGGATTGAGCGAGCTCAAAGCAGCTCTGTCAGGACTGCTGCGCATTTCTTTGTGGGCAGAAAAAGGTGCCAATGCAGGCAGGAGCCCAGTACAAAAGGGCAGCCAGCAACACCGGGAGAAACAGCACCAGCGAGTGAGAGAGGGGGAGTGAGTGAGCTCAACGGAGCTCTGTCAGGACTGCTGCAGATTCTTTGTGAGCAGAAAAAGGTGCCAACAGAGGCAGGAGCCCAGTACAAAAGGGCAGCCTGCAGCACTGGGGAAACAGAACAAACGAGTGAGAGAGGGCGAGTGAGCGAGCTCAACGGAGCTCTGTCGGGACTGCTGCAGATTTCTTTGTGAGCAGAAAAAGGTGCCAACAGAGGCAGGAGCCCAGTACATGAGCGAGCTCAATGCAGCTCTGTCAGGACTGCTGCGCATTTCTTTGTGGGCAGAAAAAGGCGCCAATGCAGGCAGGAGCCCAGTACAAAAGGGTAGCCTGCAACACTGGGAGAAACAGAACAAGCAAGTGACAGAGGAGGAGTGAGCACGTATTTCTTTGTGGGCAGAAAAAGGCACCAATGCAGGCAGGAGCCAAGTACAAAAGGGCAGCCTGCAGCACCAGGAGAAACAGAATGAGTGAGTGAGAGAGGGGGAGTGAGCGAGGTCAACGGAGCTCTGTCGAGACTGCTGCAGATTTATTTGTAGGCAGAAAAAGGTGTCAACACAGGCAGGAGCCCAGTACTAAAGGGCAGCCTGCAGCACTGGGAGAAACAGAATGAGAGAGAGGGAGTGAGCGAGCTCAGTGGAGCTCTGTCAGGACTGCTGCACGTTTCTTTCTGGGTAGAAAAAGGTGCCAATGCAGGCAGGAGCCCAGTACAAAAGGGCAACCTGCAGCACCGGGAGAAACAGAATGAGTGAATGAGGGGGAAGTGAGCAAGCTCAAAGGAGCTCTGTTGGGACTGCTGTGCATTTCTTTGTGGGCAGAAAAAGGTGCCAACACAGGCAGGAGCCCAGTACAAAAGGGTAGCCTGCAGCAACAGGAGAAACAGAACGAGCGAGTGAGAGGGGGGCGTGAGCGAGCTTAATGGAGCTCTGTCAGGACTTTAGAGTTGCCCACCCATCCGCCCAGGGTCCTGTGTGGTCCTATATTACAGCAGAGTCTCTGTGGTGGAGACAAAGCAATGACTGGATACTTTTTGGACTGCTGTAATAATACATATTTAGTTGTTCTGTTTCTTTCTCTAACTGAGCTGAGTAATACTTGGAGTGCAATGTAATTTCTAACTGGGCTAAGTGAAACTATGAGGGCTGAGAACAAAAAGGATGGTAGAGGAGGGGTGAAAAATGGACAAGGAGGCTTTAGGATTGCTACAGTAATACAGTATCTAACGGATGAGATTTGAGACGGAATTAACCTGGTCGGCAAGGGAGCAGTAAGGGGACTAGTGTGGGGAGAACAGGAATTTGAGTAAATAGGGGCCTAACAATTGTAGTAGGGTACAGAAACCATGAGTCAGAGCCTGTAACATAAGATGGGGGCCAAAATGAGGCAGGTGCTGCATGTCAATTGGGCGGGCATCTTTGGAAGGGTGTTGGGGTGTACAGAGTGTGGGTCCGCCATGATCCTGGACTGGGCTTGGGGGGGTGTATGGCCTAAAGACAACTGGCTAGTTTGAGGGAGGAACTGTGGAGGTTAGGGAGAAGTCTAAGTGGCAGGGTGGATAAGTATGGTAGGCATCCTGGCTGGGGGAGGAGATGGCAAGTGGGGATGGGAGAAGAACCACTAGGGACTGAAACTGACCCCAGTATTAGAGGCACTAGCAGAAAAGAGAAGAAAGGAGAGGCTGCCTGGGCGGGGCCTCTCATGGAGGAGGAAGAGACCACAAGCAGTACCAGGGGAGAGAGCAGATGGCTGCTGGGTAGGGAGGGACCAGGTGTGGGACCGGGGCACACAGGAACAAGTAGGAGGGGAGAACCGAAAGGGGAAGAGATGTGGGAGGGTATTGACTAGGAATAGATTCAAGCCTCTGCTATGGGAGAGAGAGGAGAGTAGGCACATACTGAAGGGGGAGGACAAGCGGGCATGAGGGATGGCAACAGGTAGGGAAGAGATAGCGAGGACGCATGAGGTAGAAGGGGGGCTAGTAAGGAAGGAGGGGGTGACTGGAGGACAGAAGGCTGCAGGAAGGGGGAAAGATAGGAGCGGCATCACTATTGGGGTCAAAGGGAATGGGGGCTCTAAATCGACAACAACGGGGATAGGAGAGGGGTTGAAAATCAGCAGGGGATGAGGGGAGGTCGACATGGAAATCCCAGTAGGAAGCAGTCAGGCTGGGAAGGGGTTCAAGGGGGATGGGAAGAATAAGGCAGAGAAAAGGGGTGAAGAGAAGTAGGGGGTGCAGATACAGAAGTCACAGAGGGTGCAGCTGGCAGGGGTAAGCTGCAGGAAAGAACAAATACTGGGGTGGTGGAAGTGGCATTAGAAGGAAAAGGGGGTAAGGGACGGGGGTACTCATCCTGGGGGATTCTATACTGAAAGGGGTGAGATGGGGCGGAAGGGGGGAAGGCACAGCCATATTTCATGGGTTGAAGCTATCCACGGGTTGACTTCAGGAGGGGCAGGGCAGGCACTGCTAAAATGTGCAGCGAGGGGGAGGAAGAAACCTCATTTAGTGTTGCATGTGGGTACAAATGACTTGCCGGGGGAGACTGTCAAAGAAGTGAGGGGGAGGTTCTAGGAGTTGGGCAGTCAATGTGAGGGGGGGGAGTCGGTGGCATTCTTGGAGGTACTCCCGGTACCATGTGCAAGCATAGGGAGGAAGGGTAGGATCCAGGAGTTCAACGAGTGGCTGAGGGACTGGTGCCACACCAAATACTATGGGTTAGTGACTAACTGGGGTAGGGTCTGGGGCAATAGTGACTTGTACATGGGGGACAGACTACACTTGAGCAGGAAGGGGAATATTAAAGGCAGGATTAGAGGGGTATATCTCTACTAAGGTGGATTTAAACTAGTAGGGGGAGGTGGCCAAAAGACTGAGGTTGGTAGAAAGGTCGAGACAGGGGAGCCTAATGAGCTCACCCCCCCTAGATGTAGGTAAAGGCGGAGGCGTAGTAACCCTGGGAGGGGGCAGACAGAGTAGTCTGAGTGTAATACAACAGGCACAACCACCCAGTAAGAATAACAAGCAGAAATGGTGTGGACTACTGGGAGGAGGGACACAGGCCAAGGAGAAGAGTGAGGAGAAGGAGGGGTATGGGTGGAAGGTGGTCTCTCTCAATGCAAGAAGCCTGGGGAACGAAATTGCAGAGCTTCAGGCGCTCCTTTCAGAGGGGAAGGTGGACACTGCTGCAGTGACAGAGACTTCGGCCACAGAGTACCATGACTGGGACTTGGCAATCCCGGGATACAGGATATACCGGAGGGACCGGGGGGTTGGAAGTGGGGGTTGCACTCTATGTGAGGAAAGGGATCAAATGCATAAGGGACGAGGGAGAAGAGGAGAGGAGAGGACAAAGGTGCTTTGGGTGCAGCTCCTGGACTCCCAAAGGCAGAAAGCTGATGCTGGAAGTAGTGTACAGATCACCAGCCCAATCCATGGAATTGGATGGGGAGTTGGCAGAGCAGATAAGGAGGGTGTGTAGATGGGGAAGTGTGGTGATAGTGGGGGATTTTAACCTACCAGGGGTTGACTAGCGCACCATGGCCACTAGAAAGTACCAGGGATCAGGTGCTCTTTGGTGCATTCCAGGATGGTCTTCTGACACAATTGGTAAGTAGGCCTACAAGGCTTGGTAGCACTCTGGACTTAGTACTTGCAAATGGGAAGGTGGTGAGGGAGGTAAGGGTGGAGGAACCACTAGCTGGTAGCGACCACCAAACAGTGTGGCTCTTTGTCACACTGGGCAGGAAGACAGGAGCCACGGGCACTAAGGTGGTGGACTTTAGTGGGGTGGACTTTGGGAGGATGAGAGCAATACTGCGAAGGAGACTCCAGGATATAAGGCTGGGGATAGATGCAAAACAAAAGTGGGGAGTCATAAAGACTGAGCTAACAGAGGCCATAGTAGCCTGCACCAGGGCCAGGCGTAAGAAGAGCAGAGCCAAGAAACCATGCTGGCTGAACAAGGAAGTGCTGCAAGGGGCGAGGCCAAAGAGGGCTGCATACTGGAAGCACAGGAGAACAGGGAAGGCAGAGGATAAGGAGGCCTATGGGAGTTGGTCAAGGGAGGTGGCCAGGAGGGTGAAAAAAGCTAAGGCCTCCAGGGAATTAAGGTTAGCACAGGGCATAAATGGAGGGGAAAAGTACTTTTAGTGTGTCAGGGAAAAGAGGAAGTGCAAGGAACATATTGTGAGGATGAAGTAGGGAGTGGATGGGGTGGAAAAGAGGGAGGAGCAAGCAGACATTCTAACTGAGTACTTCTGCTCCATTTTCACTAAGGAGAAGGATGGTCCACTACCATCATGGGCTGGGGGGTGGGGAAACGGGGGAGGAGGTGACGGACGAAGTGATCACAGGGAGTAAGTTGCTAAAGGGGCTGAGGGCACTAAGGGTGGACAAGGCACCAGGTCCTGATGGCATCCACTCCAGGGTGCTAAGGGAGATGGTGGAGCTGTTGACTGAGCCACTGGCAGATCTGTTCAACACCTCCTTGGAAACGGGGTGTGTGCCCCAGGACTGGAGGGTGGCCCATGTGGTGCCCATACACAACAGTGGACCTAGGGAGGAGACAGGAAATGATTGGATGGTCAGTCTCATGTCCATAGTGGGTAAGCTTATGGAGGCGATACTGAAGCAGAGGCTGGTGGCATTCCTAAAGAGTAATGGCCTCCAAGATGGATGGCAACTCGGGTCATCTCAAGGAGGTCTTGTCAAACCAACCTAATAGAGTATTATGACTGGGTGACAAGGGAATTGGACAGGTGCCATGAGGTACATGTCCTGTACTTGGACTTCAGTAAGGCCTTTGATACAGTGCCTCATGGGAGACTGGGGGGAAGCCAACGGCAGTGGGGGTGGGAAAAAAGTTGACTAAATGGATAGAGAACTGGTTAGACGGCAGGGTGCAGAGGGCGGTGGTGGGGGGAGCTCCTGGCACCTAGAGTAGTGACAAGCGGGGTGCCGCAGGGGTCAGTGCTGGGCTCAGTGCTACTAGGGCTCTTTATCTCTGATATAGCACATGGAGTGGGGAGCAGGGTTAGTCTGTCCACAGATGATACCAAATTGGGGGCAGTGGTAGACAAAGAGGATGGATGGGAAAAACTGCAGGGGGAGTGGCAGCTAGGATTGAACGCAAAGAAGTGTAAGGGGATGCACTTCGAGGCTAAGAACCAGAAGAGGGGCTACTGGTTGGGGAGGAGAAGTTGATGATCGCAGAGGAGGAGAAGGACCTGGGGTGTTGGTAACTGGGAGCATGAACAACTCAGCCCAGTGCAGGAGAGCAGCAACAAAGGCAAACAGGATGCTGGGGTGCATCGCAAGGGGTTCTCATCCAGACACAGGGATGTGATCCTACCTCTCTACAGATCATTGGTCAAATTGCACCTGGAGTACTGTGTGCAATACTGGAGGCCATACCTGAGGAGAGATATAAAGTTACTGGAGGGGGTGCAAAGGAGGGTAACAAAAATGTTAAAGGGGATGGAAGGAAAGGAATATGAAGTTAGGCTGAATGAGCCACACTGAAGGAGAGGAGGGATGGGGGGATATGATTGAATCGTTTAAATACCTGACGGGGGGGGGTAAATAAACCTAGCACCGAGGGGGTGTTTAAACTAAGGAATGGAAGAGAGACGAGGGGGCACGGACTAAGGTTGGAAGGGAGACGTTTCAAGAGGGAAATGAGGAGGCACTACTTTACTGAGAGGGTGATGTCTAGTTGGAATGCGCTGCCACAGAGGGTGGTAACATGTAGGACAGTCAATAGCTTTAAGAAAGAGTGGGATAAAACAAGAGAAAGAGTCAGGGGAGCAGGGGCTGGTACAAGCGGGGGAGGAACTGAGGGGGAGGAATCTGGAGCAGCTGCAACATAAGGTGCTAGCTACACACTCAGGCAGACTTAGATAGATTGATTGGTCTGTTCAGCTGGCAGATTTGTGTGTTCATATGTACGTTCACATGTAAAATCACAGTGACTCTGTTCATGAGCAGCGGTTTTAAAATGCCTATGTTGAAAATTTGGTGACAAACGTCCATAAAATAATAGTGTAACCCCCTTACAAATGGGGGTTCCCAAAAAGTCTTCCTTGAGCTTGCCTAAATGCTCACTGCCAGGCTGGTGTCCTGCGTTTTAGCAGTTTAAATGTGATTACCAGAGCTTGTATAGCCTCTGTGTACTGTCTCTTTAAGAGCTGCCTAATTGCAGTTTAAGTAATCTGAGAGTGAGTTCTGTTGAAAGATGTAACTATTTGCTGAAAACCATTTAGATTGATAACAATAATGTAGTTTGTCTAACCTACTTTCTTTGTAGCAAGGACTGTTTTGTTTGTCTCCACTGTCTTGTTCCTGGACTGCAAATTGGACCAATCAGTTCTGGTGGGACCTAAAATGTAGCCGGACTACAGGAGCTGTCTGAATTCAAAATCTATAGGAACTGTGGTTTGAGTTTTTGCACCTTTTTTGCAACTGAAGGGGGAGCTCTTGCTTTGACTGACAGCCAAATCAGCCAACCAAATATTTTGGATCTTGGGGGAAGTCCCGGGCTGCTTGCAGTTTTCAGTTAGAACTAAGCTGGAAGCTGAGCAAGAAGGAGCTGAAGTGTTTCTGAACAGCTATCCTGAGTGGATTTGCATCGGAGAACTCTGAAAAGGCTAAGTTTTTGGCCTGCATGCCGGTGTGCTGCTCCTGAGAGGGAGAGAAGATAATTATTTTGGACTAAATCCAAGTTTGTGTGACTAAAGTAAGCTACTGAAGTGGGCCAGGCTCAACCTGAAGAAGACCGAATATTTTTTCTGAATGCCATCGACCTGTCAGGAGTTTCAGCTACCCCTAAGCTCCCGGTGTGGGCAGAGACTTTGCGATTGTGACCGGGGAGCTCGTTGCCTGGTACAGTGGAATTCACGTACATGTAAATGTGCTATGAGCTGCTAGTGGGTTGTGAGTTAGTTCCTCACTGTGTGAACTGTGTTCTGCTTGCTGGAAGCTGTATCCAGCACAAAATGGACTGCTTCTGAACTTGTCTCCATGCAGTCTGGGCTTTACCAGACTGGCCCAGACAGACTACCCACTGCACAGAGAAGCCATCGACGAGACACCTGCCTGGGGATCAGCCCCCTGCTCCATGCCTGAACAGGAACGACGCCTCAGCGACTTGTGTGGGTCCTGCTTCTCCTGGCATTCTAGATCAACCACCTGCAGTCTCGATTTTTGTCCAGCCTGTGTCCAGTCTTGGGTATTGTGAGTAAATATCAGGGTAGCTCCCTACAACAACAGCTTAATCTGAGTGTGTCATCTGATTGTCTTGTTGTTTAGCTTCCTTTACGAACTGAGCCCTCTGGCTCTGGATTACAAATATTGTGTACTGTGCATGTTGTGTTTTCCATCACCAGGCCCCAACCAGCTGCAACCCTGGGCAATGGTCCTGGCTAGCCCATCTCTTCTCTACCTGGGTACCCAGAGGTGGACTGTGTGGGGGGACTCAAAGCGCATGCATAACTGCTTGATTGATATAACCTTTAAGCTAATTAACTGATTTTGCCCCTCCCTTGTTCAAGTCCCTTGAATAAATCAGATCTAACTTTTTCTGCATGTAATCTGACTGTGGTTCCAGTTTGTGCTCAAAGTATTGTACTGTTGCTATTTGCTGTGATTAACCTTGTTTTACAGGGGGTCCCCAGGGTCGAGCCAGAGGAACCAGCCCTGGTGGTAAGTGCAAACAGTGTGGGTGCTTGTATGGTGTACCGGGGTATTGTGAAAGTGATTACTGTACAGTGTTCAGGCCACTAGAGGGGAAAGAGGGGGGTTACAGTGTCCCAGAGGGCTGTGCCCAGGTTAGCTTGACCACTCTCAACCCTGACCTCCGGGTGGGGGCACCCGTTTCAGAACTCAGGCCTATTAACCTGCTACTAGCCAAGCAGGCAGTGGTAGTAGCCCTGGGATAACGCCACCTAGGGGTTACAACAGCATTACACGTGTGTGTTGTGCAGTTTCCACACATTCTCGTAACTTTGCAAATTTGTAGTACTTTCACTCCAGATTTTCAACATTGCCATTTTTTCAGACCTCCTTATGAACAGTACAGCTGTCATTTTTCACATCCTGCCCAATATAAGCATTTACACATCTGGCGCAGAACAGTGCGGTTGCTGTGGGAAATCAATGTTCATGATAGATTAAGAAAATCATAGTGACAGTGTTCATGAGCAGAGGTCACAAAATGCCTATGTTTAACATTTGGTGAAATAATTCCACTAAATGACTGTGTTACGGCATGTGTTGCAGATTCCACGTACGCTTGGAACTTTGATCATTTTTATTATTTTCACTACAGATTTTCAACATTCCCATCTCTTCACACCTCCCTATGAGTGGTGCAGCTGTCTTTCTTCACATCCTGCCCGATCTGTGTTTTCGTACATCTGGCGCACAATGGCACGGTCACTGTGGGAACTCAAAGTTCGGGACACATTGACAACATCACAGCACCACTGTTCATGAGAAAAGGTCCCAAATGCTTTCATGAGGTGGGGGTCACAAAAAGGACATGTTGAAAATTTGTAGTTCAAATACCAACAAACGCTCAGGGCGTTAGGCTTTCTAACCATAATGTCCCACCCTGTACAGACTGACAGGCATCAGGGGTTTGCCTTTGGATTGCCAACTGTAATGCTCATGCCGTTCCACCCCCACCACCACCCTGCAGCCAGTGACAGGCATCAAGGTGTGCCTTAGACATTTCGGCCCCAGAGTTCACCTCATTCTCCTATATTGCACCTATTTCAGTGTATGTCCTTATGGAGTGGGGTGATTGTAAAGCCAAACACCCCAGGGCACACCTAAACACTTGTCAGTGTCTGTAGAACAGGGTGAGGTGAAATGGCATGAACTTTATTGGTGACAACCCAGACGCGTACCCCAATGCTTGTCCATCTCTGCAGGTTCGAGGTGGGGTTGGTGTGAAGTTCAGTACTTCACTGCCATTCCTACTCTGCATCTGTCTAACTCCTGTAATTTCCGATGCTAATACCAGCAAGCAAACATTCGGCATTGATAAATGCTTGTTTTAAATTACCCATATAATTTTAGCACAGACAGAGCATGTCCCACGTTTGTGGCAATCCGTGGCAGTCTTTTTATTATTCAAATGGGATAAAGCCCTAACCATGCTTCTCACATGACGTGCAGAAAACATGACAGTACCATCACAGACCAGTGTAATCATATGGTTATGGGGTTTCCTATTACATTGGTTCAACAAATTCATATCTATTTTCCATTTTATTAAATTTGTTTTCCCATAAGCACTTTAATACCCCTCATGCTGTCCAGTATCCAGCATCCTTTGGCGTTCCAGGCAGCCAGTTCCATCACCCACATTCTCAGGGATTTACAAGGACTGATGATCCCCCACAGTCCCCCCCCCCCTGTGGTGAGGCTGGGACATCCCGTGGTGGGGCTGGGGCCCTCCTGCCCCCACAGCACAAATCCAGATCGGGTCGATTGCTCTGTCAGTGCTGGTGCAGAGCCTGCAGCGACTACAGGCTTTATCCTGCTGGCAGCCATCTTCCTGTTTTCTCCCTGCCAACCACCCCTGACGTCGGGCGTGCCCCCAACAGACCTCGACATGCAACCGATGTGCCTTGTGAAGGCGCAAGCTCCCTGGTCCACCACAAGTGTTGTCAGAGCGGTGGAACCGGACTCCATCCCTCCACAGGCTAAGACTCGCCTGCCTCCAGGACACCCAGCCAGCTCGCCAAGCTCATTCCCATGTTCAGGTCACACGCATGGAAATGTGTAGCACTACTCACTGGACCATCAGGTGGCCCCAGTTTATTAATTTTTTTTTTTTCATTAACCTGTTTATGCCCCCTGCTGTCCGATGGCCCCCATCTGCTTGACCCAGCCCCAGCCCCCATCATCCCAACATCTCCCAGGGCTTACTGGAGTCTTCCCATGTTTACCCCCAGAGCTTTCCCCATCTAGAGGGCAGTAGGGCCCCCTCTTACCTCCATTGCAGACCTATCCAGAGTGGCAGATCACACCTAGGTAGCCAGCTGCGGGGCCTGCGAGCCGGTCAGCTTCATCCTGCGACTCGGGGTATTCCTCTTTTTCTCCCACATTCCCCAGGATACTAGCATCAAGGGCGCACCAAGCACGGACTGACTCAAGGGTGCAGTGCCTGTCAACATCTTCCAACCCACTAGCTATTCCAGCTGCTCTGCCAGCTGTGGTCACCCAGGTGGCAGTATAGCAGTGGAGCTGGCCGCCATTCCCTCCCTGGTGGAGTAGAGTGTCCTCTGGGAAGCTCAACCCCCCCCCCCCGGCCAGAGCCTTGCAGCCTGAGTCCATTCCCGAACTTGGCTGGCCAGCGTGGATGAGGCACCTCAGCCCTCTGTGCCACCGGCCAGCAGAGTTTATTAAAATTCTAACACGGTCACATAACCAGGAAAAAGAGCCTTGCCTTAGGGTCGAACTTGTAATTCGACTTCCTACATCCCAAGAGGATGTTAAGTGACCTGCCCATAAATACATCCAAGACATCCAATGGTTTTGTATGCAATTTAAAATGGGCCAAAATCTGAAACTGAAAAAAATTAAAAAAGAATAATAAGAGGTTAACTATGTTCTCCCCTCTTCCTTAGGTCACATTCCATCTCATAGGAGTCAACCCGCTCCAAATATTATTTGAAAGAATAAACTAAATAATTATTTTTCTGTTTGTGACTGAGGGGGATACACAATGCTCAGATACAAGAATAATGGGATTATTTCTAGTGTTGTTTGTGCTGTGTGTTTATGAATTTAATCTAAAATGAAAGTTACAAAACCCCATTCAGCTCTGTCACCAGTAAGTGGCTACATATGACACAGTATTATCATGGGACTAGAAACCAAGGAAGGAAGACATACTATAGAGGGCATAGTAAACAAGTAAGAGGTGAAATCTACAAAAGTAACATCAGAGGCTCACATTTTACACAGAGGGTTGTGGCAAAAATGGAACAGGATATTACAAGATGTTGTGAATGCAACTAATGTAAATGACTTTAAAAAAAAGTTTGGATACATTTATGGACTTAGGAGAAATAACAGATTATACCATGGACTTAAGTGAACAGCCAATGAAATCATCAGACTGGCAGTTTACCACCGGTGTAAATCCTCTGATAACAAACGGCTGTTGATGAGACTGTAATCCAATATATCCTCAGCCCAGGAATAAAAACAATAAAAATAAAAAACAAAGCAACCTCTTTAAAAGTTGCATTTTATCATAGTAAAAAAAAATGAACCTTGGTATAATCACAATAAGCCACTCGGAGGATGTGGGTTATCGGGGAATTTACCATGGCTGGTGGGGATTTACCCACTCCAGCCATGGTAAATCTGATAACCCACACACACTTGTAGCTTACTGCTTAAATCTACCATTATCTAGCAGCAGGGTAAGCTAGTAAGACCTAACTGGTTTGTTCCTACCCTTCAATACCATAGCTTCCATAGTAACCAATGCACAACTTTTGATTATGGTGATAGCGGCACCACTAGTTGCCCTCTGCTGGTGACAGATCAGAATGCAGTTTCATAATGGTTCACTACTTGTACCTTGATAATTTAATATTAGCCTATTTATAAAATGCCAATGAAAAATCCATAAACCTTACTGGCTGAGAGATACCGCCTGACTGTACATCGAAATGCTATCAATACACACAGACCAGTGCGTGTTCATGTAAGTTAACCAAGCCTATGTGCTAGATCAAACCCATACACTTTAAAGAGCACCAATCCATATTTATTTATTTATTTTTGTATGCATGTATGTTGTTCACCGGGTGGGCCCACTGAGACATAGGAGTCCCCTTTTCAGGGGCGCAGGGGCGACCCAGCATTAATGACAAATACCAATCAGACATTACATAGTCAAGATACATGATTAGAGAAGAAATACATATAGCAAAACATGGGATAGCAGTCCGTGGCAAAATATTAGTAACAATCTTTGGTTGCACAAGGGAGGGCAAACAGATCAGAAATGGATATCAGCATAATCCAGGCAGTGCAAACAGAGGCAGTCATAATAATCTGAGTAAGAGTCACTGATTACAGGAGCAAAGGCTGCACCGTCTAATAATAAAATGCACCCCACCCAAAAAAAAAAACAGACTAGACTGATAACTTACATACCACTAGATACCAGAACTAATCATTTTTAAGTGCCCAGTTTTTGAAGGGAACCATTCCTACTTTGGTCTCATAGACCTGATCTCTTGATCCCTTCCACTTCTTAAAATGCATCTAGGCCTTAGCGTTCCGATGTGTCATGACGTTTCTATAGTGAGTGAACGGGGGCACATACCCTACAAGGTAATGGGGACCATTTTCAGATTTATTTTTTTATATTTTAGAGGACTGTTTCTTAAAAAAGAAAGAATGCTACCATTCAATTTACATGGCTCTTGGTAGGACTAAACGGTGCTGGGACTAAAATGACATCATGCTGTTTCCCTCAGAATGTTATGGGTCTAAAACTCGTGACAGAGGCAGCAGCGACAGAAACACAAGTTAGTGGTACTTTCCAACATTAATTTTTTAAAAGAAGTATAAATAAACCATAGCAATGGGAGCTGCGCAAATTGCATTTTATATTTACAATAGTCTTTAAAGAAAAATAATGTCGGTAGTTCAAAATACAAATAAGTAATTGTGTGATTAGCATATAATTAATATACAAACACATGCACATTGCTAGGGTTAGAAAAGAGGTTTGTAAACAAGAACCATTAGAAATATCTTTAGATTTAAATTCAAACTTGAGAACCCCCACCAATACCACCACCCTAAAATTTATGATGTTTGGGGAGCAACTTTGACACAAACTCATGGCATCAGATTTCTGGCAGGTCAAAACAGCCACAAAGCACTTATAATCTGGTAAACATTTCTGGGCATTTTCCACCTGCATATTTTTTTTTACTACACGAGTGACTTTGACAGCACTGTGTATACCAAAATGATATGGACCATTTGACACTTTTTTTATTTGGGGTAGTAGGGTAGTTTCAACCCGCAAAAGTCCAGAAAGTGTAGATGGATGACAAAAAAAGTCATAATGTCATTTTATAGTACAAGCAACATAAGAAGTTACCACTAAGAAGTAACTATGGGGGTTGGGGAGGAACTATACAATTGCTCCTTAGTTTGAAATGGACGGTTAAAACTCTGCCCAGTCAGGGGGCGTAGCCTGCCACTGAACTGAATGGATGTCTGAATTTTAAGCTCTGAAATACATCTAAAATCTAACATAATTTCATCCATCTAAGCCTGTCATAACAACTTTATATGGAATCTACAGCATCTGGAGACTTATTGCAGCAAATTCATAAGGATTTTTTATTCCTGATCCTTACTTTATCAAAATCACTGCATTGGACATTCTCTCAGGGCACAAACTTGCAGGCCTTCCTCATGGCTGAAACAATACCTCACTCGGCTGCTCTGGACAAGGTAGAAGCTATGTTGACAAAACTAGTAACTGACATGAGTGAATTGAAAACTGCAACCCAGCATAATACAATAACTTTAAATACTATTGACTCCCGTCTGGCTACTACGGAAAATAAAGCTCAACAAAATGCATCATCTATATAAGAACGTCAAGCCACTATAAGACAGCAGGATCGTACTATTAAGGATCTGCAAAATAAAATTGATGACATTGAAAATCGAAACCGGAGGAAGAATTTAAGATTCTTTGGTTTTCCTGAAAACGCTGAACAAAAAAATACCTCCTTGTTACTACTTCAGGTTCCGCCACAAATGTTTAGACTGCCTGCAGACCATGATCTAGTAATAAAGCGCTCACATCACTCACTAGGCCCTAAGCCTTCGATCGAGCAAAGACCCAGACCCTTCATGGCAAGATTTTTGAATTTTGCCCACACTGAAATGATTCCGCAAAATGCCAGGGAAATTGGCAATCTTACCTGGCAAGATCATCAAGTTTTCATATACCAAGACTTTTCTATAGGCATCTCAGACAAAAGAAGAACCTTTACCCCGGCTAGACGTGTTATGCATCAAACTGGACTTCGATTCTTGATGCGCTACCCGGCAATAATATGGGTATTCATAGGGAGCACCTACAAAAAGTACAATACTCCAGAAGCTTTGATGTGCTTCCTTGACAGCTACCGCTCATCTTCACTTAATGAGCCCAGAATTATCACTGCTCCTGCGATGCAAAACACTATTGCCTCGGCCACAAATCTTACAGCCACGAGTACCATTTCCTCTAACAGCACCATATTAATTATCAGCCCATCACCCGCTTCCACAGACAAAGCCATCAGACAATCTGCCAGAATACTCAACAAAGCCATAGATTTAACACAAGACATTACATGAAACTATTGCTCTAAATCTAAAATAGAAAAGGCTCCTACTCTAAAAGCAACAATGCAAATTATCTCTTCGATTCCTGTGCACAAGTTTACCCCACTTCAGGACTGTCCTGACTCTCAAGCAAGCTCCTTACTTCAGGAAGATATACTCACTGAAGACACTCCTTCCATAACTCCTGATATGAATGTAATTCTGTCAATACTTATCGGGCTGATGTAGTTGCTAGCTCGCCAATGAAGTTTTCAGAGCCTCCCAAGAAAGAAAAGCCATGACAAAGGGAAAAACAAAGGTGATCCAACTACTATAAATCCCGTATAGCATTTTTTCATACGCTAGTCACGGTCCGGTTGTCTGACTGAACATACAAATGCCAGGACTAAGCCTAGGTCCTATAATCTTACAGTCAGTTATCTTTTAAGTGATTCGTAAGACCTGCATATGTGTGTACTTATGATCTTAATATTAAGATAAGAGAGTGCCTCTTTCAATACTGCAACAATTTTATACACTATACCTAAGCAGTCCTCACGAGGGCAGAATGCGCAATATGGTTATGTGCTCTGATGCATAATCCTGATATTTTAGACCCCCTTTAACAAGGCATCTAGTCACCTCTGCCTGATACGCATGTTAAGCACAATTGGTAAGATTAACCAACTGCAGGTTTTCGGAAATACTGTGTTTTTTAAAAGCTGCATACTTTATACTAGCTTTTTATTTTAAATTTGTATGCAGCTAATATATTACCTATTTGGTACTCTTATTATGAGAATTTATATCTACAGTGCCAGTGTTGCTTTTCTTATACCTATGATTGCAATGGCTTGAAGCCTAATATAAAAACTAAAATATAGGACTTAATTGGTTGTTTATGACGGCTGTTCCCCAGAGCTGCTTAACTGCGACTCCTAGGTGTTCTGTTCTACCAGGTCCTTAAGAGGTGATGTTCGAGCACAATATAAAAAATCTGTTACAACACTGCACTGTACGCTATCTCTCACATGAGACACTCCTGCGGTTTTGAATTTTGGACCAACTCTAAACTCTTCATTGACTCTGTTAATAAAAAGTCCTGTAATCAGCTGGTATGTAGGTCAGGCAGAATATATCATTTTCAGTGCCAGCTCCTCTAAATTAAGCAGGGGAAGAGTTTAAATTGATCTTTGACATCTTACTATGCATACCCCATACAGGAGTTAGTTTTTTCTCTTTGTTATAACCTTATGACCACAATACTCTCATTTCTCTTGATTGTTACAGTTTTAAATTAAGATGGTGTTAGATCCTTAGAAATTAACAGCTATTCAACCGGAACTTTTATAACCTGTGAACTGTTCTTTAATCCAAAGAGTTTACAAGGAACAGTAACTACATCTACACTCCTTAGTTACTGTTCACAAGCCCGGATATGTTACGAAGGGGTCTTGGCTCAATAGTTTCTGATCCGACCCATAATTCTATACATATCAAAATGACTATGTTTTGGACTTCGTTATTTTCTTGTTGGTACTTAGTACTGTTTACATTACTGAAGGTGTTATTGTTATTATTGTTATTATTGTTAGTAAGTCGTACTGCAGAGAGTTTCCCAATATTGAACTTAATAATTTTTTCAACTTTTTCTTTTCATGAGGCCTCGGGTTTTATAAATTATTTTCCTTTTCCTGCCAATATTTTCATAAACAGTGCAGATTCTGTCATTGCCCTGAGATATGCTGCCTACTTAAAGAACATAGTGCCCTGGTCCCTTGCATTCTTTTTATCTCCAGGAAATTTAAGCTTTTGAATACCCTATGGTGGATCTAATATTATATACATGGAATGTTAAGGGACTTAATGCACCAAATAAATAATCACAAGTTTTAAAACCTCTTAAGAAGCATAAAGCACAAATTGCATTTTTACAAGAAACTAAGTTGTTAGCTCAGGATAATGGCAGACTTAAATGGGACTGGGTTGGCCAGGTATTTGCAGCCTCAACTACCACAAAGAAACGTGGGGCAGCTATTTTAATTCATAAGAATTTAAAGTGGGTCCCATCCAATGTTATTACAGATACAGATGGTAGATGGGTGATTGCCTGTTTTGATACAGCATCAGGTCCATTAACTTTAGTTAACATATATACCCCCAATTCTGACAACCCTGATTTATTCCACAATATAGCCCCTCAACTAACAAAATTAAATTTAACTCACTGCCCCATTCTAATAGGTGGAGATTTTAACCTAACGCTAGACGCTTTTCTTGACAGAAGTAATTCCACCCTGGATACCCATCCAAGACGAATAGCAGCTCTTTCTTTGTTAATGAAGGATTATGGATTATCTGATATTTGGAGATTATTTTGCCCCAGGGACCGTGAATTTTCTTTTTACTCCCCCTTTCACAATTCATATAATAGGATCGATTATTGGTTTGCTTCCCCGAAGTTACAGAAAATACATTAGATTCAGATATATTACCAATACTCATTTCTGACCATGCACCCGTTAGACTGCATTTTACCTGGGGCTCCCCACCTCTCATATCTCCTATGTGGCATTTAGACCCTTTATTCCTGAAAGATCCCGAATTTCTACCCTGGATTAGAACACAAATAAAAGAATTCTTACATTATAATAATCCTCTAGACACCACTATGAGTATAAGCTGGGAAGCACTCAAAGCTACAATCCGCAGTAAAATTATTAGCTTTGCTGCTCATAGAAGGAAAAAAAGAGAACAGCAACTTAACGAATTGGAAACTCAATTTAAAACTAAAGAAACACAATATTTTGCCGACTCTCACCCAAACCCCAATTCTCCCCTTCATTTTGAAATGTTAAAGATCCGTATGCAAATCAACAAACTACTATTTCATAAAACTGAAATTGCCCTATTAAGAATTAAGCATAAATACTAGGAAAGTGGTGAGAAAGGCAGCAAGGTATTAGCTCAACGACTCAGATCCCAATAATTAGAATGTTATATAGCCAATTTGAAAGACTCTTCCAGTCAAATACAGACAGATAACCTCTCTATAAATAAAATGATGACAGACTTTTATAAAAAATTAAATGCACCCCCCCCCCATTGCATAGATTCAACTCCTATTAACAGTTTTCTGGATAAATTAATACTACTCAGCTCTCTAAGGATACTGCAGAACTATTAGATAGACCCTTTTCAGCAGAGGAGGTTCAAAATGCACTTTCTGCTCTTAAATCTGGTAAAGCCACCAGAGGTAATGGTTTTCCTGTAGAATTCTACAAACTTCTAGCAGACCTCCTTTGCCCCTTATTATGTAAGGTATATCAAGAATCCACCCTCCTTGGCAATTTACCCCCAACTATGGCAGATGCAATTATCACAGTTCTCCCAAAAAAATATAAAGATACTTCCCTCCCATCCAACTACTGTTCTATATCCCTACTCAAAACTGATAGCAAAACATTCGCTAAACTGATAGCTATGCGTCTAGACCCTTTTATCCCTCAACTGGTCCATCGATCACAGGTAGGCTTCGTTAAAGTTAGGGTTGGCTCAGACCACCTACATTCCCTATTAAACCTTATGTATAAGGCTAAAAATCTTAAGTCTCTGGCCGCAGCATTAGCAATTGACTTTGAAAAAGCATTTGATTCCCTAAATTGGAATTTTCTTTATTTAGTTTTATCCTGTTTTGGTTTTAGTGACCGCTTTTGTTCATGGATTAGATTACTATACGCCTTACCCTCCACCAGAGTACTTATATTATATTGCATAATTTAGGGCAAGGTTAAAGCTGGAATGTACTGCATATATAGCATAAGGACTTCTATTGTGTATACCTCTTGTATTATATATATTTTTTTCTTTGTTGTTCTACATTTTATATCTCCTGTCTATATAATTGCGAACTGTATGTGTATGTGCCTCAGGACCTCCTTGTGAATGAACTTGCTCAACGGAGTCTTTCCTGCAATAAACTTGAACTTGAACTTACTAACTCCATGCTATCTCCCACCTTTACCCTCGTGAAAGGCACTAGGCAAGGCTGTCCCTTATCCCCATCCCTTTTTATATTAGCCCTTGAGCCTCTGACAGCTGCCCTTAGACAAAATAATGAAATCAAGGGTATTTCAATAGGCAGCTCACAATATACTTCATTAACATAAGTTGATGACTTATTAGTTCTTGTTGAAAATTTAGACTCTGACGTTATTAAACTACTAAGATTGTTTACTGAACTTTCTGGGCTGGCGGTAAACTACAACAAAACTGAAGTGTTGCCTTTGAACAACCTTTGCAGACCACAAATGAATACCCCCCTTGGATTCCAATGGGCACCCCAGGGCATCACATATTTAGGGATTAAGAGTTTACCAGACTTTAATAAGATTTGGGAAACAAACCCTCTCTCCTCTTCTTATGGAAATCAACAGAACTCTAGACAGATGGAAAACAATAAACCTTTCTTTCTCTGGCAAGATTTCAGCTATTAAAATGGTCATAACTCTGAAATTACTTTACCTGCTTTCTAATATACCACTTACTTTACCCCCTTCCCCCCCATTTCTATCTAAAATAGATAAACTCATAGGTAAGTTCATTTGGGAGGGGAAAGTTCCAAGGCTTAGTCGCACCAAACTAAGAGCCCATTGGTCCAAAGGTGGTCTAGGCCTACTCTGGTTCTTGGTCTATTTGTGGGCATTTCGTGTTGCACAGACCACTAAATAGTTCACTAAACCCAGTTTTAAGGTCCCATTATGGGTTGACATGGAAGCATCCTTGGCTCCCAGCATAACACCTGCTATTTTCATTTCTGATGTTCTTCCATGCAATTTAAAACAACACCCTACCATCGCCCCATCAGTTAAATACTGGTTTAACCTACATAAATGATTAAAATCTAATCCTACCCCAATATGGTATGTTTCCATTTGGAGTAATTGTGACATCACCCTTGAAGGACATCCTTTATACCGAAGCTCTTGGGAGAACAGAGGGATTCTCTTTCTGGGGGATTTTGTTGCTAATGACTCTCTTATTTTAGATTCTTTCACCAATCTACAGGCTACATAGAACATACCTAGGCAAAACTTTTGGAAGTTTTTTACAACTGCGACATTCATTAACCCTATTTTTACAAAAAATGAATAGACTACCCTTTTCTAACACCCATACTATTTCTTGGATAGAAAACCGTTCTGCCATAATTAGTAGGATATATGAATCCACCAGAAATATCTTACCAGATCAGTCCTCATCTTCTAAAGCTAAATGGAGTTTAGTTCTTAACTGTAACATAACCAGCTCGCAGTGGAGCAAATGCTGGACTCTCTGCCATAGCACCTTTAAAGATTCACGTAGTATGCTTATGCAGTTTAAAAAATCTCCACTTCTGACACAGAACACCATCCATCTTACAACATTTTGGACTTATACCAAATAACAGCTGTTGGCAGTCTAACTCTCCAGGTGGAGATTTACTGCATATTTTATGGTCCTGTAAAGATGTATCCATGCTATGGAGATCAGTGCACCATTTGGCTTCAGATATCACTGGTCATAATATTCCCTTCAAATCTAGATATTTTATTCTAGGCATTATAGAGCAACATAATAAGTTGTCTATATAGCAACACAGGTGGCTTAATATTCTTTTTATGCAAGTTAAACGACTTATTTTAATTAACTGGAAATCTCACATAGTACCTACTATCACCGATGTCCTCAATAACTTAACTCGAACTGCATCTTTAGAACGTATCTCACATTTGGCTTTGGACAGACTTAACGAGTATAAACTTTGTTGGCAGGACTATTTAGATTATGTAAAGTCTACCTAATATAGGGAAGATGTAGGCCTCATCCGTTACCTCTTATTTATGTCTAACATATGCATGTGTATATTCTTATGATATCTTACTTTACACCAATTATAATCACTACTGAATATTGTGGAATCTCTTTCTTTGTGTTATTTTAAACTCTACTTGAGAACTGTTAAGCTAGTTTGTCAACCTTGCATACTACTCTCTACGCTTACACTGTACCAATGCAACTTATTTTAGTATAATATTATATATAATCTGAAGCAGATATCATCATTAATACTGCCCTACTTCATACTGTTCTATGTACGGTTTTTGTCTGTATGTTTGAATAGTTTTGGAATAATAAATAAAAAGATCAAGTACAAAAGAAAAAAAAAACTCTGCCCAATCAAGCTGAGGTTGGGTTGGAAACTATGATTTATAAACTTCAGAACATTTCCCACTTTCACTTTCTCCATCCTGTTTTTCCAGTTTTCCCACTTTTTTCTCCGTGTTCTCCACCCCAGCAATTGGGGTTGTCATCATTGCAACCTTCCTCTGACTGCACATGCCTGGTGATCCTACTGTTACTCCCCACTGTGGACAACAGACTCAACATGACTCATGGACCCCAGCAGCTCAGAATCTGTCTCCAGTGCCTGAAGTCCTTCCCTGGTAGACAAGAGAGTCTTATTCACTGTTCCCATGATGCCCTCAAAGCCTCAAAGTGTCCAGGATCTCTACCACTCTTGGTGCCCCAAAAGCCACTGGCACCCACGTCCTGCCACACTTTTAACAGGAGCTATCCTTCTCGATGGCTTTTGACCTCTGGTCAGTTTATGATGGCCCGCTGCTATCGATATCATGACCTGGGCACCACGTCTCTCTGCTGCTGTGAGGCTAAAGGGATAGGGAGGACACTAGCTAGTGAACACCCTCCTGGACACTCAGGAAGACATCCTAACACCAGCCCCCTGCTGACTACTCCCCTGGCTGGCACCCATGCCAAGGGTAGACCAACCTTTCACCAGCCTGCTCCTGAGTGACAACTGCCAGCCAAACACCTGACGTAAGTGTGGCACCCAGCAGCCGATGTAAGTGTTGTGCCTGGGTTAGTCATTACGCAGAGTAAATACTGGGCATCTGTCACTTCACGGGAGAGATCACAAGTAAAGCGGTGCAAATGTTCTTATTAGAAGCAAACAACGGAGCGCCAGCAGGATATGCTACAGAAAAAGATCACAGAAAACTTGCTAGTAGTGATCAAATAATTTATTTTAAAGGTAACAATCCACATATTTCCCAAACAATCGCACCAACGTTTCACAGCCTTAGACAAGTGCTTTATCAAGGTGTACTTGCCACCTGGTGAGGAAAGTATTTATTTTTTGCAGTTTGTGATGTTTCTCCAGTGCCCAAGCTGCCTTCCTGATGCTGGCCACCCCTGCTTTCCTTCAGGACTTCTTCACGTTAGGTGCAATGTGGCCTGGGTGCTTGATGAGGAGCAGGGCTACCCTATAGCCAGGATCACCGATGGCTTGGACCTCCATTTTCTCCTTTCTTTCTTCTCTGAGAGGTAGCGTGCAGTGCCACCCAGATGTCCCCATGAATGCATCTGGAGCTGCCACTCCCTCCCCTTATATCGATAGCCCCAGCCTGCCTCCCCCCCCAGCCACTGCTAGGGGCCAGGTGAGTGCTAGGCACTGAAACCCTCCCTCCTTGGGAGAGGAGAGCAGTCCTCCAGATGTTCAGTCCTCTCCCTCCCTGGCTGACCCCCAGCAACCCGACTCCTCATCTAAATCCGGGTCACCGGCATGTCGCCAGGTGTGGTGTCCAGTGCCTCAACCCTCAGTGCCACCGGGCTGGCTGGATGAAAGTATTTATAGTTAAATTTAAACTGGTAGTGCCATTATTTTACAGCATTTAGGCTTACATACCTTTTTTTCCCATAATACATTTTAAGTGTATTTCAGAAAATATAACATATATAGTCTCAAATTAATAGTCACATTATATACATTATATATCATACACAAATAAATAAAAATACCAAGGTAGTAATAATAATAATAAAGATACCAAATAAGGTTATAATCAAACACACAAATCTTGTAAGAGAATGCATAGAATACTGTTATCATTAACATCTTAGAATACATACATACCTAAAATGCGATAACAGTTATTAAAAGCGTGACAGGTACATAACTGTGTCCCATCTATAATTAATTAAGATCAGGCCTCTAACCTTTAATTATAAATAGCTTCATCAAAAAGAATATACACATACACAATAAATATGATAATCTATAAAAATAGCTTAGAAACATTTTGACATCCTTATGTGGCCAATGGGGTTTCATTTCTACATACATACATACATATGAACATACGAAGAAGCCAGCAGAAGTAGGCCATTTGGTCTATCCAGTCTGCTCATATTGCAGGGTCCAGAGCTTGAGCTAATGTCCCTGCCCTCCCTCCCCACTCCTCCCATCCTCCCTACCCATGATCCTTACCTTCCCCCTATACCTATCCCAGCCTCTCTTAAAGCTGCCTGCTGTCTTCAACAAGATGACCTCCTCTGGCAGTGCATTCCAAGTGTCCACCACCCTCTCTGTGAAGAAGTGCTTCCTGACCTCCTTCCTAAACCTCCCCCCCCCCAGCTTAAGACCGTGCCCCAGTGTTATGGTTACCACTCAGCTTAAAGAAACTCTCCTTATCAACCTTATTTATCCCTTTCAAATACTTGAAGGTCCCAATCATGTCTCCTCTCTCTCTCTCTCTCTCTCTCCTGTCTTCCAGGTAGTACATGTTCAGTGCCCTCAACCTCTCCTCATATGCCTTACCCTGCTGACCCGCTATCATCTTTGTAGCCCTTCTCTGGACCTTCTCCAGCAGGTTAATGTCTTTTTTGAGGTGTGAGCACCAGTACTGAACTCCATACTCTAGATGCAGTCTTACCAGTGACCTGTACAAGGGCAGTATAACCTCCTCTCTACTACTACTGATCCCCCTAGATATGCATCCCAGCATCTTGTTTGTCTTTGCTGCTGCTTTCTTGCACTGTGTGGAGTGCTTCAGGTCACTAGTGATCATCAATCCCAGGTTCTTCTCCTCCAAATGTTCTTATATTCAAACAATATTTAATGCTCCCTGGTAGGACACCCCTACTCAAGCTTATGCCTACTAACTTCACCTCCAAAGTCCTACATAACTTATCCCTCATGGCCAGGTCGGCAGAGAGACATCCCTCCCCTTCCCCCTCCGGGGATGCAATCTTGCCGTTTGAGGCATGTGGCAAGCACAAGAGTGCTGTCACAGTCATCCTGCCAGATCCCATATTCCCTTCAATGCCCTTTGACCCTTGACCTCCCGCACAGCAGGGAGCAAAGCATCTAACAGCCAAGTGCACACACAGCAAATACCCTGTGGAAAAAGCAAGCTCTCTGACCTGCCACAGGGGTTGCTAGACTGGGGAACTCGCTACCCAGCCTGGGCTGACCTGACTCGAGTGCTCTAATTCCGCTCCCAAAGCCAAGTTTCTGGTATGGCATTGCAGTGCACATCAGACAGCCTGCAAATAGGTTTTTCTGTCTGTGGAATCCTCTTAAATTTTCACAGTTTTCCACAATTGGAAAGTGGCATGTGGTTCAATGGACAAGCAGCCAGCCACTCCCACTTTCCTGAGCTATATTAGGCAATAAGACACACTAGGGTGTGTTATGTGTCAGCCCGCTTGACACAGTGATAAGGCTACTCCTTGCCGCACCCCTGATCTGAGTTTGGAAGTGAACTCAGGATATTAGAGGGTTGGCTGAGGACAGGAGGATTGAGCATCTGAAGGACTGCTCTCATCCTCGGAGGAGGTGTGGGTGGGTAGAACACGGCACTCACCTGGTGCAGCTAGGGGAAAGACAGTGTGGACTGCCAGATCAAGCGGGAGGCCTGGAAGACATCTACACACGTCGTACAGGAGCTTGTGGTGTGCATCATGACATCTTTGTAGGCCTTTCCCCTCAGAGGAACTAAGGTGGAAAACATCGAGGTTGGCCAGATGACCACCGACCCCTCTCAGGCCCCACACCGCTGACCTGGCACTGCTCCAACTGGATAAGTATCTGGCAGATTGAAGAGGACTCTCTGACACCCACCCACAGGTGCAAGCCATGGGGGTATTGGGCAAGCAAGTCCAGAAGAAGCCAGGTGATGGGGTTTGGGGGGGTTGTGAGAAGGTGGCCAGCCAGGGAGGGGAGAAACAAAACAAAAAAAAAATCACATGCCTTGATTGTGTTAGGCTCCAGATGCTTGCACTGAGTACCTTTAAACACTCAAGAGGCAAGTGCTGTTATTGACCATAGAAAATGATTTTGTAATTGTGGTGCCCCCCTCCTGATGTTGAGGGGTATGTCAGATGTTGCCGGGGGGGGGGGCATGGTACAGCCAATGATGGCGACAAGTTTTCCTCGGCCAAACAGGCCTATATCAGGCAGTTCCCAGAACTCCCTAAAGCATTAACTTTAAACAGGGGAACATTCTCCCAAATGGAATGTCTCCCTCCTTTACTTCCAGTTCTCTCCACGGCTTACTTTCCTCTGGGCATCCTCAAGCCCACAACACGGGGACTCTTAGGGGCCTTCAAACTGATGCATAAAGCGGACACATGACAAGTCCAAGTGATGTACAGGACACATGCTGCCACCACTGCATCCCCAACGAGCTGGGCTGCCACCACCAACCTGCGCACCAAGACTTTGTTGCAACCACCGAGCCTACTTGCAGGGACCCTTCTGTGCTGTCCTGCCCCGGTGCCAGGGGTCACATTGCAGGCTTCATTTCTTCCTGGGCCCTGGCTCCCCTAAAGTGGCGTGGCGGCCCACAAATCAGACCATGCTACAGGAACACCAGTCCGGCCCCGACAATTCCAGGCACTATTCTTCAAGGGCGGTGGGCCAGAGTGGCAATCATCCCACCCTAGCCCCGAACCTCAGCCCTCTGGCCTAACTGACAGAGATTCCCGACTCCTTCCTGCTCTGCCTGTCTCCCTCCAAAGGCACCAAAAATTTTCCTTATGTGGACCCTGGCCTCCCAACCCCTGTGACCAGCAGGGAGCCCCGGAGACCTGGCAAGCAAACCCAGGACAAAAGCTCCCAGAAGGGGGTTAAATAATACTAAATTATAACAACCCCATCTTGCAGTAGGGGGAGGTGATTGTCCACCACAGTAAGCCAAAGGGGAAAGATGCTCTGATAGCTTCTCCCAAGGGTATAGACTGTGGGAACAGCTTTAGTTCAGATAAAACTATTTTGTGCTTGTGGAACCAATGAGACTAGGAGCAGGAGCTAAAGAAGGGAGAGAGAACTGGAAGGAACTTCTACGCTTCAGGTGCAGTCACCTAGCAGGTGTCCCCTGAACACAGATAGGGGACTGTCTAGCCCACCCGTGGCATGGGTGCCAGCCAGGGTTGCAGCACACCCAGGAGGACTGGTGGTGTCAGGAAGTCCTCCTAAGTGCCAAGGAGGGTGGGCACTAGCTAGTGTCCTCCCTACTCCAGTAACCTCGCCATAGCTGGTAGAGGTGATGCCCTGGTCTCAACCTGAATGGCAGCTGGCCGCCACAAGTTTGCCAGTGGTAAGGGAGGCATCGAGAGGGAAGGCTCCCACCTGAAAGCATGGCAGGAGCTGGCTGCCAGCTGCTTTTGTGGTACCAAGGGTGGCAGAGGTCTTGGGCACTTCGAGGGTTCAAGGACATCACAGAAACATAGAAACATAGACTTTGATGGAAGGTAAGGACGGCTTGGCTCACCCAGTCTGCCCATTTCCCTACCTATTGGATATGCTGCAGATCCTAGTTAACCAATAGCCTACGTCTTCCTACCTCCTACCAGAATTGCCTTATGTCTGTCCCATGCGCTCTTGAATTCCCACACTGCTTTTGACCCTACGACCTCCTCAGGAAGGCGGTTCCATGCATCCACCACCCTCTCTGTGAAAAAATACTTCCTCACATTGCCCCAAGTCGTCCCCCCTCTATCTTCACATTGTGTCCCCTTGTTCTTGCACATCTCTTTTTCTGAAAGATACTATCCTCATGGACTTTGTTGATTCCCTTGAGGTACTTAAAAGTTTCTATCATGTCCCCTCTCCCTCCTTTCCTCAAGGGTGTACATACTGAGCTCCTTTAGTCTCTCTTCATATGGCTTCTGTTGCAGACCCTGCACCATTTTAGTTGCCCTCCTCTGGACTGCCTCCATCCTGTCTATGTCCTTGCGGAGATGGGAACTCCAGAACTACACGCAGTACTCCAGATGGGGTCTCACCAACTCTGTACAGAGAGATAACAACTTCTTGCTTTCTACTGGTGATTCCTCTCCCTATACATCCCAGTGTAACCCCTAGGTGGTGCTATCCCAAGGGCTACTACCCTTGCCTGCTTGGCTAGTAGCAGGTTAAGAGGCCTGAGTTCTGAAATGGGTGCCTCCACCTGGAGGTCAGGGTTGGTAGTGGTCAAGCAACCTGGGCACAGCCCTCCGGGACACTGTAACCCCCCCCTTTCCCCTCTAGTGGCCTGAACACTGTACAATAATCACTTTCACAATACCCCTGGTATACCACACAAGTACCCACACTGTTTGCACTTACCACCAGGGCTGGTTCCTCTGGCTTGACCCTGGGGACCCCCTGTAAAACAAGGTTATGCACAGCAAATAGCAAAAGTACAGTATTTTGAGCACAAACTGGAACCACAGTCAGATTACATGCAGAAAAAGTTTGATCTGATTTATTCAAGGGACTTGAACAAGGGAGGGGCAAAATCAGCTTAATTAGCTTAAAGGTTATATCAGTCCAGTAGTTATGCATGCGCTTTGAGTCCCCCCACACAGTCTACCTCTGGGTACCCAGGTGGAGAAGAGACGGGCTAGCCAGGACTGTTGCCCGGGGTTGCAGCAGGTTGGGGCCCTGTGATGGAAAACACAACATGCATAGTACACAGTATTTGTAATCCGGAGCCAGAGGGCTCAGTTCGTAAAGGAAACAAAACAACAAGACAATCAGATGACACACTCAGATTAAGCTGTTGTTGCAGGGAGCTACCCTGGTATTTACTCACGATACGCAAGACTGGACACAGGCTGGATGAAAATCGAGACTGCAGGTGGTTGATCTGGAATGCCAGGAGAAGCAGGGCCCACACAAGTCGCAGAGGTGTCATTCCTGTTCAGGCATGGAGCAGGGGTTGATCCCCAGGCAGGTCTCTTGTCGATGGCTTCTCTGTGCAGTGGGTAGTCTGGCTGGGCCAGTCTGGCAAGGCCCAGACCTCATGGAGACAAATTCGGATGCAGTCTGTTTTGGGCTGGATACAGCTTCCAGCAAGCAGAACACAGTTCACACAGTGGGGAACTAACTCACAACCCACTAGCATCTCATAGCACATTTACATGTATGGGAATTATACTGTACCAGGCAAAGCGCTCCCCGGTCACAATCTCAACGTCTCTGCACAAACCCGGAGCTTAGGGGAACTCCTGACAAGCTGATCGCATTCAGCAAAATCTTCGGTCTTCTCAGGTTGAGCCTGGCCCACTTCAGTAGCTTACTTTAGTCACACAAACTTGGATTTAGTCCAAAATAATTCTCTTCTCTCCCTCTCAGGGCAGCAGGTAGACATACAGCAACCCAAACTCAGCCCTTTCACAGTTTTCCTATCTTGAGGAATCACTCAGGATTGCTGCTCAGAATCACTTCAGCTCCTCTCAGTTCACTTCCCAGCTCAGAATTAACTGAAAACTGCAAGCAGCCGGGACTTCCCAAGATCCAAAAGATTTGGTTGGCTGATTTGGCTGTCAGTCAAAGCAAGAGCTCCCCCTTCAGTAGCAAAAAAGGCACAAAAAAACTCCAAACTACAGTTCCTACAGATTTTGAATTCAGACAGCTCCTGTAGTCCGGCTACATTTTAGGTCCAACCAGTACTGTGTGGTCCAATTTGCAGTCCAGGACCAAGATAGTGGAGACAAACAAAACAGTCCTTGCTACAAAGAAAGCAGGTTAGCCAAACTACGTTATCATTATCATTCAAAAAGATTTTCAGCAAATAGTTACATCTTTCAACAGAGCTCCATCTCAGATTACTTATCCTGCAATCAGGCAGCTCTTAAAGAGACAGTACACAGAGGCTATAAGGCTCTGGTAATCACATTTAAACTGCTAAAACGCAGGATACCAGCCTGGTAGTGAGCATTTAGACAAGCTCAAGGAAGACTTTTTTTGGAACCCCCATTTGTAGGGGGTTACACCAGTATTCCCCCAGCCATCCTTACTGCCTTCTCACATTGCTTGCTTATTAGGTCATCTGATAGGACTACCCCCAGGTCCCTTTCCATTTTTGTTGTTGTTAATACCCCCCCATTGTGTACTCTTCTCCTGGGTATTTGTTTCTCAGGTGCATTACTTTGCACTTCTTTGGATTGAATCTAAGCTGCCATACTTTTGAGCATTCATCCAACCTTGCCAAGTCCCTTCTCATCCTTTCCATCCCTCGTGTATCAACCCTGTTGCAGATATTTTTGTCATCTGCAAAGAGGCATACTTTTCCTTCTAGTCCCTCCGCAATGTCCCTTATAAAGACATTAAAAAGGACCGGACCCAATACTGAACTCTGCGGTACCCCACTAGTAACCCCCCTTTCTTCGGAGTGGACTCTGTTTACTATTACCCTCTGTGTCCTGTTGTCCAGCCAATTTTTTACCCAGGCTACCACCCTGGGACCCCCTCCCAGTCTGGCTAATTTGTTTATTAATCTTTTGTGTGGGACTGTGTCAAATGCCTTGTTAAAGTCTAGGCAGGTCATGTCCACAGCCCCTCCCTGGTCTACTACTTTGATCACCCAGTCAAAGAAATCTATTAGATTCGTCTGACATGACCTTCCTGCTGTGAATCCATGCTGGTTTGGTTCCTGTGCCCTGCTGGCCTGTATGTACTCAACAGTTCTTTCTTTCAGAAGTGGTGCCATCATTTTCCCAGCAGTTAAGACCCTGGTTCTTACCAGGAAATGACTTGGGGCACGGGGGACAGATCCTGAGCTATATGTGGGACACGTTGAAGGTGTTTCCCATAGTGGGGATAAATAATCAGATCATCGAGTGGGAAGGTATTCACTCAGGGCAGAACTCTCAATGGTTTTCAGACCTGTGGTAGGTTCCTCTGAAGATATTGAAGGAGATCCTTCTGGGGGGTCGACACCAGAGACTGGCCCATGCTGAGTTATCACATCCGAAAACAGTGGGTGAGAGCTGTAGAGTCGTAAAGCAGCAAGATAAGGTAGGACAAGTGTCTCCTGGCAGAAGGGAAGAGGGATTCCCTTGCAGGGCGATGTCCATGGTCTGATCTGCAGGTGAAGGGATCCAAGCTGGCAGGTCAGAGGGTTTGCCAGGTGGCAGGCGCGGCTGTGTGTAGGATGCAATCTAGTGGGTCATGGCTGCAGGGATCAAGCTGTAGGAATGTTATTGGATGCTGGTGAGGGAAGCGTCAACCTTTGGGGCCAGAGAAGCTCACTCTTAGTGAATGGACATCTTGTCGGCATGCTGTGTATGTTATTATAGATCGTGGGAGTGTCATGTGATGCCCCCATCCAATCACAGTGCTTTTTTCAGTTATGTGTGAGATACTCTTCTTTCTACAAGAGTATCTCATGCGCTGTGCAGAACTAACAGGTTTCTTGCTAGTGCCACTCAATGCAGTACAGCCCTAGACTATTGTACAGATAAAAAGATAATTTAAGACATATATTGGCGCACAATCTATAATAAGTTTATAGGGACACAGGGATGACCTTTCATGGGTGTAAGAGTATCTCCTCTTGCATCCTTAGGGCATCAGAACTGCTCACCTTTGATTCACAGTTCTCATGCCCTCAGAACATGCAAGGTGATAGTTACTCTTATATTCATAAGAGGTCTAGCGTTCCTGTAAACCTATAAATGAACATCCAAGCAAGTGCACAGTCTCTGCATCAAACTAGAAGCAAGCTGAAAACAAATCAGAGGGGGAAATGGGGAATCCTCTGGCAGAGCTGTGCTCTGACCTTCATGGAGGGGTCGTCCATGAAGCATACAGTGCACATAATGAAAGGACAGAGAGTGTCATGAATTCAGAGGAAGGAATGTGGAACGCTGGGGTCAGGGATGAGGCAAGACTAACATTTGTTTCAGCAGGTTGCTAGAACGAGACCTGTACATCCATGATAGCCTAGGAGGGGATCTGGAGGCTAACCAGTATGCCTGGAAGAGTGTATGGGAATATACTGAATCTTGACTGTGAACAGATAAATTGGGGTCCCTGGACCTGAAGTATTGTGTACAAATAACTTTAACCAAATCTTGCAAATAATGCCAAGTGCTTAAACCTTTTGGAGTACATGTGATTTGGTACTGCCAATTGGAGTCTGAAGAGTGCTCCAAAATTCCTCACCACCCAAGACTCCTGATAAGCAACCTGCATATTAGGCACAGTGGAGCTCCTGGCAGCAAAAGATACTCCCTGGGCCACGCCAGCCCCATTCCCGGGCACTGATGCAGGCCTGTGTGCTGACCACCCAAAGGGGGTTGCAAAAATACTTTCTGCACGAAATATGAGCAGGAGGCAAAAACCTAATTCTACTTGAGGTGTATTGATACAGCAGCTGAACTTGACACTCAGGCTAAACAAGTACTGCTTTCCACTGTCTCTGCTTGTCTTCCCTCCATCTGGAACCCCCTCACTTCATCTTTTCCCTTCCTATCATTCTCTCAGACATTAGCTCAAACTTCTTTTTGACCCATCTTGTACCTGCCTTGGCCCTGCCTAACTGGTGATCAGTGAGCATGCTTGCCCATTAATTTGATGCCTGCTGCCTGTTAGCCCATCCTGGCTCAGGTAATTCTCCCACATACTCCTTCCCTTCCCCCTTCGTATTGCACTGCAGTTGCAGGGTATTTGCTCCCGGGGCCCTCGTCTGCACTCCTTGTCGGTACTTTACTCACTGTATATCTTGCCATGGTTTAGGATCATTGCCTGATTCTTAATTTTATCGTAATTTGTTTGGGCACTGTCATTCCCTCTGCCTTGGCAGCTCCTAGCTGCCCATATACTGTTCTCGTTTGCACCGACTGCATTTTAACACAGTGTAGCATGCTTTGGCTCCCTGTACTCCTCCCCTCATGTCGCACCTGGAAATGACCCTTGACTCAGTGTGCCTTTCCTCAACACCAGTTTTCAAATAAATAAATAAACAAGACAGGAGTGTAATTCTTTTCTTTATTTATTTAGCTTTTGTTAACCAGGTAAGTACACTAGACAAGACATTTGCCTATTTGCATGTATGACACGGGAGAGTACAAGGAAATATGAGCTCAATACAGAGGACAGCATGATACAAGTTAGGCAATTACACAGAGTCAGGGGAAACATAACATACTCAGTACGTACGCACAGTTAAAAAATGGACAGAAAATATACATAGAGTCACCAAGGCTATGAGCAGTGCATTATATACAATTTTATACAGTTATGGCCATATAATTAATAAAAATAATAATAAATTCATCTTTATTTGTTGTGCTCCTTTCAAAATTGTCAAGGCGCATTACAATAAGTTAAAACAAAAAGGTAAAACAGCTGTATATAAAATATTCAATAAAATCCAATAATCAGTATTAATGATTTGCATAAGCTCGAGTCCGTAAATACGTCTTCAATTACACTCTTGTACTTGTCTTTTAGCCAATCAGGCCTTGAATGTTCTTACCTATGTTATAGTGATGCCTAGTTTCAAACGCAGCAATCAACATTTGACACAGAACGGCAGCAGAAAATGGGGGCTATCAGTTTTAAGATGCAGATGGAGAATTTGGGGGGGGCACAAAAAAAAAAACTTCTTTTTCAAGAAAGAGGAGGCCCTCCTAAAATCTTGTCTTCTGACCCTGATGTCTGCCCCCTACTGTTGTAATTTTATACCCCCAGCTTCTTCTGCCTCTTGCTGCAAGCAGCGGGCTGGCAGTGACTGAGTTAACACTGTAGAAAATGCTCTGAAGCAGAAGGGTAAATTGAGGCCTGTCAGAATGAATTTGACGCTAAAATGCTGGAAGCACTTAGAGCATTCTCAGTCCATGTTGGCTTCGTTGTTCAGCCAGCCAAAACAGTTAAAATATGTGTGTGTGTGTCGGTGGGGGGTGGGAGGGGGTGCTGGAAGAGGTTGAGGAAGGAACAGAGACACTACAGCGAGGCTGGGTGTCCTTGGTGATGATTTCTAAACAACAAATGCCTTCAGTAGTTTGACTGCATTTCTGAGCTGAAGCGGAATCAAAGTGTGCACATGCCTGTAAGAAAAATCTTCTCTTGAAGCTGCACATGGCAGAAAATAAGAATGCTTCACAAAGTAGTGTGTTTTCATATCTAACGCCATGGTATTTCTTCTGCTTCTAGCTGTACGTGTTGGTAATCAAGGAGAAGGAAGTCGGGCTGTGGCACGGTGGCCAGGCGTAGGCAAAAGTGCAGGATTTTACCTCCACAAATTTCCTCAGCAGAATGTATGATTTCAGCGGAATTGAAATTACCTGCGAATACTGCAGGAATATTTTCATATTTTTTAAATGTAATGTTTGACTGTCCATACCTACATACAATATTAATGGTACTCTAGAAGTAAAATGTGCTACTTTTTAAAATAATTTACTTTTTATTCACTGCACTGTCTTGGTTTCGTTCTGCTGGGTTGGAACCAGTTCCACCTGCACCTCTGTCACTATTTCCCAAATCACTAAATAAATAAATCCTCCTCTCCCCTTTCCACCCCATGGGCTTACCCCCACCCTGCCATGGTGGGGTGAAGCTGAGCTCGATCCAACCTTCCATCTCCTCCTGAGTGTGGAGGCAGGAGTTCCAGGGGTGGGGGTGGGAGTAATGTGCACACAGTGGCAGGGGTTGGTGCCTGAACGCATCTGGGATTGTCCTGCACAGGACAGGGTGCTTCCGTGTTCTTGGTCCCTGTCATTTTACATTTGGAGCTCAGTGTTTGTGTGTGCTGAGCGTGCAGAGCTGAGTCCAGCTGGTGTCTCACCTCTCTGCTGCACTGCCACTGCGTTGCCACCCGGGGTTATCCTAGTGCCAGTGCTGTAGCAGCTGCCCTCCCCCCTCCCCAAAAGAAGAAGAAGATCTTTTGAGATGCTCGATTCTGCACCCTCCCCGGCTGTTCCCAATGCCTTGGCTCGTTCCAGAACTCAGGTCCCTGATGTCACAAGTGGTAGCCCTACCACTGCGCCAACTAACCGGCATCCTAAATTGTGCAACTTACAGCAGCAGTGCATGATAGCAGTTAAAATTTTGACCTATATATTTTAATTCTATTTTAGATTGCTCTGTATATTCTGACTTGCATGATGCCCTTTTTTTCCCATTTTGAATCTGCTTTACTGCCTTTTTTTTTATTTTACAGTTGAAATAATAAAAGGAGTACTCCTTTAAATATGGCTCAGACTGGATTGTCATGACTATGTTCTGTTGCTTCAGAACACCCAGGACTGGATTTTCAGATGGCCCCGCATGCCGTAAGCTCCAGGTGCATTGAACCTTTTGGCACATGCGGCTTGCGGCACTCTCACTGTCGGCAATCAGGATTTCCGATCTCATGCACCAGCTGCTGCAAGTTAGACCAACTTTTTCTGGTCTAGCTTGTGGCAATCCCAGGTACCCTTGTTATGGAACTTACACCAAATATTTGGTGCACGCTGCCGTAAATCAGGTAAAGTGTTGTAACTGTGCCCAACATACCAAAATCGGGCTCAGTTGTGGCAAAGGTTCTGACGCAGCTGCGCCACAAAAAGGGTTTGTCAGAGGGCCTGACACGAGCCCTGCGTCATCCTTCGAAAATTGGGCCCGGTTGTTTAAGAGCACTTTATTTTTGTGACTATAATGAACTAGCATACAGTAGACGTGGCTCCCTGTCCTTATAGGTAACAGGTGTACAAAAACAGTTGTGAATACTAATGAAAACCTGGTTCGTGCCATATTACAAGGCCCACTCCTGTTATTATTTCAAATGTAAAAATAAAAGTGCTAAAACAGACTCAAAATGGGAAAAGGATGATATCATTCAAGGCAGGAGGCAAGGGGCAGTCTAAGTAAGCATTAATCCACAACAAAGGAGGGCTCTACTAGGGAATTAATGCCCGATTGGGGGGGGGGGTTGGAGCATAACGAGTGCCTCCCAACCACCAACCGGGCATTAATTCCCTAGTAGAGCCTGACTTTGGAGTGGATAAATGCGCTTGTAACATGGCAAGTGCAAGGTAAGTATTGTCAGAATGCTGTTTTACTTTAAAGTATGTGAAAACTCAGAAAAGCACTACTTCTACTTCAGAAACCATGCTGCACTTTCCTCCTTTTTACACAATGTCTCCTTTCTTGCCTTTACCTTAACACCCTCCCGGCGGCATGCCCCAGCAGACTGCTCTTCTATGCGGATGATGCTATCCTGTTCACTTCTGATCCAGACCCCCTTAAACTCCACCAAACATTCCAACACGCTCTCCGTGAAAATGAACACTGGCTCACCACCCAGCGTCTAATCATTAACTATAACAAGACAAAAGTCATGATTTTCTCCCAACCTCAAAACCCTCTTAAGCGCCTCTGCCCCCAATTTCTAACCATAAATCGAACCCCCCTTGAACAAATGGACACCTTTAAATACCTAGGTGTCACACTAGACCCGACGCTCAATTTCTATCAGCATAGCCACCTCCTATCCACTGCCCTTAACTCTAGACTAGGCATATTTTATAGGTACAAGCACTGCCTCACCCCTGAGGCTCTGCGTCTTACCATTAACTCCTCTGTACTCTCCCTCCTGGACTATGGCATTCTCATCTACAGTGCAGCTCCCACCTCGGCCCTTGACAGACTCCAGCTTGTTCTAAACAAGGCCTGCCATCTCATCCTTGGATGTGAGCACTTCACCCACACCTGTGACCTCTACAGTACCACAAACTGACTAAACTTAGACAACAGAATCAAGTACCACACCTGCCTAATGACCAAAAAGATTACCCTTGGCCTCACCCCCCCACCCTAAACAAAATTATTTTCCCTACTGCTCCTGTCAGAACCACCCGAAACACAACCAACCCACTACTATGGGTACCCCACTGCTGGACTTCCCAATACCAAAGAACTTTCAGTTACAAAGCCCCCTCCTGGACAAATGCGCTCCCTAGTCTAATCACCAACAAAACAAGAATAGGCCCTTTTAAATCCGCTCTAAACAAACACCTCCAGACCACAAACTGATGTGACTGCCCCGACCTGTTCCCTCCCTGATGACCAAGGCCAGTTTCTCGCCAGTCGCCAGGCCGATCTTCACCAAACTTCCTGCTTGGACAAATGGCCTCACTGATTCTTTATGTGGCTGTGCTATAATACTGTATTTCATGTGATCGCTGTCTTCAAGTCAATCTCTGTACCATGCATGTATCCTGCACTATAATGATATGTAATGTCTGCAAACTGTATTCAGGGTTATCCCTGTACCCCTATATGTTTGACGTGGAACCTTTGTAAATGAGTCTTTCACTCGAAGGTCTTTCTGAATACCTCAATAAATAAATAAATGTAACAATGTGTGCGTGCACGCTTGACATATTTTAATGTAGTGTCCGCAGATTTATCACACATACCAATGTAACATTACCCTCTGAATCACAAGACACCATGAAGATTTTTAAGTTCTTACCGACAGTTTTACTGCTATGCCGTTCTTTGCTAGATCGCACTGATGGATCACACTACTGCATTGTGGGGGAAGTGTAGTGTCTGCCTCCTCTGGGGGTTCTCCTGCTCTCAGGTTGCTGCAACACCTGTTTTTTTGATCTAGGCCTGTAGTTGTCTCTGGTAGCCAACTACAGGCCTATCTCAATCCGCTCCTCCCTGTCCAAGGCACTGGGAAAGATTTTGACGGGTCAAGTCATCGACTACCTCAATAAGTATAACCTACTATGCTCCAACCAGCATGGTTTCAGGCAAAATCACAGTACCACCACTGCCCTGCTGGACTACACGAACTATACACATAAGGCCCTGGATGAAGGCAAACTAGTGGGGTCTGTATTTATTGACCTCACCAAAGCCTTCGATACAGTTAACCACCTTCTATTACTGACCCAACTGCAAAACATGGGTGTGGCACCCAATGCCCTGTGCTGGTTCCAAGACTACCTGACACATAGAAGTCAATGTGTCAAAATTGGGCAAACAGTATCCAGCGCAAGAGTTGTATCCTTAGGGTACCCCAGGGGTCAATACTGGGGCCCCTACTCTTCAGCCTCTTCTTAAATGAGCTTCCCACTGCCTGCAACACTAAACTCATTCTATATGCAGACGATGCTGTTCTCCTGAGCAGCAACACATCTCTTGCTGCCCTCCAATCTGAGCTGCAGAACTCCTTCTCCAAACTCAAAGGTTGGTTCTGTAGTCTCAAATTGCTACTAAACTACAAGAAGACCAAGGCCATGCTTATATCCAGCCCACATAACAAAAATAGGCACCACCATCTTGTCATCTCAAACTCATGCAGTGAATCGCTGGAACAAGTCCACTTGTTCAAGTACCTGGGGGTCATTATAGATGATACCCTCACGTTCACGTATCATATTGACTTGCTGGCCAAGGCAGTTAATACCAAGATTGGTGTCCTGTATAGGCACAGGAAATACCTCTCTCCGGAGGTCCTCTGCCTCTCAGTCCACAGCTCCATCATATCTACAGTCGACTATGGACTAGTGGTCTACAGGGCAGCAATGGATACAATGCTCAAGAGGGTTCAGACTGTACCCAACAAAGCCTGCAGACTCACCCTGGATGCAGATCGCAGCACTCACACCTGTACTCTGTACGAACGCACAAAGTGACTGTCATTAAGAAACAGGATCAAGTTCCAGACTTGCATCCTAGGGAAGAAGGCACTATTGAGAAAAACACCGCCTAGTGTAGGTAATTTGATTGAGCAGCCAACTCGTTACAGGTCACCAGGGGAGGACTAGAGGGGCCATGGCTATCCCCTTCCGTCGCACCTCGATTGGGCAACGTGCATTTGCCTACCGGGCTCTGCTGTGGATGAATGAACTCCCTGGGCACCTCTTGGCCACCAATTGCCTGGCCCAATTCAAAACTGGCCTCAAACACAGCTAAAAACAATCTCTGAGTGTACCTGCCTCTAAGGTCAGTCTCACCCACTCTCTCAGCCCCTAGCAAGCACTAGGCAGGCCTGTGGTACCTCCTTCCCCTCTGTCCCAGCTCATGACATGCCACAACAATCAGTCTCATCATACTCCTTCTGCACCTGCCCACCCACCCTTACCCCCCTCCACTCCCAGCACCGTGAGTCCCTAACAGTCATTGCTAATACAAGTTGCCTGGCCATGCCTCCTCGTACCTCACCATTACTCTAGCACTTCTCCACCGCATTGCCTCCCCTCACCCCCCCAATCTGCCACTACCTTACTGTCCTACTTCTCCACCCTATATCTCCACCACAGTACCTACCTCTCACTTGTACCTTCTTTCATTGCCCCATTACCAGCTATTCCATCCCTCTGAACCATTGACAAGGCCTTTTGGTGGCTGTTTTTCCCCTCCCTCCTTATAGCTTTCACCACTACTTGTTATCTAATTCCTGATGCAGTACCTAATTCCCCTGAACCCAGTTGACAGTCTTCATCCCATGTAAATTGTGTATTCTTGCTATTTTTAATCTGTACCTATGTTTTTGAATTATTCTGTTAGTCTGAATCTAAGCTGTATCGTTCATTGTGTTGTATGTCTGCTTTCTCCAATTGTGCTTTGTTTTGCAAACTCTGACATGGAACCTTTGTAAAAGAGCTTGTGCTCAAAGGTCTTTTCCAAATTACTAAATAAATAAAAGGATTGTTACCCTGTCCGGTTGTCTGGGTCATTCGGCTCAGCACCGGTACCTCACTGTTATGTTATTGCTACTTGCGCTGTAACGTACTGTTACTGTATTGTACTGTATTGCTCCTGATTTGTCATTTGTTTGCTGCTCTGTTTTTTCCATCTAGGATTGTTTCCCTGACCGGTTGGTCTGGGTTGTTCGGCGTGTGCCGGCACCACACTTTTATGTTTTTGTAAATTGCGCTGCACTGCATTGTTCCTTATTACATCGCTCCTCTATTGTATTGCTCCTGTATCACATTGCTTCTGTGTTGTATCACTCCTGTATTGTATCGCTCCTGTACTGTATTGATCCTTTATTGTATTGCTCTTGTATTGTACTGCTCCTTTATTGTATTGCACTTGTATTGTACTGCTCCTGTGTTGTACTGCTCCTGTATTGTATTGCTCCTGTATTGTACTGCTCCTGTGTTGTATTGCTCCTGTATTGTATTGTATTGCTACTGTATTGTACACTCCTGTATTGTATTCCTCCTGTATGTATTGCTTCTGTATTGTATTACATTGTTCCTGTATTGTACAGCTCCTGTATTGTACAGCTCCGGTATTGTATTCCTCCAGTACGTATTGCTTCTGTATTGTATTACATTGTTCCTATACTGTACAGCTCCTGTATTGTATTCCTTCTGTATGTATTGCTTCTGTATTGTATTACATTGTTCATGTATTGTACAGCTCCTGTATTGTATTCCTCCTGTATGTATTGCTTCTGTATTGTATTACATTGTTCCTGTATTGTACCGCTCCTGTATTGTATTCCTCCTGTATGTATTGCTTCTGTATTGTATTACATTGTTCCGGTACTGTACAGCTCCTGTATTGTATTCCTCCTCTATGTATTGCTTCTGTATTGTATTGCTGTTGTATTGTACTGCTCCTGTATTGTACTGATCCTGTATTGTACTGCTCCTGTATTGTACTGATCCTGTATTGTACAGCTCCTGTATTGTATTCCTTCTGTATTGTATTACATTGCTACTGTATTGTATTGCTACTGTATTGTATCGCTCCTGTACTGTATCGCTCCTTTATTGTATTGCTCTTGTATTGTACTGCTCTTGTATTGTACTGCTCCTGTGCTGTACTGCGCCTGTATTGTATTGTACTGCTCCTGTATTGTACTGCTCCTGTATTGTATTGTATTGTTCCTGTATTGTACAGCTCCTGTATTGTATTCCTCCTGCATGTATTGCTTCTGTATTGTGTTACATTGCTTCTGTATTGTATTGCTCCTGAATTATTTGTTTGCTGCTCTCCCAACAATGTAACCCCCCTTCCCCAGGACGCTTTTGGAAATGAGCTGTTCACAGTTCATGTTGTTTTTCCTGGTGAAAAATTTTCCAAATAAATAAAATAGAGCAGAAAAAGTACAGGTCAATATGTTTGCTACTATCATGCACTGCTGCTTTAACTAAACTGATTCAATGGCCTACTAGCCAGTATAGTGTTATGCTTGTGCAAGTGTGTTAGTTTGGTTTTGGCCATTCGCACTCTCTGTTCCAGAAGAATTACCATGCTGTAGGGGTATGAAGGCAAGAGGGTTCCACTCCTACAGGTGCCACGGGATGATTCCCATGGCAAAAGGTACCTTAGGAAGGATCCCAAGGAGAGAAGTGCTGCTGCTGGAGGAGGAGGGGGATTGTGAGGCAAAGAAAAAAGTGCTTCAGAAGGAGGCTGAGAGGAACTGCTTATATAGCTCAGGAAAGTGGGAGTGGCTGGCTACTTGTCCATTGAACTACAAGCTAAGCCTTCCAATTCAACGGCCTATGCAACCGGTATAGTGTTATGCTTGTGCAACTGTGTTAGTTTGGTTTTGGCCATTCACACTCTCTATTCCAGAGGAATTACCACCCTGTAGGGTTACCAAAGGCAAGGAACCCTCGAAGAGGGTTTCACCCCAGAGGTGCCACGGGATGATTCCCATGGCTAAAGGTACCTTAGGAAGGATCCCCAAAAAGAATGAAGTAGTACGAAGCATATCAGCAAGCAGTAGCAGTGACGTGGTAGTAGATAAAGCATCAGGCAGCTTGATAACATAATGAGATGCCTTGATAATGTAATGAGATGCACAGGTTAGCAATAGCATGAGTTCGGTGGGTAGAACTAGAGAATGAGGGGACCTCCTAAGGAGAGAGGGAACGGCAAGTAGGGACACCATCCACCTCCATCCAACAGCGGAACCTACCTAACAGAACTAGGAAACACTAACTACAGCTAACTAACTTTTATGACCTGAGGCATGGAGGAGAGAAAAAAAACCCTTTGAGGAGGAAATCTCTGGGGATCCAAGGCCTAGGTCGCCTTCCCTCCAGGCTGGGATATTTTATTTAGTGATGGCTCTGCAGCTGTGATTTGGAAACCCAATTAAAGGGAGGTGGAAAATATTCCAATTTGGTGAAAATCTCTCGCTCAATCCCTCTAGCGGGAATGCAGTGGAAGGTTGCAAGAGTACTCTACCACATCGGGGGCAACCAAGGTGGGAGGAGGATAGCAACGACTGTTGAGGCACTCAGCTGGCCTACTCGCCCTAAACACAAACCAGGTGAACCAGAGGCAGTCGAAGAGAGTATGCGGTGAAGGTGCCTTGCTAGGGAAGCCACTAAAACCAATGGATAACCATTGTAGTGGAACCACTAGAGCCAAAGGAGATCGGAGTAACCACCCTTCACAACTAGTCTTAAATTCTACACCAGGAACTGCTGTCACATCAGTGAACAGCTAAAGCCAAGCCCAGAGCAAGGACATTCCCAGCTATGGGCCAGGTGAGAAGGTCCCGGCCCCAAGTCAGGCTCACTGAAGATGCGGACTTAAAATGCAGAGCGAGACCGTCAGCTGCAGGGAAACCCTGCGCCAGAATGGTATGGTTGGCATGCCCCAGAATTGATAAGGAGCAGAATGAGCGTTAAGTGCTGAGACCTTGCAAAGGTCAGATGCAGTAGTGAGAGCAACAGACATCCCAGAGGCTGAAGCCGAGTGGATGGTGGTAGGCATGAAGGAAAGATTGCATCAGCAAGAGTGGACCTGCACATAGGTCAGTAACAGTGTAGCAATAATCGGACCTGCACGTAGGTCTGCAAAACATAGTAGCAATGAAGCAGTACTGTGAATAGTGGGGCAAGCCAGCCAGGCATTCAAAAAGCCAATAAAGGAGACACATACTCTGAGGATTTTTTGGCGGTGGAGACAGGATTTAAAACATAAGTAATTAGCCACACAGGGCCACGACTCTCTAAACACCTCCAAGTCCCCACCGTAGGAAAAACAAGAAAGTTATGGAAGATCCGAGATCCACATGCAGGTATTGAAACTAGCTGACAGCATCAGCAATAGCTTAGCTGACCTCAGAGTGTAACAGAGTGTACAAACATAGAAGCAGCATCGGTACTGAGTACACAGAGTTGTAAATTTCAATAAACATGGAAAGAAAGGAGACACCATGCTCTGAAGCAGCTATCACCTGGCAGTGCAATGAAACCGCAGCAATGAGGTAAGTAGAATGAGTTGAGAGAACATGACTGAGCTGCATAGCTAGGGTACAGAGTGAGCCTGAATCAGGTGAAAACACTTAAGTGCAGCATGGAGAGCAGCTATGGTCAAGCTGAAATGCACAGATAATTGTTGCAGTTGCATTGCAAGTAATTTGAGAGTTGTGAGTAACTGAGAGCAAGTAATATGAGCTCTGGAGTAGCAATATTCTAGGAGCTTAGAAACAAAGCCCCAGAAGACAAAACCAAAACACAAACACAGAGAACTGGGAACAAGGCCTAAAACAAAGACACACAAACACAGAAAACAAGGAGTAATGACCGGAAGAAGCACACAAACAGAGGCAAAATACAAACTAGAAGCAGGAAAACAAATGCAGAAGTCCAGCAGAGACAAGCAGAAGCAGGAAGGCGGGGGGGGCACAGGCCCCAGGGTAGGCCCCAGCTAGCTGCAGAGGACAGAGAGACAGAGCCTCTAGCCAGCAAAGAAAAAAGTGCTTCAGAAGGTGGCTGAGAGGAACTGCATACAAACAACCTAGCATCTACCACCCACATAAAAAATGGAAAGCCATGCATTTTCTCAGAGTCGGAATGTCACTGCTTTGTTTTATAGCTAATGCATATAAAATAGTGCAAGAATCATTCGGCAGCAAAGCACAGATTTTCACCATCAGAACTGTACACTTGTGATCGCAAATGTGTGTTGTAAAAATTCAGTCTAACATTTGAGATATTTAAAGTGCCAGTATGTATCAGTCACCCTTTCTTTCCCACGATAGCATTTTTCTAGCAAAAGCATGAATACCAGCTGGCCCAGTGGTCCTGAGGGTTAAAGTGCTGGACACTACACCTCGCGCCACGCCAGCGACCCATGTTCGGGAGTGATTGTGGACTGCTAGGGGTCAGCAGGGGAGGAGAAGGATCGAGTGTCTGAGGGACAGCTCTCCTTCTCTGGGGAGGGGGGGTGACCAGACATCAATGCATGCCTGGCCCCTTGAAGTGGCTGAGGGCTGGCACACCAACGCTGCAGCTTATAGGGGCAAGGGGTGGGGCAGACACCTGATGGGGTGCACGTACAGGAACGTGCACGGCACCATTGCTGGCATCCTTGTGTGCTCCACCTCTGAGGGTCATGCACCAGGAACAAGGAAAATGGGCCCCTGGTCGGGCAGCATGAGCTTCCACCCTTCGCTACACTGACCCCAAATGGCGCTTCCCCAGTCTGGATCCTTTCAGGTGAGTTGAGTTTGGGGGGCTCCTCACCACCCTGACATGGAGGGCAAGCCATGGGGGATAAGGGAAGTTGGCCTGATATTGGGGCGGGCCAGGAGGATGGTCGGGATGTATAGCTGACCAGAGCCGGAGGGAGAAAAGAAGCAAAAAAAAAAACATCAGTACCAGTATACACATTTTTCTTTTTGTTTTCTTTCAGTCCTGAAGTAAGACATGGCATTTTGAAGTTTTTAAAAGTTTCCATTCCAGTACCATGCCCACCATTTAAAAAATTACACATCTTGGTACCCAGCTGTGCTGTTTACCATCGGAAACATGTGGTAGCACCATCCTAATACATTCACAATATGAATCTAGTATGTACTGTGCATTCAACAGGGAAACTTTTTTTACGTTAATTTGTTTCTCCTTGGTCCCCCCTGGTCGGCACACATCTGCAGCCACCCACCCAGTTCCGCACCCGACATCAGGCAAGCTATCTCCATCTTCCCCCACGGTTTCCCCTCCATGGCAGGGTGGTGAGGAGCCCCCAACTCAACTCACCTCGAATAGGATCCAGTGTCCAGGGAAGCACCATTCAGAGTCAGGGCCTGCGGTGGGTGGCTGTTCACTCTATTACAACCTGGGACCATTTTTCCCTAGTTTCTGATCGCCCTGGAGATGTGATGTGCAATGACGCTGACGGGGGGAGCGTGCACGCATCCGCACGCACTCCCTCCAGTTGTCTGACCCATTTCCACCCCTTTTTTCTGCAGCGTCAGCGCACTGCTCCCCAGCCTCCACTAGGGACCTGTCTAGAATAGACCACTGACATCTCCCCTCCCCAGAGAAGGAGAGCAGTCCCTCGGACACTCGATCGTTCTCCCCTGCCAACCCCCAGAGGCCCGTGCTCGTTCCCGAGCAGGGGTCACCGACGTAGCACGAGGTAAGGCGTCCAGCGCCTCAGCGCCACTGGGCCGGCCACAACAGGTAACCTTAATGGAACACGTTTTTAAAAATTACGAGTGGAGGCCATCTTTAATGGCGTGAGCCATAAATTACAAAATTTGCTATAAAAGCTGCTCAAAAAATATCCGGAAAAAAATAAAAATACACTGGGGAAGAATCTAAGTCTACACCTGGAGCACTGTGCCCAGTTCTGGATTCCTCACGTAAGGAAGGACAGGGACTGGCTGGAGACGGCGCAGTGTGGGGTGACCAAGGTGATTCAGGGTGAGCAGGGCAGATCTTACCGGGATCATCACAAGGCACTGAACAAGTACTCACTGGAGACCAGGCAAGAGAAGGGAGATCCGACAATGCCCTTTACTTTCCTAAAGGGAATGAGCAAGGTAAACTGCAAGGAACTATTTAGCACAAATAACAGTTCAAGAACAAGGGGGCACGGATGGAAACTGTAAAGGAGGAGAGTCAAGATGAATATGAGAAAGTTTTATTTCACAGAAAGAATGGTGGATCCACGGAACAGTCTACAGCTAGTGTGATGGACACCAAAACCATAAATGGTTTCAAGCATGACTGGGACAGAGTAAAGAGGTTAGTGGCTACTCAAGGCAGAAGTAGTAGGGAAGTACAGCAGGGAGCCGAACAGTGAGGGCTATAAACCTGTATGGACTTTAGGTCTCAGAGTTTGATAGGATACTATGAGCAGGCTAGATGAACCATTATTTTGCCCCCCCCCCAAAAAAAAAACAAGATGCCAAGACTTGTAGCAGATGACTCATTTTACAGCCACCTTTCTGCACTGAAAAAAAAAATGCGGCAGAATTTTGTAGCCAAACAAAAATGCGCATGCCTAGAGCTCTGCTGAAATCAGCCCGTTTTGAAAACCTTGATTTCTCCAACACAGAAAGATGGAGACAGCATGTGAGGAGCTGTACCAGTTTCAGCTTTGGTAGCTTGGCCCTAAATCCTGGAGTGGATAGACTTTGCGATAGACGATGTCACTGCACAATTGCCGGGCATTGCCGCCAAATGAGCAGGGGCACGGGAGACAGAAGCTATGAAAGGACGGGTGGCCCTTAACTAGTAGAAGTAGTACAAATTTTATTCATTATAAATAATGAATCAGTAACTCAACTGAGTCAAAACTCACTTCTAGTGAGATCCATAAAATTTCACATACGTTGATTACAATTCAACATGTATTTTGAATATCTAAATATAAAAACATAACGACTTACCTCAATTATACAAGAAAGTGTTAACTGACAACTATACATACATACATACGTGATATTAATAATAATATTGCACTATGTCCCCTGCATCCAATCTTGTTTATTATTAGAGTCCCTTTATTTTCTTTGTCACAAGCCAACTCTTAAAGGGACACTATCAACCTGTTTTTCATCATATTATTTCTAGTTAAAAACCTACATTTTTGGATTGCTTACCTTCTCTAAAATTCATTGATGTTGCTGTTTGTTTTGTCTGTCTCCTTGTTTAGTAGAACTTAAATGCATGCTAATGTATATTTACAAACAATCTTGTTTTGTTTACAATCCTGGATCTGTTCTTGCTGCATACTTCCGGAGCATTACAAACACACCCAAACAGTGCAGTCACTCATGAGGCAGTATCCTCCTAAATTCCCACTGCATCATGAGCGGCTAGACTGTGTTGGGGATGTTCCCAAGTCTAGGAAAGATGCAGTTGGAGCTGATCAAGGAATGTAAACAAACCTGTGTTTGTGTAGTAACACCAGTATGGTGGACAGTCTGTTTTTCACTTTTTTAAAGAAAACAGAGTCAGAATCAAACTACCAGCTACATCAGCAATCTTTACAGAATGTAGGCAATCATAAAATGTGTTTTTTTAAACTAGGGACACTTTGAGACCTAAGGGAGTTAACAGTGCCCTTTAATTTGCCCCACGCTTCTTTTACCATTTTTTATTCTGATCTCTGCTGGTAACAGATTCTAAAGCGGGGGTCCTTTATGAAAAGGAGGCAGTATAATGCAGTGGTTTAAAGCTCTGAGCTACAAATCTGGAGACCTGGGTTTGAATCCCATAGCCCCCACTTACATACTGTGTGACCCTAAATAAGTCACTTAACTTCCCTGTGCTCCCAGGTTGCACCTGTAAACAAGCTTTCAGCTTAGTGAGTTTCACCTGGTTAAACAATTAAAAAAAAATTACCTCTACTCAAATTAGTATTACACTTTGGTGACAAATATTCTATTCCTCTTGCTGATCTAAGGCTCGGTTTTATTATTCTTTCCTGACTAACTTTCCTAACTAGTTCACACCAGAGAAAAGGATGCTGTGTGGTAGAGTGTACAGGGAATGCCCTTTAAATTGGTGCATGTGTTCACAGCCTACTTATTTAACTCTACTTATGAAGTGGGTGCAGGGAGGACATGATGGACCTATAGTCCCTTACAACCTTGAATTACTACAGTATGCTACAGCAGTATGGGAAACTCGCTTGTAGTATTTGGCTAACCATACAATTAAGCAATAAGACATGAAAAGGTGTGCATTATGTAAGAAATAAATAACAAGGTGTGTGTTATGTAAGCTACTGTATATAACACACAACAGGATGTGTGGACATGCTCTGATATACACACGGCACCGATGAGTTGTGAGGTGTGAGGCAAAGCAGAGTGCCTTCAACTAACCGAGAAGTGCGTATATCATAAGGTGCAGACATGCGGTTACTGGGGAAAAAAGTGGCCATGTGATGTCTTTGCACCAATGGTAGAGTAGGCTATGTCCTCCTGTCAGTTACTTGGGAAGGTCTAGTGTCCCTTGATCCCTCTGCGGCTCTGGATCATGCTTCTTTTGCCCGACTGGTTGATGTCCTGCCTTCTGACCCCCCCATGGCCATGTCGATAGGGGTCACTGGGAAGAAAATAGTAGGCAGTAGTTCTTAGGGATTCTGCCAAAATGTTCTTTATTTAGGGCTTTTGCCTTCTTTAGCATTTATTGTGCCTCCAGAGCATGCTAGGGCAAGTTCACATTTGTCTCTGGTCGAGTTAGGGCAGCTAGCAGGGAAATTCCCCAATCGTTTTGAGCGTCAATGTTACCTATCAGTGTCAGTGGGAAAATTGCAATGGAGCCACTCATACTGTGCCGGAGGAGGTGCCAAAGATCTGTGGCTTCTGTCTCTGCTGCTGATGTAGTCCCCCATCCCAGTCCGAGTACTGTACTCTGGTGTCAGAGAGGGCAACAAGAGGGGCTGGCCTTAAAGGTAGGCAAACCAGGCAGTGGCCTAGGGGTGCCAGCTGAGAAGGGGCACCAAATCAGTAAATCATTTGTTTTGTTTTGGCTGGCAGGACCAACCAAAAGGGGGGGACCTGGGTTGGGAATGGCACTGATACCAACTTTGCCAAAGGGTGATTCAGGACCTGAGATCATCCGTAGCTGGGCCTCTACAGAGCCTAAAGCAAGCCCCACATTTTGGTGGGGGGGGGTTACATTCTAAAGTATGATAGATAGATAGACAGACAGACATATGCAAATTACTCATTTACATTTTAAGCTAATTGAACTGCTTATGGGTCTGTCTGAAGGCTCAACAGCAGCATGTCATGTTGCTGCCCCACTGACCCAGGTTTGGGAGTGTACCCTGGAAAGGCATGATCACATGGTCAGCTGTGGCAATTCCCAGTCCTGGGGAGGAGGAAGCCATGATCCACAGCTGCAGTTATTCCGGTGGAAGGCCAGGGAGCAGTGCCCACCAACCACAGCATGCTGTGGGCATGCAAGGCCACCAGAGGGCTGCACGGGGCACCAGGAGTAGTGGCGGTGGGAGGGAACTGTGTTCTAGGGTTCCCTTGGAGGAAAATGGTGGTCACCCGTATGATGGTGCTGACCCACTTGAGACCTGCGCTGGCCGCTGATCCAAACACATCACTCTTACTACAGCAGTGGGGGGGAAAGCACCTACATGAGGTCTTTGCTACAGCGAGGAAGCTGTGGAGGACAAAAGGAGCAGGAAAGTGTTTAGGAGCAGTCACTGACAGAAATCTAAGCTGGAGCATCCAATCTGAAAAATAAAAAAAAATATGGAAAAAAAAATACTTATACTGTTTTTAGGGGTTTCCTTTAGGAATTAATCAAAGGAGGTCAAGGTGGTTCATTTACACTGTTTAAAATGGTTCTACAGGTCCCTTAATGGCCTGTGGTAAGTATGCCCTGCTTCAGGGCACTGAATGGTTGCTGCTGTACCCACCTACAGTATATTCAACATTAGAGTGATGCTCATGTAAACCCCCACCCCAGTTTGGGTTTTACTTAATGACTTCCTGGGCTCCTTAATGCCCACTGTCAGGCTGGTGTCCTGTCTTAAGCAGTTCCGTTTGTTTGTGTGAGAGTGCCCTATTGAGCCTCCGCACCTGTCCCTTTAAGAGACTAGCTAATCTGTGTTAAGTAAATGGTCCGTGCTGGGTCCAAGTGATTTAGGGCTTGCGACTGGCCAGACAGTGCTCTGTTTTGCTCCACTTGGCGATCGCTACTTGCGCAGAGGAAGCCTATGTAGGAACTGTGCTTATATACTGTTTGTGCATTGTTATATTTAAAACAGAGAAGTTTGTCTAACCTGCTTTATCTGCAGCTCAATCATTTGGATGGGAGCCACCATGTTGGGTCCGGTACTTCCAGTAATTCGACCAATAGAACCACTGGGAACCTAAACTGGATCCAAACCCCAGTGTTCAGTGGGAAGGACATTATGTAATTTTATAGTTTTTCAGTTGGCGCTAATTTGGCCTGGAGGGGGAGCCCTAACTGTAACTGACAACTCCTTCAGCCAACTGCAAGCCTGGGTTTACTTTTTTTTGTCACAACATTATTTGTCACCTCGTCTGCGGACCCGGCAGGGGCTACGACCCCCTCTCCTTGGAGGGATACGTCCTCTGACCCATCGGGGCCATCATGGGACCTGCCGGATCTCAATATTTTTCTTGTTTTTTTCTCCCATGCCCCCGTGCCCGTGCAATGGGCACATCAGCTGCCTCCACCTCCTCGGAGGTGAACAAGCACACCTAGGTACAGAGTCGAACCCCTTTTTTGTGCTAGGCGCACTGCACAAACCTCCCCGAGGAAGGAGAGCAGTCCTCCGGATGCTCAATCCTTACCTCCTCAGCAAACCCTCGAAGGACCTGAGTCCATTCCTGAACCTCGGTTGCCAGCATGGCGCGAGGTGTGGCATCCAGCACCTCAACCCTCAGGGACACCAGGCCGGCTTTAAAGCCTGGGATTACAAGGGAAATCCCCAGAGGGACGGGAGACAGTGGATCAGTTAGAGTTGGAGGTTGAAGTGTGAACAGCTCGAGCTTTCAAGCAGCTGCTCCCAGAAGGAGCATAGGGGAATTGGCGGGAAGAGGCCCAGCTTGCCTCCCTACCACCTCTCTCCTGCTTGAGACTGCCTATAGCAGAAGTCGGACTTGTCCGATTCCAGCCTGGAACTGCGACAGAAGAAAAGAAAAAGTTTGTTAGTGCTACTTGCCATTTGGACTGAAGAGTTGCTCCTGAAGTGATTGGCCCAGCTTGTGTGCGACACATCCTCGGATTGAAAGGTTTGCTCAGTAAAGCTGCTGAATTGCAGCCGGACTATATTCAAACTGTACCCTGCGGTAGCTGTTTATTTTGAATGTACTGAATGCGTTATGTGGGTCGAGACCTGCTTACCCACGGCCCACTTGTTACGCCAGCTGGAGGCTTCATCAGCAGAAGATCACAAACTTTGCTGGACTGTTCATCCTGCCTGGCCCTTGCCGAGTTGGCCTGTGCCACTACTCCTGCACCAGAGACTGTTTTGGCGACAGACCAGCTCAGGGATCCTGCTACTGTGCAGCAACAACACACAGGTTGCGGCCACCCGGAGGAAAGGTTGTGAAGAGGAGGTGTGTCACGTCGGCCCTGCTTCTCCATGCCCATCAGTCACCGCCACGAGGTCTCCATGTCACCTGCCTTGTAGCAGATTCTTGGTAGCGTGAGTACAATCAGGGCAGCTCCCTGCAACGTGTGTTTCTTCTATTCTAAGGCATTTAATGTTTAGAGATGTATTTATTGTTAGGTTTATAAAAAAAAAAAAAATTTTTGTATTGAATTGTATTTATATGTGAATTTATATTTTTCTTTTAAAATATGTTTGTTTAAATGCTTGTATGGCGCCCAGAGCCTCCGGGATTGGGCGTCTTTTAAATAAATTTTGCCTTGCCTTGCCTTGCCTTGCCTTTAAAGCAACTGTGATACCATCTAATTGTTTCACTTTTTGTATTATTTATTTATTCAATCTAGGAATACAAGTACCTTCGAGCACCAAGCAGCTCATTTACAAAGGTTCCACGTCAATAGGAGGGGTACAGATCCATAATGGAAAACAGACTGGTTTCACAAACAATTAAGCAATTTGTATTACAAAATACAGAACAAGAGAACAGGAAATAAATACACATTAGTTTAGCACGTGATTCAAGGCAGGGAGTGAGAGGAGGAGGGAATTGGGAGGGGAGCCAGAGCAAGGAAGGGGAGAGCAACAAGGCGGCACTGTCCAGTAGCAGCGAGGATAGTAAGGGACAAAAAGCAAGGAAGATAGTGGGAGGGGAGAGAAAAAGAGGGGGAGATGGGAGGGCAGGAAGGGAGAGGAGCGTGAGAGGGTAAGACAAGTAGAGAGAACAGTGGAAGAACGGTGGGGGGGGGGTGAGGTCCCGGGGGGGTGAGGTCCCGGGAAGAGGGACAAGGATGTTAAGTGGTGCAATCACAGGAGTTTTCAGTTAGGATGTGCTGACGAAGTTTGAGTTTGAATTTACACAGACCTGAGCCAACTGGCTCGGATTACAAATAATCTGGTTGTTTTGCATGTTAACTGCTTTTCTTTTCACCAAGGGGCCCCAACATCAGCTGCAATGCTGGCCACCCTCGGGCAACGTCTCTGGCTAGCCAGACTTACCATCCTGGGTACCCAGTGTTGTGTGACTGACCTTTTGGGACTAAAAGTGCATGCCAAACCCGAATCAAATCAGATTGCTAATCATTTACTACATTCATACCCATGCCCCTTCCTTGTTCACTGCCCCTAAATAAACCAGATTGTCCTTTTTCACATTTAACTTGGCTAGAGTTCATATTATTAGCTGGATTACTGTGCTAAGAGTGTGCTGTTGTATTGTTAACCTTGCTTTATAGGGGGTCTCCAGGGAATCTGCTGCAAATCTAACCCTGGTGGTAAGTGTGAAGGGTGTGAGCATATTATTACTGTTTCATATTGTCTGTGAATTTACTACTGCATCAGGTACTAGGCCACTAGGAGGGTTAGTGGGGGGTTATGGCTTCCCAGAGGGCTATACCAGAGCCAACAAGCATCCCCAATGCCACTCCTCTGGGTGGAGGCATCTTATTAGTGAACTCAGGCCCCTCAACCTGTGTATAGCCATACAGTCAGGGGTAGTAGCCCTTAGAATAGCACTGCCTAAGAGTTACACTCACATTCATTGCAGTACTCTGTGGTGTCACAAGGGAACTGGCTGCCACTGCCTACTACTACGGGTCACCAAAACCTAGGAATTCCATTAAATTACAAAATGTCAGCAAGTGTGGGACTCCCTTGCAAATGATATTCTTAGAGGTAACCATCCAGGTTGAAAGGGAACAGAGTGGAACCTTATTTGGAGGCCAGTATAAGTCCCAAACTGGCAACCATCAGTCACAGGTACATAATCAATGTCAGCCCCTGCCCCTTCCACACAAGGGCCTAGCCACAGATACATCAAGTACGCCATGGCATACAAAGCCATAAGGAAGGGGGCAACAACTTTGCATGGCCACACTACCACGGAAGAAAATAATTCAGCCAGCGGCCACATAGCATTTTTTCCCTTTCTTTGTTCCTTGGGCTCATTTCCTCCAGATGATGTCATCTCTGGGCTGTCGCAAGAGGTTTCTGCCATGACTCACCAGGGTGGTCACATGTTGGACTTGGTCTTCACGCCGGAGCTTGAGATTGAAAATCTTAAGATTGATCGGGTCGCTTGGTCCGATCATTGCACGGTGGAGTTCTTGCTCAGGGCCCCCCCTGTGAGCCCTCCCCCTGCAGAGACGGTAAGCTACCGCTCTTTGAGGGGTTTGACCCTGGAGGGTTTTCTGGTGGTGCTTGACCTATCTACTGTGGGCAGTGCATGCATAGGGGGTGTGGGTGAAGCAGTCGCCACCTATAACGAGGTGATGTCTGGGGCACTCAACTCCCTTGCACCAGTCCATGTACAACCCAGATCCTGTCACTTGAGGTCCCCTTGGTTTGATGGGGCACTCAAGGTGATGAAGATCAAGAGTTGGGGGGTAGAGCGCTGCTGGCAGGGGACTGGACTGGAGGCGGACAGACTGGCCCTGCGTCCACATTATGTTGTATACCAGGGGGCAATCAACCGTAAGAAGGCAGTGTTCCTGTCCAGGGAGACTGCCGCTGGGAAGAACCGACCAGCTATGCTTTTTCGAACTGTGGACAGGCTATTACTTCCAGCTTGTCTACAGCCGAAAAAGGTGTTTTCTGATGCTTTATGCAATGAGTTTGCTCGGTTCTTCTCGGACAGAGTGTCCGCTATCAGGTAGGGAATTCCGCCAGTGAGCCACAGTGTGACTGACAGTGGTCACCCTGATTGTCTGAGGTGCACACCGCATGATTGGGGAGAGGTTAAACCAGTGGAGGTGGCTGAGGTCATTGAGGTCGCCTCGAGGCTGAAGCACACATACTGCTAAACTGGACCCAGTGCCAACTTGTTTCTTTTTTTTCTTTTAGTTGTTTAACCAGGAGTAGCACACTAAGCGGAAAGCTTTTTTACAGGAGCGACCTGGGAGCACAGGGAAGTTAAGTGACTTGCTCAGGGTCACACAGTATGCAAGTAGAAGCTGTGGGATTCAAACCCAAGTCTGGTCTGCTGGATGTCACCAGATTTGCAGCTCAGAGCCTTAAACCACCGTGCTATGCTCCCCATTTATCCTGCTTTAATGAGATGTGTTGACTCTAGGCCCGTGGGTGTCTTGACTATCCAGTGTTCTTTGTTGGAGCGGGGCTTCCCAGATGCCTTGAAGGAGGCACTGGTGAGACCCCTTCTGAAGAAACCATCTTTAGACCCTGACGTCAAGATGAATTACTGTCCTATCTCCAACCTTCCATTTTTGGGAAAGGTTGTACAGAAGATTGTGGCGCAGCAGCTCGGAAAACACCTCATGGCCTTTGATATCTATGAGCTGCTCCAGTTTGGGTGTCGTGCCAGGCACTGTACAGAAACCACATTAGTTCGGTTGCATAATGATCTCCTCAGGGCAAGAGATCGAGGAGAGGGGACAATTCTCGTTCTCCTTGATCTCTCCTCAGCTTTTGACACAGTGGACCATTGTGTGTTACTCAACTGCCTGAGGGAATTTTGTGGACTCGCCGGCATTGTCATCTGCTGGTTTGAGTCCTATCTTACAAACAGGAGGCAAAGGGTTGTGATGGGGAATTTCTCCTCCTCCCCCCCCAGCCTTCTGTCTTGTGGAGTACCTCAGGTTTCGGTCTTGTCACCAATGTTGTTTGCCGTGTATATGCTGCCCTGGGTGAGATCATTAGGAAGTACAGTCTGGATTTTCATTGCTATGCCAATGATACCCAACTGTATCTGTCCTTTACCCCGGGGACATCCAATGTGGTGGATGTACTGAACAACTGCCTGGCCGAGATTAATGACTGGATGGCCTCTAGCTGGTTGTGACTGAACCCCGATAAGATGGAGGTACTGGTGGTGGAGTCGAACAGTAGGCGTGATAGGATGGCCTCTGGTGCAGAGACTGAACTGTTTCTGGGATCTGTGCCATTGAAAACCTCCTCTAGGGTGTGCAGTCTTGGCGTTATTCTCAACAGCGGATTGACATTTGAATCTCAGGTGTCATCTGTTGTCCGGTGCAGCTTTTTCCACCTGAGGAATATTGCTAGGATCAAACACCTAGTTCCGCCATTGGACCTCCCCACCTTGGTACATGCATTTGTGACATCAAGGCTTGACTACTGTAATGCGCTCTACTTTGGGGTCTCTGGAGGTACCCTCCGTCGACTGCAGCTAGTGCAGAATGCCACTGCCAGGCTGCTGACGGGACAGCCAAAATACTGTCACGTCACCGCACTGCTGCATGAACTGCACTGGCTGCCTGTTCGATGGAGGGTTCTCTTTAAGGTGGGTTTGCTCACCTTTAAGGCCCTACATGGACTGGGCCCTGACTACCTGTCGGACCTTCTAACACCTGCTGCCCTGGTCCGCTCCCTCCGGTCCTCCTCAAGGGGCCTCCTTGCGATTCCCAGCACAAGGTTAAAAACTGCCAATGACAGAGCTTTTAGTGTCACTGGCCCCATCTTGTGGAATTCACTTTCTCCATCAATAAGGGAGGCCCCTTCGGTTGAGGCATTCTAAGCCCACCTCAAGACCTTTTTATTCAGCCGGGCATTCCCAGACACTGTCCTCTAGATACTGTTTCTGAGATATTCTGTGAAACAGACCCTTAGAATTCTGCTGCTAGGTCAGACCCCAATTTTTGGTGGTCTGATCTTAAGTATTTAACTGGAATGTTTTATATTTTATTTATAGTGTTTTAATTGTTTTTTGATGTACTTTGTTTGTGCGGCGCCCAGAGCCTCTGGGATTAGGCGCCTGAAAAATAAAATTTGCCTTGCCTTGCCTCATTTGTTTCTCACCTTGATGAGAGGGAGTAGAGAGCAGGGAATAGCAAAAAAGCAAAAGCATGGAGCTCAGTTAGGTCTGCACCTTCATTCATTGACTGCGCTGTAGGAAGGGCGTGTGCCAAGCTCAGTCACACCATGTTTAAATCCTGCCTCAAACTCCAGCACAATCAACCAAAGAATGCAGAAGAGTTCGAAAGGAAAAAGACGGAAGAAGAAATTGGTTCAGCCCATGATTTGTCTGTGACAGTGTCCCAAAGTGCATCATCTGCTGGTATAGAAATGGTGTAGAAACAATACGCCAGATGACCTACAAAAACTAGAACTCCTTATGTGGAAGCCGGAACAGCTAGTCCTATAGTTTTTCCTTCATTGGCCCCCACTGGGTGTGCTGTGAAGAAAGACTACACTTCCCAGAGTTCATTGCTATCAGCTAGGTTTGTACTGTGGGACTGAAAGCCCAATAAGACCGTGGGGCTGTTGCCTATAGCCAGTCAGCAGGGTTGTGGGTGGTGGGAGCCGACATTTGGATTCAGGTGCTTTGGCCCCTGGGAGTGGCGGTTTTTTGAAGATGGTGGACATAGGTGCTGTAGAAGGTACAGTTTACTGGCGCAAAGAGAGTATCCTTTACAGTTACATTACTGCAGTCATGTCCTAGCGTTGTTGTGGCTGGCAAAAGAGTAGCGAGACCGAGTGATTACTAATAACATCATGTAACATTCAGGGAAAATACTTTGTACTGGGTCGCTGTAATGGGACAGTTAGCCTGCAATTATATTTCTGCTTCACAAACGCTGCCTTTTTGATTAATAGAATAGATTTGTATACTATCATTTAGAGTCAGTTATGCTGAAAGCGTTAAAGCAATGCAAACTGGGGTTTCTTCCTCAGGCAGCCGCTGTAAAATGAACAGGCACTGCTACGGTAGCAGCGCAGTACTCCCCTTCCCACTGATAAAAATTGGAAACTTCTTTAAAGAGGAACTTTCGTGATGGTCCAAAATGTTAGAGCTTGTAGTCATTATATGCAGTACTAGACCTGAAAAGGTGTGTGCATTTGTTATTTTTGGCCAAGGTTTACTCTCCCTTCCATAATTTGGATTTGTTTTTGAGCCCTGCTGCACTTGCCTTTGCTGTTCAGCTGCTGGGCTGCTAGCTCCTGATGAGATCATTGTAGGATAGGGGAGTGACTCACACTGTGCAGTACCATGCAGCTGCAACAATGTTGCGAGGGAAACCTACCAGAACTCAGTGTACACACTGTGTTCCCCTTCCCCCAAGACACCCTGTTAGCAATGCATTATGCCAAAATCCAAATGTCTTGTCAGTATGTTTTTTTTTTGTTTGTTTGTTTTTTTGTGAAATTGACTCTGCCTTACAATGATGTCAGCAGAACAACTCTAGGTCCACAGCAACACAAGACTTGCTATAGAAGCCCTGGTACACCTTGTGGTTTTTAGCAGCTCAGAATGCAAAACCTAACTGCAGCAGACAGTATTGAAATACAATTCCAGAATCAATGCAAGAAGGGATAATTGATGCATGAAAGTCAAAAGGACTGGTGAAGGTCCTCTTCAATTTCAGAATGTGAGTCACACTGGTAGAGTCCTCATACTCCAGAGGTTGTGAAAAGGAGAATATCATACTGGTAAATGTGGAGGGGTTGTAGCACTGACAAGTGTCCTCTCAGGTAGCATTCGTTAATCACTGTAGAGGCAGACAAAATTGTATGTCTTTCTATTGGACAAACAAAAACGTTTTGTACACAGGCTTAAGGGACTACACAGGACCCATCTTCAGATGATGGTTGGTTTTACAAGCATGGGTGTAGGAAGAGATATAGATGAAGAAGCTGGTCCAAGTTAAATTGGCAAGGATGGGCAGCATGGAAGGTACAGAGGAAAGATGGGGGGGTAGAGGAATGAAGGGGGGAGTTAGCAATCAAGGGTACCATTTTTGAGGCAACAGATTCAAGCATGAGAGTGGTAACAAAAAAGAAACAGTCACAAGGGACCAATATGGTTCTTGGAAATGGTCGAGGAAGCAGTGAGGGCCAAGAAAGATTTGGGAGCATACCAAGTGAGAACTAGGGAAGCAAAGAGGGCAGTCAAGGAGGAAAAGGCAGACACAAAACTGCACAAGGCAGAAGGGGTGAAGGGCGGGGAGACAGTTCTTTAGATATATTAAGGAAAAAAGGAAGCAGGAAGGGAGTATTGTTAGGCTGTCAGAGGGGGGTAAGGTAGTAGAGGAAGATGAACAAAAGGCAGCCGTCCTTAACAAATACTCCTGCTCTGTCTTCACAAGGGAAGACAGTGGGACCCTGCCAGACATTGGCATCTAGGCAGCTGTCAGGTGGATCCCACAAATGAGGCAGCCAGTATTTACAAGGGGAAGGGTCCAGAAGAAGCCCTAAAGGTAGATAAGGCACCAGGACCAGATGGGATGCATCCGAGGGTGCTTAAAACTGGTTGTACCCCTAATAAGGCTGTTCAATAGTTTAATTCATTAATTCAGACAGGGGTAGTCCCAAGGTTTGGAGGGTGATGGACATAGCTGTGATCCACGGGGGAGACAAGGAGCAGCCAGGAAATGACAGGCCAATCAGCCTTACATCAACTGTGAGTAAAATTTAGACACTGGTAAGAGGACCTTTAGGACTTCCAAGATAGCAATGGTCTACACCACAGGATAGTAAACAGCATGGGTTTGTGGCACGGAGGTCCTGTCAGACCAGCTCGATAGTCTTCTTTAACTGCTAATGAGGACAGTAGATAAGGGCCATGTCATGCATTTACTCTACTTCGAGTACAACAAGGGTTTTGACATGGTGCTTCACAGAATGCTGTAGAAGCTAAAGGATCTAGGTGCAACTATGGACATAGATAGGTAGGAAACTGCTTGAAGGAGAGACAGCAGCGGGTGGTGTAACTGGGGTCGAATTGGTAGAGGGGGAAGTCATGAGTTGGGTACCACAGGGATCTATCTTGGATTCTGTCCTCTTCGATATGTACATCAGCAACATTGGAGAAGGCATCCAGGGCATGTTGTGTCTCTTCGCAGATGGCACAAAGCTCTGTGGTAGGGTAGGCAGTGACAAATGGATCAGGGAGATGCAGAGGGATCCACAAAGGCTAGAGACGTGGCCCAAGGTTGGCAGTTGAAATGCAGTGTCTAAATGTGCAAGGTGAATAAGAACCCCAGGACAGACTATTTGATGGGAGGTGTAAAACTGAGCACTAAGGCAGAGGAAAAGAACCTGAGAGTCATAAATTAATTTGCATTTTTTCTCATGCACCTTGATGTCTTCTGACTGCTTAAAATACATATAAAGTAACAAAACAACAAAAAAATGAGTTGGCGCTAACCTATCCATCCCCAGCACCCTCCATTAAAATCCTGACTTGCAGGCTGGCCCACTGACGGTTGAGGCGCTGGACACCACATCTTGTGCCATGCCAGCGACCTGGGTTCGGGAATGGACTTGGTCATCGGAGGTTATCGGGGGAGGAGAGGATTGCACGTCTGGAGGACTGCTCTTCTCTCCTGGGGTGGGTACTGGGGGACATGCTGCTCTGCAACGTCCCCTGGTGGAGACTGGGGGCAATGCAGTAGCATGCCTCTTACAGGGGCGAGATGATGGTGGATGTCTGCTGACGGCCTGCCCTCGGCATGGATGTCATGGCAAGTCTGCACCTCAGGGACGTAACTAAGGTGGAAAAACCCCAGAGCTTTCAGAGGCGATGGTGGGGACTCAAGTGGTAACCCACATGCCCAACGCTGGCCTCAATCCTGACTTGACTCTCCGTGGTCCCACCTCTCCCGTTCCCCCGCCCGTGGGGAGGGGGGAACCAGCACCCAATTCCTCGGTCAGGAGAGGGACACAGCTGGCAGTAGAGGCGACACCAAGGGAGCCCACTGGAGAGATACCCAGTAAGTACTGGCAATCGGAGGGAAATAAAGTTCGAAAAATAAAAAATCCTGGTTTGCAACATAATCCATCATAAAAACACAGATTCTGATATCAGATAAGGACCATTTGGCCAATCCAGTCTGCCCATTTCTCCCTACTTACACTATTTTCACAGACTGTATCCGATCTGCAACTCTTTCTCCCTCCCTCTTCTTTTCCACTGTGATTCCCTTGTCCTTATCCCATGCATTCTTGAACCCCACCACTGTTTTCACCCTCACCACCTCCACTGGAAGGCTGTTCCAGGAATCCACCACTCTTTCTGTGAAGAAGTACTTCCTCACCTCTCTCCTGAATCTACCCCCCAGCATCATAGCATGACCCCTTGTTCTTGAGCACCTTTTCTTCTGAAAAATACTCCCCTCCGGTACCTTGTTATTATTATGCATGCTTACAATGCGTAATCTCATTGTGCTCCTAAGTCCACATTTTAAATTTGTACAGTTTCACACCACTGTGAACCGATGCACGACTGTACAGAGAGATGAAGCATGCCTCCAATACAAACTCCCACAAAAGATGGTACCTGCCTTTTCGTTAGCTGTCACATGATTCCAGATCGCAACAAAAACAAAACAAACAAACAAAAAAAATAATTCACTGAAAACCAAAGTGCCTTTGCATCTCCGTGAAGCCGCATCTCTGCCCCATCACATGACTCTACCCTCAGCCACCTGAACCACTCTTACTTCGGAACATCATTATTTATTAAAAAAAAGTAAAAAAAAAAAAAAAAAAGCACAGAAAGAGAAAACAAAGAAGAATGTTCTCTTTACAGCTACTAACAGTGTGCTATGCACAGAGGCACCATTTAGAGGACATAGATTTTCTATACACAAAGTGAAATCCTCAGGGCAAAAAAACAGCACCCAGCAATTATATAAAACAATACATGGGGTGGTGTGTAAAACTCAAATTTTACACACACCCTCGTGTGGGATGCTTTTATAAACTCCTCGACCTTCGCTCTTGGGGTTTATGTAGCATCCCACACCTCAGGTGTGTATAAAATTCTCTTCATACACACCATCCCATGCATTATTCTATATTTAATGCATGCCCCAGGGGTGTAGTAAGGCATGAGGCTGAATGCTGGGTGTCCTTACACCTCGGGAAGTGCATAAAATCATATGATGCACGTCCAGGAGAGGCATATTGCACATATAAAATGGCTCTATGTAGATTTTTGGGGGAGGAAAATTAGATTTGGCACCTGACCCTTAGTTTATAGCAATTTCATGCACCGTCAGATGACATTTCTCAGCCAATTAAATTTCTAGATTTCCTCTTGCCATTTTATAAATACAAATTACACTACCCGTGCACTGCTACACAGCTAAGAATCCCTATGGGAATAACATTTTTTTAAAGGGGGGACAACAAATTCATCAGTTGGTGAACAATTTGTAAATTGCTAGCTACACCCCTGCTTCCACACAGGGCTTTATCAACAACTGTAAGGGCCCTCCTGCAAAATATTTTGTGGGGCCCACCTCCCCACCAATAAATGTAAAATAACCATTAACGCATATGAAATTTTGATAGCGTGAGTTTTCTTGTACCAATCATGCTGAACATACATAGTTTGTCCATGCTGCCTTCTGTCCCCCTTGCTGGCACCATGATCAGAGAACTGAACAACGTAATTTGTTCCTGCTCCTCCTGGGGACACCAGCACCAAGATTAGATGTTTTGAGTAATGAGCCCTAGTGCTTCTTTGTTCTGCACCCCCCCACCCCATCTGTGTGAAACTGGAGTTGGAATCTTCTGACACCACTGATGACAGACCCAGTTTCAAATGGATAAGCAAGTTCCAAAGTGAAACTTGCAAGTTTGTCTGTGAGAAAAGGTTTTCTTAATGCTGACCTCTGAGGCAGTGGGCCCCCTAAAAGTGTGGGCCCTACTGCAACCGCAGCTCTTGCACCCCCCTGGTCACCGCCGTGCTTCCACATCCTAAATATACAGTACAGTACTGCCTCTACTATCCCCACACCTCTCAAGTGTCCCTGATTTTGCCTCACAATTTTACTCTGTCCCTCTTAAAACTTGTGTTTCCATGACCAAACAGTGGGAGTTGTAAGCACAAAATAATGTCAACCATTAAAGTTACAGACTTGTTCTTCCTTAGAAAATGCATTCTACACTAAGTCTCTTACTCTGTCAGCTTCCTGAGTGGATACCATGTATTTTGAAGATGTGTCCCTGAATTTGGTAATTTGTCCCTGATTTTTTTAAGCCTTGTCCCTGATTTATGAGACAGGAGGTTGAGAGGTATGACTACCCCCTCTCACAAGTGGGGAACCCAGCTACATATCACTGGTACACCAAGAGAGTACTATATTCAGGGAGCAGACATGCAGACCTTTTAGGCAGTGGGGTTGGTAGACTTCTGCCATTGTACAGTAGAAGCTAACATACTGTGAACGTCGCTCCGAGGGCAGGCTGGCCTAGTTCCTAGCACTCTAGTATAGTTGTCATCTTACACCGTGGCGGCCCTGAGTTTGGCGGTGAAGGGGTTAACGCTCCAGGACTCAGCACTAGTTTTTTTACTGAACAACATGAAATATGACAGCCCTGCGTCCGCCTCGCTGGACAGTTTCAGCTCTCTCGGCGTAGATTTGTTCATCCCCTTTGTCTTTCTGCAGAGTTTTTTGCTCTCTCTTCTCGCTGTCATTGCTTATATAATTATCTCTTCAGTATCCAGCGTCTCACGTTTCTGTTAGGACCGGGCTGTCGGTCGAAGTGCTGTGGCCTCCCCGCATTACGTGTAGGTTCGGAGCTTGGGAGGGGAGAAGAAAGTTAAGAGACGGACTCGAAAACTTGCTTAGGTAAGTGTTTTTTCTTTTTTTTTTTTGCTTTGTTTTATTTAAGTTACATTGGAACTTTTTTATTTCTAAAGCTGTAATTTCCGTTTTTTAATTGCCTAAGTTTAGTTCATAATCGTATGCACGATTCTGCTTGAAAATTCGTATTTTTCATATATTTAATTTATGCAGAGCGGAATCAAATCTGGTGGATGAAACAATGCAGCAGGACGCTGTTTTCAATACAAGTTGAGATCGCCTGTGCCACTTGCCGGCTGTGGCCCCTTCCCCTAAAGTTCCTGTGGCTGTGGAATAAAGAGGGTCCAGTTACCATTAAAATAAAATAATCGTTTTATCATCACAGGATCCCAGCGGGCGGGGGTTGCAGAGTTTTGCCAATAGTGCTAAATATAAAGTCATATGTTTTTGGCGTTAAGAGTGAAGTGGTTTGATGCCCGTCTCTATAGTTTTGAAGAACAGAAAGATTTGAAATGCTATTTTATTTTGGATTGATAATTAGGATTCTGTGATACCAAAACGATTTATTTGTTGTGACTGGAGCCCTCTTTATTCCACAGCCACAGGAACTTTAGCGGAAGGGACACAGCCAGCAAGTGGCACAGGCAGTGGAGGTGTGCGAATATCTTATTCCGAATATTCGGCCCCAATATTCTTTTTCGGGGGCCCAAATATTTGGTATTTTATTATTCCATTTTGGGCATGGGGTGTGGAAAAAAAAACCCAGCTATGCTCCTCCACTATTGGCCAGGGCTAGTTTTCTGACCACTCTCCCTCACGATGCCCATCCTTTCCCGCCCACCTTCCTCTTCCCTGCTGTCCCATATAAAAGAATAGTGATGGCTGTGACCAGCTCCTGGCACCTTGTCAAGAGCCAACAGTGTCTTTACACTTGCATCCTCACCCTAGCTCGACTACCCCTCCCATTGCTTGAAATAGCAATTATTATGTCTGTAGGGGGAGGTGGACTACTGTACCCTGGCTAGTCTCAGTTGGCCTCCCCCTCCAGCCACGCACCAAGCAGCCTAGCACCACTGCTGACGCTACTGCCCACCCCCTTTCTCACTTGCTCATTGAAGAAGAGTATTGGAGTAGCACCATGGGGGACAGCTGTGCTAACTGCAATTTGTAAGTGTCCGCACATCTCCATTTCTCATGAAATATTTTGCAACCAAATGGAGTTCTGTCATGATATTATCCATACATTAAATGGCTAAGGGCTGAGGCTGTCTCCCGCCATTTCTGCAGTGTGGGGACTGTAGCAGTGAACCAATAAGTTGTCACCCCTTTAAGTCCTGCCAGTTACACTGGGAGCTGTGCATGAACTCTTGTGTATACCTAGCCTGCGCAGCTCCGCACGTGCGTGCAGGCATGTTGCAGGCACTATTGCATGCCACCGCATGGTGCCTGAGCATAGCCCATGCCCCCCCCAGCGCACTGCTATGTGAGGGGGTGGACTAGAGGACACAGGTGGGCATCCAGTCAAATGTCCAAGCTGGTCCCATAGTGATCTCCTGCTCTGCATGGAACGGGGTGATTCTGGGACAGCGTGGGACACCCTTTTTTTTTGGAAAGATGGACAGTGCTGAAATGATTGCCCCCAGCCCTCCCAGATGGTTGGAGCAGCACAGTGTGGGGATTCCTTGTCCTGCCACAGCCGGTGGGTGTAAGCTGAGGGGGTGCACAAAAGATGTCCCTGTGCCTCCCCCTTTGCCTGTACTGTGCACCTCTATGAATGGCACGGAGAGCGGGCATGCCCCCCAACATGCCACCGGACCAGCCACGTGTGTATCTTCGTGACCAGCCGGGGGATCCCATGTGGAAGGGATGTGTGTCCCTTCAGTGAATGTGTGCAGAGGTCCTCGAGACCCCTAGTTCATGGCATTCAGACATAGGGTTGACCACGCGCCGTGGATCAGCAGCATGTAGGCAGCCCACCCCTTAATGTATAAGGGCCAGTATGCGGAACTGGTCTCTTCTGTCTCGCATCAGTACCAGAGAGTGACTTGCCTAACACCAAGTGTGGAAAGCTAAGCAGGACCATGGTCCCCTAAATAGTCTGAAGTGCCATTCTGACGGCCTCCCAATAGGGCTCCAATTCCCCCCTCCCCTCCAGAAAAGAAAGTGGGAACCTCGATCACCACACACCAACATCAGTCTGAGGTATTGCTACTAAAATGATGTGTTATAGTTGGTGTATGAAAAAACTGAATGAAAACATTCCAGCCGTATTCTTGCAAGGTGCAGGAGGAGGTAGTTTTCTTGTAATCCTCCCAACCTGTTGCACAATCCTGGTCTGAGATGGGGATACCCAATCGTGCTTTCCACTTTTCTTTAACAAGGGGATATGTCATAGGATTTAAGCAGTACCTTATAGATCAATGAAATATATCTACCTTTGCCTGTTAATTGCACAACCCAGAGTCCTCCAACTGGGTTAGATCTCTGTGTACTTTGTTTGGATTATTTCTGGTTTGGAGGTAGTTTTTTCCATCCTCTCCTCCCCAGTAGCCCTTTCTGCTGGCTATCCCCAGTCCCGTCATCTTCCTCACACAGGTCTACCATTTTTTTGTTTGTTACAATTTTTAGCTGGGAAAGACACACTAAGCCAAGGCATGTTTTCAGGTGTGTCCTGGGAGCACAGGGAAATTAAGTCACTTGCTCATGGTCACATAGTATGCAAGTGGTGGCTCTGGGACTCAAACACATTTCTCTAGGTTTGCAGCTCAGTGCTTGTAACCACTACACTATACTGCCTCCTTTCTTACCCCTTTACGGATGAGTGGTTGCCTAAGTAGGTGCTGCAGAGCCTGTAGGGTCACTGATGTTATTCTGCTATAGCGGAGGAGCTTTTCCTCACAGTTTTCTCCCTGACCCTGGCCAGCGCACGTGAAATGGTGTGAATGTACTGCGTAAAGACACAGCACACCTCTTCGCCCATGTCCTGGCTGCCTAGGTGGGCAACTGCTGCTGTGCGTCCTAGCCTGTGCATGACAGCCAAGCAGCAGTACATGCTGCCCCCTCCCCCACAATCAATGGATGCGCTATCCTACTTTTCCCAGTCGTCTGACCCACGAACGACCCAGGTCAGTTCTCGAACCTGGGTCACCGGTGTGGAGTGAGGTGCCTCAGCAAACCATACCACTGGGCTGGCTTGGAAATAGTTTCTTACTTGGCAAAATGTAAACAAGATTCTACGGGGTAGATTGCACCTTTGCTGTAAGGTTGTGAAAGCCAAAGAAGTGCCATTTTGATATGCAAATGCAAATCGGGTTATTTTCAAAAAACACAAGTTGATTCACTGGGGGATTCAAACAAAGTTTGGACTTCAATCAAAAAATTGATAGATCCTGAAAAGAATAAAGATACAGGTGTCATTAATGTAAATGGTCTTGCCGTAACCGATTCAAAACAGGTGTGTGATCTTTTCTTATAAAAGTTTACGGACCTTTCGAAATTTTCGGCTAATTTTGATTCCATTAAATAGCTGGTGACACATTCAGGTGAACTTTAACAAAACCTAATATTTAGACACAATCCAGCGTGTATTTCCCATTAGCTCTGTATTTTTCCTCCCCATTATTTATTAATGAGGTCATCTGTATGAAAACAGGATCTTTGCCCCTGAAGAGCTTGTCTATTCCTGCTGCCTTCTCCCTTCCTGAAGTCATGGAACACTGCTTGTGACCTCACAGTTACTCCCATGGCAACAGATTGTGATGTCACAGCAGAGGATTATAACTTGGAGTAGGGGGTAAGCTATAGAGGCAGATGAACTCAAAATAAACTCTCAGGTACAACAATCTTATATTCATACACGTTGCCTTAGTAATAAATTATGGGGAGGAGAAATATATAAAAAAAATGGAATGCAAGCAGAATTGTACCTAATTGTTATGTTTTTTTAAAGTTTTTGTTGCGGCATCAGTAGCTCTTTAATAGTCCTATTAACGAAGTCATTGATTACTCTATTGAATCTATCCCCCCTTTCCATTTTCAAATTGTTAAACCTCAGCAAGTTCAAAAATTATTATTACAGATGTCTGTTAATAAAAAAGTGCAGGATTTGGTAGCCTCGTGCCTAGATTCTTGAGGCTGATTACTAATTTTATTTATCATCCATTAACAAAAATATTCAATCTTTCTTTAACTACAGGTGAGTTTCCTGAGGTCTGGAAGCAGACAATCATTAAATCAGTACCTAAATCCGGTTCTTCTCATGATTTAGGCAATTACCTACCCATATCTATACTTTCTCCCCTTAGTAAAATGTTGGAGAAGATCATTAATGGACAACTGACCGAATAGCTTGAGACTCGTGGACTTCGCTCTATGGAGCAGGACGGCTTTCAAAAAAAATCCCAGTACTGGTACTGCTCTTGCCTGCTTCACCAATCATGCTTTAAGAGCTATGGATTTGGGTCAGCTGTCTAGAGCAGTATGTATTGATTTTATCGAAGGCTTTCGATTTAGTAGATCATGCCATGCTGCTCTAGAGACTGAAGGACCTTGGCCTAGCGGGTAAACCTCATGAATGGATTCGTAGTTATCTTACAAATCGCCCTTTAAGGGTTTGTTTTGCAGGAGAGAATTTGCAGTTGAGTATTTTACAGCATGGTGTCCCACAGGGGTCCATTTTTGGGACCCCCTGTTGTTCTCCATTTTCATTGACCCAATTTCTAATATACCTTTGTCATCTAAAATACTTCTTTATGCAGATGATATTATCTTGTTTACCAGCTCAGTATCAGTTGATGTAGTTAATCTTTCGCTAAATCAAGATTTTTCTGCTTTAAATAAAAGGCTCTCGTATCACCGATTAATGGTAAACACTAAAAAAACTAATTGTCTTCTGTTTAGCTCCAAACCAGAATTGGCTAAGTCACAATCATTACAAGTGTTTGATGTTGCTGGAACCTTGTTGCAGCAAGTTTCTGAAACAAAATATTTAGGAGTTTTTCTGGATCCTAACTTAACGTTCTCACTACGCATTAATAAGACTGTAAAAATTGTAAATCAAAAACTTGGGTGGGGTATTATATAAAAGCAGGGATAGTCTAACTAGAAAAGCAAGGGAAATTATATCAAAAAGTGTGTTATTAGCTACTTTGTATTACAATTCTTTTTTGTTTTCTAAACTTGGAGTTGAAGATTTGGATCTAGTTAATAAAACGTTTAATTCTATATGTAGATTTGTGACAGCTAAACCGTACAGGAGACATCGTTGTGTTCTGTATGATGAACTGGGTTGCCTGCCCCCTAAGTTCCAATTTTTATATAACGTGGGTTGTTTATTGAACAATACTATAAATTTAGAAAGTAAATCTCCCCTTTACGCTTTGAATTAGAGGATGAACAGCGAACCCTTCGCTACTCTTTTTCATTACATTTGGTTATACCTAGAATTTCAACATGTTTGGGTGAGCGGGCTTTTTCAGTTCTAAGCTCAAAATTATGGAATTCACTGCCCCAAGAATGTGTAGATGCTTTTAGACAAGCACCTTTTAAAAAGGTCTTATTAAGTCATTTACAATCTCAAGCTGTATGTAAATGTTTTTAAGAATTGTATTTTGCAATTTGTAATTGTTTGTGATGTACTGTGAGTAGTTACCACCTCAGCTTCACTTGTTTTGGAGCGCCGGGTCGCTCCTGAAAACGGGCTTTTGCCCAGTGTGCCTACCAGGTAAATAAAGTGAATTGAATTGTCTACCAAGAGGGAAAATCAAGTAAGCTTATCCTGGTTCCATCAGAGAATTCCCACGCTGTTATTCAGTGGCTGGACATTGGGGTCCCGGTCTTCCACAATAATGTGCAGGGGGCCCAAGATCATTAGGAGTGGCTGGTAAGGCTCTCAATTGTGCAAGAATTTCAAGTATGTTTAGTCCATAGGTTCATTATCACGGTTAAATGCAGTCCTGAAGCTCTGCAAAGGTAAGGTCAAATGATGGTGCCAGCAGTGCCCCCATTTTCTAAACCATACCAGACTGACTGTCGATTTTGCTTCACTCAGGTAATCAAGTTTATGGCCAACGTGGCCAAGCAGTAAAGCTGAAATTCTGGGAGCGCAATTGCTCCCTTCCACTTTGGGGAGTGTAAGAATGGGTCTTTTAATACTAGCTGTTTTACCAGCCCAGATAAAAGTCAGTGTTTGTTTGCATAGGACTTCGACAAATAATTTGGGACAGGGATTGGCAGAGTCTGGAAGATGAACAGGAGCTGTGGTATAATGTTCATTTTCAGAATATAAACCCTCACCCCGACTGTCATAGGCTGGAGTTTCCGGATGGCAAAGTCAAAGATAAAGGGACTCTGCAGAGGAGGATCAGGAAGAAGCAGATATCCTGAACAAATACTTGTGTTCAGTCTTCACAGAGGAAGGTGATAGGCCACATCAAAGCAACAGGAGCACTGGAGGAAGGGAGGTGGACACAGGTCCTTTTACAGAGGAGAGAGTCCTGAAGGGACTAGCAAATCTGAACATGGACAAAGCAATGGGGCAGATGGGGTACACCCAAGGGTATTGAGGGAGCTCAGGGAGGTACTGGCTGCACCTCTGACACTCCTTTTTAACAACTCACTGGAAACAGGATTGGTTCTGGAGGACTGGAGGAGGGCAGATGAAGTCAGCCTGACATCAGTGGTGGAGAAGTTAATGGTGTCACTGCTAACAGAAAGGATTGTGGAGTATGGAATACAGTGGATTACAAGACCCAAGGATTAAGGGGTGGGGGGGTCATGTCTGTGATAAATCTGATAGGCTTTTTTGACTGGGTGACCAGATAAGTAGATCAGGTTGGGGCAGGTATGTGGCCTACTTACATTTCAGTAAGGCTTTCTACATTGTTTTTTTTTTGTTTTGTTTGTTAGTTGTTTAACCAGGACTAGCACACTAAGCTGAAAGTTTTTTTACAGGTGCGACCTGGGAGCACAGGGAAGTTAAGTGACTTGCTCAGGGTCACACAGTCTGCAAGTGGAAGCTGTGGGATTCAAACCCAGGTCTGGTCTGCTGGATGTCACCAGATTTGCAGCTCAGAGCCTTAAACCACTGCGCTATACTGCCTCCCTGTGCCTCCTATTGTTCCACATAGGAGACTTGTAAGAAAGCTGGGCAGCTTAGTGGTGGGTCATAAGGTGGTAAACTGGGTAAGGAATTTATTAAGGGATAGGTGACAAAGGGTGGAGGTAAATGGAGTTCATGCCGGGGGAGGGAGGGTGACCGGGGGGGTGCCTCAGGACTGGGACCAGTCCTCTTTACTGTCTTTATAAATGGCCTTGCAGAGGAGCTGGAGGGGAAAGTACAGTACAGGGTCTGCATCAGAAGCCCTACGAGGAGAGACTGAAGGATCTCAATAGGTACACCCTGGAAGGGGGGGGGGCATAATATACACCTTTAAATACCTCATGGGGGGGAGTAAATAAGGTACAGGAGGGGAGTATTTTTCTGAGATAAATATACATGATAGCAAGGGGACATGCAATGAAGCTGGAAGGGGGTAAATTCAGAAGAGGTGGTAGGAAGTACTTCTTAACTGAAAGAGTGTTGGATGCCTGGAAGTCTTCCAGTGGCGATGGTGGTGGCAAAAACAGTGATGGGATTCAAGAATGCATGGGATAGGCATAAGGGAGTCTTAGTGGAAAGCAGCTTGGGTGGGAGGGGAGCCAGAGATTAAGTTGGTCTGTGGTGACAGTATAGGCAGCGAAACAAATGGGCAGACTGGGTGGGCCAAGCGGTCCTTATTTGTTATTAAATTCTGTTTTTGTTTCTATGTCTTTAATTATTTAATTCTGCAAGGGTCTGGAGTTAAGTTTAAACAATTTGGATGACACTGGAGTAACCTGGACTGTCAGGTACCAAACAGTGTACCGGTGGGCCATTTATAGAGACGGGAATCTTTGAAAACCTAGGGGGCTACTTCGAGAAACCCTTCTTGCCTCTGATTTTCATAACAGGTCCGATATCCTAGGATCTCCACACACTCCTGCAAAGCTGCTTTCAAAGCAGGTACCGATGTTTCAGGGTCCTGTAATTAAAAGATTGTGTTGTTGTCGTACAGTGGCAGTTTTTGCTCCCTCTGTCTCAACAGGATTTCTTTAATGGCTGTCATTCCTCTCACCTTCACATAGCTCTCAACTGTCCCTGATTTTCAGGGATGTCCCTCATTTTGCCCTAAGAATTTCCTCTGTCCCTCATAAAACTGGCATTTCTGTCACTGAAGAGTAAGGCTTTGATCATAAGGGGGAGGGGAATTGTTTAACCAGGAAAGGCACACTAAGCCAAAGCTCGTTTCCAGGTGCGACCTGGCAGCACAAGGAAGTTAAGTGACTTGCTCAGGGTCACACAGCATGCAAGTGGAGGCTGAAGGGATTCAAACCCAGGTCTCCAGGTTTGCAGCTCAGTGCCCTTAACCACTACGCTATACTGCCTTCTTTGACCGTAAAATAATGCCAAATGATAATGTTAACGTCTAGATCTCCATGCTGTTCATATTAAGCCACACGTTATAGGAAACTTTTTCTATAACCAATTTTTTTAACATGTGTCCCTGATTTTGGTCATTTGTCCCTGATCTTTTTAAGACCTGCCCCTGATTTGCAGGAAAGGAGGTTGAGAGGTAATGCCACGAAGGGTTCAATACAAATGGATAACAACAAGGGAGAGAAGAGGCGTCCCAACCTCGTACCCCATGTCCAGATAAACTTGGAAAGAGTTGACCACATTTACCTTAATATAGCCCCAGACGCCTCAGATAGGGTGTCAGAGCTTATAATGAACTTTTCCCCAAATCCTATGGATTGCAGTATGCACCTCTGAAATTCCCAGTCCATCCGGTCCCTTCTCTGTTCACTGACACTGCTGGCTAAAAACTGCTGGAATTCCGTTGGGAGGAGAAGGTAAGTAAACAACTTACATTATCCTGTAGGTGTCTCCCTGTTATAAAGCCAGCTTGGTGTGGGTGGACTAGGGAACTCATATATACTTACAACCAACGAGCCAGGATAGCGGTAAATGCTTTTACGTCTACGTTAAGAACAGACAGCAACCAAAAAAGAAGCAGAGAAACATAGAATTTGCCGGCAGATAAGGACCGCTTGGCCCACCCAGTCTGCCCATATTTCCCTGCCTATAGTATCACCTTAGACCCTACTTGACCTCTGGTTCATACACCCCCTTCCCTTTCCCTAAGATTTCCTTATGCCTATCCCATACTTTCTTGAACCCTACCGCTGTTTTTGGCTCCACCACCTCCAAGCACATACTACATGGTATTTACAAGGTTTGGGGATGACAGAGAGCTGAGCTCTTTTTCTGGAGAGTGGTGCTCCGTGCCCCCTTTCCCATGCAATCCCGTGGCTAATTGCTCACCAAATCCCTCAGAAAATTCAGTCAGGAGGCCATTTACCATAGCGACCATCCCATTTTTCAGTCTCTTAATCATTGATGCAATCTCTTTGGTTTCAGTGAGAGCTTCTAGAAAGTCTTGCTCCTACCGAGGCAGTGTGTGGTGGGTGAGGCCCCCCCACCCAGAAACTGATTTATTTTCTCCTGATGATCTGGGGCCCCGTCACCTTTAAAAAGGGCCTCTTAAAAAGAGGCAAAATGGTTTGGCTATGGCTGCCAGTTTTGTTAACTCTTTTTATTCACCGTTTTGCGGGGAACTCTTGGGCATCCTCAGACCTGCGAGCTCTACCTCCATCTTGAAGCTCTCTCTTCACCCCGTGCCAGCCAGGCAGACCCCTCCTACTCTGCACCCGCTGAGGTGGGGCCACCCTATCTGCCCAAGGCGCTCTACCTATAATCAGATGTGCCTTGCTGGGCTGGCGGCCTGGTGGAGAGAGGAGCCCGGATCTGGAGTGTGGCTCGGCGGGCGAGGTGCCATCGCCTATCCCCGTAGACAGGGATTTTTCTCTTAAGATACCCCCCTACTGGCCTGGCAGTGCAATGCACTTCTGCGCACACCCACAGGAGAGCCACTGTGGCCAGTCCCCTATTGCCAGGATCCCGACTGCTGCTAGACTCCCAGTCTCCACTGGGGGTCGCCAGACGGTGGGATCGAGTCCCTCCTCCCTCCCTCCCAGGAAAGGAGAGCTGTCCTGTGGATGCTCAATCCTTTCCTCCCCTGCCGACCCCCGGTGGCCCAAGTCCGTTCCCGAACCCGGCAACCGCTGGCGGAGGTGGTGTCCGCGCCAACCTCAGCCGCCACTGGCCGCATTATGGCGCCAGGTTACTGTAATGTTTTGAAGGATCTTTCAGGTCCTGAATTCACAGTATTACTCTGCTGACCATTTGTTTTCTAATTTGCGAGGCTGAAAGTTGATTCATAATACCTCTGCTGGGTGTATCTGAAGGAGCTTTCAGTTTTACCCAGTTTGAGAAGCAGTTTATCCCCATATTCTTTTAGTTTTTGTTTTATCTGGCAGTCCAACCAAATCTAAGCTCTGCTTCCAGACTAATTATTTGTTTTTTCTATTTCCATCCTCTTTGCTATCCTTATCTTCTTACGAGCAGCATACTGGATGACTTTTCCCATAAGGACCGCTTTAAGTCCTTCCCACCTCACTTTGCAGTCAGTATCCTCTTTTCTGTTGTCCTCCAGTTAGTTCTTATTTCTTTGGAGATAATTCTTTAAATGAGGACTTGTTCAAGAGGAACGCGTTCATTGTCCACAAGAGGTTTTTACTGTACTGCGTAACTTGGGACATCCATAGTTACAGGGGCATGATCTGAATTAATGACCGCCTGGATGGAACAATTTTACACCACGTGCCCACTCCCGAGAAAGAAGAAATACATTTTTTAGGGAGTGTTGGTTGGGAGGGGAGAGAGGGTTGGAGCAATCAACTCTCTGGGGGTGCAAGTGACTCAACACATCTGAGAAACCCATCTCGTGCTAAATTCCTGACACACCTTCCAACCATATTTGAGGTGGGCCCCCCCCATCCTGTCCCCTGCTGGTCAGAAAGTGCAGTTAAAATCATCCCCTAATAATATATTGTATGCATGCCCTTTTCTCAGTTACTGTATCTAACAGACGGCCTTGGGGTACAAAAAAAGAGTTTTTTCCCTTCCACGTTAAAAGCATATACATTTAGTAGGACCACTGTTGTGTCCGTGTATACCCCCATTTACCCAGACAAACCTATCCTCCGAATCTTCATCTGCTGCCGTCACATGTATGGGTGTGATTTTTTTTTTTTTTAGCAAAATAACTGTGCCTCTTCTGTTGGAAAAAAATATTCAAACTTCTGTTTATTAAAATCCGTAAACATGAATGATGAGAGTCGATTTAAACTCCCTAGACCGCGTTGTCAATGACCTCCACATTTGTACAACAGTACAACTGTTGCAGAAATTATCTTTGTCATTCTTTGTTGTACTGTCTCCAGCCTGTCCTTAGCCTTCCTGGGGCGAGGACTCCAGAAGTGGGCCTAGTTCTGAAGTCCTCACCTCGGGAAGGGTAAGGACAGACTGGAGACGGTGCAGTGTGAAGGGTGACAAAAGATGATTCAGGGCCAAGCGGGCAGGTCTAACAGGGATTACCTCAAGGCAATGAACATGTACTTGCTGAAGAACAGGCAAGGGTAGGGAGATACGATAAGAGACCTTCAAGTTCCTAAAGGGAATAAGCAAGGTGGACTGCGGGGAATTAATTAGCATGAGTAACACTTCGAGATCACAAGGGCGTGAGTGAAAACTGACAGGAGGGAGGTTCTGGAGGGACATGAGAAAGTATTATTTTACACAAAGGGTGGTGGGACCGTGGAACAGTTTACCAGCCTAGGAGGTGAGTACTAAAACCACGAATAGTTTCAAGCATGGCTGGGACGGAGTGAAGGGCATAGTGGCCACTCGGGATGAAAGGAACTGAGAGGGGGATAGGGAGGTGGATTAGGGAGGTGGATGGGGAAGGGTTAGGACCCTGGATGGACAATAGATCCCAGAATTAATAGGGTACCATGGGCAGACTGGGTGGACCATTGTTTTTTTTCTGCCATCATCGTCGTCTATGTTTCTATGTAATAGCTCTTACAGTAAACAAGTAGGCATCCAATGGGGGCTACAAACAAAGTGAAGTCCTTTCCGACCCAGCTGCAGTGCAGCTTTTTATGTTCCAGAACAGAAGTGTTTCCTCAATTCATGATCTGGTTTTGAAGAGTGGCGATGTGTCTGCAGTTCAGAGAAAATAAGGGCACTGGAACCCCTCCATGGGTTGGGGGGGCACGTTATGGTTAGAAACCCTAACGCCCCAGGCATTTGTTGGTATTTGCACTACAAATTTTCAACATGGCCTTTTGTGACCCCCACCTCATGAAAGCATTTGGGACCTCTGCTCATGAATAGTGGCACTGTGAGTTTGTTAATCTGTCCAGAACGTTGATTTCTCACAGCGACCTCGCCATTCTGCACCAGATGTACGAAAACACAATTCGGGCAGGATGTGAAAAATTACAGCTGTACCATTCATAGGGAGGTGTAAAGAGAAGGCAGTGTTGAACATCTGGAGTGAAAATATTAAAAATGCTCGAACGTGCGAGCATACGTGGAAACTGCTCAACGCACGCTTGTAACAGTCATTTAGTGGAATAATTTCACCAAAATTTCAACATAGGAATTTTTTGACCTCTACTTATGAACACTGTCACTATGATTTTTTTTACTCTGTCTTGAACATTGATTTCCTACAGCGACCACGCCATTGTGCGCCAGATGTGCAAAAACACATTTCGGGCAGGATGTGAACAATGACAGCTGTACTGTTCATAAGGAGGTGTGCAAAACTGACAATGTTGAAACTCTTAAGTGAAAATATTACAGTGTGCCACCTGAGTGTTTGTGGGAGGGGGCTGTAGCTGACAGGGCTTCGGGCACCCCTGTTGGCACACAACAGATTGGGGGGGGACAAGAGCTGAGGGGGATTGGGCACCCCTTGGCACACAACTAGTTTGGGGAATCTGTTGGCAAATTAACTGGGAGGCGGCATGCCAACAGGGATTGGGCACCCCGTTGGTTTGTGCACAGCCACACATAACAAATTGCCGGGTGACATTATGCCGACGGGAGTTGACTCCTGTCAGCAAACTAACTGGGAGGGCATGCCGACAGGGGATTGGGTACCCGTTGGTTTGTTTGTTTTTTAACTGTGAGGGGAAGGTTGTCTCAGCGCTTCACACTGCTTTAGCTACAGCAGTGAACGCTAGAATCAGGAATGCAACCAGGAATGCATCTTCAGGACCGAGCCGCGCCACTGTTGTTGCGGCTCGGTCCTTTGAAAAGTTGTCCTGCTTAGCCCAAACAGCTGAGAGTGAGTCATCGCCAGCCTGCCGACTGATTCGCCTGCCACTAGAAATGGAGCTCTCCATTGGGCATGCCCCTGTAGAGTACCTTATAGCAATGAGTTCGTTTGCCCTTACGCGCCACGACGAACTCAAAAAGTAAAAGTCCAAAAATGAGTGATACTCAACAACTTAGGCTGATATGGCCCCATCCCAACGTAATGCTGAAAACAAAACCGGTAACATTGCAGTGTCCTCGCATGCTTAGTGAACACAAAAGAACAGTGAACAAAAAAACATTCAACTGATCAATTACTTTGATCTAGAAGGGCGGATAAAACCACCGACATTAAACACAATAATATTTGGTTTGTTTTTTAGTATAATACATGGCAAATTCTTAATAGAATAAACAGGATTAAACCTGCCAAGCAGTTCAATGTCCAGAACTCTTGTCAGCACCAAAATAAAGCTGTCAGAGTGTCCATGGCCGCTACTCATGTCTCATTCTCACTTGAATCAATTGGGTCAGATGTCCTGGTGGCCTCAAACACTCAAGTAATAATCTCCGCTCTTTTGCCAGCCTCCTCGGGGTCCGTATATTGAAAAGTATCTCCTCCATAATGAATTCGGAGACAGGCTGGCATGAGTACAGAGTACACAATGCCAAGGTTCCTTAATTTAGTGCGAACGCCATCAAATTTCTTCCTATGTATTCTGGTAGCATATGAAAGGCCAGGAATGAGATGCAGCGTAGCACTATTATATGTAACTCCAACTATGGGGCTTACCTTAATTACTCTCGTTTCTCCCGATTGCTCCTGCTGCCTCTGGGTGTTCCTCGATATTTCCCTATATTGTGCATCGCCACAGCCCGAGTCTTTATGTGCCCCAAGGGCCCCTGGATAGCACCTGCATTTATCTTTGCCCATAATGGGCTTTGGGAGCATCCGTGGAGCCACTGTCTTCTCTCTCCCACATGTCGTGGCAGACGGCTCGTGCAGACGGGAAGCACTCCCGGTGTTCCTGGCCACAGTTTGCGGTGAAGGCAGTTGCCTCTTGCGTGGTCCCGGTCCCTGGTGGCCATAGGGGAGCTGGAGACCTAAAGCAGAAGCAGTTGGGGCCGCATATATTGTAAATAAAAGAGCGCAAGTCACACTAGGTAGCGGGGGCTCATAAATATGTATGAGGAGCCTATGAATATTAATAAGTTGTCTGTTTGCTGCCTAGGGACTGTTAGTTTCAGCAGCAGCAACAGGCGTGGGACTGCACATAAATGTGAAATGATGGAAGCACTTAGAAGGGTACAGTGGCTGCTTTTAAGCAGCGGGGCTATTAAAAATAAAAAAAATTATGCTGGCGCTCCAGAACTTTCATGTTGGGAATATGATGGACTGCATGGGGACTGTGCTTAATGGCAGCCAGGTTTACAACTAGCCAGCCAATCGGAAAGCCAGGATTCAGAGCAGAGACTCTTAGGACTGTGCCAGGGATTTATGGGACTTTGCCAAGGACTTGGGGGGGGGGAGCAGGGATTAAATTTAGGTGCTCAAACAGGGAGCCTATCAGGTGTCGAGGAGGGAATCTTATGAATATTCATTTTCAAGACAGACAGTTGGATTCAGCCAATCAGGAGCCTCAGAGAGCTCCCCAAACCCCAGAGACTTTTCTGGCTGATTCAGTTTGGCACGAAAGATCCATAGGTGGGGGGGCTCTGACCCTCTGCTGAAGAGAATGTGCCTAGTCAGTTCAGCGGGAACCTCTCCTCAGGGGAAGGGGGGCACGGTTTCCTGAAAGAAAGTGGCTGCAGGGAATTGGAGTCGTTGGCCTGGAGTTGCCAGTTGTCCCCCAGGGCTAGCATTTGCCTTTGCAGATTTAGGAGAAATGTGGGGAATGTTCAGCTGTGAGAGAGCTGCATGAATGTTCTGCCTCAGCAGTGAGAGTGCTGATGAAGCCTGTAACTTCAGGAAATGAAAAACTTTCTGAATCATTCTCAGTGAGTAAACTACTACCTAAAGTACAAGTTATTGGGAGGCCTGCTTGGGGCTGAAAAGCCCAGAAGAGTCGAGAGATGCTCAGGTTTTGTCTGCACCCAGCGTTTCATTAGCACCTAAGATAGGGTGGACATCTGTTGCAAGTGACGGAAGAAGAGTCCAGTGTTTGAAAATGTTTGATGTGACTGTTTAAAAGTGCCTACAGGATTGGAAGGGGAGTAACCAGGGGTAGCAGCTTTTCCTGACATTGCTTCTGAGGACTGTGAATGTCCAATTGGGGCTGCAAACGCCTGCATGGCCAACAGGGACTTTGAGAGTATGATTTGGCTTGAGAAAAGCCAGGACTGAGCTTGTGAAAAGCTACAGTGAACCTGATTTGCTAACAAGTAGTGTTAAAATGGTTGGAAGCCTTGCCTTAAGTTCCTGAGTTCTGTTTTGGAGAGAGAAAGAGAATTTGCCTAGGCATGAACTGTGCAAGTTTTGGGTCCTCCATAGCCCTAGAGAAATGCACCCATGTTGAGATGCTGTGTCTTAAAGGCTCAAAGGACTATGCCTGCCACGCTGGCCGCATGGTTGAAGAGATTGTGACCACTTGAAGCAACCAAAATGTGCTGAATGTAAAATGTGCTGAATATAAAATGTGCTGAATGTAAAAATGAGCTGAATGCAAAATGTGCTGAATGCAAGAAAGAGACTGTTTTCTAGATCGGCCTGGGAGTCAGCCTGGTAGTGTGCCAGCTATGTACTGCCATATGCACGTCTCCCTGAGGGGCACAGGCTAGACGTGGGGGTCTGAAGTGTGCCGGCCCTAGTCCTGGCCTGGTCTGTTTCAGAAAGTTCTGTTTTCCAAGATTAGCCAGAATTACTAAAGTAATCTAAAGAAAGGATGCTAATCTGCTTTTCTTGTAAGGGCCCCAATGCCGGCCAACTCAGCTGCAGCTTTATCAGGCCTGCAACTAATATTTAGTACTAGGTACCCAGGTTCATGTGTAGACTTGCGGGGTTCTATATGGGTCTTGGGACTGGTACCAGTGTGGGCATTAAATATGTATTTTGCCATCTAGTGCAGCTAGCTACAGAAATAGAGAGAATAACAGCCTGAATGTATCAGAAAGTTGGTGGTGCCGGCCCGGTAGCGAAGAGGGCTGAGACCCTGGATGCCTTACCTCACGCTATGCCGGTGACCTGGGTTCGAGAACAACCTCGGGTTGCCGGGGAGCTGGCATGGGGAAGGGAAGGAGCAGGTGTGAGCGGCTTTATTGCAGCTCTCCTCTCCTGGGGGAGATTGTCAACCTCCCGTAGTCCCGCGGTCACCGGGTGGCGGTCCAGTGGCGGCATAGGTGGAGAAGGGCGACATGAAGGGAGGGCGTCTTGATACATGCGCATGTGCCCAAGATGAGGGTGGGGAACTGGGGAGAAAATAACCGCAAATACCATAAAGTACTTTTGGGGAAAAAAAAGTTTGGTGGGTGGCTAGAAATGATTATTGTTTGAATTTAAACTGCAAAATGATTGTTTTCTAATGCCAATTGCAATACCAGAAATGCCAGTCTAATTTTGCTTAACCTCTGCTTCCAATTCACTCTATCCTAACCCTCACCTCTTGTAAATAATTGTTGGTTAACCGTTTTTTATAAATCATGTGTTGTGAGCATATTATTAGAGCGAGCTTTTAATTCTTAAAATATTGAAATGTGGGTTTTGGTTGGTTTTTTTTTCCATGTGTGGGGTGACAGTGTGGTAATGTGGGTGGGTACATCATCGCAGGGGGTTGTACCAGTTAATTTCTAGACCCACTTAAAAGTATACTCTGGGTGGAGGCAGTGTGCAATAATTATTTATTTATTTTTAATTTTAGTCTTTGGTAATCACGTAAGGCCCACTAGGCACAAGTGCCTGTTTTCAGGGGCGATCTGGGAGCACTGGCGGTTAAGTGACTTGCTCAGAGTCACACAGTATGCAAGTGGAGGTTGTGAGAATCAAACTCAGGTCTGGTCTGCTGGATGTATCAAGCTTGTTCACACCTCGTTCGTCTAACCTCTAGGCTATACTGCCAGCCCAATGATATTATGATCTTTGTGAAAGAGCCAGTTTTAATTTCAATAATAGAAACCCATGCCCCTCAACCTTTGTGTGGCCAGCCAGGCAGGGGTAAGTAGCCCATTGGGACATGGCGTCTGGGTTAAATATAGTTTACATTTTTGGCAGTTCTTGAGGCCCCCAGAAGCATGTCCCTCATTCCCACACCATCACTGACCAACAAAACAGTCCTGGGTAGACTGCGCCAAGCTCCTGCAGTAGAAGGGGAAAATCCGGTAAGCCCTGACAAAGTGTTGCACACACTCAGGTCCCAAGCCCAAGGCCCGTGGTAGCCACTGCTGCAAAAACCCCAAGAGGTCATTGTCTTCTTCTCCCTTGGATAGTCCAACAACCCGCACATGAGAAGCTCTCCGTGCATTTTCTAGGGACTCCAAATCGTAGCGACGCTGTGAATTTTCTTGTATTAACTTAGTGGGTGCAGCAAGAGCTTTCCATGCTTGCGCCTCCACCGAGGTAGCAGTCTTTGTAGCCACCTCGATTTTAAAGTCCTGCTCCCCTAGGCGACTTAGGATAGTTTCAATTTTAGAATCAGTCGCCTGCATGGCTAGTTGCAGCAACTTCCACAGGGGCTCACCTCTGGCAGCTACACTCCCTGTTCCAGAGGCCTGTGGCTCCATTGATGGCAATTGTTTTGCTTCACCGGGGCCTCCTTTTTGCGAGTGACCCATGGTAGAAAATTTATATCAGTCTGTGTAGCTCGATGAGATGAAGCGATTGTGGGTATTTTTAACAAGGTCCAAACAAAGAATTGTCCAGTTTTTATGTTTTAAAGTTCCCTGATCTGCAGAACAGCTCTGAAATGTGTCCATGTGGCAGGCGTGCTCCACAGCACCCCTTCTGCTGTCCTTTTGACAACCCCCCTAACTCCCTGTCTGCCTCCTAGCATTGGGATGGTGGTCCGTATACCATTCCAGTTATGATCCATTTTTCTTTACCAGCAGTTTCCTGCAGTCAGAGGGTTTCTACTCCATTGGTTTCTTTCGGTTTACTATCTCCATGGTCTCTGTACCTTCCTGTATATACAATAACACTCCTCCCCCCTTCCCTTCTCTTTATCCCTCCTGTATAAAGCACAGCCTGGTAAGGTCGTGTCCCAGTTGTGGTTCTGAGAAGTCCATGTTTCTTTGACAGTCACTAAGTGGATATCCTTTCTGCTTCCCAATTTTTGAAATAGACAGTTTCTGTCACTAGTCCGCCAGCACAGCTGTAGTGTTATCGCTTGTGGCGCCAGTGACCCAAGTTCAGAAAGACGCTCTGGACATTGGAGGCTTGGCCGGGGGAGGGGAGGAGGACCCAGCATCCAATGGATTGCTCGTCTTAAGAAGGGGCATGGCGCGGCACCCACAGTTAGCCTTCCTCTAGCAAAGTTTAGGGGACAGGATGCTGGGACTGCACTGAGGCGGCAGGGGAGCAGCAGATGACCAGCGAACCAGACACGGGAGTGTGCGTGGCACCGCCACTAATGTCATTGCATGCATACTCCTTCATGCTAATGGGGGAATAAGAAAACCAGGAAAAAGATATGGTGGCTGGCAGAATGATCCCCTACTCCTTGCAAGTCTCACACCCAGAGAATCAGGCACAGCTCTTCTGGATCTTTGACTCAGCGGGTTGAGATCACTTCCCACCACCCCGCCGCAGGGGGTAAGCTGCGGGAGAACAGGGCAAGGTAAGACCTGGGAGAAGACATTGTAACAGGGCTGGCGGTGGGGTTGGGGGGGGTCAATGGGTTGGGGCCTAGCCAAGATGGGGGAAGAAACAGTAATAAGTATAAAATAAAAAAATAAAATTGACTTTTCTGTAGGCTTTTTGTTTCGTCAAGATATTTGTGTTTCACCTCACACATCCTGTTCCCGCTGTTCCCCAGACAACCACCCAGCCCTCGCATCCCCCTCTCTGTGCTGCTAGATTCCATGGCTTACTCTCCCCACATGGTGGGGCCTTTGCTGGGCATGCCCCCTCTGGAGTCCTCATCTGGTGCAGCCAGATGGGGGTGGGGACCGAAAATGCCTTATTCATCATTCTGGCTCTGGTGAACTGCTGATGCCGCACAGCATAATCTTCCTCAGCTTACACACAATGGCATGTTAGTGCCAGTACCTTTGGTGCCATCAGTCAGTTTTCCAAGGCCCAGCGGCTCTACTCCCCCCCCCCAACTCTGGTTCCCTGACGGTCGGTGACACACTGGGCTGACCTGCCCATCCTCCCAAAAGGCAGATAATTGAGCCCCTAGCTGACCCACAGTAGTGATTCAGGTTTGGGGCAAGAAGCCAGGGCCCAGTCAGCCCAGTGGCAGAAAGGGCTGAGGCGCCGGGTGCCTCATCTCCTGCTGCACTGGCGATAAGGGCTCGGAAATAAGGGCTTGGAAATGTAAGTGAGTCGCTCTGTAACTGGCTGGGGTAGGGAAGATTGAGTGTCCCAAGAACAGTTCTCCTCCCTTGAGGGGGGAATGTACATCCTGCTCAGTGGCTACTACCTAGATGATCTGGGTGGCAGTGCAGCAGTACGCCAGGGAAGGGTCCCCAACCACTTGAAGCCAAGAGGCATCTCCACTGAGGCTGAGCACACACTGCATCATTGCATGCGTCATGGGCACAGGGATGAAAATGAATGAAACCCCCAGCCATGGCTGGACGAAGGCCTGGTCCTCCACAGGTAACTGGCCATCTCCTTGGTCCTGTAACAGAGGACCACCAAGGAGCAAGGTAAGTCCCAGGGAGGCTGGGTGATGGGTGGGGCGATCAAGATGGGGGCCAGTCGGCAGTTGAGGCAGACAAAATACTGAACTAAGTTGACCCCCCCAAAAAAAGGAATTTGCGTCCCCCACATAGCAAGTGCCCCCCCCATCTGCTGAGCTAATGGCCAGCCTAAAAGGGGAAGGGGATGCTCTTGTTTTTTGACAGGTTCTTCCCAACCTTCATTCAAATGCTGTTGTAGCTCACCATACATGCACAGGTGTGCAAATCGGGTAAAGTCTTTGCTCGTGCCGAGGCCCTGAGTTCACAAACTGTTGTTCTTGAGTTGCCACACTAGTGTACTGGCGTGTATAGCTTGCTGCCACTTCAGGCCTTGAGTTCACACCCTTGTGGTGCTGGTTTCCCGCACCGTTGCACTGGTGTGGCCTGGAGGTCCTTTTTCTCCTACTGCAAAAGCCTGGAGTTCACATTCTGGTGTTCTAGCTCACCACACTTGTGCACAGTTGCACAGAACCTCCGCTGTTGCAAAGGCTCTGAATTTTAATTGTGGTATTCTGGTTCACCACATTACCCCACTGGTGATAAGATCCCTTGCCACTCAAAAAGCTCAGAGGGCAGTGTGCAAGGTTGTTGTGTCCCGCAGAGCCCCGTGAAGGAGGAGGGAGCAATGAGTGTAATAAGTACTGTAGCTTAAAGCAGCAGTGCAACAAGAGATGTTTTTCCAAAAAGCTAGTTTCAGTCAAATCTAGTTTTCTGGGTACCTCCTTTCTGCTCACTGTGAGTTTTTATTTTTTATTTTCTCGAGTCTAACCCCTGCTGGGTCTGCAATGCTGTTTCTAAACCAAATGTGGTGGCTGTCTTTTTCTTGAGAAAAAACTAAATTAAAACTATCATAGAATACTGATATTTTGGTTGAACTACTGCAAAGGCCCCTAACTTTTGTAAGTGATGTTGCAGAGGAGCTGGAAGGGAAGGGCTAACTCTTTGTGGATGACACCAAGATCTGCAACAGAGTAGACACCCGGGGTTAGATAGGATGAGCAGAGACCTGAGAAGACTTGAGGAGTAGTCAAGGGTATGGCAGCTGGGTTTCAGTGTGAAAAAGTGCAAAATAATGCACTTAGGGCACAGAAACCCAGGGGCGGAGTACAAAATGAGTGACAACCACCAAGCAGGAAAGAGACCTAGGGGTAATCATATTGGAGGACCTACAGGCGGCCAGGCAGTGCGAGAAGGCAGTTGTGAGGGGTTGTAGGATGCTGGGATGCACAGGAAGGGGTATCACCAGCAGAATGAGGGAGGTGGTGTTGCCCTTGTATAGATGGCTGGTAAGACCCCACCTGGAGTACTATGTCCAGTTCTGTAGACCACATCTCTGGAAGGACATAGAATGAAGATGGTCCAGAGGAGGGCAACAAAAATGGTGCAGGGTCTGCATTAAAAGCCCTATGATAAGAGACTAGAGGACCTCAATATGTACACCATGGAAGAGAGATGGGGGAGGGGAGATATGATAGGGACCTTTAAGTACCTCACGAGGGTAAGTAAGGTACAGGAGAGAAGTATTTTCAGAAAAAAAGGTACTCAAGGACAAGGGGACATACTGTGAAGCTGGAAGGGGGTTAGATTCAGGAGAGATGTATGGAAGTACTTCTTCTCAGAAAGAGTGGTAGATTCCTGGAACAGCCTTCCAGTGGAGGTGGTACGGTTCAAGAATGTATGGGATAGGCACAAGGGAATCATAGTAAAGAGGAAGTGGGGAAGCAGAAAGAGCTGTAGATCAAGTAGGGTCTGCGGTGAGAATGGAAGTAGGGAAAAACAGGCTGGGTGGGCCAAGCAGTCCTTATCTGCTGTCAGATTCTATGTTTCTAACTAGAAATTGATACCATCAAATGAAATGGAAAGATGCCTGGAACTTTTAAAGTGAACAAAGTAAGATCAAAGGTTTGCTCAGTTTCATACAGCCCCTGACAGCATTGTCAGAACCTTGAAGTTATATGATTTAGACTCTATTCAGGTAGTATTTCTTTTTCTTTTTTCTTTCTTTTTTTTTTTTTTGTAATTCAATAAACTTTATTAGTTTTTTTTTTTAACATCATGATCTCCAAAAGATGGGTGACAATTGGACAACCAAGAGGTTCAACCTACAATACAGCATCGTCTAGTCTAGTACAATAAACATTAACTGTGTAGATACGATAGTATAGAAAAAAAAGAAGGGAACGAATAATGGAGATAAGCCTCCCCGTCCACCCCACCGCCCTCTCCTCCTCCTTCCCGTTACCTCTGTTACCTTCCCTATCCCACCCCTAGCCAAGTGCTGTGCCTGGTCCAACAAGTTGGGACACCTGAGAAGAAGGATCTTCGGCCTAAATATTTAGGGCTTCCATATAGTAAGCAGGGCATCTAATGGTCCCCATGTACTCTGATAGGTATGGAGCCTGTTACGCATCGAAGAGATGTGTTTCTCCAGTTGGAGAGCAAATAGTATCTCCTTATGCCATTCCAGGACTGATGGAGACGTGGTATCCCTCCAGGGTCTCATAATTATTAATTTCGCCGTGGCAGAGATCAATGCCATGTGGGCTTTCCTAACTCCAAGAGTGCCGTGGGGAAAGTAATTCAGTAAGCAGACTTCTGGGGTAAATAAAGGGTCAGTGCCCAAAACTGGGTCTGGGGTTTGGGTCACTTGTATTGTTACCACTGTCTAAATTTCACATGATTGTTTGTCCACCCTCCCTGCGACGAGGTACCTTTGTAAATGAGTCTCTGATTCAAAGGTTGTAAAACTGATTAATCGAAATAAATAAATAAAATAATTGCTTGCCAAAAGGCTTGCACTTCTGGGCAGGTCCATAACATGTGGTACAAAGTTCCTGGGAAGTCCACACATCATGGACAAGCGGAAGAGGGCAGTCTACCCAGTTTGTGGAGTTTCAGCAGCCTGAGGTATAGATTGTGCATGATATTGGAACTGAATTAGGCGCAGTCTATGCTGTTTGACAAGCTTATATGTGTTTTGCCATAGGTTCCTCCAGAAGTCTACTTCACTGCCTAAGGGTAGTTCCTGAGACCAGTAGTAACAAACCCCTTGAGGAAATGTGGAGTCTATAGATTGTAACTCTTTATAAACTTTGGAGACCGTGTGAGGTTTTCTGGCCAGTTGCAGAATTGTGGGTAGCCCAACCGTGGGAGACGGAGGCACCGGTCCTCTCCCCATGTGAGTAGCAACTGCATCTTTGAGTTGTTTGGAGGCAGTATAGTGTAGTGGTTTAAGGCTCTGAGCTGCAAACCTGGAGACCTGGGTTTGAATCCCACAGCCCACACATGCATACTGTGTGACCCTGAGCAAGTCAGTTAACTTCCTTGTGCTCCCAGGTCGCACCTGGAAACAAGCGTCAGCTTAGTGTGCCTTTCCTGGTTAAACAATTTCCCCTTTCCCTTTGTATTTGAAGATGGTTCTGTCTTGTACATTGAACCGAAGTCGAAATGTGGGGAAGGAGAGTATTTCGCCACCAGAGTATAAGTCTGAGATTTTCTTCCCTATAAGGCGAGGGCCAGTAGGAAGCTGGGATGGGTGCATGCCCAATTTTGAAGTGGTGGTTGCCCAAGACTTGTTGGTCTTAAGGATATATGCCAGTTTTGGGAGGTGTGTACTTGCAGCTGGTGCAGGGTTTCACTAGACCACCCTAGTGGGGTGTGACAGGTAGTATTTCTTATATTTTGTGGAATTCTTTCCTGCTTTTCCTTTATTGCTAATAAAAGTTGCAAGAAAACAAGGTCACTGTGTCCTAGACGTTTACTGTTCTGACTGCTTGCCTACACCCGACATCATTTTTTACCGTTGATGACAAATTATTGTGATGACGTAATCAGAATTGTGGTTTCAGGTTTAGACAAGCAGCCAGAGCAGATAGGCAGAGATCCTGTTTTCATGCAAATGTCCCTAGTAATAAATAAATAAGGGTGAGAACTGCAGAAAAAAAGGTGAAATATAAAATGTATTGTGTCTAAATATTACATTTTTTCAAAGTTGAGCCTGTAGTGTCTGGGGCTGTTTAAAACAGCACTATTTGTTAGTCTGCAAATAATGTTTTCATAACGTTTTTAACATTAATATATTTCTGACGTAACTAGATTCAATAATGTATCTTTATTTCTCATACATATTTTTAAAACAGCTTTCAGTACTAATTTTATAATTAATGACTTAAAGGATACCTAAACAACATTTTGATATCAAACTATTCAAAAATCTGACTTCGTAGGTGACTAAAGGAAAGGCTGCTGTATTCATTAATGCTAAAACTACTTTTACATAATTTACCTAAATGTGGTTCCAGAGCATTGGAAAATTGTAAAATCATCCTTCCAATTTCAAAAAAACTGTCTTACCTGCTTCCTAAAATGGCCACCAAATCTGTTGTGTGATGACATCATTAGAGCCAAAGTCAGAGAGATATATGGCTCTCTACAGTGCTAACTAGTTCTTATTTCTCTTTGTATAGAATTGTTTCACCCAAATGGTCAAAACCATGTGCATTATTTATTTTATATAATACACATGTTAGGCTATGGTTCTGTTCATTCTGTTTACTTTAACGTGCTGAAAATGTGTTTTAATCCAACTGACTTTCTTTGTGGCAAACCGCAGTGCAGTACAAATTTTGAATAACCTGGTGGTCTAGTGGCTATAGTGGATCCAGGATGCTACAATGGGGGTGCTGGGGTGGTGTGCATGCTTAATATGCACTTTTTAACATTTTTATTACACCTTTATATTTTCTGCTATTATTCTTTTCTAGTACGTTTTTGACAGAACCTATTGTACAATCAATAAACTTCTTCAACAAAGTGGAATACAGCAGCAGCAAGCAAGTACATTACTGGGGGGGGGGGGATTGCAGCCACACTTTTCACCACCCCCTAGAGCCACCACTTTTTTGTAACAAAGTTCTTGTGCAGTCCAATGTTAGAGTTCATACTTTCTTGAAACTCAAATATATGCTTGTCTCATCTTCTTTTTCCATGGGAAATAATAATAATAAGAATCAGCATTTATATAGTGGTTTTTATACACATTGCATCCCAAAGTGCTTTACAAGCAATACTAGACTGGTAGTGAAGTGACTGAATGTGTAGTGGCAGCCATTTCATACATTAATATCCACACACAGCCTTGGACAATTGCATGAACTGGGTTTATAAGAAGGAGGATGTTGGCCAGGACAATGGGATCAGGTAGTGATCAAGGTGCTGGCAGCTCATTCAAGATTTGGAAGGGTGGTAGCCAGACAACTCGCATTATTGAGTAGAGCATAGAAAAGTACTGGAGAAGAATTGCTGGGAACGGTCTTGCAGGGTTCTGCAGATCACAGGTAAAGGAGTAGACTGACATTGGAAGTCCAGCAGATTCACTCAATGTATTAGTATTCCTCTCGTGCTAATAACATTGTTATCCATTGTAAGTGCAGCCCTTATGAGGGCATGAGCAGCAGTTTTTCTGGTGGGTCTTGATGCTTACTGCTTGCCCCTCCAGGAAGACCTAGTTGTTGGTTAATGAAGTGGGGAAAAAAAACAGGGAACTGTGCATACTACCTTCACTGTGCAGAAGGGTGGCGATCCACTCTGTTTACTGTGGGAACAGAAGTCAAACACTGAGAATGTGGACTGGAGAGTGGTTTGGGAGGCATTTTAACAGTGACAGCTGATGATGCGTATCGGTATAGGTGTGCAAAACTCTCTGAGGTACAATATTACAATCTGAGGTGTGATAATTGTCGTCATGTTACCACAAGCTCATATGCGGCCACAGACAGTACTAAGGACAGGGTATGGATGGTTGGGTTTTCACAGAAAGCAGGCTAGGTGCAGGGGGTTCACATGGAAAAGGAAAGTCTTATTTGTGGATTAAGAGAGCATGAGCTTTGGAACTGAACAAGACCAGTACTTTGCTGTGTGACCATAAGCAAATCACTAAACTTCCTTGTGCTCCCAGGCCACACCTATAAACAAGCTTTCAGCTTAGTACATCTCTCCTGGTTAACAAAAAACAAAATTCAGTGCATTATATAACTACTAGATCATCAGGTATTTGAAGTGTTGTACTGTAATGCAGTTTGCCAAAGAAAAAGTCAGCTGGATTGCAAAACATTTTCCACAAGTTAAAGTAAATAAAATGAACAAAATCATAGCCTAATGTGTACTGATCAACATAATCCACAAGTTAGTACATGGTGTTGATCATGCTGGTACAACACTTCAAAATAAAGAGAGAAAGAAGGACTAGTTAGCATTATAGATATATATGTGGATCTCTGGCTCCTATGATGTCATCATGACTCATCACTTAACGGACTTGGCAGCCATCTCAGGGAGAAACCAAGTCTGTTTTTTGAAAGTGAAAGGCTGATGTTTAAATTTTTCAAAAGCTATGAAACTGCATTTAAGTTATTTACATAAATGCAGTTTTAGCATGAATGTAAACAGCAGCCTTTACTTTACCTCAATATAAAGCCAGATTTTGGAATTTGCAGTTTTAAAAAACTGCTTGTTTAGGTACCCTTTAAGTCATTAAAGATGGCTACCAATAGCAATTTTCAAAACCCCTTCCCTCAGATTGAGCATCTGTAGGGTATCTCTCTTCCCTCGTGGAGAGGGGATTCTGCGACTCGCCAAGTAACCACAATTTCCAGAGGGAATCCAGGTGGCGGCGCGACACGGTCTCACAGTTTGGCGAAGGGCTGGCGACAGAGTGCTGAGAACACCTCTGCAGAGGCGGAGCGCACACATCACACTCATTGCATGTCCAGCCGTGCCCAGGGAGAAAATCAGGAGGAAAATGAAAGACGGGCTACGTAAAGCCATGCCAGTCGAGTTGTTGGCCAGCCCAGTCTCTGCGGTCTGCCGAAGGCAATACCGGGCAGCCACGCTAGGCGGGGCCAGGGCTGAGAAAGCCGCGCCCGATCCTGGAGGAGGATAAAAACTTCTTTAGAAAAAAAATCCTTTCCCTTGAGATTACTTTTTGCCTTTATACACTAGATTCATATGATGGCTGTATTAGAGGGGAGCTAGCAAACATTTCTGATGCAGAACAGCACAGCACTACATCAAAATGTTTTATTTACAGCGGGCATCACCAGAAAAAAGGGACTTTTTGTAAACTTTGAAATGACTTAGCTCAGAGTGAAACTAAAATTAAAAAGAAACATGGATATAGTGATGTTTAAAAAAAAAAAAAAAAACCATTATTAGTAAAACTCTGTATGATGAAATAGTTTTCCGCTAACAAATACTGCGGCGGCAGTGCTTACATCTGCTTTATGTTCACAGAATATCAAATACCTATCAAACACTTGTTTGCCTTTTGTACACTGGACATAAGTAGTGGTTCCTGAACATGCCATTTCTTTACTCTGCCCCTTCCTTCACAGAAAAAAACTCAAGAGAAATGCTTCCTGCATTGAAATGCATGAGGAAATGTGGAACAAAAGGTGGAATTTCATTATCGGTGGGGAAAGATATTCTAGCACACATGAGCAAAGCTGTTGACACCTGTTGCGGCCATGCAGACAGGGGCCATTGGGGCCCCATCGCACCATCCGGTCTCTGTTGGTCACGCAAGTTAGCTTTTAGATTATCAGTAATGTACAGCGACGTAAGGCAGGATGCAACGCAGTAATGCTGCAGTATACCACAAAATGCTGCAGTTTGCTGCAGGGAACAGTGTCATTCAGTGTCAGTTAAGCCCTTTTGTCATGCAGTATTTTGTGACGTTACTTGCTGCAAGTTATTGCGTTACGTCATGGCTGGCTCTACTGTACTACTGTGGGGCAGGGATTGGCTGTTGCTCAGTCGGAGTCTAGCTTTAGCATTCTGATGTACTGTGATGCAGTGTGTGTGTGTGTGTGTGTGTGTGTGTGTGTACATGTGCGTGCGTGTGTGTGTGTGTCTGCGTGCCAGGTAGGAAGAGGGAGGGCGGCTTAGACTGGCTGCCCAGCAGTCACGATTAAGCATTCTGATCAGCTGTACTCTAATGCAGGGTTCACACTGGCTGCCAGCCAGGCACAGCTCTGCCAGTCCCAGTCCAGGGTTCTGATCGATACATCACTCACTCTGTGGATATGGTCAATGCTCTGCTATAACATTGAGGGCTGTGACATACATGTATATGTATTTTTCTTTTTGATTCCCTGGCTATATCTGGAATGTGCATTTTATCTCTCTTTTTTTCCAGGCAGGCAGAGAGTGAGCTCCTTTCAATGAAGGCAGTCTCATAAGGAAGCATGGAGCTTGAAATAATCAGATAAAGCAGATTACGGGAGAATTAACCCATATCCATGGCCCACGCACCTCTTACTTTGGGGGGGGGGTCCTGAGCTTCAGCTTCGCTTGCACTTTGATATCTATTCAGCGGGAGTCCCCCATTGAGTGCCCTTGTGGGGTAATTGAAGAAAGAAAAGTAATTCTGCTTTCATTGTGATTCCTAAATCTAGCAGAGGGTTCTTTTATTTATTTATTTATTTTTAAAGCTGGAAAGAACTCTGTACGTTCAAACTGCCTGCCACAGCTCCGCACACTCTTCAAAGAATATACATTGTGTTGCCAGTTACGGATGGTTAAATGTTCCTGTTTCTAATTAGAACCCCAAAAGGTTTTGAAGGGCACTATTTGTATTTGAATATTAATTATATGCTAATCCCATGCTAATTGATTGTTTGCATTTCGAAACACTAGAGACTATTTGGGGGTAGGTTCTTTTTCTTTCTTTCTTTTTTCTTTTTCTTTTTTCCTTCCTTCCTTCATTTCTTTCTTTCTTTCTTCCCATGCCCTCTCGAAACCCTTTACTGTTTCGGCCCCCACCACTTCCTCAGGTAATTTGTTCTAGGACACCACCACCCTCTCCGTGAAGTAACAGCCCCTCACATTTCCCTTAAATCTTCCTCCCTCTAATCTTAGACTATGACCTCCAATTTTTGCACCCACTTTCCTTGTAAATAAGCTCCCTTCCCTCACCTTATTAATCCCCTTCATGTACTTAAATGTTTCTATCATGTCCCCCCTCTCCCTTCTAGTCCCAGTGGGTACAGATCCAATTACCGCCACCTCTCCTCATAGGGCTTCTTGTGCATACCGTGCACCATCTTGGTTGCCCTTCTCTGGACCCTTTCAATCCCATCTATGTCCTTGCAAAGGCGAGGTCTCCAGAACTGGACCCCGTACTCCAGGTGAGGTCTCATCATGGTTTTATGAAGAGGCATCAGCACCTCCCTCCTTCTGCTTGTTATGCCCTTCCCTCTGCACGCCAGCATCCTATTTGCCTAACCCACCACTTTGCTGCATTGGCTACCCACCTTAAAGTTGCTTGATATTATAATCCCCAAATCCCTCTTCTGCTCAGTTGACTTAATTACCTTCCCCCTCAGTGTGTAAGTGCTTTGTGGGGTTTTTACACCCTATGTGCATTACTGTACATGTTTTAACATTGAATTTTAGTAGCCAAGGTTCCAACTACCCTTTTAGAATCCTCAGGTCCTTAGCCTCATGGCCTCCACCCCCCCCGGGTTGTCCAACCTATCGCAGATCTTTGTATCATCTGCAAATAGGCACACTTTCCCCTCCAGCCACCCTTCCCCCCGCTGTATCACTGCTATAGACATTAAAAAGGAGGGGTCCCAGTACTGACCCTTGGGGCACCCTGCTTATCATCCCCCGTTCGCTGGAATGCATGCCATTAACCACCACCCTCTGGCTTCTGTCCTTCAACCAGTTTTCCACCCACCTAGTTATTTTCAGCACCACCCATAAGCTTTTCAGCTTATTTACCAGCCTTCTGTGTGGGACGGTGTCGAAGGCCTTTTTGAGGTCCAGATAGGCCACATCCACTACCCCTCCCTGATTGACCACCTTCGTCGCCCAATCAAAAAAGTCTGTTAGGTTAGTCTTGCATGACTTCCCATTTGTGAAGCCATGCTGCCCGTCATCCTGCAGCCTGCTGTCCACAAGGTAGTCCACCACCCTTTCCTTTATTAGTACCTCCATCACTTTCCCCACCACCGAAGTGAGGCTGACCGGGCGATAATTCTCCACCTCCTCCTTGCTGCCCCCCTTATGTATTGCCACCACATCTGTCTTCTTCCAGTCCCCTGGCACCCACCCTGTATCCAGGGACAAGTTAAACAGCCTCATCAGAGGTGCAGCCAGCTCCTCCCTTAGTTCCCGGAGTACCCTAGGATGCAAGCCGTCTGGCCGCATTACATTGTTCATCTTCAACCTTCCTAGTTCCTCTCTTACCCTGGTTTTACTGAACATAGGATCCATCCTGTTGTCTTCCTCTCTCTCCCTCCTAACTCGGGTCCCCTTTCCTCCCCCTTCTCCGTGAAGACTGAGCAGAAGTAGCTGTTAAGCACCTCTGCTTTCTCAAAGTCCCCTCCACTTGTACCCCTCCTCCCCCACACCTATCCCTGCCTCCGCCTTCCTCTTCTCTCCCTATACCTAAAAATGTTCTACCCCTCTGTTTATCTGCCTTGTACCTTCTTCTGTATCAGCTTTAGCCCTCCTAATCTTCTAGGCATGGTCTTGCAGAAAAAAAGGATGACAATGACCCTCGCAAATTCTACAATGTGAAACTAAAAAAAACTGCCTAAAAATGCTTCCAGCAGCTGGCCCAGTAGGCCTTCACTGCCAGCACCAGTGCTGCTTTGTGACTGACTGATTTTGGGGAGTGCTCAAATGCCAGGGGACCTGCTTCCTCCCTTTACCAAGAGCCAAGGGTCGAGTGAAGCAGAAGGCGACACTCACCATGTTCACCACTTAAGCATGCATACCCCAAGCATCCTTCGGATGTTTGTTTCTTTACCTGCTGCTGCATACCTGCTGGCTTCCCTCCAGCCTCCCCTCCTGCCGACCTTTCAGTCACATGTCTGCACATCTAGGCATCCTTGAACTAGCGGTCACTTTGCTGGTTGCCTCCCCTTAACGGACTTGCAGCGCGGCTTGCCTGGCCCTTCTGCTGTGGCTTCATACTGCTTCTGCAGCTCCCACCACTCGGACAGTGGATCAACACTGCCTCCAGGACGAGTGACAAGATGCTGGGACTCTGAATCTGGCACACCTGGTGTGTTTGTTGAAAGGCAGCATCGTCAAAAAAACAGACAGGGAGTGCACGGCACACAAAGATCAAAGGTCAGTTCCCCTCATTTCCCCTCTTGTTGCTGCCCTTCTGCTTGCTTCCTGGCCATGAAGGTGAGCTTGTGGGGACTTTCTTGTTCTCCCCTTGCTGCTCTGCTTCTTTCCTGCTGGAGTTCTGCTGTTTCCCTCTCTGTTCTGTTCTGGGTAGCCGGTTGGGGCTGGATCTCCCTTCCTAAATTCCTGCCTCAGTCCTGCTTGCCACTGGGCTTCTGCTATTGGGTGTTACTAAAGCCGTGCTTCGCTTCTGATGTGTTTTTGGCTCCCTCGCCCCATGTCCCTACACTTATATTTTCATTCCTGCTCTGCTGTCACTTTCCTCTGGCAGTCCTCTCCTTGCTGACTCAGGCATACGTACAGCTAATGACCCCTCAAGGGCTCAGTATGCTTTTGCCTCATGGCTACATACTGCCCAATGGCTACCCAGCTGCCATCGTGGCTGTGCTTCCCTCTGGGTGTTCTTGTGGGCTTTCACTCCACTGTTCCAAAACTAAACCCGCCATTCTGCCAAGGCAGCTGTCCAGTTCTCTTCCCAGGGCTCAACTTAACCATACTAATTTGTTACTATATCTACCATTCTTAATCAACCTACTACTCTGAGGCAAAAACTGCAACAATTATCAACAAACAGGCGCACGCTCCAATGACAATCAGGCAGATGCCCATCAACAATTATTGGGCACGCACCCCACTATCAGCTGGGCATTTTGCTGCCCCTCAAGGGCTCAGTAAGCTTTTGCCCTCTATGGCTTCAGACTGCAATGAACCAAGCAGTTCAAGGGATTGACTTCTTTTGTTCATTCGTCTTGCATCAGTAAAGAGTTTTAGGGCTGCCAGGCAGGAAGCAGCTGTTCCAGTCTTCTTCTCTTCCTCGAGGTGTTTCCATAACCGCAACATTTCTTGACACTACATCACCATACAGTGGCAGCCATACTAAATGTGCTTTACCACAGAAGATGTTTACCACGTAAAGGTACTGCATTACCTGCTGGTAGCAGGCAACTGTTAAAGACTCTGCCCCTCAGCTTCTCTTGCTCCAATTGGGAGCTGCTGTCTGGAAGGGGCCGTGGCCAGCAAAGAATGGGCAGCATTCAAATGCTTGCCATCCTGTTCTAACTTCTGAAAAATAAGCACTCAGCTGTCTGCAGATCGGGGAGTCATTTGGGGTCCAGTGTGATAGGAGGAACAAGAGACTGCATTGAAGCAGACAAAGGAAGGCTCACGCTCACCAGGACACAAACAGGATGTGATTTAAGGGTGGCTAACCTCAGGTAGTCAGTCTGACATCCAAAAGAACAGAATCGCACTCTGAGCCAGGAGTTAATGCAGAAAATAGCACTTTATTCAGCAAACTGCCAAATAATAACAGGAGGGCAACTCCCACCCAGTCACCTTGGCGCTTCAGTCACAGCTGGGCTGCTTTTTAAACCAAATAGGTGTGATGTCATCAATCAACATAATAGTGTCACCATTAAAGAGAACACAGAATTTCAATGAATTTCATAATTAAACAGACAAAAATATATTTGTTTTATCTGTTTAATTAGGGGATAGAAGACAGAGGATGGTGGTAAATGGAGTTCGCTCCAAGGCGGAGAGGGTGACCAGCGAGGTGCCTCAGGGATCATTGCCGGGACCAGTCTTCTTTAATGTCTTTATAAGTGACTTTGTGGTGGAGCTTAAGGGGCAAGGTCTGCCTTTTGTGGATCACAACAAAATCTGCAATTGGGCGGACAATTCAGAGAGGGTGGAAAGGATGAGCAGAGATCTGAGAGAACCTGAGGAGTAGTGAATGGTATGGCAGCTGTATTTTAATGAGAAAAAGTGCAAAATAATGCACTTGGAGCACAGAAACCCAGGGGAAAAGTATAAAATGGGTGGAGTGTTATTGATGACCACCAAGCAGGAGAGAGACCTGGGGGTAATCATATCGGATGAACTTAAGGTGACCAGGCAGTGTGACAAGGGTGTTGGGAGGGCTAGTGGGATGCTGGGGTGCTTAGAGAGTGGTATCACTAGCAGACAGAGGGAGGTGGTGTTGCCTTTGTTTAGATTTCTGGTAAAACCCCATCTTGAATACTGTGTCCAGTTCTGGAGACCACATCTCTGGAAGGACATAGACAGAGTGGAGGCGGTCCAGAGGAGGACAACTAAAATGGTGCAGGATCTGCATCAAAAACCCTATGAGGAGAGACTAGAAGACCTCAATGTATACAGTGATATGATAGAGACCTCTAAGTACCTCACGAGGGTAAGTAAGGTACAGGAGGGAAATATTTTTCAGAGAAAAAGGGAGCTCAGGAACAAGGGGACATGCTATGAAGCTGGAAGGGGGTGGATTAAGGAGAGATGTGAGGAAGTACTTCTTCACAGAAGGAGTGGTGGATTCCTGGAACAGACTACAGTCGGAGGTGGTGGGGTTCAAGAATGCATGGGATAGACAAAAGGGAACTGTAGTGGAAAGGAAGGGGGGAGGGAAAAAGAGCCAGAGGTTATGCAGGGTCTGTGGTGACACTTTAGATAGGTAAAAATTGGCAGACTGGGTGCGCCAAGTGGTCCTTATTTGCCCTGTTAGTTGAGTGGTCTCTTTGGCCCCGTTCACACTATAGACAATTTTGAAAACGTTTTTTGATCTATTTTTAAAATCGTTTCAGCACTTACTGTGCTTAAGCGTCCGCACTACTGAAAGCAGGTTCAGAAACGGTTTATTATCCGTTTTTAGTGTATTCGCACTGTCTGGGTAAACGTGCCATTTCTGCTTTTGTCCAGCACTGCTTTATAACGAACTGCTTACCATCATGCTTTGCGGCATTGTGGCAGACAACTCGCAAGACAGACCTAAACGATTCAGGAGCTGTTCACACCACAGGTAAACATGCATCGATTCGAAAAACGGTTTTCCAGTCGTGTTCAAGCCTACGTCCCACCAGGGCTTAAGCATGGTTCTTTAAACCATGTCTGGATCCGTGTACAGTGCGAGCGCGATCCGTGCTACGAGGCTCTTGAAACGAATTAAGGCACTTGAACCGTTTCAAGAGCCCCAGTGCGGACAAGTCCTTTGATTTGTTAAAATCTCGACTGTAAGCTGGCCCGGTGGCGCTGAGGGTTGAGGCGCTGGACGCCACACCTCGCTCCACGCTGGTGAGCTGGGTTCGGGAACGGACTCGGGTTGGCAGGGGTCAGCCGGGAGAGAGAGGATTGAGCGTCCCAACGGATGCTCTCCTCCCTCGGGTGGGTTACCAGGGGTGCAATTTGCACCCGACACCCTGAGAGAGCCGGTGTGAACACGGGCTCTCAAGGGGGGCTGGCGGCTCCGTTCATGGAGTTGGGGAGGGGGGACGCTGTCAGGCGCTTGAGAGAGATGTGCGTCAGCACGTCGCCTCTCTGGACGTACGTCCTTGCGTTGGCGTCCCAGGGGGCGGGGTTGAGGGGAGCACAGAAAAACGGGAAAAATCCCTTCGGCGGTCCTAGATGAAGACTGCTCCACCCAAGACCACCAATTCCAGGACAGACCCCGCTGTGCAGGATAGGAGGGAGGAAAAAAGAAGCACTCTAGGGCAGATCCTAGAGCGGTGGTCCGGAAGGTCAGAGCAGTCTGAAGGAGTGGACACCGAAAGGCAGGAAGGTGGATAAATAAAGAGTACAAAAAAAAAAAAATCTCAACTATAAATGCTATTAAAATGCATAGAAAAAATGCCCCCATTGAAATCAATGGAGTGTGCACACACAGCCTTCATTTTCTTACATCACAAAATGGGGCTGCATGTACCTGCATGGGGATGTGTTGTCGGGTTCAGGAAGTGGCACAGTTTTCACCGCAGAACTATTTACGAGGAAAATAACTTTTGAACAGGGCTGAAATAAATGGATTTAATGATACCCATCAACTCTGAGCCAGGTGCAGTATCATTTATGTTTGTGGGGACTAGAAAATCAGAAGGGCGAGGCCTGCTCTTTAAAAACACTCGTGTTCCTGATGGTTAAGTAAGCATTAATCCCCACTGAAGGTAGCATCTAATGGGGAGTTGCATGGTTGGGACCGTTGTGGCACGAGGCCAGAGGCTGAGGGGTGCAACGGACCAACCATGCATTAACTCCCCATTAGATGCCACCTTCGGCGGGGATTAATGCGCTTGTAATACGACAAGTGCAACGCAAGTAACCATCACACTTGAAAACTTAGCTCTTCTGACGGCCTCTTCTACTCCTGTGTCTCCATTTCTGCGTCTGATTCCTGCCGCGATGCTAGGGTGCGTAGTGGAAGGCAGTCAGCTGGTAGAAGAGCAACACGGCATTATGAGACGAGCAATGCCGTGTTGAGTCGCTGTGGAACGCCGCTTCATTAACAACAGCAACACGGCATTATCGTCTTCATAATGCCGTGTTGCTCCTGCACCACGTGATGCCGTCTCACCTATTGCGTGGCGCCCTGAGACGGCTCTCAATAATGCCGTGTTACAAATAACTTTAAATAAGCACACAGGCTACGGAAAGATATACAGTATGCTAGGCAGGATTCCAAGTAATCTATTAAATTTTATAACAGATTCTTATTCATTCTGAGCCCTTGCTCACACACATAGACTCACATAACGCATGGGCCCCACCTCCTCTGGATAATGGACACCGGATATAATGGGCACTGGATATAATGGACAAAAGCCATGGGGAACAGTGAGCCAGTTTTTATACTAATGGATAGTATCATCTGAAGAACATCGCCCAGATAAAGCACCTTGTTCCACCTGAGGACCTTCCAGTACTGGTTCACGCCTTTGTGTTCTCTCGTCTTGAATACTGCAGTGCTCTATACCTAGGTTTACCGGGGGTGGATCTCCGTCGCCTGCAACTGGTGCAGAGTGCTGCAGCCAGGTTGTTGACAGGGTTGTCAAGAACTAGCCATGTCACGCCTGTGCTGCGCGAACTGCACTGGCTGCCTGTGCGATGGAGGATCACCTTCAAGATTGCATTGCTGACCTATAAGACCCTACATGGACAGGGATCGGGTTACTTGCAAGACCTCCTTCAGCCCTACTGCCTCCTCCGCCCTCTCCGCTCCTCCAATGAGGGATTGCTAGAGGTTCCCAGGGTCCATCTTCAGACATCTGGTGCTAGGGCTTTTGCGTTTGTAGCCCCAACCCTGTGGAACTCTCTACCGCGCCGGATTAGAGAGTGCCTGTCCACTGAGACTTTTAATGCCGCATTAAAAACATACTTTTTTGGCCTGGCCTTTGGGGATAATTTTTAATTTTATTATTGCTGTCTGATAGTTGAATGTTTTGATATCTTGAGTGTTTTTATTGTCTGAATGTTTGGTTTTGTATTGTATTTGCGCTTTGTAAATACATTTTGATTTGATTTGATTAAAGGGGGAAGCCAAGACCATAAATGAAATATCTGAAATACATCTAAAAAGGATGCTTTTTCCTAGTTGGCCAACTGGCGCAGAGGCACGATTGCTGTCTGCGGTGCTGACGACCCGGGTTTGGGAACAGACTCGGGAGTCAGAGGGCCAGCCGGGGGGAGTAGGATTGAGCATCCGGAGGACTGCTATCCTACTCTGGGGGGAGGTGGGGTTGAGTGTCTGATGCACGGCGGACCCCTGGTGGAGGGTAGGAGTTCCGCTGCGGTCGGTGCCTGTACATTCGGTGGGTGGGGCGGATGTGGGTTGTCACTGCATATCCCGGCCCCTGTGGGATTCACAGCTTTCAAAAATATGCCGGTGCCCGCTAATAAACTGGCTCCATTGCCGTCCCCTCTGGCCACCAGAGTTTGCCTATCGGTGGCCCCACTCGAGGGGGCAAGCCCGACTATGAGGGGGTGGCCGCTGGAGCTTGGTGAGCCCGTCTGGCTTGGGCAGCTGGCACAGAAAAAAGAAAAAAAGGATGCTTTTTCCTAAGGTTCTTCTGCAAAGCAGGTGCTCGCTTTCTTTTTCTCCCACCCTGGCCGGCTCCTTCTCATTCCCCCAGTCTGCTAATTCTACTTACCCTTGAACTCTACTTGCCCAATATGCTGTGGCTTCCCCCTACCCATGTTGGGGTGGAGGGGAGTCCTCCTCGACCTGCTGGACAAAGATCCAGTTTGGCAGCGCCAGGTTGCCGGTGCAGAGCCTGTGAGGGATCGGTGCTGATCCTGCTAGCCAGGCTATTTTGCCACCCTGTTTTCCCCTGAGGGGTGTGCAGTGACTTTATAACGCACACCACATGCTCCCACGCAAGGTGCGTCAATGTCTGCCACACCCTGCTTGCTCTGGCAGTCATGGCTGCCTTTTCCTCAGCTTCCACTAGGGGCCTGTGAAAACTGGGATCTGCAGCCCCCCTCCTCCCCGGAGGAGGAGAGTAGTCCTTTGGATGCTGAGTCCTCCTCCACCTGACCCATCCTCTGATACCTCGAGTTCCACTCCTTAATCCAGGCTGTCGGTGCCGCAAGCAGTAGTGCTACTGCTGTGATGGTGTGCTCTTTAAAAAGGGTTTTATGCTCTACCTGGTGGTGTGGAGAGGAGCATGATGCACTGTCATGCAGGAAAAGTGATTTTGCCCTACAAGTCTGATCCCTCCCTCTGAGACATGACATGGGAGCAGTGCATTCAGGTTCTGGGGAGAGGGAGCAGAAATGCCCACTGCAGCAGTGCCTCCCACAGTGAATTGACTCATGGCATACCGTTGGTGACATGAGTGATCACACACAGCCGTCTGTGCCCTGACAAGGGGAGTGGCACTGGAGTGGCCCAGGTGCCAGTGCAGGGCCTGCAAGGGGTTCGCGATCATCCTGCCAGCCAGAGTGGAGGCGATCCAGAGGAGGGCAGCAGCTAAATAGTGCAGGGTATACATCAAAGGCATTGCTGGGATCCGGGCCATGATACCAACTGAGGACCTGGCCACCCTGATGCATGCCTTCGTCACGTCCAGGTTGGACTACTGCAATGCTCAGTACCTGGGGCCATCTGGAGGCAACCTCTGCTATCTGCAGCTGGTGCAGAACGCGGCAGCTAGATTTTTGACTAGCTCGTTAAGATCTGACCATGTTATGCCTGTCCTCCATTAACTGCACTGGCTGCCAGTAAGGTGGAGGATTGCCTTCAGGGTCAAACTACTGACCTATAAAGCCTTGGATGGAGTGGTACAAGACTACCTGTAAGACCTCCTGGTTCCTCACTGCCCGTCTTGCACTCTCTGTTCCTCTGAGGGTTGTCTCCTTATGGTTCCCAGGGCTAAGCTGAGTCATTCTGGGGACCACGCTTTCTCAGTCGCCGCACCGACCCTACGGAACTCACTGCCAAGACATGTAAGGGAGACATCCTTGGTGGAAACATTTAAACAAGCATTTGTCAATGCCGAATGTTTGCTTGCTGGTATTGGCATTGGTAGTGCAGGAGTTAGAGAGATGCATAAAAGGAATGGCAGTGAAGTATTGAAGTAATGCCAACTCACCCCCACCCTGCAGAGACTGACTGGCGTTGGGGTGAGCCTTTGGGTCGTCCAGCCATAACACCACACTCATTCCACCTCACTCCACCCTGCAAACACCACAGGTTTCGCAGTGTGCCTTGAGGTCTTCAACCCGCATGCTCACACCATTCCATAAGGAAATAAGCTGAGATGGGTGCAGTATAGAGAAGAGGTGAACATTAGGGCCAAGACCTCAAGGCACACCTCGGTGCCATCAGTGGCTGCAGGTGGGGGTGAAATTAGAATAGTGAGCATTATGACGACGACCCCAAGTCACACCTGACGCCTGTCAGTCTGTACAGGGTGGGCATTTGTTGATTTTCTCTCCAAATTTTCAACATGGGCTTTTGGGATCCCACCTCATGAACAGTGGCAGTATCATTTGTTGCTCATTCCCAAAAGGTGGTTTCTTGTACACAGTAAGTGCATTCGCCACAGGTAAGAAAACACATTTTGAGCAGGATATAAAATGACAGCTGTGCTGTTCATGAGGAGTGAAAAATGGCAGTGTTAAAAATCTGAAGTGAAAATGTGAAAAACTGGCGAAGTTACGAGTGTGTGTAGAAAGTGTGCAATGCACGCTTGTAACGCAGTCATTTTTTTGAATGTTTTCACCAAATTTTCAACATGGCCTTTTTGTGACCTCCCCTCATGAACAGTGACACTGTGATTTCATTAATCTGTCCCAAAACTTGATTTTGCACAGCGACTGCCCCATTCTGTGCTACAGGTGAAAAAACACATTTTGGGAAGGTGTGAAAAATGACAGCTGTACTGTTCGTAAGGGGGTGTGAAAAAATGGCAATGTTGGAAATTTGGAGTGAAAATATAAAAAATTGATGATGTTGCGAGCGTGCATAGAAACTGTGCAATGGACGCTCGTAATGCAGTCATTTTTTGGATTTTTTTCATCAGATTTGCAAGAAGGGCTTTTTGGGACCTCATCTCATGAACAGTGGCACTATTGTTTCATTAATTGGTCCCGAAAGGTGATTCCACACAGCAACCACGAAATCACCTTTTGGGACAGAGAAACAAAATGACAGTGCCAGTGTTCACGAGGTGGGGTCCCAAGAACCCCATGTTGAATGGGACCAAAACCCCCAAAATTGGCGGAGATATCAGCCTAAGGTGAAACCCTCCATTGACTGCCAGTATAGGGCTTACTGTCATTTCTTCGGTTCCCGGTTGGTCTTTGAAGAGTGCAGACATGTTCTTGGTCCACAGAAGATCGCTGTTCCCGACCTCTGGAGGTAAGTATGATGAGGGGTGGGGAGGTGGGTGCTAGAGGAAGTGTGCTGGTTGGGGAGGGGCCAGCGGGAACAACGAGGATCATTTTTTCTTTTTTTCAGGTTTAAAAAAAGTTGGGGACTGTTTTTTTTTTACAGGTGAAATATTAACAAATGCATTTTCGACACACTGGGGTGGGCTCCCAGTGTGCCAGAATACTTGGGGAGATCAGTGCCGACCAAGGATTGGGCATCCCGTGCTTGGCTGAGAACATGAGGGCATGGGGGTGGTGCATCCGACACGGGAGTGGGCATCTCGGTGTCGAAACATCAAAAGTATTTTTGGCACACTGGGTGGGCTCCCAGTGTGCCACGTTAATGGGGGGAGGGGGGATACATGGTGACATGGGGATTGAGCACCTCGATGTTGGTAGGGGACGGAGAATGGAGGGTGCGGGGTGGGCAGCAGCAGTGGGAGGGAGTGGGAGGGTTTTATGCCGGTGCAACGGAGAACAGAGGGTGCAGGGTGGGCAGCAGTAGTGGGAGGGTTTTATGCTGGTGCTATGGAAAACGGAGAGTGTGGGGCAGGCAGCAGTAGTGGGAGAGTTTTATGTCGGTGTGATGGAGAATGGAAGGTGTGGGGTGAGCAGCAGCAGTGGGAGGGAGTTGGGAGGGTTGTATGCCGGTGAGATGGAGAACGGAGGGTGTGGGGTGGGCAGCAGTAGTGGGAGGGTTTATGCTGGTGCGATGGAGAATTGAGGGTGCGGGGTGGGCAGCGGAAGTGTGAGGAAGTGGGAGGGTTTATGCTGGTGTGACGGGGAACAGAGGGTGTGGGGTGGGCAGCAGCAGTGGGAGGGTTTATGCTAGTGCAATGGAGAACGGAGGGTGCGGGGCAGGCAGCAGCAATGGGAGGGAGAAGGAGGGTTTTATGCTGGTGTGGGGAATGAAGGCTGCGGGGCAGGCAGCAGCAGTGGGAGGGAGTGGGAGGGTTTTATGCCGGTGTGGGGAATGAAGGCTGCGGGGCGGGCAGCAGCAGTGGGAGGGAGTGGGAGGGTTTCATTATATGCTGGTGCGAGGAACGAAGGCTGCGGGGCAGGCAGCAGCAGTGAGAGGGTTTCAATATATGCCAGTGCGATGGGGAATGGAGGGTGCAGGGCAGGCAGCAGCAGTGAGAGGGTTTCAATATATGCCAGCGTGACGGGGAACGGAGGGTGCAGGGCGGGCAGCAGCAGTGGGAGGGAGCTAATATTTAAATTTGTCCTGCTGTGTGCCTGGTTGGGAGGGAGGGGGAACTGTCACTGCAATGACGAAACTGCCCCTGATTGCAGCGGCAGATTTCTTTCAAGTGTGGCGCTCACTCTGAAACTGCCATCATCGGCAGCTTCAGCATTAACTGGTGGCCGAGGGACGTGCCAGTTGAAGCGTGCGCTGCATTGGCCACAACGCTGCCACACCTCTGCGATGCTCTGTTATCTCAATATGTTTCTTGTGTGCTGCTCGCACACGCAGACATAAAAAGGGCTGAAAACGTTTCTATTTATTCAAGTGTACGACCTAAACGATGTATTTTAAATAAAACGTTATGTAGTGAACTGACTGTTGTTTTAAGTTTAAGTTACAGATAGAGTGATATTTTATATTTTAAACTCTGCATTGTGTACCGGAATATGCATGGATTGTTTTTAAATGTTTGTTAAACGTCCCAAGCCCCCAGGAAGGGGCGCTATATAAATAAAGTTCCTATCTATCTATCTATCTATCTACAGTATCTATCTATCTGTCTATCTATCTATCTACAGTATCTATCTATCTGTCTATCTATCTATCTACAGTATCTATCTACAGTATCTAGCTATATATCTGTCAATCTACAGTCTCTATCTATCTACAGTATCTATCTATCCACAGACAGTATCTGTCTATCCACAGACAGTATCTATCTAGCTGTCTATCTACAGTATCTATCTATCTATCTATCTGTCGACAGTATCTATCGACAGTATCTATCTATCTGCAGTGTCTATCTACTGAGAGTATCTATCTATCTAGACCTCTCTATCTATCTATCTACAGACAGTATTTATCTATCTATCTATCTGAAAGCCCCACAAGGAGAGACTAAACTACCTCAATATGTATACCCTGGAACAGAGGAGGAAGGGGGGGATATGACAGAGACCCTTAAATACCTAGTGGGGCAAAGTGAGGTAGACAAGGGAAGTATCTTTCAGAAGAAAAGGTGCTCAAGAACAAGGGGATGTGCTGTGACGCTGAAGGGGTAGATTCAGGAGAGATGTCAGGAGGGGGATAGATTCAGGAGTGATGGGAGGAAGTACTTCTTCACAGAAAGAGTGGTGGTTTCCTGGAATAACCTTCCAGGGGAGGTAGTGGGGGTGAAAACTGTGGTGGGGTTCAAGAATGCATGGGATAACACATGGGAATCATAGTGGAAAGGAAGTGGGAAGGGGGAAGGAGTTGTAGATCGGGTACAGTCTGTGGTAATAGCGTAGGGAGAAACAGACAGACTGGATGGGCCAAGTGATCCTTATCTGCCATCAGATTCTATGTTTTTATGATGCAGAGGTGAGTGGGACTTTCCAGGGAGAACAGGGAACAACAAGGTTGGACTGGTGGTTCGGATGACCACCTCCCGCATGGGTGCACCCTTCCCCCTCCATGTCACAGGGCCTCAGGGAGCCCTGAGCCTTCCCCCAGCCTCTGTCATGCCAAACAGGATAAATCAGAGGCCTCTGATGGTGCAGACATCAAAATTATACTAACATACTAACATACTAATTCCCAGCAGATTAGGCCTTGCGGTCTATCGAGTCTGCTCGAACCTCAGATCCATAGTTGGGTATCGAAGCCCTCCCCCCTTGTGTTCCAGAACCCCCTATCATCCATCCCCACCCCCCCGGGCCAGGCCATCATCTGATACATCTGCTTTCTGTCCCACCCTCTCTTGAAGCCCTCCACTGTGGATCTCTGGACCAGCTTGCCAGGCAGCGCGTTCCAAGGATCCACCACCCTCTCAGTGAAAAACCTCCTCCTCTTCCCCCCTCACCATTCCACCTTCCAACTTCAAACCATGCCCTCTGGTGATACCTCCCTGCTTTAGTCTAAAGATCCCCTCTGTGTTTACCTATTTATTCCTTGAGGTACTTGAAGACCTCAATCATGTCCCCGTTTCTCCTCTCCTCCATGAAAACAGGCAGAGCTCCTCAAGTCTGTCCTCATACGTCAAATCCCAGTCCTCGTATCATCTTAGTTGCCCTCCTCTGTACCCTCTCCAGGAGCTGTTCCCTTCAAGTGTGGTCTCCAGTACTGTACACAGTACTCAAGGTGTGGTCTAACCAGTCCATTGTACAGTGGCAGAATCACTTCCCTGCTCCTAGAGGTGATCCCCCTTACGATGCATCCCAACATCCTATTTGCTTTGCTAGCCGCTCTCCTGCACTGCTCAGAGTTATTCATACATGCATCCACCATGACCCCTAGGTCTTCTTCCTCTGTTGAGGCCTCCAGCTCCTCCCCTCCCAGGGTGTACCTGTGTTTAGGGTTTCCCCGCCCAAGATGTAACACCTTGCACTTGGTGATATTGAAATTTAATTTCTATGTGTGAGCCCACCTTTCCAGGGTGTCCAGGTCCCCTTGCAGGGCCAACCTCCCCTCTTCCCCCTCAACTACTGCTCCCATCTTGGAGTTGTCAGCGAAGAGACTCATTTCACACCCTATACCCTCCTGATGTCCGAAGCGTATGCATTAAACAGGATTGGACCCAGGACCGAGCCCTGCGGTACCCCACTACCGACCTCTCTAGGGTTCGAGAGCTCCCCACCGACCACTACTCTCTGAGTGCGTCCAGTGAGTCAGTTTTCAATCCATCTGACCATCAAAGGGCCTATTCCCAACCCCGTCAGTTTCTCCACCAGACCATTGTGGGGGACAGAGTCAAACACCGTGCTGAAGTCCAAGAATAATAAATCCACAGGCTTTCCCCTGTCCATTTTCTGATGTTACCCATTCATAGAACTCCACAAGATTGGTTTGACATGATCTACCTGGCACAAACCCATGTTGCTGACTATCCAGACCTCCCACCTCCTCCAAGTACACCCCCAGTTGTTCCTTTAGTATACTCTCCATTAATTGTCCCCCCACCAAGGTCAAACTGATGGGTCTATAGTTACCTGGTACTTCCCTCGACCCTCCTTTATGGATTGGCACCACATGCGCCTCTCGCCAATCCCTAGGTACCCTCCCTGTCTCAAGCGACCTGTTGAAGAGCTGTGCCATGGGTGCAGCCAGTATGTCCTCCAATTCCCATAGTACTCTATGATGAATGCCATCCGGCCCAGGAGATTTATCTTTCTTTAGGGCCTTAAGGGCTAACCACACCCTTTCGGTGGAGGTAGCATCATCTGTCCCCTCCACTTTACTGACCTTTTTATCCTTATCCTGATGTGACACCCTGGGGTACCTCTTCCTCCGTCTTGCTCCATTTTTGTTGCTCCCCTGATCCCACTCACTACCGCTTCTATCCCCATCGTGCCTTGCTTTGTAGATATCCCATCCCCCTCCCTAGTGAGCACAGAGGCAAAGTACTCGTTTAATACCTCTGCCTGGTCCCTCGCCTCTTCCACCCACCCCCCTTCTGATCTCAATCTGCCAAGATGGCCCTTAGTTTTTCTCCGCTCCCCAATGTACCAGAAGAACCCTTTTCCTCCCTGTATCCCCTGTGCCAGCCACTGCTCTTTACTGGACTTGGCCCCCCCACACCATCCGGGTGACTTTCTGGATGCAAGATGGTACATTTCCTTTTCCCTATCCCCTTGTGTTGTTTTATATTTTTTGTAGGCAGCCTTCTTTTCTCTGACCGCTACCTGAACCTCTCTGGACCACCAGCATGGTTTATGTGACCTTGCTCTCTTATGCTTCACTTCAGCGCAAGTCCTGACTGCCTCATGAAGTCTCCGTTTTATGACCTCCCATCTCTTTTTCACATTTGTCACTGTTGTAATCCCCTTCAAGTGATCCTTGAGAATATTTCCCATGCCCACAAAGTCTAACCCCCTGAAGTCCACTGCCAGTGTCATAGATCTCTCCCCCCATGCTTATTTGAAACCAGACAGTATTGTGGTCACTCCCAGTCAGGGGATCCTCTACAACCAGGTCCCTTACCAGATTCCCATCCGCCAGAACCACGTCCAGGACATGCCCCTCTCTTGTGGGCTCCATCACGTGCTGTGTTAAGAACACATCCTGGAAGCCGTCCAGCAGCCTCTGCTCCTTGGCCACCTTAGAGGACATGGTTCCCCAGTTTGTACCTGGCATATTAAGGTTCCCCATCAGCACCACTCCCTCCCCTTTTGGTCCACACTGGGCAATGATGTTGTCCAGCAAACCATCTCCAGAACATCTCCCATCCCGGGGGGGGGGCCTATATACTACACCCAGCTTGACCTTACCTCGTGCCGGGGTTCGTAAGGTGACCCATAAGGCCTCCAAGTTTCCCTCCGATTCTTCTACCCTAGCAATTTCTGTGTCATCTCTAATGACCATAGCCATTCCACCCCCTCTGCCCTCCTTTTTGTCCTTCCTAAGCATAGTGTACCGCACGTTTAGGTCCCAGTCATGGTTTTGTTGGCCCACGCTTGTGACCGCCCGCCACATCCACCCCTGAACAGCATGGTCTGGAACTCTGGCAACTTGTTTCCCAAGCTCCTGGCATTTACTAACACCACCCCCACCCCTTTCCCTGATCCCTTTGTTGAACCCCATCCAGGTTCCTTATACTCATCCTCCTCTGCTCCTCCTGAAACCTCCTCCCAGTCTGTTTCCTTCCCCTTGGGTTTGAAGGCTACTCCCCTCATCTGGAGGAGAGGGCTTCTGGTCAGCCCTCCCTCACCCCCCAAAGTGTATCATAGTCAAGTTTATCATTATCATAGGGAGGATCTAGGGGCCTGCAGAGTGTCCAGATAGGCAGAGGGGGCCCATGGGTGTAGGCAGACATACTCACTGTACACATTTGTGTACAGTTTTGTTGAGTGCCTGTCACAAACCATATGCCTTTCTGTTAACATTTCCATTCTAATCTGTAGTAGTTGGGTTAGTGTAGGCCACTGAGTAGTGTCTCTGTTTAAACTTCTGTTGTTCAGGAGATAAGATACATTTATAACCTCTTTAGAGAGTAGAGGAATCATCTGACAGCAAGCTGACTTGTTTGGAAGGGGGTACCATTTGGAGAGGATGTGTACATTTTTTAATGGGGGGGTGTAATTGTTGGAGCTTGTGTGTACAAAATGGAAATTTCTGGCTACACCTCCGAGAGGGGCATTGTGGGAGTGAGGGACTGAGGGCCACATTGGAAGTAAAACAGGTATTTGACTTTACCTATAAAACCATGGATCTCTTTTTTTCTTCTTCAGTCTACTGCCCCCAATCTGTTTGTTCAGGGATATACTTTGTACTAAGGGATATACCCTGTTCAGGCTCTGTAAGCTTTCATGGACACAGCCAAGAATGTTTTATTCTGTGTTTTCTCACCGATCCCACCCTTCACCCAGTGATGTGGCCACACCTCCTTTGACCATGACATCACAGCGTTCCGATAATGAGTGGCAAACTCCCTGGCCCAGCCATAGAGGTCACTGTGGCTCCGGAACCCATCATCAACCCTCCCTGGCTGAGACGCACTGCTGAGTGACGGCTACCACAGCCAGGCCCATCCCTCGACGTGGCGACCCAGCTCTAATCCCAAACCTGGGTTGCCCATTCGGCAGCGCAACATACAATCACTGTGCCATCGGGATTGCCAAAAACTGCAGACCTGAAGTAAATAGTCTTTGTGCGTAGAGCACCACAGTGACGCTGCACTAACTGCAACAACTGTCCTTATTAACTATCATTCACAATTGGTATAGGGTTTATTTATTTATTTTTATTTATTTGAGTCTAGGATTACACAATACCTTTGAGCCGAGGCTCTTTTACAAAGGTTCCACGTCAGAGAGTCCAGTATACAGTGTGAGACAGTAAATGATCATTAACATTTGAACAACATATGAATGCGGTTAGACGGAGTACAAGAGGGTCAAGGATTGCGGAATAAGAGGGACAGAGGTAAGAAAGGTGTCAGGGTGGGGGAGGAGATCACAGAGTTTAAAATGGAAGGGGAGGAGAAAAGCGGGTAGGAGGAGCTCAGAGGAAGGCAGGAGGAGGAAGGCAGGTAGCCTATGGAGCTAGGAGGGAGGCAGGAGGAGGAAGGCAGGCAGCCCGTGGGCCTTGTCATGGACAGACAGGTGTAAGTGCTAGGTTAGGGAGCAGCATTTAGTCGAAAGTGCTTGATGAGGGGGGTTGGTGGCCGACTGACCTGGAAGACCTGAACGGACTACAGATCCATATTTATTCATTTATCAGGTATATAAATTGAGAAAGTGGTGTGGAAGATGGAACAAGAAAATCCAAATGTGGTGTTATGCTTCGGGTCTTGTGTTTCGCCTATGAAAAGCAGCAGTGCTATGGGGAAAACAGCAGAGGGGCATCGTGGTGCAGGACCCCCAGTCAGAAACCCAGCATGCCAAAAATGGTGTTCCACCTTAAACACTTGGTATGCAGGAAAGAGTGGACTATCACCAGTCTCGAGTCCCATTTATGTAAGCCAATAAGGCACGACAGGGTGTGGGTTACTGTTCCTGAACTGCACACCCAGGTGCGTTATGAGAACATTGAATGCCTTCCTTCAGCCACCTGGAGGAGCAGTCTGGGAATTGTAACCCACAAACTGAAGTGTCTTTATTATGCATATAAAAAGGGTCCACTATAAAAAAAAAAAAAAAAAAAATTAAGATAGGTTTAGCAGTGCAGGTACTGAATTGCACTGGAACCTTTTCACCAATCAGGAAGCAGGATTTTGCCTATCCATTTTACGAATTGTAAATACGACATTTTTCATCTTATATCTGCTTTATAAATATTCCTGTTTTTAGCTGTCCCTTTTTCTGCACTTTTGCATGAAAACATGATATTTGTCCTCTGGTCTCTGTCCACTTGTCTACACATATCATCATAATCCTGTTTATACGAACATATGAAAAGAGCTAACAGAACAAGACCACCCGGTCTATCGCCTCTGATTGGTAAGTGATGTGGGGTCTGGCCTTACAATTTACACCAATGACCTTGCCCCAACGACTGTCCCCCTCCCCCCTCCCCATCCTTGGTCCCAAGGGTTCTCTTTGTGCTTGTGCCAGGTTCTCTTGAATGCTCATACCATCCTTGCTGATACCACCTACTCTGGCAGCTCATTCCAGGTGGACACCCACCCTCTCTGTATAGAAATACTTCCTTACATCCCTTCTGAATCCTCCCCCCATCAGTTTTATGCTGTGCCCCCTAGTGGTGCTATTGTCACTCATTTTAAAGATACCCTCCCTTTTCACCCTGTTAATTCCCTTGTTCTTGAAAGTCCCTATCGTATCACCCCTCTGCCTCCTCTCTTCCAGGGAGTACATCCCCAGGGCTCCCAGCCTTTCCACATAGGACCTATCCCGTAACCCTACTCCATGATCATCTTGGTTGCTCTCCTTTGGACCCCTGATGTCCTTCCTACGGTAAGGATGCTAATACCTCACCCCATATTCTAAATGTGGTCTCACCAAAGACCTGTACAATGTTAAAATAACCTTACTCTGCCTATTACTGAATCCCCTTGCAATACACCCCAGTATCCTGTTAGCCTTCGCAACCGTCTTTTTACACTGAGAGATGTGTGTTTCAGGTCACTCATAGTCACTACCCCTAGATCCTCTTCCTCTTTGGAAGCAGTCACCTGAGCCCCTCCTATGTAATACTCTGTCCTGAGATTCTGGGTCCCTAAGTGTATCACTTTGCACTTTTTGGCATTGAAACTAAGTTGCCAGATTCCTGACCATCTCTCTCTAGTCTGGTGAGGTTCTCCCTCAGGTCCTGTATCCCCTCCTTGGTGTCCACTCTCCCACAGAGTTTATGACATCACAGTCATTTCCATAGCAGCATATTGTGATGTCACAACTAGATGATTGGTGGGTATGTCAGCTGTGGGCAGTTTCAGCCAGAGCAAATGAAGACAGTGATCCTGGTTTCATGTTATATGTGTATAGCTACAGAAACGACACTAAACATACATTGAAATTATTGTAAAACTATCTTTTTTTCACTGTCTCCTAAGGTGTCAGGGGCTCTTTAAGAGCCACTCTCTGGTGCTATCACAGCTGCTGCTCCATGAACCATTTTACAGATAGCTATACTCTCAAATAAAAAAAAATGGTACAGGAATAGATACCACCTCAAAAGCAGGAAGCGTGCAGTTCTGTAAACTCATAGCTTCAGAATAGCAAGAAACTGTTATTGCTGGTGTGACAGAGGACTGTTCACTTTGAGATATAAACTACAAATAAAATGAATAACAACTCAGAAACTCTTATCATGTAAAACTTTTTATGTTTTCTGTTTGCAAACTGCTTGGAGGATGTGTCCGTCTGTCTGTCTGTCTGACTGGATTTAAGATCTTCCTGAAAGTTTGCATGAGGGCGGAGACCTAAACCACAGTATTGAATGTCCTTGTCTGACCCCTGCGCACCAGGGCTCAGACGAAACTTTCAGGCCAGCTGTAGCGAACACTCCCCATTGGCCTACTTTGCTTCTTGTGTTTTTGGTTTTTTTTTTTCCAGGAAGATTTCCAGCAGCAGCAGGGGCCAGGGATATACTGAGAATGAGAGAGTGAGGAAGGGAGAGAGAGAAAGAGAGAAGAGTTCCAGAAAGCAGAAAGGAAAAGAAAGGTCCGAAGACAAGAGGTATGAAATGATTTAGGCTTGCTTCCAAAACAGCACTTTAGCAGTTTGTTTCAGAGCGTCTGTACTTCTCAGTTGCTAAACAGGCTGGCTTGTATGCTCTGCAGTTTTGATCAAAAGCTTAAAGACATGGCAACCCCCCCAAGATAAAACTTACAGAGGCAGAATAAAACAATTGTACTGTACCACCAGTTATGTTTACGGTACTTGGCCATAAATATATATATATATATATATAGACGTATATCTATAGATATATATTGTATATTACTGCTACTGTATACTGTTATATATTGTTACTGTATATATGTATATTTGTTGGTGGAGGGTTTTGGTTATTGGGGAGTCGTCGGGGTACGTTTGTCTGTCCTTATTTTCTTTTTGTCATGTCTTTCGTCGGCACGGACACTCTTAGCTGCAAATCATGCTTTTTTGGGTGGGGGGGACTGTAGAGCATTAGGGGGGATTGTAGAGCACTGGCTGCTTTGGCGATTCTCTGCAGTGACAGGGAGGCAGGGTGTTGCACATTTGTATACTGTATGATACTTACATTTCCAAAATTGGCGTCCCTTCACTAATAAAAAAACTCCACAGATTTAGGCGCGGGATGATTTTGGTGAAATCAGAGCACCAAGGTGAGATTTCTGCAGCGTAGGGCGAGCCCACCATTGAAAAAAAAAAAAGTTTCACCTTTAGCATCAATAGACTTTATATTAACATAAACTTATACTGGAGGGTGCAAAACGAAATTTGATTGTTTGAAATTGCTCGTTGCTGTTTAATGTGCATCTTGAGTGAAGCTGTTGCTTGCATTTTATCTGAGACTGCCCACTTAGCCAGCAGCTCTGAAGATTTTGTGACTTATGCAAAACATGAATCGCAGTTGTCTCGCACTGAATATGCTGATGTCCAGCAGAGATTGCATCTACCAGCTTTTAAGCCAGTTCTTGGGCTTCAGGTGCTTTGGGCAGGGTATGCAGTCGGAGACATTTTGTTTCATATAGTTGGAACGTATTGTGTCTTTCTTCAGGGTTTCATTCCTTAGCCTTTATTGTACAAACAGCAGTTCATTAGTCATTCCTGTGGTGTGGCAGACTGCTCACTGCCCTCTCAATTTTGCGCGGGAGACCCGGGGTGATTCGAGCCTCGCTGGAATCTGATACTTAAGTATGGCACAGCTCTGCATTTTTTTTTTTTTTTTTTAAATAAATTTATTTCTTATGCTTCCCTATAACTCAGCCCCTTCTCTGCAGGTCAGTCCCAGCCCCCCCCCAGCATCCCTGCCACTTACCTCGGCTGTTTCCAACCCCACAGACTTGGCTGTCCCCCTGACACCCCCCCCCCATACTGGGGATCCTGCTGTACCCACCCCCTCCAGCATCAGAAGCAGGAGTTCTGGGTGTGCAAGCATAAGCAAGAGGCCAGACTCGGGGTCTGAGTGCGTGAAGGATCAGCCCACAGAGTCAGGCATTTTCTGCGTTTGTTGGCCCCACCCCGTGAATGCTGGCACGTTAGGAACACCATGCCTGCGCATGTACAGCGTGAGTGCCCAGTCAACATCCCCCCCTCACCACTGTGCCGCTGACGGCTCATGCTTGTTCTCAGCTTGGGTTGACACTGTTGCAAACGGAAGCTCTGTTGCTGCACTGACAGGACAACTCCAGCTCTACGTCTTTACGCAAACAAGAGCACAGTTAAAGCCAAGCTACAGTAGCTATCATCATCTCAAGGATTTGTTTGCGCGGGCCCCCTGGCGCAGTGGTAGAGCTACCGCTCATTGCTTTACTCTTACTTGGGTGACTACAGGTGGTGGTACAAGGGATTCGCAGCTACAGGAGGGTCCATGGGAGCATAGCCTTGGGTTGGCTGCATCGGGCTTTGCTATTAGCCAATCCCATTGCGCGCTTCTGGCGGGGGAGCGGGGATTAGAACATGGGAAAATGGATGCGCAGGATTGGGCAGATGAAGCCTGTGCCAGCCCACCACATCCATTACTGGATCCGCGCCACCATCCAGCGGGGACACCACAAGTCTTCACCTCCACTATGGGTGGCCAGATGTCTGGGGAGTAGAGATGCCAAAGGAGCTGAAGGCATACCTGATCCTGGGGGTTAAGCTGGGGGGGGTGGCACAGTGGTGTTCCACAGGTGGGCTAGTGGTCCCTTTGGATGGATGGCAGGATCTCGGCCGGATGGTATCAGGGCATTGGTAGCTGGCAGAAGGAAGTGCTGGCTTGGCCCAGAGCAGGAAGAAAAAATGTGTTTTTTAAAAAAAAAGAGGAGCCAGAGGCCAGTTAGTGTAATGGTGGGAATGGGAACCTGTAACTCGTGAGGGACATGCATGTAAATTCTTGTCAGGTAACTTGACCCACCTCATATTTTGGCTTGTGGAGCCAAATGAGACCCTTGACTCAGTTCTGGCTTGGCTGGAGTTGAACTCTGTTTGGATTGTCCATCTCTAATCCTGACTTCCATTCGCCAGACCATGGCAAAGTACTCCAGGGAGCAAGCAAAGGCTGTCTGACTTTTACTATGCAAGAAGCACACTCTAGAGGGCAAGAATGGGTAGCAGGGGTGGGGACATCCAAGTCGTGGTTCTAATCCAGGCTTTGCAAATCCTAAAATGGTTCTAGTAAATAAAAACTTGTAGAACTCAAACTTGGACTTTTGGAACTTTTACTGGAAGTAACATATTAAGAACGTGTTTAATTGTGATCTGGAATTGCTGAATGTTAAAGAAAGGTGTTCCTTTTGTCTCAGTCAGGCCCTTGCTCTTCAGTATCTTGTTTAGTTCTCAAAACTATGTGGTCAACTTCACAGAACACCAGGAAGTATAGAGAGTCTCATGTTCAAAGGAGGAATGGAAGTATTGCAGCCTTCCTAATTATGCATTATGAAATGGGTAGAATGAATGCTAACTCCTGATTGGCCAAGAGGTATCTTCAGCTGGGCTGTTATCCTAGCAGAACTGCCTGGCTGAGAGTAGCTCAACAAAAATATGTTTGAAAAATACAGCAAATTTACTAAAAAAAAGGACCCATTTCATAATTGCAATAAGGCACTTCGGGGTGTCATGGTGGGCTAATTGCCCTTCTGTGACTGCAGAGTTGTCAGTGACACACGTGCTCAAAGTAGTGAATTACAAACTTGGAAAGTAGCTTAATCAATGCCCGTTTTCGGTACAGACATCACTCTAGCAGTTTACCTAGGTGTCTTTTACCAATAGCTGCATTTTTTTAAGTGTTATTTTTCCCCTGTTAGATTCATAGTGTTTTAGGTTGCCTGTAGGAAGGGGTGTCCACACTCACCTTAGAGCACACTCTGAGCCGGCAACAGGTGCATGGTGGCATCATAGTATGGCTTATTTCTGGAGTTATAAAATACAGCACCATCTTCAAATTCTGTCCACTAGTGCAGAAAAATAATACTGGGCATGGACGAGAAGGAGTCAGTGCCTGTTATATCAGTAGACGTATTGGAGCTCAAACTGTGCCATAGGTGCACTCAGGGAGACTGATTAAGCTACAACCTGTTTACATATGTTCATGTTCTCACCAGGTAGTAAAGCATGGATGTCGTTAAGATGGTCCATACTTTCCTCTAGGCCCCAGTATTGGGGAAATATAGTGAGGTATGTGGGGGGGGGGGGGAGTTCTATAACGCGTATGTAGGAGTTCTGGTTGGTTCAGTATGTATTCATCTAGGGCTAGATTTGGGAGGTGGGTAAGGGTCTTATTTCTGTACAGTTCATGTATGGGGTAGAGTTTCCCTTTAAATATCCTAAAGAACTACAGAAGTAAAACTTTCAGCCAGTTGAAAAATAGTTCTGGTTCTGTTCAGCTGGGCTCTAATTATTTCCAGAACCGTTCTCCCCCGTGAGAGTCTTCTTGTTGGATATGGTGACATCAAATTCACAAAGCAACAAGGTGAGGTGTGGGTTAAAATACCTGTCTGAAGGGTGGGTTGGGTGGTAGGACTACGGGAAGGGAGGGGGAATACACTCTCAGCCTATCATTTATAGGTCTTAGGCAACCACTGACATCCTGCCGCAGTGAAAGGTGTCCTTTTTGCATTGTCGGAGGAAATGATGGCCATCAAAGGTTTTTGTCATATAAGAACTCTACAAAAATCTCTTAAAACTGCATTTTTTTGACCCTGAGATAGATAGCACACTGGTGTGACTTGCCGGCCCCAGGTTAAAAAAGGCGTCAGCAGGGATAGGTGCCACACTGGTGTGACTTGCCGGCCCCAGGTTAAAAAAGGCGTCAGCAGGTCTTGAAGTTTTCACTAACAGCTGATTCAAAAAGTTAGAACTTTAATTTAAACCGTTGTTGTATAAATCAGACATACAATGTGCAGATGGTACGAGTCCAGAGCTGTGCCCCATTGGTTTGCTATTTCATGCTACAGGTCTGGGCCCTTTTTCGAAGAAAGTTCTGACCCATATCCTGCTTCGGGCAGGACCATGTAGCCATGTGTGAAGAAAGGTGCAACATCTTCTTAACAGCATAGTGTTTTGATAATTATGTGCAATATCTTTTTGTCTGTTTGTGCACCTATTTGTCTTATGTTTATGTAATAATTTGTAATGACTTTTAGTCGAACAATACATTTACCTCCCTATAATATCTTCTGTGGTCCCTGCACAAAAAATGTTAGGGCTTATTTTTCTAGGTCCTGTGTGAAGAAAGTTATGACTGATCTCTTGCTTCCCACAGGGTCCAAAGAAACTTACGACTGCTCTCTTGCTTCCTGCGGGGCCCTAAGAAACTTATGACTGCTCTCTTGCTTCCTGCAGGGCCCAAAGAAAGTTATTGATAGATCTCTTGGGCCCCTCGGGGCCCAAACAGAGTTACTGACTGATTTCTTGCTTCCTACAGGGCCCATGAAAAGTTATTGACTGAAGTCATTACCTTACCAACTAGAATGAATCATGCCACTGGAAGGCATACTATAATTGATTGGGTCCTGACCTCTACCCCAAACAATGTAAAAATGGCAGGGACCTTGGCAGATGCATTGAGCGACCACTCGCCTGTATTCGCCATCTAGAAGATCTGTGCGAATAAAGTCCCTCCCAGGATTTTTACCTCTAGGGACTACTCCAACTTCCGCCCTGACCATTTTATTCGCTACTTAAATGACATTGACTGGAGCAATATAAGGCACCTCCCCAGTCTGGAGGATGGTGTCAATTTCTTCCAGACATCCCTGATGAGAATTATGGACCATCTAGCCCCTTTAAAAACACACAGAGTAAAGGGAAGCTGCTACAAATGGATCCTGCCTTCTCTAAAAGCCCTGATGTCCACCGGGACAAGGCCTGGAATAAGTACAGAACTCAAGGCAATCGGGGACCTAGAGGCCTGCAGGGCCCTTAGAAATCAGTGTAAAAGGCCATTAAGCTAGCGAAGAAAGCCTATATCACCAACCTTCAAAAACTAACCTTGGCAATCCCAGGCTTTCTGGAAGCACATTAACGAACTCCTCAAAGGGAACATTCAAACGCCACCCAGCCCAATCCTGGCTAATGGGCAACTAATCTATGAGGGATCTCATATTGCTGAGACCATAACACCTACTTCATGAACCTGGAGGCATATGGCGGGGGACCTCCTGACCTGAATTGTAACCGGTTTACAATGGCCCCAGGACCTTGATGTCCTTTGTTTCACTTGAGGTTGGTCAGGAAAAGAGGTCCTTACTACCCTCAAATCCCTTCCCTAAGAGGATCTGGGGCCCTGATGGGATCCAAACAAGAATCTAAAGAGGGAGCCCAGCCTTAGCTAAACCCCTAACTTGGCTGATCAGTCGGTCCATAGCGGAGGATCAGTACCCAGCTCTGAAACAAGCACTTGTGATTCCCTTACACAAGGGAGGAGCAGCAGAGCCCATTGAGAATTTCAGGCCTATCTCCTTGCTGTGTTCCATAGCTAAGGTACAGGAGAAGCTTGTTTACTCTCAACTCCGGACTACCTAGAAACTCACGGGTAATCTCACCATCTCAGCACGGTTCAGGGCTAACCATGGAGCGGATACTGCTCTAACTAAATTCTCAGCTGATGTCCTGAGTAATAATGATGGAGGGTCAGCACAGAAGCGTCTTCAGTTGACCTATCCAAGCATTAACCTGGTAAACCATAACCTCCTTCTACAAAAATGTGTTTCTCTTGGCCTTGATTCTCACTCACTGGGATGGTTCCAGAGTTATCTCTCCAGGCAGCACCCAGAGGGTAAAGTGGGAGGATAAAGTCTCTAAACTAGCTCCACTTAAAGAAGGGTACCCCAAGGGTCTATCCTTGGCCCCTTCTCTTTACACTGTTCATTAATAGATCTGCACAAAACTGCGGTAGTAGCAGTGCTATTCAGTCTGTCGGATGATGCAGTCATTTACAGAGGCTCCCATAATTTACCCGAGCTGCAGACAGCCCTCAAGAAGACATCCACCTGATGGAGGACTGGCTAACTCTGAAAAAATGGTTCTAAACACTAGCAAAACGAAGGTAATGCTCTTTGACCCTAGATCCCTGGGAACAGAGAGGTCACACCACCTACAACTCCATTCCAGGGTGGGTGCAAAACTTGAGGTGGTCTCCTCTACCAAATACCTTGGCCTTACCCTGGACCAAGGTTTTACCCTAAGGAATCATGTAGATCAAATCACAAAAGCCATACATGTGATTAGGCATCCTCTATAGACTAAAGGACCAAATCATTCCTGAAGCCAGGGCAGCCATTGCCACAAGCGTGCTCCTCCCAAAGCTCACATTCGGGCCCCGATCCTCCAGGGGTGTGGCCACGATGGAATTAGGAAGGCTGCAGACTCTGTACAATAAGATAGTCCGCTTTGCCACCTTGTCTCACCCTATGACTCACCACTGTGAGGCCCAATCCAGGCTCAGGTGGCGTGTTGATGCCTCGTCTGGCTTACCCTTCCCTCTGCCTTACATACAAGATACTTGGTCCCTCTCCCCCTAGCCTGGTTGGGCTCGTCAGGGCAAAAACCAACCCACGGTGCCTGCGCTCATCAGGCCAATCTCTCCTCGAGGTTCCCAAGATGAGGACTAAAGCCGGGTCTAGGTCCTTTGTGTACACCGCCCCTTCCACCTGGAACAACCTCCCTTGGAGGTCCGGGAGGCGAGACTGTTTCTAGCTTCGGACGCTGCTGAAGGGACACCTGCTCAATAGGGCATATGTCTATGCCACAGTACCTGACCTAGCTTTAGCTCTTGAGCAGCTCCACGCCCTCCCAACAGCCATCTTGGAGGACATTTGGTCCTCTTCTCTTTGAAGGGTGCACTTAGGTCCTAACTTGTCCCCTTCCAATCCTGCGTACTTATCCAGCTAACCTAGGTCTACAGGCGCTGCCCACTATTTCCTGAGGACCTGGTATCTAATCTACTATTTAGGATGCTTAAAACTAGCGTGCTCATTATTTGTTACCTTCATGCTTTCCATTCTTTTACGTCTGCAAAGATATGTACTCCTACTTTTAAAATACTATTCCACTCTCCAGCCTGTACTGAAATGTTACCTGTTAGTTGTTGTTGCACCCGGGTCGCCCCTGAAAAAGGGACCTCTACGGGCCCAGTGGGCCTACCTGGTCATCAAAATTCAATAAATAAATAAATAAAATATAATCTCTTACTTCCTGCAGGGCACAAAGAAAGTTATGACTGCTCTCTTGCTTCTCGTGTGGCCCAAAGTTATGACTGATCACTTGCGTCCTGTGGGGCCCAAAAAGAGTTATGGACCGAGCTCTTGCTTCCCGTGAGGCCTAAAGTTATGACTGATCACTTGCTTAGTGTGGGGACCAAAAAGAGTTATGGACCGATCTCTTGCTTCCCGTGGGGCCCAAAGTTATGACTGATCACTTGCTTCCTGTGGGGCCCAAAAAGAGTTATGGACTGATCTCTTGCTTCCCATAGGGGCCAAAGAAAGTTATGACTGATATCTTGCTTCCCGTGGGGCCCAAAGAAAGTTGTGACTGATATCTTGCTTCCCATGGGGCCAAACAAAAGTTATGACTGATTTAGAGAGAGCTTCCACTGTGGGTAGGGGACACCGTGGGGTAAAACCAGAAACAAGGGCAAGTCCTGGGAGATGGTGGGGGTGATGGGGTCAGGACTATCCAGAAGCACTGAGAAGGGCCGCCACTGACTGAGGGTGAACATAAAACAGAGAGTAGAAAAATAAAAAAAAAATTCTGCTACTGCCATACAGGAAAGGGAGCTTCCTGTTCGTGTTTTCAGCTCCATTTGAAAGAAGCCTTATCTTGTAAATTACAGTATGGGGGCCATTAAAACGGAGCCTTTGGTTTAATTTGCTGCCCATATTTGCAACCAAAATAGATGAACTTTGTAGAGCACAGTCTCCTTTCCGTGTACTGCACGTGTATTTTTTTGTTTTTGTTTTGCATATATGGAGAGCAGATTAAGTCACAGGGCTCAGTTTTAATAGATCACTTTATTCTGATTTGCAAAGCTGAGACTTCCTCACTCTCCCCAACACGTCACACAAGTGGGTGAACTCCATTTTATGTAGCCTGTAGTCGGCGGGGTGGAGGAGTCACTGTTAGGATTTCCACTTACTGAATTTGGCAGTTTTGATACCTCACTTTGTGAAAACACTGCAGTGGTGCCCTTAAATAAAGTGATACCTATACAGCAGGTACCCATCAGCGTTACAATTTGAAATGCTGCTCTGTCTCTTTAATTGAATGTCTCATTGCAGCAAAAAGAAAAAGATACGGATATGCAATATTTGGGATTTTTGAAGTATATTTACGGTAGAACTTTAGCTCTTTTATATTCTAGTTTTTTTTTTTTTCCCTTTGATCACCCAGTCCATCCTCTCTACCATTCAACACCCCCTCGCTCTGTGCCTGCAGAGACATCCGTTGATGGTGACAAGTTGTGACAATAGCAGCACAGTTCCTTTCAGGGCAGCCCCAGTGGTGATGATGACTATCTCTGCGGCAGTGATGTATACACCTCCACAATTTAAGGTCCTTCAGGAGTCCTTCCCCCAAGTGTGGGAAATGTGGGCCATCCCAAAGGACCCCTTGCATTGTGCGTCACAAGTTACAGCTCTGATCAGCGGGTGACCCACACTCAGACGCTTGCTACTTGGTTTATTGAGCCTGTACAGTATGTGCTTTCATTTTGTTTTGTTAGTTTTTTTACACTTTGTTTCTTCACCTGATAGTTTTGGGCATCTCTCGGGCTGGCTTGCTCAGCATCTACCTCTAACCGCTTGCCTGAACCACTCCTCTGACCAAAGCTTTGGGGTCAGGGTCCCCTCATAGATTCATAGAAGTGTGATGGCAGAAAGGGACCGAAACAAGGCCCACAAAGTCTGCCCATTTGTCCAGCCATCTGCTTGGACCTGTGACCCCCCCCCCCCATTTAACACTCCCCTGTGGTTCTCCCATGTCCTTTTGAATCCCTCCACTGTTTCTTCTCCAGCTACCACCTCTGGGAGTCTGTTCCACTTTTCCACCACTCTCTCTGTGAAATAGTATTTCCTAGTGTTACCCCTGAACTGACCCCCTCCACCTGCAAGCCATGCCCCCTTGTCCTCTGATTTCCCTTCATCTGGAAGATGCTCGACACTGGCACCCTGTTTATACCCTTAAGGTACTTGAAGGTCTCGATCATGTCCCCCCCTCCCTCCTCTGTTCCTCCTCTCCTGCCAGCCCATACAGGAGGAGGACAAGGATCCCGAGGGGGTAAGGTCGGGATCATGGCCGGCACTGAGTGTGTGGGGTGTCTGCCCCAGGAGACCAGCCATTGCTTCACCTGGCTACCAGGGATTTTTCATTTTCTGGTTCACCCTCAGTGCGGTGCAATGGCCCTTCCTTTGGCGCTGCCCTGCTGGCGTCTCGCACCTCCGCCTGCAGTCGGCTGGTGTACCTGCAATACCCTTGAGCTCCATCAGAGTCGTCAGGACATCGAGCTTCCTGGATTCCTCGCCAGGAGAGGAGAGCTGTCCTCCGGATGCCTCATCCTCTCCCTCCTCCGACCCCGGCGGCCGGAAGTCTGTCACAACCTCGGTCGCCACTGTGGCTTGAGGTGTGGCGTCCAGCACCTCAACCCTCAGCGCCACTGGGCCGGCTCATGTGTTTTGTTTTTGCGTTATATCCAACGTTTTTCTTGATTTTGCTGCCTAGAATGATTTTTCTCTCTGTGTCACCCTCCCATCCCCACCTCGTGATCTCTCAGTCCATACCATGCCTCAGAGCCAGGCAAACCAGTATAATTTACCAGTCTATCATTGATCTCCTTCATTGTGATGCAGGACAGGCACCCCCCCCCCACCATACCACTACTTCCTGCAATTGCGATCTAATGGCTTGTCCATCAATTCCAGCTGCAGTGCCATGTGAGTTGTAGGGTTCAAGCCTTGTTTGCGATGCAGTGGGTTAACTTGGCGCACCACGAGAAGGAAGTATTTTGTTCACTTAAAGGAGAACTGCACTGAACCTGTAATGCATTTTTGTTTTTAAAGACTACCTGTTCTGGTGCTCACAGAAGAACCACCCGAGGGTGCTTACATGCCCTGAAGTTGATGTGGAAATTTGGGGAGGGAATGGGATTATTTAGGCTTTGTGGGGGCGGGAGCCCAATCCCTTCCACTTCCTTATAGTGAACCACACCCCACACGTTTTTGTGATGAAATAGTCTTGAGTACTATAGGGATGCTTTTTCAGGGCCTTCATCTTTTTTTTACATTTTAGATGGCCAATTTCAACAAATCAAAGCCACCATTCAACTAACAAGGCACTTGGTCAGATACCCTTGATAGGTGAAAAAGATGAAGTGAAATAAATACAGAACGTTAATGAAATACAAGTCTAAAATTGTTGGAATATTATGTTTTAAAACATGTCCCAGGATACTGGAAAATAATTTCCACTTCAGACTAGGGAAGGCCGAAACCAGGTCTAGAAAAAAAAAAACTTGTGCTGCTCAGATAGGTAAAGCAAGTCGAATTTATTTGTTAGTCACCTGTCTAAGGCTTTATCTATATGGCTGCCACTGCAGAGTCAGTCACTTCACTACCAGTCTAGCATTGCTTGTAAAGCGCTCTGGGATACAACATGTATGAAAAACGCTATATAAATGCTGAATATTGTTCTTCTTCTCTAGGTGCTATATGGACAGATGGTTAAAACAATTTGAATACATAAAAAAATGTCAGTAAAAACATATCAGTACAACATAACACATATGCCCCAGGCATCACTAATAATAAATTAAGAATTTCAGGTCGTCCCAAAAGCGTGATTAAAAAGATGAGTTTTAAGTAAAACCTTAAAGCATTCTGGGGGGAGGACTCCTCTGATCGAAGCCAGGAGCGTGTTCTACACAACAGGAGCTGCAACACAGAAAGCTCTGAGCTCTGTCTACTGAACATTTCATTTGGGAGCATGGAACCACGAGAAGTCCCACCTCAGTGGAACGAAGAAGATGGACGGGAGTGTTTGGTCAGAAGGTCCTTCAGATAACTAGGGCCTAAGTTGTGCAGCGCTTTGTACACTAACAAACTTATCTTGAAGCTGATGCACTGCCTCACTGGCAGCCAGTGCAGTTCCTGGAGAACCAGTGTGATATGCCTAGACTGAGGGGTTACAGCTATCAGCTGGGCTATGTTTTTTTTTCCCATAAGCACTTTATCCACTGGAGCCCTGGCAGGTGGCTATGGCCCTCCGAACGGAGGGACTTCCTCTCCGGTCCCGTCTCTTCCGTGCTAGGCAGCCCCTGATAGTTCCCCCTGCAGATTCCCTCCCACGGCGGGGCCAGGAGGAGTTGCCGGCTTCTCCCTCCCAGAGACCCAAACCAGAACTGGGACTGCTCCGGAGTGGCAGCCCATCATCGAGCTTGTCAGGCTTGTTTTCCTTCTCGCCCGGCCCCATTCCGAGTGGGACTACTAGTCCCCTCCCCGAGAGAGAGAGCAATCCTCCGGATCAATCCTCCCCCAGCTGACCCCCAGCGGCCTGGGCTCATTCCCAAACCTGGGTCACCAGCGTGGTGCGAGGTGTGGCGTCCAGCGCCTCAACCCTCAGTGCCACCGGGCCAGCCAGGGCTGCTAAGTTCTGCATGCAGTGCAAGCGATGCACCGGCCCCGCAGATAGCCCTATGTACAGAGCATTATAGTAATCGAAACAGGAGGTGACAAAAGCTTGCACTGGTGTTAGTATCTTACCAGGTTGGGTACCTTTGGATACCATCACTTTGCTTTGCGTATGACATCACAATCCATCGCACAGAAAAAGTTTTGTTGTCACATGTAGAGGATTATGATTATAGGAGATCCGATATCTCAAAATCCGATCCACCTACCCCTATTCAGATTTCCAGAGCATCCTTGTCCAGATCATTCCTGATCTGAGTACAGATACCACTGGCTTCCATTTCCTGGCTGCACTGAGAACTTCAAATTTTGGAGACTGAAATCATATATGGGAATTAAAATCTGATAAGGAATCTGGTCATGATCTAACTGATTAGGGTTTAGCAACTAATATGAAAATCTTAAATCCTAACCTTTGGATCGGATTCCAATATATCTGAATCTGTCAATCAGACTCTGGTTATCCCTAATTAGGATTTCTGGGCAGAGAGCAGTAGGAACTGGTGATGTGTAATGGGTAAAGAGCCCACTTTCATGTAATGTCTTTAACAATAAAGAATGGGGTGTCCCAAAATTCATTCTGTTTTGTAATGGTTCCACGTCATGTCAATGAAGATACAACAGCGCTGACCAAGACAACAAACACAGAACAGTGAGAAGCAAAATGGCCATCAGCACTACATCGTGCCACAAAAATGGTGAAAAGCTGCAGTATCCTTTTCTGTGGGGGGGGGGCTTTACCCCTACCCCTAAAAAGATCTATCACGGGGGATTAGAATTGAGGGACAGGGACAACTTCAGGATTGGGGATACTCCCAGGGGAACACAAGTTGGGGAAGGGCACCAAAGTCAGGAAGGTGGGCAGCACTTGAAAAAAAAATATATATTACCACACAGCACGTGAAAAAACTTACCACAGAGCCCAGTCTCCAACCACGGGCTGGCCAGCTACACAGGCGGTGACTTTAACCACTACGCTCGTGGCCAGCATGAATCTAGCCATCCAAACAACACCTACATACTGCACACACAAACTTTCCCCACGACCCAAAAGCGAAAGCGTGAATTTAACATGTGCTCTTAGTACAAGGTAGCTATTTAATATGAGCTATTTAGTGCTCGCCTAAATTGATCGCCTCAAACTGAGTCGCTCAGTTAATGGGGTATCTTTTGTAACGTTATAAAAGTTGAGTTTTCTTGATGCCAATGGTAATTTTATTACTGGAAACTCGCAAATCACTTTTTAAGAGCCAGTAGTGCCAAAAATAGCAGGCAGAACATTTTATTAAATTTTAAACAAGTTTAGTTTTGCCCAGGTTGGAGACTGGCAAGTTTATAGGCAATTCACAAATAAGTGCAAGAATTCACTCCATAAAGCCAAACGCCACCATTTCAAATCTTTGCAAACTGAGCACCTTTGCAACCCTAAGGAATTCTGGAGACAGGTCAGTTCTGTGGTGAAAGAAGGGGCTGCGGAAGTCCCGAGCGCTATCACTGCCAGCGGCACTACCCTTGCCGATCCCTTGTCCATCGCTTCTGGGTTTAATGATTTCTTTACTGATCTTCACAAATACACTTCGCTTTTCGGCATCTCCCCCTCTCCCCCCTCTGACTCATCCCCCTTGAGCTCCCCTGGGGCTCGGCCTGCTTTCCACTTGAAACTGGCTTCCCTGAAAGAGGTCCAGAGGCTTCTTGCTAATTTAAAAGCGGAGAGATCTCCTGGTTATGACTCCCTTGAGCCTAAATTTCTTAAGCTGGGTGCCCTGGCCCTTGGTCGCCCTGTCCGTGATCTACTCCACCGTTCATTTCTCTCCAGTACCGTACTGGACAAATGGAAGGTGGCAGTAGTCATTCCTGTGCATAAGGGTGGACCCAATACTATTGTTGATAACTTTAGACCCGTTTCCATCCTCTGCCCATTGGCTAAAATCCAAGAGTGAATTGTATACAACCAACTTCAGGACTACTTGGAACATTACAATCTGCTGTCCCCTTATCAGCATGGCTTCAGAAGGAATCACAGTACCCTTACGGCCTTGATAAAAGTGACCACAGACATATTCCAGTCAATGGACCAAGGTTCTACCACCGGTGCCATCTTTGTCGACCTTACAAAAGTGTTTGACCTGGTGAATCATGGTCTTCTCCTCCATCAGCTTCATGTCCTTGGTCTTGAATCTAGTGCATTGACCTGGGTCAAAAGTTACCTGTCCTGCCATTCTCAAAGAGCCAAATGGGCTGGCTCTGTCTCTAATCTTAAACCCATTACTCATGGTGTTCCTCAAGGCTCCATTTTGGGTCAAATGCTATTCTCACTATTCATCAACGACTTACCTAGCTTCTCTAGAGGGGCATCTGGACACCTATGTGCGGATGATGCAATCATCTATCTCTTCTCTCCTGTTATTGATTTGATTAACGGAGAACTTGCATCTGACTTCTTTTCCCTTGAGGGCTGGTTTAGGCGCAATCATCTTGTTCTGAATATGAAAAAAACTAAAAGTATGCTATTTACCCACCTACCCTCCTCCCTGCATACTCACTCCCCTCTTGGTATTACCTCTCTCAGTGGTGATACCCTAGAGTGTGTCCATTCCTTTAAATACCTGGGTATCACATTGGACTCCTCTTTCTCTCAAAACTCATGTCTCCAGCGTTACAAAATCTCAGAACCAGTGACTAGGCCTCCTCTATCGGATTCATCCCTTCCTCTCTTCTGCCGCCTCATCTTCCCTAATACTTCTCCTAACCTACGGTGCGCCTTCACTGTTTTCAATGAATTCCTCAACCCTGTCTCTCCTCTCCTCTCCCAGGCCTACCATAGGATGGAAAGGTTTGCACTGGGGGGTTAATGCCCGCCATCACCACTGTAACGTCCTCTCCTCACTTGGCTGGCTACCCTCTGAATCTAAGCTGAGGTATTCTTCCCTTAGCTTCTTGTTTAAGCTGGTCCACAAATTCATTCCTCCTTGCCTCAGTGAGATAATATGTCTTAGACAAGCTCCTCGTGCACTCAGGTCTGCCTCTCTCTCCCTTCTTATTAAGCCTAAACTGTATCTTGCCATTGCCTGCAAGTCTTTCTCCTTTGCGGCAGTATCTGACTGGAACTCCCTTCCTCCCTCTGTCCTGTCCTGCTCCTCTTTTCCCAAGTTCCAAGGCACTCTGTACGCCTCACTCTCAGCCTCGGTAGCTTGCCCCTGCTTCCGTTGATGTTTCATCTGTTCACATGCCTCTCTCCCCCCCCCCCCTTTCTTCCACCTTCCCCATGAACCCTGCCCCCTTACCCCACCATAGCTTCAGGTAGTTAGACTGTGGCTTCAGTTGTCTAATGCCTTGTAAATTATGTTTTATGAAATGTATGTATCTCATCTGCTTTGCCTTATTTATATATAATATTTTATGGTGTACAGTATGTCCCATTTCATTGCAATCTTGTTTTGCACTCTGTTTTATCGCACTGTATTGTACTACTTGTTGTAACTCCCGGGTTGACCCTGAAAAAGAGATTGAAGTTGTCTCAGTGGACTTACCCGGTCAACAAAACTCAAATAAAAAAATAAACAAACAGCTGTTTCTTTTTATTTCTGAAGTATTCTCATTTGCGGATTAGAAGGTTTGCTACCTGGTAGTATGAAGTATGATGAGAAGAGCAGTATTGAATCCGGCAGCTGCCATGCCAGGTTCTGTTCCTCTGTTCCTCTTCATACCTCGTCAGCATTGTGTCCTCGCAGATTGTGACATCATCAGTGACCAGTCTGTTAGCAGGTGATTGGCTCTTCCTGGGAAGATGTGATATCTTAGACAGTGAGGTCATGTGACTGATGATGTGTGAGGAGGAACAGAACCAGCTATATCAGCCGCCAGGTAGACGGCTGTTTCATGCATCACACCAAGTTTTGCCAGGTAGAAAATCTAATTAGCAAGTAAGAAAGGAAAAAATATACTGCTATATAAGTAATACAGTAGTTCACTACTTTAAAAAGTTAAGCTTAATTGCAGACGGTACACTAGCTCTTTAAGTGAGATGGGGGGTTGACAGGGTGGGGCTTCTCTGTGGCTCAGAGTGTGGAGACCGTTAGCTACTACAGTACATGGGCCCTGGTTTGAATCTCAGCACTGCCAGGGTGGGGATATGGGACTATCCTTGTATGGTGCGTTCCCCCTGGAAAGAAGGAAGACCAAGAGAAAGTACTGTTTAGGGAGCGGGTGCAGGCATTTATTAGTGACGATTCGATTGTACATAATTAGCTCTGGATCTCAGTACATAGATAGCTCCAGTATCCATATCGGGGGGGGGGATGACAGAATATACATTTGTTGGGATGTGTAGGTGAACAAGGTAAGTGATTTGATGATGTTTATTGGACCAATAAGAAAATTACAGTACACAACCTTTCAGGCAGGCACAGAAACCATATATGTATATATATATACTGTATGTATATGTATGTGTGTGTATTTGTATGTGTAAACATATACAGTATATGTACATATATAAAAATGTGTACGTATATATATATAAATATATCAAAATAATATATATATATATATATAGGGATATATTGGGAGTAGTGTATGCTGAGGTAAGAGGCTGGCTTGTTAGGCCGAGCGTCCTTTTTCCACTCCCCAAAATTCCTTTTACATGCCTCTTAGGCTAATCTGGTTGATTCTTTTGATACTGTAATGTCTTTCTTTTTTTCATTTGTTTGTGCCCCCTTTGTCGGCACCGGCCCCTAGCCTGTCCAGCCTCATCACGCCCTGTCTCGGGGACTTATATGGTTCAAGCCAGTACCCAGTAGGCGGTGCCGAGCCTGTGGTGGGCTGGTATGCATCATTCTGGCCAGTGGGGTTTTCCACCTTGTTTTTAGCCCCATTCCCCAAGCTTGGCACGTGTCCTATGGTGTGGATGTGCGGCATGAAAATGGCACACGCACTCAGTGCTGGCATCCAGCCCTCCAAGAGGCGCTCACTGCTGTACCACCTAGTCTCCGCTAGGTGGCAGCCAAGCAGCAGCACACGCTATCCCGCCTTCCAAAAAAGGAGAGCTGTCTATGAATGCTCAAGCCTCCCTTTCCCTACTGGGCCCCGAGTGACCCCGGTCCATTTTGGAATCCGGGTCACCTCTGTGGCAGGTGGTGTGGCAACCAATGCCTCAATTCACCACGCCACTGGGTGCGGCTGGTATTGTATCCTTTTTTTTTTCTATTTAGTATGCCCCCCCCCCATCGCTCAACCTTCTGCCCCCATTCCGTACTCCTGCCTCGCTCCCCAGTGACTGCCTAGGCCACGGCACCACTTACCTGCCCATCTGTGACGGGGAGAGGTGTCGCCGAACCAGACATTGCCTCCATGGCTCCCCCCCAGGGCGGAGTTTAGGGCCTGCAGTGGTGTCTGTGGAACCGTGACTGAGTCAGTGGATGGTGCGGCGGAGAGCTATGGAGGCCAGGCGCCGGAGTGGCATCATTTAGAGTGATCGGCTTAATTTTCTGTGTTTTTCTGGAGGCGTGGATGTGCAATGACATCTTGCGTCCGCCCCACCTCTGTTCACGCTCAGACGCCGGTCGCTACAGTACCCCTGGCCTCTGCCAGGGGTCCATCATACACCGGGCATGCTCCCAGCTCTCCCCCTGGAGAAGGAGAGCAGTCCACAGGACACACCATCCTTATCCCCCAGGCCGGCCCTCTGACGACCCAGGTGCATTCCAGAACCTGGGTCACCGGTGTTGCAAGCAGAAATCCAACTGCTGCGCCGACGGGTCGATGACACTGTATCCTCTTAATATTCTGATAGTGTGGTTGATGCTTTCCATGTAGCCTCTGAAGGTGGCTGCACTGCTGCTTTAATCTTACATATGCACCTGGGCACAAACGCCTACACTGACCCAGTCCAAATGACGTGCGCTGCCGCCAGAAGCTGAACTCACAGTCACTGAATGCAGCTGAGTCTGTGCCCTTTTAGTGTGCTGAGGCACCACGCTGGCTGGCTCATGTTATCTTTAACTGTAGTTGTCTTCTCCAAAATAGCAGCAAAGGCTAGCACTCCAGTCAAGCATCTAGGAACAGAGCTGGCATTTGGTGATGGCCCATTGCAGTTACCAGGCTGTCTAGACGCGTCTCGGAATAGAACTGCAAGATTCCTCCTTTCATGTTTGTCCTTGACTAACCTGAGGGCAGCCAGCGGCCACCTGCCGCCCACCCCCACCCGTTCCCCCAGCCGTCATATTGAGATAAGCATGGGCATGCATTAGCTAGGGCTCGGACTTCAGACAGCTCTTAAAGCTAGCCCTTTACCCTCAAGGAATCTCATAGTTTAGTCCAGGGAGTATCCCCTATTTAATGAGATTTTGTGGTTGCCAGCACAAAGTCCCCCCCCACCACCAAAAAATAAATTAATAAATAAAGGGCCTTCTGGTGTTATTGATGAAGGTATAGTCAGTTCAGTTTGGTTTATTGATTAGGTTATGGCTTTTGCAAAAAAAAATACAAATACAAAACACATAAGCAAAATGTAATACAGAACTAAACAGCCGTGAGCAAAGAGAAGAAAAAAAAGAGAAGAAAATCCCTGACATTCAGAAGGAGTAACTCATTAGATAATACCATATGCTATGAAACTCTTTTTGTATATACCAGGTTCAAGCTTAGTTACCTAAACCCCTGGAAAAATACAGGTAATCTCTATATATGATATGGTGCCGATGAGTACAAAAATGATATATAATAGGTGCAGTGTTAAAAAAAAAAGAATATAAAATAGAGAATAATGGATAGGTACTGTAAGTGTGTGTTATGGAATTTTTTTACACACCCAAGGTGTGTGATGACCCATAAACCTCAAGAACGAAGCTCGAGAGGTTTATGAGGTCATTCACACACTGGGGGTGTGTAAAACAATTCCTTAACTCACACTTGCCTATTCATTATTTTTTTTATAACTCCTGGTGCAGAGATTTTTTTTTGTCAGGACGTAGAAGTATTTAAATCAGAATGCAGTTGGGAGACAGAGAGACACTGGCAGGCGCGTGCACACACGCAGACACACGCACACAGACACAATGGCAGTTGTCAACTGTGGGTAACAAAAATGGAGGAATGGAAAAAAATGGAGGCGTGGAAACAAAATGGAGGAGTGGAAACAAAATGGAGAGGTGGAAACAAAATGGAGGAGTAGAAACAAAAAGATTAGAAATAAAATGAAGTAGCCGGCCCAGTGGCATGCAGGGTTGAGGCATCTGTGCTTTACCTCCTGCCATGCCGGCCACCCATGTTCGCGCTGCGAGCGAGTCGCCGGGGGTCGGCTGGGGAGGGAGAGAATCGAGCATCCGGAGGACTGCTCTTCTTCTTCTCTTCTCTTCTCTTCTCTCCTCTCCCAGGGAGGGAGGGAGGACTGGCGCTCCTACTGAATGACTGCCCCCAGGTGGAGGCCCACGGGTAGTACGGGTCCGATGGGCACCAGAGAAGGGAGGGTGCTGCGTGACTTCTGCAGACATGCACGCACCTCCGCATATGCTCGTCTGGTGTGTGTGCCCCAGCAATGGGGATGGGAATCAGTAATGGTGGAAAATATCCCCAACTGCAGGTGATGACCGACCCTCCGCAGGCTGCGCACTCGGCAACGGGGCGAAAGGTGAGAAGGTAAGTCCCAGTGATACCAGGGTAACGGGGCTGGGAGGGTCAGTCTGAAGGGGACAGCTGTGGTGGCAGGAGCATAAAATGTATATGGGAAAAAAAGAAATAAAATGAAGGATGAGGACAAAGGCACACTGTGGCAGGGGTGAGGACAAAGCACAGTTGCAGGTGTAAAAACAAAATGGAGGAACACACACAGCTGCCATACCTCTCAACTTCCTGCCTCATACTGCATATCAGGGACAAGGATTAGAAAACCAGAAACAAAGAGCCAGAATCAGGGACACATCTTAAAAATTGGTAATATTCACTCAGAAAGCTGATAGAATAAGGGATCGGTGTAAAATGCATTTTCTGAAGAACAAGTCTGTGACTTTAATGTGCTGACGTTTTGTCCTTAAAATCTTCACTGTTCAGTCACAAAAATACCCATAAATTTTATGAGGAACAGGCGAAAATTATGAGGGAAAAATCAGGGACAGTTGAGACGTATGACAGCCACAGGGGTGAAAACAAAATTGCGGAACGCAGACAGACGCAGGGGAGAAAACAAAATGACAGAGAGCCCACACCTACATGGCCATAACATGACTGAACGTTGAACACCAAATTAAGGTGTGTTACACATCCAGTCATCTAAAACCATGTGGGTGGTTTTAAATGTTTTCATTTCCCAAACATAGCTTTTTAACTCACCAAATCAAAATAAACACTTTAAGTGCAATCCAAACAAGATGCAGTAATGATGCAGACCCCCCCTCCACCACCACCACCACACTACATGGTGTCAGCATGGCTGAACATTGAGCACCATGTGGTGGTGATTTTAAATCCACTGTTGTTTCTGTTCAACCCAGTACATCAAAATAAACATTTTAATGCGATCAAAAAATAAAAAAATATATATATACCGTAATACCTGCTGTTGAAAATCAACCTGTCCAGTCACAGCCAGGAAATCCTAATCAAATCAATCTTTATTTATATGAGGTGCCTTTCTTAAACCAAGGCGCCTGTACAATATAAAATAAAACAATAAATAGTTAAAACTACATTAAAATTAAACTAAACAATATTCAAAAAGCATTATAAGCTTTACTAAAAAGATAGGTTTTTAAAGCTCCCTTAAAACTTTGGACAGTCGGGCAGTCTTGTTGTACCTGACGAGGTAGAGAATTCCACAGGGTTGGGGCCACGAAACTAAAAGATCTGGCCCCTGAAGTTTTTAAACGAACCCTAGGAATCTCTAGCAATCCCTGGTCAGTGGATCGGAGAGAGCGGCGGGCGGGGGGGACAGTAGGGACAAAGGAGATCTTTCAGGTAAGCAGGTCCCTGATCGTGTAGGGCCTTATAGGGCAATCCTAAGGTGATGAAACACTCTACTGGATGCTAATGTAAGATGGATGCCACATACACACCTGGTTGTTAGTGAACCATCAGGTGTGGCATCCAAATCCTGTAAGCCTGCCGAAAAATCACCCCCCCCACAGTGCTGCCCATATTTCTCCAAAAAGACAGCATGCATCAGCTGTGCAGGAGCCCCAGGAAAGGAGACACAGAACGTGCAGCACATACCTGAGTGTAGGCGCTCACTGCCACTTCCCAGAGTAACACCGGGGAAAATGGTTGTGAATATAACAATGGCAGTAGAAGGTGGACTCGATGATGAATCCTTTCTCAGGTGGCACTGGCAGAGGGACTCAGTCAGACAGGGACTCAGTAGTCAAACCTTTAATACCCCACCTGGACCTGTACGTTCTCGGAAGCCCCGGGAATCCCACTGCGTATTCCATTTTCTGTCAGTACGGAGAGCCTGGCAGTTCTGAATGAACATCTAGGAACATTGACACGAGCGGAGGGCATGGAGAATAAGGAGTTGCGGCTCCTACAGGAAGTGCCCTTATAAAACACTACTTGGATAGTATGCCACAGAAGTAGATGCATAGCAAGGGGGCACAGTGTATTTTTGCCAACTATGCCATAAACATGAAACAAAAAGCTCAGTAGTGAATGTAACAGCATAGGACACCAGCTGTTACATTCAGAACTATAATTTCACGTTTACCCACTAACGGAAGTTAAAAAAAAAAACTCAGACAAAACCCACACAGACACACACAAACACACACACATGACTTCTTTCAATTACCCTTACTTGCAATGCCTTTCCATGTCACATTTTGGCTGGGAAAAATTGGTCCACCTACAGAGTTGGACATCTATCTATCTATCTATCTATCTGTTTATTTTATTGCTCAGATATACACCTTTGAGCAAAATGCTCATTTGCAAATGTTCCTCATTAAAACAGCAGTACAGTTAGAACACTTCTTGACACTTCACAAGTAACAGATTGGCATAGGCAATGACAACATAAATTTGGTTACATAACATCATAGTACAAAGATCAAGGTAACTCTTTCAAGGGTCTGGAAGTTCACAGTAATGAAAGTGCTGAAACCATGGTATCAGCCCTGTAGGACATTGTCTGAGGATAGATCTGCACGCTTTTATGTCACAGGGAGTCAGGGTAGCACAAATGCGTGAGGTAAGAGAGAGAGGATAGTTTTGGCATTGGTGTCATGCACCCGTGTGTGGTGGGGTCATGTTATGGGTACCATGTGCCAGTAGTGCAATGTTAGAGATAGGTTGCGGTGTAGGCGGCAGGTGCCAGTGCTTGTGGGGACTTACTGGGAGGTGCAGCCACTATTGGTGTCAGCTAGGAGCATGTTTAATACCTCCCGTTTATAGTGGCCCAGCTTAACAGGTGTCTTTAGTGGGACCGGAAGTTCATTAAGCCAGCTAGGGGCTCTGGTTGCAAAGGAGCACTTGGCTAGACTCGTTCTGTGGTAGGGCACAGCCAGGGTACCACTTGCCATGCCTCTGGTAGGGTAAGAATTTTGGGCATGACTTAGGAGAGGATATAAAAAAACACAAGATAGCCGGCCCAGTGTGGCAATGAGGGTTTAGGTGCTGGATGCCACACCTCGCGCTAATCCGGCGACCCGAGTTCAGGAGCAAGCTCGGGCACCAGGGGTTGGCAGGAGGTGGGTGAGGACTGAGGCCCGCTGGGCTGCTCTATTCTCTGGGGGGATCGGGAGTCCCGCGTGCCAGCGACTCCTGATGCAGACCGGGAACGCTGCTGCATGCTGGGCAGTACGCAAGTAGCGTGGCTTGATGCAAGGCTAGGTGATGGCACCTGCCCCATGCCCACAGCTGGGTCCGGCCTGCCTGACCTCCCAGGTTCCTCCACCCGGGTCCTCGCCCACACTGGAGACTGACTAAGAAGAGCGCCCAAGGGAGGGGCGGCCCCACCCCGGAGGGATTAAGTTGGGGGTGCAGAGTGTGGTGTCGAGGAGGAGGAGAGAGAAGGTACAGGCAAGGAGGACTTCAGGCTGGGCAGGAACCGGGAGATTGCCTGAGAGAGGCCCCTGCTGACCATGACCGGAGGGAAAAATAAGTGTTAAAAAACAAACAAACACAAGATACAGGTGTCTGAGGACTGCAGCCTTATTATATGTACTTGTGCATTTATGACACTTTAAAACATCTTTTTTAAAATCCAGGATTACCGTTTTGTTTACATACAGTTTGATGCATTATTTTAGCAGGCCACTGGAACAGTGGCTTCATGAACACACTCTTTTCCTAGTGATAATAAAATAAAAAAAAAAACAGACCAGATCATAAAGGTTGCATCATTTTTGAAAACTTTCCCCTTTTCTCTGTAGTCCCAGAAAGCATGTAGAGTTAAGAACAACGTTGTCTGCATATGCTAGGTGGTCAATTTATGTACTACCCATCTTTGGGGAATAAAACTCATCTTGGATAGTGCACTAATAATCCTGTTTATAGAAACAGAAACATAGAATTTGAAGGCAGATAAGGACCGCTTGGTCCACCTAATCTGCCCATTTTCCTACCTGACGGATAAGCTGCAGATCCTAGTTAACCAACAGCCTACTTTCTCCTACCGCCCCACGATATGTATATATAAATTAAATAAAAGTGGTGCCAAATTGAACCCTTGTCAGGCTCCTTTAACTGTGGGAATCCTTCTTGTTTGATTACCATCTTAGTTTAGCTGTAGTGCTGTATAGTCATTAAAACAAGATTTTCAGCTAGCTCCTTGGCGCTAAGCAAACACAAAGGGTTGGTATGCATAAAAACAAAGCACGTGTCAGAAGAAGTACTTGCAGGTGGCTGTTTATTGCGCAGATGTTCACAAGGACATGCCAACAGTTCTCCCTCAAGAGGCTGAAGTGCCCCTGAAGAAAAACCTGCAGGGATTTGAAGCGCCTTTTTTTTATGCTACTTTTGGCCTTCAAGTCGGCGGCTGGGGGAAACCCCTCAGACGGCTAAGGTCCCGGTAATCTACCAGGATCTGGGCGTCATAGGGCTCATTCTGAGGAGTTTTTTTTTTCTCATTTTTGTGTGTCCCTCATGATCCGCTGGAATGGAGTTGGTCATGCAGTGACCTTAGCACATGATTGGGCGCATTCCCGCCCCGACATGTGGAGGTCCGCCGGCTCCGTCCAACAAGGCCAGGCAGCATGGTTCTGGACTGCTGAAACCCCTCCACCCCCATCCAATGCAAGAGGTTGGTAAGCACCAGGTGCCAGGTCCCCTTCCTCCCTCCCTGTAGGAGGCATGCATTCCTTTGGATGCTCAGCCCCCCCCCCTCGACTGATGCTCCAGTGTCTGAGGTCCGCTTCTGAACCCCAGTCGTGGGCGCCAGAAGCGGTAACACTACCGCTGTACCAGCGGGACAGCTTTGTTTTGTTTTTTTGTCAGCATGTTCATGTGATCTTCTGCACCATAGACAGCCACCTGCAAGTATTCCCTTTGACTTATGCTTTGTTGTTAGACACCCCAACTCTTTGCGTTTGCTGCTTTATGTTTTAGGGCATTGCCACCCTCATTTTTCCCAGGTTCCTTATGCTTTTGGATTTAGACCTCAGCACTAAGCAGTGGGGAACTGCACAGAAACACTGGTGATCAGGATTTTAACTCCGAGCCCAGGGCATCAGGAGCGGAGGCCATCAGGAAGGGTGTTAAAGCTCACTATGTGGATGACTAGCACCCAGATATCTGTCCAGTCCTTCTGCTAAGTGCTGTAGCAACAGACTGGCTATCATCCTCTGCTGTTGAAGCCATTTCACCTGTACAGCCATCCCTCTTTGTATCTCCCAGCCTCCTATACTCAGAGATAGCCAGGATCTAAAACACCTGGCAGTATCTACACCTGCAGAGTCTTATTTAAAGTGAGTTGCCAAGTTACTACAAAACAGTAACAGCTGGAATTAGCAGGGTTCAAATCCCATAACCTTCAAAAAAATTATTGTATTCTAGGATATTCCATTCTTTAAACTTTATTTCATCCGTTTTCAAGAAAAATTGAACAGTACTACAAAGAAACTTGATTCTAGGTACAGGATGCCCCTTAAGTCGTACTGTTACAATAGGTAACACATACCCCGGCATTCAGCAACACAGCATGGTGGGGAAATCTAAGAGTCTCTAATAAAGTTCAAGATAATCTTCCAAGAAGTGTCCATTGCAGCCTGACCGTGGACAACCATCCGGAACGTAGTATACGAGTAATCCACAGTACGAATCCCTTCCTTTGGATGGGCCTTTGCTGTCATTGCCTGGCCTTGGCATCCATACTATGTCAAATTTTTGGAGAACTCTTCCCTCTCGGCTACTAAGGACCTTTATCTTGCATGCCCCCCCCAGCAAACATTTAATGAGAGTAATATGAAATAAGCATATTGGGCTCTATTCACAAATACCTATGCGCCACGTAAGGGCAGCACGGAGGCAGTCATAAGCTTGAATGCCATATGGCGGTGCCCTGTTCACCCCCGGTGGCATTCTCTAAAGGCCTGCTGGTACCTTGCGCATGGGATCCTGGTACCGAACATGTGGCTCCACACTGGGGGGGCAGGATGGGGTGTATGCTGGTGCACCCATGCTGCACATATGCCGCGATGCCACCCTGCGTGCGTGTGCTGGCATAGGCATTCTCGCGAGGACCCTGATGTAAGTTGCTTTCGTGCCCCAGAGGTTGCGGTGGGGAGCGGTAGCAAGGAACTCCCCTCACATGGCTGCACAGCTCATTGGCTACCTGGGAGGGCAGGGGTGGCCATTCGGCAAATGCGTGTTGTCTGTTCCAGACGGCCTGTGCCCCATCACAGGTTCCCCAACCCCGTCATGTAAGGGATCCACAAAGGGGAACCGGGACAGGCATCCTATTGGATACCTGCCTGCGGCCCGCACTCTGCCCATGCATCGCCACAGTCCTCAGCTACGCGGTTGTGCCCGGGAGGGCGAGGCACAGACAGGCAGACAGTGGTCATTTATACTGACTGGTGCATTCCTGTGTGGGGGTGCAGAGCTTCGTGGGTGGGTTATATCCATTTTGTGCATAAGTCCCGCCCGGTGGTGAATTGATCCCAATTTGAGGATATCCAACCTTTATTTCCTCCCTTCTCAGTTTATGTGGTACCTTTTCTTTTTTTTGTAAACTTTATTTAATTCAACTCTTCCATTTCCAGCAGTTATGAACTCCGTACATTTCCAAACAGTCATTCATAGTAAATAAGTGAAGCATAAGGGCTGTGCAGTGAGAACAATGGAATATTGATTTTCCCCGGACACAGGGGAGTCTGAAACTAGATTCCGTGCAGGGCAGCAGGTTAAAAGAATATAAAATATTATCTTCCAATAATGACATGTAGACACCCTACAATATATAGTTTCCACGAAAAAATATCAAAGACGAAACTAGTTTCCTTAATTTTAGCACGATTAAAAAGCAAAGATGTGTGGATACGTCAGTTGGTCATCAAATAGAGCAAGGCTCCCTGCCCAGGAAAACCCACACTCTCCCCCATTTTAGGAAAGCACCCCCCCCCCGCCGAGCACAGATTATAATTACATAATACTTGAGTTGAAACTCCATAGGTAAGCTCCCTCTAGGTAAATACTTATTAAAAGGTATGGAACCACTGAGCGGCCATTGCCTTTTCCAAGGGGCCCCAATTATATTACGTTTCTTCTTGATTATTTGCTCTGTACGGAATATATTCTAATCTCAAACAGCGAGACAAGGGGTTAACCCATTGAGCAACCGATGGGGTCCTGTCCACGCCCCAGTTTTGAGCTAGGACTTGCTTCGCCACTGTGGTACCTAACCTTTTACTTAAGGAACAGTAGGTAGGACTCTGTAGCCATCATGTGTTAACAGAAACCCAGTTCAAATATAACCACATAACCTTCATTATATCAGCAGTAGTTTTTCTTTCCCCCAACCCACGTGACAAAGAAAAATAAGAGGGATATACCCTCCAGACATCAGGGGCTTACCTGATTGTCTCGAGATGAGCAACACATCCTCTGGGATCACGCTACGGTCCTGATGCTTTTGTCAGTTATCGCCCCCAAATAAGCGGTCGCCACCATTCTATAAATGCTAAGTAGTCTGACTGTGTGTGATGAAATACACCACAGGTATACAGGCAGGAAATAGTTTAAAAGAAACAGTTATAACCAGTCTGTCTCCTTGGCTCCTGCCTGACATGCATGTTTCAATTTGATAATTTGCACTATTCTGAGGCTGCTACTGCTGTAGGTCTTACCCCCTGCCTGCACCCTATATTAGTACTCTGTGCTATGCTGTTTGCATTGTCTTCATTAGGTCAGCACTGATGCCGTACTGTGTACAGCGCCCAATGCTGCAAAAGTTGTATTACTATCCTACTTAGGGTATCTCATTGTCTGTTTCTTGAAAATAGTAACCTGTGTATATGTATTTTGTTGTAACCAGTTTGTAACTCCCGCTAACCCTCATTTCGTGTTCGCTATCCCTACCCTCTCTAAAGTCCCTCTGCCATTTTCACCCCCCACCTCCCTTTTCTCTCTAGCCCTCTCAGTACCCTTGCAGGATTCTCAGCATCCTCAAGGGGTCCCTGAAGAACTAGGCTTCTCCTTCCCTTCCTCCTCAACTCACCTTTTCCTCCCTGGATCTTCCCTTCGATACTTACTTCTTTTTCCCCAAATCAACATTTTGTTTTGCCTACGCTCACTTAGATCCACCCATCCCTCTTGCACTCATTGCACCTTTTCACTCTTCTCTGTATGATCTCCAACTTGCTGCCTCTCCCTGTTGTGTCTTTCCTTCCTTTTTCATAATAGCTAAACTCCCCCTTTGCTTGATTTCCATGTCCATCTGTGTCTGTGTTGACCCTTCCCCCTACCTCCCCCTGCACTTACGTTTGTTCTCTCACATTACCCTTATTGCACGGTACACTGTATATATTGCCTGGCTTATGCAAATGCCTGCTCTATTAATGCCCATTATTGTTTGATACACTGTATATTCACCTGTCTTATGCAAATGTATGTAAATGTTGAGTTATGTAACTTGAATATATGTATCACATGTACATATCGCCTGTCTTATGCAATTGCCTGTTCACAATGCACCTTACTGAATGGTACACTGTATATTTCACCTGTTTTATGCAAATGTGTGTAAATCTGACGACTTATGAAACTTGAATGTACAGTATGTATTACTGCTCCATCCTCATTGTATCCCTTCCCCCCAGGTCGCACTGGGACACGAGAAACGTGTTGCTCAGTGTGCCTTCCTGGTGAAACATTTCAATAAACAAAAATAAATAAGTATGAGGGTAACATTTTGTAAGTAACCCCCATAACATTTCAGACATTCCATTCTTTATCGCTAACGACATTTGCATGAAATGAGGCTCTTTCCTCCTCTGATTCCATCTGTTCCAGGTGTGTTTGCTGCCCGAAAGGCATACTCTTCTGCTTGTACCATCATAATTTGGTGGCAACAGGCTGTGATGTCATAAGCAGAGGTTGATGAGTTTGTGGCAGAACTGAGCAACGGTAACAAATGAAACTGAAGGAAAAAGATCCTGTTTTAATAGAAATGTCTTCAGTAGTAAAAAATGAAAGGTCCAGAAATTCAGATGTAGGGGAAATTTCGGGTATCTGAGTTTTGTTGATGTCGGCTGTGAATTGGGGTGGGAGAAATAAAAGGATCTAAGATTCATTTCAAATGAGGAAGTGTACCATGACAAGAGGGCATGCAATGAAGCTGGAAGGGAGGAAGTTTAAGAGGGACGTGAGGAAGTACTACTTCCGTGAAAGAGTGGTGGATGCATGCAACAGTCTGCCAGCAGAGGATGTGGGGAAAACAGTGGGGGTTTCAAGCATGCATGGGATAGGCATAGGGGATGCTGGTAAATAGGCGAGGGGGGGCGGGTTGACAGAGACCAGTCAGGGTCTGCGGAGACATAATAGGCAGGGAACATCTGAGGAGACTGGGTGGGCCAAGTGGTCCTTTTCTGACTACAAATTCTATATATGTTATCCAAATCTCATCAGTACATTCAGAACCTACAACACCAATTTTCAACCATTATTTCCAGCTATAAGCTATTGTTGGTGGAGAGAAAGGAATCGAAAACAACTAGGAGTGGTACTACAGTTGAAACTGTTATCATAGAAATGTATAATTTGATGGCCGATAAGGACAGCTTGGCCCACCCAGTCTGCCCATTTCCCTACCTACCTACTGCATAAACTCCATATCCTAACTGATCTGCAGCTTACTGTCTCCTATTACTATGGTTGCCTTCTGTATATCCCATGCATTCTTGAATTCATCTATCATTTTGGCCCCTACAACCTCTGTAGGGAGGCTGTTCCGTGCATCTACCGCCCTTTCCGTAAAAAAAAAATATTTCCTCACGTTGCCCTTGAGTCTCCCCCCCAGCCTCAGATTGTGACCCATTGTTGTTGCACATCTCCTTTTCTGAAAGATGCTGCCCTCTTGAACTTTGTTAATCCCCTTCCTTTTCTCCAGGGTATACATATCGAGGTCTTTCAGTCTCTCCTCATAAGGTTTCTGGTGCAGGCCCTTGCATCATTTTTGTTGCCCTTCTCTGGACTGCTTCCACCCTGTCTATGTCCCTTCGGCGATCATACAGCTAGTTAGTACCCCTTGTGGAATGCCACTGTGCGTACGACCACGTACCACAGATCAGGCTGAATGGGTCAGCTTTGGGGACACATCAGTTCGTCCAGGGTAGTTCATCGTGCGATAGTGTTCTCCATCACATTAGCTGTGGTGTCAGTCAGTCCCTACGACAGTTCATCTCTGGACAGTTCACTCCCACTAGATGTCTTACTGTACTCTAAATAATATTACAGGACGACTTCCCCTTCTACCACCCTTGAGCACGTTGTCTCATGTGGTGGGGAATTGTGCCCGTCTGGAGTTTATTTTCTATTATACAATGGTGTGTGAAAATCCTGTAACCTCATTGGTCAAAACATGTCACATGACCCTTGGTAAATCCTGTAGAACCCACGGCTGAGGAATGGCATTTATAAAAAACATAATTAAACACATTTTAAATTTATTTTACACATGGGTCCATTGTATAATCTCAATAAGGCATTCCAGGGTGTTAGTTATTGGGTGAGTTACCCACTTCTTGTGTGGTTAAGTCACATGGCTGCGCCTCGTGACACACCACGCAAGGCGTGGTAAATCTATTAACCCACCCTGTTGTGCCTTATTGCGTAATTATTTATGTTGGTGCAAATTGTCCGGGGATGAACTGTCGTAGGTAGGGACCGACTGATGCTGGAGCTAATGTGACGGAGTGCGTTGTCACCCAACGAACTGCCTAGGATGAACTGATGTGTAGCCGTCGGTTCTTCTCCTCCTGCCTTCTTTCTGGGTTTTATGTCCCACCCCCCCAGCATTTGTTGCATATAAATACCTGCCGGGGAGTATATTTTCAACTCCAAAATCAAGATTTTTAAAATTATTAGCACCTTCTCAGAACCAGAAAAGAAAAAGAGTTCTGATAAGGTTCTTTTACAGAAAATGGCACGTGTTCTGGATGGCTCTGATCTCAGCTGAACCCATTCTCCTATCACCACTGTGAATTTTTTTTTCTGGAAATGGGAGAATCTCTTGAACATTAAATAACACTCTGCTGCCAGTCTTGACCTTATCCCAAGCGACCCTCTGGAAAATTGGTATTTCCCAAAATGGGCCTACCCAGGTGGGAACAACTAAATAAATAAATAGCCTTGCTTACTTTTTTGATTCTGACTCTGTTCATTTGACTCTGTATACTTGTTTTTTAAATTCTCTCTGCATACCCCCCTGCGCTGCAGTTGGACACATCCCTCAGGGTCCTTCAAGGTGTCTTGGCTACACCAGGCTCCAGTCCCCTTCAGCCCCCTGCCTCCGTGCTGCCTCAGTACACAGAGCCCCCTGGGCAGGAAAGGGAGGGAGGGAGGGTCCCTTGGTACCTGAACGCTCCTTGTCAGGCTTGTGGCTGAGGGTTCTGGGTCGGTCACTTTGGTGCACCAGGGACGTTGTCAGGCCAGAGATGGTGTCTTCTTCTTCTGTTCTTCTCTACCCGAAGGACGCAGGTGCACAATGGTGCAATGCACCATGCAATGCAATGCAATGGCACAAAAGTATGTGCATGCAAAGGCATGCTGCCACACCAGATCCCGCCCCGTGCCCCTGCTTCTCACAGCACCCTCAGCAGCACTGCCATCTGTGGTTATGCCAGTGGGAGTACTGCAGCGAGGACGGCAACCCTCCCACCCGGAAGGAGGAGAGCGTCCCCTGGGGCGCTAAGTCCTCCTACCCCCAGCCAGCTTGCAACAACCCGTGCTCATTCCCATATTTGGGTCGCTGGCATCGTGCGCAGTAATGCTACAGCTGCACTGATGAGCTGGCGATTCTAGATACCTTATAGTGATTTTGCAGTACTGTATATTTATCCCATGGCCCCATCCACCAGGTCATAGCTGGATTCTCCTGGCCAATATTTACTACAAAGCTGCCCCTCTAGCAGCATTTACCCTGCCAGCTGAGGTCTCCATTTACCTATAAAGCATAACTTTCTGTTTGATACTTATTTTGTAATTTCACTTTGCAGAATGTCGGCAATTGCGGAAGTAGAGGTGGCTCCCTGAGGAGCTTGATCGAGCACCACCTAAGACTTACAAGGAAAAAATTCCCATTTTCGTGACGTAGATCCTGCTATTTGCTGTATTGAGCACAGCAGGGAACTGTATGCCAATGCTGTAAAAACTTAAAATGAATACCTACTCCCACGTACATCAACAACAGGATCTGTGTCACTAAAATGGGAATTTTTCCCTTAAGTCTTATGTGGCACTCAATCGTGTTCCTTGGGGGAGCCACCTCTGCTTCTGCATTTGCTGACATGCTGCAAAGTTAAATTACAAAATAAGTACTAAACAGAAAATTATGCTTTGTAGCCGAATGGAGACCTCAGCTAGCAGCATAAGTGCTGTTAGAGAGATAACCTTGTAGTAAATACCATTGCAGGTCACCTTTAAATTAATGAATAAATACATGTATAGATAATTCCTGAAGAAGATTACGGGCTGAAATGTAGCTGTTAAGTCTATTTTCTATTTTCTGTCTGTGTTTAGTACAACTCTTTGGTTTTCAATAAACAAAATACTTTCTGCGCTTTATTTGCTAGATTTAGGACCGTACTGCCAACTTTTGTAAACCTGTACAGTGGGAGGAAGAGGTTGTGAAAGGCAATTAGCATTTGTGAAGTCAGCAACTCGCCAACCCGTGGGGGTGGGGGGCAGTGGGTCCAACAGTACGGAAGGTTATCCACAATGTGCTGCTGTATCCATTGTATGTAATGTATGACACAGTTCCACTGTTTGCTTGAAAACAACACCCTTAACCTCTGTATTTTCAGTTTATGCAACCGTTTTTTAGCATGAACCCCTCCACCCTGTTCCATTTGCCCCCTGCATCCACCCCTCTCCCAGTGCGCGAAATGGGATGTTATATTTATGAGGGTTATCTGAGGAAAATTATATTCTTGAAAGAATTTTGTGCAGTGTTTAGAAATAGCCGCCGCTTCCAAAAATGATATCACATGAGTGTTATGCTGTGGTTTGTTACAATGAAACCTCTGTTTTGTTAGCTGTTTAGCTTTTCTGTTTACCCCTCGGCTGCAGAATTGAGGGACTGTAGAGCTCTGTTATGCTGTAACAGCAGGCATGCGGCGTTCGTTAATGACTGGCTACCTTTATGGTACATCATAAGAAATGACATTACAGTAATGCCATCATTTGGCTGCTCTGCTAACATGAGGTCGACTGTAGTGTTTAATCACTGACATGAACCAGGAGATCAAAGGTTTGAAAGCCATTGCAGCTGTGGGTTCAGTGTGTGACCGTGAGTAAACCATTTGACTTCCTAGTGTTTCACTCCTAAAGCTGTAAACTGAGGTAGAACCATCACCCCACTGAGCACAAGGTGCTGCATCTCGATTGGGCAGGCCTGGGCGAGTAAATTGTAAAGTAAAAAAAAAAAATTAGGGCAGTGCTTGGAGGATTTTTGGTATTTATACTTGTATCTGTAGCTGTATTTGTGTCTGTGGTATTTGTGTATCTGTAGCTATATTTACATCTGTGGTATTTGTGTATCTATTTGTGTCTGTGGTATTTGTGTATCTGTTTGTATCTGTAGATGTATTTCTGTCTGTGGTATTTGTGTATCTATTTGTATCTGTAGCTGTATTTGTGTCTGTGGTATTTGTGTATCTGTAGCTATATTTACGTCTGTGGTATTTATCTATTTGTATCTGTAGCTGTATTTGTGTCTGTGGTATTTGTGTATCTGTAGCTATATTTACATCTGTGGTATTAGTGTATCTATTTGTGTCTGTGGTATTTGTGTATCTGTAGCTATATTTACATCTGTGGTATTAGTGTATCTATTTGTATCTGTAGCTGTAGTTGTGTCTCTGCTATTTGTATTTATATCTGTTACCTGTATTTGTGTCTCTGGTATTTGTATTTATATCTGTACCTGTATTTGTGTCTCTGGTATTTGTATTTATATCTGTACCAGTATTTGCGTCTCTGCTATTTGTATTTATATCTGTACCTGTATTTGTGTCTCTTCGATTTGTATTTATATCTGTACCTGTATTTGCGTCTATGCGATTTGTATTTATATCTGTACCTGTATTTGCGTCTCTACTATTTGTATTTATATCTGTACCTGTGTTTGCGTCTCTGCTATTTGTCTTTTTATCTGTACCTGTATCTGCGTCTCTGCTATTTGTATTTATATCTGTACCTGTATCTGTGTCTCTGCTATTTGCATTTATATCTGTACCTGTATTTGTGTCTCTGCTATTTGTATTTATTGCTGTACCTGTATTTGTGTCTCTGCTATTTGTATTTTTATCTGTACCTGTATTTGTATCTCTGGTATTTGTATTTTATATCTATATCCGTATTTGTGCCTCTGGTGTTTGTATTTTATTAGTGCTTCTGATATCTGTATCTGTATCTGTATTTGTATTTGTATTTGTGTCTCTGGTATTTGTGTTTATATCTGTACCTGTATTTGTGTCTTTGGTATTTGTATTTATATCTGTTACCTGTATTTGTGTCTCTGGTATTTGTATTTTTATCTGTACCTGTACCTGTATTTGTGTCTGGTATTTGTATTTATATCTGTACCTGTATTTGTGTCTCTGGTATTTGTATTTTTATCTGTACCTGTATTTGTGTCTCTGCTATTTGTATTTTTATCTGTATCTGTACTTGTATCTCTGGTATTTGTATTTTATATCTATATCCGTATTTGTGCCTCTGGTATTTGTATTTTGTTAGTGCTTCTGATATCTGTATTTCAATTTGCATTTGTGTCTCTGGTATTTGTGTTTACGTCTGTACCTGTATTTGTGTCTGTGGTATTTATATTTTATTAGTTCTTCTGATATCTGTATTTGTATTTGTGTTTCTGGTATTTGTATTTATATCTGTATCTGTATTTGTGTCTCTGGTATTTGTATTTATGGCATTTATATTTATATCTGTACCTGTATTTGTGACTCTGGTATTTGTATTTTTATCTGTACCTATATTTGTGTCTGTGGTATTTGTATTTTATTAGTGCACCTGATATCTGTCTCTGTATTTGTATTTCTATTTGTTTTTGTGTCTCCGGTATTTGTATTTATATCTGTACCTGTATCTGTGTCTCTGGTATTTATATTTTTAGCTGTACCTGTATTTGTGTCTCTGGTATTTGTATTTACATCTGTACCTGTATTTGTGTCTCTGCTATTTGTATTTATATCTGTAACATAGAAACATAGACTTTGACAGCAGATAAGGACAGCTTGGCCCATCTAGTCTGCCCATTTCCCTACCTATACAGGATAGGCCGCAGATCCTAGTTAACCAATAGCTTATTTCTTCCTACCCCCCACAAGAATTGCCTTATGTCTGTCCCATGCATTCTTGAATTTTCCCACAGTTTTAGACCCCACAACCTCCTCAGGAAGTCTGTTCCATGCATCCACTACCCTCTCTGTGAAATAATACTTCCTCACATTGCCCTAGACACGCCCTCACTTCTATCTTTAAATTGTGTCCCCTTGTTCTTGCAAGTCTCTTTTCTGAAAGATGCTACCCTCTTGGACTTTATTGTTCCACTGGGGTGCTTAAAAGTTTCTATCATGTCCCCCTCTCACTTCTTTCCTCAAGGTATACATATTAAGCTCCGTTAGTCTCTCCTCTGTCGGCTTCTCTTCCAGACCACATCATTTAGTTGCCCTCCTCTGGACTACCTCTATCCTGTCTATGTCCTTGCGGAGATGGGGTCTCCAGAACTGGACACAGTACTCAGATGGGGTCTCATCAACTATCTGTACAGAGGGATAACAACTTGCTGTTTTCTGCTGCTGATGCCTCTCCCTATACATCCCAGTATACCCCCAGCCCTCCCTACTGCCTTCTCACATTGCTTGCTAACCTTAAGGTCATCTGATATGATTACCCCCAGGTCCCTTTCCTTATTTGTTGTTGTTACTACCTCCCCACCCATTATGTATTCTTCCCCTGGGTTCTTGTTTCCCAGGTGCATTATTTTGCACTTCTTTGCACTGAATCCTAGCTGCCATACTTCTGACTTCTGTACCCGTACTTGTGTCTCTGGTTTTTGTATTTTATTAGTGCTTCTGATATCTGTATCTGTATTTGTATTTCTGTTTGTATTTGTGTCTCTGGTATTTGTATTTATATCTGTACCTGTATTTGTGTCTCTGGTATTTGTAATTTTATCTGTACCTGTATTTGTGTCTCTGATATTTTTATTTTTATCTGTACCTGTATGTGTGTCTCTGCTATTTGTATTTATATCTGTACCTGTATTTGTGTCTCTGGTATTTGCATTTATATCTGTACCTGTACATGTATTTGTGTCTCTGCTATTTGTATTTATGTCTACACCTGTGTTTGAGTCTCTGGTATTTATATTTTTATCTGTACCTGTATTTGTTTCTCTGGTATTTGTATTTATATCTGTACCTGTATTTGTGTCTCTGCTATTTGTATTTATATCTGTGCCTGTATTTGTGTCTCTGGTATTTGTATTTATATATGTTACCTGTATTTGTATCTTTGGTATTTGTATTTATATCTGTACCTGTATTTGTGTCTCTGCTATTTGTATTTATATCTGTACCTGTATTTGTGTCTCTGGTATTTGTATTTTATGAGTGCTTCTGATATCTGTATCTATATTTCTATTTTTATTTGTATTTGTGTTTCTGGTATTTGTATTTTTATCTGTACCTGTATTTGTGTCTCTGCTATTTGTATTTATATCTGTACCTGTATTTGTGTCTCTGGTATTTGTATTTTATTAGTGCTTCTGATATCTGTATCAGTATTTCTATTTTTATTTGTATTTCTGTCTCTGGTATTTATATTTTTATCTGTACCTGTATTTGTGTCTCTGCTATTTGTATTTATATCTGTACCTGTATTTGTGTCTCTGGTATTTGTATTTTATTAGTGTTTCTGATATCTGTATCTGTATTTCTATTTTTATTTGTATTTGTGTCTCTGGTATTTGTATTTATATCTGTACCTGTATTTGTGTCTCTGCTATTTGTATTTTTATCTGTACCTGTATTTGTATCTCTGGTACTTGTATTTATATATGTACCTCTATTTGTGTCTCTGGTATTTGTAGTTTTATCTGTACCTGTATCTGTGTTTCTGGTATTTGTATTTATATCTGTACCTGTATTTGTGTCTCTGGTATTTGTAATTATATCTGTACCTGTATCTGTGTCTCTAGTATTTATATTTTTAGCTGTACCTGTATTTGTGTCTCTGCTGTTTGTATTTTTATCTGTACCTGTATTTGTGTCTCTGCTATTTGTATTTATATTTGTACCTGTATTTGTGTCTCTGGTATTTGTATTTTATTAGTGCTTCTGATATCTGTATCTCTATTTGTATTTGTTTCTGGTATTTGTATTTATATCTGTACCTCTATTTGTGTCTCTGCTATTTGTATTTATATCTGTACCTGTATTTGTGTCTCTGCTATTTGTATTTTTATCTGTACCTGTATTTGTATCTCTGGTATTTGTATTTTATATCTATATCCGTATTTGTGCCTCTGGTATTTGTATTTTGTTAGTGCTTCTGATATCTGTATTTCAATTTGCATTTGTGTCTCTGGTATTTGTATTTTATTAGTGCTTCTGATATCTGTATCTGTATTTATATTTGTATTTCTATTTGTATGTGTGTCTCTGCTATTTGTGTTCATATCTGTACCTGTATTTGTGTCTCTGGTATTTGTATTTATATCTGTACCTGTATTTGTGTCTCTGCTATTTGTATTTATATCTGTTATCTGTATTTGTGTCTCTGCTATTTGTATTTATATCTGTTACCTGTATTTGTGTTTCTGGTATTTGTCATTATATCTGTACCTGTATTTGCGTCTCTGGTATTTGTAATTATATCTGTACCTGTATTTGCGTCTCTGGTATTTGTATTTATATCTGTACCTGCATTTGTGTCTCTGGTATTTGTATTTATATCTGTTACCTGTATTTGTGTCTCTGGTATTTGTATTTATATCTGTACCTGTATTTGTGTCTCTGGTATTTGTATTTTTATCTGTACCTGTATTTTTGTCTTTGGTCTTTGTATTTATATATGTACCTGTACTTGTGTCTCTGCTATTTATATATTTCTCTGTACCTATATTTGTGTTTCTATTTGTATTTACTGTATATCTGTACCTGTATTGGTGTCTCTGGTTTTCGTATTTTATTAATGCTTCTGATATCTGCATCTGTATTTGTATTTCTAATTGTATTTTTATCTGTACTTGTATTTGTGTCTCTGGTATTTGTATTTATATCTGTACCTGTACCTGCATTTGTGTCTCTGGTATTTGTATTTATATCCGTATCTGTATTTGTGTCTCTGGTATTTGTATTCCTATTAGTGTCTCATATTTGTAGATGTATTTATGTTTCTGTTTATGCATCTGCATCTGTATTTGTGTCATTGGTATTTGTATTTGTATCTGTATCTATATTTGTGTGTCTGTATCTGTATTTGTGCTTCTGATATTTGTGTATGTATTTGTTTCTCTAGTATTTGTTTTATGTATTCGTCTTTGGTACGTGTGGTAGTATTTGTAGTTGTGCCTCTGGTATTTGTATTTGAATCTGTATTTGTGTTTGAGTCGCTGGTACTCATATTTTTTCTGTATTTGAGTATCTGGTATTTGTATGTTTCTGTTTGTTTATGTACGTTTTGCATTAGTATCTGTAGTTCAATCTCTGATATTCGAATGTATATTTTTGTCTCTGTTATTTATGTATTCGTGCTTGGTATTTGTATCTTTTTTAATGTGTTCATGCTTGGTATTTGTATTAGTATCCATATTTGTAGTTGAGGTTCTTGTATTTTTATCTTATATGTATGTGTGTCTCTGGTATTTGTGTATGTATTTATATTTGAGTCTATATCTATATTTGTATTTGTATTTTTGTTTCTGTTATTTGTTTATGTATTTGTGTTTGGTATTTGTATTTGTGTTTGTGTTTCTGGTATCTGTGTATGCATTCATGTTTGGTATTTGTATAAGTATCTTTATTTTTGTCTGTGGTATTTCTATTTATATTTGTGTCTGTATCTGTATTTGTGTCTCTGGTATCTGTGTATGCATTCATGTTTGGTATTTGTATTAGTATCTGTGTTTATTTTAATACCACAAATAATGCACTATTCGTTATTTGGCTCTGAATAATGCTTAGTGGCACTATTTGTGCCTATTCATATTTGGAAAATACAATTTAGAAAACAAACCAACAAAAAACACAGCCTCCACCCTGTACCCTATAAAATACACAACCATACCATCCCCCACCCTCTGTTAGCATCCATCTCACCCTCCCCCCCAATAAAGCACCCACAATTTTCAATATAATTAGTAATATATATAAATAAAAACTCCCACAATGGGTGGCCTGCATAATATGCCCACCTCCATGGCCGACCGCTGTCTTTCAGCATATACAGTATTTGCACCAAATTACATGTCTCCCCCCCAGGCCGAACTCCCCCACCATCACCCAAGAGTTGACAAGTGGCGAATGTGAGGTGGAAGAAGGTGACTGACACAACCCACCCCCACCCTCCTTCATGGTCGGCCACCTTCTTCTGAATGAAAGCACTCGTGCTTGCTCTTAATAAAACCTGCTGATCACATGATGCTGGCCATGGAGGAGGGTAGGTTGTATCACCCTCTTCCACCTTACGCTTGACACTTGCTGGCTGTTGGGTGTTGGGGGGAGTGCTGCCTGGGTGGCGGGGGTGGGAAACATATTTCATTTAGTGCAAATATGTGCTAAAAGGTGGCAGCCAGCTGTGGAGTTGGGTGGGTTGTGCCACCCAGCCATCGTGGGAGTTTTTTCTTTCAGTATTACAAACTGTATTGAAAATTGTGAGTGCTTTGGTGGAGGAGTGTGGGATGGATTCCAACGGGGGGGGACTGGGGGTTGTATATTTTACAGGTTATAGGTTGGGGGGCTGTTTCATTTGCTTTTATTTATAATTTTTAAATACTTTAACTGAAGAACGAATGTTTAGGGCCCTGAATAGCGTATCCGGCCCGAATATTTTTAATAAGGTATTTACACACCCCTAGTATTTGTATTTGTGTCTCAGGTATTTGTGTATGTATTCATGTGTGGTATGTGTATTTGTGTCTCTGGTAATTGTTGATGTATCAGTTTCTGGTATTTGTGTTTGTATTGCTATTTGTGTCTTGTAGTTCTGTCTGTATTTGTGTCTCTGGTATTTATTTGTATTTTTATCCACAGTAGATCTGTATTTGTGCCTGGTATTTGCATTTGTATCTATGTGTGTGTTTCTGGCATTTGTATTTATCTGTACCTCTAGTATTTGTAGTTTTATTAGTGTCTCTGGTATTTATATTTATATCTGTAGGAAGGTCAAACAAGCCGTGGAGTGCATCAGGCTGTCTGTGGAACTCCAGTCTGGGCAGCCAAATGTGTCAACAGTGCTCAGTCAGATGGTCAATGCTACTGAGAATGAGTCCATTGAGGGGGATGCTTTCTTACTTTCTTGGACCCTGGTGCTAACACTAGCAGGGTGGGTTGGGGCTGACTGAGTTCCTGGTCGGTCCCCCACTAGTTGAGCAGTCACTGGTCATCCCAGCTCTTAACACAGCCTCCTGCTTGGTCAGTACCCAGGGTCTCCCCATTGGGGTACCTGATCCAAGAGGCTTCTGCACTGCATCACTCCTCGAGTAGATGTTTGAGATCGAGGTCACAGACATGCTCTCCATCTCATTCTCGACATCACTGGTGGCTGTCAATGTCGAGTTGTTCTTACTTCTTGTCTGTCTCTGGCCCCCGATATTGGGCCTGTCACAGATGGGAGAGGGCAGCCTGAAAGCATTGGGCTTATAGAATGCTTGCCCAGTGTTGAGGTTGACATTGCTGAAGGACCCATCCCCATCTCCTCTGGCACCAACTCTGGTTGTGTATCCCATAGCCCCATCTCCAGTTCTACTGGCCATGCCATAGTGACTGTTAACAGGTGGAGTCCACTCCTCCACATCTGGCATTCTGTCCAAGGACTCTAGGCCCAAATCTGGGCTTCCTCATCTCTTGCTGTTGGAGGTCACCCCCGATGGAGACGGTCTTCTAGACCCCATGTCAGAGGTCAGTGCTCCTCTAACCCAACTTGGATTTGTGCGCGCTATCTGTTCAGTCAAATCTGTGTCGTCAATGTGGGAACCAGCCAACCAACAGACTTCCTTTGAGGGACCAGTCCTCCCTGTCCGCCTTCAGAAAATACCTGTGTGTGACTCTTGTGACACTCCATTGGAGATGGTCCAGAAAAAATAAACCTACCTCCTGTGGGACATTCTCGAAAGAGAAGTAACTTTCCCTATTACCCAGCCATTCTGGGTCCAGCGATTAGCATCTGGCAGAACCCAGCCTCCTGGCTGTCCTCGCTGCACCACATGGACAGCATGTATAAGGTCCTCCTGAGTGGAGTGTCTGGCTATTTGGAATACACATCACCGGAGATGCTAGTATCAGATACTGTGTTCTGCTAGGCAAAGATGCAGGATGAGTTGAACAAGCCACTGGAAGCAGGGCCACTTTGGCCACAAGGTTAATACAGGTGCATCTCAGGACAGCCACCAGGCCAGCTATATGGCTTTGATGACGTACTATATCCCTGAGCTTTTTGAGTAGCTCTCTGACCTCACTGGACTGCTCCCTGAAGAGAGTCAGCAAGATCTTCGTGAAACTCATGATCTTGGGTTGACAGTGACCAAGCACCAGTTACAAGTTGCCCTAGACTCGGCCAAAGTGCCGGCCCAAGCAGTGGCTGTGGTGGTGTCCATACACTGTTTCTCCTGCTTGCAGATTGTATTTTTCACTAGGGAAATCCAGCAATGGGTGGCAGATCTGTTTTTCATAAGGATGGATCTCTTCAGACAGTGGTTCAAGGACTGTCTCATGTGGTTTGAGAAATCCATTGTGACCCTGTATTTTAGTGGCATCAGTCACCAGTCCCAAGCAGAGGCCCAAGCCTAGGTCACAAGGCTCAGTTTACATTCATAGCCCATATTGGGGCACACAGAGTCAGCAGCAGCGGCCAGAGCAGCAACAGAAGCAGCACCACTTGGCCACGCCCACCAATAAATGAGGCTAAGCCACCCGCAAGAGCGGAGGATAAAGTTCCTCCAAAGGTCTGTCCTCCAGGGCCACCTCGAAAGGCAAAAAGTGATGGGATGAGGGACCCCATCCTCTCTCCCTTCTGACCCTTGCTGCAGCTCACAGTTGGGGCCGATTCTCCTACTTCCTGCAGCAGGGGTCTGCAGTTACTTCGGAAAAGTGTGTCCTGGATGTGGTGGGATTGGGGTTGTCTCTGGAATCTGTGACCATACCCCCTTGTCTATTCTGAGCACCACTGAAAGACACGCTTTTGCTGGAGTCTCTCTCTACGGTACCAAGCAAGGTTTATCAGTGTCTCAGGCATCATGCGATACATCCTGTTCCAGAGAACCAAGTTCAGCAGGGGTTCATATCACAGTGCTTTAGGGTACACATACGAACGAGGTTGACCTTGGATTCCTGCTCCAGCAGGTACATCAAAGGCACAGGGCAGAGCCAGAGGACCATATGGTTGCCTGGCAGGCGATGACAAGCTTGAAATCTGTTCTGGTGACTGATCGTGCTCAGTGAAAGTATTTGTGTCTCTGGTATCTGCATTTGTACATGTATTTGTGTCTCTGGCATCTGTATTTGTGTCCCTGGTATCTGTATTTGTACATGTAATTGTGTCTCTGGTATTTGTATTTGTGTTTCTAGTATCTGTGTCTCTGGTATCTGTATTTGTATCTGTATTTGTACATGTATTTGTGTCTCTGGCATCTATTTGTATCTGTATTTGTGTGTCTGGTATCTGTATTTGTGTCTCTGTTATCTGTATTTGTGTCTCTGGTATCTGTATTTGTAGCTGTATTTGTGTCTCTGGTATCGGTATTTGTAGCTGTATTTGTGTGTCTGGTATCTGTATTTGTGTCTCTGGTATCTGTATTTGTAGCTGTATTTGTGTCTCTGGTATCTGTATTTGTGTCTCTGGTATCTGTATTTGTGTTTCTGGTTTCTGTATTTGTAGCTGTATTTGTGTCTCTGGTAGTTGTATTTGTGTCTCTGGTATCTGTATTTGTAGCTATATTTGTGTCTCTGGTATCTGTATTTGTAGCTGTATTTGTGTCTGGTATCTGTATTTGTGTTTCTGGTATCAGTATTTGTTGCTGTATTTGTGTCTCTGGTATCTGTATTTGTAACTGTATTTGTGTCTCTGGTATCTGTATTTGTAGCTGTATTTGTGTCTCTGGTATCTGTATTTGTGTCCCTGGTATCTGTATTTGTAGTTGTATTTGTGTCTGGTATCTGTATTTGTGTCTCTGGTATCTGTATTTGTAGCTGTATTTGTGTCTCTGGTATCTGTATGTGTGTCTCTGGTATCTGTATTTGTAGCTGTATTTGTGTCTCTGGTATCTGTATTTGTAGCTGTATTTGTGTCTGGTATCTGTATTTGTGTCTCTGGTATCTGTATTTGTAGCTGTATTTGTGTCCCTGGTATCTGTATTTGTAGCTGTATTTGTGTCTGATATCTGTATTTGTGTCTCTGGTATCTGTATTTGTAGCTGTATTTGTGTCCCTGGTATCTGTATTTGTAGCTGTATTTGTGTCTCTGGTAGTCTGGTATCTGTATTTGTAGCCGTATTTGTGTCTCTGGTTTCTGTATTTGTGTCTTTGGTATCTGTATTTGTAGCTGTATTTGTGTCTGGTATCTGTATTTGTAGCTGTATTTGTGTCTCTGGTATCTGTATTTGTAGTTGTATTTGTGTCTGGTATCTGTATTTGTGTCTCTGGTATCTGTATTTGTAGCTGTATTTGTGTCTGGTATCTGTATTTGTGTCTCTGATATCTGTATTTGTGTCCCTGGTATCTGTATTTGTAGCTGTATTTGTGTCTGGTATCTGTATTTGTGTCCCTGGTATCTATATTTGTAGCTGTATTTGTGTCTGTATCTGTATTTGTGTCTCTGGTATCTGTATTTGTTTCTCTGGTATCTGTATTTGTAGCTGTGTTTGTGTCTGGTATCTGTATTTGTGTCTCTGGTATCTGTATTTGTAGGTGTATTTGTGTCTCTGGTATCTGTATTTGTAGCTGTATTTGTGTCCCTGGTATCTGTATTTGTAGCTGTATTTGTGTCTGGTATCTGTATTTGTGTCTCTGGTATCTGTATTTGTAGCTGTATATGTGTCTCTGGTAGTCTGGTATCTGTATTTGTAACTGTATTTGTGTTTCTGGTATCTGTATTTGTAGCTGTATTTGTGTTTCTGGTATCTATATTTGTGTCCCTGGTATCTGTATTTGTAGCTGTATTTGTGTCTGGTATCTGTATTTGTGTCTCTGGTATTTGTGTCTGGTATCTGTATTTGTGTCCCTGGTATCTATATTTGTAGCTGTATTTGTGTCTGTATCTGTATTTATGTCTCTGGTATCTGTATTTGTAGCTGTATTTGTGTCTCTGGTATCTGTATTTGTAGCTGTGTTTGTGTCTGGTATCTGTATTTGTGTCTCTGGTATCTGTATTTGTAGGTATATTTGTGTCTCTGGTATCTGTATTTGTAGCTATATTTGTGTCTGGTATTTGTATTTGTGTCCCTGGTATCTGTATTTGTAGCTGTATTTGTGTCTGGTATCTGTATTTGTGTCTCTGGTATCTGTATTTGTAGCTGTATTTGTGTCTCTGGTAGTCTGGTATCTGTATTTGTAACTGTATTTGTGTTTCTGGTATCTGTATTTGTAGCTGTATTTGTGTCTCTGGTATCTGTATTTGTGTTCCTGGTATCTGTATTTGTAGCTGTATTTGTGTCTGGTATCTGTATTTGTGTCTCTGGTATCTGTATTTGTAGCTGTATTTGTGTCTCTGGTATCTGTATTTTTGTCCCTGGTATCTGTATGCGTGTCTCTGGTATCTGTATTTGTAGCTGTATTTGTGTCTCTGGTATTTGTATTTGTAGCTGTATTTGTGTCTGGTATCTGTATTTGTGTATTTTGTATCTGTATTTGTAGCTGTATTTGTGTCTCTGGTAGTCTGGTATCTGTATTTGTAGCTGTATTTGTGTCTCTGGTATCTGTATTTGTAGCTGTATTTGTGTCTGGTATCTGTATTTGTGTCTCTGGTATCTGTATTTGTAGCTGTATTTGTGTCTGGTATCTGTATTTGTGTTCCTGGTATCTATATTTGTAGCTGTATTTGTGTCTGTATCTGTATTTGTGTCTCTGGTATCTGTATTTGTAGCTGTATTTGTGTCTCTGGTATCTGTATTTGTAGCTGTGTTTGTGTCTGGTATCTGTATTTGTGTTTCTGGTATCTGTATTTGTAGCTGTATTTGTGTCTCTGGTATCTGTATTTGTAGTTGTATTTGTGTCTGGTATTTGTATTTGTGTCCCTGGTATCTGTATTTGTTGCTGTATTTGTGTCTGTATCTGTATTTGTGTTCTGGTATCTGTATTTGGTATCTGTATTTGTGTTCTGTATCTGTATTTGTGTCTCTGGTATCTGTATTTGTAGCTGTATTTGTGTCTCTGTATCTGTATTTGGTATCTGTATTTGTGTTCTGTATCTGTATTTGTGCTCTGTATCTGCTGTATCTGTATTTGTGTCTCTGGTATCTGTATTGTAGCTGTATTTGTGTCGTACTGTATTTGTGTCCTGGTATCGTATTTGTAGTCTGTATTTGTGTCTCTGGTATCTGTATTTGTAGCTGTATTTGTGTCTGGTATCTGTATTTGTGTCCCTGGTATCTGTATTTGTAGCTGTATTTGTGTCTGGTATCTGTATTTGTGTCTCTGGTATCTGTATTTGTGTCTCTGGTAGTCTGGTATCTGTATTTGTAACTGTATTTGTGTCTCTGGTATCTGTATTTGTAGCTGTATTTGTGTCTCAGCTGTACTTGTGTCCTGGTATCTGTATTTGTATCTGTATTTGTGTCTGGTATCTGTATTTGTGTTCTAGTATCTGTATTTGCAGCTATATTTGTGTCTCTGGTATCTGTATTTGTGTCTCTGGTATCTGTATTTGTAGCTGTATTTGTGTCTGGTATCTGTATTTGTAGCTGTATTTGTGTCTCTGGTATCTGTATTTGTAGTCTGTATTTGTGTCTCTGGTATCTGTATTTGTGTCCCTGGTATCTGTATTTGTGTCTGGTATCTGTATTTGTGTCTCTGGTATCTGTATTTGTAGCTGTATTTGTGTCTCTGGTATCTGTATTTGTAGCTGTATTTGTGTCTCTGGTAGTCTGGTATCTGTATTTGTAGCTGTATTTGTGTCTCTGGTATCTGTATTTGTTCCCTGGTATCTGTATTTGTGTCTCTGGTATCTGTATTTGTAGCTGTATTTGTGTTTCTGGTATCTGTATTTGTAGCTGTATTTGTGTCTGGTATCTGTATTTATGTATCTGGTATCTGTATTTGTAACTGTATTTGTGTCTCTGGTATCTGTATTTGTGTCTCTGGTATCTGTATTTGTAGCTGTATTTGTGTCTGGTATCTGTATTTATGTCTCTGATATCTGTATTTGTGTCCCTGGTATCTGTATTTGTTGTTGTATTTGTGTCTGGTATCTGTATTTCTGTCCCTGGTATCTATATTTGTAGCTGTATTTGTGTCTGGTATCTGTATTTGTGTCTCTGGTATCTGTATTTGTAGCTGTATTTGTGTCTCTGGTATATGTAATTGTAACTGTATTTGTGTCTGGTATCTGTATTTGTGTCTCTGGTATCTGTATTTGTAGTTGTATTTGTGTCTCTGGTATCTGTATTTGTAGCTGTATTTGTGTTTCTGGTATTTGTATTTGTGTCCCTGGTATCTGTATTTGTAGCTGTATTTGTGTCTGGTACCTGTATTTGTGTTTCTGGTATCTGTATTTGTAGCTGTATTTGTGTCTCTGGTATTGGTATTTGTAGCTGTATTTGTGTTTCTGGTATCTGTATTTGTGTCCCTGGTATCTGTATTTGTGTTTCTGGTATCTGTATTTGTAGCAGTATTTGTGTCTCTGGTATTTGTATCTCTTTTTTTGCTATCTGTGTCTCTGGCATTTGTGTCTGTATGTGTGTCTATTGTATTTGTGTCTCACACAGCTGCCTTGCAGCTCTCTCAGTTCTGTTCTGTTGGGGCTGAATGTCTAGCTGCCCTGTGCAAAAGTGTGGACCTTTGTTTGGTGGCAGGGTGAAATCCAGTGAGGAGACCGTGACTTGACACGGGCTTCCAGTTAGAAGCTGTGGTCAGCTAGTTAGTGGACCATCTCCCCAAGCAAGTAATGACTATGAAATATGACAGTCCATGGTGGACTGTGGTATCCTCTCTTGAGCTAACAGATATTATTAACAAAACCAAAAAAAGTGAAGGATGTCCCTGCCAGCCTTCTGTGGCTTACCAGGAGGACTGCTGCCTTGTTATGAAGGGCCTAGAAAGGTACGGAAAGCTGCAGCATTTTGAAGCAGGAGGATGTGGAGAGGATATGTCAGGGTCCACCTTCCTGCCTACCCACCTTGCCCTCCCTGAGGCACCTGGCCTTGGGTATGCTGTTGAAGGCAGCTACACCTCCCATTATTACCACTCATGTAGATCTGCCGACTGTGTGAGACCCCTTTAAAGTGGTCTTTTCTGTGAGTTTGTGGACAGCTTCGTAAATTTCGCAGAGTGCATCACATATGCGTAGGGGGCACTTTGCATACGTTGGAGGCTCTCCTTACCTGTGCAGGCCTCTGTGGATATTGCATAACTGGATATGGTTCTCTGTGATTTGAGCAGAAAAAAAACACAATGACGCCAAAAACAGCAAGGAAAGAATGGCGAACACAAAAACAGTGCAGTCACTTGCTAGCGCCTATACAAAAGAGCGAACAAGGCGCCAGATGGCATTAATGCTCGGGAACCACATGACGAACAGGACATTCCAACTGTTACTTATACCATGCTATTCTGTTAGGGCTTCACTTTCCACCCCCTTATGGGGCTCCAACAACCAGACCAGCCCCCATAAAATATATAATCAACACCGGGGGGTGCTGAACTCGGGGATGGGGAAAGAGACGGGATGGGGCAGAGGCTGGAGGAGGGGGGAGAGAAGTCGGCTGCGTTAGCGTTAAAAAGAAAATGTATATATACACATCACAAAAAAAAAAGTCACTCTGGGAATCGAACCCTGTGCTGCCTCCTACAGCAACACACACACTTACACAGACTGACCTAAACTTCTGTGCTATGCTGTCATCACACCTCAGAACTATACCATAACTCCTCTTGTAATTCTAACTACGGCTCCAACACTGGCAACTCGGCATCATAATCCTACTCACTGCATTACTGGCACTCTGAAGACACAGTCGCTAAAATTTCCTTCACTCTTTTTGACTCACTTTTTTTTTTTATTCGCTCAAATGCGGTCTATCAAATCACAGGATACCACTGGATTAAACTCACAACAGCCCAAGCGGGTGTCAAAGACAATTTTTAGGAAGACTACTGAATACTAATTGACATCTCCCTACAAACTGACCTAGTGTGAATACTTGGATCATTTCCAGCATACCTCTCAACTAGAGATGGGTGAACTTCCCAAATGTTTGACGGTGCAATCTGTAATCCAGGTGAAGTTCGCTATAGTCCAGATCTCTTTACATCATTAGACAGCAAGACAAAATAAAATAAAAAAAGCAAAAAAACTCCCAGCCCTCCAAAGGTGGCCCGAGTTAGTCCCTAAGGCCACCCCCACCCTAGCCCCATTCCCCGCTTCCCTCACATTTACACAGAAATGAATTGCAGGCTGCCGGAGCATACACTGTCTTTTTTTTTTTTTTATTCTCCTTCCTGTCCCCGGTGTCCCCCTCCTTCCGACTGCACATATCCCCGTAGCCCCCCTTTCAGGATCTGCCCCTAGAGTGCCATTACCTCTCCTTCTCCTGCACAGTGAGGTCTGTCCCTGGGTGGACTCTCTGGATGGGGCAGTCTTCATCTAGGGACAACGAGGACTACTCTTTCCTTTCTCCCCTTCCCCGCCCCTGGGGCGCGGCACACAGGGGCGTCGTCCCTAGAGGGCGACGTGCTGCTGACGCCTCCCTCAGCGCCTAACAACGCCCCTCCCGACTCCGTAACAGAGCTCTCAACTCTCTGAGTGCCGTGCCCCACCGCATTCTCAGGGTTGAGAATCCCCGAGGGAGGAGAGCATCCGCTGGGACGCTCAATCCTCCCTCCCCGGCCGACCCCCGACGACTCCGAGTCTGTTCCCGAACCCGGTCGCCGGGAGGTATGAGGTGTGGCGCCTAGCGCTCAACCTCAGCGCCACCGGCCGGGCGACACTGTCTTTAAGCTAATTTCTCACCCTAGCCCCCACTAACTACAAATCCCAAAATACAAGTATTTACCCCCCACTAACCCCTGATCCATGTTTTGGTGGTAGCAATAGCAAGGCATAAAATAAGCGGGTTTGCTTCACAATTTTCAACACAAAAAACACAAGTACTAATCAAGTGCAGCTTGATTCACAGCAACTGCTAATCAGTTTCGATCTATCCTTGTCTGTATATTTCTCTATGAGGTCCTGTCCTGCCCTCGTTACATTCAGCCTTGCATTTTTTTTCTTTTTTTACTAACCCCTGTGATGTCCACCCCCACCCAATCATACACACATGCAGCTTGTGAGTCCAACAAGGCAGTGCAGGAAAGGAGGCGAGAGAGGGAGATGGCCAGTATCGCATCAGGAACTAGAAAGTGCAGTCAAGTGAGTCTGACCGCAGGAGTGCACTGCAATCTCCCACACCACGATCCTCCACTGAAGATCCAGATAAAAACTGTAACCTGCATCGTCACCAAGGATGTGCATCAAAAGCAAGGTTAAGCCAGCCAGCTGAACCCTCCAGGCCTAGGTTTAAAGTACTGTAGGTAGTGGGTGTTGGGCAGCAGGGGTATTTGATGTACAGTGTCTGAAATTCAGGGTGGGGGGGGCGGTATCAGAATTAGGTATCTGGTCAAACCCCAACCGCATATACTTAGTCAAAAAAAACTGGAGGCATTAATGCTTGCACGGTCTTAGAGTTTGTTTATATAATTAGTACGGTTTTGGACTGTACTAGATTGCACAGGCTGTGAGGCACTATTTTTGCCTGTGCTGTTTTTTGTTGCGTCGTTTTGGCATGATGCCTCCGAATTACAAGTTAGGCAATGTTTTTTTAGCTGAAGTATGTCAGTACGAGTTTGAGTTAGTAGAGGGTCAGGTAGATAGGGGTACTTTGGGGTGGGAATTTATCTAAGTGCTGTTCCTGTGAAAACAGAGTTCTCTTGCCCTCAGTCTTTTGTGCTGCTGACTGCTTTCAGGAAATTGTCCTAACAGAGTGCTGTGCCCAGGTTAAGCCACCATGAATATCTCTCTACTGCCCTGCTGCTACGGACTTAACCAGCCCGGCCACTGAATGTGTCTAACTTGTTTGAGAAAAAAAAGAGTGATGTGCAAAATAAATAAAAGACACAAAACATTGTCTCTTGAGCTTATTTTACTAGCAGAACATTCAGTATACTACAGTCAAAAAGAGCCATTTTTAAAAATTGCTACTCAAAGACCACAATTGCAGATCAAAAATGTTTTTGATTAGCAATTCCACTAATCATGTCTCCCAAACGAATTGTATGACTTGCAATGGTAAGTCATAAACCAGGCTTGCTTGTCGGGTCCCCACCCTTCCCTTCTTGTCCTCTTATACTGTTATATGGTTTTCGAGCTCCTGGCGTCATGTGAAGAGGCAACACCGTGATTATAAGCAATTCTGCATCGCTAGTACACCCCCCAACATACACCTGACCCTTAGTCGACAAATGTTACTCTCTTTTTTTTTAGGGAGGGGTGATTGTTAGTCAAATTCCAAGCTATTTAATGAGGTCCCCCATGAGGCATGCCATTCCTGTTAATGTTATACACCGAGTACTGTGAGTGCACGTCAGGACCAGGAGGAAAGGAGAGGGTGGGCTCTGGTTGCTTCTTTACTCCCAGGTTCATGTGATGAACTTGCAGGATCACAAATGATTGTAAACTCCCACTTTTTGGGGGAGGCCTGGAGGGGTGGAGCCTGGTTCCTTAGTGCTGTCAGTATTGCCTTCTTTGTAACTGAATGCAAGCATCTGCCGACCTCTTCCATTCTGTTATTTTGATCACTCTCCTAGGGAATTACCCTGTGTTTAGAAATATTGAGTCTAGCATTCAGAAAACTATTTTTGCTTGCCTAGGGCTCCTTCTCCTAAAACCCAAATGGAGCAACCACCATTTTTAAATTGGTAACCAGTAACTACAAAATAAGAAGAAAAAGCTGGGACCCTTGTTGTTCAGAATAGTGCAGTAGGGCTGGTCCCACAGCATGGGGGTGGAGTGACACCCTTCTGCATTGGTTACCCATGTTCGGGATTGGACTCGAGTTGCATGGTAGCCATCTGGGGAAGAGAGGATCAAGTGTCCCAAAGACTGCCCTCCTCTCTCAGGGAGGGGGACAAGTCCCAGTGCTAGTTGTTGGAACCCTGTTGGCAGCATGGTGAGGGTGTCCTCTCGGGGAAGGGCCCGCCGTCAGATGTTGATACACGCCTACATGCCACTGCATGCACACACCATGCATCATTGCACGACAGGTCTCCCTGCTGATAAAACATGATAGAACCCCTCTGACTGATCAGGGTGGCACTTTGATCTGCTTCAAGCTCCTAGTAGGCACCTCCTCTAGACTTAGATGGCTTGTGCTGCAGCCTGTGGAGGAGTTTAGCCAGCCCAGACAGCCCTGTCACTGGAGGAGAGTGAATCCTAGGGAAGGGAAGGGGGCTGACGGTGTTATGAGGACTGAAAAAGAAGAATGGGGCAGGTTGGTTATTGGTGGAGAAAAGACTTGATGGAAGGAAAACAGAAAGCCCAGTGGGCCCTGCCCATTGGCCTAGTGGTGGTGCCCCAAGCTCTCATGCAGGAGACCCAGTGGTCTGTGATTGATCATCCACTGGTTAGGGAGGGAGAGCTGCTGCTGGCATCGCCTCCTCAACCAGGGAGGGAGGTGCTGTGCTTTGGCTGTCGCTGCAACCCCCGTGGTGGGTCTCTGAAGGTTTGTCTTCCTCTGCAGGGGGAAGCTGTTGTGCTGGTGAGGCCACAGTGGATTTTTATTTTAACTTACTATTTATTCTCTTCCTCTCTCCTCAGCTCTGCTCTCCTCAGGATCACCTAGGAGTCATCCCTCTGTGGTTCGCCTCACCTGATCGACCCTCCTTCGCCCATGTAGCCACGGTTTTACCCCCAGGGTGGGGACGGGTTGGGCCCCAAAACCCCGAACCTCTTGTCTTGTTGGTCGGGAAGGTGTCAGGAGGGCGGCCATAAATCGAGGGCAAGCTCTGGTGATCCGTCTCCGCCAGAGGTGGAAGGTTTTTTTTCCTCCTGTACTATGGAGTGGCTAGCACCCTGACGTCAAGGCGTTGCCACCGATGTCTGCGATTCCTGACCCCTGTTCTATGTTCTGCTGTGCTTGCTATCCCTCAGGCTTCTGCCAGAGGCCAGCCGAGTGGAAATCCCCCTCCCTCCCGTGAGAGGAGAGCTGTTCTCTGGACACTCGATCCTCTCCATCCCCTGCCAACCCCCAACAACCCAGGCTCGTTCTTGAACCCGGGTCGCTGGCATGGCACAAGGTGTGGCGTCAAGCGCCTCAACCCTCAGTGCCACCGGGCAGGCTGAGGCCACAGTGGATTTGGCACACACCACAGGTGGAGGTGCACAAAAGGAGGCTCAGCAAAATAGCAGGGAGAGTAACCCTCTAGGCTATTCGAGTGGCGAGCGATCAGGCATTGTGACGGCTTTGATCAACTGCTAGCTGCTGGTTCTGGGTTGAGAGGTTACTAGGCCAGAGGCGGGGCACCGTTATTTCAGTACAGGGGTTAGAAAATGTCTATAGGTTGGCCAGGTAGGACAGTGGTTTAGGTACCACCTGCTAGGCTGGTGGCCTGGATGGGTGAGCAGGCTTGGGTTACATAGGGGCCAGCAGAGAGCATCTTACGGACTGCCCTCCTGTTTTCGGGGGACATGTCAAATGCCTGCTTGCCTGTCACGAAGAGAAGCCAAGTATTAGCACAGCAGGAGCATCTACAAGAGGGAAGGTTAAAGCTGTGACACACGCCACCACCACAGCCACGTAGGTGTGTCATTACATGCTCTGTACCCTGGGGAGAACACATAGGTGAAAAAGCCCTTACCAAGCAGAACGGCGTTCCAGTCCAATGCAGGGCCCGGCACTACCAACTAATCCTCCTCCAGAGCAGTCTGGGTTGTGCTGTGGAGGAGATTGGTCAGCCCTGACTGCCCTGCCGTTGGGGGTAATGCATGGGGGAACACTGCCAGAGGAGAGATATGCCCTAGAGAGGGTGATGTGACAGTGCTAGGTGAACTGGGACTGACAGGGACTGGTTGATGACCAGAGAATTGAAAACCTTGATGAAAAAAAAGTTTGTAGAAAAAAAGCCCCTCCACCCCACATTATTTTTGAGCCATACTGATGGTGGAGTTGGTGTGTGTGTGTGTGTGTGGGGGGGGAGAGTTATCAGTGGTTAGTGACCCTTTAGACTTTGCAGCCCTGCTGAAGGGGTTACAGTTTTGCCCCGAGTTTGCACATTGTCACAAATTGCTCTGAAAGGGCTGCCCACTGGTGTGGAATCATTTCATGGCCCTGCCACCTGGAAGTCTGGGACTTATGCCCTGGCATCTCACGCCTGTGTTGGCTGTGGGCCACGTGCATCAGAGAGGTGAGGAGCTCAGTTCTCAGGCAGGGAGAGAAGGAACTGACCGCGTGGTAGTCATACACCCTCTACTGGTTGACCATGGGATGGCATTGGTATCATCTGTGAAGGTGTAGTCACTCCTCTCCTGCTCTGCTGTCTGGAGAAGGGAAAGGCCATGATGAGTCTGACTACTGTAGAGGGGAGACAGGAGGAAAAGGAACAAAAGGGGGGGAGGGGGAGTTAATTAAAAGTACGGTTACTGTGAAAGTGCAAGGTAACCTGTACCATCTCATCTTTAACTCTCCTTGCTTTTGGAGACCTCAGATTCCTCACTGTTGTAATTATTTCCACAAGGCTGCTACTGCTAGTGATAAACCCGTAGCAGATGCTTTATGTTTGGGGTGGGGACGTGTGCAGAGGAAAGTAGGGTGGGGGGTGATATTTCGGGAAAAATTTGTAGCAAATGGCAGTCGAAGCCTTTGCTTTGAACCAGTCTCTTACGAACTTACAGCAGCCAGCACCGTGCTGTGAGATCGACCGAGGTTGTCTGCCCTACTGCACGAATCGTACTGCCAAGTTCAGGTGAGGTAGCGTGAAATGAAGTGGGGGGGTGGTAGACACAAGACGAATTCTTAGACTAGGCAATTTCTGTCAAGGGAAAATTATTTTAATTTGCTAGTGCATAATTGGTGTGTATGGGGGGGTCTGATTGCAATTAAAGAGCTCCTGCCTCTCCCACCACACTGTGCACAGGATTTACTTCCTGGAAAAGCAGTTGGCAGGGTTATTTTTTTTTGTTAATTGCTTTTTGATGGCACGGTGCACTGCGGACTTTTTTTTTTTGGTCTCCGCAGGGAGGGGCGTGCCCGTTGGCATCGCCATACGTCTTCGAGCAGAAAATTAAAGACTTGCCTTTTCAAACCATAGACGGAGGAGGTTGTGGTGTGCCTGTGCATTGGGGGCTGTGGGAGTGAGGGGGTAGGGGGTAGCTGTTTCTGTTTATTTTTTTTCCCATTGCTTTTTCTCCCCCCAGCCACTATTTGCAATGCAGCTTTCCCCGCCCCTTCCAGCTGAAACAAGGCAGATGGAGACAGATTTTTTTTCTTTCTGGCTCTGTGCCAAAACTCTTGCCAGGCGACTGCCGTGAGTGATGGGTATAGAGAGAGAAAGACAGAGAGAGAGAGAGAGAGGGGAGACAGAGAGCGAGAGAGAGAGAGGAAAAGAGAAAAGCGGAAAGACACAGTAGTTATCTTCGGTATCCAGCCTGCCTATGGACTCACCAAAACAAATTAATCCCGGATGCTTATTTTAAACAGCTGGCACAGATTTAGTGGCTTGCATTTTGCAAAAAAAAAAAAAAAAAGATGCCTGTTCTCTTTCAGGTAGGTTTCAACGTCAACTGGGAAAGCCAATTTTTTTTTTTTTTATTATGAAGGGAATGAAACATCTTAATTTAGCACTCTGATGTCAGCCAGCAGGTAATTAGCTGTGAACCTATCAGCTGCGGAATGTTAATATGTAAGTAATTTGCATCTGAGTGCAGTGATAAAGTTGGGGGGGGGGTCTCCTCCGCCCTCGCTCCAATCCTCCCCATCCTCTCTACCCTATCAGTCTGGAGTGAGCTAATGTGCACTAATTACTGTGAAGATTAATCTGGATGCATGGTTTTTCCACAGCGCCCGTGGGAAAGGCAGGGAGGCCTATGTTCGTCTCTCTCTGACTGTCACCCCTTTTTTGTTCTATTGTCCAGTACTGCATGCAGATGTAGGCAGACAGTTTTGTCTTGTACAGTAGCGAACAGAAATCTGAGCTTTCAACAGCTGTATCAGGAAAGGGTGAAATATAGCAATTGTCTCGTTTGTTTTAGACCTTCATTTTATTTTATATTTCTGTCTGTGGCGCATGTGCGTGTGACTGTCTTTTTTTTTTTTTTTTTTTTTTTTACCTTGCAACAATATGTCTGCTGTCTTCCATGCCAGTCATCCAACTGAAAAACACATCTGCTATTAAAAAAATATAATAATACAGCCCTGCATCAAACTGCCACTCTGTTACCGACAGTAGCATCCTGGAGGCAAATGTTAAAAATTCTGAAACTCTGAACTTATTTACATTTCATTTTTTTTTTTACGTGTCACAATCTCTGCAGTCGTGCTGTCACCCATAAGACAGAAAAAAGATACTGAAGCCATTCGTTGTAATTAATTATGTTAAGTTACTCTGTCAGTGGCCGGTGTATGGTGGACGGCTTCAGGGCCATTTATTATTGTTTTGTTTTATGGTACTGCTTGGTACAATTTTTTTTAGTACTGTGCTTTCATGCCTTCTGTTAGACATTGGCAAATTTTAATAAAGTAACCATTTGGATACATCTCTTTAGAGGAGTTGGCTTAATGCCCTTTTTATATTTTTCATATGTGTTTAGGTGTATTCTTTGTTTTTGCGATAGTTCTGTGTACCTTTGAGCTGAAACCACCTGTTTAACAGACAAATTCTATACTGAATCTATGATGTCTCTTGACAGGAGTTTATCATCCACATTACAGGATGGCCACAAGATTTTCCACAACTATATGAACGACACCCTAAAAACAAAACAAAAAAAAACTACCTGGGTTCATTGGTGTTGGAAGTAATTGATTATGCTACTGTGTTGATGAGCCGTGACCCCTACCTGAGCCTGACCCTCGCTCCTGGCCAGTGGACTCTAGGAGTGATTGGCATTCAGACTCGGGGTGCAGAGATGCCCACTGCATCAGAAAATCTTATGGTGAATAGGCACATGACATTAGTTGCGTCGGTGACATGTCATCAGCTGTGTCCCATCTAGTGAAATGGCACTGGAAGCATCTTGCTACCACAGGCAAGGTGGGCAGGGGACAGAACAGGGAAAAGGGTCAGCCTGGCAGGTTAGCTCACAGCCTCTAGGCTCCTCACGTCACCCTGGCTTCCCCCTGCTACCATCCAGCTGAAAATGCTGCTGCTCCCCTGGTGGTGGAAGCAGGGTGCCCTTCTGCTGGTATAAAGTGGGAGACTGCAAGCGCTGAGGGACTCTGATGGAGGATTCAGGGGACCATGGGGAGCACAGATGGTTTAAGTCTAATTAATTTTTCATGAGCAGAGTGAGTCTTCTCATTGGCTACTGGACTGGTCATCAGCATCTTACAAATGACTTATCCAGCTGCCATCTGATACTGTGTGGCATGCCCAGCTCACACCACACTGCTAAAACCTTAATGTAATTTAAAAAAAGGCAAAAACAAAAGCTGTTATTGCGATTAGACCTATAATCACAATAACAACCTTGTTGCCAGTCATTTCCCTGGATTAATGACTGGCTGGTGGGAGGTAGCCCTCGGCTGCACCTCAGGCTACCCCCCCAACCAATCATTAATCCCTCATAAATGACCACCTTCTCGGTTGTTATTGCTTAAGTAGAGGGGCATTGGAGTGCTCAGATTGAGGCACTGGGGGCCAAAGTGGGCGCTGGAGAAAAAAATAAGGTAACTGTTACCCCTCCCAAAAAAGTCAAATAGCACTGTCCCTGTGATAGAAAGATACCATTTTTTTTTTCTTTCTGCATTGCATTTTTTTGCTCCCAGGTTCTGCCCAACGGCACCCTGCCAGCCCCTTGTCAACCTTCTCATGGTCATATCGATTGTCCAACACTTACTTATCCAGAACCACGTAGTGGTGCATGGCCTGCTGTGTTGATCATATGAGAGCCTGCGGGGGTTGGGGGGATGGTGGCACAGTGGCAGACTGTGGCTTTTTTCTCCAACTCTGGTTTTGTCCTCAGGGGTGCCAGCACGCAAGGTTGCTTGCACACACGTATGTAATGACGCACGTGTGTGCCAGGGGTCTGCCCATCACCCCTGCATGTTCTTGTGTTGCTCAACTGCACTCCCACCTAGCCTCCCCCAGGTGGCAGCAATGTAGCAAGAGCAGTGTCCCCTCTCCTGAGGAAGAAGAGCAGTCCTTGGGGCGTTCAGTCTTTTCTCCCCCTGTCCAGCACCCGACAGCCCACGCTCATTCCTGAATGTGGGTCATCGCTGTTGTGAGCAGTAGTGCTACCTCTGTGTTAACAGCCGTATACCGTTATATGGGCACCACAGTTAGAGTGCAGCAACCAGCTTGCTCGTCATGCAGGCAAACTGGATTTTGCAGCACCTGGCAGGGATGGCACCATCCGGGTGTTGCGCCCTCTGCCCCCTACATCTCCGACTTGGGAGTAATTATATTTAGGTACGTGAGGGTATGGGGGGCAAGACAAACAGAACATGCCCTGGGGCATTAGGCGCTAAGTCCGGGTAGCACAATTGCCAGAAGCGGCGTACTGTCAGTGGCATTGTGCTTCGCTGTAATTACAGTCGTTGTTTTTCCTGTTGCCGCTGATATGGTGAACTCGCCAATAGCCAGCTTAAAAGATACTGCTTTTCACAGTAAGGCAGTCAGAGATATGTGCATGGCATTATGAAAAAAGGTAGCAAACGTATTGTTTTTATTTTGTGATTTGTGTACCTTGTGGTAGCCAAGCTGTGCTACAGCATCTCGTTTTGTTTTTAGTGGGAATCTGTCTTTTTTTTTCTTGTTTTCAGTGAGGTGAGGTTTGGACTGGGGGCCCTGCTACTGCTCTGTTTTACAGTTAAGAGGACGGAAACACAAGAGGCGTCAGTGTAATCCAGTGGCTGTATGGCACACGATTCAGACCCCGTCATGTCCTACTTCACGGTTCCGAGCCCCAACCACTGTGTCACGCTACCTTCAGTTCACATTTATAAGACGTGTCCAAATATGCTGCGTAGCTTTTGCACCGATTGGTTTGCTCCACCACGCCTGCTTCTGCAGAGCTGTGACACCGCAGCAGCAAGGTGCATTTGGGTTACAGTGCTTTCACCTGACGAATGACAGAAAAACAGGTTCCTGTTAAGTGCGGGAGCATGACAGCTTGATGGCTGTCCGTTAATGCCGATCAGAAGAACAAAACACACATAGAAATGACAGCCGATCTAGAGTTCGGGAAAGATGTTTCGACAGACGACTGTTACTGTGTGTTCTTTTATACACTTTTAAGGATGATGAACTTTTGGGTTCTAATCAGAACCCAAAAGAGTTCTAAAAAGGTTCTTGTTTTTGGACCAAGTCATTTGCATGCATGTGCACATTCATTGTACTCTCGTGATCACATTTCGGACTCTTTCTAAAGGGACACTTGTCAAGCCTTTTTGCATCATGTTATTTCTAGTTGAAAACCCACATTTTATAATTGCTCACCTTCCTTAAACTTCATTGATGTTTTTGGTTATTTTATCTGCTTCCGTTCTTAGTAGAACTGAAATGCATCCTGATGGTGTAATTATACACAGCCTTGTTTTGTTTCAAATCATTGATTTGCTCTTCTTGCATACTTCCGAATATTAGGAATACGCCCCAAACAGTGCAAACATTCATGATGTAGTAGTACCCTCTCGACCCACTGCATTGTGAGGTTGTCTAAACTGTGTTGTTGGTGGTCTTCCCAAGTCCAGGAAAGATGCACTGTGAGTTGAACAAGGAACATAAACAAACATGTTTTTGTGTGGTAATACAATATGGTGGGCAGTCCTTTTTTCCACTTTTTAAAAAGAAAAAGAAATCAGAATGAAACTTCCAGCTACATCAACAAATTCTACAGGATATGAGCAATCATAAAATGTATTTTTTTTATGTTGTCTTGCACGTGGTCAAGCAACATCCTGTGGTAGCAGCAGAAATGCAGAGGTGTGTCAGTGTTGGTGAATGCAGGGCACGCTTTAGTAGGTGCGTCCCTCATTCCCCAATTAGCCGGCGTGCTAGCGCTGACACAAGAATTATGTAAAGTGCCACCAACCTGAAAGAAATATTGCGCTGCAGTCAGAGACAAGCTCGTCATGCAGCAGCACAGATGACACGCCTCCCATGCGTGCCTTTCCTGGTGAAACATTTCAGTAAACACGGCGGCGGCTCCTGCTGCCACTGCCACACAATCCTCAAAGAAAGCCGATATTGGGGGTGCAATCCCCGTGTCGGCATGTCCACCACCTCCCCCCCACTTTGTGTGGCACACTGAGAGCCCACTCCAGTGTGCTGCCTCTTACAGAAAGCCTACCACGTCGGCATGTTCCTGCCCCCGCCCCACCCCCATTGTGTGGCACACTGGGAGCCCACCCCAATGTGGCCAACATTATGCCCCCCAAAAGTCATGGGGCACACCGGGAGCCCACCCCAGTGTGCCCAACATTTGTTTTATTTCATCTGTAAAGAAAGAAAATGGTCCTGCGAGGTCTGTTTTTGGTTTTTGTACCTGAAAAAAAGGAAACGGTCCCTCGTTGTCTGCAGCGCCCCTCCCCCAACCCGCACCCACTCTCTGTGCACCCTACCTCTCCATACACCCGTCAGTCCATACTTACCTCCGGAGGTCTGGCGCTGCAATCTTAAGTGGAGCGGGAACACGTTTGGAGTCTTCAAAGCTGAACTGCAAAATGAAGAAATGCCGGTAAGCTGTATAATGGCATAAATGGAAAGGGGGGGGGGTTCAAGTTAAGTGGATAACTCAGCCTTTTTTTTTTTACTTTTGGCTCCAGATTTTCAACATGGGGTTCTTGGGACCCCACCTCATGAACACATGCACTGTCATCTCGTTATTCGGTCCCGAAAGGTCATGTCACGGTCACTGTGTGGAATCACCTTTTGGGACAGATTAATGAAATGACAGTGCTACTGTTCATGGGTTGGGGTCCCAAAAAGCCTATGTTGCAAATGCGGTGAAAAAATTCTAAAAAATGACAGTGTTACGAATGTGCATTGTGCAGTTTCCACGCACGCTCATAACTTTGACAATTTGTATTATTTTCACTACAGATTTTCAACATTGTCATTTTTTCACACCTCCTTATCAACAGTACAGCTGTCATTTTTCACATCCTGCCCGAAATATGTTTTCGCACATGTGGCACACAGTGGCGTTGTCGTTGTGGGAAATCAACGTTCGGGACAGATTAACAAAATCACAGTGACGCTGTTCATGAGCAGAGGTCCCAGAATGTCTTTGTTGAAAATTTGGTTAAAAAAATCAGCCAAAATAATTGCGTTCCGGGCGTGCCTTGCACAGTTTCTGCGCACACTCGTGACTTCACCAATTTTTCATATTGTCACTCCAGATTTTCAACATTGCCATTTTTTTACACCTCCTCACGAACAGTACAGCTGTCATTTTTCACATCCTACCCAAAATGTGTTTTCACACCTGTGGCGCCAAATGGCTCAGACGCTGTGCAAAATCATCTTTCGGCTAACGAACTGATAGTTCCACTGTTCATGAGGTGGGGTCACAAAAAGCCCATGTTGAAAATTTGGAGCGACAATACCAACAAACGCCTGGGGTGTTAGGGTTTCCAACCGTAACCCTCCACCCTGTAGAGGCTGAAAGGCGTCAGGGGTGTAACTTGGGCTTATTGGCTGTAATGCTCACGCCATTCCACCCCCACCCTACAGCCAGTGACAGGCATTGAGGTGTGCCTTGGACTGTTCGGCCCCAAAGTTCACCCCAAGCTCCTATAAAGATTAATATACAAGTTAGCCAGCCTGGGAGTGGGTCCCAAGATGACAGCCTGGGTAAAGAATTGGCTGGAGAATAGGACACAGAGAGTAATAGTAAATGGAGTCCACTCAGAAGAAAGGAGGGTTACTAGTGGGGTACCGCAGGGTTCAGTATTAGGACCGGTCCTCTTCAATGTCTTTATAAGCGACATTGCAGAAGGACTGGAAGGAAAAGTATGTCTCTTTGCAGATGACACAAAGATCTGCAACAGAGTTGATGCACAGGGTGGGGTGGAAAGGATGAGAAGGGACTTGGCAAGGTTAGAGGAATGGTCAAATGGATGGCAGCTTAGATTCAATGCTAAGAAGTACAAGGTAATGCACCTGGGAAACAAAAACCCAGGGAAGAGTACACAATGGGGGGTGAGATACTAACAACAACAAAAATGGAAAGGGACCTGGGGGTAGTCATATCAGATGACCTAAAGGTGGGCAAGCAATGTGAGAGGGCAGCAAGGAGGGTTGGGGGGATACTGGGATGCATAGGGAGAGGCATCACCAGTAGAAAACAGGAAGTTATTATCCCTCTGTACAGACAGCTGGTGAGACCCCATCTGGAGTACTGTGTGCAGTTCTGGAGACCCAATCTCCACAAAGACATAGACAGGATGGAAGCTGTCCAGAGGAGGGCAACTAAAATGGTGCAGGGTCTGCACGGAAGACATATGAAGAGAGCGAAGGAGCTTAATATGTATAGCCTCGAGGAAAGGAGGAGAGGGGGACATGATAGAAGCATTCAAGTACCTCAAGGAATCAACAAAGTCAAGAGGTAGCATCTTTCAAAAAAGGGTGTGCAAGAACAAGAGGGCACAATCTCTGAAGATAGAGGGGGCAGCTCAGAGGTAATTTAAGGAGTATTTTTCACAGAGAGGGTTGTGGTTGCATGGGCGGCCTTCTGGAGGAGGTTGTGGAGTCAAAATCAGTGGTGGAATTCAAGCATGCATGGGACAGTCATAAGGCAATTCTAGGGGGTGGGGGTAGGAAGAAGTAGGCTGCTGGTTAACTAGGATCTGCAGCTTATTCAGTAGGTAGGGAAATGGGCAGACTGGGTGGGCCAAGCGGTCCTTATCTGCCGTCAAATTCTATGTTTCTATACTGCATCCATCTCAGCATATTTCCTTATGGAATAGGGTGAATGCAAGGCCCAAAAAACCCCAAGGCACAACGCAAAACTTGTCGGTGTCTGCAAGGTAGGGTGAGGTGAAATGGCGTGAGCGTTATGGCCGACAACCCAAAGGCACACCCCAATGCCTGTCAGTCTCTGCAGGGTGGGGTTGGCTTCAGTTCAATACTTCACTGCCATTCCTATTATGCATTTCTGTAACTCCTACACTACTAGTGCCAATGCCAGCAAGACAACATTCGGCATTGACAAATGTTTCTTTAGCTAGGGACAATTTGTGGCCTAAGGGAGTTGACAGTGTTCCTTTAAGTGGTCACTTAAAGGTTCTAAATTTTGCAGCTGTCTGGGTATTTTTTTTTGGGGGGGGGGGTATGTTCTTTTTAGTGTGCTCGGATAGTGCTTTTGTGGATCCATCCACCATTTGTCGGATAGTACTGGTATCTACCTCTGAATCCGACTGTAATCCAACTAAAGTCAAATTTCAGAGTCAGATTGTTGTGTATCCAAGTGCGGCTCAGGGTACCTGTGACCGGATTAAACCTGGGATAGTTGGATCTGATGCTTGGATCCCTACATTCAGTGCTCAGATCCACAGGATCTAACAGGCATCCTCAGATACTTCCCTTGGATCTGAGGAGGTCAGATCCTAGGTTGGAGTCCTATACTATCCGAGGCCATTTGAAATCTAGCCAAAGTGATTGTATCTGACGGTATACAACCTGGTAGGCTACTGTCTGAGCAGCACTAGTGGGGTTTTTCAGAATTGGTTTTGGCCTTCCCTAGTCCAAAGTGGAAATGATTTCCCAGTATCCTGGGAAAGGTTTTAAAAAGTAATATGTAGACACGGTTTGACTTTTATTTCATTATTTTCTTCATCTCCTCTCATCTTTCTCACTACTGAGGCCAGGGTATCTGAACGAGAACAGGATCTTTGTCCCTCAGATTTCATCCTGTTCCCCTCCTTCTTTCCTTTCCCTTTTCCCCTTTTCACAGAATCAGGTTGTGGTGTTGTCAAAACAAGGGGTGCCGATTTTCAAAGGGCTTGACGTGGCCCAAAGACTAAGTCCAGATGCACAGTCCGCAGGTGTGGAGATAAAGTCTGTGCACTGGTGGAACTGCTGTTTCTGGCATTTTGTGTGCAGGGGTGCAATCGCACGGCAGGAGTAGCTGCGGAGGATTGCTGTACTTGGTAATAGCAGGTATAGCATTTCAGCACAGCTACGCACAGATTTTGTGTGCAAGCTGCCATAAATTGTGGAAACGGTCGCTAAACTGCTTTGTTTTTTAAAATCGTATGTATGTGTAAACACTTGCAGTTGTGCATGGGAAGCCCCGCCACCTTGCACACCATTTTTGTTTCCTGTGCACATCTTCTCGGCCCTTTGAAAATAATTCCCCAGGAGTGGAATGTCAGTGGAGGGAAAAGCAGGAGGGCGAGTTGATATTGGCATCACAGAGATCCTGTCTGCATGCATATGTTCTCAATAATAAAGAAGAAGGGGGCATAAATATTTACTCAGAATGGCGGCCTCACAAATAACCAAACCTGCCACCGGCCCAGTAGTCAGAGGCTGAGGTGCTCACCTCTCCCGCACAGCGATCCAAGTTTAGGAACAAGCGTTGGTCCATGGGGGAGGGGGCATTGGTGGGGGGACACTGGGAATGGATTGATCAGCCACGTGGCAGCTCTCCTTGAAAGCAGTAGAGTGCCACAAGATTGGAAGAGGGCAACAGTGGTGCCCTTGCACAAGAGTGGCAGCAGGGAGGAGGCAGGTAACTACCGCCCGGTCAGCTTGACCTCGGTAGTGGGTAAAATCATGGAGACACTCCTTAAGGAGCAGATAGTAAACTTCCTAGAGAGGGCAGGACAGCTCAACCCCAAACAATATGGGTTCACTGCAGGAAGATCATGCCAGACTAACGTGATTGAGTTCTTCGATTGGGTGACCAGGACACGGACCAGGGTGGTGTTGTGGATGTGGTGTACCTGGACTTCAGCAAAGCCTTTGACACCATCCCATATAGGAGGCTAACCAAAAAACTTGGAACACACAGGCCATAAGATAGTAAGCTGGACTGCTCACTGGCTGCAAGATAGGACTCAGAAGGTCACTATAAACAGCGCCATGTCCAAAGAGGGTTCTGTGACCAGCGGAGTGTCTCAGGGGTTGGTGCTGGGTCCAGTCCTCTTCGACATATTCATCAGCGACATTGTTGGGGGTTTAGAGGGTAAAGTCTGCATGTTCACAGACTACACAGAACTCTGTAATAGGGTGGAGGGAGCCTCTAGTATGACAGAAAATCTAAAAAGACTTGAACAGCGGTCCAAAGACTGACAACTTAGATTCAGTGCTAAAAAATGCAAAGTGATGCATCTGGGTAAACAGAACCCAGGAATACAGTATACCTAGACGCGCATACAGTGAGAGTAGGTGGGGGAGTGGAATTAGGTACCAGAACAGGAGGATGCATAGTGATCCTTGAAGAGCTGTTTGAGAGAGAGGGAAGAGGGGGAGAGGCAGAGATAAGGAGATAGATTGTTCCAGATGGATTGGAGGCAGACATGGAGAGAGCAGTGTGACCTGCAGAGGTTTTGCAGCACGGGATGGAGAGAAGGAGTCAACAGTGTGGCAGGAGTCGGTAGTTGGGGGAAGGGGATGAGGAGGGAGGAGCGGTAGGAATAGAGGGAGGGAGGGAGGTACAGAGGGAGGAAGGCTGGAGAGCCAGCACTTAGAAAGATTTGCAATGAAAGAGACGTGGTCAGGACACAAGCGTGGGGATAGGTCAAGGTAGAGGGAGCAGTGGTGGGTAACGGGAAAGAGAAAAGACAGGTTGTTACAGTTTAGTGGTTCAAAACTACCTTGGAAATAGATTTCAACGAATAAGAATTGGTGTTTCTCAATTAAACATAGTGCTCACACATGCAAACATACGAATCTGCCAGCAGAAACAGGCCTCATGGTCTATCAAGCTTGCTCGAGCATGCAGCTTGCACCCCTAGACTGCAGCTGCCCCAGGGCTCTGTCTTGGAGCCTTTGATGTTTTTAGTTTTTGTTAACGAATCGCTTGTAGTGACATAATCAGCGCAGGTAACACTGATACTTACAACGGCAGCATGTCAGTGATCAAATTAAAAAGATAATTACAAACAGTGCTACTTCTCCCCGCCCGCCCGCATTGGCTACTAGAACATAAATCATTTCTGATTAAAAACTTCAAACCAAACTTATATTATTTGGTACTGTCCGCAGAGCGGCTTGGTAATAAACTGCCAATTTGCAGATGACATTTAAACAATGATGACAGTGTGTGCATTACTGTGGGACACTGGCATGCCTTGGGAAGTGAGGGATGCGTCAAGATCTAAAAGTGCCCTTATCCCACAGTCATGCACATCCTGGAGTGCCTTATTGCAATTATAAAATGGTTCCTCTGATTTTTTTTTTATACTATATTTTTATTTCTCTTCATAGTACATACATACACATAGTACTTGAACATACATCCTTGGGTTTGAGTGTAAACAGTTTGAGATATACATCAGATAACTAGGATATCCTACTCATTGTCCACAGTTACATCAGTGGAGGGCAGTTTTCTTAATTCTTGAATATGTATGCAGTTTTTATACTGAATAGCCTTGCAACAAGAACATGGACATTTCATGAAAAAAAGTCCATCTGATACTGGTGTCCTGTGCCATGCAAGGCACTTATAAGTATAGCGCTGTGGTTTAAGGCTCTGAGCTGCAAATCTGGAGACCTGAGTTTGAATCCCACAGCTCCCACTTGCATACTGTGTGACCCTGAGCAAGTCACTTAACTTCCCTGTGCTCCCAGGTTGCATCTGTAAACAAGCTTTCAGCTTAGTGTGTCTCACCTGGTTAAACAACTGGAAAAAAAATGCTACTGAAAAACTGCATTATAGTCCATGTACCATGATAACTGTGTTTCTCCTCAGACCCTGCAGTGGCCCGCTGGAGAGCTTCTCCTCACCCAGGGGCAAGTCTTCAACTTTTCTCTAATTTAGCTTTATAAAGGCAAACGACAACATTTATCCTTCTGTTAACAATGACCAACAGCTAAAATCTGTTTGTTGATTACTCTGGTGATAGGAGTAATTAAACTGAAAACAAACAAACAGAAAAAATCAACTAAGAAACTTGTTGAAAAATAACTAAGTGGTACTATGGCTCAGTTAACATAAATTATGCCACGTGTAAACTTGACCTTTAAAGTATACCTATTATTTTATTATACTCTGTTTTCCTCAGTCCCCATCATCCGGCTCGTTATCGGTCCTTGCTGTGCAAAGTCTTTTTGGATGATAGTGAGTCTTTTCCCCACTTCAGCAGGGTCAGAATATAAGTAACTTTTACCTGCATACAGAATCTTAAGTTGTGCTGGGACCTGTAGTGCGTGAGTAACTCCCAAAGAGTGTAGGCTGGACTGGACTGCATCAAATGTTTTGCGACGTTGTTGGATGGAATAGCTTAGATCTGGAAAACAATGTATTCGTTCACCAGTTGGAAGGGAAACTGACCCTTTACTTTTAGCTGCTGTAAGCACTTTATCCCTGATATGCTGTCCCGTAGTAACCACCAGTATGGTACGGGGTGTATTTTCTGATGGCTGTCGACACCTAGGAGTAATCCTATACGCCTTCACAATGCTCCAGGTCATTTCAAGACCCCATATCTCAACTAGCAGACTTTCCACGTATCCCACAATGTCCCATCCGTCCATTTGCTCAGGCACTCCCAAGATGTGTGAGTTTATGGATCGAACAGCATTTTCCAAGCTGTTCCATTCTTAGTTTTAGAGTTTTATTCTCCGCCAACATCCCTGTAACCACCGTGGCTGTGTTATTAGCTGTTTCCGTCGCTCCATCAGCAGCTGCTGTGGCTTTTGAGATTTTAGTATCCATTGTAGCGATTCGATCCGTTAGATTGTCCACTTTTTTATCTAAAATTTGGATAGCTTGTAAAAGAGCGCTGTTAGTAGGTTCTGAGGTACTCGCCTCGTGGCCAGTGGCAGGTTTTCCTCTTCGGTCTGCCTCTGCTTGCTCTGCTTTGGGCCTCCAACATCCTGTGAAGACTTTTTTTTTTTAGGTTTACCATAGCTAAAATGGACAAAACTTAGATCAAACTGTGCCGTTTCCAAAAGCTGTTGAGGCAACTATAGAAATGTTTTGCCTTAGTAGACATCTGTTTAAATATAATGTTAGATTTGTCTCCGAGTGTAAGGAGCTCTCTCTGAGACGTCTGTTCTCTTCGGTTGCTGGCTCCACCTCGTTCCTCTGATATTTTTATTTTAAAAACTTAGTAATGAGGTTCAGAAAGTTAAAGGGGCACTGTCAGTTTTTCCCCCACGTTTTTTATCACTTCCAAGTAGTGTGCCTGCTGGCACTCACCAATGCCATTTGTACCCTGGAATGCATCCATAGATCTAAAAAATAGGCAGTTGTACCTGGTTTTGTAATTTTTTTGTGAAATTTCTTGTTCGCTTGGTCGACCCGCCACCGGAAACATATCATGGTTGGGAACGCGCGCCAGGCATGAGCGCATTCCCGAAGTAGGATTTTATACCATCGTCACTGTAAAAAGACATTGCCTCTGTGAATTCAGCAAAATGGAACTGCTCCTAGTGCTTATGAATCAAAACCGAGCACTACAAGTATAAAAATGTACATTTCCAGACCGGAGCCGTAACTGTTGTTTTCTCTCGGTTCTATGTGATAATTGCGAGTGCCGAACGGCGACCCGCATTATCGCCACGTCAGGGCAGCGAAAACAGTTTTGCCACCCTGACATCCTTGGTGCATGGAAGAACAGCGCCGGGGACTTAAAACATTTGCTTTCTGTGGGGGGCTGCACCCCCCCTACTTAAGGATTCTCAACTCCAAGGGGGGTGCAAAGCAAAGGAAATAATTTTTGGGCCAGGTGCAACAAAACCACAGTAGCGCCCCGACCCAGACCTGAACCCATAACCCCAGCACTGCAAGTGGAGGCCAACCCCTGACGCCACGGCGCAGCTTGGCAGCCAACTGCAGTGCCACCCCCTACATCCCCTCCGCCCCTCCCAGGCCACGCTGCCGAGCTCGCTATCCCCTGCCCGGTATACATAGCGACATCCTGTCGCAACGGTCGCCCACCCCACCACATCCAGTCACCTCCTCCTCACTCATTCGGCTTTCGCTATCGCATCGCTGCTTCGGATGGTGCCCACTTAGGCGCCGCACTCACGTACACCGCTTTCTCAATCCACTCACACCTAAGGTTTCAAGTACAAAACATTCCAAAAGACATTGGACTGGATCTGCGACACCTTAGACGTATGTCCTGCAGCACCTGCTGGGTCAGTCCCCCCCCCACTTAGTTGCAGTGGGTGCTGTTTTAAAACTGCAGTAGACTTAAGACAATTGGCTGTGTTTTCTGGCAACTTACGGCCAGCAGGAGCCGCAACTGCTAGTCAGGATGCTTCCGTCCAAAATTAATCTGTCTAAGCGGACTAAAGTCTCTGCACTGGCTGCGTCCACTGCTGGACACACAAACCTCTTTGCATTCAGGCACAGGGACACCGCAGACCCTTTGAAAATTGTCCTGGATGCAGAGTGAACATTTTAACTTCAAAAATCGACCCATAAGTTGCTCGGAATCCACTGAATGGAATCGGATTCATTGATTTTAGGTAAGATTTTTGGAACTGGGATTTCCAGAATTGCAGTCCAAAAATCCTAACTCCTAAACTGAATCCTAAAACCTATTTTTACAAAGAAATTTAGGATTTAGGAATCAGAAATTCCTAAACAGTCCAATCAGATCAGAATCTGTCAATTCCGAGCATCCTCACATTATGGGGGGGAGGCACACTAAGCCAAAGCTTGTTTCCAGGTGCGACCTGGGAGCACAAGGAAGTTAAATGACTTGCTCAGGGTCACAGTATGCATGTGGGGTCTGTGGGATTTAAACCCAGGTCTCCAGATTAGCAGCTCAGAGCCTTAAACCACTGCACTATACTGCCTCCTGTACTGCGTATTATGTAGAACAAGGACTGGGGAATGGTCTTGGAGAGTAAGGATTATGTGAGAAATGCAGGATTGTAAAATACAGCAAACAGAGAACAAAAGTACAGCACAAGGGCCGGCCCGGTGGCACTGAGGATTGAGGTGCTGGACGCCACACCTCACGCTATGCTGGTGACCTGGGTTCGGGAATGGACTCGGGTTGCTGGGGCTCGGTGGAGTGAGGGAGGATTGAGTGTCCCTGCGGTTGCTCTCCTCCTTCCGGGGGTGGGATACCAGGGGTGCTTGACACCTGATGCCCCTGAAGCTGGTGGAAGCATGGGCTTTCGGGGCACTGGGCGGCTCTGCTCTGGGGAGTCAGGGAGGAGGATGCTGTTAGGCTTGGCAGTCGGCGGCATCAGCATGTCGTCAGCCTGGACAGTGTCCCAGGGGATGGGAGAAAAACAGGGAAAATGCAAAAACCCTGGCCCTACATGTACAATGAAACGGGGATGGGATGCCTTGGGGATTGCTCTCATGGATGGAGTAGGAGGAGGCAAGGCCTCTGAGCTGTGGAGCCGGGCAAGTAAAAAAAAAAAAAAATGTACAGCACAGCAAATTACAAAAAGTGCATCAGCGGCCATCAACTGCGGTAATAGGTTGTAGCAATGTATAATACAATATTAACAAAAAAGCATGGATTGTAAAATCATACGTAAAAACAGGCTTGTAACAGGCGTAAATATTTTCTCAGTTCACTCCTGAAGAGCAAATGAGAGAAGGAATGGCTAAAGGACCTCAGTATGTACACCTTGGAAGAGAGGAGGGAGAGGGGAGATATGACAGAGTCTTTTAAATGGCGGCCCCCCCTGCCGCAGGAGTAGCACTACACTACCGCTTATGACACAGATGACCTGGGTTTGGGAATGAGCCTGGGAGTCAAAGGGCTGGTGTGGGGAGGGGTGGAGATTAAGCGTCTTAGGGACTGTTCTCCTCCTCGGGGGGGGGGCGGGGTAGGTGCTGGCACTCGATGGACCCCTGGCAGAGGCCAGGGAATTGACACTCGGAGCTTGCTGGAGGAGGGGAGGCATGCCAGATGTCAGCATGATTGTCATTGACATTATTGCATGCCACACCTCCCAGGAACAGAAAAAAGGAAAAACGCCAACCGCACAGTATGCTGCCCACCTCGCTCCGCAGGTCTTGCACCATTGTCCTGTGGCGCTCCCCAGACACTGAGCTAGAGGTCCAATGGGGGGGAGTGCCTGCCCAAGGCCCTGCCCTGCGGGATAAGCCAGGGAGGTAAGTCCCAGGGGACAGGTGACGGGACTAGGGGCAGAGGTCGGGCGTTTGTGGGCCGGTTGAGTGGGGAGAAAAAAGCATGCTAAATAATAAAAAAAAAAAGAGACTTTTAAATACCTCATGGGGTAAATAAGGTAAGATGGGAAGTAATTTTTAGAAAAAGGTGTTCAGGAAAAAGGGGACGTGCTATGAAGGAGGGAGGTAGATTGAGGAGAGATGTGAGGAAGTACTTCACAGAAAGAGGTGCTGATTCCAGAAACAGCCTTCCAGTGGAGATGGTGGGAGTGAAAACAGTGGTGGGGTTCAAAAATGCCTGGGCATCGTAGAAGTAAGGAAAGGGAGGGGGGAGAATGAACTGTAGATCATGTAGGGTCTGCAGCAAGAACGAAGGTAGGCAAAAATGAGCAGGCTGGGTGGGCCAAATGGCCCTTATCTGCCATCAGATTCAGTGTTTTTATGAGACAGTATGCAGTCCCAGTGGAAGAGAGCTCAAACAAATGGAAGCAAAAGTGGAGAAGGCCTATAGCTCCATATAAATAAGACACTTATGGAACAAATAACAAAGACTTCTCACCCGGATCTGAGAGGGTGGGTACTGTACAGAAGGGGAACTGAAGCACATTCACCAAGGATGTAGGCACTGTTCTGAGTTAGAATATTCAGATATTAGGATAGTTAGTATTTACATACAACATCCGACTTTTACTGTCCCCCATCACGTCCTACTTCCTGTGCTCCAGGGACCTTCGCACCTTCTAGGAACAGAAGGTGCTGCTTTCAGGAACCAGGGCAGGGTGTGAGTGTAGGGTGGCAGCCCAAAAGTCAATTAAGAACAGACAAGACCAAAAAGATATTGCTAGGCCTCACCCCACCTACCCTAGACCAAATTATCCTACCAACACCACCAGGCAAAACAACCCGTAGTACTAGCAAGCAGCTACTATGGGTACCCCATGGTCGGACCTCCCAATACCAATGCACTTTCAGTTTCAGAGCCCCTTCCTGGACAAACGCCCTCCCTAGCTATATAACTGATGAAATAAGGCTTGGCCCTCATAATTCCAAGCTAAGGGAATACTTTTGGGCCTCAAACCGATGTGACTGCCCCTGACACCTGATCTGACTTTGCCGCTTTCAAACAAACTATTATCGGGTCCCTGTACCTAAAAAAAAAAAAAAAAAAAAACACTTATAAAACTATAAGACCAACAGCCTACTACAGAACCTTCTGTAACTTTTCTAGCTGTGCTAATGTACCTAAACTGCTGTTAGCCATCTACTGAACAACTATGTAACCTCTTGAATGTTATTTGTAGTTGTGCTGTAATTTCTGTATTTCAAGTGCTGTCACTTTACCTTTTATGTATGACGTGGAACCTTTGTAAATGAGTCTCAGACTCAAAGGTCTTTTATGAATACTTCAAATAAATCAAATAAATCAAAGAAGAACACTCGCACCCCGGAACCAGGAGCAGGAGGCTCCAGTAAAGAAAATACAATTGCTGTTTGTGGAAATCAAAGATTTATTTTGCACAATTGCAAAGTAAGACAAATTAATGAGTCACTGGAGTAAGGCAGGGACATCCTCCATCGGTCTAATAGCCCCGGCGCTTCGCCAAGTAAGGCTTCATCAGGGACGAAGCACTTTTTGAGCATGTCCAATTGCGTGGATGATTTGTATGCTGTGTTATTTGCTCTCCACTGTATGCAGTGTTTTTGCCAGCTTGACCTTTCTGTACACAACTCATACACTGTATGTCATTGTTATTGTAACCACATCACATGACAGACTGTATTTCTTTGTAATTGCGTTCTGCCCTTCCCCTTTCCCCCAGGTCGCACCTGGAAACGAGCCTCGACTTGGTGTGCCTCTCCCGGTAACCGATGTTTGAATAAATAAATAAATGTCATTGGATATGGGTATAGATATCCTAATATCCTAAACCTGTTACCCCCACTCTACAATTAAATAACCCCCAGGCTTCCACCCAATCCACCCTGTATCCCACTCCCTCCCTTCCTCCCACCCCTCCCAAGCCGACTGATAGCTAACCCTTGCTCCGAACCTCCTATAATAAGTATTATTATTATTCTATCGGGCAACCAGCAGTTTAATTTAAAGTGCAGCACCCCTTCTAAATCATAGCCACACTCCACTCTGACACAGGGCTCCCACGCCCTAATTCAGTAAAGGACCCCTCCACCCACCCAGCACATACACAGACCTCCCTACCCCCATAGCAACCAAAACAAATTAACAATAACATATGGAAGAAAGATTTTCCTATGACAGAATGGCTTGCACTAGTCAGCTCCTCCCTCCCCCACACTAAATCATAGCTGGCCTCCCGACCCTCACACAAGACTCTGGCCCCTCGATTCAATAAAGGACCCCCCACACAACACACCCATTAATGTTATTATGTATATATTCTCCTATAATTTATAGCAGACTCTCTATAATAAAAAATCCCATCCCCACCCATGCTGAATCGGGATGTCAGGGACCCTATTAGTTGAGCGGTGGCTTTCATTTTTAACAAAAGGTACTTTAAAGTTATGAAAAAAACACTCTGAAAATGAGCCCCACAGAGTTGCATGGGGCGCTTCCCCGCGCCTCCCTGGTACCAGGTCACAAAATGGGGGAGCGTGGGAGCGGAGCAGGCAGATCAGGAAGTGGGAAGGGATCGGCTGGCTGGCAGTTCGGCCAGTGTTACGATCCCTTCCCAAACTTTATAGGGTGCATTAAAAATGTTAATTTTAGCATTGAGGGGCTATCGCCGCCCCAGGGTAGCGGGCTGTGAAGCCCAAACTGTTACATCACAGCTTTACTTTAATAATGAGATTGTAAAATAAATTCTGTAAGTAAGGCCTAACTATAAGCTTAGTTGTGTCTGAAAACTACTACTGACACCTGCTACTGGCCCCCTTTGCTGTTGTCCATTTTGTTTTTTTCCTTATACTGTTTATTTCTCCTCAGCTGGGGGAGTTGTACCTATAGTTCCCCCCCCAATCTGGCTGTCACTTTGGCCCCACCACAGCCCCAGCTAGAGCTCAATCCCTGTGCCCTACCCCTTCCAGCCACATCACGGTGGGGACTTACCCCGCTCACCGCAGAAGGCCAGGGGAGCTGACTTGGCTGTGTCTGCCGCGATGCCAGTGGACCACCTCACATGCGCGGGGAGGATTTTCTGTTGTGCTCCCCCCCCCATGGCGCGGGCGTGCAATGACACCAAGGATGATCTGTGCGTGTGTCTGCGCCCGGCACGTCTGGCGTCAGCCTGCGTCGACCCTACAGCGGACCGTGACTTGCACCAACCCCCAGCCGCCACCAGGAGCAAGCACATCCACGGTCATCCCTTCCCACCCTCCCCAGAGCAGGAGAGCAGTCCCTGTGACTCTCAGTCCTCCTCCCTCCGAGCCAACCCTCCAGCACCCAAGGTTGCTCCCGACCCTGGGTCGCTGATGTGGCGCGAGGTGTGGCGTCCTGTGCCACAACCCTCAGTGCTACCGGGCCAGCCCGCTATTATCTATTTAGTTTTTGTGGACCTGGAAAGGAGGGGTAGGAGATTCTGCCTATTTTTATCCTCATCCTGGAGGTGGAACCAGTGGGAACCACAGATGCAGCCTGACATAGTGAATCAAGGTTGACTTGTTGGTGGTATTTCTAGTGTTTGGGGCAATTTAGCCAGGACGAGAAAAGTTCCCCATCTCTTTTTGAGCTGTACCATTAGATCTTTAGTGTCCACCTGAACAACCACAGGAAATAGGCAGATGGGACTGCGGTTTAATATCTCATCCATAAAAACGGCATCTCAGGAATGCAGCATCCCTCTCCTACTGCTGTACAGTGTCAGTATTGGGAGTTACCCTAAGTTCCCGGTGTGGGGCTAGAACCCACAACCTTCTAGCCTCTGAGCTACTGACCGTATAACTACCAAGAAACATTTTCAAACAAATGTGTTTTAAAAAGAGTAAGTCTGTTTTTTGGACAGTCAGGTGGAGCAGGAAGGTTCCGTGGTTGTATGGTATACTTTCGCATTTAAAAACAAATGCTGCAACTGTCTTTTGGAAGCTGGATGAGGCCACAGGATAAATCAATTTGTAACACTGTGTATCACTGTTATTTAATGAGTTAAAATAACTGTATGTCTGCGTTTTGATTGTTGATGGTCAGGAGGAGTAGGAAGGCGCTGCAGTTCTTTGGTATATTTAAAACAAATACTGCAAAATGTCTGTTGGAAGCTGTGAAAGACCACAGGACACATTGGTTTCTAACAGTGTGTATCTGTGTTATTTAATTAGTCAAAATGACTTTTTAACTTTATGTTAAATTGCATCCCAAATGCAGTGATTTATAGGGCCCGTGCGGCCCTATTTCAGAAGGTTGACGCCACGGCTTACATCAAGCTCTGCGTCAGCCGCAGCATTTGGCGCAGCTGCACAAAGGCCCTTGGACGCAACGCAGTCTGATTTTGCAAAGGTTGGTGCAGTTGCAACTGTTCACTCACTTTACGGCAGCTTGCACCAAAGGTTTGGCATAAACCCTGTAAAATGGCTCCCCCCCCCCATGGCGCAGATGTACACCAGGGGGAGCGGGTCTAAGTCCTACGTTCGGCGCAAGGGACTCGCACCAGGGAGTTGCGGCTGAGTTTTTTTGCAGAATCAGAATTGCCACTTGCGTCTAACTCCTGGCCGCAAGTCCCTCGTGGTGATCTAACCCTGTTTTAAAATTGGGTCCATAGTGTTCAACCCAAAAATTAAGTAAAATTACTGGACCTTGACTATCTCGACATGGGCAAAAAGTTTACAAAATTTGGCATCTTATACCAGAGGAGGAAAAAATGTACATTCTATGTATTTTACTATAAAATTGCTTCTTGTGCTGTTTTTCATTTTGCATTATTTAATACTTAGAAACATTTTTTTTTTATTTCCTGGGCTTTGATTGGCTGGTACCACTGCCAAGGGGGTACATTAACTTTCAATAGATGCCCAGGAAATAAAAAGAACCAGCCCCAAAGTGCCGCTTCACACACACAGAAATCACTGTGCCCATCTTGCTTACTCATTGGTGGAAAGCACCACGCTGAATTTTAAATTGCCACCATTTTTTTCTAGCACTTAGGGAGAGACACTGGCTACGTAATGCTCAATAGTTGGCTGCCAGCCACCAAACCAAATACACATCACCCTCCAATGGACTTATTTCTTGCCAAGCTTTCTTTTCTAATGTCCCATACTTGGTGCTGCTGTGATACTCGACTCTCGGAGAGCAGATCGCACATCTTTCAATCGCAACACAGCACTTCTTCTTAACCAGCCCCCAGTCTACCTCAGCGATCAGGCTGACTTATGCTCCTGCTGCATCAGGCAACCCCCAAAAAACACACACAGTCAAGTCACATTCCTGGTACCTGCAATGAGCGACCGAAATGAAAAACTGTCTTTTTTTAAATCACTTCCTCGAAGTGCACAGAAAGAAGATAGATCGCGCTCTGTCTCCGGTAGCTGCGGCTTTGTAACTGCCACTGGAGACACGCTACATTTAAAACCTGATCTAAACTATCCACCCATTTCCCCCACCCCCACCCTTGCAAGAGTGGCTTCAACAGTAAAACAGCATTTAAAACATTAAATTCAGGTCTAAATTACGAGTAATACGTCCTGCACAGACCATTCACTCTCGCTGAAAAATCCACGAATCCACCTTGTGATGTAGGAGGCCAGTACGAGACGAGGAATGGGTGCTCCTCAGCTCGGCCTTAACTGCAGCCCCTCTTGCCAAAAGAAAACGAACAGTCTCTTTTAATGTTAAACTACCTCAAGCAGCTTGTAGGTAGCATAGGTACTGTGCCAACCGACTGCGCAATCCCTGCTCCAGATCGATTGGACCACCCTTGCATGCCATGTCTGAACAACAACAACAAAAAAAGATCAGAACTGGCAGTGAACAACTTTTAAAGCTACCAAGTGTGTTTACCTCTCCTACTGCCCTCCCCCCAAGTCAGTTCTGATTTTTTTTTTTACAGCAGAGACAAAGGCAAGAGAAAAGTGTCTTAAAATAGCAGCACCTTCTACTGGTAATTGTACCGGTAGAGGGACTACTTTACAGGAAAACTTTTTTTTACCTTTTTTTTTATTACTTGTCAAGTGGTTTTCTTTTTATTTTAAATATTTTATATATTATTACACACTTGCCCATTTTCTAAGTGCAATAATACCCTCCAGGGTGGGCGGTATTGGGCTATACTGGACCTTCCAGGGGCTATAAGGCCCGACGCCGCGCGGTCCGGTATAGCCCAATACTGCCCACCCTGTCGGGTGTTATTGCTTACAGTGCATATATGGCTTTCCTTTTATTCAGCATATTTATGCACGTAACACACAAGGTGGACAGTACAATCCAGGTAAGATTCGGAAATTACTGTAGACTACCAATTAAGGGTGCAGTACTGGAGTTTCAGGGGTTGAAAACAGAATTTGATTACTTCATTTTCCGCAAATCAGTGGTCTTGCCTAAACAGAATTTGGAGCGTGAAAACCATGAGCACTGACACATTGCAGGATCATCTGTTTGTTCTATCTGCCGGCTGTCAGCACTGCTGCTAAAGATTTAAGGAGTCAAGATAAACTATAGTGACCATGAGTGTGTATCAGTGTGCATTGATATTGACAAGTAACTGTGATGTTTTGTTCACAGTAGGGGGTCTGATGATGTCTGTCAGGTAAGGGCTGCTAGATAGCGGGTAGATTACAAGGTTTTTACTCCGAGAAATCCATTTGGGTTAGAATGCAGTGAAAAAAAAGCCATTAATAAATTCATAACGCATTGTCTCCCTGCGGTTGTTGCTTTATAAATTTATCACTATACACAATTTCAGGATCCTCTCTCCATGGACCCTAATATTTTATCAGTCATGTTGAGAGGCAGTAAAGTGATCACTGTGACTGCTTAATGCCAATCCAGACTTTGTGACGCCACCAGGATACATACATGGTGGTGGTGGTGGAGGGGGGATCTCGGCTCTTTTCTGCACAGTCGCTAAAGTGTTTGTGACCATGTCGGAGATCGGGTAGGGGCCACCAAGCATTGGGTGGGGGAGCTGGATCTGAATCCTAACAATTTATGCACCGTGCACACACACACACACTCTGTAAGGCACACAGAGATACTCAGACCCTGAAATAAACATTCACGCACTCACAGACAGACACACACGCACACATGCATGCACACGCACACACATGAACAAGGAAGTGAAACTAACAAGAAAAGCAAAAACACCCACCCACAACCACCACTTTTGCTCCCTGTGCTTTTGACAGGGCCTTTGGAGGTCTGCTGGAAATAGATTCCATTTTAATGACTCTCATCATGACATAGGGGGCTGGTGAATGCTAGGGCACAGAACTGGGAGCCAGTGATTTCGATACTGGGTCAGTATAGCGCTGCCGAAACAGCGCAGGAAGAACCGCGTGATCTAAAGTGCAGAATGAATTAGAGCGACAGGGGTATAATAGCGGCAGGAAACCACCGCTACCCCTGTCGCTCACTGCAAACTGGGGGAAGGGCTGAAGAAGCCACAGTTGCTGTGCCTGGTCAAGCCGCTCCCATGGGGGAGTGGCTAAGGCGCAAGCACCTGACGCACTGGAGACCCGGGGATTGGGGCTTGGTTCCCTGTCTCCCGACATGTTTTTTTGTTTTATTTTGGCAAAAAACTAAGCCCCCCCTCACGAGATTCCCCTCATCCCCTCATTCCACACCCCTCTCGGAGTTAGTTACTTTAGTTTCTGGGGGGTAGGGCTTCGGATGGGGGGTGAAGCCCCACATGTTGGTGAGTTAGGATGTGGAACCCACCGCAAAAACCAAAAAAATTGTAATGTTTCCCATTTGTTAGTCTGGTGTGCGCTGTTATTGTTTCGGTCAGTATTTTCACCGACTCTGTTTTTTTACATACCCTGTTTTGACTGTGACATTGTTTTGCCGTGCTGTGTTTCCTATGACATTATGACCCTGTGCCATGATTTCGTCCCATGATCACACTAGAAGCTGCGTATTTCCAGTGCGTCAGAATAGCTGTAACCTGATATGCCTAGCATTGATTACCAGTTTGGTGGATCTTTGAGATCACATGGCCTAAAATTACTATTAACTTTTAAAGCAGTCTTCTAGCCTCAGCCATGCATAAGTTTCTTTGTGTCAACTGCTCCTGCTTTAACCCTCCCTAATTAAGTTCCCCTAAATATATCCCTTCTTGCCAGCTCTGATATTCACTCAGATTGTTTCCCCCTTTCTTCCTACTGCTACTCTCCCCCCACATCTTTCTACCTCTATGCCTAATGAACTTCAGCCCCTGGTAGGGTTCTCTACATCCTGGAGGGGCTAGCTCTAGGCCATTCCCCTAACTTCTCTATTCCCCCTCTGACTCCTTACTTCTCAGCACTTAAATAGGTATCAGATATACTTATACCTGAACAACTTGCACTTCCTGTCCTGTCTGGGCAGTGCATATCACTGTATGCATAATTCGCAGTCATGTTAAAAATTTTTAACTCTGTAATCCACTCATCAAATGTATAAAATTTGTGCCAATTTAAATTTTAATTGCAAATGTTTGTACTTTTGCACACTGCTGTCAAATGCTATTGTGTGTAGAAATGTTCACATCCTATTGTACCCCCCAGGTTGCACCGGGAAACTAGCAACTTGTTCAGTGTGCCTTCCTGGTGAAACATTTCAATAAATAAATAAAAAAACTATGAAGGAGCGTGCCAGAGTCTCCCCCACATCTTGTGCAAGCATCACTCTCCCAGTTTCTGCATTTCATACAATTGATTGGCTTATAATATATGTAATGAAGAATCTTAAGCTGCGTCAAATGATGTGTCAGATTTAATATAAAGATCTTTCCATATTCTTAATTACGTTCCCCATTAACTGTTGGGAGAGCCCAATTCCAGTATGGTGCTGTGCTGTCTACTTTATTGATGATAAGATCACAGATACCCTGGTAAAGGTGGGAAAGAGGATGAGGCAGCTGTACCCAAGAGGCCAGGGGTAAGATGCTCTGACTGTGGTTGGAGGACCAGAGGTGTCCTCAAGAATAGTTGGCAAGCACGTGAGTAACCCGTATAAATGAGAACACAAAGGTACTGGGCACTTGATTTCTCTGTTTAAAGGTGGCAAAACTTACTAATTTGTTATTAGAAGTGAGTTGTTCAACTCTATAATGCCTTGGTCTTGCCATGCCCTTGCATGAAGGGTTTGCCACCAATCCGAAGACTAGGATTTCTCAGTAGAGACCAAAACTTATAAATTTGTTATCAAAAATTAGTTGTTCAGCTCTAGTAATGTCCTGGTCCTGCCATGCCTGTTGCGTGAAGAGTTTGCCACCAATCCGAGGACTGGGATTTCAGCGTAGAGACCAAAAGGTATCATGAAGGGGCTGTAACCTAAGTAGGTGATATAAGCTGTCAGGGAGGTGCCTTTGAGACTGTCGTGGAGCTTCTTGATGCTAGGAAAAGGAAGCGCCTTGAGATCCAGCTGTGCTTTAGAACAAAGAGTGTGTTCTATTTTTAGTCACAAAGGGATGTGTGCCCTTTGCTGGTGGATGGGGGTATGTCCTGAAGCCACTGCAAGTACTTGCTATGATTAATGGCCATATAATATAAAGATTTGACAGTCTGAGGCCTCCTAACAATTGGGTGCAGCTAGCTTGTGATAAATGCTATGGGCAGTTTTCCTGGCCCAAATAAATTTAGAAATTATTGGTGGTGTAGAGCGTCAACATGGACATATAGAACACAGAAGTTGACGGCAGATAAGGACCGCAAGGCCCATCCAGTCTGACCATTTCTTTTTCTACCTTATGAATGTGCCATTGGCCTTTGCTCTGTCAGATCTATTCATTCTAGCCTATCTATTCATACTCATCTGTATTGCTCCCTTTTGCCTGTCACATGCCTGTTTGAAGCCCTGCACTGTATTCATATCCACCACTTCCTGAGGTAGGTCGTTCCATGCATCCAGCACCCTTTCTGTGAAAAAGAACTTCCTCACATTAACCCTTAATCGGCCTTCCTCTAATCTCATGCTGTGTCCTCTTGTCCAGCTATTTTTCTTATATTGAAACATGTTAGACTCTTTCAACTTGTTAATGCCCTTAAGGTGTTTGAATGTTTCAATCATATCACCTCTCTCCCTACTTTGCTCTAGGGTATACATATTGAGCTCCGTTAATCTGTCCTCATATGTTTTCTGATGCAGTCCCTGCACCATTTTGGTTGCCCTTCTCTGGACTGCCTCAATTTGGTTAATGTCATTGTGAAGGTGTGGCCTCCATTACTGCATGCATTACTCCAGATGTGGCCTAACCAGTGTCTTGTAAAGAGGGATTATTACCTCCCTCTTATGACTTGTGATACCCCTACTAATACACCCCAACATCCCCCTAGTCTTACCTACTGCTTTAGTGGTCTGCTTGGATGATTTCAGGTCATCGGTGATGATGATGCCCAAGTCTCTTTCTTCCCTTGTGACTGCCAGCAACTCCCCTCTCAGCCTATAGGTGGCTTCAGGGTTTCTCTTCCCTATGTGCATGATACTAACATAGTAAAAGCCAGCAGAATAGGCCAAATGGTCTGTCCTGTCTGCCCGAAAGCCAGCAACCTAGTGGCTGCTCGCCTTACCACCCCCCCCCAGCCTCCAAGAGGATCTTTTTTGGTTTCAGTTTCCCCTTGTGCCTGTCCGAAGCCTTCCACTATGCCTTCCTCCACCAGCCTCCTGGGCAGCGCGGTCCATGGTTCCACCACCCTCTCAGTGAAAAAATGCTTCCTGCGTTCCCCCCTGTAATTTCCCCCCTCCAGCTTCCACTCATGTCACCTGGTTGTTCCCCCCTTCTTAAGTGCTACAGAAATCACTGAAACTGAGGACTCCTGTTAGTATTACAGTGTTTAAGTCCTTATACTCAAAATACATTACATAAGCCTGCAACTGCTTCCAACAATCCTAGCTCTGGAATGTGCTACAGAAATCACTGAAACTGAGGACTCCTGTTAGTCTCACTGTGTTTAAGACCTTATACTCAAAATACATTACAGAAGCCTGCAGCTGCTTCCAGTGATCCTAGCTAACTTACACCCCCCTTCCACATCCTCCCTGCTTTTTCCATCCTCCTTCCTTCCTTCTTGTATCAGTGCATAACTTGTCTCTGAGCGACCTACTTCTCTACCGCCCTAAATCTCACCCTCCCTCACCCACCTATTCCTTGTATACCCACAGCATCTCATTTCTTCGCTCCTAGTATTATCCCAGTTCCAGACCCCCCCCTCCAACTGGCTACCCACTTCTCCCGACACATGTCTCCCCCTTGATACACCTGGGTCTTTTTAAACTGACTATGTATGTCTCTTCGCTTGTAGCAGCCACTTCAACTAATCTCTTTGCTGGACTATAATGCCTTTACCTTACAGGAATACTAAACCATGTATGTTGTTGTATCTGGTATAAATTTTTACTGACTTGCTACCCTATTGTTATGTATACCCTTACCGACTGTCTTTTATCTGACCCCAAATGTATTTTTACTTATCCTGTCTATTGCAGGCCTACCTGTACTGTTGTACTCTTGCATCTACTGTCTATTTGTCTGTATATAAATGCATTGTTACTTGACTTGTGTAATGCGCGGGTCCACCTTGTAAATGAGCTTGCTCAATGGTGTTCGCCTGGATAAATAAAGAATTTGATTGATTGATTTGAAGTCTAAACAACTCCATGGTTCCACTCCTGATTATTCCTTTCATATACTTGAAAACCTCAATCATATCTCCCCTGTCCCTCCTCTCATCCAGTGTGCAAAGCCCAAGCTCGTCCAGTCTCTCTTCATAAGACCTCCCTTCCATGCCCTGAATCATCCTGGTCGCTCTCCTCTGGACTCTCTCTCCAACAGCACTATGTCTTCTTCAAATGAGGTCTCCAGAACTGTACACAGTACTCAAGCTGTGGCCTGACCAAGACATTATATACCTTTTGGACGTAATTCCCCCTGTCTGTGCAGCCTAGTATCCTGTTTGCTTTGGCTGCAGTTCTTGTACAATTTTCAGAGTTATTCATTTTGACGTCTACCACCACCCCTAAATCCCTTTCTCCCAATGTGGCTTGCAGTGTGACACCCCCCCCCGGGTGTATACATGGGCCGGGCTTTTGACCCCCAAATGAAGTACAGTACCTTACATTTCCCAGCATTAAATTTCAGTTCCCACCTCCTTGACCACCCCTCCAGGGTATCCAAATCCCCCTGGACTGTCTCCTTCGCTTCTTCACAATACACCAGTGCTCCCAGTTTTAAATCGTCCGCAAAGAGACTCAACCTATTTCTAACCCCCCTCCCTATATCCGAGACGTAGGCGTTGAACAAGAGTGGTTCCAATACCAAACTTTGAGGGACTCCACTGATTACCTTCCTGAGGGAGGAGAGTATCACACCCACCATTACCCTCTGTAAACACCCTGAAAGCCAGTTTTCAACCCAATTGAGCTCCTGTCCTCCCACCCCCATCTCCCCCATTTTTACTGTCAGTTCATTATGGGGCACTGAATCTTGTACTTCTTTGCATTAAACCCCAGTTGCCACTCTTCCGACCATTTTGCTAGTTTATCCAGCTCTCTTCTCATTCTGCCCACCCCAACTAGATCACCTACTCCGTTGCAGATCTTGGTGTCATCTGCAAACAGACAAACTTTACCCTCCAGTCCATCTGCAGTGTCACTGATGTAGATATTGAAGAGGACTGGCCCCAGGACTGATCCCTGAGGTACTCCACTTGTGACTCGCATCTCTCCTGACTGTATACTGTTTACCACCATTTTCTGTTTTCTGCCTGTTAACCAGTTTGCCACCTAGTTGACCAGCTTCTGACCCACCTGAGGCTACCCAGCATATTAATCAATCTTCTGTGTGGAACAGTATTGAAAGTTTTGCTGAAGTCAAGGTAGGTGACATCAACTGCTCCCCCTTGGTCCACCACTCTGGTTACCCAGTCAAAGAAATCTATGAGATTAGTTTGACAGGACCTTCCTTTTGTAAACCCATGCTGTCTTGGATCCTGTGCTCCTATGGATTCCAGGTGTTGCACTATCCTTTCCTTAAGGAGTGCCTCCATAATCTTGCCCACTACTGAGGTAATACTGACTGGTCTGTAGTTCTCTGCCTCCTCCCTGCTACCACTCTTGTGGAGCGGGATCACATGAGCCATTCTCCAGTCTTCTGGGACCTCTGCTGTGCTCAGAGACTCACTAAACAGTTCTGATAATGGCTCTGCTAGTTCCACCCTTAGCTCCTTTAGTACCCTGGGATGTATGCCATCAGGTCCCATTGCCTTGTCTGCCCCGAACTTATCGCGCTCTTGTAGGCCTTGGGTACCACAGTATGGATCATACTCGGCGGGGGTATAAAAATCCAGGCAGTAAGTTAATATTTACCAAGCTAATGGTAAATGAGCCTGCTTATCTAAATACTGTGTCCGTTGTTTCAGTAAACCGTCCAGGTTAACTGCAGCCATGTCTTGCGGTCGTTTGGTAATTCTCATCCCCCCCCAATATTTAAGTTTATCCTCCTGTCTTTGTAAGCCTAAAGCAGCTATCTCGTGTTGCTGCGCTCCATATTTCAGCAGCATAAATTCAGTTTTGTGTAAGTTAAGTTTATAGTTTGAGACGACACCAAAGTTTGCGATTTCATGAAGGGCGCCAGGCAGGGATGTGTTGGGGTGGGTAATGTGTAGTAGCATGTCATCCGCATAAAGTGAAATCTTGCAGGAAACGGTCTCAGTCTGGATACCTGCAATTTCAGATATTTGCTTTATCTTGTACGAGGGGTTAAAAATAAATGGTTAAACAGTAAGGGAGAGAGGGGGCATCCCTGCCTTGTACACTTGTACAATCGAAAAGCAGGGTCTGGCAGTATGGCTTAGAGGTTAGAGTAATGAGCTGTGAATGAGCTTGGTACATCCAGCAGACAGATCTGAGTTTGATTCCCACAACTTTCACTTGCATGCTGTGTGACTCTGAGCAAGTCAGTTAACTTTCCCAGTGCTCCCGGGTCGCCCCTGAAAACAGGCACTTATGCCTAGTGGACTGTACCCAGATACCAAAGAATTATTAATAGTAACAATAATCATGATAAAAGGATTGGGAGTACACTCTGTTACAAAACATTTGTGCTGACGGACAGGTGTATAGCAATTTAACCCACTGAATATATTCATCAGGGATATGATATTGTGCTGGAACTATAACTAGGGAGTCGTGCTAGTAATAGTAGATTTTTCCATTCCCCAGAGGCTCAGGATACCAGTAGAATAAAACAGAGATCACAACTAAAAACAATAGACAGCATAAAACATAACACTATAAAAATACATTAAAACAACACCGAATAAATAAACTCTTAACAATGAATTACGAATGCACTATACATCTCTTACGGATTCACCCTAGGTAGTCCCATGAGACCCTGTCAAAGGCCTTTCCTGCATCCAGGGAGACCAGAACCGCTGGTGGATCTAGCTCTTCAGATGCAGAAATCAGACGGGCTACTTTGCTTAGATGGCTAGAGGTTACCCTCCCCAGCATGAAGCTGACTTGTTCACAGGCGGTGAGAGTACCCCATACCTTATTAAGGTGGTTCACCAGGACCTTCGCCAAAATGTTTATATCTAGGTTTAGGAGGGATATAGACCTATAGTGGCCTAATGCCTGCAGGGCTCTGCCTGGCTTGGGAATAAGTGTAATCCAAGTTCCCATAACGTCCTTCTCTGTAATACCTTCTCCATAGAGAGGGTTAAATAATGGCAGTAGAAGAGGACTAACCTGTCTCATAAAACAGTTATAAAAATTAGGAGACAGGCCATCTGGTCCTGGTGTTTTGTCATGCGTAAGGTCCTGTGTGGTCAAATGCATTTTATCCAGGGTTATGTGTGTTGCTATGAAAGCCTTTGCTCAGGGGAGAGCTTAGGGAGTGGTGTATCTGCTAAGTAAGCTTGTACTTCTGCTTGTGGCATGGGGGGGAGGTTTGATTATATAAAAACTGATAAAAATGACTTAAAGTGCCTGCCCCCCCACACGCTTTTTAAGCAGTTGTAGCAATGCTGAGTATCTGCAACAGCAAAAGAGAACCCTAGTGGTGGCTCATGATATGCCTTGCATGTTCTATATAGCATTATGTGCAAGTCACAGTTGGGTTGCTTGGAATCAACCAAACGGATGTCGAGTTATGGGATCCCGTTCCAGTTTTCTGATTTAGTATTGGAGGAACTGCAGTCTGAAAATCCAGATTCCTAAACTGAATCCTAAAATCTTGTTTTACATAAGAATTTAGGCTTTCAAATCTAAATCTGATTCCAATTTTGAGGTCTTTTTAGGATTTGAATCATATTAGGAATCGAAGTTTCCTAAAATCCTAAATCTGAAAATCAGATCGGAATTGGACAATTCCGAGCATTCCTAGTCACAATAACTTGTTCAGCCACCTTGTTTGCTGTTTTTCGACACCTCTTCCAGAACTCCATCTGCCATGTCTCACAATTTTTTTTTTTTAATTCCTAGAACAATAAACTAAACTAAATTAATATTTATTTTGTGTTAATAAAATTCATGATACAGAAAAAAAGATTATTAAACGTTTCTTAGAAAATAAACTGTAAATCCTAATTATAGGACCTTCCAATTAATAAGCATTCATTAAAATATATCTTTTCTTTCTTCGCCGCAGTTCATTTTAACTGCACTGTTAGTTGTGGCTGCTAAGATATTTCAGCCCATCCTTTTCTACAACATGCTTTCCCCCACCAGGTCAGCATCCCTCACTCTCAGTCGCAGGAACTGCTGGGAATGTTATAACCAAAGCTTCATCTCAAAGTTATCATTTGGTAAACTTTTCAATTCTGCTGGAGTTTCCCTGATACAAAAGGCAAAATAATAACCTACTTGTTAAAAAAAATATATATATATATAATTTTTTTTGCCAGTTTGTACACCCTTCTGTTTGCCCCCACTGGTAAACAGCGACACCTGTTGTTTATGGGAAAGGCAGTCCAGGGCGGGTCCATCGGCGCACTGGAAGGGCTACCGCTTGTGACACTGGCAACCCAGGTCTGGGAATGGGTCTGGGTCACTGAGAGCCAGCCGACGGGAGGAGGATCGAGTGTCCCTATAGGCACTCTCCTTCTCGGGGGAGGAGAGGCGCTGTGTCTTGCAGCACTACTGCCACACATAGACATATGGGTGTCGGAGCACTTGGGTCACAGGGAGGGAGGGACGTTGAGCTGCGTATAGCGCTGCTCACTCACGTCTGGCACTTTGTCCCATATGCGGGCATCCCATATCTTTAGTGCTTGGGTCACAAGGCACAAAAAAAAAAGAAATGGGGGTGGGGGTGGAGGACTAATAAAAATTATAAAAATCTCTCCTCCTTCTGTAGTTTGTATATCTAGACCAAAACAATAGCAAGTATATCCGCCATACCACGGCAGAGGGGCATCGTGAATGGTAGCTCTACCACTTTGCCGGCAGGCTAGCCCCACCATCTAGTTGTTAAAGCTGTGACTACCAGTTAAAGTAGTGTTGATTATCTGCCTTTAGGATTCAGAGTCCCTGGTTTGAGTCTCAGCAAGGACTGGAGGTGCATCTGCCCCAGTAGAAAGGGGATAGTCATACCAGAACCCACTGTGTAGCTGCGTGACATCCAATCATGCGAGCATTGGCTTACCAGAGGAAGGGTGCACCTCTCGCGACCCTCCCCACCAACATTGGAGTGGTGGATAGCAAGATACAAGGAACAAAATGGGGGGGGGGGTAATAAAAAGAACAGGCTCATATTGGAACCCCGAAAGGTTCTTGCTTTCAAAACCTTTGGCCATATGTAGTAACTTGCATAAATTTGCATATAGTAGTAATTATATGCCAGTTTTGCATTTGCATATTGGGCTACTCAAATGTGTGTGCTTATGAGGGGAGTCTGTTTTTAGCTCTGAATGCTGAGCCCAGCCGTACTCTTTTTTTTTGTTTTTCTTTTTAGATCAGCTCTTCACCTGTAGAGCTAGACCCGCAACCCATTCCCTTGCTGCAAATGAAGCGCTGAGCTCCAGGAAACAGAGCAGCAGATGGCTCTTGGGCACTTCAGTACCGCAGTGCACCCAGCATTAGAGCCAGTGTGTAATCTCCTGCGTCCTGTACTGCTCGTCACTTTCTGACTTCACATTTGATGCTTGGTCTGGGCAAGACAGTCAGACAACATAAATAACCTAATGTAGGTTTTGCAGCTGCGGTTGTGGGGCAGGCGTAGCTGTTTCAGTGGCAGAGGTAGTTTGGGATTAGAGTGGGCTGCAGTAGCCAGTTGAGTTTCGGGTTAGCAACTACCTGCCTACCCCAGTGGGGATCTCTCTCTGTGTCCGTGAACTTAGCATAGGGAAGGATACAGTACTTAGCAGCAGGGGGGAGGGCAGTAGCCCAGAGCTGTTTCATTTCCTCCTTCCTTTTTAAGCTTTCTGAAAGAAAAAAAATCTGGAGAGCTAAAAGTCAAGCAGGTGTGGCCTAATTGGAGCCAGGCAGCTGTTGGTTTAATGCTTTCATCTAAACCCTGCACTGTTAGTTAAGAGGAGTCTGGGGTGAAGACTAGGGAGGTGAATAAATCTAGTTTTATACAGAGCCTTTCATACAAACAGCATTAGGATGTGCTTTACGAGGCAGGAGAGAAAGGGTAGGATGACGCATACTTTGGATTGTGTCTACTGGAATTGAACTGTGCCCATCTTCCCTCGAGCATGCCAATGTTCTCTTACAAACTGAAGTGGAGAGTTAATGTCGGCGCCGGCGGTAGGATTAACAGACGTGGACCAGCAGCAATGAAGATTGTCAGGAGGTGGAGAGGACTAAAGCAAGAGTGCCTGCCTCTCACCACTGATCTGGTTTGCCACTTCTGTGGCTATCTGTAAATGCTGTTAGGCAAACAATTTGTTTGTGGTTTGGGGCAGGCAGCAGATTAAGTGCGGCTGGAGCCGCACAGTAAACCCACACAGGCTCTGTAAGTTAAAATGCTTGGCATGGTCTTTTTTGAAACCAATAAATATAAACAGTAAGGCAAATGAGGAGCGGGTTAACTTCAACAGACATTTCAGCATGGAGTGCAGTTTGTGTGTGGGGGGGACGGGAAGGGGCATGTTAATGTATCCGTCTTTTGGATGAGACGTTAAACCGAGGTCCCGTCTGCCAGTTATGGTGGTTGTTCAGGTGTACATTAAAGATCCCATGGCACTTCTCGATAAGAGTAGGGAAATTTCCCTGGTGTCCTGGCCAACTTCCCCCCACTTGCTAAAAAAACACCAACAGCTTAATCTGGTTCTGTAAGTCCGTTTACATCTGTACACATACTCCCCTTCCCTTGCCCATGGGTCACACCTGGAAATGAGCCACGGCTCGCTGTACCTCTCCCGGTCACAAACTTTCAAATAACTAAAAATAAAAAATGTGAGCCTACTTGTGGTGCAGTGTTTTTTTTGGTTTTTTGTAACAGAACCATATACTATGCAAAATAGTGTGTTAGCAACCATACACACCAAGGTTAGTGTTTCCATCTTAAGGCTGAGATGAAACTGATTTGCTGATCCCACTGTCCTCCCTAGACTAAGTATAGTCCCAAAAGACTGTACTTGTCCCCGGGAGAACAGCTGTCTAATCAGAGCATATAAAAGCCCTAACATGCCCTGCAGTCTATTGCATCTTTCTGTCTCTGCTACAGCCCTCTTCTGATGTCATCTGCAAGGGATTCTGGGATTTGCAGTTACAGAAAATGTCTGCTTGCAAGTCAGTAGAATCAGTCTGCTACAGTCTGCTATACTGCAATAAACATCAAGTAAAAAAAGTAGTTTTTTTTACGCATAAAGTGCAAACTTAGATCAGACCCACACTTGGGTATGGGGCTCTTAGTGCTGACTGTTCCCCATAAGCTGTGTCTCTAGGTTCACAGCTCTACCATGCAGCCACCCGGCTACACTGCCTCCCTTAAGGCAAGATCCCCTTTGTGTCAGTACAGTGGTCCCATTCAGTTGAGCAAAGAAAAATTTTAGGTTCTGGTTGTGGGGAAGTTTGTGGCCGCTGCAGTCCTCTTCTCTAGCAAGTTCTCTTCAGTTTTTTCAGGACCTGGAGAACCAGTTCTGATAAAAAGAGTCAACTAGAACCAGGACAGTTTTTAGATTTGGAACTAAAAACAAAACCTTTAATAAAAAAAACTGTCCTATCAGATTGAAACTGGAAAATGTGTGGTCTAGGGGTTAGTGCATCAGCCTGACTGGGAACCAGGAGAGATCATAGGTTCAAACTCCCACCTGAGTTACTTATTTATTCTCTGTGTGATTTGGGGCAAGTAACTTCACTTCACACTGATTCAGTCCACCCTGCAGCAGAAATGTATTTGGTGATAAAGAAAAACATTAGCGATATGTTCCATAGAAAAACAGAATTTGTCATCAGAAAAGGATTGCTTGACCCACTCAGTCTGCCCAGATGTTCCTACTCTGTCTCCGCTGACCCTGACTAGTCTCTGTCAACCCACCCCCACCGTGCCTGTTTAACAGCATCACCCAATGCCTATCTCATGCATGCTTGAAGCCCCCCACTGCTTTTGCCCCCACTACCTCCACTGGCAGACTATTCCCGACATCCACCACAGAACTAGTACTTCCTCTTGTCCTCTTAAACTACCCCCATCCCCCCAACTGAACTGCATGCCGTCTAGTCCTGGTACACTTCCTCATTTGAAATAGACTTCCCTCCTGTACCCTGTTCACCCATGTGATAAACTTGTAGGTTTGTTGCAGTGAAACAAGAACACTTGTGTTTTAAAGTTCAAACAGGAAAATAATCAGGCTGTTATGGCTGGGCTAGGCGTCAGTTTTGTTTTCTGTTTACGTATTGTGAAAAGTGTTTGTACCGTAGGAATCTGCTTAAGGTGTTGGGGGATTAGGCTTTGTTAGTTTGTGAATCAAGTCCAGTGCTTGTCTGAGTAGCAGTAGTTTTTCAATGCATGGTCAGGTGATGACTCACAACATATAGAAGAGGTTGTTGTTGTTCTGATAGTTCAAATTAGTTATATATCCACACACCCCCAATCCTGGGTGCCACTTGGAAATTAGCCTTTTGTGAGTATGCCTTTCCTGGTCACCAGTTTATGTAAACAGTGACACACAACAGAGTGTGCATTAAAGCATTTCATGGCATACTCATGTGACATTGTCCAGCCACTCATATTTGTGGATTTTCCAATGCCATTTTAAATGATAAAGGTTCCAAACATATGCTTCTCTCATCAGTATTGCTGGGAATGGATGCAGTTCTGTGCGTCATTTGGTGGTGGTGGGGTCCAAGCCGAGTCTGAAAGTGTAGGGAAATCTCTACTGTAGTGAGAGCTTCAGGTTCAGTTCCAAGAACAGGTGGCTTGGAAAACTGGGTGGCCAGCTATAGGGCTTGCTTTAATGAGAAGTCACAATTCATATCCAGAGGTCAAAGACGTTTCTCATTGACAGCTTCCCAAGTTCCAGTATACAGCAAAAATCACTAGTCTTCAAAATGCTTTAAGGGGGCCATCTTGATATTTAAAGAAAGAGCTTTGACAAAATGGGAATTAGATATGCAAATATTGGTCTCTCTGCTTGATATGACTGGGAATGCATTTCTCCCTGATCAAAGAAGTAAATGCCGATTCCGGTGGTTCCCCAGTCTTCAGTGGTCCACTAGACTAAAAAGGGTTATTCTTAATGATACAGGACAAAAAAAAAACAAACAGCAAATCTTGGACTCATGAGGCAACCACTCTAGAGAGCCAGGATGCCACAAAATATTGCGGTTCAGTTCCAGTGCAGGTAGTTCAGCAAGCCGAGTGGCCTCTTTGGCACTGCTAAATCTGGTTTGGTTACTCACGAGGACAGGCAGAACCAGCTCCAGGAATATTTTAAAAAGAACATTGCTACCGCTTGCTAAGCTGTTGACCCTTGTTTTTGGAACAAGCATGGATCGAAGGGGGCTGGCTGGGGAGGGAAGGATTTAGAGTCCCAGGGACTGCTCTCTGGAATGGGGGACATTACTCTGGCTATGTGACTGCTGATTAGTGGAGACCAGTTGGTAGCAGAGGCAGGAGCACCAGAGAAGAGAGGATACTGCTGGATGCCTGGCACACGTGCTGGTGCTCACATGCGTGATTGCATCCATGCATACAAGCACTCAAACTGGACATGGAGGAAAACACTGGGCTGACCAAGGCCAGTATACCATCCCGCAACTGACACGGCTGGCTACCTACCACCCACCACGTTGTGGTCTTGGGTAAGTGGTGGATAATGACTACGTCCGTGAGAAGTTCAGTGCCGGCTGGTGGGTGATACCAGAAGGCAGACCCAGGATGACAAAAAAACTTGGTAACAAAAAAAAGAAAAAAAGCTAGAACCTGGCTGTTTCTAAAATGAAGAAACAAGAGGGACTTAACCTTAAATAAACATTTCTAGTGGTTTGAAATGCAAATGAATATTAAGAATACAATTATCATAAAATTAAATGCACATTGTGCAAACTGCAAGGTTTGAAAAAGGTTCAAAAACAAGAACCTAGCCGGCATAGTGGTGCTAAGAGTTGAGGTGCTGGATGCCACACCTTGTGCCATGCCGGCAACCGAGGTTCAGGAGCAAGCTTGGGTTGTCGGGGGGTCAGTGGGAGGGAGAAGACTGAGCATCTGACGGGACTGGTCTGCTCTCCCATGGTGGGGAGCTTGGCTGTCTTGCACCTTGACTGCCATCTGGTTGTGGCCGAGAGCAGTGCCAAGAGTCTAAGCAGCAAGTAGGGTCCGCGGTTACACAGCACATGCATGCCTGCATGCGCACGCACTTAGGTGCCATGGCATCGGGAGAAAATACAGAGGAAAATGGCGACTATGGGCTTCATAAAGCCCTGCCTGCCCGCGTCCGGCTCTGTCGCTGGCTTGCCTAGACCCCGATCTAGATTGTAATTCCTGAATGGGAGGAGGACAGCCTTTCCCTTCCTGGCCCTGCCACGGGGGGGGGGGATCCATGGGGGAATGGTGCTCAGCAGTGTCAGAGGGATAGTAGGTGGGCCTGGGAGGCAGGGTGGGCAGGGTGCCAGTTTGCTGTCGGTAAGAAGGAATGATTAGATTAGCAGGGGGCAGGAGATAAATTTCCAGCTATATATTTTGCACCTCTATACATGAGTGCGCACACAGGCATACACATGAGCGTGCATATATATGTACACATAGACATACACATGTACACATGGGTGTGCACATATGTGAACACTCACACAGACATACACATGTGCACATGGGTGTGCACATATGTGAACACACACAGACATACACATGTACACATGGGCGTGCACATATGTGAACACACACACAGACATACACATGAGCGTGCACATATGTAGTAGTAGTAGTAAAAATGTTTATTTTTATACAGGAATAGCAAACTTTAGGTCATAGACCTATTTTCAAAGTTGTCGTGTGTCAAGAACAAATTACATTCAATATAACATACAAAAATTCAGACTACATAAAACAACTAATAAATAATTTTTGACATTATACAAGACAAAAATCTTCAATCAGACCAACAACTGTATAAATGTGTACACATAGACGTACACATGTGCACATGGGCGTGCACATATGTGTACACATAGACATGTACACATGGGCGTGCACATATGTGAACACATAGACATACACATGTACACATGGGCGTGCACATATGTGTACACATATACATACACATGTACACATGGACATGCACATATGTGAACACATGTACATGTACACATGGGCGTGCACATATGTGAAAACACACACAGACATACACTTGTGAACATGGGCGTGCACATATGTGAACACACACACAGACATACACATGTACACTGGGCGTGCACATATGTGTACACAGACATACACATGTACACATGGGCATGCACATATGTGAACACATAGACATACACATTTACACATGGGCATGCACATATTTGAACACACACAGACATACACATGTGCACATGGATGTGCACATATGTGAACACAGACATACATGTACACTGGCATGCATATATGTGTACACATAGACATACACATGTACACATGGACGTGCACATATGTGAACACACAGACATACACATGTACACATGGGTGTGCACATATGTGAACACACACACAGACATACACATGGGCGTGCACATATGTCAACACACACAAACACACACATTTTTTTTCTAGACCCTGTACCATGCTGGGATAGAAATACCCCTGTTAGTGAAATATAAGGTTGCACACCATGGCCCAAGGTCAGGATGCCCTTTTGTGGAAATCCCAGTAACAGTATATACTGGGAGTATGACTTGCCATGATGGAAGCCTGTACTCTGTCAGTGCCGAGGCCATTTTTACTGGCACAGTGGTTGTTTTACTCCGTTTGTACAGATCCGGACCAGGGACCTGTCTTGGATTTGAAGGTTGTCTTTCTGCACAGGATTGGGGGGGGGACAATGTCGTTATTGATTCATTTTAAGAAGCTTGTGGTTTGTGGGTCCTGTGCAGAGCAGACCTGGAGCTGAAAGCATACAGCAGTGGTGCACTCTGTCTTGTTCACCCCGCCAGACAGGCCTTTCTTGAGTAACTCTCAGCTTTCACTTAGTAATGGAAGCACAAACCCACCCTCTGGGGAAACAGTCTGTGTCTGCTCTGTTTAGCTGTCTCAGCCTCCCCTCCGTTTCCCTCAAACCTGGCACTCAGCCAAACCTGCTGTGCAATTTAGTACAAAGAAACAATCAGTTCCGGTCTGCTTTTTCTCCCGAGTCCTCTCCTGCCACCTCAAGATGGAGATTTTAACATTCCATGACATGGCCTGTTCCTAAATGGTCTTAGCGGTGCAGGACATTATCCCACTGCGTGCCTCAAAAGGGTAGTTTCTTGACAGATCTATCCCACACATTGAGGACAGCAGAGAAATTGTAGCACTTTGTCCCTTCAGAAGGCAACTACAAAGCAAGCTTCCAGTTCTTACACTATAATAATACAATGTTATACAGTGCAGGTGACAGTCAAACCTTACAGATGATTTCTTTTAGCCACTGTAGCATTCTAAATGAAAAAAAAATCATTTCAATGTTAGGTGGGTCATCAGCATTTATTTCCACTTTGGGTGGATCACAGAAGTGCTCTTAAGCAATGGAATAGCAACTTCCTCTTGAGCGTGTCCTGTTAACGTCAATGTGTTCACCAGCGACATTGGAGAGGGTTTCTGGGGCAAGGTGTGTCTCTTTGCAGATGACACAAAGCTGTTCAGTAAGGTAGATAGTGGTGAAGGGATCAGGAAGATGCAGAAGGCTCTACAAAGGCTGGAGAGGTGGTTTGGCAGTTGAAATTCAGAGCCAAAAATTGCAAGGCTGTGCACCGTGGAGGAAAAAAAAACCCAGAACAGAGTACTGGATGGGAGGCATTGAACTGAGCACTATGGCAGAGGAAAGGGACCTTGGTGTCATCATCAGTGACTACTTCAAACAATCAAGCCAGTGTAACAAGGCCTATAGTAAGGCTAATAGGATGCTGGGGTGTAGTGAATGGGGTATTGGCAGCAGGAAAATGGAAGTACTACTACCATTGTATAGGTCACTGGTGGGGCCACATCCGGAATAATGGGCTAATTTCTGGATTCCTCACCTAAGGAAGGACTGAGACAAACTGGAGACGGTACAACACAGGGTGACCAAGATGATTCAGGGTCAACAAGGCAGCTCTTACGAAGATCACATCAGACCACTGAACATGCACTTGCTGGAGATCAGGTTGGGGGGGGGTGGATATTAATTTTTTTTTAGTTGTTTAACCAGGATTAGCACACTAAGCTGAAAGCTTCTTTACAGGTGCAACCTGGGAGCACAGGGAAGTTAAGTGACTTGCTCAGGGTCACACAGTACGCAAGTGGAAGCTGTGGGATTCAAACCCAGGTCTGGTCTGCTGGATGTCACCAGATTTGCAGCTCAGAGCCTTAAACCACTACACTATACTGCCTCCCAAATGAGAGAGACCTTTAAGTTCCTGAAGGGAATAAACAAGGTGAACTCCGGGGAACTATACAGTATGAGTATAGAAAAAAGAACCCGAGGTCATGAGTGGAAACTGGTGGGGAAAAGGTTTAAGAGGAACATGAGGAAGTTCTAGTTACGGAAAGGGTGGTGGAGCTATGGAACAGTCTGCCAGAGTAGGTGCTGGTGCCAAGACCGTAAATGATTTAAAGCGTGGCGGGGACAGAGTGAAGGGTCTGGTGGTTGCTGAGGTTGGCAGCAGTAGGGAGGGGAGTGGGGAAGGGTAAAACCCTGCATGGACAATAAGTCCTGGACAGATAGGGAACTCCAGGTAGATCAGATGGACCTGTAGTCTTTTTCTGTCATCATTGTCTATGTTTCTAACTTTTTTTTTCCGACTCTTATTTATCTCTCCCGAGAACCAGAACTCTCTCGGGCAGTCCACTCACCTGCTGCTTCTACCACCCACAGTGGCCTTCTGCCCCCTCAAATGCATTAGCACTCCCCACAGGCCTCCGACCCAAACCCACGGGAAGATCAAAGGGTGGAGGCAGAGGCCCAATATTAGGCGAGTGGCAGTCAAGGCACTGGGATGCCATCGCCTATCCAGCCCTCAGGGGTATTTTCCTTTTTTGCTGCGACTACCCCTCCCATGCGTGGGCACGCCCCAACACTTGCGCACAGCATCCCTGCCAGCGTCAGCCACACCATTACGTGCTAGCCTGGCTTGCTGCAGTACCCCTGGTCTCCACTAGGGGTCTCTGGCTCATCAGGCCACCCCATCCCCTGTAGGCCGGGGAGGAGAGCTCCACACGGGAGCTCAGTCCTCAACCCTTCCGCTGCTGACCCCCGGTGCCCGAGTCCGTTCCTGAACCCGGGTCGCCAGCGCAGTGCAAGGTGTGGTGCCCCGCACCTCAACCCTCAGCGCCACCAGGCCGGCTTATGTTTCTAACTTACACAGTGCCTGATGACATCACAGTGAAATCTGCTGCGCTCAAAACAGAGCAGTGAAATTAAACAGATACAGTTTTTCTTCATTAAAAGAACTATTCTGAGAGCGCTACAGTTTAAGCTACGTTGTATAAATTGGACACACAATGGCCTCACTCAGAATATGACATTTACCATCACTTGTGAGGGAACAGGACATTAATAACTCACTAGTGGTTCTGATACTTGTGAGTTATTGTCCTGCCCCCTCACTTATGAAGATAAATGGCATATTCTAAATTAGGCCATTGTGTATCCCATAATTCTTAGAGATTTTCCAACTTAGCAGAAAGCAGTTACCACTTACATATTGTGGTAGCTGCCCTCAGCGATAGTCTAGCAAGGTGTTAAGAATTACTATCAGCCCATACCTTTGTTATTTCACTCGTAATTTTCCTATGGAGATAGGCAGCCTGATCATTTCACAGTGCCCCAGTCATGCTGACATGCCCCACGCTCAAGCACGTAATGACTTCTGGCCATGGAAATCGTGGGAGCGCACCCCATTGAAATGAATGGGGCTCAGTTTCTCTTCCATTTTTAAGCTCAAGAATGGCCAGTTAGAGACTAATGAAGGTCACCACTCGACTAACAAGGAGGATTGATAAAGCACCTGGCAGAGGTGCCATAGGACGTGCCTGACAGCTGAGGGGAGCGGGTTGGGGGTGGGGTTGGCCAGCGGTGGTGCTGCACATAGTTGGCCAGTGATGCTGCTACACATGGTTAGCCAGTGGTGTTGCTACACATGGTTGGCCAGTGTTGGTGCTGCACATGGTTAGCCAGCGGTGGTGCTGCACATGGTTGGCCAGCGTTGGTGCTGCACATGGTTGGCCAACGTTGGTGCTGCACATGGTTAGCCAGCGGTGGTGCTGCACGTGGTTGGCCAGTAGTGTTGCTGCACATTGTTGCCCAGCAGTGTTGCTGCACATGGTTGGCCTGTGGTGGTGCTGCACATGGTTGGCGACCGGTGTTGCTGCACATGGTTGGTGAGCGGTGGTGCTGCACATGGTTGTCGAGCAGTGGTGCGGCACGTGGTTGGCCAGTGGTGTTGCTGCACATTGTTGCCCAGCAGTGTTGCTGCACATGGTTGGCCAGTGGTGGTGCTGCACATGGTTGGCGAGCGGTGTTGCTGCACATGGTTGGCCTGTGGTGGTGCTGCACATGGTTGGCGAGCGGTGTTGCTGCACGTGGTTGGCCTGTGGTGGTGCTGCACATGTTTGACGAGCGGTGGTGCTGCACATGGTTGGCGAGCAGTGGTGCTGCACATGGTTAGTCAGCGGTGGCACTGCACATTGTTGACCAGCAGTGTTGCTGCACGTGGTTGGCCAATGGTGTTGCTGCACATTGTTGCCCAGCAGTGTTGCTGCACATGGTTGGCCTGTGGTGGTTCTGCACATGGTTGGCGAGCGGTGGTGCTGCACATGGTTGGCGAGCGGTGTTGCTGCACATGGTTGGTGAGTGGTGGTGCTGCACATGGTTGGCCTGTGGTGGTGCTGCACATGGTTGGTGAGTGGTGGTGCTGCACATGGTTGGTGAGTGGTGGTGCTGTACATGGTTGGCCAGCGGTGGCGCTGCACATTGTTGACCAGCAGTGTTGCTGCACATGATTGGCCAGTGGTGTTGCTGCACATTGTTGCCCAGCAGTGTTGCTGCACATGGTTGGCCAGTGGTGGTGCTGCACATGGTTGGCGAGAGGTGTTGCTGCACATGGTTGGTGAGTGGTGGTGCTGCACATGGTTGGCCTGTGGTGGTGCTGCACATGGTTGGCGAGCGGTGGCGCTGCACATGGTTGGCCAGCAGTGTTGCTGCACATGGTTGGCCAGTGGTGGTGCTGCATATGGTTGGCCAGTGGTGGTGCAGCACATGTTGGCCAGTGGTGGTGCTGCACATGGTTGGCGAGCGGTGGTGCTGCACATGGTTGGCCAGTGGTGGTGCTGCACATGGTTGGCGAGCGGTGGTGCTGCACATGGTTGGCCAGCGGTGGTGCTGCACATGGTTGACCAGCAGTGTTGCTGCACATGGTTGGCCTGTGGTGGTGCTGCATATGGTTGGCAAGCAGTGATGATCACTGTGTGCAGCTGGGTTTCTGATCATTGAATCATGTTGCCCTTTGTGTGTGTGGTGTGGTTTCTGATCATTGAAAAAAAATAAAACAAAAAACAGCCAGGCACCCATACGGCCAACTAGGAAATATCTAGTCACTGCTGTAATGCAAAAGACTTTTATTTACGTGTTAAAAGTTGTACACGGATAAAATGCAGAAAACGACCCACCACAACCCAGGCATCAGTATTTCGCACTATAACCGAGCGCTTTATCAGCGGTGACTAGACTCTTCCAAGTTATTCGTACAGGTGCCTGGCTCTTTTTTGTTTTCTTAACTTATCAGTACACTGTGAGCACCTTACCGTTGGCTTCGGAGTAGCCTCTTCCCAAAATTTCTGATCATTGAACTGTATTGACCTGAGCGCTTGGTGTGGTTTTCTTGATCTGGACAGAGGTGGGGAGGTGGGTGGTGAACCTTTTCCTGTTTTAATTAGAACCTGTCATTAGAACTCAAGAAGTTTTAAAAGGTTCTTGTTTTTAACTATTGTAATTTTATATAGATTTTTATATTAATTACATTCTGATTATTCATTTACATTTCAAAGACCTAGAACTGTTTTTTTAAAAGGGTGTTCTTTTTCATTCTCGATTTTAGAACTGACCAGGTACTTACTGTGTACCCCGTATGGGCAGTAGGTTCTGGGGTTTGTTAGGTACTGTGGAAAGACTGGATGGATGGTCTGCTTCTGCCATCGTTGTCTATGTTTCTCTGTGTTTAATTTTTTTTTTTTTAAATAATTTGCCCCGTAAAACACAGTTTTTTCACGTGATAAGTAATTACTTCGAACACTGGCAGGTTTTTGACATTTTTCAAGTTAAGCTGCTGCTTTCCTGTTTATGGGCAAAAAACAAATCACCAGTTTTCAAGCGAAAACAGCAGTTGTGTGTAAAAACTGGGATTCTTGCTGGCACATGGCAATATTCGCACAATATTTTGTTTTTTCAGAAAGTTTGCACAATATTTTGTTTTATGGAAAAACAGTTGCTTAATCTGTTTGTGTATATGACTGTCTGCTCAGGACCTCCTTCTAAATGAGCCTGCTCAGTGGAATATTTCCTGCTAATAAACTTGAATTTGAACAGCGATATTCTTTACAGTGTTTTGCCATTTTGCAAGGAATAGAGCAAGTATCCCACTTCCTGCTGGTGGAGATCGTCACAAAGATTAGTCTACCTATCTTCAGTTATGGCGACATTGTATATAGCACTTCTCCCAAGAATTCCACCGTTACCAGGCTGGATCCCCCTGTTTCACTCCCTTGTCCGCTTTTCTATGGATTGCCTACACAGAACCCAACACTGATCGCTATATTCCTCCCTCTCCTTGCCTTCCCTTGATGCCAGGTGCCTAGTTCATTGTGCCAACTTTGTCTCCTAATTCTGCCCGGGCTTCCTCCCCCAACCTTTGCCTTCCTCCTGTCCTACTCCCTTCCCAGGTCTGACACCAGCTCTCTAACTCTTCCCCCTGTAAAATCCTCTGTAGGTCAAGCTGCTTTCTCTTTCCGTTTCCCCAGACTTTGGAGCCCCCTCCCTGTTGCTGTTCACAGTGCTCCCTCTTCCATATCATGACAATCCCTACTCTGTGATGTCACTACTCACTCCTGCAGTTGCCGCTGATCCGGTTAATCACACTGCCCCTCCCTCCATACACTCCCTGCCCCTACTGCCCTGGTTTATTGGTGCACGTATCCCTTTTACTAGTCCCCTGTCGTACTTGCAATCTCCCTTCCCTCCCTCATGTTGCTGCCAGTTGCACTTTGTGGAACTGTTGCTGTTGATATGCTATACTGCGCACTACTTACTTTGTGCTTCCTCTCAATTGTCTACTTCATAATTTTTACTTGTTTTAGTTATTATTATTGTTTTATGATTGTAATATTATTGATGTAACTTATTACTGCACTCTCCACGGCTCCTCCCCCCTTCCCCTCGGACACACCTGGAAACGAGCTGTTAGCCTAGTATGTTTTTCCTTGTAACACTCTTAAAATCAATCAATCCATCAACAAAGCAATCAATCAATCAGTCTTCACAAAAATGCACAACTTAAAGGTGACATGTAAAGAAGACATGCAGCCCGCTCCCGTCCCCACATACCTTTCAGTGCAGCTGTGGGAGTCAGGGGTTGCTATTATCATAATTTTCAAATCAATGTTATTTTAAAAAGCTGCTGAAAGTTAAAGCCGAACGTGGAAGTGCCGCGCGGGTCCCAGTTCAGTGGGTGCAAGTTGTCATGGGTATTCCACCCATTCTGTGGTGTGTCTAACACCACTACCCTTATTGTAGCAGCAGTGGCGGTAACCTAATATACTTATTTTATTACTTCCGTGGGATCTTGATAGCCAAAACATTACTTATGGCAACAGCCTGTCCAGGTCCGGCAGTGATGAGCAGAAGAGCGAAAACCAACCGTCGGGAGCTAGTGATACCTCTCTCGTATCCTCCCCATTGGTTATTTATAGCCACTGGACACACTGTACAGTATTCCCAGACAGTACCACAGTGATGAGGAACAGGAGAACTACCCCATCCTCCCAGCCTGTGCACCAGAGTACTTGCAAAAGGGTGCCACGGAGGTGTGTAGGGCTGCCCTGTGGGCTGTCCACATCCAGGGACTCCAGACAAGGGGGCTAGCAGCAGCAAGGAGTGGCTAGCGGGCAGCAGCAAGGAGTGGCTAGCGGGCAGCAGCAGAACAGACGGGAAGGGGGTTCAGGGTCGAATAGATTGAGGCTTTGCTTAGCGGCTGCTGCTCCTTTGTATGGCTCAGCGTGGCGGTTTTGTAGAGGTGGGAATTACCTTTTCTCTCTGAAGACAGCTTCCACAAACCTAGTTTGTTCAGGCTGAGGCTCAGACTGAACTTAAAAGCCCAAATTGTGAGGGAGTCAGAGAGAGGGGTCTGTCAACTGCAGTGGGAGTAGCGGTATTACATTCAAAAAATGTCTCCAGTTAGTTTTATTTTTGTTCTGTACATTAGGCTTGGAAATTGGGTAAAACTTTATCCCACTCCCAATCCCTATGCATTGCTTACTGTAATGCTTTTTATCTGGCAAACCAGGTCAAACTAATTTGCCATTAAGAGAACTTAGGTGAACTTTGCACGGTTCAACGGTCAAAGTTCGTGTGGTCAAACATATTTATTTATTTATTCACTCTCGGATTACAAGATACCTTTCAGCTCCAGGCAGCTCATTTTACAAAGGTTCCGCGTCAATTGGGAGGATGGTAACAAAACAGACACGGGGCAATTTGAGTTACAACATGCACAGCATCAGATCATAATACATAGTGACAAACAGTCAAATACAGTTGCAAAAATACAGAGTGGAGGAAAAAGCCTCAACTAAATGATAGAGTGGTGAGGTAAAAAAGGCGTTTGTATGAGGGGGAAAGGTAGCAGCCGGGGGCATTGTCAAAGTAGTGAGAGGGGTAGGTAGAGAGGGATAGAATGAAAAGGGGAGCATGGCAGAAAGAGGGGTAGGTGGGGTAGGGAGGGATAGAGGGAAGCGGGGTGCATGGCAGGTGGAATTGAAGGTGGAATTTGGGAGGTTCTTACAGCCCTACTGTAAGTAGTGTTTTTAGAATCATGTTTAATCCCTTTTCGGTTACCACATCCCTATATCAGTCAATAAATTTATTTGAATCATTTAAAAGGGAAAAAGTTCATTGAGTTAGATACTCATTTACAGTGGTGTCCCAGGAAAAATGAGTACACAGTTGTTGCATGGTACACACAAGTAGGCATGCATTGTATAGTATATAGACACTTTAATTCCAACCCTTAAATGCAGTATTACAAACTAAATAATATTGAGATATAAGTTACATTTCTGTAAGATAGGGATAACGCGTGAACATACAAGTGAGCTAATACAGTCTGGTTTCTAGGCACGGTACACATGACAATGGAACATTATTCAGCAGTCTTAGAAAAGGGAGTGACTATGCTGGCAAGGGGCCTGGAGCAGGGCCCAAAGTTAATGAGTAACATGCCCCAGCACTTGGGGCCTGTGAAGGCAAAACTCTTGCCTCCTTACATTTTTCCTTATGCCTGGAAATTCAGTACTAAAAGCTGAGCCCAGATCTGGACTGTGGGCTCTGGATGTTGAGCAGATTCGAAATGTGCTAGGAAACCATCTGGCCAATGTACCTGTATGCAGACTTGGCCAGGTGTATCTGTCTGCCAGTGTATGGGGTAGGCGGAGGGGGGGGCAGCTCCTTGTGCAGGGAACTGTGGTGAATATTCACGGGGAGGGGAATAGAATGAAATGCCCCAAGTTTGTGATAAGTTGAAGCCACCAACATAGTGAAGAGTGCTTTGGACACATTTCCATAAAAAGGATTGCTGTAGTCAAGGAGTGTGATGTTTGTAGTGAGTACCAGTCTGAGCCACACTTACCGAGAATGGCTGTGATTGTGTCTGTGCAAGTCCCAATCTTTCTAACTAGACTGCTTACATGCACCTCTCATCTGAGGCTTGAATCTAAGCAGATCTCTATGTATTTATAGCAGGGGACCTGCTTTATAATAGAAGCTTTAAAGGCAACATTGTTCAAATTTTAGTTCTGTGCCAAACATCGTGATGTGGGTCAGGCAGTTTGGACTAAGCCTTCCCCTCCGCAAAGGCACACCTGGATGTTACTTTGTGTGCGCTCCTGGTTAAAACATGAAATGAATAAATGGATAAATATCTGTGGCGAGAATACAGTTGAAAGTGCCTCATACGCTGCTTCCTCACCCCGATACAGCTGGTTCATAGGGGTACAGTCTTAACCCCGGCATGCTGGCGGGAATGCGGGGAGGCTAGAACCACTCATTATCACATAATGCGGTCTTGTCCACCCCTGCAGCCCTTTCCACAAGCGGTGGCTGCTGTTCTGGAGGAGATCTTCACTCCTCAGTTGACCCTTATGGAACAGCTTTTCTTGTTTGCTTATAGACCGCATAAGAGAAGAGATGCGCTGAAAGGTATTTGCTGTTAATGATTTTGGAAGCAGCTAAGAAATGTATTGCCAAAAAATGGCTTTGTAAATATTCACCCACACTGGAGGACTGGTGTCAGATCACGAAAGACATATATGTTATGGAGCAGCTAACATTCTCCCTATGCTAGCAGACAGAGAAAGGAATTAACAGATGGGCAAGCTGGGTCGCCTATATGATGGCCATAGATCCCTTGTTTGTCCCTTAAATTGATTTATGAGAGGGTTGTGATATGCACCGAATCCTTGTTGTTTTACATCTGCTCAGAAGACTGACTGGGGTAAAGCTGTGTAGACTAATATCTACAATAACCCGTACGTACATTTGTGGAAAAGGGTAACCTGCTTATCTGCTACCTGTCCATTAAAGGTTTACTACCTGTCCGTTGAGGGTTTACTACCTGTCCATTAAAGGTTTACTACCTGTCCGTTAAGGGTTTACTACCTGTCCATTAAGGATTTACTACCTGTCCGTTAAGGGTTTACTACCAGGCCATTAAGGGTTTACTACCTCTCTGTTAAGGGTTTACTACCTGTCCATTAAAGGTTTACTACCTGTCCGTTAAGGGTTTACTACCAGTCCATTAAGGGTTTACTACCTGTCCATTAAGGGTTTACTACCTGTCCAGTAAGAGTTTACTAACTGTTCATTAAGGGTTTACTACCTGTCCGTTAAGGGTTCACGACCTGTCCATTAAGGGTTTACTACCTGTCTGTTAAGGGTTTACAACCTGTCCATTAAGGGTTTACTACCTGTCTGTTAAGGGTTTACTACCAGTCCGTTAAGGGTTTACTACCTGTCCATTAAGGGTTTACTACCTGTCCAGTAAGGGTTTACTAACTGTCCATTAAGGGTTTACTGCCTGTCCATTAGGGGTTTATGACCTGTCCATTAAGGGTCATGTTGACACCTGTATGTTGAGTTTTGTCTCTGTCTTGTTCTGTGTATCACACTGAAAACTTCAGTAAACGATAAATATAAAAACATATATCAATAAATAACCAATAAATAAATACATACATAATTAAATAAATTAATTAATTAATAAATGTGTAAATACCTAGTCAGACCAGCTTCACATGATGTCCTGCCATCCTTCATTTTTTTTCTGTTTGTTTTTTCCATTCTGCATTTTCTCCTACCTTGTCAGTCCTTTGGGTACTCAGGCTGAATGTCTGGTGATTCCAAGCCCCCAAACCTTCTACCTAGCACTGACCACTCTTACTTTGGGGGGGGGGGACGATTGAGGGCACTGAAAATGCCAGAAGCCATACTCTAGACAGCAAGGAGGTTTCCTCCCTGCAACTAGGGTTGCTTGGAACGCATGGATTTCTTTTTTTGTTTATTTAGTATGCTTTTTGGGTGCCAGTACACTGCGAGCTCAGACACTGACTCCTCTGATCTCTGCCCACCTCCGGACTTACTGGGAGCGGCAGTCTACCCAGGCTTGCCCCCTCTGGGCGGGGCCATCGGGCAGGCACAGCCCCCATGGAAGACTCTACAAGGTTCTCAGCATAAGAACTACCAGGAGGCCTCCTTGGCTTACCCCCCCCACCAGGTGGGGCCAGGCTGCACCAACGGAGACTCTTGCTCAGTCACTAGCCACGCCTTACGGAGGGCAGCATAGGGGCCGGAGAGATGGGGCATCATGAACAGAACTGGCAGCATTTTTTTCTGATAATGGAGTCTCCGGGAGGCGTGGCTTGCATGATGGAGTGCACAATGCGCAAACGTCCGGCACACTTCCCTGATAGCTGTGCTCTGGAAGCTGTATTCCCCCAGCCACCGCCAGGGGTCAGTCACACACCAGTCACTCCCCTCCCTAGGAGGAGGAGAGTAGTCCCAGAGACGCTCAATCCTCCTTCCCTGGCCGGCCCTTCAACATCCTGAGTCTAGTGTCAAACTCAGGTCATTGGCGTTGTAGATGGAAATCCAACCTCTGGGCCAGTGGAATGCACCAATTTCAATCCCATTGGTCTTAATAGGAATTTAGAAATTTCGGATTCTTAATCGGATTGTGATTTAAATCCTAAAAGGACCTCAAAATCAGAGTAAGAGTTGGAATCTTAAATCCTAAACCCCTATGTTAAACTAGGTTTTAGAAGTTTGGCCCAGTGGCGCTGAGGGTTGAGGCGCTGGACGGCACACCTCACGCCACGCTGGCGACCTGGGTTTGGTAACAAACTCTGGTGGCTGGGGGTTGGCGGGAGGGAGAGGATGGAGCATCTGGAGGACAGCTCTCCTCTCCCTGGGGAGGGCTCCAGAGTTGCTCGGTGTCTTGGCCGCCCCCAGTGGAGATTGGGGGCACTGCAGGTACACCACAAGATGCAAGGGGTGGAGTGCGAAAGACGCCAGCAGGGTAGTCATGCGCAGGCATCACTGCATGCCGCACTCCTAGGGGAAGGAAACTAAGGAAAAAATCCCTGTCCCCGGGGCCAGGTGACGGCACCTCGCCCCGCCAAGCCACACTCCAGTGCCGGGCTTCTCTCCTCGCTAGGGCTGGCCACCCAGTCTGCACACTGGATTCTTAGAGAGCCCTGGGTGGATAGGGCGGCCCCACCTCGGGGAATGCAGAGCCGGAGGATCTGTTGGGCTGGTGTGGGGTGAGTAGAAAGCTTCAGGCAAGGAAGTAGAGCTCGTGAGTAGCGGGGGATGCCTGAGAGAGTTCCCCAATGGAACGGAGCATAAATAGAATATACAAAAAAAAAATAATATAGGTTTTAGGATTTAATTTAGGAATTCAATTTTCAGACTGCAGTTCCAGAGATGCTTATACCAAAAATCGGATCAAAATAAGACAAATCCGATTCTGTTTGACGGATTCTGAGCAACCCTACCTGCAGTCTTTTTTTTTTCTTCAGTTACTGTTTTTGTCCCCTTAATTGCCAGCTGGTTCCCATGTGATGACCCCCCCCAGCTCTGTCACCTGCCGTCTCCTCAACTTACCCACTCCTCAGTTCCTCCAGAGGCTGTCCTCCTGGGTTGGGCTGTAGTGGTGCTGCAAGCCCCATGCAGGTCTTGTTGACGGTGCAAGGCCTGTGAGGGGCCGACGTTGTACTACAACAGTCGGGGGGGGGGGTTCTGGCTTTTTTGTCTGCCAACTCCCTCGGGATGTTGGTGGCTAAGGGTGCGTAATCATGTGCCCACAAGCATGCTAGTGTGACATCGCCGATGTCCTCCCTCCCATGCAGGGTCACCCACAGCTACACCTGTTCTCACCTAGTTTGCATTTGCATTAGCGGCCTCTGACACCCACCCTAGATGAGGAAAGAGTCTGTCGGGATGCTTAGTCGTACCTCCCCTGGGTCGCTGGTGTCGGTAGTAGCACTACTGCTGCCGTGCAGTGCCAACTGGCTGTTTTTTTTTCCCCCTTTAATCCTTGACCCACCATCCCCCTCATGGCAGTGCGCCAATCCACAGCCAACCTGCATGCATGTAGCATGCATCCATTGAGGGTGTAAGCTTCTTGGCCCTTTCTTGGGGAATTGTGGCAAACAGAACACTCTGCTAACCCCTTTCCCAAGTGGGACACGCTGCAAGCTGCACTGTTGCTCCCAGCTGGCAGCCCAATTGTCAGTATCCTGAGTCTGCTACCAAACTCGGCCACCGGCATGGCAGCGTTGGGTCACTTCGGCCATCCTTCAGTTTATTGGCATTACTGTTGGCAGCTCTGTATTCTATTCAACTGACTTTTGAGACTCTGAAATGTATTTTGAAGTGTCTTTGTCATTTCATTCACTATTACCAGGTAGTGTGGTCCAGTAATTCACGCACCAAGTTCCAGGGAATCACAAGTTCAAATACCACTAGAGCCAGATACTCACTGTGTGACCTTGTGTAAGTCACTTAACCTCCCAGTGCTCCAGTTCACCCAGCTGTGGGAATGCACAGAAGCAGGACCCCACTGGAAACGAGATGTTTCATCTCAGATGGGCTTTCCTGGGTGAAATAAATTGTAAAATAATATATGCTTATGATGATAGAAGCCTCAGCAGACAGGCAGAACAGAGAGAGAGAGAGAGAGAGAGAGAGAGAGAGAGAGATGAAAGACTAGCTTCAGCCCCATCTGCAATTCATAGATTTTAGTTGCTGCCTGCAACTCTCCCAAACAGTTAGCTGTCAGCAGACCATCCCCCTCCCCCTTCCCTCCCACCAATAGCAGCACCTCAGGCCAGATCGCAACAGTCTTGTGTCTGACCTGACGTGACCTCTTGTCTGGTGCTCAGACGTGATTTCAATGACAATGAGGTTGGGCAGGTGCCCAGCGTGGAGGTCGGCCTGTCACTACACATTCACATGTGTTTCCATCACCAGTGATCCCAGCTCACTGCCCTGCTCTGCTGTCACGTTGATTCCTTTCTCCCTTCCCCAGACCAGCCTGCGAGACACCCTTCTCTCCCTGAGGGACACGCGCACGCGCAGACGTAGACACACACACACACACACACACACACACACACACACACACACGCACATACATACACATGCACTCTCACACTCTTGATGTTGTGTTTCCTGCCACGGTCTTGACAGTTTATTTTTCACATTGCTATTCTTTTGATGGGGGGGGAGGATGCCTTTTTCAAGGCCTTCGTTTTGCACTCCAATGTGTGTTTCTTTTTTTTTTTTATTTTGCCTCTGAGCCTGCTATGTTTCAGCCTCTCTGCTGTCAGCTCCAGGATGCAGGCAGCACCAGACATGTTGTTTCTCCTGTCGGGCACCATTTCACCTATAGTATATTCTGTGGCGAGTAAAAACAATACCGTTTTTAATGAACTCCTACACAAAAAAGGGTATGAATTGCATTTATTTGCAGATCATTTGATTTCTCTAAAATGTGATTGCGCACACTGCATAGATACTTTTTATCATTTATTTACACAGGCGAGCCCTTCTAAGCTGATATATCTCTCAGCTCAAGCATTAAAATATGTATCACTGGTCTTTAAAATGCGGAGCAAATGGCTAGAATATAAATCAGATTTCTTAGTTCACAGAATAATAATAATAATCATACTCGTGGAGATTAGGGCCAGAAAAAGTCAAGTGTCTGATGCCAACGTGGGAGCTTGATCTGTTCTCGTCTGCGTCAGACCTAATGCTTCCAAATGCAGGTGCCCTATTTTTAACGGGTGCCCTGCACTGGCAACATGTTTCTCGCTTTGCAGCAGCTTACGTGTGTCACTTTCTTCATGCAGGTGCTGACTTTAGGGAAGGAACTGCGACCATGCAAAAAAGACGGTTTACTAGAGTAGACACTAGTTTGATTTGAAAATGTGGCAGGTGGATCTGAAACTCATGTCGTGTGTGTGTGTGTGTGTGTGTGTGTGTGTGTGTGTGTGTATATATATGTATATTTTTTTTTGTATGTGTGTGTGTGTGTGTGTATCTGCAAATTTAGTGCTTGAGAAGGGTGCTAGATTGACAGCACTGGAAACCTAAAATCCTCAGTGTATCCAAATGACAGGTACAGCACGGGCGATCAGAGTGCGAGCTTCCCCACACTGCTCCGCCAACGTGCCTCAACCCTGCCATGGAGGGACTGCCACGTAGCCAAGAGGGTAGTTCTGACTTCATGCCCATTCAGTCCTTGGCCTCTCACGTGAGACTGCCAACAAGGGTGCCAGTTAATACCAATTGTGTTGTGATGTGGACATCTGCCCACTGGGAACTGGACTGAAACCACCACAACTCATTTCACATAAGCCACTGAACAGCCCTCGGGTGATAACGGCTTTCAGCCACTACCGACCTGTGCTGGATTTGAACCAGTGACCTAGAGGTAAAAGGCTCCGTAACCTTCTCCCAATCCCCTTAGCCATCCAGTTCCCCCTATAAGTATATTGTTAATGAGTGTTTCTATAAAGTTAGTTTCATTTTTTGGTTTTGTTTTGTGGCTCCCAGATCTATTGTATTTTGCAGGAAAATAAAGGAGCAGTGTACACAAAAATTGTTCCCCATATGCTTGTACTGGCTGCACAGGAAAACCTAGCAGTTCCAGTTCCATAGGAAATCCTGTAATATAATTTACAGCAAAAAAATGTCATACTGACCTGAGAGCCCTGCTAGCAATGTATTCCCAGAAATCGTTCCAACTTGTTGAGCGTTGCTATAACTTTACGGAGCAAGTATAAATGTACGTGTAATGTGTAGGGCTGTACAGGTCAAATTTTCGTGAAGATTTTCCTGCAAAATGCCAGTACTGTGTAAAAATCACTAGCTTTTGCAAAACAAAATATTATGCAAAAATCAATGTTTTTCAAGCGAGATTCCAGTTATAGCATGGAAATGCTGCTTTAGCTTGAAATCAAAAAATAAGAAATGGGAAAACTTTATTGTATTTGTTATGAGACTTATAAAACTAGGGTTTTCATCATTTTTGCACGTGAAAAAAAAAAAATTACCCAGCCCTAACAATCTGAGAAATTCATTTTTTTTCCATGTACATTTCATTGGTCGGCCAGCAGCCAGTCCTCACAGGGATACACCCTGATCAGGCTGCGGGGTCCTGGCCATAATATAGATGGCTACCGGGTTTTTCTCCCGCGTTTTTCTCCTTGTTCACTCCCCCACCTCCCCAGGTGCTGCCTGCATTGGCTGCACACACACACAGTTTCCCTCTATGGCAAGAGCCAGCTCCCTGGTCCAGTTGCAGGAGGCACTGTGGTGGCAGAAAATGCCGCCTGCCCTTTCTGGCTGAGATGCACTGCTGGACAGCAGATGTGTTGGCCTGGCCTCCCTCCCAGTGTGATGCACTATGTTCACTCCCACATCTGAGTCATCTGCATGACAGGGCAGTGGGCTACTGTGGGGCTATCAGCGTGGCCTTGAGGAATAGAATACCACAAGCAGGCTGGTCCACCAGCACAGCAGAAGTGCATCTGTCTATGGCGCCGACTAGCAAGGTTCAAGAGTGGACCTTGGACATCTGAGGGTCAGCTGGGGGGGGGGGAGCTGAGTGTCCCAGGGACTTCCAAGTGCAGGCAGAGGCGGGGGCTCAAAAATGTTCAAAAGGAGCCAAAGTCCAGGAAAGCAATAGCACAAGTGAGGAGGAGCGACTCGGCTAACTTAAAAACACAAAGTCCACCTGTTAGGACACATTCAGAACTTTATTTTAGTATAGCAGGCTACATGGAAGAGCAACCCCTCAAGAGGTCATGTGCTTCGAGAGTGGACGTTGGACATTGGAGGGTCAGCTGGGGAAGGGGGGCTGAGTGTCCCAGGGAATTCCGAGTGCAGGCAGAGGTGGCGGCTCGAAAACACTCAAAAGGAGCCAAAGTTCAGGAAAGCAGTAGCACAAGTGAGGAGGAGTGACTCGGCTAACTTAAAAATGCAAAGTCCACTGGTTAGGATACATTCAAAACTTTATTTTAGTATAACAGACTACGCGGAAGAGCACCCCCTCAAGAGGTCATGTGGTTCAAGAGTGGACATCGGAGGGTTGGCCAGCGGGGGGGGGGGCTGAGTGTCCTAGGGACTAGTCGCCTTCTCCGGGGAGGGAGAGAATATGGTACCTGGTGCCCACCGACCCCTAGCATTAGCAGGGGAGTGTGGCAATTCAGGACCATACTGGGAGCCTGTTGGGGCAGGGACCAGCTGACCTCTGCACGTTGGGTGCAGGAGCGTGCCTGATCATGCGCCAAGGTCATTGCATGACTGGCCCTGATACGGACAGGTGGGGAAGGGGGACACACATGGGAAAAAAACCTCAGCATAAGCCCCAATGATACCTGGATCCCGGCACATGCTGGGACCGAACCGATACGGGGGTGAATCTCCTCCCCCAGCAACATCCGCAGGCCAAAAAACAAGCATAAACAAACAAAAAAAAGAATACCACAAGTAATGGAGTAGATGATTCAAAGTACAAAGGCACTGTATGATTTACAGAGGCATTGCATAGTTTATAGTGCAGAGATAAAACCTGGAACAGGTGAGATGTAAAGGACGTAGGCTCAAGATTTCAGTTACCTACTGTACGTTGCTTTCCTTGTATAATGCCAGCAAGGTTTTTGCCCAGAGTAGACTGAACTGAACCATTCCATAACTTTCATGCTGGAGGGCAAGGGTGGTTTGCCTAGTATAGGGATTCTGGTAGGGAGTTCCACACTGGCAGGCATCTGTGACCGAAGGCGAGGGATCCACTGACCGTGTTTACGTGGGGAGCCATCAGCTCATTTGATCCAGTAAGAATGTAGGGGTCTACAGCGGGTTTTGCAAGTAAGCCTTGAGTGTTATATGTGGGGACAGTTGAAACAAAACAGTCCTGGCATCCCTGGTCTCTCAAGTTACTACGCTCCCAAAAATGGGTCACAGAGTGATTCCTCATATTACCCTTAACTCTGTCCCCCTTAAACTGTCCCGAAGAACCTGAAAACATTCCCCCACCATAGACTTTATCCAATCCCTTTAACATTTTAAAAACCTTATACTTCCGCGTTACAATTAAATGAAACAACAATGCAAGCATTCCTTAAAACTGCAGTTACGGAGTTCCAGGGTCTTAGAGGTGCTGCAGATAGCATTCCCATCTCTGGGCCTCAGGGTGAACAGTTCAGGTCCCGTGCCGAGGTTGTCAGCTCATACTCAACACTGACACTGCATGTAAGTACTGGGGGTGATAGAAGATGTACAGGCAGTCAGATACACTGATAGATAGATAGACAGACATACAGATCGATAGATCGATAGACCGACTGATAGATCGATCGATAGCTAGATAGATAGATAGATAGACAGACAGACAGATCGATCCTGTTGATAGACAGATCTTGTAGATAGATAGATAGATAGATAGATAGATAGATACTGTCTATAGGGAGATAGATAGACAGGCAGACACTGTCTATATAGAAATAGATACTGTAGATAGACAGGCAGGCAGACTGATACTGTCAGTAGACAGACAGATAGGTCCTGTCAATAGACAGATAGATAGATAGATAGATAGATCCTATCGATAGATAGATAGATACTGTCTGTAGGGAGCTAGATAGACAAGCAGACACTGTCTAGATAGAAATAGATACTGTAGATAGACAGACTGGCAGGCAGACTTTTATACTGTCAGTAGATAGATACTGTCTATAGGGAGCTAGATAGACAGACGGACAGGCAGACACTGTCTAGATAGAAATAGATACTGTAGATAGACAGGCAGGCGGACTGATACTGTCAGTAGATAGATAGATAGATAGATAGATACTCTAGATAGATATGACCGACAGATAACTAGATAGATATGAATGATAGAAGGATATGAACAATAGACAGGCAGACAGAGCAATAGATACTGTCGATAGATAGACAGACAGACAGATAGATACTGTCCAGACAGAAATAGATACTGTAGTTAGATACTGTAGATAAATAGACAGGCAGATAGATAGCTAGATAGATGGATAAATAGATACTGTAGATAGATAGGCAGACAAATACTGCCTGTAGGTAGATTCTGTCAGTTAATAGATAGGTAGATACTGTCTGTAGATAGATAGATACTGTATATACTGTCCAGATAGCTAGACAAAAAAGACAGACAGACATCTGATCTATTGCATATGCAAAGTTCACAGACCCAAAGCCCTGCCCAAACTCCTCCTGATACGATCCTTCCCGTCACTGGAACTGTCCCCGCTCCATGAGGACTTAGCAGTAACTGACTGGTCACCCATCTCCACTGCCAGTTCCATCCACTCTGTACTAAGTTATTTCAAGTGAAATTCCCTTTTTATCTGGGAGCATCACGAACCCCTCAGAAAAACCAGGGCATGAGGTTCCCACCTCCCCTGGGTCTCTGCCGAACTTCTAGTCTGCCTGCGTGGACAGAATCCTGCATGGAACGCTCAGAAGTCCTCAGGCTCCCCTGCTAACGTACACAAATACCGAGCCTCACGAAATGCCTGCCCCAGAGCAACCAAACTTGCTAAGGCCATGCACTTTTCCACCACCTTCCAAAACAACATTAATCACCCCTCCAGGTTTTGGAAGGTCACCCACGCTCTCTTCTCACTCCCAGCTCAGTCCTTCGTCCCGGTCCTCAAGGTGAGAGACACCTCCATTTCTGGCCCTCTTCTGCTGTCTCTGAACTCAGTGCTTTCTTCACCTCCCACTTCCCTTCGCTCCCTCTCCTCTCTTCTCTGAGACTTCATCTCTCCCTCATGCAAATGCTCCTGATTCTCCACCCCTTCTCCTCCACTCAACCTCTTCTCCCCCACCATTCTTCCCCTTTGTCTTTTCCTTAACCCTGTATCTTCCTAGCCCCCCTGCTACCTACACCCGAACCCTTGTCTAACTTCCACTGCCTCCTCCTGTATAGTTCCTGGGTCATTTAAATAGTATCCTCAGCTCTGTGCCACCCTTCACTCATAATTGTCGCGTTGCCTTTTGTTGAGTGCCCTTGTAGCATATATTGCATATATAGTCCTACTCCTGTTTGTAAATATTGTAATTTACATTGTTAATATTGTAAATATTGTACTGTAAATACTCTGATTTGTTACAATTGTTTTCTCCCTTGCCCCCCAGATGCATCTGGAAACGAGCTTCTACTCAGCTTAGTGTGTCTTTCCTGGTGAAATGTTTCAAATAAATAAATAGATACTGTCAGTAGATGGATAGATATTATTGATAGATATGGTCTAGATAGATACTGTCTAGATAGAAAGATAGATACTGTAGACAGATACTGTAGGTAGCTAGGCAGTCAAGCAGACAGATACTGTCTATAGAGAGATAGATAATGTAAATAGATATGAACGATAGATATGTCTGTAGACAGACAGGTAGACAGATACTGTCTTTAGATAGATAGTCTGTCGATATAGTTTGTAGATAGATAATGCTGATAGATAGTCTGTAGATAGATAGTATTTAGATAGAGAGATGCTATACACAGATACATAGTGTCGGCAGATAAGGACCTACAGCCCACCCAGTCTGCCCATTTGAGCTTGTAAGTTCACTTTATATTTTCCTAGAAGTCTGTTGCCCCCTACCCCTGACCTCCAGAATTCCTTTATGTTTATCCCATGCATTCTTAAATACCGTGATTGTTTCAGCACCCACCACTTCCTCTGGCAGGATGTTCCACTTGTTCACCACCCGTTCTGTGAAGAAATTCTTACTCACGTTTCCTCTGAATTGTCCTCCCTCCAACTTCATCCCATGCCCTCTAGTCCTGGAACATCTTTTTCGCTTACAAATAGTGTATTCCTGCACCCTGTTCCTTCCTGTAAGATACTTGAGTGTCTCTATCATATTCCCCTCTCTCCCTCCTCTCCTCCAGGGACTACATATTCAATTCCTTCAACCTGTCCTCAAAGGAGTTGTGATGCAATCCATGTACCATCTTTGTTGCCCTCCTCTGAACCTTCTCTACCCTATGTCCTTACGTAAGTAAGGTCTCCAGAAATGTACACTGTACTCCAGGTGGGGCCTCACTAGTGTCTTGTATAGTGGAATTATGACCTCCCTTTTCCTGCTGGTGATGCCCTGCTTATGCATCCCAGCATCCCATTTCTTTACCTGCTGCCTTGTCACACTGTTTCCCTACCTTGAGGTCATCAGAGATGATAACCCCAAGATCTCTTTCCTGTTTAGTGCGTTCTATATCCTCACCCCCCAACTGATATATTGTGCCAGGGTTTTTGTGCCCCATATGCATTATCTTGCACTTCTTTGCATTGAATTTCAACTGCCAAACCCCTGACCATTTTTCAAGTTTCTGCAGGCCTGTAGCTCGATAGACACAGTCTGTAGATAGTCTGTAGATAGATATTGTATCTAGTTATATAGATACTGTCTGTATATCGGTAGATAGATGCTGTCTGTAGGTAAATACTGTCTGTAGATAGATAGATACTGTCTGTAGATAGATACTGTCGATAGATACTGTCGATTGATAGATACTGTCTGTAGATAGATAGTGTAGCTAGATATACAGATACTGTCTATAGATTGATAGATGCTGACTGTAGATAGGTAGATACTGTCTGTAGATAGATAGACAGACAGATAGATAGCTACCGTCTGTAGACAGACAGATAGTAAATGTGTGGGAATAGCTTTTTCTGAGTACTTTGCACTCAAGAGCGCCATAGAGCCCGACAGTTGTGGGCATTTTGGAATGCTGCAGTGGGGGGACGTGGATGGGAAGTGGCGTGTTGCAGAGGCTCCTTGCTACCCTCTCCCCTGGAAGGAGAGCATCCCTAGAATGCTTTGCAGTCCACCTTGCTGACCTCACTCCTGACATCCCAGTACCATAGCTGCCGAAACCGAGTCACCAGTGTGCCAGAGTGATTCTTTATTCACTCAGGGCCATCGAGATGGGCTTATCCATTTTGCTTTTAAAACTCCATTAGTATATGAGTTCTGTTCTTACCAGTCAATATACTTTTGTTGTACTTCGTGCCATCCATACAGATATATCCCAAAAATGCACACGGGAGGGTCCCATCAGCCCCCGCTGGCCTCAGGTAGTCCCTAATTTAGAAACAAATCCTGCGATTGCTCGCCTTCTGTAGAACTCACTGATTCAGCTGGCGGCTCTGTATCTGCTTCACTCTTCTTCATGAAAGGGAAAACACATGCTGCCCTCCATATTACTGCTATAATATGACAACTTTGTTTGCTTACGGTCATTAAACTGTTCTCTCTGCATCCTCCCTAAAGATGAAGAACGGTTCAGGCTGCCCTCTGGGTTGTGGGTCAAATGCCATTGGAGGGAGTACTTAGAGGAAGGGAGTGGGAGGGAGTTCATTTTTTAGTGAAAGAAATCAAGACCGAGCTGCGGGAGGAAAAGAATGGGAGGGGAGTATTTGTTTTAAAAATGGCAGTAGGAGAGCCAGCTTGGTGGCGCAGAGGGATAGGCGATGTCAGCATCTCACCTCTCATCACGCTGGTTTATTTATTTATTTATTGAAATTGTTTCACAGGAAAGATACACTGAGCAACTTAATGCTCGTCTCATGGTGCATCCTGGGGGAAGGGGAAAAGGATATACAGAGTACAGTTCAGGTAGATACGTACAGATGGTGTAATTGTACATACTGTTATAAAACAGGACCATGGCACATGAGACAGTATAGGCTGTTGCAGAGTTTCTGTGCAAGAAGATCTGAGGAGCAGCATACAAAATAGAATCAGTACAGGTAACGAGCCGTTGGATACACGGTTGTCAATACATAAAATACAGACAGTACATTAGTGCAGTATGCAGCAGGGTGAACACTAGTTGGAACACATTGGAACCAATCACCCCTATTTAAGAGGTAGTCTAAAGTATAAGTGCAGGTAGGGGGGTGAGAAAGAGGAGAGAGAGGGAAGGAGAGAAAAACAGAGAGGGAGTAAGGTAGGAAGGGGGGTCAGAAGCAGGTGCAAGAGGGTGTGAGGTAGTTGTGCAATGCAGTGGTAAGGGAACAGAGGGAGAAGGAGTGACGGATTTGAGAAGGGAGAGCATTCCACATTTTAAGCAGGTGGTAGGAGAAGGCTTTTTGGGCAGAGGTAGTGGTTCTGTAGGGGAGTGAGATACTCAAGACTCAAGACTGGTGACTCAAGTTTGAGAACAAGCCTGAGTCAGCGGAGGTTAGGCGGGGGAGGCTGGAGAGGACTGAGTGGTTGTAGATCCCTTCTCTCTGACTGGGGTGGTGAGATGTTCCAGCTCTTGGCTGCCACCAGGGAGGCCTGGTGGTAGAACTGATGTCCAGGAGGCTGATGAGAGTTGGGGGAAGGGGGGGTGAAAGGGGCTGGGGTTCCGGAAACACGTGCACGCCTCTACACACGTGCGTTCTCCATGCTGCTGTAGCACCTGGACAGCAGGGGAGAGAATGGGAGGAAATGGTGGAACTGGGCTTCATGAAGCATTGCCCAAGGCACTGCAACCTGCCCTGCCGCTTTTGGGTTCAGGGGGCAATTTTTTTGTTTGTTTTGTTTTGTAACATATTTTATCCTCCACTCTGGGCAAGGCAGGGACCTCCTTCCACCAACTGCCAAGTGACCTTATCCCGTCCTACTGAGATCCTGCCACCTGTCCGTTTGGGACTGCCAGCCCACCTGCGACACATCGCTGTGCTGACCCCCTACCTTAACCCCCAGGGCGGGGTATGCCTTCAGCTCCTTTGGCATTTCTTCCCCGCATACATCTGGCCACCCATGGCTGAGGTGAAGACTAGCGATGTCCCCAGCAGAAGGTGGCCCCAATCCAGTGGCGGATGTGGTAGGCAGGCAGAGGCTCCATCCTTCCAGTCCAGGACCTTGTTTTTCCCATTTTCTGTTCTGCTCACCCTCTAGGAGTTCACACTGTGTCTGGCTGCTGGCAAGCCCGGATCAGCTAACTGCAAGCTCGGTCCAAGTGTCCCCCGCGTAAGTCGCAAAATCCCTGCACCACCACTTGTGGTCACCCTGGTGGCACTAATGCAGTGGGACATGACATCCTCCCACCCCGGAGGAGGAGAGCAGTCCTGTGGGATGCTTGTGCCTTCCCCGCCAACCCTCCGACGGCCCAGGCTCATTCCTGAACTCAGGTCACTGGTAGCTGTACCACTGCACCAGCAGGCTGGCCCCATGGAGCGATTCTGAATGAAAGTCTCTGGGGTGGGGGAGGATGGCCCTCCCCCCTGGCCCTGCCATGGGGGGTGTAATCTATAGGGGAACTAGCCCCAGGACCAGTGAAGAGAGGTAAGGGACAGTTGACGGTACCTGGTAGACTAGACTGAATAGCCACCAAGTCTGTCCCTGGAGGATAAAAACATTTACAAAATAAAAAAAGTATATAAATGGCACCAGGATCGACTGCAGGAAGGATTTATTTACTTTTCCAAAAAGGCAAGCAGGTTTTAGGGGAAAAGATCACAAATGTGATGAAAGTTGTTTGTTTGTTTAAACTTAATGGTGTTGGGGAGGGAGTTAGCACTCACAGTGCTCCACAGCTGCTGTGTGTGGAGGCTCTTGCCACGGCTGTTTCATGAACACAGGAGTTGTGGTGGTGCCATGATGCCGTGGTAATGTAAATGCATCCCCCCCCCAGTTAAAGTTTTTATCCTCCTTGTCATCAACCAGCCCCTATCTGCCCCGGTCTACCCAGCCCTGCCACCCACCATCTCTAGGGCTAACCTCTCCGCGGAAATTCCCCTCGGATTATTCTCATGGTGGTGCTGACCAGGCCCTTCTGGAGCACAGAGCGGATTGCTCTGGAGGAGGAGCCAGGTTGGTGGGGCAGGGACAGCGGTGGACCGGAGCACCATCCTGCTCGGTGGGGCCTTTTCCATCTTCTTTTTTCCCCATGGCCACAGACCGTGCAGTGACATAGTGGGCATGTGTGCAGAGGCATGTATGTGTGTATCAGGATCCGAATGTGAGTCCTCTGCTGCATGCAGCCCCCTAGTTATGCAGTCCCATGCGACCTTCAGATATCTTAAGGGCATAAATAGGCTACAAGGGGGGGAGTGTTTTCCAAAGGAAGAGTAGCAAAAGGATGAGAGGTCATGACTGGAAGCTGGGGGGGGGACGTTTCAGGGGAAACATAAAGAAGTACTTTATCACAGAGAGGGTGGTGGAAGCTTGGAATAGTCTACCGGGGGAGGTGGTGGGGCAGACACAATTACTAGCTTCAACAATGCGTGGGACAGACACAAGGGGATTCTGGTACATAGGGTGGGGTTTCTAGAGTAGGAGTTCATCTGGGGGTCTCTCAGTAGGTGGGGCTGGTTTTTGGGCAGACTAGGTGGGCCTGGCAGGCCTTCTCTGCCGACACCTTGTACGTATTTATGTAATTATGAATACTCTCGCTGTTGTACCTCCTGATTTCTGTCAGGAGGCAGGCAAACAGTGGTGTGATATGCCCCAAGAGAGGAGAGCAGTTTGTGAGATGCACTATCCTCTCTCCCCTCCCCTGCCTGGCCACCATGTGATGCAACTCCACCCCTGAATCACAGCGTCCGGTAATGCTGCTGCCACGCTACTGGACCAGAAAAGTAAACACAGTGTTTCACAATCTTGGAGCAGCAACGGAAAAAACTCTTTCTCCAGTCAGTCCCAGCTTTGACTTTTTTTATTTTTTTTTTTTTAGTTGTTTAACTAGCAGTAACACACTAAGCTGAAAGCTTTTTTACAGGAGCGACCTGGGACTACAGGGAAGTTAAGTGACTTGCTCAGGGTCACACAGTATGCAAGTAGAAGCTGTAGGATTCAAACCCAGGTCTGGTCTGCTGGATGTCACCAGATTTGCAGCTCAGAGCCTTAAACCACTGCACTATACTGCCTCCGCTTGACTTAGGGACATGAAGCAGATGCTGCTCCGCAGCTTGTAGAGTGCAGATCTCTGATGCCCATGTGGTTGACCAGTAGGTTGGAGAGATACAGAGGGCCCAGCCTATTCTGGGTCTTAAATACCATCAGTGAAACCTGAAATTCAGTCTTCCCACTTAACTGGCAGACAGGGTGGGGAGGATTCAGCCCTTCTGGAGGTGTCATCCTTCAGATGAGATGTTAAACAGAGTTCCGTTTTTCCCATTTCGGCTGCTTGTTCGGGTTGAAGTTGAAAATCTTGTAGCAGTCTTTTGCAAAGAGTAGGAAATAACTGCTAGTGCCCAGGCCAACATTTCCTTTCTTTTTTTTTTTAACATATCACAATTTTTCCCACTTGCAGCCACTAACCTGCCTCATACTCCAGCCATTGCTCCACCTCCACCACCAACCCCGGAGTTACATGCCCCAGCTGGCATATGCGGCTATACCTTCGAGAGGGGCACCCCCCATTGCCCCTGCGCCAGACAGGGAACCAATACTAGGCATGCGGTTATCCAGGCATCGTCGGCTGGTGGAGTAGCGGCCATCAAGCTGCTGTGGTCTGTGCTGCCGTTTTTCTGATTTTCTTGGCCCCTCCGAGTGCAGCGTGCAGTGACGTCGTGGCATGATATGTGCCGACGTCTGCCACACTCCGTGCTGCTACACCATCTCTAGCAGTGCCCCCGGTCGTCACCGGACGCTCAATCCTACCCCCTCCCGCCGACCCCTGGCACCCCGGGCTCACGTCCGAACCCGGGTCGCCAGTGTGGCGCGAGGTGTGGCGTCCAGCGCCTCAACCCTCAGCGCCACTGGGCCGCCAACATTCCCTTTCATAGGAAAGCAGGTTGTCCCCCTGCTGTCATAACTGTGTGTGAATGTTTTCTTTCAACATAATGGGGTTCAGGAGGGAGCCAGCAGTTGCATCATCCCATAGTAGGAATGATCAGAGATCTGTTTTTGGATCCACATCCCTCGGAGTCTAATCCTAAAGTTAGGTTTTAGGATTTTTGGATGTAGTTGCCTAAAATCCTGAATCCTAGTTATTAGAATTCTGGTTGGATTCCAGTTCTGAAATCAGAGTCTGAAATTAGAAATCTAAATACTCAAGTAAATAATTTAAGTCGAAGAATCTTGTGGCCTTTTTTCGCAGAATAGGAGATAACCGCTGGCATCTCCGTCAGCATTCCCTTTCTCAGTAAACAGGTCCTAACGCTGTTGTCATTGACTGTGTGCTGGATGTTGCTCGGCATGTAAGTGTTGCTCCATTCATATGAATACATTCCCTGCACTAACAGTATCTAACTCATCTCTTTGTGAAGTTCTTTGTGATGCTTTGTGTGATAAGAGGCTTTGCCTACAGTATGTGAACCCAGCTTCTGTTGTTGGCCAGTCTGTTCTGTGCTCCTCTCTGATTGCCAGGAACATATGAGATGCAGATATTTCAACAGTTGGCATTTCCCGTCTCTTTCTGCTTTTGATCAAATAAACTTTATAAAAGTTTGTAAAATGGCTAAGCAAAAGTTTGCACTGTGATTGGTGAAAAGCAGTTACATAACCGTAGAGTCAACTGTTGTGCTACTGCTTGCTTTGCAGGCAACCTGGGTTCGCAAGTGACCTCAAGTCATTGGGGTCAATGTGGGCGTGGGAAGAGCGAACGTCCGAGAGACTGCTGTAGTCTCTTCCCATGGGTGGGGAGGGGCACATCTCCTGCAGTATGCATGATACCTAGCTGTGGCTGGGTATCATGGCAGTCTGGAGGCCCAGCGAGGGGTGAGGGGTGGGACACTGATGGACGTGCGTTGCATCGTTGCATATCAGATGTGCCAGGGGAAGAATGATGGAGGAAAAACTCCTTGCAGGGTGAGATGATGAACACTCGCACACGCACACACAGAAGCGCAGGCCTGTCACCACTGACTGGGCACCACAAACTCGATCCTGATTTGGGGGGGGTTGGATTCGGCAGCCCTTCCAACACTGCCACAAGGGTAAGTCATGGAAGATTCTTGGGGTAAGTCCCAGGGATGGTGCATGACTGGGCTGTGAGCTGCTCAAAAGGGGAACAGCAGGAGCGCATAGAGTACAAATACAGTAATAAAAAGGTTGCTTAAGTTCATTTTTGGGGGCTTTTCTATCCATTTTGTAAGTGTTTTAACACACACCAAGGTGTGCAATTCTGCTACAGTAACCATACTTCCTGGGTGGTTAAAGGCACTTGGCTGCACCTTGTGCCTCGCTACAACCACCTAGGGTGTGGAGTTGTTATAGCACATCCACACACCATCCTGTGTATTATCACTCCCAGAATAAATAGAAAGAGCCATTCGCATGTGTTTGCAAACCTGAACATCCTCAATCAGTTTGTTACAGAATTGGTTGGGATACAAATACTGTTGGGGGATGGGGAGGGGTATTCATTTGGTGTTAGAAGTAAAACACAACGTCAACACCTCCCCAGTCCTCTTATGAAAAATATAGCAAAAATGTTTCCTCTGGGAGTTGGAGACTGAGGGGTTAAAAATGAAAATGTATCCTATTCCTACTCAAACAGGGCTCCTGCCTTTTCCTAACCGTTTCCTGCTAGGTACCAGTTCCGAGCTCTCTGTAATTATATACACACACACACACACACACATATGCGTGGAGTGAAATGGTTGATGTGTTCCTAAACTAAAATATTTATCCTGTAGGTTGAAGAACTGCTTTGAGAGTGGTGGTACTATGGGACTGGGAGACGCAGAAGAGAAGCTGACATCTCCATGCTAGCCTCAAGCTGTTAAATATTTGAAGCGTCCTGCGCCCCCTCCCCAATTCTTCTAACATTACGGGCCTCTGTGTATTTGCAAGAGTGCATATCATGTGTGTCTGTGTGTTCTGTGCACAGAGAGTGAGCGAGAGAGAGCAGAACGAGAGGCCATCGGAGTTCAAGTTCACATTCTGGCGTCCCAGCAACAGGAAGACATGCTCGGAAGGGGGTTCAGGACGAAAAAGCCCTATTGTATAAAGAGACAGAGGCCGCAGGCACCAGGCTCATTTTCTTTCCACCTCCTCCCCCCTCCAAAAAAAAAATCTCAGCTCTTCTCAGATGAATCAAACCTGCTTGAAGACCCTGTCTCCTCACATATCTACAGACAATGCAGTCCAACAGCCCCCTCCGAAAAAGTCAAAAATTTGTGACAGAGATGTGGTATTGCGGACCGCCGTCCAAACCATCAGTAGAGATATTTCAACAGGTCAGTGTTTTTTGACTAATTTCTTTTTTTGTTTGTTTTTTAAACTTTGCCTAATGTTTATCTGTTCTTATAAATCAGCATTTTAAGAAGAAAAATTAAAAGAATGAATTGAATGGGAGCAGCAAGGATAATCCTTCTGGCCCAAGAATAGCCCACGGGGCTTATGACTGGTGGCAAGGGATACAGTTTCATCATATGTGTTCTTTCTGGCCACCTCCACCCAGTGGGCCATGAGGCAGAATGAATTTTTGTTAACAAGAGGTCAGACTGCAGCACCTTGCAAAATAAACCGTTGTTGGGGGGCGACAGTTACAATGTTCCTTTGTCTTTGCTGGGGGAGGGGTCTCTCTAATTTTAGTCTTAAAGTTTTATGAAGCTCATAAAAAACATTGCGTAGCCTCTATCAAGCTTAATTACATGAAGACATGTGGCAACTGGCAATGGCTAATTGGACTACTGTCGAGACACTGCTGGAATTATGCATCGGGGACGGAGGAGCAACTAAGACTCCGTATTGGATACAGCAGTTGATGCACAAGTGCCGTTTACATAAAACGAGGGGGATTTAAAGAGTTGGCCAAGTGGTACAGAAAATAAATATATATTTCATGTGTGGAAAGGGACGTATTTTAAATATATTTAATAATATCACGCACCTTTTTGGTGTATTAAAAATATATGACGGACACTGTAAGACACATATGTTATGTATGACACACTGTATATGGGCAATATACAGATTATACATTCTAAGATATGTGATTGTTTCCCACTGTATATTGTCCATATATTATCCAGATATGTGCCATAAACACTTGATATATTTCTCCACTCTTTCAGTATGTTAGATGTACAAAAAAATGGGGCCAGTTTGGGTATATTTAAAATACAATCTCTGTCGTGTATGGAAACTATTTTTTTCAAGTGCTCCAAAAACTAAATGAAATTCCCAGACTGTTCCTGTGTTCGTAGCCACTGGAGGTGGATCACTAGCCGTGGAGTTTTAGTAGCTAAAAGTTTCTGTATATTGTTGCCCATGGACCAGGACCCTGCATTTCTTGGTTTCAAAAATGGTGTTTTTTCTTGTACAATTCAGTTACCCCAAGATAGCCCACCTGAGATGCGACATCTGTTTTTTTTGTGGGGGGGCCTATTTTTACCCATGGTTTTCCATTTGGGCAGACTCAAGCATTAAGAGGTTAAGTTCTGTTTGCCAAATGTTCAAATAATTAAATTCAGTGTAAATTGGCATGTTCTGCAGTACCATTTGGAACAAAAAGTATTTGTATGTATAAAATATGTTGCTGAACTGTTGTCTTTTTTTTTGCACAGCAGTTTGACACAGAGTAGGGGATTTGCATAAAAAAGTTGCACTGGGAAGGTATTTACTCAAAATAATTGGTCTACAGTGGTGGGTTTGTGCGATACGAACTGGCAAAAAAAATGCAACATTTTTTTAGGAAATTAAAACAGTGCCCAATTCTGACTTTTTCCCACCAAAATGGTCAATTCTGTTTAGCAGCGATATTCCATATGTTTATGGAAGACTGTGGGACCTAGTCAGTGACTTCTGGGTTGAGTGGCATCCTTCCGTACCACATGCTTGTGAACAGTCTTAATCCGGGGGTCTTTCTGATGGCTGTAATATGCAAACACGTCACTATAAACTGATCCTGTCGCAACCATTGACGGTGAGTTAAAATTAGCTCTAGAACAAATGGCCAGAAGAAAAAAATCCAGCTTTCAAATGGCAGTGGTTTGAGTCATTTCTATTTTGGATCCAGCGCAATGTTGGGGTCCAAAGTGTCAAACAAAGTTGGAACAAGTTTAAGTCAGTCTAGGTTTTTTTTCTTTAATCAGAAAGGGCTGCTTTGTGCACTAAAAGATATCAAAGAATTATCACAAATTAGAGTTGCAAACACGTTTGAGACTAGTGGGGTGCAATGTGCTATTTTCTTGGTTTGACCTGTGACAGCCACAGTTTGGGAACTTTAGAGGTTCCGCATACCTTGGGCTGACATTTCCACTGCCACTTCGGCTTAGCAGAAGCTCCAACCTGAGTCTGAGGCTCATGATGTGTCATGTGGGCAGACACTGACCCCGGGGGGCTTGACTTAGATAGCTGATGTCACTGGAAGGGTAGCTGCAGTGATGACACTTAGCAATAGGGGTCACAGGGTTTGGTGGTGGGCAGTAGGGTGAAACTCTCGGGGGGGTCATACAAGCAAAATGCAGAGGAGGGCAGGGATATTTTAAACTTACATCAGTTCAGGGCTGCTGGATTACCCAGTAGTAGAGTGCGCATGCCAAACAATGCTGGGGACCTCATTATGAGCCTGGATCCAGCACTCTGGTGGCTGAGGCCAAGGTGCTATACATGGGAAGGTTTTCTAGCTGTTGGACTGAGGACAGTGCTGTGCGTACCCTCTGGTCAGGCCGAGAGATACCCTGTGGCTGGGCCAAGAGATGGACACATTACATGGAGGTGCCTCTAGCTGCACGGTTCAAGCAGCTGGAGAAGGACCAGAGCAGATGGGGGGAGGCAGTGCACGCATGTACATCAGTGACCAGACACATGGGTCCCACGTAATGAGGGACGTCTCTGGCCAGCTGCATTCTAAGCAACTGTCCCACATTATGAGGGACATCCCTGGCCTACCTACTGCATTCTAAGCAACTGTCCCACATTACGAGGGATGTCCCTGGCCTGCTGCATTCTAATGAACTTTCCCACATTACGAGGGACATCCCTGGCCTACTGCATTCTAATCAACTTTCCTACATTACGAGGGATGTCCCTGGCCTATAGCATTCTAAGCAACTGTCCCACATCATGAGGGACTTTCCTGGCCTACTGCATTCTAAGCAACTGTCCTGTATCATGAGGGACGTTCCTGGCCTACTGCATTCTAAGCAACTGTCCCACATCACAAGGTACGTCCCTAGCCTACTGCATTCTAAGCAACTATCCCACATTATGAGGGACGTCCCTGGACTACTGCATTCTGAGCAACTGTCCCACATTACGAGGGATGTCCCTGGCCTACTGCGTTCTTAGCAATTGTCCTACATTACAAGGGATGTCCCTGGCCTACTAAATTCTGAGCAACTGTCCCACATTATGAGAGTCGTCCCTGGCCTACTGCATTCTAAACAAATGTCCCACATTATGAGGGATGTCCTTAGCCTATGGCATTTTGAGCACTCTCCCACATTACGAGGGACGTCCCTGGACTACAGCGTTCTGAGCAACTGTCCCACATTACGAAGGACGTCCCTGGACTACTGCATTCTGAGCAGCTGTCCCACGTTACGAGGGATGTCCCTGGCCTACGACATTCTAAGCAACTGTTCCATATCACAAGGGATGTATCTGGCCTACTGCATTCTAAGCAACCATCCCACATCAGGAGGGACGTCCCTCGCCTACAGCATTCTAAGTAACTGTCCCGTATTACGAGGGACATCCCTGGCCTACAGCATTCTAAGCAACTGTCCCGCATCATGAGGGACATCCCTGGCCTACGGTATTCTGAGCAACTGTCCCACACTACGAGGGACATCCCTGGCCTACAGCTTTCTGAGCAACTGTCTCACATCAAGAGGGACATCCCTGGCCTACTGCATTCTAAACAACTGTCCCGCATCACGAGGGACATCCCTGGCCTATTGCATTCTGAGCAACTGTCCCGCATCACGAGGGACATCTCTGGCCTATTGCATTCTGAGCAACTGTCCCGCATCACGAGGGACATCTCTGGCCTATTGCATTCTGAGCAACTGTCCCACATCACGAGGGACATCCGTGGCCTAGTGCTTTCTGAGCAACTGTTCCACATCACGAGGGACATCCTTGGCCTACTGCTTTCTGAGCAACTCTCCCACATTACGAGGGACGTCCCTGGCTAACTGCATTCTGAGTAACTGTCCCACATTACGAGAGATGTCCATGGCTTACGACATTCTAAGCAACTGTTCCATATCACAAGGGATGTCCCTGGCCTACTGCATTCTAAGCAACCATCCCACATCATGTGGGACGTCCCTGACCTACTGCATTCTAAGGAACTGTCCCACATCACGAGGGATGTCCCTGGCCTACAGCATTCTAAGCAACTGCCCCACATTACAAGGGATGTCCCTGGCCTACAGCATTCTAAGCAACTGCCCCACATTACGAGGAATGTCCCTGGCCTACGGCATTCTAAGCAACTGCCCCACACTACGAGGGACATCCCTCATTTATTATCCTAAGAATTGCTCTGCCCGTCATCCATCCCACATGGGAATGGTGCTGCTCACACAGAAAAGTTGTAAATTGAGACTTTAAAGCAGGAATTCATAATACTTTATGATGCTAAAGCAAAGTTACACTTTGCACAAATAAAGGCACTTGTTTCAACGCCATTCTGTGTTTCCATGTTTGATGATGTGATCTGCACTTTAAGTACCTGTGTCTCACATTTTCCCATATTTTGAGTGTCAGCATCCCACATTTCAGCGATAAAGGGCTGAGATGTATGGGTTAGGTGAACGACTGGGAACCCTCTTGTACAACTGAACTATTAGAATTTGTCTATGGAAACATTCTTCTAAAAGCTTCTTAAAGTGAGGGTGTGGTATAATTGAATAAAGTTTGAGCTTCACAGTCTGCTACCCTGGGGCAGCGATAGCCCCTCTGTGTAAAAATTAGAAATGTTAATTAATTCCTTTATGGGAGGGAAGGGATTATAACTCTGGCTGAACTGCCAGCCAGCTGATCCCTTTCCTCTTCCTAGTCTGCCTGCTCTGCTCCTGCGCTCTCTTGTTTTGTGATTTGGTACCAGGGAGAGCGTGGGGACGTGCCCTGTGCACATCTATGGGGCTAGTTTTTAGAACGTTTTTAAAGACCTTTAAGCTACCCTTTGGGTAAACATGAAAGCCACAGCTCAAGCTAATAGGGACCCTGTTAGTTGAGCGGTGTATGTTCAAAAAAATAACGAAGGATCTTTAAAGAAAAACTCTGTAAATCTATGAGCCCCTTGAAAGCCTTACCCTCCGATCCAGCTTTTTATCTAGAAAAGTGCATTTTCTCGTGCTGCTACTTACTTACTTTATTTTTAGTTTGAAAAGTCCATGAACAGGAATATGGCGACACTGGGGGCTCCATTTACTGTACAGGTGCGAGGGCACACCATACACTTCAATACTTTTGTATTGAAGTGCAAGGTAATCACCGCACCTTTACAGTAAATGGAGCCCCCAGCATCCACCATATTCCCAGTTTTGAGACTTTTCAAACTAAAAATAAAATAAATAGCAGCACGAGAAAAATTCACTTTCTGAGATAAAAAAGCTGATGGAGGGTAAGGCTTTGAGAGCGGGGCCTATAGATTTACAGAGTTTTCTTCAAAAATGTTCTAAAACTAGCCCTATAGACTGTATAGGAGCCTCTACGCCTCCCTGGTACCACATCACAAAACGAGAGAGCGCGGGGAGGAGCAGGCAGACTGGAAAGTGTAAAGGGATTGGCTGGCTGGCAGTTTGGCCAGAACTACGATCCCTTCCCTCCCATAAAGGAATGAATTAAAATTTCTAATTTTTACACAGAGCGACTATAGCTGCCACAGGGTAGTGGGCTATGAAGCCCTACCCTATATATCACACTTTTACTTCAAACAGTTGAGTTTAATAAAAGCGTAAAGGCACTCCAAGCATTGCATTACCTTCATTACTCTAACCCATTGTGTGTAAAACACTTGGCTTTGTCTTGTACCTCATAATTACCTTCGGTGTAAATTAATTGATGATAACCAATTCCTGGTCATACCATATTGCTTATATAACAGCAAAATGGCCCTCCCTTTGGGGGGGAGGGACTTAGCTCCAGTGCACACAGACTCAAACTCCTACAGCTATCCTTTTTTTTTTCTCTCTAATTTATTGTTTCTCCCCTCTGTTGCTCAGTCCCCTTCCCCTTTCCCGGGGTTGGGTCCAGCTCTGTCCCCCTGTGTCTGTGGCACTTACCTCGCTTTTGTTTTTAAACTCATGGACTTACCTCCTGTGGCAGGGCCTGGCTGAATCCAACTCACCTCCTACCTCCTGAGTACAGAGGCAAGGGTAACCCTGAGTGTGGAGAGAGTGGCCAAGGGCAGGGTTTGAGGCCCAAGCAAGTCCAAGATCATCCCAAGTGAGTCAGGGCTGTTTCCGTGTTCTGATGCTTCCCACCCCTCACGACACTGGCATGCTAAGGGCTCCAAGCCCACATACACAGTGCATGCTGGAGGGAATCTCAGCTAACTCTCTCCTTTGAACCTCCACTGCACTGTCCCCTGTGGACATCCAGGTGGCAGTATTGTAACGGAGGCAGCTACCGTCCCTCCCAGGAAGAAGAGAATGTCCTCTGGGCTGCTCAGTCTTCCTCATGACCCAGAAAGGGAACCTGCACTCTAGAGTCAGAAATCCTTCCTACTGTATTTAAGCATGATAAAACTACAGTAGAGTGCAAAAGGGCTTCCTTCCGTAAAGCGCTTACCCCTTGCACATTCAGAACCACTGATCCTTCATCTTGTCTCATGCTTAAAGTAAAGGGAACAGAGGTAAGATGCTGCACCCAGAACTGTCACTATGCGTCTATGCATACAGAAGTACTCGAGTGAACAAATGCCGCACATGTAGCTACGGGATATATGAGACAAAGATTTTTATGCTCACGGTAAAGAAAATTTATATAAGGTACAACAGGCAGTGTAATAAATATGAAGTTACTCACAGGAATAGTGTGCAGTGCACTTCCCCAGCGAGATACATCATCGTGAAGTGATGAGTTAAATAAAGTGAAAAGTATTTCTGACTCCTGAGTGCCAGGTTCCTTTTTTTTTGGTCTCACTTGTTTTCGTTCGGGGACCTGCACCATAGACTGAAGCTGTGCTTGGGGGCTTTCTGTTTGCGGTTTATGTTTAGTCTTCCTCCTCTGGCCAGCCTCTGAAGACTAAGGCTCGGTTCCGAACCCCCAGTGCCCAGCATTGCGAGCAGTGGTGCCGCCTCTGCTCCAGTGGACCGTGCCAACTCTGGCAACTCGCACGATGAAGACCATCCTGCCAAGGGTAGGTGGTCCCACTGTGGTAATACGTTGCAGAGTGCCCAAGGGCCAGGTCAGGGTAGTGATGTGGATTAAGGTCTAAATGGTAGGACTGTGGGTCAGCACTAGAACAAAAGGAAAAAAAAAATGGATACACATTCACACTGTGCAGCTGTGGGACTTGCAGCTGTATTTGTTCTTTTGTTCTAAGGGGTAGTGACAGTCTTAGAAACTGCAAAGAGGAGGATTAGAAAGCAAAAACCTGACTCAAGTTTCTGCTCCTTTCAAGGGAAAAAGTACAGTAAACTAAGTGGCCTCTAGGGGGAGAAACTTTTGAATTTCCCAGGGAGAGGGAATTCGGAGAAATCCCTTTATTCATGTGTCGGCCTGTGGCCTGATAAAGATTTGGTTTGCCATGTTAACCACTGTGATGGTAACTTTGAATACAGTGAGGGTCTATTTTTCTTCCTCTCCATGCTCCCCCCACTAGTGCCCTGCCAGGTGAATGCCTAACGAGAACGCTGGCAGGTGAGGCTGAGCCCAGACTGGTGCTGTTGTTGTGAGAGAACCCGATTTGGTGTGGGTAATACATTATCCACTACGGATCACAAGCCACGGACAGCTACCGTGTTGGACAGATAGGCTAGGATAATCATAATCTAATAATTGTGATAATTTGAACTGATCATGACCTGAATAATACTGATTTACAAAATGGGCATGAAGAACCCTGTACTGTGATTGGTGGAATCCAGTCACGTGACCGTGCAGTAATTACAGTATAACCACCCCGGTCAGTTAAAATATCTTTTGAGCTTTTCTCTCTTTTTTCACCATTTTCTATTTATTTATTTATTTATTTCAGCTTCAGATTAATACCTTTGAGCAGAGGGCTCGTTAAGTGTGATGATACACTCTGGGGTGTATGGTTATAGCGTACCTTGACCCCGTGCCTCCTAGTTACCCTGGGGTGAATGGCTGTTACAGCATAATCGTAAACCATGCCTTGTGTTATTGTTTACACAGTCATCCTGACTGACAGAATATCCAGTAGAAACCTGTTCTTCTGAATCTGCACTTTTTCACAGGAACCTGACCCTGTGTGATCTTTTCTCTTTGATCAAATGCCATTGCGGAATTTAAATCCCATAATAATTGCTTTCCATCTCACACTACCTCTCCCTCTCTCTCTCTGTCTTTCTGCACATATACAATCCTGAACTTTTCTTAACCTCTGTGTCTTACCTGACCTCTCAGAGTGTGCGTAATGACCGCTGCTTTCTGTTGATCAGTTGTAAAATGCTTTGGGATACACTGTGAATGAGAGGCAGCATATAAAACCAAATTCCTTCCCTACGTCCCCCCACACTGCACTGGTTCTCGCTGACAGACTAGTGAGGCTGTGAGGGAGCATCTCAAATAAATGACTGTTTGGACTCCTCGTGGCTTCTGAAGTAGTTTTTAGGGTTTGTAGTCTTGTTAGCTTCTGACTGTGGACTGTCTGCCACGGAAGGGTGTGAGATCCCTAGCCTTCCATGCACTTAGCAGCAGGACCACCCTGGGGAACCAGCGTGCTCGTTCCCGTAATGGCGAGGCGAGGGGTATAAAACATAGTGGAAATGGGCCATCCGATGGTCCAGCGGAAGCACATCATGGTTCCATACTGGTGATCTGGGTTCGAGAACAGACTCTGGAGCGGAAGTCGGGTGGTTGGGCAGCTGGTAGTTGGGGAAAGTACTGCCAAGCATAGTGCAGGTCAGCCCAAGGAGGGAGCATGTCGGGGTCAGCTGGTGCAGTTCCCTTCGTAGTGGGCCAGGGAGCTTGACATCAGTTGAAATGGGAAGGCTTAGGGCAGGAGAGAACAAGGAAAAAGAGCGATTGGCCATACGATGGCTCCTGAACACTCTTCTATCCTGTGTCCATGCTGCTGTTGCCACAGGGAGGAAGCCTTGCTGGGAATCATGCCATGGCGGGGGGCATGGGACCGAGGAATGACAGGTGCTGACTGATGGGGTTAGGTGGTCATCCTGGGGTGGGCATTCTACCAGGAGGATAACAATCTCATGAAAAAGAGAAAGAAAGAAAGGGAGGGAGAAAGAAAGAAAGAAACTGTAGAGTTAGATAGATAGATAGATAGATAGATAGATAGATAGATAGATAGATGGATAGATACTGTCTGTAGGTAGGTAGGCAGACAGATAAATAGATACATAGATAGTCAGATGGATACTGTCGATAGATAAAGAGAGAGACAGTCGAATGGATAGATGTAGTGACAAAGGAACAGTTATACTCAGTAGCTATGACATCTGATATGCAGGGACCATCATGTCACAATGCTTGTTCCAGTATAGCTGGACACCATTCTTAGCACCATTGAAGACTGGTAACCTGAAGTTCAACTTTAAAAATCTAAAATTTAGACACAGTGCAGCTTACATTTTATAGATGTTCTCTGTTTTACTTTCTTTGATTTCCACTGCTAAAGGTATTTGCATACCCCCCTCAGATATCATCTGCTCCTCATATTTATTGCTTCTGACATCATAATAATTGCCTTGGCAACAGACTGTGATGTCACAAGCAGGGCGTCAAGACTTGATCTATGGGGTGAAAAGCAGGAGCAGTCACTTCTGAGAGAGGGAGGGAAATCCTCTTTTCATGCAGATGCCCTCAAAGATGAAGAACAGAGGTGGTGGTGGTGAGGGGCAGTGTTCGTAAAACTGTGCCAAAAGTATTACGTTTCGCAAAGTTTCCCCCTAAATTCCAGCCCGCTTTTAAACATCTGCGATGCTGGACATAGCTTGTTCAGTGACATTAGCCACAGTTTAAAAATAAAGCATCAAGTTTGGCGACAATGGGGCCAGCAGACCAGCATTTTAACTAGCATTAACTCCTGTAAGGGTAGTTATTGCATGCAGTTGTACAGCGTAGGCACCAAAGCCTAGTGGCAATGTGGTCACTTAATGATATTGTTTAGTGGCCATGAATTATTAATTTTTTTTGTATATACAACATCAGCAGAGATAAAAATGACTAGATAAGAAGTGATATCTTATACCCAACTCACAAGATTATCATGTAATCTTTTTTTTTTTAAATCTCTGTTTAGCCCTCTCGTCCTCGGTTTGACCCCTTCAGGAGTGCCAAGAGTCATCCCCTGCCTCACTCATCTGCCCGATGCCTACCACCAGTTCCCATGTAGCTGTGGCTCCCCCCCCCCGAGTGGTGCTGAGGTGGGGCAGCAGACACCCCGATACTGTAAGTGGTGTCAGATCGGGGGTAGTCAGGCAGGCGAGGGCATTTCGGGGGCATGCTCCACGCACTCCGTCTTCCTGGCGTCCGCAGATGTTTTCGCGCTTTCCTAAGGAGGAGTGGCGCGCCCCTACGTCAAGGCATTGTTGCCGGTGTCGCCACTCCCCATCCCCAATGTCAACTCTGTGCCTGCCGTGCTCCCGGCTTCTGCCAGGGGCCAGTCGGGCACCGAGTATAGATCCCCCTCCCGCCCAGGACAGGAGAGGAGAGGAGAGCTGTCCTCCAGACACTCAGTTCTCTTCTTCCCCTGCCGACCCCCGACATCCCGGGCTAACTCCCGAACCTGGGTTACCAGCGTGGCACAAGGTGTGGCGTCCAGCGCCTCAACCCTCAGTGCCACTGGGCCGGCCCATCATTTAATCTTTTGAGTGGTGTATGTCACAGATGACATCTTGTCGTGCTGGGCACATCACAATGCATACTGAACCAATCAGAAAGCAACTTTGTCAGTAGTGATTACGGTAGACCACGATACCACTGTGCAGCACGGAAGCCAGCAGTTGAAATCAAAGGGAAACTGTTAAATCTTCCTACAAACAACTGATCTAAAAAGTTAGAACTAGTAAACTGATGTTGTATAACTCGAATATGCAATGGTCTGACTCAAACTATGCAATCTATTTTCATGTGTAAAGGGGGCAGGATTTTAATAACTTGCTCATGGCTATGCCTCCCGTGAGTTATGGTCCTTTCCCAACACCATTGAAGATAAATTGTATATTTTGAGTTAGCATATTACATATGCCTGAATGATTTAGCTTGATATCCTCCGGATTCTGCCCTCTCAGTCCTCGGGGGAGTACCCAGTGGTACTTTGTGATCTCTTAGCCCTGTAAGCTGTTACTGACCACCATCCATCCAGTGGAATTCCCTGCAGAACGGAGCCCGAGAGTGTCTAAGCCCATTGTCCTGGTGGTCCAAGGTTTCACTCACTTTTTTTTTTTTTATTCATCAGTGTTTTATGTCCCCTGTCACCTCTGGCCGGCACCCCCTTCTGTCCAGTCCCCACAGCTCCATCACCTGACTTCCCCAGGACTTACCTTCTCGCTTCATGTCCTCCTGCTTGCAGGACATACGTCGGGGTGCCCGGTCACCGGTGCGGGGCCTTTGAAGGCCCAAGCATCATCCTGTGGACAGAGGGTTTTTTTCCTCCATAGTTTTCTCCCCGAAGCCACTGATGCGTAGTGGCGTGGCGACGAGCTCCACCTCCGTGGAGACGTCCTCAAACACATATGATTGGCTCCTGCTAGTGTACCCAGACTGTGCTTCCATCCAGATATCTTCAGGTGACTGGCAAGCAGCGGGTTACAGAATCCTCCCTCCCTTCCCTAAGGGAGGAGAACTGTCTAAGGACGCTCAATCCTCCTTCCCCTAGTCAGCCCCTAAATGACTCGCATACGTTTCTGAACCTGGGTCGCTGCAGGAGGTAAGGTGCTAAGTGCCTCAACCTTCCATGCCATGGCTGGCACCCTCCACTCACTTGATGATGACACCTGCCCCTCAGATGCTGTAGCAGGTCCCGGTGTGGGGGAGCAAGCTCTCTGTTTTGCCATGGGGGTGCTGTGGTGCCAGGCATAGCGCCGTCTGCTCCCCGGGCAGAGAAGCGTCAACATTGGCAGCACTTTCTTGCAGCCATGGCCGCCTGCCCAAGTTTGTTTCCTAACCTGCGTTGCCGACATAGCAGCTTGACTTGCTTCCGCTGGGCCAGTGATCAACCACTAATTACTTGTAAGTGGCCACTGGGCACGTGGTTACTGGGGTTTCATTACAACCAGACATCAGTCTAGCCAAATTAGCTCAATTTGTATTCTAGGTTCCTTTTTTCAGTTCTTGATATGGACAGTGTAAGTCGTTAGAGGTTTGTGAAACAGTAAATGTAGATGGTCAGACAGAAACTACTGTCTGTGTTTCAGTGCCTTTTCTTAAACCATCTTAGAACACTGGCATGTTAGCATTTTTGGAGGGCTGCAGCATCGCAGCCCATCTCTTGTAATCGAGTTTTCCCCAAACTGAGAGGAACTATAATGCAGGTCTATCTTTTTCTTGTATACATTTTTTCTATTTTTTTCTTCCCCTCCTCTCAGTGGTGTCCCCCTCGCCCCATCACCGACCTGTCTCGAGAACCTATGTTAATCACCATGGTGTCCTACCCCATAGGGTCATATGGTGCCTGCAGGGGACACTAAGTGTGGTGGGTTTTTCTTTTTCCAGGGCCTCATGCATGCAGTGACGTACACATATGTGCCATGTCTGCTGACACCCTCCCAACTCCAGCAACTCCAGCTGTCCCTGCTACCTAGCCTCCAGTAGGTGGCAGTCAAGTGGTGGGACACCGCAACACCCCTCCCCGAGGGAAGACATCTGCTGTAGGATGCTCAGTACTGCCCTCACCTGCCCAGCCCCTGAGCAATCCTGGTCTGTTCCCGAACCCAGGTTGCCGGCGTGACCAGTGGTGTGGTGTTCAGTGCCTCAATCCATTGTGCCACTGGGCCAGAAAGGAGGCCTGTGTTTACCATGGAAGCAGAACACTGGCAGAACCGGTGCATACTTCTGTCTTCCACTGTGCCTATCGGAAGCTTTCCGAGTGAGGCCATCTTCCCATGTACAGTGATCTCCTGTACGTGCTCTGCCCGAACTGCCTGGGGGAAGGAGGAGTGTGCTGTTTCCCTTTTGTGTGTGGCGCCGATCACCTCCATTGTGTCTCTCAGCTTCCCACCTGGCTCAGTCCTGGCCCAAAACAACTCCAAGCCACTGCGCAAGTCCTGCCCACCTCCCATCTAAACCCCTGCCCCAAACAAACAACTCTCAGCTGTTGTGTAACTCCTACCTGCCAGGAAACGCCCTCCCATGGTCAAGAAACCTGCCCACCAACAGCCTGCCAGCAAACATCCTCCCAAAGGTGAGAAGCCCATAGAGCACCTAGCCCACCAGCAAATATCATCCCACCGTTGAAAAGCTTGCCCACCACCCGCCTCACAAGCAAACACTGGGCCATCAGCAAACACCCTCCCACTGCCGAGAACCCTATCTGCCATCTACTGTGTGGCTCCAGCCTCTCTGGCGGGACTTTATAATGTGCAGCTGTGCAGCTCAGTGTTCTCTGAGCCCAGAGAGGACTTTACAGTTTGCGGCAGTGCTACTCCCATGTCCCCCCCAGGCCCGATGAAGACTTTACAAATTGTAACTTGCTGCTTCTATGTCCACCAAGCCTGATGGGGACTCTTGAATTGCAGCCTTGCTTCTCCCATGTCCCCTGGGCCTAGGAGTGCTTTTCAGACGGTGGCCATGCCACGCCATGCCCCTAGGCATGGCTGGGGCTTTTATTTTCGTGGCCATGCCGTTTTGAAGCCTGTAGTCCAGTGTCTCCGCCCACTCCCAACTTTAGTGCTCCCTGGTAGACCAGTGGTAGCCGTCTACCCCAGTCCTGTACTGGAGATATACTGTCCCCCCTCCCCCATCTGACCTTGAGCAAGCCACCTCACCTTTTGGTTCCTCAGTCCCCCATTTGCAGAAATGGGTAGAAGCAGGACCCCATCTGAAACAACATGTTGTGGGAAAATAAATTGTAAAAAAAAGGGATCTGGATAAGTCAGGCATCATTAGGAAGGTCATGAAAGGTAAGAAAAAAAGTGCGCGTGTGTGTGTGTGTACAAAGTGTGTCTCTAAGTGTAGTAGTGCTCAGGGCCGCACACAGGGTTTGGGGGGCCCTGGGCGAAATTTGAGACTGAGGCCCCTCCATTCGCTTTTTGAAGTCAGGCATAGGGATATTGGGGGCCCTCTCAAGCTGGGGGCCTGGGATGAACTGTCCCCCTTGCCCTCCTTCCCACCAGGAGGCGCTGTTTCTGCTGTGTGTGTCTGTGTATGTAGTGCTGTACTGTGTGTGCGTCTGTATGTAGTGTGGTACATTTTTGTGTTTTGTGATGTATCTGTGTGTGCAGAAGTAGTGTTGTTTGTGCATGTTTATGTAGTGGTCTGTGTGCATGCCTATTTATGTAGTCCTCGTGAGTGTGTCTGTGCACGTAATTCTCAAGGGTGTGTCTGTGTATGTATTGCAGGATGCGCATCAGTGTATGTAGTGGTTTGTGTATGCATTTGTGTATGCGTGTGTGTGTGTGTGTTTGGCTATATGTAGTGCTGTATGCATGCATCTGTGTGTGTAGGGCTGGGTGTGCACACATTTGTATGTAGTACATATATCTGTGTGTGTGCATGCATTTCTGTGTAGTGCTATGTTTGTGTAAGTGCACAGTGCATCTGTATATGCTTTAGTGCTGTATAGTGTATAATAAAACATTGTTCTGTATAGAATTCCATCCCTTTTAAAATGCTGTTGTACCACAGTTCAGAGGTCATGCAGTGTGATTGTACCCTTCTGTGGTACAGTAGCATTCTAAAACCGCTAGAGACTGCACAAGTCAGTTTTTTGTTCTGAAAGTGGAAGAACCACCACGTGCACATTTTACATTATACGCTGTAAAAAAATACAAGATGAACAACTTTATGCAGAACCAGTGTGTCCTGCCACCTCAGGGTTCTGATTCCTACAGACCTCTTGAGCTTCGCTCTCAAGGTCAGAGGAAATCAGAACCCTGCAGTGGCAGAACAAACTGGTTCTGCATAGTTGCCCATTCATTGTTCTCTATGCGTAAGCATCTGTGTATGTAATGCGTGTGTTCATCTGTCCATGTAGCGCTGTATTTGTGTCTGTATGTAGTGCTGCGTATCGCTCTGTAGGTAGTGATGTGTCTGTCTCTCTGTATGCAGTGGTGAGTGTGTATATGTGTGTGTGTGTGTGTACATTGGTGTCTGTACAGTAGTACTGTTCATATGTACATCTCTGTATGTAGTGCTGTGTATGTCTGTATGTAGTGATGTGTGTGTACATGGTTTTATGTGATAACGGCGACTCCTAAATGAGCGCCAACCAAAAAGAGCGAGACAAGAGCCACCCGACAGACAAAGGGCGATGGACAGCAGAGCGACCACCACACATAGTGATGGCCGCTTACTGTGTCTGAAACAAAGAAAAGATATGTATTTTATGTAGGGGCTATGCCCCTCAAGACGCTTGCAAGTGCCGTGTCCTCAAAATAAAAAGATGAACCAACTCCACCGGGGCGGACTTAGGGGAAAACATAAAGATTTAAAAAACAGAAATATTTCCTTTCCGGCCACTAGATCCGAAACCGGGTCGCTCGCTTCAGCGGCGGTAGTGCATACCGCCATGCTGTACAACCAGCTCGGCTGCGCTAGCCCAACCATAATGCTGTATCCTGCTCTAGCAAGTGTAACTCCCAGCTATACTCGCTCTACAGGATATAGCGACTTCTTTCACCACTCGCTGTACTTCCAAGCGCTATTATTTAGTTGCTCATATTGAATCGCTCAATAATAGGCACTCATATAGGGTGTTACTGTGTACATTTGTGTTATGTACAGTAGTACTGTTTATGTGTGCATATCTGTATGTAGTGGTGTGTGTGTGTGTGTGTATACATACTGTATGTGTACGTCTCTGTATGTAGTGCCGTATGTGTGTACACATCTGTATGTATGGTAGCACTGTTTATGTGTACTTCTCTGTGTGTACTGCTGTAAGTGTCTCTGTGTAGTGCTCTGTGTGTGTACAATTTTGTATGTACAGTAGTGCTGTTTATCTGTACGTCTATTTAGTGCTCTGTGTGTGTGTACAGTTGTACTGTATATGTGTACGTCTCTGTATGCGCTTCTATATGTAGTGCAGTGTCTGTCTCTATATCTAAGGCGGTGTGTGTGTGTATATGTGTGCGTGCCTGTGTGTATGCGTACGTCTGTGTATGTAGTGCTGTATGTACGTTTGTTTGTATGTGCACATTTGTGTGTGTGGTGCTGTGTGTGTTTACTCTTTGTATGTGGTGCTATGTGTGCATGTCTGTGCATGTAGTCATATGTGCGTCTGTGTAGGAGTGTGTGTGTGTGTGTGTGTGTGTGTGCATACTTCTGTATATCAACCGCTGCTTACGCACTGTGATGTTATGGGGAAGGGGCAAAGAGCTGGTTACTTTAAAGGTGACTGGCAAGGGTATTATAGGGAAGGCTGCCCCATAAATGCTACTGACGCTGGCTACCTGGATGTCAAAATCCACTATAACCATATTTTTTATAAACAGCTGTTTCTGAATTTTAGTTTTGCAGAGTATTGCCAAATGCAGACGTGGAGACAGCCCACCTGAGACACAATCAAGCAGCCGCTAGAAATGGTGGAAAACCTTTGCAAATAGTGATACGAATGCAACCACTGCTATTTTAGAGACAGCAGAATGTGGATTTCAAAGGAAATGTGTTCCACGCAGGAGCACTTACTAATATCAGATGCTTACCACCCGATCTAGCCCTACTGGATCAAAGGAAGGTGCAACTGGTACTCCTCAGTACATTGTTTATAACTTCCATAACACCTTCCCCCCACCCCCCCGTACCCTGAACGCTGCAGCCAATGTCCCTGTTGAATGATGACCCTGCTTCATCACCTACTGACAGTATGAACTGTATAGCAGCCGGACCCCATGGATTATAGTGTACATTGTGCATCTATTACACATCTGCTCCACAGCACGCCATGCAACACATACCAGAGGAGGTCAGTGTCTGTTGCTGGGTCTGCAGGTAGCAGTGTTGTAATCGGCAAACTGGTCAGTAAACTGCTGCCCCAGGCTAGGGATATGCCGGCACTCTGAGTGCGCTCAATAGTGAGCGCATGACTGTTCACAGATTGGTAGACTGGGATCCCCATTCTATCAGAGAGAGATTGGGGGGGGGATATAAATATGAAAAACCTGCAGTCACTGGTTTTTCCCGTCCATACATTTTTCTTTTCCTCCATACAGGTTTTTCTCCCCACGGTTAGCTCGTTGAAGGGTTATACCCTGTTCAGAGGTATATACCCTGATGAGGCTGAACCCAGCTGTCAGTTCAGACTGCCACTGCGTTTTTCACCCATGGTTTTCCCAGCTCCCACCTCCCCTGTTGGTGGGGATGCCTCTGTTGACCTTGCATAGCTACAGCTCACCCCACGTCAGGAGCAGGCTCCCTGACCCAGCCACAGGGGTCACTGTGACAGTGGAACCTGCCGCCAGCCTTCCCCAGCCGAGACACACTGCCCAGTGGAAGCTGTCTCAGCCTTAGCCTGCTCCTTCCATGACTTCCTGGGCTTTCTTCCGAACCCAGGTTGCTGGGACGGCACTGCATGGCACTACCACTGTGGGGCAGCCACTGCGTTTAATGTAAAAGGACGCCTACATGAAGTGGTAGATTGGTAGATTGGTGTCTGCAACACAAGTGAGCATGGCACAACCTAATTCAGCTGTTTTAAACTGATTACCATGGGTGTGTGTCATTCATGAGCACAGAGACATGCGCTCATGTTAATCATGGCAGCTGAAAGGACCACCGGCAATGGTGCCTGCCTCTGTTGCAGTCGAGAATGGAGACAAGATTAAAGGGGAACTCATGTATGCAGCACCACTCCTACTAGTAAATGTGGGGCTTCTCCCAATGTTTTGTGTAAGAAAAAATGTTGGTTTACTTTGGGCATCTCGTTGTCTTGCCATCCCCCATGCCGTACTCTGAGCCCCACAACGACACATTCCAGAATCCTTCGTGGCTGACATCAGCCACAGGAGATTCAGCTGCTGCGTATGTTGAATGGAGCTTTGCAAAACACCATTTCGTGGGTTGCCAGTCCCGTTGTATTCTTGAGGCTAAGTACATGTAGGTGTATTTTGGTGGGGGAATTGGCGTGTACCCTGCCTTTCCTGTTGTTCCTCGATACTGGAGGTGTTCCAAGCTCTAATTATTCTTTTGTTGAAGATTTCTCTTTTTTGGGGGGGGGGGTCCTTTTTTTGTTTTTCCAGAAGACACTGCAGCCGAGAAAAGAGGCTATGAAATGGTTAACGTTTCTTTTCAGAGGAATTTGAACTTCCCAGCTAAGTAACATTCCTGGTGGAGACGTTTGTAGGTCAGACACAGCCCGCCTCACTTCTGCTTCTTATTTTAGCACTTTCTCTCGCTTTCGCTCAGAGGCCTTCCAGGGGGAGAAGGACTGGGTTAACCCTTTACTGGACAGAATAGTTTCCTAGCTCTAATGATATTTCCCCCCTCCCCCCACCAAACTGAGGCCTGATTTTCTTTTTCTTTGCTGCTGCTGCACAGGCAATCAGCAGCGGATTTCTATGAGAAAAGAACATTGTTTCCTTTTGATAGGGGGAGAAGGGAGCTGGTCCATGGTTCCAAAGATGAACATCAAGTATGGTGCATCATCTGGAGATGCCTTAAATCTTTTTTTTGGTAGTTTATGTCAGATGATAGGCAAATACCACCTCATATCAAAGTAGCCCTTGATCAGCAAAAGGATGCACGAGGAAAAGGCAATCTAGAAAGATCCTTGCATTCAAATTCCTTGCCCTAAAGAACCCTCCCAATCCCCAATAAGACACACACACTCTCTGTTTAAGGTGTTTTGGGCAGAAAAGGCTGATTTACGTGACATTATAAATGCATACACAAATACAGTAATCCACACGTCATGCATAATACAGAGTATATAATAAATTCAGGTTACACAAAACGATATATATAAAACCAGAGTATTCCCTAGGGGCAGCAGACGCATTCGGCAGAAAGGTACCAAAGCCAGCCCAAGGCCAAATGAACTCGACAGACCCCTGTAGTGCCGGTTAGTCCCCTGACAAGTATGGCTTGATGGAGCAGCCCCGCTGGGCTCCAGCCATGCAGCGCGGCTCTCACTGGGCCCCGCCGCCAGGCCAGTGCCTACTGTGGTTCTGCTCTGCCCCACTTTTTGTGGTCTTAGAGTAAGCCCTCACTGGGCCACCCCTAACCACCTAAATAAACCATTATGATAACTGCCAACCAAATCGTCCACTGCCCACAAGTAGACCAGGTCAAAAACTTCCCCAAACCTGTGGGAGGGTGGGAGGAGATCGATTGTCCTGAGTGATGTCCAGACAGCAAGAGCAGATTCCCTTGCTGTCTGGACTTTAGAAGCTGGCCTGTGCGCCACCCTTCCTTGGGCTGCTTCGGCCCCTGCCCAGCAGGGCACAGGCCATTGGCCACCACAGTCCCACAGTAGCACCTTGGGCGGAGGTGGCCAGGGATTGGTTCCCAGGTCTCAGGGCAAGAGACCCCTCCCCCGGAGATGGCAGGGAGTGGTCATGTCCTGAATAACCCTCCCAATCCCCAAAAGGACACACACACACATTCTGTTTAAGGTGTTTTTTGGCAGAAAAGGCCAATTTACTTGACATTATAAATGCATACAAAAATACAGTAATCCACACGTCATGCATAACACAGAGTATATAATAAATTCAGGTTACACAAAACGATATATATATAAAACTAGAGTATTCCCTAGGGGGCAGCAGACGTATTCGGCAGAAAGGTACCAAAGTCAGCCCAAGGCCAAATGAACCCAACAGACCCCCACAGGGCTGGTCAGTCCCCTGACGAGTATGGCTTGATGGAGCAGCCCCGCTATGCTCCGGCCATGCAGTGTGGCCCTCACTGGGCCCCACCGCCGGGCCGATGCGTACTGCGGTTCTGCTCCACCCCACTTTTTGTGGTCTTCATTGGAGAAAGCCCTCACCGGGCCACCCCTAACCACCTAAATAAACCTTTATGTTAACTGCCAACCGAATCGTCCACCACAAGATACGCACAGGGTGCGCATCTCCCACCAATGCCTCTGAGGGAACACTCTAGAGCCAAGCTTCTAGCACATTCTGGATGCCAATATTAAAAAGTGCCTGTCCCACTTCCGACAGGTGAACACCATCTGAACCCAAAAAGGCCTCACAATACGGGTAAATGTCCTGATGCCCGATCACTGTGATTCTTCAGTTGTGGCAGAAACGAGAGGTCTCTCGGTTCACCTCTTCATGCGCCTTCCATAAAGGCCTGGCAGGCACCCCCTCCTCCAGTCACCCCAGTGCACTATCCTGGACCAAGCCAGGCTAGTGGCGGGCATGTGCTGAAGGATCCAGTGGAGATTCATCATCATACCCCGCATGAGATCGGTGGAGGACAGGCGACCCAGATCATGACCCCCCAAATGCACAACCAAACCTGGAGGTGGGCAGATCAGTAAGCCTAAGTTTTTAAGAGTTGGTCTCAGGTCGGCCCACTGTATGCCCCTTATTCCGCACCAGTGGACTGTGGCTTTCTCTTCTGGAATGCCAAGTTGATTCTCTTGGCCTTGATATGCCGCCCAAGTTCGTGCCCTTTCGATAAAGGAGTGGCCCACCAGGTAAAATGTTTTGGGTGTGGGTGGGGCACCTGTATAAGAAATCAACATGTTAGAATTGGGCAGTCTGAGTCATGCCCTGCACCTCCGTTCTTTTTCCCCCGGGGTCTTACATAGCCTCTGTACACGGAAGACCACCGTCTGCCAATAGCTTGTATCTTTTTCCCCTCACAGCCTAGCCTAGTCGCCTCGATGGCTGCCCCAATCCTGAAAGAGTGCGTATTAAAGAATTGGGCGTCCCTGCCGGTGGCCCTAATTCCCTTTTCTAGAACTGACGTGAACTGGTATCTCGTGACTGGCTTCCTGTTGGCATGAACAAAGAAAACCCCATGAGCTCCCCTTTGTCTCTGTTCCATGTATGCAACTGTTGTGCTCCAAGCGCAGGAAACCAGCCCCTCCACCTTGTGGACTGTGATAACCTTTGTGGGCCCTAGTGCTGTGGTTTTGGAGTGGCGCAAAAGTAGCTCCAGCATGTTGTGTTTGACTGTCACATCCTCCCATTGTAAGTTATGCCCCAGCAGTATACTATCATTCTCCACCAACTCCAGTACTCCAAACGCCCAAAGAATGCACACATAAATAGGGACTTGAACAGCGTAGACTCATCTTCAGACCAATAAATGTGTGGCAAGACCCCCATTATGTCCCCAAGCAAGCCACTGTCTTTAGGTTTCCTTTTGTCCTGCCTGTGGCCTCTTATCCTTGCCCAACCTTCAACCACCTTTCGGATGGCAAACATCCCCATCACATCCTGGAGGCCATGCATTTTAGCAATGAATGCCAGTCCCGATAAGTGACTACATACGTATGATGGTACCATGGTTTCCTCTATCATGTGGTGCACAAACCGCTAAATAAGTAGGGAGTGTTGCAGTGACTCATAACCCTTAGCCCCAACCCCACAGAAATCGCAGAAGGCCTTTAGGTGAGCCCCATACCTACGCCACATTGCTGGGGCCAGAGAGTGTCACAGCAAATCGGCCGTTCTTGGATCGCCACCTGCCAGAGAAAAGTCGGCACCTTTGCCGGCGAGCTCTTCACCATTGGGGCCATCTGCCTGAAGCGCTGGGATTGCAAACGAGACAGAGCATCCGCAATTACATTTCCTTCTCCAGGTATGTGTTTCGCTCTGAATAGGATGTTAAGCTGGAGGCACAAATACCCTCAGGAGCCTCATAACTTCCTTGGAATTTGATGGATTTGAGTGTTGATTATGTGAACCACCCCTGGTTATCTGACTGGAAGAGCACCCTTTTATCTTTCAGTCTATTCCCCCATAGAAAAACAGCTGCTACGATGGGAAAAAATTCCAGCAGGGTGATATTCTGAAGCAGTGCTGCCTCCTTCCAGCTGTCGTCCCAGGGGCCATTGAACCAGGGGTCTTGGAAGAAAGCCCCGTATCCCATGCTCCCAGCCGCATCTGTGACCATTTGGCAATCATGACTGAATGGGGCCCCCCCGCCTGCCAGACCGATATCCCATTAAAATCCCTAAGGAAAATGTCCCAGACTGCCAGGTTCGACTTCATTTCCTTTGACACCCGGATGTGGTGATGCAGCAGTAGCGCCCCTCTCATTGCCCAAGCTAAATGCTTAATGAAAGGTCGCCCAGGTGCTATGGCCTTACATGCGAAATTTAGGTGGCCGATGAGGGACTGCAGTGTTTTAAGGGTGACCTTGTTCACTGCCTTTACTTCCCCCACTAAGCGACTAAGCCTACCCACCTTCTCACCAGGGAGCCATGACACCATCTCCGCGGAATCCAACTCAATTCCAAGGTAAGTCAGCCAAGTTACTGGGCCCTCGGTCTTCTTGTGTGCCAAGGGCACACCGAACCAACCCATCAGCTCCGTGAAGGCACATAGCATGGTACCGCATTCATCTGAGCCCGGTGAGCTGGTGAAGAGGAAGTCATCCAGGTAGTGAGTTGTCTTGCTGGAGCCTCGGTGCTGCCCGGCAGCCCACTCCAGGAATCTAATGAACACCTCGAATGCTGCACAGGAGACTGAGCAGCCCATGGGCATGGCCATGTTGTAATAAAATTTACCATTGAACGAGAAGCCCAGCAGGTCATGATCGGACGGGTTGACAGGCAGCAGGCGAAATGCCAATTTTATGTCGCTTTTTGCCAAGAGTGCTCCCTTGCTGGCCCGTTGAGTAAGCCGGACCGCTGTATCAAAAGACACATAGGACACTGCACTGTCCTCTGTGCTGATTAAATAATTAACAGAAGTCCCTTTGGGGTAAGATAGGTGGTGAATCAACCTGTACTCTCCCGGTGTCTTCTTAGGAACAACGCCCAGGCAAGAGATGCGTAAGTGGTTGAGTGGTGGTGTAGAGAAAGAGCCGGCCACCCTACCCTTCTCCACCTAGTTAACGATCTTGGATGCCACCACCTGCTGTAAAGTGTATGCTGATTTAAGATTACGTGCGCTGTGGCTACCCGTGACTTGGATGTACGGGATGTGGAACCCAGAGATGAAACCTTGTAAGAGATACCGCGCGTCTTTTCTGTGGGGGTATTGGTCCAGCCAGGAGATAATGTTCTCAGTTTTTATGGGGGACTTAACCCGCCTTCTTGGTGGGTTTGTCCCAATGTTTTCCTTCAGATTGGGAACTGTCCCCTTTCCTTGCATTACCCGCGCCTTGGCAGGTACTAGCTTTGTGCTTCCCCCCACAAGTACTGCATTCATGTGTAAACTTGCAGAAATCTCGAAAACATTTCCGGGTGTTGAATTGTCTCCAAGTACCCACTCCTTTCTGGGCGACCCAGGGAGTCTTTGGAACCATATGCCCGATCGCCATGTAAACAACGTTGGCGGGCTTGGCCCTGGTCATATGGCTGAACCATAGGTCTTGATCTATCCTATCCCATCACATGTCCGGGGTTCGGACCAAATGCGTTACCTTCATAAGCCAAATGAGCAGTTTTGATGTTATCTCTATATTTGAACAGCTGACCGATCTTATGCGGAAACTTCCTGCAGTAGATCGACATGAAAATATCAAAAGCCGCTGACCAGTTTTCAAATGTGTGGGGTACTTTTGGTCACTTTAACTTCTCCTGCTTGACCCTATCCTTATCCCCTGCATCGGGAAGTTCCCTGTGCAGGAGCTCAAATATCTCAATATACTCCCCTTTGCAAATCTTTTCTTTGAATGTAGGGGACAAGTGGGTGCCATGGGGTCGTCCACCCCCACATACGCCCAGTGTTCAACTTGCTGTGTCGTGGCTGTGGAAGGGGTGACCTCTGCCCCTGAAGCAGGAGCTGCCTCTGGTCCGGCAGGTAGCGGCTGGCTGTCCCCTGGTTGTGCGGTGCCTTCCACTGAGGTAGGCAGCCCCCACACTTGTCGAACTTCTTGATCGATGTGGCTCGGTGTAGGGGTGTGGTTTGCATTGTTTTCACCCACTGGCCCCACCACCATGGCATTGGGGTGGCTGCACTGTCCACCCGTCACTTCTGGCAACCGTTGAGCGCTGGAAGCCCAGGGTTTGTGAGGGAGTGGTTGGGCAACTGCCACGTTATTTTCTGTGTTACCCCCACCAGAAAACTGCTGACTGCCCCAAGGTGGCAAGGGCCATCCCTGCCCCACCAATGGTAGGGTGGAAACTGTACCCCCCCCGCACCCTGCACTGCTGAAGCTGTACCACTCAGTGACCCCCCAAGAAGCAGTGTGGTAACCAAGAGAGAGGCATCGGCCACCAGTCCTGTGGTAAGCTGCTGGCAGCGCCCGCCACTGGTACCGGTACCCCCGAGCTTGTGGGAGGAACCCCTTGTGGAGGGCCCCTAGACATGGGCTGGGGAGCCCGGCGAAAACCTTTTGCCTTTTGTAAGGCGTGCCTGGCATGGAGCCTCTTACCAGAAGCTCCAGGCACCCGGCCACTGACGAGTCCCAGCCCCGACTCCCGTTGCCCCCTTTCTCTATCCGAGCTGAGAAGCTCCCCCCAACTATTGGGCTCTGGCTTCCAACTTACCACTGGGGTGGCCTTGTCAGCTGTAATGCTGATATACTCACCCCTCCCATCTGAATGGGGTGATGTGTTCACCTCCCTTGGGCCTCCAGTGGCCCCCTTCTCCCTCTGACTGGGTTTGGCTGGGATCGATGTTGATGACTTCTGGACCGTGCCCTGTCACCCTTTGCCTCATGACTCCTGCTGTCCTCCTTCAGCCTGCTGCCGCCAAAGCCTCTGCCATCTTAGCCGTGGGTCTCCTAGCGCGCCTGCTCGGGCGTGATGTGATGGGTTCGCCTGTGCCCTGACTAGGACTCTCCTTCAACACCACTTACAGTCAGTCGGGGCCCCCTAGCTCCACCAGCCGCTATAGAGCCTCCTTAAACTTCGGGGTGGCAACTTCCTGGGAACCGGAGTCCGTGGAGGCCACAGCCTCCTCGTTCCCCGATCCATAGGTCTGTCACCTGAACTCATGCTGCTCATGTTATGGTGGCAGGTAGGTCATTGAAGAATCTGTAAAGTCAGAAAACATCTGTTGATTATGGTGCTCCTAAAACCTTCCCACTACTGCATTGCTCCCTTCGCTAATATAATTTGGAGACTTCAAAGTAGACGTCTGTAAGTTAGAAAGGGGTTTCCTTTTACGAGTGTTAAGAACCCCTGAAAAGAAAGAAAAACAACAGTTTTTCTTTTTTTTAAAGACCCCCGTGAGGAGCCCCTTGACCTCTCTTGATAGAAACCCCTAGCCCCCGAGCATCCGTTGCCTTGCCCAGCAAAACCTGCCTGCCAACCTGCTACAGCGCCAACCCCAGCCACACCCGTAGTCCACCAACAGAAACCTGTTAGCATGCCCTTAGGCTACCCTGAGCCCCAAGGAAGGGCCCTTCACAACAGGAAAAACAATATAAGGTCGCACACGGAAATATGACAAATGTACCAGCATCGCTGTGTCAAACTCAGCACTAATAAGTACCCTAAAGCTTGCGTCTTCCTATGAGGGTTTTTTTTTTAATGACGAAAACCAGCCCAAAAAAGAGCCTTTGGTGCTGAAACGGGGAGGGAGGACAAAGAAAACCCCAGCCAAGATGGCCGCTCCATTCTCGCGAGGGCCTGCGAGATGTGGAACAGCTTTATACCCCTGTTGGTCCCCTGACAAAATGGCAGCTGTGAAATCGCACGAGAAGCATGCGCAAGATCCCCCGCAACCAGGCTCCCGCGAGATCTGGCAGGATCCCTGCCCCAGGCAAGGAAAGGGGCCTCCCATAGCTGGGCTGATACGGGGACGAGCCAACAGCCGGCAATTTCACCAGGGAGCGCCCCAGAGCTGTGCGATCTCCCTAAAACCCAAATCCCCCCGAGCTCAGCTGCCTGCAATGAGAAAACACACTGTCTGTGTGCTGGCGGGAGAAAAACCTCTGAGCTGCAATGCAGGAACCCCCCAAACCGAGCTCTTCGGAGCGAGGAGATGGCCCCAAGCCAACCACCGAGCCTCCAGAACAAAAATAGGGACCGTGCTACACGGTCATCAAGAAAACAGGGGAGAACTTGAGGCAGTGACTGAGGAGAGGCCACCCAGCGAGAAGCCAACCGAAGAGTGCAGGCCGGAAGCTGCCGCCCACGAGGCTGACAGAGTAGGAAACAAGGTGAGGAGGCCAAGGGCAGGATACTGCCTGGAGGGAGGGAGGGAGGGAGATGGGGGGTGGTAGGTGTCAGAATCGGAGAGTTTGCCCGCATATCTTGGTATCTGTCATGCTGCTGTATTGGAGGATTAAAAAACTGGATTTTTTTTTTAATTGGACCTGTGAGTGCCCCGGGAGACCTTGGCCAACAACCCCGACGTCCCCGATGCTAGGGAGTGCATCCTGTGCCCAGAGGCCAGAGGGAAGGAGTGAAAGAAAGAGAGGCAGGGGTGGGGGGGTGCAGCTGTCGGGAGCACGGAGAAGCCACTGGAAGCCACCAGATACACCCCAAGTTCCCATTTTGGTTGCTACGCTCCTCCGGCTTTTTCTTTCCTTTCCTTTTTTTTTTCTTAACATGAAACAGGGGTGGAAGAAGCCGTGAAACCCCCAGCCAGTCGGCCACCAACCAAGATGCCAAAGGAAAAAGCAGCTCCAGGCCTACCAAGCCAGAATGCCTGGCAGGCCCCAAGCTCCCCAAGCCTACCTTGAGACGTTCCTGGGAGATCGATTGTCCTGACGTGATGTCCAGACAGCAAGAGGCAGATTCCCTTACTGTCTGGACTTTAGAAGCTGGCCTGCACCCCACCCTTCCCTGGGCTGCTTCGGCCACTGTCCAGGCAGGGCAGAGGCCATTGGCCACCACTGTCCCTCAGTAGCACCTTGGGCGGAGGTAGCCAGGGATTGGTTCCCAGGTCTCAGGGCAAGAGACCCCCCCCAGAGATGGCCGGAAGTGGTCATTCTCTTACAAACTTTGTAAAACTGTGTTTTCTGAAGCTTGTAGTCTGTTAGTTGCCCTTTTTAAAAAAAAAAAATGCAGTTGATTTGCCTGCTCTGAAAATGTAGATCGATAGCCACAGCCCTTATGGAAGAACTAGGTAAGGGGTTTTGCCCAGCGTTACTGACCTCCTGTGTCTTATAAGCAGCAACACTGTGTAACTCCTAACTAAGGCCTCCTAAGAAAACTCTCCTTGGTTTATCCCCACCTGGGCTGACTGCCTCTATCCACCATGCTAAACCTCTAGTGCAAACCCGATCTTCCTGCAAATCCGCGCTGGTAGTACCTTGGACTAGGACCACGCAAGGCCAAAGGGCCTTCCAATACCAGGCCCCGTCCTGGTACAACTCCCTCCCCATCAGTATCGCCGACGCCTCCACTATCTCTCGTTTCAAAACCTCCCTGTGTAATCACCTACTTACCATGCGCAGCTGTTGCTGTCTGTAACTCTTCCCTGCTCTTTCTCGCTGACAAAGCTCCTGAGTGGCTGCTCCCAACCCACTACCTCCCCAATATATTGTCCTAACCACCTCTCCGTCTGTCTCAGCTAGAATGTCTACTGTATAGTTTATGCTAATCCAACTTGTACCTGGTATGTGTATCATAACCATTTCAATGTCATCATGTTCCTCCAAATTCTCTGCACTGTTATTTTTTATATGCTTGTTATTACTGTTTTGTCCTCTCTGTGACGAGGTACCTTTGCAAATGAGCCTCTGGCTCAAAGATTGTAAACTGATGTTTAATAAATAAATAGTATTATAATGGCACTTTTGCACTTATACATTTTGTACTCTATTTAACAGTGCCTGTTTTTACTTGTAAGATACCATTTGTTCCCCATTTTGAGACTGCTTAAGCATTTTATTTTATTTGGACTAATTAATAGGAGTGCTACTGTAAATATGACTCTCTCCAACAACTGGTCTGGTGGCACTGAAGGTTGAGACGCTGGCCACCACACCTCTCTTCACACTGACGACCCATGTTCGGGGACAAGCACAAGTTGCTGGGGGTCGTCCGAGGAGAGGACCAAGCATCTGCCTGACAGCACTCCTCTCCCGGGGGAAGGGATTGTCCTGCACCGTTCCTACAGTGCTACCATGTGGAGGCGTGGTAATGGGGCAGCGGTTGTGGCCAGACTGTGGAGGCAGTCCACGGCCGATGTGTGGCATGTGGGTGTCTCTACATGCATGCACGTCTGTGCCATTGCATGGTGCTGTCCACCACTGGGAAGAAAACGGAGGCAGAAAAATCACAGTGATGCCACTGGATGATGCCTGCCCCGCTCCAGACCCAGACTGTTGCCCAGGCAGGGCCACAGCTGGACTGAGTCCCTGGGATTTTTTAGCTGTTTTTGAGCACCCCAATGTTTAGTATCATTCTCCTAACTAAAGTGAACACGCATGAAGAGACACTGATGCCTGACCTTATAGAACAACAAGCGCGCTAAAACAGCTGAGAATACAGATGAAAATGAAAACCTGCAGATGGCTATATTTAAAGGAGTGCTTCTTTAATGATTTCACAGCTCCCTCCTTGTAGAACACCTTATGATGGGTTGGGCCTTTGACAGAGCATCGGGCCGCTGTTTGTGACACCAGCAACAAAGTCTGGCAAGGAACCTGGGACTCTCGTGGTCAGCCATGCTGGTGACCAGCCAGAGGGAGGCGGAGCCAGCATCCCAGTGGATGCTTTCCTCAGGGGAGAGAGGGCAGCCTGCTCTGCAGCTATAGTGCCACCTGGGTGACCACAGATAGCAGCGCAGTCAGAGAAGCTTAGGGGTGAGAAGGTGCCGGCTTGTGTGGTGTGTAGCTACACAATGTGCATACGTGTGTATGTCATGTAGCTGTGTACCACAGAATGCATACGTATGAGGATATTGTATCCTTACTGAGGGTGCACAGGAACAAGTCAGAAAACCTGTAAATATGTGCAGGCTGGGTGCTCCGGTGCCTTCAGGCCCCCACCTTCTGACTGGCCACTTGCCTCTCTGTACTGAAAGAGAGGAGGGCAGCTGAGCAGAGACACCTTGCGCAGGAACCACCACGGGAGAGAAGCTGCACCTGTGACACTGAGGAAGTGAGGTAAGTAAGTGCCAGAGGTGGGATGAGATGGGACTTTAGGCCTGGCCTTAAAGAGGCATCACCAGTGGCAAGGAGGCATCAAAAGTACAATAAAAAACAGAAAGAACCTTAGTGTGCAAGCACTGAGACAAGAGTTACCCTAAAGGGCATTGCCCAGGAAGCCAAGTTTCAAAGAAATACAAAATCACACATATCCCCATAATGCAAATCACCACAACATATTATGCTGGTTCAACTTTAAGCAGAAATGCATGGTGTCAAAATGCTTCTCACACAGTCTGCAAAGAATGCCAACAGAAAACACAGACATGCATTTCATCCTACTAGGACTCATCAGTGTGCCTCATCTGTATGACACCCCAGTGGAATGAACCAGCTACTCTAAGTTGGTCTATCTGGGTTGGGTTGTGGTGAGCTCAATAAAACCAAAAAACAAGCTAAAACACAAAGAACCTTAGTGGGCAATCACTGAGGCAAGGGTTACCCCAAAGGGCACTGGCTGGGAAGCCAAGTTTCAAAGAAATACAAAATCACACATACCCCCCATAATGCAAAGCATCGTGGGCTGTATATGCAAATCACCACAAAATATTATGCTGGTTCAACTTTAAGCAGAAAGGCATGGTGCTGAAAGGCCTCTCACACAGTCTGCAAAGGATGCCAGCAGAAGACACAGACATATGTTTCGTCCAACCAGTTGGGTTGTGGTAAGCCCAATAAAAACAAAAAACAAGCTAAAACACAAAGAACCTTAGTGTGCAGGCACTGAGGCAAGGGTTAGCTTGTTTTTTGTTTTTATTGGGCTCACCACAACCCAACTCAGATAGACCAACTTAGGGTAGCTGGTTCATTCCACTGGGATGTCATACAAACAAGGCACACTGATGAGTCCTGGTTTGCTTTGCATTATGGGGGTATGTGTGATTTTGTATTTCTATAAAAAACAGAACACCTTGACAGCTGCACAGTTTAACAGTTCCATGACTGAGTGCTTTAAAAAGCCCTTGACCTGAGGGTTGAGGTGCTGGACGCCTGACCTCGCACCACGCTGGCGACCCGGGTTCGGGAATGAGCATGGGTCACTGGGGGTCAGCCGGGGAGGAGAAGGATAGAGCACCCAGCGGCTGCTCTCCTTCTCTTGGGGGGGGGGTTAACTGCAGGCTCCCGCTGCAGTACCACCATCTGGGGGAGCCCAGGTGGAAGGTGCGGTAGGTGGAGAAGCAGTAAGCGCACTGGGTAAGATGTCAGCAGAGGGGCGGAGCAGGAGGCACATCTCAGCAAGCCTCCGAGCTCATAGGCCCTCATTGCACCCTGACGTCTGGGGAAGAACATGGGAAAAACACCTCGGCTTCTTCTAGGCGACGACACCTTGCTGAGAGGTCTCCGGGCTCATCAGACAGACTCCGCTGCACCGATTTCCACAACACAAGTCTGCTGGTTTGAGGAGAGTAAGCGCTGAGGCGTCCCTCCTCACCCCTACCGGGGGTATACGAGGTAAGATAGTGTGGAAGCGTGTGCTCTAGGGGCAGATCTCGGTGGGAACGGGGGGCCTATAGTAGAGGATGTCTGAGAAAGTGGAGAAAGGAGGCAAGTAAGGTGCTTAAATACATAGCCAAAAAAAAAAAAAAGCCCTTGACTTTTCAGGCAAACTTAATAGTAGTAGTAATATAGAAACATAGACTTTGACGGCAGATAAGGACCACTTGGCCCACCCAGTCTGCCCATTTCCCTACCTACTGCATAAGCTGCAGATTCTAGTTAACCAACAGCCTACTTCCTGCCACCCCCACTACAATTGCCTTATGTCTGTCCCATGCATGTTTGAATTCCCCCATTGTTTTAGACCCAACAACCTCCCCAGGAAGGCAGTTCCATGCAGCCACCACTCTCTCCGTGAAAAAAAATTTCCTCACATTACCCCTGAGCCGTCCCCCCTCTATCTTTAAATTGTGCCCCCTTGTTCATGCAGATCTCTTTTTCTGAAAGATGCTACCCTCCTGGACTTTGTTGATTCCCTTGAGGTACTTGAAAGTTTCTGTGATGTCCCCCCGTCCCTCCTTTCATCAAGGGTATACATATTGAGCTCTCTCAGTGTCTTTTCAAATGGTTTCCGATGCAGACCCTGCACCATTTTAGTTGCCCTCCTCTGGACTGCTTCCATCCTGTCTATGTCCTTGCGTAGATGAGGTCTCCAAAACTGCACACTGTACTCCAGATGGGGTCTCACCAACTGTCTGTACAGAGGGATAACCACTTCCCTTTTTCTACTTGTGATGCCCCTTCCTATGCATCCCAGTATCCCCCTGGCTCTCCTTACTGACTTCTCACATTGCTTACCCACCTTTAGGTCATCTGATATGACTACCCTCAGGTCCCTTTCCATTTTTGTTGTTGTTAGTACCTCCCCTGCTATTGTGTACTCTTCTCCTGGGCTTTTGTTTCCCAGGTGCATTACTTTGCACTTCTTTGCATTGAATCTAAGTTGCCCTATGTCTGACCGTTCCTCCAACCTTGCCAAATCCCTTCTCATCCTTTCTACCCCACCTTGTGTATCTTTGTGTCATTTGCAAAGAGGCATACCTTTCCCTCCAGACTCTCTGCAATGTCACCCGTAAAGATGTTAAAGAGGACTGGACCCAGTACTGAGCCTTGAGGTACTCCACTAGTAACCCCCCTTTCTTCAGAATGTGTTCCATTAACTGTTACCTTCTGTGTCCTGTTGTGTAGCCAGTTTGCTACCCAGGCTACCACCCTGGAACCCACTCCCAGGCTGGCTAACTTGATTATTAATCTTTTGTGTAGGACTGTGTCAAATGCCTTGCTAAAGTCTAGGTAGGCCATATCCACAGCCCCTCCCTGGTCTATTACTTTGGTCACCCAGTCAAAGAAATCAATTAGATTTGTCTGACATGACCTTCCTGCTGTAAATCCGTGCTGTTTTGGGTCCTGTGCCCCGCTGGCCTCTAGGTACTCAACAATTCTTTCATTCAGAAGTGATTCCATCATTTTCCCTACCACTGAGGTCAAACTTACAGGTCTGTAGTTTCCTGCTTCTGCCTTGCTCCCACTTTTGTGATGGGGAATCACATCTGCACTCCTCCAGTCCTCAGGTACCACCCCATCCTCCTATGATTTGTTAAAAAGTGTGGTCAGTGGTGTCACTAGGTCCTCCCTTAGTTCTTTTAGGATTCTAGGGTGAATCCCGTCAGGCCCCATTGCTTTGTCCACCTTGAGTTTTAGGAGTTCTTTCAGGACTATTTCTTCTGTAAATGGACTGGTGTCAACTCCCCACCCAGAGTGCTTCTATTGTCTGGTTTAGGTAACTCCTCCTCATCTTCTTTTGTGAATACTGAGCAAAAGTATTCATTCAGTATCTCTGCCTTTTCACTGTCTCCCTCTGCCCTCCTCCCCTCTCCTTTATTAATCTTCACTATTCCTCCCTTAACCCTTCTATGCTCCCTAATGTACCTATAAAAGGTTTTATCCCCCTTCTTAACTGAGTTGGCTATTTTTTCCTCGGTTTGGGCCTTTGCTATTCTGACTGCCTTCCCCACTTCTTTCTGCTTTAATTGATACAGTCCCCTGTCGTGCTCCTTCTGTGATTCCTTATACTTTTTGAATGCAGACTTTTTCTCCTTAACCTTTCCTGCCACCTCTTTTGAGAACCATAGTGTTTTTTACTCCGCTTTGTTTTCTTTATTTGTTTCACACAAAGGCTTGTTGCCTCTATGATGGCAGTTTTGATTTTTCTCCATTGTTCTTCCACCCCTCCTTTTTGGCCATTTGCTAGTGCATTCCTCAGGTATTCACCCATTTTGCCAAAGTCAGCCCTTCTAAAGTCCAGTATCCTTGTTTTTATATGGCTTGTCTCCATGGTTGTGCTTATTGTGAAGCACACTGTGCAGTGGTCACTTGTTCCCAGATGTCTACTGACTTCTAAATTTGTGATCCTCTCTCCATTTGAGAGTACCAGGTCTGGTATTGCTCCCTCCCGAGTGGATTCCAGCACTAGCCGTCTAAGGCCTACCCCCTGCAGGGCATCGAGAATGACCCTGCTCTTGGATGTGGCTGCAGTACATGTCATCCAGTTAACATCTGGCATATTCAGGTCCGCCATCAACAGTATCTCCCCTTTTTCAGCCATTTTGAGAATGTCCTCTATCATTTTCTTGTCCATTTCTTCCCCTTAAGAGTTTATTTCTTAAGCACCCACTCACAAGGACTTTGAGTGCAGCACAATCATTATAAAACAACACATCATGAATAACATCACTTACATAACTTGGCACACTTAAAATAAATGGTATAAATAATAAATGTTAAAACAGTCACGATAAAGACTCTGGAAAAGTATGGGTGGTGAATTTAAGGCTTGTAAGTCAAACCCTGCCAAAAGCCTCCTGGAAGAGGAAGGACTTCAGGCCACTCTTAAAGAGACTCACTAAGTTAAATTAATCAAGATTTGCACCACAAATATCGGTGCCTCACCTCTTTGAAATGCTGATGATGTAGTATATGCGACAAAAAATATTTACTAGTTTAGATGTGAGATAGATCGTAGAATATCCCCCACCGGGTCACTCTCACTTCCCAGTCTGTAAATCCACCCCCACGCTCAGTCACGTTGTGACATGAACCCATGGAGAGTGCAGGGACGTGCTCCATTTTAGTCTATGGGGGCAGTTTTAACAACATTATAGTATATGGTTGCCTCTTATTGTGCACTGAAATCAGAGGCTCTCACAAAGTTGTTGTAGGGCAGTTCAAAGGTCAAAAAAGCTGTTGTACTATCGTTCTGACATCACATCGATAGTACAACAGCTTTTTAGCCTTTACCTGCCACCAGATTGGCTGACACAGTGGGACGTCCCAGAAAAGCAGCGTAAACATGGCGATAGGATTTAGCGAGAGCCAGGAACGGACCCTCCGGAGCGATCGAGCGAGCAGCAGTGGCACTACCATTTTTTTTCGGAAGTCGGGACTTGAGTAGCCACACACATCTCTGTGTGGCAATTTGTTTTTTCCCCAAAATTTAAAACAAAAAAATGTTGCGGTCACAGTTGAGGGCAGTTAGAGAGTGAGCGAGCGGCACCACAGAGAGTGCAAGCAGCACGTAATCGAGCGGGAGTGACAGCAGTAGCAAACAGCAAGGTAAAGGATCTCGAAGACTTAAAAATACACAAAGAACCATATACTATACAAAACAGTGGATGAGGAGACCATCCACAACAAAGACAGTATTTCATCTCGAAGTTGATGACATCAAGACTCGACCAGCCCGCCTCAGGTCTCTATGATGTCATCAGCCTCGATGGAAATACAGTTTCTGTTGTGGATGGTCTCCCATCCACTATTCTATATGTTCTATATCACGGTGATCATTTGGTAACTAACCAAGGGTACCGGGTGACTAACAAGGTCCTGCAGAGCTACCGTCTTCTCAATAACCTTACCTAAAAAGGGAAGGTTAGAGACAGGTCTGTAATTTGCCAAGACGTCCAGGTCGGAATGTGGCTTTTTAAGAAGAGGGCTCACCAGAGCTGCTTTTAACACCTTAGTAAAAAAAAAACTCTGAAAGGGAACACTGGATCTGCTCGGTGAACACTGGACCCAGAAACTCAATACATCTAGCTAATAGGTGAGTCGGGCTCAGATTCAGCTCACAAAAGGTGGGCTGCAGCTCCGAGACCACCCCACAAACCTCTTCTTTCAAATCTGGTCTAAATGCTATCCAGACAAGCGGACAACATTCACCCCTCACTAATTCAGTACTGCTGGGTCAGAGTGATCCAGTTGGAGAGATCCCGAACTGAATTAAGCACACCCTGTCAGAGAAAACTGAGCAAACTCTTCATACCAAGCGGACGAATTTTCTCTTACCTTTGCAGAGAACACTAGAATCAGCACCAGGACCAGGCAGTGGTGAAAAAGCATAAACCCATAGTAACAAAAAAACAAGGTAAAAGCACTCACTGCAATAAGAAGCCACAAAAACGGATATATTTCTTACGGTCTCATTAATTCACAAAAGTGCAGTTAACATTCCTATAAACACCAGTGGCAGAAAAACCGCCAACACAAAGAAGTGATGTCACAGAAGATCCAATGCCACAACTGACATTTCGCTCAGGTGTGCCCTGAGCTTCCTCAGAGTGTCAAACCAGTGCACAGGTACATCTTCTATAGTGATGCCAATTAAAAACTAATTGATACATAATTAAAACCAGTCACGGCAACCTGAGTAACAATTATCCGAACATTTCATAGGTTACCAGTCACCTGCTTATTGATAAACAGAATGGTAGTGAGTGACTAAAATGATGTTTAAAAACACATAATTCATCTAGGGAAGCAGTATAGCGCAGTGGTTTAAGGCTCTGAGCTGCAAATCTGGCGATCTGGGTTTGAATCCCACGGCCTCCACTTGCATACTGTGTGACCCTGAGCAAGTCACTTAACTTCCCTGTGCTCCCAGGTTGCACCTGTAAACAAGCTTCAGCTTAGTGTGCCACTCCTTGTTAAACAATGAAAAAAAAAATAGCCATTTTCAAATCTACCTTATAATTTGGTAAGGAAAGCTGACAGGTCAACATTTTCATTCACAGTAAGGTTATATCAATTAGTTTTTAATTGGCATCACTATATAAGATGTACCTATGCACTGGTTTGACACTCTGAGGAAGCTCAGGGCACACCTAGCCAGAAACTGGCTTTAAGCAAGCCCATAAAATAGGTCCCCTGTGGATGCAAAAGTTAGACCAGGGAGCTAGTCTAACTCCTGTGTGCGAGCGCCGCGGGACTTTGTAGTAGGCTTTTATGGGCAGGTTGGTTGGTAAAATGCACTACACAATGTTGGCTGCAACTTGCCACTTTGCATTCACTCCCATTGCCCAAGTCTCTTGTGGCGATCTAAACACCTTTTCAAATGCGGTCCAGAGTTTCGAAAATTGGGCTTAGCTATGTCCTAGTTTTGAAAATTGGACATGTAACAGTGTTTCATATGTCCAGAGTTGTACAGTAGAACACTGCAGCTAGATATAGACTTTGAAAATCCCCTCCTTCCAAGAGTATCTCTTGTCACATCCATGCCAATATTTCGCAACTCCTGCAAGCCCTACAGACATGGGAGGAACCTATCCATTTTGTATTGCCATGTGTGCAGTATGGCCTGTCATTTCAGTAGAAGGCTGCTGTTTGTATTCTCTGCTAGAGTAAACATGGATCGCAAATGAGCTGTTTCACTCAACTGTAATTACTGTGGCGCGCCCTCCGACTCGCAGAGCTTTCTGCTCATCTTCTTCCTTCTCTCTCTCTCCAATTAACATCTCATTTGCATGACTTTATTCCCATGTCTCACATTATGCCTTTTCAACACCTCCCTAAAGTCTGTCTGACACTTCTAAAGCATCATCTTTTACAGTTGCACCACCATTTCCTTCTACTTTGTATTTTTGTTCTTTGATATCTGTATCTAGCCATCCGCCATGCCGGTCCAGCTGACCACAGTACCGGATCCATTCATCAGCACTCAGTTAAGGGGCCTGTATTGCCTGCAGTACTACAAATGTCACTAGTAGCAACTCCGCCAAAAAACTGCATGTGAGAAGATGTGCCAAGAGTGCAGTATAGCTTAATCCACTCATAATTGTCGAACCCAGTTTGGTAGGAGAGACTGATACAGAAGCCAGATTGAGAGGCTAGTGGAGAGGTTTTTACCAGCTCTGCCACTCGTACGTTATGGTCTCAACCCCCACACTTGAAGATAAATTTATATTTTGAGTCTGGCAAATATTCCTTCATCCCACAGCACCCAGCTGAGCACCGGGGCTTCGCTCCGCCAGCGGGCGGTCGGCGGCACCTAGCCGAACTTGGGAACCACAAGGCCGGGAGGAACAGCGAGGGAGCAGTCGGGAAAGGCGAGCCAATCGCCTGCATCCTTCATCCCACAGCAGCCAGCTGAGCCCCGGGGCTTCGCTCCGCCAGCGGGTGGTCGGCGGCACCTAGCCGAACTTGGGAACCACAAGGCCAGGAGGAACAGCAAGGGAGCAGTCGGGAAAGGCGCAGCCAATCGCCTGCATCCTTCATCCCACAGCAGCCAGCTGAGCGCCGGGGCTTCGCTCCGCCAGCGGGCAGTCGGCGGCACCTAGCCAAACTTGGGAACCACAAGGCCGGGAGGAACAGCAAGGGAGCAGTCGGGAAAGGCGCAGCCAATCGCCTGCATCCTTTATCCTACAGCACCCAGCTGAGCGCCAGGGCTTCGCTCCGCCAGCGGGCGGTCGGCGGCACCTAGCCGAACTTGGGAACCACAAGGCCGGGAGGAACAGCGAGGGAGCAGTCGGGAAAGGCGCAGCCAATCACCTGCATCCTTCATCCCACAGGACCCAGCTGAGCGCTGGGGCTTCGCTCCGCCAGCGGGCGGTCGGCAGCACCTAGCCGAACTTGGGAACCACAAGGCCGGGAGGAACAGCGAGGGAGCAGTCGGGAAAGGCGCAGCCAATCGCTTGCATCCTTCATCCCACAGCACCCAGCTGAGCGCTGGGGCTTCGCTCCGCCAGCGGGCGGTCGGCGGCACCTAGCCGAACTTGGGAACCACAAGGCTGGGAGGAACAGCAAGGGAGCAGTCGGGAAAGGCGCAGCCAATCGCCTGCATCCTTCATCCCACAGCACCCAGCTGAGCGCCGGGGCTTCGCTCCGCCAGCAGGCGGTCGGCGGCACCTAGCTGAACTTGGGAACCACAAGGCCGGAAGGAACAGTGAGGGAGCAGTCGGGAAAGGCGCAGCCAATCGCCTGCATCCTTCATCCCACAGCACCCAGCTGAGCGCCGGGGCTTCGCTTCGCCAGCAGGCGGTCGGCGGCACCTAGCCGAACTTGGGAACCACAAGGCCGGGAGGAACAGCGAGAGAGCAGTCAGGAAAGGCGCAGCCAATCGGTAAGCGAGCGCTCCACCAGGCACAGCAGCCGATTGGCTCTCCTGCCCCATTGACTTACACTGGCTCAGTTTGCATTGCCAAAATCTGTGTGGGACTTGATTTTTTTTTGTCTTTTACTCTTCCCCTGGTGTTTTACTGCAAGTTTCCCAGAAGTGCTGCTTCCATTCTGGTGAGACATCTGTAGAGGGAAACTGTTGTTGATTCTGTTGAATTCTGCTGGATCTTGTTAGCAGCAGTGGGCCAGACGCTGAGGCGCCACTCTCCTTCTATTTTTTTATCTGTGTAAACCATCAGAAAAGTGCTATTATCCACTATTGTATTGCAAGGGGAAACTGCCATTTTACTGCTCTTTAATGTAATTACAGCTCCTTGTCTGCATATGTAAGATGGGCCAGACGCTGAGGCGCCACAGGACCCCCCCACAGTCCTTTTGTAGTGCAGATTTGGTCAGTGACGCTCAGAAAACGCTTGCTACTGCCCTTTATTAATTGCTGCACCCTCCTCTGTCTCCCTCCAGCCTGCATCCTTCATCCCACAGCACCCAGCTGAGCGCCGGGGCTTCGCTCCGCCAGCGGGCGGTCGGCGGCACCTAGCCGAACTTGGGAACTACAAGGCCGGGAGGAACAGCGAGGGAGCAGTCGGGAAAGGTGCAGCCAATCGGTAAGCGAACGCTCCACCAGGCACAGCAGCCGATTGGCTCTCCTGCCCCATTGACTTACACTGGCTCAGTTTGCATTGCCGAAATCTGTGTGGGACTTGATTTTTTTTTTCTTTTACTCTTCCCCTGGTGTTTTACTGCAAGTTTCCCAGAAGAGCTGCTTCCATTCTGGTGAGACATCTGTAGAGGGAAACTGTTGTTGATTCTGTTGAATTCTGCTGGATCCTGTTAGCAGCAGTGGGCCAGACGCTGAGGCGCCACTCTCCTTCTATTTTTATCTGTGTAAACCATCAAAAAAGTGCTGTTATCCACTATTGTATTGCAAGGGAAACTGCCATTTTACTGCTCTTTAATGTAATTACAGCTCCTTGTCTGCATATTTAAGGTGGGCCAGACGCTGAGGTGCCACAGGACCCCCCCCCCACAGTCTTTTTGTAGTGCAGCTTTGGTCAGTGACGCTCAGAAAATGCTTGCTACTGCCCTTTATTAATTGCTGCACCCTCCTCTGTCTCCCTCCAGCCTGCATCCTTCATCCCACAGCACCCAGCTGAGCGCCAGGGCTACGCTCCGCTCCGCCAGCGGGCGGTCGTCGGCACCTAGACGAACTTGGGAACCACAAGGCCGGGAGGAACAGTGAGGGAGCAGTCGGGAAAGGCGCAAAAGTTTTGCCCACCCACGCTTCCCCCTTCTTGTGTGTTAATTTATAGGCATCTTCCCTCCAAAATCTCTTCCCCACCCTCAGCATTATTCTCTAAACCAACAGAGAGTCACACCAGCCTGCTGATCCAACCAATCAGCAACTTCACTACTCCCCATTGCCAACTATCAATATCCCCTTCAGAATGGGGAGCGTACTTCTGATACTCCTGTCACTATCAGCCATAGGGTTCCACAAAGAAGATGACCCTATTATACAATTTAGAGTGATCAATCCACCCAGTTTCTCTGGAACATCCCCTTCGGCTGACACTCAAACCCTCATATATGCCTTGCCATTGCTGCATCGACTACAGTGGTACAATCACCATAAAGATACACATATCACCACATATGTGTTTCAGTCAAAGCCCCACTGCTGGATATATAGATCCCCCTAAGCCTAGTCGTCAAACTGCTAATTGGTATCCCAATACTCTACCTTAAATCCACAGGGAGCACCCAAAAAAAAAGAGTGGCAACAGAATAAAAGAAGGAGGACCAAAGACAGCCCCTCTCCCTATCACTGGCAGCCCTCATGAAACTACTGATCTTTCTATTGCTCTGTATTGGTAATGTGGAAATCAACCCTGGACCTCTTGAAAGTATCACCTCTCCATCAGACCTAAGCTCAACTAAAGGCCTCAGTTTCCTGCATATTAATGTATGCAGTCTGTTGAAAAAATTTACATTGTTACAAGCATGGGTTGCCCATACCTTGCCAGACTTTCTTGTGATAACTGAGACATGGCTCAAGCCCACCACAATGGACAGGGAAGTTAACCTACCTAACTATCAGCTATTCAGAGTTGATCACCAAACAAGGGGAGGTGGAGTAGCCATATATGCAAAAGCTGGTATAGTTGTATCCTGTACTGCTGCAACATCTATGCCCAAGGAATTTGAGTGCCTATCCCTAAAAGTCTCTCTCCCCAATACAGCAGCTTTCCAATTAATTGGATGCTACAGACCCCCCTCTGCTGAACACAAGCTCTTATCCCACCTGGGAAACCTGGTCAAGTCCAGTACTGAAGAAGTCATTATCCTAGGGGACCTGAATTTCAACTGGCTCACCCAGGCAGCTACACTTCTGTATCATTCTGTGACACCTGTGGCTCACACAGTTAATTAATGAACCAACAAGATTAAATACAAAGAATAGTAGTAACAGTACACTACTTGATATCATGCTAGTGAGTAAACCACATCTATTCACACATGCTGGAGTGCTCCTATGCGACATAAGTGACCACTGCCCCATCGCAGGGGTAAGATCCAACAGCATTAAAACAAATCCTGCAAAATTCCTCATGAGGAGATCCAAGAAAAACATCAATATTGAAGGATATCTGCATGATCTAGCCTACTCTCCACACTGGCAAAAGTTCTACCTTGCACATTCTGTAGAAAAAGCTCAGCAGGTGCTAAATAGCATTATAATAAATGCCCTTAATACCCATGCCCCAATCTCTAGTATCCGAATAAAAAACAAATCCTGTCGCTGGTTTTCAGCTGACCTCAAAGCTGCACTGCTGGAGAGAGACAAACTCTGGAAAGTAGCAAGAAAAACTAAGAATACAAGTGACTGGATGATTTTTAGGAAAGCCAGGAATAAATGCACCAGGAAAGTCAGGGATGCAAAGGCTGCCTACTACCTGGCCCGAGCTCGACTCCTCCTACCATAATCCTGCTAGATTTTGGGGCACTATCAAGGGTATGATGGGCCAGGACGCTAACAACCCCCTTCCAACTCAATTACACAATAACTATGGCCCCATTACTGGCAAAATGGAAATCCTGGATGCATTCAACAACCACTTCACAACAGCTGGACTTGCCTTTGACACCTCCCCAGCTAACCTATTAAGGGACCAATTAAGCTCCCACTACATTGGTGATCAAAGAGTTGACTCTTCCTTTAGCTTCAAACCTATACTGTTGAAACAAGTTGAGGCTCTATTATGGCATCTGGATACCAAAAAAAGCGCAGGAGCAGACCTTCTGGACCCCTTCTTTCTAAAGATTGCATGCCATGTGCTTGCAGTCCCCCTAACACACCTCTTTAACCTTTCCCTAAACTCTGGCTCTATTCCCACAAGTGTGGAAGACAGCCCAAGTAGTCCCCCTTCTAAAATCAGGGGACCCTATGGATCTTAATAACTACAGGCCCATTTCCATTCTACCTGTGTTATCCAAGATGCTGGAGAAATTAGTGAGTATTCAGTTAAGGGAATATCTGGACAATACTAACCTATTAAATCCAGCTCAATCTGGATTCAGGGCCAAACATAGCACTATCACTGCATTAGCTAAGGTCACAAACGATTGGCAAACCGATTGGATATAAAGAACAATGTCTGTGCAGTATTCCTGGACCTGAGCAAAGCATTCGCACCGTGGACCATGAACTGCTACTCTCATCCCTACACTCCATTGGCCTAGATCCATCCTCCCTTAAGTGGTTCAGATGCTACCTCTCCGGTAGATCACAGCAGGTAAAAGCTGAAGGTGACCTATCCCCATTAAGACCACTGTCAAGAGGAGTCCCCCAAGGCTCTATTCTGGGTCCTATCCTTTTTGCCATTTATATAAATAAAATTGATTCAAACCTTACCAAGTCCTCAGTACACCTCTTTGCTGATGACACTGTTCTGTATGTCAGCAACCCTTCGCCTACAGTTGCTCATGAAATCCTACAAACAGATCTCCCTGTTACAACATATAGCTACTCGAGAAAAGCTTCTAGCAATGCAAAGAAAACCAAAGCAATGATATTCACAACTAAACTCCACCAACACATCCTCTTCAATCAATCTCCCCAGCTATGCACTATACTTGGAGAAATCTGGAGTATGTTGAAATTTTCAAATACCTAGGTGTGTGGATTGACAACAGACTTGACTTCACTCAGCATCTAGAACAACTGTTAAAAAGCCGCCCAAGGTTTGGCCTCCCCATAGATTAAACCCTTCTCAGGAGTTGTGGGACCAGAGCCCCCCGCCTCAGCTGTTTAGTGCCAGTCAGCCTGTCGGGAGTGACTTTAAATCCGCTATTCGAGCGCTATGACACTTAGTGTTTATTTATTACAGGGTGGCTGCACCAGCGCAGCATTGAAGCCATGGCAGCGCCACCTTAACAGTAAAGTGAGCTCCATGTCCGCAGCGCTCTGCAGGTATGACTTAAAAACTAAATTAAACCACTTTCCCGCGGCAGAAAAGAGCCGCTTTTTCGACTATGTCTAAACCGGAGGGTAAGGTTTGCAGGGGCGGGGGGCCCCTGCAAACCACAGCTTTCCTTTAACAGAGACTCAAAGATGAGATTAGTCCAGGCCATCTTTCAATCAGTCATTGACTATGCAGACTTCCTCTATAGTCACTGCCCCATTTCCTACCTTCAAAAGTTGGATACCTTATATCATAGAGCAATAAGGTTCATTACAGACCTGCCATATAATACCCACCATTGTTCTCTCTGTGACGCAATTAGATGGGTTTCCCTTCATGTCAGGAGGAGCAGAAATGCAGCTCTATGGATCTACAGAGCTTTATCAAAAAAACTCCCAAGCTATAACCTGGACTGCTTCAACCAGAACACTCCTAGCTCCTATGCCTTAAGAAGCAACAATATCATCCTGCTCAAATTGCCCAAAGTCAGCACCAAAATAGGGAGGGCAGCAATCAGCTATTCTCTAGCTATAGCATGGAACACCCTACAAAAATCCCTAAAACTGTCCATTTTCATTCCATTTACATCCTTTAAGCAGCACTGTACAGCCTTCTTCACAGAGAAATGCAGTTGCTACCGCTAGAAATAGAATAGTCATCCCACAAAACTATATTCCAATCACATATGGCATATTCCTTCCAGTCAGACACCCCAGTATATGGCACCCAATATTCTCTTCACCATCCTTGTACTCATTATGTGTGTGACTGTCATGACCCTCATTGGGATATATATGTACTGTACATATTGTAGATATTAGTTTAACCTTCTCTTAACCGAGTTTCAACATGTGAATTCACTGTATATTATTGTGTTATAAACATCATTTTTTTCTGTATATATAACTGTCTTATAAGTATGTGATGTAATTGCTGTGTATCAACTCGAACCTTGACCTTATCAGGTCCATCTTGTAAATGAGCCTTGCTCAATGATGATCGCCTGAATAAATAAAGAGTTGATTGATTGATTGATTGATTTTGTCTGTCTGTCTGTCTATTTATCTAGACAGTATCTATCTATCCAGACAGTATGTGTCTGTCTGTCTGTCTATCTATACCGTATCCCATCTATTTATCTAAGACATCTATCTATCTAGACAGTATCTATCTATCTAGACAGTGTACATCTATTTATCTAAGACAGTATGGGCCAGATATTCAAAACGTTGCCCCTGGGCTAAATTAACACTGCCCGGTGGGCAAACCTAGCCCGGAGCACAAAGCAAGCTATGTTCAAAAGAAATAGCCCGGGGCAAACAGCTTCTGAATATAGCATGGGAATGAGGCTGGGCAAACTGGGCTGGGAGTGCAGGGCAACCTTAGCACTGGAATAAGACAGCTCTGAATATAGTAACCAGGAAGTGCAGACCACAACAGCAACACAGAGTACAGCGACGTGAAGGTAGCTAGAGGTGACCTATGTGGCCAATGTGTGTTTCAGCAAATGCGTGGACCCAGTACAGCTGCAGGGAGCAGCCTATGGGAAGGTACAGTGTGCAAAACAGTATAATATTCCCCGAACCGTTAGCACGGAGCTAACGTGTTTGCGCGGGATTAGCGTGTAGCTAAGCTGTTTGCCTGGTGCAAACACGTTTGCCCCGTGCTAAACTTTGTCATATTCAAGAGGGACATGCAAATGAGCCTACTTAGGTAGTTGCTGGGCAAACATCCAGATTAGCATCTCATTATGCCCTGATTTGCATGCAGTTTGCTCAGCGTTACTGCAGGGTCCCACAGAGCCATCTATAGGTCAGTCTGGAAGTACAGGGGCTGGCCAGGTTCGACCGCAGCTCCACCTGTAGGTCAGTCTGGCAGTGCACGATGATAGCTGCAGGCTACATGTAATCAGTACAGCATAGCATAGCATAGCATATTGTACCCCAGGGGACAAGACAGCATAGGTACAGGTGGTGGTGGTGGTGTTGCATGCAACTGTCACACTGTAGGGCATGCTACAGTGCACAGCAGACACTACAGTAGCAAATGGGCCAGTAGTGTGAGGGACACAGCACTGCCTATGGTGTGTAGGGCTGTGCTGATGACTGCACTGTACACAGTGACAGGCCCAACATGCAGGTGTTTACTGACAGTGGACATTACTGTTACACTGTTGTGTGACCCACAGATGCTGCACCTGTGACTTGGGATGCACACAGTGACATATACATGGCCGGCTGTGTGTGCTGTGGCATCTGTACAGTTGTGCTGTATGTGGTGGGAGGGCACGTAAGATCCGACAGACACACAGGCGGTGGGGTATTCCCACTACTGGCCCATGTGCACTGTGTGCTGTGTCCCAGTCTTTTGGGCACACTTGGGCTGTGGTGAGGTCTGGCCACCCATACACCCTTCCCTCAATGGCCACCATGCCCACAGTGCTGCCTGTGTGTGCTGGCATCTGTTGGGCACTACAGACATATGGTCTGCAGGTGTGTGCTGTATTGCCACGCTATGGTGATGACCTCTGTGGGCCCGATCACCCCTTACTGCCTGTGCATGGCTGGGACCTGTGGCAGTTGTTGGCATCATGGTGGTGCCATCAGTGAGTGGCATGTGTCCTCCATGTCTGGCAGTTTCTAAATGTCATACTCATCTGTTAGGGCCGCGCTAATGCCGCGCTATCACCACGCAAAGCAACAATGTTGTGCAAAGCTGTTTGCCTAGGGTTAAGACCAACTTTTCATGGGCAGTAATTTGTACCGCGTTATGGGTCACGCTAAGTCGCGCTAAACACCTTAGCAGCGCTGGTAATGAATGTCTCATTGCGCCTGTGACATCATTCACTTGCCATTGCATATACTTATGGTTTGCCTGGCGCTAATGCGGTCTCTTGCGTGCTATTTAGCCTTTTGAATATAAGCACCTCACGACTAAACCCCCGCAAAAGATTTTTGCCCGGCGCAAAGCTTTGAATATCTGGCCCTATGTATGTATTTATGTATCTAGACAGTATCTGTGTCTATTTAGACTCTATCTATCGATCTATCTATGCAGTACCTATTTAGCTAGCTAGACAGTCAAAAAAAAACCAACTAAATAAATAAGTCTATATCTATCTATCTAGACAATATCTATGTATCCATCTATCTACAGGCAGCATCTATCTATCTGTTGATCTGTCTCTCTATCTATCTGTCTGTCTTTATCAGTGTCAGTAGCTTAGTAGATAGCATGCTGTTCTGTGAAGCTGGAAGTTCGGAAGGTCATGGGTTCTAACCCCACAAGTACCCATGGTAATACCCATAACTGACACTGTAGTGCTGTAGGAGGGGGCTGCTGCACTGTTGAGGTGCCATCCTTCAGCTGAGACATTAAACAGAGCTCTCTACAGCCCATCTCTGGTCCCTGTCTAGGTGGAAGTAAATGATCCAGTAGCACTTACAGAAGAAGAGTAGCGGAGCTTCCTTGGTGACATGGTCAACACTTCCTCTGTCAGTGAAACAGGTCCATGCACCTGGAAACAAAGCTTACAGTCTTCACCCTAGTAGAGCGTGCCACTATGAGGCAGTGGCTTGCAGCTCTACCATGTGCTTCAGACAGGAGGCTATGGGCTGTTGGAAGGGTTGAGCATTAGGGTTGACAACCCCAAGGAAGATCCCACCGCTGATTCACCAAGATTCCAGAGAAACAAAACCCTAATGTTTTATTTATTTATTTATTCAATCTAGGATTACAAATACCTTTGAGCGCCAAGCAGCTCATTTACAAAGGTTCCACATCAATGGGGGGGTACAGATCCATAATGGAAAACAGACTGGTTTCACAAACAGTTAAGCAATTTGTATTACAAAATGCAAAATAAGAGAACAGGAAATAAATACACATTAGTTTAGCATGTGATTCAAGGCAGGGGAGTGAGAAGAGGAGGGAATTAGGAGGGGCGCCAGACCAAGGAAGGGGAGAGCAACCAGGTGGCATTGTCCAGTAGCAGCGAGGATAGCAAGGGACAAAAAGCAAGGAAGATAGTGGAAGGGGGAGATAGGAGGGCAGGAAGGGAGAGGAGAGTGACAGGGAAAGACAAGTAGAGAGAACAGTGGAAGAACGTTGTGTGTGTGTGGGGGGGTGAGATCCGGGAAGAGGGACAAGGATGTCAAGTGGTGCAATCACAGGAGTTTTTCCTGAATTAATGTTTTTCCTTTTGCTGCTGGGGCGGGGTGAGAAGTTAGGTTGGAAACCCTAACGCCACATTTCCCTACGTTTGTAGCATTAAGTTACCCTAACTGGTGCATTAATAAAGTTTTTTGTGAAGAATATATAATATATATAATACATACGTATACATATATTGCTGTGTATGTGTGTGTGTATATATAGTAAAAACTGCATTATGCATTTGTTAGCGTTCAACTTAATGCCACAAAAGTAAGGAAACGTGGCATTGGGTTTCCAACGCTAACTCGTCCAACCCCCCAGCAGCAAAAGGTCAAGACTACACAAGCAACCTCAGACAGCTATCACCATGTAAGACAAACAACATATAACTGTTTCCAGATGATACAAATGCAGTAACACTAATGTACTGCCTTCGTGGATTTGTATGTGTTGCTACAGAAGCACAGGTCCCACAGGAGCCTGTCCTTCTGCAGCGAGAACTGTGTGTGTATGTCTTACACTGAGCATGAGTACCTCTGGCTGCAGAAGTACTATTTAGCAAGAGTAATGTGTCTGTTTTTTCAAATTCTTCATTTTTATGTATTTTCATTTTTTTTTTACCAAGGAAAAAACAAGCTGGCAATCATCACAACCCAAAACATTTTTCTCACGACCTGAAAAACACTCATTTTGTGAAAGTATTGTATCAAAGGGTTATCCTAAAAACCTACTGAGCATGCTGAGGGGAAAAAAAATTAAATCCTTATAACTCTGAAAGGAATTAATATTTTTTCACGTAACCTTCGAACAGGCACTACCGTGGCACAGGTTCCTTCAGTCCTGAAAGTTGTGGGGAAAAAATTACATGTAGGCTGTATGTGAGAGCAAAACAATGTGTAATAAAAGCCTAAAAATGTTTAGACTTTTCTGTAAATGCAACACAACAGGATCTCAGAAACCGGATAACCACCCATCACAAAACTTCCCACATCTTGAGAACTTGCCTTCTGGACATTTCATGCCAAATTTGGGACAATTTCCTGGAACACTGCCAAAGTTATTAAAGTGCAAAATTAGGGGTTTAACACCGAATACTGTACTCAACCCTTCCTATGCTGGCGCTACTGCACCAGTATAATATATGTAGTATGTATGTATGTATATGTACGTAATATATGGAGTTGCTCAATAACAGTATCAAAAAGCATACAAAAAAGACATTGTGATACTTTTAATTTTTTTTATTTTTCGTATTTATCCTTCTCTCCTTCCCTCAGCTCTGGTCTCCTCGGGAGCACCAAGGAGTCATCCGTCTGCGGTCCGCCCTACCTGGACAGTCCTCCATCGCCCATGTAGCCTCGGTTTACCCCCCTGGCGGGGATGAGGTGGGCCCCAACACCCCGAGCAGTCAGTAGCGTCGGGAGAGAGGGTGCCAGGTGGGCGGATGCAGATCGAGGGCAAGCTTCGGTGCTCCGTCTCCTCCGGAGCTGAGGGGAGTTTTTCCCTGTTTCTTGGGGAGTGGCTGGTGCCCTGACGTCAAGGCATGGAACCGACGTCAGCCACTCCCCCACCTCTTCTCTCTACATCGTCAGCGCTTGCTGCATCTCCGGCCTCCGCAAGAGGGCAGTCGTGCACCGACTCGGGACCCCTGTCCCTCCCAGGAGAGGAGAGCTGTCCTCCGGATGCTCAATCCTCTCCTTCCCCTGCCGACCCCCAGCAACCTGAGCTCGTTCCCAAACCCGGGTCACCGGTGTGGCGTCCAGCGCCTCAGCGCCACCGGGCCGGCTAGACCTTGTAATACTAATACTGAAATCCATCGATAGTATTATGAGATTTGACACCTGGGTTGTGCTGCAGACACTGTACACAGCTTATTGTGAGATGACTTTTACTGTAAATGCTTTGCTGTGCCCCTCACCGATAATCAGGATCCAGTGCAGGCTTCATGGTGGGGCTTGAGTGTACCAGGGCCATCATGCTGATATTGAGCAGGTCCCCACCCCCATTTTCCTTCCACCCTCCCACCACCCTCCACCCACATAGAGGCATTGCCAGGCCTCGTTGTCCATCACAGGAGTTTGCTGCGGTGACAGGTTGTGGTTCCACTCTCTCTCTGGCTACAAGGTGCTGCCATCAACTTTACCTTCCCAGCCTGGTCGCCCATGCACATTCCAAGTCCGCGCCCAAGTCTGAGCTGCAGGCTTGTCCAGCGCAATGGGGACATTAAGCAGCTCCCCCCCATGCGTTGGAACTTGGATATCTGTAGGAATTGTACAATTGTTTTCCAGAAAAATCTTGGTAGATTCTGCAGAAGTTTTTTCTTTGAAACGTAGCTTCAGCAGAGGTCAGCAAGCACAGTCATGCTACAAAAACTGACAAAAGGAACTTGTATAAATTTCAGTCTGGAGTCAGGCATAATTCCCACTTGTGTCCTGGTCAAATCTGTGATCACTCTTCAAGGTTAACCACATTCAGCTTCCCAAATCTGCCAAGGATACCCATACCGTCTGTAGATGGATCAGGAACATTCTGCACTGGAATAATTGGATGTCTTGTATAAAATGGCACATTTTGTGACTTTCTGATGCCTTGTTTCAGTTTTTAATGACCTATTAAAAAAAGGGGGGGTGGCATTTAAAGAATCCACTGGCTACAGATTTGAAAAACATGGTCAGCCAGTCAGAAATGAGCTACGGTGGATGGCAAAACACTAGTCAGCAAAGAATTTTCTGTGCCTGCCCTTGGTGTCTGTAATTTCTCGGCAGGTCTGTGAACATGGAATTTCAGGGGGTGGCACTTTGGTACTGACAAGCAGAATGCATAACTTTTGTAAGTTGCTGACTGAGCAGCGTTGCGCTGCAAAAGCACATTATTATTAGAGCTGATACTCTCTGCTGCCATCTGTCAGTTACTTACAGAATTACACATGAAATTTACCACAGGCTAGAGTCCAAGCTCCCTGCCTTATTATTTTAAGTTTAATTATTTAAAAAGATTTACCAAGAAAGACATACTGAGCTGAAATAGCGTGTTTCCAGATGCGTCCTGGGGGCAGGGGGAGAGGAGAGAGAGCAACAACAAGTTACATCAAAAAGGTTACAATAATCAGAACAGCAGAAGTTAACAATAAATGCCTTCCAACCAGTGCTGAAAATGAAAGGCCAGTGCTCTACTGGTGGGTCAAAGGAGCGTTTTCTTAGAACAGCTTTTCTGTTTTTTTCCTATATGTATTTTATGCTTTTTACCCCGGTTTTTCCCCAAGAGTCCTGGGACCCCCGCAGACACAGCGGTGCGTGCACGTGTAGGCACACACGTACTCTGGGTACCAGCTCGGCCACTTCTGTCCCACCCCTGGCTCTTGCCGGGGCCCCCCATAGCCCGAACTGCCATCTGTCCTCCACCGAGTGGCAGCCAAGGGCCAGGGAGATCCCGCATCCCTCCCAGGAAGAGAGGTAAGCCCCTCGCGGTAACTGATTCCTGCTCACCCTCCAAGCATGGGACCCCCAAAACCCGGCTCATTCCTGAACCGGGACCCCGAGTGGTGTGAGGTGTGGCATCCAGCGCCTCAACCGTCAGCGCCACCGGGCCGTCCTTTAGAACAGCTTTTAGGGAGTCGGGGGTATGCTTGGCTAGATTCAATTAAATGTGACTCACAGTAGCTGGATGCCGTTGTATAATATTTATTTATTTATTGCCAGGTAAGGCGAATAAATGCCTTTTTACAAGTACGACCCAGGAGAGTACCGAAATAATGAACAATAAAATGCGTAGGACATTATGAGCCAGTGGACTCCATGTAGCAGTGACTGTGCCCCATCAGTATAAAGGGAAGAATAGGATGCAATTTATTTATTCAGTTTTTGTGATGGGGGGGGGGGGGGACTAGACAATACTGTCGATTTTCAGCCTCGCTCCAGTGGCGGGAATACAAAGTGACATATTTAATCAGGTAAAGCTGTTGCTGATATTTTTAGTGAATTTGGAGAGAGGGGGATCTGAGTGCTGTAGGATCTTGAATGTGTACCTCCAGAAGCACTGGAACAGACAGATGGGAGCTCGATTTAACATCTCATCTGAAGGACTGCCCCTCAGGAGTGCAGCACCCCACTCATGCTGCCCTGAGGTATCAGTAATGGGATTTTATCCCAAGTGCCTAGTGTGAGACTAGAACCCACAACCTGCCACTCTTCTGGCCTCAGAGGCAAATGTGCAAACTGGTGAGCCACTGACACTAATAACTTTGTTTTTATATTACAAACATATGAAATGTGCTGTCAGAAAAAGTCCAAAAGGTCTGTCTTGCCTGCTCATAATGCAGATCTCTGTGTGATTACTGAAGGGCACCCCCATTAGGAGTTTTCCCCCTCCCCATTATCCACTGCCTTTAGGAACATCACCTCATATGGCAACTCATTCCACTTAGCCACCACCCTCTTGGTGAAAAAGTGCCGTCTCATATCCCTTTTGAATTGTCTTCCCACCAGCTTGAGGAAGTGTCCTCTTTTTTATATTACAGCATTCATACACACTGTATCCGAAAGTGCTTTACAAAGCAACAAGTTAGATATTAGAACCGACTATATATAATATGCACACAACGGCTATTGAGCAGGCACCAAACACACATACATAGCCATATATTGCATTATGATCTGTGTTTTTCAGAAGGGGGACTGTTAGCCAGGACACCAAAGAAAACTTCTGCACACTTTCGAGAAGTGCAGTGGGCTCTTTAACATCTGTCTGAGCAGTCACAGGAAATGGGCTGACCTTGGCTAAGCCGGCCTATTGGCAGATCACTAGAGCTACTGCTGTTGATGCCTGTGACGGGGGTTCAGGAACGAGCCAGGGTCATCCTCAGCCGGCTGGGGGGAGGAAGATCGAGCATTCCAGAGGACACTCTTCTTCTCCGGGGAGGACAGGTTGTTCCGCTGTGGTACTGCCTCTTGAGTGAGCACAGATGGCAGTGTAGTCAGAGTGGCTACGCTGGGAGTGAGGACGCTGGCTGGAGCCACACTGCACACATGCACACCCTTGCTGCCAGTGTCCTGAGGGACTGGGGAAGAAACACGGAAACACCCCAACTAAGCAGTATGAAACTGGCCTCCTGCAGGCTCTGTAAAAGCAGTCTGGGCCCCTATCCTACCGTATCCGTATTGTGAAGGGGCTTTGAGAACCCTGATGCCCCGACCATGGTGCAGGGAGCCAAGGAGGACAGTCAAGGATGTGTAAGTCTGGGAAAAGCAGACTGATGGAGCTGGGGCCAGCTGGCAGAAGGGGACATTGTAGGTTAGGGAGATTAAAGAGAATAAAAAAAAACAAAGGGTCTCGGTTTAACATCTTCTCATCCAAGGGCAGTATAGTCAACTGAGGCATCCCTCACTATATGTTTTATCCCAACAGGGCACTGAATTGAGGTGAGAGTTGTAACCCTCTGGAACAGCCACTTCCCTTTTACTTAGTAAATGTGATTCATGGCTCTAGGTAAGCAGGACACATAATAATGTGCCACACTGTGTCCCCCTTTAATACTTGCGTTTCTTTTTTTCCCCATGAAGCTTTTTACTGTGTGGGTGTCCATATGGGTGGACTATCAGCCCTGTCTTCACTCCCCCGCAACCAGTGCTTACCTGCCCCAGTACTTAGCAGCCATCCAGGCCCGGTGGCTGAAGTTGGATGTCCGGTAAGTACTGGGGGAGGTGAGAGTTGGAGCGTGGGCCGGGGAGTGCAGGCATGGCTTCATAAAGCCCGCACAGCCTCCCTTTTCTGCTTTCTTCCCTGTTGTCCCCAGCTGCAGCGGCACGTGGGTGTGTGCGTGTGGAGGCCCCTCCCTCCGATGCCACCGCAGCCCGCATTACCACCAGGCCACCACTTGGTGGCAGTCAAGGGCCGAAACTGCATACTTCCCCACTCTGGGAGAGGAGGGTAGTCCCTGGGACACTCAGTCCATCTCCTTCCCTGGCCAACCCCCAACAACCCAGGTCCATTCTCGAATGCAGGTCTCTGGCATGGCGGCAGATAAGGTGCACAGCGCCTCAGCCATTCACTGCACCGGGCTGGCAACATTGAGTTTCTTTCTGTCATAAATGCCAGTGTCATTCCACCTGATGGCACAGAGAAAGTATTGCGCTTCCATTTAGGTGACCCCAGTTTAGCAGGGGACTTGATTCCCAGGGCTGGGAAGAAACATCTGAGCCTGTGAAGGGTTGGTGTCATAGTCCGACGCCACAGTGTCTCCTTTCAGTGGGCCATAGAGCTAGGCCCCTCACGAGGGGGTAGGTGTCCAGCTGCAGCTGTGTATGCAGGAGCCCCTCAAGTGGCAGTATGTGGCTAAGCTATGGTGGGGGGTGGGTCAAAGGGTACCTGGGGAAGAAAGTGCAGGAGGACAGAGTGTTATGGCAATGAGGATGATGACCTCGGTGCTCTTGGGCCCCAGGGACCCCTCCACAAGATCTAAAGGTAGATATGGTGACGGCTGGCTGGGAGGTCGTGGGAGGTCAGAAGGAAGGAGCACAAATACCTAGGTGACAAGATAAAAAAAATTCCAGTGTTTTACTTTTTGCCCTCTGACCGTCGACCTGCTCCTTTGCTGTGGCCGCGGTACCAGCTCCGGCCTCCTCTCTCCCCCCTGCTGTTGTGGCCTGCGGGGATCTCACAAGATGGGCCCCATGAGTACCTAGTGGCCATCACTTAGGTGGCTTGCGGTACATAGGGTCATACTCTGTGTGCTTGTCCTGCCCAGCACCTGCTTGATGGCAGGTGGTGAGTTAACAGCCCTCGCACGCAACATCCCCCTGCAGAGAAGGAGGAGGCAAGGCAACAGCTTAATCTGGTTCAAGGTCAGTTGGCATTCATCTGTATCCCCTTCCCCCGGGTCGTGCCTGAAAATAGGCAGGATTTTTCTAGTGCACTTACCCGGTCAACAAAAACTAGATAATAAAAAATAAATAAATAAATAAATAAAGGACGCTGGCACACTGCTGGGGCAACTGCGGCAGCTGAACCCAGGATGCTCCTTCTGCAGCTGGGAGCACTGCCATGCGGCAGCATTTCCCCCCACCCCATCCCCCGCCACTCAGACGACTCCGTCCTGACTCCACTCCCAAACCTGGGTCAGTATCCACTGGGCCACTGAGCATGGCCCTTTCCATTTTTTTTTTTTGAGTAATTAAATTAGAAGATAAAAATCTGGAAACTGCTGTGTTTTGTGTAAATCTACCATACCTTCTCCCTAGGCAGTCTGGTTGGAGAATGTCACTTTCCTGTAGTCTGGTGGGGGTGGGGGAGGGGGGTGTTAATGTCTCCTGCCCTTTGTGGCTAATGTGACTGAGAAGGTATTGGAGTTAGAGGTCAAGGGTGAAAGATTCCCAGCTGCAGACTGTCTGCAGTGCCAGACAGTGTCAGAGGTCAGAGTGGGGGTCAGAGTTTAACTCTGCCACTGTTTCACCATTAATCCAGGCTGTTAGAGCATGCTTTAATGTAGCCTGCACTGCTTGAAGGTCACAGGTTACATTTTAATAAGGCTGGGTTAACCCTATCCTTCCCAGGAGTTACAGTGCTGCCGCTGAGTTCTTTTCTGAATCGTGAGACTGTCTATACTATGAATGGATACAGCCAGTCCCTAGCCCCCCTTCCCCTGTACCCCCAATAATATGGCTGTTTATAAAATTTAGAATCAAAATCAGCCTTCACTGGAAAAACAAGACTAGCAGTTTGGAATGCAAAATAGTAAGTATTATATAATTAATCTGCAAATAACTTATTTAAAAAAAAAAAGTTAAAAAAAAAATAAACTTAGAAGTTTTGGGGCGTTCCAACGAGACCTAGAAGAGTCTTACTTGTCCCTTGTTCTGGAGTTGTATGTGTTTTGTAACCTTTTCCTGTGTCATTTCCCTCCAACTCTTCCAGCCACACTGCTTTGTTGGGGGTGCGGGGGAATCAGCTGCTGCCTGCTCATTGCGTAGTGGGGATGGTGGTGGGGGGGCACACCCATGCAGCGGTTGGGGGATGCCATCGCCTTGAGACAGTGAGCTCCTCACCTGTGGTACATGCTCGGCTCCCTTGGGGCCTGGAAAATCATTCTTTGTTTTCAAGCATGGGAATACTGCCATAGTTCTGAATCGCCTCCTTTTCTAACATCACTGTCTGTCAGAAAGAGTGGATTGGGTGGGGTGGGGGTACCATCACCACAGTAACTTGAGTTTTTCAGATGCCAGGAACTGTTTGTTGTTAGGTTCTGTGCACCCCCAACCCCGGAGGACTTTGTCAGGTAGTTGTCCCCTTAGGAGACTGCATACTCTTGTATGGCTGCCAGGTAGTTATTGGTCCCAGACCATTCTTCCTCCAAAAGGGTTAAATGGATTTCCTTACAGTTGGACTCACTGCTGGCCTCTTGGATCAGTGGTAGGGCTGCAGCTCACGATACTGGCAACCCAAGTTCAGGAACAAGCCCTGGACATCTGGGCCAGACAGGGGGCTCGAGCATCCCACAGGACTCTCTCCTCCTCTTGGGGAGGGAGAATTACAGGGCTTAACTGCAGTACAGCAGCCTGGGTAATCACAGGTGTCCTTGCAGTCACAGTGGCAAGAGTGGCAAATGGAAGGGAGGGCGCTGGCTGCATCGGACCATGAACACTCTTAGGGTGCACCCATGCTTTTTGTTAACTAAGCTTTTTCTCTATTTTGGTTCTGACCAACCTCCCCCACCCCAGCCCCATCACCGACCTTCTCACAGACTTACAAGTTATCTACCACTTACCCAGGACTACATTCTGTTGGGTGGCCTGTTGTGTCGGTCGTACATGAGCTTACAGGAGGTCCTGGCAAGGGTCGGGCTGGGCATGCTCTTGGTTTTTGTTCCCAGGGCTGCAGTGACGCACGTGAGCAACAGTACGCATGCTTGCCCTGCATCCAGTGGCGATCCTTCACTGTTCTGTGTTCCCAGTAGTGCTTCCACTTGGTCTCCACCAGATGACAAACAGGCAGCTGGAGCCATAATCCCCCCTCCCCGAGAAGGGAGCGCAGTCATTGGGATGTGCAGTCCATCCTTCCCAGCTGGCCCTGACGGCCATGCTCGTTCAGAAATGCAGGTTGCTGGCTTCGTGAGAAGTGGTAGCGCTACAGCTGCGCCGACAGGCCAGCTACATGCTGCCATCCTAGGGAAGAAACTAAGGAGGAAAAGGCCCAGGATACACACAGCATGACGTCGGTGCCGTTCAGGTCCTGCTATAACCCCACTGGTCTCTCCACTTCCTCAAATTATCCAGACCAGATGGGGGACCACTGTCTGCCCCCCGCCACCACCACCTGGTAGAGCCTACCCCATGTACAGGAACTGCACCGTGGACCCCCCCTGGAGGTTAAGGTGAGAACCAGGAAAACGAAGGACAGGGTTGGAAGGGGAGCTGAGCTGGGGGGACCGCACCAGTGATGAAAGATGCAGAGAATAATTAACCCCAAAGTGTTGCGAGCAAGCTGGTCCACTCATCTCGTTACCTCATTAGTGTTGTGACATCATTTATCAGAAAAGTGAACCAGAGAGTTCTTAACACTTTGCTTTTTTGAAATGTTTGTAATACTAGAGTTAGCCTGCTTTTTAAACACATAAAAAACATCAGCCTTTTAATTGGAGGTGAATGAAGCCCAGTTATCAACTTTTAAATAAATAAATAAAGTCATATTAGGAGGTGAGATTTTGTATTTGGTTTTTTACTGTGTTTTGAAATGTAGTCTGCGCTTTCAAACATGGTTTTCACAGAATACATTTTGAACTGAAACCGTGGTTTTACTCAATGGCAGGCTGGGATTGAAACAGCTGAGAACGCAGCTTAGCGCGTACTCTAGTTAGCTGTAGTTCTGTAGCAAGCGCGCCACTCTGACTGCAGCAGCTATGTAAAGTTGTTCTAAACATTCTGAAAAAGCTGTTTTTAACGTATGTTGAGAGCAGGTTTTTCAGATCACAGAAAGAAACATGTGGTGTGTTATAGATTTGCTAATTTGTATAAACAGATGCTGATTAGATGTTGATGTAAATAAAAGCAAAGCAGGCCTGGCAGTCATCTGCAGTTACATCAAAACGGCAGAGTATGTTTCTTTTAAATTGTATCCCTCAAGTAAAGATGGGCAGATGGGATTGCACTTGGGTGAGAATCTGATCAGAAACATTTGAACCTGATGGGTTTTCTTTAGGCCAGAGACAGTATTTGGAGAAGTGTCGCATGGATTTCCTTCCATTTTTCATGTTATGTTCTGCTGATGGTATTTGAACGGTATCGACCTTGTTTTTTCTTTCCTTACTGTTTATGCCCCTCTGTTTACTCCAGCACGGTCCTACATCAGAGCTCCCAAGGCACCGGTCCGAGCCCCAGCAAACCCAGTCAGCAGGCCTTGCGCCTTCCACGGAATGTTGGCCTACCCCTCAGATGGGATGGGGAATATGCAGGGATATATCCCACGTCTCAGTGTGTTTTCAGGAATTGCTGGTGCAGCAGGAGACCCAGATGCGCAGGGATTTGTCATCTGCAATGCTGGGGGCCCAGTTTTACTGATTTTCTGCTCCCTGTCATCTGGAAGTCAATGCTCAGTGGGGCTTAAGCGGAGGCAGGCATGATAACATGCCAGCTGTTTGCCTGGGCCACGTTCACCCGCTCTGCATGCACTTGCACTACCACCTGTGGTCACCAAGGTGGCAGCAGTGCAGTGGAGGGAGCGACCCTCCCTCGAGGAGAGCATCTTCTAGGATACTTAATCTTCTTCCAGTGGTTTGGGCTCATTCTCGAACCTGGGTCACTGGTATCACAAGCAGCAGCCTTACCGCTGTGCCAGTAGGCTGCCTGTTTTGGTTTCTTTCCTATTTGTTACTTTGTTTGCTCCAAAAAATGCTAAACGTATTTCATTTAGACTTTAGTAACTACAATGGGTAGATTTTCAAAAAAAGAGATGCCGGGCTTATGACTGCATTTCGGCTGCTCTTGCGTCACACAAGATCTGTATGAACAGTCGCTTCCTGCCTCGGGGAAGGGAGAGCACTTACTTCTGTTGCTCAACTGCCCCCTGGTGACCGGGGGGGAGGGAGTGTTGCGTGGGAAAGTATAAGTGGTCTCTGTGGGGTGACCTCATGTTGGCACACACCCACTCATCTAGCAAGTGACGTGGAGGTGTCAACCACCCAGAGTGGACCGCAGGGGAGTTCCAAAGGCAGGGAGGGGCTTACCCGTCCTTCCGACAGTTCTGATAGGCGAATGCTGGGTCATCTCTCAGGACCATGCCTTGGGGTGGGATAAGTGGAGTGCTTAGCAGAGGATAAAACAACCCCAGCAGCAATGGGCAGATGGAAGCCACCCAACCGTCCCACACCACAGCAAGGTCAGTTCGACTCCTCCGACACCTCGCCGGCTCCTCCTCACAGACCCTGGCCATCAAGTGAAGTATCTGGCTGGCAGTATAGCCTAGAGGTTAGAGGAATGAGCTGTGAATGAGCTTGGTGGATCCAGCAGACCTTGGTTTGATTCCTACAACCTCCACTTGCATACTGTGTAACTCTGAGCAAGTCATTTAACTATCTCAGTGCTCCCAGGTCACCCCTGAAAACAGGCACTTGTGCCTAGTGGGCTTACCTGGTTAACAATGACTAAAATAAATAAATCTCCTCCTGGTCTGGGGGAGCCAGGAGTTCCCGCCCCTGGAGGATAAGCTGTGGGTTACGGTTGGGGCATACTGGAAGGTTATTGAACAAAGACTGGTGGTGGGTTGGACCACCAAAGGACACCTGCAGTGGGTATAAGGGCTTATACAGGTGGAAAGAGGTCCTGGTAGCTGGTGGTGGTGAAAATGGGAGACAAAAATAGAAAGTAAAAAAACACCAAAACTGGTGCGGCATATTTTCAGTGAAAGTGTTGCATTTACTAAACTTTCACTGCTTTACGGCAGCTTACACCAAACAACTGATGAGTGCGTCACATATTTATTTTGATACAACTCGCTCCAGAGTTGCTGCAAGTCATGATACTTGCACACCCAAGTTAGGCCACCATTTAGGCAGTCTTAATTTCTGCTCACAAGTGCCAAGGATATGGTTCAGTCTTGCAGCAAGTCCCTGATGCGCAGCTCAGAAATCCAGCCTGATATGTACTTTCTGATACAGTGCACATGTGTTTTACTGGGGATCTGATTCAAAATGGCTGACTGGCCGGTGGCCTCAGTCGTTGTTTTCTTTCCCCGTTCAGTAAAGCTGTTCTCTGTATCAGAGTTTACTGTATGAAGGTATCCCTGTGTACCTAATTTCGATCTCATGAGGCATTGGACTCCTTTCAGTTATTCTATGCAGCACTATGAAATATGGATTCCGGCACTCTTATGTTAAAATTAAATAGACCAAGCTGGCCTGGTGGCGTGGAGGGCTGAGATGGAGGACACCTTACCTCCACCCGTGCTGGAGACTTGGGTTTGGGAACGAACCAGGGCCGCTTGGGGGCAGGCAGGAGAGGGAGGATTAAGCATCTACGTGACAGCTTTTCTCCCTCAGGGAGGGGATTCCTGACTCCCGCCAATTGACAGCCACCTGGCAGCGGCCGGATGGCAACAGCGGTGGGAGCAGTAGATGTTGGAGGGGAGTCCGCTGACGCAGTAGGCAGGTGCACCAGTGCGCACGTGCGTAATTGTGCTGCAAGCCAACAGGGGTAGAAACACCAGGAGGAAAATGCCTCGGCTCACCCAGCATCTCCTGCTGGCACTACATGACCCTTCAGGGCAGGCCACCCACCAAACGTGGCTCTGTGAAAGTGGTGGTTAATCAGTAAGCACACAAGATGGTCAGTTACGGGGCTGGGGGATGCCGCCGAGACCAGGAACAGAAGACGGATAAAACAGGAGCAAAAAAAATTCAAATAGACTGCCACACCTAATTACTGCATTGACTAAGCTGCACTATAAACATGGCTTATGAGAAAGCACAACTAGAGAATTTGCTGTACCAAAGCTCAGAACACCTACTGGATGAATGCCATTCCAGTGTAGTGTGGCAACATCCTGCAGTGCCAGTCCCCCAGAGCTGTGCAGTTTGTCTGTTTCACCAACTGTTTTTTAGCACCACAGCTACCAAAACTGAATTGTCTGTGAGATTCCAATGTGTCATATGATGTTTTGCATTATTTTGCCCCCTCCGGGGGCCGCACAACCTGTGGGGGAACTATATTATTTCCTCCCATCACTTCTGCAGTTGCAGGCGAAACAAAGGAGCCTGCCATGCCCAAGATGCCTGCCGTGAACCTCATTGCGCATGCGCGAGTATTGCGCATGTGCACTTCTGTCAAGGTGATCATCTTGGGCACGGCGTACTCTTTCTTGTGCATGCACAGTGATTTTCGGTCACTGCGCATGCATGAGTACCGCGCAAGTACGGCATCAGCCGTGGCAGGACCTCCAAATATTTTTCACACAGACTTGTCGCTCTGAAGCAGCCATGTTGGGTCTGACCAGAGTTTGTTTTTTAGCAGTAATGTATCCCTGCTATTCTTAGACTCTTCATTGGGGTATTTTAAAGTCCTTTGGTTATTTTTAAGACCATGTTTCATTACACAATTTTGTACTTGATGTGGCTCCACAATAAAGACAGCAGCCCTCAGGCATCTTTTAAAAAATCTTCTCCCAGAGGTTGCACTGTAGCTGCACCTATTGTATTCATAATGCAGCTATGGCAAGGCATTGCAAGTGAATGTTTCTTCTTTCTTCTGTATAGATTTTATTGTATTCTTCTTCTGTTTTTTTCTTCCTGGTCCCGATCCCCTGCCTTGAATGCATGCACGTGCATGTGGAAGCATGTGCACGTCGCATCTCTAGGCGCCCTCCCTACATGTTGCCCCCTCCACCTCCACTAGCCACTAAAAATCCACTCGGTGGTAGCAGGACTACGGGGAGGGCGGTGGGGTGGGTAGTGACCATTCCAGGAGAGCAGAGCTGCCTTCTGGCTGCTCAGTCCTGCTCCTACCCTTCCCCCAAACCCGTGCTGGCACCCTGACAACCCGAGTCCGTTCCTGAACCTGGGTCACTGAAGTAGCGTGGGGTAAGGTGTCCAGCACCTCAGCCCTCAGCGCCACCGGGCTGGCTCTCTAGCAAATGTTTCTGATGGCCAACAGCACAGCACCACCCCAGTCTACTTACTTCCATACTGGTGGACCTCGCAAAGGAGCAGGAACTTTTATTAACTTCTAAATCCTCTATCTTGCTTCAGAAATTAAAGCAAAAAAGAAAATCAGATATATTGATGTTGTTGTTTGCTCTGCCAACTGTATTGCTGAGACTGTAGTTAACTAGTACTGCTGTTTTAAGCATTGTCACTCTTCGTACAATATATTCAATCACAGAAAGCTTTTCTGGTCAGCACTGTATTGACAGGTTTAATCCTGACCCCGGACTTGAGTACAAAACCTTTGGTTTCCTTTGTATAGGTTGTACTCTCCTCACACATCTCAAGGGTCTCACAACCTCTTCTTCTCTTTTTACACCAGTGGGTGAGATTATACCTCGGGTCAGAGCCTGTTCTACTCTGCACTCACGGTACCCGAATCTCCCACCTAGCTATTCACTTTACATTGAACTTTTTACACATATTTTTATTTTTATTTTTTTGTTTATTGAAATCTAGGATGACACCTGTGAGCGGATGCTCGTTGAGAGGTTCCACGTCAGATACATTAATACAAGAAGACACAATATAGTTACAGTAAATTATACACACCGAGTACAAAACATTCAACAGTACATGGGTTGCAATGACAAACAGTTACACAAATTGTGCTAAGGCATACTATATGGTATGCCAGCGTCCTGCGGAAGAGAGAGAGGCAGAGGCAGACTGTTAGGGGGAGGTAGAGAGGGGCAGTGGGAGCTGGGATAGGAAGGGCAAAGGGAAAGAAAAGAGCCAAGGGGTAGGGGGTGGGAGGCAAGTGCTAGGGCAAAAGGGTGTGAGAGGCAAGTACTTGGGCAAAGACTTAACTTGGCGGGTCAGGAGTTGGAAGTACTGAGGCAGACTAAAGCTGCGGGCGCAGACTAGCGGGGGCGCCTACAGGTACTATTGTCAGTGAGGTGCTGATGGAGTTTGTGCTTAAAGGAACCAAGGGTTGTGGCTTTGGCTATGTCAGGTGGTAGACCATTTGTCCACAGAGGGGCCCAGTGAGCATGGGATCACTGGGCCATAGTTGTGCAGCACCTAGGCACATGGAATACTTGTGTAGTCGAGCTCCTGGTGTGCCTGGCATGTATAGGTGGTGATAGAAGGCTCAGAACTCCTTGAGGAAGTAAGTTTAGTGAAACCTTTTTTACGAGTAGGCAGGTTTGATAAAGGATTCTGTCCTTCAATTGAAGCCAGCCCGATCGCGCATAAAGCTCACAGGTGTGGGTGAATTTTGGGGCATTAGTGAGCAGGCGGCAGGCTTTGTTTAAGGCTGTTGAGAGGCGTTAGAGCACTGTGTCAGTAGCAGAGCCATAGACAGCTAGGCCATTTTCAATCAAGGTGATGAGTGAGCTGTTAATTGCCAAGTTCAGAGCTTCATAGGTTAAACAATGTCTGTGCCTGTAGAGAATAACAGTCCTGGTGTTAAAGGCTTTGGCCATGATGTCAGTGTGCCGTGTGTAAGACAGGGCAGTGTCCAGTGTGATTCCTAGGTACTTGAAATGGGGGACTAGTTCCAGGGTCTGAATTGCCAGGGGATAACCTTTTAGCTTGTTCTGGGCAGTGGCGAAGAGCATGGTCTTGGTCTTTTTATAGTTCATGACCAGTTTTTGCTCTTTGAACCATTTTTCAGCTGCTGCGGAGCTGCTCGTATTCCAGAAGTGTGGGGTCGAGGTTGCTAGTAAAGATCGCCGCATCATCTGCGTAGAGGAGCTTGCGGCTATTGCAAGCAGCCAGGAGGTTGTTTAGGAAGACCCTGAAGAGTAACGGACCAAGTATGGATCCTTGTGGTACCCCGATCTGACCGGTCGACTTTCTGATAGGATGTCCCCGATCTTTACTTGCTGAGATCGCAGGCTAAGGTAGCTAGAAAACCATGCTATGGTTTCTAGGGTTAGCCCTATGTCTGAGAGCTGTTCAAGGAGGAGGGCATGATGGACCATGTTAAATGCCTTTGATAGGTCAACAAAGGCTGCCCCTACAATGTGCTCTTTGTCAAGAACACTATGTCTGAATCCAGTAAATTCCAGGAGAGCCGTGATGGTGCTATGGCCGGCTCGGAAACCACGCTGTTCTGGGCATAGGAGCTGATACTGATTGAAGTACTCTACCAGCTGGTCAGCCACAAACCTTTCAAGGGCCTTGGAGTATAGAGATTGGCCTGTAGTTGTTTTGAAGAGACCAGTCACCACCTTTGTGTACCGGGGTGACCATGTGCAGCTTTACAGATTTGGGGGAATTTGGAGTGGCAGAGGGATAGATTAATCTTTGTCAGTGGACCAAGTACTTTGTCTAGTGTAAGTCGAATAAATTTTAGGTCCAGAGAGTCCCCACTGTGCCTTGATTTGCCGAGGGTTTTTTCAAGGTATTTTCTAGCAGTGGCTTCGGAGACCAGTTTGAAATGGAAGAGTGGCCGATTTGGACATGCTGGGGTCTTCTCACTGAGCCCTGGATCAGGGGTATTGAAGACGTTTGTCAGGAGCACACTACTGAGATCTGAGAAGGCGAGGTTCAGAGAGTTAGCGATGAGCAGAGGGTCCAAGGTAGGGACGCTGTCAACATTTAGCATGGGTGGGGCTTTTTTAGGGTCCTTCCCAGTGATATCGTTTAGATTTGCCCAGAACGATTTGCTGCTATTCCAGGTATTAGTGAGCGCTTCCTTGTAGAATTAGCTTTTTGCCTCATGCACTGCCTTTGTGCAGTCATTGCGAGCCTTCTTATACCTTTGGATGTTAGTTGGTGTGCCATGTGCCCATGCTGTTTGCCAGAGTTGGTCTCTTGTGTTTAGTTGTGCCAGTAGTTCTGGGGTAATCCAGGGATTTATAGGTCCTCTGGTTTTTCTCTCTGTGACGGGAGCATGATTGTCACAGGCTGCATTGAATTTTGAGATAAAGAGATCTAGTGCAGTGTCCACATCTGTGGTTCCATACAGGTCTGACCAGTCCTGCTGCTTTAGGTTATCCTTTAGCTGCGGAAGGTGGCCCTTTAGGAGTAGGTGTTTTTTTATGGTTCTGGCAGGGGGTTTGTGGCAGTTGTTCCAGAGGAAACTGACAGGGGAGTGGTCACTCAATGAGTCAGGGAGCACGGTGAGATGTGGGAAGGGCGGTTCGAGAGAACCCAGTCCAGAAGAGTGCTGGTGCCCATCTTGTAATTGGTTCCTGTCAGCGCATCCACCAGCTGGGAGAAGTAGATTGTGGCAAGGGTATCTTTGATGGTATTAGCAGCAGGTGGGACCCAGTTAATATTGAAGTCTCCCAACAGCATTGTTTCAGAGTGACACTGTAGCGTCTTGTCAGCTGGTGATACAGGGGGCATCACTGCTGTGGGGACTTCAGCCTCTGAGTCCTTCTGCTGCTCTTATGAGAGCTGTAGCTCTGTTCCTGCAAGTCTTCCGTTGCTGGAGCCTGGAGGCCATCTCTTCACTGGGCACCTCACATCAGTCTGACCCATTTATTTGTGGGTTTGCTGGGAACAGTGTGGTCTTGCATACTCCAGCCTGCCCTCTGACAGTGGTTGACAATATCTCCAACCCCTCTGACAAAGGCAGTAGCTCCAGTACCTATCTTGGCTCAGGGTCTTCTGTACACGGTGTTGGCATATCTCCTACCTTTGTCCCCAGCTCAGTCTCTCTCACCAGGTCTCTCACCATCATCAGTTCAGAGCTGGGGTTGCTCGGAGTCCACCCCTTGGAATTGGATTTCTTGGATTCTGAGCATTTTTTTTTAATTTGGAATTTTTTTTTTTTTTTTAGGCCAAAAAATCAGATTGTAAGCAGCATATAATACGCAGATGTGGAATTAGATTCTGCTTCCATTCCCCATTCAGTGTCATCAGCTTGTACAGGAGACAAAACGAAAGCACTCCCACCCACCACAGTGGACGCACAGTGAGGAGGATGAGGAGAAAAGAATTAAAACCTCCCCCCTCTCTCCTAGTCCTACATGTGGCTGGCTGCAGTGAGACTCTCTGGGTCTGTGCTCCTCTAAGTTCCACTCTGTTGGTCAGCTGGGTTTAGTGACTCTGGCTGCTTGCTTGGTAAATTAATTCGACTGGGAGGAGTGTGTGGCCTATGCCACTAGTAGCTGGTACCCTACCCCCCCCCACATAAAAAAACAAAGAACTGTGTGAAATGAGAATGACCCAGCACTGACCCGAAGCCCTTTTCGGCTTCTCTGGCCGTGCCATCCCATCAACTACTTGCGCTTGACAAAGTTCTTCCCATTTACCCATAACCCTCCCTGGCTTGCTGGCCAGGCCTACAACAACAAACACTGGAAATTGTGAAGTAAAAACACACTCCACTGACAGTGGAGTGGCACCATTTCCCAGCATTAAACTTGGATCGACCACCTGGCTCAAGTGGTCACATCAGGATCACTCATGCACTAGTCACTCTGGACCAAAACTTGCTCATCGTGATCACACAAGTCAACCAAGTCTTAACCTTATGGCTGGGAGATGGGGCCAGTGAGGCGCTGTGGTGTAAGTGGGTGGCGCAGCATATATTGGTCAGGGCCAGGGCTACTGGTCAGTGAAGTAACTCGGTGTGGCTGCAGTACTACAGACAGACAGGAAGGAAGCAGGCAGCAGGACAACGGACTTGGAGGACCCAGGGCTTGTCTGTCACTCCTTTCCATCAGCACACCACCACCAAGAAAGAACAAGAAGATGTCTTACTGAGCAGGATGTAAGGGTCTGTAGTTTGTTATGGGGAGGTCTTACAGGAAGTTTTTTTTTGGTACGCTTGGTGGGAGAGGGTATTTAATTGTATGATAGTGACTGGATGCCGGTATTCGGAGGTGGATTCGGAATTCCAATTCCGACTGATTCCCACTCTAGCACTTTAATGGAAGTGGAACAGTCAGAATTGTAATTCCCAAAATTCCAAGGGGATGCAAATGGGATGGATTCTAATGAATCTGAGAACCCCTACTATAAACACTCAACAAGTATTTGTACTCTACACTCCCAGATATTCAGTACATGTTATTTGTACACCAGAAACTTCTGTCCCTTAGGTTACATGGGCTAGCCCCTTGGCCAGTTTCTCTCCTCCCTACCAAATTCATGCCTTCCCCTCCTCCCTGTTCTCCCACCCATATATGTAAAAGAAAAAAAAAGTCAGTGATGCTGACTGCTCCCTCTTCTCATTTACGTGCAGGAATTCGTAATACAATTAGATGAGCGGGTGTGCTGCAGGAGGGGACGATTGAGTTGGCCTGAATTTCTGACACTTTCTCCCCCCACAAAAAAAAGATCATGGATCCGAGGGTAGGAATCTTTGATTGAGGACTTTGGAGCTGGTCCACAAAGATCTCTCGATACATGCCAAAGGTGCGTTTCTGGGAATGGACACTCCACACCTATGTGCTTCCATACAAGTAATGGCATATACGGCCCCCTACCTCCCTACTGCAAATGCAGAAAGGTGCACAGGAACATCGAGGGGCTGAGGGAGGAACGGGGCTGAACAGCAGGTATCACAGAGCAGGGGACTGTGGGATATGGCATTCTTCCAAGGACTGCCATATCCAGTCCTTAAAGAACCTTTTTTGATTTTGATCTTTTGAAACCTAAGCCCTTCATTTTTTTTTTTTTTTTTAATTCTCTTTATGCACCTACCTAACCGGGGCATCTTTCGGGGATCCATGCTCTGCTTCTCGGCTCCACCATCCGTCTGAACTGCACTACCATCGGTCAGGACCCTGGGCTCTCCGGGCCCCAAGGAGAGGCCCACGAATCCCCAAGGCGAGAGTTGGAAGTTCCGGCTGACGTTGGGCGTGTGGCCGGGGCAACTGATGGTCCCGTTGCCTCACCCGGCGGTAGTTGTTTTTTCCATCCCCCCCCCATCGGCTGGGAAGTGCAGTGCACTCCAGCACATTGTGGGCTCGCTCCCGAGCACGCTCACAGGAGCGCCTCCTAGCCAATCCCCACTCTTCCTAGCACCTGACTGCTGTGAGCCCCTGACACCACCAGAGGCCACTAGACTGCGGGAGCGTGATACTCCCCACCCCACCCCAGGGAGGGAGAGCTGTCCTCTGGACACTGAATCCCTCCCCTTCCCTGCCGACCCCCAGTGTTCCGAGCTTGTTCCGGAACCCAGGTCGCTGGCGTGGCGCGAGGTGTGTCCAGCGCCTCAACCTTCAGTGCCACCGGTCCGGCAACTAAGCCCTTCATGCCAGCTAATAGAGCTGGGGGCTTGTGGAGCTGAGACAGACCAGGCAACGGGGAGAGCCAGGGGAGATGTTTGTGGCAGGCACACAAGCAGTAATACTGTCCACTCCATGGCATAATGCTGCCACCCTCTACACCTACTCCCCCCAGCACAGAAATTGGCAAATGAATCTCGTGGATGTGCATCCTCACCCCTGTGCTCACACCCATCCTGTCGCCTGCGTAGAAACGCAGGCAGACTGGGATTGGGTGCAGATGGGGCGTGCAGATGGGTTTATGGTCACTGCTAGGAGGCCCAAAGATTACTACACCTTTGTCCCCAGTCACCACAACCACCACCCTATATTTGCTGGCTGTGGGGAACCCTGGAGTGGGTGATTGCTTTTATAAACTAGAAAAGAAAGCCTTTTTTTTTTGTTTTTTTTTTTTATAGAAAAGGGATTTATTTTCATTTAGTTAGGCTGTTGCTAGGTAAATTAGGGCAGGTTACGGACATGTGAACATACGAAAATTGCCAGCAGATACAGGCCGTAAGGATCTATCGAGTCTGCTTGAGAGCGCAGCTAGTTATACCAAGTAGCTGTACTGCCTACTCCTCTGGGAGTTGTTCTCCCACCCCCTCTCTCCCCTCGCTGTACCCCACCCCCTCGTGTTCCCTGTTGACCTAATCTTCTTCACCTTGTCCCAAACCCGCTTAAAACTAGTCACCATCCTAGCCTCCAACTCCTCCTCAGACAACTCATTCCACCCCTTTACCACCCTTTCTGTGAAGAAGTGCCTCCTTATTTTCCTTCTTGAATGTGCCCCCACTAGTTTCAGGCTATGACCCCTTGTTGTGCCCTCCTTTCTTATATTAAGGATGCCTTCAGTGCTGGTCTTATTTATGTCCTTTAGGTACCTGAAGGTCTCAGTCATATCCCCCCCCCATCCTCCAGAGAGTACATGTTCAGTGCCCTCAGTCTCTCCTTGTATGTTCTGTCCCCCATGCCCTATATCAATTTGGTAGCTCTCCACTGTACCACCTCCAGTAGTTTGATGTCTTTCTTAAGGTTTGGACACCAGAACTGGACACGGTACTCCAGGTGTGGTCTCACCAGCGTCATTTACAGTGGCAGAATAACCTCCTCCCTCCTAGAGGTGATTCTCCTGGCTCTGCAACCCGGCATTCTGTTTGCTTTAGCTGCTGCCTTGCGGCACTGTCCAGTGTGTTTCATGTCACCCCTTACCATGACCCCCAGGTCCTTTTCCTCTTCCGATACGGTCACCTGAACTCCCCCTAGCCAGTAACTGATCTTTGGATTTTTGGCTCCCATGTGCATCACCTTACATTTTTTAGCATTAAAGCCCAAGTTAGTTATGAACTGTGAATATACCAGAGATTAATCAATGATCAGGTGATGTGTTTAGACCAATGAAGTTGCTAGGATTCTAAATCCCATTTTATAAATTATGTTCTTTTTTTTTTTTTTTAACTTTATTGTTTTGAGCACCATAACATACATTTGTATATTGCAAGCCAGGGACATTACAAACAATAGATACAACTACTGAGGGCGCCACTCCTCTTAATATGCGCATTCTGACCGTCCTAAGCTTTTTGATATGTCGTTGGAGGAAAAACCATTAAAATTTTACAGAAGATATTCCACCAAGGCTGCGTATTGAACCCATGAGCTGCATGGTCTGGAAAACTAATAAAGTCATGAGCTAATGGTCCTGCATCTTTCCACCTTCAAGAGAGGTGGATAGTTTGCAGTGCCTTCCCATAGACGTGCACATAATGTGCCAAACTTTATTTTATACTGTAATTGATAGAACAGATATTCTAAATAATAGCTAAGCTAACCTTATGGCGCTTTTAAACTTAAGTAATCTTGGACCACGAGTGGGTCTTGCTTTGTGCAATAAACAAGGCAAACCCCTCCAATTTGTTAGGCTAGTTAGCAGATGTAGTACTATAAATTGCAACTTTTATAAAAACACATAAATGGAGACCTGTTTGCAGGTACAGTGTTAAAACAGAAGTTCAGTAATAACACCGGGGTAAACAACAGTTCCCTGTAGTTAGAATCCCACTCTTCCAGGTTGAGGTAAGAGAGAGAAAAACACCAGAACATCCTTTCAATGGAAAACGCTGCCCAGTCTTACCTAGACATAGTGGGATCGCTCACTTACAAGCTAACCCAAAATTTATTTAGGTCTCTTCATCTTCAGAAATGCGATCCTCCTGGGCAGTCATTTGAGTCACTGTACGGGCGCGCTTCTGTCCCCACCTCAAGGCTTCGATGGGATCTGTGAAGATATATCCTGCCTTTGTAGGCAATCCTCAGGCGAGCTGGAAGAATAATCCCATGTGGGATGTGGGCCTTCCTCAGCACATCTCGAACACCGTCAGATTTCTTGCGTTTTTGTCGTGTTGTGTAGCTAATGTCAGGATACAAGCGAACCTTCTGTTCATCACACAGGAGAGTTTCCTTTTTGCCTCACAACTGCCAGTAACACGTCCCAGGCGTCTATGCCATCTGTAACTAATGCTGTTGTCTGGGGGGGTGTCCTGGTCATCCAGTCTGCCTCATGGGGTGATCCGGTAGGCCTTTTCTGGAGCTTGCATTTTGTGTGACACCTCTTCTACCAGCTGTTGTATTATCCATTCTTGCAGAAATAGCAAAAGGTGATCTTCGGCCTTCCGGCGTTCCCAAAATGCGAATATTTGCAGCCTGAACTTGGTTTTCAAGCATCTCCATCCATGATTTCAAGTGGATGCTCTCCCTGATCACCATTGCCCCGTCAGCCCTTTTGGAGGTTTCGGCTGTTGCCGTCTGAATGGCCTCCACCGTTGTTTCTAGGGTGGCCACACAATTAGTTAGACCCTCAAATTTATCTGCCTGACCGGCCACAGTATTTATGAGCCTAGTGATTTTTAAGTCTGATTCTTCACAGAGTTTCTTCCCCGGACTCAGTCGGCAGATCTTCAGCCCGGCCATGCGCTGACCTCATGGTGGGAGCCGCTGAAGTATTCCTGTATCTTTACGCACTGCGTGAGCTCCAGTGCATACTTTGCGGTCCAGGCAAGGGGGGCAAACTGGAGGAAAAACATGCCTAGCAGTTGGTTTACTGTGACACACCTACGGCTTCGCACCACCTCTTAAGGCACCCACCCACCCATGGCGTTTCATGAGGTCAAGGTAGGCCTTGGGTGGTAGGGTGACGGGGCTGGGGGTAGTCGCTAGAAGGGGCTGCAGAAGGCAGAAAGGCAAATAAAGACATGATAAAGAAAGATTTATATATAAAGAAGCCATCAGAATAAGGCCATTTGGTCTAGCTAGTCTGCTTGTATTGCAAGGTCCACAGCTTGAGCTGCTGTCCCTGCCCCCCCTCCCCACTCCTCCCATTCTCCCTACCCATGATCCTTACCTTCTCCCTATGCCTGTCCCATCCTTTCTTGAAGCTGCCCACTGTCTTCAATGAGACCACCTCTTCCACAGCGCATTCCAAGTGTCTACCACCCTCTCTGTGACAAAGTGCTTCCTGACATCCCTCCTAAATCCCCCCTCCAGCTTAAGACTGTGCCATCTCATGTTACGGGTGACATCCAGCTTAAAGAGACCCTCCTTATCCACCTTATTCATCCCTCTCAAGTACTTGAAGGTCCCAGTCATGTCCCCTCTCTGTCTCCTGACCTTCAGGAAGTACATGTTTTTTGTGTTTTTTCTCTGTAATTTTTTGCCACTTCTTAAGCAATTCTTTACACATTGAATAGGCGACATGAACCTCAGTTGGTGACAAACAAAATATGGCTTTCCATGGTGCTCGGTATTTTCATGGTTTTCTTATTAGGCTTTTAGTCAGATTCTTGGGACTGTGCTAGCCACAGCAGCAGCAGCAGCACATAAAACCTTATCTCCCTGTCTGTCACAACATGCATCAGGGTGATAGGGCTGCGCATTATGCTATTGATTAATTCACTGTTGAACGGGGTCTCAGCATGCTGGATACAGATAGCATTTCATGTAATAGATCACGTCCCCTTGTGTGTCTGTAGAGGCTGTTTTTAAGGGTAGAGTATGCAGAATCCATACTAGGAGATAGAAAGGTAGGGCTATGTGAATACCTATTTCTAAATATTCGGTATTCGGGGGCCAAATATTCGGTATTCAGGGCCAAATATTTGGGTATTCATTGTACAAGTGTTGGTTATTTGGGGACTGTTTACTGTTTCCCCCTCCCCAAGTGGCCAGGGCTAGTCTCCTGGCCACCCCTTCCCCATTCCAGTAATTACTAATGATGCAGTTTCTCTGCCCTCTCCCTCCTGAGCATGTGCCCACTTGTCTCATTAAAAAGTTGAATCTGCGAGCTGGCTCCTTGGCACCGAGCGATGGGGGAATCGCTCTGGCATGCTGAAGACCCAGGTTCTTGCCCCGCGCCAGGGACCTCAGGAGGGGAGGCCAGGAGGGAGGATGAAAAGAGCATCCTTTGGATGGGGTGGGTGACCACACGCTGTCAGGCACCCCCCACACACAGGCCAGCCATGCATGCATGCACACAGACGGGGTGGAGGATGGGCGGGATAGGATGATGGCCACTCTGCCACTCCCCCATGCCTGGTCCCCCCTCAGTGACATACTCGATGGTCACACCACCCTCTGAATGTCACACACTTGCTCCTCCATGAGCAAGGCAGTACTCCAGGAGGCAGTAAAGCACAGTGGTTAAGGGCACTGAGGCTGCAAACCTGGAGACCTGGGTATGAATCCCACAGCCCTCACTTGCATACTGTGTGACTCTGAGCAAGTCACTTAACTTCTTTGTGCTCCCAGGTGGCACTTGGAAGCAAGCTTTGGCTTAGTGTGCCTTTCCTGGGTAAACAATTTCCCCTTTCCATGAGGCCTCGGCACTGCCCCCGGCAGGGGCAACCAACCAATGGAGAGGGAAGTTCAGGAGCACTTAGGTGCATTCTCCACAACGATGGTCAAGGAAGGCTCCCAGCAGGGACAAGACTGCCCTAGAAGGCATCCAAGGTCTAGACTGGGAGTTTGATCCAGCAGGGTGCAGCTCGAGGGGTGAGTCTGGCAGGAGAAGAGGTGGTGATGGGAGGGCTGAAGAAGAGGGATACTGGGAGGCCTGATGTGTGCAAAAAAACCAAAAAGCTGCTTCTGCCATGGAGTGGGGAGTGTCTGTCCAGCTGGATTTCTTTTTTTTTCTATTATAATATGTTCTGTTTAGGCCCCCTTCCTTCCACTACTACCCAATCTCCCTCCAGAGCTTCCATGGTAGCCCCTTTTCCAGATACCTTACCTGCAGCCAGTCTCCACCCACCATGCTGCGCGGCCTGTCCCTTGGGTGGGGATGAGGTGGAAGGGATGTACCCCCCCGAGCTGCATACTTCTGCCAGAAGGCGCACCATTGAGATAGGGATGGCCCGAGTATACTGGGGTCCTTCATCGTCCAGGGAGCAGAGCTGTTTTTCATTTCCGCCCCCCCACCCTGCAGGCCGCCATGACCGCATGTCAAGGGCTGTGCACCCGTGATGCATGGCGATGCCCCATCATCGGGGCATCCTTCTCGCAGTCCTCCGGTTGCAATGCCACTTGTGATCACCCGGGTGGCAGTATTGCAGTGGGGATAGAACCCTCCCACCCTTGAGAGGGAGAGCATCCCCCTTCCCTCAGCTGGCCCCCTTATGTTTCTGGCTTGTTCCCAGACCCAGGTCACCAGCGTCAGAAGCGGAAGCAGTACTACTACATCTACGGGTCAGCTTGCTAGCTGAATTTCAGTATATGTAGCCTCCCTTCCCTGTGAAATTATGCATCAGGGTCAGGAGGAGGGAAAACTGCAGCTATTTTGGGACGGGGTGGGCAATGGTGGGGCTGCCGTAGAAGTGACTGTCGGCTCTTGGCCTACTGTTAGGAGCAGGCATGGTTGCACCTTTGCAGCACTTTGAGATTTTTAAGACCAGGACCATTGGGAAAGGGGTGGTGGGTGAGAAATCACTGGAATGGGGAGGTGGTAGTCAGGAGACCAGCCCGGGCCTCCTGGGGAGGTTTATGGTTTGAAAAATGTTTTTTATTCAGTATTAACTTCCGTATTCGGGTGCAAACTATTTGTTATTCGGCCTAATATGTATGGTGTGCACACCCCAATAGAAAGCAAGTGCTGTTTCTTTTGCAGTTTACTTACCCAAGACACACCAACTGAGATACAACAGCTTGTTTTCAGGGGGGTCTTGCTTCTACCCAAGTTTACAACTGGAAGGGACTGAAACACAGGGTGCTGGAAGCCAAATGAGTCACTCGGGGTCAAGCAGCGATCCAGGCATTGAGCGTTTGTCCAGCAGCTGCTGCATTTTGTGACCTGCTAGGAGTTTCCCTTTTACCCCCCTTGGACTCGAGCTTAATTTGCACAACATCTCATTTAGAGCCACACCACGGGGCTAGGGTGTTCATTAAGGGACTTACACAAGAGCATGGTCTTACAGGTCTCTGGCGTCTCCTTTTCCCCTGTCAGATAGGTGCCATTACCTGCTTATTTGCATTCTACAAGTCAGAATTTATTATTTTTTTTTTTATTTTAGTCTTTGGTAACCAGGTAAGTCCCACTAGGCACAAGTGCCTGTTTTCAGGGGTGACCTGGGAGCACTGGGCAGTTAAGTGACTTGCTCAGAGTCACACAGTATGCAAGTGGAGATCTGTAGCTCTCCTCTCCGGGGGTAATACAACAGGCAGTAGATGCCAAAATACACACAATCTACATATCAGATCATGCCCCACTCTCCCTGTCACTTTTTTGGGGTCCACCAACCACACTACATGGCGTCTAGCTATTCTCATTCTCTGAGATCCCAAATTCCTACCCTGGGTGGAAGAAGAAACTAGCTTATTTAAAGCTAATGACACTGGAGAGGACACCCTGAGGAAGCCTACAAGCCTTCCTACACACTAGGATCATAGGATAAGCAGGTCTATAGGTGTAAAGAGAGAGAGGAAGAGGTATGAACCTTGGAAGCTAAACTAAAGAATGCAGAAATGGCATACAGATCCAGTCCCATATGGCTATATCTGAGCTGGTTAATCTACGCATCTATCTAAGCTATTTTTTTTTTTACATTAATTTTATTGAAATTTGAGATATGACAATCTTAACACGAATATTCAGAACAGAAAAAAAAATAAGGTAAACTAACAATGCTGCTTAAACTTGGTGTTTGTAATAGTTAAGAGAATAGAGTAAACATATATAAAGTAATGTGCATCATATTGTAAAAAGATTTCAGTAAAGATGCAGAAAGTTACAACTAAATGCAGCATCTAATTGCCATGTGTTAGGAAGGAATTCCATATCTCATAACAAGCATTTGTCAAAGCCGAATGTTTGCTTGCTGGTATTAGCACTGGAAATGCAGGAGTTAGACAGATGCAGAGAAAGAATGGCTATGAAGTAGTGAACTTCACCCCAACCCCACCTCCACCCTGCAGAGACGGACAGGCATTGGGGCATGCATTTGGGTTGTCGCCCATAATGTTCATGCCATTTCACCTTACCCTATCCTGCAGACACAGACAGGTGTTGAGGTGTGCCTTGGGGTGTTTGGCTTTACAGTCACCCCACTCCATAACGACATACACTGAAATGGGTGCAATATAGGAGAATGGGGTGGACCCTGGGGTCGAAGAGTCCAAGGCACACCTCGATGCCTGTCACTGGCTGCAGGGTGGGGGTGGAATGGCATGAGCATTACAGTTGGCAATCCAAAGGCACACCCCTGATGCCTGTCAGTCTGTACAGCATGGGACGCTATGGTTAGAAACCCTAATGCCCCGGGCGTTTGTTGGTATTTGCACTACAAATTTTCAACATGGCCTTTTTGTAAACTCCACCTCATGAAAGCATTTGGGACCTCTTCTCATGAACAGTGGCACTGTGATTTTGTGAATGTGTCCCGAACTTTGAGTTCTCACAGCGACTGTGCCATTGTGCGCCAGATGTACGCAAACACAGATGGGGCAGGATGCGAAGAATGACAGTTGTACCATTCATAGGGAGGTGTGAAGAGATGGCAGTGTTGAAAATCTGTAGTGAAAAATGCTCGAACTTCCGAGCGTACATGGAAACTGCGCAACGCATGCACGTAACACAGTCATTTAGTGGAATTATTTCACCAAATGTTCAACATAGGCATTTTGTGACCTCTGCTCATGAATACTGTCAGTATGATTTTCTTAATCTGTCCCAAACATTGATTTCCTACAGCAACTGCGCTATTCGGCGCCAGATGTGTAAATGCATATTTCGGGCAGGATGTGAAAAATGACAGCTGTACTGTTCATAAGGAGGTCTGAAAAAATGCCAGTGTTGAAAATCTGGAGTGAAAATACTACAGATTTACGAAGTTACGAGGGTGCATGGAAACTGCACAACGCATGCTTGTAACAGTCATTTTACGGACGTTTGTCACCAAATTTTCAACTTAAGCATTTTAGGACCTCTGCTCATGAACTTGTGATTTTACATACGAACATACATATGAATCTGCCAACAGAACAGACCAATCAGTCTATCTAAGTCTGCCCGAGTGTGCAGCTAGCACCCTTTATTGCAGCTGCCCCAGCCTTCTCCCCCTCAGTTCCTCCCCCGCTTGTCCCAGCCCCTGCCCCCCTGACTGTTCCTCTTCCTCTTGCTTTAGCCCACTCCTTCTTAAAGCTGTTGACTATCCTACATATTACCACCCCCTCTGGCAGTGCATTCCAACTAGACACCACCCTCTAAATGAAGTAGTGCCTCCTCATTTCCCTCTTGAAACGTCCCTCTTCCAACCTTAGTCTGTGCCCCCTCATCGTCTCTTCCACTCCTCAGCTTAAACACTCCCTCAGTGCTAGGTTTATTTATCCCCTCAGGTATTTAAATGATTCAGTCATATCCCCCCATCCCTCCTCTCCTCTCCTCCAGTGTGTACATGTTCAGCTCCTTCAGCCTAACTTCATATGCCTTTCCTTCCATCCCCTTTAACATTTTTGTTGCCCTCCTTTGCAGCCCCTCCAGTAACTTTACTTCTCTCTCCTCAGGTATGGCCTCCAGTATTGCACACAGTATTCCAGGTACGATTTGACCAATGATCTATAGAGAGATAGGATCACATCCCTGTGTCTGGATGAGAACCCCCTTGCGATGCACCCCAGCATCTTGTTTGCCTTTGCTGCTGCTCTCCTGCACTGGGCCGAGTTGTTCGTGCTCCCTGTTACCAACACCCCTAGGTCCTTCTCCTTCTCTGTGATCCCCAACCTCACCCCCCTCCCCCGACCAATAGTCCCTCTTCTGGTTCATAGCCCCGAAGTGCACCACCTTACACTTCTTTGCGTTGAATCCTAGCTGCCACTCCACTGACCATGTCTCTAGTTTGTTTAGGTTCCCCTGCAGTTTTTCCCATCCGTCCTCTTCAGCCACCACCGCACCCAATTTAGCATACTCTGCAAACAGACTAACCCTGCTCCCCACTCCACGTGCTATATCGGAGATAAAGAGCCCAAATAGCACCAAGTCCAGTACTGACCCCTACAGCACTCCGCTTGTCACTGCTCTGGATGCCAAGAGCTTTCCCACCACCCTCTGCACCCTCCCCGGTAACCAGTTCTCTATCCATTCAGTCAGCTTTTTTCCCACCCACACTGCTGTCGGCATCCCCTCAGTCTCCCATGAGACGCTGTATCAAAGGACTTACTGAAGTCCAAGTACAGGACATGTACCGAATGGTCCCTGTCCAACTCCCTTGTCACTCAATCATAAAACTCTATTAGGTTGGTTTGACAAGACCTCCCTGAGACGAACATGTCTTGCCGCCCATCTTGGAGGCCATTACTCTCTAGGAATGCCACCAGCCACTCCTTCAGTATCACCTCCGTAAGTTTACCCACTATGGACGTGAGACTGACTGGCTGATAATTTCCTGGCTCCTCCCTAGGCCTACTCTTGTGTATGGGCACCACATGGGCCACCCTCCAGTCCTGGGGCACACACACCCCGTTTTCAGGGAGGTGTTGAAGGGATCTGCCAGCGGCTCAGCCAACAGCTCCGCCATCTCCCTTAGCACCCTGGGGTGGATGCCATCGGGACCTGGTGCCTTGTCTACCCTTAGTGCCCTCAGCTCCTCTAGCACCCTACTCCCTGTGATCACTTTGTCCTTCACCTCCTCCCCTCCTTTCCCCACCTCTCCAGCCCATGCTGGTAGTGGACCATCCCTCTTCTTAGTGAAAACAGAGCAGAAGTACTCATTTAGAATTTCTGCTTACTCCTCCCCCTTTTCCACCCAATCCCTTCCCCACTTTATCCTCACAATATGTTCTTTGCACTTCCTCTTTTCCCTGACATACCTAAAAAAGTCCCTTCCCCCTCCCTTTATGCCCTGTGCTAACCTTAATTCCCTGGAGGCCTTAGCTTTTTTCACCCTCCTGGCCACCTCCCTTGACCAGCTCCCATAAGTCTCCTTATCCTCGCCCTTCCCTGTTCTCCTGTACTGCCGGTATGCAGCCCTCTTTGCCCTCACCCCTTGAAGCACTTCCTTGTTCAGGTAGCATGGTTTATTGGCTCTGCTCTTCTTACTCCTGGCCCTGGTGCAGGCTACTGTGGCCTCAGTTAGCTCAGTCTTTATGACTCCCCACTTCTGTTCTGCATCCGTCCTCGGCCTTATATCCTGGAGTCTCTCTTGCAGTATTGTGCCCATCGTCCCAAAGTCCACCCTACTAAAGTCCACCACCTTAGTGCCCATGCCTCCTTTCTCCCTGACCAGTGTGAGAACGAGCCACACTGTTTGGTGATTGCTACCCGCTAGTGGTTCCTCCACCCTTACCTCCCTCACCGCCTCCCCATTTGCCAGTACTAGATCCAGAGTGCTACCAAGCCTTGTAGGCCCACTTACCACTTGTGTCAGAAGCCCGTCCTGGAATGCATCAAGAAACACCTGCTCCCTGGTACTGCTAGTGGCCGGGGTGCTCCATTCAACCCGTGGTAGGTTGAAATCCCCCACTATCACCACACTCCCCCTTCTATACACCCTCCTTATCTGCTCTGCGAATCCAGTTCCCCGGATTGGGCTGGTGGTCTGCACACCACTCCCAGCCTCAGCTTTCTACCCTTGGAGTCCAGGAGCTGCACCCAATGTGCCTCTGTCCTCTCCTCTTCTCTTCTGCCTCGTCCCTTATGCATTTGATCCCTTCCCTGACATAGAGTGCAACCCCCACTTCCAACCCCCAAGTCCCTCTTGTATATCCTGTATCCCGGGATTGCCAAGTCGCAGTCATGGTACTCTGTGGCCCAAGTCTCCGTCACTGCAGCAGTGTCCACCTTCCCCTCTGAAAGGAGCGCCTGAAGCTCTGCAGTTTTGTTCCCCAGGCTTCTTGCATGGAGAGAGCCCATCTTCCACCCGTACCCCTCCTTCTCCTCACTCTTCTCCTTGGCCTGTGTCCCTCCTCCAGGTAGTCCACACCCTTTCTCCTCCTTATTCTTACCGGGTGGTGGTGCCTTCTGTATTACACTTAGACCACTCTGCCCATCCCCTCCCGGGGTTATTACGCCTCTGCCTTTACCTGTATCTAGGGGGGTGAGCTCATTAGGCTCCCCTGTCCTTTCTACCAACTTCAGTCTTTTGGCCGCCTCCCCCCACTAGTTTAAATCCACCTTAGTAGAGATATATCCCTCTAATCCCACCTTTAATACTCCCCTCCCCTCCCCTCTCTGCTCAAGTGTAGCCTGTCTCCCATGTACAAGTCACTATTCCCATAGACCCTACCCCTGTTAGATCCCACTGACTCGCCATAGCCAGGGGTATCCTCCTACCCATGCTCTGCTACGGACTTGTAGCCTTTGTGCCCGTCCCAAACGCCTATCTTGCTAAATGGGATATGGCCTATAACAACATATGTCATTTCGCCCTCTCTGCACCTCGCCTTATGCATTGGTGTGCCCTCTACACCCGACTGGAGTGGCTCCCCCCTGAAAAACACCAAGTCTTTGTCCTCAGTAACATGGTCGATAATATAGTCCAAACTGCATCCCCCCCACTCTGCCCTTCCCTTCAAACACTGCACCCTGGCCTATCAACTAAGGTCCAGCTCGACTCTGGTTTGCAAGGTCCCGAGGACCCGCTCGCTTAGTGGTGGTCGTGCATTCCCCACGCTTCCCACCCTGGCTTCAAAACGTCCCTTTGGAAATTCCTCAAAGCAGCCTCCACTTGTCTTTGTGCCAACTAGTTGCTGGGAGTCTCTCCCTCTCCCGACACCTCTCCCACAAGCAGAATTCGGCCTCTGCCCCTCTCCACTATAGCACTTCCCACACTCCTCTGAGAGGCGCCCCCTTACCCACTTACCTATTAGCTCCCTCCTTTGTAGCACTTAGGCAACCCCACACTATTTTTGCCCTGCCCTCTGGGCACGCAACTGTAAGGGCAGTACTCTCCCTACAGTTCGAGCCAGACTCCTCTGTGGTGGTCCTCCGGCTGCTTCCTCCCCCTCTCTGTACCCACTAGTACCCTGCTGGCCTACTGCACTGTTTACTCTCCCCCTTGCCTGTTTCCTGACAATCACCCGGATTATGCACTGTTTACGCTCCCCCCTTGGTTACCTGTTAGTCTTCTGCCTCCCCATGCTCCCATGTTACCTTGTGGTTTTAATGTCTTCCTTATCGTATAGACAAGATGCAATGTCCTCTCTACCTTTTAATTCTAGTTGTACTGTAGTTGTATTCATGTTTGCTATCTCTGACTCTGTACCATGTCTATATATTGTACTCTGGCCCCACCTGTATGTGGGCACGTGTGTTACTTTGTCACTGTACCATGTTCGTTGTATTGAAATCTCTCTGGCCCCACCTGTATTGTGGGCTTGTATGTTACCATGACAGTGTACCATGTTTTTCTGTATTGTAACCTCCCGGGTCGCACGTGAAAATAGGCACTTGTTGTCTAGTGTGCTTCCCTGATTATCAAAAACAAATAAATAAATAAATAACCCATAATTTTTGGTGTGGCACCAGTCCCTCAGCCACTCATTGAACTCCTCGATCCTACCCTTCCTTCCTGTGCTTGCATATGGTACCGGGAGCACCTCCGAGAATGCCACCGACTCCCACCTCCTCACACTGCCTGCCCAACTCTTCGAAACTCCCCATTACTACTTCCACAGTCTCCCCCACTAAGTCATTTGTACCCACATGCAACACTAAATGAGATTTCTTCCTCCCCCTCGCTGCACACTTGAGCAGTGCCTGCTGTGCCCCTCCTGCAGTCAACCCGGGGATAGCTTCAACCCAAATACGGCTGTGCCTATCCCCCCTTCCACCCCATCTCACCCCTTTCAGTATAGAATCCGCCAGGAGAGTACCCCCGTCCCTTAACCCCTTTCCCTTCTAATGCCCCTTCCACCACCCCAGTATTCGCTCTTCCTGCCCTTACCCCCTCCAGCTGCACCTTCTGTGACTTCTGTATCTGCACCCCCTACTTCCGCCTCAACCCTTTTCTCTGCCTTATTCCTCCCATCCCCCTTGAACCCCTTCCCAGCCTGACTACTTCCTACTGGGCTTCCCATGTCGACCGCCCCTCCTTCCCTGCTGATTTCCAACCCCTCTCCTATCCCCGTTGCTGTTGATTTAGAGCCCCCATTCCCTTCTACCCCAATAGTGATGCCCCTCCCATCCTTCCCCCTTCCTGCAGCCTTCTCTCCTCCAGTCACCCCTCCTTCCTTCCGTACTAGCCCCCTCATTCTTTCATCCTTGTTATCTTTCCCTACCTATTGCCATCCCTGTCATGCCCGCTTGTCTCCCCCCAAGTATGTTCCTGCCTCCCTCTCTCCCACGGCAGAGGCTCAACTTATTCCTAGTCGATACCTCCCACATCTCTTCCCCATCGGTTCCCCCTCCTACTTGTTCCCCTATATGCCCCGGTCCCTCCCTACTGCAGTCATCTGCTCTCTCCTGGTACTCCGCGTGGTCTCTTCCTCCCCATCAGGAGGCCCTCCCTCACCTCGGCACCCCCTCCCTTCATCTCTCTTTTCTGCTAGTGCCTCTGATACTGGAGTCGGTTTCAGTTCTTAGTTGTTCTTCCCCGTCCCCCTTGCCATCCCCAGCCAGGGTGCCTACCATACTCATCTGCCCTGCCACTCAGACTCCTCCCTAGCCTCCACAGTTCCTCCCTCAAACTAGCCAATTGTATACAGACCATACACGCCCCCATCCTCCAAGCCCAGTCCAGGATCATGGCAGACCCATACCCTGTACACCCCACTAGCCTTCCAAAGATGCCCACCCTATTGACATGTGGCACCTGCCCCATTTTGGCGCCCATCTTATGTTATGGGCTCTTACTCCCAGTTTGAGTGCCCTACTACAACTTTTAGGCTCCTATTTACTCAAATTCCTGTTCCCCACACACTAGTCCCCCTACTGCCCCCTTGCCGACCAGGTTAATTCAGTCTCAAATCTCATCCGTTAGATACTGTATTACTGTAGCAATCCTACAGCCTCCTTGTCTGTTTTTCACCCCTCAGCTACCATACCTTTTGTTCTCAGCTCTCATATAGTTTCACTTAGCCCAGTTAGAAATCTTATTACACTCCAAGTATTACTCAGCTCAGTTAGAGAAATAAACAGAACAAATAAATATGTATTATTACAGCAATCGTAACAGTATTGCTCAGTACTTAGCTCAGTTAGAGAAATAAACAGAACAACTAAATCTGTATTATTACAGCAATCCTAAAAGTATCCAGTCATTGCTTTGTCTCCACCTCAGAGACCCTGCTGTAATATAGGACCACACAGGACACTGGACGGGAGGGTGGGCAACTCTAAAGTCCTGACAGAGCTCTGTTGAGCTTGCTCACTCCCCCTCTCTCACTTGCTCGTTCTGTTTCTCCCGGCGCTGCAGGCTGCCCTTTTGTACTGGGCTCTTGCCAGTGTTGGTGCCTTTTTCTGCCCAAAAAGAAATCTGCAGCAGTCCCGACAAAGCTCCTTTGAGCTCGCTCACTCCCCCTCTCTCACTTGCTTGTTCTGTTTCTCCCGGCGCTGCAGGCTGCCCTTTTGTACTGGGCTCCTGCCTGCGTTAGCGCCTTTTTCTGCCAAAAAAAGAAATCTGCAGCAGTCCTGGCAGAGCTCCGTTGAGGACTCCCCCCTCTCACTCGCTTGTTCTGTTTCTCCCGGCGCTGCAGGCTGCCCTTTATACTAGGCTTCTGCCTCGTTGGTGCCTTTTTCTGCCCACAAAGAAATCATAGCAGTCCCAACAGAGCTCCGTTGACAGCTCTCCCCCCTCTCACTCGCTCGTTCTGTTTCCCGGCGCTGGAGGTTGCCCTTTGTGCATGGGCTCCCGCCTTTTTCTGCCAGTCTGGGAAATGCACAGTACAGTCCCAACAGAGCTCCATTGAGCTTGCTCACCCCTGTCTCTCACTCGCTCATTCTGTTTCTCCCAGTGCTGCAGGCTGCCCTTTTGTACTGGGCTCCTGCCTACATTGGTGCCTTCTTCTGCCCACAAAGAAATACGCAGCAGTCCCGACAGAGCTCCACTGAGCTCACTCACTCCCCCTCTCTCACTCACTCATTCTTAATCTGTCCCAAACACTGATTTCTCACAGCGACCATGCTATTCTGCGCCGGAAGTGCTCAAATACATTTTGGTCAGGATGTGAAAAATGACAGCTGTACTGTTCATAAGGAGGTGTGAAAAAATGCCAGTATTGAAAATCTGGCATGACAATATTACAAATTTGCGAAGTTACAAGGGTGCGTGGAAACTGCATAATGCATGCTTGTAACACAGTCATTTTATGGACTTTCGTCACCAAATTTTCAACATAGGCATTTTAGGACCTCTGCTCATGAACAGTGTCACTGTCATTTTCTTTATCTGTCCCGAACACTGATTTCCCACAGCGACTGCACTATTCTGCACCGGAAGTGCGAAAACACATTTCGGCGAGGATGTGTAAAGTGACAGCTGTACTGTTCATAAGGAGGTGTGGGAAAGTGCCAGTGTTGAAAATCTGGAGTGAAAGTAGTACAGATTCATGAAGTTACGAGTGTGCGTGGAACCTGCGCAACACCCGCTCGTAAAACCGTAATTTTTTTGATTTTGTTCACCAAATTTGCAACATAAGCTTTTTGAGAGCCCACCTCATGATCAGTGGCACTGTCATTTCGTTAGTCGGTCCTGAAAGGTGATTCCGCGCAGTGACCGTGAAATCACCTTTTGGGACCGAATAATGCCATGACAGTGACTGAGTTCATGAGGAGGGGTCCCAATAACCCCATGTTGAAAATTTGGTGCCAAAATTCCCCAAAATGCTCGAGATATGCACCAAAGTTGAAAAGAACCTATTTATGCCATTAGACAGCTTACTGGTATTTCTTCAATTTGTGGTCGGCTTTGAAGAGTGCAGATTGTTCCCGGTCCACAGAGATCATCGCGCTTGGGCTCTGGAGGTAAGTATGGGGTGAGAAGGGGTGTGGGAGGTAGAGTATGCAGAGGGTGGACGCGGTTGGGGAGGGGCACTGGAACTCTTCCAGGGACCGTTTTCTCGTTTTATAGGTGAAAAAAAAACAAACGGACAATGTGGGTCGGTTTCTTTTTTTTCAGTGAGAGTGTTTGGTACACTGGGGTGGGCTCCCAGTGTACCACCTGCATTTGTGGGGAGGGGGACCAAAGCCAATGGTCGGCACAGAAACGGGTGGGGAGGGCGCGCATAATGCAGAGGGGGATTGGGCACCCCCTCGGCGCAGGCATGAAAGCATTGGAGGGCCATTATGCCATCAGGGAGTGGGCTCCCCGTTGGCAAATGAACTGGGTTGAGGACATGCCGACAGGGGGATTGGGCACCCCTGTCGGCTTTCTATTCGTCTCTGAGGTGGCGGCATACAGCCACCCCATTCCTGGTAATGTTACACCAGGCAAGGTACTGCCCTGCAGTGACGGGTCAGCTCCCTCATTGCAGCGGAATGGCTGACGCTGCAATGACGAGGCGGCTGCTGATTACAACGGCGAAATCATTTCAACTTGGTGGCACTCTGCAGGACCAGTGTCATCAGGACACTGGGCCTGCATTGGCCGAACACTGCCAAGCCCAACTATGCAGTGCCAGCATTGGCCGCCACAGTGCCGCACCTCCACAGCCACTTCTCTCCTAGGCTGCCACATAATGTTTCAAATAGGTCAGGTTGTTCAGTCAGCATATAACTTGTTCTTTATTATTGGCTGTACTGCTTAGCCAATCTAGCCATTCTTTAAGGAAGGGGGACATTTTTCTTTCCAAGATTTAACTAAAGCCTCTTAAATGTAAAGACTGTGAACAACGTCCAACTTCGGTGATTCCTAGTCATATGATAAAGTATTTCTGTATCCCCAAAAAGACTAGTTCTGGGACAAAAAGCAGTTTCTGACCAAGTGTGCTGGAACATAGTAAAAGCTGAGGGGGGCAGAGGACCAGAAGGGCACTTATAATGGTACAAAGGGCACTTTTTCTAAACTAGTTTTTGCCATACGAAAATAAAAAGTGGGGGCTACCACCCCTTCTGCCCCCTGGTTCCTACGCCTATGTTTCTGACCAAGTATGAGTTCACATGTATTGAGGATTTGAGCCCACATAATCTATGCATTTAGTGCAACTTACGTTACATGCGCATGGCAGAAACAGCACTGCAAAGGCTGCACCACAAATATATTGTGAGGGAGATGCAATATGCAAGCTGAGAGACATGTCACGGGACTATGAGACTACAAGGGCACGCGCCATACCAACCAAGTGGACCTCAATATAATCATGAGAGACTTATAAGCCTCTCTATACACCACCCCTGTTCTGTCGTCCGAATCCCACATATGGAATGCCTTCATCCACATAAAGTGCCCCAACTAAGCAAGACCCAAATGAAACATTTGGACTAAGTATGAACAAAAACAAATCCCCTGGGTGGGATGGGATCCCTGTTGACTTGTGCTGATCCATTGTCAAAGAGGTGTTCGCGGTCCTACTGTAGGTATTTCAGGAGGCAGTTTTACAGCGGTCATTAACGATGTACAGTATGGGAGGTTGTGATAATGGTCTTTCCCAAGAAAGGCAAGGACACCACCTCCCCAGGCAATTAGAGACCATTCTCCCTATTAAATACTGAAGCCAATATCCTGGCTAAAGTATTGTCACATAGAGTGGAGTGGCTACTTCCCCAACTCATAATCCCTCCTAGGTGGACTTTATCAAAGGACGGTTCTGACCACCTGAGATCTTTCTTTTTTTTTAATCTGTTTACACTCCCTTGTCCCTGTCAGTCCTTGTTCTTGCAGGTCCTCCCAGCCCTGTCACCCCAACTCCCCCATGGCTTACCTTTCCCATATTCCCCCATGGCTTGCCCTCCGTGGTGGGGAGTCCCCTCGACCTGCCGGGACTGGATACAGATTCTAGGAAGTGCCTGGCTGTCAGGTGTGGAGCCTGCAGAGGCCGGCAGCTATCCAGCGCGACTAGGACACTTTTTCCATTTTTCTCCCCTTGGGAGACACGTACACTGACGTCAAGGCATGTGTGCGCCGATGTCTGTCACGTCTCCCCCCACCTCTTGGAGCTCAGGCTGCCTCTCCCCTGGCTTCTGACAGGGACCAGTTGTGCACCAAGCTCTTCCAGCATCCCCCCCCAGAGGAGTGCAGTCCATGGGACACTCGATCCTCCCCCCCCACGACCGTCCCTCTGACTCCCGAGGTCACGTCCGACCTTGGGTTGTCAGCATACAGCATCACTGCCATGCCACCATCCTTTACAGTTATACACAGATGTCCATACTAAGCTCCAGTCGAAAGATCCAGTTTTCCCTGCACCTAGTTCTGTATACAAATGAAGATTACCAAATGTACGTATGCACAAATTGGGTCTGCATTCGCGTGCACACGCACATACACTCGTAACAGCTGGTGTGTAACACCCACTGATGCATGTATGAAACAGTACAGTTGCATTGTGTTGTGCCATGGACAGAGGTTAAGTCATCTCACCACCCACTTAACAGAGGTACCTTGGGGCCTGCTTCTGGGCCTAAGTCTTTGTCATATGTTGCAAGCTCTTCCTGGCTGTCCACTTCTGAGCTGAAGTCTTTGTCACTTGTTGTGAGCCCTGCTGGCCCTCCTGATGGCCAGTCCCCAACCCCTTCATCCTCAAATCCTCCTTCTACTGTCTGGTCCCCTTCTGACCCAGTCCTCGCAGTCCTCTCGCCCAGCTTCTCTAAGGGAAACCTTTCTAGTGAGTCCCCTACATGTTACAGTTCTCCCCCCTCCCCATTGGGGGGCCTTCAGGGCTGCCCTAACCCCTGTGGAGCAAAATCCAGATTACCTAGAAGAGATGCTTAATCGGTGATGTGGGACCTGCAGAGGACCGGGCGTTATCCAGCCACAGTTGGGAGTTCTTCCTCCTGGTGTGTCCTACCAAAAGGCCACCAGTCATGCAGTGACACACCATATGTGTGCATGCAGAAAGCATATATTTTTTTTTTTTATTTTAGTCTCTGGTAACCGGGTAAGGCCCACTAGGCACACGTGCCTGTTTTCAGGGGCAACCTGGGAGCACTGGGCAGTTAAGTGACTTGCTTAGAGTCACACAGTATGCAAGTGGAAGTTGCGAGAATCAAACTCAGGTCTGGTCTGCTGGATGTACCAAGCTCGTTCACACCTCGTTCCTCTAACCTATGGGCTATACTGCCAGCCCATATGAGTGTCTGAAGGTGGGCACTCCCCTTACGGATGAATCCCCTCTGTGCTGCCACTTGACATCTGCCAGGCAAGTAGAAAGAAGCAGTGCTAGGCCAGCCCGCCGGCACAGCGGTTGGATTTCTGCTTGCGACGTCGGCGACCGGGTTGAGAGCGGACTGGAGTCGCGGAGGGGCGGCGGGGCAGAAGGATCGGCGTCTCGCGACTGCTCTCCTGATCTGGGGAGGGTGTGGTGAGTCGCCGGTGCACGGTGGACTCCTGGTGGAGACCGGAGAACCCCAAGCACTCGGGCCTGACATCAGATGGGGTGGGGCAGACGCTGGCGCCATTGCACGCCCCGCCCCCTTAAAGGGGAAAACTTCCACCTCCGGACGCTTATGATGCCTGCCCCTTGGCTGCAATGGGTTTCAAAGAGCACGCCTCCCCACCTTATTATGACATTCGTGGGCACCCTAAGGCCCGAGGGTGCTACGCCCTCGCTTTTGGGGAAGCCAGGGGGTACTGGGAGCGTGGCTTAAGAGGGGGGATGCCGCAGCAGGGGGATCCGTGATCATGGAAAATTCAAGGAGGAGGTACAAAAAAAAGAAAGAAGCAGTGCTGCCCTATCCCTGAGTGCTCGGGGGGGGGGCACAGAAATCTAATACTGAAGTAAGCACTGGGGTAAGCAGTGGCAAACAAAGGCACTACAGAGCTATGACGCCGATGCAGAAAAACAGCTACAAATGTTAGCGCACAAAATTGCATGGCGCTCACCACCGTCAAAAAGCTAGTCCAGTGCCAGTAGCAGTGCAGAATACAGACAGACGGTGCGAACTCCCCGAATATTTCACGCTCATTGACCTTTATCAAGGGCATTTGCACCATCTGACAGGCTGTATTTTGCACACTTGTACTTGTGGCGTCAGAAGGAATAAAAACACTTACATCGATATTGGCATCGGACTAGCTTTCTGAAGGGTTTGAGGGCTGTTCAGTTCTGTGCGCTGACGTAAGTAATGGGGGTAGTTGGGACTAGGGAGAGGGGCTGTCCCTGTACAAAAGATGCTGTCAGCTCCTGGCATGGTGCCAAGAGTTGGCTGACGCAGCCATTAGTTTATGTTTATCTTTGGGAGGGGAGGGGCAGCTGGAAATCAGGATGGAGGGCGGCCAGGAGAGAAGCCCTGGTCAGCTGGGAAGGGGGATGCCTCCTTGTAATAATAATTTCTGAATATGAATAGGAAGAACTGCTTATTTGGATGGCTATCTGGGAAGCCTAACACTCATGGTGCGTGAATTAATATTCGTCACTCGCACACCCCTATCAGAGGCTCTTTTAGACTTTCACGTGTGACCTGCCTGTTGTACCATATACTGTAGCTGCTAAGGTTTACCACTGCCTCCTCCTTCCATAGATTTCCCTCTAAATATGTGGCACCTGCTGTCATTTATTGCACTCGTACGTGTTGTCAGTTGGTTTTATGAGGCATCTTATCACCTAAGTGTTTTATTGTAATATGTGTACTGCACACACGGTGCTACACCGTGTGACGTTCTGCCACAACTGGACACATTTTTGGCATGCACTCGAAAACCAGGGGATAAACTTCAGTGAGGCTTTCCTGGTGTGGGCAAATGTAATCCCTTCAGTTCTGGTTTCCTGTTTGTACATATCATTCTTACACCTTGTAATAGACAGATCGTACTCCGTCTCCATACTGAAAGGGTTAAAATACACCAATAAATAAATAAACAAATAAGTAAACATTCCATATGCTTGCGCAATATCTGCATTCTGCCTGGGCCAGTGTAATAAACAGGGAGTTCTAGCAAGCCAGCTGTTGTCTCCAGAGGAATAGAGCATTTGGAGAGGCAGATGAAGACAGACAGACCAGTTCAGAGATGGACTGACAGACACATTGATAGATGAGTAGATGGATTGCTGTGATAAAGAATGAGAGACAGTATTTGTTTCTCTTTCACTGACACTGCAAGAGCTCTTTATTGCAGCTGCTTACTCTGTTGGAGGGATGCCACCATTTTGTGCAGCTCTTAGAACCGCGAGTACTGAAATGGCGTCAGGTAGCACAGTCCGGGCACGGCAGTGTTCTGCCAAGCACTCTGGCACACCACTGCTCGGAATGCTCAGAGAACAACTGACTGACTAGGAAAGAGAGCAGCCAGACAGACAAACTGACCGATAACAGGCAGATATAGGAGGGTGTGAACACTGATAAAACATAACAGGAAAAAGCTAAAAAAAAGTAATCGGCTTCAGTGCATCATTTTACAGCCTAGTGCAACTCTACGATAAATTATGAAGATGATTTCAAAAAAAAAAAAAATTGGCAGAGAAGATCAGGAAGAAGTAAAGGCTGCCGTTTGTTTGCAGTCTGTTGCTGCGGGGTTAAAGACCGCCATTTTCTCTGGCACCTTAGTTTCCTCTGGAGATAAAAAATGGCGTCGGTCTCCCAGTGTTACAGCAGCTGATGATGGCAGCAGGACAAACTCAACAATACCGTCTTTTTTTTTTTTTTTTCGCTCACTTTGGGGCATGAAGCAGGACAAGAAATAACAGCCGTACTGGCACATAGTGGGACTGCAGCACAAACAGCAGGGCTGGCAGAAAGCAGAAACGAGCAGCTGCAAGCGTCTGGCAGAACTCAGAATAAAAAGGAACAAAGGCACGGGCACACATGGGAGTCACTTCGGGAAACTCTTACCTGGATTTCATCTGTAACAAACACAGGTAGACTGCTCAGTGACTGAGCGATGGTTTTAGAAGTTCACAGACATTTGTGCCAGACCTCAGTCACTGACCACACTAGTACGGTAGGAGAAGTAAGACCCTTGATCCATGGAATACGTTTTCCTGCTATCCTAACAGAGTCAAGCAGCTTTCTTTGCTCCGTGTTTGGTCTCAAGCCACAAAACATCATTGACATCAGTGTCAGTGGCTTAGCAGGAAGCATACTCACCTCTGATGCCAGAAGATCAGAAAGTTGTGGGTTCTAGCCCCATACCAGGTACTTGGGGTAAATGCCAGTGCTGACACTGCAGTACATCATGGGGGGTTGGGGGTGCTGCACTTCTGAGATGCTGTCTTTCAGATGAGATGTTAAAACCAAGGTCCTGTCTGCTTGTTCAGGTGAATGTTTAAAGATCCCACGGCATGTCTGAGAAAAGTAAGGGAATTTCCCTGGTGTCCTGGCCAAATTCCCCCTATTCACTGAAAAATACCAACAACAGCTTAAAGAACTACTGCTGCCTCTGGAAAAACTTTGGAAAACATAATATTTAGGCACAATTCAGCTTGTATTTCACATATCCACCATATAATTCCCCTCCCAGTTATTTATTGCTGAGAAATATGCATGGAAGCAGGATCTTTATCCCTCACAGCTCCTCTGCACATACAGCTGATTCCTCACTTGAAGTCGTCATACTCCTCTGTTGTGATGTCAGAGTCTGTTGTCAAGGTAATAATTGTGATGTCACAAGCAGGCTGTTATGACATCATGTTGGGATTAAGCAATAAAGCGCTGATGAATTTGCACTTGGCAAAGATCCTGTTTTCATGTACAAACCCTCAGTAATAAATCATGGGTAGGAGAAATACAAAACCAATGTAAAATATATGATAAATATATAGGAACCTTGACTTTGCTGAGCACATGGACGCAATCCACAAGAAGCTACTTCCGAAACTCGGTGCTCTATACAGACACCGCAGCTGCCTTCCCCACCAGCCCGCAGAGAGACCATCCAGAAGATGAGTCTCCCTATCTTTGACTTTGAAGACATAGTTTAGAAATCCACCCTTTCCAGGCTGGACACTCTTTTCAGCTCCTTTTGCTATTTAGCTTTCGACTGTCCGCCTCGTACTCGCCACCTTGACCTCTACACCTCGCTTACCTTCCCCTCTCTTAGTGTAGTGACAGATGCCTTGCCCATAGCGCCTCTTTAATTGGGAAGTACTGGCTTGGCTGTCTGCCACCCTACCTCCACTCTCTCATCTCTGTCCTGCCTAACCCCCTCTACTCCCTCTGCAGCTCCACCCATAGGACCCTTGCCCTCCCCTCCCGATACTCCTCATCAGAACGAGCCGCCTTCTGTTATCACTTCCCAAGCAATTGGAACTCCCTCCCTTTAGACATCCACTTTGCCCAATCTGCTCGTTATCTATCCCATCTCCTCTGACATTACATATCCCCCTCCCTCAATTGCACCTGAACCTCACTCCCTTTTCTCTTTCAACTTTCTCTCTCTCCCCCCTCTAACTTGGCTTGAAACTAACCAAACACACTAGCTTGGGTTTGCCTTCAGGAATTGTCCTCACCCCCCTGCAAGGTCTTTGCATCCCGAAGGGGTGCAGGCTCACTTGGCTGCCCAATCTCCTTATTTTTTATCCCCTGCAATCCCCTTACGGGGTTCTTGCATCCCGAAGGGGTGAAGGCCCTTTTGTCTGCCCTATCTCTTCCCCCCTCTTCTTTCCCTTAGCCTGACTAATGACCTCAATTCCGATGCTAAGTGTCTTAACATATAGCTAAAACTGTTTGGATTTCACGCTAACCCAAGTGAGTGCGTTCGTGGAAATGTATTTTTAGCATATTGTGCATGTATATAAGATTTGGTTTAATGTTCAGAAAATGTAATTATTAAGCTTATATGAATGTATGTGTAAACTGGATATCTTATCTAGTCCACACTTGATGGCATGTACTGTCTTCCTGTCACTCTCAAATGTTAAGTTTATTTTGGAACTCTGTATCTTGCTGTATCCCCTATTCCCCCTCCTCCCAGGATGCATCTGGAAACGAGCCATTGCAACTCAGTATGTCTTTCCTGGTGAAACTTTTCAGATAAATAAATGGAGTCAGAATATTTTTTTTTTCAAAGTTCTTCTGGAGGCGTCTGTTGTTCTTTAATCTGGTTCTGTAAGTCAGTTTGCATCTGTATTCCCCCCCTCCCCTCACCTCTGGGACGAGGCTGAAAACATGCAGTATTACCTAGTCCTCCTTTCTCAGTCAACAAAAACTAAAATCAAAAATAGAAAGACTGCCTGGCCTCCACACGTGTGGAGGGGCTCACCCAGGCACGGGGCACCTCATCCACACATCACATGCTCTCGGGGGGAACTGCTGATCGATTTACATGCTTCTGCTTCATCCGATCCCGCTCTGTCCACATGTCCGCGGGCAGTCAGACTGGGGGGCAGGGATGCTAATTGGCTTGATTCATGTAGGACTTTCTACACCAGGGGATGGAGTGTGGAGAATGGTGCTGTTACTTGAGCAAAGACCCTGTAGTAGTGGCTGTCCACCATCCATGCAAGTGTCCCCGGACCTTCCCAGTGCCCAAACGTGCTCAGCTTCAGTTGCCCTCAGCCTTGTGAGCTGCCATGGCAGGTTGGCAGCCATTTCCTGTATGATACAGTTTAACAAAAAAAGTAGGCTCCTTTTAAGGAATAGAGAAATCCTTAGAGGACTACTGCATCCTAAAATTGCCTGTGGCGCTGGCATATGCATCTAATTGGGTGCCCGCGATCCAGCCGCAGGCTGTCCCTGACACCACCCCGGCCCTTCCACGCTCAGATCAAGGAGGCTGCGGGTTATGAATGCCTCCTCATATGTGGCACTCACTGGTGTGGAGATAAATGCCTTTGGTGCCTCTCTGGGCACCTTTGTGCATCAGGCCATAAGAACGCACAGTGGAACCCTCTTTTTTTTTTTTTATTTCCTTCACTCCGGTCACGGCTCGTGGGGCTTTCTCTCAGGTATCCATTCCTTTATCCTGCCCACCTGTGGATTCCTCAGACTGAGCCTCCTCTCTCCCAAGCCCCCTGCAGCCGGCACCCACAGTTTCACCCGCCCGGGGAGGGTAGCCTTTTGCCTCTTTGGGCTCACTTATGAGACAGACTCTGACTGCAAGAGGGCGCCCGCGGGAGGAACTGGAAGGCCAGCTGAGGAGACCCTGGTGGTGGGCATGGGGGACTGGTGCCGTCGCCTGCTCCACGAGCCGTGTTTTTCCTTTATTCTGCGCTACTGTACCCACCCCCTGCGTGGGCACGCTCCCGACGCATTGGCGCACGGCAGCCCTGCCTGGGTTGGCTCACGCCATGCATGCAGCCAGCTCTCTCTGGTGCCCCTGATCTCACCAGGAGCTGCCAGGCACGGACTCCCCGATACTCTCCCCTGGGATAGGCGAGCAGCCCAGCAGCTCATTCCAGTCCCTCCCCTGCCAACCCCCGGCACCCGAGCTCGCCCCAAACTCTGGTCGCCAGCATGGCGTGAGGTGTGGCGTCCAGTGCCTCAACCCTCAGCGCCACCAGGCCGGCCTAGTGGAACCCTCTTATAATGGACACATTTGTGCAGGCAGGTTTTGTCTGTTATAAGGGGTTTCTGACATATCCAGAAGTCTTAAAATACAAATCTCCTCTACCACAGCTCACACACTGGCATTAAAATCAGATTATACAATGGCAAGAAAGAATCTTGGACTGTGATTGGTCAGTTTGGGGCTGGACCCATAGCGTTATCCCAGCACGACGCTACAGGTCTAGTCTCAGCCTCGCTGTGAACCTGGAGATGAATTTTTGGTGGATGATCTTTTTCTTACATCTCCTCTTAAAAAACAAAAATATTTTTCCACATTAATAAAAAACATTCTTCAAAAATTAGTTTTTTTTATTTTATATAGAACAACGAGCCATTGTATAGTAGGAATAATGTATTCCAGGGTGTGTGTTGTTTGGGATAACGTCACGCCTGGGGCATTGGACGCACTCAGCCTCTGGCCTCGTGTGCCCAATCCCCCAGGCGTGGGCGTTGTCCCAGCACGACACACACCCTGTCATGCATTATTCCTTTAATATGCTCCCTCCTCTACCAGCCAGGAGTATGGGGAACGGCTGTTTGTAGCTGCCTAGGAACTGTAGAATAAATAAGACTTGAAAGATTCTGCTGTACAGAACCTGTGCTGATCGGGTGTTCAGGAGGGATCAGGAGTAACCCCCTGGAGTAATGCATCAAGTATCAGCCATCGGTTGAGGTGTACTATGAAGTGAGTTTATCACATTGGCAAAGACTTTGAGAAACATAATTATTTTATAATCTAGATACAATTCAGTTTATATTTTATTTGTGGTCTGCATTCCCCTTCCCTTCGTCCTTCATTATTAGGTTAATTTACATGGAAATAGGATCCTTGTCTCCTCGGGTTCATAGGCTTACGGCCCATTCCACAGCGGCTCTAGGAGGCTTACGCGGCTATGTAATTAAAGTGCCTAGGTACTTCCACACCAAAGTTGTGGAAGTCATCCAGTTGCCAATACACAATGCACACATATGTCCGCACAACACAGTAGCAGCCTAACACGGTAACACGTTAAGATTCCTTAACCATACTGTAGTTATATTTGCATGTAGTTACATGCAGCAAACATGTAAATACAGTGTAATTACCCATGTTTCATGTAATTAATGATTACCTACCCTGCAGTTACATTGCAACTGACACTTAAAGTGTGATCCCTTACCCATGTGGGTGTTCCTTGCAGTAGGTTTGAGTTGCACGTACAGATGCCAGACCACAGCATGAGTCTGGCTTCTGTACATGCAGATCACAGGCTCTGAAACTATGCCACCAGAGGGGTGGCTTTATCGATTGGCAAATCACCTTCACAAAAGTGTTTTAACACATGGAAACAGGCAACTACATTGTAAAGAGTAGACCTAACAGTACAGCAATGTTAGAGAAGAAACACACATGAAATAGGTGTCAGCGGCTGGCCCAGTGGCGCAGAGGGCTGAGGAGCTGGTGCCTTACCTTGCACTCACGCGACACAGGTTCGGGGAATGACCTCGCGGTTGCGAAGGGGTTGGAGGCGGGATTGAGCAGTGGCTCTCCCTCAAAGGGTTGCTGCCTGCTTGTCCAAGTAGTTCTGCTCCCACTGGGTGGAGGTCCAGTGGAGAGCATAGATGTGGGCCCGATGCAAGTCAGGGAGGGGCAGAAGGGCCACCAGATCCTGGCGTGTGTGTGCGCATCCATGCACGCACACGCATGTGTACACCGTGGCCTCGGGGAAGGGAAGGAAAGTGAAAAACAACAAAGGTATATATGAAAAAAAAAAGAAATAGGTGTCAGCATGGCTCAGTTGGTACCTGTAACACATCTGCTCTGGAGCAGAAGGTTGTGGGTTCTTGTCCCACACCAGAACTGGACTCGTACCTAAATGCTGGCACCCAAGTGCAGTATTGGGGGGGTATACTGTTGGGGTGTGCCATCCTTCGGAAGAAATATTAAACCAAGGTCCTTTCTACCCATACTGGTGGGTGTCCATGTGGAAGTATAGGAACCTAAGTCACTTTGCGCAAAGAGTAGGGAACTTTTCCCAGTGTCCTGGCCAATATTCCCCTTCCCATAAAACCGACTCATGCAACTGTCCAAGGCTGTGTGTGGATGTTGATGTGCGGTATGCCTGCCACTACACATTCAGTCACTTCACTACCTGTCTAGCTTTGCTTGTAAAGCACTTTGGGATATAGTATGTACGAAAAGTACTGTATAAATGCTGATTCTTCTTCTTCTTCCTCATACACATACCTGAACACTCCCAGCACCTATCCCAGCATCCTGCACAACACCAACAGGACGGGTACACACCAGTATAGTGAGAAACCACACACGCAGTAGGTACAGCAGAATAATATAAAACAAAAAGGTAATATTAACTCTGCTATTTTCTTTTTATATATAATTCCTGAACAAGACATTTGGTTGAAATGTCGATTCTTTTTAGCGTCTGTTTAGTGTTACCTTTTTGTTTTCAGCCCACACACTGATGCAGCACCTTGTTCACTTAATTTCAGTTGAATAATGTGATTTACTGTAATGACTCAAGTGATGTATTGGGATGTTTCCTTAGCACCCTGGGCGTGACTTCATGGGCATGGACCACAGACCCCCTGCAGCTTCTCCTGCAGCACCTCCAGAGGGGGACAAATCAGGTAGCCAAGTGGCCAGTGGCCACTACATACTGGTTTTGCTACCAGATTTGGAAAGTTACAGTATCAGCCAACTGGCTACCTGCCTACAAAGTGAGCCTGGGTCATCAGAGGGTTGGCCGGTGGAAGGATGGCTGAGCAAGCCATGGATATATACAGAGGAGCAGCGCAGAGCAACGCTGAGCATGGAATGGTGCTGCGCTGCTCTGGCCATGTTTGCTTCATGGCTAATAGATCAGATCAGATATTATGACACAGCGGTAATAAAAAAATATATTCTTTAGGCTTAAAAGCCTAATGAGGTTGTTTTGGGGGGTGGGGTAGTGGGAAGCCCCTTCTTGGGGGCGAAGCCTTGGTGGAGTTAGTTGATCTGGAGGTATTGGCTATGCTTTGTATAAACATTGTATTCTTTCACGTATGGCTGAGTTGAGTCTACGTTCCTACCTTGTGACAGAATTAAAGGTTTCTTGTGGGAACAGGACTGCTCACTGTCCTTTTAATTTGGCAGGTCTGGTGGCCAGGAGGGTCCATATTGAGTGGTAAACAGCACAATAAAACAGCAAGATGATTAAATGTATTCATAGTGGGTGGGCCAGATAGCAATTACTTCTAATAATTTCAAATCCCCATATCTTAGTTCAGAAATGAAATATGATAAAAATAAAAATGGCTATATTCATGTTTTTGCCAGAAAAACAATATTGCTAAAAAACTGTATGATGAATGTTTTTTTCCGCTAACAAATTCTGCTCCTTTAAAATATATGAAAGAGTTAGAAACTATATTAAATTGTATTTATACGTATGACATCCCCAAGTAACACAGATTCCAGTGCACTGTAGCGGTATTGTGTGTGATGTATGAGTGTGCTTTTACTGAATTCAGTCCATTTATTTGAGTTCTGGGTGAGGTCACTGGGACCCAAGGTCTCGTTTTACGGGAACAGTTTTTGCCACTAAGCAGCAGCACATGACAAAATACAATAAAATATTATATACATTGCAAATATAGGTGAACGCTAAAAAGTGAGGATGCCCCACTGATGGCCAAGTGGCGAATAGGCTGGGAACCTATGTTTGGGAGGAACTCGGGGAGTTGTGTCGGGGCAGGGCCATGGCTGGAGGAGCAGCTGAGAGGCAAGGTGCTCTGACTGATGAGGGTATGCAGTGGGTTTTAAGGACACAATGACACCTGTAGGTGGGCCACAGATCTTGCTGCCCCCCCCCCCGAAGTGTGCTGTGCACGCACAGTGTTACAGGCAGCATGTTGCCTGTGCCACAGGGAGAAAACTCCCAGCTGCTGTCTGTATCATGGTCAGTGACCTTGAACCCTCCCCCCCCCCACCACCGCTACCAGCCTCCGAATCTGGATTTGGATTGCTTGGGGGACAGCCCACCCTCCCCTGGATCCCATCCACAGAGGACAGAGTTGTGAGGGATACTGTAACTGTCAGGCAGGTGGTGGTTGGGGGCTGGGTGGTAGCTGAGGCCCGAACAGGGTAAATCCATGTAGAATGAAGGCGGCTGGGCTGGGGATTAGATATCAATACAGAAAAAAGAAAAAAAATGGAGCAAGAGGGATGCCCAGTGGGTAGTGCCACATGCTCCCATGCTGGCAACTTGGGTTCGGAAGTGAGCCCGTGAAGCTGGTCCGGTGGTCCTGGGGTTGGGATGACTCTGCCGTGTGTCAAAGCTCCCAGCTGAGGACGGAGGGCATCAGGATCAGCTGCTCTAGTGACCCCTGCAAGTGGGCCAGGATGCTTGTCTTCTCCAGAGGAGCACACTAGTGCATGCGGTGTCTGGCGGGACAGACCCGACGTCAGGGTGGTGGCCGGTGACACCGAAAAGGAAGAAACTTGGACCCCGCCAGCTGGATGACTCTCCCGCTGGCCGCAGGCCCCGCACTACTGACTGTGCCCTGGCTTATTTGGATAAGGTCATCAGGGGGTGGGGAAGACGCACCTCTCCCCTCTGACACGGGAGGGGAGGCAATCTTTGGGGATTTGTAGCTGGATAAGTCCCAGGGATGGTGGGCGACAGGCCTAGGCTAGTGGAGGGAAGATAGAGGCTGGTGGATCAGGGGGCATAAAGAAATAATGAAAAAAAAAAATGTGAGGTAAGCATGAACATTTATGAATATTAAGCATGTGTACCCCACAGCTGGTCCCTGTACCACCAGTCTCTAAGGCGTTGATTTGTGAACTACTGTGGGATACTGTGTGTGTGTGTATGTCTGTGTGTGTGTGAAATGTACTGTATAAAAACCAAATTGTACTCTAACGCACTGGAACACAACAGCAACAAAAAAAGAAAGAAATAGAGATGTTAAATACAGAAATAATCTTCACATCGTAAGGCTTGGAAATGTCAAAACCATTTTTTCCTTCTTAGCTCAGTCCTGCACCCCTGAACCTAGCTGGCCCAGTGCCTTCACTCCTCAGTAGTTCAATTCCAAATGGCTGCTGGCCTGTGAAGGGAGGGAGGGGTGGCGAGGTGTATTGCTCAGACGGAACTGCCTGTCGTCCTGCACTATCTGAAGTGTCCCTCACTTGACTGAGTGCTGTGATACCGATACGTAGGCTCAGTCAGGCCAGAGGAGACACTGTCTAATGCCGAGCTGATTCTTTCATGACCCCACAACAGGATATAGTCAGACATTTTTGTTTCGGTTAAGACTGTCCAACTGCTGCCCTCTCCCCAGCCAGTTGTGTGTCCTTATCATCATCTTGTACTTTTTGGACTGGACTCCAAACTGGAACCTGGATAGAAATAACGCGTGTGCGTGGACTTAGGCTGAGACAACAAGTGCTCAGAGCTGTAATAAACCCCAGAAGCTCAGAGATCAGAGTGCTTCATATTCTGTGTGATATGGGCTTAAAACACAACTAGAGAGACTGGAAGGAAGTTTACTGTACTGTAAGTGTGTCAGGAATATGGAGGCGGTGTGTAGCTGGGAGATTCTTTCCACTCTGCTCCAGTCAGCTGCTGCATCATTCCTAATATCAGAAAAAAATATTTAATTAAACTTTTTGATATATGTGTGTGTGTGTTGGGGGGGCAGTTGAAGCCCCCTTGGCATGGCTTCGAACCCTGGAGCAAGTTATGCTTCATGATTAGGGACCTGTTATACAGCACATGAAATGTTTTTTTTAAGGATTTGAGTTCTTGTCAGATAGCAGTAGGAGATATATTTCAATCATCATGCCCCCCACCCACCCTCTACGGGCTGTAGTGATCTCTAGCCCCAACACCTGCAGGACCTACCCTTCCACCCTGTATGAACTCTAGAGATCTCCAGCTCCAACACCTGCAGGATCTACCATTACACCCTGTATGGGCTGTAGTGATCTCCAGCCCCAAGATCTGCAGGACCTACCTACTTATTTGGAAGATTAATGGACGCTGATTGTAAATATTTTGATTGTATGGATGATTTTATGGTTTGTTTTAATATGTGATGTTTTAATGCAATTATTTTATTTATATGTTTGAAATTTGTATTGTATGTTGTGGTTTTAATATGTAAAGCGCCTTGATATTTTGAAAGGCGCTTTAAAAATAAAGTTATTATTATTATTATTATTATTACCCTCCCACCCTGTATGAGCTCTAGAGATCTCCAGCTCCAACTCCTGCAGGACCTACAATCACACCCTCTATGGGCTCTGGTGATCTCCAGTCCCAACACCTGCAGGACCTACTCTCCCATCCACTGTAGGCCCAAGTGATATTCAGCCCCAAAACATGCAGGACTTACAATCCCATCCTGTATGGGTTCTGGTGATCTTCATCTCCAACACCTGCATTACCTACTATCCCACCCTCTATGGGCTCTATTGGTCTCCAGCTCCAATACCTGCAGGACCTACCCTCCCACCCTGTATGGGCTCTGGATGTTCTCCAGCCCAACACCACAGGACCTACCATCCCACCCTCTAAGAGCTGTAGTGATCTCCAGCCCCAACACCTGCAGGACCTACCATCCCACATGTATGGGCTTTGGTGATCTCCAGCCCATAACCTGCAGGACCTACCATCCCACCCTGTATGGGCCCTAGTGATCTCCAGCCCCAACACCTGCAGAACCTACCATCACACCCTGTATGGGCTCTGGTGAGCTCCAGTCCCAACACCTGCAGGACCTAACATCCCACCCTCTGTGGGCTCTAGTAAGCTCCAGCTCAACACCTGCAGGATGTACTCTCCCACCCTCTGCAGGCCCCAGTGATATTCATCCCCATCTACAGGCCTGCAGGACATACCCTCCCTACCTCTCTCTATAGGCCCCAGAGATCTCCTGCCCCAACTCCTGTAGGCCAGCAATACCAACCCTCCCAACTTCTGTGGGCTCTGGTGAACTCCAGCCCCAACACCTGCAGTACCTACTCTCCCACCCTCTATAGGCCCTGGTGATATTCAGCCCCAACATCTACAGGCCTGCAGGACATACCCTCCCTCCTTCTCTCTATAGGCCCCAGAGATCTCCTGCCCCAACTCCTGCAGGGCAGCAATACCAACCCTCCCAACTTCTATGGGCTCTGGTGAACTCCAGCCCCAACACCTGCAGTACCTACTCTCCCACACTCTATAGGCCCTGGTGATATTCAGCCCCAACATCTACAGGCTTGCAGGACATACCCTCCCTTCCTCTATGGGCTGTGGTGATCTCCATCCCCAAGACCTGCAGGACCTACCCTCCCACCCTGTATGAGCTCTAGAGATCTCCAACCCCAACACTTGCAGGATCTACCATGCCATCCTCTATGGGCTGTAGTGATCTCCAGCCCCAAGACCTGCAGAACCTACCCTCCCACACTGTATGAGCGCTAGAGATCTCCAGCCACAACATCTGCAGGACCTACCATCACACCCTCTTTGGGCTCTGGTGATCTCCAGTCCCAACACCTGCAGGACTTACTCTCCCACCCACTGTAGGCCCAGGTGATATTCAGCCCCAAAACATGCAGGACTTACCACCCCGCCCTGTATGGGCTCTGGTGATCTTCATCCCCAACACCTGCATTACCTACTATCCCACCCTCTATGGGCTCTGGTGAGCTCCAGCCCTAACACCTGCAGGACCTACCGTCCCATCCTCTATGGGCTCTAGTGATCTCAAGCCCCAACACATGCAGGACCTACCCTCCCACCCTGTATGAGCTCCAGAGATCTCCAGCCCCAACACCTGCAGGATCTTCTATTACACCCTCTATGGGCTGTAGTGATCTCCAGCTCCAAGATCTGCAGGACCTACCTACTTATTTGGAAGATTAATGGAAGCTGATTGTAAATATTTTGTTGATTGTATGGATGATTTTATGGTTTGTTTTAATATGTGATGTTTTAATGAAATTATTTTATTTATATGTTTGAAATTGGTATTGTATGTTGTGGTTTTGATATGTAAAGCGCCTTGATATTTTGAAAGGCGCTTTAAAAATAAAGTTATTATTATTATTATTATTACCCTCCCACCCTGTATGAGCTCTAGAGATCTCCAGCTCCAGCTACTGCAGGACCTACCGTCACACCCTCTATGGGCTCTGGTGATCTCCAGTCCCAACACCTGCAGGACCTACTCTCCCATCCACAGTAGGCCCAAGTGATATTCAGCCCCAAAACATGCAGGACTTACCATCCCACCCTGTATGGGTTCTGGTGATCTTCATCTCCCAACACCTGCATTACCTACTATCCCACCCTCTGTGGGCTCTGGTGAACTCCAGCCCCAACACCTGCAGGACCTACCATCCCACCCTCTATGGGCTGTAGTGATCTCCAGCCCCAACACCTGCAGGACCTGCCATCCCACCCTCTATGGGCTCTAGTGGTCTCCAGCTCCAACACCTGCAGGGCCTACCCTCCCACCCTGTATGGGCTCTGGAAGTTCTCCAGCCCAACACCGCAGGACCTACCATCCCACCCTCTATGAGCTCTAGTGATCTCCAGCCCCAACACCTGCAGGACCTACCTTCCTACCATATATGGGCTTTGGTGATCTCCAGCCCATCACCTGCAGGACCTATCATCCCACCCTGTATGGGCCCTAGTGATCTCCAGCCCCAACACCTGCAGAACCTACCATCACACCCTGTATGGGCTCTGGTGAGCTCCAGCCCCAACACCTGCAGGACCTAACGTCCCACCCTCTGTGGGCTCTAGTGATCTCCAGCTCAACACCTGCAGGACATACTCTCCCACCCTCTGCAGGCCCCAGTGATATTCATCCTCAACATCTACAGGCCTGCAGGACATACCCTCCCTACCTCTGTCTATAGGCCGCAGAGATCTCTGGCCCCAACTCCTGCAGGCCAGCAATACCAACCCTCCCAACTTCTATGGGCTCTGGTGATCTCCAGCCCCAACACCTTCAGTACCTACTCTCCCACCCTCTATAGGCCCCGGTGATATTCAGCCCTAACATCTACAGGCCTGCAGGACATATCCTCCCTCCTTCTCTCTATAGGCCCCAGAGATCTCCTGCCCCAGCTCCTGCAGGCCAGCAATACCAACCCTCCCAACTTCTGTGGGCTCTGGAGATCTCCAGCCCCAACACCTGCAGTACCTACTCTCCTACCCTCTATAGGCCCTGGTGATATTCAGCCCCAACATCTAAAGGCCTGCAGGACATACCCTCCTTTCCTCTATGGGCTGTGGTGATCTCCATCCCCAAGATCTGCAGAACCTACCCTCCCACCCTGTATGAGCTCTAGAGATCTCCAACCCCACCACCTGCAGGATCTTCCATGCCATCCTCTATGGGCTGTAGTGATCTCCAGCCCCAAGACCTGCAGGACCTACCCTCCCACCCTGTATGAGTGCTAGAGATCTCCAGCCACAACACCTGCAGGACCTACCATCACACCCTCTTTGGGCTCTGGTGATCTCCAGTCCCAACACCTGCAGGACCTACTCTCCCACCCACTGTAGGCCCCGGTGATATTCAGCCCCAAAACATGCAGGACTTGCCATCCTGCCCTGTATGGGCTCTGGTGATCTTCATCCCCAACACCTGCATTACCTACTATCCCACCCTCTATGGGCTCTGGTGAGCTCCAGCCCCAACACCTGCAGGACCTGCCATCCCACCCTCTATGGGCTCTAGTGTCTCCAGCCCCAACACCTGTAGGAGCTACCCTGCCACCCTGTATGGGCTCTGGATGTTCTCCAGCCCAACACCTGCAGGACCCACCATCCCACCCTCTATGGGCCCTAGTGGTCTCCAGCCTCAACACATGCAGGACCTACCCTCCCACCCTGTATGAGCTCTAGAGATCTCCAGCCCCAACACCTGCAGGATCTTCCATTACACCATCTATGGGCTGTAGTGATCTCCAGCTCCAAGATCTGCAGGACCTACCTACTTATTTGGAAGATTAATGGAGCTGATTGTAAATATTTTGTTGATTGTATGGATGATTTTATGGTTTGTTTTAATATGTGATGTTTTAATGAAATTATTTTATTTATATGTTTGAAATTGGTATTGTATGTTGTGGTTTTGATATGTAAAGCGCCTTGATATTTTGAAAGGCGCTTTAAAAATAAAATTATTATTATTACCCTCCCACCCTGTATGAGCTCTAGAGATCTCCAGCTCCAGCTACTGCAGGACCTACCGTCACACCCTCTATGGGCTCTGGTGATCTCCAGTCCCAACACCTGCAGGACCTACTCTCCCATCCACAGTAGGCCCAAGTGATATTCAGCCCCAAAACATGCAGGACTTACCATCCCACCCTGTATGGGTTCTGGTGATCTTCATCTCCAACACCTGCATTACCTACTATCCCACCCTCTGTGGGCTCTGGTGAACTCCAGCCCCAACACCTGCAGGACCTACCATCCCACCCTCTATGGGCTGTAGTGATCTCCAGCCCCAACACCTGCAGGACCTGCCATCCCACCCTCTATGGGCTCTAGTGGTCTCCAGCTCCAACACCTGCAGGGCCTACCCTCCCACCCTGTATGGGCTCTGGAAGTTCTCCAGCCCAACACCGCAGGACCTACCATCCCACCCTCTATGAGCTCTAGTGATCTCCAGCCCCAACACCTGCAGAACCACCTTCCTACCATATGGGCTTTGGTGATCTCCAGCCCATCACCTGCAGGACCTATCATCCCACCCTGTATGGGCCCTAGTGATCTCCAGCCCCAACACCTGCAGAACCTACCATCACACCCTGTATGGGCTCTGGTGAGCTCCAGCCCCAACACCTGCGGACCTACGTCCCACCCTCTGTGGGCTCTAGTGATCTCCAGCTCAACACCTGCAGGACATACTCTCCCACCCTCTGCAGGCCCCAGTGATATTCATCCTCAACATCTACAGGCCTGCAGGACATCCCTCCCTACCTCTGTCTAGAGGCACGAGATCTCTGGCCCCCAACTCCTGCAGGCCAGCAATACCAACCCTCCCAACTTCTATGGGCTCTGGTGATCTCCAGCCCCAACACCTTCAGTACCTACTCTCCCACCTCTATAGGCCCCGGTGATATTCAGCCCTAACATCTACAGGCCTGCAGGACATACCTCCTCCTTCTCTATAGGCCCCTGAGATCTCCTGCCCCAGCTCCTGCAGGCCAGCAATACCAACCCTCCCAACTTCTGTGGGCTCTGGAGATCTCCAGCCCCAACACCTGCAGTACCTACTCTCCTACCCTCTATAGGCCCTGGTGATATTCAGCCCCAACATCTAAAGGCCTGCAGGACATACCCTCCTTTCCTCTATGGGCTGTGGTGATCTCCATCCCCAAGATCTGCAGAACCTACCCTCCCACCCTGTATGAGCTCTAGAGATCTCCAACCCCACCACCTGCAGGATCTTCCATGCCATCCTCTATGGGCTGTAGTGATCTCCAGCCCCAAGACCTGCAGGACCTACCCTCCCACCCTGTATGAGTGCTAGAGATCTCCAGCCACAACACCTGCAGGACCTACTCTCCCACCCACTGTAGGCCCCGGTGATATTCAGCCCCAAAACATGCAGGACTTGCCATCCTGCCCTGTATGGGCTCTGGTGATCTTCATCCCCAACACCTGCATTACCTACTATCCCACCCTCTATGGGCTCTGGTGAGCTCCAGCCCCAACACCTGCAGGACCTGCCATCCCACCCTCTATGGGCTCTAGTGTCTCCAGCCCCAACACCTGTAGGAGCTACCCTGCCACCCTGTATGGGCTCTGGATGTTCTCCAGCCCAACACCTGCAGGACCCACCATCCCACCCTCTATGGGCCCTAGTGGTCTCCAGCCTCAACACCTGCAGAGCCTACCATCACACCATGTATGGGCTGTGGTGATCTCCAGCCCCAACACCTGCAGGACCTGCCATCCCACCCTCTGTGGGCTCTAGTGATCTCCAGCTCAACACCTGCAGGATGTACTCTCCCATGCTCTGTAGGCCCCAGTGATATTTGGCCCCAGCATCTACAGGCCTGCAGGACATACCCTCCCTCCTTCTCTCTATAGGCCACAGAGATCTCCTGACCCAAGTCCTGCAGGCCAGCAATGCCAACCCTCCCAACTTCTATGGGCTCTGGTGATCTCCAGCCCCAACACATGTGGTACCTACTTTCCCACCCTCTAGAGGCCCTGGTGATATTCAGCCCCAACATCTACAGGCCTGCAGGACATACCCTTCCTCCCTCTGTAGGCCCCAGATATCTCCGGCCCCAGCTCCTGCAGGACTGCAGTACCAACCTTCCCAACTTCTATAGGCTCTGGAGATCTCCAGCCCCAGCACCTTCAGGCCTGCAGGTCCACGTGGTATGGGGGTGAGATAATGGCTACCAGTGGCAATCCTTCGGCAGCCCATGTTTTCTCCTATTTTTCTGATCTCTCTCTTCATCCTAGAGGCTCCACTCTGTGCCTTGCTTTCTAGTGGCCTTATGAGCTACAGCAGTCCACTACTGTAGGAGGTGAGGGCCCTCTTTGGCCCATCCCTGGAGTCACTGTGTCGGAGGAATGCAGCCCACACTGCACAGTTTTGTGGAAGTACTGTCACTGGAAGCAGACTCTACCAAGTAAGTCTACTAGCTGGCAACACAGGCTTGCTCCTAAACCCAGGTAGGCATTATGCTACAGTACTCCATAGTACTATATTATTAGTGAGAGAAGTATACCAGAGTGTTGAATTATTAGTGATACTGTATTCCGGGGTATAGCATTATTAGTGATACAGTATACCACAGTATTGAATTATTAAGTGATACAGTATTCCAGGGTGTAGCATTATTAGTGATATTGTAAACCAGGGTATTGAATTATTAGTGATACAGTAAACCAGGGTATTGAATTATTAGCGATACAGTAAACCAGGGTATTGACTTGTTAGTGACACAGTACCCCAATATATTGCATTATTAATAATATAAAAATGCAGGGTGGTGCATTATTAATGATACAATACTCCAGTGTATTGACGTGTTCTTGATACAGTACTCTTGGTTGTTGTATTCTTTGTGATACAGTATTCCAGGGTAAGGTATTGAATTATTAGTGATATAATATTCCAGTATGTTGACTTATTAGTGATACGGTACCCCATGGTATTGCAGTATTAGTGATACAGTGCTCCTGGCAATAAGATATTAGTGATACAGTATTCCATGGTATAGCATTATTAGTGATACAGTACTGCTGGGCAGTGCAGTATTAATGATACAGTAGTCCAGGGTATTACTGCTACAGTACACCATGGTTTGGCATAATTAGTGAAACAGTTCTCCTGGGTATTACATTATTATGAATACAGTATTCCTGGGCTTTGCAATGTTAGTGAGACAGTACTCCAGTGTGGTGCATTATTTGTGATAAAGTACTCTAGGCCAGGTGCTGTGCTGTTAGTGATACAGTACTCTAGGGTAGTGCATTATTAATAATACAGCGCTCCAGTGTGGCACATTATTAGTGATACAGTACTCCAGGGCATTGCATTGTTAATGATACAATACTTCATTATAGTGTTTAATTAGTGACACAGTACTCCAGAGCATTGCTTTGTTAGTGATACAGTACTCTAGGGTAGTGCAGTATTAGTGATACAGTACTCCAGTGTGGCACATTATTAGTGATACAGTACTCCAGGGCATTGCATTGTTAATGATACAATACTCCATGATAGTGTTTAATTAGTAACACAGTACTCCAGAGCATTGCATTGTTAGTGATACAGTACTCTAGGGTAGTGCAGTATTAGTGATACAGTACTCCAGTGTGGCACATTATTAATAATACAGTACTCCATGGTAGTCTTTTATTAGTGACACAGTACTCCAGGGCATTACATTGTTAGTGATACAGTACTCTAGGGTAGTGCAGTATTAGTGATACAGTACTCCAGTGTGGCACATTATTAGTGATACAGTACTCCAACATGTTGTATTGCTAGTGATACAAAGTATTTCAGTGTGGCACATTATTAGTGATACAGTACTCTAGGATGTTGTATTGCTAGTGATATAAGTATTCCAGTGTGGCACATTATTAGTGATACAGTACTCCAGGACGTTGCATTGCTAGTGATACAGTACTTTACGTGGTAGTGCATTACTAGTGATACAGTACTCCAGGGCATTGCATTGTTAGTGATACAGTACTCCATAGTAGTGTTTTATTAGTGACGCAGTACACCAGGGCATTGCATTGTTAGTGATACAGTACTCTAGTGTAGTGCATTATTAGTGATACAGTACTGCAGTGTGGCACATTATTAGTAATACAGTACTCCAGTGTGGCACATTATTAGTGATACAGTACTCCAAGGCATTTTATTGCTAGTGATACAGTACTCCATGATAGTGCATTATTAGTTATAGTACTCCAGGGTAGTGCATTTTTAGTGGCACAGTAGTCCAGGATATTGAATTAATGGTGATATAGTACTCTGGAATAGTTGATTATTGGTGATACAGTACTCCAAGGTATTGCATTATTAATGATATAGTGGTCCAGGTTAATGAATTTTTAGTGATACAGTACTCCAGGATATTGAATTAACAGTGATCTAGTACTCTGGAATAGTTGATTATTAGTGATACAGTACTGCAGGGTAGTGTGTTATTGGTAATACAGCACTCAGGAATAGTGCATTATTAGTGATACAGTACTCTAGGGCTGTGATACAGTACTCTAGGGTGTTGAATTACTAGTGATACAGTACTCGTGGGAGTTGTATTATTAGTAATGCTGCTCTCCGAGGTATTGCATTTTTATGCCAGAGTATGCCATTATTACTAACATTTTACTCCATGGTGCAACATTATTACTATACAGTGCTGTTACAGTACTCCTGGGTATTGCAGTTTTACTGCCGCAGTTCTCTGAACATGTCACCAGGTTCTTCTGCTTATCAGGGCACGTCGTCCTATGGTTCTGTTCTCCTGGGTTCATCCCCTGCAGGCTTAAAAAAAAAAGTGGTTATATGTCTGTCTTCGTAGATCACAGCATGGGAGACAGTGACTGCTTGACTTGATTATCAGTAGATAAACCTTACTGGTTATACAGAACTGTATAGGAACACTTTTGGTATTTTGTTAAATTCATTCCACAATTTTGTAATTCCGATAATCAGTTCTGGACACCATAGAATAAAATCTAATAAAGTATTGCCCGATTTGGCTTCTTATGTTAGAAGTGATCACAGCATTACTGCGATAGTACTCTGGGTATTGCTGTAGTCTACCTTCTGCAGTACTCCAGGGTATTTTCTTTTAAGATCACAATGGCGCCCCAGGGTACTGCATTATTAAGCACTGAGGCACAGCCAGGGCTTGTTTTAACATGTGTTAATCAAATCACCCCCTCGGGGACGTAGTTTACTCATTTTAAACCAACCCCTGGGGTGCTTTCATTCTATTATTAAAATGGGCAGGTTAGACGTTCATCAAAAGGTTTTAGCTTGTATTTTTATGACTATGAAGGTACAGATAAGGGGTTCTTTGCCCTTAACGAATCCTTGGGACCAGTCAGATTACCTTATACTCACAGCCAGTTGTATAATTGCTTCAGTAGCACTCCAGAGCACTGCCTTAATATTGCTAAAGTACTCTAGAGTATTATTTGTCTATTACTAGTATGAAACTCCGTGATAATACTACTAGCATACTTCTTGTATCAAGGTAAAAGGTACAGAAAAAAGGCATTCCAGGATACATTTCTTGATCTAGAAGTTAGACAAACTGTTCATATATTTTTAAATAAATTGCAGGTCTTCTGTATGTAACAGATAACACATAACAGTGTGTATACACACCTTGTGGGATACGCCTTGTGTGAAAACCACCCGAAAATTGCATTATTCTGGTATGACCGCATGCCCTAGAAGGTGTATCGCACTTATAAAACAGGCATTTACTTGTTAAAACAATGTATAGTTCAGGTGAGGTGTGCGGCTGTCAGATAAAATTAAACAGACTTTTATTTGTTAAAACAATATATAGTTCAGGTGAGGTGTGTGGCTGATAAAAATAAAGTGTCATGTGATGTGCTTCAGCCAATGAAGTTACATGATTTTATAAATATGCACACCAGGATGTGTAATTATGGGGGGAATAATTGCACGGCTCAAGGGTGTTGTTAGGCAGGTGCTTGCGTCGAGTGCTTTTAAACACCAGAGCGCAAAGTGCAATTATTCGCCCCTAATTACACATCCCTGAAGTGTCTTGCTGCACTTACAACATGCTTCCTACTTAACAATTTAGAAATAGAAATGTTGTTTATGCTTTTAAATGGAAAAATACTGTTTAAAACTGTTTTCTTATGTCGGCCTCCGTCACTATGTGTGCCTCTCGTTCAGCTCCTGGGATCTTGGGCAGCAGCTCAGATGCCATCTCTGTACGGTGCGAGACACGTGCTGATATTGTAGTTGAACTGGTGCACAGGCTAAACGAGTACAGGAGTGTTAATTATGGCCAGATAATTACCCTCTTGTACTTCTGATTTAGCCAATCAGCATGCTTGGTTCTTCCTACTCATGTTACAACTGAAATAGCCATCGGTGCCGCAGGATTTGCAGTCTGAGAAAGAACGTGACTGTAGGATGCCCGTAATAGCCAGTTAACCTAAACACTTAGCTGGTACAGCACCAGGAGGATGCCATTCCTGGGCCATAGGTTCAATTCCCAGTTAGGTCTTGTTATCACTTTCTCATTACAGTTTGTGTCGCAAATACATCGTAGTGGCCAATACTGCACCACTAATTTCTGTCACTCTGTTCCTAACACTCATATACACTTCTAATACACGAGTGTGCACACACTCAAAAATCCCTTCCCTTAAGGCTCAGTTTTTGTCATTTATACCTTATCTCCTGTCATCTCTGGTCTTGGCACCATCTTCCCAGTGGCATCGCTGACCCAGCCCAAGGACTTACTGGTTAACCTCTGTAGTGGCCAGCCTTGTTGGGTGTGTGGTGCCTGTGCAGGACACTGAGCGGGCTGGGGTATTTTCCTCCAACATTTTTGCTTGGTTTCCCCCATGATGTTGGTGTGCAGTGATATGGGTAGACACACGTGTGCATGCCGCGTCTTCCGATGCCCTGCTTCTTCACACTGTCCGCGCTGTCACTGTCATCTGGCCTCCACCAGGTGACAGTCAAGTGGCAGGACCAAGAACCCCCCCATTCCAAGGGAGGAGAGCTGTCATGGTATGCTCAATCCTCCCTCTCCCCATAGGCCCCCAAGCAACCCTGCTGAGTTCCCAAACCCGGGTCGCTGGTGTGATCAGTAGCGTAGCGTCCAGCACCTCAACCCACCAGGCTGTGGGGTCCTTTGAGGTTACTTTTTGACATTACATACTGTGGATGTATGAGGAGGGTGCCAGTGTACATTTCTCGTGGTAAACAGCAGTGCACCACACCAAAATATTTAATTTGTTCATAGTGGGCATGGCCAGCGAGCAGGGACTTTGGAAAACTTCAAAACCCTGTATCTCCATTCAGGAGATAAATACAGTGGGTCTCATTTTCAGTGGTAGACACACGGCTTGCGTCCAGCCCTGCGACTGATGCAAACTTTGCTACACCTGCATCTAAGAGGCTGCCGCAACTTGCACCCTATTTTAACAATACTGGGCATTCCCAGGGTTCAGCTAAAGACCTCAGAAGATCGTGCATTCAGCGTCTCTGGGACAACCCTGTGGAATTCATTATCATCTTCCGTCCAGGAGGCTCCCTCAGTTGAGGTGTTCAAGCGGAGGCTGAAGACCCACCTCTTTGTCCTTGCTTTTCCAGATTTCTGGGTCCATCCTGTTCTAGTTCCTTTCTGTGACAGTCTGAAAGCCTTTTAATTTATTTCAAATTGTGATACTTGTGTCGCTGCATCGTTATTGTTCTGTTTATTTATGCTGTTCTCACTATGCTTTGTTATACTTCCTGTTAGGCGACCAGAGCCTCCGGGATTGGGCACCCTATAAATAAAATTGCCTTGCCTTATAACAAGGATGCAAGTTGTGACATTTTCCACATGTTACGGCGGCTTGCGTCAAACCTTGGTGCAAGCCCTGTAAAAGGAGTCCCTGTCGGACGGCAAGTTAGACCAAGGGGAACTGGTCTAACTTTGCTGCGCTCACCTTGCTACAAGGACTCTGGCGGCATGGGGTTTGCGGCGTATCGCTTTTTGAATATCCCATTTGTGGCACAATTTTACGCGACGTCGCCACTTTGCGGAGAACTCTCGATGCAGGTCCCTTGCGGCGACCGCAACACATTAGAAAGTCGGGCCCCGTGAAAAGAAAACATGGATATACTGAAGGTTTTTACCAGAAATACATTATTACTAAAAAACATATGGTTACATTTCTGTCCGTTAACATAACAAATACAGCTGCTTTAAAGCGGAGGGAGACAGAAAACAAAAAGAAGAGAGACTTGTACCGAACGATTACAGGGGTAAGCAAATATGGGATTGTGAATGAAACAGTGCTTGCTATGCCCCTTAAAGAGCACTTTTTGTGCCCTTTTACAAAATGCCCCCCAAAACACAGCAAGGACCCTTACCTCCCCAGGGTTCTTGGCTGGCAGAATAAAAATGTGGTATTGCAGGGTGTTCGGGGAGGGAAGGAATTGTATTTAGGCTCCATGGAGCTGAGAGCCCATTCCCTTACACTTCCCGTTAGTGAGCTCTTCCCCCACGCTTGCCGTGGCTTTGCTTTGCACAAATTGGCCATCTAATGTATATAGAAAAGAAGTTTAAAAAAATGTCCCTATGGAAGTCTGTGGAGCAAACCTTTACACTCTCCAGACTATTACATCACAAAACGTGGGAGCGCGAGGGTGGAGCTGACTCTCGGGGAGTGGATGGGATCAGGCTGTCTGCTCCACAGGGGCCTAAATATATGATCCCTTCCCTCCTGAAAACCCTGCAATACAACATTTTTATGTTTGCTTGCACGCATGTGCAAGAAACGTAGTGCCATCATCCGAGTTTTTGTAGGTGTGGCACCCTGCCATCCAATTCAGTCAGTGTGTTTGCAGGTGCGGCCACAGTTCACCAATGAATGCTGCAGCTGTCTATGGCAGCAGTTGAAAATGCAGTGGCCTACAGTTGAAAGGGAGAGACCGCTTCAGTGAGCAGCGCTAAGATAGTGTTGATTAGCATATTGCCGGCAATCCTGCTTGTATACGTCTCTGCTTTCTCTTCCTGGAACATAAATTCAGTTTGAAGTGAACTACGGCCGACGAGGGTGCCAAATCCACTGTCGGCTCAGGGCCCCCCCAAGACACTTCCAGGTGCCATGCTGGGAGCCCACCCCAGCGTGACAAACGTCCATCTGCTGGCCCCCCCCAAACACACTTCCAGGTGCCACGCTGAGAGCCCACCCCAGCGTGGCAAACCTCTGTGTGGCTGATGGGGGTGCCCAATCCTCCATCGGCTCCACTGCCCCCCCAAAACAAAACTTCCAGCTGCCACGCTGGGAGCCCACCCCAGCATGGTAAAAGTCCCGCTTCATCTTCCTAAAGAAAAAGACCTAAAACAAAAGCGGTTGCTCATTTGCTTGTCTTGCCCCCACTCGCCCACCCTCTGCAACACCTGCCTCCCCACCCCCACCTCACCCCACTTACCTCCGGAATCTGGCGTGATGATCTTGGTGGACCAGGAACCGTCCTCACTCTTCAAAGCCGACTGCGAACTGAGGAAATGTCGGTAAGCTGTATAATGGAATAAATCGGGTTTTTTTCAACTTTGCTGCATATCTCAGGCATTTTTTGGAATTTTGGCATCAAATTTTCAACATGGGGTTTTTGGGACCCTTCCTCATGAATTCTGGCACTGTCATGGCGTTAATCAGCCCTGAAAGGTGATTTCGCAGTCACTGCGCGGAACCACCTTTCGGGACCGATTTACGAAATGACAGTGTCACAGTTCATGAGGTAGGCCCCCAAAAACCCTATGTTGAAAATTTGGTGAAAGAATTCCCAAAAGTGACTAATTTACGAGCGTTCATTGTGCAGTTCCTATGCACGTGCATAAGTTCGCAAATTTTTAATATTTTCACTCCAGATTCTCAACATTGCCATTTTACCACACCTCCTTATGAGCAGTACAGCTGTCATTTTTCACATCTCGTCGAAAATGTGTTTCCGCGCATGTAGCGCACAGTGGTGCAGTCGGTGTGCGAAATCAATGTTTGGGACAGATTAAGAAAATCACAGTGACACTGTTCATGAGCAGAGGTCTTAAAATGGCTATGTTAAAAATTTGGTGACCAAAGTCCATAAAATGACTGTTACGAGCGAGCATTGCGCAGTTTCCACGCACCCTCATAAGTTCATGAATTTGTAATATTTTCAGTCCAGATTTTAACCACTGGCATTTTTCCACACTTCCTTATGAACAGTACAGCTGTCATTTTTCACACCATGGCCAAAATGTGTTTTCGCACTTCCAGTGCAGAAATGCATGGTCGCTGTGGGAAATCACTGTTCGGGACAGATTCAGAAAATCACAGTGATACTGTTCATGAGCGGAGGTCCCAAAATGCGTGTGTTGACAATCTGCTGTAAAAAAATCCGCAAACTAATTACATTACAGGTGTGTGTTGCACAGTTTCTACGCACGTTCGTGACTTCACCAATTTTTTAAATATTTTCATTGCAGATTTTCAACATTGCCATTTTTTACACCTCCCCATGAACAGTACAGCTGTCATTTTTCACATCCTGTTCGAAATGTGTTTTCGCACCTGTGGTGCCAAATGGCGTAGTCGCTGTGCAAAATCAGCTTCCGGCTAACAAACTGATATTGCCACTGTTCATGAGTTGGGGGTCACAAAAAAAAACATGTTGAAAATTTGGAGTGAAAATACCAACAAATGCCTGAGGTGTTAGGGTTTCTGACCATAATACCCCACCCTGTAGAGACTGACAGGCATCAGGGGTGTGACTTGGGATTGTCGCCTGTAATGCTCATACTATTCCACCCCCACCCACACCCTGCAGCCAGTGAGAGGCATCGAGGTGTGCCTTGGACTCTTCGGCCCCAAAGTTCACCCCATTCTCCTATACAGCACCCATCTCACCGTATTTCCTGATGGAATGGGGTGAACATAAGGGCTAAAGACCCCAAGGCACACCGTGACACTTGTCGGTGTCTGCAGGGTAGGGTGTGGTGAAATGGCGTGGCCGTTATGCCTGACGACCCAAAGGCACACCCCAGTGCCTGTCAGTATCTGCAGGGTGGTGGTGGGGTTGGCTTCAGTTCAGTACTTCACTGCCATTCCTATTATGCAGCTCTGTAACTCCTACACTACCAATGCCATTGCCAGCAAGCAAACATTCAGCATTGACAAATGCTTGTTATTTTCTCCAGCAAGGGACTCCTGGGGAGGCAAGGGTCCTTGCTCTGGTCTTTCATGTGCACCAGGAAAAGGGCTCTGTAAGACACAGCAGAGGTACACACACACACACACACACACACACACACACACACTCACACTCACAGAGTACTCAGAGCAAAACCTACAGGTAGCAGCGGTCTGTAAATGCAATAAGAGCTGCCTCACTCCAGAGGCCTGCAAATGTTCGCCCTCTGGCTGGTGCTGACTGATTGCCTTTTCCGTCACTGTCAGCAGTGCTGACACTAGGGATCTGCTCAGTTGCCCAAGGTGTGAGAAAACATCTTTATGGCCAAGTGCTTGTGGAGGAGGAGCCCGCATTCTGCTACAGGTCGGGCCCTTGGCATATTGGGTCAGGCAGGATGCATTAAGCATGCCTGAGTACTAGTCATCATATTACATGCTTCTGTGAGCCTGTGTGCCCGTGACAATGACATTATCCATTTCCACACAATGCATGCTGGGAACTGATCTTTGTTAGTACCATACAGAATGTTAAAAAATATGTACCTACAGCTGTCTGCACTGAACGGAAAAGTGCTTGCATAGCAGAAAGAAAAAAGTCAGGGTGAGAAGGTACACATTATAGACGGGGCCACTGATTTACGCTTAAATGAGGAAAAAATATGGAAACAATCCTACACCTTTACTATCCGCACAATGCACACTGGTAAAAAAAAAAATCACAAAATTTTACAGAATTTGACATTGTGTACCAAAGCAAGTGCATCTATATTAACATTTATTTTTAAATTATTTCCTATAGTATTTTCATTTTGCTTTGTTTGGATACGCAATAAGACATGACAGGGTGTTGGTTGTCTGACATTAATGCATGCCCAGGTATGTGGTGGGGCACGAGTTGCTTGCGCTGAGCGACTTTAGCAGTTGGAAGTGCGCTAACCCCAGACAGGTAATGACCTGGAGTGTCTTACTGCTTTTACAAAATGTGTTAACAGAGAAACAACTTAAAAAACAAAACAAACCAAAAGGCAACTTTTTTCAGTGAGTAGAGGAGGCCGCCCAGTTTGTGATGGCAGTCAGGGATGACTGAAGTGGCTCATGAATTCTGTATTGCGATTTGCCCAATCTCCAAACAGCACTGCCTGAACTTATTCCAACCTGTGCATTTCTAAGGGATTAACATATAGGTCTCGGAACTTCTAGCCAATCAGGAAGCAGGAAATGTCTTAACTTGGTTTATACTTTGCGTTAATATATATTTTGTTTTTTTATTTCATTCCTAATATTAATACACAAAATAAAAGCTGGACTGTAGAATGCCAGTATAATCCAGGAATTTAACAAACAATCAAAAATTACAAAACTAAGTAACGATGAAGTAATATTAAAATAAAAATGAAATCACTGGTACAACCCTGGAATTTCAAAACTGAAACAGAATTCAGTTACGTTCATTTACTGTAAGTCAGTGACCTTGATAACTGTAGGGCAGCCAAAACGAAGTACAGATGGCTGCCTTATCACAGCCTTTGCTTATGTTTCAAACCTCAGTCGCCATCATCCATTGGCAGCGGAGGTCTGGTTAACCACTTGGAGGGTAGGGTGGGCCCAAACAGAATAAAGAGTGGCACTGCAATCCAGGGGCCGGATTTTCAGACCCCCCCAAAATGGCGCAGGTGCGGGGAAAAACTGCTGCAAATGGGGCTTCACTTGCGGAGCCACATTTGTTCCCACAGGTGCCAAATTTTCAAAGCAGGAGCCGGTTTATAGCCGGCTCCACGATTTACAGCAGCTTGCATTGGTTGTTTGGCATAGCTGCGTCAAAATGTTATGCCTGGTGGGACCAGACATAACATCTCCTGCAGCTACGTCTGCCTCCCGTGCGGAGCATGGGCTGAAAATAGGAATCTCCTCAGGTGCGGCGATTTGGTCAATTAGTGGCTGCAGAGTGAGGCTTAGTTCCTGAACAGATGAAAAATCCCACCCCAGGCCTCCCTATATCTATGCATGTGAAGGTGCAAGATTTATAGTTTTGTGCCTCACGGGCCTTCCCTTCTTTACAGCCTCACATCAGTTGTCTGTGTTATTTTTTTTAAATATCTGCACAATATATCTTAAATTCTGCTGTATTATTTTTCAGCTCTTACAGCACAATTTTACATTTTTTATGGCAGGTATTGTGCTACTTTGCCAGATATTTACATACCATAAACGAATGATGTTTTTTAGTATGCAAAGTGGCTCTAAACCCAGGAGGTCTCACTGATCTCCTGTGTTGCATGTTTGTACTTTTGTTTCCTTGCTTTATGGGACTTCCCTGCCACGTTTACACTATTTTAGCTCCCTAGAAGCATAGTTCTAGCTAAATTGTGGATCTTCACCATCCTCCATTCCTGCCAACTCTCGTTTCTCCATCTATTCCGGACACGCAGTCCTTCTTTTCCCACTGCTGTAAAGCCGCCACACATCCGTCTGCCTTTTTCCATCCTCCTTCCTTACCTCTGGAACAAACTCTCACTCCCTTTCCTCATCAACCCCCGCCTTAGTTTTCATATTACCCCCAGCTGTGCCCCTCCCTCCTCCATGAATTCATCAGCCCATCCCCCTTGCATCACCACTGTAACTGTCAGCACCTTGCTCTAGGTGTTGCTGCTGGTCCTTCTGAACTGCTGTAGATTGCACTGTTGTATTTCTGCTCATTGTGTGCATGTTTGTAATTCTCCTTCTCGCTCCTAAGCAAGGCAATTTTATTTGTTGGGCACCCAATCCCGGAGGCTCTGGGCACTTAACAAGAGTTAAAAACAAGACATAATAAAAAAACAGAATAAATGATCTACGACAGTGCTTAAATATAGAATATGACAGATTAAAATAAGTTAAAAAAGGTTTCAGAATTTTACAGCAGAGACTAGCACAGAATGAATTAAAAAAACTGGAAAAGCCAGGACAAAGAGATGGGCCTTCAGCCTCTGCTTGAACACCTCAACTGAGGGAGCCTCCCGGACAGAAGATGGTAACGAATTCCACAGGGTCAGCCCAGAGACATTAAATGCTCAATCTCCTGTGGTCTTGAGCCGAACCCTGGGAACGTCCAGGAGGCCTCTCGAAGAGGCTCGGAGGGAGTGAGCAGAGGTCAGCGGTTTCAGGAGTTTGTCTTTCCTTGACAAACAATTTTTTTCTTCCTCTTTTTCCCCCTTCCCCCGGACAGCCCTCCTTCAGAGGAGCAACCCTGCCCCATCACCCTGACATCTGCCGGGACTTACTTTATCTGGCCATCTTCCTCCAGGCCTTGCCCCCCTCCGAGGGGTCAGTGGGAGTCCCCCAAGCCCCACCGAATCACAGATCCAATTTGGGCCAGCGTGCCCAGCTGGTCGGGTGCGGGGCCTGCGGGCCCTCCTCTTCATCCTGCTGCCAGGCGTTTTTCCGGTTTTCTCTACTCCCTCTGGGGTCCGCCACGTCCCCCAACCTCATTCATCTCAGGCTGCCTCTCCCCTGGCTTCTGCCAGGGGGCCAGTCGAGCACTGAGCTCTTCCCCACCCTCCCCTCAGGAGGAGGAGAGCGGTCCCACAGCTGCTCGATCCTTCACTCCGTGGCCATCCCTACAGCACCTCGGGCTTGCTTCCAAACCTGGGTCAACGGCGTCACGAGTAGTAGGGCTACTGCTGCTCTGGCAGGCTGGCCTTGACAAACAATTCTTAATAAATAAATAAAAGTGCATTTTCGATCACGTTCTGCGGTATTTTGCATAAGTGGGGGAAAACATTTTGTTTTGCTGTTTTTCTGCACTGCACAGAAAACTTTCCAGTGTGCATAGTGCCTTGGTTTGTATGCTCAAGAAGCACAGTGCAGGTTGGGAAATGTATGCCGCCCCCCCTCCACACACACAGATCGGCTTGGATTGAAGCATCTTGTTTTGATTTTCAGCTTACTGGTGATCAGGTAGCCAGGAGGAGGCTGGGTCCAGCTACTATGGGTAAGTAGCATTCTGGGCTTACTTGTCCAGTAGAACCAGTTGGTTTCAAAAATAAGAGCCTTACTTTTGTTCGATGACTGCTGTCCTTTGCTCACTCCCCCCTTCTCCCCCTCCCGGCCCCAACCCTGCGCATGTCTGCTGAAGAGTGAACCCTTGTGTCTGGCACATCCTGATCCAGTGACGCTGTACATTGCAGTCACTCACTAACCCATTTGCAATGCATTCCTGCACCTCACACATCATGGCACAATCTGTACGTGTCAGTGCTGAATCACGGAAGATAGCCTTACCCAGGCACGAGGCTACAGTGTTAGAGAATAATCCCTCCCTCTCCTTTCCCCCTTTTCTAACCTCTCCTTCTCCTTTCCCCCTTTTCCTTCACGTAAGCACTGTTTACTTGTTAACTTGGCACTTATTATTGTCCACTCTTTCTACCAATTATGCGCAACACTGTTGTAATATTGTAATCATCTCTGTATATCACTATGTAATAATACATGTTATCTTGCATAACATGACTGTCTGCCCAGACGCGGAGCCTTTGTAAAGGAGTCTGTGACTCAAAGGTTGTAATTCCGAAACTTTAAATAAATAAATAAAACACTGTTTGTAACACCTGCCTTACAACTGTATGTTAATGTTGATCTTGTAACTTGAATGTTTAATGTCTCATTCCTAATGTACCCCTTCCTCCAGGTCGCACCGGGAGACGAGCAACTTGTTGCTCAGTGTGACTTCCTACTGAAACATTTCAATAAATAAATAAATAGAATACAGTTTCTTTTTCTTTTTCTTCTTTTGCTATTGTTGTTTTATGCTTTTTTTCTAGCACCCATGGTCCCAACCTGAGAGCCTTCTTCTGTCTCCCTCAAAGTCCCTTTCCTGCCCCTGGACCCCATGGGGACCAACACTCCTTTGCTGCTTTCACACCCTCCCAACTTTGGCCCCGAACCAGTAACATGAGGATTGTCTACCGCAGGTGGGACCCTGGAGGTGGCGCCAGGCTTTTGAGGACATATTACCTTTCAGCTGGACAAGAGACCACGGGGAGGAGCTGGCAAGGAAGAGGGCAGGCCAGGCAGTCCAGAGGGTACTATGGAACAAGGGGACTTCATCCGTCCCGGGTCTGTCAGTCCATATTTGTGCCCTGTAACCACACGCAGTAGTCCAATGGCGTGACCCTACATTCCACCCACAGGGATGTTGAAGGGCAGGAGAGCCCAGCCTCTCCTTCAGGACACCCTTTCCAGACCCACTGTGGTCATATGACACCTCTGCGACCTATGCAAGGCGAACGGTTGCATGGGGACATAAGGCAATTCCGTAGGCGACTACATGGTTTCTTCCCTCATGCTACCCTTCTCCTCCTGGTCCACCAATAGATGGAGCTGCCTTTCCTCTCCAGTGCAGGAGACATCCAAGATGGATGCCAGACCTTCGCCTTGCCGCACAGCCACACACGTCCCTGGCTCAGGACACGAACTTGGGTCATTTAGGTGATGAATGACAGGGAATTCAGTTGCTAGCATGAGCTCTGGAGAACCTGAATAAATCTCTTTTAGCCTTTTACTAACTTGGCTAGACTCAAACTAAATTTAACTGGTTTGGCATTCTTTAACAAGACACACAAATGTCAATTAAAAACAATGTGGACGGGCCGCCAAATGGCTCAGTGGGTGACGCGTCCTGTGCCAGCGACCTGAATTTTGATTGCGTGTGGGTACCTGGCTGGGCAGCCCGTGGCTAGGTGAGGCGTGACTATGCAGCAGTGCTTACAGCCTGGATAAGGGTGATGTCAGGTTTCGCGCTCTGGCGAACCCCTGCTGTTGGCCTGGGAGCTTGCTCCTCTGTAGAGGGTACGCCAGATGCTTGCGAGGCCTAACATCAGGGGGGCGGTCGAAGGGGAGAAAATGGAGGCTGGCGGGATGATGTCTGGTCTCTGCAGGCCCTGCGCCACTGACATAGTGCTGAAGCTTTCTGGATTGTGCTGGTGGGGAGGCAGGATTGCTACGTTCAGGTAAGTCCTTGGGAAGGTGGGTGACAGGGCTGGGAGACCAGGGCAAAATGGGGGCAGATGTGCCAGAGAATAAATACCTTGATTTAAAAAAGGAAAACAAAAAAACCCGATGTGGCTAAATCTCAGCCATGTGGACAGCACATAGAAAAGCCAAGCAGTTTATATTTCCCTGAGGCAACTAATTTCTTCTGTCCCCCTTCTATAATAATCAATCTACAAAACCATTTACCACTCGGATATGGCATGATTTTGAAGATATTTCTGTTTATTTGCCATTCTTTCCAGTGCTGTTTTTTCAAAAGCAAACGTTATTACTAGTTGCACATCATGTACAGGACTGGGCTTGCTCAACAAAACCAGTGTCATACCAGTTATGACCGCATACCATCTCCATCAAGGGGTTGAAGATAGCCTCAGTCCAGCACAAGGTTGCAGCATCAGGATAATTTAACTCCAGCATCAGTAGGAGTGTGCATATTGTTTGGGGGGGTGGGGGGTGGCTCTTTTGCTTACATATCACTGGCAACATAAAATGTATTTTGTATCTTCTGAGGCAGTTTGGCCCTAGTGGTTAGAGCACAGAGCTGTGAACCTGGAGATCCAGGTTTGAATCCCACCACAGCCACTTACTATTGTGTGACCCTGAACAAGTCACTTAACCTCCTAGTAATATTTCTCTAATCTATATTTGTGCTCTTTGAATCTCCCTGCGCACTGAAAAGGGCAGCAAGTCTCTCCCTTTGTCTCCCAGAGTGTATGAAAGTTACTTTATAAAGCCAACTTCCTTCCTCCCTCCCTCCTTTGTTTTATTTTCACTGTTTTTTAAGAGTGTCTTTTATCTTTGAGGGGTCATCTACCTAGTCCTCTGGTTGGGCTTCATTTTGTGCCTAGCAGTCTCCCAGCTGCCTTAGCTGCTACCAGCAGCGGCTCTAGCCACAAATGGTTACCAGGGCGCAGCTGGGGCACAACAGATGGCAGCCAGGGCACTGATATATTGTTACTGTGGGGGAAGCTCTGCAGCATATGGGGCACCAACTGGGGCACAGCATTTTTTTACCGGGGCACATGCCCTGGCGGGCCCTGGTGTAGAGCCGCCACTGGCTGCTACCCCCTACCGGCCCTCCAGTGAAGGTCACCATGGAGCAGGGCCTAGGAATATTGGTGACCCTGTGCTTTTTCTCTGTTTTACTATTCTTCCCTGAGGCCTTCTTCCTGTTCCGTGGTGCCACGTTATGCCTCTGATGGACCTCGCCCGGTGCAGGGGCTTTCAGCATATGCACACCCACCTTGCGGGAAAGGAAGCCCCTCTGCCTTCTACAAGGGCTTGCTGTACTGGCATTACTCAATGAATACCTCCCCATCTGGGAAGCGTTACCATCGGCAGCACTGTTTTCCAGCCTGCCTGTCTGTTTCGTGTGCCCTGAGTGTACTCCTGAACATGTTTCAGCAACATGGTAGCATGATGCATTACTGCTGGACAAACGTGCGGTCCTTGATTTTCCCTTTCAAGGTGCCTTAATAATCAAATGACCTTTACTATAAATGTGATATTTTTTTATAGTTTTATTTACCCAGTAAAGCTCAGCTGAGATACAATATCTCGTTTTCAGTGGGGTTCTGCATTTTCCCTATTGTTATAGCTAGGTGGAAAGAAGAAGTGAGAGAACCTGTATCCTCTTGTGTCTTCTGGTTCCCACAACTGTGCTCTACCCACCACACCACTCTACTCCACTTCTTAAATAATAACAATTAGTGTATTTTGTTTCTGCAAGCACTGCCACTTTTTTGTATTTTATTTTATTTATTGTACTGTTTTTCTCCTCCAGCCAGCTATATTATCAGTCCTTGCCCCTCCCCCAGCCTCGTCACCCCCCTTCCTCGAGACTTCCCAAGAGCCTTGTTCCTCCCTGACATACTGCCCCCCACCCCACCCGGCAGGGCCACCATAGGGACTCCCAATTCCTCTGGCAGAGTTAAAGCTCAGTTCTGGCACTGGAACCCCGTCAGCAGTGCGAGACCTGTGAGGAGGGATAGGACGGCATGCTGCGAGTGGCTAGTATCTTTGCTGTTTTCAGTCCTCGCCCATGGATGTCAAGGAAGACCCATGACTGGCGCACACGTGACGTGCCGCATGCGTCTAGAGTGCATCGATGCCCCCGTCCCTAATTGTTTGGCTCCCGTGCACCGCCACCTCTGATTACCCAGGTGGCAGTATGGCAGCGAGATCGAGAGCCCTTCCTCCTCTGAGGAGGCCAGCTTCTCCTGGGATGATCCACCATCTTCCCGTGGCTGCCCTTGGATGGCCCAGGCTTGTTCCTGAACGCTGGTTGCTGGCGACGCGAATGGTAGCGCTACAGCTGTGCCAGTGGGCTGGCTCCAAACACTGCTGCGTAGAGGGAGACGGCACAACAGCATTTATGTCACAATGCAAATCCTTTCAAAATGGAGACAAACTAACCCTCAGAATAGAAAAAGTTCAGGCAGCACAAACACCTGGCCATTCTGATCAAAGTTTTTTGTTTATTTATATTTTTTTGTTCTCTTCGGCCTCTTAACCCAGTTCCCTCTCTGTGCTGGTTGGTAACCTTCATGTCCCCTCCACCGCCACCACCTATCAGGCTGTATCCTTATGGGGTCAACACAGTTCGTGGCCAGAGAGTACTGACAAATGTCATCAAGACAGAAAATAGGTACCACCAGGTGTCGCTGGTACCACGGAAGGAGGCATCTGTGTTAGACTGTCAGACCTGGATATCTGGAAAGTTTCAGGCCCTCAGATGGGTTCTCCGCACCTTGCAAAACACTGAACATGCTTTCATGTACCTCATGCTGCACTATTTAACTGACCCTGTGCACCTATTAAAGTACTACACTGATATCAGCGTGATATGATATGAGTGTGTCAGCACCAGCCCCCCCCAACTCACTTTTCCAGTGGGCCCCAGTAGTAATTTTTTTAAGGTAAGCCCCTTGCATCATAGTCCGACCCTGCGAGGTACCTCTGTCCCAAGTTGAGGGGGCGTTCTTTCCAGCAGAACTCAGCTCCCCGCTTGCCCAAGTCCTGGACTTATTTCTGAATACGGGTCACCAGCACTGCAGTGTGGTGCACTGCTATGGAGCCTTCAGGCTGCTGTCCACAGCTTTCTGTATTAAAAACAACATTGTGACTGAGCCCTGTAATGCTGGGGCAGCCATGTTGTTCTGCCCTGAGGGACTCCTGGGTTTGCGCTGTGACTGTCGACTCCTATAGTCCTGGATTGGCAAAGCTTAGGAAATATTTTTTATTCATTTTGGTTTAGTAAAGGTAGACTAGACAATTCTACCTATATTCAGCCGCATTCGGGGGGGGGGATAATACTAATAAATAACAGTTTTATTTCGTTTAAGCGCCTTTTAGAGTATCAAGGCGCTTTACAATAAAATATGGCAGGAATAATAAAATCAACACAGATAGTAATAAAATAATAAATATAGTCTGATAAGTCCCTTTATTCAATAACATAAAAGGCCTGGCACCACAAAAGAAGTCTTCAATGCCTGTTTAAAACCCCCCACAGTTGCGCATTCCCGCAGCTGATGGGGTAGAGAATTCCAGAGGGAAGGGGCAGCGTACATAAATGCATGGGCCCCAGAGGATTTTAAAGACACCCTCGGAATCTCCAGCAACCCCTCGTCAGCCGAACTGAGCTGTTGCTCAGGGCAATAGGGCACAAGAAGCTCTTTCAAGTAGTCAGGGCCAAGTCCATGTAGGGCTTTGTAAGTCAGTTGACCAACTTTAAAGGTGATCTGCCACCGAATCGGCAGCCAGTGCAGCTTGCGCAGCACAGGTGTAATATGAGAGGATTGAGACATCCCTGTCAACAAACACGCTGCAGCATTCTGCACTAGCTGCAGGCGGCGGATATCAACCCCAGGTAGCCCTAGGTACAGGGAGTTGCAGTAATCAAGGCGTGAGGTCACAAAGGTGTGGACCAATGTAGGCAGATCCCCAGACAGAACAAGGTGCTTGATCATGGTGATGTTCCTAAGGTGGTAAAAGGAAGACTTGACGACTGCCGACACTTGACATTGTAAAGTCAGCCTGTCGTCAAGCACCACCCCCCAGGTCTCGCACCCATTCAGAGGAAAGGGTCTGGGAGCCCCCCCAGATAAAGTCCAGGGGGCTGACCAGCCCTCATCTCCTCTATCCAGCGACCCGGGTCCACAACCATCACCTCGGTCTTTCCTGCGTTTAACTTTAGCCAGTTTGAATTCATCCAATCCTGGATTTCAGCGAGGCAGTTGTTAAATATCGAGAGAGCACTATCCTGGTCAGGTGCAAAAGACAGGTAGAGCTGGGTATCATCAGCATAGCAGTGAAACCTCAGCCCATACTGTCTTACAATGTCTCCGAGGGGCAGCATATACACTGTAAACAACATGGGGGACAGCACTGAGCCCTGAGGCACCCCACATGACAGAGAGAGTAGGTCTGAAGAAAAAAAATCCTGGACACCACTCTCTGAGTTCTGCCAGTGAGGAAAGATGTAAACCACCCAAGGACCATACACGTCAGGCCACAGATGGATCTCAAGTGCCCAAGCAGTACCCCATGGTCCACAGTGTCAAAGGCTGAAGAAAGATCAAGGAGCACCAGAATAGAACGGCTTCTCCAGTCTCTCGCCATCAGGAGCTCATTGAGCACCCGAACCAGCGCAGTCTCAGTACTATGCCTCTTTTGAAAATTGGACTGGAGAGGTTCGTAGATGTTATGGATGGTCAAGTGGTCCTCCAACTGTATCGCCACTACTTTCTCAATAACCTTCCCTATAAAGGGAAGGTTTGAGATAGGTCTGTAGTTGGCCTAAGAGTCCGGGTCCAAAGAAGCCTCTTCAGGATAGGTGTTACCACTGCCTCCTTCAGGGAGCTAGGGAACTCACCTGAATCAAGGGAGCACTGAACTATCTGTACCAGAACCCGACTGGCAATATCACTGCAACCCATAATCAGGGAAGTTGGGCCCAGATCCAAACTACAGCATGTAGGACGCATACTCTGGATAATACGCATGACATCAGCGAACTCTGGCAGGTCCGAGGTACTCCAGGAACTACTAGGTGAGGAGACCGAGCACCGTTCAACAGCATCCCCCGTGGAACGAGTCAAGAGGATCTCCGACCTGATGTCCGCCACCTTATTCACAAAGAATCAAGCAAGCTCATCACACTCCACTTGTGAGAAAGCTCTTTGGTGTTGCAGACAGGCCGGGTTGCACAGCCTGTTCACAGTTCGGAAGAGCTGAGCTGGTCGGTTCTGAGCGGCATCAATCTCCCTGAACAGGAATTCTGCCCTCTTACGGGAGATCGCTGATTGGTAGGTCCGATAATGCTCTACCAATCTAAGGCGGTCATCCTCCAGGGTCGGATTTCTGCCAGTGCCGCTGTAACCTTCGTCCTAGTCGCCGCAGCTCCCTCAAGGACCCGTCAAACCAAGGGGCCCGAGGGCGAAGGGGGAGAGGATGAACACAGATAAGAGCAATCAAGTCCAAGGCCATAGAGATGGCATTGTTATAGGCCAAGACCAGAGCCTCTGTACTCAAGCTGGCCACAGAAAACTCAGAGAGGTTGATCACCACCGCAAGGCCTTCAGGGCTCACATCCCGTAAAGGGCGGTAACTGACCATCTCCACAGGGGCAGGCCTACGCAGAGGGGCACGAAAGTTGAACCTCACGGTGTAGTGATCGGACCAACCAACAGGTTCCACCCCCAAATCGGAGGCTTCAATCCCCAGGAGGAAAACCAAATCGAGGGAGTGACCGTGTTTATGGGTAGCAGAGGTAACAATCTGTGTAAAGCCGAGCAGTGTCATCAGCTGAAGGAAGTGCTGTCCAAATTGCGAGATACAGAGGCAAACCAACTGAAACTGAACCAGATTAAGCTGTTGGTGGCATTTTTAGTGAGTGGGCGAAATTATGGCTAGGGCACTGGAAAAGTCACCCACTCTTCTTAAAAAGTGCCATATGGTCTTTAATGTCCATCCAAAAACAACCACCACAAAAGGCAGACAGGAGCTCGGTTCAACATCTCATCCGAAGGACGGCACACCTCGTCAGTGCAGCACCCCCCAGACTAGAACCCACAACCTTCTGGCCCAGAGGCGGATGTGCTACCATCTGAGCCACACTGCTACCCCACAGAAGTAGCATTTTGAGTATGTGTGTGTGTGTTGCAGCGTGTGTGTATGTGCATATGCGTGTGCATACGTGTATGTATGTATGTACGTGTGTGTGTGTGCGCTGGCATGTGCATGTGTGTTGCTACTATCATAGCACATTCCTCAGGAAGGCAGTGGGAGCAGTTTGACATTGGGGGTGCCCTCGCAACTGTAATCCCCCTCGTGAGACGACCACAGCATCAGCTGGTTCAGTGAGGGGTAGGTCAGGAGCAAACTGCATGGAACCAAGACCTTAGATTGGCAACCCCTGATAGTGCTGAGCCTTGCAAGCTTCTTGAATCACCTCAGGATCAATCAGTCAATCTATGAAAGAATTTTTCATACAGGAAAAAACATCTATGAAGTCAAAAGACATGTTTTTAAGGATAATCTATACAGAGACAAGTGTTCTAAATAACAAGAACAATACAACATGTAACGTGTACATTTTTATTCTTTGGTAACAATGTAAGGTTTCTGGGTACAAGGCCCATTTACAATGGTAACCCAGGAGCATGTGGAGGTTAAGTGGACTTACTCGGGGTAACACAGTATGTAAGTGGGGGTTGTGGGAGTCAAACCCAAGTATTCTGGCTGTACCAAAATCATTCACTGCTTGTTGCTCTAACCTCTCTGGGGTTCTTTTGTCATTCTCTCTCTCTCTTATTTGGGCTGCCCATGACCCAAACAAATAAGATCCCATATAGGCTGGCTCCCTCTCCCTGGGCTGAGATACAGATATGGCACACTGAGGAGTCCAAATGAGGATGAAACACGTGTCTGTGCTGATTGTATTGCGAGGCCTTCTGGCACCATGCAATTCTGCTTAAAGTTGAGCCAGTCCAAATTAATTCATGAACATTTGCATATGCTTCCCATGATGCATTGCGTTATTGGGGTATGTGCAATTTGTGTTTTCTTTAAAATTTGGCCGTATGGCCAATATCCTCTGGAAAACCAATGCCACTGTGCATTTGCTCAGAGGTTCTTTTGTAGTTCTCTTCTCTCTTTTCTTTGAGCTGCCCATGACCCAAACAGATGTGATTCACTATAGGCTGGCTCCCTCTCTCTGGGTTGACATATAGATATGGCACACTGTTGATTCCACATGAGGACAAAACACATGTCTGTGTGTACTGTTCTTAGCCTTTGCTGATTGCATTGTGAGGCCTTTTGGCAGTGTGCATTTCTGCTCAAAGTTGAGCCAGTCCAAATTAATTCATGTACGTTTGTATATGCTTCACCTGATGCACTGCATTATTGGGGTATGTGCACTTGTGTTTTTTTTTTAATTTGGCTGCATGACCAATATCCTCGGGGATAATCCATGTCCCTGTGCCTTTGCTCTGGGGTTCTTTTGTAGCTCTCTAGACTATACTGTCTGTATAACCAAGGAGATAGAATGGTGGTCCTCTGATAGTCTTCAGCCTTGCTAGCTTTCTGGGTTAGCTCAGGGTCAATCAGTATAGTACACCAGACATAACGGAAAAAATAAAACTAGAAGGTGGTAGTGTTGTCTGCATGTCAGTGCTGGAAGTTTTCTGGGAAAGACAGGCTTGAAATGAATGACTTCCGAGAGAACAGAAAGAAAAATGTTGAAACCCCCCCCCCAATGAAACCTGCACTTGAACCTGGGTCGTTGAGGCCTTGGTTTGTGCAGCATGTTTCCATTTGGGCGACCTAGGTTTTCAGTCCATTCATACTATGAGTCTTGGGAGCCTTTCGGGGGAAGCGCTGTTAGACTCGAGGGGGAGAGTCCCACTTCCCAGCTGCTGCATGAATGTTGCAGGCTTGGATGACACGGGAAGGTCACTTAAGACCCACACACTGGGTCCTGAGGACTCATGGGGGGCAGTGCACAAGCAGAAGGAACAGGGTAAATCAGAGTGGATGGAGGGCATAAAGCATAGACCTTCCAAGTCCAAGAGGGTAGCATTTTCCAAAAAAAGAGGTGTGCAAGAACAAGGGGGCACAATTTGAAGATAGAGGGGGCATGGCTCAGAGGTAATTTAAGGAAGCATTTTTTCACAGAGAGGGTTGTGGATGCATGGAACGGCCTTCTGGAGGAAGTTGTGGAGTCAAAATCAGTGGTGGAATTCAAGCATGCATGGGACAGTCATAAGGCAATTCTAGGGGGTGGGGGTAGGAAGAAGTAGGCTGCTGGTTAACTAGGATCTGCAGCTTATCTAGTAGGTAGGGAAATGGGCAGACTGGGTGGGCCAAGCGGTCCTTATCTGCCATCAAATTCTATGTTTCTTCATTTTGGGTGGTGGGGGATTAAAAAACTTCATTTTATTACCAACAATGCTACAGCACTAGTAAGAATAAAACAAAATACTGCATATTTTAATCTGCCAAGGACCTATACTTTTGTTTTAAATTTACTGTGCTTCATGCCTCCTTAAAGCCCAGCCTGCCCTATCTGCCTCTCTCCCCCAGCCCTGTCGCCCAGTGTCCCTGGGACTTGCCTTCTAACCCTACAGTGCCCCATGTCTGCCCCTTCTGGCGCAGCCCCTCCCCCAGGTTCCTCAGACCCGGGAGGAGTTTAGCTTGTGTCTGGGTTGGTAGCTCAGTGAGTAGTGTGGAGCCTGTGAGGAGAGACTGCATCATTCTGCAGTCCAGGGAATTTTTTTGTTCCCCACCTTTGGGCACCTTGTGGGCTGGGACTGGAAAGGACATCTGCACGCCAAGCGTACCGACATCCCTGTCAGGAGGTGCCTGCCCACGCACTGTGGCTGTGCTGGCACTGCCATCTGATGTCACCCAGGTGGTAGTACTGCAGCGGAGGGCGCTGACTTTCCTGCCCGGAGGAGAGCTTCCATTGGGATACTCCGTCCTCCTCCCCTTGGAAGGTCCCCCGACGACTTGGGCTCGCTTCCAAACCTGTGTCGCAAACGGTAGCACTACCGATGCACTGTAGGACTGGCTCCACATTTTTCTTTTTTAAAGCGTGCCCTACAGTGCCACCTGGGAGACATGGGTTCAGTGACTAGACTGGGGTGGGCTTTGAATGGACAGGCAATACGCACATAACAGAGGTGGTATATTCAGTGATAAGACTGTGAGTATCATTTCATGTCACAAGCCCTTCCTCACTCCCAAGATACTGGTAGTTGTGAAGCAGAACCTCTCAGATGGGATTATTCAGCCTCATAGCAGTCGTGACTAACCTGGACCACAGTGATGGACTTTCTTAAGCTCAAAGAGTAGTGGTTCTGCCCCATAACATCTCCTCCAGTACATTTCGCTATGCACCACTGACAGCTAAGTACTGTAGAGAAAGGTGTGGAAACGAACTGATAACGATCACGTTTTTTTCGGCGGGTTTCTCGGTGATGTTTGAAAATATTGGGAAGGAGAGCTATACACTGGCGGCCAGAGGCAGACGAGCAGTTAAATTAAAAACAGGTACAAAGTCCTATTAAAAGTAAAATGCAGCTTTGCACTTGGTGGGGGGAGTCGCAAGGAAGGAGGATGGCTGTTTGTCCGCAAGGGAGGAGAGCAATCAGCGAGAGAGCCCAACAGAATTTTTTTCATAACTGGCGCTCATGGATCTCTGGCTGCACTGCGTCTTGCTTGGTGTAACAAGTACCAGTTGCCATATATATCAGCAGATACGGACATGGCTACTGGTACTTGTTAGCCAATCAGGATGCAGGCTCTCTCTTGTCCATTTTATAAACTGTAATATTGTATTTGTGCTTCTCGTGTTATTATTAGTATCAGATAAAAGTTACCACACCCTGTGTAAAATAGCCGTCTTATGTGCCCCTTGCTTGGGCAGGTGTGTGTATATGTAGTGGGGGTGTGAGGGGAATTGCTTGAGGGTGATTGAGTGTACGGCAATTTGTTGTTGTCCAATCCCTGCTTCCTCCACAGTTTCTGGGCCAGCGTGCCAAAATATAGCACTGTTTCATTTGTTGCATTTTACCACTGTGTGGGTATTCTGTACATCCTGACTGAGTTACTGGTTGGTAAAGGTATCAGCTGATGGTGGTCCCAAGGGGGTGGTCTTGTCCAGCGTAGGGCGGTGGGTAGATACTGCATCCCAGGGGGCGATACTGTACGCAACATCTGGCTTACTTATTCTCTTTGGGTGGAGGCACCATGCTATTTACAATATTGGGACGAGCCCCTCTACTACAGGAGAACAAACAAACCCAACCCCCTCAACCAGGTGAGCTCCCTTACGGTCACCAGGGAGGAATGTAAACGCCTGCGAGGAATGTAAACCTGGTCACCACGCTGACTGGGGAGGGATCACATATAATTAGAGGGCCAAGGTAACTCACATGTTATTATGGTTGAGAAGGCACTTCTTTGTTAAACTATGGTTTGTGCACCTTAAACAGAATTACCTGAAACTTGGCGGATGTGTTTTTTGTGCCAGGATCTCTGAATCATAATAACTTGGTAATGATTAGTTCTAGGGTTTAAAAATGGTGGGCCCCAATGTTCAGAATTCAGCCGTTTGCACTGCTCAAATCATAGCTCTGCGCACTAATTAGCATGTGGCCATCCATTAGGCATATCCATACGAGCGGTGTGCCCTGTCTGGCGCACGCTACTTGTAGTGAATATCTGGCTGTGGTATCACCACGCAGAGTGCTAGGCATGGCGCACTGCAGCCGCCTGTTCGCAACAGATACCCAGGAGCAAAGAGGAATAGTACGTCCCAAACGTGATAGGTGCTTTGCTCCTGGGTGCTGTTTTTCAAGGTCTTTATGCTAATGGCATGCGAGGTGCTATAAAGACTGTCGAGTGTAGGGGAAGGGTTCTGGACACAAAGTCCAGTGCAGCAAGAATATACGGGACTGGGAAGGGAGAAGCCAGAGAGGACGAGGGGGGCAGCAAGTTCAGCTCCCAGGGTGGGGGCTGACCAAACGAGCAGACACGAAAGACCATTAGGCCTATTGTGCTGGCATTTTAGTATGTTAGTAAAGTGGTGAGTGAGTGAGTGAGAGTGAGTGAATAGAATGGGCAGGAGCAAAGTGAATTATGGTTCTGCTGGCTATTCAGTGTAAGGTGGCTAGTTGTGAGTAGAATGGACAGGGACATGGTGGACAGTGACTCTTCTGATAGTTTGGTGAAAGGCGACGAGTTGGACAATAGAACGGGCAGGGACATGTTGGACTAAAAATCTCCTGGCTGCACAGCGTAAGGTGCCAAGTTAGTTAACGTAATGGTAGGGGGGCACAGCAGACTTTGCATCCTCTGGCTGTTCAGTGTCCGGTGATGAGCAGGAGCACAGAATAGGCAAAGTTGTTCGGTGTAAGGCGGTGAGTTGGTGAACAGAACAGACAGGGAAATTATGGATCGTTAATCCCATGGTAATTTAAGGCGAATTGGTGACTAGAACAAGCATGAACATAGTGGACAGTGAATCCTATAATTGTTCCGTATAAGGTAGTCAGTAAATAGAACATAAAAGGACACGATGGACAGGGAACCCTCTGGCTGTTCAGTGAATGGTGGTGAGTTGGTGGTGAGTACAACGAGCACGGACACAGTGGACAGTAACTCCTATAGCTGTTTATTGTATGGCGGTGAGTTGGTGACTAGAATGGGAAGGGACATGGCAGGAGGTACTTCACCAGCTGTTTAGTGTAAGGTGGTGAACTGGTAAACATAACGACAGTGACATAGCAGCCACTGGCAACCAAGTTTAAGGTGGTTGTGAGTGGGTGAATAAAATGGAGAAGGGACATGATAGACCAAATCCTCTGAGTAGGGACCCGGCTTATAATAAACCCTCTGCTTGCTAAAGGTCACTTGATAGCTGTAATGTGGTCTCCAGTATAGAGAACAAATCCATTTGCTCTTTCACTGTTGGACTGTCTACTGAAACTGCCTTTGAGGATGTATGGCTCACCACACCTTACTTCCCATTTATACTGTGTATTGCACAGTAGAGCCTGCCTCTCCCTGTGATGCCTGTCTCACAATGTCACACAGGAGTACTTGAGTCACCAAGATAACCTTTAAGAGACAGGACCTTGTCACTGCTTGCTAAGGATGAGGCTGAAATCTCACCTTATTGTTTCCAAAGTAATAAAACTCATCTCCCTGTCCCTGTAGCCCCCCGTCAAAAAAAACCAAACCCACGCACACTGCAGTATTGGATTTCACAGTGCTGAGAGACAACTGAACTTAATTTTATGACATTAAAGATTTCGCAGACTCCAGAATAGATACTGAATACCAAATCAGGTGAAATTATTAACAAAGGAAAGCAGGCTGTAAATATTTTTCTGCTGATGTCCACCTTAATGCTGGCAATCAGCCCTTTTTTTGCGCTAATGCTGCAGAAGAGGAATGTGTAACATTTAGCAGATCAATAAAAGCAAATAAAATAAAATCAATAATATGTGTGCGCTAGCACCTAAACCATTCTCTCGCTCCCTTGCTCACACTCTCTCTCTCTCCCCTGCTCTCTTTTTCTCTCTCTCTCTTTCTCTCATTCCTGCTTCTCCCGGGACCTTTTTTCGATTTGTCTTTTTCCAACAAAGCACGGCTCATTGGACATGTGCTGTACACCCTTTCTCTTTCTCTGTATATGGATAGAGCAGTATCATGCACTGTGTTTTTGGTTTAACTTCTTGATAACCGCCCCGCCAGAAGATGATCTTGAAGGTTGCCAGGCACCCTTTACGTTTGCACAGATTTAGGTGCCCCTATAGTTTGCTAACCAGTTGCAGAAGGGTCTTCCTTATCTTAGACAATTTAAGTGGTTCCTTACTAAGCAGTCATCAAAGGGCGCATTGTTATAAGTGTGTGTGTGTGTGTCGTGTGTGTTTCATGTGTGCATACAGTGTGTTTACATGTGTGTGTGTGAGTTTGGTGTGTGTATACAGTGTGTTTGTATGTGTGTGAGTTAGTTTGCTCTGTGGTGTGTTTGCATGTGTGTGTGTGTATTTGTGCATGTGTCTGATGTATGTATACAGTGTTTGTGTGTGTGAGTGAGTTTGGTGTGTGTGTGTTTGATGTATGTGTGTTTGTGTGGTGTGTGTGTTTGATATGTGTGTGTGTGTGTGAGTGAGTGTGGTATGTTTGATGTATGTGTGTATGTGGTGTGTGTGTGTTTTATGTATGTGTGTATGCAGTGTATGTCTATGTGTGTGAGTTTGGTCCATGTGTATACAGTGTGTATGTGGGTAAGTTTGGTGTGAGTTTGATGTACGTGTGTTTGTGTGTGTTTGATATATTTGTATACAGTGTGTGTGTGTGTTTGATGTATATGTGTTTGTGTGGAGTGTGTGTGTGTGTGTGTGTGTGTGTGTATATAGTGTTTGTGTGTGTCTGTGTTTGATATATGTTTGTGTGTGGGTTGGGTAGGTGTGGGTGTGTTTATTTTATTTGTAAATTGGTGTCTGGGAAAGTCGCACTAAGCCAAGGCTCATTTCCAGGGGTGACGGGGCCGGGGGGGGTTGAGGGAGAACAACTGATACAGCAAGCTGACATGAAAGATCACAGATGCTGCAGACCACCAGAGTAATAATTTCAGCTAGCTGATAATTGTGGTAAGGCAGCAAAAACAAATGTTCAATACAAAGCAATTTATTTTATATTGGGCTTTCATAGCAATTATCACAAACCCCCCTCGCAGGTACTACATGCTAATTAAGTATAGTGATACCATGTACATCCTCAGTATGCAAATTATACAGAAACTTTATCAGAAAAGAGAAGGTATAATTGTGGGATTAACAACCAACAGCAAGTGAGGAACTGAGAATAGAAACATAGAAACATAGAAGTTGACGGCAGATAAGGACCGCAAGGCCCATCCAGTCTGCCCATTTCTTTTTCTACCTTATAAATGTGCCATCGGCCTTTGCTCTGTCAGTGGTCTATCTATTCATACTCATCTGTATCGCTCCTTATGCCTATCCCATGCCTGTTTGAAGCCCTGCACTGTATTCATATCCACCACTTCCTGAGGTAGGCCATTCCATGCATCCACCACCCTTTCTGTGAAAAAGAATTTCCTCACATTCCCCCTTAATCGGCCCCCTCTAATCTCATGCTGTGTCCTCTTGTCCTGCTATTTTTCTTATATTTAAACATGTTAGACTCTTTCACCTTGTTAATGCCCTTAAGGTGTTTGAGTGCCTCGATCATATCACCTCTCTCCCTCCTTTGCTCGAGGGTATACATATTGAGCTCTGTTAATATGTCCTCATATGTCTTCTGATGCAGTCCCTGCACCATTTTGGTTGCCCTTCTCTGGACTCCCTCAATTTGGTTAATGTCCTTGTGAAGGTGTGGCCTCCAATACTGCACGTAGTACTCCAGATGGGGCCTAACCAGTGTCTTGTAAAGGGGGATTAGTTACATATGAACATATGAATGTGTCAGCAGATAAAGGCTTTATGGTCTCTCTAGTCTGTTTGAGTGTGCTGTTCCCACTATGTTTATAGAAGGAATGCCCCCTTCCCATATCCCCTTTGACCCAGCTCAAATTTCCCCTCCCTCCCACAGCGGTCCCCCTCCCCTGTCCCCACTTCTCTTGAAGCTGTCCACCGTTTTTAGAGAGAACATCTCCTCTAGCATCTCATTCCACTTAACTACCACCCTCTCAGTGAAAAAGTGCCTCCTCATCTCCCTCCTGAACCTTTCCCCCATCCCAGCTTCCAGCTGTTAACCTCTAGTGGTCTTGTTTTCACTAAGACTGAAGAGGCCCTCAGTGTTCTCCCTGTTTATACCTTTAAGGTACATGAAGGGCTCAGTCTGTCTTCCAGAGAGTACATGTTGAGCCCCCTGAGTGCCTCCTAGTAGGTGTTGCCTTGCTGGCCCCAGATCATCTTGGTTTCCCTTCTCTGGAGTATTTCCAGCAAGTTGATATCCTTCTTAAGGTGGTTCCATGTGATAAGGGCAAATAAAAAATGGCGATTGTCATTACGGTGAATCAGTTAAGGGGACTGCACTATCGGCGACAACAAATCACGGCGACAGTAGTTTACAGCGACTTTTGGAGACAGACCTACTACAGCACAACTCACCTGTTTTAATGTCAGGGGAGGAGGCTCTCCTGAGGTTTCGCCGATCATTCTGGATCGCCGTTATTTCATGATCGCCGTCTGTGTTTTCGCTGTTATTGACTCGCCATAATTGAGTTGCCATTTTGTAGTTGTTACGTACTACCCTTAAGATAAGGGCACCAGTATTGAACTCTGTACTCTAGGTGTGGTCTTACTAGAGACCTGTTTAGTAGCAGAATGACCTCCACTTTCCTGCCGGTAATTCCCCTGGCTATGCAGTCCAGCATCTGATTTGCTCTGGCTGCAGCTTTCCTGCAGCGTGCCGAGAGTTTTGGTAATAATTACAACCAGGTCCTTTTTGTTCCTCTGACCTGGTTGCTTGTGCACCACCCAACCAATGTTTGGTCCCTGGTTTTTTCGCCCCCAAGTGCGCAACTTTACATTTGAGATTTTAAGAGCTGAAGAGAATCAGGTAGGAGTACATTGTATGTCTGGAGTACGTATTACAGAGGCACACGTACATTTGACATAGCTTTCTTAAAAAATATTCCTTAGTATTAAATAAACTGAAAAAAGATTAATTTAAATGCTCTTTTGCTGTCTTTCAGTGAGGGGAATCCATTTTCTAAGGAAGTCCCTCCTTGGAACCAGTGTTTAGGCTAAGCATCTAGTTAACACTGTGAGAGGAACAGAGCAAAAAACACGATATCCGAGTGTGAGGTCATTGTAATAGGCCAAGACTGGGTTTTACTTCAGTACAAGAAAAGATTGACAGGTCACTGAAGTGACTGGAGAGAGATTGGGCTAACATTACTGTAATGAGAAATACACTAAATTAGAGTTTAATATGAGACAGTCCCACTGGTTTGTCACGGTCGTTTAATATTAAACGTGGTTTGGGAGGCTTTGGTGACATTGCATGTCCTAGTCCTAAGTAGGGATGTGAGAACTGATTCGGATAAGTCCAGAACCACCCAGAACCTATATTGTTTGCTGTAAAAGAACCCTATCAGAATCTTTTTTCTGGTTCTGGTAATTTCGGAAACATTGATTCTGAAGCTTTATATACTCCCCCAGCAGGTCTTTATCTAATAAGAAGGCAGGTGGTGCTGGTAGAAAGACAAAGATGGAGGCCGGAGGTAGAGCAGCGCCACTCCAAGTTCTTTTTAGATTTCTTTGTCTTCACTGACAATTGCGTAAGGGTGGACAATGATCGGAAAAATGGGATCTTCTTCAAGGAAATCTCCCTCTATTGAGCCACATCATGGAATTGTAAGTTGTCGGCATCAGGACCTCCTGGAAAATTTTTCTAGCCTGGGCCACCCATGTCGATGTGCATCATTGCTGCCTATATAACGTGGGTGGCCCCATCCTGCATCAGTTCTTTCTCTCACTGTCAACTGCTTGTCAGTCTAACGGTGCTGAAGAACAATATCAAATTTTGCAAGTATCCCTAATGCTCCCCCTTCTCTGTTTGTTATTTTAATACTTAATTGTTCTAGGATCGTGGATATGTTGTTCATCCACACTGTCTGGCATTGTCCCTTTCCCCTTTAAATCTTGCCGGAAGTCTTCAAGCTGGCTCCTCCCACCCACCCGTGTGGTAAATACCTCGGCTCCGCCCCATGACACCAGATCTTCCTTTCCGCAGGAAGATTCAGGTTCCCTCGTGCTTTCTGCAGTGTTGAGGCCCTGGATTCGTTTTGACCGGTTTTACCGCATCTTCTCGCTCTGAAACTCGTTAGAGTTTACAACTCTGATCGGACATGGATGACAAGTCAGCCCCGGGTTTCGCCGGTGTCATGTGGACAGAAAATGTCGCAGCGATCCCCACCTCGTGCATTTACTGCCTCGGTTCTATTCAGTACCTCGCAGTGCTCCATTTGCTTCCTTCCACCCCAACATCCTGGAAGATCGTCAGGCGCCTGAAGCTGGAGTGAGCCAGACTCCGCAGCCCACGGTAAATCCAAGGAGGCCAGGTGGCGGTTTCTCGCGGCTGCGGGATCCGCCTGAGCAGCTCGAGCGCATGGCGACTTCGAGGAAAAACGGCAAGCCTCGACTAGCCGAGGTTTTCCGTGCTGCTCAACCTTGGCTCTTCCTCTCAGGATCCTTTCGAGTTTGTGCCAGTCTCTCCTGCCAAGGGTGAGGCGCCCTAGGCTCGCCTCTTCCCGTTCGAAGAAAGGATCCTACGTCTTCTTCAGTCGAAGAAGGCGGCTCACGGATCGAGGCGGTCCGAGGTCTCGACTGTTGAAATTGCCTCCCTCGGCCGCTGGGTTTTCAGACCTTCCGCCTGTACCGGGCGAAGCTGGAGTCGGCTGATCCGCCAAGATTATTCTCGACCCGATCGAGCGTTATCACCACTCCTGTCGATGATTCTTTGGAGAACGCCGATTCTCTCCTTCCCTGAAGGGAGACCGCCCGTGGGCCTCGATCGAGGAAGAACTGAGCCTCGGTTTCCACCGAGCCCAGTCTCCCGATCGACAAGCCGACACCGCCGGTCTTGATCAGGAGCAAGTCCTCTCGGTCGATCGACCTAAAAGGACAAAGCACTCCCGCAAGAGAGGCGCCGCCACGTTCCCCTTCCTCCTCGGACGAGAGAGCTTCGACGAAAAATTCATCGGCGCTGTAGAGGATCTCATGTGGCAGCAATTCCTGCTAGCAGGTCAGAAGCCGCTCCCTCGGTGGTCCGGCTATCTCTTGGCCTCAGCCTCTTCGGCCGCCTCAGACACCGATTGCTCCGGTGCCGGTCTCTTCGGGGGCTCCAGTGCGTCTTCCGCCGCAACCGGTTTCAGGTTCCCCACCAATTTTGGTGGAATCTCCACCTCAGCTGCCCCTCGGGGGGGGTTTCCTCCAAGGAGGCATGACAGTCTTCGGGTCTCCCCCACAGACTGTCAGTTACGGTCACCCCTGATCGCCCTAGGCGTATCGAGGGGGACTTAGGTGGGCAGCCTTTATATCGGGACTCCTCCGATTCCGATAACACTGGCCTTCACTCTCTTGATGAGCTTTCGGCGTCAGGCTTGGAAGAAGGGCCTTCCTCCTTCCAGGGCATCCTCCGGCTCATTTCCGAATTGACGGGGATGACCCTACAGCCTATCCAGAAAAAGGTGGAATATCCCCTTACGGATATTCTTAAGAGGGGGGATACCCCTACGGAGGCATTTCCAGTCGCCAAAGCCATTATTGGTCCGGCCTTGGAACTCTGGCAGCGTCCAGCCTCCTGCCCAGCTCCTTCTGCCCGCATGGCACGCAAGTACGTGGTGCCCACAGGGTCTTTGGCGGGGATTATTGAGCACCCCCATGGAAAGCCTTGTGACTGCCTCAGTATTCAGGCGGATGGGCAGCTCAGCCGATACTGACCGTCCTCCAGACAAAGAGTCCAAACTTATGGACCACTCGGCCCGGAAGGTCTGTGCTGCATCATCTTTGGGCCTTCGTCAGGCAAGCTCAGCGGTGATTATGGCACACTTCTCTCACGCCCTCTTGGGGTCGCTGGACGAAGTTCTCCCCCACCTCCCAGCTGACATGCAGACCACGGTCAAGCAGGTCAGGGACCAGGGCAGAGCTGTTGCTATACAACAACTCCAGACTGCTCTGGACGTGGTGATTCCTGTGCTCGTGCTCACTAGCTGCAGCGGTATCCACTGCGCAGGGCTTGGCTGAGGTTATCCTCCTTTCCCATGGATACTCAGCACAAGCTAGCTGATGTGCCCTTCTTGGCACCGACCTCTTCGGCCAGGAGTGGCAGGTCACCTGCAGCATATCGAGCAATCTAATGCCACCTTAGATGCTACATCCGCTAAGGGTTCTTCAAGTAAGAACCAGCAGAAGTGCAGGAAGAAGCCTTTTTGGCCATTCTTCCCCTGGGTCAGACAAACCACCTTCCAGGGGGTCAACAACAGCAGCAGGCTCAGGCTTGGCGCCCTAGGCCCAAGCAGGGGTCCCCAGCAGCCCGCAAGGGAGGCCGAGAAGCTGGTCCAGGTGCCCCTCCTCCTCTAAGCTTCGCCCAGTGACGGGCCGGGGTGTCCTCCCCTGCACTCCATCACTTCAGCTTGGGGTCCCCCTGGGGCCCGGCTCCGCCACTTCATTTCCACCTGGTCCGGTATCACCACAGACAGATGGGTCCTAGAAGTGGTCGGGCAGGGTCTGCCCTTAGAATTCGAGCAGTACCCTCCCAGCCGAGCCCGTGCCCCACGAGAGGAGCGGATCTCAGTCGCCCATTCTGTCCTTCAAGACGACATTGCGCTACTCCTCCTCAAAGAGGTGGTGGCCCGAGTGACGGATCCTCCTTCAGACCCAGGCTTCGTCTCCAGGTATTTCCTGGTGCCCAAACGGACGGGGGGTTGGCACCCCATTCTAGATCTGCATGACCTGAATCGGTATCTCAGGTCCCGCACCTTTCGGATGGTAACTCTAAATCAGATCATACCATCCCTGGAGCGAAACATGTGGTTTTGCACACTGGATCTTCAGGACACTTTTTTCCATGTCCCTATCCGTCCGTCTCATCAGCGGTTCCTCCGCTTCAGCGTCGAAGGGACCCTGTACGAGTTCAGAGCCATGCCGTTCGGCATGTCATCGGCCCCAAGGGTCTTCACCAAATGCAATGCAGTGGTGGCAGCCCATCTTCGGCGTCAGGGGGTTCGTATTTACCCCTACCTGGACGATTGGCTCCTGGCGGGATCCTCCCTTCAGGAGGTGGAGAGGTCCAGGGACCTGACCCTCCGAACCTGCTCACACTTGGGCCTTCTGATCAACGAGGCCAAATCGGAACTCGTACCTTCTCAGGTGATGGGCTTCATCGGGGCAGAGCTCGACTCTCGTCAAGCCAGAGCTCGGCTCCCGGCGGACAGGGCGGAGGTTCTCTCCTCCTTTGCCCAATCATTTTGGTTGGGCACTCACGCCCTGCCCGGGACTTCCTGCGCCTCCTGGGCTACATGGCGGCGCGCATCGCCGGTGGTCCGGCTGGGCCAGACTGCACATGCGCCTCCAGTGGGAGCTCTTCCAGTGGTCTCAGCGCCAGAGTCTTTTTCTCGACCAGCTGGTCACAGTCACCCAGAGGATGTGGGATGCTCTCCAATGGTGGACCCGTCCCGAGTCATCTGCAGGAAGGGATCCCATTTGTCCGCCCGAGCCGACGGTCATCCCTACGCCGATGCCTCTCTCATGGGCTGGGGAGCCCACATGGGGGACCACAGAGCTCATGGGCTCTGGACCCCAGAGGAGTCCTGATGCCACATCAACCTGTTGGAGCTCAGGGCAGTCAGACTGGCCCTGTCAGCTTTCGCTCCTCAGCTCCGGGGTCAAGTGGTTCAAGTCCAGACGGACAATACCACGACCATGTACTACCTCAACAAACAGGGCGGCACGCACTCCCGTCTGCTATGCAAGGAGGCGCTCCGGATCTGGACCTTCGTCAGACGGCTGGAGGTGGATCTCCTAGCCATCCATGTGGCAGGAGTCACGAACCAACTGGCGGATGCTCTCAGCCGCTTAGGCCAGACATCCCACGAGTGGTCTCTCCATCCAGAGGTAGCCTACTACCTGTTCTCTCGTTGGGGCAAACCATTGGTGGACCTGTTTGCCTCCAGGGAGAACACCAAGCTGAGGCTGTTCCATGCCCGCCCCCCTCAGCAGGGCTCGCTGCAGGGGGATGCCTTCTCGAGGCTGTGGACCCCAGGCCTCTTTTACGCCTTTCCTCCATTTCCCTTGATCCACAAGGTGTTACTCAAGGTGAGGCAGGACAAGGCGAAGGTGATCCTGGTAGCCCCAGATTGGCCACGCCAGTTCTGGTATCCAGATCTCCTCAGCCTCAGCTGCAGGACCCTGGAGCGGCTCAGTACACGCCCGGACCTGATTTTTCTGAACCAGGGGAAGGTCCTTCATCCGGACCTTCAATCCCTGCACCTCACAGCCTGGTTCCTGAGCGGCTAGAGTTCCAGGCTTTGGGTCTTTCTGAGGATGTCTACACCGTGGTGGAGGCATCTCGAAAAGAATCGACCAGGAAATGTTATGCCTTCAAATGGAAGAGATTTTCCATTTGGTGTCAGGGTAAAGGTCTGGACCCTTATCCTGCTCGGTGGCTAACATTCTAGACTACCTTTGGTCCCTCTCCAAAGGGGGTCTTCGGTCATCGACCCTTAGGGTGCACCTAGCAGCCATATCGGCTTACCGGGCGCGGATTGGTCAGCCGACGTTGGCTCAGGAAAAGGTGGTCGGGCTCTTTTTCAAAGGCCTGGACCACATATCCCCTCCGGTGCGTGAACCTCCACCTCCGTGGGATCTTTTGCTGGTTTTGGCAAAGCTCATGGGCAAGCCATTCGAACCCATGCACAAGTTTGCACTTTCGCACTTGTCGTGGAAGACGGCCTTCTTGGTGGCTGTCACGTCAGCCAGAAGGATGGGGGAGCTCCAGGCGCTTTCAGTGGACTCCCCCTATCTGGTCTTTCACAGGGACAAAGTTGTCCTGCGCCCCCACCCGAAATTCCTTCCGAAGGTGGTGTCAGAGTTTCACCTTAACCAGGTGTTGACCCTGCCAGTATATTACCCTAATTACATCGGGCCTGAGAGTATAGGCTCCATACTCTGGACCTCAGGCGTGCTCTCTCCCATTATAAGGAGAGGACGGCGGAAATTGGGAGAGGTTCACAGCTGTTCGCTTACTCACGCTGAAGCCGCTCTGGCAGACCTGCAAGCTGCTGACTATTGCGCAGATGGATCACATCATGCATAGGTCTGTGCTATGAATTGGTGGGTAAGGAGCCTTCCAAAGGGCTAAGGGCTCATTCTACCCATCATACTGCTGCTTCGGTGGCTGCTTCCAGGGACATCCCTATCCAGGAAATCTGTCGGGCCGCTACCTGGAAGTCAGCAAGCACCTTTATTACCCATTACCACATTGACCTAGAGTCACGTCGGGATGCTGGTTTTGGGGCCTCGGTTCTCCCAATCTCTATTCCCTAAGTAGGGGGTGTGCGCCTTGCCTCCCTCCTCCCGGAGAACTGCTTGGAGTCTGCCAGACAGTGTGGATGAACAACATATCCACGCTCCTAGAAGAACAGGTTACTCACCTGTAACAGTAGTTCTAGGAGTGGTATATGTTGTTCATCCACACGCACCCACCCGACCTCCCCGGCTTTAGGCGCACAACCTGGCTTCCAGCGGGCTAGATCTGGCGTCATGGGGCGGAGCCGAGGTATTTACCACCCGGGTGGGTGGGAGGAGCCAGCTTGAAGACTTCCGGCAAGAGTTAAAGGGGGAAAGAGACAATGCCAGACAGTGTGGATGAACAACATATACCACTCCTAGAACTACTGTTACAGGTGAGTAACCTGTTCTTTATGCTGCCGTTTAAAGAAATGGAACCGTTGTTCTGATGTTGTCGATGCGGTAACCTGTGGCATTTTCCATAGCTTTAAGCAGGCCCCTCAGAGACGTTGCAAGAAGGTATTGGAACTTTATTTAAAAATTGAGGCATTGAAGGAGAAATATGTGCGTCGCAGGTGGTTTTTGCCACTGCCTTCTGCTCCGTCTCTCCTATGGTCACCATCGACCCACCATTTTCTGTTGTCGACAGCATCTGCTGCTGACTCTACAAAGAAGGACAAATCTGGGAACTTGGCAGATAAACACCGCCATGCAGACAAGAAGAAGAGGCACAAGGAAAAAGGTGCTTGTTTAAAAAGGTCCCACTCTCCTCTTGAGAGAGGTAATTCAACTGACAAAGACAGATCCCAGGCCAAGGCCTTGGCTTCTGCTGTCTCCTAACCATTTCTCAGACACGAAGGTCAGGGTCTGGCACAGGCTGTTATCCCCCGTCGGCAGATTCACAGCCAGCTCTGCTGTTGGACACTGTCCTGTCAATGGTTCAGTCATCGACAACTCTGTCAGGGCCCGTCAATGTGCAGATACTTTATCAGACGATGTCTCAGCTATTTCAAAAGCTTCTGCCATTAACCCAGTCACCGAGGCTGACCCCATTGACACTGAGTTGCCATTGTCGACGAAGTCGATGCAGAAGTTCCCTCTGCCAGCTGGACAGCTGAGCACGGATCATCCTCTGTTGACAGTAAGTCCATTGACAGTCCCTCCTTCACAGCCTCTGCTAGAGACCATCCAGGATGAGCATGAATACAATCCTGAGTACATGGAGGCATATGAAGGGCTGGAGAAAGATCTGAACCCCCTCGATATGGTGGGCTCCAGTTCTACTTTGTCCCCCCTTGAAGTGAGGAGAGTGTTCAGAGCACTCCTCAGTCCCCTTCTTAGGATGTCTCTTTCCAGGACCTCCTCAGGCAGGTTCAGTCACAGCTAGCATTTGCAGCGGAGGAGGAGGAGGATTCCTCTAAGAGAAATCTTTACGAGTTCTTAGCCGTGTCTGCCTCCTCTATGGTACTTTTCCTACAATCCGTTCAGCTGTGGAGGATGCCACACTAGCCGCTTGCCACAGGCCACGTGCTCTGCCTGTGGTCCCGAGGGTGGTGGATAAGCAATATCCTGCACCTTCTGGTAAACCATCTTATTCCTCTCAACTAGAGGTGGATTCAGTGGTTATTGTGGCTGCCCATGACAGGTCCAAGGCTCCAAAACATATGAGCTCTCTTCAGCCTGATGAGGAATCCAGTAGGCTTGAATGGGAAAAAAGAATGTATGCTTCGGTGTTCCTTGGGCTTCATGTTGCCAGTTACCAGACTTCTATAGTGAATTATCAGAACAGCCTGTGGAAATCTGTGACTGACAAACTAATGGTCCAGCAGACTGTTGCCAGTGGCCTGGAGGCTGGTAAGCCCCTGCTACAGTTTGCCTTTGATATGTCAGATGCAGCTGCTCGTTTGGCTACTTCCAACATTTGCCAACACCACCACTCCTGGTTGCATGTTGCTGGCTTTGCCCCTGATGTCCAGCAGTCAGTCCTTAATGCTCCCTTTAGAAGAAAGCAGCTTTTCAGCACCGACATTGAATCTGCCCTTAAGGACCTTCAAACATCAAAGATGACCCAGCGTTTTTTCCACACTCTGCATCCTAGAGCCTGAGGTAGGGGCCGGGGTTCCTTTTGCAGAGTTGATGCCTGCCCTGGTAGGGGTTACTGTAGGGGTCCAGGTTGTGGCTCTCAGCAGCCCCAGGCCTCCCCTCTTCCCAGTTTGCATCCTGGGCCATATCTTCCTCTTCCTGCCAAAGCTGAGGGTGATCATTACTGATTCTTGGGTGCCAGTGGTGGTTCTGCAAGGACACACCACAGTACCTGCAGTTTATGCTCCAGGGCTCTCACTATCAGTTTTGTGTCTTGACCTTTGGTTTATCTTCTGTACTATTCATCTTAACAAAATGCTTTGCAGTGGTGGCAGCCACTCTCAGATAGAAGGACCTCTACGTCTTCCTAAGCATTGATGACTGGCTTTTAAAGGCCCTGTCAAGGGAAGCCACCATTTACACACTTTCAAACCAGACAACTATTCAGACAGTAGGAAATTCTGGTGAATGAGCCAAAGTCAGTTCTTACTCCATACCAACATCTCCAGTACATAGGAGCTGTTCTGGACACAGGGTTGGGTTGGGCTTTCCTTTCTTCAGAGTGTGCTACAGTACTGTTTGCTCAGGATAAGCTGGTCTCTTCCAGCAAGTCTGCCTCAGCCAGATTCCACTTATGACTGATAGGTGTCATGGCTGCTGTCATTCTGACTGTCCCTCTGGAACGTCTGCAAATTAGTATTCCATAGTGGTTCCTCCACACCAAGTGAGCTCAGCATTCCAGTGAGCTGGAATATCTCATAGAAGTGACCCCTCCACTCTGTTGCTCCTTGCTCTGGTGGCTGGATGCTCCAACCTTAAGATGGGATTCTCCTTTCTCCGTCCATCTCCTCTTCTAGTGATGGTGACGGACACCTCAGGTTCTGAATGGGGTGCCCATCTGGGCCTCTTCCAAGCTCCGGCTCAGTGGTCCGCCTTGGATACAGTTCTGTATAGCAATATGGTGGGGATAAGGGCTGTTCTACTTGGTCTACAAGCCTTCACCACCCTCCTTCCACGTCATCAGCTGTTGATCCATAAAGACAACATCTCTGTGATATACTACATAAACTGACAATGCAGTGTCCTCGCCTATCCTCTCTGCAGAGAGGTAATGAGAGTCTGGCACTGGGCTGTGGAAGACAGTATGTTCCTGACAGCCATCTTCCTGCTCGGTACCCTCAATGACCTTGCGGATTATCTCAGCCTGCTGCAGGTGTTCTGCAACAAATGGAAGTTACTGGACTTCGTTGTGGACATCCTCTTCCTAAAGTGGGTATGGGATCACCATGACATAGACCTTTTTGCATAGAAACATAGAATTTGTCACCAGAAAAGGACCAGTAGGCCCATCTAGTTTGCCCTATTTTCCCTGCTGTTTCTACACCCTGACGCCCTATTTGGTCACAGGTGTCCCTCCCTCCCTCCCTCCTCCCTTTCTTCTACCTGTTTTGTCCATGTGCCTATCCCACGCATTCTTGAAGCTCTCACTGTCTTCACCCCCCCTTCTGGCAGGCTGTTTTAGGGGTCCACCACCATTTTTGTGAAGAAGTATTTTCTCCACCCCTTCCTGGGTGTCCACCTGGTTGCAGATTTTTAGGCGCTTTTACACATAGGTTTTTAAAATGAAATGAGCGTTACCTGTGTGGCGCCGTTGTACTCTGTTGCGTTCTGGTTTCCTTTTACACCCTGCGAGTATTCTGGCCAACCTCACCTCCATTTGTTTCGGCTCCCCAGAGTTTGCTGCTCTAATGGCTGTTTCTGCAGTGCTACCGGAATGGCTGTTTCACACAGCCAGATGAAACAGAAAATGTCGGTGCAAACCACGAGAAGCAGAGATTGCAGTTTGGACAAATGTTCACCAAGGGAATGAAACAGATGCACTTTACACACAAGGGATGTAACGGAATACTGTTTCCGTAACAGTTATTCCGTTACATAAACCTGTGTTTAAAAGTGCCTTTTGTCTCATCTGCAAAGAGATATGCCTTCCCATTCATTTCCTCAGCAGTGCCACTGGTTGCTCTTCCATTCTCTGAGTGACTGCCATTTACCACCACCCTCTGCCTCCTATCCTTCAACCAGTTTGATATCCAGTTTACCACCATCTCTCCATCCCTCAGCTTGCTAAGCTTCTTATTTTGTTTAACTCGCTTTATGCTCCCCACCTCTGACCTGCGGACTCTCTCTGGTGTGGACACTTGGCTCAACCCTGTCCTGCCTGTCTGAAATCCCAGTCTTACCTTTCTGGTGAAGGGGGGTCTCCTCCCTCTGATCCCTCGTCCCCGGATCTCGGCCGGGGTAGGCCGTCTGGCGACCTTTCTGGAATCTAGACGGGTGATCAGGTAACGAAGGGAGCACTGGAGGCAGGCTGAAGGACCCGGCACTGGATGTGGAGGTCTGGACCCACCATTGCCTGCCGAGGGTCAGTGCCATGTTCCTTCATCTGTTGTCTTCCTTGTTGGCGTGGACGTGCAATGCGTCCAGCATATGTGTGCGTGCCCACGCACACAGCATTGCCACCACTGCCAATCCCCCATGGCAAGGATCCCAGGCTGCCATACCCCCAGTCAACACCAGGAGTTCCTAGAGCCCGGGATCTGAACCCCCCCAGGAGAGAGAGCAGTCCCTCCTCCCCGCCGACCCTCAATGACCCGATCTTGTTCCTGAACCCAGGTCGCCGGTGTGGCACGAGGTGTGGCGTCCAGCGCCTCAACCCTCAATGACACTGGGCTGGTGGTTGCTAAGCTTCTTAACCCTTAGGCTGCCAACAGAATTAGAATGTATAGGGATTCTGGACTGATATTATCAGTCCATGGCACAACAAGGATTAATTAGCCTCTTGTGTGGCACAGTGTCAAAGGCCTTACGGAAGTCCAGATAGGCTACTTCTCCTGCCTTAGTCACCCAGTCAAAGAAATCTATTGTTTGACATGACGTCCCCCTTGTGAAACCATTCCACTGGTGGCCTTGCAGCCCATTTGCCTCCAGGCGCTTCATCAGTCTCACCTTCAGCGGGGTTTCCATTAATTTCTCCACTACTGCTGAGAGACTGACTGGCCTCTAATTGCTAGTCTCCTCTGTGCTGCCACTCTAGTGCAGAGGTACCATATTGGCCTTCCTACAGTCCTCTGGAACTACCCTTGTCTCCAATCAGTTATCGCGGAATCATAGAAATCTGGTGTCAGGAAAGGACCCAGTTGGCCCATCAAGTCTGCTCCTCACTCCCCTCCCTACTCGTCCGCTTTGTTCAGAGACATTCCACTCCACCCCCTCGCTAGTCCCTTGTGTCTGTCCCATGCCCTCTTGAATCCCTTCACTGTTTCAGCTCCCACCACCTTTTCTGGCAGTCTGTTCCAGGACTCTGTGAAGTAACACCCCTCACATTGCCCTTGTACCTTTCTCCTACCAATGTTAAGACCATGACCCCCAGTTTTAGTACCCACTTTCCTTGTAAATAAGCTCCCCTCCTTCACCATTTATCCCCTTCATGTACCTAAACGTTTCTATCGTGTCCCCCCCACCACTCCCTTCTAGTCTCCAGTGGGAACAGATCCAATTCCCTCAATCTCACTTCATAGGGTTTTCTGTGCACACCGTGCACCATCTTGGCTGCCCTCCTCTGAACCCTTTCGATCATGTCTGTATCCTATAGAAACACAGAAACATAGAATTTGACGGCAGATAAGGACCGCTTGGCCCACCTAGTCTGCCCATTTTCATACCTAACAGATAAGCTGCAGATCCTAGTTAACCAACAGCTTACTTCCTCCTACCCCCCACTAGGACTGCCTTATGCCTGTCCCATGCATTCTTGAAGTCCCCCACTGTTCTTGACTCCACGACCTCCTCAGGGAGGCTGTTCCATGCATCCACAACCCTCTCAGTGAAAAAATACTTCCTCACATTACCTCTGAGCCTTCCCCCCTCTGTCTTCAAATTGTGCCCCCTTGTTCTTGCACATCTCTTTTTCTGGAAGATGCTACCCTCTTGGACTTTTTTTTAATACATTTTAACATAGTTTTCATGTTAATACATATGACAATGTAACCAAGACATTGATACCCTCTTGGACTTTGTTAATTCCCTTGAGGTACTTGAAAGTTTCTATCATGTCCCCTCTCTCCCTTCTTTCCTCAAGGGTATACATATTAAGCTCCTTTAGTCTTTCTTCGTATGTCTTCTGGTGCAGACCCTGCACCATTTTGGTTGCCCTCCTCTGGACAGCCTCCTCTCTGTCTATGTCTTTGTGGAGATGGGGTCGCCGGAACTGCACACAGTACTCCAGATGGGGTCTCACCAACTGTCTGCACAGAGGGATAACAACTTCCTGTTTTCTACTATTGATGCCTCTTCCTATGCATCCCAGTATCCCCCCAGCCTTCCTTACTGCCTTCTCACATTGCTTGCCCACCTTTAGGTCATCCGATATAATTACCCCCAGGTCCCTTTCTGTTTTACAGTTGTCAGTATCTCACCCCCATTGTGTACGCTTCCCCTGGGTTTTTGTTTCCCATGTGCATTACCTTGCACTTCTTTGCATTGAATCTGAGCTGCCATACATTTGACCATTCCTCCAACCTTGCCAAGTCCCTTCTCATCCTTTCCACTCCATCTTGTGTATCAACCCTGTTGCAGATCTTGTGTCGCCTGCAAAGAGACATACATTTCCTTCCAGTTTCTCTGCAATGTCACTTATAAAGACATTAAAAGGACCGTCCCAGTACTGAACCCTGTGGTAACTCTCGCTTAGTAACCCTCCTTTCCACTGTGTACCCATTTACTACTACTCCTCAAGGCCCTGTTGTTCAGCCAATTTTTATCCAGGCTACCACCTTGGGACCCACTCAAGGCTGGCTATCTTGTGTATTAATCTTTTGTGTGGGACTGTATCAAATGCCTTGCTAAAATCTAGGTAGGCCATGTCCACAGCCCTCCCTGGTCTACTACTTTGGTCACCCAGTCAAAGAAATCTATTAGATCTGGCCTGACACGACCTTCCCATCGTGAATCCATGCTGCCTTGGGTCCCAGCCCCACTGGCCTCTAGGTACTCAACAGTTCTTTCCTTCAGAAGTGATTCCATCATTTTCCCTACCACTTAGGTCAAACTAACTGGTCTGTAGTTTCCTGCCTCTGTCCTGCTCCCACTTTTGTGAAGAGGAATCACATCTGCCCTCCTCCAGTCCTCGGGTACCACCCCATCCTCCCATGATTTGTTAAAGACAGTAGTCAGTGGTGTCACTAGTTCTACCCTTAGTTCTTTTAGAATTCTTGGGTGAATCCCATCAGGCCCCATTGCTTTGTCCACCTTCAATTTTATTAGTTCTTTCAGAACCCTTTCTTCTGTAAATGGACTGGTATCGACCCCGTCTTCAGAGTGTTTCTCTTGTTTGGTTTAGGTAATTCCCCCTCCTCTTCCTTTGTGAATACTGAGCAGAAATATTCATTCAGTATCCCTGCTTTTTCTCTGTCACCCTCTACCCACATTCCCTCCCCTTTATTAAGCTTCAGTATCCCTCCTTTGGTCTTTCTTCGCTCCCTAATGTACCTATAAAAGGTCTTATCCCCCTTCTTAACAGAATTGGCTATCCTTTCCTCGGTTTGGGCCTTTGCTATTCTGACTGCCTTCCCAGCCTCTTTCTGCTTTAACTGATAAAGTTCTCTGTCCTGCTCCTTCTGTGTTTCCTTATATTTCCTGAATGCTGTCCTTTTCTCCTTAAACTTCCCTGCCACCTCTTTTGAGAACCATAGTGGTTTTTTTGCTTCGTTGTGTTTTATTGATTTGCTTTACACAAAGGCTTGTTGCCTCTGTGATGATTGTTTTGATCACTCCCCATTGTTCCTCCACCCCTCCTTCTTGCCTGTTTGCTAGTGCTTTTCTGAGGCACTCTCTCATTTTCCCAAAGTCACCCCTCCTAAAGTCCAGTACTCTTGCTTTTGTATGGCTGTGTTTATCGTGAACCACACTGTTTTGTGGTCGCTTGTTCCCAGATGGCTACCCACTTCTAAATCTGAGATTCTTTCTCCATCCCCATTTGTGAGTACCAGGTCTAAGATTGCTCCCTCCCGAGTGGGTTCCAATACTAGCTGTCTGAGGCATGCCCCCTGTAGGGCATCAAGAATGACCCTGCTCTTGGATGTGCCTGCAGCAAAGGTGCTCCAGTTAACATCTGGCATATTCAGGTCCCCCATCAACAATATCTCCCCTTTTTCTGCCATTCTAAGAAAGCCTTCTATCATTTCCTTGTCCATTCCCTCCCCCTGAGATGGGGGTCTGTATACAACCCCCCATGCGGATTGTGGTGCCATTTCCTGTCTCCAGGGTGACCCAAAGTGCCTCATCTGCTCCCTGTTTACTCTTTAGTTCTGTTGCTTTGATCCTTCCTTTACATAGAGAGCTACTCCTCCTCCTCTTTTACCCTCCCTGTCCCTCCTGTAGATTGTGTATCCTGGTATGTTGACATCCCAGTCATGGTTCTCTGTGTACCATGTTTCTGTGACTGCCACAATATCCAGGCAACCCTCTTCCATCAAGGCCACTAGTTCAGGGAGCTTGTTACACAGACTACGGGCATTGGTACTCATCACCCTCCACTTTTTGATAGCCTTACCCCTTTTAGCCCCATTTCTGTCCTTACTGCCTCTGCCTTTTTTACATTTAAATCTGTTCTACTCCCTAATAACTTCTGTACCTTGGTGTTTACCTCACTAATCACCATGTTTTGTGGGGAAGGCTCGGATTTCCCTGCTCCTTTTCAGTGCCTCCCCTTGGCTAGTTTAAATGCTTGCCAATGAAGCATTTAAACCTCTCACCTAGGATCCTGGTCCCCCCCGGACAGATGCAGACCATCGCACCAGTATAGGTCTGCATCCCTCCAGGTGGCTTCCCAGTCCCCAATGAAGCCAAAACCCTGAGCTCCACACCAGTTTTTCAACCACTCATTGAATTCCCTGGTGAGAAGTGCCCTAGCATCTCCCTTGCCATAGATAGGCAGCACCTCCAAGAAGGTTACCATATGCGCTACTTGTCTAAGGCCCCTTCCCAACTCTACAAACTCCTCTTGCACTGCTCTGATCCCATTCCTAGCCAGGTCATTTGTCCCTAGGTGGACAGTGACATCCAGCTCCCTCCCTGCAGCTCCTCCCACGATCCTGAGGATTCGCTTCCTGTCCCTCCAAGCCGTGGCGCCAGGAAGGCACCTTACCTCCCTCTCCCCTTCCTCCCCATTTCTACCCCCCAATGATTGAGTCCTCCACCAGGAGTTGTTTCCTTCCCCTGTGGGGTCCCATGCCACCCTCCTGTGGGTCTCCTTTGTGAAGGTTCCCAGCCTCCTCCTTGATCTCCACTGCAGGTGCCTCCATAGAGGAACCACTGTCCACCAGAAGAGCGCATGAATTGTGGAGAGGTACAGCTGGAGGGATGCAACTCTGTTCCACCACCCTCTCCCTCCTTGAGCCCACCCTTGTCCAGCCTCTCCTCTTTCTTGGCAACCTCTGAGGTAGTGGCATTGGCCCTGGTGGTCCCTGGGTGGGGGAGGAGGTTTCACGAATCCTAGCTAGGTCAGTCTGGAGATGGGTAACCTCCTCTCTCAGACCAGAGAGGTGCCTGCAAATAGGGCAGCATCGCAGCCTCCTGAATGTCTCCCGGAACACTGCCGCCCCACAGCCATTGCACTGCACCACTCCTATCATGTCTTATTTTGTGTCCTCTCTACTGTTTCTCTGGATGCTTATTCTCTCCTCTCCTTACAACTCTCACCCTTCCTGTTCTGGGACAGCAACTTCCTATCTTCTTCAGTAGCCTCCTTCTTCCTTGCTCAATATCAGACCACCAGCAGCTGGGGGGGGAGTGAGCTACTATTTTCCTTTAGGGTTGACAAAACCAGTGTTTCTCTATGATCCTTTCCTTCCTACTGCCAAACAGGAAGTTCCTGTTGACTGTCAAATCCAGTGGCTATAAAAGTAGAACTGGCTTTGGGTGGGTGGGGTGGAGGGCAATTAGTAAGAAAAAAGGCTAGCAACAGGAAGTTGTAATTTGCCTCACCTGCTTTTATAGTGTCTAAACCACACCCCCAGGTAAGCTCTCTTTCCTCCTACTGGTTTTGCAAAGTCAGCTGATACAGTACCCTTCCCTGCACAGAACACACACTGATTTTCTTTCCTTTCTTTTTTTAACCCTAAATAAGACCCCTTATACTTCTAATAAAGTTATCTGTCTACTTATTCTTAACAGACACTGAGTCCTGCTGAGATATAAGTTTTAAATCAACAAGAAAATGTAGCTTCTTTTAGTTATCTGCTTTCTGCTCTACAAGCAAGGCTAGCAACAGTTGTTGAATACTGTTGCCAGAGGGGTTGCTAGCACGGTGCTCAGTTCTTTTAGTACCCTTGGGTGGATCCCATTGCCGTACTTTCCTTTAGGGCTTCCAATCCCACTTTGTACTCTCTCTTCCAAAAATGGACTTTTGTCCACTTCCCTGGTGCCTGCAGGTACATGTTGACCTGTCCCTTCCCACCTCCACCGTAAAGACCAAGCAGAAATATTCATTTAATATTTTAGATTTTTCTTGGTCTTCTTCTGCACAGTCTATCCTTGTTCACCCAAGCCTCACTATCCCACCCCTTGCGTTCTTCTTTTCATGTATGTACCTGAAGAATGTCTTTGACCTCCTTGACTAGCCTCTCCTCTGTTTGTGCCTTAGCTGCCTACACCTTCCTCTCTGTCTCCCTTTGTTTATCTAAATATACCATGCTGTCACCCTCCATCTGGGTCTTCTTGTATATCTTGAAAGCTATTTTTTTCTCCCTTACCGCCTGGGCCACCTCCTTTGAGAATCATAATGGCATTATCCTCCTCCTACCTTTACTTATTTCCTTCAAACAACTTGCGTTTCTTTAGTTTTTCACTTCTTTATCCCTTTCCATTGTTCCTCCACTCCCACCCAGCCAACATCCCCTTCAAGGTATTTACTAAAGCATTCTCTCATTTCTTTATTGTTGTCTCCATATAAATCAAAACTGCCGTATTTCTGTTTGCTCACTTCAGGGCCTGGAATTTTTTGTCGAGACTCTTTGTGATGATCTTGGAAGGAGAGATTGATGTACATCTTTCCTCTGTTCCCTCTCATATAAAGGTTACTGGTCAAGTTGGTGGCTGAGTCGGACACCCTGATTCTGGTGGCTCCGTACTGGCTCAGACAGATCTGGTTCCATCTTCTTCAGCAATTGGCAGAGGAACTCCGTCTCACTTCCTCTATGAGGGAGACTTCTGTCGTAGGAGCAGCGTGCTCTGGTGCATCTGGATCTTCAGTCTCTGCACCTCCAGTCCTGGCTTCTTAGAATGTTGAGCTGTCCCATTTTGGGGTTTCCCTGGCAGTAGCAGCTATTCCACTTGAGGCTCAAAAGCCATCTAATCAGTATACCAACTCACGAACAGGGAAACATGTTACAGTATGGTGTGATGCCCACTAGCTGGACCCCTTTACATGTCCAGTCAGCCTAGTGATAGACTACCTCCTGGCCCTTATGGACTCGGACCTTGGGTATTCCTCCATTAAGGGCCACTTGACTGTGGTGTCAACTTTTCATGCCCTCACTGACTGGCAAGACGGTGGCCCAGCTTGAGGTTTCTCACAGGTTTCTCAGTGGTGTTCTGCTTCTATACCCCCTGTCTTCAATCTGGTTTCAGTGTGGGACTTTCATTTGGTTCTGGAGACCCTAACTGCATGCCCCTTCAAGCCTGCTGCTACTTGTGAGCTGCACTTCCTCTCTTGAAAGGCATTGTTCCTAGAGGTTCCGATGTTTGCTGGATGCATTTCAGAATTACAGGTTGTGGTTGCAGATCCTTATTTTACACAAGGATTGAGTTACCGTATGTACCAATCCTCATTTTTCTGCCGAATGTAATTTCAGAGCGAACACTAAAACAGACTATTGACCTTCAGGTTTACTTCTCGACATCCACAGATAATGTGAAATGTCGTCTGTATACGCTTGACATCTGTCGAATGTTGTGTTGGTACCTTGATCGTACTCACCTTGGTCAGTTCAAATCTGAAATTCGGAAGACCATCTCCCCTCCAGTACAATGTTGCTGTAAAGAACACCTCAGCCATTTCTAGCCCTCCCGGTGCCCCCTGACACAATATGGCTTGGCTGCGGTGACCCGTGGCTTCTAAGAATCTCCTGCTAATCCCCACCTACCCACCCCTTGGTCCCCCATCTCTACCCCTCACCCACTTAGCCTCCTGACCTCCATACCCCCCACCTCCACACCCACTTAGCCCCTGACCCTTAAGATGCAACGATACCTTGTATGTAGTGTCCGTATGTCTGTGTAAATGTTCCAGGACCTCCTTGTGAATGAGCTTGCTCAATGGAGTTTTCCTGCAATAAACTTGAACTTTAACTTGAAGCTATCACCCACCATTGTGCTCTCTCCCTCACCCACCTAGCCTGCAGCCTACTCTCCCTTAATGGCTGTACTTGTTGGTGGTCACATTAAATGTCCACTCCGGGAACCTATCTAAGCTCTATAGCTGCATTCTGGGAATTCTCATACTTTGTACATAGTTGGAATCTGCACTTTATTTACCTAATCTGTTATGGGAGTATTTTCCTCTGTATTATGTAATTAAGTGACGGCTTTTGCAATGTTTTCTGTTTCTCTCCATCCTTCTATTTGTAATGCTGTATAGCCTTTTTAATTATGTGTTACTGACAATGTCTGCTAGCTGCTTCTGTTTTTCTCCACTGTCCATGTACTTGATGTTCCCCCACCCTCTGTTCAACGAAGATCCTTTGTAAATGAGCTTGTAGCTCAAAGGTTGTAATTCCGATTTCACAATAAATAAAAAAAAATAAAGATTGTAGAAAATCCTCTCAGCTATTTGTGGCTTTCACCCCCAGGATGGTGGGCTCCCCTGTTTTGCAGCAGGGCCTTTCCTAACTGTCGGCCTGCTGCATTATGTTCTGTTACTAGAAGCATGGTAAGAAGCTTCCTGGTCCTGTCAGTGCACATTCCACACATGAGGTGGGTACTTCCTTGGCTTGTTTCCACAGTGTGTCTGCTACTGATATATGTGCTGCTGCCACTCAGAGTTCTGTTCATACATTTACTAAATATTACCGTCTTGACAACGTCTTTCGTAAACGTTCTGGATTTGACCTTACTGTCCTGCAAGGCCTCCTTACTCAGGGCCCTTAGATCCTGCCTTCCTCCCTTGGCACATTGGTACTCCTTGGGAATCGCTCCACGCTATGGCTTAGTGGAGGGAGATATCCTCGAAGAAGAAAAAATAGTTACTTGCATAACAAAAGATCTTCGAGAGAATCTCCATTGAGCCACAGCTCTCCCTCCCTCCTCCCCCCCCTTTTCAGGTGACTGGTGGTTATCCTGCCTGCTCTCACATGCTAGTTCTCCTCTTATGCCTGAATTTGGCATGTTTACTTAGGTTTCTATATCCACTCCTGTGTGCCTGGTTTTGTCCTGGTTGCTTCACTCCCTGCTGGTCTGATGATCTTCCGAGCTTGTCTCTGGCACGGAACTGAGGCATGATGGGGCCACCCATGTTATATAGGCGGTGACAATGCACATCGACGTGGGCGGCCCAGCTAGCAAAATTTTCTGGGCAGTCCTGACACCACCGACCTACAGTTCCATGATGTGACTCAATAGAGGAGATTCTTTCGAAGATGCGCTGTTACGGTAAACTTTTTTTTTTTTTTTTACTTTAATCTAAAACGTTCTGAAAATATCGAAAAGCCTCAGATAACTATCAGAACCTCTAAAAAGCTCAGAACCCTTTGTGGTTTTGCTGTCCTTAATCCTGAGAAAAACGAGAATTGTGGAACTCTTGCTTTGGGATGGGGGTTACGAGAAAGGCCCCCACTCCCCTATACATTAGTTGCATGTGTATCTGCTCACTGTGCTTAATGCAAAGTTCCTGGGAGGTCCACACCTTCCCACTGAGTCTTGGGCTCCCAGAGGTCTCCATCATAGGTATGTATTCCTTTCATAAGTGCTGAGGTCATAATGAAAATAAAACATTACGGTGATCCCCAGCCCTCTACATCTGATAACAAATCACACTGTGGGCTCTGTTATGTCTGTTCCCGCTCTATATGGGGAAGACCTGCTTCCAGCCCTTGCCGTGAATTAAACCTGGTGACCCACAGTAGATCGACACCCTGGCAGCGAAACCTGAAAAAGGACCAGTACAGCAACAGTCGCTGTAATGGTCTGGGTTTCACCGACACGGTTTCTCCCGGTGTGCTTCCCCTCCCCGAAACAACTGCGACCAGGAGTTGATTACCGCAAAAAACACTTGAAACCCCCATGCCGAGTGTTGGCATTATGCCACCACTGTGAGGAATGTCGGCGGAATGTCTGTCGACATTCTGTGGTGCTTCCAATCAAACCTGGGACCCAGAGTCGGAAAGGCAATAGCCCTAATAATCATTCAGCTAAAAGGAAATCCCTCATAGCTGGGAGGTTAGAGTGCAGCCTTTTTTTTTTTTAAATAAAGGTTTTAATCCTCCTTAGGCGGACTGGACAGCTAATCAGTCTCGTTCTCGCGCACCATCAGCCATTCCTTACCTCCCTTCGTAATCCAGGACTAGGTTACCCCACGAGTTGCCCCCTCCACAGTGGGCTGGGGGAACATTATCCTCCACCCTCAAGTTCTAATCTAGAATTTGCCCCAGGACCCAAAGTGGCAGGGTGGGCTGTGATGCCTTGGTCGAGGCTTCATGGAGCCTAGGCCCGCCATTTTTTCCTGCTATGTTTCTCCCCAAGTTCCCGGAGCTGTGGTGGCATGGAGGACGCGTGCATGTGGAGGTGCACATGCGCTTCGAAACCAGCCTCCTGACGTTCTAGCAGCCTCCTGGAAGAAGCTCTAGCACCAGGCCTCCACCTGGTGGCAGCCAAGAGCCAGGAAGGCACACCACCCCAATCTGAGAGAGGAGAGGAGAGCTGCCTGGCGGTCACTGAGTCCTCTCCAGTCCTCTCCCAGCACTCCACCCCCCTCCACTGACCCCTGACAACTGGAACTCATTCCCGAATTTAGGTTGCCAGCGTGGTGCGATGTGAGCTGCTTTGTAGCACCTCAGCCCTCTGTACCACCAGGCTAGCTAGAGTGCTGATTTTACTGCATACATGCTATCCCACAGACAACCACCAGTTGGCAGTATTGCTTCCTAACGTTATTCACTGCTGGATGACACTGCTTTGAACAGACTGTCCTTTCTCATATACAGTACAGTACAACAGGTACACCTGCGGAGATGGCAGGGAGACGGACATGATGGACCATGTTTTTTTCTGTCTCTTAAATTCTATGTTCTGTTATAGTTCTTATTTACTTGGGTTAAGGGGCTGAGTGTTTTGTGGGGAGAGGTCCTCTGATCCCAGGGAGGGTGGGAACGGGTCACCCAGTATTTCCTCACCCCCCCCCCCAGCACTAGTTGCGGAGCAGCATTTATGTCAGCTGTGAAGGCAGGCACTCGCCCGCCCTCCCAGCAGAAGGAATGTTGCAGCGTTTGGTGTGGCAGGCAGGGAGAACCTGAGAAAATCAGTAAAAAATAAATAAAAAAGAAAAGGAGAAGGGGAAGTATAGTGACAGCCAAACAAAACATACTGGGGCATGTTGTCGCATAGACAATGTCGCAGGGCAAAACCGTGCAACAGTAACAGTGCGAGTCCCCGAATCCCCCCTCCCTGGAGGAGGTTATCTTAATGGGGGGGCTCAGGGGTGTGGGGGGGCAGAGCCCCCTCAGAAAACAATTATTGCACTGTATTCATGTTTCGGTCACTGTTTAAACAGCGCGGTATAGTGCCGTGCTATTTTTGTATGTGACAACATGATCTGTGATCCAAAAACAGAAATAGCTGGCCCCATCTGTAGTGTCTGGAGCATAATTTAGCCCTCTTGCAGTGGCATGACATGAGGTTTTAGGGATATGTGAACCCTTTCCAGTTCTAGAAACATAGAATATAAAAGTAGACTCTGTCAGCCCATCCAGCCTTGTCCAGTATGGGTGTGATGGCCCTCTTGGCCATCCATCCCCTTGTTACCCTCCAGTGCTCTAACATCCCCAATCTTATCAGGGTCCATTCATTTCACACCCTTGCTTGAATCCACCAACTCTTTTAGCACAGACCTCCCCACTCGGCAATCTGTTCCACCTGTCTGTTTAGCACCGGGTCTGATCAGAACCCAGACTTTGTTTTGCTTTCCATTTTCTTTCTGAATCGAAAATGGGAATGCATTTGTAAATCTGTGCCACTGGAAATTCTGTGCCTCTGCTGGTCCATCTGTATTCTCAAACTGCCTCTTCCTCCTCTGCAACAACTTCCCATCTGTTCTTCACTCCTCCTCCTCCTCCTCTTGCCGCTTTTTGAAATCTCTTCTCCGTGACTTCTCTATGTATCCTGTTCCTGCAGTTAGCTCACCCCCTCCTACCCTGGCAGCTCCCCTCCTCCCCTTTCATTTTGCTATTCCTCTTCCCTTGGCCTCTGCTGTTGCCGTTTCTGCTAGTCTTGGGCTGCAGTGATATTTTGTTTGTTTTTCATAGGCTCGTCGTAGGTTGTCTCACATATTCCTGCTAATTAACTGCATTTCAGTCATTTTCTGAAAGTGTTTATCGAAGCAATATTGCTCTGGATGGGTCACTGATGTGGTAGTAGCTCTACCACTTGCAACGCTGGCAACTTGGGTTTGGGAACAGGCTTGGAGCTTCAGAGAGCTAGCTGGGGGAGGATCAATCAATCAGTCAATCAATCAAACTTTATTTAACCAGGCAAAATCATCCTTGAGCAAGCTCATTTGCAAGATGGTCCTGGACAAGTAGAACATATACAACTACAGCAGAATTACCAGATAAGCAGTGTACACACAATGAGCAAATAAAAGAAAGTTACAGAGAAACAGATAAGATCAGGGCTGGGGAGTACATATGGTGAACACTATCTGGGTTGATAATTGACTGTATATATAAAGGATTCCCTCAAGACATGGGATTATTCAGACAAACATCACAACGTTACAATAAGACGAGGGATACCAGGTAGGGTAAGTGAGGGAACAACAACCGAAAGTTTATGGGTGGGGGGAAAAACAAGGAAAGGGTCGGTGAGGGGTGGAAATAGATGTAGATAAACAAACAGGTGGGAGCTGGCAGAATAATCCCAAGGTGGAGAGAAGAAGAGAAGTGCTAGGGGAATACATGTAAGTGCCGAGAGTTTGGGGAGCCACTAGAGATGGAGGAGGTGGTTATTTGCGGCATACACACAGGGCTCTCAGTTTGAGAGCGAGCAGCCTCCTGAAAGAGTGAGGCCCCAGGAGGGAGGACAGCCGGAGGGTTTTTTGCATGACATTCCAAAGGGTGGACAGAGAAAAGATGATAGCCACTGAGCCATGTCGTGTCCTTATTTTGGGTACTTTAAGACAGACGAGAGTCAAACTCCTTAGACCATACGTTCCCTTAGTACGCTGAAACAGCGTAGCAATATAGGTCGGTAGTTTATCGGTTAGGGCCCACTATGTCTACATGAGGGCATTTTTTTGCCTCCTCAGAGTGAGGGAGGGCCAGTCTAGCACCTGAAAGAGCAGGCAGTGGTTGGTGCATAATGGTATGTTTAGGATAAATCTCAGCGCGCGATGGTAGAGGGTGTCAAGTTTACATAGTGCCTGAATAGGACAGTGACTATAGAGAAAGTAAGCATAATCCAGCAGCGGTAGGAACGTTGTTTGGACAAGTCGTTTCCTTGCCTCAAGAGTAAGGAGGTGTCTTATCCAATAAAAATATGCCTAGACGTAGTCTTAGCTTTTTAGATAGTTCATTAAGGTGAACCAAGAAGTTGAGCCTGTTATCCAGCCAAACACCCAGGTACTTGAATTTTTCTACTAGTTCCAAGGCTTCGCCAAGCAAGGTATAAATCTGAAGGCTCAAGATGGTCCTGTGTAGTGGGCAGGCACAAGACGAGATAATCATAGCTTTGGTCTTTTGGCATTAAGCAGAAGCTTGAGCCTTATTGTTGGGCGTTGAAGGATGTCAAAGTCTAACTGAAGCTCCTTGCGGGCTATGTCTAAGGAAGTGTTAGTAGTATAGAGCATGGTATCATCAGCGAAAAGATGAACGTTACTTGTGTGTATATAGGAGTCTATATGGTTTATATAAATAGTGAAGAGAATAGGGCCCAAGATGAAGCCTTGTGGCACACCACACGGCAGGGACTTTAACTGAGACAGTTCCCCTTGATCTTTGATTTGTTGCATTCGGTTGGTGAGGTAACAATCAAACCACTTTAAGGCAGTGTTGTTTACCCCGATGCTGCTCAAGACGTTAAGTAGAATATGATGAGCCACTGTATTGAAGGCCTTGCTAAGATCTAGAAAGAGGGCATAGATGTATTGCTTAGTATCCAGGGCGGTTTGCCATTCATTGGACACTTTGGCAAGGGCTGATACAGTACTGTGCTTGGGCCTAAATCCCGATTGGGCTCGCTTTAGGATGTTTTCGGTGTCAAGGAACTCTCTAAGTTGAGAGGTAACAGTTTTTTCCAGGGTCTTTGATAGGATTGGGAGAAGGGAAATCTGGCGGTAGTTGTTCAGGTCAGTTGGGTCACCAGATTTAAAAAGAGGAATAATGTGCACTATTTCCCAAAGTGGTGGCAACTCACCATGAGCCAAGGAACAATTAAAAAGGTGAACGATTGGAGCTGTCAGGTGATAGCAGCCAAGTTTCAAGAAGAACGGTTCCTGAAAGAACTCTTAAAACTGAAGGTGGACAAAACAATGGGGCCTGACAGGATTCACCCAAGAATTCTAAAAGAACTAAGGGTAGAATTAGTGACACCACTGACCTCCCTTTTTAACAAATCATGGGAGGATGGTGTAGTACCGGAGGACTGGAGGAGGGCAGACGTGATTCCCCTTCACAAAAGTGTGAGCAAGACAGAGGCAGGAAACTACAGACCTGTTAGTTTGACCTCAGTGGTAGGGAAAATGATGGAATAACTTCTAAAGGAAAGAATTGTTGAGTTCCTAGAGGCCAGTGGGGCACAGGACCCAAGGCAGCATGGATTCACAGCGGGAAGATCATGTCAGACGAATCTAATAGATTTCTTTGACTGGGTGACCAATGTGGTAGACCGGGGGGGCAGTGGACATGGCCTACCTAGACTTTAGCAAGGCACTTGACACAGTCCCACACAAAAGATTAAAATACAAGTTAGCCAGCCTTGGAGTGGGTCCCAAGGTGGTAGCCTGGTGGTTAAAAATTGGCTGGACAACAGGATACAGAGGGTAATAGTAAACGGAGTTTACTCTGAAGAAAGGGGGTTACTAGTGGGGTACCACAGAGTTCAGTATTGGGACGGTCCTCTTTAATGTCTTTATAAGTGACATTGCAGAGGGACTGGAAGGAAAAGTATGTCTCTTTGCAGATGACACAACGATCTGCAACAGGGTTGATACAGAAGGTGGGGTGGAGAGGATGCAAAGGGACTTGGCAAAGTTGGAGGAATGGTCAAATATATGGCAGCTTAGATTCTGTGCAAAGAACTGCAAAGTAATGCACCTGGGAAACAAAAATCCAGGGGAAGATTACACAATGGGGGGTGAGATAATAACAACTACAGAAATGGAAAGGGACCTGGTGGTAGTCATATCAGATGACCTTAAGGTCGGCAAGCAGTGTGAGAAGGCAGTAAGAAGAGCTGGTGGGATACTGGGATTCATAGGGAGGAGCATCACCAGTAGAAAAAAGGAGGTTGTTATCCCTTTGTACAGACAGTTGATGAGACCCCATCTGGAGTTCTGCGTCCAGTTCTGGAGACCCCATCTCCACAAAGGCATAGACAGGATGGAGGCTGTCCAGAGGAGGGCACTAAAATGGTGCAGGGTCTGCACCAGAAGACATATAAGAGAGATTAAAGAAGCTAACATGTATACACCGGGGACATGATAGAAACTTTCAAGTACATCAAGGAATCAACAGAGTCCAAGATGGTAGCATCTTTCAGAAAAGAGATGTGCAAGAACAAGGGGCACAATTTGAAGATAGAGGGGGATGGCTCAAAGGTAAAGTGAGGAGTATTTTTCACTGAGAGGGTTGTGGATACATGGAACAGCCTTCCTGAGGAGGTGAGGACTCAAAAACAGTGGAGGAATTCAAGAATGCATGGAGATGAAATAAAACAATTCTAGTGAGGTTGGGAGGAAGTAGGCTGTTGGTTAACTAGGATCTGCAGCCTATGCATTAGGTAGGGAAATGGGCAGACTAGGTGGGCCAAGCGGTCCTTATCTGCCGTCAAATTCTATGTTTCTGTGTAACGGTTCTAAGAGGTCAGCACCTGCACACTTTTTAGTGTCCAAGGCTAGCAGGAGGTCCTCCCCACCTAATTAAAGGTTACTGGATGAAAGCTAAAGGAGGAGCACCCTGGGATAGCTGTGGTGACAGGGCTAGGGCTGTCGTTGTCATTACTGCAGGCACTCACTTTTCTGGTGGGTGAGGCATCAAACGCAAGGCATGCAGTGGCAAAGTGGCGATTTAGCTTTTCTTGGATGTCCACCCTGTCCATGTAGGAAATGTCTCCTACCACAATCTTGGCAGGCAAAGGTGAGGCTGACGAGTGACCTACCACCTCTCTAAGAACTTTCCAGAATTTAGCGGAACAACATCCATAGGATGGATGAGCATCCTATGGACAGCTCTCCTCCAATCAGCTGGGGCCTCTGGGTGGGAGTGCTGTGAGACCCTGGCGCACGAGTGACACCTCGTGGAGACTGGGTATACACCAGCTGGGAGCACACACAGTAGGGGCGGAGGCGTGGCGGACATCTGTGGGACATGCGTGGGAGCATCCCCATCTGAGCACTGATGTCACTGCACGGCTGCTTTTCCAAAGAAAACCACAAGTGAAAACCCTCGGGGACTGCAGTAGGGTGACGCTCCTTGGGCATCCTCCTCGAAAATGCCCCAAATGTAAGCCTCTGCTGGGGCCTCTGGTAGATCTCTGTCTCTCTACTCCGGGGCTCCACCCCAGGGGGCAAGCTGTGGGCCACCCAGTCTGGGCAGCTTGGCAGATGCTGGGAGGGTTAGCCCAAGGGCCAATCAGAGGGTATGTATCCCATGCCTGCACTGGAGAGATAAACAGAGATTAGCAAAAAAAGCAATAATGCCTTAGCAACTGGGCAATTCCTGGGATTAACGCCTGGCTGGGCTGTGTTGATGATGTTCACGTGCAGAGGAGGGGCATTAACCCCAACAAGAATGCTAATCCCTTTCTAAAAGTGATAGGACAGTAAGGCAGTGAAGAGTTTGGAGATTGGGGAGATATAGTGTCTCGGGGGTGTTGAGATTAGTCATGTGACCAAATTCATTATCTGTTGAAATTAGTTGCTGGATGAATTTGGGAGTCTAGAAAATAAGGCATTGCAAAAATCTTTCCGATAAATTGTGACTATATTAACTAGTGTTTAACAGAATCTAGATCAAGAAAATTTGGTAACTTGGCAGTCTTCCTTAGATGGAAGAAAGTTGTTTTCTGAATAGCTTTAATGCGAGCATGAAAAAAAGGGGTCCCTAGTCCACCGTTTATGTTTATGTGCACTTATACTGTTTAAACTGCACTCAGCTTATACTTTTATTTTGTACCAAGCATTAATCCTGTGTATGTTTTGTTCTTGCATTGCCTGTTCCCCTCCCCCGGGTCGCACCTGGAAATGATCCTTGGCTCAGTGTACCTCTCCTGGTTGCCAGTTTTCAAATAAATAAAATAGTGATTCCTAAATCACTATCGGCAAAACTAGGGGCTGGATTTTTCAGTTATTTTTTCCCACCAGCCATAGGTGCTTCAGTGATACTGTATATTGTACCAGACTTTTGGCAAAAAACATGTGATTTTCCAACCCATGCATTATTTTGACACCTCCTACACCAGTTTTCTCTGTTCTAGTGTGACTTAATGCTTGGGCCTCCCACAAGCAACTTCTGGACAGTATTTGTTGCAAACCGCCGTAAAGAAGATACGCGATTATAAAATCAGGTGCAGTACCCGCATTTGGACTTGGTGCAGCTGCTGCAGTGCTAGGAGGTGATGCAAGGCGTAACGCAGGCCCTGCTTCATCCACTGAAAGTCTGGCCCCTGCTGCTTAGCGTCTTTAATGCTGTAGCTGTAACTGGTAGAATATGTGAGTGCGACTGTTCCTATAATGTGTTTTATGTTTCTTTCTAGTTCACGTTGCTGTCACCTGAGTGAGGGACCTGCCCAAAACAGCGTTACCTGGCCATCAGATTGACTGCTCAGTAGAAATTCTGCAGAACTCCCTTCCACTTAGACCTTGAGCTGTATGTTCCGAGGATGTTGTCCAGTGAAAAAACAGCAGTAAGGTTTATTTTTGTTTCTCTTGTCCAGTGCTTTGAGTGTGGCCTGCCTGGTTCAAGTGTGGTTGAGCTCGGGTGCTGCTTAAAGGGCGATGTTTACGCTTTGTCCAGTGTGGCTAACACATCATTAAGAGGCTGATATACTGTAAATTATACAGGGCTACGCAGAACAGACCTTATCTGTTATGTTGCTATCTTTTCACTGTTAAGCTTTTGCATTGCCTTTATACCTCTGCAACTTCCTGGGTCGTACCTGAAAATAGGTATACATTTGTCTAATGTGCTTAGCTGGTCAATAAAAGATAAATATAATAAATAATGTATGGGTGACCATACACAATTAGCCTGTGTTTCCATCGAGGGATTGAGATAACAGTGTATGGACCTTGAGAGCGAATGTTACGGCCAATACCTTGCATTTACCATTTTCTATTAAAGTATCTAGCATTACTTTCTAGTCTTTTTTTTTTTTTTAATTCTTTCTTTATGCCCCCTCCATCAGGGTCCCCCAAGGTGTCTAGCTCTACGGTTGGCCTGTCAGAGCAGCAGTAGCGCTTCCACTTGCGACGCCGATGATCCGGGTTCAGGAACGAGCCCAGAGCATCAGAGGGTTGGTCGGCCGAGGTGGGGAGAAGAGGCTTGAACGTCTGATGGACAGCTCGCCTCCTCCAGGGTGGATGGGTACAGGGCTCCGGCAATAGTGTACCTGCTGGCGGCAGCCCAAGAGTTCTGAGCCTAGAGCCCTGGTGAACATTGGGATTGGTGGGGCATGGCAGGTGTCAGCGTGTCACGCACGGGGGTGTGCATGACATTCTATGACACCCTTCCCATTAAGAGAAACTGCACACAAGAAGAAAAGAAATGCGGCCAGTTGGGCAGATGAAGTCGGTCCACTGCCACCACACCCGTCACCGGATCCTGCCCTCCTGTACACCCGCCAGCCCTCCATCCTTCATCTCCACCTGCAGGGAACTTAGATACGTGTATGGCAATGGCAAGGAGTTGAAGTCAGCCTTGTCTTGGGGGGTGCAAGCCGAGGGGTTGCCCCTAGCAGGAGAGTCATGGGTGGACCAAGGTTCCAGGCAAGGGAGAATCTCAGTTGGGCGGGATCAGGCACTGGGAGATGACCAGTGGAGGTCCTGGCTAGAGGCATAGGCGAGGAAAAAAGAATTGGAAAAAAAAGGTGTCTAGGTCTGCCAAACTCCAGTCTCCTCCACCTCCCTACCTTCATGCTGCCATGGTCTCAGACCCCACCCCAAGTGGGGGAAAAAGGGAAGGGCCCCCCTTCTATCTGAACAAGTGTTTATCAGGCTGGTGGCTGAGGCTTCCAGGTCTGTCCATGTTCGGTTCACAGGGGCTGCCTTCAGGCCAGCTGTGGGGTCTTTTCCTAGTTTTTTCCCCACCCTGAGGACATAGACACATGGCTTGGAGCCTAGGTGCGTGTGTACACATAGGAATGCTGCCGCACTGGATCTCAGTCTGCATCCCTCCCACAACGCCTGTGACTGCACTGCCACCTATGGTCACCCAGGTGGCAGTGTTTACAGCTAGGGCGGCGATCTTCCACCCTGGAGGAGGAGGAGACTATCCCCTGGGACGCTCAGTCTTTCTCCCGTGGACCGTCCCGCAACGACCTGAGCTTGCTCTGAACTCGGGTCACCAGCATCGTGCACAGTAGCGCTACCACTGCACAGACGGGCTGTCCTCATTACTTTCTAATGTAAACAAATTAGTGTTAACTATCTTGATGCATATTTAAGCAAAAGGACCATGTTTTATCAAAGATAATTGAATTCCCAGAAACAAGACAGAAGAGTCATTATTTGCCATCACACTTAAATTATTATACCATTCTAAGAATGACGGAATCTGTGAGGTTTTCCATTTTGCTAAAAGGAGTCTCTTAAGGGTCAGTGAGGCTGCCAGGATCCAGTAAACTTGTTCTTTCCATAAATGTCTTAATGACTTACCACAGTGAACTGTAATGCTGAAAAGGGCAGTTTGCTTCTAACAACTTTTTCACATGTTCTGTGGACTTCTTTCCAAATGTGACTAATAGGTGGCCAATTCCCCTAGCATGTGTGTCAGATCTACGTTAGGGTCCCGGCATCTCCAGCACTCCTCATTTGGCAAATATCCCATGTTTTTAAGTTTAGAAGAGTGTAACAGTAGTGGTTTAAGATTTTAAACTTTATTTTCCTACCTTGAACTTCTTTACAACAGTGGTAGCTATTGTACCAGGCTTCTGATCATTTGTTTAAGGGTTGTAGGCGTGTCCAGTTCTTCCCAGTTCTTTATGGCTGGTACTGTGCTGTCATTAGGAGGTTCAGCCACCCCTGCTATTTTACAATCCCCTTCCCCCTCCCGTATCGAGGAGATGGCAGCCAGAGTGTCATGTACCCCAAACTCTCAATTGGCCACACTGTGGGCGCCCTCTTTAGTGCGCGCACATTATGGCACCTTAATGGTGGTGTCCCGTTAACGGTACACGTCATTAGGACTGCTGCCCTCTGAAATGATTTGTACATCACACCCACTCTTCTTTTAAGTGAGGCTATTTCCATTGTTGAGTGCCATTTTTTTATTTTCAGTTAGTTTGTAATTCTCATCAAATGTCACATCTGTTATTGTTTTCCTAACCTTCATATATGTAGCAAATTGAAACATATGCATTTCACTTTGACATCAGTAAATGGGAGCAAAGTTATTATTTCCAGATCCACTATGTCATGTATGTTAGCAATCCTGAAGAAAGCCCAGTCCGCACCCTTCCAAAGGCTTATTATGATATTAGGATGGTTTCTTATAGGATTTAATTCTGTTGGGAACATCCGAATATTTAAGATATTTCAGATTTTCTGGATACATTTGAGTGATACTAAAATACATGGGTTACCCTCGGTTTGTTTAGGGTTGGCATAAAAAATAGATTGAATAACTTGTAGGGAGATAACCCGTTGTTGCTCTGTCGTATACCACAAATGTGAAAAAAGCTTCTGGCGGTCTAGACAAGTCAAGAGTTGCCTGTTTAAATATAAAGGCAAGATGGTAGTTTTCCCACCAAGGCAGACTGAAACCACTCTCTCTCCAGCTTCTTCCTGAGTTTCGTTAGAGCCAGCCTTGGTGGTTCCCCTTTGCATATAACATTTTTGATAATCCTATTTAATTCAAGAAAAAAATTATTAAGCATTACTGGGAGGTTTTGAAAGAGATAAAAGATGTTGGGTGCTATCACCAATTTGATAGAATTGATTTTACCCCAGATGGATACATTACGTTTCTGCCATCTAATAGGATCGGCCTGTTTAAGATACTGTGAGTAATTTAGTTCAAGAATCTTTCTTAGGTCTCTTGGAATTTGTATTCCTAGACAAATAATGGAGTCTACATTAGTAGAAGGAGTCCCCAGATTTCCCAGAGCAGGAATACTTTGTGACTTAATGTTTACCCGTGTTATCTGAGCCGTGTCGCAGTTGACTCTGAGGCTGGAGAACAGTGCAAATTCTTGTAATAACCTGTTAATCACCGAGATGGATTCTGGAGGGGTCCTAAGTGTTACTTATAGCTCATCTGTGTATGTGTAGATTTTACTTTGAAATTTTCCTAACGTCATCTCTTTTATCTTCACTTTCTCCATTATTCTGATGATTAGAGTCTCCATTACTAGTATGAATGGGTAGGGGACAGAGGACAGCCTTCTCATGTACCCTTGAATAATTAGAAGGGTTTAGAGATGATACCATTCGTTATGATTTCAGCCATAGGAGAACTATACAGTGTTTCAATCTCGTTGACAAAGACCTTACCCATATTCATAGGGAATCAAAAGCTTTAAAGAAATCTAAAACGAGAGTTACTGAAGGAATTTTAGATTTATTTGATGTCCAAATTGTGTACAGCAATCTCCTAACATTCTCCACTCCTGACCTCCCCTACACGAACTCCACCTGTTCCTTTCTCATTAGCTTAACGATACTATTTCTACGTCTTTTAGCTGAAATTTTTGTTAGGATTTTGTAATCCCCAATAAGCAGTGAGACAGGCCCATAACTTTCATACTCAAGCAGATTCTTATTATTCTTTGAAATTAATCTGATAAAGGCTTTATTTAGGGAGTCAGATAATCTTCGTACTTGAAATGACTTTTCAAAAGCCTGTCCCAAATAGACTGGAATAAAAGATCCTAGTACTTTATTAAGTGCATTGGATAGTCCATCAGATCCAGGCATTTCATTTGCTGGTAGATCTTTGATTGCTTCTATACTTTCGTCTGAGGATATTGGCCTGTTAAAATGGTCTCTGTTACCAGCCCGGTGGTACTGAGGGTTGAGGCACTGGACGCCACACCTCGCACCATGCTGGCGACCAGAGTTCAGGAGTGAGCTTTGTAGGCAGGGGAGGGAGAGGACTGAGCGTCCGACAGGCTGCTGTCCTCTCCCAGGGGAAGGGCAATTGGTTATCCGGCGTCCCAGCAACCCCAGGTGGAGATCCGTGGCGCTGCAGGACGTGGACCACTCGTATGGGTGAGCTTGGCAGACATGCGCAGGGTTGCCATGCGCCATGACATCTGGGCTTGTCACGCTTAGGGGGGAGGAGGGAGCTTAGGGACAAATTACAGAAATCCCCTCCAGTCCAGATAGGTGACGACCCTCCCAGTGCTGCTCCTCCACATGCCCAACGTTGGTTCCCTGCCTCTGTCCCTTTGGACTCCTTGGGCTCATATGCCGCCCCGGGGCTCGGGGAGAAAGTAAAGTATTTGAAGAAGGCAGAGTCCACAGCAGGCAGCAGAGTGGATCAGGCCAGAGGAGAGGTCTGAGAGCGTTCCGGTGCTGGGGGAGAAGAAAGATAGTTAATAAAAAAAAAAAAATGGTCTCTGTCCAGATTGTTTTGCTTTGGGGAATATTTATATTAGATTTTAATTTTTCTGTGAGCTCAGCTGGTGATTTCCTGTTACCGTTTTATAGTTCTCATTAACATTTCTGAAACTCATTGTTTATTTCCTTACTTGAGACTGAGGTCTGCCCTTGTTTATTTTATATACCTGCTATTAAAGTTTGAGAGGGCTGTTTCTTAATTCAAAAATCTAGACGCTTGCCAGAGTTCTCTCCTGCCTCTCAATAACACAGCTTTGGTCTGGCAATTGCAAACTCAGCTTTTGATCTTATTAATGTCATATTTTACTACTGTAATCTTGTGCAATTGTTGAGGGTCTTTTACTAGGTTTCGCTTGTAGTTTGCTTCCAATTATTTATTTTCTTTGTCCTGCAGCTCCTTCTGTCTCCTAATTAGTGGACTAACTAATTATTCTACCTCTTTAAAAGGCCTTATATGTAGCTAATAAACAAGCTGCTGAAAGTTCCGCATTTTCATTATTCTAAAAAACAAAATTCAGTGGGTTCCCTGTTCACCCAATGTATGAATCCTTTGTCTTACATTAAAGAATTGTTAAAGCTCCACCTAAAGTCAATTTCCCTCTATTTTCTTAAAGTTAGATTCAGGGTGACTGAAGCATGGTCAGATACCGCAGTATTGCCCATCATGGCTGTCACAGTGTCTTTTACTCACATTTTTGAACACCACAAGATAATCTAGACGACTATAGCAATTATGTCTACTAGAAAAAATGCATAGTCTCGTCCTTGTGGATTTAAAGGACTCATAGATAGGGTTTTAACAATGTGCCCGGCCAAAACACGGCATTGTAGATACAGGCTTACCTACATAATACTGTGCTCCGTTTGGCTCCAAATGTGTGTAAATCCAGAGTTGCGGTGTTCCAGAGGTCTCCGTGACTTGTAAACAAAGCTCCACTTGATGTCTCAACACTGCGCTTCAGTAGCTGCCTAAAATGGCTGCTACGTGTTTATGTGATGATGTCAGTGGAGCGACAGTGCTCTCAAGTGATAATATAGTCTGAATAGGGATTTTAGAAATAAACTATAAAAATAATATTAACGAAGCACTTCTCCAAATCCTTTACTGTGCAGGTGTGACAACAGGGGTAAGTCATGGTGGATGTTCGGGAGGACGTAAGTCCCTGGACGCTGGTGGCGGTTTGGGGAGGTTGAGCGAGGGCTCGGTTGTACCATGGTGGGAGTATACACAGATGAAGCAATGAAAATATATACGTATATCCTGAAGTTAAAAGGTGAGAGGTAAACTGGAAGTGACAGTTCCAGTGTAAAATACCAGGGAGAGCCGGCCCGGTGGCGCTGGCGCCTTGCATGGGCCGCTGGAGGTTGGCAGGGATGGAGATGGATTGAGCGTCCGACGTACTGTTCTCCATCTCTGGGGAGGAGGGAGTTCGGCGTCCGGTGCACACCTGACCCCTGGCAGAGGCTGGAGCTCAGCGCCACAGAGCCGCTACAGCATGGGGTGTGCTGTGTGGTAGACGCTTGACAGGGATGTGCATGGGAGTGTGTGCAACCCTGTCGCAGGCATCACTGCACGCCGCGAGACCACGGGGGCACAGGAAAAAACAGGAAATGGCTCCTGACGGATGATGGGGAAGCTCGCAGGCACCACACCTGGCCAGCCACGGCACAAAACACTGATTCGGTCTCAGTAGGGGAGGACCCAGTCTGCCAACCCCACCAGGTGGGGTAAGCTCTGGGAGCAGGTGCCGTATGGTGGACACCAGGGTGATGGGGCTGAGGCTCCCCCAGAATTCGAGAGCTATTGGAGCAGAGGAGCATAAATAACTAAAAAAAAAAAAAAAAATACCAGGGAGGGACATACATCGTAGAAGGTTAAGCAGTCACTGCTTCATAATGTCACCAGTTCTTATCAGGTGCACGTTTCTTCAGTGTTCATGGGTGGATCTCCAGGTGGAGCCAGTGGTGGTTTCGGTGAGGATCTGCCATTTTGTGAGGATCACGTCTCTCAGCTCTTGCTGCGGGAGCATTTCTTGGGATTGGTTTTAGTTCAGGGTCTACTGTAGAGTAAACCAAGGGCAGGAGGCTTTCATTTGCTCAATATACTGGAGTCCCGTCACTTCCCTTGTTTCAGACCGGACTTGAGTGTAGTGGCGTAAGTTTAAAATTGGTTGATTCAGTGACATGGAGTGACCAGTGGAATGGGAGTCTCCGTTACCATGGTGCCCAGGTTCAGAATTCAAATCTAAGTTCTCATGTTTGGGTTACGGCTCTGCCTCAGTTGTCTCTCGCACTGCCATGGAAGTTTGTGAACCTTTTGAAAAGTACAGTTTGGGTTTCTGTTACTGTGTGTTACTAGAGTGCCCGTTTTTAACCTCTTTCCATACTTTTTCAGGGGTTTGACACAGAATTGGGGGGCCTGAAACTGTATGAATTATTAAAATAGCAGGGTACTTCATGTAAGGGTCTATGCCCATTCATTGTAGTCTGTCTGACTTCAGTGTATTCCCTGTGCCTGTCTGTTATTTCTGCGGAGAAATCTTGAAACACTGAGATTCTACCCCCACCCCCATACACACACACACAAAAGTCCCCTTTTTCTCTGACCAGTCTCAGTAAGTCTTCTTTAGCAGTAAAATGTAAAAAGTTAGAAGTAACTAGTCTTAGCTTAGCCCCATGTTGTGGTTTAGGCATTAGAGAGTGATGGGGAAGCTCTGTTTCAAGGGGCAGTTGACACTGTTGCTGAAATATTTCCACAAAGAATTGTTGTAGAGACGCAGTCATGTTATAGCGAGGGTTTGTTCTGCATACTAGCTAAAACCTTGTTATACTGCAGTTCAAAGGTCATAGAAACATAGAAAGTGTTGGCAGATGAGGGCCTTCGGCCCACCTAGTCTGCCCCATTACCCCTAACAACTGTGCTTCTTCATGTTCCGCTGTAATTATATTGTACCCCCCCGACTACCAGTAATCCTCTATGCCTATACCAAGCATTCTGAAAACCTTTAATTGTTTCTGCCTCCACCCCTTCTGCTGGCAGGCTGTTCCATCTGTCTACCGCCCTCTCTGAGAAGAAGTACTTCCTAATGTTCCCTCTGAACCTCCCTCCCTCCAGTTTCATGTTGGGCCCCCTCGTCCTTGAGCATTTTTTTCTCTGGAATTTAGTATTCTCCTGTACCTTATTCTTCCCTGTGAGGTATTTAAATGTCTCAGTCGTATCCCTCCTCTCCTCCAGGGAGTACATATTCAGTTTCTTTAGCCTATCCTCGTAGGGGTTTGTGATGTAGTCCCTGCACCATTTTGGTTGCCCTCCTCTGAGCTACCTCCACCTTGTCTGTATCCTTACGTAGATGAGGCCTCCAGAACTGGACACAGTACTATAGGTGTGGCCTCGCTAGTGTTCTATACAGTGGAATTACTACCTCCCTTTTTCTGCTATTGATTCCCCTGCCTATGCATCCCAGCATCCTGTTCGCCTTTCCTGCTGCTTTGTCACACTGTCTACCTACCCTGAAGTCATCAGAGATGATCACCCCCAGGTCCCTCTCCTGCTTGAAGCTTACTATTTTTGCCCTCTCCCCCTCAGCTGATATGTTGCTCCTGGATTTTTGTGCCCCATTTGCATTATCTTGCACTTTTTTGCGTTGAAACCCAGCTGCCAGTCCCTTGACCAGTCCTCCAGCTTCTTTAGATCCCCCTCATTCTATCCTGTCCCCCTGGTGTGCCCACCCTGTTACAGAGTTTAGTGTTGTCCCCAGAAAGGTAAATTTTCCCTTCTAGACCCTCTGCAGTGTCACTGATAAAGACATTGAAGAGGACTGGTCTCAGCATTGACCCCTGTGGTACCCCACTGGTCACTCCACTCTTTGCAGAGTGAATGCCATTCACCACCACCCTGTGGGTCCTATTATCCAGCCACTTCTCCACTCACTTCCTTAACTTTTTCCCATCCTCGTATTCCTCAGCTTGTTTGACAACCTTCTGTGTGGCATAATGTCAAAGGCCATGCTGAAATCTAGGTAGGCCACATCCACTGCCCCCCCCGATGCACCTCCCTGGTTACCAAGTTGAAGAATTCAATGAGGTTAGTCTGGCACGACCTCCCTCCTGTAAAACCCATGCTACCTTCGGTCCTGTAGACCGTTGACAACCAGGTGTTCCACTATTCTCTCCTTCAGTAGTGTTTCCATGACCGTTCCTACTACTGAGGTCAGGCTGACTAGTCTATAGTTCCCCACTTACACTCTGTTTTTCCCCTCTTGTATAGAGGGACTAGCTCTCTTCCATTCCTTGGGTACCTCCCCTGTTTCCAATAACAGGTTGAACAGGGTAGTCAGAGGTTCTGCCAGCACTTCTCTTAGCTCCTTCTGTATCTTGGGGTGTACCTCATCTGGTCCCATAGCCTTATCTGCTCTTACCACTGCCAGTTCCCCGAGGAACCTTTCCATATGAAAAGGATCTGTGTCCATTTCTATGCCCTCCCTGCCCTTATCAGTTATTGTTGGCCCATTTCCTGCCCCCTCCTTTGTGAAAGCTTTTTTTTTCCATAACAATTTTTATTAAGTTTAACATCTATGGTACATTACAGGGCCAGCTTAATAAACAAAACAAAAATACGGAATATAAGAAGGTATAAATTAAACGTTACAACCACTTACATAGAATTTTAGAATTAATGACAATTAGCTATTACATATTTTAACAGACTATAATGCTGTTTGACCAAACACTGTTCGGAAAGAGAAATATTCCCTAGTAAGGTAGAATTCTGACTTATTCTGATAGGATGTTCGCTAATTTATTGCCTGTACAGGAGAAAGCTACTACTTGTTCAAGAAAGGTGACCAGATTCTCTGTAGGACATCCAGTTTATCATCCAGGGAATAACAGATTCTCTCATTGTTAAATAAAAAAAAAAATCTGATTATACCACTCACTGAAAGTTGGCACAGACCTTTGTGAAAACTGAACAGAAGAATTTGTGCAGTATATGTGCTTTCTGGTGTTCATCCTCTACACTACTCCCAGCCTCTCTTCAATCTTACAAGTCCCCCGGCCTTCCTTTTTCACTGATGTACCTGTAAAATGTTTTGTCCCACCCTTACCACTTGGTTTGCTATGCATTCCTCCATTTGTGCCTCGGCTTCCCTTCCCGTCACGGAATGTGGTTGTACCCTCCTGTGGTACAACAAGGTTCCAGCCGTTCAAAAATCCTCGAGTCAGCCGGTGTTTTTCACAGTGCTGCCGCACACACATTAATCAGTTCAAGTTCTGAACTGGAAAAGCTGTACATTTGCTGCTGCCGCCACGGAGCGCTGAGAAGAAAACACTTTTATTTTTTATTTAAATGAAAAAAAAACAAAAAACAACTATACACTGTAATAACACTGGTTAAGTAACCACATGCCCAATCAGCCTGAGCTGTCACCTTAGGCATATTACACTTGTTACACTGGACCTCTCAAGCTTCGCTCTCGAGGGCTGATGTAATTAGAACCCCTCTGTGGCAGGGCAGGCAGGATGTCATGGTTGCCCAACCAGTGGTCTCCATATTGCCCTCCCCCCCTCTCAGTGATGCCCAGGGTCCTTATGTTGCTCCTCCGCCCCCTATTCTCCAGATCATCAATTTTTTCCAGTAAGTAATTAATCTGCCTTAAAGGGACACTGTCAGCTTTGCCCCTTAGTTTTGTATCACACGTTAGCAGTGTGACTCAAAGCACATACTTGTTAAAGAGTTACTCTAGAATACTCCTGTACATCACAAAAGTAATCTTTTTACCTCTTTTTCTCTAGTTTTTCAAGAGAGGCCGGAGCAAGATCCCGCATGTGCAAGAGGTGCTGCTTACGCATGCGTGAGATTTTGGCTCTGGTTTTAAGATGTATTTTGCAGCAGTGCCAGTGCTTGGTTTTTGATTAAAGATGCCAGGGCCGGTTCACTGTAAGAAAATGTACTGCATTCACATGTTTTTACAATATGCATGTAAAAAGCTTCACTTCAGGACAGCGCTTGCCGGCAGACTCGCATTCTCGATGTTGATATGCTTCCTGTGGGCGGCTGATTTAAATGCAGACCGCTTATAAAGAAAACATTGGAAAAAGAGGTAAAAAGATTACTTTTGTGCTATACAGGGGCATTCTAGGGTAACTCTTTCACAAGTATGTGCCTAGAGGCTCACTGCTGACATGTGATACAAAACTGAGGGGCAAAGCTGACAGCGTCCCTTTAAGGGAATTGTATGCGACTCCGTCAGCCCATCTAACTGTAACACAGTATCTTCTGTTGAAGCCAGTCTGTTTTTATTGACCTCAATTCATTTTGGAATCTTACTCTTGTTCTTTATTATCATGGTTGTAGATTCTTTCATTTCTTACAGGGCTATTGCCAGGTTAGCCAGCATTTCTTTTTATTTTACTTGTATCAGATTTTGAGTAGTTAATTTCGGAAGAGCTTGCTGTGTTTCCGATCGTGTTAGGCTTAGCAGATTCCTGCAGAAAGCATCACAGCTGTGTGACGGGGCGATTAGTTGAGAACAGCAAAACTTGTTAAACGGGGGGGATAAATTAAATAACACAGCTAGAGCCCAGAAATTAAGGATTTCATTAGATAATTGTTGAGTCTAAGGAAAGATTCGGTTAAATAGGAATTTCAATAACATATAACGTACATTTTTAAGGATTTTAAACAAGTTGATAACTCCCTCCCCTTAGCTGCCATTCCTGTCAGCGCCAGCACGTACTCCAGTCAGGCTGTGTCTTCACACTGTACATGCATGTGTCCAGCCTGGACCGGGGGAGAAACAAGAGGACAAGACCTCCACCAACAGGATGACACTGGTGACTCTGCAGGTGTTGTAACATCTACCAGGCCCCCGTGGAGGTATGAAAGATGATGGGTGAGTCCCGGTAGAGGTGGGTGACGGTGCTGGGTGTTACCGTAGCAGGGTATTGCTGGGGAGGTACAGCAGACAACATAAAGGATGAAAAGAAACATATTTCTGGGGCAGCTAAATTGCTGTCACACAGAGATGTGAACTACAGTCTTGTGTGAGCCCGCATTCATGTCCCACCAACAACGCAGAGAGTAGGGCCAGCAGGTCCTACTGACTTCCCACAGACTACGTTCCTGTCTTACCAGACTTGAAACAGAAACCAGAGGGATGTAGAGCTGAATAACTCTCCCAGTTACAGCTCGGTAACCCCATTCCTGGCTGATGGACCTCTCGGCTTAGGTCAGCTTCATCATGTTACCCCTGAGGAGAGCAGGGGTGAGGAAAAAACAAACATTGATCTATTTTGTTTCTTACCGGGCAAGGGAAGGAGCATTGTTAGCTACACAAGGTCATTCATACCTGTCAACCAGTTAGCATTACAATGTGTAGCGCAAGTCTTAATGCGGAGCAGAATGGTCAGACTGTGTACAGAATCATAAGAATAAAAATAGCTGGAACTATATAGTCAGGGTTCAACAATGTTTCTGTAAAGATATTTAAATTATTTAGTAGTTTGTATGTCCAGATGCAACTTTAACATGACAGTCGTACATGTTACACCAGTAAATTTTCATTAAACAATAAATTTAAGGGCAAAATACGCAACACTTGAGAGGAATGTGGCCATCCATAAACAGTGCCCGTGGGATCAGACAGAATTCAGGTGTTTAATGCTGGTCTGGCCACTGACTATACCAGCTACTGATCTCATCTCCGCTTCATTCCATTCATATGGAAATTGGGGTCAGGGGATGCAGCCGTTCTCACTTCAGAAAGATCCCCCTCATTCCCTCTCTACAATCTGTGTCTGGGTTGTCATGGTTCCCTGCCCCCTCAGAAGCAGTTAACCCTTCTAGTACTAGTGAACCCACCAACAAATTTTAGCGGTAACCCTTTCCTGTCCAAACTGCTGTTAGTGTCTCTTCAGGGACATCTGTAGAGCGATGAAATGGGGTGAGAAACTTTTCATTTGTTGGAGTCCTCCCTTGGCCCCCTGTTTTACTCCCCTTCCCTCTCACACTGATGATTGAAGTTGCCATGGCCACAACTTCCCTCTGCCTTCACAGCCGATGCCCAAGCCCCCTCCTTGGTCGCCCCAAGAGCCCCACCCCCCACCACCGTCTACATGACATATGGATCCAGCCTCTGTGTGGCATTCTGGAGTACACCTGTGAACCTGGGTCTCCCAGGTGGAAATAGAATGCACTACCACTGTACCTGCCATGAGGTTCTGCCTTGGTGAATATGGGGTTCCGAAGGGGGGCTTACAAAAGAAATTAGGATATAAGATTCCAAGTCCAGTTCTGGGGTCTTTTTTTAATTATTCTTTGGTAACCAGGTAAAGCCCACTAGGCACAAGTGCCTGTGTTCAGGGGCAGCCCAGGAGCACTGAGGTGGTTAAGTGACTTGCTCAGAGTCACACAGTATGCAAGTAGAGGTTGTAAGAATCAAACCGGGGTCTGCTGGACACACCAGGCTCATTCGCAGCTCATTACTGTAACCTGTAGGCTATATTGCCAGCTTTATGGAATCAGAATATGAATCCGATTCAGACTCAGAATTCCTAAATTCCTAAAAAGTCCTACCGGGCCGGAATTGACCAGTTTTGAGCAATCCTGTTCCAGACTGCTGCTACATGATATATTTATGGGGGGGAGGGGGGCCTAACGAAGAGCACTGAGGTTGATTAATTTGTGAGGTGACTGAGACCTGGGACTATAAAGGGGAAGGAAAAGATCTAAATCAGTCTCTTTTTTTTCCCCCTCATAGTTGCATTCACAGAATAGTGCCAGCCAGACTCTTGTTCTGGCAAAGGACACTTAGGCTTGTGTTCTTCATATAGCCCCACATTATACTGCACTTCAAAAAGATGTTAAGAACTATATTATCATGAATTTGTATTATGATTATTATTATATTAGCGTAGCCAGGCCCTGGTCGATTGTAACCTTCTTGGCCTGTAGACCTCAGCCGTGTTGTGTGGGTTGCCATGACTACAGGTTCAGTGGAGTGCTCTCCCATTGTTCATGCAGTGCTTGGCTGGGCGCAGCTGTGTCTCTGGAGGGTCTTCCCACTCTGCTCCTTTCTCCTGGTGTCACAGTCATAAGCGGCTTAAGAACTTGACCTCTGAGGTCTGTCGGGGATGGGCAGAGGGGAAGAGATAACGGAGGCAGCCAATCGAGTATCGACCCGCTCCTTCCAGTGCTGAAGAGAAAGGGGAGCAGGAGTAAAGCTGCACAATGGCCTTCCAATGTGTCTCACTCCACTGGCAACTGAGGCACTAAGGGACCTTCCTAAAATGCAGTATTTGAAAACAAAGGCACCATCCATGCTATAGCAAGGGGTGTATTAAAACAGTACAGTCAGGTAAAGTAGATAGTGCCTGGAATCAGAATGTTAGTCAGCCTGAGGCAGTTTGAGCTTTGCATTATACAGGTAGTGAAATGCTACTGAAAGCTGAGTGCCTGGATCTTCTTCTTCTTCTTTTTTTTTTTAATACTGTTTTTGTCCCCCACTTTCTGATGGCCCCCATTTATCCAACCTCAGCCACATCATCTTGGCATCTCCTAGGACTTACCTGTGATTCTCCATTCTTTCCTCCAGAACTCCCTTCCCCCCAGTAGGGGTGGTGAGGCCCCTCCTTACCTCACCGCAGACGGAGCCAGTGTGGAGACCACGCCTAGGTAGCCAGGTGCGGGGCCTGCGAACTGGCCGATGTCATCCTGCAGCTCAGAGTGATTTTTCCGTGTTGCTTCCATTGCCAGGATGCCAGTGTCGAGGGCACACCAAGCACGGACCCATGCAGCCATGCGTCGGGTGGCACCTGCCAATATCCCCCCCACCCAAAGCCACTTCTACCGCACTGCCACCGGTGGTCATCCACGGGGCAGTATAGCAGCAGAGCACACAACCCTCCCTCCCCAGAGGAGGAGAGCGTCACCTGGGATGCTCAGCCTCCTCCGGCTGGCCTCCTGCACCCCAAGCTCATTCTCAAATTCAAGTTGCTGGTGTGGGTGAGGTAGGGTGTAAGGCGCCTCAGCCCTCTGCACCACTAGTGTGATACTGAGTTTCAAAATCCTGAAAGATACTTAGATGTAATGCGGGGGGCTTTGCCCCCACACCCTCTGTAACTTAAATAACCAACTCCGAGGAGAACGGACCTCATAGTAAAATAAAGTGTTACAGGTGGGGGGGGGTGAAACAGTGAGCCAGCAACATTTCTGGTGATGGGAACAGAACTCTGGTCTATCAGACCCTGCTGGCTGAGCTGCTAATGGCTTTGACCTCCACGCCACAGGAGCAGCTCGGCCAGCTTCAGGATTTTTTTCTCCCTTGTGGTGCCTGGCTAGGGGTAGGGTAGCGGTTCATCACATCCACTACCATACCCCTGTCGGCCTTGACTTCCTTCTTGTTGGGCTTGTCAGTGTAAGGAGACTGTACTCGGTCCCCTGAGTTTCGGGATTCTGAGTTTTAGTCTGTTAAACGTATACCTTATGGGACATTGGTCCTTAAAATGTCAGAAGCCAGCTCCTTGTAATCTGGGATGCATCATCAACTTAGAGAGATAAACTACATCGGGGAAGCTGTTGTTTTTATTTCTGCAAAACTGAATTTTGATCAAGCATCAGGAGTTACTTATAAATTTCTGCTTTAAAGTCTTGAATTCAGGCTGAAAGACACCACAGCACCTTATGTATTTATTTGTTTTATTTTATCGTTTTTGGCCAGGAAAGCCACCCTAAGCAAAGGCTTGTTTCCAGGTGCATCCTGGGAGCACAGGGAAGTTAAGTGACTTGCTCATGGTAACACGGTATCCAAGTGGTGGCTGTGAAATTGCCGGCCCATTGGCGCAGCGGTTGGATTTCTGCTTGCAACACCAGTGACCTGGGTTCGGGAATGGACCCGGGTTGCTGGAGGGCTGGCCAGGGGGGGAGAAGGATGGAGCATCCCATAGACTGCTGTCCTTCTCCAGGGGAGGGCAGGGAAGTGTCCGGTGCATGGAGGACCCCTGGCGGAGGCTGGGAGTCACTCAACTGACGGCGCTCACGCTTAGGAGGCGGGGCAGATGCTGGTGTCATTGCACGTCCCCACCTCCCAAGAAAATCTGGAAAAAGAGGGCGGGTAGGTCCTCCGTCTCCATAAAGCCCTCCCTGGGCTTCAATTAGCCATCGTTGCCAAGCACTCCGTACTAGTTACTGGTCCCGTGGCTCGGGATAAAGGACCAGTGCTGCAGCCCTACCCTCCGGGGGGGTAAGCCGGGGGTGAAAAGGAGGGTGCTAGCAATAGATGGTAGATGGAAGCCTGGGGGCCGTGACCAGAGATTGACGGAGGACCTGTCAGTAAAAAGAGTTAAAAAAAAAAAAAAAAAAGTAGTGGCCGTGGGATTTAAACCCGGTTCTCCAGGTTTACAGCTCAGTGCTCCCTACCACTATGTTATACTGCCTGCAGGCAGTATATATATATATATGTGTGTGAGCCAGGAGCATGGCCCTACTTCATCTTACTAAGACAGGCTGTTTTTGCAAGCCCCCGATGCTCCGCTGTCAGTATGTGATGTGCCATGCAGTGGGCATGTGAACTCCGTGAAGCTGATGGGTCTCTGTTCCAACTGCCATCCCCAACTGACTTGCGTCTCCTGGGCGCCTCAAGTGGCACTTATGTAGTGGGGATCGGTTTGCCTCCCACCGGAGGAGGAGAGTGTCCTGTGGGACGGCCTGCCATCTTCCACTTGCTATCCTTCCACCGCCCTGGGATTAGTCTTGAACCTAGATTATTGGTGTCTCAAGTGAAAATCCTGCTGCTGCCCTGATGGGCGAGCATGTTAGTGGGTTTCAAGTTAAGCAGTAATACTCTAAACACCATCCATTTCCTAGGAATTAATGCCTGGCTGGGGGGGGGGGTTGATTGCCTGAGGCACTATATGGCCTTTAAACACTCGTTGTAAGGGTATTATTGTGATATAAATCTATCCCTGTTAGTAAAGGGAAAAAGTGCATTTAAAAATAAGTAAAGGTTACATATGTGTGTGCCACTCTGAGCTGTTTTCCAAGGGATTAACGCCTGGTACACTAGCCAGTCAGAGCACATGTTGGCCTCATGAAGCGTTAATTACACTTACAGTGGTGTACAGTGACTCCTCCAGGGGTAGATCCTTTTGTCAGCATTACCCAGCGGTGCCTCCAGTCGGGATGGTGCCCCACCTCTACTTGCAGGGGCTTCTTTTATCAGAAAGGTGCTGCCCCTTTGGAAAATGTGCTGTGCTTAACAACAGGGCCTGGCACTGTATCCTTGGGCTGGGGCTGTTTTTATCAACCTTGGCAGCTACAGTGCCTTTTACCTGACTGGGCACTCTCTCGCTTATGACAATGGACTGTAAAATTTATTTCACAACAGTTGCCACTTTACCTTCACACCTTCATTGCATCCTGCAGCACCATCCACTCTCTGCAGCATTAGGCTTAAAAAAACAGGGCACACGACCTTCAAGTTGCAATGACATAAAAATTGGTTTATTCACCAGTATTGTGAAGATGTAGTCCTATAGATTTGGTCGCAAAGCACAAGATATGCAGCGGACATATTTAATAACTTTCGGGGTAACCTCCACATAGGGAGCATAACTGACCTTGGACTAGAGAGTAAGTACTTCTGTTAGTGTCTACTTTTGAAGCTTCAGTAGTGACCACAGCTACTTTGAAGCTTCAACAGTGACCACAGACATCCCTTCCAGATTTCTGTCATTTGACTCGCATGGATGTAGAACCCATTACTATCTGTGAGTCTAGATGGGAAAGCTAAAATCCATCACCCATCAGGTGCTGCAGCTTGCTGCTTCTGTGTAGAGATGGGCAAAGTTGGCAAAATTTACACTGCAAATGAATCCATGAATTTTGCACAGTTCGCGTAGTGTGGATCAATCCGCGGTGTGAAATTTCACTGACAAAGGGCAGAATTTCGCCCACAAATGGCAGAATTTTGCCCCGCGAATGGTGGAATTTTGCCCCAAACAGTGGAATTTTGCCATTCGTGGGCAAAATTCTGCCATTCATGGGCGAAATTCCGCTGTTTGTCGGTAAAATTCCATACTTTATGGTGAAATTTCTGGTGAAGTCACATAGGCAAATTTTCACCCTAATCACAAAAATTAGCGGACTGCTCCATGGGGGCAAAGTAGATGACTTCACCGGAACGTTGCCAGCGAAATTAAAACTTTGCAACATCTTTACTTCTGTGGCAAACTAGGCATCCTTAGCAGGACTCGAGCCCTGATATTCAGATTGAGCTATTCTGTGCCAGTTTTGTGATAAAGATTCTGGCATGGACGCCTCTCTTTCAGGTGGGAAGTAGAAATGCTGGAAATTGTTCAATTCTGATCCGATTGAACTATTTAGGAATTTCCCAATCCAGTTCTCATTCAAATCCTAAAAGGATCTCAAAACTGGACTCAGAGTTGACATCCTGAATTCTTATGTAAAAATAAGTTTTAGGATTACGTTTAGGAATTTTGGATTTTTGGACTGCAGTTCTAAAAATCCTAATTCCAAAATTCTGATCAGAATCAGACAAATCCAGTTCTGTAATTTGTCGGATTCAGAACAACCCTAGTAGGAAGGCTGAATTATACAGACATATCAGTCTTTATTCTCAGGGATTTGGTGCGCCTTTTATTTGATTTATTTTTATTATTCCTGTTTCTGTCCTAGTGTCCCCTGGTTCTGACAGCATCTCCCGCAGCTCCATCACCGACCCCTCTCACGGACTTACAATTTACGGGTTCACCACCACTTACACAGAGCCATGTTAGGTGGGTGACCTGTCACATAGGGTCATGTTGGGACTGCGGGGGATGCCAAGTGAGCTGGGGCAGTTTCCTCCAATTTTTGCCCACCACACAACCATATGGGTGTTTATTGATGCACATGCAGGTTGCATCGTCACGCCCCCCTATCTCTGTGGGTCCCACTGTGCTTCCGCTCAGTGTCTGCTGGTGGCAGACAAGTAGCGGAACTCAGTGTCCCCCTTCCCTGAGGGAGGAGAGCAGTCCATGGGATGCTGAATCTTCTCTCCCTGGCCAGCCCTTGAGTGACCCTGCTCCATTCTCAAACCTGGGTCGACAGCATGGATGGAGGTAAGGCGTCCAGTGCCTGTGCCCTACATGTCACTTGGCTGGCTTTGGGGCACTTTCTGTCTCCAGCCCAGATATTGTTACTCTTGTCCTGTACACCCATGGATGTATGTTATTATGTGAACACATCTCTACAGTAGGAGTACCCTAACATAGTAACACTGACAACTCAGTACCTTTCCATACTCTTGGTTCACACACTCCCTACCTCCCTAGGACTCTGGTTTCTGATAATCTATGAGGAATAGACTTCCATACCTTCCAAATCTCCCTATTTTCAGCAAGTGTCCATGATTTTGTCTTTTTTTTTTTTTATTCCCCATGCTTTTTATAGCACCAGTCCATATCTCTAAAATCATCAGAGTCCAAGAATAGACTATTCCTCGTCTTTAAATGACATTAGGAATGCATTCCTAGCACCTTAGATTCAGTTAGGCATACACATAAGGACTTTGAGTAAATCTCCCTGATTTTAGAGGTCGGAATCAAAAGGTCTCCCTCATTTGAGAAGTGCTGGCTGATACTTCATTGGGGACTTACCCTATTTGACAACAGGTCTGAACCAACATAGCTTAATAGGAGTGCAAACTTGTCACAGAAGGCCCTTTTTAGAATCTCAGTCGTCAGCTCATTGTCCCCAAACAGACATCACTGTACCACACATTTGATAACCAGATTCTCTTCTGATATTTGGGGAGAGTACCTGAAATCTGCCTGATTCCTCACTGAAGCCTCCAACGTTTGCTAAATGCTGGAAATAGTCAAACTGTGTAGTGTAGCCGTACGGGCAAACCCGTTGACAGAGAACATCTGCTACAGGCCCATTGCCTTCCTGGGGTGTTCCCCTTCCTGCAGGACCCAGCAACTAGACACCAGACCAGACGGAAGATCAGTGCCACATAATCCCATCACAGACTCTGGGCTGCTGTTGCCACACCCTAAGCCTGGCCTGTCTCCCATGGTCAGTTGCAGTCAGCATCATGAGCCCATGATCCCTGAAAGGCTGTGCCAGGATGCATCCTCACTCTGAAGCTGAGACCGTGACCTTTTTTCTGTCCCCCTACCCAGTTATACCCCCAACAGCCCCAGCAGCCCTGGCACTATCTTAGCAACTCATCGCCTGGCAGGGCCCCTGTTTATTCCTTTTTGCAGAAAAGGTATAGAACATTCTGAAAGTGACTCTCACAGCCTTATTCTTAGATTTCGATGGCTTACATGCCGATGTCCATGGTATCAATCAATCAATCAAAATCTTTATTTAACCAGGCGATCACCGTTGAGCATAACTCATTTTCAAGGTGGACTTGGGGCATACAGGGTGAGACAGGTCAGAAAGATACAATGAACAGTATACAGGCAGGAATAAAATACAGTATAGATAAAAAAATATGTACAGGGATAACATCAAAGGCATATACAGTGATGAAGGACAGTTGGAATCAGGAATAGGGAACTTAACTGATAACACAGCGTACAAGTATATGTGAAATTATACATGAATAGATATAACAGTCGATGGGAACAGTAGGTAAGGGTGCCTGACACACTGTAACTAAAGGTCCAGGGTAGGGGTAAGGGTTAGAAGGCTACTCTAGATAAAATTTGTGAGTAGGTAATAATAACAACAGAGTAAGGGTACAATCTGGGATGTGGACAAAGGGGGTTGAATGAAGAAAAGAAACACACATTGTTAATATATGAACCACTGCAGAAGCAAGGGATCTAGGTTCGGCCAACAAAAGGATTCCGAGGGAGAAGGAGAGAGACTGGGGGGGAGTAGGAGGATGACAGGTAATTAAAGAGGCGAGAGCAGGGGCAGTGGATAGGGGAAGGCAAAGGGGAGCCCCGAATTATAAATGTCAGACACAGTATGACTGTGGAGGCAGGACTCATCTGACCAGGGTTATAGAAATAACGGCATCAAGTGAAGCAGATGCATGGCTCCTTGTTATGGCTTAGGTAAAGAGATTTGAAGGTAGAAAGGGAGCTAGGATGGGTTAGTTTCAGGGTCCTTTGCTATTTATTCCACATCTGAGGTAGTACGTAGCTTATGGCTGCTCTGCCGAAATGCGATTTTGCCTTATACACATACAGAGCGATGAAGGAGGCGCTTCTCAAAGCATACTTGCGAGAGATACACGGGAGGCAGACGGAGATGTCCTGGGCAGCATTCCTATAATCACTTTATAAGTCCAGTATGCAGAATTCTCTTTCGTCTACAGCTGAGGATGTCCATCCTACTGCCGTTATACAGTGAGCAGTGCTGGGTGAGTACTGTAGACCTGTAACGAATCTTAAGGCAAGGTGATAAAGTGTGTCAAGTTTTGCAAGGGCAGCAGCAGTACTCTGGCCATATAAGAAATCTGCATAGTCAAGTAAAGAAAGAAAGGTGGTTTGGACCAACTTCAACTTGGCATCTCTAGTAAGTAGGTTGTTTATCCTAAAGAAGAGACCAAGTCTCTGCCTAAGTTTCTTTGACAACTCATTAATATGGTCAGTGAATGAAAGTTTGTTGTCTAACCAAACTCCCAAGTATTTGAATTTTGTTACATAGTCCAACTGCTCCCCAAGGATGGTGGTATACATGGATAGTCCATGGTCTGTTACCGAGGAAAGTCATGGACGTGAAATGCGTTAATTTCTCCATGCTTACCCATGTATTTCAATAAATATTCCATGAAACTGCAGGATTTCCACTGGGAAGCTATGGCTCTCACTGTCTACCATCTTGCTTCTAATTCCCCATCTCTCACCCATCACTGCCTCCAGTATCAGTCTCTCTTCCTGCCATTCTTTTTTTACTTTTAAACTTTTTTTTTATTTTAATAAAAATAGTACATAGCAATCCAAGTTGGAATAAGTTTCTTTCATCACAGTACAATTCCACCGTTGTTAAAATTCGCCTACAAAATAATGCAGATCTACGATGCCAGTTTGACAACACTTTTGTCGACCGGCATCTCAGTGACGGGATTTATGCGTTGCAGTAGACATAAATCCCTTATGTCTCCCGGTCCTGTTCCCCCCGAATCCTCCATAGGCGCACCAACACAGCGGCCTGTCAGCAAAGTGTTGATTTTGCCGACAATGAGATATGTCGCTGTGTTAGTGTCAATGTCAAGTTGGCATACAAAATAATTTACAGTGGGTAGGCAGTGTTGTCCTATTTTCTATACCATTTGTACCTGTGTAATTGTATTTTCCTAGCTGTATTTCCTATGTGCCATCTTTATGGCCCAGGTCGTGCCTGAAAACGGTCCACTGGATCAGTGCACCCACCTAGTAAACAAGTAAATAAATAAAATATATTGTTGGAAAGCATAGCAGGCAGATCTGTTTGGGTATCCACCCTATCGAAATATACAGTATAGTGCCTCTCCACCTAGATCTTCTCATCTTGTTACAGGTATGGCACAAAGTCTCAGTGTTTAGTCATTATATACATTATCCATCCAGTCCATCTGTTGTTAAATAGTTCAAGTTGATGTCACAATTTGTGAGTCCGATTTTCTACATGATATACCGAAATTATGAGGTCACTCCAGTGATCTGTATCTGGAGGCATTTGTGATAACCAGCGTGTAGTGACAGCTTTTTTTGCGATAGCAAAAGCTATATTAAAAACAATATTTCTGATGTTTATTCAGCAGCTAAGGTGGGTAGTCTAAAAACAAGACTATATTCAGTGTAAGGGAGAGGGGAGTAAGGTTAAGGTCAGGTACCTCTACGTCCAAGTCTGACCAAAACTGAAGCAGTTTGAGACATGACCAGAAGATATGCACTTGATGTGCGGACTGGTTGCCACAGTGTCCCCAACAAGCAGAGCCTAGAGATTTATTAATTTTCCCCATGACCATCGAGGTTAAGAAATAGCATATAGTAGTTTTTCCATGCAGACTCCTTCCAGCAATTTGAGCAGGAGACTTTGTGCCGTGGTTGGTATACTTTGCACCAGTTTTCTGGGAGAATATGGGTAGTTAGTTCATGCATCCATTTTGTTTCGAGAGAGCTGTAAGGGTCAATTTTGGTGGGGTATTGATAGCTTTGTAGGCTAAAGAAATTCTTGCCATCCTTGGATTCTCATTGCCTGCTTTACTGTGTTTCTTTTCTATCCAAATTATGTTTCTCTTCTCTTCCTCCTTACGTCGGTGGTCTCCTATCTCCTTTACGTCTTTCCAGCTACACTCTCCATTCCTCTATCATAGCCTCTCTGTTCCTGCTCGACAGACTCCAGTCTGCCTTCTCATTCTGGCTTCCAGCAGCTTGGAACAAGTTTCCTGCCTCCCTTCGCCATTCCCCCTCCTATCTATTGCTCAAGTCTTTGATGTTAAAGGTGACCTGCAAAGAAGCTGTGCAGCCTGCTCCCGTCCAAATATACCTTGCAATACTGTTGCAGGAGTCCGGGGCTGCAACCATCATCATTTTTCATGACAAGGTTAAATTTTAATAAAGTGCTGAAACTTTTGGCCGAACGCAGAAGTGCGGAGCGGGTCCCAACTAAGCGGCCGCAAGTCCTCATGGATATAACAGCCATTTAGTAACGTGTCAAACACCATTGTCTTATTGTTGCCGCAGTGCCGGTACTTTATTATACCGATTTTATTTGCGTCTGCGGGGGTCTTGATACCCGAGATATTACTTACAGCAACAGCCTGTCCAGGTGTTGCTGTAAGTAATATTTCAAGTATCAAGACCCCACAGAAGCAATAAAATCGGTATAATAAAGTACCGGCACTGCAGCAGCAATAAGAGCAGTGCTGTGTGACACGTCATTAAATGGGTGTAATAACCATGAGGACTTGCGGCCGCTCAATCGGGATCCGCTCCACACTTCTGCGTTTGGCCGAATGTTTCAGCTCTTTATTAAAATTTACCCTGGATATGAAAAATAAGCTGATTGCAGCCCCGGACTCCCGCAGTAGTATTGCAAGGTATATGGGGACGGGAGCGGGCGACACAGCTTCTTTGCAAGTCACCTTTAAACTTCATTTTCACCTCCTGCTCCTGCCCTTAGTCTACCCGTGTTTCCTTATTCTTTGTCCTGTCCCGTTTTTTTTTTTTTTTTTTGGTGCCTGTTTGCCCCTATTTTTGGATGAGTTTTTAGAACTAAACTGGCTTTGTACTTGCACCCTATGCACAGCTCTTTGTTCTTGGCGCACTTCATGCTCTGTATTTATTAAAAAATGCCCTTTGGTAGTACTGCTGTATTGTTGTTTTTGTTTGTACGTTGTATTCATTTTAATTCTTGCACCTGAATTTATGATTCCGTTATGTGTTGTCCCGTATTATTGTACATTGTTACTTTGTGCCCCATGTTCCTCTTTCCCGTGTCGCACCCAGAAACGAGCCTCATCTCAATGTGCCATTCCAGGTTATCAATTTAAATCAAACAAATAATTCTTAGAGAAGCAGTTATTTTCTAGAGGCGAACAACCACTAACATTCCGCCCAACCAATCAGTTTGCACGTGTTGTGATCCAGCATTCAAGCAGGTTTTTTTTATTTGCTTTAACGGCTCCATATGCTCCCAGTTCAGGGGTCGCTGGTCACCCATGTCCCCATTCCCCTGAGCCGGCCGCTGCCTCCCCCAGGACCTACCTCAGTCAGTTTCTCCTGCAACTATCACCTTGTGTCGAGCCACAGGGAGAAGGCTGATCCCACCCCCCACCACACTGATGCACATATCCAGAGCAAAGCGAAGCTTGGTCCCGCATGATGGTGTGGACCCAAGCAGATTGGGCAAGGGTACATTAACTTCTGACTTCTTTTCCACTTTTTGCCCCACCCCTGCCATAGGATGTCTAGCGTTTGCATGGAGGCATTCACGCAGAACATTCCTCGGCTCCATCCCTTCACGCAGCCCCCACTGCACTACAACAAGGCTTCCACCTAGTGGCAGTTGTAGGCCAGGCTGACATGCCTCCCTTCCCCGGGAGAAGAGAGCAGTCCGTCAGATGCTCGATCCTTTCCTGCCCTGGCTGATCCCTGGCAACCCAAGCTTGTTTCCGAACTTGGGTCACCGGCATGGGAAAAGGCAAGACGCACATGCAGCATCCCAGCCCTCTTCCCCACCTGGCCGGCTTTCAAGCACGTTACTAATGGGCATAACAAAAGGGACCTGTGTAGTTCTGATTCTTCAAGGCAGGTGTTTTTTTTTTCCCTTCCAGTCATTCTAAATAATGAATTAATTTTCTTCATTTCATCATGAAATTGTCTGTGAATATGTGTTTCCTAGCCTGGGGCACAAAAGGAAAGTGCTGACATTTTCACAGTTTGAATATATTTTACCCTGTTCATGTGAGTGAAAATGAATGTACAGGAGAACTGCTTTGATTTGGAAGAAAATGGGGTCACTGGTTACTCCCACAGAACTAGTGGGAGGCAGGAAGTGGATGGACCACTGGTTTTCCACCCTTCTAAATCTGTATGTGTGTAGGCGACCTACATAGGAATGTAGGAAATGCTTGAAAAGAAAAGACTAAGGGTCCGTCATGTTCCTCTCCTGCTGCGTGAGCACCTGCTGTGTTACATGAAATATCAAAAACCTCTGGGACCCAGAAACCAAGTGAACTGCATTGTTTTTCCATGTATAATATCATAAATATGGTATATTTTCACATGCAAAAGTCTAGTTTTTGAAGCTAAAAATAAGCCTCCAGGAAGGGGGACTTGTCTTATCTGCGTGGTCGACTTATCTGCAAGGGTTCACATTACAATGGTACACCATTTGTGCAACTGTGTAACCTGATTTTCTTTTCAGTTCTGGCCGCAAAGACAGATTCTGTGCCTGATGTTGGTCACAAAACAGATTTTTCCATACTATCTGGATAGCAAAATATTGTCTGTAATTTTTCTGAAATTGACAAGGTAAAGGTGGGGTCGACGTATATGTGAGATCGACTTATAGGCTAGAATTTATGGGTAATTCTGCTGTGGGGTGTGCTCCTCCTCCTGACTCTCCCTTCCTCACTGAATTAAGTATTGTACCCAAAAATGTTATTCAGCGTGAGGAACCGGTCCAATCTGAGTTTAAACAATTCAGCACTCAGCTGGACAGGTACAGTAGCATAGTGGCAGGGCTTCTGCTTGCTACTCCGGTGACCGGGGTTCAGGGATGGACTCCGGCCGCAGGGGGCTGGCTGGGAAAGGCGCAGTGAATATCCTGCTGAACAGCTCTTCTCCTTTGGGGACGGGGTGGATTCCATCCTCTGCTGTTTGACTGCCACCCAATGGAAAATGAGTAGTAGCGCAAGCAGAGGCAGCCACAGGGTTATGGGGCTGCCGCCGAATGCTGAAACATGCTCACGCCCACCACACCCACCCACATTGTGTCATTGCATACTGGCAAGCCTCAGGGGAGACAATGGCAGGAAAAACCAAAAGCTGGCAGGATAGTGACCGACCCTTCGCATGCCCCACACCGCCAACCAGGCACCTGCCTTGCGAACTAGATCCCTGACCCAGCTGGGGAAATTGCAGTCCCCAAGGTTCTGCCATCGGGGCAAACCATGGAAAAACAAGGGAGGCCAATGTAAGCACTTGGGTGTGGTGGGTGACAGGGCTTTGGGGGGGGGCAGTCACGTGGGGGCCATTTGGTAGTAGAAGGATAAACACAGGGTTGAAAAAAAGATTCAGCACTCCCCTTGCACTACTTACTTTGCGAGCTTATCCCATTAGTCTACCCCTCTCTTGGTGAAAAAATGCTTCTTCACATTACCCCGACCTACAAGTCATTTTTCTTACACAAGTCCTATTTCCAGTTCTGTTTGGGTTCCATCTTTACTGGCCTTTTAGTTTGCTTGCTTCTGATTTACAACAGAGCTGTATTTAACTGCACATGAACACTGATGTGAAAAACTATGTTTTCAATTATTTTCTTTATATGGACAACATTCTGCCTAGTTCCCTTCATGGAACCAGTAGTTTGGGTTTTTTACTATGTCACATTTTGTGTACAGAATGCTAAGCCTGAGCTATTGTCCTATCAGAACCATGCCCAGAGTTGTGGTGCGCAAATGGTGACATAGTTAAAACTACGTATCACTGGTTCTAAGAAGAGAACTGTAACAGAATGCTGCCCATAAAAACAAAACCATGCAAAATGCATTTTTTTTTCACATACGTTTTATTCAGGTACAGTTAAATACAGATCATTTAGGCTTGTGGATATCATTTCTGTAAATAGGAACATTACAAACAGCTACCAGCCGGAAATCATCTCCTGACCAGTTTAAGAGAACACCTAATGGGGCAACACTCATATCAGTGCTTTAATCTATATTAATTGCCTACGTTGTACCTGGTACTTGCTTATTGTGTCCTTTGGTTGTACTGGCCCAGGTCCTGTCTGAAAGTCATCCTTTTACAGTTTTCTTTTACCCATTGAACAGACAAACGAATGAAAAGATGGAAGGGTAACTGAATGCAAACTGATACATGAAAGAATGAATTATTCTACAGAATGCATCCTTGCAAGCTAAAAATAATTCTCCCTCCACACAGGGTCTGGAAAGGCAGTTGGACTACATATCATTTGGTTAGCACACACAATCCACTAGTAACTGTGAGTTGTATCTAAGGGGGACATGAAGTATGAACTTGAGAGGCAGGAAAGACAGTGAACTTGTTATAGAAAGATTATGGTAGTTGGAACTAAAAGAGATGAAAAGGGAAAGCTGCTGAACATATTTTAGGGGAATTATGGTGGCTAAGCTCCAGAGAGAGCCTCTTTAAAGCCTGTCTGACTGTGAATTTCATAAAGCTGTGTGCTCCGAGGTTGTGGGTATATGTCACTGCTAGCATGCTGTCTTTAGAAAATAACAATCGGGGAAGGGGGTGGGGGGTGGGAATTGGCGAGGAAGGCAAGAGATGGACATTCACGTGAGCTCTGTGTGTGTTTCAGAGAAGGGGGGAGCGGGCGGTGTTTGGTATTTACTCTCTCAGCTCACGTCTGCGCCAAGGAGTTTAACGAATTAATAAAAGAAAAGGCTGGAATGCAAAGCCTTTCCCAATTACATTGCATCGATCTCACTGCGGTATGCTTAATTGGAGACAGAAGCTTGATGGATCGGCCTCCGCTGCAGGTTTTGCCATCTTGGCCCCGGCCTCTGAGTAACGGGGGGTAAGAAAGAGCGAGGGAAGAGGAAAAAAAAAAAGAGAAAGGGATCGAAGACTGTGGACGTGAGAGGAATATTGCGCAGTGCCTCATAGCACTGAAGTACGTCTCGTCAGGAGGGCTGTTGAAGTGGACCTGTAACCTTCAGTAGAAAGTGTTTCTTCCAATCAGGGCTGATCCCTAGCTGGGCTGCTTTATTTATTTATTTTTATTTATTTGTGTCTAGGATTACAAAGTACCTTTGAGCCAAGGCTCTTTTACAATGGTCCGATCTGAATCACGGCCTCAGGCTGGACATGCCCACAGAGGAGGGTTCTGTTTCTGAAAGCTGAAAAAAATGTTGTCCCATGAAGGGTGGGTGCCTTGTAATTTTGTCATATTTCATAGGCACGGCCAATGATTTAGTGTGCACATTTGGGGGGGGGGGGATTATAACAGTTCTGGAACTTAACTGTTGCAACATCAGTGACAAAAAAAAAGGAATTTCAGACCCGACTAGAGCATCTACCATCAGCATATTTGGCAGTAAATAAATTCCTGAACTATTTTTCATTTTTCTTTGTTTAAAGCAACAATGCATATTACGGTGAGAACTTTGTTAATATACTGGTTTACTTTTTTGAATTGCCCTTTTTTTCTTGTCTGGTAAGATGGTCTGTTCCTGCATTTTGGGTATTGCATACCACTTTTTTTTTTTACATTTTAAACAGTTGAAAGACTGCTGCTTTTAAAATGGGTATGCCCAGGTTTTCAGCAGTATTATAAAACAGTGGTTGAAAATAGAGTACTTTGATTGGCTGACAGCATTCTAACATAGTTACATTAATGGCTGAAGCCATTTACATGCAGTAGAACAGTTGGAATTTTAAATTTTTTAAAGCAATCATTTTAAACACAACATTTTGGTTTAATAATAAGCACTGAGGCACTGCAGGGGTTGGGTTACCTTTGTTAATCTAACCCTGGAGAAGTGTGTCCATTTCTAGAGGCCACACCTCAGAAGGGACATAGGGTAGAGGCAGTCTAGAGCAGGGCCAGAAAAATGGTGCAGGGATTGCATCAAAAACCCTGTGATGGGGGCTGACTCTGTGGCGATGGGGGAGTGCCTGGCACACTGGCGTCCCGGGTTCGCACCCAAGGCCGGGATGACAGGAGCGGAGGCCAGCAGGGAGGGAGTCAGAGCATCCCTTGGACACTTTCCTTCCCGGGGGTGGAATATTGCTGGACCACTTCACTGGCAGCTCCCAGTGGTGGCAGTTGGCAGCGTTCTAGGCAGTGTGGAAACCCACCTAGTGCACCAGACTTCCCTGCCCCAAGATGCTGCTTGCTGCTTGCTGCCGCATGATTGTGGGAGGGGCAGTAAAGAGGAAAACTGCCCACCTGGATGACGGTCGCCCCATTCCCCAATGCCACGCAGCCATCCTGCCAGCCGACACTTGTCTGATACCCTGGCCGCCCCGTGGTCAAAGTAGCAGAACTATGCCTCTCTCTCCCTGGCATCCCCTTTGGGGAGGGCCCCCCCCCGGAAGGGTTACCTGACTGTACCACGAGTACGTGCCATTGTGGGGGACGGACGGTGATGAGGATGGCATGGGGAGATGTTCAAGGGCAACAGTGTAGCGGCCCGAAGGAGAGGGGGCTGGACTAGGGCACCGGAGCAATGCAGGGCAAAAAAAAAGTCCTATGATGAGAGACTTGAGGGACATAAACATACACCCTGGAAGAGAGTAGTGCAAGTGGGAACATGGTAGAGACCTACAGGTACCTCACATGGGTGAACAGGGTGCAGGAGGGACTTCAGGGTTGGACTGGGGTACAGGGGGCTCACTTGGAAAGTAGGTACAGGGGCCCACATGGAAAATCAATAGGGGAGGGCCCAGGGTGATACACTCATATCAGTATTCCACTTAAATCTGATATACTAGCTTTACAGTTGCATCTTGTACATGTAGTGCCCCAAATGCCCCTGTAAAGAATGATAAACGCAAAGATTCTCAGAGTTCAGGAAGTGGGCAGATACCCAACAGATGGTGGGGGCCACCTGGAAATTTTCAGGTATCCTGATGGGCCACTCCAGCTATGAGGAGGGGAGTCTTTTTCAAATGAGAATGAGCACCAGGACTAGAGGGCATGCGGTGAAGCTGGAGGGGAAGAACTTTAAGAGGGATGTGAGGACGTACTACTTCTTTGAAAGAGTGGTGGACTCCTGGAACAGACCGCCAGCAGTGGTGGTAGAGGCAAAACAGTGGAGGGCTTCACACATGCATGGGATAGACAGAGGGGAATATTAGTAAATAGGCAGGGAGGAGGGAGGGTCACTAGAGTTCAGTTAGGGTCTGCAGAGACAGACTAGGCAGGGACCATCTGGGCAGACTGGGTGGGCCAAGCTGTCCTTTTCTGCCGGCAAATTCTATGTTTCTTGGAGCATAAACACTCAGCTACACCTCATGCCTCATGACTCCCCCCCCAGTTAGATTAACAGATGGTAACCCCACCTATAGTTGTGCCATAAAGCTTCATTTTCAACTGGATCAGAGCATACGGGACTGGATTTCCAGCAACACGCCTCCTGTTTTGGAAGCAACTTCATCCGAAGTTCAAATCCCAGTAAACAACCAGAAACAATAGATGGTCTGACAGTATCGGAAGTTTGGATGAAGACGCATCCAAAACAAAATATGTATGCAGGATTTCTATTTGACCCAAGCTGCCACAAATTGTGAAAAGTGTGCTGAAAACTCTGGACTCTTTGAAAATAGGATGCTGAGTTTGGCACAATTGGGTGGGTATTGATCTAGGCAGAACATTCATGTATGCCTGTGTCCATCTTTTGAAAATCCCAGTCCCGTCAGTTTTCTTTTTTAAGTTCGTAGGGTCTCCACGTGATGTCTCTTATAGTGCAAGAGGCTCTGAGCATGAGGCCTGGGTGAGAGGACCGTGACATGAAGCTGAGTGGTCCAAAATGCCCAAACCACATGAAAGGAGTCTCCTGTACCATAGCAGACACCTTGCGGAGGCCGAATTAAAATTTTTTTATAAATCACTCAAGTTAGCCATAGTAAATGTCAAGCATTTCTTTCAGTTTCAAAAGTTAACAAATCCGTCCCCCGGTAAAGTGGAACTCTCCACTCCTAACGTTCCTGCACAGAAGACCACTGTATGCCTGGATACGAGGTGCAGTGATTCTGAGTGCAGATTAGCTGAAATCATGTAAGTGATTGATAGCTACTAAAATGAGCCACAGTAGGCAGCAAAAAGGGCTCTGCTGCTCCCTGATCTTGTGGGAAGACGGACGTTCAAAAACTGCTGACAATGCAGATACAATTCTGGGGACAGCCATAGTTGAAAGGTGCACTCCTTTAATTATTTTCAGTCTGAGCAAAAAAATGCTAAAACAGACTCAAAACCGGGGAAATTTGGAGGGTTTTCGGCAGTTTGTTCTGGTGGGACGGACCTGCCTGCTGGCTTGGAGAACAGCACGAGGGAGGAAGGAGCTGCTGTTAGAACTTTACTGCTCTACTGGACTAAAGAACTAGCTCTCTACTACTGGGAACTTCAGTTTAGGTAACAATTTAGGGTTAAAACAAACAAAAAAAACAAAAGAGTCAGTGTGTTTGTTTGAGTTGGGTGAAGGAATTATTATCTGTGCAGTTAACTAGGTGAAGAAAGAAACTGTGAATTAGGGGGAGTGACTTAAACAGAAGGAGGCCAGGTGTTTGCATGTAAAAACTGACCTAGATAGCTTTTGGCATAGAACAGCAAGAGGAAGGAGCTGCTGTTAGAACTTTACTGGGACTATATTGCCCTCCATCCCCTCCTCACCCCACCCGACCTGACCCGACCCGACCCTTAGCCAGTTCTACTTTTATAGGCACAGGATTTGACTGACAACAGGAACTTCCTGTTTGGGAGCAGGAAGAGAGTGATCACAGAGGCCCAAAAGCCTCCCCATCCGAGAAGGAAAAGAGTAGCTCTCCATCCTCCCAGCTGCTGGAGGTCTGACTCTGCGAAAGTAAGAAGGAGACTGCTGAGGAATATAGGAACTTCCTGTCCCAGAACAGGAAGATCAGGAGTTTTTAAGGGCACAGAGGCAGTAGGAAAGTAGGGAGAAAAAAAAATTATATAAAAAATTAAAAAATAGAGAGAGGAAAGAGTAAGTATATAAAACAACAGTTAAGGGACCACAAATAAGACATGATGGGAGTGGTGCAGTGCAGTGGCTGTGGAGCATCAGTCTACCAGGAGGCGTTCTGGAGGATGCAGTGTTGTCCCATCTGCAGGCACCTCTCTGGGCTGAGGGAAGAGGTTTCTTATCTCCAGACAGAGTTGGCCAGAATTCAGGGGACCTTCTTTTCCACCCAGGGACCACCAGGGTCACCACAGCTGCCTCAGAGGTTGCAAAGAAAGAGGAGCAGTTGGACCACAGTGGGCTTAGGGAGGGTGAGGGTGGTAGAACAGAGGTGCATCCCTCCAGTTGTACCTCTCCACAATTCATATGCCATTCTGGCAGAGTGTGGTTCCTCTGTGGAGGCACCCGCAGTGGAGACCAAGGAGAATGCTGGGAACCTCCACAAAGGAGACCCACAAGAGGGTGGCATGGGACCTCACAGGGGAAGGAAACAACTCCTGGTGGAGTACTCCATTAGGAGGGTAAAACTGGGGGAGGGAGCGGAGAGGGAGCTAAGGTGCCTGCCTGGCGCCATGGCTTGGAGGGACAGGGAGCAAATCCTCAGGATCGCAGGAGCAGCTGCACGGGGGAGGGAGCTGGATGTCATTGTCCACGTAGGGAGGAAATTACCTGGCTGGGAAAGGGATCAGAGCAGTGCAGGAGGAATTTGTAGAGTTGGGGAGGGACCTTAGACAAGTAGCATGCACGGTAACCTTCTCGGAGGTGGGCCGGCCTGGTGGCGCTGAGGGTTGAGGCGCTGGACGCCACACCTCGCACCACGCCGGCAACCTCGGGTTTGGGAGAGACCCAGGTCGACAGGGGTTGCCCCGGGGAGGCTGAGTGTCCGATGACAGATCACCTTTCTGGGGAGGGTGGGGTCCATCCCGCGAATGGTGACCTCTGGCTGAGGCTGGGGGCACGACAGGTCGTCGGCACCTCGGGGGTTTGATTGGTCACGGGCGGAGGCCTGTGGACCAATCACCTCTAGGGGTTGTATCATTGGGGGCCTTGTAGATGTTGGCGCTCTCGCCTTGACGTCAAGGGGTGGGAGGGGGCTGTGAAAATATTTGTGGTGGATGGTAAACACAGCACTCTTCCCATGCATCCTAAGGCTCCATTCATTGACTTGGTCATAGGCCTGATAGATTCAAGGTGCAAGGTTATTTTTGTCTCAAATGCATAAAATCACAAGATTATTGCATCTAAAATATGATTTTCAATACCACATACATCACAAACAGTTACTGCACAGAATATATAATAAATATTGATGCATATTCCTCCGTAACACATTCCAAGAACTTTCTGTTAAAAAAACTTTTATTTATGACAATTAAAATCATATTACCATTCTCCTTTGTCCATTCCCCCTTAGTTGACTAGATTATTTTTCAGTTGCCGTATTGGTCCTTGTACAAGTAGCAGTGTAAGCAAACAGATGTGATGTGAATGAGACACTCTCATGTTTTGCCTGAAAATAATATCTTAGGTGCTCTATTCGTTGAGCAGTGGCTTTCATTTGTCTCCAAGGTTGCTTAAACATATACATGTATTTAAAACTGTCTCTATAGACTTGGATGAGGCACACCCGCATGCTCCCATAAAAGAGGGGCGGAGGCGACAGTGGATGTCCGCGGGACATGCATGGGTGCATGAATGTCTGCGTGCTGACATAATTTCATGTCTGCGCCTCCTGGGGGAGCCACAAGGAGACAACCCTCCAGACAGGCGCAGCACGAAGTCTATGACCCATGGACCACCGCACAGCTGAAACAATAAGTCTCGACCTGGGCCAGAGATGATCTCAGTCTCTCCCTGCAGGGAGACTCTCTGTGATGGGAAAGTTACAGTCCTCCCAGACCGGGCAGCAGCGGGAGTGCCTGAGGAGGGGTGGGAAGGGGTCTGTGGGCTGACGCGGGGCACGTTCCCCATCAGTCATCAAAATGTATCCATTTCATAATTGTAATAATACACTCCAAGGAGTACAACATAATGGGATATCATCCCTTCTCAGATGGTTGAAATCACTGGGCCCATGGCGTTATGGTGTGCGAAGTTGGCGAAATTTGCTCAATGAAAAAATCTGCAAATTTCAGCTAATTCTCAAAGCTGGTGACTGCAATTCATGTTGTCATTCACCAGACAAACAAGCAAAATTTGCATGGCCAATCAATGTGAATGGCCAATTTACATGTGAATCCCAACACAAATTGCGTGCTGCACTCCTCTTCCCCCCACCCAGAAATGGTACAGTTATTGATACCCAGCCCCTCGCCTCCACCCACGCTGGCACCGTCTTCCCCCTTCCCCACTGCCCTGGTGAACTGCACAGGCTGCTAGCTTGGTGTGCTACAGTGCAGAGTTAGACCAAAAAGTAATAATTCCATACCCTGCCCCCCCACACATGCGCCAGACACCTTCCCCTATGTGCTTCCACCCAAGTCCCACTGAGTTAGTCACTTGTTACAATCTCACATCAAGCACCCCCCACGTCCTCACCCAACCCTGGTCCCCTCCCACCTCCTCCCCCCACCGGCACCCACAAAATCAACCTGCAATAAAGAAAATGCTCCACTGGTGCAGAGCACCTGCTCTGTTCAGTGTCCAATTCGTTATTTTGAGTATGAATCAATATTTATTTATTTTTATTTATTTATTTAGGGATTCGGATCATATCTTTGTGCTCAGAGTTCTTTACAAAGGTTCCACGTCAAACAGTGGCAATGGCAACAGTAACAAACAGTTTATATACAACACTCGATTAGTAGGTAGCTATTATACAGTAAGGTTACAGTGTCATTCATAGTACCAATGGTGATAGTACAGCGTCAAGAGCATTCAGCTAGGGTAAAGGACAGTGTTTATATGTAGCGAAGGAGACAAAGAGGTGTGACACCTAGTATGAGAGTCCGAGGAGGAGCAAGATGAGGGGAGGGAAACTGGGGAGGTGGGGTGGCCAAAAGAAGTGGCTTTGTCTAGGAGGTTGGGAGGTAATGGTGTAGGTTGGTTTTAAGGTTGATCCAGTGGGGAAAAAGGCACAGGGGGAGAGGAAGACGAGGATAGGGCAAGGGGAAGAGGGGGTAAAAGGAAGGGAAGGAGAGTGTGGGTGAGTGGGCATTATGGGTGTTAGAGTCCTAGTGGCAGTCACAAACTGTCCTAGTAAGAAGGTGTTGCCTTAGGCCATTTTTGAATTGCGAGATGCAGTGGGAGTTTAGAATGTGCTCTGGGATTTCATTGAGCCATTGGGGGGCCCTATAGCTGAAAGCACGCTGTCCCTGCACAGTTCGATGGAAAGGTGTTGATAGGGCCCCCCTCATCCTGCCTCTGGTGGTATAGCTGGTAGCACTTGGTGTTAGGATGCTAGAAATGCATGGGGCGGTTTTACCCATTAGTGCCTTTTTCCCAAGGAGATATGTTTGGAAATATAATCCTGTTCTTTAGTGGCAGCCAATTGGTCTTCTCATATAAGGAGCAGGTGTAGGTGTTTCGATCTGCAGCCATTGTGAACCTACATGCCTTGTTGAGGGCAGTGTGAATCCTTTTTAGAGCAGTGTCAGCTGCTGTACCGTAGACCACCAATCCATAGTCGATGGTAGAAAGGATGGAGCTGGAGACTGAGAGAAGAAGGGCCTCTGGAGAGAGACACTTTTTATGCCTACAGAGTACACCCAGCTTGGTGTTCACTGCCTTTACCACTGTGTTGATGTGTTGGGTGAAGGTGAGGGAGTCATCAGTGTTGAACCCCAGGTACTTGAAGGAGTGAACTTGTTCTAGCGGCATACTGACCTTATTGGAGATGGTGAGGGAGAGAGCTTCTTTTTGTGCTGTGGGCTGGCTGTGAGCATCACCTTGGTCTTTTTGTAGTTTAATAGAAGTTTATGGCTACAAAACCAGTCTTCCAGCTTGTAGAAGGATGCCTGCAGCTCGGAGTGGAGAGCAGCTACTGATGAACTGCTGGTGAGAAGTACAGCATCGTCTGCGTAAAGTATTAGTTTCGTGTCACAGGCTTCAGGAAGATTATTTAGGAAGAGACTGAATAGTAAGGGCCCCAGTATTGACCCCTGTGGGACCCTTAAAGATGCCTCATTGGAGCTAGATACTGTGTGCTCATTTTTTACATATTGGCTTCTGTGTGTTAGGTAGTCCTTGAACCAGCAGACAGCAGTGGTTGCAACCCCCAGGTTCTGTAGTTGAGTCAGGAGGAGAGAGTGATTGACAGTGTCGAAGGCTTTGGTGAGGTCTATAAAGACTGACCCCACCAGTTTTCCTTCATCTAGTGCCTTGCACGAGTAGACAGTGTAGTCCAGCAAGGCAGTGGAGGTACTATGATTGTGCCTGAAGCCATGTTGGTTGGGACATAACAGGTTGTATTTGTTGAGGTAATCTGTGAGTTGGGCAGCTACAATCTTTTCCAGGGCTTCCGATAAGGGAGAGAGGATGGACATTGGCCTATAATTGGCAGTGCATGTCATGTCACCATTCTTGTGCACTGGCGTCATGAGTGCATGTTTCCAGATCCCAGGGAACTGTGCAAGAGCCAGCGATTTGTTAAATAGTTTTGTAACTGGCACGATGATGACGTCCAGTGTTAGGGATAGGAGTTTCATATCGACTCCATCACTCCCCATTCTGGTCTTGCCTAGTATTTTTTTATGTGCTTGTAAGCCTCCTTCACTGACACTTTTTTGAAGTAGAAGACAGGGATTGAGCACCCCCCCCGCCGAGGCATGCAGTTGGTTTGTTCCCCAGCAGGGTGCAGGTAGTAGGGGGGTAGCACTCCACTCAGGTCAGTAAATGCTGTGTTGAGAGAATCCGCGATGTGCCGAGAGTCAGTAATCATGGCGTTGTTGATGTTGAGCGAGTGGGGGATCTTCTTCTCATCCTTCCCAAGAAGAATTTTAATATTCTCCCAAAAACTCTTCCCGTTGCCCCAAGTTTTATTAAGCTGCTCCTTGTGGAAGTTGGCCTTTGCTTGGTGGATAAGGTTGGTGTAGTGGTTTCCTGCAGCTCTATTGCATTGGAAGTTATGTTTGCTGCGAAAGGACCTGGCTTTTTCCCAGAGGTTGTCCCTTTTCTTCATCTGGGCGAGGAGATCCCCTGTGACCCAGCCATTAACTTGACCCCAAATTTTTCTTTTCCTCAGTGGTGCAAAGATATCGCAAATGTTGTTGAAGCCCTTTATAAAGAAACTTAGGGCCTAGTCAATATTAGGCGCATGATCGATGGGCGACCAGTCATGCTGGGAGAGGGCAAAGGAGAGGGCCCCAAGCTTGCCCTTCCCCAAGACCGTACTATTAATTAGGCTAGCCGGGGGCTTGCTCAATTTGTTTGACCATGTGAAAGTGACTTGGAAGTGATCACTTGAGCTGTCAGGCAGGACCTTAAGCTCAGAGATCCAAGAAAGGGAACTTGAGAGGAGCCAGTCGAGGAGGATGTCTTTTCCTGTTTTGTGATTCCACCTTGTTGGGCTGTCTACGAGTTGGGTCAGGTTGGAAGTAGCGACCATGTCCTTGAAAGGCGCGGATTCCCTGCCCTCCCAGTTGATGTTAAAGTCACCTGTTATGAGACGCTCTGTGCCCTTAGGAAGGGTAGCAGTTGTATCCAGTATTTTTGGGAGGCCATCCCTGGCTTTAGTGGGTGGAAGATAAACCAAGGCTAAGATTAGAGATTTGCCGTGCCTTCCGACCTGTGTTTTATTGCTAGTAGTTCATGATCATCCTCAACCCTGGTAACAGGGAGGACTGAGCAGCATAGGTAATCCCTGGCATAGATAAGGACTCCTCTGCCTCTCTTGCCACACCTGTCTTTCCTGAATGTTTGATATCCCGGGAGCATCACTTCATTGTCTTTCATCTTGCTTGACAGTCAGGTCTTTGTCAGACAGAGAATGTTAGGTACGTGGTGGGACATCCACGCTTGGTGCTGTGAGGCTGCAGATGTTCAGTGCAGCTACTTTCAGGCCTTTACTCGCGTTTCCACCTGCGTTTGACACTGCTGGTGGGCCCGGATTGGCATGGACATTACCTGATAGAAGAAGAAGCATGAATATTATTTTCCTGGCTGAGAGGTTTAAGCTAATGGTGAAGCGTATATTGCACCTCCTGCTCTTGCAGTGGAGGAGGTGAGCGTTCACCAGGGTGATCTTTATGCATGTGAAAATGGTAATGTTGTTGATAACCGTGGCAGATGTCGGGGGGGCTCCGGGCTAGCAGGCGGGATGCAGGTGGTGGAAAGCTGGAGCTTCCTCGGCACAGTTGGCATTGGGGTGCCATAAAGTCCGTTTTTGTCAAGAGCAGGTTCTCGAAGGGGGTGGTAGTGGTCCAGCTTGGCATCTTGGGCCTGTAGCACCCACAGTGAATAGCAGAACTAGGAGGATGAAGTTATCCATGGTAGAGCAATGGAATATAGAATAGAATATAGAATCAATAGTAGCGACCTAGCGCCTAGTAAAACCTGATTGACTGCCAATTATTATTATTATCTAATTACACATTTTAGCCCCCCTTGTATGAGGTGATGATTTCTAATGGTTCCCTTTATCCTGCCCCTCCCCAGTATGGGTCCATGTCTTCTCATGCTGTCTGCACTTAGTGGCTTAAACATTTGGGTACACTCCATCCTGTCTTATCTGCTTTTGTATTTAGAAAACCGTGATCAGATTTGTGGTTAAGAGTATGTCCACTCTCTCCACAGAGCTCTTGTCCTCTAAGCTGTTAATCAACTTGGTGGCCTGTTCTGGACCCTTTCAGTACCTTCAGTGTCCTTTCTACAGTGCTGCAAAGAGGACTGGACCTGGTCCTGGATGTGGTCTAACCAAGACCTTGTACAGGGGGAAGATCAGCATTTTTCCCTTGCTCCTTACCCCCTCCTACAGTAATTTGTTTCAACATTCTATTTCCTGTCCTGACGGCAGCAGCACATTACTTACCTTGCTGCAGCCTACTGCTTGCAATCATTCCTTATTACCCCTACTCTAGTTATTCTTAGTTATGCCTAGTTACCTCTAGTTATCCCAAGTATCCCTAGTTACCCCTAGTTATACCTAGTTACCCCTAGTTATCCCAAGTATCCCTAGTTACCCCTAGTTACTCTAGATATCCCTAGTTATACCTAGTTACCCCCTAGTTATCCCAAGTATCCCTAGTTACCCCTAGTTACTCTAGATATCCCTAGTTATACCTAGTTACCCCCTAGTTATACCTGCTGTAGTTACCTCTAGTTATTCCTAGTTCCCCCAGTGATCCCTGGTTATTCCTAGTTACCCCAGTTATCCCTAGTTACCTCTGGTTATCCCTAGTTGCTCCCTCATTGTACCTAGTTACTCCTTTGTTATACCTAGTTACTTCAGTTATCCATAGTCATCTCTAATTATCTGTAGTACACCTAGTTACCCCTAGTATTCCTAGTTACCCATAGTTATCCCTAGTTACCTCCAGTTACTTAGTTACCTCTAGTTATCCCTAGTTACCCATAATTATTCCTAGTAACCTCTAGTTATCCCTAGTTACCCCTAGTTATTCCTAGTTATCTGTAGTATACCTAGTTACCCCTAGTTATACCGTCATCCCTAGTTACTCCTAGTTATCTCTAGTTACTACTAGATCACTTTCCTCAGCTGTGCTGTCCAGTGTTGCAACATACATGATGTATGTGTGACCCAGATTCCTTGCCCCTCAGTGTTGTGCCTTGCACTTCTCCAAAGGTAAATCTAAGCCCAATTTCTTGGCATATGCCCATAATGTGTGCAGCCAGGTATTCTGTAGTGCACCCCCTCTTCTGTGTCCACTCTTCTTGCCAAGTTAGAATGATCAGTAACCTTTGGCAGTCTGCTGTTGACGCTGTGCTTCAGGTGATCAGAACTATGCTAACAAGCAATGGACTCGGCACGGACCCCTGGGGCACTCCATTCAGAACATCATTCTACTCATTGGAGGTGTAACCCCTTCCCACCCAACACACATGTGCACACGGTAGCCAGTGCCTCTTTCTCAGTTTGCACATGATTTCATTCAGCCTGTGAAATGGTATGAAATGCAATTTCTGTTTTTTTTTTTTAGCTTCCTACTTTAGTAAAATATAAAAATGACAACTACGACTCCTTACGGAGAATCATCACATGCTCTATACAGTTCACAGGTAAATTGGGGTCACAGCATAGTGTTACATTGGATGATATTAATTGCTGCAAAGAAACTGAATGCATGCAGCCTGGCATTGCTCAGACCAGTTCCACTGCTTTATAAACGGCCTGAAGCAGTTCTGATATATGAGTGTTTCTTTTTTAAGTTTATCTAAAATGTAGTGACTGGGATTGGTATGCTGAGCCGCCTTTTGTTTCCGGGGGAGACTCAGGGGAGGGGAATATGGTGAGAGGTACAAATGTATATAGTGAAACAGTGCAAGAATACAGGACATTCAAAAATACAGACCAAAATATACAGAATAAGATAATATTATTAAGGTGTGGGAACGGCTACGATATAATGGAGGGGGAACACTTCCATACAAAACCCCTATTCTGAGACCCGTTTAACTTGTCTGTTTCTTGACCAAATGTCACGAAACCCACACAGTGTGCATCCTAGCATTTTTAGAGAAATTTTGGTCAGTGGTCTTTGTGTTAGAAAGTGACAAAAAATGTGGAAAATATTGAAATTAGCTCAGATAAATCTGATTTAAGCTGCAGCGTTCCATCTTTCCAACCCAAAGGGACACCACACCACAGATTTGCCAAGGCTTAGGGGACTTTTTACTCTAATGTCCTAGTTCTTTACTTTTGTGGCATTTTAAGGCTTCAGCCCTAACTGATGGTTTAATGTAGTTTTTTGCAATGAATAAATTATAACATGTTGAGATAAACTCAGTATTGTGAAGGAACGATCTGTGGGACACTGCAAGAATTAAAGAGCGGCTCTGCACGTCAGAATGCGCTTTCACAAATAAGATGTTGCAGCTGTTAACATTTGCTAGACAGTACATTTTTTCCATTTTCAATGTTCCTTTCCATGAGTTACAGCACGTCTTGGTAGTCCATCTAAAAAGTCTGGAGAGAAAACATTTGAAAATATTTGCCTGTCCCCTATTTACCTCACAGTGCCTTTGGTTTATGACATCATAGTGCTCACCATGACAACAGGCTGTGATGTCACAAACAGCAATGTTGAGGTCAGCTGGGCAGAGTCAGACATGTTTTGAAAGACTCTGTGAAATAATTGCTGCATTATGTACAGTATTTAGTAGACCAGCAGCAGGGGACAGTAAATACAGGTTACTTACCTGTAACAGGAGTTCTAGGAATGGTATATGTTGTTCATCCACACTGTCGGGCAGGTATCCTTGCCGCTTTAAATCTTGCCGGAAGGTCTTCAAGCTGGCTCCTCCCACCCACCGGGGTGGTAAAACTCTCGGCTCTGCCCCATGACGCCAGATCTGGCCCGCTGGAAGCTCAGGTTGTGCGTCGAAGCCGGGGAGGTCGGGTGGGTCGTGTGGATGAACAACATATACCATTCCTAGAACTCCTGTTACAGGTGAGTAACCTGTATTTCTAGGGACATGGATATGTTGTTCATCCACACTGTCTGGCAGACTCCTAGCAGTTCTCTGGGAGGAGGGAGGCAAGGCGCACACCCCCTACTTAGGGAATAAAGACTGGAGAACCGAGGCCCCAAAACCAGCATCCCGGCGTGACTCAAGGTCGATGTGGTAATGGGTAATGAAGGTGTGTGCTGACTTCCAGGTAGCAGCCCTGCAGATTTCCTGGATAGGGACGTCCCTGGAAGCAGCCACCGATGCAGCAGTATGGCGGGTAGAATGAGCTCTTATCCCTCTGGGAGGCTCCATGCCCGCCAACTTATAGCGGAGATCTATGCAGAGGTGACCCAATCGCTTATCGTCCGCTTGGCTGCAGGTCTGCCAGGTGCGGCTTCACGTAGGGTGACAAACAGCTAGCGAACCCTCTCCCAATTTCAGCCGAGGCGCTCTTATAATAAGCGCGCCCCTTCTAGGGTCCAAAGTATGGAGCCTGTATTCGCTCTCCTCCGAGGTGTGATTGGGTAGAACACCGCAGAGTCAACACCTGGTTAAGGTGAAACTCTGACACCACCTTCGGAAGGAATTTCGTGGGGGCAGGACAACCTTGTCCCTGTGGAAGACCAGGTAAGAAGACTCATGCAGAGCACCTGGAGCTCTCCCATCCTTCTGGCTGACGGATAGCCAACAAGAAGGCGGTCTTCCACGACAGGTGAGAGAGTCACACCTGTGCATTGGTTCGAATGGCTTGCCCATGAGCTTTGCCAGTACCAGCAGTAGAGCCCATGGAGGTGGAGGTTCTCTAACGGAGGGAAATGTGATCAAGGCCTTTGAAAAGCGCCAGACCACCTTCTCCTCGCGCCACTGACTGCTCCCGCCCGCGCCTGTAAGCAGATGGCTGCCAGGTGCACCTCCTTAGGGTCGTCGACTAAGCCCTTGACGAAAGGGACCATAAATAGTCCAAGATGCTAGCTAAGGAACAGGAGGAAGGGTCCAAGCCCTGTTCTGACACCAAAATGGAAAACCTCTTCCATTTGAAGGCATAGCATTTCCTGTTCACTCCTTACGGGACACCCCAACTACATTGAAGACCTCGCTGGAAAGACCCAAGGCCTGGAACTCTAGCAGGAACCAGGTCGTCAGGTGCAGGGATTGAAGGTCCGGATGGAACACCTTCCCTGATTGACTGAGAGCAGGTCCGGGCAAGCTGGAAGCTGCCTCGAGGCTTGGAGCTGAGGCTGAGGAGATCTGGGTACCGGAACCATGGGCCAGTCTGGGGCTATCAGAATCACCTGCACCTTGTCCCTCCTTGCTTTGAGAAGCACCTTGTGTATCAAGGGAAATGGGGGGAAGGCGTAGAAGAGGCCCAGGGTCCACGGCCTCGAGAAGGCATCCCCCTGCAGCGAGCCCTGCTGAGGGGGGCGGGCATGGAACAGCCTCAGCTTCGCGTTCTCCCTGGAGGCAAACAGGTCCACCTGAGGTGTGCCCCAACGGGAGAACAGATCTTGTACTACTTCCGGCAGGAGAGACCACTCTGGAGGCAACCCCTATCCGGCTTAGGGCATCGGCCAGAGGTGTTGGAGGCTCCCGCCATGAATGGCTGGAGATCCGCCTCCAGGCTGCGCACGAGTGACCAAATGCGGAGAGCTTCCTTGCATAGAAGCATGGAGCGCGGCCCGCCCCTGGTGGTTTAGGATAGTACATGGTCGTGGGTATTGTCCGCCTGGACTCGGACCACTCACCCCGGAGAAATGGAGCAAAGGCGTGAGAGCTAGGGCGGACCGCTTTGGAGCTCCAGCAGGTTGATGTGGCATCGACTCCCCCGCGGGACCAGAGGCCATGAGCCCGGTGTTCCCCAGATGGGCACCCCAACCCATCAGAGGAGGCATCGGTCGATCAGAGAGACCGCCGGCTCGGGCGGACAAACGGGATGCCCTCCTGCAGATGAACTGGAACGGTCCACCACCGGAGAGCGCTCCACATCCCCTGGGTCACCGTCACTAGCTGGTCCTAGGAATTTGAGGCTAGACCACTGGCTGGCCAGTCCCCACTGAAGAGGGCGCATGCGCCAGTGTGCCCAATGGACCACGCTGGTGCAGGCCGCCATGAGACCCAGGAGGTGCAGGAAGTCCCGGGCAGGGCGCGATTGCCCAACCAGAAATGATTGGGCAAAGGAGGAAAGAACCTCGGCCCTGTCCGCCGGGAGCCATGCTCTGGCTCGAAGAGAGTAGAGCTCTGCCCCGATGAACAGAATCACCTGCTCGGCTCGAGTTCCGACTTGGCCTCGCTTGATAAGAAGGTCGATTTGAGCAAACCTGAGGGCCAGATCTCTCTGGACCGCTCCACCTCCCTGTCTGGAGGCTGCTATCAGCCAACCGTCCAGGTAAGGGTACACCCGGATCCCTCGGCGCAGAGGAAAGCTGCCACCACCTATGCATTTGGTGAAGACCCTGGGAGCTGGAGACAGGCCGAAGGGCATGGCTCGGAACTCGAAAAGGGATCCCTCCGCTCGAAAGCAAAGGAACCTCTGATGTGACGGACGGATAGGGACGTGAAAGAACGTGTCCTGCAGGTCCAGAGAGCAGAACCACACGCCGGGTTCCAGGGATGGTATTATCTGAGCCAGAGCGACCATCCTGAAGGTTCGAGACCTTAGGAACTTGTTTAGGTCGTGTAGGTCGAGAATGGGGCACCAGCCCCCCGTCCGTTTCGGAACCAGGAAGTACCTGGACACAAACCCCGGTCTGAGGAGGGTCCGCCACCTCCTGATCACCTCCTTTGGAGGAGGAGATGTCGGCTCAGCGAGCCGACAGTGAGCTGCGGATCTCGATGCCCCCAGTGCGGCTCTGAGGCGGGGCCTCCTTGATTCGAGGGCAGGCCTTTTCCCACCACCTCCAACACCCACCTGTCCATCGAATAATGGACCAGGCGGAAAGGAAGTGATTTGTACCGGGCTCCACGGGGAACTCTGGGGCGAGGTGACGGGGTTGGGGGCTACACCCTCAACCCGTCACTAGGCAGGCTTGGAAGAGGGACCGCCGAGGACCTCCTGGCCTTTTCCTCCCTGCTTCCTGTTGGAGGAAGCCGACGGCTTGGGCTTGGGGCCAAGCCTGCGGCCTGCTGGGCGCTGACGTTGCTGGGCCGGACGTGTGCGGGGCGAGAGGGATGAAAGGGCTTAGGCTGTGGTTTGCGGCCTTTGTCCTTCTGAGCAGATGAGACCGAGTCCAAGGTAGCATTGGACTTCTCGATCCTCTGCAGGTGACCTTCCACCCCAGGGCCGAAGAGGTCGGTCCCCAAGAAGGGGACATCCGCCAACTTGTGCTGGGTATCCGAAGTGAAGGTGGATATCCTCAGCCAAGCCCGACGATGCATAGCCACTGCGGCCGCCACAGACCTGTCACATGAGTCCCCAATGTCCAAAGCAGTCTGAAGCTGCTGTTTGGCCACTGCCCTGCCCTGGTCCTGCACCTGCCTAACCGTGGTCTGCAGATCCGCGGAAGATGAGGGACTCACTCGTCCCAGGGAGCCCAACAGGGTGTGAGAGAAATGCCATAAGGACGGCCGAACTGGCCTGGTGAAGGCCAAGGGAGGACGCAGCATAGACTTTTCGCCCGGCATAGTCCAATTTCTTGGACTCCTTGTCGGGAGGTTTGTCTACATCCCTAGCATTCCCGGCACGCCAGAAAACGCTGTCGGTAACTAACCCCTCGGCCGAGGGGTGTTCCGAAAAACTGGACAAGGAACCGGTAGGACCGCATACTTCCTGGCCATCCTGGCCGAAGGCGCAGGGCAGGAAGCAGGACGCTGCCAGAGCTCCAAGGCCGGGCCCACTATGGCCTCGGCCACCGGAAAGGCCTCCATAGGGGAATCCCCTCGGTCCAGAATCTCCGTGAGGGGATACCTGGCCTACTTAGAAATGGGTTTGAGCTTCATCCCGGTGGACTCCGAGATGAGCCGAAGCAATCCTAGGAAGGACGAAGGGCTATCGTCCACCGACTGTCCTCCTGAGGACTCCAAGTCCATTCGCTGGAGAAAAGGGAGAATCGCCTTCGACTCGAAGAGTCCTCAAGAACTGCTCGGCCTGAGCCACCTCCACCTGCCGAGGTCGATCGGGAGTGAGGGTGACAGACAGCCTATGGGGCAGTCCCTGAGCCGGCCGAGAATTCTTGGTCGGAGCCCCAAATAACAGCTGTGGAGGCGGAGGTTCCACCGGAATCGGTGGGGCAGCTGGTTTTGGCCGAACAACCGGCCTGGGAACAGGCTCCTCGGATAAAACGGAGGGTTGTTTCAGCCGCTCTGGTGACATCCACTTAACGGCCGGGGAAGGCGACGGTGTCGGCTTGTTCCTGGTCAGAAGGAGCTGTTGCCACATGAGGTCCTCATATCATCAACGCAACTTACGCCGAAGCCTCCCCTCGTCCGAGGAGGAGGAAGAGGATGAGCGGCAGCGCCGCTTGCTGCGGTGCTGAGACCGAGACCGCCTATGACGGCGGGATCAGCTGGACTGCGAGGACGACCGAGACCGAGAACCTTGGCTTTCCCGAGGACGATGCAGGAGGTGTCGTGGGGAACCGCACTCCCCTCGGTTCGGAGGGTTCAACCGAAGGCTCCGGAACCGGAGGCACAGACAAGCCAACGGGGTCCTCAACTCCCACTGGAGGAACCGGGGAGAGGGGATTTTCGGCTTCTCCTGCCGACAACCCGTCCAACAGGTTGAGAAAAATCGACCGCTGCTCGACAGGAGTCTCGTCAACTGGCCTGACGGGACACCATGAGACCAGTGGCCGGCGAATGGTCGATCAAGTCGACGGCCGACAACTCGGGAGAGGGATCTTTCCCGCTCCCAAGAGCGCCGACGGTGGGACTTACCTTGCTCTTTTGACCGAGAAAACGGTCCAGCAGAAGTTGGACCCTCACCTTTGGTAGAGAGGGTCAGACAAAGCTCCTTAAAAGAAGCTGAATAAGAGGCACCGAGAGATAGTGGGACAAATGCCGCAGCCGAGGTAGAAGCGGCCCGCGCCGCCTCCTCTTTGAGGGCGATCATCTGCTCGAGCTGATCCGCCGAGCCCGCCGCCACGGAAACCGCCGACCGGGCCTCTTTTGACTTCACCGGAGGAAAACACTTCTCGGGACGCCCCAGTTGTAAACGGGCAGCACGGTCTTCGAGGACGTAGGCGAAGAAAGAGCACAGGTTGCAGGCCTGCGGGTCGTGCTCAAGGCCCAAGCAGTAGACGCACGTGGAGTGCGGATCCGTCCGAGACATCTTCTGCCCGCAAGGGCATCTCCGGAAACCGGGAGTCGATTTGTCCATCGCAGCCGGGCGAGGAGAGAAGACCAAGTCTTTAAGCAAAAAAACTTTTAAATTCGAAATTTCGAAGAGTTAGGAACCAGTCTTATACGCAGAGCGTTAAGGAGGGAACCTGAGCTTCCAAGCGGTAAGGAAGATCTGGCGTCATGGGGCGGAGCCAAGAGTTTTACCACCCGGGTGGGTGGGAGGAGCCAGCTTGAAGACCTTCCGGCAAGATTTAAAGCGGCAAGGATACCTGCCCGACAGTGTGGATGAACAACATATCCATGTCCCTAGAACAAAAATGACAAATAGCTAGGAAACAATAAAGGTAAAACATAATTGATGTAAATCTAGTGTATTCAAGCTTTTTTATTATAATAGAGAGTAGCTCTTTAAAGAACAATTGTTTTGGTGCTGATCCCCAGAAGCATGAACATCCCTTAAAATAAACATTTTTCTGTGCCTCCATTTAGGAAGAGAAGGGATTGTAATTTGGCTCTGTGGAGCCGAGCTGATCCCTTCCACTTCCTACTGTCACTTCAGGCTGAGGTCCGCCCCGATCGTCCCCCCGCTATCATGTTTTGTGATGTAACTATACGGATTGCACAGGTGGCGCGCCTCATAACCAAGAAGGTCCTTCTTAGTTAAGCAGTGGCCATGATTTGTTCTGAACGACCATCTAAACTACATGAATTTTGCTTTAAAAACAACCCCATTCACGTTTGCGAAGCGCCTACCCACGCCATCCATGTAGTTACATCACAAAACGCGGATAGCTGGGGATGATGTGAAGTGACCTCAGACTGAAGTGATAGTAGGAAGTGGAAGGGATCAGCTTGGCTCCACAGAGCCAAATTACGATTCCTTCCCTTCCTAAATGGGGGCAAAGACAAAATTAAACTTTGGCAGCAGTGGACTTGGAGCCTGGTAAGGGATTTTCATGCTTCTGGGGGGATGTTTTCAAAAAGAGCCAGTTAGTTGCTCTTTAAGAGGAGTCGTTTCAGTAGATATGTGAGTTTAAGGTTCTCTCCACACTGCGGAACTGTTTTTAAAACCAATTTAGTAAAACCGTTCCAGTGCATCCAAACCGTGATAACGGTTTAGTATGTCCACACTGCTGGTATTAAACCTGTTCTCCTTGTAACCATTTAAAATTAATTCCAACATACAGAATTGTGCTTGCCTGTCCACACTGTAGCTAGAACTGTTTTAGTTAAACCATTACAGCGTAAACAGTTTATACTCATGTCCAGACATGTTAGGGAAACCATGCTACCACTAAACAAAAAAAAACAACAAAAAAAACAACTAGTTCAGTAGTTTTAAATTTACAATTTGAGCTACTGCTAATTACGAACTGGCAACATTTTCTCAAGCAGCTTCAATTAGAAGCTATATAGTGTGTTTATATTTATTTATATATATATATATATTTATATTTATATACATATATATATATATACACACACACACACACACATATATATATATATATATATATATATATATAGCTAGATATAGATATATATTATAGGGGTCAGTCGCACCCCTGTAGTTAGGGTTTAGTGGCTACTTGTATGTTAAACTCAAACTTTTGCACTTTAATAACTTTACAAATGTCCAACTGATTTGCATTTTTTTTATTTACTACTTTTTGGTGCCCCCCCACCACTGGCACCATCTGCTGATCTCAGACCCTCGGCTGTGGCTTCCCATGTTTAGCCACCCTCCAAGTACCCTGGCACCCCCCAGGGCAGGGTTGCGGCACCCAACCCCTCTGAAAGGTGCCGTGATCGAGCCGGTAGGGCAGGAGTTGGCCTGGGAGCCGACTGCGGCTGGGAAGCGGGCATCATCAAGGTGGTGGGTGGTGGCTGGTGGCTTTTTCTTCCCTGTAAGCAGAGGAGGGGACGTGCAATGACGCCAGCGTCCGTTCTGCCCCTCAGACTCCTTGTTGGTGCCAGTCACTGTGGTGCCCCCGGCCTCTGCCAGGGGTCCCTTGAGCACTAGTCACACACTGCACCCTCCCCCTGGAGAAGGTGAGCAGTCTGTGAGACACTCGATCCTTCTCCCCCGGCCAGCCCTCTGATGACCCACGTCCGTTTCTGAACCCGGGTCGCCGGCGTCGCAAGCGGAAATCCAACCGCTGTGCCGACAAGCCAGTGTTCAACTGATTTGCATGTGCCATCAGGGACCGGAGATGTCTTAATGTGCTAAGTTTCATTCTGGTCAGATGCATGAGTACAGAGATAACGGGGTGTGAAAAAATATAAAAATTACCGTTTGTTTTTTTAATTCGTTGTCATTCCTCTGTGCAAAAATGGTGTGGAATTTTGGTCTGAAATTTTTAAGGTAGAAAGGTCTTGGGTCATGGATGTGCCTTTTGAAAATTTGTTAAAAAAGTAATAATCCATTCCAAAGTTATTAAATTTTAAAGTTTCCCATTTTTTCCTATGGGAATTTCACTTTTTAGTTAGATGTCCTGCTTGACAAAGGATTCTTTGTCGCAAATGGGTAATCCTTTATCGCAAATGGGCCATCCTGTGTTGCAAATGGGAAAACCTTTTTGAGCTGTCGCCATCTTGTTTTCTCTTAGCAAGTAAAACAAAATTAAATAAGTAATAAAAAACATGGCTTTGCTAGAAACCAGCGGTTGTGTTTACCAATTTGGGACCCATTCTGTCTGATTCTGGGGTTAGTTTTTTGATAAATAACTTGGAAATGTGTTTTTTTAACATGGCAAAACCCTTTTTTGCAAATTGTGAAAAAAGGTTCATGAAACAGGATCCTGTTTTGCAATTTGCAAAAAAATAATTTTTAGACAGCTGTTTTTTTTTTACTTCAGACTGAAGAAAAAGTTTGGAATTTTGCTCTGAAATTTTCAGGGTACAAAGGGCTTGCCCCACAGATATGTCTTTTGCTGGTTTGGTGAAAACAGATTACTTTGCCCTGGAGTTCTGCGGGTTTAAATTTTGCTTTGTTTCCCATAGGATAACATTGTAATGTGAGGTGTACCCAGTTGTTTCTTTATCACTCTGCTGTGAAGACATGCTTTGCAAATTTGGTCTGAAATTTTCAGGGTACAGGGTGCAAAGGGCTTGCTCCACAGATGTGCCTTTTCCTGGCTTGATGAAAAGATATTCATTTGGTGTGGAGTTATACGGGTTTCAAATTTCCCTGAGTTTCCCACTGGATAACATTGCAGTATAAGGTGTTTCTTTGGCACTGCACACCACAGGATGGGAGCGAAGGGCCCTGAGGGCCTTGCGCTCTTGCAGGCAGATAAGGATATGATTACACTATATAAAAAAATTGTGGATGGATGTGCTCCCACATGCAAATATGGATACTATTATGGGCTGATGGGAGCACGGGGCACAGAGAAAGGGCCCTGCGCTTCCACAGGGAAATAAGGATGCGATTACAATATCTCAGAAATTATGAATGGATGAGAGTGTAGGGCCCGGAGGGCCTTGCGCTCCCACAGGTGAATAAGGATACGATTATACTATCTCAAAAAGTAAGACAATTCTTTGCATAAAACTTTGTTAATGCATTAGTTAGGGTTAAAGCGACAAAAGTAAGGAAATGTGGTGTTAGCAGGGTTTTATTTAAGTCCAAAAAATGACTAGCGTTTTGCTCATAAAAGTGCTAAAACATTGTGAAAATGCATAGCACTTGCCTCACTGTGTTTAACAAACATAACACTTCTAGAAAACCTATATTAATACTTTCTGTACAGTTCGCATTGTCCCAAGAAAAAAACTGCTAATCAATTATTTAAAACCCTGTGTTAGGGTTTTCAACCCTAACACCCCACCCCCACCCTGCAGGTGGCAACAGGTGTGGGGTGTGCCTTGGGGTTGTCAACCCTAACGCTCACCCCATTCTCATATACTGTACCCATCTCAGCTTAGTAATTCATGGAATGGGGTAGGGTGGCCAGGACATGACAACCCCAAGGCACACTTCCACACCTGTTGCTGCCTGCAGGGTAGGGTGGATTATGGGCTGGAAACCCTAATGCCACAGTTCCCTACTTTTGTCGCTTTAACCCTAACTAGTGCAGTAACTAAATATTTTTGCAAAGAATATATATATGTATATATATATATAGATAGACATATAATGTACTTTTTATGCAGCAAAAATGTACTGCAAGCACTAGAAAGACAAATGAAATTGTACTTGTTTAGTTTTTAGATTATTTTAAATGCTGCTCTGTCCAGTGCAGTGAATACACATCCATCAGGCCGTTTCCAGGCCATCACAAAGCACGGATGGAGGGGATTTACCTCTGAATTTCCCCATCCTGGTGAAATCCCAGCCCTGTGGGGACATTGGCACTAGGACCAGGGTCCTAGTATAAGCATGCAAACACATGCCCGATCAAACCCTCTGCAGTGTCCCCCCCCACCCCCGCCACACACACACACATCTGTCCCAACACCAGTTCTGGTGCTGGTAAGGTGAACATACTGTGGGTTGATCACACTAATGTTAACAACATTTGAAACCCCCAACTCTGCTTGCTGATTGGCTAAAAAAACTGCTTTCACTCTGTGGGGACCAAGGCTCTGTTTGCCAACTGGTTATCTACACAAGTGTCCGAATGACACATTCTGTACATTCTGTGATTTCCCCTTTAAGGAACTAGAATCTCCCAGAAGTGGAGGAAGGAAACCTAGTAAGGGGTCGGGGGAGGATAGAAAGTGGCTTAGGTTAGTAAGGAGGTCAGGTCAGGTGGAGGAGCAGGTGGGTGTGTGTGGAGACAACATGCAGAAGGGCTTTGATGGAGAGGAAAGAAGGGGAAGAGCCGAGTTGTAAGAAGGTTATTCCAGAGGAGGGGGCAGTGGGGAGAGAAGACAGAGGTTTTACAACAAAATGTTACAAAATATATTCTTTGATAAATTATAACAGATGAATCATGCTATTAGATTGCACCCAGTGTCCATGGCCAGAGTCAAGCTTTTACATATATTATTTTATAATTAAAAGTTATTATTTCCAGAAGAGGTTCATCTAATGCATACAATAAATGTTAAATGACAGGGTTCAAATTACAACTCAGATACTAAACAAAGAACAGCTGTATCTATCCCAATATGTACTGAAGACATGACAAGCAAAATGTCCTCTAGAATTACTGTATCTTTTTTATAATAATAATGAACTTTATTTCTCTAACACAATTGAAAATCAAAGCGCTTTACAAAAATAACGGATTAAAATAGATCTATAAATAGTTAAAATACAGACAGTAATACTAAAATCCATCCTTATTAATTACTCATTCACAGTTACCTTATTTATCCCCCCTCTCTCTGGAACTGCCCCTTCCGTCAACTTGTGTCACCTCCCAACCTGTCCAGCACAGTCTCCAAAATCTACCCCAATTTTCACTGCAACTTACTTCCCCTCACCCCTATGGGAGCCTTACGTGTGTGTGTGTGTGCGTGTGCATCTCAGAATCATTCATGGTTATTTGGGGATGACGAGGGGTGGGGTTAGTGGATGCAGTTTTGTTTGCGTCAGAGTGTCACAACACCATCCTGCTGCACTCCGAAGTGTTCTGCGCTTCTTATCCTCCTCCACTTGGGACACTGATGTTGCATGCGTGCACACTGTACATGCCACACCCACCATTCACCATTCCGCTGCCTGAGCCCACTCGTTCCACTGCCAGCTCTGATCACCTAGATAACTGTGTTTCAGCTGACCCAGGTAACTTCCCTCCCTAGAGGACAAGAGGGTCCTGTCAGACACTTGATTCTCCATTCCACGGCCCTCAACACTCCAAGCTTGGGCTGGCATATATTGTATCGATGTTTGACTATGACACACATCAGCTGGATCTTGGGCTAAGAGTTATTTGGGGTAAGAAGGGTTAAAAGTGTTTTCCATCTAGTTTTAAAAATAAATAGACCTTGGTTAATACTTAGAAGCATTTTTCCAATTGTAAAGTAAAAACTATTTCTGAGTGACACTGTTTAGAAGAAGAGATAATTACGTCTTCAATCTCCTATCTTTTCAGACGCTGTGGTAATCACAATGAAAATGATAGCTTTGAAATCCATCAAAATCTTTATTTGCAACGCAGTTCATATTTGTCTTGTAACATTACTGCTACTCATGAAATCTTTTGGATTCGGGGATGGATGTGCACAATGTTGCATCGCAGCAGTCAGGACAGAGCTGGTTTTAATCGTCTACGTCATGGACTGGCATAAGCATAAATCTTGTTGTCTGCAATGCTATTTGAGTCCAATTAGTTTTCTAGTATTGACTGTTTTTTATTTATTTTTTGTAATGTCTGTTTTTATTTATCGATTATAATTAATTCAATGCCATCAGGGCCACATTGAAAATGAGCTAATGCTCAAATTGTATGCCCTGGTCACGAACAAAATAAAATTATTACGCATTTAGTGTTCCGTTTTGTATCGGCAGCACCATGCACTGCCTCCTCGGTGGCAAGGCTTTTCTTGCAGGCTCCAGAATTCCACACTGGAGATGGCTGGGTGACGGGCACTTTACGAAAGTTAGCTACACGACTCCCGGGAGATGGAGGGGGTAGGCTTCCAGGCACTCATGCACCCCCTGCTGCCCAATCATGGAACTGCGTTGGCTGTCAGGGCTGCTGCTCACCAAATCCTTCTTGGTGGGACAACAGGTGTTACAGCAGCATCCGTGACAAACAGGGTGAAGGACAAGGGCAACCAAAGGTGGACTGAAAATAAAGTGCAGAAAGATTAAATAGTAGAACAAGGGGCCGGTGCAGCAGTAATGCTACCACTTGTGACACCAGTGACTCAGGTTTAGGAAGGAATCAGGAACATCAGAGGATCGGCTGGGGGGGGGAGGGTACAGCATTCAGCAGACAGCTTTCCTCCTCTGGGTGGGTGGGTGAGTTCAGACTCGTGGCAGTATTCTGACTCCTGGCAATGGCTGGGAGTCAGTGTGGCAGTGGGTCTCACCTATGCGGGATTAATGGTTGTGGCAGACTTCAGCATGTAGGAGCGTGCACTGCATACCATGGATGTAACTGCGTGTCCACATCACCAGGGGCAACCATAAAGTTAGAGGGAAAAAAAAAATCCGAACGACTCCCAGCCTTGCCATCTCTCCTCAGTGGTCCCTCTGGATTAGCATAATTCCTACCGCCTCCTATCTCAGTCCTCCCAGAGGTGAGGGGCCACCATGCAGGTCAGAATGGTCTCCTGGTAGGTAGCAGGTGGGGGGCTGGAAGATCGCAACAGGAGTTGATATTGGGTATATCCCCGCTGGCTCTAGGGAGCCAAAAATAGAATTATAGAAAAAGATAAATACTAGAACAGTTGTTACAAACACAAAAAATATGAAGGGGAGAAGGCTTGTTGTCAGTCGTGACTGTACCCCCCCCACCACTACCACCACTACGTTTCAGTGGTAATACCTTGTTACTGTCCTTTCACTACATTGTGTGGAAGTGAGTTCCAGTTTCCTACCACATAGTCAGAAGCCATATTTCCTACTGTTTCGAATGGTTCCAGAAGTCAAGCACTCACACAACAACAGCTGCTTCAATGATGCTCCAGTGACTCCGATTTAAAGGGCCAATGCCATTTCAATTTTTTTATGCTTTAAATCTACAGCACTCTGGTCAAAATGGAACATTGCAGAATGGGTGATCCGCCATGGCCAGAACCTCCCAGCGCATCGCCTGCTAAGGCTTCATCGGGACGGGATTCTGGTGTGTCCCTCACTTTCAAATACATTACATCAACCAATCACATTGTAGAGTATTCTTTTTGAATAAGTTTCAGCTTCTCATCAGTGAAATGTGAGTATATCACTTTACTTCTTCTGTTGATGTGTAAGCCTAATTGTGAACCCAGAAACTTACACCAAAAAGTAATCGCATTACAGACAAACTATTGTTCATGTAACATTTGTGCAATTTAAAACTGTACTTTTCACCAATTCTTGTTACTACCTTTGTGCTTTTTAGCTATAGCCAATATCAGCAAAGGAGCCACATAATTTTGGTCCAAATACTCACCGCTGCTTTGGTAACTAATTAAAACAGCTTCTTATAGTAATAGTCCTAATTTAATTTTTACTGTATTAACACACAGCTTGCACTTTCAGCTTAAGCAGCAAGAATGAGTTCCTGACCCACAATAAAAGCATAGAACAAAAAGGTTCAGTGTCAGCTAAAAAAATGCAAGAAAAAATAAAATGTGGTAATTGTGGAACCAAAACACGTCCCATATTATCTAACTTATTATAACCCTTTTTTCTGGTACTAATTTTATTTATTTTATTTTATTTAAATTGTTGACCGGGAGAGGCACACAGAGCCGAGCGAGGCTCATTTCCAGGTGCAACCTGAGGGAAAGGGGAGTAGGGAATTTACAATACACGTACATTGTACAATACAGTGAGGTGGACTAGTATACAGGGAATTAAACTATGAGTCAGTAATATGAGGAGATTACACCGGGTATACAGTGATGTAGGTAGCAGAGAAATGCAGTAAACACAGAGGTACAGAATTTACCTAACGGTATAGCAGTGTACAGCGTGCTTTAAATAATTCAAGTTTTTGGACTACATAACCCAGCTCTACCTGCCTTTCGCTTACATGCTACATCCCATTATTTTTGGGTCGTCATATAATTCCCTCTTGTGATGGGGATCTGGATCACAGATAAAAGGAAAGTGTCATGAAAACCAGTCTTTTTGTCATACAGTAAATTCTATGAATAACGACCATAAGACAATGGCATTGATACAGTTATTCGTTTGTAACATAAAACTTAATCAGTGTTAACCCTATACTGTTCAGATGAGAATATTGTAAAAATTATTTTCTTGTATACAGTCAGGACTTAGAGTCAGTCCAGTGGCGCAGAGGCGCCTTACGCACCTTACCTCTCACCATACCGGTGACCTGTGTTCGGGAACAAGCATGGGTTGCCAGGGGGTCGGTTGGGGAGGCAGAGGATCGAGCGCCCACAGGGCTGCTCTTCTTTCCCAGGGAGGGAGAACGGTACACTCTGCCGAATGACTGCCACTAGGTGAAGGCCTAGTCTGCAGTGTGGGTCACTGGAGGCAGAAACAAGGGAGGTACTGGGGCCCGCAAGCGTGGATGCCTTCTGCGCACACATGGACAGAGCGTGCCCAGCGTGAGGGACAGGACAAAATGGTGCAAATTGGTGGCAGGAAAGGCATTCATGAAGCCTGCCTGCCAGTCCTTGCCCTCTGCATCGCTGGAGACCCTAGGGCGGAGAACTGGACGTGCATGGGGAGGATGGCCCTCCTGCTGACACCACCACGGGGGATCTGTGGGGTGCTCAGCTCTCAGATAAGTCCTCGAGGAGGTGCAGGACAGTGGGATCGATGGGGCAGAGTTGAAGGGAGCCAGTCTGTCCTGGCTACAAGGAGGAAAAACAGAACATGGGGGGGAAGGTCAGGACTGCGTTTTCTGATATGTGTGCCTTCAAATATAATACGAGGCAACTTACAGTCTAACGTAGAGTTAGTAAACGGGGGTGGGGTGGTGTTTTCTCAGTGGCTTAAAGTGGGCAATATAAGCTGCTGTCGTAGACAAAATTGGCAGAATCATACAATTACATAGATTCTGTCGGCAGATAAGGGCCTATGGCCTACCTAGTCTGCCCATTTGAGCTCATAAGATCACTTTAAGTTTTTCTAGAAGTCTGTTGCCCCTTACCCCTGACCTCCAGGATTCCCTTATGTCTATCCCATGCATTCTTAAATCTCGGGATTGTTTCAGCTGTCACCACTTCCTCAGACAGGGTGTTCCGCTTGTCCACCACCCTTTCTGGGAAGAAATTGTTCCTCACATTTCCTCTGAATCGTCCTCCCTCCAACTTCTTCCTATGCCCTCTAGTCCTGGAACATCTTTTTCGCTGGAAAATAGTGTTTTCCTGCACCCTGTTCCTCCCCGTAAGGCACTTGTATGTCTCTATCATATTCCCCCGATTACAAATTTTATATCACGCTCTTTGGTTGAGTGGTACCTTTCCATTTTGAAGTATAACCTGCTTTTAACATACTCAGTTATAAACCTGGCTTCAGGTCCCACTCATCTTTGAATCAGTATTTGAGGAATCAGCGCTCCAGACAAAAAATTCAGTGAGAGTTTGCTTTACTGAGCAAAAAAAATCATTACCTACAATTCACAACATTGTGCAGAAATACAAACTACACTGAAATCCAGCTCCTATAATGAACATAATGATGAAGGGGTAGAGCACCCCAAAGCACTCAGGCTAGATTACCTTCATTATGGGAGACGGATTTCAGTGTAGTTTGTATTTTTGCACAATGTTGTGAATTGTGCATACCTATACCTCCCAAATCCACTGATTCCCTTACTTCCCCCTCCACCACACCAGTAACTTTCCCCTTCATACTGTCCCATCCCTCCTTAAGCTATCCACCGTTTTCAGGGAGACCACCTCCTATGGCAAGTCGTTCCACTTGGCCACCATTCTCTCAGTGAAAAAGCTCCTCCTTACCTCTCGCTTGAATTGTCCCCCTAACAGCTTTAGGCTGTGCCCCTTGTGGACTGGCTCCCATTAAGACTGACAAGGCCCTCCGTATTCAACCTATGAATACCTTTAAGGTATCTAAAGGTTGTGGTCATATCCTCTCTCTCCGTCTGTCCTCAAGAGCACAACATGTTGAGCTCCTTCAGCCTCTCCTCGTCGGTGTTTCCCTGCTCACCCTGGATCTTCTTGGTCACCCTTCTCTGGACTGTTTCCAGCAGGCTGGCATCCTTCTTAAGATAAAAGCACCAATACCGCACACTGTACTCTAGGTGCAGTCTTTCTAGTGACCTGTACAACAGTAGTATGATCTCTACCTTGCTGCTGGTAATCCCCCGGCTTTGCTGCCCAGCATCTGATTTGCTTTTGCTGCTGCTCTTCTGCAGTGTGCTTCAGGTCACTCAATGATCATTACCCCCAGGTCCTTTTCTTCCTCGGACTTGGTGACCTGCAGACCACCCAGCCAGTATTTGGTCTCTGCATTCCTTGCCGATAAGTGCATAGCTTGGCACTTTTTAACATTGAGCCCCAGTTGCCAAATGCTACACCACTTCTGTTACCTAGCCAGATCTTCCCTCAGTTCCTCTTCCTAAACTGGGCTATTACAATAACAAGAAACTTTAATTACTTACCAAAGTAACAGTGAGAATTTGGACCAGACTGGTATAGCTCCTTTGCTGATATTGGCTATAGCTAAAAAGCAGAAAGGTAGTACAAGAATGATGAGAAGCGCAGTTTTCTTAAGTTGTGTAAAATATTACATGAATAACAGTTTTTCTATAATGTGATCACTTTTTGATGTAAATGTTTGGGTTCACAATTAGGCTTACACATTGGCAGATGAACTATAGTGATATACTCACATTTCATTGATGAAAAACTGAAACTAATTCAAAAAGTATATCCTGTAATATGATAGGTTGATGTCATGTATTTGAAGGTGAGGGACACACCGGAACCCCGCCTCCTGACGAAGCCTCAGCAGGCGAAGTGCTGGGGCATTCTGGCCATGGAGGATCTCTCATTCTGTGCTCCGTCTTGACCAGAGCGTTTAGATTCAAACCGTAAAAAATAAACTGGCACTGGCCCTTTAAATCGGAGTCACTGGAGCATCATTGAGGCAGCTGTTGTGTGTGAATGCTTGACTTTTGGAACTGTTCATGATAGTAGGGGTAGGCAGCCCCTGCCGAGCACCCAGACCCACTAAATGCTAAGCACGCTTGTCTTCCTGGAACCTGTTCCCGTGAATATTTCCCTTTTAAAGCAGCAGTGCCATGACAAATGTTTTTCCAAAAAAGCTAGATCTTACTTCGAGAGGGTTCCTGCAGTCGATCACAACTTACAGGACTGCACTCCCCTGGTGTTAGGACCACACGGAAAACTCTGGCTAGCAATATCTGGCATGGGACCGCCCCCCCAATGTCACGTGATGACGTCAGCAAGAGCCTGTATAGTGGGCAATCCCCATGCCCGCCCTGCAGTTCTTTTCCACCGTCGACCAGTGTGCGTTGTACCTCGCGGTGAACCCTGGCTACTATCGAACGCCGTTTCTTTATTTTCCTTAATTTGGAAAGTTTCAGTTTTTTTCTTATGTCTTCTCTGATGTCTGCCCGGCAGAAAAAGAAGTGCAGCTCCTGCGGCATGCAAATTCTGCACAAGGATGATCATACATTTTGTCTGCTCTGCCTAGGCCTTGACCATAACACCAAGGGCTGCGTGGCCTGCAGGGATTTAACCCGGCCAGGTGGAAATGACAGCAGCAGGCCCTGGATGCCCATCTGTTGAAGATCAAGATGACAAACATGGAGAAAGAGTTGCAGAGGCTGCGGGATTCCTCATCCTCTCCCACAGTGGAGCACAAAAAGAAGAAAAAAAATGAGAAACACTGGGACTGGATCGATGCCCTTCCCATCCGCGGCCACCTTCGGGGATCACGGACGACGAGGGGTCTTCTGTTGGATCTGGAAGTGTTCCTCTGGCCAAGCCTCCTCCCGCTGTGACGGATCAGGTTTTGGCCCCCCCGCCTGAACTGGTAACGGTTCAGGTTGGTCCCTCTGGTGACACCGGAGCGCTTGCCGACCTTTGGCCTCTTCAGACTACAGGGTCTAAGCCGGGCAGCAAGACCGGTAAGTCGCTTCCCAGCTCTGCCGGCGAGCGCATGGCCCCGACTGGTAAGTCAGACTCCAGCTCTGCTGGGGTCCGCCCGGTCACCACCGGTAAGTGGGACGTTGGCTCTGCTGGTGCCCAAATGGCTCCTGCCGATAAGTCGTATGTCAGTCCTGTCAGAGTCCACATGGCTCTTGCCAGTAAATTGGATGCTGGTTTGACTGGCAGCCACCCGGCTACAGCCAAGAAGTCAGAAGTCAGTCCTGCTGGCGTCCAAATGGCTGTTGGTGGTAAGTCGGACGTCCGTTTTGCTGATGACTGCCTGGTTCATGCCAGTAAGTCAGATGTCGGCTATGTCGACGCCTTCCTGGTTATTGCCAGTAAGTCGGGCGTTGGTTCTGCTGACGACTGCAGGGTGGCTGCCAGTAAATCAAATGTCGGCTTTGCCGACGCCCACCTAGTTTATACTGGTAGGCTAGACATCAGTTTCGCCAGCATCTGCACAGCTACAGCTGTTAAGCCAGATGTCAGATTCCCTGGTGTCTGCATGGATGGGGCTCTTTCCTTTGCCCTGGCTGGTAAGTCACTCGTCAGCTCGTCTGACGACCGCCTGGCCTCGGCGCTCCTGTTGGAGGTCATGGTATCTCCTTATGTCAAGAAGTGCCTGCTGCCGCTTCTGCAGCAGTGGTTCCCTGAGGGCTCTCCCTCTCAGGATGCTTCCTCCCCCACCTCCCAAGGTGGCTTCCCCAGTTCCCAATGTCTCCCCGGGGCTGGCAGAGGAAGCTGGGTCTCTGGACATGGTAGTTATCCTTCCCACATCAGAGCCTGGTATGCCAAATCTGCCTACTGGGCTTTCGGAACCCCCTTGTAGGCATCTTCCATCGGGATCGCAGAATCCTCGGCATACTGCAGACTTTCAGATTCCTCAGTTTGGACCTTCTAATCTCCAGATGTTTGAGGTCCCTCCATCTGGACTGACAGGTCTCCAGATGTCAGCTAATCCCCCATCTGGTTCTCGTTTTCACCAGACGCCTGGTCCTGCACCAGGCTTCCCGGCGCCAGATCTTTTTTCAGTGTTGGCTGACCTGGCGGGTTCCACATTGGGGTATTCATTCCCCCACTTAGGACCCCCCACCAGCCCCTTAGCTCCTCTGTTGGACCTGTCTCCCGGCTATTCCCATCAGGGTTGCCCGGTGTGTCCAACACAGGGATATTTGACATCAGGGTGCCCGGCGTCGTCTCACTTTCCCGGCCACTTGACGTTGGGGCATCCGGATAACCCTTCCCCCTTCCAGGCACCAGGATATCTGATGCATCATTGTCAGACACTCGGATTCCAGCCATGTCAGCCCTCACCACCTTCTCAGCCTTCATGTCACTCTCAGGTTGAATTGCAAGTGGTTTTCCAGTCCTGGTGGCAAGAGGCCAAGGCTCAACTGGCTGCTGAACTGGAACGTAGGCTGCATGGGGCGGCCTCAGCACTGTCCCTATCTCGGCCGTCTTTTCTGCCCAGGTCGCCTGTTGAATCCCATTCTTCCTTGGCGGGTCAGTCTCACCATTCTTCCACTGTCCACGTCCATGTGAGGGGCAACATCTGGGACATCCCCCTGTCTAGGGCTCAGTCGCTGGAAAAAGCTCTTTTGTTGAACACGGAGTCTGATTCTCCATCGTTCACTGGTTCTGATTCTGATACCCCCTGGGATGAGCGGCAGAGGAAGGAGTCCCCTAAGTCTTCTCCTGAGGATCCCTCCTTTTCGGAGTTCCTCAAAACATTCCAGGTGGCTCATGGGTGGGCTACTGAGGAACAGGACCCTAAGAAACACAGACTGGCAGAGCATCTAGGTTTGGCGGAATTTTCACCTACGCCTATCCCACCCTGGACGGCTCCTCATGAGGATCTCGTATTCTCCATACGGAGGCACTGTTTTTCTGTCCCCAAAAAGGCTGATAGGGTGTACCTCTCCCCAGAAGGAGCCCCTTATTTGGCCGCTCATCTAGCAGCAGATGTTTTCATCTTGGCAGATGACCAGGACTGTGAGACATGTCCTAAAGGACTGTGCTTGCCTCAGGATAAAGAATCTGGGCAGTTAGATCTCTTTGGGCACAAGATTTACTCTTCGTCCACTTGCGCCCTTAGATCCCTTAATTATGTGGCGCATATTGTCTCCTTCCAGAATGCCACTTTGGGCCTATTGGAATCCAGGCTTGAGGCCATTTAGGATTCTGGGCTTAAGTCTGAGATAGCTAGGGCTGTGAGTTCGGTTCGGCTCTCCTGTCGTTATGCTGTCCGGGCCACCTATGACACCGTAGTCTTGGTAGCGTGGTCTGTAGCCACTGCCATCTGTCTTCGCAGACATTCATGACTTCGGACTTCTGGGTTGGCACAGAGCGTCCAGTCAGCCGTACTGGATGCTCCTTTCAGGGGGTCGGTTTTGTTTGGTGGAGACTCGAAGGACATCATTATGGGGCTTCAAAACAGAGGAACGGCCTTGCGCTCGGTCCGTCCCAGGTGTCATGTGGGCTGTCGCTTCAGGCAGCCTTTTCATTGTCAGCAGTCCTATCAGATGATGCAGGCTTCAGCCAGACTTCGGACCAAATGACAGACTCCGGCGTCAGAGGGCTCCAACCCCGTCCAGTTGACTCATGAGCCTTCAGGGGGAGTGATGTCCTCCCATGCCTCAGCCTCTTGGCTAGTGAGGGACCCCTCTGCCACTGCCTGATCCTCTGGTAGAACCAGTGGGGGAAGGGGTTTATGTCCTTACTCTTTTGAGGGGGGCAGGATTTTCCATGGCTCATGAGTCCCCTCCATGGTTTACAAGAGGCCACTACATTCTTTGTTTGGTTTGAGTTTTCAAGTTGTGTCAGACCACTCAAATGCCGACCTTTCCTGAGCTTTTTCATTGGGGGTGGTCTTTTTTCTACTGCTTATTCAGTTTTTAAGCAGCATTTGCCTTTTGTGCCTTTAGGCACCATTGTAGGACATGGCTGTAACCAAGTGATTTTTGTCCACATGCTGATGATCATTGTCTGCGACGTTAATAGACACTCAGCCCTTTCAGAGGGAAGTTTAAAGTATCCTCCTAGAGAGACAAGGGTGTCTCTCCCCCCCACCCCCATTCCTTGTACCATATGTACAAGTTGTTGGGATTTGTGAGACAGTCATCTACAGGTCTGTCTCTACTTTTCTGAACCTTTTGGCCTAGTCATTGCTTCTAGGCACAGGGATGGTTTTTGGTCTGGAGGCCTACTTATCTGTGGACCTTTCCTTTCCTCCCGGGCTTCATTCCTTGACTTACTTCTAAGTGCTTGGGACTCAGTCCTATAAGTTATGACCTACTGCAGGAACCCTCCTGAAGTAAGATAGTACTGTTACGTAAGAATATACCGTAACAGTAGATCTTTGAGAGAGGGTCCGCCAGTAGGTCACCTTTTTCCCTTCCACATTCCCCCAGCTTCTGCAACTATTTTTCTTGAGCCTTGCCTTTGGGGCTGCAGGAGCTGTTCCCTTTTCTCCTGTCGTACCTGGCTCTTGGTCTCCGGCAGGAGAACTGGAGGGCAGACTTGGGGACCGCCCACTATATAGTCTCACGCTGACGTTGTCACGTGACGTCTGGTGGGCAGTCCCACACCAGATATTGCTAGCTAGAGTTTTCCGTGCAGTCCTGATGCCAAGGGACGCAGTCCTATAAGTTATGACCTACTGCAGGAACCTCTCTTGAAGATCTACCGTTATGGTACGTTCTTACATAATTGTACTTTCAGCTATAATTAATAAAAATATGAGCAGATCTGTTAAAGCTACTTTCCTAATTACCTTCTATGCTGTACAGCATAAGTTTTTTTTTTTTTTCTTTTTTTTTTCATTCCTTACCCTTACCAGGTTTACAGTGGTATTTCTAAGTCAGATTTGGCAGCCATCTTTTTTTCTTGAGAAAAAAACTAAATTAAAACATCTGTGAAATGTTCAGATTTCATTGAAACTAGAATATTTTACCACCAAATAAAACTAGAAGATGCTTGGAATCTTTTATAGTGAAAATAAGGCAGGGTTAAATTTTTTGCCCACTTTTGTTGCATTGCTGCTTTAACCGTTCATTACGACATCTATTGTTTTCTGAAGTAGCCCCAACTCTTAACATAATTCCGGATCTTTTAGGAAGCTTTACAGGACATTTAGATCTCCTCTTGTTCTCCTATTTCCTAGACTAAATGTTCAGAGTACTTTGTCTCTCTCCCCATATTCCATGGTACATTCCCCAATTTTTTTTAATTTATTTAGTGATTCGGTTATCAGTCTTCTTGCTCTTCTTTGAACCCGTTCCAATCTATCCACATCCTTTTCTGTGATATGGATTCCAGAATTGGACGCTGTACTTCAGGTGAGGTCTCACATATGCCCCATATAGGGGCGCTATCACTTCTCTTGAGCTGTTCACAAAGTTCCGAGTTTTACACCCCAATACCCGAGACGCTTTCCTCATTAGAAGTGGCGGTAGGATTTTATTTATTTATTTTTATCACCAGCCTCATATTGCTGCTCTCCTGTATTTATATAATGTGACTGCAGTGGAAATATGTTCTGTTTCTCACTCCTGCCCGAATATTAATCCTAGGAACTCAGTTTGTGACATCAGCATACAGAAATCAGCTGTGCCCCTGGTGTGTCTCCCAGCTGACATACTCAGCATTCCAACCCCGAATCCAAAATGCATCACCAGCAAAACATGCAGGAACCACAGCCCACATCCCAACTGCAGTCAAAGCTTCCGTCAACTAAACACACATATGGTGTGCATACATGCTGGTATGGCTGCCATTATGGTATGCTGTTTTATTCACTTGCGAGGGAGATTAAGGACCAGATTTTCAAAATGGCAGACGCAGACGCAGTCTACCCCCATGGGCGTACATCCACGCTATTTTTTTAAAAGGATGTCCCAATGGAGTCACATGATGCCTCCAGTGTGAATGGCGGCTTCCTGCTTGGATGTCTATGCAACCTTTAACAGTCTTGGCATACCTAAAGCTAATTTAACCACTGAAAGCAAACTACCAACTTGGTTTTGCAACAGCTATTCAACGAGCCTGATATTGCGATGGAGAATGCACTGCATGATCAAGAAATGGACCTACTTGCAACCCTGCTATGGGGAGGAGAACGTGGTCAGGCAGCCAAATGGCATAAGTCGTCTGATTCCCTGATTTCACTGTCAGGGCAGATGATCTTACCACTGAGACAAGCGCTGGACTCCACCATTATTGAACTTTTCTTCTGAGAAGCATTAAGGATGCTGTGCTAAGCCTCTTTGAGGACTTTCAGACACTCAAAGCAGCCCTAGCTGAGCTAACCCGACAGGTTTCCGACGCAGAGACAAGAATCAGTTCGCTAGAAGATATATGAAGGAGAGTAGACCCGGAACATGTGCACATGTGGCGCACACTTCAGCTGCTTTGAAGACTGCTTAGAAGATCAAGAGGACCACAGTCGAAAAACAATCTCATGCCTGTTGGCCTCCCAGAATGCTCCGAGGGCCCAGACACTGTTCTCTTTATTCAGAAGCTTTGCAAAAAACTTGCTGGTCCATCGCAAAATGAGCACACCTACATTATGGAGCAAGCTCATAGGGTGCTGAGACCTATGTCCAATCCTGGAGAATGTTCCAGGCCCAAAATATTTTGGCTCCTGAATTTCCTGGATGAATCACATCCAGGCAAAGCTCCATGACACCAAAGAATTGTAGGGGGGAAGGCAGTCTCATATTTGTTTTTAATGATTTAAGCCCACAAACAAGGGCCAAACAAAATGAGTATTGAGACATAAAGTCACAACTGTTTGCTGCAGGTATTAAATTCAGAGTCTTATATCCTGCATTGATTATTATGACAACACAGGAGGGACAGAAGCCATTCCAGAATGCCTCTGAAGCCAGACATGAGCCAAGCCAGAAAGGCACGTATCCTATGTTTCACTAGCTATTCTGTTTTTGTGGTAAAGATTTTTTGTCTTTCGTATTTCGTTGTGTTTGATATAGGGGTTGCACGGTTTCATTTGGCAGTGTACGTGTCTGGTGGCACAATCTAGTGCCGTGATTCTTATTGTCGATACTTTGCTTGCGCTCTCATTTACAGCAGCAGTATTTTATTCGCTGTGACGTGGGTGAACCGTTACTACTTCGTGGTTCAGGCCAGTAAGTATATGAAATGGCCATTAGTGTATCAGGAAACCGACACTCTGTAGGGAATTTAGCTCAAACCATGCAATGCTTAGACCTCCCTTACAGTAAGCTGCCTCGCCCACTAAAGGAAATGGTTATAGATATTAGCCTCAAAGTCCATCAACAACTCTCTAAATGACCTGCCTTGGTGCCCTCAACTGCTCTCATGTATCCAGCATTTAACACCCCCAACTTCAGAATTGCAGATGCCCCAATTAAGAACTTGTTTTGGCCAGAACTGGAGGTGCATATTGTTGCCCATCTTACCACAGCAGGGCAACCATTACCATTTGCCTCCTTTAAAGCCCAGTGTCACCTTACAGACAGGACTGCTTTCAAATTCTTACAGCTTATGCATGCAGTGGCACAACATCTGGCCCTCCTCTCTGGGAGGATACATCCGCAGCAATCTTGGCAATCCTAGAAAACTGTGCCATACTGCTGCGTGGCATATCAGCCCTATATCAAGTAATCTTTGACCGTACACCCTATAAATCAGACAGTGAATGCCTATACTGGCAGTCTGAATTTCCAGGCAAACAATTTAACTGGGAGATACATACTTATGCATGAAAATTACAGAAGCCGATGTACACAATTTTATATTTTAAATAATATGTATTGTATGCCAGTTAAAATGCACAATATGGTTGGCTACAAGAGGATGTTTGCACAGCTGTCATAAGGAGAGGAGCTCTCCAGTGCATAGGTTCTGGGACTGTGAACTTGCTCAACTTTCTGGCACACAGTCAAAAGATAAGGCAAGTGCCGGCCTGCCAGCACAGCGGTAGGGCTTCCGCTTACGATGCTGACACCCCGGGTTTGTGAATGGACCTGAGGAGTCAGGGGGCTGGCCGGTGGGGTGAGGATTGAGTATCCCATGGACTGCTCTTCTCCTCCAGGAGGGAGGGTGGGTTAGCACTCGGCCCTTGACTGACCCCTGGCAGAGGCTGGAGGTGTCGCACCGGAGGCTTACAGGGTTCGGGAGGCATCCCAGATGCTGGCGCGTCGCGCCTCATGTCTTCATGCCACACCTCCACTAACGGGGACAGACATCCCTGGCTGGCCGCGGATGGCGTCTACCTCCCCACAGGCCCACACGGCCCCGGCACTGTACCACGGACCTCGGCGTGGCACCACTTTGGAAGTGATGCTGGGGGCAATCCAGAGCACACCTGTGGCTGCAGGTAAGTCTCAGGGCATGGGGTGTGCGGCGGTGGGGATGGCAGATCGAAGGATGTCCAGCTGAGGGGGGAAAAAGAAGAAATAAATAAAAAAAAAAAAAAGGGGCAATCCACTGTCGGGCCTAGGAGATCTCTTTACACCAGAGAGCTGTATCATAGGCAACTATAGTGGGGTTCCTGGAAAGGAAAGAAGATTTCAAACCACCATTATAGCAGCCTCTGCCAAAAAACTTATTCTACGTCATTGACAAGCTCTTATAGTCCATGCTGAATGGTGTGAAGATTTATTGTTAAATCTTAGAACAGAGCATATGGTGTCGAGTATCAATAACAGATACAAAGCATTTGAAAAAAGGCTGGGTAAATGTATATACGAACATACAAAATTAACAGCAGATAAAGGCCTTATGGTCTATAAAATCTGCTCGATTGTGCAACTAACAGCCCTTATACTGCAGATGCCCCTCCCCCAGTGACCTTCCCTCTTACCCTGTCCCATCCCTTTTTGAAGTAGCCCACCGTTCTACAGGATACCACTTCCTCTGGCAATGTGTTTCACCCAGACACCGCCCTCTCCGTACAAAAGTGTCTCTTCATTTCCCTCCTGAACCTTCCCCCTTCCGATCTCAGATTGTGCCCTTGAGTCTCCCCCCCCCTCCTTAATTTGAAAAGCCCCTCTGTGCCTGTCTTAATTATTCCCTTCATGTGCTTGAAGGTTTCAATCATGTCCCCCATCCCTCCTCTCCTCTAGGGAGTACATGTTCAACTCCCTCAGCCTGCTCTCGTATGGTAAGTCCCCTAGCCCCTGGATCATTTTTGTTGCCCTGCACTGCACCCCCTCCAGTAACCTAATGTCCTTCTTCAAGTACGGTCACCAGAACTGCATGCAGTCCAGGTGTGGTCTAACCAGTGACCTGTATAGCGGCAAGATCACCTCTCCCCTCCTGGAGGATATGGCTCTGGCAGTACAACCCAGCATCCTGTTGGCCTTTGCAGCGGCCTTTCTACACTATGCTGAGTTGTTTATTGCTCCCGTTATGATCACCCCCAGATCCTTCTCCTCTTCCATCTTGGCTCGTTGAATCCCCCCCCCAGCTGGTAGCTCCTCCTTTTTTTTTTTTGCACCAAGATGTCGCACCTTGCATTTCTTGGCATTGAACCCCAGCTGCCAAGTGTCCGACCAGGCCTCCAATTTTGCCAGATCATCTTGTGACCCCTGCCACCCTTCTAAGTCATCCATTGTTGCTCCCATTTTGGTGTTGTCTGCAAACAGACTGATCTTGCTAATGATACCAATTGAGATGTCTGCTATGAAGGTCACAAACAACTCCGGTCCCAGTACAGAGCCCTGTGGCACCCTGCTTGTCACCGCCCTGGGAGATGAGAGCTCCCCTCCCACCACCATCCTCTGCTGTCTCCCTTGCAGCCAGTTCACTACTCATCCCACCATCTTCGCCCCTGCCCTGTGCCTTCCAGCTGACTTCCAGCCTCCCATGGGGCACCAAATCAAGTGCCTTCCTGAAGTCCAGGAACAGGATGTCCACTGCATGGCCCCTGTCTAATTGCATGGTTACTCAGTCATAGTACTCCAACATCTAACCCTGCACTCACTCTCAGAGGATGGCTTACACTTGAAATGGGTTACAAATGCCCTGCATTGGAAGGGGTGTCCCCGGTGGGCTCCAAGGTACGCAGTAATTTTGTCATATATTGTGCAACATGTGATTGCTTCGTATCTTTCATGTGTCTGGATTTAATGGTTGTGTCTCAAGATGAATTCCACCCTTGTGCATAGGGTTTTGTTTGTAGTTTTGTTTGGGTTTTGTTTGTAGTTTTGTTCTATCTGCAGTGCTGTAGCCACTGGCGATTTGTTATGTGCCATGGTCTTGTCTTGTTACATGTATTTTATTGGATGACAATAAAAGCACATCAAACAGAGAATAAAAAAACATCCCGCTGGCACCAAAGTCATTCTTTGCATCAGTTTCTGTATCAAATGGTGTAGATTCAGTTTGTATCATTTTTTTGGGATGCAGATTCAGTCGCAAATTGGACAAACAGACAGAAGTATTAGATCATCTAAAAGGTGGTCTAGCAGATCCGGACAGATGCACATGCAGGAAGATTTGGGGGGTGGGGGGGGTGGCGAGATAGATCCTAGACAGATCCATTTGGAAATCGGGCCATGAAACAGGGTGGAAAAATCAGTTTGTAAGCTGGTGGTCAGTTTGGTCACTAGCCTTCAAAATCTGGTAGCCAAGTCAATATTTTCAGTGGCCATCATTTTGAAAGGGTCAGAAATCACTTGTGGGCAGGTGGCCGGTTGGCCAGTAACTTGCAGTATCTGGTAGTGAAACCAGTGTGTTTAGTGGCCGTTGGCCACCTCATTCGTCCCACCCTCCCCTAAATCCTGCTCTTGGCTTTGGCACTTGTTGCACATTTTGTCATCCTCAGTTATGGATAAATAGGGACTGTGTAATGGCCTGTGGTGCGGTAGGTAAGCAATAAGACACAACAGGATGCGTAATTATGAGAGAATAATTGCATGCCTCGAGTGCGTTGTCAGTCACACAGTGCATCCAAGTGCCTTTAAACCTACCTCAGAAGGGTAATTATTAGTCGTAACTACACATCCCTCAAGAGTCTGAATTGTACTTATAAAATGGATTTTAAAAACAAAAATGATAATTACAGGGATTTGGGTCTGCATTAACCAGTTTCTTCAGTTTGTTTTAGCTATTTTATAACCCATTTGACAGGTTTTGTACAGTTTAACATATGGAAGTGTAATGGAGCTATATCAGTCAAATGCAGATTCCTCTAAAATGCGCCGGTGACGTAGAGGGCTAAGGTGTTTAGCGCCTTACCTCTTACGACGCCGGCAGCCCAGGGTCGGGAGTGAGCTTGGGTCACCAGAAGTTGGTTGGGGGGGGATTGAGCATCCGGAGGACAGCACTCCTCTCCCGGGTAGGGGTGGGTTTGCCCCCGGGTGGAGGCCTGACGGTAGCAACAGCAGCTAGAGTGGCAAGGAAGGGAGGGGCTGCTGTTATGTAGTGTGAGCATACCTCCATGCACACGCACCTACGTGCACCATGGCAGGGGAACCAGGGGAGAAAATGGAAAATGGTGTTCGCAGGCTCCACGAAGTCCTGCCTGCCCGCCCTCACTCTGCACTGCCACCAGCTCACTGACCCTGCGAATCTAGATACTGGGTCCCCCGGTGGGGAATATGAGGGCTTGCCGAGTCGAGAGGATGGCTGCCTGGCAGTGGGGGCAGGGACAGGAGAGAGTAGCCGCCTGTGGGTCGCCCAAGGCAGAAAAACCTATATATAAAAAAAAAAACCTCCTCTAAAATACCCATCTGTGCGCTCCCTCCCGGAATCGACATCTCTGACTATTCAGCTACAGACAGATTTCCCGTAGCTGGGAGGTTTGAGTGTTCCATTGACTTTTATACTTGTTATGTCGTGGACAACCACTATAGGTCTCTATTGCTGTTATGTTTACCCAGGGCCAGTACTGCTTCTACCCCATTATTTGCAGCTTTCACTACCGGATCATATTGCTTTGTAAAGACAGCCATTTTCTCATATACAAAAGCTGGTAATTTAGAATTTAGAAATTTTGCACGAAGAGAGGCACCATCTTATGGTTATAAGAATACTTGGAATGTTTAGAAATGTATTTATGTATTTAGTTTTTGTTAACCAGGTACAGTAAATAAGTGCTACAGATGGGAAGGGCTGGCATTTCGGCCAGTTGCAGTGTAATTCGGCTGCACATGCTGTACTTGCGACAAGACTGACAGACCACAGAAAACATGGTTTATCTTCTTGTTGCAAGTGTCACGGTCTGTGCACCGGAAATGACACATGCATCAAATATTTGATGTATGCATAATATTTTGGCTGTTAATTGTGCCAAGTGTTATAAAATGTTTGCAAATCGCATGTGGACATTCTGGTGTATGAACGTGGACACAGCTGTTGCAGAGAGAGCACAATTTACAGCCATACATGTGACAGGTACACAATCCTGATTGGCTTAAAGTGATGTCATGCTTTATACTATATGTTTACATCACAGTTACTATCTCATTTAATATCTGATAGCAGAGTGTCATATACAAAAAAATATCACCATCTGGGGGTCTAACAAGCTCATAAAGCCACGAGTCCAATGGGCGAGTTACCTTTATGAGCTTGTTAGGCTCCGGGGTGGTAAAAATTCACTAGTGTATGGGACTTGGCTGTCAGATGTTTTATATATTACTAAGAATGGTCACACAATAGATTGTTTGAAAATGTTATTGTAGTTACATTGTAGTAAGGGGCCGTTAGACATGTTTATTGTGTTGTAATAGGGTGGCTGTTAGACACACTAATAGTGTTGTAATAAGGTGTGTAAGTTGCACCTTTATTTGTAATAGTTAGTGAATAAGTTGTTTATTGCACTGTAAGAAGCTGGTGTAGTTTCATTAGAAGTGTTTATACTAGTTAATTGTTATCAAATATATAGAATAAAACATGGAGGAGTGCATAATGACAATTTAATACACACCTGAGGTGCGGGATGCTACATAAACCCAGAGGGTGAAGCCTGAGGGGTTTATTAAAGCATCCAACACCAAGGGTGTGCATTAAGTTCTCATTGTGCATGCCCCCTCATGTGCTGTTTTCATGTCATTGCTGAAGAACAGTTTGCCTCCAACTTTTTTCAAACCAGATTTATTGAAATAAATAGTTTTTCACTAAAGTCTTACGTGTGCTTTTTATTTATTAGAACATGTAACAGTTCACTTAAGAAAGTCCGTAAACTGTGGCATACTCTTAAACATGTGTATTTTGCTGCTTTTGCAACTTTTTAAAACTGGCAGATAACAGGTTGCATTAAATTTACAGTCGTTCAGAATGCAAACGACATCGTTCGTTTACTGAACATGACAGGTACTGAAAGCAGCAGCAAACAGTTAACTCTTATCATGATATACTGTTAAATATCAGAAAAAATATATTCAAAACTTCGGTGAGAAGTGTATTAAGTTTGTATTCTGAAGATTTTGTTCAGGTCCAGGTTGTCGTTGTCACAGTGATATGCAAATGAGGTGCATAGTTCAGGGTTCAGAACTGTCTATGGAGACAGAAGAAAGTGAGAGAAATCTGCTTCTAGCTGCTGTCAAAGGTTGGTAAGGGTTAGATATTTCTTGTGTGGCTTTTAAGTTGTAGAACTGCGTTTTTAGTCAGTCACTGGAGATGCTGGTTTGTTTTTCCAGTTGCAGATTGCCGGCAGTCGTGAGAGCTGTGCAAGTGATTGAACACGAGCAAGACTGAGCAGATGCTGGCGCATGGTCACTGTTAAAATCACGGGTGATAGTGGACACTTATAACCGGTTTCTGCTATGAGAAAAAACATCCTCCAGTTACAATAAATATATATCTATCTATATATATATATATATATATATATATATATAGAGTGGTGTGGTAGTGCCCCTATAGTTAGCGCTGAGTCGGTTGTTTAATGTTAAACCATGATTTTTACACTTCAGTAACTTTGTCCACGTTTGACAAAATAGCCCATAATTTGGCGTGAGCTGTCTGGCTGCCAGAATCTCAAGATAGGAAAAGCTTTGTGGTGGTATCTTGTTTGGTGTTTCGAGATACAGACCACCAAAAAAGCAAAAATATGGGTTTTGTTTTCCTGTACTTAACAGGGGATTTTATTTGTTGCCACACGCAGCCTAGACGGAGCAGAATATTTTCACGAAACAATCAGGGTAGAAGTGGCCTGTATCAAGGTAGTGCCTTTGAAAGGTTTTGCGAAAAAATATTATATGGTTCCAGAGTTATAAGGATTTAAAGTACATTTTTTGGATAACCCTCTAGCGCAAACAATTAAAAAAACACCGATCCAGAGTGCTAATTTTCCTGATTTGCTTATTGTGAGAAGTCGTTTACTTGTCGTGAGAAGAAAAAAAAGATTTTGGCAGCCACCATCTTGTTTTTTAACTAAAAAACATTGAAACTGCCGGCCCAGTAGTGCTGAGGGTTGAGACGCTGGACGCCACAGCTCGCGGCATGCCGGCGACCCAGGTTCAGGAATGAGCCCGGGTTGCGGGGGTTGGCAGGGAGGAAGGATCGAGCATCCGGAGGACAGCTCTCCTCTCCCGGGAGGGTTCCTGCTCGGTGACTTGGCTGGCCTCTGGCAAGCCAGAGGCACAGCAAGCGCTGGAGTGTACAAAAGGGGCGGGGAGTGGCAGACGTCGGTGGCAATGCCTTGATGTCAGGGTGCTAGCCACTCCCTAGAACAGGGGGAAAATGCCCTTCAGCTCTGGTGGAGATGGAGCACCGGAGCTTGCCCTCAATTTGCGGACCCCCCTTTGGCACACTTCTGACCGACGCCACCAGAGAAGTTCGGGGTGTTGGGGCCCACCTCGTCTCCGCCCGTGGGGTAAACCGCGGCTACATGGGTGAAGGAGGAATGACCAGGTAGGAGCAGACCGTAGAGGGATGACTCCTAGGTGCTCCTGAGGAGACCAGAGCTGGAGGGGAGAGGAGGAATAAATAGAAAGTAAAAAAAAACAACACCATTGAAACTGCATGAAAATAATGTATTATAAAAAATAAAAAAACACCTGAACCTAGATAAGCGGGACCCATTTATCTAGATTCTAAGTGTTTCAATGCCCTGAAATAACATTTCTGGGGCGTGAAAATCCTGAGTCACAGATTAGAGAGAGGAGCTGTTCAGTCACATTCTTAGTATGAGAACAGCGGGACTTTCTCGGATTGTGAAGCCGCAACTGGAGTCATGCTGCTGGCTTCAGCTGGAGCAGTGAGCCAGCAATCCCCTGCCCTCTCTGTCTCTCATCTGTCTGTTTGTCTGTCTATATTTCTGTCTAGCTATCCCCACTACTGCTTCTTTCTTCCCCCTTCCCTCCAGGTTCTCCACCCCCCTTCCTATTATATAGATGGTGGCTAGGGATGCCCACCCCTGGCGCTGCCGAACAGTAGTTTGACACTGGGCTGCCCAATCCCCAGTGCTGGAAAGTCCCCTGAAACCAAGAAAACCATCCTGTGTTGATTTTTTTTTGTTTAACCCTATAAAAAGGAAAATGGTCCCTCGCCAGACTGCGCCCAACCCCCCAGACACCCCACCCCAACTTGCCACTCAGCACCCTCCACCCCCCACACATCCTCACACACCTGAACATGTCCCATGACATAGATCCACTCTCCAATTGAAGACACGTCTTACTGCTGGAACCGGCAACTGTGATATGAGAAAATAATGTAAGACTGGTTTAAAGAGCAGCTTCCTACTACTGCCCCCCAGATGTATAATAAAGCTCAACTGGCCCCAAGTGGACTGCAGTAGAAATTTTCATTTATTTCTTCATGCATTAAAAATGCCAAGGGTGGGATATTCAGACTGCGCCAAGCAGGGGCGCAAGCCTGGGCGCAGCACATCTGGGCTGCGCCAGGGCCAGGATCAGGTGATATTCAATGGTGCTGCACCATGGCTCAGCACCATTGAACATGGCACTGAAGGCACACGCATGGCGCAGTGGCACTGCACCAGCGCAAGTGGCAGTAGGGGGAGCCAGAGGCTGCACCAGGCGCAAGTCTTGAGTTCGCTAGAGGCACAGCAAATGCGATATTCAGCTGTGGGCATGCAGATGAGGCCACGTTGCATATCATCATAGCCACTTTTGCATGCAGTCGCCGATCCCAGTGACTGCGCCTGGCGCCTGCCCGGAAACTGCAACCCGTCGAGGACCGACACCCTGCTGCCACGGTGGACTCGCTTCCGTTCGTCCGATCGCAGCCATGTGTATAAGTAATCCCTGGTGGTCCAGTGGACCGATCCCCATTGCCCAGTCTTGGGCATATGTCACACATCCCTGGTGGTCCAGTGGACCATTCCCCTTTGCCCGATCATGGGCATAAGTTACGTATCTCCCTGGTGGTCCAGTGGCCCGATCCCCAGTGCCCAATCGGGGGCATAGGTTACAAATCCCTGGTGATCCAGTGGAACCCCTCTCCCACTGCATCCCCCACCACCCTGCACCCCCCCCAGTCAGCAGCGGTGGCAGCACCCCACCAGCGAGCTGCCCGGCGCCGATGACTGACAGAGTACAGTAGGGCTGTACACCTATTGGTCACTGTGGCAGGCCAATAGGCGTGCGAACCATACTGTAACACAGTCTGAATTGTGACTGGCGGTCATTCACAGTCGGGACTGTATATGCACAGTATGGTCTGCTGCAGCCAGTAACCCAGTGGACCAATAGATGAACAGCCTGTACTAATCAATCGGGGTGAAGCAGTGGGCGGCTTGTGGGCGGGGTGCTGCCACCTGCCGCTGACTGGGGGTGCAGGGTGTCGGGGAACGCAGTGGGGAGGGGTGGTTCCACTGGACCACCATGGTGTCCGTAGATCGTTACGCCCACGATCGGGTGCTGGGGGGGTTCCACTGGACCACCAGGGGGTTTTAACCTATGCCCACGATTGGGCGCTGGGGATCGGTCCACTGGACCACCAGGGAGATATGTAACTTACGCCTGTGACTGGGCGAAGGGGAATGGTCCACTGGACCACCAGGGATCATTTGAACATATGCCCGCGATCGGGCAATGGATAGCAGTCCACTGGACCACCAAGGTTTATTTGACATATGCCCGCGATCGGGCGAGGGGGGACACGACGCCCCCTGGGCAGGGGGCTCGTGGACTGTGTCCTGGGTGGTCAGGTGGCCACCCACAGCAGTCGGCTGCCATGTTGCGCCTTGCAATACAGCAGCTTGCCTGTGGGTGGCCAGGACTTGCTCCTGTTTTCGCCGGGCACAACCTTGCGCCCCCCCTGTGTGGGCAGGCGGGTATGTTCAACATGTCGCCCGCACATCCCGGGCTGAATATCGGGATGTGCCGATATGAATGGGCACGCCCCGCATGTGCGCCCGCATATTACTGGTGCGCTCAAAGATCGGGGTTGGCGCAGGGCAACCTGCTCCTTTGAATATTGCGCCGGGCACAACAGGGCAGAACCCCTGTTGCGCCATGCGCAACTCCTTTGAATATCCCACCCCAAGTGTTTGTAGTTTGCTTCATGGAGCTAGAAGACAAAACACTAACGCTTCCTGACTCCGAGACACACCCCTGCACTCGAACAACTTGTGAGGTCAATAAACGGAGAGTGCAGGGGTGTGCTTCATAGAGTAGATAGGAACTTTTTATAACTGCTTTTCATTATAATGCAGAGTTCTGATTATAACATATCGAGACCACCGCTCAACTAACAAGGTCTTTGAAGCGTGCCCCGTGCTTTCCATTTACTGACATCACAAAATGTGTGCGCGCGGGGGCATGTCTCACAGTCAAGAAGTGTTAACATTTTGCCTTCTGGCTCCATGAAGCAAAATACGATCACTTGGTGTTTTTAATGCATGAAGAAATAAATGAAAATTTCTACTACAGTCCACTTGGGGCTGGGTAAGCTTTATTATATGTTTTTTGGGGGGGGGCAGCAGAGCAGAACTGCAAAGCTGCTCTTTAATGTATTTCAATGTGGTTTGAACTTTTATCCATAACTTTGCCATTCTTTTATTTTTATACACCAGATTCTCAACATGGTCTTTTTGGGACCCCACCTCATGACCAAAGGCAGTGGAATTACTCAGATCTGGCCCAAAAATCAATTTCATGGTCACTTTGTGAAATCACATTTTGGCTGGGATTTGAACATTTTCACCTATTGGGTTCAGAAGGTGGGATCTTAAGAAGGCTGTGTTGAAAATATGGGGTCAAAACAGAAAAAACAAAAACAAATTTATGAGCATATGTTGACATTTTTCTACACTCGCTCATAAGTGTTAATTTTCAGTATTTTAACCCCAAATTTTCAACATAGCCATTTTTTAACACCACCTCATGTACACTTCAAATCCTTGCCAAAATGTGTTTTCGTACCTGTGGCATGGAATGACGTTTTGACGGGGATTTGAACATTTTCATCTGCCGTGTTTATGTGGTGGGGGTCATAATAAGGCTGTGTTGAAAAATCTGATGTAAAAATATGGTTAACTGACCAAGTTACGCATGAATGTTTCAATACTTCAATATTCACTCATAACCTCATTATCTTCAGTATTTTGACTCCATACTTTCAACATAACCATTGTTCACACCTCATAAATGGACAGGTTTTATTTTTAAATTCCTAGACAAGAAGTGTTTTTATACTTCTGGCGTGAAATGACATTTAGGCCAGTATACTATAAATGCCACATGTCGTGTTTATAAAGGGAGTCATAAAATGATTATCTTAAAAATTTGGGGTCAAAATAAAAAAATATATATATAATTATTAAGAAAGTTTGTGTGTAGTGTGCCAGTCTTGACCCCAATGGGTAGTGCTTTCTGATCCTGCGCCGGTGAACTGAGTTTGAGGGCAAGCTCAGTGACACAGCTGGATGGGGCAAGAGTGGGGGGATGGCACTGTTATATGACACACCCACCCACCAGGGAATGAAAGGTGCAGGGTTGCCAACATGGGCCCAGATACCATATAGTAAAGGCAACTCTTCTCTTGGCATAGGGCCCTGCACCTCTGCATCCGTGGGTGGCAGAGGGCCCCTGTGCATTGGCTGAGAGATAGAGTCTTTGCCGTTTGTGGCAGTATCTGTGACCACATGGAAGCACAGGGACGAGAGAGCCTTGTGCTTCCACAGCTCACCCAGACAGCCATATGAATTCTTGACATCTGTTGCAGCACTTCCGTAGGCAGATGGAGTCTTCCCTTGGCACAGTGTCCAGAGGGCCCTGCGTGTCTGAGGATGTGATTCCACTACCTCAGAATATAAAGGAAATTCTTTGCAAAACACAATGCTAATGCATCAATTAGGGTTCAAGTCTGTGCCACAAAAGTAAGGAAATGTGGTGTTAGGGCTTCCAACCTTACCTTCCCAACCCCAGCCCCCCAAGCAGCAAAAGGAATAAACACATTAGGGTTTTGGGTCTCCAGAGTCTTGACGAATCGGTGGTGGGGTCTTCCTTGGGGTTGGCAACTCTAATGCTCATCCCCTTCCCTGAGCAAACAAGGTCAGACGTAATCATTGCAGGCCTTGCATGAAGAAAGCTACAACAGATTGTGTTGGCAACATGTGGCGACAAATACTTCTCTGCATTTGCAAAGCATCGCTATGAGGCACTGGCTTGGAGCTGTAACTTGTGCCTCGGACAGTAGGCTATGGGTGGGGGTGAACATTAGGGTTGACAACCCCAAGGAAGATCCCACCACTGATTTACTAAGACTTCGGAGACCCCAACCCCTATTATTTTTAACTTTTGCTGCTGGGGGGGTTAGGGTTGGAAACCCTAATGTCACATTTCCGTACATTTGTGGTGTTAACTTGAACCCTAACTGTTGCATTAATGCAGTTTTTTGTAAAGAATATATATATGTTGTAAGAGTAGTCTCATGTACAGAATATATGTGTATGTATATATACTGTATGTGTGTGTGTGTGTTGTAAGAGTGGTCTCGTACATTCTTAGGACATGAGACCTGCAAACCAGAGATACTTTTGTTAATGCTGTTGTTAATATTATTATCTATAGGGTAGTTTTAGGCCTTGTAGCCCATCTAGATCCCGCCCATGGCTCAGTTGCAGATGAACGGTTCTGGTACCCAGTAACTGCATGTGAAAGAAATTGTAAGCGTTCCGTGGAGGACCCAAACATGTGTTCTTATTTGAGAGGGTCTAAAGTTGTTTTAATATAAAAAAATGAACAAGGCCTCAGACCCTGACATTTTTCTGGCCAACTGTATAAAGACTGTCTCACTCACGGGGGAATTGCGTACCTCTGTTGGTTAGGGAGTGCCCCCTTTATGTCTAATGAGCATGTGAGATACAGTGACTTTACATAGAAACATATTAATAAATCACGTTAAATGATTCTTTTTTGTCTGTCTGAAAAAAAAAAGTTTTACTTTAATGTTAAAATATTTTATTTCATGGAAAAAGGTAACACCCCTAATGAGGAAAATGGACTGCTCCTATGGACTTCAGAACAAGGTACTGCACTCTTTTGGACAGTGCTGCTCCAGATAAGCTGCATTCCAGCTGTTTTATGCAAGGATTTTAAGCCGATTATGCCAGCTTATAAGGGTGGCCTGCATACTGGTATGCATTAGCGGCTTCCAACCCAGAGAAATAAACGTACAAAACAGCATGTCCTTCAACTGGGGTTGAAGTGACTGACTACACATTTGGGGGAGGAGGGGGTGCACAACAAATATAACATTAACTTTCCTCTTCATTTCTTAACTGTTTCACAATGCGTGGTTATAAGAGGTTCGTGAATATTTAGGGGTAGTTTGACCTAGTGGGTAAAGTGCAGAGCTTTGAATGTGGTGTGTAGGTTTGAGTCCCATAACCGTCACTTAACTCACGGTACTGTAAGTCCCGGAGCAAGTCCCCAAACCACTCTGTGCTTAACCTTAGTGAAATCTCTCTGTGCTGTTTGAATCTTGCTATGAACCTAAAATGTCAGCAACATTCCTCTCCCTTAACTGGACTATAAAGTGCTTTGAGATGTACTTTGTATGAAAAATGTGATACAGAGCCGACTTCCTTCCTTCTTCATAGAAAAAAGCTACCCAGACTGTTTAAAGAAGATGCCATGACTCTTAATAACACAATAAGGGGTATACTGGAATCAGCAACTCCAAGTTGACTTTGGGTGGTTCTTTTCATTTTGCATGGCAGCCTTTTTTTTGTTTGTTTGCACTTGTGATGTCTCTTTAAAATAAGCTATATGCTTTATTTTTTTATTTATTTAAAAGTTTCACCAGGAGAGACACAGTGAGCTAACTGCTCGTTTCCAGGTGCATCCTGGGTGGAAGGGGCAGCGGGTAACAATGACAATACATATCATGACAAGTTAGAATAGCAAGGTAGAATAACAACAGATACATTTGCAGTATAACATATTCAATACACAGCAAGAGTGTTACAAAGTAACAAGTGCATCGAAAACTGGCATGGTTGCATGTCATATGTTATAATGTAATACATAATAAATACCTGGCAATAGAAATGTCGCTGTCCTGGTGAGTGCATGTTATTTTCTGTTCTTATTAACACCAGTTAGGCCGGCCTGCTGGCGCAAGTGGTAGTGCTGCCACTTACGATACCGATGACCCGGGTTCAAGAATGTGCCTGGAGCATCAGAGGGTTGACGGGGGGGGGGATCGAGTGGACAGCTCTCCTCTTCCCTTAATGTTGGCTGGGATTTGGTGAGCCAGAGATTGCAGGAACAAGGGGATTGGGGGAGAGGCAGACATCGGTGCATCAGGTGTGGGAGCATGTCTGATGTCACCAGCATGTCACTGCTCATCCTCCCCTCCAGGGTGGAAAACAGCCATCCTGCCCACCATGCCCTTTGCCAGATCCAACCTGCTCTGGGTTAGCTGCCCCTGGGCTTCACCTCCGCCTGTGGCCAGAATGAGTTCGCTGAAGCGTTGAAGGCAACCTTGGCGGGTGGGGTGGGGGGCAAGCCGAGGGGTCTAGCCAGCAGGTGTGTTGTAGATGGGCCAGTGGAGTCCAGTACCACAAGCAGGAGGGTCTTTGTCATACTGGATATGGGTGCTGGAGATGGCCGAGAGACGTCTCGTCCTATGGTGCGAGGCAGGATCAACAGAATTAAAAAAAATAAATAAATAACACCAGTTGGCACAGGCACTGGGCAATTGTGTAGCTCCCCGGCTGTGTTGTGGCTAATAGGTGAATTACAGTAAGCCCAGACACGCTCGTGGCTGCGCTGCTAGAGGGAAAAAAAAGATTATTACAGCTAGCGCTAACTATGGGTAAAAATGCTTAGATTTTGAAGTCTAATTAGGCATTAGTCCCCCGAATCACATAAAAACGCCTGTACCATTGTGCTGAACCTGGCACACATTAACACTACACAGTGTGATTAGGAATGGTTCTTGATAATTTTTTTTTTTATATAATCTTTGATATGTCTTTCTGTGGGGCGCTCCACCCCACACCCAGGGTGCTCGATGCTGTAACTCAAAGTCAGAATTACACAACTAGCCGGAGCACACAAGATGAGGAGGGCAGAGTGCCCTCACAAGGAATAATATCACAAAACATGTTGCTTTTTGTATTGCTGCTTTAAGTTGCTGTCACTCAGAGTGAAAGTGTTTTTAGATAATCAGTGATATTATTCTTGCTTTCTGTGGGGGTGCTTTGTCCCCCACACCCGATCTGATGAAGTTGTGTAATATTGACTTTGAGTTACAGCTTCATCGGTTCACCTGGGGTGTGTGTGTGGGGGGGGAGTACCCCCTCAGAAAGAGTGGTCCGATGAAGTTGTGTAATATTGAGTTTGATTTTGTTGTTAAATAATCAGTGCAATTATTCTTTCTATGAGGGGCGCTTCACCCCCCCACCCACACGGGTGGTCCAATTTTCAAATTGCTACTATACGTGTTTGTAATTGCTGCTATATTATCTTGTAATAAACATTTAGTGACCCTATATCATTTGTTCAGAATGTGTTTTTGGGGATGAGTTACTGGGTTACTGGGCTCAGTTACGATGTATTGATTTTATTTATTTATTTAGTTTTTGTTAACCGGGTAGGTGCACTAGCCATAAAATGACTGTTTTCAGGCACGACCCGGGAGAGTACAACAAAAGGAGAACAGCTGAGCAACAGCAACATGTGTACAATAATACAAATAGAGGAACAGTACAGCAGTGCTACAAAATTCAATGGATAGAAACAACAAAAAATATTGGCAAGCATTATACAAATAATATTTTTTCTAGGTGCAGCTATGTTTTGGCGTTTCGATGTCACCATGTCGGAGCCGTAAAACATAGTATTATGGAGAAAGTGCAGCAACAGGCCAGAGATCTACACAGTTGCCCGGTCACTGTACCAGGCAATACAGCTGCTACTTAATTTTGTCTCCCTTTTTTGGGAAGAGTATTAAGTTGGTCACCTGTAATGACAGAATGGATTTTCTTTGTGTGTGTGTATGTATGTGTGGACATGTGTGTGTGTGTGTATGTATGTATGTGTGGACGTGTGTGTGTCTGATATTGCAATAACCAAATATGTAAAGAGCAGAGCAGCCCAGTCAGTGGTAGCCTTGGAGAGTCATGTGACAAGAGGGGGAGGTGTAGGGGTCAGGCACATTCCCTTTCATTCATCTCCTTAACCTTAAACTTCCTCTGTGACCCAGCTGGAGCAGTGACCTTTGACCGGTTTAACAATGCCAGACCTACCCGTCTCAAAGCTGTTGCCCATGGTCACCATTTTTTTTTTTTTTTGGTTTTCTTTTGACTAATGTTTGAAGGAGCATAGAGGCAGGGACTAGGGGTTAACTCTTCATGTGCCTGATTTAAAAGATCGATGGTTCTTTTCCTTCTGGATGAGCCAAGCACAGAATGAAATCCTTTCCATCCCTGCTGCCTTCCACGGGGACATTTAGAGTAAAAATGAAATGGCAAAGAAAAGGAAAAAAGAATATGAGAAATGTAGGAATCCTTATAAAGAAATGCACTCAAATATACCATGATGTTGTGTAGTTGTGGAAAGGGTGGGAATATCATAGCAGCAACCCACTAAGCACAAGAGAGCAGATTTTGTTAAGTTCAGAACCTTGCCAATTTGTGGGAAAAAAACAGTATCAGAAAGAGTATAGACTAGGGGTTAAGAGTAACAAGCTTTGAATGAGCTTGGTATATCCAGCAGATGTAGGTTTGATTCCCACAGCCTCTATATGCATACTATATGACCCTGATCAAATAACTTAACCTTCCCAGTGCTCCTGTGTCACTCCTGAAAACAGGCTTTAAGCCTAGTGGGCTGTACCCGGTTTCCAAAGAATAACAAAAGGACTCTTTCCAAATTCTGATATGGTTCTGATCACTTGGGGTGGGGGGAAGGTTTGGTTGGAAGCTCCACACATACTCCCCAACAGATTTTTACCAGAGAAGTAGATCACTGGGGGGGGATTGCTATCATATTTTGATGAACACTAAAGTACAGTAACATATGTAATAATTCAGTTGATTTGGAGTGCTCCCCCCCCCCCCAAGAAATTGCTCCATGGCCTTTACCCTGAAGTTTGAGGTGCTGAAATGGGCTCTACGATGCTGGATCAACAAATAATTAGTCTACCGCAATTGCGGTCAGCATAAATCCGTCCGGGAACACTGTATTTTCTTCGGTGGGCTTTGCCCCAAACCCCATGGGGGCTCTGCCCCATGCCCCTGCTATACAGATAATCAACTCAAACTCAGAGTTGATTGGAGGGGGTGCAAGACCCCGAGAAAGCAGTGCTGGAGGCCCGCAGTGACCTGTCATTCGCAGTAGCGATGTCGATGTGCGATCGGTATACTGCTGAAATGGCCCAGAAGGAAGGGTGATTGTGTAGAAAGAACTCAGCGAGCTAAGCCTGTATTAGGTTGTCTCATTCACAGTAGTGTCATCCAGTATATGATGTGTGAATATGGCATGGCACAGTATATGTGTGGGGGACTACATGCTGTACCTTTATGATACCAGGGATCCCATACACAGTGGGAGACATACAGTACATACGATTGGCACGTAACTGGTCCTTGTAGCTTGCATCTAGCTACTTATCCACACCGGATGACAGCCACAGTCCCTGGCCACTCCTTTTCGGACGTGTGAGCACGTAGGGAAGTCCAGGGGCCAAGCCGTGCCCAACACCAGGCTTCCAAAAGGAAGCCCAGGTTTGCTGAAAAGTAAGTCTCCTTCTTTGAACAGGAGAATTTGGACTGCCGTATCCCCTTTCAGTCAATGCAGATTTTTATAAATCATTATTAAAGGTTAAATTTAACATGATTTCCTTTCACTGATAATTTATGGGCTGCAGTGAAGTTCAGATTTATTTTGTGTACTTTAACTCTCCATGAAAAATAAAAACAAGCTCAGAACCTTCTGAGAAGGCCAGAAATAAATTAAGATGCTGACCTCGGATTTTCCTTGGCACTTCCGTGGAGCAGCTAGAATATTTTTTTTTTTTTTTCTTCAACAGGCTTACATTTTATTTACTATAATAATGTAACCCCCACCCAGGTATGCCGTTTCTATCTGACAGCTCTACCTGGTGGGCTGGGTTCGGGGAGGAATATGTCACTCGGCACATTGGCTAGGTTTGGCTACTCTGCACAGGAGCACCCAAGTAACTCCGGACACAGGAAGCAATAACTGTAATGTCCAATACCAGAAGTGGGATTCTAAAGTGTGGCTTTTATTCACATCCAACAGAATAAACAAAGCATAGATGGACCCCAACGGGGCTACACTCCTGGTAATGCAGATTTATGGAGATCAGAACACATCCTCATTCACTTTAGCCCTCAGGCTCTGAAACACACTGGGCACACAGCCAGAACTTGTACGCTGCTCTGGGTTTTCCCTGGTTCGGCTCCCTTGCCAGCCCTTTGGACACTTTCCACATAGCATGGAATATTACTGGTGGCTCCCTAAACCACCTATGAGCACTTCTGCTCCATCAGGGAATCTTCCTCATCAGTCCCACGTCTGGGCACTTTCCTCAGGCACTGGCCAAGTACCTGAGAGAAAGCAACAGGTGTCCCAAAATAAACTCGTAGAGGTGGATTTGGTTACTACTGAAGGAGGGGGTCTCCCACCTCTCGCTCCCATAATTCATACCCGGCCATTTCTCTGGACTGTAACACCTCATCCTTTAAAACACTTTGCTGTGTAGATTCTTTTTAAATGTATTCACATTTAGTCTACTGTCTTTACATCCCATTTGTGCTGAACTTGAACATACTTAATAAGTGGCTGTGTCCATTACTCTAGACCCCCCCCCACAGAGTTAAGCAATCCAATCCCATCTTTCAAACTGTACTTGGCTGTCTTTTCCTGACCCCACAGTAACAGTCACTTTAGTTTCATCTTGTTTCAGGTGAAAACACATTGGCTCTTTAGCAGAGCGAACTCACCCCTTGGTTGCAGGTGCCCCACAGGCGTTTTCTCCTCAAAGAAATCTCATCCAGAACTTCTGGTGCCTCATCACGAACTTAAATCAGGCAGATTCTTCCTCCCTAGCCGGACAAGGAGTGGGTTGCCCCTGGAAGCAGACTGATTCCTTCCCCCATCCCCACTGGGATGGGGCCCTGAACCACTGAAAGCGGTCTCTACCACTTCAATGTGCTCTTCTTGTGTCCCTCTTCAGGTAAGAACACACACCTATACCAAAATAATAGCTCTTTGACAGAGCTTAGAGCTCTGAGGGCCTGCTTACAGCAGAGCACCTCTTCTGCTGACTGCCACTCTACTCAACTCACTTCAAATTCCCCAACGTTCTACTCTAACCTCCAACTGCAACATTCCAGTGTGGCTTATGCAGCTGTGACAGTTCTAAAATGATGTCATCCCTCAGTCTCAGCTGAGACTGAGAACAGAGTGAGACAGTGTGAAATCCATTTAACTGGAGTTTCACAAGCTGCCTTCCCTGCCTATCACTAGATCTTACTGGGATTCTAGTAACCCCGGGTAACAGGGGGGTTACAATAACAACAAAAATAAATGAATAAAGTGCATTTTTCAGGGGGAATACTGGGGTGCAAAACCCCATACTGACCTTCTGTGAATATGATAATATGGTAAATATTCTTTCAGTGAGGCGGATCCAGATTTTTTTTTGTGAAGTCTAAGGCTTGCAGAAGTATCTGTACTCTTCATGGCTTATGAGAACTTTCCAGAGCCTCAGATCTTTTTTTGCTGCTCTCTTCAAAATGACCCCCATGGGCCCTCCCGCTTTCCCTCGTAGGAAACAACATTTCTGGAGTTTCGGGAATCGAGCTGCTCCATTGGATTTGTTTTACACCTCACTGCATGCATCTTGTGCATTTAGGGGCACAGTTTGTACAATAATGCAGAAACTTTCAATTTCCTTGTCCAAATGTGACTTTCCTGGCAGTAGCAGTCCCTCACAACTTTTTGTTCCCTTGCCTGGATCCGAGTTCCACTTTTGGGTTGACTTCTTAAATTGTGTTCCTTCTCATGCGGACGCTTTCCCATCACTTTATTTTAACAAGTGCTGTTTCAGGTTAAGTAAGGGTGGTCATAGCGCCATTTGACCCTTCGGATGCCAGTAGATTTAGAACATGTAGGAATCCAGGACATGTACAAAAGTCCGGGGCACAAACTCACTTTCACCTAGGAGGCCATTTTATATCGAGGTTAACGAATGCATGGTCTGGACTTTTTGTTTCCATAGAGAGATTTCTTTCCCGGACGGCAGCTCGTTCAGTATAGCGCAGTGGGTTAAGGCTCTGAGTTGCAGATCTGGAGATCTGGGTTTGAATCCCACAGCCACCTAGGTGCATACTGTGTGATCCTGAGCAAGTCACTTAACTTTCTTGTGCTCCCAGGTCACATCTGGAAACAAGCTTTGGCTCAGTGTGCTACTCCTGGTTAAACAATGTTCCCTTTCTTTTCTTATAGAGAGAGATATATACCCACATCAGGTTGAGGGGGTTTCCAGCTGTTACACAGAGAGTTACCAGGTTTTTCTTCCTCATTCTTTAATCCCTCCCTCCCCTGGTGGGAGCAATGCCTGTGTTAACTCACGTGCATGCGTGCACATGTACATATATACACACACACACACAGCTTCCCCCTGCGACCGGAGCAAGCTCCCTAACCCAGCTGAAAGTGTTGTTGTGGATGTGTAGCCTGCTGCCAACCCTCACTGGCCAAGACACACTGCCAGGACAGCAGCAGCTGTCTCGGCCTAGCCGGCCTCCCAATGCGGCACTCCCGGGTTCCCTCCTGAACCCAGGTCATCTGGACAGCAGCATGTTGTGGTGCTGCTGGGCCATCAGAGCGGCCCGATAGTTTGGACTTCTAATGGAGCTTTTAAGAATAACATGAAAGGCCATTTTGGAAGTACGTGACGTCCAAAATCAGGTGACAACCTGCAAAACTCCAATAGGGAGGAAGTATTTGACTCCCATAGGGTGAATAATTAAATTCAGAGACTAGAGGCCGGCCCGTCGGTGCAGCGGTGGGATTTCCGCTTGCGCCGCCGCGACCAGGTTGTCGGAGGGCCTGCGGGGGAAGGATGGAGCATCCGATGGGCAGCTCTCCTTCTCTGGGGAGGTGGGGACAACATTGAACACGGAGGACCCTGGTGGAGGCGGAGACCTCGCGCTGCCGGCGTTCAACAAGGGGGTGGGGAGGAGGTGGGGCAGACGCTGGTGTCATTGCACGTCCCCGCCTCCTCTGGGAGGAAAAATAGGAGGGGAGAAAAAGGAGGAAGGGGATCCTCCGTCCGAGTGAAGCCTCCCCGGGCTTCAAATCACCCCTGCCGCCGCACTCCCAACCAGTTACTGCTCCGGGGCACTGGTACAGAGGGGGCCGGTGCCTCGGCCCGCCCCTCGGGGGGGCCGGGGGTGACCGGGAGGGGTGGCAGATGGGCAGGTGGTGGAAGCTCCGGGGGCCGTGACTAGGCTGAGGATTGACGGAGGATCCCCCAGAGAAAGAAGAAAAAAAAAAAATTAAAATAAATAAATTCAGAGACTATTAATTTTGAAACCGTTGCTACATTTTTATGCAAAAAGGGTATTTAATAGAAATTTTTAGTATTAGTATTTTTGTCCCCCCAGCTGTCTCCTTAGGAATACTGACTTCCAGGTTTAGGACCTTGGAAGTATTCTGACTTCCAAAAAACTAAAACGACTTGCAAATGTGGACATGCGAAAGTTTGTGACTTTTTTCCAAAATAGACCTAGCTGAATCACTGAGTGTGGCATACTAGTAGACCGTGGCAAGTGTGCCCTGCTGTTGTCATTACTACAGCAGTAATGCACCATCCGGTTCTGTACACTAACATGGCTTACACAATAAGTGTGACAGGGTTTATTTATTTATTTGTTTACCGGGTAAGTGCACTGATCCAGAGGACCGTTTTCAGTCACGACTCGGGCCACAGGTGACATAGTGTGGTATGGCAAGTGTGCCCTGACGTTGTCATTACTACAGCACTAATGCACCATCCGGTTCTGTACACCAGCGCAGGTTATACAATAAATGTGACACGGAAGTATGGCACGGCAGATGTGTCCTGCTCTTGCCACTTCTATGTCTCCACTGAACCATCATGCTCCGTACTGTCCTGTTAGGCATGCAGGGATGGGCACTGACGGATTTCACCTGTGCCATGGTTTGAAAACTGCAGGCATACCTTGGTGATTTGGCACTAAAGCCCTTTGCAGTGTGCCAAGATATTATGTGACAAGCATGGTACGTGGCATTTCATCTGCAGTACTGGTTTTGAGGTACAGCACTGAGACTGGCGTGCTGTGGCAGAGTTGCTTAGTAAGAACTGATCAGAGCCAGCAACCAGTTCCAGAACCCAGTTTCTGCTGTGCTGGTCTTATTGTTGTTCAGCTATTAGTGGGAAGGTGCTAGAGGTCTGTCCAGGCCCACTTGGTAATGAAACAAGAAGGCAGCAGGGTCAGAATGTCAGCCCAAATCCACCTTACCACCATGGTAGCACAGGCATAATGTGTGGCTGGGTAACAGAATGAAATATTTATTCTTCTGAATTGAAGTCACAAGGGTGCTACAATTATAAAATATGTCATTGATTTTTTTTGTGGAAATGTTCTCGGATGACAGCAGCAAGGCTGAGCTGGAGGGAGAGTTTTCTGGGGCTTGCTGTACTACCTGCTTGCCTGATGACTCAAAGGCTAGGGGGCGTTCCCGTTGCTGTGTGTTGCAGTTGCTCTGTCTGGGATGTCTGACTCAGTAAACGAGCCAGCTTCTAGGTTTAGGGGCCCAGGTGATGCACCATCTGTGGTCTCACCATATGAGCATCAGCGGCGAGAACAGTGTGTCCGGGTTCGATCCACAGAGCAGCTGAATGCTTCCAGTTGTTCCTTTTTCCTTCCTTCCTACCATTTTTTTTTCTTTTTTTTTTTTTTTGTGTGTGTGACTGTTATTGGAGGACAGGGACACACACGCAGACACAGACACAAAACGCCAGAGACTTACAAAGGGCAACTTATTAAGAAAAAAGCAGTGAGAGAAAGGGAACCCCTGACCTTTGACTGTCTGTAGCCTTGCTGTTGACCCTGACGGGGCAGTCAGGCTCACATTTTTCTTTGTGGAGTCTAGAGCGCAGAGGGTTAACACATGCTCTGCTGACTTGGATGTCCAGGGTGAGCCCAATTAGAAGCAGCCAAGGGTCTGCATAGTGTTCAAATGTGCGTGTATGAAGGTGTGTATTGTGTGTGTGTGGCACTGGTGCTGCGGACGTGACCTCTGTTTCTGAAGGTTTCCAAAACCTTTTGTTACTTATTCTTATTAAAGAGGAGAGCAGAGGTAGTGGGTGGGGGTGGAGGAGAATGAAAGGTAGGTGTGTGTGTGTGTGTGTGTGTGTGTGTGGGGAGGGGTGTCTGTATTTTTGCTGACTAATTGACACTCAAAGACTCCGACAGTGTTTCGGTAGGTTTGCCCAGGAAGCAAACAGAAGTACATCATGTTCTTCGTGCAGCGCTGTCCGAACACAGAGGTATGCAGCGTTCCCAGCAACCAGCAGGGATCGCGTTTGTGACCACAAACTCAACCTGACCGCCTCAGCGGTTAAACAGGGGGAAGGATCCCCATTTTCCTTACCCCCACCGTGTAAATTTTAATCGGTCGGAATGTTCTTTTGTGGAGTTGGGATATTCAGCGAAGTGGACGGGATGCGCAAGGTGGTAGCGGAGGGAACTGATTTCACAGTGGAGGAGCAAAGAAGAGAAGACGAAAAAGCAAGGGGTGAGAAAGAGAGAGAGAGAAGGAAAGACCAGCGGAAAGGATGAAGCAGAAAAAAAATGAAAGCTAAATGACAGCGAAGAAAGCAAGATGCGAAAAAAAAATAACCGGAAGATAAGTGTGTGATTGTATTAAATGAAAAAAGGGGAGCGAGAACGAAAGGGTGAGAGAATGCCCTCTGGTCTTGGGACTAATTTATTTGCTAACCTTTATTCCATAATGCGTTCATTCATTCTTGTCTCAGCTGCCCGGGGCCCCCTTTGCTTGTGAATGCAAAAGCAGCTCAATAGTAGTGTGTCAAGGTTCTCTCTCTCTTCCCCCTCCAATCCCCCAACCCCCTCGCATTGTCAAAGCCATGGCTGTCTCCTCTGCCAGCTGCCATTCAACTTTTTCTACACTGCGACCAGCCAGCCAGAAAAAGAGGTAACTGGGAGAAAAGGGCCTCTGATTTCAGCTCCATTTCTTTTCACTTGGGAGCGGAAGGCAGTAGCCCTACCAGCGGGGTCACTATAGAAACAAAAACCCCAAATTTGCAAAAGAGCTGCTATGACTTGGGTAGAGAATTTAAATAACAAAACTTGGGACAGAACTATCTGATTACGAAAGGCCGACTCGGATGCACACGACAAGATAAAAAAAAAGAAACACAAGAGTTGTCATTCTGAGATCACAGTCACTGCTCGATCATTCTGCGACGGGACTCAGGATTTAAAGTTTTCTTTTTTCACTTTTTGCTCCACCCACCTGAATGGCAAGATGACTTTGGAAAGAAATTTGTCAACAGGCCAAGGAGGAAGAATCTGAAAAAAAAAAAAAAAAGTCTCAACTCGTAACAGAGCACATCCAGTGATATCTAGTAAGTATCCAGTCTTTCTTCTAAGGTGGGAAGGTTAAAGGAAGCATCATTTGTTAAGGTGTTGTGGTCACAAGCCAGAGATACGCTAAGGGAAAGGGGAATACTGCATTCTAAGTGATGCAGAATTTCTTGTACACACACACACAGCCACACACTAACAGTCTGTCTCCCAGTGCTCTCTCTAGTCACCCAGGGATATTAAACATGAGCTACTGCAAACACAGGGGGCATGACGGGGTCTGGGAAACAGCAGCCACCCAGTACTCCTGACCCCCCCACCCCCCCCCTCGGTGTGAGGATCTACTGTCTGGTGGGATTGGAATCGGGATCAGTATTAGAACATGGCCAGCTAAGCCTTATAGGAATTACTCTATGTAGCGTTTTGTTGCGGATGTTTCAGGGTGCTGTGCAAGACACAATTGAGAAACCCTAGCTTTTACGAATCAGGTAAGATGCTGCTACTTCGCACTAACAGCATCTGTTTGGAAGATAGACGCTCTGATATTTAACTCGTGAATTACATTAAATGGGATAGCAACATCGTGTCTGGCCATCTCGAAGGTGGACTACCCGCGGAGAGCCGGAGGAACAGCGATAGGTGCGTTTCTTACCATTAAGTTTTTTGCCCATGATTCTCAGAGGCATACTGCAAAAAAGAAGCCACTCATGACTCCTAGGCAAGCATCTAATTTAGCCAGTGAGAACTCTGATAAGCTAGCATGCATAATTTTTGTAATAGTCAGTTTTGTAGTCCGACAGTATATGGGTGGGGAGGAACTGGCTGCTGCACATTGAAGCTAACTAGCCAGTTTAACAGATTTCAGTGCCCGTGGCAGGCTAGCTGTGGTGCTTGATTAACTGATCAGTGCTTAATAGAAGTCTCTGGGCAGTTTTCCCAGTCGGGCTTTGGAGAACCATCTTCTGATTTCATAGGATGATATACATGTTTACTACAATGGATATATGTATATTTGTTTCATACATTTAGGATGGATTAGGTTATGTAAGTTTAGGTTAAATAAGTTGAGTTTATTATGTTTAACTTAAGGTTTGACTGTGTAAGAAAGCTAGGGATGGATCTTAGGACTGAGGGGAACAGCCACGAAAAGTATCAGGACAGAACCAGAGATTAGGACCCCACCCCCCCCTGAGCATTGGACTGACTCATTTTTTTTTCTTGATTTCCTAGTTGTCTGTTAGGGAGGGCATTCAGGAGCCACCAGCAGTAAACGTATTGCAAAATATGCAGAGATGAGAAGAAAGCTATGCAGTACTAGGTAAGACAGCTGTGTGGTTATGTCATAACTATGTAGGAATACTCAGGACTTTACTCTGCTAGCTAAAGAACAGTTAATACAGCTGTCTTGGGCCAGTTGCAGATTTCAGTAACTTTCTGATGAATGCAAGGAATTACTATTTATTTCTTTTTTTCCTTTTCCGTGTAATAAGTTAGGTAAAGGAAAGTCTCCAGTCCTGTGCTGGTGGTTCTGGGAGGTCACCGGGCAGCGGTAGTTACTGGTGCCGTGATGTGCTGTGTTGGAATGTGGCATATGGGGCACCTTCAGAATCATAATTGTTACTGCCACGAAAGGAAAACACGAAGCCAGGAAATCCTAAGCTGGAAGCTGGATTCCCAAAATTGTGATGGCCTGATTTTCCTGTCCGCAAGCCAGAATAGGTTGGGCGCAGTTCAGTAGAATGGTTTTAGTTCTGGAGCTTTGGAATTTGTAGAGAATTAGGGGGAGGCAGGACCAACAACCGTAAAATTCCTATAGCATTGATTTATAACAAAATGTCGACACTTCTGGTTTCATGTTAGAATTTTTGATAATGAAGCGATCAGTGGTATATAAACTGTGGGTAGCCAAATAGCATTTTGTAAGGCATTTCGGAGTATAAATAACATTGCCAAGTAGCCCATTCGCTATTGCAGGTCCACTAACATCAGATCAGAATTCAGATTTTTCGCAGTGTTGTTTGACAACCTGCTCCTTCCTTCCAGTCTAGTGCTGCCAATGACCCCTCAGCCCCGTGTAATGTCCCCCCCCACCTTCCATCGAAGCTAGTAGGGATCTGCATAGAACAGGGCATGAGGGTGGTGGCGGCCGTCATTTAGACAGCTCTGTGCACATTTCTCTATTTGTCCGCAGTTTTCTCCCCCTGCCCAAAGTCCCTTCCTTCACCCCATGGCATGAGTGGTGCCTCTCCTGGCCTTCCATATTATCGCATCCCTGTGGTGAGAACAAGGGTCCTGGCCCACCCACATGGATTGCTGTGGCACCGGAACTTGCTACCAATCCTCCCCAAGGCACACTGCTGCATGGCAGCTTCCTCCGTCTGGCTTGTTTATTTATGATTTATTTAGTTTTTGTTGACACAGAGACCCAAGTCTGCTTCCTCAGACCCTGGGCCTCCTGCACGGCAGCACAAGCACTGGTGCTGGGCCATTAGGGCCACCGTATTCATTTATGTTCGAAAGATTTGGCTAGACAGATTTGCCATTTGGCTAAACAGTTTAGGATACTACTTGCCAAAATGCTAAAGGATTTTAGACTTTCAGCTTAAACACTGGATGGCGGTCACATTTAGGCTCAGCTTTCCCGGGTTCTTTTTCTGAAATTCCTTTTCCATGATTTTTTCCCCCTGGTTCCCCTTGTCCTGCGCCATGACAACAGGGGTCGGCACAATGGTGGGCAGGCAGCTGCTATCCCAAATTCTATGCCAGACTGGCTCCTTAACAGTGAAACATTGGAGGGGGGGCACTGAAATTCTGAAACTCTAAGAATGGAGTCTTTCAGGACAACAGGATACTGGACTTATCTTTAAGTGTCAGGAGTCTTGAGATCTGAACAGCCAAAGCTGTAAACTGAAGCAAGGCTCAACCTCCACTTGCATAGTGTGTGACTCTGAGCAAGTCACTTAACCTTCTCAGTGATCCTTGGTTGCCCCTGAAAACAGGCCTTGGGCCTAGTGGTCCTTACCCAGTTACCAAAGAATAAAAAAATGATAGAGGTTGCCAGGTTCTAGGGGGTTCCATTTAAGCAATAAGACAGAGCAAGGTGTGATTTCTTGTGGATATCGTCATACTTCAGGTGTGTTGTGGTGCTGAGGCATGCAGAGTGGTGTTGCTGTGATAGTATCCTAGCAGGTCACATACCATTGAATACCATCACTTTGGCCGGATTTCAGATGGCCTTGCATAGCATAAACATTGGTCAAGGATCTGAGCGCCTAGGATCCACAATAAGTATCAACGGTATCTGTAGATCCGACAAAGATCTGATGGATCCGACTGCGGGATCCAGGTATCCGAGGGTGGATCCCCTGGATCTGATCTTGGATACCTGGACCTAAGCTCAGATCCTCAACTATCTGACTCTGGTCAGATCATAGTCGGATCCTAGGTTGGATACCAGCACTGTCCGATGGAATGTAGACGGATCCACAAAAGCATGTACCACTAGTGCTGAGTGCCTCCAACCGCCTGAAGAACAGCAATGTGCGCAAAAAATCATGATTCCCCGACTTCTTTATTGCAACTATATAATGGACCCTTAATTGATTTTGGAAGGTACATAGAGTGGAGTCCTTCTTCTACCCATATTCAGAATTCATTTACTTGGGACAACTTTACTGACATGCAATATCTTGTTTTCTGTGAGGTCCTGCTTCTGCTCATTTTTACAATATATTTACCTAGGACAGGCTTGCTGTGTGCAGTATCCTATTCATAGAATCTTAGAATCATAGAAGCTGGATGGTAGAAAAGGACCATACCGGCCCATCTAGTCTGCCCTTTCCCCCCCCTACACCTCCCCTTCCCTGGCAGCCCCCACCCTCCCCTGATACTCAGCCCCAGATGCTTGGCCCATGCCCTCTTGAATTCTTCCACCGATTTAGCCCCCACCACTCCATCTGGTAGTCTGTTCCAGGGCTTCACCACCCTCTACGTAAAGAAACGCCCTTTCACGTTGCCCTTGTATCTTTTTCGTTGCAGTCTGAGGCTGTGCCCTCTAGTTTTGACTCCCTCCTTCCTCTTAAGGAAATACTCTTCTCCCACTTTATTGAGCCCCTTTACATATTTAAAAGTTTCAATCATGTCTCCTCTTTCCCTCCTTGTCTCCAGCATGTACAGATACAGCTCCTTACACCTCTGCTCATGTGACTTTCATTGCATACCCTGCACCATCTTGGTTGCCCTTCTCTGAACCCTCTCCAATGCAGCTATATCCTTGTGGAGATGAGGCCTCCAGAACTGAACCTCATACTCCAGGTGCGGCCTCACCATGGCTTTGTAAAGGGGCATTATTACCTCCCTCTTTCTGCTAGTAATGCCCCTGCCTATGGCATGCTTAGGCAACAGTTATTTATTATCTGTTATCTATGGTATCCTGCTTTTACCCATTCGCAGATTTTATTTACCTATAATCTGCGAGGCATTGCTTTTTCCCATGTTTAATATTCATTTCTCTGGGACAGTCCAGCTAAGATGCTGCATCTAATTTTCTGTGGGGTCCTGCTTCTATCTGTTTCAGAAATTCTTTTTCCTGGGACAGTCCAGCTAAGATGCTGTATCTCATTTTCTGTGGGGTCCTGCTTCTATCCGTTTCAAAAATTCATTTTCCTGGGACAGTCCAGCTAAGATGCAATAAATGTTTTTTTTTCAGCGACCCAGTTTTAACAACATATTGACCCGGGATAGTCTTGCTGAATGGAATATCCCTTTTTGTGTGGGGTCCTGGCTGCATCTATCCATGTGTGCAAATGATTTACCTGTGACAGCCCAGCTAAGCTGCAGTAGCACATTTTCTGTGTGGTCTTGCCATTACCCATTTTTAGAGGGCAGTGGCATCACAGCCCCTCTGTTGAAATCACTCTGTGAATTTTCCCCCTCAGTACTAACTTTAAAGGTGACATACAAAAAATGACTGCAGCACGCTCCCGTCCCCACATACCTTACAGTGCTGCTGCGGGAGTCTGGGGCAGCAGTGATCATAAGTTTTAATCCACCGGTTATTTTTGTATAAACTGCCAAAACTTTCAGCCGAATGCGGAAGCGTTGCGTGGTTCCCGACTGAGCGGGCGCAAGGAAAAATGGGTATTACACCCATTTAGTGATGTCGCTCCCACCACTGCTCTTATTATAGCAGCAGTGGGGGTATTTTATTATGCTTATTTTATGGTTTCTAAGGGGGTCTCGATACCTGTAATGTTACTTACAGCAACACCTGGACAGGCTGCATGTCACCTTTAACATGGAAATAGAATGTTGGCAAAAAACCACTGCACACTTTTGCATTCCATTGCACCTTTTAGAAGCTTCCAGTGATGACATTGGCTGGTGTGCTGTGGTATCCTATGTGTGCTCTGTGTGAACTGCCTGGAGGAAGGTGGAGCAGAGTAAGACAAATCAGGTAGCCAAGTGGCCAATGTCCACTAGAAAGACTGGTTTGGCTACTAGATTTTGAAAGTTACTAGCCAGCTGATTACCTGCCCACAAAGTGAATTTTGAGCCCCTAAAAATGATGGACAATAAAAATATTCATCTGGCTACCAGAGTATGAAAGCTACTGGCCAAACGGACCACCAACTCACAAACAGTTTTTGTCTCATCCTGAGGTGGAGCCTGTCATTTGCCTTTTGACCACAGTGAGGAGCAGAAGAAGGTAAGTGAAAAATTGGTAACAGCTGTCTGACTCAGATGTGTGGCTCTCCTGCTCCTTGTTCACTGGGCCTTGCAGGAACTTTACATTTTGTGGTTCTGCAGCTCCCTGTCCCAGAAGTCAGTCAGGGCTTTTCATTTTGTGGCTCTGTTGCTCCGTGTCCTCTGAGCCAGGCGGGGACTTTTGATTTCGCAACTCAATGCTGCGGCATGTCCCCCAGACCCACCGGGGACCTCCTTTGTTGTGGAATTACTGCTGCCAAGTCTCACACAGTGACAGCTCTACACCAGTGCACACCATGGCACATGCCTTGGTAAACAAATGTTGTGCCACAGCCGGTGCCCTGTATGATGCAGAGCTGCCCCGTATTAACGATATATCAATGCTGTGGCTGCCAGCTGTTGTGCCCCACCTGTGCCCTGGTAACCAATAGTGGCTAGAGCTTTTACTGGTGCCACCCCAGTCCCAGTGGGGAACTTCTCTTTTGTGGCATCGCTGTTCTGTGTCCCTGGGCCCGATGGGGACTATTAACATTTGCAGTTTTGTGCCACTGAACCTTTCCAGTTGGGTTTTGCCTGGAAGAAGTCATTAAACAAATGCCTGTATTTTTTGGCTGATTCCTAAATGTACTCTGATTTTTTTTGTCTGCCTTGATGTTTGTTTCCTGCACTGTTTTGTCCTCACTGTGACGAGGTACCTTTGTAAATGAGCCTCTGGCTCAAAGGTTGTTAAACTGATGTTCTAATAAATAAATAAATAAAATAAATTAAATACACCTGCTAGTGCAGAGTTGCTGTTGGTGGAACTTGTTTCTCCGAGATCAGATTGGCAGTGTGGTTTGTCAGCGTGGCCAATGTTGGATGACATCTCGCTGTTGGTTGTGGACAGGGTAAAGAATCGGGTGGGGGTCATTGTGGACTAAAGGCTGACACAGGGATGTCAGGTGTCAGCAGTGGTCTGCAGTGGCTTTTTCCAACTGTGACATATCTCTTGGCTTAAGCTCTAGCTAGCGTATGATGGCCTGTTGACCATTGTGCATGCCTTTGTCACTTCTAAACTCGACTATTATAACTGGTGCAGAATGCAGCAGCGAAGTTGACTGTGGGGACATCCAGCTTAGAACATGTTTCTTCTGTGCACTGCAGCCTGCACTGGCTTCCACTGAGGTGGTAGTCCACCTTTAAAATAGCACCGTTAACATACAGTTAGAGCCAGCTGTGTGGCGCCAAGTGATGGGGGATTGCTCTGCACGCTGGCAACCCAGGTTCATGCCCCGAGCCGGGATGTCAGGAGTGGAGACCGACAGGGAGGGAGTAAGAGCGTCTTCTGGACAGGGGATGGGCAGTTCTGGGCCTCTGTACTAGCGACTCCAGGAGGTGGCTAGCAGATAGCAGAGGCATTCTAGGCATTGTGGACAAACACACACTGCCGAACATCCCACAGGATGCTGCTGCAGCCGCACAAATGTGGGAGGTTGGAGGACCCCAATAAAGCGGAAATTGCCTGCTCAGCTGCCGGATGACAGCCACCTCATTCCCCCTGTGCCACGTAGCCATTCACAGCACCCCTCCGATCCTCCTAGCACCTCGGTCAAGATAGTAGAACTATTTCCCCTCCTCTACACTCCTTTGGGGAGGGTGGGCCCCCCCAGAAGAGTTACACTGGGTCTACCAGGGATGCAGGACCAAATGGGGATGGAGCAGATGGCAACAGGGATGGGCCGGTGGGTGAGGGTTAAAACACTGTGCAGCCCGAAGGAATGGCCAGCTGGAAGGGCAGGAGAGGCGAGAAGAAGATTAAACAAAAAAACAAACAAACAAAAATAACATCCAGTTAGAGTTCGCCGAAGTACTTGAAATACCCCTCGGCTTTGTATGCACTTGTCCTTCCCCTCTGCACCACTGAAGGCAACCTTTCAGCCATCCTGCAATCCCACCTGAGATGGTATGGCGATAGGGCAGTCTCAGTCATGGCGTCATTACTGTGGAGTCCATTTCCATTGTATTTAAGGAAATTACCATCAATGGAGGCATTTAAAAAGGGTCTAAAAACAGTCCTGATTGTACAGGCATTTATTCTCTGCTAAATTACAGTTGAAGTTGCATCCTGATATTTTTTGCCCACACCTATTCAGTTTTAGTTAAAGTAGTTAATTTCTTTATTTATTCATAAATACTGTTATTCATTTATACTTTCATATAACTGGCCCTCAACTGACGCCTGCTCCTTCCTTTTGGGTCCCCGGCTGACCCCCAGCCCTGACTGCCTCCCCCCGCCCCATCGTGTCCAGTGGGGATCCACATGGAGCGAAATACGAGGATTGCAAAGACTGTCGTTTGTGGTGGCCGAGGCACATATCTTTTTGTGCTGTTTCTCCCTTTTCCTTCCCACCACCCCGTGACATCAGGAACAGTCTCTAGGTGACTTTGTTGTTAGTAGTGCACACTGGGCTGACACCACCCCTTGTGAGGGAGATAGCGCCCCAGCTTGCAGCGAGGGGCCGCTGCTACACCAGAGCCTGGCCAGCTCCCTTTCCTTCCCTGCTGGCTCATGTTCCCCTTGGGAGCACTCCCCAGCCTGGCTGCTTGATCCCAGTAACCCCTGGGCTTGCAACTGGACCCAGGTCACCAGCAGGGAAGTGCAGTGTGCTTCCACTGAGTGTTTGGGTGGTCCATACGGTACTGTTGTTCGAGTTTATTTTAAAATGCAGGAACTTAACTGCTGCGCTGTTTTATTGTTTTGTTGTAAAGCTCCCAGCACCCCTGGTATTGGGTGCTATAGAAATTAAAATTGCCTTGATTGTCTACACTATATTGTTGATATCTTCACTGTTAAAAAGGTCTTAGCCTATGAGAGGCCTCCATTTTACTGCAGCATCATATAATATATTTTTTCTAAGTTTCTGCCCATTGCTGGAATAATGTGCCAATTGTACACTCACTTACACACACACACACACACACACACACACAACTATACAGGAATGTTGTATGATTTAGTGCTTATATAATATCACTGACCTATGAAGCATGAGATGATAGATTTACAAAGATTTGCCTCAGTCACTAACTCATGGTGTGACCCTGAACAAGTCAACAGACCTCCTGGGGTGTCAGTCATTTACTGTTGTACAAACCACGAAGCAGTAGTGGAAGGGATACCATTATTAGGGCCTCAGGGATTGAAGAATGAGGACACGGAACTCTGCATCTTTGGGGTCATTATTTTAACATTATCGGATTTGGAAAGTTGGGGAGGGGGCAGGACAGCCAGGTTTACTTTAAACTTGGTGAGGGCAGGCCAACCAGATACTTGAGAGAGGTGCCAGAAAAAGTTAAACTTCTGGGGTGGGGGCCAGTGGTTGAGGGCTGTATATTAAAGACCAGGGCTAGGGAGGTGGGGAGATGCAGAGGGTCACAGGGGAGATGCAGAGGGTCACGGGGGAGATGCTTAGGGTCACAGGGGAGATGCAGAGGGTCACGGGGGAGATGCAGAGGGTCACGGGGGAATGCAGAGGGTCACGGGGAATGCAGAGGGTCATGGGGAGATGTAGAGGGTCACGGGGGAGTGCAGAGGGTCACGGTGGAGATGCAGAGGGTCATTGGGGGAATAGGTTTTGCCTTTTTCTTCAACATTAGGTGGTTGGAGACCGTGGTAGTCCATGTTTCACCTTAGGCCACTTGTTCAACCCTTTCATATGATTTTCACCAGTGTCTGAGTTTATACCTCAGAGTTCACAAGGTCACAAACATTTGGACCCACAGAATGTTTGAGTCCTTCTGTGGACATCTGTTGTAGAGATACACTTCCCTAGACCTTGCTTGCAGTCAGTAGCGGCTCTGCACCAAGGTACATTAGGGCAAGTGTCCAAAATAATTGTGCCCCAGTTGGTGCCCCAGATGCTGTAAAGCTTCACCCAGGGCAACAATATATTGATGCCTTGGCTGCCAGCTGTTGGGCCCTACCTGTGCCCTGGTAACCAAAGAGGCTGGAGCCACTACTGCTTGCAGTAATCCATTCCTTCCTGTATGAGTCAGTTGGGACAGTAAAATGTTGGCTGGGCAATGCTCAACTCCCCCCCCCCCAGTCCTTTGTTTGTCTGTCTGCCTTCAACTGTCCAGTCACCCCTATCTGACTCCTGCCCCAGCCCCATCTCCCAGCTTCTCTAGGGCTTGCCTCACCCTTTCTCATCCCTTGCCAGAGGGTCTCCTTAGAGGTACACTTTTGCTGATGCGTAGCCTGCGGATGGTCAGGCATCATTCTGTGGCTGAGGAGTTTCCACTGTTTTAACCTCAGACACCAACTCGCATGCCATGGACATGATGTGTGTACTCCCCCTCTGCGGAGACGCCACTGGTGTCTGCCATGCGGTCCGTCACCCTGCATGAACTCGCTGCGCTGCCATCTGAATTCCTCCTGGCTGCAGATGATCAGTGGCGTACTGTAATCCTCCTCCCCAAGGGAGGAGCTCTGTCCATGAGACGCCCAATTCTCTCTCCCCCATCCAGCCCCTAAGTGACCCCCATCCATTCCTGAACCCGGATCACCAGCGTGACAGAAGGTAAGGCGCCAAGCGCTACAGCCCTCCACGTGCCTGGTCTGGCAGTGCTCAACTTTTGATTATTGGTTTATTTGTTGATTTGGAATTGTCAGCACTGAGTCCAATGCAAATGCTTCACCTAGTTTTTTTTAAGAGGGTCTGGGGAGGCAGAGAATCTAGCAGCAACGAGTAGAACAAAATTATAATTAATAGTAGTGGTAGTGATTTACTTATACGATGCCTTTCCAGGACTCAGATCACCACCACATACTATACTATAAATAACAGGGCGAAGGGCCAAAAAAATAATAAATCCACAGAACAAACTCAACAAAATACAGAACTAGAATAAAGTTCAGGAAGGAGGCCTGGGGGCATTTCTTCACAGAGAAGGTGGTGACAGGGTAGACCAGTCTGCCAGAGGAGGTGGTAAACTTGAAAGGTGTTGGGGGATTTAAGAGGGGTGGGATAAGGTCAAGGGTAAGTTTAGGATGTAATTTGAGGGAGAGGGGAGTGTCTTGTAACATAAGATGCATGACTGCTGTGTCGAGCAGACTTTACAGGCTAAATGGTCTTTTTCTGCTGACAATTCCATATGTTTGGATACTAAAATTGTTTGTCAAAAGAATATCTGTAAAAGGCAGAGAAGGCCTAACACAGCAACTACAAAACCAAAAGTCCAGAGCACTTGGGCCGGCCCGCCAGCACAGCGGTTGCACTACCGCTTGTGTCGCCAACGACCTGAGGTTGGAAGCAACCTCGGGAATTGGAAGAGGTGGTCGGGGGCGGGGGGGTATCATGCATCCCAAGGACTGCACTCCAGGAGTGAGGAGATCAGTGGCAAGTGTTAGCATGACCCCTAACGGTAGCTGGGGTTGGCACACTGGCTACGGGGGGCGAGGCGGCCGCGAAGCGCGAGTGTGTGTAGCACTGCCATTGCATATCCCTTCCTCAGCGCCATGGAGACAGGAAAAATGGGGAGTATAGAAAATTATAAAGGAGTATAAAGTAATTAATAAAAAAAAAAAAAAGTCCAGAGCACTCGAGGGACACAGTTGATGGAAAACAATGACAGAGTTTGCCCGTAACTACCTCCACACAGCATATTTGATGCAACATACAGGGTTTTTTTTTATTGAAGAAAGGCAGGCAGGTAGATTACATAAAAAATAATAAACAGAGCTGTGCTAACCATGGGCTAAGTGCCTCCTGACGAAGCTCCAGTGAGTGAAGTACCGGGGCACCTAGCTGGCGGTTAGCACAGCTCCGTTTGCTGTTCTTCATGTACTTTACCTGCCTGCCCGTCTTCAACAAAGAAGCTTGTATGTTGCATCGAATATGCTGTGTGGAGGTAGTTGCTACTGCAAGCTCTACCATTATCTTTCATCAAGTGTGTTTCCTCGAGTGCTCTGGACTTTTGTTTTTATAGTTTCTGAGTCTAGGGGCCACTCACCGTTCCCCACCCCGGAAGCACTGCGGACGTCTCTATGAGAGTGGGTTCATTTTTGCTGTGATCAGAAGGCCTGGCACAGCAAGTGGTTCCTAACTTTTATTTTAGAGACTGCTAGAAAGGAGGCCAGATGGATCTCAGTTAGCAGTGCATATTGGACAGGTGCTGCCACCTAAAATTCTCTGGTCCCCCCCCCCCGACCTGCAGATTTTAAACCAGATTGGGGGGACCTGTAGCACCCTTGTCCCATGGATCTGGTTGCTCTGCCTGGCTGTAGGTCGCAGAGGTAATGAGGAGGCCAGACCTTTCAGGGCAACACTGAAAGAACCTGTAGTCAGTTTGCTGCTTTACAGAGCACCAGACCGTAATTTGTTGCAGCTGTGATTTTCTGACCGCCACACTGAGGTCAGAAGCTACGCAGCCACATTCTGCACTCACTGCAAGTGATGTCCTTGACTAGCAAGTAAGCTCTTGTAGAGCACGGCACAGTAATGCAGCCTAGATGAAACAAAAAGCCCTGCACCAGAGTGCACAGGTCCACAGGATCAAGTGGTATAGTATGGTGATGTTCCTTAGATGAAAAAACTCTGGCATGCATTTGAGAGTCAAATGACAATCATCTTATCAAGGAGTACTCTTGAGATTATGTTCTACCCTAACTGCCTGCTTCATGTCGAGGAAGAGTAACCCAAGGTGACACCTCAGTGTTGACAACTGCTGATCTGGGCGCACAAGTAGCAACTCCGTTTTTCTGCAACTTCAGCGCCAGCCAGTTGGACGTCATCCACTCTCTGATGTCTGACAAGCATAGTTCTAGCAATAGCAGGGACGAGTGCTCCTGTCTGGTGCAACAGACAGAGATAGCTGTTTGTCACCGGCACAGCAATGAAAACTATGCCAAAGAGGGCCACCTGCTTACCACTGACTTGGCATTGCATAGTGATTCTTTAACTGAAGGAGTCTCTCACCTCACACTGCCACTGTCTCCTGTAGATCACAATGCCTAGACATGGGATGAAGGTACAAGAAATCCCTGCCTCCGCATGTCTTCTTTGGTACGTGCATCCTGGCCTACCGACACCTTTCCAGCCAGCAACGACCATCTGGTAGGAATCTCCCTGCATGTTGGATGCCAAAGGCCCACAGTGCTCAAACATGTACTGATTCATTACGTGCCAGTTTAATCTGTTGGTTGGTTAGTGAATGGGAAAAATCTGACTAGGGCACAGAGGGCTTTAACATCCACCTGAGCAGTGACTAGATCAGGCAGACAGGAGCTCGATTTAAAATCCAAGAAACAGTCTGAGAGGAGGTCAAGAAAATGCTGATGGTACTTTGATCTGTGGAGGGAAATTGCGCTGAAGAACAAAGGACAAGGCTGCAGGAAAAGCAGGCATGATGTTGAGGTACATCAAGAGGGTGTTTGCTAGGAGAAAGATGGAGGTGATTCTGCCCATATGCAACTCTTTGGTGAGACCTCACCTAGAGCACTATGCACTAGTGGTGCTCACGTAGTGCTTTGTGGATCCAACTATCCTCCATCAGATAATACTGATATCTGACCTAGGATCCGACCAAAGTTCGATCCCAGATCCATGGTCAGATAGGTGCAGATCAGAGGTTGGGTCCATCGGATGCATAGTTGGATAACTGGATCTGATGGTTGGATCCGTTGGTTGGATCCCTGAATCCAATGGCTGGATCCATGGATACCTTGGATACTTACTGTGGATCCTTGCAGGTCGGATCCTTGGTTGCATGTCTATGCCATCTGATGCTATCCAATATCTGACCAAAATGATGGTATCCAGTGGTCTCCAACTTGGCAGGATACTATTGAAGCAACACTACTGTGCAAAGTTCTGGAGTCCGAATCTGAAGAAGGTCAGGGACCTTTTGGAAGCTGTTCAGAGATGGATCACAGAGATAAGAGACTTATTAGGCTAGGCTGGAGAGTGTCAGTTTTTACACACTGGAGGCCAGGAGGAAGAGGAGTACATGATAAAGACCTTTAAGTACTGAAGGGGGGAGGGTTCCATGTTATAAGAGCGATCGCAAAACAGTGGTCACTATTACTGTGAGTGTATATCACCGAAAAGCAAATCGGCGATATACACATGCCGGCGAACGCCCATCCGACCACTAAATACAGCTGTACCCCACACCCTCTGATTTTGGATTACCAACTCCAGAGGGGGTGCATGTCAGGAGGGGCAACACTTCGAGCGGTAAAAAAAAAAAAGCCGCAACGGTAAACGCTTCTCCCCAGTCCAGCCCTGAACCCAGTGCTCATTGCATCAGAAACAGCCACCCTCGCCACCACACCTGCTGGCTCGGCTGCAGCAGGCACACTCCTGTGAAACCGTCTTCTTACCCTTCCCCTTCTCCTCCCTGTCCCTCCCCTTCTGATCACCGTCCCTTGCTGTTCTGTCGCTACCCTTGCAGAGTAGCCCAACGTGATAGCGCTGAAAATGAGTCACTGTTTCTACAGTTGCTCATTTTCGGTCACTGTCATTACTGGATAACCTGAATGGGTAATAATACTTGAGTTTCAAGTCAATTATAAAAGGGGAAAAAAAACATTGTGCTCCTTCCCGACTATCCGCCACTGAAACACAAACATTTGTCTTTTTTTCATTCGTTATTGACTTCTATCATGAAGGAACAAAAGTCTCATGTTTTTGTCTTCTACTGGTGGCCCTCTTGCCTTTTCAAACATCTTATGTCCAATCCTGGTGATAGATAACCTCCCCCCACCCCACTGACATTGGGTGCCTAACCCCATGGTAAGGTGCATGTTATTTTGTTAAAAAATTATTAAACTTTTGCTGCCACAGGGTGCAACCCCAGAGGCTCACTTACACTACCCCTCCCCCGCAAGTTAAGCTAAACCCCCACATATGCCTACCCTCTGCCACCCATGCCATCTCCCTCCCACCGCCAAGTATATCCATTCCCCCTCTCCCACTGTAGAAAACTTCCCCCCTTTCCTCCCCACCTTCTCCCCTGCCCCAGCCCACTCATGAGGAATTAGCCCCCACTCTCTGGCATCCATGCCATCATCTCCACACCCACTGTGGAACCCCCTCCCCCCACCTTCTCCCCAGCCCACTCATGAAAAAGAGCACCTGCCCTCACCCACCCACCCACTGGTATCCATGCCACCTATCCCACACCACTGCAGAAGATTCCCCCATCCCCGCCACCTTCTCCCCCAGCCAACTCATGAAAAATTGGCCCCAGCCCTCTCCCACCCTCTGGCATCCATGCCGCCCTCCCCACACCCACTGTGGAAAACTCCACCTTCCCTCCCTCCCTACCTTCTCCTCCCGACTCCACTCGTGAAGAAATTAGCCCCTGCCCTCTCCCACCCTCTGGCATCCATGCCATCCATCCACACCCGCTGTGGACCCCCCCCTTCTCTCTCTACCTTCTTCCCCTAGCCCACTCATGAAGAATGAGCTCCCACCTTCTCCTGCACTCTGGCATCCATGTCACCCTCCCCACACATACTGTGGAAGCCCACTTCCTCCCCACTTTCTCCCACCTCCCAGCCCACTCATGAAAAAGAGCCTCCCACTACCCACCCTCTGAAATCCATGTCACTCTCCTACATCTGCTGACAGCTACCCTGTTACATGGTTGAACAGCCCTCCTTCCATCTTAGCTAGTTGCTTTCTTCTCTTCCATCGTCTGCCACCAATCAGTAGCATAAAAGAAAATAAATACCCCCTAAAAACACTAAGTCTGAAAAAACCATACTGTGCATGTGAGGGGGACTTAGTACTTTTTTTTGGGGGGGGGTTCAATTGGTTTTTACTAAAAATTTATTTTGGGGGCAAATTTCAGAAACAAAATTTTGTGTGTGTGTGTGTGAGTGAGATAAGCAACCTGCCCCTTGAATTAAAAAAAAAAAAGATTTAAAAAAGTTGCTGGAGATTGACCCCCTCCCCCCAAAAAAAAGGTATGGTGGAGGAATCTTTTTTTGTTTGTTTTAACTCTTTTTTTTGCTTCAGGCATTCCTGGCCAGGCCTTCAGCCGCTGACAGCGCTACCTCCCATCCGTTGAGGCTCCTCTCGCCTGGTCTTCTGGGTCTCAACAGGCCACCCGCAACTCACCACTACACTGCCCTCTCAGATTATGCTCCCTTGGTCGGGCCGGCCTTCAGCTTCTGTGGCATCTTTATCCCCAGTATCCAGCTGCCCACAGCTGAGGTGAAGCCTGCAAGCATCTGGGATTCAGAAGGAGGGAGCCCAGCTGTGGATGCGGGGAGGGAGGCAGGTAGGCTGTTATCTGCCCAGCCAGTTGGTGGGGGCAGACAAGCTGTTTTCTGCTGTTTTTTCCCCTTTTACCCCCAGTGACACTATCATGCATGACACTTCATGGCACTCGCGGATGCGCAGTCAGTGCCAGCATCTGCAGCATCCAATCTCTTCCTTTGTTCTGCCGAGCCTGGCCGCGCTGCCATCCAGCCTTCACTAGGCGGCAGTCAGATGGTGGGCTGCACCCTCAGCCAAAGAGAAGAGCTGTTCTTGGGAAGCTCAATTCTTCTTCCCCCAGCCGAGACTGATGCTCTGAGCTGGCTTCCGAATTCGAGTCACTACGTAGCAACCAGTGCTACTACTACCACTGCAGGCCCACCATAGGGGATCCTAAGGTGCAGACATATGGGGAAGCCAGAGCCCCTACGACTCCCCATTTAAACAGAAAACTAACAGTCACTGAAGATATTTCCACGTTTCTTGCTTCATACTGGCTATCATTGACTTGTGTGACGTGATTAGAAATGTGCTTCAAAACACAGGTTTCTATCCTGGACAGAATGGGCCAGACATTTTGAAAGAAGCCAACTACTTACTGTAAATTGAAGGACAGAAGGAATAGTCCCCAAGTAACATCTGATGATATAGTATGTACTGTAAGAAAAAAAGAAATAGTTTCTGCTGTGACTCTGCTTGACGATGTCATAAGAGCCTCTGGAGGACAGTGGGTGTAGGAGCACGTGTGGCATGCATGCCATAGCTTACAAGTTAAAGGGTGCCATTTTGGGCGATAGCCATTAAATTTGAGCTTCATCCCACTGCTTGATGCCCTACCGTAATGTTGTTATGATTGCTGTGTGCTCTGAATTTAACATTTTGCTGAACACTGAAAGAGCCAGTAGACCCCAAAATAACAAGCAGAAAATGTTATTGATGTTTTCGGTATCACGTAATAACAGCAAGTACAAAAGAGTGACCACAAAAGGGCAATTCAGTATGAGCCACGGCAATTACAGTGACCGGCAAATAATGGCGATCAGGCGATAGGGGCAAATGTGGGTATGCTAGGATACCCCATTATCAGTGTGCGCTGTGGAGTTAGAATAAATGGGGGAAGGGGCGGGGCCCCCCGCATGAAACCGACAGGTTTAGGCAGCCCGAAGCAATGCAATTAAAGTTCCAGGCATGAGCCTGTACTGTGGCTATATTGTGCAGTGCTGTAATTTGGTAGCGCTCTAATGACTTTGCCCATTTGATGTTCGCCATTTTTACTTCGCTGTATTGACATTGAACGATTTTTTCAAAGCAGCCAGTTACTTTGTGTTGTTGATGTATTTTTCTCTTCCTGTTTGCTCATGATAAGGTGTTCTACCCACAGTATTAGGTCTGATGTAAAGAGTAGTAGCTTACCTGGAGACTGGCTTATCTATATCTGTTCCTTTTTCTACCTCATCAGCATTGTGACCTCACTTACTGTGACATCACAAGTGACCGATCTGGCAAGCAGATGATTGGCTCTTCTTGGTCAGTAGTGATGTCACTGACAGTGAGGTCACAGGGCTGGTGATGTAGAAGGAGGAGCAGAACTAGCTACGGTATGTCAGCCTCCAGGTAGGGTAGAGTGCCGTTCCATGCATCGCATCAGATGTTGTCAAGTAGAATCTTCTAATTAGCAAAAAGGAAAAAGAAACAAAATACTTTAGATAAAAGAAGCAATGGTTCACAATTTTTGAAAGTTAAAATTAATTTCAGGCAGTGCACTAGCAATTTAAAGCTAAGTATTGTTGTCATTGTTTTTTGACGTTTTTACTGTACACTCACTGGAGTACAGCATGGGCAGTACAAATAGGCAGGTCAAATTTTCAGTCTTTGTCCATGTGCTACATGGTGCCTTCTGGCTATTCAGCGTTCTCTTCGTAGCATGCAAGTTTGTTTGTATTTTTTGTTTTGTGTTGGCCCCTCAGCTGTAACTTAACTGGGAACTAAATCCTATTGTCAATGCACCGAATGTTACTATGCGTTTGTATACTTATTATACGTTGAACGTCTTATGACTGATATAATATTACAGCAATAAAATATCATTATTAATAAGTGTTGACATGACAACAAGTAAGGTTATGTATGTAATGCAAGGGGCAGAGGGGTGGCTGAAGAGAGTTCCTCCTATATACATTTTTTTTTACCCTGGCTAAGACCAAAGGCAACTCCAGGGAGGATAGTTTTAGAAGTCGTCATTGGTTATCAAGATCACAATCATGATAATACACTACAGCATATGGAACTTGTTACTAGACAGCATGTCTGTTGATTTCCAGTTTGGAAGGATTTGACTTCCAAAACCAAGGAAAAACTTCTAAAATAAAGAAGGGGGGGGGTGACATTTGACTCCCAAAAAGGGAAAAAAGGAAAATTAGGTGGCTTCCACTTTTGCAGGTATGGAAGTCCAAAGTGGCGATTGTTTCAAAGTGAAAGGGTATTTAATAGGGGTATGCAAGTTGACTTTTTTGGTTCTGATGGTCTGGGTCAGGTCAGACAAATCAAAACCAGAACCAAAAGCATAACCAAAAATGCAGCAAACGGAGAAAAAAAAATGATACACCCTTGGCTGGATTCTCAAAGCCCATGAAAGTCCCGCAGCTGCAGGAAAAACTTAGTGCAAGTGGGTTGCCACTTGGGGAACCGCAGTTTTTTTTCTCCCGGCTACGGTATTCTCAAAAGTGGAGCCGGTTTACAACCGACTTCATAATTTATGGCAGCTTGCGGCTGTTTTTTCCCCACAGCTGTGGAAAAATGTTAAGGCCGGTGGGACCAGGCGTAACATCTCCTCCAGCTGTGGTGGACTGTGAATACTAATCTCCACAGCTGCGGAGATTTCGGTCTGCAACTGGAATTGTGGAGTGGGACTTAGTCCCACGACGTTTTTAGAATGTGGCCCTCTATCTCAAAAATATAATAAAGTTACATAGCAGCTCTGGGGTTATTGCATGGAAGGGCCAGTTAGAGCAAGTGGCTTCATGTTCTACCCCTTCTGTGCTACTGTGATTCCACTCAGCCTATTGGAAGTCATCTAGGAGGAGAATCTATGACATGGTCACCCAATAAACCCTGAATAATCCTGTTTATGCAGTATCTATGAGGATACAAAATAGAACATAACGGTGATATTTTTTGTCACTCTGGACCTTGGACCTAGAGTGAGAATATCATGATACTCTCACGTTAGGTCCCCTGGGAAAAAAAATATTCTTATTGTTGGTCCTGACGACCAACGCAGGTTTTACTTTAAAACAATATCGGAGTCGGATACCGCAAAAACGGGTTTTAAATAAAATCAGAGTAGGGAGCGAAACAATAGATATAAAACCCGTTGCCACCTCACTTGACATCCTGAAACTCCCAGGCTCCAGACTGTTCAATCTGTCCCTCCGATCTGCTAAATTCCCCACCCTCTGGAAATCTGCTGTTGTCACTCCTGTACACAAGGGAGGAGACAAATCGTGCATTACCAGCTACAGGCCAATTTCCATACTCTTCCCCCCCTATCCAAGGCCCTTGAACGAGTAGTTGCAGACCAGCTGCTGGACTGTCTCAATAGGTATAAACTTCTGTGCCCTCCGCAGCATGGTTTTAGGCTGTAGCACAACACCCTCTCAGCCCTGTTAGAATTCACAAACTTCGCTACATGCATCCCTTGACAAGGGTGAAATGGTCGTGTCTATTTTCATTGACCTGACCAAAGCTTTTGATCTCGTGAACTACACGCTGCTTGATGGACAAACTCGCTGGGATTGGCATATCCAGGGAGGCACTTGGGTGGTTCGAGAACGACTTAGTTGATCGCAGCCAAAAAGTAAAGATCAGTGATGTCCTTTCTGACGCAAGGGCAGTCTCAGTAGGCGTTCCTCAGGGCTCAGTACTCGGACCCCTACTGTTCAGCCTGTTTATTAATGACCTACCAAGTGCACGTGAAGGTGCCCGCATCCTGCTATATGCAGATGATGCAGCAGTCTATACATACCAGTGACACTGACCAATTAACCACCAAGCACAACTTCCAACTCAGCTTTCACTCCCTCGAGTACTGGTTCCTGCAGAACAAGCTGCTCCTGAACCACAAAAAAACTAAATCCATGATATTTGAAAGCCATCAGAGGATGAACAAACTTCTGCCCCTCTCCATCATTAACGAGAATGGAGTAGTAGTGGAACGTGACATCGTTCTTGGCATTCATCTCAACAGCTCGCTAACTTTCACACAGCATACAGACCATGTGGTCTGTACAGCAGACGAAAAACTGGGGCTTTGTACGGGCACAAGCACTACATGTGCCCTGAGACCCAGAAACTTGCAGTTGTCTTATTAGTGCTCTCCACAGTTGACTGTGGCATGGTTATCTATGGTGCAGCCTCAGACACTAGCTTGAACCAAATTAGGACACTCTTAACTGAGGCCTGCTGCCTCGTGCTAGCTGCCGACAGGCTCATACACTCTTGCAGGCTCTACCAGAGTACGGGCTGGCTCACTCTTGACCTAAGATTACAATATCAAACATGCCTTCTTGGAAAAAAGGCATTGTTAGGGCTCACCCCCACCTACCTGCAATCTCTACTACACAACCCTGCCAACCGCCATACTACTAGGAGTGCCACAAGACATGCACTGTTCGTCCCTCGTTGCAGGACCAGTCAATCCATGAGGGCGTTCCCATATAAGTCACCAACTTGGTTGAATGAACTCCCCACCTTCGTATTGGAGCTACTCAAACTGAGCCCATTTAAATCGACTCTAAAAAAGCACCTCACTTCCCTACAAGTCTGTCGATGCTGCTACCACTAGGCTAATCCCACTATCAGTTCCCAGTGGTCCTACCTATCGTAAACTGACTTGTTTGATGACAAAGCCGCCCCACGTGCCCCGCGCAGCTGCCCTTTACAATGACAAGGCGAATATACAGCAGATGCTGCACTAGTATCCTTAGGTATTCTTTGGAACCATTGTAACTCACTGTATGGCACGTCATGTATTTACTTTGATGAAAAGACTTTAGGATCCTGTGTTGTTGTTTGTCTTCCCTGTAAGTGTATTACCCCTGTTCCTATTGACGTGGAACCTTTGAAAACAAGCTCGGCTCAAAGGTATTACTCCGCGCATTCCAAATAAATAAATGATTGTTGGAGGTGGCAGTGTGAGCAGCATAGCATGCTTCTGTTTTTAGATTACTGCGGCGGACTGCCAGGCTGAAATAAGGGCAGACCTGTGCACCCCTCCCGCCAACCTTTTTACCATAAAGTATAAATTATCTTCAGTGGGTACAGCTTTGTGTGCCCCCCATCCTGCAATCCCTCCTAGGTCCATTGGCTGCTCCCCCATGCTCCATTTCATTGGGGGCAGCAGCAGATTATCAGTCATGTGGCTTGGCGACTGGGCACATGGAGAAGCAGTGCGAGCTTCAAGCAAAGAGGTGCATTTAGTGATGGGTCTAAGGGCGGGACTCTTGTTAGAGGGTCTTTTGTGATTAGATAATAGTGCATGACTCTGCCCCCCCCCCCCCAAGACACAGCACTATCTGAATGCTTTGCTTAATAGCACCTCGAGTTGTCATCTCTTCTTTGCACCAGCTGGTCACGTGAATGCTGCTCCCTCCACATAATGGGGCGTTGAGGGGAGCAGCCAGTCAACCTAGAGGGAGTCTGGAGGATGGGGTGGGGCACACAGAGCTGTACCCCACTACCCCGTGAGGATAGGCTGATTTTTTTGTTATTCCTGTGGGGAGGAAGGTGGGTGAGTTTAGGGAAATGACATTAAACAAAAAGCAAAACAAACAAAAAAGCCATAAATCGGGTCGGACCAGTTCCGACCAGGTTCTGGCCCTAAAAATTGGACCTGGCAATATCTGATCCGAATTTCCGATCTGACCTGATGCACATCCCTAGTACCGAAGCAACACTATTTTATATTAATTTTCCCCTAAACTGGTCTGCCTTTGGACTTCTAGACTTTGGGACCTGGAAGTATTGTAACTTCTAAAACAAATGAGGCACGACTTCCAAATTTGAACCCATGTAAGTTTTTGACTTGGACCACAAAAATTAACTGAACGCCTGCTACTAGGGTTACAGGAAGTGTATTTCCATCCCTCAGATCTGGTTCTGGTGAAGAAAGCCCATGTGGTTCTGTGATCACAGTAGCACTGCAGGACTTTGAAACAGGAGACCCAACACAGGGACGGGCAAACTATTTCCTGCTCCATTTAGAACCAAGAAAAGTTCTATAGTGTTCTTTTTAAACTCTTTTTGAATCTGGTAACATGTGTGTATTTGCATATAAAAGGTACAGTATGCTAATTACATGCAAATGAATTAAAGTAGAACTACAGTGTTTTTTTTTTTAAACGGGACGTTCTTTGTGGTCCTAAATTTTTAGAAACAGACAGGTTCTAGGAGGTTCTTAATGGTTTTCAAACGTGCACTGCCTGTCCCTAGTCCCAGATCTGCATTTTCCTGCTGAGTCACTGTGCAACCTTGAGCAAGTTACATGCACCCCTAGTGCTTCCGTCCCTCTCAGCAGTAACATTGAGGCAGAAATTCTAGATGGGAAGACTTACTGGGTTTTGAATGTGATCTGTACCAACAAAAACAAATGTTTGAAAAAATACTTGTTTCCGAATCTTTCATGCAGCCATCCTTTGCATATAATTTGCATGTCGAACTATATACAAATTAGATATGTTGTTGCCTTTCAAACTGCTTGGCCAGATTAGGTCAAGAGGGTCGAAATTATCCAAAATTCAAACCCCAAGTTTGAGGGGAGCAAACTTCTTTTTAATTGGTTCACTCGTCTCTAGTACATTCGGGACCCCACTGCAGATGAGATACTGTGTAAAAGCTGTGAAAATGAATGTGATGGTACGTGGTTTGTAGAAATATCACTAAACAAGAAAACTAGAAGGTGTCTGCCTAGCCTTATAGTGCTTTACTTTTTTTACCGAGATTTAATCATTTATTTTCTAGGGCTGTGGATATAGCTCACTATCCACACTCTAGCAGTTTCACTGGCACAGGCTTTCCATCAGATGCCTTTAAGCTAAGCTCCTCCCACCACCCAGGTGGTATATCCTCCAGCTTCACACCATGATGTCAGATCTTTCTTTCTGCTGGAAGAACAGGGCCCCTTCTTAGCAGCTCCTGCTTTGGTTAGACTCCCTGTGGGCCAAGGACCACCTCCCTGTGGACTAGGCACTGGATCATACCTCCCTTGCCCGATCATTTCAGGTTGGGCTCTTGCGCCCCGCCTGGGATTTTCTGCAGATGCTGGGGTACATGGTGTCTTGCACTAGCATGGCCATTAGGCCTGCTGGTGGATGTGCAGCCTGCAGTGAGAACTGGGCCGGTGAGCCGGTCAAAGTGACCCAGCCGATGTGGGATGCTGTCCAGTGGTGGTTAGTCTGGAGGAAAGAATCCTGTTTGTTCACTCAGTGCCATCCGTCACACTCACAACAGATGCATCTCTGGTGCAGCGGGCAGCAGACTTGGGAGACCACAGGTCCCACAGGTTCTAGTCAGTCTGGGGGCACTGTCACCACATAAACCTGCTGGAGCTCTATGCAGAGCTACTTGCTCTGACAGAATTTGCTCCTCTAGTCAGGGTCCGGTTATGCAGGTCCAGATGGACAACACCATGACCATGTTCTACCTGAACAAGCAGGGCAGACCACACTCCCTTCTGTTGTGTCTGGAGGCCCACCGCACCTGGACTCTCATGCACAGTCAGGATGCAGATCTCCTGGCGATCCATGTCGCAAGAGTGAACAGTCAGCTGACAGATACTCTCAGCTGGGTAGGAGGGACGTCACATGAGTGATCCCTGCATCAGGAGGTGGTCAACCACTTGTTCTCCCTGTGAGGCACCCCCTTGATGGGTATGTTTGCCTCCGGGGAGAGCACCAAACTGAGGCTGTTTTGTGCCTGCCCACCACAGTCCAGGACACTGTTGGGGAATGCCTTCACGAGGCCCTGGGCCTTGTATACACCTTCCTTCCTTTCCCCTTGAGCCATAAGGTGGTGGTCAAGGTCCGGAAGGGCAAGGTGTGGATAATCCTGATAACTCCAGACTGGCCATGGCAATTCTGGTAGCTGGATCTCCTTAGCCTCAGCAGCAGGCATCCGTGGAGACTGTCTTTCTGCCCGGACCTGCTGGCAAGACAGCAGGGATGGTCCTGCATGTGGACCTTTAGTCCCTGCACTTCACGCCCTGGTTCCTGAGTGACTAGAGGTTCAGGCCTTGGGACTCTCAGAGGACGTACTGTACATTGTGAAGGCCTCCAGGAAAGAGTTGACTCGCAGATGCTATGCCTTTAAATGGAAGAGATTTTTTATTTGGTGTCAGGACAAGGGGCGTGATCCGTTTGCCCTGTGGCTAGCATCCTGGACTGCCTCAGTTCCCTTTCTCAGCTGGTACTGTTGGCGACGACCCTTAAGGTGCACCTGGCAGCCATCTCTGCTTACTGGATGCATGCTGGTACACAAATGGTGGCCCAGGAGAAGGTGATCATCTGTTTTTTCAAAGGCCTGAACCACCTGTCCCCTCTGGTGTGTGAACCACCCCCACTGTGGGACTTGCTTCTGGTCCTGGTGATGCTTATGGGCAAGCCTTTCGAGCTAATGCACAGGTGTGAGATGTCACAGGTGTGAGATGTCACACCTGTCGTGGAAGATGGCCTTCTTGTTGGCCATAACATCAGACAGAAGGACTGGGGAGCTTCAGGTGCTCTCAGTGGAGTCTCTTTTCCTGGTCTTCCACAGGAACAAGGTCAGGTGATTAACTTACTGGTGATTTCACTAACCAATCTGCGGAAGTCACTGCAGCTTCCATACCCTGGACCTGCAGAGGGTGCTCTTTTATTACGTAGAGCATACAGCCGGAATCCGGGGACACTCTCACCAGCTATTTGTCACTTATGCTGAAACTGCAGCTGGCAGACCAGCAGAAAAGCAGATGACTGACAGGTGGATCACATTGTGAACTGGCCCCTGCTATAGGTTGTCTAGTAGGGAGCTTCCTGGAGGGCTTAGGGCTCATTCCATCAGTCATACCACTGTCTTGGTGGCTGCTTCCAGGGATGTCCCTGTCCAGAACATTGGCAGGGTTGCTACCTAGAAGTCAGCACACACCTTCTTTTCCCACTGCTGCCTCGGCCTTGAGTCACCCTGGGATGCTGGTTTTGAGACTTCGGTTCTCTAGTCTTTGTTTGCCATGTATGGGTATGCACCTTGCCCCCTCCTTCCGGAGGATTGCTGGGAGTCTGCAGAATATATCCACGCCTCTAGAAAAATATGTTCTAGGGTCGTGGATATGATGTACTATCCATACTTCTGGCAGTGTCCTTTCCCCTTTAATGCTTGCTGGAAAGTCTTCAAACTGGCTCTTCCCACCCACCTGGGTGGTAACTCCTTGGCACCACCCCATGATTTCAGATCTTTCTTTCCGCTGGAAGAAGAAGGTTCACTTCAGGTGATCAATCTTCTAGTGTATTAAACCAACCACACCTCGGAGGCCAAGCACAGGCTCCATACTTTGGACCTGCGACGAGAGCTCACCTACTACAAGGAGCCCATGTATTGAATTCGGGGAGAGGTTCACCAGCTATTTGTCACCTGTACTGAAGCCGCACCTGTCAGACCGGTAGCTAAGCGGATGATTGGCAGGTGGATTGTGTCTGGCATCAACCTCTGCTATAGGTTGGTGGGTAGGGAGCCTCCTGTAGGACTATGGGCACATTCTGCCCATCATACCGCTGCCTCGGTGGCTGCTTCCAGGGACGTCCCTATCTAGGAAATCTGCAGGGCTGTTACCTGGAAGTCAGCACACACCTTCATTTCCCATTACCACATTGACCTCGAGTCATGCTGGTTTTGGGGCCTCAGTTCTCCAATCTCTGTTCCCTAAGTAGGGGGTGTGCAACTTGCCCCCTCCTCCCAGAGAACTGCTAGCAGTCCGCCAGAAGTGTGGACAGTACATCATACTGACATCCGTAGAATAACAGGTTACTCACCTGTAACAGTAGTTCTAGGAGTGGTATATGTTGTACATCCACACTGACCCACCCGACCTCCCCAGGCAAGTGGCACACCAGTTTTGCTCCCTGCGGGCAAGTTCTCATATAAAGGGGGCGGTGCCGAAGGAGTTATCACCCAGGTGGGTGGGAGGAGCCAGCCTGAAGACTTTCTGGTAGCCTTAAAGGGGAAAGGACACTGCCGGAAGTGTGGGTGTACATCATATAGCACTCCTAGATCTACTGTTACAGGTGAGTAACCTGTTTTTACTCACCTGTAACAGTAGTTCTGTGAGTGGTATATGAAGTACACCCACACAACCCACCCGGCCTCCTCTGGCAAGTAGCATATGAATTGCTGCTTCCAATGTACATATTCTGGCATCACGAGGCAGAGTTGTGGGATATACCACCCAGGTGGTGGGAGGAGCTTAGCTTAAAGATGTCCGGCCAATCAGACCTTTCCGTTGGAACTACCAGATTGTCGATGTGAACCATATGCCACTCCTAGAACTACGGTTACAGGTGAATAACCTATTTTTTTCTTGGTAAGTTCTGAATTTAGGTTTTATGTAGTGCCTTTCATACAAACTGTACCCAAAACCCTTCAGTACTGAGACTATATTATCTATCTATTGTCCATACATCGGCCATATGCTGTATTTCCCTATTCCTTCACATATTTAAAGTATATCAAATGGGCAAATTCTGGTAAATAACATTATTTCACGCCTTATATGGAAAATGTATTATTTTCTGTCTGGGTACTTAATTTCTTACATTAAAATTTCACTCACCTAACAGGGGCTCCTTGAAATGAAGCATCTTGATCACAAGGGGGTCCCAGAAGACAGCAGAAAGCAATTGCAGGCAGACAGAAAGCCCGAAGGGTACACAGACTGATAAATAGGGTCTTCATAATTCTGTTACGGTGTGTGAACATCCATGGCCTAGCAGATACAGCACATGACATCTGCCGATGGAACAAAGAGGGAGATAGTCAATATTCCTTCTAATCCTGGGGAAATGGATCTTAATACTGTCAACACGCCACCTCACCCCACCCCCCCAACTTTTAGTACATTTTAAACTAACATGGGGATTGACAGTGTCTTAACTCAAAATTCTTTTGGTATCAATGTATTTTCAGTCATTTCACTGTTGTCGCCTACAACCCACACCTGTTCCTTGCCAGCTCACCTGCTCTTTTAGGAATCCCACCATAACCAAACCATAGAAACATGGGAAAGTGACAGACAAAGACGTGAACAGTCCATCCAGTCTGTCCCAAGACTGTGTACTCAGAGACACTCTAATCCTTGCTCTTCCTTTCCTTCCACTCTGAGAACTCCTTTATATGTGTCCCACTTCCTCCTCTTGACTCCCACCACAGTTTTTGCCTCCACCGCCTTGTCCGGAAATTTGTTTCACCCATCCAGCACCTTCCTTGTGAAACAATACTTCCTGCTGTGTGTTGTGAACCTTCACCTCCTCCAACTCAGCCCTGGTGGACAACGCTGTTTCTTAGTTTGCACAGACTTGCTGCATCCCCTCTGTTTAACCCTGTCATGAAGGCCAGTCCTCCTGGGTCCCAGGTCGTGCAGTCGCAGATATACATGGGTTGGCTCCCCAACTGAATGCGACAGAAAACCACTTTACTGAACAGTCATGCAGGACTACCTCTCTCTTTCTGCCACTGCAGCACGTCCTGTGTGTCGAATGGCATGGACTGTGGGGGAAGCCCTTCTGAGAGGCGGTGCCTGTTACACACTGTGGGTCCATGCCATGGTGCTGTAACTGGGAAGGATATTGGGGGTGGGGTCTGATGTCAGCACCTCCTCTCACACCATTGGGTTCCTCTGAGAAACCCCATCATTCTAAGTAGAGGCAGAACTAAGCCGTTTTTTTGGGTGGAATGGTGGAATCCACTCTTTCTGGGTCACCAGAGGGCAGCCGCTCTGCAGGGACTACTAGAAGCCCTATTCGGAAAGAAGTAAATATCTGTTGGACTGCCTCTTCCCTGTTCTGCCACTCCTGATTTGGACCACAGGCCAGAAATCAAACCATGACCCCCACAGTGGAAGGCAAGCAGCTTAACCACTAGGATATTGGGGCAGCCTCTTAGATCATAATTTAACTGTGTTTAAGCTCTCTTGGTGACACCTTTTTTTTCTATTTTTAGCACAGCAGTGCCATAGTGCCTGTTTACATATCTGCGTAGCATGCACTGCAGGTGAACCACACTAATACGGCGGCCAGTGCTATTTATTTATTTTTCAATATAGCTTTTTACCATTAGGGCTCTGGGGCAGGCAAGCTACGGTCCTCCCGCAGAGGATCTCAATCCGCCCTGTTCTTAGGGCTTTATTGAGCCTGCCCCAGCACCTCATTCTCCGTTTTCTCCCCCAACCCATTATCCCAGGACCCTAGAACACGGTCGTGCATGCGCATGGAGGCGCACATGTGCCCCATGGCACCGGTGACGGCCCCTTCCTCCCACCTTGCCTAATGCCTGGCTCCGGTTCCCGTTTCGGCTTGGTGCAGCCACCTAGCCTCCAACTGATGGCAGCTAGTTGCTGAGGAAGCCCACATCCCTCCCAGGCAGAGGAGAGCTAATCCAGCTCCTTGCCCCACCCCCTCCGGCGACTTAGGCTCATTCCCGAACCTGGGTTGCCGGCGTGGGAGGAGGTAAGGTGTCCTGCGCCTCAGCCCTCCATTCCACTGGACCGACTTGTGACCAGTGTTATTTAAAATATATATTTTAGACTAGACCTTGTTGAGAGGCTGACAATATAGCCTAGAGGTTAGAGGAACAAGGTGTGAACGAGCTTGATACATCCAGCAGACCAGACCTGAGTTTGAGTCTCACAACCTCCACTTGCGTACTATGTGACTCTGAGCAAGTCAGTTAACTGCCCAGTGCTCCTAGGTCACCCCTGAAAACAGGCACGTGTGCCTAGTAAGACTTACCCGGTTACCAAAGACTAAAAAAAAACAAAAAAAACAACAGTTAAACTATAATTTTAACTACAACTGCCTCCCCCACTGTCGTTTAAAAAGTCCCAAACCAGCCTGTAAGGGGCTAACACAGTGTCCCTTTCACCAGCGATCCCTCCATGTAAAGGGAGCTTGTGGGTCCTTCTGAATACTGATTGTATTTTGTGCAGGATGAGATAAGTGTAGCCACTGTGTTGTCATTTACTCAGTGATGTAATCTGTTGCCACTTGGACAGGGCCTCCTTGTAAAACAGACTTGAAGAGCTACTGACACCTTAAAGAAAACCTTGAAAATCATAATGACTAGGTACAGTTTTTCTTGCATTCCATATATATTCTATATATTTTTCCTCCCCATTACTTATTACTAAGGAAATTTGCATGAATACATGATCTTTGTACCTTAGAGTTCATCTGCCTCTATCACTTGCTCCCTACTTCAAGTGATAATCCTCTGTTGTGACATCACAGTCTGTTGCCATGTGAGAAATTGTGATGTCACAAGCAGTGCATTATGACCTCAGGTAGGGAGAAAGCAACAGGAGTAGGTAAACTCTTCAGGAGCAAAGATCCTGATTTCATGCAGATTACACCAGTAATAAATAATGGAGAGGAGCAATCCAGAACTAATGTGAATACAAGCCAGACTACGTCTAAATATTATGTTTCGTTAAAAGTTCTCCTGAAGGCGCCATCTGCTCTTTAAAGCAGTAGTTGTTAGTCAGTAAGCATTTCATTTTTAGGAATAAGGCACATTTCTGACATGTTTAGATTCCTCATCAGTGTATTTTTAATTCCCTCAGATATCTTTAAAACAGTTTTTATGACTAGTTCTGTAATTAGTGACTCAAGTCAATAAATATGGCTGCCACTAGCAATTTTTAAAAAGCTTGTCCATCGAGATTACTTTTCGACTGTACAGACTAGCTCCATACTGTAAGTGCATTATTTATTGATTTTATTTTGCTTATGTTTGTTAGGTACATGCGCTAGGCAAGGTAATTGCCTATTTTCAGTCAGGACTGGGGTGGGTGGGTGGGGTGGTGGGATAGCGTAGCATACGTTTCTGATGGTAGACAGCAGGGCACCGTACCAAGACTTTTACTTTTTTTTCTGTGGTCAGCAAGTTACGGGAGCAGGAGCTTTTAAAAACTTCAGACTGTGGCAGTCTTGATCGTCCAGCTGCTGTTCAGACAGCCTGGGTTCTGAAGTGAGCTTCTGCCATGGCGGTGGGAGGCAGGCCAGGGCGAGGCAACTGAACACCTCAGCCAAGGAAGGTTGGTTGGTGGCAAACTCTGGTGACACAGTGACCCTTCCAGATGGGCCAGGAGCTTGCTGTAGCCAAAGGGTCTGCTCCGAGTGTGTGGGCACGTCGGGGGAGGAGGGAGGGGACCAGCAAAGGAGAAAATCCTACTTCTGTCTCTGTGATGGTGTGAGCCTCGGCAACTCTCCTGGATCCTAGTACCTGCTGGCAGAGAGTGGACTGCCTCGGGGAAGAATATGGTCCTCCACCTGGAGTCTCTGCCATGGAGGGTAAGCTGTGGGTACCTTGGGGGGGGCTATTGGGTTCTGGAAGAGCCAGGGGCTGTGGACGTTATGGGGTACATCCATAGGATCAGGGTATATCCCTGGCAGGTGCAGGTGGCTGGGGAGAAGGACTGCTTGCTGGTGCAGCAGTAGCGCTACTGCTCGTGACATCGATGACCTGGTTTCGGAAAATGAGCCAGGGCCGTTGGAGGGCCGTCAGGGGGGTGGAGGATAGAGCATCCCAGGGATGCTCTCCTCGTCTGGGGGGGGATTTGCCACTCCGCTGTTTTACCGCCAACTGGATGACTATGGGGTGAGGTGCGGGGAAGATGCGGCAATGTTTGGGCCCGGAGCGAGAGTGGGGATCATGGGGATTCTTCAGCTTGCCAGCATCTTATGACGTGGCACTCTCCTGGGGTGAGGGATGGAGGGACTACGGGGAAAAATTTGGGACTAGAGTGCAGATGAAACCCCTACCTGCCACCCACCATGCTCACCACCAGATCCACACCTCCACCGACTGGCGACCCTCCAGGCCTTCTTCTCCTCTGTGGGTGGCCAGATAGGCAGCGAGGAAAGTTGCCAAAGTGGCAGAAGGTGACCCCGGCCCTGGGCGGCAAGCGAGGGGGCAGCACAGCAGTGTGTCATGGGTGGTCCTGGAGGCCCAGTCAGGTGAGTTTTTGGGTCTCGGTAGAGTGGGACTCAGGATTGGCAGAGGGTGGAAGGAGGACCCAACCAGTACTCTGGGGGATATACAATATTAAGGGGGAAAAAAAGGCACTATGGAAAAAAACCTTCAAAACCACATAGTGTAGCTCAGGAATAAAATTAAAAAGAATGGGATTTTGATGTTACATTACTGAGCCCCCCCCCCCGGATGGGCATGCCTGTGTCCCAGGTTTGGGGGTGGACTTGGGAGCCCATGACTTGGTGTCCAGGTTAGGCAAGGGCTACTGATTGCAGCCGTCCTGAGTTGGTAGGGATTGTTTCAGTGGCTGAAGTGCTACAGCACCCCCGCCCGTGGAGGGCCCGAGGAGCTTGCCTAACCTACTGTGGGGTTGGCTGTGTGGGCTTGCCGGTACACCAGAGTAGGGGAATGACAAAGGAAGGGGCAGGACAATCGGGGGGGGGGGGCCCACCAAGTGCTGTATCTCAGTGATGGTTGCCTGGCAGTCTTAAGCCCTGCTCCACAGTGAACACCCCCCGGCAGGATATGGGAAGTAGTTACTGATTGGGCTGGGAGGTATACCAGGAGAACAGTCGCCACAGATCTGAAGTCTGGGCGGACAGGTACCTGGAAGAGAATAAGCTATATAAAAAAACAAAACAAGAGGTGTATTGTTACTAAAACAACTGTATGATGAAAATGTTTACAGACAATATGGCTGCCCAGAAACAGCAGTCACCCCCCTCCTCTGACACAGTTGGCATTCCAGAGAAGCCCTGCAGCCTGCCCCCTCTGGCTGGGCCTGATCAGTATGTTCTGTCATCATCTCAGAGCCAGATCCATTTCAGGTAGAGCGGGCAGCCAGGGAAGAACAGAAACAGCGGACCAGCCCATTACGACTTGGAGAGGGTGTGGGCATTATCAGCTGTGGCATACCAGTTTTAAAATAAATACTAATTTTCCTGGTTTTCACCCCTCCCATACTGCCGTCAGGTTGTTGCAGCATCACATCACTCCCATTGAACATGCGCGTTGATGGCACACCGCCCATAGTGTATTGTATTTCTGTAAGGGCTAAGCTACTGTGGGGCAGTCAGGCGGTGGTACTGACATGCTTCCATCCACAGAGGCGATAAGCCTGCCTGCAGACTCTTAACACTCCTCGGCCTGTCTGCTCCTTACAAAGTGCTACACATTTTTAGTGTTTTCTGCAGTAGTGAGGGGGAGATGGGACAGAGGAAAATATTTTTTGATAAAGAAAAGCAAATCCCTGAAAATCCAGGGACAGTGGAGTCCCTACCTCTCAACTGTCCCTCATGTTCAGTGACATCCCTGATACAAAAAATTTCCTTGGTTTCGCCTCAGTTTGGTATTTATGTCACTGAAGAGTCAGGGTTTGACTCGTAAAATTATGTCAGACCTCTTTATGAAAAAGCTTCAGTAAGCCATATATTGTGACAGCCTCATACCTTTCAAGTGTCCCTCATTACGAGGCACATCCCTCATTTTGCCCCTTAAAATTGCTCTGTCCCTCATGGAAAAGGTGCTGCCCACACAGCGAACGTGCTATAAATTCAGACTTTAAAGCAGAAACACTTAATATTATAAAATACTAAATCCAAAATAAACTTTGTACAAGTAAACACTATGGTTTTCACAGTGTTCTAAGCTTGTAGCTCCTTGTTTGAGGATGTGCCCTTCATTCTGAGGGTCTGTGCCCCTCATTTTGAGTGTCCAAAAATGTCTTATGTCCCTCATTTCAGTGACAAAAGGTTGAGAGGTATGGTATGGACAGCCTCTTGAGCTGCTATTACAGGTTTTTAAGCCTTGTCCCCGATTTGCAAGGTGTGGGGATTGACAGGTTCCGTGGAGTCTCCTGTGGCTCGGAGCCTTTCCTTAGAAGGTGATCTTCAGTGTCAGAAATAGGCAGAGTCCTTTCCATTACCAGATTTCTTTCAACCTGAGATTCAAAGGACAGTTTAGCTTAAACAAACAGTAGGCTGGAGCAGGAGGCAGAGCTGGGTAATAAAAGTGTACTGCAGATGTAAAGCTGCCCATTAGCCGGTGAAGAGATGGCAGTCAACCCCCAGCTGAATTCAAGTGCAGAGCCTTGATGGACCAGGAGGAGCCCCTCCAGGGGTCAAAGAGCCAGGCTAAACAGTCTGCTGTCATGGCAACCAGGCCTATCTCAGGGGCCTCTCCCTGCAACATGGGCTGGGCCGAAACTGCAGTCACACTTACAGCTGTTAACCCATGGAGTGCTAAATCCTTATTCTCCAGCAGGCTACTATATCTCCCCATGGATTAATTTTGCTTTTCTTGGAGCATTTTACAGTGGTTATGTTTCCTGGAAAGCCAGTGTTTAAAATGGAGGCAGTAATATGGGCTGCAGCCATGCAGAATGAGCAGAAGTAATGGAAATATAGAATATGTGGGACCTGAAAGACCAGTGGCAATAGATCTGTGGATTTGTCTTTTTTGACCAGGAAAGGCACAGTGAGCTGAGACAGCTCCTTTCAGGGTTGGACTGGGGTACAAGGGGCCCACCGAAAAGAAGATACTGGAGCCCACCTGGAACGTCAGTCATGGAGGGCCCAGAGTAACAGACTCATTTTAGTATTTCACTTAAATATGATACACTTGGTCGGTGTTTGCATCTCGCATTTCCTGGCAGTGCCCATATCACTCAATTCAATTAGAACATTGTTGATAAATGCAAAGAACCGGGGGGGCACCTGGAAGTTTTCAGGTATCCTTGTGTGAAGTCCACCTCTGGCTCCTTTCCTGGGGGTATATGGATCTGCTTCAATAAGAGGGAACATGTTGACCTGGTCACCAGAAAAACCCTAGTCTTACAGTAAGTGCCACAGGACCGTCTTTCGGATGAGACGTTAAACCGAGGTCCCATCTGCCTGGATTGGTGGTAGTTCAGGTGGATGTTAAAGATCCCATGGCACTTCTCAAAACGAGTAGGGGAATTTCCCCTGTTTCCTGGCCAAATTTCCCCCCATTCACTAAAAATACCACCAACAGCTTAATCTGGTTCACAGTCAGTTGGCATTCATCTGTATCCCCCTCCACTGGGTTGTGCCTGAAAATAGGCAGAATTTGTCTCGTGCACTTACCTGGTCAACAAAAACTAAAATTTTAAAATCAAATCTATAACTTTAAGAAGAGATGGACAGATGGGACCTTGCTTTAATGTCTCATCCGATACAACCTCAACAGTGCAGCACCTCCCCCCATGCTTTATTACAGTGTCAGGTTGGTGTTATTTATTTATTTGGTTATTTAAAACATATTTCTAGGTTCCTGATGTGGGATTAGAACCCACATCCTTCCGATTTTCCAGATGCAGAGTGGAGTGTGCAACCTGCTGATTCTCTGACACTAATACATTTTGAGGTATATTACCAGTGACATGTAACAAAGTATTTGTTTTTTTATCAAAAACAAAATTCAAGGCTGCCCCAGTGGTCTAGGAGCAGCCCGTCACTCTGCTGTGCAGGAGCAGACTCTGGCCACCGCGTCGGGAGGCAGGCCAGGCTGCAGGTGGCAGCGTGACTCAGGCCGGGAGGGGCTGGCAGCAGCTTTCAGCATGGAGGGACCCCTTCATGCATGCAGATCAGGAAGTATGCTCATTCTGAGGCAACAAGGGGAGAAACTGTGGAGAACGTCCCATGCCGTCCAAATGACGGTGAAATCACCTAAACTGGGTATATCCCTGATCAACAGAGTATAGCCCTGGATGACAGCTGGGGCCAGAAAAACCTATATGGAAAAAAATCTGATTAATTTGGGCCCACCGGCATAGCGGGAGAGGTACTGCTTGCAGCGCCGACAGCCGGGGTTTAGGAGCAGACCCTGGGTTGTTGGAGGGTTGGCCGGGGGGGGGGGGAGGTGAGCATCCGGAGAACTGCTTGCCTTCTCTGGGAAGGGAAGGGACCTGGTGCCCGGCATCAACTGACCCCTAGTGCCGACTAGGGGGTAGACAGATCCAGAATTAGCACGAAGGGCCTGGCAGGAAGAGACGGTGGACATCTGCACATTGGGGGCAGGAACACACCCAACTGTGCGCTAAGGTCATTGCACGACCATCTCTGCCCACAGGAAAGTTTGCCGGGGGTAGGGGAACCACACAAGGAGAAAAAACCCTTGGGGACAAGCAGCATGAGTCCGGGATCCTCGGGGATCCAGCAGACAGATACAGGGTATATCCCCTAGCCGTCGCCGAGGAGCAAAATATAGATGCTTAAAAAAACACTGGATTAATGCTGATATTGTCGTCTTTGGTTTATTAGTCTCAGGTGGGCTATTAGGTGGGGGGGAGGGGATTCAACCATAGTCAGGAGACTTTTTCAGAACACGCAGCATTTCTGTAGTACTAAGTGTATTAGAAATTCATAAATTCATATTTCTCTTCTAGACTTCTTTTTACTGACTGTCCTGATCTGTTTATCTGTGTGGTATGTAATTTCTTTCCTGTTTCGTTTTCCTTTTTTAAGTCTCTGTTTCACCACAGAAATGAGATGTAGAGGGATGAAATGGAATCATTTTTGCTTTGTACGGTTCATAACAAATTCGTAAGTAAAAGGCAAAAGTGTGAACAATAATTTTGACTTACGATAGGGCTGTATAAATGGGCTTTGTTATTGTTTCTCTTTGCCTGACATGAGGATATTTCATACGCACACCATTCATATGATGTAATTTAGGTCACCAATGGTGATGTATTTCTACACCCATACCCAGTGCTCCAGATTTCGTTGGCATTCGAGAATAATGTACTCATCATTTTTGACATTAGGTGAGTAAAATATAATTTTGATGAGTAAAAGTGCTTTAAACTTGGAAAAATGGTGCCTACTCTTTTTTTTGCCATTAATGCTGTTTTTCCCTCCTCTGAGATGCAGACGTAGCCATCCACCACCCCCCCTCGTCACCCAGTGTCTCAGGGATTTACCTCTGCCTGGTGCCCCCCCCCATGGCAGGAGTCGATGGCTGGTGCCTTACTGCTGACAAAATGGATCTGGTTCCGGGAGAGGGCCCTGTAACCAGTGCGGAGGCTGCGAGGGGGTCAGTGTCATCCTGCATTGCACCCAGCCATTTGCCCTGTTTTTCCCTAGCGGGACGGACGTGCAGTGCCATCCAGGCGAGTCCACGCATGCTACCGTGCATGGGACATCGACAGCTTCCATCCCTCCATTCGCAAAGTTGCCGGCCTTGGCTGCCTGTCCCCAAGCCTCCGCTAGAGGCCAGGTGAGTGCCAGGATCTGCAGCCCTCCCTCCCCAGAGGAGGAGAGCAGTCTGTTGGACACTCAATCCTCCTCTCCCCGACCAGCCCCCAGCGACCCGAGTCCGTCCCCGACCCTGGGTTGCCGGTGTGGCAGCAGGTGAGGCATGGGTGCCCTCTGCACCACTGGGCCAGCATTCAGAGAGTGTTTCTTACAATTTGGTGACCAAAATAGGCCAGATCTCACCTTATCTGGAGCACTGCCAATAAAAATCATCTTTTTTTTATTTTAAAGAGTGAGGTATAAAACACCAATAGTGACAGAAATAACTGCTTGTATACCAAGATGTTCAATATGCCGCTTTTTAGTGGGAAAAAAACAATGCTGTGATTGCAGTGACATCATGTTATTTCCCACAGAATATTACAGAGCTTAGAGCTCAGGGTAGAGACAGTGGTGACGGAAATGCTTTATAGTGGTACCTACAATACTGATGTCGGTTACATTTCAAGTGTCAGTTAACTATACTGTAGTTACAGGGTAACTACATTGTGACTGCATTGCAATTGCAATGTAGTTGCATACAACAAACATGTAACCACAGTATAATTACCCTGTTGCGTGTAATTAATGATTTGGTGTTCAAAAGAGATTTGGTTAAAAACATATACTATATGGTTACGGGTTATTCCATGTATGAATCGGTGCTCTCAAGAAGCTGTTGTGCACATTCTAAACGTTGTTCAGCGCGCTCTATAAGTTGTGGGTGTTCTGTCATAAAGTGCACCTGTTTGCCTGCTCACCTGGAGTCCCACCTGGCAGCCTGCTTTCATTTGCCCCTTATGTGCCCCTTTACGTACACATCACTATTTATAGTCACAGCTTGTTTGGTTATCCCCAGTGCAACGTGTGCGATATTTTTTGGGTTGTTTCGTTTATAAAAATGTGTCTTGTCCTACCCTTTCCCTACTCTCTGACCTTCTTTCCATAATGGATATGTTGCCTAGTTTGTGGTCATTTACTGGGATTGTTCTTAATACTGGCTATTGTAAAACTATAAACTGGTTTGTGGGTGTTTACTGCAGCTGCTCCTCGTTTTTGGAATAGCTTACCTAACTTTTTACGTGTAACCCCCCTGCAAATGGGGGTTCCCAAAAGACTTCCAGGAGCTTGCTTGAATGCTCCAAGCCTGAATGGTGTTTGTCGTTTAAGCCATTTATCAGTGAGTGTTTTTAGAGCCTCTGGTACTGTCTCTTTAAGAGCTGTCTGCTTGCAGACATAATTAGTTTATATGGGGGACTGTGTGTTTCTCTGTTTGAGTACCACTCGAACTGCTGCCAATTCACTCCATTTTGCAGTCACTAGGAGTACAAAGGGAACCTATCTGAAAGATGTAACCGCTTGCCAGAAATCATTTAGAGTAATAATGAAATTACAGTTTGTCTAACCTGCTTTCTTTGCAGTCAGAACTGTGTCTGCCTAGTTCCCATTCTGGTTTTGAACTGCTGAACTGGACCAATCAGTGTGGGGTAAGCTAGCTCTAAAATGGTGCCTTGGACCGAATCAGAACTTGGACTCATAATCTGAGCCAGCCACAAGAGGATTGTATGGGCAGTGACTCTGGGAGATGTAGTTTAGACTTCGGCCCCTTTTTGGACCAACAGCAGCAGTCTATTGTGAGTGACAGCCAATCCAGTCAAGAACTGGGAGGAACTCAAAGGAAGTGCCCGGTTTTGTCTGTTGGAGTTTCAGTATAGTTCTGGCAGTGAAGGGGAAAGGAACTCTGTGCTCCTTCAGTGCACAGTTTTAGTCAAAAAACATGTGTAAGGTCCAGAGTTCCGGTCTGCAGCTTGTGTAACTGCTTGTTAGGACTGAATCCGTCTTGTGAAGAGAATCAAAGGATATCTGAAGAGTAGAAACCAGGCTCACCCTGTAGAAGACTGGAGGAATTCTGAATTGCACTCGGTCTGTCAGGAACTGAATCTGCTGTGTGTTCTCCCGGTATTGTGCAGTAATGCGATCGGGATACAGATGCAGCCTGCCTGGTATAGTGCTTTCTTTTACCATATAAATGTGTGAAGAGGTTTGTGTACCTCAAGTGAATCCTGCTGCCATTACGATTTTTGCCTGTGACTGTTTACCATATAAATGTGTGAGGAGTCTCTTGAGCTCAAGAGTAGCCCTGCTGACATTGAAGGACCCTATCTTGTTTGGAGGTCGTGAGTACTAATTCAGGGTCGCTCCTGTTGAATTGCTACATTAAATCCAAATGGAATTACTGTGCTGCTGACTGTTTAATTTTCCTTTCTCTGTGTGAAAAGGCCCTACCAGCTGCCACGGTTGGACTAGCCACTAGGGCTTGGGTACCTAGGACAGTAACTGATAGGGATAGGCCTGTGCACAGAGCCATAGGTAGATGAGTAGAGTGATAAGCTAATTAACCTGATTTCCCCTGTCCTTGTTATATCCCCTAAATAAATCAGAGCTGCTTGTTTCAGCAAAGTTATACTGCCTGAGGTAATTGTCTATGTTAAAGTACTGTACTGTGATTGTTGCACTGTATCTTATTTCACAGGAGGTCCCAGTGCCGGAATCAGTCCTGGGGTAAGTGTATACTGTGAAGGTAATTCTGATATATTGTGTGGGCCACTAGTGGGAAGAAAGGGGGGTTGCAGTGTCCCAGAGGGCTGTGACCAAGTTAGTTTAACTATTGCAAACCCTGACCTCTGGGTGGAGGCACCCGCCATTGGATCCAGGCCCCTCAACCTGTTAGTGGCAAATCAGGCAGGGGTAGTAGCCCCTGGGATAGCGCCATCTAGGGGTTACATACGCATAAATTGTTCTTTTCAAGTTTTTAAAAAGTGTCTTAAATTGTACTTGTTTGATGCCTGTACATGTAATTGTTAATGAATGTTATTGGGCCCTATTCACGATGGGCGCAGAGTCATACGAAATCCACGCATCTCGCCTGCAGAGCTGGCGCACTCCATGGACAGGTGTGCTAGTACCGATTGATTTAATGCGGTCACCTGTCTGTCGCCCCGCCCTGCAGTGTGCAGGTCTGTGCAGAGAGGGCATAGGCAAAATGATGGACCCAGCTGGGTATCTAGTTGGATGCCCGGTATGGGTCCGTCAGTGGATCCCTTGCATGGCGGGGCGCATGTTGGCAACGTGCCCCGCAGATGTCTGAGGGCCGACGGCTGTGGCAGGTGGCAGGGGTGTAATGCTGCCAGCACTCATCGTCGGCACCAATGCGGTGCCCTGTGGTGGAGGGGGGGGTATGCCTGCCAACAGGGAGTGCTGGGAAACATCCTCCGGTAGCGGGGAGGGGTGCTGGCATGCATAGATGCTGGGGTGGGTGGGCAGCAGCCATGACCCGGTGACCGTGTGAGGGGTAAGGGTGTTGGGGGTGCGCCACACACACCGCTGCGTGTGGGGGTGGGTGGGTGGTGTCAGGCGGCCGAGACCTGTGGCCTTGGTGTTTTGGTGGGCTGCTCACCCAGTCCTGTGGGGTGCGCGTGGGGTGCGTAGGGAGTTTATGGCTAGGTCTCCCTGGCATACCCCGCAACCCCCTATGCACCCCACAGCCAGCACCATGCACCTTAGTGCATGGCACGTAGTGCTGGCCTACCGCCAGCGCATTGCTCATTGTGCGGCCAGGGGATTGGGTACATATTCACTCCGCTCACTCCCACCTTCGTACATCCCGTGTGGGGGGTGCAGTTGGAAGCGGGTGGCTACTTGCCCCAGATACGCGGGTGTAGCCACTCACTACCATTCGTGCATTGGGCCCATCGTGAATATGTTTGTTCTGTTGTATAATTGTCTGGGTCAAGCCAGAAAAAGGACCCTTGGTCCAGTGCTCCTACCCGGTTAACAAATTAAAGAAATACATTTTCACTAAATGTTCCATGTGAGTGCTTCAGCTCGCACTGACTTGTGTAGGCCATAGCTTGTCTTCGCAACTGCAGTAGCAGTCTGTGACATCCAACCTCAGCGTGTGTGAGGGAATTTTTCTCTGAGCGTGATAGCATTTACTTGTAGAACCACTCTTTGACTCACTCTCCCTCTCTGTTGTGGTGCTTGGCACAGCTCACAGCTCCTGCTCACCAGTTCCTTCTTCAAAACCATATGCTATAAAAAAATAAAATATGGGTGACCATACACAACTCGGTTTTGTGTTTCCATCTCAGGGTTGAGATACCAGCATGGACCTCTCGAGCTTCGCTGTCAAGGTCCTTGTGCTGGTATCTCAACTCCTAGATGGAGACACAGGTTCACTGTGTATGGTTACCCATATAGTAGTCCTTATATCTTAAGGGCTGATCTGCTCACATGCTGATAGCTCTACTGGCTGCTATGCCAGTGACTGGTTTTGGGACTGGACATGAATTACCGGGGGTGAGAGGATAAAGGGTCCAAGGAACAGGTGGGTGGGTCACCCCCCCCCACGATGTACCTGACACCTAGCAAAGACTGGGTGTCGCAGACTGGAGGCCCAGAAGGGTGTGTGTCATAGACAGACACTCTGCTTCATTGCATGTTGATGTTCCAGGGGTAGAAACATGGAGGAAAAAAAATTAAATCTCTCGCCGGGCAGGATGAAGGAAGGCCTCCGCAGGCCTGGCACAACCAACTGGGCACTCAGTCAGATCCTGCTTCGGAGGGGCAATCCCCTCTGATGCCCTCATAAGGGGCAAGTCATGGGGAAACAGGGTAAAACCCAGAGAGGGTGGGTAACTGGACTGGGGGGGGACTGTCCAGATAGGGGCTGGCGAGGCATCAGGAGGACAAACACAATAGTGGGGAAAAAATCTCTTAAATATATCTTAAACAGGGAAGGGAAATCGAGATGCATTTTATGTTGCAGTTGATTAGTGAGTGGAGCTTAAAGCAAGGAGAAGTTCAACTTTAAAGTAAAGGAATGGTCATTAAAACATATGTTTCTAAAGCAAAATAGACGTTTAGTACACTCCCGAGGCATATGCTGTACAAAACGGACAGCTTGCAACAAAAGCAGTGTGAAGAATCCTTAAAGGAAAATTGTTATTTACTGACCCCCCACAAGCCTTACTACTCAATTAGGCTTTTTGCAAGAAAAAAAATTGAAGTGTTTCAACTTACTTTCTTTCCTTTTTGTAAACTCCACGATCAGGTGTGCAGTGCTGTCTCGTGCTACAGTGAGGAGCCGCACCGCTTGCTTTCATGCTTTGATCACGGAGTGCTATATACAACATGTCTGCATACAGTATCTACTGTATATACTTGCTCGTAGGTCAACCCCTCATGTAAGTGGACCTCCCTTTACCAGGTCAATTTTAGCAAGCATACTGACAGAAGTCTGCTGCCCATGCTGGATACAAAAATCAAATATTTTACAGAGTCTTTCAAAAAGCATCTGACTGTTTCCAGCTGACCTCACAACTGCTGTTTGTGTCGTCACAGTTTCTTGTCACGGTGAGCATTATGATGTCACAGACAAAGGCACTGTGAGGTCAAGAGAGGATAGGCCAATGGGTTTAATACAGGTATTTTGGATAGACAATCAAATGGTGTTGTAAACCTTGGAAAGGAAATCTGAAAATTAAAAAAAAAAAAAATTCTCTGGTAAATTGTTATAGCGTAAAGACTGACGCCTTCAGGAGAACTTTTAACGAAACATAATATTTAGACGTAGTCTGGCTTGTATTCACATTAGTTCTGGATTGCTCCTCTCCATTATTTATTACTGGTGTAATCTGCATGAAAACAGGATCTTTGCTCCTGAGGAGTTCATCTATTCCTGTTGCCTTCTCCCTACATGAGGTAATAATGCACTCCTTGTGACATCACAGTTACTGCCATGGCAACAGATTGTGATGTCACACCACAGGATTATGACTTGAAATAGGGAGTAAGCTAAAAAGGCAGAGGAACACTATGGTATAAAGATCATGTATTCATGTAAATTTCCTCAGTAATAAATAATGGGGAGCAGAAATCTGTAGAATATATATGGAATGCAAGCAGAATTGTAACTAAATATCATGTTTTTCAAAGTTTTCTTTGAGGCGTCGGCAGCTCTTTAAAGAGCACCTATTTCAATAGATTACACATTATACAGGGAGCTCCCTTACCTTATCAGTAGAGCCTACATGCTAGTCTCATTTTTTTTAATTCAGCTACAAAAGGAAGGGAAGGGATTGTAATTTGCCCCCACGAGGGGCTGGTTGCATGATCCCTCTCCACTTCCTGATTCTCTGATGTGTCCCCACGCTCCGACCTATTATGACGTTTTTATAGCTTGAGCACTGGCGTGCGCTCCATTCACTTGAATGGAGCTTCTTTTTCAAATGTAATTTCCCGATTGTAAATCGGGTTTTGGTACTCATTGATGCCAAGGCTCAACTAACAAGAGCCTTGTTAGTTGAGCCCTGGCATTAGCTGGTACCAAAACTCAATTTACAACCGGGAAATTACGTTGGAAAAAGACACTCCATTCAAGTGAATGGAGCACACCCCATGCACTCGACCTATAAAGATGTCACAGAAGTCTGAGCTCGGGGACGCGTCGGAGAATCAGGAAGTGAAAAGGGATCATGCGGCCAGCCCCTCAAGGGCAAATTTCAGTCCCTTCCCTTCCTTTTGTAGCCAAAAAAAAAAAGATGAGACTGGCCTGGAGTTGCCCCCAATAAGGTAAGGGAGCTCCCTGTATAATGTTTTCTAGATTTAAAAATATAGAGGAAAGGTGCTCTTTAAATCTCTTAAAGAAGAACTGCACTGAACCTGTAAGTCCTTTTCCCTGTAGAAGTTGATTTTTAAAGAACAACAATTAGTACTCACTTTGGAAAACCTTCCTCAGCCTCCCACTGTTGCCTTACCTCACTAGCAGTCAAACAATTCTTATCCTATAATTTTTTAAGTAGCAGACGGCTGTCTAGTCCCTTCCCCTTCCTGATACCGAGAGAAGCAAGCTCCTCCTCTATGCTGCTGTCATGCTCCGACGTTTTGTGAGGTAACTGTAGAGCATGGCGGCACACTACATTGATGTGAATGGAGGCAGAGTTTAAATATTGTTCTAGGGGTGTGGATATGTTGTTCAAGCCACACTTTGTTGCAGGTTCCTTGCCGCTTTAAATGTTGCCGGAAGGTCTTCAAGCTGGCTTCTCCCACCCACCCGGTTGGTAAAACCCTCGGCTCCGCCCCATGTTGCCAGATCTTCCTTACCGCTTGGAAGCTCAGGTTCCCTCCTTTGCGCTCTGCGTTTTAGGCCTGGATCCACACTCTTTGGAATGTCCGAAACTAATTTTAAAATTTGCAAGACTCTGGTCTTCGTCTTCCCTCACGGCTGTGATAGACAAATCGACTCCCATCTTCCATCAGTGTCCGTGTGGGCAGAAGATGTCCCGGACCAATCTGCACTCCACGTGCGTCTTCTGCCTGGTGCTTGGCCATGATTTGCAGGCTTGCGAATTGTACAAATCATTTTTGGCTTCAGTCTTGGAGGACTGTGCTGCCAGATTTCTCCTTGGGTGCCCGGAAAAACGGTACCCGATAGTCAAGTCTAAGGAGGCCCATTGGGCGGTGTCTTCGGTGGCGGGCTACACAGAACAGTTGGAGTAGATGATCACCCTCGAGGAGAAGGTGGCCCAGGCCGCTGATTCTTCCTCCTTGGCTGCGGCATTTATCCCGCTCTCCTTGGGCTCCTCCTACACTGCTTCTTTTAAGGAGTTTTGCCAGTCCCTCTTCACTAAGGGAGAAGGGCCCTCGGGACATTCCGGTCGGTCCAGAAAGAAGGACCCTAAAGGTAAGTCCCACCATCGACATTCGCGGGAGTGGGAGAGATCCCCTTCACAGGACCGTCATCTCTCGACTTCGGTCGAGGCTGTGGCTGCTGGCTTCATGGTGTCCCCATCAGGTCAACTGGCCGAGACATCCGTCGACGTGGTCGAGATTTGTCTCGACCCGTCGGACGGTTTGCCGACTGGAGAAGCTGACAGCCCTTCTTCACTGGTTCCCCCGGTGGTTACTGAGGATTTGCCTATGCCTCCTGTGCCGAAGTCCCCGGTTAAGGTCCCTGCACCGAAGGAGGGGCGGGTTCCCCCGTTCCCACTTTGACCCACCCTCGGAATCCCCGAAGGTCTTGGTCCTCTTCCAGGTCCAGCCGGTCCCACCGACATCGGTGGTGTTAGTCTCGGCACCATGGAAAGCGGTGTCGCTGCTCGTTCTCATCATCCTCTTCGGAGGATAGGCTCCAGCGCAAGCTGCATTGGCGCTACGAGGACTTGATATGGCAGCAACTTTTACTGACCGGTAACAAGTCGACTCCGTCGCCTTCTTCGGCCATTAAGTGGCTGTCACCAGAATGGCCGAAACAACCCCTCGTGGTAGTCAAGAACCTGCCTCCGGCACCGGTTGTTCGGCTGAAACTGGCTGCTCCACCCATTGTGGTGCAACCTCCGCCTCCACAACCGAAGACTGGAGCCCTGACCAAGGATTCTCGGTTGGGTCAGGGCTTGCGCCATAGGTTGTCGGTCACCCTCACTCCCAATCGACCTTGGCAGGTGGAGGGAGGCTCAGGCGCCCGGCATCTGTTCGCAGATTCCTTCGAGTCTGACAACGACTCCTCCCTGTTCTCCAGGCCGCTTGACCTGGAGTCTGCAGGGGGCCAGTCGGTGGATGAGAGCCCATCCTCGTTTGTGGGTATGCTTTGACTCATCTCAGAGTCTACTGGGATGCAGCTCAAACCCGTTCAAAACCCTTACGGAAATACTGGACCGAAGGGATTCCCCTATGGAGGCCTTTCCGGTGGCTGAAGCCATTGTCGGTCCGGCCCTGGAGCTGTGGCAGCGGCCAGCATCTTGTCCCGTGCCTTTGGCCAGGATGTCTCGAAAGTATGCGGTCCCCACCAGTTCAATCTCTGGTCTCTTGGAGTATCCTTCTGCGGAGGGGTTGGTGACCGATAGTGTTTTCCTAGGTTCCAGGAACTCTCGGGACGTGGACAAACTGCCCAATAAGGAATCAAAAAAATAGGATTACTCAGGGCAGAAGGTTTATGCTGCTTCCTCCCTAGACCTTCATCAGGCTAGTTGGCTGTCCTGATGGCACATTTCTCACACGCCCTTATGGGCTCCCTGGATAAGGTGATTTTTCATCTCCCGGCTGACCTTCAGACAACGGTCAAGCAGGTGCAGGATCAGGGAAGGGTGGTGGTTAAACAACAGCTCCAAACTTCTTTGGACATCGCTGACTCTTGTGCCCGGTCAGTAGCGGCTGCAGTAACCATGCGCCACAGAGCTTGGCTGTGGATCTCCACCTTCACGGCAGACACCCAGCACAAGCTGGCAGACGTTCCCTTCCTGGGCACTGACCTGTTTGGGCCCAGAGTGGTAGGCCACCTCCAGAGGATCGAGAAATCCAATGCCACCTTGGACTCGGTCATGTCTGCCCAGAAGGACATAGGCCACCCGCAGTAGCGTAAGCCCTTTCGCCCTTCCACTCTTGCAGCACGTCCAGCCCAGCAACACCAGCATCAGGGCCAGCAGGCTCACACTTGGCGCCCCAGGGCCAAGTCTGCTGCTTTCTCTAGTAGAAAGCCTGGGGGCAAGGGTCCAGGAGGTCCCTCAGCGGGCCCTTCCTCCGAGCTGGCCCAGTGATGGGTTGAGGGGTGTCACCCCCAACCTCGACACTCCTCCCCAGGTTCCCCCCTGTGGAGGGACGGCTCCAACACTTCCTTTACGCCTGGTCTGCTATCACCACGGGCTGCTGGGTGTTGGAAGTGGTCGGCAGGAGTCTGCCTCTGGAATTCGAGCAGTTCCCTCCCTATCGAGCTGTCGCCCCACGGGTGGGGGGGGCTACGGGTTCCGCAGCCTCTCAGTTGGCTCGTTGAGCCGACATTGCCTTGCTCTGCCAGAAGGAGGTGATCAGAGAGGTAGTGGACCCTCCTCCAGACCCAGGGTTTGTGTCCAGGTACTTCCTGGTCCCAAAACGGACGTGGGGCTGGCGCCCCATTCTCGACCTGCATGACCTGAACAAGTTCCTAAGGCCTCACACCTTCAGGATGGTCACTCTGGCTCAGATAATTCCACCCTTGGAACTAGGCGTGTGGTTCTGTTCTCTGGACCTACAGGACACGTTCTTTCATGTCCCAATCCGTCTGTCTCATCAGCGATTCCTCCGCTTCAGAGCAGAGGGATCTCTCTACGAGTTCCGCCTCTGTCCAGCTCCCAGAGTCTTCACCAAATGCATGGCAGTGGTGACGGCATTCCGGCAGCACCGTGGGGTTCGGGTGTACCCTTAACTGGACGACTGGCTGATGGCAGCCCCTTCCAGGTTGGAGGTGGAGCAGTCCAGGGATCTGGCCCTCCAGGTCTACTCTCAGATTGGCCTCCTCATCAACGAGGCCAAATTGGAACTCGTGCCATCGCAGGTGATTCAGTTCATTGGGGCACAGCTCAACTCTCTTCGAGCCAGAGCCCAGCTCCCAGCGGACAGAGCCAAGGTCCTTTCCTCCTTTGCCCAATCATTTCTGGTTAGACAATTGCGCCCTGCCTGGGACTTCCTGCGCCTCTTGGGCCTCATGGCGGCCTGCACTAGCGTGGTCCATTGGGCCAGCTGGCATATGCGTCCCCTGCAGTGGAGACTGGCCAGCCAGTGGTCACAGTGCTCTGGTCCTCTGGACCAGCCGGTGACAGCAACCCAGGAGATGTGGAACGGCCTGCAGTGGTGGCTTGTCCCAGCTCATCTGCAGGAGGGTATCCCGTTCGTCCGCCCGAGCCGACGGTCACTCTAATGACCGACGCCTCTCTGATGGGTTGGGGTGCCCATCTGGGGGAGCTTAGAGCCCACGGCCTCTGGTCCCCTCAGGAGTCTCGATGCCACATCAACCTGCTGGAGCTTCGAGTAGTTCGACTAGCCCTCACTGCCTTCACTCCATTTGTACGGGGTCAGGTGGTTCAGGTCCAGATGGACAACACCACGACCATGTACTGTTTCAACTGTCAGGGCGGAACGCACGCCTTGCCTTTGTGCAAGGAAGCTCTCTGCATCTGGTCTGTCGTGATCAGCCTGGAGGCAGATCTCCTAGCCATCCATGTGGCAGGAGCCTCCAACAGTCTGGCCGATGGCCTCAGCCGGATAGGCGCTGCTTCTCACGAGTGGTCTCTCCTGCTGGAGGTAGTACAAGATCTGTTCTCCCATTGGGGCTACCCTCAGGTGGACCTGTTCGCCTCCAGGGAGAATGCGAAGCTGAGGCTGTTTCACGCCCGCCCCCCTCAGCAGGGCTCGCTGCAGGGGGATGCCTTCTCGAGGCTGTGGATCCCGGGCCTCTTCTACGCCTTCCCTCCATTTCTCTTTATCCACAAGGTGCTCCTCAAGGCGAAGAGGGACAAGGCACAGGTGATTCTGGTAGCCCCAGACTGGCCCTGCCAGTTCTGGTACCCAGATCTCTTCAACCTCAGCTCCAGGCTCCTGAGGCGGCTTCCAGCCTGCCCGGACCTGCTCTCAGTCGATAAGGGGAAGGTTCTCCATCTGGACCTTCAATCCCTGCACCTGACGGCCTAATTCCTGAGCAGCTAGAGTTCCAGGCCTTGGGTCTTTCCCACGAGGTCCTCAACGTCGTTGAGGCATCCCGTAAAGAGTCGACCAGAAAATGCTATGCCTTCAAATGGAAGAGATTCTCCATTTGGTGTCAGGACAAGGGGTTTGGCCCTTCTTCCTGTTCCTTGGCTAGCATTCTGGACTACCTGTGGTCCCTTTCTCAGCTAGGGCTTCGGTCGACGACCCTTAAGGTGCACCTGGCGACCGTCTCTGCTTACCGGGCGCGGGCCGGCAAGCAGTCGGTGGCGCAGGAGAAGGTGGTCGAGTGCTTTTTCAAAGGTCTTGATCACATATCCCCTCCGGTGCAAGAACCTTCACCTCCATGGGATCTACTGCTGGTATTGGCTAAGCTCATGGGCAAGCCATTCGAACGATGCACAGGTGTGACATCTCTCACCTGTTGTGGAAGACTGTCTTCTTGGTGGCTATCCGTCAGCCAGAAGGATGGGAGAGCTCAGGCACTTTCCATGAGTCTTCTTATCTGGTCTTCAAGGTTGTCCTGCGCCCCACCGAAGTTCCTTCGAAGGTGGCGTCGGAGTTTCACCTTAACCAGGTGTTGACTCTGCCGGTGTTCTACCCAGTCACACCTCGAGGCCGAATATAGGCTCCATACTTTGGACCCTAGAAGAGCTCGCTTATTATAAGGAGCGGACGGCTGAAGTTCGGGAGAGGTTCGCCAGCTGTTTGTCTCCCACGCTGAAGCCACACCTGGCAGACCTGCAGCCAGCGGACGATAGGCAGGTGGGTCACCTCCTGCATAGATCTCTGCTATAGGTTGGCGGGCATGGAGCCTCCCAAAGGGATAAGAGCTCATTCTACCTGCCATACCGCTGCTTCGTGGCTGCTTCTAGGGCGTCCCTATCCAGGAAATCTGCAGGCTGCTACCTGAAGTCAGCACACACCTTCATTTCCCATTACCACATCGACCTTGAGTCACGCTGGGATGCTGGTTTTGGGACCTCGGTTCTCCAGTCCTTATTCCCTAAGTAGGGGGTGTGCGCCTTGCCTCCCTCCTCCCGGAGAACTGCTAGGAGTCTGCCAATAAGTGTGGATTGAACAACATATCCATGTCCCCAGAAATACAGGTTACTCACCTGTAACAGGAGTTCTAGGAATGGTATATGTTGTTCATCCACACGACCCACCCGACCTCCCCGGCTTCGACGCACAACCTGGCTTCCAGCGGGCCAGATCTGGCGTCATGGGGCGGAGCCGAGAGTTTTTCCACCCGGGTGGGTGGGAGGAGCCAGCTTGAAGACCTTCCGGCAAGATTTAAAGGAACCTGCCAGTAAGTGTGGATGAACAACATATACCATTCCTAGAACTCCTGTTACAGGTGAGAAACCTGTATGTTCGTGCTGGCGCTCCGTGTCACAGTTGCACTCTAGGCATACAATCTCTTCTGGGGGACGAGGTATTTTCGGCCACTACTTACACATATGCACTGTGCACATAAGAGTTCCATGGAATGATCTGCCCCTCAGCCCCGCCATCAGTGCTGGCACTGTGCTATACTTCCATTCAGTTAGGAACCCTGATCACAAAACCGAAACCTCAATGTACAGAGACGGCACTGCACCCAGCCAGGGTTTACAAATTGCCATCACATGACCAGGCAACAGCACTTTGCTACTGCTGTGCGTCTAGTCAGAGAAGGATGGACTGCTGATTACAGGGCCTGACTGCAGGTTATCACACTGTGGCAGTCAAGCTGCAAAGAATAATTTGCATTATTACTGTCCATTTAAAAAAAAAATATGAATACAAAGAAAATTAGATGGAGGTGTTCATAGAACTCATGTCTCCTTGCTCAGTTAAGCATGCATTCACTGGCCTAATTTGCATGGAATTATCTGATTGGCTGATGGTCTCATGAGAAGCAATTGCCGGCTGAGTGCTTTGAATGAGAGGAGTTGTACTGAGAATAAAGAAGATATAGTTTGAAATATTCTAGGTTGCATCTTTTTGTTCAAACAGGTCTTTCTTTAAAGGCCCCCTGATGAAGTGTCTCAATTAGGATGCGAGGCGCCAGGGTTCTGTGCTTTTTATGTTCATTTCTCCCCAGCACATAAATGGGGTTTTGATTGAGTGCATCGGCAGCTTTGCCTTTGGCTTGTCGTTCTTTGCCGCAGATGCAGCGCTTTGTGTCTTTTAGTTTGTTTCCTTGATCATATTTGCTTTGTGTTTCTTCTACTTACTGTCCCACACAGTCTGTGGATCGAATCATTCAGCCCATAGGGATGTCATATGTATCCAGTGGTCCTGGCATCACACAACATACACCACGCTCATACGGCAGCCACCAGGTAAGCATTACTGCTCACGAGGCTGGAGCCTACAAAGTCTCTGTGGCATTGCAGACTTTGCTGTGTTGCTGAACTACCTCACTTCTACAAGTGCACACCACTCTTTAAAAAAAAAGCCAAGAAAGTCCTGGCATGCTTTCCTCCACAGCAGAAACGGCACCATGCCGCAGACTTCTTTAAATCAGTAAGTAATGACGGTGTAGTACACCTTGCCGAGTACGTTTAATTAACAGCGCAGGTTACGGACCTGGATTTTATAGACGCTCTCAAACAGGATTCAGTTCCACTGACTCCTTTCTTTAATTGCTGTGCTGTCGTGTGCCTGGGGCTGCTAACCCTCCCCACCTCCACTGATGGGTGCTCCATTCCAGGTTAAGGCGGCAGCTCACTGGTTAGCAGTTAGGGATGAGCGGAACTGTTTCTGAAAAAGAAAACGAACAAAAAAAAAACAACTCCTCCTAGTACCCTGGCTGGTTCTAAAACTCAGAACCAAGAAAAACGGTTCTAGGGGCTTATGATGCAAATGAGGTATTAGCATATAATTAGCATAGTACTGCTAAGCCAGTTATTAGGTTTGGAAAGAGCTTGAAAAATAAGAACCTTTTAAAATCTTCTTGGGTGATGTTTGCAACTTCTTTGAAATAAAACTCAGCAAAGCGGGCCCATCCTAAGATTTTGCCTTCCCTACCATCTGCCTCCCCTTATTTGATGCAACCAATGGTGTGGCATGTTGCTGATGCTTATGTATGCCTGGTAGCAGATACGCTGCAGCTGTGCCATACATCACACCAACTTACCATGCAGTAGTACCCTTCCAAGGAACTGACCGCTTCCGATCAGTCAGAAGATGCATCGCCTAATCTGTCTGGGTGAGAACGAATCCATCACCTTGACAGAGAAGGGAAGAGACGGAACAGTCGGTCCGCAGAGATCAGCTGGCAGCCGTGCATGGAGACAGTTATTATTAGTCATAAAAATGGCAGAAATGTCGAGTCTGATCTTTTTATTACTTGTAGAGACAATGCAGTTTCTATGACAAAAAAAAAAAAGCAGTGTTGTGTGCATCTGGACTTTCCTTTTTTGTTGGACTGAACCTGTCTCATGCAGGACTACGTCTTGGGTTGTCATGTCACGGGCAGTCACCCTAATATTCTTTCTCCCCCAGGCAAAAAGATTTAAATTGTTTTTATCATTATAACTAAGAAAAATGTGAAAAATGTTGCTCAGCTCCAGGAAAATGCCCAGAAAAATCTGAAGAGCAAAACAGTTATTTTTTTTCTGCCTTTATTAGGTGGTGGTGGTGGGGTCAATAGCAATGCAGTATCTTATGTAAATCTGTAGAGATCGAATGGCTAACAGAAAATTATGTTTTTATTGTATTCAAAATACACAAAATCAAATACAATAACTGGTCAGATGTGAATATAATATGCTTTCCAAAGCTGTAGATTGCTGTTATGCATTGTATGTGATCTTATACCTCTGTATAACAGGATGTTTGGAATGTGAAAAAAATGTCTGCTGACATTTCTTTTTGTCTTCACCCCTCCCACCCACCCCACCCACCCACCCACAAATTCAACATTTAAGAGCACTAATCAAACTCACTTTCAAAAAAAATTCCACAAAGCCCTCAGTGGCATTGTATTTGCTCAGCACCTAAACAGACTTATTTCCAGAATTTTTCTATTTCTTATTTCAGGAGGGGAATCCTAGTGCGTATTGCAAGGAGCAGGTTGCGCAATCCCTTTCTTTTCCTGTTTACTTTGTCTCCACAGGTCCGCCCCTGTACTCAGACGTTTTGTGGCATCTTAGTCTTGGGCGTGCAGGGCTGCAGTCCGTAGATGTCAGTGGGAAGAATTTTTTTTTGTTTCTTTTTTTTATGATGTTTTTTGCTGCCGCCAGCTGCCCGGTGCTTCCGCCTGGTCATAGACCCCCGCTTACACTCCCGTATTGGCCTCGACACCGCGATACCCCTTGGTTTACCCCCCCCCAGGTCGGGGTTGCAGCACCAGACCCCTAAAGTGCCACAGATGACAGGATAGGTCGAGGGGCCAGCCTGGGAGCTAATAGAAGCCGAGGTGACCTTCATTTAGGGCTGCCGGCAGCATCTTTTTTTCCCAGTATGTAGGGGCAGAGACGTGCAATGATGTCCAGCGTCTGCCCCGCGCCCCCCGAGCTACGTTGGTGTCGGCATGATCGGTACACCCAGCCTCCGCTAGGTGTCCATATCGTGCCAAGCACTCCACCCCCTCCCCCCTGGAGAAGGAGAGCAGTCATCGGTTGCTTGATCCTTCTTCCCCAGCCTACCCTCCGGCATCCCTGGTCCGTTCCTGAACCCGGGTTGCCGGCGTCACAGGTAGGCAACCTGCCCCTGCGCCAGCAGGCCAGCTGGGAGGAGGTTTTTTACTTTTTCTTTTTATATTTTAGAGGCCCTTTGGGGTCAAATCAAAGTCACTGCTTAACTAGCAAGGGCGTTGTTTGTTGAGGGGTGACTCTGCAATAACCCCAAGGATGCAAAGCAAAGCAGTAGCAGTGGTGGGATATGAACCTGGCAACTAATGTCGTGGTTCACAGGTCTGTGCTGTAAGCACTGCATCCTCTACTGTCCTCAATCATTCTACAAGCAGCCGTCCACAGGGCTGAGACCAGCCAGCTAACTTCATTTGTGTCCCCAGATCATCTTTGAACACTGTACTCTATCAGTGAAAGGCCATCCAATTTACCCACAAGATTACCCCCCCCCATGCCACCAGTCCCAATGAACTGAACACAGCACATTGTTGAATAAAATTCTAAAGGGCACTTTGAAATACCTGTAGCTGCTGGCTTAAATCTAATCATTGGGGCAGAACACAACTGTGATATATCCCCTACTGGTGGTTTCAGAACTACACCTGTGAGCTAGCGTCTCACCTAATGAATAAGATTCTATCAGTGCTGCAGTGCAGATGTGTTAAATACACACATCCTTATAGACACACACACACACACACACACACACACACACACACACACTACACCACACATACATACGCATACACACACCACATATGCCACACACACCACACTCACATACAGTACACACACCCATACATACGCACATATACAAATGCACGTGTTCATACAGATAAACACACAATGCGCACACACATACATACTTTTATACAATCATACACATATACTATGCACACACACAGACATACACAGACACCGATACATATGCAGACATATACCAAAATGCCCATACATGCACACATGGTGCACTCACACATATATACATACACATACATAAATACATACAAATACACACGGACATACACACACACGCACGTATACAAATGCACAAGGAAAAGCACACCCATACACACATACAAACAGTGCACACACACACACACACACACATATAAAAATATATGTACAAATATGCACACATATATACATACATGTGCACACGTACCCAGAGATTTTTATTGAGACTGTATCCAAGCAGACTGTTTATATGTTGTAATGACAAATCCATATCTAGCAGGGTTCTAAAATCTACACCAAAATAAAACCTGCTCTTCATAAAAAAAAAATTATTGGGAGGTCGCCTGATTGCTCAGAGAAAGCACGTTATGGGTCTGTGGCAGCGAACCAGGCACAGGAGTGAACTCAGGAGGCAAGTGTCACAATTTACGCAAAAACAAAATGATGAATATGTCAAAAAAATAATGCATGCATCAGTCGTTGGATAGAAGCTGCCATAAAGCAGAGGAAACTTGCAAAATACCATTCAGGATGCTCTGGTGCATTTTGAATGGTGTAGGCACAGCGCAGACTCGGGTACTGTGTCTCCATCATCACTTTTGAAAGCCAGCAACACGTACAAGTGTCACCCATGACCAGTACATGGATAATACACTATTAGGCCCCCATTTTGAGAGCTGGCTGTTAGCCCCGAAGACCCCTTAGTGCTGAGCTTGGGATAGTGAATGGCCAACCCGGGGGTCATAGTCAGACAGCCTGCATGCCCTACACCAGTGGATACTGCTGGTCTACATATGAGAGCAGTGAGAGCGCAGCATACCACGACTGTGCTCTGCACCAGTACAGCCCACTGCAGGACAGTGACTCTCGAGGTCAAAGGAAGATAGCACGTCCAAAACAGGATGCAGCCTTTGCCCCTTTGAGACATTTATTTTTTTCAACTTTTTTATCATCCATTCTCACTGGTTCCTTAGGACTCTCTCCATTGTGGTCGCTGGGCCCGGCCAACTCCTGCCCCATCTGGGGTCTCCCGAGACCTAGCCTCCATCCCAGGATTCTGTCTTACCAACTACTGACCCCCCAATCCCCCAGCTCTGACCCCCGAGGTGGGACCACCCATTCCTACTGGTGCTCTATCTAGAATCTAGTAGGGCGGCAGGAGAGGGGAAGAGATCTGGAGGCTGGCTGGGGCAGACCCGGCATTGAGCGTGGGGGCCGACTGCTGGACCCACATTTGCCTTCCTGGGGGCCAGGGCCGTTTTCCTTTTCTGTCTCAGGGGTGCGGACGTGCAGTGACATCCAACGCAAGATGGGCACGCTCCCGCACCGCCCGCGGGATATCATGACACCCCCATACTCCGTAGCGTGCCCACGTCTGCTGCGATGCTCCCAGTCTCCACTGGGAGCTGCTAGTATGGCGAGCACAAGCCTACCCCCCCAGGAGAGGAAAGCAGTCGACTGGATGCTCAGTCCTCTCCTCCCCGGCCTACCCCCGGCAACCCGAGTCTGCTGTTGAACACGGGTCACCAGCGTGGCACGAGGTAAGTCTGCTGCCTCAACCCGCGGTGCCACCGGGCCCCATTTGAGCCATTTATATCATGCAAGGCACTAAGCGGCCATTTACGTGCTAGTATGGGCTCATACATATCTTCGTGCTATGCCGCGGTTCACAGCTGTGCAGAGACATTGTGCAGAGCTGTGCCGTGAACCCCTGATTGCTGTTGCGATGCCCCCAAAATGTATATTAACATGACCCTTGATATCTGTTGGTCCCTCCACCCCTGATCGCCATTCAGATGCCCTCAAGTGTTACAGTAATATCATCCCTGGAATCTAGTGGATCCCCACTGCCCCAATCACCATTGACACCCCCAGAATATGAAAACAATATCATCCCTGGGATCTAGTGGTCCTCTGATTGCAAGTCCAAACCCCCTTCCTGTTCCGTCCACTCAGGTTCCTCCACCTCCTCTCCCAGTGGCCCCCAGCTGACAGCTCCCTCCCCTCAACAGGGATCGGCACAGCCCCTCTGCTCACCGCTTTGGCAGTCAGCGTGATGGAGCAAGAGCGCACCAACAATACGTGCATACTTGCTGCCTGTCACTCAGATGTCATCCGGCCAATGTGATGAGCGAAGGGGCTGTGCTGGTTACCTTCGCAGGGAGGAGCTGCCAGCTGGGGTAATTGGGGGGCACTGGGGAGAGGAGTGGAGGGAACCAAGTGAGTGGGACAGGAACGTTGTCTGGACTTGCGATCAGGGAGGGGGGAACCATTAGGTGCCAGGGATGATATTATTATTATAAAGATCGGGAGCATCAGAATGGCAGTCGGGAGTGGGGGGTTACACACACACTCACACACACACACACACACTCACTGCTGGGCTCTCTGATAAGGGCAGGGATGCAATGTCAGCTGTTAAGCGGTTTTAAAACCTCTGTATGTATGGCTGCACCCTATAGGTAGAGGGGATCCCTCATTAGCATGGGCGGTATGTGTGTTCATATGCACTATCGAGTTAGCCCCGTGCACTGGAGGCCATCTAATATGGCCCCTGTCCTACAACACTATTCCCATTTAGTGGTCACTAACATGTTTTTGTGCCGCACTAACCTTCTGAAAATGTGGGCTTTAATATAAAAGTTGCTTAACTTCTATATATACAAACCATACATTGTCTGTCCGTGTATTATATGAATCTGCTGTGGAATACTGACAGTCACTCGCTCAACGTACAGTAGCCCAACACCGTTTGCCTAACAGTCACTTGGCTGACAATAGAAATTTGCCAGCTGCAGAGGTGATTTTACGTTTCGGGGGGGCTTTGTTCCCCCACACCCCCCATACTTAAATGTAGTCATCTCTGCCGAGGGGAAAATTTCTACTTTCGGACAAGTGATTGTCGGCAAACAGTGTTGGGCTACTGTACGTTGGGTGAGTGACAGTCGGTATTTCATAGGACTCCTGTATTATATGCATATCGTATAGTTCCCTACTATTTCATATCATTTATTTACCTGTGGGTATATTTAACATACATTTTTCCATATATTGAATGTTTTTTTCCCTGTATGGGTCAAGTGTCATTGATCTATTCAGGGCTGGACTGTGCACACAAAGGGATTTGGTGTTTTTGTAAACTAGTCAAACTGTATGTACCTTGGTCTGTATTCTTTGTGTGTTCCCACCAGTATTCCACTCTGTATTGTATTTTGTAGCTTGGGCTCTTGTATATGAGCATTGTTGTGCATTACTGTCCAATATTGTACTTTTCCTGTGTTGTAATCTCTCAGGTCATGGCGGAAAATAGGCAACTGTTTGCCCAGTGCACCTGCTGGATAAATAAAATAGCTACTCCATCCCCGACAGCGTACTCTTCCTGCGACTCCACTATCTGTCCTCATCGACCTGCACTGCTTGAGATCTCTATGTAGGTATAGAGGGCTGAAAAGCAGCCCTTGCTGAGTGTTTGTTACTGTGCCAACACAAACAGTATCACAGCTGCTATCAGCTTCCTGTCAGGGCTCGCTGCAGGTTCTCTGTGTTTCCAGTCCCACATACCCCCTTTCACTTCCAGGCCATTAAAAAGATTAACTCTTGATGGCTCCAATGCCATCTCTTCTGCCTATTCTTACACTTTGGTAGGATGGTATGTAGGGGTTCTTCTGCTGTGTACCGACTAGGGCTGACAGAACTCAGTGACGTTCTGACCTGTAATAAATAAGAACCAGAACACAAGGGGGTTTGATTAGTTCCGATTAGTTATCAACGTGTGCATTAAATGTTTAAACTGGAGAAAAAAAGAGGTCAGATCTGTAGCATTTAGCACAGTAGAGCAAAGGGAATACTTTAAATCACAGTTCAGAGTTCATCAAAGGTAGGAACTTTTCTTTTTGCACACCTGTTCCCCAGTCTCACTCTGAACATTGGGGCTGTCAGTATAGTTTAGAGGTTAGAGGAATGAGGTGTGAACGAGCTTGGTACATCCAGCAGACCAGACCTGAGTTTGATTCTCACAACCTACACTTGCATACTGTGCGACTCTGAGCACATCACTTAAACACCCAGTGCTCCCAGGTCACCCCTGAAAACAGGCACTTGTGCCTAGTGGGCCTTACCCGGTTACCAAAGACTAAAAAAAAAAAAAAAACATTGACAAAACCACTGAAGCCAACTAGGCTCTGAACTAGTACAGACTGGAGAGGACAACAAAAAAAGATTCAGAATTTCCTGTTGCATTTACTATTTTCCCACCTTTGCCTTAAAGAGCAGCTATCGTGCTCTTCCTTGAAACTCCCCACCCCCCAAAGCCCCAGTGGTAGCCCATTTCAAATTTTGTTATTTCTGTCCTGTAAGTAGGGGACAGGATCGTAAATTGCTCCTGAGGAGTCCTGCTGCTCATGCCCTTTCCAGTACAGTAGCAGTAATCTACCCCTATGCTCCGATGTTTTGTGATGTCAGAGTCTGGCGGGCGTGAGGGTGCATTCCACAGATAAGCAATGGCTGCATTTTCTAACTTACTATTTTTAGTATGTTGGTGGTCCTTTTCATTCAAGTCAAGGCCACTGCTTGACTAACAAGGTCCTTGTTAGTTGAACGGTGGCTTTGACTTGAATGAAAAGGACCGCTAACATACTAAAACTCTAAAAATAATATGTTAACAAACGTTACTATTACTTAGCTATGGAGCTTGCCCCACGCTGTCCGAACTCTGACATCACAAAACGTCGAAGCTTAGGGGCGGATTCTTGCTACTAGGAGTGGAAGGAATTGTGCAGCAGGACTCCTTGGAAACAATTTATGATCCCTTCCCCTACTTACAGTACGGAAATAAAAGTTGTGAAGTCAGCACCAGTTCACTACCCCAGGGTAAGGCTACCACTGGGGCTTGCGGGGAGGGGACGGCAAAATGCGCTGTTTAAGCCAGTGTGGCCTATCACACGTGCAGCCTGCTTGATCAGGTCTCTCCCTATATCTCTCAGCTGTCCCACATTACAAGGAAGAACCCTCATTTTTTTTGCCTCAGGATCACTGTCTCAACCATCCATAGTACAAGAAAAAGGTTCTGCCTACACATCTCACATTTAAAACTCAGATATTAATGTAGCCCCTTCCCCAGTGTCTAGGGTATGCTGGTGTTATATCCGTGGGGAGGGGAGACCACAGCAAAAACTTTAAAGATGACTTACGTTTGTTCTTCGGGACTGGGGCGCAGGATTCCTCCACGGGGCACTGGCAAAGAGGCAAACTGGGTTAGCAACACAACATAAACGAGGCAGGTATTATAAAGTCTAGCGGCAGTTGAAAGCATGAAAGGATTCCTCAATAATGAACTTGATTGCTCCGTGAAGTATTTTTTTTAATGGATAACACAAGATCCCATTGGGGGAAAGTTAGGACAGTGGACCAAGGGTTCGCTACATCAATGTCAAGGCATTGTCCACGAGTCCCTATATGCTATGTCCATATTCAGTGAGAACGGTCACTTCGACTACCCCTAATAACTGGGCAACATACAATCGATCCCTTCGAGGCTTCAAACAGAGCAATTCAGGCAGCATTGATGCCCCCATTGGCAGATTGAAACCCAGCTTGCCTTGGCTGGCTACACTCTCTTCGGCAGGATCCCTGTGCGTCTACAAATCCACTGGTGTCAAATCCGATTACAGAACTGCAGCCTCAGACAACACACTGACCGCAGCCTCCTATGGTCACTTTGGAGTGACCTGCTCCTCATAATACAAGCGGCATGTACCCAGGGAGTTGTCCTGCTTCAACTCTCCCAAATGCTTTGCAGTTAAACCTCTTCATTACTCTCCATCTCCAAATTTAGTGGGCAAGGGCAGGCCACTGTCTCCAGGGGGTTGGTGGTGCCAGTGGACAGTGTCTGCCACCTCCTGGCCAACAGCTGACCTCCATAACCAAGAAATCCCAGGTCCGACTCACTTCTTCAGCCCTGCAGGGCTCCAGTTTGTAGCAGGCAAGGAGGGGTCGGGATGTCAGGGGTCCGCAGTACCACACAGATCCAACCCCCACCCTCAACCAAGAACTGACCCCCGTGGGTGAGGGTCCCAAAGTCCAAATTATTTCAGCTGACGCATTTTACCCTGTGCCTCCAAAACTCCCAAAGGCTTAGTAGTAAGAAGTGCTTCCTACTGTGGACGGGAAGTCTACTTTCATCTCCTTTAGGGGACGTGCTGTCCATTCTCTCCATGGGTTCAATGCCATAGCCTGATAGGGGCATATAACTCCTCACTTCTTCCATCAGGGCTCACATACCCCCCTCAATGGGGTCCTGAAAGCTACGGCTGCCACCTCATCCTTGCCAAGTCTCAGCTAGGCCTCCTATTCACACGAGAAAACCGTCAGGCTAATGAAGAAATGGGCAATCGACCCTGCTCCCCTCTCAGACTGACTTCTTTGGCCTGTGCTGTTCCATCGGCCCAAATGAGAGATGCCCTCCAGGGACACTCCCAACCAGTGGCTGACCAGTTCCCTCAAAGGAAGGAAGGAAATTTTAACTCATTATGGATTTTAAGCCCAGGGATCTTAAAGGGACAAAGTTCTTCCAGGTAACACACTGTAAGTTTCCTTCCTACAGGGGCGTTACATTAAAATATATGATGCTGTTGCTTGATACGAAAATCAGCATTGATTTGACAAGCAGACGCCAGTTTCCACAGTGTTCTGAGCTTATATCCCATGTTAAGCACATCTAAAATCCATGTGCAGCTGTCTATAAACAATTGCTAAATCTTTATTTTTGCCCTGTACCACTAAATCACATTATTACTCCCTTCCCCCTTGCCTTGCCTTACTGTCAATTAAATTGTATCATCAATGCCCCAGCACAGCCCTCTGTATCACACAGCTCAGCCATCAGTGTGACATAGCCCAGCCCTCTGTACCACACAGCCCAGCCCTTAGTGCCACACAACCCAGCCCTCAGTGCCATACAACCCAGCTCTCAGTGCCACACAGCCCAGCCATCACTGCCACACAACCCAGCCCTCTGTACCACACAGCACAGCCCTCAGTGCCATACAACCCAGCTCTCTGTAGCACACAGCACAGCCCTCGGTGCCACACAACCCAGCCCTCTGTACCACACAACCCAGCCCTCAGTGCCATACAACCCAGCCCTCTGTACTACACAGCCCAGCCGTCACTGCCACACAGCCCAGCTCCCAGTGTCACACAACCCAGCCCTCTGTACTACACAGCCCAGCCCTCAGTGCCACACAACCCAGCTCTCAGTGCCACACAGCCCAGCCATCACTGCCACACAACCCAGCCCTCTGTACCACACAGCACAGCCCTCAGTGCCATACAACCCAGCTCTCTGTAGCACACAGCACAGCCCTCGGTGCCACACAACCCAGCCCTCTGTACCACACAACCCAGCCCTCAGTGCCATACAACCCAGCCCTCTGTACTACACAGCCCAGCCGTCACTGCCACACAGCCCAGCTCCCAGTGTCACACAACCCAGCCCTCTGTACTACACAGCCCAGCCCTCAGTGCCACACAACCCAGCTCCCAGTGTCACACAACCCAGCCCTCTGTATCACACAGCCCAGCCATCACTGCCACACAGCACAGCCTTCAGTGTCACACAGCCTAGCCCTTTGTACCACACAGCCCAGCCATCACTGCAACACAGCTCAGCCCTCAGTGTCACACAACCCAGCCCTCAATGTCACACAGTCCAGTCCTCAGTGCCACACAACCTATCCCTCAGTGTCACACAGCCCAGCCCTCAGTGCCACACAACTCAGCCCTGTGAACCACACAGACCAGCCATCAGTACCACACACACCAGTCCTCAGTAGCACACAGCCCCACTGTCACTGCCGTACAGCCCAACTCTCAGTGCCACACAACCCAGGACTCTGTATCACATAGCCCAGCCATCACTGCCACACAGCCCAACCCTCAGTGCCACACAACTCAGTCCTTTGAACCACACAGACCAGCTATCGGTACCACACAGACCAGTCCTCAGTAGCACACAGCCCCGCTGTCACTGCCATACAGCCCAACCTTCAGTGCTACATGACCCAGGACTCTGTACACACAGCCCAACCCTCCATGCCATATGACCCAGGACTTTGTACAACACAGCTCAGCCGTCACTGCCACACGACCCGGCCCTCTGTACCACACAGCCCAGCCGTCACTGCCACACAACCCAGCCCTCTGTGCCACACATCCCAGCTGTCACTGCCACACAGCCCAGCCCTCAGTGCCACACAACCCAGCCATCAGTGCCACACTGCCCAGTCATCACCGCCACACAACCCAGCCCTCTGTGTCACACAGCCCAGCCATCAGTACCAAACAGACCAGCCCTCAGTACCATGTAGACCAGCCCTGAGTACCACATAGACCAGCCCTCAGTGGCACACATCTCCAAACTGTATGTACCACACAGCCCAGCCATCACTGACACACATCCCAGCCCTCTGTACCACACAGCCCAGCCGTCACTACCACAGCCCAACCCTCAGTGCCACACGACCCAGCCTTCTGTGCCACACAGCCCAACCCTCAGCACCACACAACCCAGCCTTCTGTGCCACACAGCCCAGCCATCGATACCACACAGTCCAGCCCTCAGTGGCACACATCCCAGCCATCAGTACCACACAGCCCATCCCTCAGTGGCACACAGCTCAGCCCTCAGTGGCACACATCCCAGCCGTCAGTGACACACAGCTCAGCCATCAGTTCCACACAGCCCATCCCTCACTGCCATACAGCCCAACCATCACTGACACACAGCCCAGCCCTCGGTACCACACAGCCCAACCATCACTACCACAGCCCAACCCTCAGTGCCACACAACCCAGCCTTCTGTGCCACACAGCCCAACCCTCAGCACCACACAACCCAGCCTTCTGTGCCACACAACCCAGCCATCGATTCCACACAGTCCAGCCCTCAGTGGCACACATCCCAGCCATCAGTACCACAAAGCCCATCCCTCAATGGCACACAGCCCAGCCCTCAGTGGCACACATCCCAGCTATCAGTGACACACAGCCTAGCCATCAGTACCACACAGCCCAGCCCTCAGTGGCACACATCCCAGCCATAAGTGACACACAGCTCAGCCATTAGTACCACACAGCCCATCCCTCACTGCCACACAGCCCAGCCATCAGTACCACACAGCCCAGCCAGCACTGAAACACAGCCCAGCCATCAGCGCCACACAGACCAGCCCTCAGTGGCACACATCCCACAGTTCTTTCCATCTGATGGCAGCAACTCTCTGATGGTGTCCTGGTGCTGCCTTTTTGATTGATTAGATTGGGCAAGTACAGTATAATTATGTTCAGTTTTTTTTTTCAGTCCCCAGGCCCAACCTTTTCCTACCTGGCCATGCTGCTACTGCGGACTGCAGCTAATGAGGTCATCCCAAAGAACCACTTTTCCAAGCCAGTGAAGTAACCATCCGCAACTCAGGCCGCAACACAGCACTGCTTACCCACTCCTACAGACCCAATCTGCCACATCTGTTCCCTGATGAGCTCCCCTTATCCAGTACTACCGCATGCTAGCTGACCGCACCCATGCCAATAATGACAGATCCTCAGCGCAAACACTGACTGAGCCCTGCTGAGTCCCTCACATTGTGCCCGCCACACTTACTGCAACAGCAAGATGCCAACCTCAATCAACTGATTCTTGGAGGTGGTAAGGGCACCAAAATGAGTGTCCCCAATTCACAACAGTGCAGCTGCAGGCAGTACATTCTACCTCATTGTTGGTCACCCTGTAGGCAGTACAGTACTCCCTCTTTATTGGCCACTTGACCACGCAGCACCCCTCCTCCCATAGAACTTTAAAAAACAAGAAAATGAGCTTATATGAGGGTAGGGTTGCATGTTCCTGTATGCAGCTAACTCCAACGGACTCAGGACTGGACTATTGTAGCCAAGTCCTTATTGATCCAAGTTCATGGGTGCTTGCAAGATTAGGGTGGTTCTGGTTTCGGATGGAACATTCCATCTAGACCTAGTGCCGACATGCCATTCACAAATAACGCAAACCTGAATGCCTAATACTCCCATTTATGATTATTTCCCCATGTTGTCTCATGTTCCTCCACCCAGAAGAATGAGGCCAGTACCGCTGCACCATTCCAGTGTACAAGAGGGCATGCAACATGGCTGCTTCCACAGTGAATGTACAAAGCTGCCCCGTGATGAGCCAGCAACGGGTTCATGAATGCTTGGTGGCACCTGTCCTACTTGTCTTGAGAACCCAACACCTCACTTCTGCTTGCTTTCCGTTGAGCTGGCACTAGCGTGTAATCCACATGCTGTCACTACATCACTGTGCCTGTCCACGTTATATCAGTTTAAATAAACAAAAGCTGTGTGCCATTGATCGGTAAATGAGACTTAATTGTTTGAGTTTTTTTTAAAGGATGCTTAAACAGTGCTTTTACTGGTCGCACTGTTCCTGAAACGCTCCTGTAGAACTGTAGCTCAAAGTGAGTAGTATCGAATAATAAAATTATTTACCGCGAAATCTTACATTTAATATTGTGTTGCCACTTTTGTTTTCACCGCAGTCAGGAAGCATTTGACTGGCACCTCACCGATCGGAGCCTAAGACTGCAGGGAACATGCAATGCGTTGATGTCCTCTGAGATATCTCGTCTGTAATACTGAATCCCCATAGAGCCGCCTTATATCATGACTAAGATTAGCGCTATATGTGTACTTTAAAATCTTTCTCGATATTTAACTTGTGCATGCCCTCCCCTCCCCCACTGGCCAGTGAAGGAGCGGCACTGGAATCTGCTGTGAAATCCATCACTCACCTGCCCTTTCAGCTTTGGTCAGCCCAGTTGTTTGGATTAGGGAGGAGCATGGATAGCCCAAGTTGTATGCAATATCTTGTTATCAGTGGAGTCTTGCTGAAACCCAGTTTTACTACCGGGGTGGACAGAAGCAAATAAAGTTTAAGTGATTTGCTCTAGGTCACCGGCAACAGGCCTTCTGTCCTATTTTACATATGTTTGTATTTTTCAAATGGCTGTAATACGCCTGATGGGTGGGTATAAATCTCTATCATAGAACAGAACAGAACAACCATCCCCCCTGATGCAGCAGTGGTGCTTCCATTCAATGTGCAGATGATCCGGGGTCAGAAACATGTCTGAGTGATCAGAGGGCCAGCTGGACTAGGAGGAGTGAGTGTCCCAGAGGATGCTCTTGGGGTGAGTGGGACCGCAGACAGTGCTGTGCTACAGCCACTTCCATGACCACAGTGGAAGCTGGAGCTGGGAGTCGAGGGAGGAAGGAAGGGTACGGACATGTTCGGTGACATATTTTATTTATTTATTTAGTTTTTGTTGACCGGGTAAGTGCACTAGACATATCCTGCCTATTTTCAGGCACGACCCGGGGGAGGGGGGATACAGATGAATGCCAACTGACCTTGAACCAGATTAAGCTGTCGGTGGTATTTTTAGTGAATGAGGGAAATTTGGCCAGGACACCAGGGAAATTCCCCCTACTCTTTTCAATAAGTGCCATGGGATCTTTAACATCCACCTGAACTACCACCAATCCAGGCAGATGGGACTTCGGTTTAACGTCTCATCCGAAAGACGGCACCTTAGAAGTGCAGCTGTGAGCATGTGTGTCCTTGGCCCATTATTGCTGACTTAGGGGAGGGGGAGAAAAAAAAGCACAACAGCCGCTGTACATGCAGTGGAAGCCACCTGCACACCACCATTCGTGGCACTCACCGCTGACTACGCTAAACTCTGTCATGGGGAACCAGTGCCCTGCCCAGCATCCCCACCCTCGGGCGGGCCAGGGAGAACCACGGGTGGAAGCTAAGTCCCGGAGAAGACGGATGGCGGGACTGGTGCGCAGGTCAAGCTGAGATGGGCAGGATGTGAAACAAGGGATAAAGTGTGGTAAATGGAATAGAACAAAGCAGCCATTGTGCAAGGGGTGACACAAGACAAGGTGTGCGGGCTTACTCCTGTATACACACGCAGACAGGCACACCTTGGGTGCATTGTACACCTTATGCATTCAATTACCTGACTGAGAAGTGCATATAGTTGTGTATAAACACACACTTCGGAGTATAGTGTCCTGCTAATAAACTGGAACAAACTGTGAATAAATATGAGAGATTGTAACAGGGAAAACAGTTGAGTGTACCACATGAGATTTTACTGTACTGTGCCTGTTCAGGTCTCACAGGCCAGTCAGAGTGCTGGAATAACTGAAAAATGTGGTGCCCATTTTATTCAGTATCACATCCACATTCATGCACAGCCATGTCAGAACCTAAGGGATGTTGGTCAGGACACCGGCAGTAGTGCCCTACTCTTTTCCAGACATGACATGGAATATTTAAAGAGCCAGTAATCCCAGCACCACCACCACAAGTGTATGTTGTTAATGTCATAGTCGGTTGTTATTTTTATCCGTGTCAGTGGCTCAGCAGGTAGCGCACGCCTCTGAGGCCAGAAGATCAGTAGGCTATGGGTTCTATCCCCACATGAGGCACTTGGGTTAATATCCCAATACTGACACTGTAGTGCAGCATGAGGGGGGTGCTGCACTCCTGAGGTGCCGTCTTTCGGATGAGACGTTAAACTGAGGTCCCATCTGCCTGTTCTGGTGATAGTGCAGGTGGATGTTAAAGATCCCATGGTACTTCTCGAAAAGAGCAGGGGAATTTCCCCAGTGCAATGGCCAAATTTCCTCCATTCACGAAAAATACCACCAACAGCTTAATCTGGTTCAAGGTCAGTTGGCATTCATCTGTATCCCCCTCCCCCGGGCCGTGCCTGAAAATAGGCAGGATTTGTCTAGTGCATTTACTCTGTCAACAAAAACTAAATAAATATACCTGAAACACTTATTCCTTCATTAACGAATCAGAAGATTTCACACCTGAGAGCACAAGGTGTGGTATGTGACACAGCACTCTCTCTGAATGATAACATGTCGAGCACTGCTCCTCCTTCTACCTCATCAGCATTATGGCCCCCCCAACTGTGACATCACAACTGACCAAAGAGGAGCCACTCATCTTTCCACTGGATGCTTCACTTGTTCTGTCACTGTCACTGAGGCTACAGTGCTGACTAGGTGTGAGAAAGAAAAAGCTCAGGATATCTCAGCTTCCAGGTGGTGTGCTACTGTTCTATGCATAATAAGTAATAATGTCAGAAAGAATACCAAACCTGCATCACGGCAAAGAAAATTATAATGGGGCTTGCCCCACCTGGTGTTTGTGCCCTCCTTAAACCTAGACATAGGAACGTCACTACAAGGAGATCCAATTCCCATCTACTACATATCCCACAATGTCGCACGACCCAAGGACGAAGATCATTCGCCTATCGGGCATCCAACTGGCTCAACTCTCTTGGCAGCGACATAGCGACTGCTCCAACACTCGGCCTCTTCAAGTCCAAGCTGTGCCTCTCACTGCTGGTATCCTGCGACTGCCCATCTTCACATTTCCACTGTTCCAGCTGCACATGCCCCAGCACTTACAATCAGTCTTTGCACCCTCTAGCACCTTACCTGTCATATTCCCCGACAAGGCCCCTGGCTGCACTGTCTCCCGCCCACCTCCCCCAGTATCTCTCCACTCCTGCTCCCCGCCCAACCACCTCCCTGCACTCCCCCTACCCCTGCACCTCCTTCCTCGATCTCCTACCCCTCACTCTCCCCACCTCCCCACCCCCTTCCCTTGTTTTGCTCATAGCTCAGGTCTTTGTACTGGTTATTAGATGTCTGTAAGTCAATGACTATATATTTGTAACTAAAAATGGTGACTGTTGCACACGCTGACGTAGAACCTTTGTAAAAGAGCCTCGGCTCAAAGGTATTGTAATCCTAGATTGAAATAAATAAATAAAAATAAATAAATAAAATCGTAAAATCAGCAAAAGAAAAAAAAAAAGAACATTTCCTACCAAAATGCAAAAGTGACAACTGACTACTTGTCATACTCAGAAACCTTTCCTGCCAGCTATTTTTGACAATAGGGTCTATTTAACTTTTGCTGGGTACAACTTTTAGAGACAGACGGAAGGGACTTCAAAGGATGGTACCTCTGAAAGAGCAGGGGCAGTGTTAAACCTTGGTCTAAGCTGTAACAGAAGGAAGAATTCTATGCCTAGCGCAAGAGCACCATCTAGTGGCTAAAAACAGAGGCCATTGCTGGTCCCGCCTTCAGCTACAGGTAAAGGTGGAGCATATTTCTCAGCTGTCACACAGATTACAGAGGGCGTCACTGATTTTACCAAGAATTGCTCTATGCTACATGGAAAAGGAGCCATCCCATCCTCTAAACTCAGACTTTTTGGACAAAAAAAAAACATAAATAAGAATCTGTGATTTTATATCAAAATTCAGCTTTGCAAAGATACAGGGTCTAGTTTCCATAGCTTTTGATCTTGAGTGAGAGCTGGAAAAAAGTTTTAGGTGCATACTACAAATTGCAGCATCAGTAATACAGAATACAGTTGCTGTATTTCTTGGTAGCCATATTTTATTTCTCATTAGCCACCTATTATTTTTCATAAGCCACCTTGTATTTTTCATTAGCCACCTATTATTTTTCATTAGCCATCTTTTATTTTTCATTGGCCACCTATTATTTTTCATTAGCCACTTTGTATCTTTCATTAATCATATTTATATATATATATATTTTTTTTTTTTTCACTCGGGGACTGTTTTGACTTTCATTAGCATTTAGCTACTGTCCTTTGTACTCATTCCACGGTCAGTTGATGTGTCCACATTTTCCCATATTTTAAGTCTCTGTGTCCCACATTTCTGTGTCAAAAAGATTAAGAGGTATAGGGGCTTTCACAGACATGTCAGAGCGGAGCGTGGGGTGAGTGGGCACATACCCTCTGATTGGCAAAGAAAACCATCAAACTGTTACCCAGATGATCTGAATGGCACCAGTTTGTTATTTGTTTTTTTGCCACCCTGTTTTTGGGTCACCCTATGCAAGCATGAATGACCCTATGGGGGAAGAGGGGTCCAGAAGGCAAGAGTGAGAGAAACTGATGCTTAGGTCAGTGTGGCTCATTGGTAGAGCTGTTGCGTTTGGGGCAGAAGGTCATGGGTTAAACTGGGCATCACAGAGCAGTAAATATGTGGTGCGACACTATCAGAGGAGCTATGTTCCATAGGACAGCCCTTTTAACCATCTTTGGTTACTGTCCAGGTGGAAGCTAAAGATCTTAGGCAAATATTAGGGGGAAGGAGAAGGGAAGGGAAATTGTTTACCCAGGAAAGGCACACTAAGCCGGAGCTTGTTTCCAGGTGCGACCTGGGAGCACAGGTAGGTTAAGTGACTTGCTCAGGGTCACACAGTATGCAGGTGGGGACTGTGGGATTCAAACCCAAGTCTCCAGGTTTGCAGCTCATATTAAAGGGTGACATGCATGTACAGTGGCCCACATAGTCTGAAAAGCCGTACAAAATTTATTTTAAGCAAGGTATTGGGCTCACCTGCGGCTGGAATAATCCAGAGGTTTAGCTGGCTATGTCTGCCATATATTGATAATACATTGTCTCTCTTTTAGAACCTTGGGATGTCACGGAGGAGCAAGTTGTGCTTGGCTACATGTAGTTGGGCACAGCTTGTCCCTCCATAACATCTTACGGTTCCATAAAGTAGTGACAGTGTAGTATCAAAATAAGGCAGCCTCAGCGATACCGCTGGACTGCTTCCAGCTACAGGTAAACCCATTAAAAGAGCTTTTCACGAATTTTCAGACTACGTGTGACCCTTTCAGTCTACTTTGTATTATTTTTATTGTTCCACTGTATGTGCCATAAAATAATTCTTAAGGACATATACAGCTCTGTTGGGGTTTTCTCGTTGCTGTTACTTACTGCCGTGACTGCTCAGTCGCAGCATTCTGTGGGAAACAGCATAACGCCATTGGAGGCACAGCACAGTTCACCTGCTAAAAAAAAACAAAAAAAACAGGCAGCTTGAACTCCGTGGTACGAAAAATGAATTATCTCACAGTAGATTTGTATTTCTTTTTTATTTTTGTATATTAGTTAACCATGGGTGTACATGTGTATTTGGGGACTCACAAGCAGGACCCCTAATAAATCAAGCCTACAGGCCCTTTACAAGACTCCACAGCTTCTTCTTTATACTGACTAACGCTCACTCAGGAGAAATTGGTTGCCGGTGTTGATACTTCACTAGCCCCCAAAATATTTTGGCAGTCGAAGGGGCAAAACCAGTGCAGATATGTAGTACTACAGTTTGTGCCTTCTGTACGTTCAGTGCTTCCAAATGCAGACCCTGAAAAGCTGCGTCTTTGCTGAGTTCCATCCTACCATCAGTCGGGTTTTATTTGCTTTGGCACCACCTCTTTGGTTCAGTCTTTGGCAGCTGCTTTTCCGATCAGCATTATCCAGACTTTGCTGATAAATTCAAATGGGAGAGACAGCAGAAAGCGCACACAGAAAGCAGATTTGGGCAGCCTGCCTCAGCTTGGACTGTAGAATGATTTTCTAGCGTCTGACTCCTTGCCAGCACTTGGTTATCAATGTTTTTTTTTCTTCTTCTTATTTCTTGGAAAATCTTCACACAGCAGGTAGTGAATAAAACGGAATACAGTTTCTGCTCCAGTCAGCAGAACTATGCCTTTCATGTGTCGGCAGCCATTTTCTGTTTATGATGTTCTGGGGTGACAAGTCTGGCTGGATGTCTCAGAGTGGAGGCGGACCTCTTCTTTAAGTGAAGTCATACGCTACTGGGCACGTTAAAGCTTTCATTGTTTCGGTTGCTGTAGCCACAAAAGAACAAAAGATCCCTTTTGTGTGGGTGGTTAGCCCTTTGGAACTCGTGCAGAGTTTGCGTATTAGAGGATGATATTAGCCATTTAGGGCCCCTGTCAAGCCTCCGCATAGAAGCCACTTCTAATGTTGTTCTATATCTGCATCATACCATGTTTAGTTGTTTTGTTTTTGGTCTGCTTTGTTGACGGCAACGTGTATGATCCTGCTTATGTTGGCCGCGTGGCCCCTGGCTTCTACTGGTATGCGTGCTTTGCTTGTTCTGTAAGTTCCCAGATTGTTTCTGTAAACAGGCATTAATTTGCCTAGCATACCCTACCCAGTAAACAGTAAATAAATAAATAAAAGCAGCACCCCTTCCCCCTTTCCCAAGTAGGCCATCACTCGTAGGAACACAGATTTTCACACGACCTCCTACTGTAGTGCATTGTGGGTAATATATTCAATCCCCATGACTTAGTAATGGAGGGCTTTTTTTATTTATTTATTAAATCTAGGAATTACAATACCTTTGAGCCATGGCTCTTTTACAAAGGTCCTACGTCAGTAGAATACAAACAAAACAAAATTAAAACAAAAAAAGCAAATTATGAAGCAGCATTAAACAGTATTTAGCAGTTCAGGTATGGCATCATGGAATAAAAATACTTGAGTAACACATATTGGGTGATTGGAAGAATTCTACATGGAAAACAAGGGTGGGGGGGAGAGAGGAGAGAGGAGTGGCAGACGTAGGGAGACGAGTGCGGCACACGTCTTTGTCAAAGTGATCAGGGAGGGGAGGCTAAGCAGAAAAGTGGAGGGGGGGAAATTAATCGAAGCGGTCACAAGAGCTGGAGGCTGCGAGGTGAAGATGGAGCCTAGATTTGAATAATCTCAGAGAGGTGGAGGCGGTGATGTAAGTGCTGCGGGCATCATACCAGCTGGGTGCACGGTGGGCTTAGCTTTGGGAACTAATACTAGACCACACATGAATTATTACGTGCGGTTCTGGAGCTTGCTTCTGAGGAAGAAAAGGGGGTAGAGTGGAAGCTACACCAGAGAGTGACGAAAATTATCTAGGGACAGTGGGGTATGCCCTATGAGGAAAGAATGGAAGGTGTCAACATGAATTGTCTGGAGGACAGGAGGTCGAGTGGGTATAGGATAAAAAACATATGAATACATTACATAGAGGGGTACAGTTGGGCGAACTTTACAGAACTGGTCAAGTTTAAGAACAGTTTGTCCACCAGGGGACAGAGAGTAGGCAAGGCAGCTTGGTTGCTTATATTGCTCTGGTTTAGCTTTTGTAAGAAAAGCGGCTTTTTCCTCATGCTGCAAAGTAGTTTAATTTAATTACCAAAAGTCCACTACCTGGAAGTATGACGGACGCTGGAGCGGCTCCATTAACTGTAAAGGACTGTGCGCTTCAGTACTTTGAAGCGCACAGTACAGCACTGCACCTTTACACTTAATGGAGCTGCTCCAGCGCCCGCCATACTCCGGTAGTGGACTTCTTTGATAATTAAATTAAACTGCTTTGCAGCATGAGGAAAAAGCCGCTTTTCTTACAAAAAGCTAAACTGGAGGGTAAGCTTTGCAGGGGCGCCTGCCCCTGCAAAGCACAGTTTTCCTTTAAAACACTGAGATACATAGTATTATCTACTACAGCAATAAAACAGAAAACAGAAAAAAGGCAAAGCTGTGAAAGAAAAGGAGAACAGTCCAGAGACAAGAAGAGGATGCAGTTCACATACAAGAAAAGGGGTTATTAGGAACAAAAGGGTGGTAGGAGATGGGATTGCTCAGAATCCGCTGAACAGAATCTGATCCGTTGGATTCCGATCTGATTTTTGGATTTGTAGTCCAAAAATCCTAATACCTATTTTGCATAACCGGGGGGTGGGGGGCTTAGGTGCAAAGCAGCAAAAAGCATTAAAACCTATTTTACATAACTGGTTATCAAAAACAAAATAAATTAAAAAAAATATTTATTTATTTAAAATGTTGGTAACCGGGAGAGGCACACTGAGCCGAAGCTCATTTCCTGGTGTGACCTGGGGGAAAGCGGAAAAGAGGTAGAGACAAGTGAACAGTCAGGTTACAATATAGATATGGCACACAATCATTAAAAATAAAGGTAGTGAAATAACAGTGATACACTGGCAAATATTACTAGACATGTGGGGTCCAAAGTTAGCATAGGAAGGGAGTTGTAAAGGAGAAAGGAAGGGAGGCGGGAAAGAGGGAAAAATCATAAGGGGATGCGGTGGGGATTACTGTTGGCATTAGGAATCAGAGGGGTTAGGGAAAGAGTGAGCACAGAAAGAGACAAATTAAGGATGTGTGGGAGAGAGAGAGAGAGAGAGAGAGGCTCGCCCTGGTTGCTGGGAAGTGTAAGGACAGGAGCAAAAGGAAGGGAGGGAGAAATTGGGGAAGGATACATTTTAGAGAGTTTAGGGAAGGAGATAAATGAAGGGAGCTTAGGGGAAAGTTCAAGAGATAAGGGGAGACAGTAAGAGAAGGATGCCTGCTCCGAATTGGACTGGTGACATGGGAGAGAGCAGGTCCTGGGGTCTCTGGAGGGTAGCTGACAAGAGGAAGGGGATGATGGGTAGGGGAGAGACCCAAACCAGAATTTGGAAATGTGGGTGGTGACGTGGTGCTGGCAGCGTATGCAAAGAAAAGTAAGGAAGAGGGAAGAGTAGAGGGAGCAGTGGTGCATGGGGGGGCATTAGTGGCAAAATTAGTTAAAAAGAGTGTCTAGTCTGGAGAAGGATGAGGCAAGGGTGGATCCGAAGACTGCGTTGGCATAATCAAAAACAGGTAGGGTCATTTTGGTAAGGAGCTCTCAACGAACCACAGGAGAGAGGGACTCTTTATTTCTATACATGGCTCCTAGCTTAGGGTGGAGTTTGGTGTGGATATAATCGATGTGTGGAGAGAAGTTGAGACAACTGTCCATCCAGATGCCAAGATACTTGAAAGTGGGGATCACATCAAGGGAGGTGCCATCAAAGGTAGAAAAGGAGGGAAGAGGGAGAGTTTGGCAAATTTTTTGAGCTGTACTGAACATCATGGATACAGTTGTCTTGGTGTTAACTTTGAGTTGATATGTCTGGAACCAGTGTAACACTCTCAAGAAGTCGCTCTGCAGCTGGGACTCCACTTCTGGGGTTGAGGGACCGGAGGCATAGAGAACTGTATTGTCAGTGTGCATTTGAATGTGGGAAGAGACACAGACAGATGGAAGGTCATTAAGGAAGACTGAAAAAAGGACTGGGCCCAGAATGGAGCCTTGAGAGAAACCTGCTTGAATGGGAAGGGGGGAGACAGGGCATCACCTGCTTGGTCACACTGTGTACGGCCCATAAGGTAGGACTTTAACCAGTCTATGGCATGGTAGGAGAAACCAGCCAAGAGGAGTTTGGCTAGAATAAGGGGATGGGACACAGAATAAAAAGCTTTGGCTAGGTTAATGAATACAGCAGCAGTGATGTGACCATGGTCCATGTCCTTGAGAACTGTGTCAGTGAAATGAAGGAGGGCGGTGACGGTAGATTGCTTTTTTCCTGAATCCTGACTAATACGGAGAGAGAAAGCCGGAGAAGTTGAGAAAGTCAGAAAGTCTAGAGAAGACAAGGGACTCCTGCAGTTTAGCCAGGGAGAGAAGAGATATAGGCCTGTAATTGACAGGGGTAGAGGGATTGTCCCCTTTATGGAGGGGTAGCACTCTGGCAACTTTCCATGCCTGAGGTATGGTACGAAGAGTGAAGGAAAGGTTCAGCAGATGGGAGAGAAAGGAAGAGGTATAGCAGGGGCAGAGATCTGGAGAATGTGAGGGTCTAGGTTATCCCAGCTGGATTTGTGAGGGCTTAGAGAGATGAGGGCAAGGAGGACTTCATGTGCAGTCATAGGAGAGAAACTAAAGCCTTCAGATGAGGAGGCAGGGGAGGCCAGGGGGACATTTACTGGGCTAGAGGGGAGGGCATTGGTAGTGAAAAAGGAATTGAGAATCGAGGCAACGGAAGAAGGGTCAGAGACAGGTGAGCCATCAACCATCATGGTAGGGAGGGAGGGAGAGCTTAAGAGGGGGGCTGAAGAGGGAGTGAAAGGCCTGCCAGAATTTAGAGGGGGAGTTGAGGTTCTGTTGTAGGATTGAATTAAAGTATTGGGCTTTCGTGGCTCTGATAGCCTTAGTACAGGCATTTCTGAGGGTCCTGTAGAGGTGGTGGTCAGAGGGGGATGAGGAAGATTTGTATCTCACCCAGGCAAGATCACAAGATTTACAAAGCTGAATGATCTCAGCAGAGATCCAGGGGAGGTAGGAGTGTCTGAAAGGAGGGATGTGGGTATTCCAAGCTTTGTATGAAAAGTAGCCAAAGAGGGAGAGAGCTGAATAAAATATCAGGGGCAGAGTTTACAAGGGATAAATCAGTATTCAATCAGTCTATTCAAATCCGAATCCTTAATCGGATTTTTATGTCCTTTTTTGATAAGAAATGGAACAGTTCCGTTTCTTAAGTTCCTAAAACCCAAAATCCTAAAATCAGATCGGAATCCGTTGACTCTGAGCATGCCTAGTAGGAGACAGGGAAGACTCTGAAGAGGAAGACTAATACTGAGTAATACATCATAGGCTATCAGAGCAGCCTGGATGGACTCAGTCTTTTCTAGTCCTTATTTGTGCTTCTTTCTATGTTTTAAGAGCACTATAAGGTGTACGAGACCTCACAGTCAGCAAAATTGAAGTGTATTGCATAGATGTACACTAGTGTTGCTCAGGTAGTATCCTAGAAATTAGGATACCAACAGATACCTCCAATTTGGCCAGATAGTTGCTGTGGTAGGACAGTAGTGCTATCTGACCATAAATCCTACCAACTAGGATACCTGGATCCTAACCAGGATCCATCACTATCTGGCCCCTGATCCTAACTATCTGCCCTAGGATCCGTGGATCCTAACCAGGATCCATCACTGTCTGGCCCCGGATCCTAACTATCTGCCCTAGGATCTGTGGATCCTAACCAGGATACCTGTATCCTAACCAGTCTCCATCACTATCTGGCCCCGGATCCTAACTATCTGCCCTAGGATCCGTGAATCCTAACCAGGATCCATCACTGTCTGACCCTGGATCCTGCATCTGTCTTTGGCAGGATATCTGGTAGGATCCAAGTCAGGATACCAGAACTATCTGACAGATAGTGGCAGGATCCACAAAAGCGCTATCTGGGCAACACTAGTGTCTACAGTGTATGCAGGTGCTGTGACCCCTACAACTGTAGAAATGCTTTCTTGAGTTCTTTGGGTAAGAGAACTACTAAACAAAGCTGAGCAGTTCTGAGCTTCCAAAGTAAGTAAGTTAGACCAGTATCTTTTTAAATCACTTTAAGTACTTGTTAGATCATTTATTTTGTTGTAAAAGGACTGTGCCTACCGTCATGTTGGAAGACCTGCTCACAGCCATCTCAAGCACACCCAGCGGCTTGCTACTCGCAAGTTGTGCTAGTGCATGCTACCATTTCTACCATCAGTTGTTAGCACCTAGCATAACCCCATTGCAGGAAGCCACCAGATGGCCGCAGGCGGGTCTGCTGACATGACAGTCTGTGTGGTCCTTTTACAATAAAATAAATGATCTAACAGGTATTTAAAAAAAATATATATATTTTATTGCTAAAAGCCCTAATCGGGTATTTCTGCAGCAGCTGTTGCACTTTGTGTTTTAACCACCGTTTGCTCTTAAGACGAGACCCTCATAACCGTAAGCGGCACAGGAACTGTACGTATAAATATATCATAAATCATGTTGTAGATTTCTGTTTTTAAGAAAATGGAACTTGAATACAAAATACATTTTTTTACTTTGCAGAAAATTTGAAAAACCTGCATGGGAAGCGGATTATGTCACTTCAACTTAGAACTTCTGAATTTTATAGCTGTTGGCATGAGACACCTTCCTATGGTTATAAAAGTACCACTGGGAAGGTGGGTTGGAAGGAGCATGTCTTGGGCCTTGGAGTGGCAGCAAGGAACCGTTAACCCTTGGAGACAGTGGAGAAGGTAACCGCTCATGGGCTTCTGAGCAATAGCACAGGTTAGCCACTGTCACTGGAGAAGAAGATGCAGTCCATGCAAAAGGCGCCTAAAGGTGGGACGCAGTCCATGTGGGAGGAGTCTGCTGGGGAGGGAGGGTCTTAAAAATAGGGAAAGAATATGAAGAGAGTCTTAGTATTAGGGGAATTGATAGTCACATAGGGACAGAGAGGCTGGTCAAGAGCCCACAGCCTGGAAGAAGGAAGGTGGTTTGCCTCCCAGTTGTGTTGGCAGAGAAGATCCTACACAGGCTCCAGATCTTAGGCAGAGGGAAAGATGGGAGCTAGATGTGGTGTTTCATTTGGGAACCAATGATGTGGAGGGATGCAAAGTGGATGTTGTCCAGGAGAGACTGAGTGTTCTGAGGGTAGAAGCCCAGAGGAAGCTCAGGTTTGGTAGCTTTCACAGAACTCTTACCAGTGCCACGGGTGTGTCTGGCTAGAAAGGCAAGGATTTAAAAATTTCAACACATGGCTGAAGGGGTGGTGTTGGGGCAGGGGTTTAGGTATGTGGAGGACTAGGGAGCCCTCTGGGATGACAAGGATTTGTATGCATTGGATCGCTTGAACATCAGCCATTGGGGGGTGGGGGCAAGGTGTTGGAAAGGAAGTTGGAAGAGTACATTCATTAGAATGTAAACTAAGCGGGGGGGGGAGAGTCTGCACCAGGCATGCATCCAAAAGCCTTCTCATGTTGGGAGCCACTGGACACCCCCCCAGACAGTTCAATCAGGAGGTGTGGGGAGAGGAAGGGGGGGTAGCACGAGGGACATTCACTGGTCAGTTGTAGAACAAACAGGTTCGCCAAAAGGCACTGCTGGGAAACAAAGCCACAGCAGTCATCATATACTGAAGCAAAGCTGACCACAGGTTCAAGCATTAGTAGGAAAGGGTATCAAGCCACTTGGCAAGCTGTATGTTTTAGTGCCAGGAGCTTGGGTAATAAAGTGGGGTATCGTCAGGCATTGGTTAGTTAATAATGGAAAGGGATCTGGGTGTAGTCATATCAGATGACCTAAAGGTGGGTAAACAATGTGAGAAGTCAGTAAGGAGAGCCAGGGGAATACTGGGATGCATAGGGAAGGGCATCACAAGTAGAAAAAGGGAAGTGGTTATCCTCTGTACAAACAGTTGGTGAGACCCCATCTGGAGTACTGCGGCAGTTTGGAGACCTCATCTACGCAAGGACTTAGACAGGATGGAAGCAGTCCAGAGGAGGGCAACTAAAATGGTGCAGGGTCTACATCAGAAACCATATGAAGAGAGACTGAGAGCTTAATATGTATACCCTTGATGAAAGGAGGACGGGGACATGATAGAAACTTTTAAGTACCTCAAGGGAATCAACAAAGTCCAGAAGGGTAGCATCTTTCAGAAAAGATGTGCAAGAACAAGGGGCACAATTTGAAGTTAGAGGGGGATGGCTCAGGGGTAATGTGAGGAAATTCTTTTCATGGAGAAAGTGGTGGGCGATGGAACCGCTTCTTCCTGGAGACGTGCTAGGGGTCTAAAACAGTGGGGGAATTCAAACATGCATGGGACAGACATATGGCAATTATAGTGGGGGTTGCAGGAAGTAGGCTGTTGGTTAACTAGAATCTGCAGCTTATCCACTAGTTAGGGAAATGGACAGACTGGGTGGGTCAAGTGGTCCTTATCTGCTGTCAAAGTCTATGTTTCTATGTTTGCGGAAGTCCAGCTTGACTTGGTGGTGATATCGGAAACCTGGATGACACCGCACAATGACTGTGACCTCACAATCCTGGGGTGCTCAATCTTTAAGAAGAAAAGGGCTAGGGACAAGTGGGAGGAGTGGCTCTGTATGTGAAGGATGGCATCAAGGCAACCAGGCATATGGTAGTGAGCGAGCATGTGGAGACAGAGTCATTGTGGGCACAGCTGGAATTAGGAGGGGTCAGGAAGGTGAGAATGGGGGTCAGTAGCCATAGAATTAAAAGTATAGGGTGGACAGCGAGCTTGAGGATGAAATTAAAAGGGCAGCGCTCGTAGGGAGAGAGGGTCATGGGTGACTTCAGTCTACCGCATGTGAACTGGTGCATTGAGGGTGGGGGAGGTGGAGGGCGGCAGTGGGATGACAAAGGGAAGGGGGGTGGGGCAGCTGCAAACTAGGGGTGCTAGCTGCACACTCAAGCAGACTTAGATAGACTGGGTTGTCTGTTTCTGCTGGCACATTCATATGTTCGTATCCCAGGGCAAGCAGCACCAAAAGCTGGGCACTTGTGGATGCATTCCAGGATGGCTTGTTTGTCCAGGGGGGTCAGGGAGCTAAGGAAGGAAACAGTAATCCTGGTCATTGTTCTGACAAATAGTGAAGACTATGTCAAAGACATACAAGTGGGGGAACCAGTGGGTACTAGCGGCCATCTATCAGTGCGGTTTGCTATCAGAACTAGTTGAGGAGCGTACCAACTCTGCGACTAGGGTCATGGATTTCAGAAGAGCACATTTTGTGGAAATGTGGGAGAAGCTTCAAAGCAGGTTGGTGAGTGTCTTGGGGTCAGGGAGTGTTGGGGGAGGGGAATGAGGCATTATTAAGAACTGCCTACAAGAAGCAATCGTCTCCTGCTGGAGGCATGTCCAGAAAAGAAAGACAGATATACTGAAACTGATTTGATTTACAAGGGAGGTGGGGATCGCAGCGAGAAATAAAAGAATGGCATTCAGGAGATGTAAAGGGAGTCAAGTGGAGGGGGACAGGGAATGATACCTAGAAACATTGGGGGAGGCCAGCAAGGTGGCCTCCAAAGATGGAAGCGGAGCTGAGGATAGCAGTGGGAGTTATGGAGGGTGATAAGGCTTTCTTTTGCTACGTTAAGGAAAAGAGACAGTTGAGGGAAAGCATTGTGAAGCTGAGACAGGGTGAGGGGTGGGTGGGTGGAAGAAGATATGGGTAAGGCAGAAATACTGAACAATTACTTCTGTTCAGTGCTCACAAAGCAGAAGGAGCCAATACCTGAGGGGAAAGTTAGAACCAGATCGGAAGGGAGGGGGACTGAGTATGGAACTCATTGCCATTGAAAGGGTTCTCAAGGGTATGCCATCGCTGCAGTGAAAACAATAATGTCATTGACAGCGACAGCAACAAATCGCTGAAAAGTCCGCTCAGGATCCCAGCACGGCTTCCATGGGTGTTGTGCCCCCTCCCCGAGTCAGCTCCGACCTGGAGTTGATAATAATAAAGTGCAAGGGGCAGAGCCCTCTGAATGAGGGGTGGAGGGGGTGCAGCCCCACTCAAAAAACACATTACTTTACAGACGGCACAATGAACACCACAGTTGCAGTCAGCATAGTACTGTCACTGTAACAGCAGTCGACAGATTTTCTGTCGATCCGGCATCGTAGAACCATTCTCTAGGGGCTCATGGCCCTGAAAGTCAGTAAATCTCAGGGTCAGGTGGGCTGCAGCCCAGGTGCTGAGGGAGAAAGCAGAGGTGCAGGCAGCACCTCAGGCAGATCTCTGCAACTGCTCCCTAGAGTCTGGGGAAGTGCCTGTAGACCGGAGAATGGCAGATGTTGTACCTCTACACAAAAGTGGGAGAAAGGATGACCTGTGGACCATATGACTGGACTTCAGTAGGCAGCAAACTGCTGGAAATTATTGTCAAAGAATGGCTGGTGGAGTTCCTGGTGGCAGTTGGGTTGCAGCAGGGAAGGCAGCACGGGTTTGAAGCAGACAGATCTTGTTAAACGAACTGGCTTGACTGTGGTTAATATACTGTATCTGGACTTCAGCTAGGTGCTCGACTCCATTCCACACAGGGGGTTGGTCAGGAAGCTACAGGACCTAGAGATGGGGGATATTCTGACATGATGGGTGAGGAACCGGCTAAGGGGGAGGACACAGAGGACAGTGATGAATGAGGAGCACTTGGGAGCGAGGGAGCTCACTGTTGGGGTCCTGTGGAGCCTGGTACTTGAGTCAGTACTTAACATCAACAGCATAGGGGAGTGTATCAGAGAGAAAATCTGCCTCTTTGCAGATGACACCAAGCTCAGTGGCAGGGTAGACTGTGAGGAGGGTATTTGGGAACTGAACAAAGACCTAAAGAGGCCTGAGACATGATCACAGATCTGGCATCTAGACTTCAGTGCCAAGAAGTGCAAAGTCATGCACTTGGGCAGAATAAACACTGGGGCTGAATACTGGTTGGGTGTGGTAGTAATTACTGTGATTCAGGAAAGGGATCTGGGAGCGGTGATTTCTAACAACCTCAAATGGTTGGTTAGTGGCCGCGGCTTGAAGCAGAGCAATCCTAGACTCCCTGCAGAAGGTGTTTTTCAGGCAACTAGTTAGAGAGCCCTCTTGAGATTGAGCAGTACTGGACCTGGTGCTCACAACAGCAGTGTCAGTGGCTTAGTAGGTAGCACACTCGCCTCTGAGGCCAGGAGATCAGAGGGCTGTGGGTTCAGTTCCCACATCTGGCACTTGAGTTAATATCCCAGTACTGACACTGTAGTGCAGCATGAGACGGGTGCTGCACTCTGAGGTGCCGTCTTTCGGATGAGATGTTAAACCGAGGTCCCATCTGCCTGGATTGGTGGTAGTTCAGGTGGATGTTAAAGATCCCATGGCACTTGTCGAAAAGAGTAGGCGAATTCCCTGGTGTCCTGGCCAAATTTCGGTCATTCACTAAAAAAAAAAAAAATACCACCAACAGCTTAATCTGGTTCAAGGTCAGCTGGCATTCATCTGTATCCCCTTCCCCCGGGTCGTGCCTGAAAATAGGCAGGATTTGTCTAGTACACTTCCCGGTCAACCAAAAATAAATAAAATAAATAAAAAATGAAGTGTTGCAGACATCAAGGTGTGATGCCACCTGGAGACCCGCGATCGCTGTACAGTGTGGTGTGACATAGGGACAGCGGTAGAGGCTAACTACACAAGGACGAGGGTCCTGGACTTCAGGGGGGCAGATCTTAAAACAAATGGTGAATGCCTCAGAGATTACCTAATGGGATTACATGAATGGAATGGGGAACAGTGGGCTAAATTAAGGGATGGCATAGTGAAGACAAAAAGAGGTTTTATGTGACAAAAGCGAGTCTGTAAGACTGCCAGTCACATAAAGCAAGTCAACAACTGTCCAACGTCAAAAGGGGGAACCGCATAGCAGCGACAGTCGCCTACTCAATAAAAAAAAAGAAAATCAAGTTTAAAGGCGGAGGTGGCTCCCAAAACAAATATTGTAAACTCCAGGGGGAGTGGATTTAGGAGAATATAGCAGCTCCCCCCAGGAAGTAAAATAGCTTCCTGCACCAGGGTCTGAACCCGGCACCACAGGCTCCATGGCCAGTGGCTCAAGCCACTACGTCACATGGCCAGCTCGGCAGGGCTTGGCTAGATTGCTGTATTTATCCATTTCTCATGAGTGTAGCATGTATACCTCAGTGTTACATCCGCTATAGTCATTCGGTGCTCTTTCTCTCCACTCGCTCTACATGAGAGCGGTATTATTGAGTCGCTCATATCGAGCTGCTCAATAATACTCGCCCATATAGGGTGTTACCCAAAAACCTTTGCATAGAAGAATAGGGTAAAAATAGGAGGAAAAATAGACCACATTATTTCTCGAGGGAAGCGATTGCGAAGGTAAAGGTTAAAGGAGTGACATTTCAGGAGCTACAAGGAGACACAGAGGGAAGAAGATAGGTATACCAGGAGAAGCAGAGGGAAGCAGGGAAGACAGTGAGGGGCGCAAAGGCACAAATGGAGGAAAGGCTAGCCAAAGGGGCAGCTAAAGGGGACAAGACCTTATTCAGATGCGTAAACAAAATGAGGAAGACAAGGAGAGAGATAGTGAGGTTAAGAAGGGAAGAGGGTAGGCCTGCCCGGTGGCGCTGAGGGTTGAGGCACTGGACGCCACACCTCGTGCCACACTGGCGACCCGGATTTGGGAATGAGCCTGGGTTGCTGGGGGTTGGCAGTGGAGGGAGAGGACTGAGCATCCGGAGGACAGCTCTCCTCATCCAGGGAGGGACAGGGGTCCCTGATCTGTGCACGGCTGCCCTCTGGCGGAGGCCGGAGATGCAGCAAGCGCTGATGACGTAGAGAAGGGGCGGGGGGAATGGCAGATGTCAGTTCTGTGCCTTGATGTCAGGACGCTAGCCACTCCCCAAGAAAGAGGGCAAAAATTCCCCGTCAGCTCCGGTGGAGACGGAGCACTGGAGCTTGCCCTCGATCTGCGGTTGCCCACCTGGCACCCTCCCGACCGATGCTAGTGACTGCTCAGAGTGTTGGGGCCCACCTCGTCCCTGCCCGGGGGGGTAATCCGAGGCTACATGGGGGACGAAGGACTGTCCAGGTAGGGCGGACTGTAGAGGGATGACTCCTTGGTGCTCCCGAGGAGACCAGAGCTGAGGGGAGGAGAGGAGGAATAAATACGAAAAAAAAAAAAGAAGAGGAAGAGCGTGCAGAGGAGGATCAGGAAAAAAGATATCCTGAACCGATACTTCGCTCAGTCTTTACAGTGGAGGGAGATGGGGACAGACCACACAGAAGCAGAAGGAGCACTGGGGGGAGGTAGGTGGACACAAGTCCATTCAGAGAGGAAAGAGTCTTGCGAGGACATGCAGATCTGAAAGTGGACAAGGCTGTGGGGACAGAAGAAGTACATCCGAGGGTACTGAGGGAGCTCAGGTCAGTACCGGCTGCACCTCTGACAGCCATATTCAACAACTCAGTGGAAACAGGAATGGTTCTGGAGGATTGGAGGAGGGCAGATGTGGTACTGCTTCATAAACGTGGCAGCAGGGAGGAGTCTTCCAACTATGGGCCAGCAATTCTGACATCAATGGTGGGGAATTTAATGGAAACATGATTGAAAGAAAGGCTAACGGGTATCTTGAATTTCAAGACCGAGTGCATGGATTCTGGGGGAGGCGGTCATATATGAGCGAACCTGATGGAATTTTTCGACTGGGTGATCAAGAATTATTCAGAGTGGGGTGGCGGACATGGCCTACCTAGACTTCAGCAAGGCCTTCAACACCGTACCACGCAGGAGGCTTATAAGGAAACTGAGCAGTCTTGGGGTGGGACCCAAGGTGGTAACTGGGTATGGAACTGGCTTAGATGACAAGAGGATGGTGGGAAATGGCACATACTTGAACTCATTATACCCTGGGTGGCCATTTTGTGTCAGGTAAACAATGGATAGTTCGGACTTCTGAAGAAGCTATTGGAGGTAATGAGCTAATGAGGGAAGAAAGGCCAGTGGTGTACCTCAGGGCTCAGTGCTGGGGCCACTCCTTTTCAATGTCTTCATAAGTGACATTGCAGAACAGCTGGAAGGGAAAGTAGGCCTCTTTGAAGATGACACCAAGGTCTGCAGTAGGGTAGATACTCCGGAGGGGGTGGACAGAGTGTGTAGGGACATGAGAAGACTCAAGGAGTGGTTGAGGACGTGGCAGCTGGATTTCAATGCAAAAATCATGCAGCAGGGGCATAGAAACCCAGGGATATTGTATAAAATGGGGGTGGGCTATTGACGGTCACAAAGCAGGAAAGAGACTTTGGGCTTATCATATCTGATGACCTCAATGTGGCGGGGCAGTGTGACAAGGTAGTAGGCAGGGCTGGCAGGATGCTGGGGTGCATAGGGAGGGGAATCTCCAGCAGATGGAGAGAGGTGGTGTACTTTTGAGGAAGGACGCAGACAGGGTAGAGACTGTCCAGAGGATGGCAACTAAAATATTGGAAGGGTTGCATCATAAGCCCTATGAGGAGAGACGAATGATCTCAGTATGTACACCCTGGAAGGGAAAATGGGGGGGGGCATAATAGAGATCTGTAAGTACTTCACGGAGGTGAACAGAGTGCTGGACGGGAATATTTTTCAGAAGAGAAGGTGCACGAGAACAAGGGGGGAATTTTGAGGGACGTGAGGGAGTACTTCTTCATTGAAAGAGTGGTGTGTGCCTAGAACAGTCTTCCAGCAGAGGTGGAGGGGCGAAAACAGTGGTGTGCTTCAAGCATGCATGGGATAAGCACAAAGGAATCTAAATAGGAATGCGGGGGAGGGGAGAGTACTTGGTGATCAGGTAGGGTCTGCGGGTGACAGTACAGGCAGGGACAAACTGGGCAGACTGGGTGGGCCACGCATATACGATTCATATCTGCTGAAAAATTCCATATTTCTATGATTTGTGCAGTGTAACAAAAATGATAGGTAAGGAAAACAGAATTCTGGGATGCATTGGGAGCGGGTTTATCAGCAAACGAGAAGAGGTCATCTTGCCCCCTGTACTGAACCCTGGTACAACTGCACTGGGAACAGACATAAACAGGATGGAAGCGGTGCAGATGAGAGTGACCACAATGATACACGGTCAGCAAGGGAGGACATATGAGCAGAGACCGGAGAGTCTCAGCATGTACTCATTGGGGCGGCCCAGTGTCATGGAAGACTGAGATGCTCAGTGCCTCATCTCCTGCCACGCTGACAAGTCAGGTTTGGAAATGGATACAGGTCACTAGGGGGCCGAGGGGGGAGGGATTGAGTGTCCCCAGAACAGCTCTCCCTTGGGGGAGGGGTTACAGTACCTCGCTGCACTTCTGCCTCCTGGAGGAAGTGGGGGGCAGTGCATGGGTCATGCAGAACAGGGCCCACACGCAGGTGCTGGGGGTGTCTCAGAGGCAGAGCACACACATCACGTCCATAGCATGTGCAGTGGTCCCAAGGGATGAAAAAATGTGGAAGACCCCTCTAGAAACAGGCTGACGCCTGACTCCCTATAGGCTCCGCACCAGCTACTGGGCATCTCCGAAGAGACCCTCTGACTGAGGTGGGTAGGAGCGAGGTAAGCCTCGGAAGCTGGGTGATGGGGCTGGGGACATTGGTCCGATGAGGGCAGCTGGGCAGCTAAGGTGGAGAAACACAGGATTAAAAAAATTGGAGACCAGAAGGGAGATGTGAGAGATATGATCAAAACATTTAAATACTTGCAGGGTACGAACAAGTGGAGACAGACAAGCTGTTCACAGAGAATGGCAGCATTATTACCAGGGGCAATTAGCGAACACTGGCAGGGGGTAGTTTAAAAAAGAACATTGGGACCCAACGACCTGGGTTCGGGAGTGAACTCTGGGCATTGGAGGGTCAGTCGGGGGGAGGAGGAGGACTGCTCGCCAGTGCGTGCCTGGCCTCCAGCAGTGTCTGGGGGGGGGGCATGACACTGGCAGCCACAACAAGAGGGTGAGGAGTAGCAGACATTGGGTGTGTCACGTGTGGAAGTGCATGTGACATCACCGTAGATGTCATTACCCACATGCTCCTCCGGGGTAGGACAGAAATAGGAAACACATCCTAGCGGGCAGGACACGCGGCCACCATCCACAGGCTCCACACCAGTGACCTAGGCACCAACCAAAGCTGGATCCATGACAAGGCAGGACGAAGGACTCCCCACCAGCCTGCCATGGAGGGGTAAGCCACGGGCGACTTGAGAAACATAGAAACATAGACTTTGACGGCAGATAAGGACTGCTTGGCCCACCTAGTCTGCCCATTTCCCTACCTACAGGATAAGCTGCAGATCCTAGTTAACCAACAGCCTATTTCTTCCTACCCCCCACAAAAATTGCCTTATGTCTGTCCATGCATTCTTGAATTCTCCACAGTTTTAGACCCCACAACCTCCTCAGGAAGGCTGTTCCATGCGCCCACGACCCTCTCTGTGAAATAATACTTCCTCACATTGCCCCTGAGCCATCCCCCCTCTATCTTCAGATTGTGTCCCCTTGTTCTTGCACATCTCTTTTTCTGAAAGATGCTACCCTCTTGGACTTTGTTGATTCCACTGAAGTACTTAAACGTTTCTATCATGTCCCCCCTCTCCCTCCTTTCCTCAAGGGTATACATATTAAGCTCCTTTAGCCTCTCCTCGTATGGCTTCTCTTGCAGACCCGCACCATTTTAGTTGCCCTCCTCTGAACTGCCTCCATCCTATCTATGTCCTTGCAGAGATGGGGTCTCCAGAACTGGACGCAGTACTCCAGATAGGGTCTCACCAACTGTCTGTGCAGGGGGATAACAACTTCATGTTTTCTGCTGGTGATGCCTCTCCCTATACATCCCAGTATCCCCCCAGCCCTCTCTACCGCCTTCTCACATTGCTTGCCAACCATAAGGTCATCTGATGTGATTACCCCAGGTCCCTTTCCATTTTTGTTGTTATTACCCCATTGTGTAATCTTCCCCTGGTTTTGTTTCCCAGGTGCATTACTTTGCACTTCTTTGCATTGAATCAAGCTGCCATACTTCCTGACCATTTCTCCAGCCTTGCCAAGTACCTTCTCATCCTTTCCACGCCTCCTTGTGTATCAACCCTGTTGCAGATCTTTGTGTCATCCATAAAGGGCATACTTTCCTTCCAGTCCCTCTGCAATGTCACTTATAAAGACATTAAAAGGGACTGGACCAAGTACTGAACCCTGCGGTACCCTACTAGTAACCCCTTTCTTCAGAGTGGACTCCATTTACAATTACCTTTTGTGTCCTGTTGTTTAGCCAGTGTGTTACCCAGGCTACCACCCTGGGACCCACTCCAAGGCTGGTTAATTTGACTACTAATCTTTTGTGTGGGACTGTGTCAAATGCCTTGCTAAAGTCTAGGTAGGCCATGTCCACAGCCCCTCCCTGGTCTACTACTTTGGTCACCCAGTCAAAGAAATCAATTAGATTTGTCTGACATGACCTTCATGCTGTGAACCCATGCTGCTTTGGGTCCTGTGCCCCACTGACCTCTAGGTACTCAACCATTCTTTCCTTCAGAAGTGATTCCATCACTTTCCCTACCACAGAGGTCAAACTGACAGGTCTGCAGTTTCCTGCCTCTGTCTTGCTCCCACTTTTGTGAAGGGGAATCATATTAGCCTTATTCCAGTCCTCAGGTACCACACCATCCTCCCATGATTTGTTATAAAGGGTAGTCAGTGGCGTCACTAGTTCTCTGCTTAATTCTTTTAGAATTCTGGGGTGAATTCCATCTGGCCCCATTGCTTTGTCCACCTTCAGTTTTAGGAGTTCTTTCAGAACCCTTTCTTCTGTGAAAGGACTGGGATCGACCCCTCCCTCTCCAGAGTGCTTCTGTTAATTGGATTAGGCACCTCCCCCACTTCCTCTTTTGTGAATACTGAACAGAAGTATTCATTCAGTATCCCTGCTTTTTCACTGTCACTCTCTGCCACCCACCATCCATTCTATTCAGCCTCACTATCCTCTCTTTGTCTTTCTCGTTCCCTGATATACCTATAAATGTTTATCCCCCTTCTTAACCGAGTTGGCTATCTTTTCCTCAGTTTGTGCCTTTGTTATTCTGACTTCCTCCTTCTTCCTTCTGCCTTAACTGGTATAGTTCTCTGTCCTGCTCCTATGTGTTTCCTTATACTTCCTAAATGCTATCTTTTCTCCCTAACCTTCACTGCCACTTCTTTTGAGAACCATAGTGGCTTTTCTTTCCGTTTTGATTTGTTTATTTGCTTCACACAAAGGCTTGTTGCCTCTGTGATGGCAGTTTTGATATTTCCCCATTGTTGCTCCACCCCCTCCTTCTAGCCTGTTTGCTAGTGCTTTTCTAAGACACTCTCTTAGCTTGCCAAAGTCAGCCCTCCTGAAGTCCAGAACCCTCACTTTTGTATGGCTTGACTTCAGTAGCTGAGTTTATCGTGAACCACACTTTTGGTGGTCACTTGTTCCCAAATGGCTATCCACTTCTAGCTCTGAGATCCTGTCACTGTCCCCATTTGAGAAGTCAAGTGACAGGGCTGGGGGGGGTGGTATGAAGGAGGCCAGCCAGGACAGAAGGGGGATAAACAGAATAGAAAAACCAAATAACATTGGGAAGTACTGTTTCATGGACTGTGGATAGATGAACTAGACTACCCAATGATCTGGTCAGTGAAAAAACTTGAATTTATTCAAGAGGGTGTGACAGATGTCATGTGAAGGGCTAATTAATGCTGCTGGGAAGGTAGGGGTGGGTGGGGATGGTCATGGATCCCTAGGGGGCCTATACCACCTCCCAGGGTAGGCTGGTTAGACTTTCAGGACTTCTACCAACAGTTTTCTATGTTTCTGTTTCTAGTGACCATCTCAAGTTGTCCTAGCAGCTGTATGGTTGTCCACATTTCAACTGCCTGCCTGGAGCCCAGAATTGTGCACATCCAGCTCCCTTGTAACAAGCAGGTCCTGTGTCTGAACAAATGAAGAACATCCTATCTACTTTTGGTTAGTCACAAAGGGAACATTGTTCAACCAGGAGTAGCGCACTCAGCCAAAGCTTGTTTCCAGATGCGACCTGGGAGCACAAGGAAGTTAAGTGACTTGCTCAGGCTCACACAGTATGCACCTAGGCAGCTGTGGGATTCAAACCCAGGTCTCCAGATCTGCAGTTTAGTGCCTTAACCCACTGCACTATACTGCCTCCTAGATGCAATCCCATATACATATCGTGCAGCCAGGAATCACAAGCACTTGACCAAGCATTCAAGTCAACACCACGAAAGTGAGTTCAGTTTGCACTAATAGTAATTTGCACTACTTAAAGGGAATCAGCACTACCTTTTATTTTCCACTACCGTTTTCTCGATCCTCACTGCTCGATTTAGCGCCATCTATAGTAGCACCTCCGCTGATTTTCCTCCTGAAGAATTACTATTTATAAACCTTCCTGTTACTCAGTACCCCTGAAGTAACACACCATTTCCTGTAGCAGTGGTCACACTTTGCAGTCTCCTGTCAGAGCGTGTGACATCTGTGCCCCCCAGGCATGGCCGGCTTTCTCCACTAATGAAGATTACAGTAGCTGTAGTGATAGGGTAGTATTGCACACGCTACTGGTGCATGTCAGGGCATTGTCATGCAAACCCTGCATGGTTCGTACCCTGCCGATCTTAAAGGCCGCTTGGCTTGGTATGCTTCCAGACGATTTCTCCACTTCACCAAGGGGTTGTTGTTAGCCGTCCCAAGATCCCATTGGAAACCATCCAAAGACAGGGCTTTCTAGGTGGCAGCACCAACAGCTTGGAAGTCCCTGTCATATCATCTCGGGAGTTCCCCCTCTTTGGAGGCATTTAAACAGGGCCTGAAAAGGCAACTCTTTGAACTCGCTTATAGATTGGATGAGGGACTCTGACCTGTACCTCTCAATTTATTTATTACTGAATTTGCTGTTTTTACTGTTTTATCATGTTATTGTATGTTAAGCACTCTGAGCCCTTGGGATAACAATTGCCTTGTCTTGCCATTATATTGCAATACAGAGCAATTTGTTAAACCTTAACATTTTAGTGGTATTTAAAACTTAATGACAGTGGTTTCCAAGTTCCTGTAGTCCCTGTCCCTTGACGTGGAGCGCCTGTTGTTGCTTAGACTAGGAACTGCCAAGTTCTTTTACATTTCTTTAATTGGGCTCTGTGTCCACCACATGTGGCCATGGTGACTGCATTTGTGAAGCACTGCGCTACAGAACTGGTGAGGAACAGCACTCACAGCTCTGATGACTTTGTTTGGCCACTGGGTGTCACTGTTGTACTGCATTTTGGTCAACTGCATTGCGTTTCCATGGCAGTGAAAAAATCCTGCCTTAAAGAGCCAAAATTGTACATCTTATTTCCTGATTTCACTAGCAGGTCTTTGTTGTCTAACATTCCTGGTTTTGAGGGATGGGGTAGGGTTGGGGGGCGTCCCATAAAACATAAAATGGCAGGAGTTCCAGACAAAACATTTCATGTCCAGCTCTTTTTTTCTCCTTCCCATACCGCTTCAGTTGCCCCCCTTATTCGGGCTACTCACGTGTCCCTTTCTCCAGATGTATTCAACCCCACTACTGTCTCTTATCTGCAGGCTACCCACAGTCCCCTGTCTCCCCTCAGTTTTAGGATTATCCCTGCCGTGGGTGGGGGTTGCCTTCCTGCTGCCACAAGGGAGGGAGGGAGGAGGATCTTGGGACATCAGGGTGATGCTTGGGGGGGGGAGGAGTGAGGACGGTGTGTTGAGCTATTCAGTAGTATGTGGGGGACACAGAGGGCTGTCATCAGGTACACCGGATGTGGGCCTATTTCCCGTGTTCTCCCATCCCTCCGCCCAAGAGGTGTGTGCCATTCTCTCCCTGCCTCCTCTGCACAGATGCTCATCCCCTACTCCACTAGTCTCTGTTCCAGTCATTTATATGTTGCATCGAGCCCCTGATAACTGCATTTGGGGCCACCTATTGATTGGCTACAGTAGCTGGGGATACCAGCAGCATACAGACAAAGTGCAGTGTCCCCCTTTATTCCACACCTGGGGGAGTTTCCATTGCATAAAGGCAGTGAGTCCCAGCATCACCAAGAGCCTAGCTGGGTTTCACGGTGAAGGGGAGTCAAATGTCCTGGCTAAAAATTAAAAAACAATTGTGCCCCAAAGTTGCAGATGGACAGAACTTTTTATAATGGTTCCAGTACAGATGAAGACATATCTCAGACATGCACTCACATCTGCCTCTTTGGAAAATCCAGCCCGTGATGTGGATATGTGAGAAGAGTGACACGTGTACGGAGAAAGTCCAGCAGTTTGACTCCAGTGCCACTGTTCATATTAGGGATGTGTGAAGTGATTCTTGAATATTAGAAATCATGACGTTATTCTTAGCCAATCATGACTGATTGTTTCTAAACATCCCATGTACCCTTATAATCATAAGACGTCTCTAATGCTAAGAGTTCAAAAACTCTGAAGTTCTAAGTTCGGTAGGCATAGTCCACTTCCCAAACAGGGGATTTTGTAATTTTCAGCAATGTAAAACATTTGAATTGCAAATTCAAGTTTCGTTTCTTTTGAAACAGAAATCTTCAACATGATTTGTAATTTGTGCTATTTCATTTATGTATTTATTTAGCTTTTGTTAACCAGGTAAGCACACTAGACAAAAATAGATGCCTATTTTTCAGGTGCGACCTGGGAGGTTACAAGGAGATAATGACACTAGTAGCAGTCAAGTAATACAATGCACAGGTAAACAATGTACAGGCAGTTCAGCGATGAGACAGAGAGGCAGTTCAAGGTAACACAGAGTGAAATGCACGACGCCAGTAACAGTCAAGTAATACAATGGACAGGTAAACAATAAACAGGCAGATTCCGCGATGAGACAGCGAGACAGTTCAAGGTGACGTAGAGCGACTGTATGAGGAACAGGTAAACAATAAAGAGACATTTCAGAAAAGAGACAGAGGCAATTCTAAAAACACAGAGGACCTACCGAGGAACACTGTGAGCAGGTTATGTCCGGGAGAAGCAAACACGTACAGCGCTCGGGCAGATACCCCTCAAGTGAGAATTTTTATACTTCAGAACAGCCTTGGTTTGACTTATGCTTATCCGAGCATGTTACTTATAGGATAGCATACTTACTTGTGACCAGGCCTTGACCAAAGAGAAGGCTATCTAGGAAATGATTGCCGATGTTATTTACTTGCGCTCATACATGGTGTTGCTATTTGGGCTTATGTCATCTTATTTGTGTTGTTCTGGTGACTGCTGCTACATTGGGTCGTTGCGTGATGTTATGTCACCTACGGTTCTCATACCTTAATAATACACATGAAATCTCTCTTACAACCGTAAGAGAGGTCGAAGTAGCTGTATTAACATTTTGATTGAGATTGATCAGTACTGTATTAACATTTTGAAAAACCTTCCCCAAGCATGCCTGTTTCCAGGGCAGCTGCGTGCAAGACACTGTTTACAGAATAAGAGTCTCTCATGCAGGGGAAAAGAGCGCTCTGATTGGTCGGAACCGCTCCCCTGAAGTATAACTTGAGTTATTACAGTCTACTGTGTGGTCCCCTGATGCTTTGTTTGTTACAGCAGGTTTGTATTTGTAAATACCTGTACCCGTTCTCTTTTATGTGACGCGTTTTTTGTTCCTCGTTACTCTGACTGCTGTTGCATCTCTTACACTGCTTGTTTTATTTCTTCCTTTTACCGTTAGCCTTTTGTGCTTTATTGCTGTATAGTTCTGTTTACAGTTTCCACGTACTTTTTCTGCTTTGTGCATGTCGTATGTTGTGAGTGCTGCTTTTGCAACTGTAGTCTACAGTGCCTGAAACTGGGCATGGTAGGTTTAATGCACTTCCAGACAAAAACTAAAAAAAAAAACTAAAGAATTGGCTGAACCCTATATGATAACTACACATACAACACTAGTGGTGATAAATCTGAGAAAACAAATTCTATTATTTTTTGCTGGTGACTTACCCATCCTCAAACATCGCATGCTATTTTTGAAATGGGCTTGGTCACAACCAATATTCATTAATTTTTTTCATCATGTCTTCATCTGCCTTCCTGCCCTCTGTGCCCCTTCTCCGACTCCCTCAGCTCTGTCACCCACACATCCGAGACCTACCTTTACTTCTTGAACCACCATGGGTGGGTAGGCAATCAGTTCTGGAGGTGGGGAGTAGTGGTGTTTTGCCTCCGATTTTCTCCCCTTACCCAAACCAGAATGCGTGCTTTGGCAGTCACACATTGTGTAAAGACACAATAACGCCACTGCGCCTGCCCAGGCCAACTAGGTAGGTGGCCGCTGCCGTGCCACTTAGCCTCCGCTAGGTGCCAACCATGCAGCAACACACGCTGCCCCCCTCTCCGAAGGAAGAGAGCTGCCCCTGGAAGCTCAGTTCTCCTCTCCCCTGACCAGCCCCCGAGTAACCCTGGTCCATTTCAGAACCCGGGTCGCCAGTGTGGTGGCAGGTGAGGCACCCAGCACCTCAGCCCAATGCGCCACTGGGCTCATCAACCAACACCAGTATTGTTGAAAGGTTGGGTACTTAACCAGCTAGAGAACAGCTAGCATAACTCCGATGAAATCAGTGAGGCCCTGAGCTATATTCAAAACAGTGACTGAACTAAAGAAAAACAGTTACATCTTCACACGAGGAGCTGATTTAAAAGTTATCACGTTTCACGTGATGTGGTATAAGTGGAATACGCAATAGGCAGACTCCAAATATGCAATTCATCAGCCCTTGTGAGGGGGTAGGACTTTCGTAACTCACTCTTGACTTCACCACTTGTGAGTTATGGCCCAGCCCACTGACACTTGGAGCGAAATTGCATATTTGAAGTCAGGCCATCTGGTATCCCCTATGTATTATAGGAGCACAATGCTGGGTTAGCAGGTCTATATAAATATAGGATTCTGACAGCCCATATCTTGGCCTGCATCTATGCTAGGAACCTGTAACTTGGCACTCCTCCACCCACCTTCAGGTAAGGATCTATATACCCTGTAAATGCAGTTAAAGTTAGATGGGGCAAAACAATGAAAATTACTTTCAAGAGAAAATATTTGACATTTCTGGGGAAACTCCAAAAAATGTAATGTCTGCACCCAATTCAGCTTATTTGATAAAACAGTGTTGAACATGGCAGAAACTTGTTAATTAAAAAAATTGTTCTAGAATGCAGCTGCACAAGGACATCGGTCACTACAAAATGGTTCAAAAGTTATTTATTGACATAATTTTACAGACCATAGAAACTGCAGCTGTCTTCTCTTTAAACATTTTATTTCCCTGCAAGGGAAAGGTTCCATTCCATTTACTTTTATTACAGTTGCCTACTGTAAAGCACAGGATCTGGGTTTATTTGTTCAGATTCCCTTATGCTACCTAGGGCAGTACAGTAGTCTCCGACCATGACAAACAGAATTGATGCGATAACATGAGCTTGTTATAGCTCCCTGTTCGTTGCAACGAGGGATGTTGAAAAATGCAGACCACAAATGACATGCAGTGCTGTTCTCAGACTCGTACAGTACTGTATTTGGACCAGAAACCATATTGATGTAATTCTACAGTACAGAGCTTCCTATGAGTTGTGAAAATAGCTATTAGTTTAAAAGTTTAAAAAAACTCTATTTAACCTCTCCTAAAGGGGGCTTATGTAACCCCTGGGCGGCACTATACCCAGTGTTACACCCCTGCAGCACTACCCTGGACATAGGCTAAGGGGGTTGGGTTCGCTAGTTCATAAACATTTTTTTAAACCTTTGCGCAGTGCCTCCACTCGGTGCTTTACGTGGATGAGATGGTGCTGGATGTAGCCCCCTGAGCTGCTACACCACCCACGGTGACCATTTACCTTCCCCAGACATGCCCCAATAGACAGTTCCCCACATTTCCACATTCTGAATTAAAGACTCTCTCCAATAATATGCTAACACAGGATTTCAAACAACAAATAACAAGATATTTATTTCGTGGGGGATTATAGGAGCTACAGTATGAAGGGAAAACAGGAGGCATAGAAGTTATCCTACCGTATTCACAAAATCTACAGATATTATTTGGATTTTTGCTGGTGAACTCTCCAGCTGGGTGGCTACATATTAACAGGCAGACATAAATCACATTTTACCATTCGACTTAAGACATCCAGCTCCCTGGCTATCTAGCTGCTGAACAATCAGATGTTAAATATAATTATTAATATTACCTACACTGGTACCAGTCCCAGATACAGCAGAAACCCTGCAATCTCATACCATACTGGTTAAACAGATACCACAGTCCAAGATATTGCTGGCCTAGATGAGTTGCAGCTGGTAGAGGTGGCCGGCTGTTAATTTGAGGGTGGGGCAACTTGGAAACAGATTTTTTGTAAAGCAGCAAATTATTATTTACAACCACAACAGGGATTACCCTGCACTCTAGCAGACATAGCAGGGATTGACCTGCACTTGCAGACTTCTGAATATTCCAGGATGAGCTATGTGGATCTTACATTCAGAACATTCAGCACAATATTCGAAAGTCCCATCCAATGCAACGAGGGTGATGCTTCTGTCAAGCATCCTATATGCAGTTTAAACACGGTCACATCCAGTACTTTATATACCAAAAGGCATCCATCCAGAGTAAGTTGACGACGACACTTTTATCAAGCATCCCATACTTTAGTTACAGGCAGTCACCTCCAGTATATTCTATATACCAAGAACATTATTCACAAGCAGAGTCTTATCCAGCACGTCTAGACATTGTACACTTATCCTAAGCGCTCTCAGTTGAAATTCTGGTCAGACACAGGTACATTCTCTTCAGGGTAACTTAGACATAATATGCTCTAGGGCCTCCTGTCTCAGGAAGTGGCAAACGTGGATTTGCAGTCAGCTCCACGATGGCAGGACTCTAACCCATAGCTACACAACTTGCAACACATTTACATGATTCGCCATGCCAGGGTTCTTGCTGCACCTGTAACTTAGCCATTTGGGCCACAGACGAGATGCATCCATTTACTTGAACTAGGCAGTCTCTTATGGGGTTAGTAGTCCAGATTGATAACTTCAAACTTAACAGCACACATTTCTCAGTGGGGCTTGGGGCCCCCAAGATTACTTGCTTAGATTCTGCCTCGCACCCGGGGGCAAGGGTACTCACTCAGGTCCTCCATCTCTTCTGCAATCGAAGGCATCCTGAAGTCTTCTTCAGCTCTCTCACCGCTGAGGTACTTGGTCAGCGCTTTCACCGCTGCATGATGTCATTTGGTCTGGTCTGGTCAGCGCTCTCACTGCTGCTAGACATCTGATCGTCGGTCCACATCTTTCCCCGACGTGGGAGGGAGGGCTAGCCTCTGGAGGACAATACTGGCAACCTCCAGACTAGCTGTTGCAGAAAGCACAATTACTGTAACTGGTAAACTTTTACTTAAGAAAATAATAAATGCCCCCTGAAGATTGAAGGGGCTTGGATTAAGTGGCCCAGGCCTGGTGACATGGCTGGGGCCTCAGCCCCAACCCCTGTGGGGGCTCCTAGCAGGCTGGAGCCTGCTCCGGCTGCTCTCTCTCTGAATCTCTCAAAATCTCCAGACAAACTGGCAACACTGTCTCTTTATAGAGCTCCTAGCTTGACTCCTGATTGGTAGCAGGGATGGGATGACATGTCTCCAAGTTGCTGAAGGACCTGTCAATCAGAACACTCGAGGCACAATTGGGTTGTGGAATTGGCACCTAAAATAATGTCCCTGTAAGTCCCCATAAGCACTTGGGTGCTTACCCATGAGATGCAGTGAATGTCCCACAAGTCCTGGCTTTCTATTGCTGGCATTTCAATTGGCTGTACTGCTGGCAATGGCTGATTAACCCACTGTCCCTTATAGCAGATTAGATACAGTCCTGAACAATGTCCTGGTGCAGCCAGAAAGAAATAATTATTTGCCCCAAATGCTCCACAGTTCTGTAGCTTAAAGGCTGTACTTGCAGTCGCTGCACAGATGAAAAAACATGGCTCTTTTACTTTTCCTGTTGCTACTGCACTTATGCAAGCTCCCCCCTGCAGCAGCTGACAGGCTGACGCACAGACTCCCAGATACTGGAATTGCCAGGGAAAATGTATCTATTTCAGTTTGTTCACATTCTCCCCCACATACAGTATGTTCCCAATATGCAGCAACAAGTTTCATTAGTTAAAACATTTAACTTCTTTTACTTTTCGGTCAGAGCCCAACGTAACTACCCTGGAGGCAGCCAGGCACACAATTATTCATTATACAGATGACTGGGGCCCCTCTCAGGGTCAAAACTCTCTTAATTTTCATCTGAACAGTCCCCCAGCAGGCTGTCCGTGGTCACCGGGTCCCAAATACGTGGAAGGGATCCTGGGACCCACGGCACAGTCCCCGAGGTGACCGCAAAACAAGCGGCTCCACATCAAAGGCGCTGTGCGCGCCAACGTGACTCCCGCTGCCCTGGAGGCAACATTTTTGCAGTGGGAGATCGCGGTTGGAGTTTTCAGCCCCGAGGAGCTGGATTCTCATTTGATCTGCAGGCTGGGGCACTCATGAGGGGAAAACAGGACCTGGGAAGCCAGAAAAATTAGGGGCCAAGTCAGGAGAAGCCCAAGAGACAGCGGGAGAAGGACAGAAAGACAGGGCTAAGGTAAGCCCAAGCAGGCATTTCTTGGAACCCCCATTTGCAAGGGGGTTACCCTTACATTTGGCTGACCTCTGGAGCACCACTGCCGTCTTCCCCTGCACCCCATTTTTGGTCTGGATGGCTGTGACATCCAGTGCTGGACTGTACACTCATTTGTTCTGCCGGCTTGTTCCCCTGAGACATGTAGTCACCATCTCTCTGTGATCACCTGACCCCAGTTGACTCTGGCTGCAGGGCCAGGGAGCCAACCCAGTATCAGTAGCCCTTCACTTTGGTGCTGCAGAGCCAAGGTTGTTAATGGCCCATGCTGCCCAATGACATTGCTCACCTGACCCCCTGTAGCAGGGGGTCGCCATGTGCCGCAGAGCGCAACCAGGGTGTGGGGCCGAATACCACCCATAGGGGAACTGCACGGCACACACTGGTATGCACCGTGGTCCCCATGGGCGGTATTCAGCCCACATATGCAGATGAGCTCATTAGGCATGCATGGTGCAATTGGGCCATTTGCATGACATTATGGGCACATCTGCATGGCTACACTGCCGTGATGTGTGCGGGGCCAGCCCTGCCCAGCCCCTATCGCTTATAGAAGTGACAATATCCCTGATCCCCTTTTTCCATAGTGTAACGCCCCTTCCAGCCCCCATCACTTGTAGAAATGAAAATAGCCAGATCTCTTTTTCCATACTGTGTAGCGCCCCCACAGCCCCAATCACTACTTTATATTAAAGTAAACCTGATCCCTGTTCCCTGGTGGCTAGTGGTCCCCCCCACCCCCGGTAGGCAGTAACCCACCATCCTGCACCCTCTCATCCCAACCTGTGCCAGCAGCTAGCACAGCCCTCCTCACCCTGCCACGGCCAGCCACCGACTGAGCTTTACCGGAGCGAGCACAGTAAATAGTATGCGCTACAGCTCAGTCGGCAGCTGGCCATGGCAGAGTGAGGAGGGCTGTGCCAGCTGACAGGACGGGTTGGGATGGGGAGTGGGGTGGTGGGTTACTGCCTGCCAGGGTGGGGTGGGGGCACAAACCACCAGGGAACGGAGATTGGGTTACTTTAATATATAGTAGCAATCGGGGCTGAGGGGCCACTACTATAGAAAGGGATCGGGATAATGTCATTTCTGCAAGTGATCAGAGCTGGGAGGGGAACGCTACACTATGGCAAAAGGGGATTGGGGATATTTTTACAGGTGATCAGGGCTGGGAGGGGTGCTACACTGTGGATAAAGGGATTTGGGGATATTGTCATTTCTGCAAGTGATTGGGGCTGGGGAGGGGCCGCTACACTATGGAAAAGGGGATCAAGAATATTTTAATTGCTACAAGTGATCAGGGCTGGGAAGGGGGCTGCTACACTATGGAAAAAGGGGATCAAGAATATTTTAATTTCTACAAATGATCAGGGCTGGGGAGGGGGCCACTACACTACGGATAAAGAGTTTTGGAGATATTGTCATTTCTACAAGTGATCGGGCTGGGAGGAGGGCCGCTACACTATGGAAAAGGGGGATCGAGAATATTGTTATTTCTACAAGTGATCGGGGCTGGGAGGGGCACTACACTATGGAAAAAGGGGACTGGGGATATTTTAATTTCTATAAGTGATCAGGGATGGGGAGGGGGGCCGCTACTATGGATAAAGGGGGATATTGTCATTTCTACAAGTGATCGGGGCTGGGGAGGTGGCCGGTACACTATGGAAAAAGGGGATTGGGAGGGGTGCTGTGGAACCCAAGCAAGATGGTGGCTGCTTGATCGAATTGCAAGCTGTGAACTGAGAATTTAAACTCTTAGACCCTTTTTTTCTGAGCCAAAAGAGACAGATCTGGGCTTAAACTGTATCAGAAGATCCCTGTAATAAAATAGGGAACCCTCGAAAGAACAACACCATGGATCGGGAGCAAAACCCAAAATTCACCGACAACTAGAACACCGCATGGCTGGCCTGATGAAACTGTCGAGGAGGCACCCGAGGAGACCTTACATTGGTACCAAACTCTCTGCTTTAATCAAATTGGTGACTGCAATTTGAGACAAACTAGATGCTTTAAGTCATTGAGTCGTCACCTTGGAAACATCAATGGAAGGGGTTCAAACTACAGCCGTTGATGCCTGTAAATGTGCTGACGCCACCATGGGTGCAGTGTCTACAATAATTAAAGAAAGTGGACATTGGAAGGCTAGACTGGAGAACCTAGAGAACCAAATCAGAGCTCCAAACATTCGATTGCTGGGAATGCCTGAAGGTAGTGAAGGGGACCACCTTTTGCTAGTTTTGAGGGAATGGTTCGGGAATCAACTGGGCGAAGAAGTACAGCAGAAGACACAGCGATTCCAAAGAGCTTACCGCATCACTCTGAGAGGACAGTTGGATGATTCAGAGCTTCCAAGGGTGATTCTGATTGTCACCGACGGAGCTGGGTCGAGAGATTCTATTCTAGCTCTTGCTAGGCACAAGGGTACTTTGCTGCACGAGGGGCATCGAATCAGTTTGTATCCAGACATTAGTTTCGCAATGAGGCAAAAATGTAGACGATTCGACGGTGTAAGAGCAATGCTAAGAGAGTCCTCAATACCTCATGGCCTGATTTTCCCTGCAAGGTTAAGGGTTGCTCATAGAGGGAAAGTTTATCTAGTTACTGACCCAGCGGATGCTCTAAAATGGAGTCGGAGACATGCAATTCCCCTGAAGCGTTCCTCAGCATCGGACCATCAATCATCGGACGAAGAGGACTCTTAAAATATCGGTAAATCCTTCTGGTAAGGAGGGTGAAGTTGCTCTCAAAGACGAGTGGGGACTTTAGAATTTAAAACTTTAAAATCTAAGACTTCCAGAGACCGAGCTGTTAAACCTGGACAGGTGATCCAGATTTGGACATTTCATTTTGAACTCTCGGTATATGGCTCATTCAACTACATTGGTTGTAACTAGATAAGTTGTAAAAGTTACTCAGCCTCTTTATGGCTTTGTTAAGTTTTATTTTAAATGAGACAGTTACAGTGTTAACTATAGTGTTGTTTATATAGTTGTAGTGTCAGTGGCTCAGTAGGTAGCACACTCGCCTCTGAGGCCAGGAGATCAGAGGGCTGTGGGTTCAGCTCCCACATCTGGCACTTGGGTTAATATCCCAGTACTGACACTGCAGTGCAGCATGAGAGGGGTGCTGCACTTCTGAGGTGCCGTCTTTCGGATGAGACGTTAAACCGAGGTCCCATCTGCCTGGATTGGTGGTAGTTCAGGTGGATGTTAAAGATCCCATGGCACTTATCGAAAAGAGTAGGGGAATTTCCCTGGTGCCCTGGCCAAATTTTCCTCATTCACTAAAAATACCACCAACAGCTTAATCTGGTTCAAGGTCAGTTGGCATTCATCTGTGTCCCCCTCCCCTGGGTCGTGCCTGAAAATAGGCAGGATTTGTCTAGTGCATTTACCCGGTCAACAAAAACTAAATAAAATAAATACATATAAATATGATCAAGTGTTATCACGGGTTGCACTTATTAGGTGCCTTTATCAGTTAAAGCATGGAACCCAATACCATCTTAGTATGGTGAAGGACTCTGGACATTTTTCTCTTTGGACACTCTGATTATATCCATGCAGCTTATGGGCTCTATACAGCGAACGATTGTTTTATACTGGGGACATGCAATTGCACTTTAAGACTACTCCTCAATGTTGTATTACTAAAGCATTAGATGATATTCTTGTATGTATTAAGAGGAGTGGCGCCCTCATCAGGAAAACAGAAATAATTGTAATATCTGTGCTTGCTAAACAAACTTCATTGTTTGATTAACACAAAATAAAAATATAAAGTATAAAAAAGAAAAGGGATTGTGAATATTGTCATTTTTACAAGTGATCGGGGCTTGGGGGGTCGTACAATATGGAAAAAGGCTATATTTACATTTCTACAAGTGCTCAGGGCTGGGGGCGCTACACTGTGGATAAAGGGGTTTGGGGATATTGTCATTTCTATTGCACAAGTGATCGGGGCTGGGAGGGCTGCTACACTATGGAAAAAGAGGATTGGAGATATTTTCATTTCTATCAGAGCTGGGGAGGGGGGCTGCTACACTATGGAAAAAGGAGATCGGGAATATTGTCATTTCTACAAGTGATCAGGGCTGGGGAAGGTGGCTGCTACACTATGGAAAAAGGAGATCAGGGATTTTATACTTACAAGTGATCGGGGCAGGGTTGGGGTTACTGTGTACCTGGCCCTAGACTGTGTGCGGTGCACTACCCTACCCCACGCATAGTTAAAATAGGGTTTCAAAAGCATAACTGTGCACTGTTGCAGCCAGCCAAATTTATACTTTGGGGGGATTCAGTATTGTGATGCACGGCATATGCACGAGAGGCCCCTCATTTGCATAGGCGCATCACACTATTGTGCGCAGTGGCGCAGTTGGGGGTGTGCGGCGCATCGTTGGCCTTTGAATATGGCCACGCCCCTGACAGCCCACACAAGTCTGGAGATGCACGGTGCATCTAGGGATGCACTGCACATCTCATCTGAATATGTGGCCCTATAGGAGCAGCCATATTTGTAGTTTCTCTGGCCACAGGTCTGCTGGAAAGGGATCAGAGGACGCACAGCCTGCCTGGGAACTTTGGGTAATACCTTGCATAGCTTTGCAGAGCCAGCAAGCGGTAGACTAGCTTAGGTTTCAGTGCATCCTGTCCCTGTGAAACTGACAGCAGTTTAGAGGATAGCTCAGCTCTGCCAAAGCAGTTAAGTTGTTGCAAAAAAGCTCAGGTTACAGAGGACTTATGTGCATGCTCCCCCTCCCATGGGAACTGATCGCCACTGAGAGGTAGGAGTGTAGCATAATGAATAATGAATGAGATGTTAGCCAATGAAAATTGATCTCTGAATCTTTACACATGGGAAATACATGTGTGTGTGTGAGAGAGAGAGAGAGAGGGTAAGAGTCAGGGAGAGAGAAGGGGAAAGTCCTGAGTGAATTCAGTAGTCAGCTAACTGGTTGGAAAAGAGCTTTTTTAAAAATGTTTGGGTGAAAAATAAAAGATTTTTGTTCCCTCCAGGAACACCAAACTGCCCGCACTGTGCTTTGTGTGTTGTGGGGCCTAATTCTCCAAAGGCACTGAGTGACAGCCTATCCCTTGGGAGTAGGTGAAGGCAAGTGCCCCGTGGGGTGAAGAGAATGTCACAGACAGCACAGCGTGCACCTCTAGCCACTTGCAGTTTATTGTGGTCTGCATTTCCTAGAGTATATGGTGGGTTGTGTAGAAGCGTAAAGGTTCCCTGTCACAACAGTGGGGGTTGCATCCATTTCCTGTGGGGGTAGCGTCCTGTCAAAAGGATCCCTGTAGGTGGCAGCAGTGTGCCACTTATTATTACCTCCAGCACCAACCAGGCCCGGGCGCCGTTCACCGGAAGGCCTTATAGACTGCATCCAGGTATAATTGGGCTGGGGTCGTCTCACACTTTGCGGATGGGGGTAGTCACAGCTGATTTCCTGTTTTTCATGACTTTCAACTGCCTGATGTTATTAATAAACTAAAAACTTGTTTCTGTTTCTTTTAACAAAACCAACACTCAAAGAATCAACCTTACACCCTAGTCTGTGCACCACACAAGTTTCAGACTTTAAGAGCAACAAGTGACCCAATTTAGTAATCCCCACGCCTCTCAATGTTAGTTAACCTATCAAGGACTTAAACAGTTCTTGTTTGGCAATTTTTACTTTGGTGGTTTTTGTCGGGGAAGGGATCGTGAATCCTTTTGTTGAGGAGCTGGCAGCTAGTTCCCTTCTCCTTCCTAGTATAATTCAGAAACAGCACCGTCACGTTTTGTGCCGCATGAGTTTGTACAGTGCGGGGATGTGCTGCATTGATTTCCATGGGGGTGGATTTTGAATTGCATTTTTATGTGTTTTAGCGGTTCCCCTGATTTAAAACTGTGCCGTTGCTCAAGTAACAGGATCTTGCTGCACTGTAGACAGCCGTAAGTTGTAATGCTGTGTATTGGGGGAATCCTGCGTGCACCCCTTCCGCAGTTGATCCCCTAGCTGTGTGCACAGCTACATGTGGAGATGGTCTAGGGGAGTGTCAGGGGGTGTGCCCACACTCCACAACAGTTACAAAGGTGTGGCGTGTTGGGTAAGAGTGGCACAAGATGCGGCAGCAGGCACCCTGTTGTATCTTTTGCTCTCCCTCCTCAGAGTACACCCACTGGCCGCAGGACAGTCGTTCCCCCCCCCACCATGCTGCCCCAGCCCTCTGATCAGGCAGGGAGGGCGGGGGTAGCCATTCGGGCACTCGCCCAACGAGTTGGAATTTTGGAACTCGCATTGTCCCACAGTCCCCTACTCCACATGGATGAGGGGATCTACTTTCGGACCTGGATGGGCACCTGATTGGATGCCCTCCTGTGTCCACAGATCCACCCACAGTGCGCCAGGGGAAGGGCCGGCAGACAGGCACCTTGTGGTGGCCGGTGATCATGAATGCTGGTCACTGCTCACATGTCCGCGGGGGCGGAGCTAAGCAGGTCGGGTATGCACCTCTCTCGTGTACCCTGCACCAATTGATGCCTTAAGCGAATGACAGAGTTCATAGACAGCTCTGCATCTGTGTCCGCTCCCATCTGAACAGATGCAGGCTGTGTCTTCCTTAAAGGAAAATGGTGGTTACAGCTCCTACCTCCCCTGCTGCTTCCTAAGTCCCTGATTTGTGTTTTTAGCAGAGTTTGCATTTTGTAAATACCCTTTATCTTTTTTTTTTTTTACTTTATATTGCTTCTCGGTAGCTTCCAGTTTTGAAGGGCGCCCATGGCCATCTTGTGGCTGCTGTGCATATCCCTCGCTCAGTTTATGCTAATATGCCCTGCTGACTCCACCATTGGTCAGTAGAACATATTAGCATAAACTGAGTGAAGGATGTGCGTGGCAGCCGTGAGATGACTACGGGCATCTTTCAAAACCAGAAACCACTGAGGAGCGGTGTGGAGTTAAAAAAAGATTAGAAAATGTATTTATAAAAATGTATGTGCTAAAAACGCAAATCAGGGACTTAGGATGCAGCAGGGGAGGTAGGGACCGTAACCACTGTTAAGAGCTAGGCTGGGAGCACATCAGTGGCGTTAGAGCTTCATGGCCTGGCACCTGCTCCAGCAGTAGTGTATGTGCAAATGAGCGTAGCATTGCTTGGCACTATGCAAGTTGCACGGATGATGTCAGCCTGCCTAGGGCAAATGCGCCGAGCCCCGTCTGAGTATGCCATTTATACTCATGAATGAGGGGAGGACAATAACTCTCAAATGCCAGCTCTGCGTGTAAATTCTGTTTGGCCTGCCCCTCCACAAAACATAAGTGGCATATTCTGAGTGCATAGCAAAAAAACTGTTCCCAGAATCTCAAGTGAACCATAGTAGTCTATGCACTCTCTGGCTCTGCTGCAGAACAGTCATATTTAAGTTAGGGGGATAGACAGACTCCACAAAGCTTAATTCATTGCTTGTATCTTCATTTAAAGATATATTTACTAAATTATTTTTAACACATGCTGTTAAAGGCTCAAAAACAGCAATACAGTTCATTCACGTTCAAATTCATCGAAATCTTACCTACTCAGTCAACACAGTTTTCCAGACAGATTGCTCAGCCTCTAAAGGAGGTCCTGATCAATATGTATACAATGACTCCATGCCAGCAGCCGCGGGGGTCGGCATCTGCAGGCTCTCCTTAAGCAGCTCGTTGGCTGCACTGACCTCAGCGCGGTATGTGCTGAGTCCGCCATTTTTGTGTTCAGTTTATACAATGTATCGCATATTTTCAAACTTTGGAATTAGCTCTTTTTATGAAACTTAACTGTTTCTGTTTGACCTCGCATCTCTGTTTTGACTGTATTGGAGCCCAGTTGATGCAGTCAAGCATTGTGTAAGCTACTCTCCTGCTGGTTAAAGGTTCCTTTTTGACCTGTTCAGAATGAAGATAAATACTGATGATGTGCCCAACATTAAGATACACTGTTTATCTTAATTTAGAATTGATCTGTGGCTGAAATAGATACTTTATCTAAGATGTCTGACTCTCACCTACATTGTCTAAATACATCATAGCTTCCTAATATTTCGTGTGTTTCAAATACTGTATATTAAGACAATGACAATTTATTTATTTAACATTTACTGTTTGCCTTACTTTGAAAATATACTGTGCTGTTTTTCTTTATGAGTCATTTCAAGGCCCTTGTTAATCGAGTGGCAGGCTTCAATAATCTCCAGTTGGCCATTATTATGTATTAAAATGCAATTGAATTTGACCCCCCATTGGCTTCAATGGGACGTGGCCCCGCGTTCTCTCTGGCCACACGTCATTATGTGCTTGAGCGTCAGGGGCATGACAGAGCAGTCAGGAAGTGGGAGGGAATCAGCTGGCCACCTCATTGGGGCCAAACTACGGTCCCTTCCACGCAGATACTGGCCATAGATAAAATGTGGAAAATTCACGGAGTGACCTTCGCCGGTGCCTGTACCTGAGGAAGGATGTCAGATTGTTGGAGGGGGTGCAGCATAGCATGACAAAGGTGGTCTAGTGATTGCAGGGCAAGCCCTACGAGGAAAGGCTGAGTGAGCTAGACATGTATTCATTAGAGGAGAGGAGGGATGGGGGGACATGATCGAGACCTTTAAGTACTTGAAATGGATGAACAAGACTTGAACAGAGGGGATCTTCCAGTTAAGAAGAGGAAGGGACACGAGAGGGCACAGTCTCAGACTGGAGGGGGAAGATTCAGGAGGGAGGTGAGGAGACAGTTCTTCACAGAAAGGGTGGTGGGCAAGTGGAACGCTCTACCACAGGAGGTGATGGCCTGTAAGACAGTGGGCAGTTTCAAGAGGGGATGGGACAAGGTGAGGGGGAGGGTAAATCTAAGGAGGTGAGGAGTGGGAGGGGCAGCTGTGAGATGAGGAGCTAGCTACACAATCGAGCAGACTCGACAGACCGTAAGGCCTGTTTCTGCTGGCATTTATGTTCGTATAAGCCACAATAAGATGCAGGTATCGGCTGCTCTGCACGAACTTTTAAAATCACTTTAATGTTTTTGTTCTGAAAAGGCAGTTCGAGCCAAAACTTGTTTCCAGGTGTGTTCTTGGGGAAAGGTTAGAGAAATAAACAATGCAAGTCATCATAACACATATGCAATACACAGCAAGCACATATATTTCTTTCTTTAGTTATTTATTTCAGATATTTTGGCAGGAAGGGTATACTGAACTAGTGACAGCTAATTTCAGATGAATCCTGTTGTAGGAAGGAATAGTGAGTAACAGTGCAGAACACATCGGTGCATCAATATACGAGATGCATAGTAACTGTAATTATCATACAGTGAATAATAAAGAATAAAATCTGCATTAAATACCGTTTAATAGAGGTGAATGATAGGCTGGACTAAGTAAAGCCAAATAAAACAGTGAGCAGATAGATGCATATGTATAGGTTTAGCAGGGAGGGGCACGAGGAAGGGGGGCTGTGAAGGGGAAAGGTAGAGATTGTAGCAGGAGCATGAATGAGAGGGGGAATTCCTGGAGCAAGGACTTGGGAAAAAGGGAGGAGAGGAAGGAGAGGAAGGAAAGATATTGCAGAGGAAGGGAAAGTGGGAGGAAACGTCAACTTGCTCAGCAGAACGAAGGAAAGGAAAGAATGGGATTTAGAGAATCCGAGGGAGTCAAAAGAAGGGAAAGCAGGAGGGAAGAGGGGAGGGTAAGGGCTAAACCAGTATTTGGAGAGGATGGTGGCACAATAGGATAGGTTGCTGCCTTTGAGAGAGAGGGGAGAGAGACAGTTCAGCTTCCTTGATTCCTGGGCGTGCACTGCTACCACAATACTCTGAATTATATAATAGAAAAATAGGTTCAGACATGCAAAGACTTAAATATTTTAGCAGCAATAAGGCCCACCAGGGTTTGTGTTGGCTGGGATCATGTCATGCCATGGGTATGTTGATGATATAGTGGTAAGCATAACTGTCTTCCAAGCCGTCGACCCAGGTTCAATTCCTGGGCAATGTAGTAACGTATTTGAGGCTGCCAGGATAGCCAAGAAGTTAGAGTAAGAGCTGTAAATGAGCTTGGTACAACCAGCAGACCTGAGTTACATTCCCTTGGAAACACCTGTAAGTGGGCCTTACCTGGTTACCAAAAAATGAAAAAAAAAAAAAATTATAAAATGTGAGGCATGAGGCCACAGACTGAGGGACTTCAACCATGTAGGAAGTGACATCATCTCAGCACATATACTCTAAAATGCCTTATTACGATTACAAAATGGATTCATTTATGTGCTTACGATCATAAGTAGGCTGCTTTGTGGACACTAGTTTCACCTGTGAAGTTGTGCTGAAAGAAAAATCACAAATGAAACTGGCTGTCCACTAGTAATCTTTCAGCATTTATTTCAACCCATTTTACATTGCCAATCTAACGTAGGCAGCATAAGTGGCTTTTACAATTATCACGCAGTATTTGTCATCCATTTAGTACACTCTGAGGTTGCATGCTGGAGAGGCCGGTTGCAAGAGCAGTATGTGGGATCCATAAAGAATAGAAGGAGAGAATAAATAGCAACATTGGTTTCTTTGTGTCTTCAAACCACATGCACATACTTTAAAATCTTTGAACCCAGTGCATTGCATCATGGGTATGCAAATCTGGGTGTGGGGATTTGCATACCTGTACATGCTCCAGGATCTGCATACCCATGATGCTTTGCACTGCATCACACTGAGTTTAGGATGCAGTCAAGCAATGGCGTTAGTTCTTTGCGGCACTTCAGCCCAAGGCTTCTGTGGCAATGTTATATTTTCATTCCTGCAGTATGGATTATTCATTTGTATGACAGAATTTAATCCTGGCATTGGCTAAAGTATGACATGATGTCAACAACTACATCACATGCTAAGCATAGAGGAGGGGCTTCAGGATCAACAAATGGGGGATAAGGGCCAGGTACTGTGGAAAAACTGTATATGTGAATTTAAAAATCATCAACATCAACAGTGAATTCCAAGGCACTGCGTACATTCTGTGGCATGTTGCGGCGTCTGCAGAATGTTCCATGGCCTTGGCATCACGGAAATTTCAGGGGCCTTGAGTGAGAGGCCTGGGGTAATGAGGTAGCACCAAGAAGGCAGTGTGTAGTCTAGTGGTTAAAGAACCAAACTATAGAACCGGATATCATAGGTTCAAATACCAGCATAGCTATCCTGGGTCCTTTGTGACTTTCAGCAAGTCAGTTGACCTTCCTGGGCTTCTGTCTCCTAGCTGTGAATACTGGGGAGGGACTGGATCCCTCCTCAACACACACACACACACACACACACACACACACTGAAGTTGAGATAGAAACATAGGTTACGGCAGAAGGAGACCAAAGGTCCATCAAGTCTGCCCTTGCTATCCCGAGATCCTAGGTGATCCTGGGTCCTAGCTGGGTAGAGTCCCTTGCGGATTTGAGTCTAGTGTACTCCTTATCCCAACCCCTATTGAATGCTGATACAGTCCTAGCTCCTACCACCTCTGCAGGTAGTTTGTTCCATGGCTTCACAATCCTTTCTGAGAAATAGTACTTCCTCAGATCCCACCTCAACTTCCTACCCTTTAGTTTCCATTTGTGCCCCCCCCCCCATGTTTGAGTTGGGAGCCTTTGTGAATAGTTCAGTGTAGGGCACTGAATTTAAACCCCTCATGTACTAAAAGGTTTCTGTCATATCCCCCTTTCTCTCCTAGATTCAAATGAGTACATGTTTAACGCCTCCAGCCACCCTTTGTAGGGCAGCCCCTGAAGCCCCTGTATCATTTTGGTTGCCCTCCTCTGAAAGGTCTCTATCCTTCTTGAGGTATGGTCTCCAAACCTGTATGCAGTATTCCAAATGGGGGTCTCACCATAGATATACAGTGGAAGTATCACCTTCCTGTGCAGTAGTCAAATCCTCTCCCTATACATCCCAGCATACTGTTGGCCTTACTATAAGCTGTGTTGCATTGGCTGGTTTGTTTAAGGGTGTCGCTAGTAACTACCAGATCTGTTTCCTCTTTCGAGTTACTGAGTTTGACCCTATTTAGCCAATAGGTTGTTCTAGGGTTATTCCTGCCAGTATGCATCACTTCACATTTCTTGGTGTTAAATTTCAGCTACCAGATACTAGACTATTGTTCTAACCTTTTCAACTCGTTTTGTATGATTTTCACTGCTTCTTCACTGTCCACCCTACCCCCTAATTTAGTGTCGTCCATGAACAGTGGAATCTTACCCTGGATACCTATTCCTACGTCACAGATGAACACGTTAAACAGGACTGGGCCCGAGACCGAGCCCTGCGAAACCTCACTTGTCACTTCTCCCTCCTCTGACATCTTCCTGTTGACCACCACCCTTTGCCTTCTTCTGTCCAACCAGTTTCCCACCCACTTTACAGTGCAGCTTACTGTGCCCGGATCCTCAAGCTTCTTCAGCAAGTGTTCATGTGGTACCGAATTGAAGGCTTTGCTGAAGTCAAAATAGAGATTGTCCACTGGCCGGCCGCTATCCACCTCCCTAGACGTGCAATAATGTAGTTCACTAAAGAAATTGTAAATAAAATTTAAAGTTGTAAATTTCCCAAGAAAGTCCTCCACAGCATGCAGTTCAACATCGTTCATGAAAGGTGGTTGTATGGATTACTAAGAGTTGTACGCTTCTTGTTCTTCGAACTTGGGGAGGGGTAAGGAAGGGGGTACACTAAAGGTAGATAGAGGAAGGGGAGGTGAAGTCATGAAGTAACATAGAGAGGGCTCGAGAGGAGGAGGCATTGTGAATGGGAGGGAGAAGGTGTTCCAGAGTTTCGGGAATCGGTGGCTAAAAGCAGGTTGGATGGCAGGGGTAGTAGTGGAGGGTACAGCCAAAGTATGAGGAGCAGAGCTCCTCAGGGAGCGAGAGGAGGGTGGCGGCAGGGAAAGAGAGGCCGAGAGAAGGAGGGAGAAGGGAGCCAAACCAGAATTTACCTATGAGGTTGGCACAGTGGGACTGGCATCTGTCCTCAAGAGTGGGAAGGGATAGAGACTGATGAAGAGAACAGTGGTGAGTGCGAGGGGGCAGTCAAGGGCAAAGTGGCAGAAAGAATGGAAAAGTGTGTCCAATCAAGCTAACGAAGTACGAGGGGCTGCGCTGTAGACCACGTCACTGTAGTGGAATACTGGAAGGATCATCCTCTGGATGACGGCATGCTGGCAGTGGCATGTAGTCATGGTTTTTATACAAGGCACCAAGCTTTGGGTGCAGTTTTTTGATTATGGCATCCACGTGGCCAGAGAAGGTGAGGTGTTGGTCGAGCCAACCCCCAAGGTACCTGAATGAGGTGACATCCTCCAGTTGGGATCTGTGGAAGGTGGGGGGGTGGGAGCCTAGAGAGTCTCTGCCTTGTGCCAGAGGACATGGAGACAGTCTTCTTGACATTCAGTAATAGTTGGTTGGAGCATAGCCAGAGCTGGACTTTATCGAAGTCAAGTTGAAGTCTGGACGCCGCATCAGTGATGTGCTGCCATACCGTTAACAACAGGCTTTGAAGATGTAGCAACTGGCTCTCTGCCCCTCTTTCCTTTTCCGTTTCACAGGGGACAGATTTAACAACCACCACCACCACAGAGTCCATTAAAGCTCTCTCAAGCACAGCCTTGCTAATGTACTGTACTTAACATCAACTATTTTTGTAACTTTTAAGGGGGTAAGCAATAGTGTTCGCCTTTTGCTGTCATGTGTACTTTTTTGTGTTCATTTTAAAGATTATTGTCACGTTTAGTGTGTATGATTCGGCTTTGGTGGGATCTGAGTCGTAGCATTTCACACAGATCATCGCACCAGTTGACTCATTTTCTTGTTGGCTTACCCTCGTACCCACAGGGGCACAATAATTTGCATACCCACGATGCTTTGAGCTAGGTTTGAAATTGCGATTGTATGTTTGTTTACAGCAGCCACACAAATTGGTTATCTGCTATCTTGTGTCATGTATGTGTTCTATATATTGTGCTTCTTTCTGATCAGCATTGCAGTTATTTTGCATCTTTCTACTCACTACAACAAAAAAGAGAGACGTTTAAGTGTATCTGCTGTCAGGCAGCCAATGAAGCATTGCTTTGTCATCTTTGGGATTTTTTTTTTGTGGTTTAAAAGGAAGTGACCATATTTTTGTGTGGGACACCCCCAGAATCAAGAGTTTTGCATAGTACTTATGATGGTCACTTAGTGCGTTCCCCATTCTCTTATGACTGATGTCAGAGTTGGGGAGCAGCCGTGGGAGCGGGTATAGTGTAATCCTATTGGTGGAGCTTTTAATAGTTCTGGTTTGTGAGTTAGAGGTATAGGTGCAATACCAAGTGTAGATTGGCAGTTACTAGTATAGTACTAAAATCTCTAATTTGCAAATTGGAGCTATTAATAGCTCCTTCCATAGAACTACACTATACATGCTCCCGCGGCTGCTTCTTGGCTCAGATGTCAGCCACGGAGACTGTGGGATGCAGCGCTCTAGTCAAAATGCTGGGGAGAGAGATGGCAGGATAGATCAGATGAAATACAAATACAACAAAATTAAAGAAAGTCGAATTTATAGACAGTATACTAAACTGCTTATTGGGGGGGGGGGTGTCCCAGGAACGTGGACATTTCCCTTTAAGGGAAGTGTCATGAAAGTCTGATCCAGGCTTCACAGATGTTGGCTGTAGTTATGGGCATTTATATTGTTGACAGATTTCACTAATTTTGAAGGTAGAGATATGAATTGCTGTTGATTTTAGTAGGAGAAAATATTGTGTGTTTATGGAATATTAGTGTTACTTTTCAGTGTCTAGGTATTAACTACCACAGCAACCAAAAATCTGACATCAGGAGTATCTCTTGCAGCAGGCCACACATATGTAACTACAGCCGCCAGGCACTAGTACCACACAGAAACTTTTCTAGCTAGCAGTCTACCAGGGGGCCACCCACTCTGATGCCATATGCCAACGTCAGGCTTTCCTATAAGATTGGGCAGCCCACACGCCCTCCTCAGTTCTTTTCCTGCCATTGACCATCACAAATCAGACTTCTCAGAGATCCGCCAGCTTCAGCTGACCACCATTTCACCGAGATTCTTCGTCGAACTTCAATATTTTTTTTTTTCTCTTAGTGTGTATCACTTTAGCGATAAAGTGATTTTTTTTCTTCTCTGTTTATGCCGAGCTCCACCTCCGGGAACCTCTTCAAAAAGTGTGCCTGTGGATAGACGATCCCTGAGAAGGATGACCCTGAGGCTTGTTTCTGCTGTCTGGGCCCAGAACATGACATCCAGGCTTGCGTGATCTGCCTAGACTTGAACCAGGTCACCAGGAAGCACTGAGTGCAGACCCCTGAAACTTTTCTGCTGAAGCAGAAGGTCACCCAGATGGAGAAGAAGCTTCAGGCTCAAAGTTCCTCCGCTTCCCCTTCGACATCCTCAGGCTCGCAGCCCTCCAAGGCCCAGGATAAGTCTTCAGGGAAGGATAAGCATGGAGACCAGGACCATCCTAAGGAGAAAACCAGGTCCTCTTCATCTTGATCCCGGTTGCCGCTCCATGCACCAACTGCAGCGGACCCCTCTGTCTCGCATGCTCTTCCTTCTGCAGGGTTACCACTGGCAGCTGCCCCCACCAACCTTTTGGTGGTGGGTGGTGGTTCCAGGGGCTCTGACCCACTGACTTCTCAGCCCCTGCTGTTCAGGCCCTTGTTTTTGATAGGCACTCAGGTGGCTCATCTAGCCCGTCATTGACAGGCTTAACATCGGTGGTTGCCCCGGCACAGCCTACCCCCTTGCCGCTGACCTCGACCATCTCTTTGACCATCATCTCAGGCCCGGAACCCTTACCATCTCCTGAATCACCCCAGCCTGAACCCCGGTTGCTGTCACCCTCTCGGACGCTGACCCATGCCAAGGAGCTTACCTGCAGGCCCCAGTCAGTGTGGCCATCCTCCCTGGTGCCGACCCAGCACTGACCCTGATTTTCCTTCAGCCAACGCTGATGAGTCTGACATTGATAATGGTGGACTTCCAATCCGTACTTACTGCCTTATGAGACTTTATGCGGGCTAAGCTTGCTGCTCCCCAAGGCCCATCCCCGCAGCATCCCCTGCTCCTCCATCAAGGCCACGGCCCACACCCCAGAACCCTGGGCCCTAGTTCCCCCCCTTAGGACTTGGGGGACAAGGATGGATGCTGTCCAAACCTCATTCCTCCTGATGAGGGCGATGACAGTGTAGCCACTTCTTATAATTCCTCCACGGTCTTGTCCGATGGTGAAGAGACTCCAAAGTATATCCCGCAGTTTCCCCGGATGACCCCTTGTTTGTCTCGGTTATGAGACATTTACAGTCAGTCATGGACTTCGACACCGAGGAGCAAGAGCCTGCTTGGCGCCAATTCGCCACTTATTTATGGCTACCGGATGCCCTTCCTCTGGCCATTCCTCCCCTGAATTGAGCCCTTTGAGGATGTCACCATGGCCGCTTGGCATTGGCCCAGTTTGATACCCACTGTGCCCAGGAAGGCAGACAGATTATACCAGGCTCTAGCAGGAAGGCCTTTCTTTGATGATCAGCCTCAAGCAGATTTGGTGGTCATTAGTGCCACCCACGACTACACCAAGAGACCCAAACATCTCAGTTCCTTGCCCTTTGATAAAGCGTCCAGGAGGCTGGATCACATTGGCAAGAGAGCCTTTGCCTCTGCCAAACTGACCATCAGGGTTTTGAACTACATTGCCCATATGGTCCAGTACCAAAACCAGCTCTGGGACCAGGCCTTTGAATCCGCCTGGGCCCTCCCAGAGGACCCCCTAAAACAGCAGATGCTGCAGTCTGTTAAAGTGGGTTCCTAGGTTGGCACCCACCTCCTTAGGGCTGCCCACGATGCCATAGATGCCTCGGCCAGGGCTGCCATGGCAGGCATTTGCCTGCAAAGACACTCTTGGCCGAAGGTGTTGGGCTTTGCCCAGGATGTTCAATTGTCCATCCTGATTGCCCCCTTTAAAGGCTTCAAACTGCTTGGGGCAGATGTGCAGGATGTACTGTCTCAACTGCAAGCCTCTGGCTGCACCTTGCAGTCAGTCCACTCTTATGTACCACACCAACCAGCCAAGAAGTGGTCAAAGAGTGCCCTTTTGGTGGTCTACCCATAGACCCAGATCTTCTATCAAACTTAAGGGCTAAGCATGAGCCACCCCAGCCTCACTCCCCACCACAAGAAAAGCCCCCAGAGGAGGTGGTGCAGCCCCGGCCATCCTTCCCAGTTCGGCCTGACTCCCCCTCCCATAAGGCAGGAGGCGGTGGTAGGGGGTCATTTCTCCCTACACTGGGACAAGTGGAGGGAAATTACCAGAGATGTCCGGGTACTGCAGCTAATAGAAAGTGGCCACACTCTGGAACTTCTGGAGCACCCTCCAGACAACCCCCCTCCCCCCTAGTGCTGTCCTCTTATCCTCCAGACCATATCCCAGTGCTCTGGGAGGTAATCCACTCTCTACTACAAAAAAGGGCCACAGAACCTGTCCCAAAGATACACCAGGGCAGAGGGTTCTACTTTCACTTCTTCCTGGTCCCCAAATGCTTGTAGGATCTCAGGCCCATTCTAGACCTCTGGGAACAAAATCTGTTTATTCAGTACAAAAAGTTCTGGATGGTGACACTTCAGGGTCTGCTGCCCCTTCTGCACCAGGGAAATTGGATTCGCTCACTCAATATGAAGGATGCCTACCTGCATATCCAGGTACATCCCTCCCACAGACAGTACCTAAGGTTTCATTTCTAGGGGGCACACTTCCAGTTCCGTGCCTTGCCCTTTGGCTTGTCCTTGGCCCCTTAGGTGTTTACCATATGTTTGGCAGTGGCAGCAGCTGCCCTTAGGCAGCAGGGACTCTATGTCTTTCCATACCTGGATGACTGGCTTCTCAAAGCCCAATCCAGGGAGTGCCAGTTACAGACTCTGGAACCTACCACCAGCCTATTCCAGGATCTGGGCATTGTGGTCAACCTGTCCAAGTTAGTTTTGACCCCCTGTCAATACCTTAAGTACTTAGAGGCAGTCCTGGACACCTCTTAGGGCATGGCCTTCCTGCCCCAGGACCGAGCAGATCGCCTTCTAGCTTAAGCTCGCCTGCTGTACAGCAGCCACTTTGCCTCAGCCAGAACATCTGGAATGTCTAAAGCATCCTGCAGACAAACCCCCAGTGCTGTCCTAGACCTCTGGGAGCTATGGAGGTCCTTCCAGTGTGGGACAAGGAGGGTTGCACCATCTTTTATCTGTTATCTTAAGATCAAATATTTTAAATTTTTTACATATGCTGTTTTATGGATTTTATTGTGATTTGTAAAGCGCTATGATCATTGGACTAGCACTTAAGAAATAAGGATTTGCTTGCTTGCACAGACAAGATCGGGAACAAGGAGATCGAGGAATTCAACACCTGGTTACAGGGATGGTGTCATGAAAAAGGATGTCACTTCATAGGCTCCTGGGGAGATTCTAGGAGAGTAAGCTCTTCAGGTTTGACAGCCTTCACCTAACCAAGGAATGGGTGAGTGTGCTTGGGAAGAAATTTGATGTCCATCTCGACCATGTAAACTAGGTGAGGGGGAGTCTAATGCTAGGGAACCTATCAAAGACTACACTGTTGATAGGAACTTAGTCGTCACTCCCTCACAAGCAGACATTTCTCTCTCATGACCTTAGGGAACAGATGGGGAACAGAAGTAGACTAGAGTGGACCGGACAGGGGCCGTGCAGCCATAGGCCCGCAGGCAGAACCAAGTGCAGGTAGAAAAAGCAAGGGTACCAGACTATGGAAAGGGGTGTGCATCAATGCCAGGAGCCTAGGTAACAAAACAAGTGACCTGAAGGCATTGATGGTAGAGTCTCGTGTGGATCTGGTGGTTGTCACAGAGACTTGGACCTAGGAGAAAAATGACTGAGACCTCTTGGTCCCAGGCTACGGCCTCTTCAGACAGGATAGAAGGAAAGGCAGGGGGGAGGGGTCACATATGTAAGGGATGGGATAAATGCCATCTCAGTCGAGATCAACAAAAAGGAGGGTGTGGCCTCCCTGTGGGTGCAAATTAGCTTGGCAACGAGGGAGAAGATCTACATCAGTGTGGTATACAAGCCTCTTGGTCAGGCTGAGGGCAGGGATGAGGAGCTCCTAGAGGAAATCGGTGTGGTAACACGAAAAGGGGATACAGTAGTGATAGGTGATATGAACATGCCCAATGTTGACTGGGAAATTCCAGTGGCTGGTTCGTCTAGAAATCAAAAGGTGGTTGAAGCCTTACAAGAATGCCTACTCACATAACTAGTTAAGGCTCCGACTAGGCTGGACAACATTCTGGTTGTGGTCCTCACAAATTCGGAGGTAGGGAGTGTTACAGGAATTGGGGAGCTGCTGGCCAACAGTGACAACAACTCTGTGTGGTTTGAGTTGGCCTTAGGGGTAGTAAAATCTCAATCCAGGACAGAAGTTTGAAACATTAGAGGAGCTAATTTTGACAAAATGAGGGATGTAGTCATGGGCAAACTGTCGATCCAAGAGCATTTAGTGGTAGAAGACTTATTGACTGGTTAAACAAACCATACTGGAAGCTACCAGAATGTGAATAAGGACAGTGTCAAAAAAGAACAAACATAACCCATATGGTTCACTAACCAGGTCAAGACAGCAGTTAGGACCAAAAGGGAGACTTTCAGCAACGATAAAAAAAAGTCAGGGAGATAGCAATTGGAAAGCTTACGTTCAGAAGAAAAAGGAAGTGAAGAGGATGGTGAGATCAGCTAAGGCCGAGACAGAACTTAGGCTGGCAGAGGGGGTTAAAACAGGGAATAAACACTTCTTTGGATGCATAAAGGAAAAAAGAAAACAGGAGGGATGGTTAGATTTAAAGATGGCAACAGGATAGTAGAGGAGGATAGACAGAAGGCTGTGGTTCTGAATAACTTTTTCTGCTTCGTATTCACTAAGGAGCACATCGGCCCTGTGCCAGACAGTGGCATCAAGGTTGTTGACAAAGGGGTCCCACAAATGGAAACTCCATCAGTCACCACCAGCAGGGTCAGAGAAGGCCCTTGAGCAACTTAGGGAAGACAAATCACCATGGTCAGACAGAATACACCCGAGGGTGCTGAAGGAACTGGCAGGAGAACTGCAGATCCCTTGGCACATTTGTTCAACAGCTCATGTTAGTCTGGAGTGGTATCAAGTGATTGGAGAAGAGCAGATGTGGTACCAACTCCACAAGGGAGGTAGCTGGGAGGAGGCAGGCAACTACTCACTGGTTAACCTTATGTTAGTAGTGGGAAAGCTAACGGAAACCTTAATAAAACAAGACTTGGTGGAGTACCTAGATAAAAATGGTCTTCAAGATGACAGGCAACATGAGTTCGTAGCAGGTAGGTCATGCCAGAGGAACGTAATTATATTTTTTGGCTGGGTGACTAGGGAATTAGACAGATGCTACCCAGTGGACCTCCTCTACCTCAACTTCAGTAAGGCTTTTGACTTGGTGCCGTACAATCGTCTGCTGAAAACGTTGGAAGACCTGGGCAGAGCCAAGAGCGTAGGTGTGTAGGGAATTTGCTTAGGGACAGAAAACAGAGTGTGGTAGTCAATGGGGAGAGGTCAGATGAAGGCGAGGCCACAAGTGGTGTGCCCCAGGGCTCAGTGCTCTAAGCCAGTCCTGTTTAATGTATTTATCAGTGACATCTGCATAGGTATTCAAGGCAAAATTGCCCTATTCACAGACAATACCAAGCTAGGAGGAAGGGTAGACTGCGAGGAGGTGGTTAGGGACCTCCAAAAAGACCTGCAGAGGCTGGAAAGATGGTCTAACATCTGGCAACTGAGGTTCAGTGCAAAAAAAATGCAAAGTGATGCATCTGGGTAGAGGAAACCCAAGGACTGTATACTGGCTCAACAGGGTCCAGCTCAGTGCCTCACAGGAAGAAAGGGATCTAGCAGTCATCATTTGTGATACCCTTGAACAGACTGGCTCAACGAGGTCCAGCTCAGTGCCTCACAGGAAGAAAGGGACCTAGCAGTCATCATTTGTGATACCCTTGAACAGACTGGCTCAACGAGGTCCAGCTCAGTGCCTCACAGGAAGAAAGGGACGTAGCAGTCATCATTTGTGATACCCCTGAACAGACCAGCCAATGCAATGCCATGTACAGCAAGACCAGCAGAATGCTAGGGTGCATAGCCAGAGGATTTGACAGCAGGAGCAGGGAGGTGATACTCCCACTATACAAGTCCCTGGTAAGGCCCCGTCTGGAGTACTGTGTCCAGTTTTAGAGTCCTCATTTTAAGAAGGATAAGAATAGTCTAGAGGCCGTACAGAGAAGGGTGACCAAGATGATTCAGGGCCTCCAGGGGCTGTCGTATGAGAGACATCTAGAAGAGCTGAATATGTTCTCACAAGAGACTAGAAGGGAGACTGGGGACATGATTGAAACATACTGGATATTGAGAGGTATAAATAGGGTGCCCTCCTCTGACCTGTTCAACAGACTTACCGACTCCAACACTGGAGGTCACTTGTGGAAGCTGGGGAGGAGCTTCAAGAGGGAGCCTAGGAAACACTATTTTACAGAAAGGGTCGTGGAACCATGAAATACGCTGCCAGCTGAGGTGATGGAACCAAAGACTGTGACATCATTCAAACTGGGGTGGGATAGAACAAAAGCGAAAACAGAAGCTGTGGGAGCAATTGGGGGCACAAAGCAGAAGGGGGAGTTAGGTCCTGAGATCTGAGTAGGCCTCAAGAACTCATGGGCAGACTAGATGGACCCTTGGTCTCCTTCTGCCATTATTTTTTCTATGTTTCTAAACTTACTCGGGTTTTGGGGCCTGATGCCATAGTTACAGTGCCTTTAGCCAGATTTCACATGGGAATTCCTCAATGGCACTGTGGGTCCAGTGAGACCAGCATACCGACAACCTGGAAAAGCCAGTCCTAGTTTCCTCTCTGGTAAAGAGAGTTCTACTTTGGTGTATGGAACCCAGCAACCTGTTTTGAGGGGTTCCTTTCCTCATTCCTTCTTCTCAGATTCTCACAACGGATGCTTTGGGGTTTGGGGGGGTTATCTAGGGGTCCCACCAAACACAAGAGACATGGTCCCAGTTGGAATCCTCTCTCCACATAAATGTTCTGGAGATGTAGCTCGTTCTTTATGCCTTGCAGGCCTTCCAGACCCAGCTAGTGCAGATGGACAACATCAGTTTACATCAACATGCCGGGGGTGGTGGGACACTCATATATGCCCTCTTTGCCAGGAAGCAATGAGAGTATGGTATTCTGCTCTGGACCATAATCCAGATCTATTGGCCATCCATGTTCCAGGCGTCCAGAACATCCTGGCAGATGGCCTAAGTCGGTCACAGTGAAAAATGCATGAGTGGGTGCTGCTGACCTCAGTAGTAGAAAACCTGTTTGACTGGTGGGGTTGTCTAGAGTTGGATCTTTTTGTGTCCCCACTAAATACAAAACTGCCACTTTTTTGTTCACTTGATCCAGGGCCTGGAGTTTTCTGGCAAGACACGTTTTCCCTGTCTTGGAACGGGAGGTTTCTGTATGTATTTCTTCCCTTCCCTCTGCTTCAGAGGGTTCTGATCCAGCTCCAGATAAAAGGGGCCATGATGGTCCTCATCGCCCCCTTCTGGCCTCGCCAGATCTGGTTCCATTTACTGCAACAGCTGGCAGTAGAACCTCCAGTACCTCTTCCTCTGTGCACCGGCTTGCTCTCCCAGAACCAGGGCACCCTGGTCCATCTGGATCTCCGATTCCTGCATCGTCACGCCTGGCTTCTGAGGACATAGCCGTGGCTCGGTTCGGGATGTCACTCAGGGTGGCTGATGTCCTTGTGGTGGCTAGGAAGCCTTCCACTAGGGCTACCTCTTCTATGAAGTGGAAATGTTTGGCGCTGTGGGCCCCTTCACATTAGCTGGATCCCTTCACTTATCCAGTGCATTAAATTCTGGAGTACTTGCTGTCCCTTTCAGACTCTGATCGGAAGTACTCCTCTCTTAAGGTGCACGTGTCTGCCATCTCTGCCTTCCATGTGCCTATTGATGGCCATACGGTGGCACAACTGGAGGTGGCCCATACATTTCTAAGTGGCATCCTTCACCTGAAGCCTCCTATCCGTAATCAGGTCCCACCCTGGGACTTGAATTTTGTGTTGGAAAAACTTACTTTGACTCCTTTTGAGCTGGCCGTGACATGTGAGCTACGCTTCCTGTCACGGAAACCGTTTAGTTACTATTACTTCTGCTTGAAGAATTTCAGAGCTACAGGTGCTCATGTGTGAGCAGCCTTATTTGATTTTCCACAAAGACGGTGTTGCAGTAAGAAAAATTTCTTACTAAGGTGGTGTCAGATTTGAGTTTAAGTCAATCCATTCACCTTCCTCTTTATTTCCCAGAGCATGCCAATCCAAGGGAAGCATTGCTCCACACTTTAGATGTGCATAGAATTCTCCGTTACTACACTCACCATATGAAGGACTGTAGGAAGTCCTCTCAGTTGTTTGTTTCATTTGTTCCTGGGAAAGAGTGCGTTCCTGTTTCAAAACAGTGTTTTTCCAAATGGTTGGCCAACTGTATCACCTATTGCTATAGGAAGTATGGCAGGGGATCTTCCTGGCATTCCTGGCCACTCCACCAGAGGCATGGCCACTTCTGTTACCTGTTTCAGGAATGTGTCAGCTGCAGACATCTGTGCTTCTGCTATTTGGAGTTCTATCCACACCTTTACCAGGCACTACAGTATGGACATTGCCTCTAGGCGTAGGGCCAACTTTGACCTAGCTGTCCTCCAGGGCCTACTTTCTTAGGCTTGAGGTTTCCTCCACCCAGACTGTGCAGTCTGCTGACGGAACTGCTTGGGATTTGTTCCATAGGTGTGGCGTGCTGCAAGAGATAGCCCTGACGTCAGTACAGTTACGTAAGAATGTACCGTAACAGTAGATCTGCAGTGGGATCTCTTGCAGCAGGCCATGCCATCCCTCCCTCCCTCCTTCCATGGACCTGGGAAGTTTTGCTGTGTCTGTACCTCTTTTTCCATTGTTTTCTTTTTGGCGGGAACCTCGTATTCCGCCTCAGTTCCATCTGCTGGGACTAGGTGACTTATGGTCTCCAGCAGGAGAACTGAGGAGGGCGGGGGAGGGCGGGGCCCACCCACTCTTATAGAATAGGCCAGTGTCGGCATATGATGTCAAAGTGGGTGGCCCCCTGGTAGACTGCTAGCTAGAAAAGTTTCCGTGTGGTCCAAGTGTGGTCCTAGTGCCTGTCAGCTATAGTTCCATAGGTATGGCCTGCTGCAAGAGATCCCCTTGCAGATCTACTGTTACGGTAAGTTCTTACGTAAGTGTACTTTACATTTATGAAGTACTGTTCATGCACTGCAGTCCAGAGTGCTTAACAAGTGGATTTATTTACACACAGTAGCATAGCGCACATGTTGCATCTCATTTCCCATGGGGTCCCATGTCTGCTTAGGACAACATGATGCCTGTTAGTGCCATAGATACATTGATTTCTTTTTGAATTTCTGTTTTTTTTCCCTCTTGCTTATCTTATGGGGCAGTATTTTCTTCAGTCCATCACAAGCCCCGGATTTCATTCCCATGGAAGCAGGGACCTCTGTCATAGAAACATAGAATTTGATGGCAGATAAGTTCGGCTTGGCCCACCCAGTCTTTCCATTTTTCTCTACCCACTGTATCACCGCAGACCCGAACTGATTTCCAGCTTTTTCCCTCCCTCCACCCTCTTTCACCCCCTCCACCTCTGCTGGAAGGCTGTTCAGGAATCCACCACTCTTTCTGTGAAGAAGTACTTCCTCACATCTTTCCTGAAGCTACCCCTCTCAACTTCATAGCATGTCCCCTTGTTCTTGAGCTCATTATTTTCTGAGAAATACTTCCCTGCTGTACCCTATTTACCCTGGTGACATGTTTAAAGGTCTCTGCCATACCCGCCCCAAGTCTCTTCCAGGGTGTACAAATTGAGGTACCTCAATCCCGTGTCATAGGACTTTTGGTGCAGACCCTGCACCATTTTAGTTGCCCTCCTCTGGACCACCTCCGCTCTGTGTTCTTCTGGAGATGTGGTCTCCAGAACTGGACACAGTACTCAAGGTGGGGTATTAGCAGCAATCTATACAGAGGCACGATCTCTTTCTGCTGTTAATACCCCTCCCTTTGCACCCCAGCATCCCACTAGCCTCTCAACTGCCTCGTCACATTACTTGGCCTCCTTTAGGTCATCGGATACCATTACCTCTCAGTTCTCTTTCCTGTTTGGTGGTCGTCACACCACTCCACCCATCTTGTATTCTACCCCTGGATTTTTGTGCCCTAAGTGCATTATTTTGGTGTCAGCGTTGCTCAGTTGGTAGCACATCCGCCTCTGGACCAGAAGGTCGTGGGTTCTCGTCCCACACCGGGATTGGACTTGCACCTAAAAATCGCTGGCATCTGAGTGCAGTATTGGGGAGTGCTGTGCTGCTGGGGTGTGCCGTCCTTTGGATGAGACGTTAAACCGAGGTCCCTTCTGCCCATCCTGGTGTTGTCCTGTTGGGTGTCCAGGTGGAAGTAAAAGAACCCAGGGCACTCTTCGCAAAGAGTAGGGAACATTCCCGGTGTCCTGGCCAACATTCCCCTTCCCATAAACTGGTTCATGCACTTATCCAGGCTGTGTGTGGGTGATGATGTGCGATATGGCCGCCACCACACATTCAGTCACTTCACTACCAGTCTAGCATTGCTTGTAAAGCGCTTTGGATGTATGAAAAGCGCTATATAAATGCTGATTCTTCTTCTTCTTGTTCTTCTGTTTTGCACTTTTTCACATTGAAACCCAGCTGCCATACCCTTGACCACTCCTCAGGTTTTCTGGAGTATCTACTTATCCTTTCCAAACCCCCCCGGAGTTTCTACTCTGTTGCTGATTTTGGTGTCATTCACAAGGTGCAGACCTTCCTTTCCAGCTCCTCTGCAATGTCGCTTATAAAGACATTACATAGAACCGGTCACAGCACTGATCCTTGTGGACCCCTGCTGGTCACTCTTCCTTCCTCGGAGTGAATTCCAATTACCACTACCCTTTATCATCTGTCTCCTAACCAGTTTCTTACCCTGTTTGCCACCTTTGGACCCACTACTAAGCTAGACAGCTTGCTAACTAGTCTCCTATGTGGAATGGTGTTGAAAGCCATACTGAAATCTCGGTAGGCCATATTCACTACTCCACCCTGATCCAATTCCTTTGTCACCTAGTCAAAGAAATCTGTCAGATTCATTTGACATGACCCCCCCCCCAACCCGGTGACTCCATGCTTCCTTGAGTCTCGTAACTCACTGGATTCAAGATATCCCACAATCCTTTCCTTCAGCAGCATTTCCATTAACTTTCCCACCACCAGTATCGGGCTGACTGACCTATAATTGACCCCCTCCTCCTTGCTACCACTTTTGTGAAGTGGGGCTACATCTGCCCTCCTCCAGTCCTTCAGAACCACTCCTGTTTCCAGAGAGCTGTTAAATAGGACTGTCAGAGGTGCAGCCAGATACCTGCTACCTGCTGCCTGTCCCCTTAGCGTACTGTCCCAGGCTTACTCCTCTGGGTGGTGCTGGGAGGAGAGCCAGCCCTAACTTTCCCGACCAGAAAAGGCACAGGGTACATGAAAGTCTAGGCCCTGCAGCTAGGCAAGGAACATGTGTCACCATTATTTCTACCTGTTTTACATCTTCATGTCTCACCTCCACCTAATGGTGGTACCACCACCCAAGGCGGGAAGCCTTTCTGATCCCGGCCCACCCACCACATTTTGACACTTGCTGGCACATGACAGAGCCTGTAACTCGATTTGTTATATGTCAGCATCTTGCCTCATACCAACAGCGGGCTTTCATCCCCTCCCACGCTTGGTACCACATATTCCTTACCTCCAAGGGACAGTTGTATAACAATAGGAATCAGCACTCCTTCCCCCGAAGCAGAAGACACCCTATACAGGCACTCAGCACTGCCTCTGCCACATGATGGGTGATAGCTTGGGCTCAGGACTTGAACTCAGATCCCCAGCATGGTAAACCTCACTGTATACCATTGTGGCATCAGGCAGCCACTGCATGATTGTTTTTCTCCACCTTTCTCTCTGCTTTCCGTGTCACACCGGCACCCCACTCCTTTGGGGCTCCAATGCCTACCTTCTATCCACCAGACTCACCCCTCACTACCTTCTCAGTGATCCGATCCAGCCCTCAGCCAATCATCCTGGGGTCATCTTGTCCCTGCTGGGAGTCAATTCCAGTCATTGTAGAGTGGTGTTTCCTGCATTTCCTCACTTACCGTTCCAATGGGCCAGCACTTTCCCGCTGGGGCTTCCCACAAACTGGAGGGGGAACAGAATGCTCACGGATGCTGGCTTGAGTCCCATATCGATGGGGCACCAGGGGTCCAATGGTATGGGGAGACTGCGAAACCACTGGGCTAACTGGTGCAGCCTTTTCTCCTGTCTTCTCGCTGCCTTCTCTCTATCTTGCGCATGCTGCTGCAGGCCTGGAGGGGAAGCCTGATGGTGCACGATCACCCACGCCTTTAGAGGCACCTCCACCACGCCTCCACCAGGAGACACTGCAGAGCAATGCGATGAGCCTCCCTACCCTCTCCCCAGGAGGACAGCATGCAAAGGACCTTCTGAATTTTGCCTGCCAATCTCTGCTTCTGACATAACGGGCTTGGAGTGCGAACGCAGGTTACCACCATGCCAGAGCAATTGCTCAGCGCCAGAAAGCTGGTACTTTTGTTTTAAATATTTTTTTCTAGCTCCTCTGTTCTGCGTGGCAGATAAACTGTCATCCTACTAGATTTTCTGACCCTCTCGGAGCTCGGGCAGAGGGGATTTACCCCTTAGTACCCCCCATTGCTGTTTCTTCCTAACCCAGTGGGGACGCTGGCATGCAGACCTAGGTCCCAGCAGGAGCATTCTCTGTACAAACAGAACACAATATTCCCCCCCTCCCTTTGCCTCAGCAGCATCTCTGCCGTCTGTATACCTACTGCGAGGCAGTTGGCCCTCCCACCCTGAAGAACGAGAGCATCCACTGGGATGCTTAATCCTTTTCCCCCTGGCCAGACCCTGATACCCCTGGCCACACCCTGGTACCCCTGACTCATTCTTGAACCTGGGTCTCCAGTATCGCAAGCAATAGCTCTGTCGCTGTTGACGGGCTGACACATTCTTTTAAACCAATTGCTTCCTGCCTTCCACTCCAGCCTACATTTCCTGCTCCCAAAACTGATACATTTGCCCTAAAAGGAGTCTTCTTGGCACAGTGGGAAAGAGATATGGGGGCTGTCAGTGCTTGCATAATCTTCTTTTTGTTCTCCTTTTTTTGCTAGCACAGTCACTATAAATCATGCACAGCACTTATAAAGCAGTGTATACAGTATGTAGAGTTCTGCATAAAGTGGAAGAATGACTGAGCTAGGCAACGTTAGTGCTGGGCGAGTTTAGAAAGAGTTAACGGTTGTTGGCGTGTGCATTGGACGCAGGCCCAGGCCTCAGTTTTTCCTTCTCCCTTTTCTCCTCAGTTGAACTGAGTCACTCCCAGCCCAGCTTGCTTGCAGCTATGATTGAAGTGAGGGGAGAAATTAAAATGGAAGTTAATCTCGGGAATCCTGCAGGTGTTTGTTCGGCGCACTCCAGTAGCATTTAATTTTGCAGCTTTGTTATTGTATAACTGTGATTATTCTGTGTTGTTTTTTCACATTTTTATACTCGCTTTGCCTGAAGTAACGGTTATTGTGGTGTATCGAAAAGGCAGGAAAGAAAGAGCTGCGTTAAGATGGTTGTGTGTCACACTGGAACTTGCTAGTCCTGTCTTCTCATTTTGGCGCGGGGAAGTCGAGGGGGAGGAGGTAATTGGAAGGGTGTTCAGGTAGCCAACAGTGGTTACCACTAGCAAAAGGATTTTTTTTTAATTCACTGTGCTTCTTGGCCCACCCCACTTTGGCAAGTCAAATGGTGTTGGCACGTAGTAGTCGTCAATTGTTCCAGCACAGCCGCACGGGCTGTTCCTCTCTCTCTCTCTCTCTCTCTCTCTCTCTCCTTTCTCCCTCTCTTTCTCTCTCTCTCGGTCCATAGATAAACTGCTTCAGAGTAGGTCCCTTGTTTAGCAAAGATGGCATTACTGTGTTACGGCTACGTGCAGAAATGGCCGTGCATCTTGTTTCTAGGAATTCTCGTCTCATTTTATTTTAATATATATTTTTTTCTTGGCTTGTTTTGTCCTTTAGATCACGCTTTGCCTGCTGAAGGATATCGGCGGAAAGAAAATCAGCTCGACCTAGCCACTGCCCAACCTGCCTTCCTCCATGCTCTGGACAAGAAGAAATCCTAAAAAGAAATCCGGACGTCCAGGGGGTGAGTTCCTAAATACTTTCGAATTAAAAAACAAAAGAGGTTTTAAAATGAATTTGGGGTCCATAAAACCCCCCTTCCCCCAAACTGCATAATAGTCAATAGAATCTGTGCTGCTGTGTCTGCTTGATGTAAAAACCTAACACATGAAACTGAAAAAATATTCTCGGCTGCCATTATACTGGGTGCCTTCTGCGGCAACGAAACTTAAGAGAAATCCCTCCGAAAATTTGGGGGTTTGAGTTTCCGGATACCACTGTACTAGCAAAGAAACAAAAGCATTTAGGAAGCAGAGAGAGTCTGAAGTAACAGATCAAGGTTGATTTTGTGTCTTTTTTGAGTTTTTCTGTTTTACAGAGAACTTATCCAGGACTCAACCTTTTCGTGTTCAGAAGCTCTCTCTCTTTTTTAACAAGAGGGTATGATGACAGACACGGCACCAACATCCACCCCCCCCAGTAGAGACCTGTATTGAAGTTGCTCAATGTTTTCAAGGTCATTACTTTGTTCATTTGATAAAGATTTCATGAATATGTCAGACTATTCGGGGGGGGGGGGGGAGGTTATAGGCAAAAAAAGGTGTATAAAACCAGGGCTGTAGAAATCCTCGCTTCTCCTTGTCATACCATTGGAAAGCCACCAGATTCCTCGGAATTTCGATAGTCATCATTCCTACAAAATCTGCCCTGGCTCCAACATTCTGTGTTGAACGAGGACGCCAGTCTCGCCATTAAGGGGAGGAGAAGGCTAAAAATGTAAAAAGTCGGTTCTGTCCAGTTTCTGGGTGCGTACATGTGCGTGTGCACCCGCACTCACACGGAACTGTTGACAAGGCATCTGCCATGACGCTTTGGGGACGCCGTGCTTGCGCGCCACGCCAGTCGCCCAGCTTCCCGACATTTCTGGAAGCTGCGAGATGTCTGCTTGGCAGCTCCATTATGAGTGCTGCAGGGTACTCCAGCAATAGAACAGAGCTGTCTGCTCTAAAATGGTGGAGCCCATGCCTCGTGGCACAAGACAGAAGCAGACTGGACTATAAGAGTGGGTGACAGAGAATGCTGGCAGCAACAAACCAACCTGATGATTAATTATTTGTTCATTTTATCTTATTTGTGCTGCTCTCTCTCTCTTTTTTTTTTAAATAAAGCAGGCTTCAGTCATTACACCTCACCTCTCAGTTGACGAAGTGGCAGAGAAAGGGGATCTAGATTAAAAAGATATAAGTGATCAGACAGGACAAGACAGGACAGATAAGTGCCACACCACTGCAGGTAACCAGGCAGCTATAACTCACAGGTACAGTTTGGTGAGAGGTTAGATGTAAGTAAGGAAGAAATAAAACTAAGCAGATCTGGCCAGTGTAATTCATGAGTGCTGAGTGAACTTTCTTACTGACACTCCTTAATGAGAGTGATGAGTGCAAGAAACATCCATTCCACGTCCCTGTGGTTACCTCCTCGGCTCTGCCTCTGTAGTTCAATCAATAGTTTCTTACTCATGCTTGTGTTCCTTCCAAATCAGAATGCAGTAGTGAAGGACAAGGCCCCTAGCATTCCATGATTCCTCTACCACAGAATTTTCCACAGAACTTGCAGCATGCCACAGAATACGTGTAATGCCACGGAACTCGTTTCTCTTATTCTTCACTGAAATATAAAGGGTTTTCCACAGTAGCTGGCTCCTTTCCCCAGCTTGCTTATCCTGAAGTTGCTGTTCTAAGCTCAGCATGTGATGCCGCTGATGACATTACATAATGTTTCAGCCATTCGCAGGACTGCATTCTGCCGCAGAAATGAGTAATCCATGCAGCAGTAGTCAACTAATGCTGCCGCAGAAGCCGCGCAGCCCTACCACGGAAATCAGGACTGGAGTGCTTTGGAGAATGAGGGGCCTGGGTTAAGAACAAAGAGATGCACAGAATTTGCCATACATTCTCTAGGGACCTGCAGAGAGACATAGAAAACCAGAAAGGCATGATGTTTACGGGATGTCTGGAGCTATTTTTTTTGGGGGGGGGGCCCTGCTCTGAAGGCATTGGGCAGCCACACAGATCATACTACTGTACGATGAGGCCACTTTATGAAACCACTCAAATAAGAAGATAAGAGGCTAGGTTATGAAAAGCTGAGTGGAGGGACAGAGAAAGCTGATGCTGAGAGATGAGGGTGCTCTAAACAGAACTGGGTATACAGTCGTGATCGGTGACTAGTTATGTGCGGTGGGGGGGTCCAGACTGACCAGGGTGGTGGGGGCTATAGGGAGAACCAGAGATGCACTGATTTGTAGGTGCAGACCAATAGGATAGGAGGGAATGTATACTGGGACCTCGTTAATAAGTCACCCAATCTGCAAAGCAAAGCCTTCACTGTAGCTGGTATTTCATTAGCTCCAGATGGAATTCCTATTAGGTTTCATTGTCATGGACTTAAAAAAAAAAAAAAGAAAGTATTGATTTGTTTGCTTGCTTGTTCATTTGTTAAACTGGGTAAGACCACTGAGATAAACGGTCCATTTTCAGGATCAACAGGGACAAGAGTCGATTATGGAATCTGCCATAAAAGGAACAAACATAGAAACACAGACATTGTCGGAAGAAGAAGAAGACTTTCAGTCCATTCAGTCTGCCTGAACAATACCCTACCTTACACCATGATCTACCTTCCTGACGGGAATCCCACCTCCCTTACCCACCCTCTCCTCCTCTCCCTGATTAAATCCCGCGGTGTAACTATTCACCCCCTTACCCTGTCCCAGCTATGCTTGAATCTGTTAATAACCTTTGCCTCTACCACCTCTGCTAAGGGCTTGTTCCATGGCTCAACTACTATTTATGTGGAAAAAAAAATTCCTCACATCCCTCCTGAACCTATCTACCTCCACTCAGCTTTCATTCGTACCCCCTTGTTATTGTCTCAGTATTTCTATTGACTATATCTCCGCTGCCCACCCTGTTTATTCCTCTTAGGAACTTGAAAGTCTTAGTCGTGTCGCCCCCTCCCTCCTGTTCTCCAAGAATGCATAGTTCATGTCACGATTTCATAAATTGGTGAGATCAGCGTTACAGATCAGGTACAATATATTCTGTTTATAGGGAACAGTTTAAAACAGGAACTAGTGTGTCATTTAGCTACGACCTGAGTGTGTTTCTGAACAATGCGTGATTGGGAGAGTCTCATAATCTGTTATGTGGTAAGGGTGTGTAAGTAACGAATAAAATTTCCTGAATGCCACGAATAATGCACTGTTCATTATCTGGATCCAAATAACAGTGGCATTGTCCGCGCCTATTCATATTTGGGAAATACAGATGACCATAAATAACAACCCTCATCCCCCATCCTGTTAGAATCCATCACCCCCATCTACTTCACCTCCAGCACCCACAATTTAAAAAGAAATCCCATGATGGGTGGTGGCCGGTACAACCCGCCCGCATCCACAGCCGGCTGCCATCTTTGCATGCTTAGTTGGGCTAAATCCATTAATTTGTTTCCCACCCTCCACCCAGTGGAAGCACCCCCTCACACCCAAAATCTGGCAGTTCCCATCCCAAGTGGCAAGCCAATGGCAAGTCAAAGAAGAAAGAAGGCAGTCGGTCATGCAACCCACCCTCCTCCACAGTCAGCTACCTTCTTCTGAATGAAAGTGCTTGCTCGTAAAACCAGCCAATCGCATGATCAGCTGTTTTTGTGTGACCAAGTGTGCGCATGCTTTAATTCAGAAGAAGGTAGCGGGCAATGGAGAAGAGGGGTTTGCGTGACTGGTTGGCTTCTTCATCCATTGGCTTGGGATGGGAGTCGCCAGGGTTTTGGTTGCTTGGGAGGAGGTGCTGCCACTGGGTGGGGGGTGGGAAACAAATTAATGGATTTAGTGCAGATAAGTGCACAAAGATGATGGTCGGTCATGGAGGCAGGCAGGTCATGTCGGCCGCCACTGTAGGATTTTTTGTGTGGATGCTGGGGAGGTAGGACAAAGGAGGGATGGATTCTTACAGAGGGTGTGGGACGAGGGAGGGGGTTGTATATCATACAGGGGTTGTTTCGTTTTTTTCTCTTTATATATATATCCACATTTTATTTTTTTATTTTATTTTAATTGAATTGGGTAGGAGCACTGTACCGAGGGTCCTTTTTCATGCTTGACCCAGACAAATTATGCAATAAAAAATACAGCATTTAACAGAAACATTAATTTACAGGTACAAGTACGTCAATCAAACAAATACGATTTTAGTCCCTTTTTAAAAACTTGAGAACAGGTAATACATAAAAATTCAGCTTAACTATTCCAAAATTGAGGAGCAGCTGCAGTAAAAGCACATAAATCAACTCTAGTTTTACAGGAACCATCATTAAGAACAACCCCAGCAGATGACTGCAAACTAGGCAACATATCCCTGATTGAAAGAAGATCAGAGAGTGGGGAAAGGGTGGAGCAAGGAATATTTTTAAAAACCAAACAACCAAAAAAATATTGTATGCGTTGCATCGGGGATAACCAGCCAAGCTGTGAGTATCAAGAACAGTGGTGAGTACATAATGGAGCAAGTAACACAAAACGACAGATGCTGTCGTAGACAACAGAAAGATTTTGTAACTCTTTCAAACCTAATTAAAAAAAAAGGCTAGATACATAATCAAAAAGAGGAAGAGAACCAACAGCAAAGGCTTTACGTGATTCAAAGGAGAAAAAAACTTTTCAACTTATAAAGGGCTCCACTTTTTGGATTAATATTACAACAAACAAGCTTAAAGCAGCAGTGCAACGAAAAAAGTTATTCCAAAAACCTAATTTTCTGCTACGGTTATGAAAAATATTGGTAGAACTGTTGATTTGGGTTTTCTGGATGCTTTCTATGCTGCGTACCGTACATTTGAATTTTTGTCTGGATTCTTACCCTCCTCATGTCCTCAATATTATTTCTATGTAAAAATGAGGTGGCCATCTTTTTTTGTTGAGAAATAATTATTTTAAAACTTTCATAAAAATCTTTAATAATAAAAACTAAAAATATTACCACCAAAATAAACTGGAAGACATCTGGTATCGATTAGGAAGAAAAAGGGGTGGGCTCAAATTTTAACCCATTTTCATTGCACTGCTGTTTTAATCTGCTCAGAAAAAAGTGAGCAAGGGGTCCAGAACAATTCCCAAATATTTAAACTGTGATGCTTGCTCAATTGTGTTACCTTGATTGTCATAACATTAAAAAGAAGAGCAATTATTTAGCACAAAACATGACTAAAAATCATAGATTTAGTGTTCTTTGAATTAAGAATAAGTAAATTCTTAGAAAAACCGATTATGAACGGAAAACAAAAACTATCCAGAGATCTTTAGCCAACTTGGAAAATTCCTTCGGTGAAGAAGAAAAAAGAATAAAATCGTCAGCATAAAGTAATGAGCGGCAATTTGTGATTACAGATGGAAGAAGAGTAACAAAATAAACGTAAGTGGCCCTAAAATTGATCTCTGAAGTTACACCTCTATCAATTTTACTAATACTAGACATCACATCTGATACCCCAACAAACTGGTAGCGATCCATTAAATAATTTTCACCCAGGAAACAACATTAAACGAAAAGCCCAAACATTTTAATTTTAAACACAGCAATTTGTGATCAGTAAGATTGAAGGCCTCAGTCAGGTCCATGAACACGGCCTCAGTAAGGAAACCATTATCCGCACCACTCAGGATGCCATCCTGGTACCAAAACCCTTTTGAAATCCATGTTGCTGAGGACAAAGAATATGATAATTTTTCAAGTACTCATTAATTTGTTTTGCTGCAATTTTTTCCTAGTTATTTACTAACAGGATTTAGAATTGAAATAGGATGAAAATCTTCAACAAGAACAGTGTGGGTTTTCTTAGGGGCAGGCACAATCCTAGCATATCTGCTAGCAGTAGGAAACTGCTGAGAAATAGTTGATAAATTAAATATTACACACAAAGGAAGGGCAATATAAGGAGCAGCTAACTTAAGAAAATGACTGTCCAACCCTGCCCCACAATCAGAACTGCTATCAGGAACAGAAGAAAGTAATTTAGGAACTTCACTAGTAGTGATGTGCTTGAAGTAAAAAAATGGGCCAATTATGGGAAAAACTTGCCTCAGAAAAGGAAATGGGGTGCTCAGGAAGGAAAAACGAGCTATAATTAGAACATTTGGAATTAAGGGAGTTAGTTATTTCAAAAGGGTCTGTAATCACGCTGTCATTAACCTTTAAAAATAAAATTTTTCCTTTGTCTTTAGTGTTAATCGGGCTACTGACATTGTTCCAAAAACGACACAAATGAGACCAATTTCCAGCATCTTTTTGTAATATTCACTTTTGGCAGATCTATTTCAATGGATATGAATATTGAATATCTGAATATTAGGGGCCCTGAATATAATATTTGACCTGACTGTTTGGGATCAGGTATTCACACATCCCTGTTATGTGGACCATGCCATGACAGTAATTTTCATTATGGTGTTCTGATTATGAGGGTTGAATTGAATAGTGCACTTAAAAGAACTGATGACAGCTGGTACGACGGTACAGTGGTAGAGCAACCAGCCACAACACTGGCCATGTGGGTTCGAAAACACTCCAAGGTCGTTGGGGGCCAGTTGGTGGTGGTAGGAGGACTGAGCATCCAGCAGGATGCTCTCCTCCTCTGAGAAGTGGGGGTCCCTGTCTCCGCTGAAGTGCTGACACCTGGCTGATCAGAGGTGGAAACCCAGTGGTGGCACGTTGGGAAAGGGGATGTCTGTCAGGCTTGCGGTCAGCGTGCTGACTGCCGTGCTCCTGCATTGAGCCCATGGCATGCAGATGTCCCAAGTACGGGGTGTAATGAAAACACCTCGGCCATTACAGGATGACCCCTTGCTCTCCCCGCAGATTTCACACTGTCGACTGCAGCACCCCTCCTCTCAAGCTAACTGAAGATGACATGAGGGGCCTGCTGTCAGCCCTGATGAAAGAGCCTCACCATGGGGGTAAGCCAGGGGGCCAAGAGGAGAGCGGTAAGTCCCAGCAAAGATGAGTGATGGAGCTAGGGAGAGCAGGCAAGAGAGAAGGGCATAAATAGAAAGAAAGAAAAAAAAGCTGCTGGTGGTTCTGGAAGAACTTTAGACACAGAGTACTTAAAGAGCAGCTGACGCAATGGTTGGCTGTAGGCAGGCAACCCATAACATGAAGTTGCTGACTCTAGGAGCTATTTTAGCCATATTTTGACTTTTTGGGGTGACTTATTAAAAAAGTTATTACCTCTGTAAAGCCTGGCTTGTAACGTCCGTGTATGAGCCAAGTGGCCACCGAGCACTGCAGTCCCGCCCGTAAAAACAGCATAAATATGACGCGAAGTAGGGAGCGGGGCTGCCGGCGCTCTGTGGAGAATGTAATAGGATTGGGGAGGGGTGCTGCCTAAATGTACTTAGATTATCTTTGCTGGCAGGTATACATGTATGGGGCCATAATATATTAGCCCCCTTCATGTATATTTGCCAGCAAAGATAATTAAGGTACATTTAGGCAGCCCCCCTCCCCAATCCTATTACATTCTCTGTAGAGTGGTTACTACAGGTTAATCTGGTATCAATTGCAGGGAAGCTGCTGGAACCCCAACATAAAGGGGCATCTAGTAGAATTCCTGGAGGCAAACAGGCTACAGAACAAGAGACGGCATGGATTTATGCCAGGTAGATCATGCTGATGCTATGAAACTGGAGGGAGGCAAACTCAGGACAGAAGTGAGGAAGTACTTCTTCACAGAAGTAGGAGTGGTGGATTCCTGCATCAGCCTACCAACCGAGGTGGTAGTGTTCAAGAAAGCATGGGATAGGCATAAGGGAACTGTAGTGGAAAGGAGTGGAGGGGGAAAGAGCCTTAGGTCAAGAAGGACATTCAGTGATACTCTAGCTAGGTTAAAATAAGCAGATTGGGTGAACCAAGTGGTCCTTATCTGCTTGCAAATTCTGTGTTTCTTTGTTTCTACGCCAAACACATCGTTGACTTTTTTTGGTTGCGTTACAAAGGCGGTGGCCAGTGGCCAGACAGTAGGTGCGCAGTATCTGAACTTCAGCAAGGCCTTTGATTCTTTTCCACACCGAAGGCTGGTTTAAAAGGTGGAGAACCTAAGAGTTTGAGGATAAACTCAACGGATGTGTAGGGAGTTGGGGGGGGCGCCAGAACTTGGAGGGTGATAGTTAACGGCGAATTCTTGGGAGCCAGGGAAGTCACGACTGGTGTGCTGCAGAGATCTGTCCTGGATCTGTGTTATTCAATAGTTTCATCTGTGACAGCAAGTTCTGTCTCTGCAGATGACACCCAAGTTCTGTGGTAGAGATAACACACAGAAGGGAAGAAGGGACATGAGAAGGGCTGTAGAAAAGATGCGGCCGAAGGTACGGCAGCTTAATAAAGGCAGGAAGGGTAAAGTTAAGTGTATTGGCAAAATAAATCCTAGAACAGTTGACTGGATGAGGGAGCGAGGGTGGCTCAAACCTCTGAGGAAAGGGGCCTGGGAGTCATTACTAGGGACAATGTCAGGTTTAAGACCCAGTGCAGTAAAACATATGGTACGTAGGATGCTGAGGTGTCTACCTGACATGCTCTTGTGCCTTTCTCTGCCATCAACATGTATGATTCTGTTTCTGTGTATAGGAAGAGCATTCACTAGCAGAAGGAAGTAGGTGATACTGCCCCGTACAAGTCCCTGGTGAGGCCACGACTGGAATACTGTGCGTAGTTCTGGAGTACCCACCTAAAGACAGGGACCACTTGGAGAGAGGCCAGAGGAGTGCTTCAGGCTTATTACACTTGTAAAATGGTTCTGAGTTAGATTTTTTGGGGAAGAAAATGAGATTCGGCACATGGCTATATGTTTATCGAGAATGAATGGTCAGGTGGTGTCTCTCGGCCAGTGAAATTTCTAGATTTTTTCTTGCCATTTTATAATTTTTTATAATATGAAATGTGGACATGTGTGTAGCCTCCTTCATCTCCCTACAGTACTTTTTGTTTAGTTAATTTTAAAACAATCTTGATTTAGTCAGCATGGTGCCATGCGGTAGTGCTAACGCATGCCACCCTGGCAACGTGGGTTTAGGCATGGACTCGAAATGCCAGTGGTTGGCCATGAAGGAGAGGACTTCATGTCAGGAGAATTGCTGTCCTCTCCAGGGGAAGGGGGTGGCGCTTCCTGCAGCATGCCTGACACCCAACGAGGGCGGGTGTTACGGCAGACAGGAGGCTTAGAAGGGTGTGGGACTTCAATACATGCTCTCGCATCACTGAACGTTGATGTCCCAGGGGCTGAAGATAGCAGAAAAAAAACCCTGCTGAGGCAAGATGGTGGACGGCCCTCCTGAAGGCTTGGCACCGACTGGGCACCTACTGGTTCCTGCTTCGAAGGAGCAAGCGCAAGCCCCTCTGACCCTGCCATGGCCATGAGGCATAAGTTGCATAGAAACATAGAATTTGTTGGCACTACAGACCGCTTGGCCCACCCAGACTGCTAGTTTTGTCCCTGGCTATACTGTCACTGCAGACCCTACCTGCTGTTTGGTTACCCCCCTGCTTTCTTACCAAGAATCCTTTGTGCCTATCCCATGCATGCTTGAAGCCCTCCACTATTTTCACTCCCACCACCTGTGCTGGAAGACCGTTCTTGGTGTCCGCCACTCTTTCAGTGAAGAAGCACCTCCTTACATTCCTCCTAAATTTCACCTCTTTCAGTTTCATTGGGGCCAATGATTTTCCGTTTTCAGAAATGACCAGTTTTAAAATCCATTTTTCGGGTTTGTTTTTTGTGTTTTATTTACCAAAACTGAGGGCAAATCAGCATGTTTTGTACAAATAATTTGGCTTAAAATAGGTGTGTTTTCACAAAAAGCTGGCACAAAGTGGGGGTTGTTTGCATTATAAAGTGGTGCAGAGTTTTAAATAAAAAACGGACTGCCAAGTTGTGGTTTAAAAGTGTCAAATTCAGTTTTTGTACCAGTGCTCTTGATTTAAAACGGAAAATGGACCTACTTCATTACATGCCCACTTGTGATACACCTTCTAAAAAATGCTCCCCTCCTGCACCCTGTCCACCCCAGTGAAGTACTTACAGGTCTCTGTCATGTCCCCCTCCCCCTTTCCGGGAGTACATATTGCAGTCCCTCAGTCTTTTCTCATAGGGCTTATGTTGCAGCATCTGCACCGTTTTAGTTGCCCTTCTTTGGACAGCCTCTACCATGTCAATGTCCATGCTGAGATGTGGGTCCCAATTCTCAAAGCTCCTGGCATGGCGCAAGGGGCTAGTGCCACAATGTAAAGTGCCACTTGGGTCAAAAGATGCGCCGGAAGTAATTCACAAAGGCAGCCTGCATCAGCCGCAGGCTGCATATACCAAAGGGTGCCTGTGCCGTCCACATGCCACAAAATGAGCTGTGGCGTGGCACTAGGGGGCATGCGGCAGACGCAGGCTGCCACATCCTCTAAATCGGGATTCTCATAACCCTCTCAGAGGATGAAATTCTAAGTACCCTTAGACAAGCCAGGACTGGACTAAGGGTACTTAGAATATCACCCAGTGGGAGGATTTGATCACTTGTGCCATTATCGGAGCCCTCGCTCACATGTGCAGTGCCCCCCCCCGGCCCCGATGTGCCCCTGTTTTAAAATGTTTAAAATAAATCATTCCCTGGTGATCTAACGCCCCCAGACCCATTATGCCTGTATATTACAGTGTTTAAATAAATAATTCTCTGGTGATCTAGCAACCCCCCAATATTCTTTATATTACATTTTAAATAATATTTCCTGGTGGTCTAATTTCCCCTAGCACCAATATACGTATATTAAAATGTTTAAATCTTTTCCTGAGTGTTCTAGCATTCCCCCAGCCCCGTCTTCTGTGTTAAAAATGGTAAACAGATCTTTTCTTGGCAGTCTAGTGGACCTGCTCCCCCCCCAGCCCGAACGCCGAGCCAACGACCAGCAGAGCCCTTCTCTCACCACCACGGCCAACCGCTGAATGAACTGTCACTGAGTGCATACTGTATACAGCACACGCTAATTGATTGGCAGCTCCCTCTGAGCTGTCAACCAGTGAGCGCGTAGTGTATACAGTACACGCCCTGTGACAGCTCAGTCGGCAGCCACCTGTGGTGGTGAGAGGAGTGCCGTCCCGGTCACCGGCTCAGGGTTCGGGCTGGGGGGGAGCGGAGTAGTGGGCACTACCTGCCGTGGTGGAGAGGTGGGGGTCCACTAGACCACCAGGAAAAGATTTTAACATGTTAATATACAGGCATATCAGGGCTGGGATGGAACACTAGACCGCAAGGAAAGATTTATTCAAACATTTTAATATATGGGCATGTCGGGGGTTACCGCAGACCACCAGGAAAAGATTTATTTAAACATTTTAATGTACGGTCGGTCATATGGGGAGGGGGTGACTGCTAGACCACAAAGAAAAATGTATTTAAACATTGTAATATATGGGCATATCAGGCTGGGAGGGCTGCTAGACCACCAGGACAAGATTTATTTAAACATTTTAATTTATGGACATATCGGGGTGGGGACCACTGCAAGATGTATTTAAATATTTTAAAATACAGGTATCTTGGGGGCTAGATAACCAGGGGTATTGTGTGTATATTTTACCATATGGGCACATCATGGCTGGGGGGGGGGCGCTAGACCACCGGGGACTAGAGTGGCACACAGCCTCCTTGCGGCTTGCGGCAAACCCTCTGGATGCACTGTTTGGTGCATAGCCACAGTTGCTGCATGCTGTGGGACTTTGCCGCCAGGACCCTCCCTGATAATCGGGCACAGGGTCCCTGGTGCACCGGGCTTTGATGCAAGCTTTTACTGCAGCTTGTGTCAAGTCTAAGGGCTTTTTGAGAATTGAGCCCATGGCCTCCAGAACTGGAAACAGTACTCCAGGTGGGGTCTCCCCCAATGATCGATACAGTGGTAATACCACCTCTCTCTTCTGCTGTTGTGGGGGAAAATGAGCAAGACCCAGGGCTGGTGGGTGACTGGACTTGGGACGAGGCCATCCAGAGGGGGCGGGCAAGAAGATATACCGAAGTGAAAACAAAAATCTTGATTTTTCCCTTAGTTTAGGCTCCCTTGTTGATGCAACCTTTGTATGGGCTGTTGTTCCTTTATTTTTTTAAATTACTGATCTTTCCCTGAGCACAGTTATATCAGTTGAATGGAAGCTCAGTAGTGAAACCTGTAGTGCGAGCTTCTAAACTGAACTGCGATTAAAAAATTGAGTATGAGGTGAGGAAAAGGCCATCATACGTCAAATGTGTGCAAGATACTAGATTTGAAAACTAAAACTATTTAGGACTCTTTTTGGTTCTCGAATTAGGAGGGGAGTGTGGTCTGACTTTTGTTCAGGTACTGGTAGTGCTGCAGTGCCCTAAATAAATGGGTAAAAACCTCAAATGCGAACCCCTTCGAAAATGTGCAGTGTTCGGATCTTAATGATTCCAACAGAAAAGCTGTCTGGGGGGCTTCAGTTCATTCTCCATTCTGAACCACAGCACCCCTATAATTGGAAGCAGGATCTGCTGGCTCAGCTGTCTTGGCTGTAACCATGGGACCACATGACCTCCACATCTGAAGGCAGTTAACTTTGGTCAGCATTTCTTCATGATCTTTCAGATATGCTGTAATTACCTTAAAGTGATTTCCCAGTTTCCAGGAAAACTTATTTATTTATTTTTTGCATCTTCCCCTGCGCGGCCCCCTCTGACCTCCCACTCCTTACAGCTGCTCAACATCCCTATCTGCCCGCCAGTCTTCTTCATCGCTGCTGCTTTCTGTTTCCTGGCTCCCCAGGCTGTTCCCACATCCTCAGAGGGTCCAGCATATGCCTGCCTGCCTGCCTGGGGGTGGGGGGGCCTTCCTAGGGGAGAGGAGGGGGGAGTAGCATTCCTGAGGGATGATCCTCCGAGGTATGCAGGGCCAGGGGGCAGGAGCTGTGCACTAGGGGGACTGTGGTCTGGGGGGACTAGGCAGTCATCTTCTGGCAGGCTGGAACAGGCACTAGTTTCCATTTTGTGGGCCCCTGCCTACACCCCAACAGTGTGCACTGCAGTGATGCCTTGGAGGGGGAAGCCAACTGACTTATGGTCACCCACACCGGCAAGGTTCTGCACATCACCAAGTGTGACTTACTGATTGATGCTCCACAGCGCCCTCACTCAGGAAGAGAGCATCCACGCTGACACTATTTCACCCTCCTACCAGCCTCTGCTCCTGATGTCCTGTGCTTGGGGCTCGAACCCAGGTTGGCAGTATGCCAGGTGGGTGCCCCACCTGCTTCTGACTTTAGACTGTTCCTGCTGGTGACTTCCCAGCCCCATCTACCATTCCCCTCACTGTCGAGGCCCGAGAGTACTGACAGGCGTCATACCAGTGGCCCAGGAGACATTGCGGGGTTCTGGTTTTCTCCCTGGTCACCCTTGTAAGGCCCCCCCACCTCTTCAACTCTGGGCTGCAACACCCTACAGAGAAAGCAGGCAGAGGTCGCTGTGGCAGCAGAACCACAGTACCATCCCTCCTGGGCTGAGAATGCTGTCACACGGCAGCGCTGCCTAAGTTCTATCAGCTGCTCGACCCTGCTTCCGAGTTCGCTTCCGAACCTGGATCACCTGTGCAGGAGTACATCATGTTACCCACTTGGCCATCGAGCGACCCTCCAGAGAAACTTGTTATTCTAGGAACATGGATATGTTGTTCATCCACACTGATTGGCATGTCCCTTTCCCTTTTCTTTCCGGAAGGTCTTCAACCTGGCTCCTCCCACCCGCCCAGGTGGTATAACCCCTCGGCTCCACCCCATGACACCAGGTCTTCCTTTCTGCTGGAAGATACAGGTTCCCTCTTTCTTGCTTCCGTGTTTAGTAGGCCCTGGCGCTCCAAAACTCAGTTTTACCTATCAAGATTCTTTGAATCTCTCCAAACAAATTTGTTCTCACGACCGCGATGGAGGACAAGTCCTCGCCTGGGTTCTACCGGTGTCCCTGCAGGCAGAAAATGTCTCGGATGGACCCGCATGCCACGTGTGTATACTGCCTGGGTCGTGATCACAATACTCAGGCCTGCGACTTATGTCGTTGTTTTCCTCCAAATGTTTTGGATAACTGCCTCGTGCATCTCCAGCTCGAATGTCTGGAAAAATGGCACCCACCGGTCAAATCAAAGGATGCCCACCGTGCAATCTCAGCAGCCGCGTGGGGTCCACGGAACAGTTGGAACAGATGAAGACTTTTGAAGAAGAGGCGGCTCGTGCCACTGAGCTCTTGTCTTCACCTTCGGTTTTTGTTCCACTCAAACTGAGCTCCTCTTTCTCTGGTTCCTTTAAGGAGTTGATCCAATCCCTTCCCACTCGCGGGGAAGACCCTGGCTTTCACATCTCCAGATCCTGCAAAAAGGAGTTAAGGCAACCGAGAGAAACTACGTCTCAACGTCGTTCTTGGGACAGAGAACGATCTCGGTCCCAGGAGGCTCCTTCAACTTCAGTCGATGTGGCCTTGGTTGCTGACCTCATGGTGCCCCCATCAAGTCAGCCAGCCCAGATGCAGGACAACGGTCCCGTCTAGATCATTCTCAACCCCGTCGACCTGTTGTTGACCGAGGAGGCTGACAACTCCTTGTATAGGACTCTGGTGCTTTCTAACCTCACTGGTGAGGTGACCCAGCCAGCTCGGAAGTCCCGGGCAGTGGTCGTCCCTGACCCGGAGGAACTGGGGTTCTCCCTGGTTTCTCCCAAGCATCCACTTTGGTCCCCTCAATGGTCGATGTCCAGGTCTGGGACATCCTCAACCGAAAGGCCGAGGAAGTGACATAAGCGGCACTCTAAAAATCGACGCCGCTGCCATTCATCCTTGGATGAGGGGAGGCTCCGATGCAAGTTATGTCGGCACTACAAGGACATGCTGTGGCAGCAGCTAGTTCTGGCTAGGCCAAAGGCGGTCCCTTCTACACCGGCCATTACCTGGCTGTCACCCTCTAGGCCATCACCGCCCTTCCACCTGCGGAACCAGCAACGTCCCTCCTGACTTGGCCGAAGTTGGTCTTTCCACCTATCCTGGTGGAACCATCGAAACAGCCTCCCTCGGGGGCTCCCCCCAAGGAGCCTCGGCCTGCTTCAGGCCTCCGTCACAGGCTGTCTGTCACTCTCACTCCTGACTGCCTGCGGCAGGTTCTCAGTGATTTCTGTAGCAGACCACTATACCCGGAGTCCGAGGACTCGTAATTGGCATCTCATTCTCGGGACAACGATGCCATGAGTCTTTCTGCTGAGGAGGGGCCCACCTCTTTTATGGGCATCCTCCACCTCATCTCTGAGTCCACAGGGATGAAGCTAGAGCCCATTGAGAAACGGGTAGAATACCCCTTAACTGACATCCTCAGAAGAGGGGATTCTCCGACTGAGGCCTTTCTAGTAGCTGAAGCCATTGTCGGCCCAGCCCTGAAGCTCTGGCAGCACCCAGCCTCCTGCCCCGTACCATCCGTCAGGATGGCCCACAAGTACATGGTACCTACTGGCTCCCTTTTAGGATTTACACATCATTCCTCTGCTGAGGGAGTGGTGACCGAGTCTGTGTTCAGGTGGGTAGGTAACTTGGGAGACTCCAATAGACCACCAGACAAAGAATCCAAGAAGCTGAATCACTCCGCCCGAAAGGTCTATGCGGCCTCATCACTTGACCTCCATCAGGCGAGCTCGGTTGTGATTATGGCACACTTCTCTGATGCCATGTTGGGCTCTCTAGGTGAGGTGCTCCTCTCCTTCCCATGGACCTTCAGACAATTGTCAAACAGGTCTGGGACCAGGACCAGGCTGTTGCTAGGCAACAACTCAAAGGCCATGGACATCGGGGATTCCTGTGCCTGTTCAGTAGCAGCCACAGTCGCCATGCGCCATAGGGCTTGGTTGCGGGTCTCAACTTTCATGGCTGACACCAGCACAAGTTGGCAAGATGTCCTATTCCTGGGTACTGACTTGGGTCCAGGAGTGGACGGTCACCTTGTACATATCGAGAAGTCCAGTACTACGTTGGACTCCGCTACATCTGCCCAAAAGATATCCCAGGGTTCCAAGAAACAGAAAAAGAAGCCTTTTCACCCTTCTGCCCTGCAGCCAAACAACCCTTAGTTTCCATCTGGGCAGCAGCAGCAGGCTGAGTCTTGGCACCCTTGGCCCAAGTCAGGCGCTCAGACAGCATGCAAACTGGGAGGGAAGGGTCCAGGTGGTCCCGCTTCCGGATCCTCCTCTTCCAGGTCTGCTCAGTGACGGGATGGGGGTGACCAGCCCCATACCCATGAAGACTTCTCTGGGTCCTCCAGTGGGTGTCCGGCTCCACCACTTCCTTTGTGCCTGGTCCACTGTTACCACGGACAGGTGGGTGTTGGAAGTGGTCGGTCAGGGACTGCGTCTGGAGTTTGAGCAGTACCCACCAAACCGAGCCTGCGCCCCACGCGAGGAAAGGTATTAGTTCACACTCGGTTGGCACTGAGAGACAGCAGAGCCCAATTGCTCCTCGAGGTAGTGGCCTGAGTCACAGATCCCCCAGTCAACCCAGGGTTCATTTCCAGGTACTTCCTAATGGATGGGGGGCTGGTGCCCCAGTCTGGATCTGCACGACCTGAATCAGTATCTCAGGTCACGCAGCTTTCGGATGGTAACTGTCCCAGATCATACCATTTCTCGAGCAAAATGTGTGGTTTTGCCCCCTGGATCTTCAGGATGCATTCTTCCATGTCCTGATCCGTCCATCACACCGAAGGTTCCTCTGCTTCTGAGCAGAGGGAACCCTCTACGAGTTCCAAGCCATGCCATTCAGTCTGTCATTGGCCCCGGGGTCTTCACCAAATGCATTGTAGTGGTGGCAGCGCATCTTTTGCCTCGAGGGGTCAGGGTGTACCGTTACCTCGATGATTGGTTCATAATGGGTCCCTCCAGGTTGAAGGTGGGAAGGTCCAGGGATCTGGCCCTCAAGACCTGTCTCGAGCTTGGCCTCCAGCCAAGTCAGAACTCATCCTTTCACAGGTGATCTGCTTCATTGGGACAGAGCTCGACTCTTGCCGAGCCAGAGCCCGGCTCCTGGCGGACAGGGCAGAGGTTCTCTCCTCCTCCTTTGCCCAGTCATTTCTGGTTGGGCAATTGCGCCCTGCCGGGGACTTCCTGCATCTTCTGGATTACATGGCGGCCTGCACCACCGTGGTCCATTGGGCCCGGTGGTGAATGCGCCCCATTCAGTGGGGCTTGGCCAGTCAGTGGTCCCAGTGACAGGGTCATTTTGACCAGCTTGTCACAGTAACTCAGAGGCTTTGTGATGCTGTCCAATGGTGGACCATCCCAGAACATCCACAGGGAGGGATCCCATTTGTTTGCCCCGAGCCGACGGTCGTCCTTACAACCGATGCCTCTCTTACGGACTGGGGAGCCCACATGGGGAGCCACAGGGTCCACGGGCTCTTTAACCCCAAGGAATCCCGATGTCACATCAACCTGCTAGAGCTGCAAGCAGTACGGCTGGCACTGACTGCATTAACTCCGTTTCTGTGGGGTCAGGTGGTCCAGGTCCAGATGGACAACACCACAACCATGCACTATCTCAACAAGCAGGATAGCATGCACTCCCGGCCTCTGTGCAGGGAAGCACTCCACATCTGGACCCTCGTGAGCCGACTGGGGGAGGATGTCCTAGCCATCCATGTGGCAGGAGCTTTGAACCAACTGGCGGAAGCCCTCTGCCATGTGGGCAAGGTGTCCCACGAGTGGTCTGTTCACCCAGAGGTAGTTCGCAGCCTGTTCTCCCTGTGGGACACCCCTCAGGTGAACCTGTTTGCCTCCAAGGAGAACACAAAGCTGAGGCTGTTTCATGCCCGCACCCCTCAGCGGGGCTCACTGCAAGGGGATGCCGTGGACCCCAGGCCTCTTCTACGCCTTCCCTCCATTTCCCTTGATCCACAAGGTGCTCATCAAGGCGAGGAGGGACAAGGCAAAGGTGATCCTGGTAGCCCCAGATTGTCCGCACCAGTTCTAATATCCAGATCGTCTGGAAGTTCTAGTATCCAGATCGCCTCAGCCTCAGCCCCAGGCTCCCGAGGCATCTCCCAGCACACCCGGACCTGATGTCAGTCAGGGGAAGATATTCCATCCGGACCTTCAGTCCCTGCACCTAACAGTCTAGTACCTGGGTGATTAGAGTTCCAGGCTTTGGGTCTTTCCAACGATGTCCTCAGCAAGGTTAAGGCATCTAGGAAGGAGTCAACCAGGAGGTGCTATGCCTTCAAATGGAAAGTGTCAGGGCAAGGGCCTAGACGCTAGCTCCTCTCATGTGGCCAGTATCCTCAACTACCTTTGGTTCCTCTAGAAAGGAGGTCTCCGGACGACTACCATTAAGGTGCACCTAGCAGCCGCCTCCACTTACGGGGCACGGGCCAGTCAGTGGATGGTGGCACAGGAGACATTGGTCTAGTGCTTTTTCAAGGGCCTCGATCACATATCCTCTCTGGTGCGTGAACCTCCACCTCCGTGGGATCTACTGCTGGTACTGACAAAACTCGTGGGCAAACCATTCAAACTGATGCATAGGTGTGAGATGTCACATCTGTCATGGAAGACCGCCTTCCTGGTGGCTAACACATCAGCCAGAAGGACTGGGGAGCTCCCAGGCACTCTCTATGGAGTCTCCTTACCTGGTCTTCCACAGGGACAAGGTTGTCCTGCGCCACAACCTGAAATTCCTTCCGAAGGTGGTGTCAGAGTTTCACCTTAACCAGGTATTAACTCTGCCGGTGTTCTACCTGAACTACACCTCGGAGGCCGAGTACAGGCTCCATGCTCTGGACCTGAGATGAATACTGTCTTGTTATAAGGAGCGGACGACTGAAGTTTGGAGAGAGGTTCACCAGCTGTCACCTACGCTGAAGCTGCACCTGGCAGACCTGCAGCAAAGCAGATGATTAGCAAATGGATTACATCTTGCATTGATCTCAGCTATAGGTTGGTGGGTAAGGGAGCTTCCCGAAAGGCTAAGGGCTCATTCCACCTGCCATACCGCTGCGTCGGTGGCTGCTTCTAGGGATGTCCCTATCCAGGATATCTGGAAGTCTACCTGGAAGTCAGCAAACACCTTCATTACCCATTACCACATCGACCTTGAGTCATGCTGGGATGCTGGTTTTGGGGCCTCAGTTCTCCAGTTTCTGTTCCCTAAGTAGGGGTGTGCGCCTTGCCTCCCTCCTTCCGAACTGCTTGGAGTCTGCCAATCAGTGTGGATGTACAGCATATCCACGATCCTAGAAAAACAGGTTACTCACCTGTAACAGTAGTTTTAGGAATGGTATATGTTGTTCATCCACACGAACCCACCTGACCTCCCCGGCTTCGATGCACAACCTTCGCTTCCAGCATGCAAGATCTGGTGTCATGGGGCGGAGCCGAGGGTTATACCACCCGGGTGGGTGGGAAGATCCAGCTTGACGTTCCGGCAAGTATTAAAGGGGGAAAGGGACATGCCAAGAAGTGTGGATGAACAACATATACCACTCCTAGAACTACTGTTACAGGTGAGTAACCTGTTTATATGTAATATAGTGTATGGTTTGGGCTTATTGTGTATGAAATTCAGCCAGTTCAAAAACTAGCTGTGCACAGACCAAAAGCTGTCATGCATGTTTTAAAAATATGCACATTCTGTCAGTGCCTTCAGCTGTGTGCCGCCTCACGCCCACTCCAGCCGCTTTCATTCTCACAACACGACTCCACTTATCTTGCAGCAGTGAGAATGGGTGTGATTGGAGCAGGAAAGGTGGCTCGGTCGGTTTCTGGAGACCACCGACCAAGATTGCCATCCCACCTGCGGAGGAAGTGACCCAGTCAGACGGTAAGTCTCCTGATTTACTTTTTTTTTTGTTAAAAAGTTTTCTGATTCGAGTACGCAGAGGCGAAGTGCAACCCTATGGTTAAAAGTGAAAATCGTAAAAACCATGTTCTGTAAAAAAAAGCATGGGTGACCTTATACAACTCACTATGTATTTCTGTCTTGGGGTTGATAAGAACATGGACTTCTCGAACTTCTCTCTTGAGGTCCATATGCTGTTATCGCAACCCCTCTATAGAAACACAAGCTTGCTGTGCATGGTCACTCGTACATTAATCCATATATTTAGACAGTTCAACTTACATTTCAGCCTTTTTCTTCGTAGCTGTCCCCCATTCTGTATTCCCGATGACATTTGTCTGAAAAAAGGATCTGTGTGTCTTGCAGTTCATCTTAGCCTCTTGCTTCCCCTCTACTGACATCATAGTCCTCTGTTTCTGAGATCAGTCAGTTCCACAGCAACAGATTGTGATGTCACAAACAAAAGAAGGACTTTAACTGGGGGAGAACCCGGAGGATGAGGTAAAGTCTGGGGACAAAGGTCATGTTTCTTTGCAAATATCCTCATTAATAAGGAATATGGGCACGTAAATACAAAAAAGGAATGAATATACTTTCAAAGATTTTACTGCACACTGGGAGAGCTCTTTAAGGCACACCTAGATGTCAGTTGCCTAGTAATAGCAGGCTGCCTGATTCATAAGGCTGTCGCAGCAACCCCCCCAACCTTAGCAGTCCATTTATCTTTGAGCTACAGCTGATAACCGAGCTTACCGGAAATGCCAAATGAATGACACGCTGCTCACTATTAACGAGGGGCACGGCCCGTCGTGGAGACATTTAAATCAACATTTGAATTTCACTAAGCCCTGCTGATGCTGCAGCTTCTGCCAGCATCTGAGCCAAATGTTAGCTTACTCTACTGCATTCAATTCCAGTAATTCAGGACTGAGAAACTTGTATAGTGCCTTATTCGATCGGGACATTGGACAATGTAACAGCTGATGCAGCCAATCAGAGCCATAGTTGGAAACTGGATTACTGCTTGTGAGTCACGTCAGATCTATCAGATAATTTCATTGTTCAAACCAGCCTTTTTTTTGGCAATTTATTTTCATTCCTCTGTAGGGGTGTGAAAGACATCTATAGTTATGTGGGGAATCTCATACATCTAATTGGACTTCCCTGTGCCTGCTGGTTCGTATGCAGTTTCTCTTACATACAAACCTGTGAATCTGCCAGCAGAAACGGGCCTCATGTTCTATCAAGTCTGCTCAATTGTGCAGCTAATACACCTAAACTGCAGCTGTCCCCTCTCCTCCTTCCCTTACCTTGATCCCTCACGCACCCTGTCCCATGCCCTTTTAAAGCTGCTCACCGTCCTACAGGTTACCACCTTCTCTGGCAGAGTGTTCCATTTGACCACCACCCTCTCTGAAAGAATGCCTCCTCATCTCTCTCCTAAATCTGCCTCCTTCCCTCTCTCCAGCCTTAGCCCATGCCCTCTTGTCTCTCTTCCCCTACTCAACCTAAATAACCCTTCTGTGCCAATTTTGTTGATCCCCTTCAAGTATTTGAAGGTCTCAATCGTATACCCTTGATCCCTCCTCTCCTCCAGGGTGACAAACTCAACTCATTCAGTCTGTCCTTATAGGTTTTGCCCTCCAGCCCCTGGATCATTTTTGTCACCCCGTGCTGCACCCCCTCTAGGAACCTGATATTCTTCTTCAGATACGGACGCCAGTGCTGTAGGCGGTACTCCAAATATGGCCTGACTAATGACCTGTACAGTGGCAGGATCACATCTTTATGCCTGGATGATACCCCTTGCAGTACACCCCAGCATCCCGTTAGCTTTAGCTGCTGCCTTCCTGCACTGAGCTGAGTTGTTCATGTTCCCTGTTATGATCACCCCTAGGTCCTTCTCTTCCTTGGTGACCCCTATCTGAACCCCTCCCAACCAGTATCCCTTCCCCGGCTTCTTTGTTCCGAAGTGCATAACCTTACATTCCGTCGCATTGAAGCCCAATTGCCCCTTCGTCAACCACTCCTCTAGTTTGGTCTGGTCCTCCTGTAGCCCCTGCAACCCCTCGCCATCGTCCACCATCACCCCCATCTTGGTATCATCCGCGAACTACAGTTCACAGTAGTACATACTGTTGTATGTACTGTTATTCACTCTTAATGTTAAAGAGTTAGTGTACTGCCTAAAACTAACATTAGATTTTAAAAGCAGCCAACCATTCATTATATCTGAGGTATTTTTTCTTTTTCCTTTGATTAGAAGATTGTTTACCTGATGTTAGTAGGTGTGATGTGTGGAACAGCTCTTAGCCTGGCAGCTGACATATCTTGCTCTACTGCCCCACACTACATCATCAGGATTGTGACCTTGCTGACTGTCACATCACTGCTACTTAGGAACAGTAAGTGAGTGACTGCCAGGTCATTCACCTGTGGTGTCACTGTCAGTGAGATCATAAAGCTGGTGACGTAGTGTGGGGCAGTTCCACACATCCAGCACATTATCACGTAGAAGACTTTCTTTTTTTTTTTTTATCAATAAGAATTTTTATTATTTTAGTATAAATAAGAACATTACATATATGTAAAAAATAGAAAAAAGTTGAGTAACATTAATTTACCTTAACATGGACTTAAAAATTCTATTTTTGCATCATAAAAAAGAGACTTTTCTTGGAATTTTTTGTTTGCTCAAGTAATAAAGCGTTAGAACATGTAAATAGGTGATAACAAAATGTTACTGGTAGATAACTATATAAATAAATAATTAATAAATAAAATAATAAATATTGTAAACTCGGCAAGTAACCTCCAAATAATTTCTTTTTAAATCTCAAGATATACTTTAAAACAGATTTAAAAATGTCTGATCTAAATGAATAACCCCTGTCTAACTTTATCAAATAACCAGTATATCTTTAAATAAGATATCTAAATATATATATCTATACAACCTAGATATTAAACTTGTATAATAGTGTGATAATGAACATATGTACCATACATTAAAATAGTAGAAAAGGGATGAACAAAGAAGTAGAAAAGAGCTGAAAATAGAAGAAAGAGAAGGAGGGGGGATCGTCTGCAAGTCTGCTAGTAGACACATCAGTAAGAATAGTTTATACTGTTATGATGTTTACTGCAGGTCTGCACCCAGATAAAAAGTATAGACACAACTATTATGATTTTGGGAGTAGCATTTCATGATAATAATTTATAAATCGTATCCCATTCTTTGGAAAATTTAGCTGAGCAAAAGGAAAAAGAAAAATACTTTAGAAATAAAAAGTTACACCTAACTACTACTTAAAATTTATATTATTTTCCTGTCTGCCTGTTTTGAGTCCACTAGCTCTTTAAGGCACAAAGTATGTGTGAATGTACTAATATTTATGAATATAAAAATATTAAAGCATTTAATGGAAAAAATGCCTAAGAGATTAGATAACGGGAGCAGCGCTATACAGTATGATTTCTCATTTACTGGTAAGGGCTTGGACAGTATAGAATGTGTATGGCAGTATTTCATTACTTTTGAAGATGGTGTACTTAACTGTTACTGTTTAAACTGCGATTGGCTCTTCACATCACTTGTAGTGCTGCCTTCGTCTTTGCACCTGTTACTTACTGGCTGTGTTCCTCAGGATAGACACACCCGCTAGGCATATCACCAGGGTTAAAACAGTGCACCTCTCTAGAGCAGGACCCAGGGGCTTTGGAAGACTGTGTGGTGCAGTGGATAGAGCAGTATTCTGTGAGGTAGTGTAGGAGATCTAGAGTTCAAAAAAGGTCTAACTAAAATTGACTTGCAGAGTTTCACAAAGATTTATTTCCAGAATATTGTCAAAACATGAAAATCACTTCTTTCAGTAAAGAAGAGAACTACGTAAAAATTGCCGTTTGGTTTTCATACACACACAAAAGAATGTTTTTGCTGGAAAACCAGCAATTTTGTTCATGTGAAATCTGTGATTTTGCTTTGAAATAAGCATTTTTTTTTGTAGTTTTGCAACATGCAAAAATGGCCCAATCCTTTCAGTAGCCACCATAACAAGTATATGGTAAAAATGGGGTTCACGTGATTTCTGAATGTGAAAAACCGATGCTCTCCAACCGTACGTGAACAGCTGCTGAGTCACTGTGTGACCTTGTGTTACTCACGTGACCTCGCTGTGCACCAGTCCCACCCAGTTATAAATAAAACAGGGATGAATCAGGACTGTGTTCCATAGACATCTTGTGATGAAGTGTGCTTACTTGGGGGAGGAGAAGACATAAGATGGGCAGAAAACTGATTAGGGGGCAGAACCCAAAGATTAGAACTAAATTCCTGAGCAGGTTGTGGAGTCAGGAACAGTGGGAGAATTCAAGAATGCATGGGACAGGCATAAAGCAGTTCTAGTGGGGGTAGGAGGAAGTAAGCTGTTGATTAACTAGAATCTGCAGCTTATCCATCAGGTAGGGACATGGGCAGATTAGGTGGGCCAAGCAGTCCTCATCTGCCATCAAATTCTGTGTTTCTATGTTTCTAAATGGAAGGCACCCTTTCAGAGGGTGACCAGTTGAGTACACGGGTTGGTCCTGGGTTTTGTGCTCTTCAGTCTCTTTATATGTGGCATTGTAGAAGGAGTCCAGGCAAAATATGTCTCCTTTTTGATTACACTGTTAGGGGTTAGGGACAGAAATTAGAAAATTGGACCATGCTCTGGTAACTCCGATCTAATGCCAACAAAGTGCAAGATCATGCACATGGGGAACAGGAAACTGAAAACACAGCACTGGATGGGGGGGGAGGTCAGGATAGACCAGACCTCAGAGGCAAGGGACTGGGGGGTGCCCTAAGTGGCAGACTCAAGAACACTGCTCAGTGCAATATGGCAGATGTGAAAGATGGCAGGATTTGGGGGTGCAAAGGCAGGACTTTTTCTAGCTGAAGGAAGTGATTCTGCCCCTCATTAACTCCTTAATGAGGTAACACTTAGAGTACAGTATGCAGTTTTGGAACCCGCTCACGGTGTGCAATTTTGGAACCTACACCTTAAGTAGTACAAAGACCACTTCGAATCTGTGCGGAGAGCAACCAAAATGATTCACGGGTATCAAGGAAAGACTTGTGACTGGTGGACCTAAATATGTACTCCTTTTAAGGTCAAAAGGGGAAGGGGCGATATGACTGAAACTTTCAAATATCTGAAGAAACTAAAGAGGGTTGGCAGCAAGCAGAGTTCAGGTAATGTGAGGGGTCTGCGACAAGAGGGCATAGTTACGAACTTGTGGTAGTCGGGGGAAATTTAGGAGGAATGCGAGAAGATATTTCTTCACATGGAGGGTGGTGGACAGGTGGAGCTTGTCTGCCTGGGGAGAGGGGTCGAGTGGGGGTCACTTGACTAAGAAAGCAGAGATACAGCTTGGGAGCACTGTGTAGACCCTGCAAGTGCTAAGACAGGTGGTGACTAAGGTAGGAACAGGGCAGATGCAGTGGACCGAGCTTCTTTTTCTGCATTTAAAGAAAACCGATTTTATGCAATAGTGTAACAAAATTGGCAAAAAAATGTGACCCTACCCTTTTTCACTATAAAATATCCCAACCATCCTCCAGTTTTATTTGGCGGTACAATGGTTCCAGTGAAATTTGAATATTTTCGCTGGCCTCGTGGCACTATGGGTTGAGGCGCTGGATGCCACACCTCGCGCTACGCTGGCAACCTGGGTTCGGCAGTGAGCCTGGGTCATCGGGTGTGGCGACGGAGGGAGCGGATTGAGCAGCCGAAAGTCAGCTCTCCTCTCCCCAGGAGGGACCGTGAACCCCAGCAGTACAGCTGCCCCCAGGTGGAGGCCTGAGGGAAGTGCAGGCAATTGGGCAGCGCGAATAGGGAGGGCGCTGCGGAACTGCGGCATGCGTGTGCCTCCACTAGTGTATGCACGACCGTGGCACAGGTGGGAGAAAATGGAGTTGGCGGGCTCCATGATGTCCCAGTGGCATTCCCGGTGTTGGGGACGCCGTCTGGAAATGGATGTGACCCCCCCTCCGGAGGGGGCAGAGCCCTGCCTGCCTGCTGCTTGAAAAACGTGGGCCAAAAAATAGAGATTAAAAAACTAAAATTGAGTACTTTATAAAGGTTTTAATTTATTTCTCAAGAAAAACAAGATGGCCACCACATTTGGCTGAGGAATACCATTGTAAACCTAGTAAGGGTTAGGGTCAAGTAAATAAAAAAACAAAAAACTTATGGTGTGTTACATAGAAGATACATTATCTAGAAAAGTAGATTTGACAGGTGTGCCAAACATTCTTATTAATTGTAGCTTGTGAAAAAGAAATAATGTAACCTACTGGAAATTGAACCCAGGCCCCCTAGAATACTGTCCCGGTGCTCCAACCACTGAGCTACAGGTTCTCATAGTTGGACATGGGGTTCCCAGACACATTTCCTTTCTCTGGTATTGTAAATCCTATAACTAGGAACAGTTGAGATAACAATTAGATGTTTGTAGTGCAGTATTAGCCACTGCATAATAATTAAATCACAAATTGTAATGAGAAAGAAATTATGTGACATACTGGGAATTGAACCTAGGCCCCTGGTGCTCTAACCATTGCGCTGCAGGCTCATATGGTTGGACCTGGAGTTGTTGGACACACTTCCTTTCTCTGGTATTGCAAATCCTGCGAGTAAGAACAATTGAGATGCAAGATGTTTTTGGCGCAGTATTAGCCACTACTTAGCAATTAAATCACAAACTGTAGTCAAAAAGAAATAATGTGATCTCCTGGGAATTGGACCCAGGCCCCCAGAATACTGTCCTGATACTCCAGTCACTGAGCTGCAGGCTTACATGGTTGGACCTTGGGTTCCTGGACACATTTCCTTGCACTGGTATTGCAAATCCAGCAACTAGGAACAGTCGCGGTGACAGATGTTTCTGGTGCAGTATTAGCCACTGCTTAGCAGTTAAATTGCAAATTGTGGTGAGCAAAAAATAATGTAACTTACTGGGAATTGAATCCAGACCTCTGGAGTACCTACCTGGAACTGAACCCAGATCCCTAGAATAAAGAGTACAGGATGGTATTCTGGGCGTCTGGGTTCATTTCCTAGCAGGTCACATTATTTCTTTCTCACTATAATTTGAGATTTAGGCTAATACTGCACCAAAAATGTCTAATTGATATCTCAATTGTTCCGGGTTGCAGGATATACAACACCAGGGAAAAGAAGTGTATCGGGAACCCCTCTCTTAATCGTGTGAACTGGTAACGCTGTGGTTAGAGCACCAGGATGGTATTTCAGGGACATGAGTTCAGTTTCCAGTAAGTCACATTATTTCTCAGTACAGTCTGTGATTTAATTTCTAAGCAGTGGCTAATACTTTACCAAAAACATTTAATTGTCATATTAATTGTAGCTGAAACTAGCATTTTTGGAAAAACATTTTCGTCGCATTGCTGCTCTGCTGCTTTAAAATCATTAACGTAGAAATTTAAAGTTCTGAGGGACTCTGTGTTTATCATGCTCCCCCACTTTATAAGCAGTGATGAAGTTATGCTGTGTACAGGATGTACTGATTTATAGGAGTTCCTTAGCCCCTCTACAAGCCAAAATACTCTGTGATTCCCTTGGTAAACTAAAAATCGTCCAGGCTTACTTTGAAGGATTGTACTGTTTTCATACCATTGTCACTGCTAGTAGGCTTTTACATAGGTTCACCACCGTTTCAGAGTAGAAGTACATCCTGACGTTACCTCTGAATTTACAGCCTGAGCTGCAGAGCGTGTTCTCACATCCTACAAGAGGACACCAGTGTATGTCAGTTTATAGTACATGCTGCATTTAAAGAGCGACTCTGCACTTGTGTGTTTAGTTTAATAAGTATGATGTTTCAGCTATTTTCTTAGACAATACATTTTCTTTTTTTCCCGTTATTTGTTTATCCTCGGCCCTGCAGGCAGGAGATCCGCCCCTCCTCCAGGCTCCTGATCAACAACCCGCCCGGTACCCCAAGCCCTTATTCCACGTGGATTACCCCCCTCCATGGTGAGGCAGAAGGGGGAGGGTTGTCCTCCCCATTTCCCGAGACACATATCCAGAAGGACAGTTATGGGTGGTCCTAGGGCAGTGGTGCTGGTGTGCTGGAGGGGGTCTTCATAGAGCCTGCAGCTGTAGTTCCATGTTTTCTTGATCCCTTCTCCTGTGGCCGTGAACACGCGCATGTGGAGGTGTGTCACGTTGCCGCACTTTCTCATCTCCCTAGCTCTGGCGCTGCCCCTGGTCTCCACCAGAAGGCAGCCAAGGAGTGGGATGACATACCCACTCATCCCCGGTAGAAGAGAGCTGTCACCCGGCCCGCCGGTGCAGCGGTTGGATTTCCGCTTGCGACGCCAGCGACCAGAGTTTGAGGAGCGAGCCGGGAGCTGGAGGGCGGCGGGCGGGGAGGACTGAGCGTCTGAAGGACCACTCGTCCTCTCCGGGGGGGAGGGGGGTACCTGAGCTCGGCGCTTGTCTGACCCCGAGTGGAGACCCGAAGTACAGCAAGCCCGATGCTCTAACAGAAGGGGGCGACGTGCCAGACATCAGCGCTTCAGCGCCTTGATGTCCGGGGACCTGGCACGTTGAGAACATCAGGGAAAAACCCTTGCAGCCTCCCAGTAGAAGGAGCACCAGGCCCCGACCTTCAATGCCCCTACCTGCCCGGAGACAGCGTGCCGACGAAACATAGAGAGAAGCGTCGGGGTATAGGGGCTCCCACCCTGTACCCACCTGGGGGGTATAGCCATGGCTCCATGGGGCACGGACTGCACTGGTCACCAGGTAGGTGAGCGAAGGCTGATAAGGCCACAGGTGTCTCCTGAAGAGGGGAGAGCTGCGAGGAGGGAGGAGGATAAAGAGAAAAAAAAAAGCTGTCATTGGACACTCGAGCCTCTCCTTCCTCTGCCAACCCCCAGCGGCCCGAGCTTGCTCCCGAACCTGGGTCGCCGGTGTGGCATCCTGCACCTCAGCCCTCAGCGCCACTGGGCTGGCTAATACATTTTCTTTTTAATTGTCAAATTTCCTTTACAGATGTTATATTTTGGTAGGCTGTCAAAACAACAGTACAAAAAGCATTGGCATGTACCCTGTTGACTTCAGAAGTGGCTTTGTTTATGATATCATAATGCCTACCATGACAACAGACTGTGATGTCATGAACAGCAGTTGTGAGGTCAGTTGAAAACAGATGCCTTTTGATAGACTCTCAGAAATATGCACTGTGCTATTTGAAAGGTTTATTAAACCAAAAACAAAAACTGAACAAAGACTGGAAGACGCTAAAGTTAATGATAATTGTTGGACATTTAATAGTTTTAAGATGCCTCGGGAAGTGAGACATGAGGCAGTGCCGACACTGAGTGCCTTATGCACCCATGAAATGCTGTTATCCCACTCTGATAACTGGTGACCCCCTTTATCAGTCTGATTTCAGTTGATGTCAAACGCTGTAACAACTGGGGTGTGATGTCACACCCAGTTACTATGGCATTTGCTTGGACACGTTCACACAGTCTAACCAGCAGTCTGTTGCGATGTATCCGTGATATCAATTGCTGTGCATAGAGGAGGCTCTTCAAAAATAAACAAGATAGGGATAGGAGCCAGGCCCTATGGAAAACTGTACATTTTAATGGGAAACCACCAGGAACAATACGTTCTGTAGCAGTACATGTATTCTGCGGCAGGATGCAGGTTCTTTGGGAAATTCTTTGGACGTGGAATTGCCAGGGGTCTTTAATAATATGGTTGGCCATTTTTTCCACGAAGTGTGGCTTCCAAATGCTGTAAGACCACTGATGTGATGGTACAATGACAGTACACTCGCTGCAGCATCACATCGATAGAATGGCAACACCCCTACACGGTAGAGATGATTCCATAAGGACAGTAAATTACCCCAGTCCTCTCACCCCATCAGATGGTTCCTTTCCTACCCTAGTTACAGTAATTTGAAAACAACGCAAATGCGAAGGGAAAATGAAATCTTATGAGCCCCTCTCTATGCCACAGTGCTCCTGTCTGTTGCTGCCCCTTTTGGCTGACTGTATAGCAACGGAGTATGAATGTGGAAGGCATGGCTGTGGAGACAGGGCAGAGCCCATAGAAGCAGCACGCTGGTCAATGGCATTAGTAACAGGCCTGGAGAGACGGGCTGCAGATTTTACTTTGTGAGTTTTATAACTTTCTTTTCTGTGGGATACTGACTGGGGGCAGAGAGGGAGTCAATAGATGGGGTAACAAAATCAGGGAAGTGCAGGGTGTCACAGCAGGGCAGGAAGGCTGGCAGCAGACGGAGGTGGGTTGCACTTGGATACGGTATTTTATGGATTATAACAAAGCAAAACCACATCAAACGTAGCATGTGATTTCATCTCAGGGTTCTAGTGGCTTGGCCTTTGGCTCTGTGGTTTACTGTGCCACCAGATCCCCTTGATGGATTTTCAGCCTCATTACGTGTGGTTTTCCATGTATTATCTTCTTTGTATCTCATGGCAGATGTCAACATGGAACATCCGTGTTAAAAAAAGAACAGGAAAAGTGGTTCATCTAGCCCTCAAGTCTGTCTTGCTGGAGGCTTATCCCTGGTAAAATAATGAAAACTGACATGCTCAAAATGAAAAAACAAAAACCTTTTCATTTTTACATTTCTAAATTTAAAGGAAAAGAAAAACAGTCCCACACCATCCCACCCCTGAACAACCCCTCCCATTAGGTTTTTAAGCCAAGAACATTTTTAGTTACCTGTGTGTCTTACTATATCAGCTGCCCTTTAACCTGTAATGTAAGCATAGCCCAAGCTGAGCGGCACCATACCACATTCTCAGCGTGGCTTCACTGTCTCACTTCTTACTGTTACACAGTGGAGTGGCGCAGAGCCGTGCTGAGAATTTTAAATGTTGCTGCACAGTTTCAGCTGTGTTTACGTTATGGGTGAAAGAGCGGAGGATATATTAAGTCACACAGGTGATTAAAAAATTGGGGGGCTTAAAAGTCTAATTTGGGGGTTTCCTTTAGGGATGAGGTGGTGGGGGGGACTGGTGTTTTCCTTTAAAGCATTTTTCCAGTACCCAGGAAAACCTTTTTTTCCCATATACATTCCCCCCCTCCCCTGCTGTCATCTACAGGAATATACCCTGTTAATCAGAGATATATTCCGGTCAGACTCATTTGCCGTCATGCATATGGAAGGGGATTTTCTTCCCGGGTTTTCTCCCCTTTAGCTCCCTTCTGCCTCTGGCATAAGCTGTGCCCTGCAGCCTTGGCCATATAGCGTGCCCCTGTGGAAGGGGGAAACTCCCCGGCCCACTCCCACACCCCTAGGCGTCGCTGCAACACCAGAACCCACTGCTAGCCACCCCCCAGCCAAGCAGCTCTGTCTTCCAGCAGTTTCCTGCAACCTGGCCTGCCTCCCAACTTGTCGACCGCAGTCCATTCCTGAACTCCAGTCATCTGCACGTCAGTGCAGTGCGCTGCATCTGGATCATCGGAGCCACCCACCCCGGAACTTTTTTTTAAAAATATGTTTTTTTTTTATATAGATATTTAATACCCAGGCCAACTCCACATCATTCAAATCCCCAAGTGAGAGAGCATTCAGAGGTCAAGTCCGGCTAGACAAAATGCGCTGATTTATCATAACATGCACTCAGGAACCAATAAGACATGGGGTGTGCATTGAACGGATATTACCACATACCCAGGGGTGTGGTAAGACATGAGTCCACAGGCTGAGTGCCTTAAGCCCCTGGGCATGTGGTAGTATCTGTTCAATGCACACTCCAGAGTGTCTTATTGCGCTTATAAAATGGGCTGCTTTTAAAATTTTTGTGTTATGAAAAGCAACTTTCAGTATATAAAAAAGACTATTATGACAGTTTGTCATAAAATAGTTCTGCACCTAAAACATGACACTTTTTCATATGGTACTTTGGTGCTATGCAGGAGCACCCCTCCCACACCCAGTAGTGTTGTTGCTGTCCAAGATGGAGGACACATTGGCATTTGTTGAGTCTGTGGCATAGAAAAGTGAGCAGCTGCTGACAGTAATATGTTTTTTGTGTATTGAAGACTTGGATAGCTAGTATCAAATGTACAGGGTTGCATGGCTCCTCCCCATCCCATGGCAGCACAGGGGAGCTAATGGAAGTAAATATTTCCCTCTGTTGCTTTACTTTTCAGATGTGAGGGCACCAGTATGAAAACAAAATACAACAATAAGAATGCAAGCGGATTTGTTTGGTTTTTCATTTTTTAATTTGCTTTTGAATTGGGAGCGCGATTTAATAACGGACAGAGCAGGAGCAGGCATGCTGCAGGAATGCTACCGCGATGTCACAAATTATCAACAGGTAAAATAACGAGAGCAGTTAGTTTCTCTTACTTGAATTTGTGTATATGTCTGGTGTTAAAATGATGATCGCTGATGGCAGTTTCCTGACTCTCCTGGTAGTTTTGGGGATGGCGGCATTCAAAAGTCAGTGTTCTAAGGGCACACTGATTTTGACTTTGTGCTGCGGTCCTGGTTTTCTGAATTTGTTTTACCTTTGTATTTAACAGATTCAGTGCACAGGTAGTAACCAATAAAAATTAAGGAATTTCCCTGCCCATTTTATAATAGCACGAAACTAAGGCTAATTGCCCAGTTGCTGATGAAGACTCCCAAGATTCTATAGCAGTTCCATTTCAGAGTTTTATTGCACAACTTCCAACAATTTAGATGCTACTAGGTTTGGAAATTAATTTAGTATAAAAGACAGTGAATAACGCCAGTTGGGTTACTTACAATAATGTCTAAACAGTGCTGTTACAGTGCTAAAAATACAAAGAGCTACATAGTCTCCCACCTGGCTGCCAGCTTATCTGCCCTGGTGCTTATCTGCAGTAGGGGTTTTGTCAACCCCACATTATCCTGCTGAGTACCCATCCGCATCCTCCAGCAACCTTGGGGTTTCTGCCGCTGCCCCCCCACCACAGCCTGCCCCATGGCAGGGCTCTGGACGTGGGCTGTCCTCCCCCTATTCGAGATCAGGATCTGGTTGTAGGCTGGTGGCAGACTTCACCGTACAGGGGCCCCAAGTGGACCGGCGCCTTCCTTGTGGTGGAGGCTCAGGTTTTGTCCCGTTTTTTCTTCCCTCCCTCCACTCACAAGATGAGGCTGCACAGCCTTGCAGTGGCCTCAGACACTGCAGTACTGTCCCTGTGGTGGGTATGCTTCCTGGGCTGCCTGTACATTGGTGCATCACCTTTAAGGTTGGGTTACTGACCTATAAAGCCCTACATGGACAGGGACCTGGTTATTTGCAAGATCTCTGTCCCTATCGCCCCCTCCGCTCTCTCCGTTCCTCCAACGAGGGATTGCTAGAGGTTCCCAGTGTTCAACTAAAGACTTCGGGGGCCCGTTCTTTTGCTTTTGTGGCCTCTACCCTGTGGAACTCTCTACCTCATCGGCTCAGAGAGTGCCTGACCTTCAAGAGCTTTAAAGCCACTTTAAAAATGCATCTTTTACGGTTAGCTTTTCCAGATGAAACCTATTATATTGTCCTCAGTCATACTTATGACTATGTTTTTAAAATGTAGTTTTTTTAATGTTTTGTTTTGCTTTTATTGATTTTAGTATTTGATGTACAGTGCTTTGGTCTACTTTGGAATTGCGCTAACAAATGAAGTTGATGATGAAGAGTCGTCACATTGCTGGATGTGGCACCATCCCCCCCCCGGATGGGAAGGCTGCTGCCGACAGCACTGTCCCAGGCCCAGTGGCCAGCTCACATGACCCAAGTCCACTCCCAAATTTAGTGCCGCTGCTAGACCAACAGGTGGGCCCCTAAAACACATTTTGACACAATTCAGCTCCCTTTCCATTGATAATCTGCATTTCTTTCCCCTTATTTATTATTGAGCATGTTTACATAAAAAACGGATTGCCGTGTCCCAGACTTCATCTCATCCTGCTGCTGTTCGTTCTGCTGAAGTTAGCACCTCTAGGACTAGAACCCACCTCCAGATGGGTATTTTTACCACATGATGAAGATCAGTGGTACTTCAAATATCTGGCAGTCCCTTCCTGGGACAGAGAGAGAAATGGTCAAAGTTTTCTTATTTTAAAGATTTTTTTAATTTTTTTTCTATGTGTGAATTTAGAGCTTGTGAAAGGTGCTGGATTGACAGCACTAGAACCTGAAGTCCTTTGCTTATCCACACCTTAGGTACAGTACGGGTGATCATAGTGCAAGCTTCCCCACACTCCCCACCAGTTTGCCTCAACTCTGCCATGGAGGGACCACCATGTAGGTGAGAGGGAACTTCAGACTCCATGTCCATTCGGTCCTTGGCCTCTCACATGAGACTGCCAACAAGGGTGCCAATTAGTGCCAGGTGTGTTGGTGTTTTTTGTGATGTGGACACCTGCCCACTGGGAGCTGGACTGAGACCATAACTTATTTCACATAAGCCACTGAACAGCCCTCAGATGATAGTGACTTTTGACCACTTCTGACCTAGGACAGCCAAAGTCTCATCACAAAAGCGTTCAGTCCGGATTGTATAACCATTCTTACACATACAGTAGTTAACTTGCCTAAGCTAGTATTTTTTTTCTTTTCTGCTGCTTGGCTAATGCGGCTGTCCTCTTCAGCTTGTGCAACCTCCCAGACTTGACTTTTCCTTTTTTGCCAGTTAGCAACCTCCTCTTACCCTAAACTTACTCTTCCAGGGTGGGGTCTATGCAGAGCTGGGCACTTACAGTAGCTCCCTACTGAACGGCACATATCAGAGAAGCTGTGTAGTGTCAGATGGTCAGGGTCTGAGAGGACCTGCTTTATCCCCTCTGCCTTGCAGGGTTTTTCCGTGTTTTTTCTTCCTTCCCCAAGGACAGTGACTGCAGCGGCTCAGTGACATGCATGCATGCAGAACTGGGCCAGCACACATTACAACCACTCCAGCTCCGACTGCTCCACCTCCCGTGGTCCCCCAGGTGGAAGTAAAACAATAGAGTCTGTCTGTCTGTCTGCCACCTTCCCTCTCTGAGGACAGCGTCCTCTGAGAAGCTCTTTCCTCCTCTCCAGGGCAGCCCTCCAATGTCTCTGCCTCGTTCCCGAACCCAGGTCACAGTCATTGCTAACTGCAACCCTGTGTCTGTACTGACAGCCTAGCTAAACCAATAGCTTTAGTTATCTATGCAGTCAGTCCTAGTAGTGCACTACTTAAAGAGCAGCTGATGCTTTGGGAAAACTTTGGGAAACATAATCTTTAGATACAGTTCAGCTTGCATTTCATGTATCATCAATAAATTTCTCATCTCCATTATTTTTTACTGAAAAAAATTCAGAAAAAAAGATCTGTATCCTTTAGATTTCATCTGCCTCTATAGCTTACTCCCTACTTGAAATTATAATGCTGTATTGTGACATCACAGTCTGTTGCCATGAGAATAACTGGGATGTCACAAGCAAAGTATTACGACATCAGGTTGGGAAGAAGCAACAGGAGCTGATCAACCCTCAAGGAACAACTCTCCTGTTTTCATGCATATGACCTTAGAAATACTAGGGACCGACCCGGCCCAGTGGCGCTGAGGGTTAAGGCACTAGACGCCTCACCGGTGACCCAGGTTCAGGAACAAGCCCAGTGGGTTGGCAGGGGCGGGGAGGGACTGAGCGTCCGATGGGAGGGTGTAGGGCTTCACGTCGCTCCTGAGCGACCTCTGGCAGCAGTTGGATAGCCTGGAAACTGCGTCACTGCCGTATGGCAATGTAGGCAGAGCTCAGTGGACGCTGGCCATTATTGCACGTCCGAGCTCCGTAGGAGGGAGGAGGAGGGGACAGAAAAATGGAAAATCCCTGGCTCCGGGGAGGCGAAGGGGGATCTCTGTGGCTGTGCCCACATGCCCAATGCCGGCCCGAACCTTATACGGCTCTCCGTGGTCCTCTGCCTCTCTCACGGGCCGGGGGAGAGAAGGGTACCCAGCATACCCGATTTCCCAGTCGGGCAAGGGTTCAGGTGGGTGGTGGAGGCACGAGACCCCATGGCTCCACTGGAGAGTTGCCCTGGTGAGTCCAGTGTTAGGGTAAAAATTAAAAAAAAAAAAATAATACTGGATACAACATACAGAGCTAATGAGAAAAATAAGCTGCTTTGTGTCCAAATATTGCTTTTCAAAGTTCTTCTCAAGGAGTCGGTGGCTCTTTAATCACTCCTACAAAAATACCTGCCAACGGGAATTTTTAGTTCCCAGAGATTCAAACTGAATCTGTGGTACTTGCCCAGCAGTCACGCCAAGTTAAACTCCCAGAGCTGGGACCATACTATAGGGCTTGTCCTAATGGAACCTTGCTCAGAGTACTGTGCACAAACCATGACCTGCTTAAAGGAGAACTGCCTTGAATCTGTAAGCTTGTGTTTTCTGAAGAAGCTGTGTTTCTAATACTAGCTCACATTTTGTTTTGTTCCATCTATACTGGCCTTCTGGTAAATGCTGTCGATGTTTCTGCTTTACACTCGGGTGGGCAGTACCATTTTAGAACTCTATAATGTACTTTATGTCCTTGTGTTAAATAACTTGCATTGTTTTCACAATGAATCCGTGTTCTACTTAAGAACTCTGGTCCAAATGGGACATAAAGTGCATCATACAGTTCTAAAATGGCAGCTACCAGCAGTGTATGAATTAGAAACACTCACTGAATTAACTAAAAGGTCAGTAAAGGTTGAACAATAATGGAATGGGATACAGTACATTACAAAATGCTTCTGGGAAGAATGACTTACAGGTTCAGCGCAGTTCTCCTTTAAGATTGCAGATCACAGGTTCCATGAAGAGAAATGTAACAGGATGCTACCCATAAAGGCAAATCAATTCAAACTACGATTGTTTATATCACTTTTTCTTCAGCTACAGTTAAATATGGATAGTTTATGGCACCGAATATCATTTCTGAAAATAAGAAGTTTATAAACCGATGCCAATTAGAAATAATTTCCTGTAATTTTTTTTTTTATTTGTTTATTTAAGGATCTTTTCATATGAACATCTGTAACACGAGACAATAACAACATAACACAGAGCCGTAATGGGCATCAGAATAGAACTTGATAATATATTGTGCCATATGGTCGATATTCACTTGGAACAGTCTTTTTTATTGAAATTATGCTTTATACTCCCCCTACTGTCTGCCAGCTCCAACTCCTTCGGGACATCCAAGGGGTCATCCTCCTACCTTCTGCCAGCCGAACCATCCTTGCGGTCCTCCATGGAGCTTCAGTTTTCCCCCTGAGCGGGGACGAGGTGGGGCACAGACCCCGTAATCCTTCATTTCGTCAGGCCCCTGGAGGTGGCTTGGCAGGCAGGGGCACATCAGAAGCATGCCCCGGGAAGTCCGTCATCCTGGAGCTGGCAGGTGTGTTTCCTGTTTTCTCCCCTTGGAGCAGTCGGATCCCCCTGACGTCATGGCACAAGTGCCGACGTCCACTGCGTCACTTTGGCCGCCCGTCCCTTCCAAGCGGGGCTTGTGGTTCCCCTGAGCCCCCACTCAGGGTTACGCACAAGGAGCTTGAGCATATGGCCGTCCCCCCACCCCCCCAGAGACGGCGAGCTGTCGTGGGACGCTCAACCCGTGCTCCCCCCAGCCGGCCCTCCAGTGACTCGAGGCTGCTCCCGAGCCCGGTTCGCCGGCGTCGCAAGCAGAAATCCAGCCGCTGCGCTGGCGGGCCGGCTCGGAACAGTCTTTACAGGTTCCAGAGCTGTAGACAATTCAAGGCACAAAGTCCAGTCTGTGGTCCAGCATGTATTGGACTAGTGAGACCACACTGTGTCAAATATGGACACAGCGTGGTTGACTTTTGCTGTCATTTTCTTTGTCGTAGATTGTCCACATAATATTTTGCCAGTTCCTCACAGTAGGTATCTGGCTGGAAAGCCTTAACTTTGTTATAGATTTTTTCTTTTTTTTTTTTTTTACAGCCACCAGGCATATGTTTAAGAGATTCCGAGCGTTTGGCTCCCTGAATTCTTCTGGAAGAGCAAGAAAAAGAATAGTGCAGCCTGTTAGATGAAACTTTTCACTTGTGTCCTCTTTAACTTTTTTTGCACTTGGCAATATGACAACTTAATTACAGATTGCTGTAGCCTATAGAAGCTTGCACCAGTTCATAGCCAACTGGGGACTGGACATGATAGTCAACGAGGGCAAATGCAGGCATTCGTTCTACCCCAAACATTTAAAGCAACAGTTCGGTTTTGATAACTTAGTATCTGTCGCTGTCTTTTTCCTTTTTTAACCTGTACTTTTCCCCCTTAAACCCAAAGTTCCCCATGCCTATCTCATTCAGGAGCCCTGAGGCTCACCTCAATCTCCTATGCCTCTCTCGCTGATCTTAGTAGCATCCATCGTGCCCTGGATAGCCCCACAGGTGGGGTCGGAGTGGTAGAGATATTCCCTGAAAGTGCTGTTGTGTCAAGTTGTAAGCATGTGGAGGCATGGGACCCGAATGCACTGGAGTCCATCAAATATGGGCAAGGGGCCCATTTTTCCATTTTCTTCCCCCTCCCTCAAAGAAGTCTGCCAACAAATGCATGGTGCATGGGATCTGACTGCTTCCTTCCATCGCAAATGGTGAACCGTGTCTGTAACACCACCTGAGATTGTTCAGTTGGAGCTATCATGGTGACTTCACACAGCTTTTCTCCCTAGAGAGGGAGAGCTCTTCTGAGAAGCTCAGTCCCTCTCCCCAACAGCTGTCCCCCGATTACCTGAGTCCATCCCTGAAACCAGGTTGCCGGTGTTGTTAGTGGTTACCTACCGATGTGCTGACGGGCCGGCTTAGTACCCATTATTCGTTCTGTAAAGAACAGTAACTTAAGCAAACTTCTGCACAGCAGACAGCACAGACAGGTACTTGGCAACTTAATTAAACAATAATACATAGTAACCTCTCTCTGGGTAGATTTAGGTTTCACATTTATATAAGACCCTCGAGGGCAGGGCGTATTGCTCCAGTTTGTGGGTTCAACCCCAGTAGGCGGAAGAGATGGGTTCAGTGCTCACAGAGCAGGAATGGAAGGAGGTTTGGGAGGGTCCTGCCAGGGTTTCCTCCTCCTATGCTTGGAGAGAACATAAATGGAAAATAATACTTTTTTCGGACACCAGTGATTGCTAAACATTTTGGTACCTCCTATACTGATCAGTGTGGTCTGGACTGTGGGATGGGGGCTCACCATTTGCATATTTTGGGGAGTGTCGCAAGTTAGATACTTCTTGGGAGGAAATGGTACAGGCCCTGAGTTCCATATTTGAGACGCCAATCCCAAAGACATCAAAACATCTTGTGTTAGGAGTATCGCTGCAAGAGAGACGAAGGAGAACTCAAATATCTGTTCCAGCTTCTGATTAGCTGTGTGACAAACACTGTGACACAAAGGTGGCTACGACAGGAGATTCCAGATAGGGGGCTTTGCTAGCTGTGTGCAAGCAGGCCCAGCTGATGGAGATGATAATGGTTCATTTACGTTTACCAAAGGAAAAATACCGAGTGAGGTGGTTACACTTTCCACAGTACTTAGAAGCCTTTACCCGACTGTACAGTCATAGAGCAGTTGGCAGGTTTAGATTCTAAGCCTGACATATTTATTTGTATTTTGGTGACCGGGTAAGCCCACTTAGACAGGATGTCTCTTTTCCAGGGGCTTAAGTCAGAAATGACGGTCCTGTTCCCACAGAATAGCAATTGAAAGGCTATTTCTGGAGCAGCCGGTTCAGGGTGGGCATAGCGGCAGAAGCAGTGCTAGATGCATGGTGGTCCTTGGTGTTGTGGTCTGGGTGTCATGGGTGTATGACCCCACCAGGGCTGACTACAAAATGCTACTTTTACGTTGGTAAAATTTATTGCAATATATTTTGCTACAATTGTAGAGATAAACCCATTCTTTTCGTTTACTTTTTTTTTGTTTTGGTTACATAAGTATTTATAATATACCATGATTAATTCAGGATGCAGTTGTATTACTGGCATGTATGTTCTGTTCTGTGTTTTATGTGTTGTAATATGGATAAAAGTGTTTAATAAACTTTGCAAAAAAAAAATAATTCATGACAAGGTGTGTTGTCACTGTATAATGTCAAGACACACCTCAGGTAGGCGCAATCACCCGATCAGTGGCATTATTTATTTAGTTGGTTATTCTAAATGATAATGCACACCCTAAAGTATATTATTGTTATTATCAGATGGGTGAAATTTTAACAAAAAGGCAACGTATACCTTTTTTTTGTCATTGAAGTGTCGTCATTGGATAACACTATTGCTCGGAATCTCTGTTAGCCAGTCAGATTCTTGGATTTCGCTTTCCTACTTAAAACGCTAATTGTTATGAGAAAGAAATACTTTGACCTAACTAGGACTTGAACCCAGGGCCCCAGAATACTATTTTGGTGTCCTGACACTGAGCTATCAGGCACGCAGGGCAGCATCCTTAGGTTCTCACTGTTCTTTTTCTTTCTTTGATTGCTTTGGTAATTTTTTTTATTTCAGTCTGTTCCCTCTGCCTTCTTTTTGGGGATATACTGTAATGTGTCTCTGTAATAAATGGCTGTAGTCCCCTAGTGGGTGCGTTCTGGTTAGTGATGGTGCCCGTAACTGACCTGACTCAAATTCTGGCCTGGATTGTCAGGAATTTGCACCCCCGTTATCTTGTGCAAATTCAAGTTTGCCCACTTTGGAAAGATCTGGATCTGAAGCGAAAGACAGTTTTGAATAGAGGCAACCCCTCGCTGACTCTGATCCAATTCAGATTTGGAGTGGTGCAGATCTGCAACACCCAGCTTTGGGGACGGTCTGGATCTTACAAACTGGTTCACTGTTCTCTAGTTCTGGCGACGTCCCAAGGGCCAATCTTGAAACTAATTTGTTCAGCGAGCAAAATCGATCATTTCAGCGGGAAAAGCAAGCCCATTTTTATTAGGAACTTGGTCAGCAGTGTTTTAAACCTTTAACCTGAGCTGATAAACGTTGAAAATGCAAATGTGAAAAATGCAAAAGTCCAAATGACGTGTTCAAAAAAAGTCAGCTTGTGACTCTACAGCCAGCATTTTTACAGTTTTTACAGTTTTTAATCTGAGTTGGAGTTGGACTTGTCTCAATTGTTTTCTGTATTCCAGTGGAGCCTATGTAAAACAGAAGGTCACCTCCCTTCCACATTGAAAATAATGGCATAATGAGAGCATGCATACAATCAGTGCCTGGATTTCGTTAATCTCCGTAATGTCTCCTACATTACTGAGGTAAGAGCTTGACATTTAAGCTATGTGGCAAGACGGGGAGAACAGCAGAGGCACTTGAAAACTGCACTGTACTTTGTGTCAATATTCAGCCAAGAAGCCTGAGGACATGACCATCTTGGGGGGTGGAAGTTATTCCTAGCTGAAGTATTCAAGCGTCCGGCCTGCTTTAAACAGTCAGTTTTTTTCAAAGTTAATGCTTCAGACCCCCCAGGACACTCAGTAAAGAGACATCAAGGGTGCACCAGAAGGCAGGAGCTGGGGCAGGCAGTAGCTCACCTCACGACGGACCGCCAGCCTGATCCCAAGATCCAACTACAAGCTTTTTAGCTGCGGCAGCGTGTATATATGCCTCTCGATTAGAAATCCATGATTGTGGGCACCAGACTTGCCCTCCATTAGATCCTCGTTAAAGGATTCAAAGTGTACACATTCCAATTACAGGGCCCTGTAACTGGAATGCAATTTAATGAGCCATTCAGTTTCACCGTACCATCAGTATGTACTTAAACTTGCACGGCTTAATCTTTGAGACAAGCGTAAGCTACTGGCAGGATCAACCAGATAGTCACACCAGTGGGTGGCAGCCAAAGGAAGGGCCGGGGCCTGGATCTCCATGCTGGGCAGGGGCCTCTGAGGGAGGACTTCTGGGGTGCGAGTTGAAAGCCACCCCAGCCCTGGAGTGCTGGGGGTGGCAGCCTCAGGAGAGAGGTGGGGTGGCCCTTGCGGACCTCAGAGCTTGGAGGAACAGCTGTGCTCCATTCGGGGACAGGGGGCTGGTAGGTGGCAGGGGTGCGGCCCACCCCACTACCCAGCAGGATCCCTGACATCCAGCCTAGGCTACTTGACCTCACTTTGAGGGGGGAAGCCAGGGACCAAGGTCCCTGGCCCACCTGCACTCAAGCAGGCAGAAACTGCTTTGCTGAATGATTGGATGAGCCAGACCTGGTAGGGTCCTCCCCGAGTCAGGGGGGTACAGCCAGAGATCAAGGTGGGTCTACGGTAATACAGTAGGCAGGAAAAAATGGTTAAAGTGGGCCAAGCAGTCCTAATCTGCTGTCAAATTCTATGTAAGTTATGAGAAATGTTCAGACCGAACTAAAGGTTGTTCTGATCAAACCAGAATTAGCTGGTATCAATAGGGATGAAGTCTGGAAAAATCCCAGAGTCTCAATGGTATCTACCCAGGAGTAATAGAGTTCAAAAGAGATAGGAAATGATTTTTAGATTGTTACCTGTCCTTCTGTTTTTCTTTCCATACCAGCTATTGTCTCATAGCAGGAAGATCAGGAGCTAAAAGGGCACAGAGACAGTACGTAAGTAGAGACGAAAAAAAAAAACAGGAAAGAGTATTCCAAACAACAATTAGGGGGCCAGAAATAAGACCTGATGGGAGTGGTGCAGTGCAGTGGATGTGGAGCAGCAGTCTTCTGGGAGACATTCTGGAGGATGCGGTGTTGTCCCATCTGTAGGCACCTCTCTGGGCTGAGGGAGGAGGTTGCTCATCTCCGGGCTGAGTTGGCCAGGATTTGTGGGACCTCCTCTCCCACCCAGGGACCACCAGGGTCGCTGCCGTTGCCTCAGAGGTTGCCAAGAAAGAGGAGCAGTTGGACCACAGTGGGCTCAGGGAGGGTGAGAGTGGTGGAACAGAGGAGCATCCCTCCTGTTGTATCTCTCCACAATTTCTATGCTGTTCTGAAAAAGTGTGGTTTCTCTATGGAGGCACCCACAGTGGAGACCAAGGAGAATGCTGGGAACCTCCACAAAGGAGACCCACCCTCCTCTGGGTCTCCACAAGGAAGACAGAGGAGGGTGGCATGGGACCCCACAGGGGAAGGGAAACAGTTCCTGGTGGGGACTCCATTGTTAGGAAGGTAGAACTGGGGGAGGAAGGGGAGAGGGAGGTAAGGTGCCTGCCTGGCACCATGGCTTGGAGGGACAGGGAGTGAATCCTCAGGATTGCAGGAGCAGCTGCACAGGGGAGGGAGCTGGATGTCATTGTCCACCTAGGGACAAATGACCTGGCTAAGAAAGGATCAGAGCAGTGCAAGAAGCATTTGTGGAGATGGGGAGGGGCCTTAGACAAACAGCACGCACGGTAACCTTCTCAGAGGTGCTGCCTGTCTATGGCATGGGTGAGGCTAGGGTGCTCCACACCATGGGGGTCCACCTGGAGGGATGTAGGCCCATACTGGCGTGATGGTCTGCATCTGTCCAGGAGGGGAACCAGGATTCTAGGTGATAGATTTAAATGCTTCATTGGCAAGCATTTAAATTAGCCAAGGGGGAGGCACTGGAGAGGAGCAGGAAAATTCTAGCCCCCCAAAAAAATCAGGGTACTAAGTGAGGTAGACACCAACATAGAGATGTTGATAGGGAGTAGCGCGGGGTAAATGGAGAAAGTGATAAACGCAGTAAGGACAGGGATAGGGCAAAAAGGGGTAAGGCCATCAAGAAATGGAGGGTAATGAGTACCAATGCCTGTAGTCTGGGCAACAAGCTCCCTGAACTTGCAGCCTTGATGGAAGAGGATGCCTGGATATCGTAGCAGTCACAGAAACATGGTACACAGAGAACTATGACTGGGATGTTAACATACCAGGTACACAACCTACAAGAGAGACAGGGAGGGGAGAAGAGAGCGAGTGGCTCTCTATGTGAGGAAGGGATAAAAGCAACTGAACAAAAGAGTTAACAGGGAGGAGGGAGACACTGTGGGTCACCTTAGAGAGTGGAAATGGCACCACAATCTGCACAGGGGTTGAATACAGACCCCCATGTCAGGGAGGGAATGGACAAGGATATGATAGAAGGTATATTTAGGATGGCAGAGAAAGGGGAGATACTGTTGATGGGGGACCTTAATATGCCAGATGTTAACTGGAGCACTTTTGCTGCAGCCACATCCAAAAGCAGGGCCATTCTTGATGCCCTTCATGTGGCATGCCTCAGAGAACTAGTTTTGGAACCTACTCATGAGGGAGCAATCTTAGACCTCGTACTCTCAAATGGGGACAGTGAGAGGATCTCCGATCTAGAAGTGGGTAGCCATTTGAGAACAAGTGACCACCAAACAGTGTGGTTCATGATAAACTCAGCTACAGAGTCAAGCCATACAAAAGTGAGGGTTCTGGACTTCAGGAGGGCTGACTTTGGCAAGATGGGAGAGTACCTTAGAAAAGCACTGGCAAACAGGCTAGAAGAAGGGGTGGAGCAACAATGGGGAAATATCAAAACTGCCATCACAGAGGCAACAAGCCTTTGTGTGAAGCAAATAAATCAAAATGAAAGAAAAAGCCACTATGGTTCTCAAAAGAGGTGGCTGTGAAAGTCAGGAAGAAAAAGATAGCATTCCAGAAGTATAAGAAAACACAGAAGGAGCAGGACAGAGAACTGTACCAGTTAAGGCAGAAGGAATCAGGGAGGGTAGTCAGAATAGCAAAGGCCCTAACTGAGGGAAAGATAGCCAACTCGGTTTAGAAGGGGGATAAAACCTTTTATAGGTATATCAGGGAGCGTAGAAAGACAAAGGGAGGGATAGTGAGGCTGAATAGAATGGATGGTGGGTGGGCAGAGAGGAACAGTGAAAAAGCAGAGATACTGAATGAATACTTCTGTTCAGTATTCACAAAAGAGGAGGTGGGGGAGGTGCCTAATCCAGTTACCAGAAGCACTCTGGATAAGGGGGTCGATCCCAGTCCTTTCACAGAAGAAAGGGTTCTGAAAGAACTCTTAAAACTGAAGCTGGACAAAGCAATGGGGCCAGATGGAATTCACCCCAGAATTCTAAAAGAATTAAGCAGAGAACTAGTGACGCCACTGACTACCCTTTATAACAAATCATGGGAGGATGGTGTGGTACCTGAGGACTGGAGGAAGGCAGATGTGATTCCCCTTCACAAAGTGGGACCAAGACAGAGGCAGGAAACTACAGACCTGTCAGTTTGACCTCTGTGGTAGGAAAGTGGAAATCACTTCCGAAGGAAAGAATTGTTGAGTACCTGGAGGCCAGTGGGGCACAGGACCCAAGGCAGCTTAGGTTCACAGCGGAAGGTCATGTCAGATGAATCTAATTGATTTCTTTGACTGGGTGACCAAAGTAGTAGACCAGGGAGGGGCTGTGGACATGGCCTACCTAGACTTTAGCAAGACATTTGACACCGTCCCACACAAAAGATTAATAGTCATATTAACCAGCCTGGGAGTGGTCCCAGGGTGGCAGCCTGGGTAAAACATTGGCTAGACAACAGGACACAGAAGGTAATTGTAAATGGAGTCCACTCTGAAGAAAGGGGTTGCTAGTGGGGTACCACAGGGTTCAGTACTTGGTTCAATCCTTTTTAATGTCTTTATAAGTGACATTGCAGAGGGACTGGAAGGAAAGGTATGCCTCTTTGCAGATGACACAAAGATCTGCAACAGGGTTGATACACAAGGAGGTGTGGAAAGGATGAGAAGGGACTTGGCAAGGTTGGAGGAATGGTCAGAAGTATGGCAGCTTGGATTCAATGCAAAGAAGTGCAAAATAATGCACCTGGGAAACAAAATCCCAGGGAAAGTATACAATGGGGAGGTAGTAATAACAACAAAATGGAAAGGGACCTGGGGGTAATCATATCAGATGGCCTTAAGGTTGGCAAGCAATGTGAGAAGGCGGTAGGGAGGGCTGGGGGGATACTGGGATGTATAGGGAGAGGCATCACCAGCAGAAAACAGGAAGTTGTTATCCCTCTATACAGAAAGTTGGTGAGACCCCATCTGGAGTACTGTGTCCAGTTCTGGAGACCCCATCTCCACAAGGACATAGACAGGTTGGAGGCAGTTCAGAGGAGGGCAACTAAAATGTTGCAGGGTCTGCAAGAGAAGCCATATGAGAAGAGACTAAAGGAGCTTAATATGTATACTCTTGAGGAAAGGAGGGAGAGGGGGGACATGATAGAAACATTTAAGTACCTCAGTGGAATCAACAAAGTCCAAGAAGGTAGAATCTTTCAGAAAAATAAATGTGCAAGAACAGGGAGACACAATTTGAAGATAGAGGGGGAACGGCTCAGGGGCAATGTGAAGAAGTATTTTTTCACAGAGAGGGTAGTGGATGCATGGAACAGCCTTCCTGAGGAGGTTGTGGGGTCCAAAACTGTGGGAGAATTCAAGAATGCATGGGACAGACATAAGGCAATTTTTGTGGGGGGTAGAAAGAAATAGGCTGTTGGTTAAATAGGATCTGCAGCTTATCCTCTAGGTAGGGAAATGGGCAGACTAGGTGGGCCAAGTGGTCCTTATTTGCCGTCAAAGTCTTATGTTTGTAAGTTATGTATTCTGATATGATTTGACCAATATTTACTAAATAAATAATCTAGCTTTGGGACGCCTTCATAAAGTTCCACTTTCCTCGGCAGCTACTGCTCTTTCGTTTCATATTTCTGTGATATTCCATGACATCAGTTATACCATTCCATGCTCTTCATTTGAATGGCCTGGAATGATGTTACTGATGTCATACGATGTTCAGTATGAAAAGAGAGAGCAGCCACTGCTGAGGAGACAGGGATTCAGAGCAGTTACAAAGGCAACAGAATTACATTAATGTAACACACAAAGGCCAAAACTTAGCAGAATATAGGAAAGACCACTAACAGGAAAAGAGAAGGGTATCTAGAGATGTAAAAAAACTGTTTTTTATAACTTTTGAAGGGGTTCAGGCTGGGCCTTGTCTGAGATCTTTTATGACTCCTTACAGACAGGGATAGTGCCAGAAGGCTGGAAAACGGCCAGAAGGGGGCACGTTCAGTTCTTGATAATTACAGACCTGTGAGCTTTACCTTGGCACCCGAGTGTTTGTACTGCACCGCGTGGAAAACTCATGGAGAAAGTAGTTCAGTATGGAGTCCACAAAGTTTCCAGGAGGAGGATAGTAATTTGGTCGACTGGTAGGAAGTGGCGAGTGATGTGGATGTCACCGTTCAGAGTGCAGGGATGTGCTGCGTGGAAGACCCAAGGGGTTGGTGCCGGGTTTGTTGCTCCTGTTAATGACCCAGATGAGGGGCTCAGTAGCAGGCTACCGAGTTTTGCTGATGAAAACTAAACTGGCAAGGTGGGTGGACACAGAGGAAGGCGATACACAACAGAGCCACCTGAGCACATTAGGGGTGTTGACTGAAAAATGGGCCTTAAATTTAATATGGGCAAAGAGCAAGGCACTGCATCTAGAGATGAGGAATCTGGGTCACTCTTAGACCCTTTGGGTGCACCAGTTGACAGCACAAGCAAGGAAAAGCATCACGGGGTAACCATGGATGGTAAGCTAAAGCCAGACAGGCAATGTGCTGCTGTAGTCAAGGAGGCAAAGGCAATAGTGGGATGTATTAGGAGAGGGGGTAAGGAGCAGGTCAAGGGAGGTGATTCTGCCCCTTTTACAAGTCCCTGGTTCAACCACACCTTGTGTACTGCATCCAGTTCGGGTGACTGCAATACAGAAAGGACACTGCAGAGACCAAGAGGGTTCAGAACAGAGCCAGCAAAGCAAATTACTGGCTTAGGAGGCAAGATCTAAAAGGGTAGCTTGGACGTACTGTAACTGTGTAGCCTTGACACAAAAAGTCGGAGAGGGGACATGATCATGGTTTTCCAAATACTAAAAGGGCTAGACAAGGTAGAGCATACATAGAGAATAATGGCTGTGCAACTGTGTGTCATGTATTCTTTTCTACACAGCTGAGGTGTGTGATGACCCATGAACCTTGAGAGAGAAACTCAAGAGGTTTATGAGATCATCTCACACTAAGGGTGTGTAAAAAAAAGTCCATAACAACACAGTTGTATAGCAAACAGTTTAATCTGGTTCAGGGTCGCTTGGCATTCATCTGTATCCCCCTCCCCCGGGTCGTGCCTGAAAATAGGCAGGATTCGTCTAGTGCACTTACCCGGTCAACAAAAACTAAATAAATAAGGTTGTATAGCAATTATTTTTTATAATTACTGGTGCAGGGAGTTTTTTTCCTTCATCACTTGAGTGATGCCAAAATTAGTGGAGCTCTGCTTTCAGACACACACACACACACACACACACACAACGCCAGGTCTGTCTGTCTCTCTCCAGTACAGACATTATTTTCTTTTATATTTTTAGTTTTTTAAGTTGCACTGGAAGTGCCACAGGAACCGCAGGAACCGACTGTGACAGTAGTCAATCACCACGGTCCATTCCCAGTTAGAGCCACTGTCTCCCGCAGCTGTGACTGAAGCATAACAACTGCAGGATCAACCAGATATATTTTTTTGTTGTGAAAGCAGGATCAACCAGATAAATTGTAAAAAAATTAAAAACTTACCTGTGATGAGGGTGAGAGGCAAACTGTCAGTCCAGGCAATCAGTGCGGGTCCTTGGAAATGGAGAAACAGAGCCGCCATGTTTTTTGAGGTGTTCGGCCTACCCACACACAAACTAACAGCCTATCAGGTGGAGCGGTACAAATAGTGACACAAAGTGCCGTAATAACTGGTTCTCCTGGTTATTATGGTGTTTGAAACACAGAGCAGTTCTGTGCATTAAAGGGGATCGTCAGTAATTATACAGCTGTTTAAGCTAGTGAGTGTAAGCAGAACTGGAGGGTGTGGCCTCAATTGGGGGGAGGGCTGGGGGCAGAATAAGGGGAAACATTACACTTAAAGTATGACTTCACACAGATGATGGGTAGTATAAAATAGTCTTCTTAGATTGTTGAAGCTAGCGGTGTTCAAGCTTTCAAAGCAGGACTAGACTGATTCCTGAGGAAGAATGGCACTGAGAGGTACACAGCATAAATAGGGATAACAGAGAGCAAGACCAGTTTCTGAGGGGGAATGACAGTGGGGGCTACACAGCATGAGTAGGAGTAACAGGACTAGACAGATTCCTGCAGTAGAGTGGCATTGAGAGTTACACAGCATGAGCAGGAGTAACAGGACTAGACAGTTTCCTGAAGGGGAACGGCATTGAGGGTTACACAGCATGAGTAGGAGTAACAGGACTAGACAGCTGCCTGAAGGGGAACGATGCTGAGGGTTACACAGCATGAGTAGGAGTAACAGGACTAGACAGCTTCCTGAGGGAGAACAGCATTGAGGGTTACGCAACATGAGTAGAAGTAACAGGACTAGACAGCTTCCTGAGGGAGAATGGCATTGAGGGTTACGCAACATGAGTAGAAACAACAGAACTAGACAGCTTCCTGAGGGAGAATGGCATTGAGGGTTACACAGCATGAGTAGGGGTAACAGGACAACACAGATTCCTATGGGAGAACAGCACTGAGGGTTACACAGCATGAGTAGGGGTAACAGGACTACACAGATTCCTATGGGAGAACAGCATTGAGGGTTACACAGCATGAGTAGGGGTAACAGGACTAGACAGCTTCCTGAGGGAGAACGGCATTGAGGGTTACACAGCATGAGTAGAAGTAACAGAACTAGACAGCTTCCTGAGGGAGAACAGCATTGAGGGTTACGCAACATGAGTAGAAGTAACAGGACTAGACAGCTTCCTGAGGGAGAACGGCATTGAGGGTTACGCAACATGAGTAGAAGTAACAGGACTAGACAGCTTCCTGAGGGAGAACGGCATTGAGGGTTACACAGCATGAGTAGGGGTAACAGGACAACACAGATTCCTGAGGGAGAACAGCATTGAGGGTTACACAGCATGAGTAGGGGTAACAGGACAACACAGATTCCTATGGGAGAACAGCACTGAGGGTTACACAGCATGAGTAGGGGTAACAGGATTGGACAGATTCCTGAGGGAGAACGGCATTGAGGGTTACACAGCATAAGTAGGAGTAACAGGACTAGACAGATTCCTACGGGAGAACAGCATTGAGGGTTACACAGCATGAGTAGGGGTAACAGGACTAGACAGATTCCTGAAGGAGAATGGAAGGGATAACACACAGCATGACTAGAGTTGTCTCCAGTACTGTGCTGCTCTTCCCGTATCACTAAACGTGCGTAAGAGTAGCGTGGTATAACATAACTATTGTCCACTACACACTCGGTGTATGATGCCTGGCTAAACCACTTAGAACAGCATTGCATGTCTCAGGTGTTTTAGAAAAAAATCGTCATAAGCTGTTTGCGATGTATTAGTCCATACATTACATACAGCGGCAGCCATTCTAATCTTGTGCTTTGCCATATATTAGTTTACCACATTAAGGTACTATATTACAACACTTTATCCTTACCATAGTGCCATGCAAGGTACCACCCTAACTGAAGTGTTACCTTATTGGGCTGACTAAGCACATTGGCAGTCAAAGTCAGGGTGACCTATTGGCTGCATGTCCCTGATGTGAGACGTTTAGTACCAAGCCCATGGCACAAGCAACCCCTACAGTGGCCAGTGGAATCTCTCTCCATCCACATAAGATACTACATTTTTTGCAAGGCTTGCAACGTGGCAACATACAGTACCACAGGGAGAGGGAAAAATTCCTGGCTCCTGTGTCCATGACAACCGCCACTAGGTACTTTGGAGTCCTGCATTGAAGCCATCACTGAGACTAGAAGGTAGCCACAGAACGTTGGAAGTCCAGAAGCTATAAGGCTAGTGGATAACATCAGGGACACCAGGTGTGATAAGCAGTTTTATGAAAAAATAATTTTTTGTCTCTGGGTCCAGTACAGGGGTCATCCTGAACCCTTAGACGGTATCAGCAGGGCTGTGATTAATGTCCTGCCTCTGACCCACATTCCTCACACACCAAGCGCATTATCTGTATGACGCATGATGTGATTTACTCATCGGCTCCAGCTGTCAAGATGCCTTTCTCGCCTCCACCCTGGTTATGCTCTCAGTTAAGGAATGCAGTTTGCAGCGCCTTCCACATACTTGTGGAAATGAACAGCACCAGAGTTCAAGGCACATCAGAGAGACTGCCCACTCCACATTGAGCTTCACACAGCCAGAGTTGGGAGAGAGGGAGAGAAGTTAAAGGGGACAGCAAGAACTGCAGCACCCCCAATTCATGTTTGTTTCCTTCCTTTCTGTATTTGTCATTTTTTTTGGTTTCTCTCTGCTGGGTCTCTACAACCAGCTCTGTATGTAACTCCTTACTGCACCATTACCGGCACTCCAACCAGTGACATCATTGGTTGCAGTCGGTCAGTGGCTCCTGATGCATGTACCACTACTTGGACAGGATGCAGCATGGGTGAAATTGCGGCCGCTCCAAAATGGGCATCGTTTTCACTGAATTAGCTACTTTTAATATTTGTTTTTATTAGTTTTTCTGTAAAGACGCATTATAGCGTCCGGCCGAGTGACTCAGTGGTAGTGCTGCCGCCGTCACAATGGCAACCCAGGCTCGGGAGCAGACTTGGGTTGCTGGGGGGTTGGCATAGCAGGGGGGGAAGGGGAGCAGATCAAGTGTGCAAGGGACTGTTCTCTTCTCCTGGCGAAAGGATGTTTACTGCTCTGCCGTGGATTACCACCAAGTGGAGGCCTGGTTGCAGTGCCAGTGCGAGCGACATGAAAGGAGGGCGCTGTGGGACTGATGTAGCGGGTGTGTGCCTCCACACAGCACATGCTGACATCACACCTCAGCAGGGGAGCACTGGAGTGAACAGCTCAAAACTGGTGGGGCAGACGAGAATGAAGGGGTAATCCATTGGGGAACCTGTGGCCTGGTAAGTCCAGATGGAGGTGGCTGCGGGTTGAGGGAGGCAGGGAACAGATGAAAGCTGCCTGCTATGTCCCCTGGAGAATAAAAACTGTTATAAAAAACAGCACAGGAACATACAAAATGATGTGCTTCCTTACATATATACATACAGTATTGGAGAGAAGAAACACTGTAACATAGTATTATCTGGTATCCTATAACTCAGCTCAGATAATATAGCTAATACATATGGCTTGGCTCCTCTAGAACCCTGAAATTGGAAGAATCTGATGCTCATAAATCATTTGATGCACCGTATTTTCAAACATTGGCTCATTTTACATGCACAGACACGCATTATGGCAGCTTGTGTCAGAAGTGTAGGTGCCAGCAACTTGGAAGATGAATTCAAGAGGCCCCAAATGTGATGCACAGTAGAACAGAGAAATTAGGTCTAGCAGGATGACCCTAAGTCACATTGACTGAAAATCACAATCGCAAGTCCCTTGTACCAAAAGTTTGGTGCAGTGAGGACTTTTGCCAAATAAACTGCTTTGAAAATAGTGCCCGAGGGCCAGCCCGGTGGCGCTGAGGGTTGAGGCACTGGGCGCCACACCTCGCTACGCCAGCAACTGGGTTGAGGCAGACTTGGGTGGCGAGAGGTCGGCAGGGAGAGGAGGATTGAGCGTCCCAATGGATGCTCTCCTCCCTCAGGGTGGGAACCAAGACGCATTCGGTTCTGCATCCCTCGCGGCGGTGGAAAGCACCGACAGTTGAAGGGATGGAGGCGGCCCCGTTCGTTGGAGCCGGGGAGGGGAAACGTCAACGGCGCATGAGGGTCTGGCGTGCATGAGCACGCCACCACTCGGGACGTACGTCCTAGCGCTCGACGTCTCAGAGGGTAGGGGAAAAACCAGGGAGAAAACGGAAAAACCCTCTCGGCAGCCCTAGATGATAGCCTCTCGGTACCATCCGGACTACCAAAAGAGGGACAAACCCCACTGTGCAAGGAGGAGAGGAGAGGAGGAGGCACTTTGGGGAAGATCCCACCAGAGGTGGAATAGGGGGTTGAGAGGAAGGAAGGAGAGGACTCCGAGAGTAGGGAGGAGAAGCTAAAGAAATAAAGTAAAAAAAAAAAATAGTGCCCAAGGTGTATAGAACCACAAACTAAACAAAAACATCTGAGTACATTATATGTAAACCATCTAGATGTATCTCAGAGTGCATCTGAAGCATCGCATTTAGGATCAGGCCACATATGGGGTAGGAAATTGGGTGGAATTAGACCTAGCTTCCTGACCGTGGCCACCTACATATGCCCTTTCCAACCTCCCTCAAGTGAAGTAGCAGCTTATGCATGAAGTGGCATCTGTGTCAGGAGCTGGTGACAGACTGCAACCCATATGCCCTTTTCCTACCTCTCTCAAGTGAAGTAGCAATTTACACAAGCGGCGGTACCAGCATCAGGAGCCCGTGACAGATCACAACCCATATGCCCTATTCTAAGCACCCTCAGTGAAATAGCAACTTATGCAAGAGGTAGTAACAATGTCAGGAGTCAATAGGAGATTGCAGCCCATATATGCCCTCAGTCCTTCAAGTTATGTAGCAGCTTATGAAAGTGGCGGCATCTGCATCAGGAGCCTTTGACAGATCATAGCCCTTATGCGCTGTCCCAGCCTCCCTCAAATGAAGTAGCTTACACAAGAGGTGGTACCCGTATCAGGAGCCAGTGAGAGATCACAACCCCATATTCCCTATTCCAACCTCCCTCAAGTGAAGTAGCAAATTACACAAGTGGTAGTACCAGCGTCAGGAGCCAGTGACAGATTGCAACCCATGTACCCTCTCCCAACCTCCCTCAAGTGAAGTAGCAGCTTACGCAAGTGGTGGTACCCACGTCAGAAGCTAGCGAAAGATTGCAACCCATATGCCCTATTCCAACCTCCCTCAAGTGAAGTACCAGCTTATGCAAGTGGTACCAGCATCAGGAGCTAGTGACAGATTGCAACCCATATACTCTCTCCCAGCCTCCCTCAAGTGAAGTAGCAGCTTCACGAAGTGGTGGTACCGTCAGAAGCTAGCGAAGATTGCAACCCATATGCCCTATTCCAACCTCCCTCAAGTGAAGTACCAGCTTATGCAAGTGGTACCAGCATCAGGAGCCAGTGACAGATTGCAACCCATGTACCCTCTCCCAACCTCCCTCAAGTGAAGTAGCAGCTTACGCAAGTGGTGGTACCCACGTCAGAAGCTAGCGAAAGATTGCAACCCATATGCCCTATTCCAACCTCCCTCAAGTGAAGTACCAGCTTATGCAAGTGGTACCAGCATCAGGAGCTAGTGACAGATTGCAACCCATATACTCTCTCCCAACCTCGCTCAAGTGAAGTAGCAGCTTACGCAAGTGGTGGTATCCACATCAGAAGCTAGCAAAAGATCGCAACCCATATGCCCTGTTCCAACCTCCCTCAAGTGAAGTACCAACTTATGCAAGTGGTACCAGCATCAGGAGCTAGTGACAGACTGCAACCCATATGCTCTCTCCCAACCTCTGTCAAATGAAGTAGCAACTTGTGCAAGAGGCAATACTGGTATCAGGAGCGGGTGACAGATTGCAACCCATATACACTCTCCCAGTCTCCCTCAAATGAAGTAGCAACTTACACAAGAGGTGGTACCAGCGTCAGGAACCAGTGACAGATCATAACCCATGATACTGAGCTGGCATTACAGACCAGAAAAAAACCTGCAGAGATACACTGTGTGCAGAAAGAGAACAGAAGGTGAGCAGATATTTTATTTTGTAATTTTATTTATTTGACTTTTTCAGCATCTTTATCACCTCACATTGGTGAAGCACCTCGATTTCAGGGGGGTCCTAGGAGGGACCTGTGGCAGGGCAGCGGACAGCATCCTGCTTTGTCGGGGATTTTTGTGTTTTCTACCCCACCCCCAATCATAGTGAAGATGGTGCGCCTGACACCGAGATGTCAGGGCAGTGACGTTCCCCTCCCTGTGTTCTGGCTCCAGCCTACACTGCCCTCTGTGGTCACCCAGGTTGCAGTATTGTGGTGGAGACCAGCTGTCCTCCCTCCCTCCACCTGAGGAGGTGCGCGTTCATGGGGCGCTCAACCACCCTGCCCATGCTGCCCCTCCAGCAGCCCTGGCTCATTCCCAAAGCCGGGTCGCTGGCATCGTGGGCGGTAGCGCTACCACTGTGCTGGTGGTCCGGCCTTTTTATTTCTAAATTTTCTTTTGTTTTTTGCTCTTTAGAAAGTTTTTTTCTGTGATGACATTAGAACGGATGTGAAGAGGAGTGCTTGACCTAGCAGCTGACATATTTCGTTCTGCTCTTCATACCTCGTCAGTATTGTGACCACACTTATGGTGACATCACTAGTAACCAGTCGGGCGGAAGGTGAGCAGCTCTCCTTGGTCAGCTGTGAATGTCACAGTGAGGTCACAATGCTGATGAGGTATGTCAGCCTCCAGGCAGAGTGCTGTTCCACGTATCACACATGCTGTAGTATGGCCAGGTAAAACATGTTCTAATTAAACTAAAAGAAAGTGTACCTTAGGTATAAACGGTACAGTAGTAGTTTGCCATTTTTAAAAATGAATACCAATTTCAATCAGTACACTTGTTTTTTTTAAATATGAACAAGCACTATTTTCTAAATGTTTTAGTTGACCGGGTAAGTGCACTAGACAGATCCTGCCTATTTTCAGGCACGACCCGCAGGAGGGGGATACAGATGAATGCCAACTGACCTTGAACCAGATTAAGCTGTTGGTGGTATTTGTAGTGAATGAGGGAAATTTGGCCAGGTCACAGGGGACATTCCCCTACTCTTTTTGATAAGTGCCATGGGATCTTTAACATCCTCCTGAACTACCACCAATCCAGGCAGATGGGACCTCGGTTTAACGTCTCATCCGAGAGACGACACCTCAGAAGTGCAGCACCCCTCTCATGCTGCACTACAGTGTCAGTAATGGGATATTAACCCAAATGCCAGATGTGGGAACTGAACCCACAGCCCTCTGATCTCCCGGCCTCAGAGGCGAGTGTGCTACCTACTGAGCCACTGATGCTGCACAATGTCAGATTTATTCAGTTTCTACGAAAACAGTGTAGAATATTCCAGCTACCAAACAAAACTGGTAGAGTGTACAGTCTAGTAAGGTAAAGAGCTCTTAATACAAATGACTGGCGAGTCTGTCCCCATAGGGGAATGATTACTAAAATCAAAATACACAGCTTCAGCCAGTCTGGAACTCCACAGGAGTAAATCCGGTAAGAGAAACATGCTGAAACATAGTCGTGAATAATGTTATACGGCTCTTGCAGTCCCATTTACGCAGATTTTCACAGCTCTGTTTCTTTTTCTAAATTTTCCAGGCTCTCATTGGCCGCCTTAGTTTTTATGACTCCCACTGGCCCCTTATTCAGTTTTTGAGGCTCCCATTGGCCCCGGTATTTGGTTTCTCAGGCTCCCATTGGCCTTCTTATTCAGTTTTTGTGGCTCTGATTGGCCTCCTTTCTCAGTTTTTGACACTCCTATTGGCCACTTTATTCAGTTTTTGATCTTCCATCAGCCCCCTTATTCAGGTTTTTGTGGCTCTTACCATTGTGTTTATTCAGTTTCTTTTTTTTCAAATTCAGATTTATTTGACTTTATTGCGTATCGCTCACAATACAAAATCCAGGATAAGAAAAACCAAAAGCAGAACAATAACATTTAGCAACAGGGTAGAAAAAGAGAATAATAAGGATTGGATTACCATTACGAACATACGTAAATAAAGAAAATAAGTCCTGAGCATTGCACAGGGTATCCCCAGAATTACCATATGATAGCAGAGACAGGTACAACAGGGCCTTGATATAAGATATAATAAATAGATGGTAATCCCCCCGACCGTCATTGATTCAAGGCACAAAATCGGGATTACTGTCTGGTACATCATACATCTCCTCCAAAATTCTTTCACTTTAGTTGTTTCATCATGTATGAAAGCTTTTAAGATTTCACGTCTCTAAATGGTGTTAACCAAGGTGACCCAGTTAGACCTCTGTGTGGGGGGGGGTTCTCTTGAGCCACAATTTAGTAATAAACCTTTTAGCAGCCAAGATTAAAATGAATAACATCAAACTTGGTCACCTCATTGACTGCAGAGGAATGGAAAGAAGAGGCAGCTGACGGGAGAGCAAGTCCTGCTCCATGAACAAAGCATTGAGGGTCCGACCAGCCTCTTACCAGAACATAGTCACAATAGGACATGCCTAGAAAATATGGGTATGAGAGGCCAGAGCCTCTCCACAGCCTCTTCAGCATTTCCCCGTGTGCAAGCACATATACTTCACCTGAACCCCTTAGTTTCTGAGGATCCCATTGGTCCCCAGTCAGCTTTTGCGGCACTCGTTGGAACCCTTATTCAGTTTTGAGACACTATTCCATTTGTGAAGCTGTCATCATCATCATCCCCCTTATTTAGTATTTTGTGGCTTCCATTAGTTCCCTGATAGAGATTTTCTGGCTCTTATAGGCCTCTTTATTCAGTTTTCGATTCTCCCATCAGCTCCCTTACTCAGGTTTTGAGGCTCTCATTGGCCCACTTAGTTTTTGAGGTTCTCTTCAACCCCCTTATTCAACTTTTGAGGTGTCCATTCGTACCTTTATACAAGTTATGGAGGCTTCCATTAGGGCTGTACTCAAAGCATCCATTATTTCTAGTGGTCCCTTTATTCAGTCCTTCAGAACTCTCATTGATCTCTTTATTCAGACTTTTAGAAATTTTTGTTGGCCCTTTTTTGACTTTTAGAAATTTCTATTGGCCATTTTTTGATATTTCAGAATTATTTATTGGTCTCTTTATTCAAGCTTTCAGACCTCCTATTGGTCCCTTTTTTCAAGCTTACATAGTTCCTATTGTCCACTTTTTCTAGCTTTCAGAGCTCCCATTGGTTCCCTTTTTAAAACGTTGGCAGTCCTGTTGGTATATCAGTGTAGGCACTGTTATGATCAGTTAGATTTTGGATTTTGTAACCATTTAACTATAGAAGGATTTTAGGCACCCTGTTTAATTCCTAGACACAAGATGCACTTCTCTGTTTTCTCAAGAAGGTGTCTTTCTAAGTCACTAGCCTGCATTTTCAAAGATTTTCATATATTTGTCTTACAGGCATAAGATGTGTTTATGTGCCACATGTTTCTTCTTCTCTTTTTTGCCAATACAAAGATGTATCCGCATGATCCCTCTCAGCTTTGATGCACACTAATCTCGAGAGTGGACACGGGCTAGGAGGGTGTTGTTTATGTCTGCAATGCCACGTGGGTGGCTGATGTCACTTCTTCCCCCAACACACACACATACACACACACACACACAGACAAATGATCCTTGTGGCAGTCCCCCCGCACACCCAGATGCGTAGTGCAGCAGGTCCCTGTTCCCAGAATAAGCAAAACTGACCTCTGAGTATGTTTTTTTTTTATTTTATTTGGCTCTCCAGACCTTTTTGTGCTGCTGTTTTTTCATGCTGCCTAATTTAGTGCGCTTCCGGTTTGTACTGCAGGAATCATAGGTGTACAGCGGAGGATCATGGGACATGAGCACGTTGTGTCATTGCGATCAGTGCTGCCAACACACATATCAGTGTACAATGCTCGCCTTACATCCCCAACTCTGCTGTGACTCCAGAAGCAGATTCAGCACAGATATGACACAATCGAAGTGTCCATACTGACACCTTTGCACTGCAGCAGCAGTTCAGATCTGCTCACCGCGGTGCAAATGCGGCAGCATTAATGTGCCTTTTGTGTGTATTTTCCTTACTGCCTAGTTCACTGCAGTTGGGACAATTATAGATGGTTACTGCTGTAAAATACTTCTGAAAACTCCCGAGTGAAATCGGTCAATTAGCTAGAACCCTTGTTGCTGTGTTATTTTTGTTTGGCTCGAATTATGAAACAGTCAGCTTTCACTCGTGTGTGGAATCCTAGCATGAAGTGTGGGTCAACCAGCTGTCATTAAGACTTGGCCAGCACTCTGCTGTGTTGCATTCAAGGGACAGAAATACCTCGATTAGCACTGCAATTTGCTATTCGCTGGGAGGCCACTCCTCTTCTGTGTTAACAAACTCCACACTTATTTTTTTTTTTATAAATGATTACCTCATCATTACCAACCCATGCAAGACTATTTTGGAATGCTGATGACATCCTGGGTTGGATCCAATCAAATGGGATGGTATTAGGTACTCAAAATGTGGATAGCCACTTTACAATTTTCATTGGTATGGTCTTGTGTGACTTGTTCATGTTATGGATTGTTCTTTAAAACTGCAAGATCTAGTCAATCCTGGACCAGGGGTGGGGGTGTTAACATCACATACTGAGCATATAGGGGGTTTAGGTTATAGAAAGAGGGTAAGGAAACCAGATTCTGTGGAAAAACAGAAATATTAATAAAAAATCAACAAGAGTGAATTCTGCGTCAAAACAGAAGTTCTGCGGTAGATTGCAAGTTCTGCGCAAAATTCTGCGGCCGCAGAATTCTAGGGGCCTTGGTCATAATACACATATGTGTATTATCACTTCTGTATTATAGCATTCTTGCAATTAAACATATTGTATTGAAATTTCAAGCAACCCAAACAACATAATCCTCAAACCAGTAAGTGTTTTACAGTTTAAAATGCTCACTTTAATAGCTTTCATTTCCTGGGTTCCTTACTATTTTCTGCCTCAGTCTACTCTGAACAATACAAGCCACTTAAGTGAAAGTAAAACTGTTCAGCATTGTTTACCTACAGTAAGTTCTCACAGACCAATAATTATAAAAACAAGCGTTTATCAATGCCAAATGGTTGCTTGCATGTTGTGTCAGGTTTCTGTTGTGTTTTAGAAAATGATGAAGGCAGAATAGTGTTAGAGTAAGAAAGTTTGCAATGGAATCAGTGAGTGGTAATGTTTGATGTATGTATTATTAAAGGTTGTAAATGTTCCCAGTCTTGTGCCATGGGCGATATGTAAAAATGAAATATACAGTTACAGTGCTGTTGTGTTTACCCTTACAGATATGTGATAACATCATCCTGTTACATCCAGAGTATGAACCTAATGTGTACACTGAATTGGTACGCTCAAGGGAAGAGATTTTAGAAACTGCGAGCAAATCCTGTCAGTTCTGTAACAAAAAAAGACCAAATTCAGGAGGGACAGAGGACATATTTGAGTCAAAATTGGGGACTTCCCTGAAAATCTGGGACAGTTGCGAGGAGTGGTGTCGCAACAGACTAGGGCACAGAAAAAAAAAACATTAGATATATCCCTCAACTGTCCCTGACTACTTAAAAAAAAAAATCTTCAGCTCCCCCCAAAATTTGGCATTTTTTGTCACTAGAATTTGGGATGTTCAAGTATAAAATATTGGTGAACGTTATTATTTTTCCTATTTTACCTTCCATCACTGCCAGTCTGCATCTCGCTCAGTCAACTCCTAGCCTGGTCTCGTCCTGCCTGAGATCCTCCCTGCCTGTGCCCCCAATCCACCCACGATTTACCTGTAGGAGCAACCCCTCCGGCTCCCTACCCACAAGGTGAGGTCACTTTCAACTCCTCGGCGCTTCCTTATATCAATCCAGTCACCCCATAAGCAGAGGTGAAGATCAGAGGGGAGTCAAAGTTCAGGAGGGCAGCATCCAGCATTGGAAATGGTGGCTGCGGAGTGACCTCACCTATCCAGCCAGTGGTGTTTTTCCATTAACTCTGCTGTGTCTCCAGTGAGAGCACGGATGTGCAATGGCATCCTGAGGTGATGCGCACACTGATGTCTGCCACCTCCCATCAACCCCCTTGTCTGAGGGCTGTCGGCTCAGCACCCTCTGGCCGCTGCCAGGAGGCATTCTGTTGCCAGTGCCCTTCACCCACCCATCCTAGAGGAGGTGAGCTATCCATCTGATGCTCAAGCCTACTCCTCCAGTGCCCCAGGCTCGCTCCTGAACCTGGGTTGTCGCTGCTACAAGAGATAGTGCTACCACTGTACCGGCAGGCTGGCCATTTACTAGACATTATTGATACAGTCTAGTTCTACTCCAGAAAATGTTTTTTATGCTATGTCCCACACAGAAACTGCGAGGTCCCTTCCTTGGCACTCCAGAAGGGGCAACTGATGTGTCTGTATTTAGTTTCTGATTGTACCCCCCCACCCTGAACCACCCATCCCCCAGCACGCTTGCTCCACGTGCCCAGCCGCAAAAAGATGCACCAATAGCAAATCTAAGTCATGGTCAGACTGCTGACCCTCTCGCTCGCTAACAGGCCCACCATGCTGTTCAAAACAAATTTATGGTAGCCATAGCAAATTGACAAACAGAAAAAAAACTCAGTACAGCAAATACTTCAGGACATCAGAACATCCTTCGTAACCCCTACCAACCAGGGAGGCAGTATAGCGCAGTGGTTTAAGGCTCTGAGCTGCAAATCTGGTGACATCCAGCAGACCAGACCTGGGTTTCAATCCCACAGCTTCCACTTGCATACTGTGTGACCCTGAGCAAGTCACTTAACTTCCTTGTGCTCCCAGGTTGCTCCTGTAAAAAAGCTTTCAGCTTAGTGTGCTACTCCTGGTTAAACTAACAAAAAAAAAAAAAAATACACCTGGGGGTATAAAAGCACAGAGCCACTTTAGTGCTTTTTAAGATTTTGATCCCGAGTTTTCAGCATAGTCTTTTTATGACTCCCACTTCATGAACCCAGTAGATGATTTTTTTTTGTTAAATTTACTGTGCTTTATATCCTAAATCTGACCACCCTCCTTCAGCCCTAACACTGTGCTTAGCCCCATCACCTGCCTTCCCTGGGACTTACCTTGCCTCTCCCATGTTCCCTATGGGTACCCCGCCATGGCAAGGGCCACCCAGGGGACACCCCCAAACCTCTGAGCAGAGTTTAAGTGTCGGTGAGGGAGAGTGAACCCAGTCGGCGATGCGGGACCTGCAGCAGAGCACCAGGCGGCATTCTGCACGGTCGGGGATTTTCCTTGGTTACATCCCTGCCCACAAATGTTGCAAATTTATTCAAATTCTGCATGTAAAGTGATTTTGTGGAGCAACTGCAATATCACCTTTCTGGCTGGGTTTGAAAAACGATACCGGTCGTGTTCATGAGGTGCTGTAAAAAAAAATGTCTGTGTTGAAAATTTGGGGTTAAAATACTTCAAATTACTAAACCATGACTGAACATTAAAAATGTCAATGTACCTTCATAACTTTTGATTTTTATAATATTTGTTTACCAGATTTTCAACATAGTCTTTTAGGACCCCACTTGTTGAACCTGGTAGGTGAAATTTTTCAAATTTTGCCTCAAACGTGATTTCGTGGAGCGATGCAAAATCATATTTCAGCCTGGATTTGAAGCGATTTCACCTACCTTGTTCATGAGGTGGGGTCAAAAATACCATGTTGAAAATTTGGTGAACAAATAGAAAAAAAAATGACAAAGTTATGAGTAAAAGTTCAAAATGAAGGAGGCAGTGTAGCGCAGTGGTTTAAGGGTCTGAGCTGCAAACATGGAGATATGGGTTTGAATCCCACGGCCCCCACTTGCATACTGTGTGACCCTGAGCAAGTCACTTAATTTTCTTGTGCTTCCAGGTCGCACCTGTAAATGAGCTTCAGCTTAGTGTGTCTCTCCTGGTTGAAAATGCACTGATTGCACTTGCCTTGTTTTTTTTTAATTCCTGGTGTGCATTGAAGAAAAAGAATTAGTTTTGTTGCAGAACAGTAGTGGACTGTTGCTAGCTGATTGAGTGCACGTGAGATGGTGTGGGGTGGTTGATGAGTGGAGGGTCATGATGGGGTGGGTGGGGGGTCAGGTTCAGGGGATGGCATCAAAAGACATTGATGGACAGTTTTCTGCTTTTCAGATTAAAATTAACAAAAAAAAAAATTAAAATGGACTGCTTTCTTATTTACAGGTGCAAGGGTGACACTGGGGATTGAGCACCCCAGTGCATAGATGTTTGGCGGGGGCACTACATTGGGGGATAAATAAATTAAAAAAAGCTTACAGGTGGCAGATCTCTGTGCCAGTGGTGAGTAAGTAAAGAAAGAAGAAGCTCATAGATGGCTGGTCCCCACATTGGTTGGGGGTTAAATAAAGACAAGGTTGAAACTGAGCTGTGGTTTCACTACCATGATCTCCTGCTGTCCAAAAAGAGTCCCCCACAGCCACAATAAAGAATACTGCATTTGCTTCATTTATATGTTTGTGGCTTGACTATATGTTGGGAGTACTGATTTTTTGGAGTCTGTACTGTATTTTGGGGATGGCTGCCCCTGTCAGCACCCACCTCTAGCCAGTTCACAATGAAAAGTCTTTTATGGAACTTTGCATTTCGCTCATCATTGGCCTGTCACTGTTGAGCCTTCTGCAGCATGAGCTGCACTGGCTATGACAGTGACATGCCTCTGAAGCCTGCTACTCTTAACAGTATGTTTGCACATGTGCGTGCAGGCAAACATAAAAAGTGTAGTAAGGGTCATACAATGTGGCTTGGTTTGTCAGTGAGCTTTGTTGGGTTATCAGACTTGGTTTTGTACTGACCTTTGTTTTACTACCAGACTTTGGTATTTAGTTTTGTTGGGTTATCAGACATAGTTTGCTACTGAGCATTGATTTACTATCAGATTTGGTTTGGTACTGAGCTTTATGGAGTTATCAGGCTTGGTTTGCTACTGAGTTCTCTTGGGTTATCACAGTTGATTTGGTACTGAGCTTTGATTTACTATCAGATTTGGTTTGGTACTGGCTCTGTTGGGTTATCAGATTTGGTTTGGTACTGAGCTTTTTTGACTTATCAGACTTGGTTTGGTACTGGGCTTTGCTGGGTTATCAGACTTGGTTTAGTTATGAACTTTGGGTATCAAACTTGCTTTAGTACTGAACCTTGTTTGGGCCCAGATCTGTTCTGGGAGTGCATTAATGGATAGAATTAAAACAAATAGAGGAGTTAGGGATGTATCCTGGCTCCCACAGTTTTCTCTATGTGGACGATTTACTGACTCAATTACAGTTATTACAATTGGATTCTCCTAAAATTGGGACTAATATCTGCTCTGCACTTGCTTATGCTGACGATCTTGTATTGTGCTCTCTCTCAGTTTCGGGGTTACAAAAGAAACTCAGTAAAACAAAAGTAATAGTGTTTGGTGCTAGAAATAATAGTTACAGGTGGAAATTGATGGAAGACTACCTGGAAATGGTTTTGTCATATGCATACTTGGGCTTACTGTATTCTAATAATGGTTTTTGGGGTAGACATCAAGATTCTATATTTTCTAAAACTAACAAACAAGTTGGAGCTTGGCAAAATTTAACCACACCTTTAGAGGATACTCACTCAGACCTCTTTTAACTACCTTACAGGCAAAATATAACGCCCAGTCCCTGTACGGGGTGGAAATTTGGGGACTAAAATCTCTTGATTGTTTAGAAATTCCAGCTAATAAATTATTGAGGAAAGTTATGGGTTGTCAAAAATCCACCCCGGCTTATTTTGTAAGGGCGGAACTGGGTATTCCTAAATTATAGGCATTGACCGATTCTAGACTTATTAATTTTTGGATCTGGCTAATAAGATTGCCTAAGGAAGGATGGGCTAAGCTGTGTTCATTGGAGAAAGAGCTTTGGGTGCAACACCAACATAGGCAGTCAGACTGGCTTTCCCACCTGTACAAATGCCTTGATAAATATTTGCTGTTTTTTCTGTTGAAGTATAACCACCAGTGTGTTAGTATTAGTGAGAAATTTAAATCTTATGTTAAAAACAAAGCAGTAAAGTTTCATAGAGAGTTGGATTTGGCGCGTTTTACTGCCTCAAAATATGCTAAATGGTATACCCATAGTATTGATAATCATGCATATAGATTCTGTCTTGATGTTTTGGAAAATCCAGATATTCGTAAAACATATACAAGATTTAGGCTCAAATTTAACGTTAAAAATGCTTTATATAAGAACTCCATTAACCCTGAGGATACTCTGTGTGATTGTGATCTGGGTGAAAGGGAGGGTCTGGCACATGTTTTTCTGAGATGTCCATGGTATATTAAAATTAGATATAAGTGGTTACTTCCACTGATTTTTGGAATAGCGACATCTAGTGATACTGAGCTTATTAAGGTTTTGCTTACCTCTGAGGATCAAATTATACATTCAGTGGGGAAATTTGCATTCCTAACTAGGAAAATCAGGAAAAAGAAAGTAAGTGACCATAAAATACCACTTCCAGTGGTTTAGTGGTATCTCAGTCTCTTGCCGTTTCGCACCCCGGTCTCATACACCTAGTTCTCTTCTTTTTGCTGCTACTTGGGTATATAAATTATGCATTTTTTGATCAATTTGCACTTTATGTGATCATTTACTTTTGTAGCAACTGCAGTTTTTTTAACTGTAAATTTTGTTTGTTTTGGTTCTTGTTTGTCTGTCATGGTTCTTAAATTATTGTATTTTGTGATAATCATATTTAAAGACTGAACAAATAAAAACCAAACTGAAACTGAACTACTGAACCTTGTTTGATTATCAAACTTGATTTAATATTGAGTTTTGTTAGGTTATCAGACTTGGCTTGGTACTGAAATTTGTGTTGTTATCAGACTTGGTTTGGTAGAACGCTTTGTTAGGTTATTTTGATTTAGTTCTGAACTTTTGTTATCAGACTTGGTTTAGTACTGATCTTCACCGAGTTATCAGACTTAGTTTGATACTGGGCCTTATTAGGTTATCAGGTTTGGTTTAGTTTTGAGTTTGGTTATTAGACTTTGGTACTAAGCTGTGTTGGGTTATCAGACTTGGTTTGGTACTGAGTTTTGCTGGGTTATCAGACTTGGTTCAGTACTGAGCTTTGTTGGGATATCAGACTTAGTTTGGTACAGGGCTTTGTTGGTTACTAGACTTGGTTTGGTACTGAGTATTGTTGGTTAATATGCTTTGTTAGTTACCTTTCCTTGTACTATCAGACTTTGGTACTGAGCATTTTTGGGTTATCAGACTTGGTTTAGTACCGAGCTTTCTTGGGTTATCAGACTTGGTTTAGTACTGAGCTTTCTTGGGTTATCAGACTTGGTTTGGGACTGAGCTTTGTCGGTTACTAGACTTACTTTGGTGCTGAGCTTTCTTGGGTTATCGAACTTGGTTTGGTACTGAGCTTTTTATCATGTAACACTTTTTGCTCCTCCGTTGCGGAGCGGGCCACGACCGCCAGCACCCGAGCCCCCGGACCAGGTCTGGCGTACGTTTCATGCACCCGACTCACATAAGAACGATGAAATTAATGGGACCCCCCCCTTCTGGGGGCCCATGACCGGGAACCAGGTGGCCACACAGCTTGTGTCTGGGTGCTCGGGGCTCAGCCATGAGCCATCATGGTCGCCCCACATTTTTCTGCTGTTATTGCCCCAGGGAGCCAGACATGCAGTGACGTCTGATACACCTATGCGCGGATGTCCACCTTGCTCCCTCCTACTTAGAATGCATGCCACTGACAGTGCGCCCAGCCTCTGCTACGTGCCACTGCAGCATGCCACGTACCCCTTACCCAGAGGGAGGAGAGCAGTCGTGGGATGCTCAATCCTTCCTCTCCCCTGCCAGCCCCCAGTGCCCCCAGTCCGTTCCTGAACCCGGGTCACCAGTGCCACGGGACCTTGGTACTGAGCTTTGTTATTAGACTTGGTTTGGTGCTGAGCTTTGTTGGTTACTAGACTTGGTTTGGTACTAAGCTTTGTTGGACTATCAGACTTGGTTTGGTACTGAGCTTTGTTGGGTTATCAGACTTGGTTTGGTACTGAGCTTCGCTGGTTATTAGACTTGGTTTGGCACTGAGCTTTGTTGGTTACTAGACTTGGTTTGGTACTGAGCTTTGTTGGGTTATCAGACTTGGTTTAGTACTGAGCTTTGCTGGGTTATCAGACTTGGTTTGGTACTGAGCTTTGTTGGTTATCAGACTTGGTTTGGTACTGAGCTTTGTTGGTTACTAGACTTGGTTTGAAACTGAGCTTTGTTGGTTACTAGACTTGGTTTGGTACTGACCTTTGTTGGGTTATCAGACTTGATTTGGCACTGAGCTTTGTTGGTTACTAGACATGGTTTGGTACTGAGCTTTGTTGGTTATTAAGCTTGGTTTGATACTGAGCTTTGTTGGTTACTAGACTTGGTTTGGTACTGAGCTTTGTTGGGTTATTAAACTTGGTTTGGTACTGAGCTTTGTTGGTTATTAGACTTGGTTTGGTACTGAGCTTTGTTGGGTTATCAGACTTGGTTTGGTACTGAGCTTTGCTGGGTTATCAGACTTGGTTTGGCACTGGGCTTTGTTGAGTTATCAGACTTGATTAGGTACTGAGCATTCTTGGTTATTAGACTTGGTTTGGTACTGAGCTTTTTTGGTTATTAGACTTGGTTTGGTACTGAGCTTTGTTGGTTACTAGACTTGGTTTGATACTGAGCTTTGTTGGTTACTAGACTTGGTTTGGTACTGAGCTTTGTTGGGTTATCAGACTTGGTTTGGTACTGAGCTTTGTTGGTTATTAGACTTGGTTTAGTACTGAGCTTTGTTGGGTTATCAGACTTGGTTTGGCACTGGGCTTTGTTGGTTACTAGACTTGGTTTGGCACTGGGCTTTGTTGGTTATTAGACTTGGTTTGGTACTGAGCTTTGTTGGGTTATCAGACTTGGTTTGGTACTGGGCTTTGTTGGGTTACCAGACTTGGTCTGATACTGAGCTTTGTTGGGTTATCAGACTTGGTTTGGTACTGAGCTTTATTGGGTTATCAGACCTGGTTTGGTACTGAACTGTGTGCCATAATCATATTGGCAGAGGGTCAGCAGAACTGTGACCTGCCCCTCAAAGTTCAAACATAGGTAGGAAAAGTAAACAGATTTGACATGCTAAAGAGAAAATTGTATCTTCTCTTTTGCTATAAAAAAAAACACTTCGATTTTTTTTATACAGAAAAGTCAGATGTCTCCATTTTGCAAATCATCAAGTGAGAGGTATTTGCTCAGTGGTTCTAAAAATGGTGATGGCAGTCTTATCTTATGAGGCCTGATACAGATGGCAACCATACCCAAATGTAGTTGTAGTAGTAATAAAAAGTGTAGTAACTTATTCAGCCATTACAGCAATTTGACAAAAATGCATTGTTAAAAATACCCTAAGATACAGTTAAAATCAGGGTCTGAGGTGACATGCATTATATTTGTTAATCTCAAGTATTAAGACAGTCGTATAAAAATGTAAAAGATTATTTGATTTCTTTAAGGTACATTCTCTTCTCTTCTCTTCTTTTTTTTGTTTTCAAACATATTTTTATTCTCTTTCAGAATCCACAGGCTGAGGTGTCCTGTTTCCTCCTCGCATGTTACCCCCTCAGCCTGAAACCCTGCTGCATCCACTCCTGGTCTCCACACCCACCTGTGACACACCCCTATGCTGCCCCCCCAGCTTTCCCATGGAGCTGAGTACGCCTCTCCACTTTGGCATTTCTTCCCCACATATCTTTGGTCCACCCAGGGCAGATGTGAAGCTGTGGGTCGAGGTAGGATTGGCACAGCTGTTACCTGGCGTGAGGACGGGCCACTGGAGGAGAGTCACTTGTGCACTCGCAGTTCCTCATTTTCTCCCCACCCCCCCACCAGGAGCACACATCAGAATTGTCTGCTGGCAGTGCCTGACACAGTCAATCCATGGGTGCGCTCCATTGGTCCCTCCCAGCTTCCCCGTACCTCTGTACCACCATCTGTGGTTACCCAGGTGACGGTAATGCAGTGTGTCATGGAATCCCAGAGAAGGAAAGCATCTTGTAGGATGCTGAAGCCCCCTTCCAAGGCCAGCCCTAAGGGTTGTTCCAGAATGTGGGTCATCATCATTGCAGGTGGCAGTGCTAACGCTGTGCCGGCAGGCTGGCCACTTACATTCCCTTCTTAACTGCCAGTTTGCAAAAGGTTGCAGCTCTAATAAAATCCTTCCACTGTGTAACAGGAAAAATATATATGACCAGATCTTTTGAGGTCAAAACTTATATCCCCAAGAAATGGTCCAAGCATACTCTTTTAATGGGACCTGTCAGCCCCACACAGCTCTGCACCCATGGACAGGTGCATGGTGGCCAGCATTCAAAATTGCCAGGCCCCTATTCATGGCCCTGCCCCCCTGCATGCAGGATCTTGGGGAGTGGATCGGTGCAAATTGGAGGACACTGGTAGGAATCTATTCGGATACCTGAACTTGTCCTGCAGTAGATCTGCTGCTCTGTGTGGAGCAGGGGATTGTGGGACTGCACAGGTCCCAGATTTATAAAATGTGCAAGTGCCCAAATGGCTGCCCTCAGCCCTCCCTGCTTGACTGGTGGGCTGGTGCAGCATGATGGGGGGGCTATGGGTTCCTGTGGTCAATGGGGATATGCTGTGGGGGATGCAACACTTACGGTAAGATCCCTGCCACCATATAGTGTGCCACCCTTTGCCCAGCATTCCGTGCCTTTGTGAACGGTATGGAGTCTGGGCATGCCCCTGACGCTCCCCTGGATCATCTGCATGCATAGCCGGGTCTGGGGTTCCAGTGGGGAAAGGATTTGTGTCTCTTCAGTGTGTGTGTGTGCATAGGAGTCCACAGGACCCCAGTACATGGAAATGACACTTAACAACGTCCACCGGGCATAGGCAGTCCACTTCACGGTGCATAGGGCCCAATATCCGCATACTATTGACAAAGCAGAATAACGTGCATCTTGTCTTCAGGGCTACTGGATGAATGGTTTCTATGTCTGATAACCCTTTCCCATCCTTCTGTTTAGTATAAACCTTAGGGCCACAACTCCCACAATTACACTGTAACAGGATGATCCACTCCCACAGTTACGTTCTAACGAGATGATCTCACTGTTTTTAACTTGCAGTGCTGCAGACTGATATCTCAATCCAGAATTCCAGTACTGTACATTCTAATTCTGTCAGCAGTTCTAGGGTTACATTTTTTTGCTAATCTGTGATTCAGGAATGTTGGAAATCTAAACGAAGATAAGATTTTCTTGTCAATGTGATTCTGAATCCAAAGTAAGGTTCATTGTCGTGCGTCTTTCTAAAATCTAATCTTAGGGCATTGTGATAAGTTGAGATCAGCCATATAATTTTATTTTGCTACATCAATTAAGTGAATTGTAATGATTTGTTTATATACTTCATGGATCATAATACCTGAGGTAAAATAATTTTATGGATAATATTTGCTGTGTTTGTGTTTGGATGACCTTTGAACACAAGAGCCCTTTTTATGTTGGCTCACGCTTGCGCACCAGCCAACATATTGCAGTAGTAGCAGATTTGGAGGTGCCGTCACTGTGGGCGAATGCAGAGCACGCATCAGTAGGTGCGTCTCTCATTCCCCAGTAAGCCAGCATGCAGGCACTGACATCAGCAATACGTAAACTGGCCACCAGATCTAAGAAAAGTGCCGCTGCAATGAGAGGCAAGCTCGCCATGCAGTGGCACAATAACACGCCTCCAGACGTGCCCTTCTTGGAGAAGCATTCCAGTAAACATGGCGGCAGTGACTGCCGCCGCTGCCTGCCACAATGCCGACTTCAGGGGTGCCCAATCCCCGTCAGCATGCCCCGACCCATTTCATGTGCCAATGGGGGAGCCCACTCCCCGTCGGCATAATGTCCCCCATCCCATTTCAACTGTGTGCCAAGGGGGTGCCCAATCCCTTGTCAGCATCATGCGCCCCCCCCAGCAGTCTTTTTGCCAATAGGGGCCCAATCCCCGTCGGCTTCAGTCCCCCATTCCCAGTTCAATCTGCTGACGGGGGTGCCCACTCCCCATTGGCATAATGCCTCCATTTGTTGTGTGCCGAGGGGATGCCCAATCCCCATCAGCTACAGCTCCCAAAACACTCAGGTGGCACACTGGGAGCCCACCCGAGTGTGCCAAATGCCCTGTAAAAAAAAAAAACCTTCCCGCAATGTTTTCTTTTTAAAACCTGTAAACAGAAAACAGTCCCTCGTTGAGTCCGTGGCCCCGCACCCACCCTCTGTGCACCCTGCCTCCCCACCCCTTCACCCCATACTTACCTCCGGAGCACGGCGCAACGATCTTCAGTGGACCGGAAACACGTCTGCACTCTTCAAATCCGTCCACGAACTGAAGAAATGCCGGTAAGCTGTATAATGGCATAAATAGGGTTTTTTCAACTTTGGTGCATATCTCAGGCATTTTTGGGAATTTTAGCACCAAATTTTCAAGATGGGGTTATTGGGACCCCCCTTCATGAATGTAGTCACTGTCATGGCATTATTCAGTCTCATAAGGTGATTTTGCTGTCACTTTGCAGAATCACCTTTCAGGACCGATTAACGAAAGGACAGTGACAATGTTCATGAGGTGGGCTCTCAAAAAGCCTATGTTGAAGATTTGGTGAAAAAAAATAAAAAAATGACTTTTACGAGCATGCGTTGTGCAGTTTCCACGCACGCTCGTAACTTCATGAATTTGTAATATTTTCACTCCAGATTTTCAACATTGACATTTTTCCACACCTCCTTATGAACAGTACAACTGTCATTTTACATATCCTGGCTGAAATGTGTTTTTGCACTTCCAGCGCAGAATAGCACGGTCGCTGTGGGAAATCAGTTTTAGGAACAGATTAAGAAAATGACAGTGACACTGTTTATGAGCAGAGGTCCTAAAATACCTATGTTGAAAATTTGGTGATGAAAGTCCTAAAATTACTGTGTTACAAGCATGCATTGCACAGTTTCCATGCACCCTTGTAACTTGGCAAATTTGCAATATTTTCATGCCAGATTTTCGACACAGGTATTTTTTCACACCTCCTTATGAACAGTACAGCTGTCATTTTTCACATCCTGCCCAAAATGTGTTTTCGCACCTGTGGCGCACAATGGCGTGGTCGCTGTGGGAAATCACCTTTTGGGACAGATTAACAAAATCACAGTGCCACTGTTCATGAGGGGAGGTCCCAAAATGCCTATGTTGAAAATGTGTCTCTGCAGGATGGATGTGAGGTTGGCGTCAGTTCAGTACTTCACTGCCATTCCTATTATGCATTTCTAACTCCTGCAGTAGCAGTGCCAATGCCAGCAACACAACATTCAGCATTGACAAATGCTTGTTTAAAGGTGTCTAAGACAGGCAGGTTACAGAAAGCAACCTAATATAAGATAGAGGTATCAAAAAAACTTTTGCTGTTAATACCCAAGGGGTAGTACAGCCAAGGGCTAAAAATGTAAACCTTTCTTTTAAGCAAAGTAATACAAATTCTGTCATCTCAGTTTTATTTGTTTAATCCAGTATGAAAGTACTCTGTAATATGCAGAGAACGGCAGCTTGAAAAGGTCAAGCTCTTGACAGAGTACCCCACATACCTTCTTTAAAAATACGAAATATCAAGCAATGCCTGTCTAACTGTAGTATCAATTTTACTTAAATGTTTGCACCGTTTCACACACTTAGCAAAATTTGTATACTCAGATTTATTTTTTCTCACCACTTCTACATTTTCTTTATTTAAATACCAAGAAAATGCAGTTCTTTTTGAACCAAATGTCATTATTTTAGTTTTTGCTATATTGATTTCCAGTTTGTGTTTGTTGGGGATTTCTGCCAACCGAGAACGTTTTTTCTGTAATATCTGACTGTGGTTAGTGAAAAGACTGCATTGTCGTCGGCATAGGCAAGAGCTGGACAACTTGAATCAAGGATCTTTGGTGAAGGAAAATGTCCATGGTCTAGTTCTTGTAATATTTCATTAATGGATATGTTGAAGAACATTGAGGCCTGGATGCAACCCTGTTTCACCTTCTTTGTTATTATTAAATTTCTGCGTTCCCCATTTATACTGTAACGAACTAGTGACCAAGTAGTAGTGTCATTTGCTTGTGTCTAACAAATTGTATGCAATGCCTATATTTTCCAGCTTATCCCATAGAATAACTTGAGATATGGAATCGAAGGCTGAACAGAATGAATAAATGATGTGTATAAATTATGTTTATGTACCTGAAGATATTTCTCAGTTACATGAGCATGAGTGAAACAACGGTCACCGGTAGAAAATCTGTGCCTAAAACCATCCTGATAAACTTAAAGTAATTTTTTATTACGCACTAGTGCTGCTTCTAATTGAGTTAATGTTAGCTTAGAAATAATTGTTTCTAGGGGCACGGATATAGTTTACTGTCCACACTCTGGCAGTTTCACTGGAACAGTTTGATTTGTTGGACGTCTTTAAGCTAATCTCCTCCCATCACCTGGGTGGTATATTCATTGACTCCACCCTGTGACATCAGATTGTTGCAGTGGAAGAACAAGTCCTCTCCTTCGTGGCTCCTGCTTAGGATTTAGTGCACCTTAAGCTAAGTTTGTCTTTGATTTTTTTCGAGTTCTTTTCAGTATTTCCTCAGTTCCTTCGACTCCCCTTGTTGATCTTTGATGGAGCAGTGGAAGCCAGAGTTCAAGTTCTGCATTCAGTATCAGCAGATGTCATCCACCAACCTGCACAAAACGTGCATGTATTACCTGGGCAGGCAGCATGACATGGCTGGACGCGACCTTTGTCTCAGCATTATTTCTGAGTCCCTTGAGGACAGAAAACTCTGGCTCTCTCTAGGTTGGCCTTCAGAACAGGATCCAAAGGACCACCCTCAGGGCCGCAAGAAAGCCTTGGCTGCAGCTGGGTCTGCTCAGCAGTTTGCAGCCCTTGAGGCAGAAGCAGTGGCTGCCACGACGGGCCCCCTCCTCGATCTTGGTGCTGTTCTCTTCTGGGGCCAGCATCAGAGGGTCATTAACTAGAGGCTTCCAGGATGTGTGTTTGACTCTTCAGACCCTGGCAGAGAGCCCTGCCCACCGTAGTACCAAGCACAAATGCCAGTTGTGGGACCAGGAGCGATCACAGTCCTCCTGGTCTTCTGATGTGCCCAACCACTCAGTGGTCAAGTACCCCTCAGTTGACGGGGAAGATCAGGCAGGTTGAGGGCTTTTCAGTTCCCCTGTCGAGCCAGTTGACTTCAACTCTGGTTGAGCAGGCTGCAGAAATTTTCCTCAAGCCTGTTGACCAGTTGTCAGATGAGGTCGAGGAATTGATATAACAGACCCCAATGCACCTGGTCCTCACTCAAGAGGCCATGGTTTGATCAGTTTCCCTATCCAGTCCTTGGCAAGAGCAGCTTTCAGTGGTGATCGAGCCTTCTACACCCATGCTACATAACCTGGGCAGGCACATGATATGCTAAAACCAGAATGAAGGCTCCCCTCAACATAGATCATCTTGTCAACAGATGAGGTGTTCCTGCTCTCAATTTCTCTCGATCCTGCTCGACCAGAAGGTGTCACCATTGATGCTTCTCAATCTCCTTCTCTTCAGGTGAGGAGAGGCACCATTGTAACATGCACCGGTGTTATGAGGAGCTCCTCTGGCAACAGTGGGCCATCATGGGGCAGATTAGGGCTCTACCCTTAGACCTCCGGTCACCTGGCAACCACCCGTGGTGCCCCGGCAGGTCCACACTATAAAGATGCTCCCCACAACTGCTTCTCCACCTCTTTGGATGGAGCTGCCACCACTGCAGCCAAACATAGGTGCTCTAACCAAGGATACCCATTCAGCCACTGGCTTGCCAGGCCAGCTGTCAGTGCAGATCCCCTTGGGGAGGATACCCTGCTGGTCCTTGTGAGAAAGGTCGAGGGCTGTTTTCGAGGAGTCCTCAGAAGACTCAGACCATGAATCCATGGCCTCCTTTGGGACTTCCCACCTTTACCAGTGATTGGTCGAGGTGCTGTCCACTGAGCTGGCCCAGTGCCCTTTGGTGCGCTTCTCCGGCTAATATTGGAGTCAGTGTGAGTCCCGCTAGTGCCAGTCCAAAAAAGGGCATTTTTGGACAGGAACGATTTGCCATTGGTCGCCTTTCTCATGGCTGAAACCATTTTTGGACTGGCCCTAGAGATTTGGCAGCATCCCGCATCCTCCCTGACACCCTTTGCCTGTGTAGTCAGCAAGTATGTTGTCCTTAATGGGTTCCTTTCAGGGTGCTTGGACCACCCCTTCATGGAGGAGTTGGTAATGGATTTGGTGTTCTGTAAGTCTGTACGCCAGAAGGACATAGACAAGCCTCCAGACAAGAACTCCAATAAGACTGTGCCACTAAAAAGGTGTATGCTGCAGTGTTCTTGGTTCTCTGTTAGGTTAGCTATGACATGATGATGGCCAATTTTGGTTTTGGATTCTGTCCTCACTCACCTCCCAGCTGCTCAGCAACTACTGGTGATAGTCATCAGAGACCAAGGTCAGTCACTGGCTAAACACCAGTTCCAGAAGACCTTGGACATGGGTGATTCATGTGCTAGTGCCATGGCAGTGGCCATCTCCATGCATCGCAGGGCCTGGCTGAGTCTGTCTACCTTCACAGCAGACACCCAGCACAAGCTGGCCAGTGTCCTGTTCTTGGGCAATGACCTGTTTGGACCTGGAGTTGAAGAACATCTCATCCATATTGAGAAGTCCAGTGCCACCCTGAATTCTGTGGCATTGTCCCAGAAGGACATGAAAAAGAAACCTAAGAAACAGGCTCTCCAGTATCGGTCCTTTCAGCCCCAGCCTTGTTGGCAGCAGCTCCTGCAGGGGCATTACCATGCCTGGTGCCCCAAGTCGAGGGTGTGAGGTCCTAAGAAATGGGCTGGGGTAGTGGTGCACCTCTGGCTGTAATCGCTGGTGCCTCCACAAAAGCTGCCCAATGACTGGTTGGAGGGTGTCATCCTTCCACCTGTCTTGTCACTGTCTGCACTCCCCATTAGAGATCAGCTATGTCACTTCTTGCCACATTGCTCTGCTGTTGCAACAGACACAAGGGTGTTGGATGTAGTGGGTAGAGGATTGCCTCTGGACTTCGAGGCCCTCTTGCCTTACTGACTCCACATGCCTTGGGAGTCCAGGGCATCGCCAGACATGCTATCCATCCTTCAGGAGGACATTGCTCAGCTCCTTGCTAAAGTGGCAGTGGTCCGTGCCTAGGATATCCTGACCAGTCAGAGTTGTGTGTCCTGGTACTTTCTGGTCCTGAAATGGAAAGGGGGCAGGTGCCTCATCTTGAATGTGCTTGATCTAATCCAGTTCATGCAGAAACACAAGTTCTGGATGATCACTCTGAATCAAATCATTCTGTCACTGGAGCAGAATGTGGTTTTGCTCCTTAGACCTACAGGATGCGTTTTTCCACATCCCTGTCTGTCGGTCCTACCACCGGTACCACCAGTTCCAAGCAGAAGGGGTCCTGTACCAGTTCCAGATCATGCCCTTTGGCCTCTTCTCAGCACCAGGGTCCTCACAAAGTGCATGGCAATGGTGACAGCCTACCTGCAGTGCCTACAGATCCGGGCGCACCCCTACCTGGTCCATCCAGCAAGGCCATGGAGAGGTCCAGAGATCTGACTCTCCAGACTTGCTGAGACTTTGGCCACTTGGCCAGCTGGGACAAGTCTGAATTGGTACCCATGCAGGTGATCAAGTTCATTGGGGCAGAACTGGACTTCCTCTGGGCCAAGGCTCCCTACAGACTGGGCAATGGATCTTACCTCCTTTGCCCAATCATTTCAGGTTGGGCTCTCGTGCACTGCCCAGGATTTCCTGAGGCTGCTGTGGTACCTGGCATCATGCACCAATGTGATTCATTGGGCCCACTGGTGGATGAGCCATCTCCAGTGGGAGTTGGGCCATCAGTGGTCCCAGCACCTCGGCCACTTGGACCAGCCTGTCATAATGACCCAGCTAGTTGGGGGTGCCATCCTGGGGGGAGCTGATCTCAGAATACCTGGAGGAAGGAATCCTGTATGTCTGCCCAGAACAGACAGACTCATGATGGATGTGTCTTTGGTGGGGTAAAGAGCGCACCTGAGAGCCCAGAAGTTCTGGTCAGCCCTGGAGTCCCATCACCACATGAACCTGCTGGAGCCTCCATGCAGTGCATCTTGTGCTGGTGGAATTCACTTTTCTAGTCTGGGATCAGGTCATGCAGGTACAGACAGACACCATGACCATGTTCTACTTGAACAGATAGGTTAGAACTCACTCCCTTTCCTTGTGTCAGGAGGCCTTCACAACTGGACCCTCATGCACAGCCTGGGCATAGATCTTCTGGTGATTCATGTCGCAGGAGAGAACAATCAGCTGGCAGGTACTCTCAGCCATGTAAGAGAGATGTCACACAAGTGGTCCCTGAATGAGGAGGTGGTGAACCACCTGTTCTTCAGGGGGGACTCATTTGGTGAACCTGTTTGCCTCCTGGGACATTGCCAAACTGAGACTGTTTTGTGCCTGCTCCTCACAGTCAGAGACATTGTTGGGGGATGCCTTTGTGAGGCTCTGGATCCTAGACCTCATGTGCACCTTTCCTCCTTTCCCCTTGATTCACAGGGTAGTGGTCAAGGCCCAGAAAGACAGGGCACAGATGATCCAGAAAACTTCAGACTTGCCAAGACAGTTCTGGTAACCGAATCTCCTCAGCCTCAGCAGCAGATCTCTGTGGTGACTGCCTCTTCACCCGGATCTGCTGACCGGACTTCAGGGGTCCTTGGGTGTCTCAGAGAATGTGCTCCATGTTGTGGATGCTTCCCAAAAAGAGTCGACTTGCAGATGCTGTGCTTTTAAATGGAAGAGATTTTCCATTTGATGTCAGGGCAAGGAGCTTGAACCCCGTGCCTGCCTTGTGGCTAGCATTCTGGACTACCTGTGGTCCCTCTCTCAATTGGTACTGTGGATGACAACCCTTATAATGCATCTAACAGCCATTGCTGCTTACCGGCCAAGGGCTGGTAAGCCAGTAGTGGCCAAGGAGGAGGTGGTTAGGCACTATTTCAAGGGCCTGGACCACCTGTCCCCTCAGGTGCATGAACCACCACCACTGTGGGGCCTGTTGCTGGTATTGGACATGTTCATGAGCACGCCTTTCCAGCTAATGTGCAGGTGTGAGCTGTCACACCTGTAGTAGAAGTCGGCCTTCCTGCTGGCCATCACGTTAGCAGAAGGATCTGGGAGCTCCAAGCCCTCTTGGTGGAGTCTTCCTTACTTAGTCTTCCGCAGGGACAGAGCCACCCTTTAAACCTGAAGTTCCTCCCTAAGGTTGTATCGGCGTTTCACCTTAACCAGATGATTAACTTTTCAGTATTCTTTATTAACCCATCTTCAGAGGCCGACCACATGCTCCATACCTTGGACCTGCAGAGGGCACTGTCTTATATACAGTGCATGGCTGGAGTTCAGGGAGAGGCTGGCCAGCTGTTTGTCACTTATGCTGAAACTGCACTTGGCAGACCAGCAGCAAAGTGAACGATTTGCAAGTGGATCACGTCCTGCATTCACTTCTGCTATAGGTCGGCCGGTAGGGAGTCTTCTGTAGGGCATACAGCTTATTCAGTTAGAGATACTACAGCCTTGGTGCTTGCTTCCAGGAGGTCCCTATCCAGGCAATCTGCAGGGCTGCTACCTGGAAGTCAACACACGCCTTCATTTCCCATTACTGCATCAACCTTGAAGCACGCCGGAATGCTGGTTTTGGGACCTCAGTTCTTCAGTCTCTGTTCACTAAATAGGGGTGCATGACTTGCCCCTTCCTCCTGGAGAACTGCTAGGAGTCTGCCAGAATGTGGATAGTGAACTGCATCCACACCCCTAGAAAGATGGATTGCTCACCTGTAACCGTAGTTCTAGGAGTGGTATATAGTTCACATCCACACAACTCACCCAGTCTCCCTGACAAGTAACAGGGATCCCTGCTTCAGGTCATGTAAGATCTAATGTCATGGGGAGGAGCTGGGAGATATAACGTCTGGATGGTAGAAGGAGTTTACCTTGAAGACGTCCGGCAAATCAGACTGTTCCAGTGGAACTACCAGAGTGAGGATGGGAACTATATACCACTCCTAGGACTACGGTTACAGGTGAGTAACCTGTTTTTGTAACATAATTAATCAAACTAATAGGCCTGTACATATGATGTCTTTCATATAACAGGAATAATGAAGTCATTTCTCAAACCATTGTAAATATATCCTTGAAAAAGGCACAAATTGTGAAGCTTAGTGAACTGCGGGGACCACCATTTTAGAAACACTTTGAACACATCAACTGGGGCCTTGTCTTTTCCAGTGGCTTTGTTTAACTTAAAAGTTTCAGAGTTTTTGCATACTATTTTTTCTTAATAAGTCGTCTTTAACCACTATCAGTCTTTGTCAAACCAAGCAGTATTAGAAGAATTAATATTTCTAGAGCTGTACAAGGGATAATATTATACAAAATAACCTGTAGAAAAGCAAAAACAGGTTCCTACAGTTTTCTCCAAATATTATCATAAAGAGGATTGAGTCCCTTGTCAGTATTTTAGTAACCTGATTTTCCAGCATCCCATCCTATTTAATATGTTTCTTAGTAAATATTTCCAGTGGTGGAGCAATATATATTTGGAATTTTATTAGTAGTGCTTTTTTCTGATTTAATAGGAAAATCATTGCTGAGAGAATGATGTTGTTTAAGATCGAAACTTGAGCATATAGCCAGAACAATTACTGATGCTCTGTTGGGTGAAAAGAAAGTTGGATGCCCTACAGTGTCTATTCGTTGATTCAGATGTGTTAAATGATAGTTTACCATGAAATTTATAAGTTTATGACCATTCCTGTTGACCAAACTGTCATTAGAGTTATTAACACGGCTCGGCTTATCATACAGTATGAAGTCAGCCATGGAATTTTCAGTTAGATTATCAAAATCCCCAGTCCATGAATTAAAATCCCAAGTCAATCAATACTGTGCATGAGGAAATTTTTCCTGTACTTCAGATCTCAACGAATGACCCGCCAGCATTCATATGCCCTTTGTGTTTCTAAGAGGACTATAGATTTTGCAGATAAACATTTCTTGTTTAAAATAGATGATAATTGTCATAAAACTATTATTTTGTTTCCAGTAGGGATACTTAGAATCTGCCAAACAGAAGCGGATGCGTCGGATTCTGATCCAATTTTCAGATTTAGGATTTTCAGAACTACAGTCCAAATATCCTAATTCCTAAACTGAATCCTGAAACCTCTTTTGACATCGGAATTTAGGATGTCAGATCCAATTCCGATTTTGAGGTCCTTTTAAGATTTGAATCGGAATCAGATTTGGATTTGGAAATTTCTAAATACCTAAATCTGAAAATCAGATCAGAATTGGCCAATTCTGTGCATCCCTAGTTTCCAGATACTAACTGAAGAAAATTTTATTTTTGTAGTTATAATGGTGCAAAGTCAGAAATTCCATTTACATTAAAATCCATGCCCTGTTTAAGCCATGTCTCCTGGACGCACAAAATATCACAATTGATGATGAATGAATTCCAGTTTGCATCAATGACTCATGAAGTAATTCCTGCAATATTCCAGCTCATAATATAAAAATACCTTTCAACTCACAGTTCCCGCCTTCTCCTGCTCTTTCAAATCGTTTGATCAGTTTTCTGCAAGATTTTCTAGGATCTTAAATCTCTATCCCAGTGTAACATTTGTAGCTCTGATTATTTCAAGAATGCTTGGGAATATGTTTTGACAAACATTCCTAGCCAGAGTAGACCTGTCAAACACCGCTTCCGGCACTGGTTCTTGAGAACCCAAGATTGTTGTTCTACAAGATCAGCCATTTTAACAGTGAGTAATCCTGTTGCATCAAGTTTATAGGAGCTGTCAAGAATCTCAACAGCTAGCTTCTTATCCCTCATTAAAACATTAATTTTGCTACCTCCATGTACTCCTTCTTCTTCCCAAGCCTCTATTATTCCCTTACTTCCTAAACGTATTCAGAGTAGGTATTTGAGTATTGTAGTAATATTTTTTAATAAGGAATTAAAGGTTTCCATCTGAGTCTTAGTCGTACCATGTATTGAGAGAATTACAACCAATTCAGGTATTGGGAGATTTGCTCTAGGTAACTTTTATTTACCGTTATGTTTTTTTTCTTATGACAATAACCTGCAAAATTCTTTCCAGTGTAAAATATTTGTGCTTACTCTGTACATACACGTCCTGCTTGTCATTTAAATAGTCTGGGAATTCCATTGATAAATTCAGTGGAAGTTACTTAGCCTTCTCTTGCTATATTTGTTTTGCCTTAACCATATTAGAAATTAAGATTCATATTTTGCCCCTTCAAGAATCCCTTTTTCTCTTTAAGTAAACTCTCAGTCTCCATTATTTAACAGTACACCAAGCTCATTCTCAATCAAATAAGACACCAAATCCTTCACTGTATCACATTTTTTATAGGTTTTTCTTGAACATGCCATTAAGAATAATATTAGTTTTGTCATCTGATAGGGCTGTATTGGCAAGAAAATTAATACCTTCATTTAAGAGTGTAAGCTCTACACCACATCCAGGGTTTTGAGCAACTGGCTCAGTTGAGTTTGCAACCTTAATCAGTACTATGTCAAATGAATTTAGGGCCTCTACCAATAATTATGTCTACTTAATTATTCATGAGTTTAACTAGCTCATTCATTGGCTGCTGTGGCGGTCTGAAATCTCTAAGAAATGCCTGGCACGGCAGCCACACAGCTATTCGGGCGCAGAACTAGCTGTCAAAGAAAACCTTACAGAGCCACATTTGAACAAAAAAACTTATAGTAAAAAACATAGCAGATATGAAAACAGGATACCTCTCCAAAAATGGATCAGCATGAAAAGAGATCACGGGGTGCCCTTCAGTCAACACACAGCACAGTGTCACCATGTGACGCCGCAGAGAAAATGAGTAAAAAAAAAAACTGGCAGAAAAAGCGCCCAAAAGTTCATTACTGCGATTAGATTTATAATTGCAATAATGACCTCAGAACCATTCATTTCCTGTCAGTTAATGACTGGCTGGGAGGGGTTGACCCTCAGCAGCGCTTCAGGCCACCCTTCCCCCAGCTGGTCGTTAATCTCCAGGAAATGACTGCCTCTTCAGTCATTATTGCTTAATATCTGCACCTGGGGACAGCGGAGTAACTATCTGGGACACAGCTTCTTGTATACTAAGGGCTTGTTCCAGCTTTAATCCCCTATCCCACACTGTTTCATTTTTTCTGTTTTTCTTCTTTCTTTACTATCCTGTATTTTGTTGAATATGGGTGTGTGCTAGGTATAATAACAGAAAAAAAGCTTAACTTGTCTGTTATGACTGATTCCTAGTAAGTTCAGATCTGTATAATCAGTTACATTCCTGACAGTTTCGTGCTACGTCTTTCTCAATAAATATCGACAAGGGGTCCTGATGCACTAATATGTGTACATTATCCAGCCTTGCATATACAGTTCCTCTGTAACTGATTTAATTTCATCCCTAAGGACAAACATTTGCTCTGTGATAAGAATATTTGCAATGTGCTGATTATTTAAAAGGTTAATACGATGATTACCAAAAAAGAAGGATGAGATTATAAAATGCTTCCAGAAATAGAGACATTTTGGATATAATTCCCTTGCCCCCTGGCATTGTTGGAGGGCTGAAGATCAAGGACCCCCCCCCATCCTTTATATTGCTCACAATATGCACATGACTTTGTTGAAATTTGTCATTTCTTGTTAAATATTTAAGGGCAGCTATGGTGTCATGTGAATCATTCAGATTGACTGGCATTGAGTTTTCACTAAGGAAGACAAGAGTACTCCAAACGATTTAATTAATTTGATCTTATGGGAGTGTTTCCTTGGTCATTTGAAAGCTTCAGAGTACAGTAGTTAAAATTTTTTATGGGAGTTTTATCTGTTTCTTGTAACATATTTACTGTATGTAGTTCTGGTATGGGGGTCTAATGCCTGGCAGGAAAAGCCACAGCACTCCCCCTCCATGGCTGTGGACATGCAGAAAAGAGACTATTGCTCTAATACTCGAATATGCTACAAAGGTTTTATTCTGATTCTAAGTCATAAAATCAGTCCAAAACTGTGCAAAACAGCAGGTGCTGGAAGTGAGTATTGCCGACCTCAACGTTTTGCACCTGTGCTTGATGCTTTTTCAAGAGGAGACGCCCAGCTGTACAAAGGCCCACCTTATATACCTGGGCTGGTATCACTGACCAGTCAGATAAGGTCATAGGTAGCCAATGAGTGTGGAGCATCCCGTAACCCAGTGACTAATGAAAGTGCTCAGAGGGATAAAAATCAGTTCCATAAATATGTAGTTATAAACACTGACTACAAAACACACAACAATCACTAACAGTTACAAATTGCTACAATATACTGTAGATGTTCAGACTTATTGACGTTCAGTATTGTATCATAGTTCACTGATTACTATCTGATTAATTTCAATGTATGGCCAAAAGTCCCTCTTTTATGTCCTCAAAGTCCATGAAGTATCAAAGCAAGATATCATCTTTTAGTTTCTGCAAACTCCTTACTGTACACAATATGCTCAAGATTGTATAAAAGTTGGCTGCCCTCTCTTCCCGCTCCTATTTGCTTTATACATGGAGACTCTGTCTACTGCAGTTCGTAGGGGTGTGGGGATAGAGGGTATACCCATGGGCCAGTCACAGTGTACAGTAGCGCTGTTCACAGACATACTATTCCTTTTGTCCCCAAAGCAGTCAGTTCCCAGGTTATGGGAAATACTGGAAACCATTGAACAAATAGCGGGATTCAAACTTAACGTCCAAAAGACAGGTGTTCTAACATTTAATTTCGCCCCTTCACTATCTCTAAAGAAAAAAATTGCCCCTAAGCTGGAGGAAAACTAAAATAAAATATTTGGGGATTGCCATAATGCAAAATATTGACAACTTAAACCTTATGAACCGTGAGCCTCTTACCCTTCAGATACAACAGGATTTTGAAACTTGGGGCAAGCCACACCTATCCTTTATCCAAAGGGTAGAGATTGTAAGGATGAATGTCTTACCCCGACTACTCTATGTAGTCCAAAACTTGTTAATTCATCCCCCCGCTTTTATTTCATCTTGTGGAACAAACATCTCAAACTTTATTTGGGGAGGGCAACGCCTGAGAGTTCAAAATTCTGTGTTGTAACTACCCATGACCTTAGGGGGTGTTAATCTACCCAGTTTGGAGTGGTATGCCAAGGCGGGCTTTCTCAAAATTATTTTTCAGTGGATAACTCTCTTATATTCAGCGCCCTGGAAAGATATAGAATTTGCCCTCAATGACCTATATGATAGCCCGTCAATATTATTTTCAACTAGAGGTAACTCTATTCCTCTTCAACACTTCTCGAAATTGACGGACGAACTTCTCCATGTCTAGAACTCAGTAAAATACCATCCAAAATTTGCAGAAACTTTCTATTTATGATTAATATCAAAAGATGAAGATTTCATTCCATCATCCCTAGACCCAGCCTTCAAAAGGTGGAGACAGCTGGGGATTCACTATATATATCAAATACCAAACGAGGCAGGTATCCTTTCTTTCGAAGAACTGCAGACAGTATATGAGCTCCCATCAGGGGACCATTTCCATTTTCTACAACTAGGGACCTGTATCCAAAACCAAACCTTAACTAGAACCCAATTTCCCAACCCCTGACTGCCCTTAATGAGCTTCTTAATAGAGACTCTTAGTGGTAACTTAGGGAGGCATGTGATTGGCTGCATATATAAAATACTAAGAGAGACCTGGGAGACAATAACTTATCGGTGCTCCAGAAATGGAATACTGATCTGCAAGTTTCAGTAACACATGAGGCCTGGCAGGCCAGTGCCTTATCAGCAGTCAAAGTCACTCTCTCTCTCTCTCACACGTATGGAGAGAATAGCTTGGAAGTGCCGATATAGATTTTTTTGTGCACCGGCGCTTTCTAGTTAAATATTTACCTCAAAGCTACAGACAATGCTGGCATGGCTGCAGTTGTAGGATAGCTGACTTGGGCCATATTTTGGGGGGAATGCCCCTTGTTGACTCCATTTTGGTGCACAATCCAACTAGCTTCACAGGAATGCTTAGGGAAGGGAATAGAATTAACAGCAGAAATGGTATTAATGTCTGTCATGCCACCCCACAGCCCCCCCGGAGACGTACCCTGTTGCCAAGCTATCTTCTGGCGGCCAAAAAGACCATCACCAGATGGTGGATGTCTAGAATAATTCCTTCAATAGAAGAATGGAGAAGTATTGTGATGACCATATATCAAATGGAGAAACTCACAGTGGCATTACAAGTCAAAACTACAAAATTTGATGACAAATGACAATGATTTGTGTTATTAATTGCAGATTGATGCATCTTTTGTACCTTAAACACATGGGTACAGAAGAGGACGAAGTGTGCTGCTCTCGCTGAAAGGGACGGGGTTGTTTGGTTGCTGCAAAAACTAGTGATGCTTAGTCGTTATAACATTAAGTGATCTGTGAAAATGTCTGTTGAAATTAAAAACTGAGTCATTAGAGAATGGACTTACTTAATATCAAAATGTATGTGTCTTGTGACCATGGATGTAATGCAGTGTGCATATGCACCTTTCCATTGGTAGTATGAAATGTGTTTCATTTGTTTAAACTTAATTAAAACTATATTATAAAAAAAAGATCGTATAAAAGTTTCAATAAATATAAACATAATATTTTCTTTCATTGTCCGTAAACTTCTGGTTGAGTACAGTGGACGTGAGACTTGTAGCAGCAGTGCCATCTTGAAAGTGCAAAATACAGTTCCTCCACTGTAAATTGCAAAAAGGAAGGACTTGAGGCATAAGAAAAAGAGAACATATGAGTAACCAGGAAGCATTCCACTGTAGCTATGCGAACAAATCAGTTTGTAACAACATAAAATCAATGTAAGAAAGAAATTATGTAAATAAGTATGATATGCACTGGATAAATGAACACCAACAACTAATTGATCGTTCAGAAAAAGAGATGTGCAAGAACAAGGGGACACAATTTGAAGATAGATGGGGACAGCAGGGGCAATGTGAGGAAGTAGTTTTGGATGCATGGAACGGCCTTCCTGAGGAGGTCGTTGGGTCAAAAACAGTGGGGGAATTCAAGAATGCATAGGACAGACATAAGGAAGTTCTGGTGGGGGTAGGAAAAAGTAGGCTGTTGATTAACTAGGATCTGCAGCTTATCCAATAGGTAGGAAAATGGGCAGACTAGGTGGCCCAAACGGTCCTTATCTGCCGTCAAAGTCTACGTTTCTATATTTCTAACCAGTGTCAGTCATATTGCATCACAACTTTGCAAATAGATCAATCCAAGATAACATGCTATCATTACACAAAGATCTTGCATTAACAGATATAGTATATATTGAACTAGCAGTATACTTTGTCAATAGATAGCAATGTGATTAAAAAGAAAGAGAGCAGGGCTGCCACAAATCAACCATAGACATGGAAGAGCAAGGACTGATATTAATCAGAAAAACTGAGTAATATCCAGCCAGTCATTCAGACCTGGATAGGTTGTGGAACCCAGTTTGGTAATCTAAAACCCTTCATGTTTCAACAGTTTTTGATCATGAGAGCCACCTCTTAAAGGAGAAGGAGACACATTTTCAGTACTGTGCGGCATACTCTGTGCTATTTCTGCAGCATATAATATGTTCAGCAGGAGCATCCTCTGAGTTGCCCTGTTCAATTGCCTGAACATGTTTCCCTATGCGAAGTTCAGAAATTCTCTTGGTTTTACCCACATAGTATACCCTACAGCTACACATGGTTAGGTATAACACTTCTTACTGAAACTTGAATGCAAAAGTTTAACCAGATTGTAACTCTTGCTGTAAACTGAATTTTTAACTCCTTACCTGTCTGAAACTTTTATGAATAATTGTACCCAACTCCATGTATCATGTATTCCACTTGTCTTGTATTTAGTTCTCTGTTGTGTTGTCTTTACTCTAACGTGGAACCTTTGTAAAAGAGTCTTTGACTCAAAGGTACTGTAATCCAAGACTTGAGTAAATAAAAAAATAAAATATGGGTAGAATTACAGTTAACTCATTAGCTCCTGGGTGGCCATTTTGTGTCAGGTGAAGCAGTGGATGGTTCGGACTTCATGTGAAGGCTATTGGAAGGTTAATGAATTGTCCTATGTCCAGTTGAGTACCTATCATGGGATTTAGAGAAGACTTGTTAATCTGTACTGATGAGTAGTATTTACAATATGACATCACTATCAATCCGACTGACAAGGGAGGTAGTGTAGATGTTATGGATACTGATTGGTATAACCAGGAGGTTAACAAACAAATAAACAATACCAGCTTCTACACTATCCTCCTTAGTGATCCCACGCTGAGGTTCAAAGCAGAAATCAACAATTTGATTGATAGGGCTTTTGCCAAAAACATCATCCACAAAGGAGAATGTGATTTGTAACTGTGGACAATCCCGTTCATGATACTATGTATGTACTACCCCAGATCCACAAATCTTAACATCGCCGCCTGGATGTTGTATCATTTAAAGCATTGCGTCCCAGACTGAGCCCCTTAGTCAATATGTTGACTCTCTTTTGCGCCCTCATGTGGCACAACTAAGATCCTATTTATAGAATACGGGTGATGTATTGAGACTGATGGAGAATTTGAAGGTAGGGTCTGACTCTCTGCCAGTTATGATGGCTATACAATCCTTATATAAAGATATACTCCACAGGGGTGCTTTAGAGGCAGTGTCACATTTTCTGACATCAGGTACAACCAGCAGTGAATCAGTTGATACAGACTCTGTATCAGATTTCACTTGGGGTAATTATACTTGATATTACCATTACTGACACTATTATTGGAACTTACGATATTAATTCCAAACAGATCGATTTTCTGCTTGAACTTACTAAAAGGGTGTTGGAATACAATGCTTTTACATTCCAGGGGAAATTTTTTCTGCAAAAAAAACAAAAGGGGGGGGGGACTGCCAGGGGGCCAACCTTTGCCCCTAGTATAGTAAACTTGTATATGGGGCACAGGGAAAATCACATTGTTTTTGACAAGACTAAGAATCCATTTTTTGATGGGATAGACCTTTACAAAAGGTTTATCCATGACTTGCTGATTGCATGGCAAGGGACAGAATGAGAACTTCAAGAATTTGTGAGCCGTCTTCATTTTTCTAAAAGCTTAGTGTTCAATGTAGTAAGGAGAGTATTAGCTTCCTCAATCTACAAATCTCCAAAAGTATGAATAATGGAATTTACGTGGATCTACAGTATACAGGAAGAAAAACTGATCGAATTTCAGTCTTACTTACCAATAGCTGCCATCCTCACCATACAATCAACATACCTATTTCACAATATTTGTACATCAAGCGCAGTTGTAGCACGGATGAAATATATCAGTACTTGCTAGTAAATTGGATATTAGGTTTAGAGTACATGGGTACAGTGCTGTTGCAATCCAGAAAGGCAGAAAGAGGACTGAGAATACTGCAAGAGACCAACTTGTAGCAAAAAATAGTACTCTAAGAAAAAATGCAAATCCGTCTGATGTTAATTTTATCAACTGTTTTTCAAAGGATGCTAAAGGACTGGAACATATCAGAAGTCATTGTTTTATTTTGGAAACATTCCATATGATCAGGTATTTGTAGAAATGGCTCCCGTATGGTATACAGACGTGCACCTACTTTAAAGGACCATTTGGTCTAGAGTTTGCAACCTCGTGACATGCCCAACTACATCTGTAGGCAGCTGGTTACCACCCCTACCTCAGGAGTGTTTCTCCTGTGGAAATTGTAAATATTGCTCAACAGTACAGGCTGCCAAATCTTTTCTAACTCCCATGATAGGTACCTTGCTGGACATAAGGCAGTTCATTAACGGTAATTCTACCCATGTGGTATACCTAGCCATGTGTGCCTGTGGGGTATACTACATGGGTAAAACCAAGAGGGCTTTTAAACTTTGCATAGGGGAACATATTTGGGCAATTGAATAGGGCAACTCAGAGTGTGCTCTTGCTGAACGTTATAACGTGATGCAGAAATAGCACTGAGCATGTTGTGAAGTTCACAGGCATTGAAAAAGCGGCTGGAGGCAGTATAGCGCAGTGGTTTAAGGCTTTGAGCTACAAACCTGGAGACCTGGGTTTGAATCCCACAGCCCCCGCTTGCATATTGTGTGACCCTGTGCAAGTCACTTAACTTCCTTGTGCTCCAGGTCACACCTGTAAACAAGCTTTCAGCTTAGTGTGTCTCTCCTGGTAATAAATATAAATAAAAATTAAAGTGCCCACTCCTTTGAGAGGTGGCTCTCATGATGAAAAACCGTTGAAATGTGAAAGGTTTTAGATTATCAAACTGGGTGCCAGGACCTATCCTGGTCTGAATGAGTGGCTGGATATTACTTCATTTTTCTGATTAATATCAGTCCCTGCTCCTCCATGTCTATGGCTAACTTGTGGCAGCCCCCCTCCCCATTTTCATTCTTTTTAATCACATTGCTATCTATTGACTAAGTTTGCTACTACTGCAATAAATACTGTATCTGTTAACGCAAGATCTTTGTGTAAGGGACAGCATGTTGTTTTGGATTGATCTGTTTGCATAGCTGTAATGGAGTATGAATGACTCTGGTTGTTAGGGTTTGTTTATGCAGTGCATATCATACTGATTTACATATTTTTTTGCACTGATTTTATGCTGTTACGGACTGATTTGTCTGCATAGCTGCAGTGGAATGTTTCCTGGTTACTCATATTGTTCTTTTTTTCTTTTGCCTCAAGTCCTTCCTTGTTTGCAATTTACAATGAAGAAACTATATTTTGCACTTTCAAGATGGCACTGCTGCTACAAGTCTCATGTCCACTGTGCTCAGCCAGACGTTTACAGACGTTGAAAGAAAATATCTTGTTTATATTTATCAAGACTTTTATACAATTTTGAAAATATTGTATAAGGAGTTTACAGAAGCTGAAAGATGATATCTTGCTTAGACGCATTATGGACTTTGAGGAAATAAAAGAGAGACTTTTGGCCATACTTTGAAATTAATCAGATATTAATCAATGAACTGTAATACAATACTGAACATCAATAAGTCTGAACGTCTACAGTATATTGGAACAATTTGTAACTGTTAGTGATTGTTGTGTGCGCTTCATAGTCAGTGTTTGTAAAAACATATTTATGGAACTATTTTTTATCACACTGAGCACTTTCAGTAATAAATGGGCTGCGGAATGCTCCGCACTCATTGGCCACCTGTGACCTTATCTGATTGGTCTGTGATACCAGTCCAGGTATATAAGGTGGGCCTTTGTACAGGTGGGTGTCTCCTCTTGAAAAATTGCCAAGCGCAGGCACGAATCATTGGGACACAGGTTTGGACTGATTTTATGACTTAGATTCTGAATAAAGCCTTTTTCAGAATTTTTTTGAATTTACATTTTTTGCCCATTTTTTACCCCCGTTTTTCTTCCAGCCCATTGCTCGGCACTGCGCGCGTGGGTGGAGGCACACCCACGCCACGGTACCAGGACACCATTCCACTATTTTTGCCACCTTTTCGCCTGCACTGCCCATGGACCTGCACCCAGGGCAGTGGAACTATGGCAGGCAACAGAGTCCTCCGTGGGAGAGGCGAGCTAGTTGCTTGATCCTGCTCCCTCCCTTCCCCCCGCCGGCTGTTTGACAACCCAGGCTCATTTCCAAACCCAGGTTGCCGGCATATCGTGAGGTAAGGTGTCCAGCGCCTCAGCCCTCTTAGCCTTTTTAGGATTTTCAAGCATTGGAGCATCAGAGTCTCTTTCTGCATGTCCACAACCAAGGAAGGTGAGTGTTGCGGCTTTTCCTACCTTTTGTTTCTACTCTTGTTGCTGTTTGCACCCCCTGCTAGCCTTGAAGTGGAATAGCTGCTTGTTCTGGGTCTAACACTTGCAAAATCACTTCAGAAGACTTCATTTCTATTAATGTTCTTTCTCAACTGACATTAAATCACAGTTCTACAGATTCTTCCTGGACCAGAATTAGCCAGGCTTTTCCTTTTGGTACAGAAAAACAGGGTCTCTCTGTCCTCAGTTGGAATCAGTAGTCATTTTTTTCTTCTCCTTTTCCAGACTTCATAGCATTCAAAGATTAATGGAGTTTCAAGTGGATCTAGTCACCAGCCCAGTGGCACTGAGGGTTGAGGCGTTGGACGCCACACCTTACACCATGCTGGTGACCTGAGTTCGGGCTCCTGGGGATTGGCAAGGGGGAGGGCTGGGAGGTGATAGTAGTGGCCGCTGGGCTGCTCTCATCTCCCGGATTGCAGAGGTGAGTCTCCTAGCTCTCGGCTGACAGCCGGCAGAGGCTGGGTGGCAGAGCAGGGGTCTGGGGCCTGACGCTACGTCGGGAGGGTGGAGGGAGCACATGGTTCTGGGACCCGCGTGCACCTTCATGTGCACACACGCGTGTATGCCACTGCTCTGGGTCAGGATGGGAGAAAAACTGCAGAAAGCCTGTGTCTCTCCATGGCTATGTGTGATGGCCCCAACGGTCTCAGACCCTGCTCCTTATGGATCCCCACCAGTAAGATAATGGGAAAGAGGCTGACAGGGTTGGGGGCCTAAGGGGGGCCCAAAGAAAGGCATAGGTGGCCACAGAGGAGCAAAACTTTGTATGAAGAGTTTCAAGTGGGTCTGAAGCTGGTAACCGAATCTGGATGAAGCGTCTGAGTCTTGTCCAAATGCTGGGGTTGTTCTGGTTTTCTTTAAAGAAGAATATTTATGGAGAGTGGCCATCATCATTTAAAAGCCAATGAAAAGATTTTGTAAATAAGGCATTCGACTCCTCTTTAGCTGGCAGTATTTCAGAGATACTGATGATTAAGACTTAACCCACATAGAGTCGATACTACAGTGTCACCATTTTTAGAGCCTTGTGATGTCACTGACAATCCAGCTGTACTTCACTACAGTGGTATTAGGCACAGCTTGGTCATCAGTGACATAAGCACAAGGTTCTAAAACTGGTGCAAGGTAGTATCAGTGGGAGGTGGACCTAGCTCTTGTACACACTAGGGACCAACTTTAAAACTTTTTTAAAAACTGTTTTATATACCAGTCCTTGGCACAGTTGGAGTGTCCACACTGCGATCCAAGAACTGCGGTTGCCTGAGTGAGTTCCCAGGCATGATTGTGGCACCAGTGCAAAGCATTACGGGTGCCGCAGTGCATGACATGATACTCATGATTGGACATGGAAATGGGTCTCCACAGAAAGTACATCAGTGGAATTGGTGGCTCATTGGCAGCTCAGCAATAGCTGTTAAGTTGTTGTTTTTCAGTTCTGCAGCTAAAAAAGTACTTTTTTGGGGGCTGGTTGCCTTAACCCGAGTTACAGCACGGATCTTGTACACACTGCTGTTAACATGAATTGAGGTGACTGTGTTTGTCTAAAACTGTGCTAAAGACTACCTCCCTAGGATCAGCCCGGTGGCGCTAAGGGTTGAGGCACTGGATGCCACACCTCGTGCCATGCCGGCGACCCGGGTTCGGGAACAAGTCCGGGCCATCGGGGGTCGGCAGGGGAGAGAGAGGATTGAGTGTCCGATGGATGCCTCTCCTCTCTCGGGGGTGGGATCCAGGGTTCCCCAGTGCTACAGTGGCCCCCGATGGAAACTGGTGGCACTGCTATACACTCGGGTGCATACAGTTGGGGACGACGTCGGGCAGCCATCTCGGGACGTGGGTGGGAGCACCCACGTCACAGGCTGACGACATTGCACGCCTTACACCGGGGGTACCAGAATAAGGGAAAAACCCGGCGCCGAGGATCAGGCGACGGCACCAGTCCCCCATGCCCATTGTCGGACTCTCCTCGACTGGCCTTGATTTCCGTGGCCGCTCTCCGTCCGATGCTGGAGACTGAGGTGATGAGAGGCGCCCACGTAGGAGGAGGGCGACCCACCCCGGATAGGGTTAGCCGGGGGGTGCTGGCATCGGAGGGGAGGGAGAGAGAGAGAGACACAGTTAGGGGGACCTCAGGTGGGGCAGGAAAAAGGATTGGTTGCCTGAGAGAAGGACCTCGGGGCCGTAACCGGAGGGAAAAAGAGTTGACAAAAAAAAAAAGACTACCTCCCTAGCAGGGTTTTGGCAGTTTTAGAACACGGTTGTAACACGGTTTCAACTGTGTTACAGTATATATGCAAACCTTGTTCTAAAAGCTTAAAATGGTGTAAGGCACTTAAACCGTTTTACGTTCCCTAGTGTGTACAGGGCCTCAATCATCCATATCTCTGGACTGATGCCTCCGACAGGTGAGCCCTATATCTCATTTAAAAGAGCGCTCCATGGGCTTTGAGAATATGATGTGCATGGCTCATGAATATTCCCTTTTAAAATACTGGAATTCCTCAATTTTCCTTTTTCTTCTGTTGGCAGGCACAACTCATCGAAAAGTCTCTCCCACAGGAGACAAAGGAAGGAATTAAAAGGGGAAAATGAAGGACAAGCGATAAAAGGAGGGAGGGTGTAGGAAGATGTTAGAGTCAGACCGCCCCAAGAACAGATTAAGCTGGTATTCATATTGTAACACACCATAGTCTCAGAGGGGGCTCTATAATCTTTTATTCCATTATGAGTGATACTCCCTTACAAAATCAGATGCTCAGGAGTTGATATATGTAGGGATTTTAATCGCTGGGTGAAATTTCAGAAGATTTACATTGGCTTCTGATTACCTTCCTCTAGTAGTATGTTCACATCCTCAATAAGGACTACAGAGACATTTTGTAGTACATTGTTTCACTCTATGTATTAAGTGTTAGCACTGAAAGAAAGATATTTTATAAAAAAAATTTCAAGTATTTAAAAGCCAAACTATAAAAAAAAAAAACACAACTCCTGTTGGCTAACTAATAAATAATCACCAAGAACTCCTTAAGTAATTGTTAAAATCTTGGTCCCGTTGTGATTTTGTTTTACAAGTAAATATAAGTCTGCTAATGATGAATAAAATATATAAATCCCTATTTTGTTTCTAAAAGAGAACAGACTTCGGATGTTTTTACAAATATAAAATTGTTTACAGTACGAATAAACAGAGACTGAGAAAGTTCCGTGACACTTTGTGATACTTCGGCCCGGAATTTCGGCCTAATTCTACAGCAGCAATGGCAGTCATTACCAGTGAGATATCAGTGAATCAAGCACACATGAAGACCACGGAGATGTTATGTAAAAATTGTCTGGATTTGTTTCTGGAAATCTTCACATATTTCGCAGTAGTCCCCCCCAACAGCCAGTTGTGATTAAATGAATTTTGTGACATCAGTATCGGCATTACCCAGGTAAAGCCATAGAAAGAGAAAAGAAGTCGGCCCTATGGTGTGGTGGTAGAGTTACCGCCCACCACGCCGGCCACCATAGTTCGGGAGTGGACTTGGGTAGCTGGGGATGGGCCAGGAGGGAGTGGATTGAGCGTCCCGAGGCCTGCTGTCCTCTCCTGGGTTAGGTAGGCATGTCTGCTTGGACTTTGACTGCCACCAGGTGGAGGCCTGGTGGTAGTGCATGTGTCAGCGGTGTTGAAGAGTAGGGGCAGTGGTTCTGCAATGCATGCAGGCCTCCACATGCGTGTGCGTACGTGTCACTGGGGACCTGGGAGAACAAGGAAAATAAGCGTATGGGCTACAGGAAGCCCTGCCCACTTGCCCCCGACCAGCACCACAACCCAGACCACCGTAGGTTTCTGGATTTGTGTACATGGGGTGGACGGTCCTCACCCTCCTGACCCTACCATTGGGGGCAATCTTTAAAGGATCCTGCTTCTGTACCAGTGCAGCTGAGTGCCAAACGGGGGACTGGAGATGGGGCTGATAGCCGTTGGCACAGGTCAAAGGAGAAAAAGGTTTGTAGAAAGAAAAAAGAATATCGGATATCCCTAACCGGTTTAGTTCTTTACTTGAATATATGTTTCGTAATGAGCTTTTGTAACCATAGTACAACTAAATAATATAAACAATATAAAAGTCAGTGAAGTACCTGTAAGTGGGCTTCATAGGAAATCAGGAAAGAAAATGTATCACTGCGAATGTCAGGTGGCCCATAGTGAGACGACAGGCTAAAGTAAAAGGGGATTTCACAACAGCAAGGAACAGCGTACTAAAGTGAGAGAAGGAAAAACTGATATAAATAGAAACTGTGTTGCAACTTTATACTTCCCCAAATCATCCGTCATACGGAGGCATAACTAGTGAAAAGTGGTGAGACAAGGAGATTGAACAATGTGTAATACAATGTAAACCGCAACGATGCCGGGACAGTGGGAGAGGTCATGTGGGGAGAGGTTGGAAGACCTTAATATGTACAGGTTAGAAGACGTTCGGATACCTCCATAGGATAAACCAGGTGGGCAACACGACACTGGTTGTTCACACCGAATGGAAGCTTGGGCACCAAAAGAAACAGCGTGAGCCTCTACCCGTTAGTCTAACACAGTAAATCAGTGGGTGGGCTTGCCCCAGCCTCCATCTAACGGGCAGTATGAACCGCAGTAATTGGTATTACCATCAAGCTGTTATATGCTCCAGGGAGGGTGGGATGGGGGGCGTGGGAGGAGGGTTGGGATTAGTTGTATAGGTTAGATAGGTTTACTTTATTACTACCAGGCCTCATGCTGATGCAACTGTAATTTCAGATTTTGGAGGTCCTCCAGTTCTTCTGTAGTCAGCTCCGTAGCTTATGATATAACTTTTGCATGCTCTCTTTACATTATTTTTGACCAGAGGGAGTAACTACTCATGTATGCCAAGTAATTTTAGTGTTTGGTATAATATGTGTAAAATCAATAAAATACACTAAATTGCAAAAAGAAACAGCATGAGCCTTGGGGGGGGGGGATGTCAGAAAGGACAGTAGGAAATACTACTTCATGGAAAGGATGGTGGCAAAATGGAACAGGCTTCCAGAGGAAGTCCTGTGCGCTAAGACATTTGGGAGTTCAAAGAGGGTGGGGACAGACACCTAGGAGGGGTACAAGTGGTGCAGCTAGGGGTAGGGAGAAGGACCACTAGGGGCATTTTTCACTAATAGACAGGTTTTGGGCAGACTGGATTAGCTGCCATGCCTTCATCTGTTGGCAATATCAGTGTTCCTTTGTGTGGTAATACTGTGAATACTAGTAGTGCTAAAAATGAATAACCAATCATAGAAATGAAGCACCACCGAGGCTTTCGCAAGGCCCTCACAGGCTCACTTTTGAAAAAGACTAAAGTTCTTACAACTTACATGAGACATTTTTCCATATTCGTGCTGGTCACAGAATCTATACTGGGAATACGAAAGAGAGAAGCCAGACCGCTGCTTCAGAGTACTGACTAGTTTTTTTTATATGGAAATTCTAGACCACGTGACAAGCCGCAGTCTGTTGGCCAGTTAGACCCTAGAGAACTCTGATGCTTTTGCCCCTTGAATCCCCCTTATTATAAAAGGAAGAAGCCAAGGTTAAAGAAGATAAATGTAATAAAAAGTGAGTTTAAGTAAAAATGAAAAATATATGTAATAAGAAAATATAGTGAAGCGATTTCAGCATGATTGTTGCGTTGGATGTAAAAAGCTGCAAAATCTATACTAAAGGAAAAAAAAACAACCAGAGAATGAAACTGTCAGTAGTGAGTACATTATAAAAGCACATCTCCAGTACATACCCAGTTACAAAACAGAACAGCCTGAAGAATGAGAGAGTGAAGAAAATGACATAAAATAGACTGAGTATACTGACTAATGGTACCTGAGTGTGTATGATGGCATTTTCAGCAGATATCATTACAAAAATACCCATTTTATGCCATGGAAGAGTTCCGAAATTCAAAGTGGAGATTCGTGTTTATTTCAGTCAAGAATCTCCCTAGTGAGATGTGAATGGTGGGACTTCTGCTTGACATTGCTGGTGCCCAGAACCTGGGTTGACAGCCGCGGAGTCTGGCAGGGAGGGCAAAAGACACTCTCCTCCCGGGGGAGGGTTTAGATGTGCACTGCTACAGCAGCAACTCCTGCTGGCAGCCTAGGGTCATTGCTGGTGTAGGTGTCCACATGCTGCCATCCTCCGCCCCAAGACTCTCAACATTGCATGCTCTCACAAGATTGCACTCTTCCTGCTTCTTTTCTAGCCCTGAAGTCATAATCTTCTGCCTGTGGCATCATTTCCTTGGCAACAGTTTTATGATGTCATAAAAAGAGGATTATGGCCTCAGGGAAGGAGTAGGCAACAAGATTAGAAGTCTGAAGGGGAAGAAGATAAGTTCACTGCAATTCACTGTGATGTCAAAGACAGTGGATTATGAGTTCAGCAAAGGATTCCAGAGTGGAAGCAGAGCAGCTGTAGGGGACAGCCTTGTAGAACAACACGACAAGAAATTCTGACAGGATGATATATAAGCGGAATAATTGTGTTTTCTCAAAGCAAACATGTTAACGCTTTGATATTAAGGACAGATTCTTTGGTGTCAGTGATGTCCTTAAAGCAGAACTGCACTGAATCTGCAAGTCATTATGCCCAAACGGTTCCCCAGAACCAAAAATTAAGACACATATACCAATCTCTAAGTACCAGAAGACTGCAGCTTTACTTAAAACTTCATAATGACATATCAACATGAAACTATACATAGAGTAATAGCAATGATCTCTGGGGCAGCAAACTCATGTCTTCACCTTGGCTTGACCCATAGCCATGCATACGGAGGAACTATGGCCCCTGAAGTCAAACAAACATGCCCAGGGATGTGTCTCTCCCATGTACAGTTCCTTCCCACTGCCGGATTTGGAAAGAGCCAGAACCTTTGCCTAGGAGCATGCCTGCCCAGCGCCGCACTCCCCGATTACCGATCCTGGCTACCCTGCATTCCGTTGCATGCCCCTACCATGTGCCCACCCCCTTTGCCATAAAGCATACCTACCCAGGGTCAGGCCTCTGGCCTCGCTGTCACTCAACTCCTGCTGGCTCAAATTTGTCACCTGGAAAGCCTCCTTTAGGTGGGCCTTACATGAATTTATCACCTTCCATGATGAGAATTGACACCTATCAGCTGTGACAAGCGATCCAACCAATTTCATAGCTATGGCCTGGATGAGAAAAGGGGGGGTGGGGAGTGAGTGGGAACACCTGCTTGCTGTACTGGTCCGAAGAAGGCAAAACTTCTGTGGACCAGCTTTTTGTAGGGGCACAGGCCCCTCCCTGTGGGAGTGGCTATAGTTTGGCCCTTCCTGGTACTTCAGTGCCTGACTGGGCCAGCCTGGGACTGTTGTCTGACCTTAAAGGCCATCATTCCAATTGGATAGAGGACCGTGAGCACTCCCCCCCCCCCGTGAGAGAACGGGGAGTGATAATTTCCCAATAGAAGCAGTTTTTAAAATGCTAGTTCAAATTCTGTTATGTTTCTAGCTAAATGATTTTTCTAGTTACCACAGTGTTTTTTTTCTGATTTATGTGCTGCTGGTAAGGACCATGTTAAAATTGTGTGATGTGGTTTATGTCCGACCCTGCTCTTCTCTTCTGTTGGCGGCACAACGCATTCATGTTCTACTATAGAACTCTGTGATTGAGAAAAACATAAACTACCTCATACAGTTCTAAAATGGTGCTTGCCACCAAGGTATAAAATAAGAAATATTCCCATCTGGTTATTCAAAAGCCTGTATAGATGGAACAATAACAGAATCTGAATCAGTGCTTACAAACAGCTTCCACAGAAAAAATGATTTGCCTATTCAGTGCAGTTCTCCTTGAATAGACAACTTGTAGTGGACTGTAGTATGGGCAGTATGGCCCACTGATAAGGACCTGGACTGGAAACCTGGAGATCTAACAGATCTGGGTTTGAATCCCATAACCATCAACTTGTATACTGTATACCCCGAAGCAAGTCATTTAAACCTCCATGTGCTTGATTTTCTTCCAGGTCGCCCCTGGAAATGAACTTCAGTTCAGTGTGCTTTTGCCAGCTGAACGTTCTAAATAAACTACTGTGTATGTAGAAATTGCAGCTTGCTTCAACTTGTAACAGTTATTTTATCCACTCTGTGACTGGGGGGGGGTGGGGTTCTGTTACAGCTCCATTATGCTAAGTTAAACAGGAGGTGAAGGTAAGACCTGGGGGGGGGGACATCAGGATAATGGGGTTGGGGACAGGCCAAACAGAAGGGGTCGAACAGGAGACTAGGGGACATAAACAGCAGTGGCAAAAAAAAAATGTCCGTTTGTCTCTGAAGGCAGGGGAGAGCGGATTTAATCCCTACGATAAATGGCAAGTGCTGTAGCCATGACTGCGACAGCACTGTAGCTGGCTACAGAAGAGTCAATTTATTGTTGCAGTCCTGGCATCACTTCAGTGAAGCATCTGAGCTCATCGTTGTGGTCAGCCAATCAAAGGGAAACGTCTGTCTTGCTTGGGATCTGATAGGCTGTATGTCTGATTTGAAAATAGCCAACCCTTTTTTTTTCTTTTCCTGGGTGTATCCTAGAGCTGACTGCTGTATGCTCAGTGCCAGAGGGGGTAAGGCCAGGGCGTGTCCTTGGTAAGTGGCGAGCTACCAAGTCATTAAAATTCTTCAGATATATTAACCCTTCTGGATCCGCAGCTGGCACTGCACGCTCAGAAAGGCAATAGCCATCGTGATCCTTGGGTCAGTGGGTTAAGAAGAGATGTCTGATGCTTGGATCTAGTAAGTGTAGAACTCTCGTCGGATCGGAGAGGCCAATACAGTGGTCCCTACTGGTCAAACTGGGTAGGAATTCCATCATCTTTGGTGGTGAATCGGCCCTAAATTTCATTTTGCAGATTTCTGTTTTGGTTTTAGGGCGGTGGTGGTGGAGGTAAAAAGGCCTTTCTCAGTGTGCGCTAAAATTAGATCTCCAAGCTTCCAGCTCACATACTGTATGTCCAGGCTCTCTTCTGGTGTCTGACTTGAGATGATTCTGTTTATCATAACTGCCGTTCTTTACTGTACACCAGAGAGAAAGTGAAGCATGGGCGTTGCCTGACTGACACTGGAGACCGGGGAAAGCAGTGTGAATTGTATTTTCCTACTTGCTCTGAGTCATCAAACTGTAGGTGGGTGACCGAGATTTGAGAAAAGGGTGTGGGGGTGAGAAGGAAGGAGATGTAAAACTACAGTCAGTGGAGCATCTTTTTCTTGTCCTTTTTTTTTTTTTTTTTCATTAATTAAAAAAATTTTCTTCAGGAGGTTTTGGTCTCCAGACAGTTGACTTTATTTCTCGGAATTTTTTTTTTTCTGGGGGTTGGAAATGAATTAACCCTGCTACTGCCTGTCACTGCCTCCATCCTTGGTGACAAGAAAGCAGTATTTCGCAGACTGCTGTGGATTCATCTCTGTACTTGACTTTCATACATGGTGTCTGCCCATAGATCTCTTCAGACAAAACAGCTACAGTACAGTATGGGCTGCCTCCTCTGGTAAGTGGCCAGTTACGCCTCTCTACTCTAAAGCCTCATAGGATGTGACTGAGTATTACAGCGTAGAGTAAGACACAAGTGCATTCTTACTGTATGCCACCCCGAGCACTTCACTTCCAATGCCTTATTGGTTGCAGGTTAATTTTTTTGGAGGGGGCGAAAAACATTTTCTAACAGAAAAACCCATCCCCAGTATTCTGCAGCTGTGACCGTGTAAATGGCTGCATGACGTTACGCCTGTCCCTCACACATTTCTGAGACATGGCGTGCACCATGGGTATGACACTCGGCAGTAAAATCTGGCAGTCTGAAGCTGGCTTGTCACTCAGAGCTTTGTCCACCCGTTCCTGATAGGCCAAGGGAGCACGTGAGCTGTTGCTGGCACCCCCACTCATTCCCAGTTGACTGCCAGTAAAATGATGGCTGCTGTGTTTTCATTTGCATGGTTAACAGGAAGTGCTGAATAGGCAAGCCCAGAACAGTCTCCTCTCAGCCAGTGCTTAGGATAGAATAGAATGGAGTTTTCTATACCACTTTTCATACACATTGTATTCCAACGTGGTATACAGTGCAATGAGTTAGACACAGGCAATGCAGGACATGTATACGGTATGGCCACTAGGCGTGGTAATACCAGTAAGACAGCCTTATGCATTAGAACCAGTGTCATAAATTGTTCCAGACACCAGGGATAACTCCGGTACTCTTTGGAAAAGTGCCGTGGGAATTAAAGAGCCAACTGTCACCATTTGGAAAACTGAAGATTGATCCCCAGATTGTTTCATATCTGTCCTGCAATTCTTGCCTGCATTTTCAGTAGTAAGCACCAGCTTCTGCCTGTTGTCATCATTCATGTTCTTTTGTGCAGATTTTAAAGCTCATTGTTACTGTTAGTGTGTATGTGAGTTGACTGTGATGAGTCTGAGAAATTACACGTCAACCAGAATATAGTACCAGCCAAATAATTTTCCAGTCAGTTTACCCCTTCCCTACAGACACATAGATTTGAGTACCCATGATGCATTGTGCTGGGTTTGAGGGTTTTGAGTGTATCTGTGTTTACAGAAACCACACAGATTGGAAAGTATGTGCCTCCGTGTATCATTTATGTATCCTACAGTAGCTATCGTTCTTTCTAATCAACATTCAGAGTACTTTACCCCTCTCACTACAACATTAAACAGAGACGTTTAAATGTATTTGCTCTCAAGCAAGCGTAGCTGCTTATTTTGTAGGAGTGATCTTGGGGTGAAGCGAAATTCTCAACTGTTGGGGAGTAGTCATTTCTATTAGTCTGATTCTAGTTTTGTAGACTGTAGTTGTGATTGGAGGCTGTTTTTACAATTGTAAGATTTCACTCCTTTCTTGAAGCTGTATGTGTAGATTTAAGGGAGACTTGGGCCAACCCAGTGGTGTGGAGGTTAGAGTCACTGGACACCTCAACTGTTGCCACGCCAGCAGCCTGGTTTGGGAGCAGACCGTGGGTTGCTGGGGGTAGGTCCAATAGAGAGAGGATAGAGCACCTGGAGGACTGCTGTCCAACCCGGGGGAGGGTGGTTTATGGCACCCAGTGCTAGCTGGACCCCTCACGTTGGTTGGTGGCAGGGTGGAACAAATCAGTCTATGACCTGGTTGTCAGTTTTGCCACTAACTTTTAAAATCTGGAAGCCAGATCAGTATTTTTAGTGGCCATAATTTTTAAGGGCCCAAAAATCACTTTGTGAGCAAGTAGTCAGCTGGCTGGTAAGTTTCAAAATCTGGTAGCCAAACCAATTTTTTAGTAGCAGTGGGCCACCTGGCTACCTGATTCATCTCACTCTGTCTTGGGATATGGCAACCAGGGACCGTGGCGTCAAGGTTGGGGAGAATGATATCTGCTGACGTCCTAAGCACGGAAGCATGTGTGGGGGCCATCTTGGGCAGCACTGCATGCCCATTCCTACCCAAGGAGAAAATGGGAGGAAACTCTGGGTGGCTAGAAGAATTCCAGCCACCTGTGGACCTTGCGCCTTGTGAGCATCCGGGCCATGCTGCCTCTGCGCAGCCATAAGGCCTGGCGGAAAGTCAGGGTGATCAGGTTGGGGTTATTGGCACGATGGCAGGCTGCCTGGAAAGAGGGTGAAACACACACACGCAAAAAAAAAACAATTTTGAGGAGTCTAATGTTAACCTTTTCATGTGCATGGCATGGCAGTGGTGCCATCTGCATAGTAACATGGTCCTTGGCACATCCCAGTACCATTGGTACTTTAACTACGGGTAGTGTCTGAGCTGAATAATAGTATAGAATTTACATAGCACCATTCATGCACTGCATTCAAATTTATAGCATAGCTGGGATGCTACATGTGATAAATAGTGTGGTCCTTCTGCATAATGCAGCTTGACGCCTCTCAGCACCATTGGCACTTTGATCCTTTATTACTGAGGAGGGACAGTTGCACGAAAACACGATCGCTGTCCCTTAGACTTCACCTGCTCGGGCTGCTTGTCTACACATGACATCAGAATCTGTTTATGACATCATATCTATCACCAGATTAACAAACTAAGATGTCACAAGCAGAATTTTAATGCCAGGTGAGGTGTAGAGAAGCAGTCAGAGTAGATAGGGCAGAGATCCTGTTCTCATGCAAATTCCCTTAGTAATAAAGAAATTAGAGTAAGAATTACAGGGAAAAAAACATGAAGTATAAGTTGATTTGTGTCTAAATGGGGCCATTTAAAATTCACCCAGACCAACACCAGGGATGAGCAGGAGGGACCTCGGCTTAACATCTCATCTGAAGGACAGATCCTCTAACAGTGCAGCACCCATCTACTGCAACACAGTAGAGTCTGTGTTAAATATTAGCCTACGTGTCTGGCATAGTACTTGAACCCACTACTGTCTGATCTTCCTGGCAAAGACACAGTAGTGCTACTGCCTGAGCCACTGACATCCATTATAATTATATAAAGTGTACTAGTGCTTGTCATTAAAGTGCTGCTGTATTGACAAGGTCGGCTAATCTCAAACTTTGCAAGACTGCTACCATTTTAAAGTAAATTGCAGTGCTGTCCTGCTCACCAGTCATGATAGAGACTTGTAGGTACCTCACGGGGCTTACCAAGTTGGAGGAGGGGAGTATTTTTAGTGGAGAAGGTGCATGAGAACAAGGGGACATGAAATGAAGCTGGAGGGGGGAGATTCAGGAGGGATGTCAGGAAGTACTTCTTCACCGAAAAAGTGGTAAATGCCTGGAATGGTCTTCTGGAGGAGGTGGTGGGGGTGAAAACAGGGGAGGGCTTCAAGAATGCATGGGATAGGCACAAGGGAATCATAGTCAGGAAGCGGGGGGAGGTAGCTGGCGATCAGTTAGGGTCTCAAAGTATAGGCAGGGTAAAATGGGTAGACTGGGTGGGCTGAACGGTCCTCATCTGCTGACAAATTCTGTTTCTATTTGGCAAATTTCTTTTTTCTTTGCCATACACCTTTCTGCCTTCTGGCTGCCACCTTTGGCTGACACTCGAGCCTTTTCTGTGGTGGCTGACAATTGGGCCATTTCTGCTGGTGACTTCACAGCCCTGAGAGCTACTTCCTCTCTCTCGTACCAGGAGAGATTGACATGGAGCAGGGTCCAAAAGTACTGGCAGCCGTCGTACAGGCGGCCAAGGTGCATGAATTGTTGGCATTTTTCTCCTCAGTCCCTTGAGTCCCTCCCAGCTCCCTCCAGTGCTGAGCAGTGCCCAGTCAGACCTTGCATGCATGCAGTGCATCTCTGTAGAAGAGACAAGCCCCATGGCTCAGTGTAGGGGGATCACTGTGGCGGCGGAGACCTTGCATGCATGCAGTGCATCTCTGTAGAAGAGACAAGCCCCATGGCTCAGCGCGGGGGATCACTGTGGCGGCAAGAGACCTTGCATGCATGGAGTGTGTCCCTGCAGAGGAGACAGGCTCCGTGGCTCAGCGCGGGGGATCACTGTGGTGGCAGAGACCTTGCATGCATGCAGTGCATCTCTGTAGAGGAGACAAGCCCCATGGCTCAGTGCAGGGGGATCACTGTGGCGGCGGAGACTTTGCATGCATGCAGTGCATCTCTGTAGAGGAGACAAGCCCCATGGCTCAGCGCGGGGGATCACTGTGGCGGCGGAGACCTTGCATGCATGCAGTGCATCTCTGTAGAAGAGACAAGCCCCATGGCTCAGCGCGGGGGATCACTGTGGCGGCAGAGACCTTGCATGCATGGAGTGTGTCCCTGCAGAGGAGACAGGCTCTGTGGCTCAGCTCGGGGGATCACTGTGGTGGCGGAGACCTTGCATGCATGCTGTGCATCCCTGCAGAGGAGACAAGCCCCATGGCTCAGCGCGGGGGATCACTGTGGCGGCAGAGACCTTGCATGCATGCAGTGCATCTCTGTAGAGGAGACAAGCCCCATGGCTCAGTGCAGGGGGATCACTGTGGTGGCAGAGACCTTGCATGCATGCAGTGCATCCCTCCAGAGGAGACAAGCCCCATGGCTCAGCGCAGGGGGATCACTGTGGTGGCAGAGACCTTGCATGCATGCAGTGCATCCCTCCAGAGGAGACAAGCCCATGGCTCAGCGCAGGGGATCACTGTGGTGGCAGAGACCTTGCATGCATGCAGTGCATCCCTCCAGAGGAGACAAGCCCCATGGCTCAGCGCAGGGGGATCACTGTGGTGGCAGAGACCTTGCATGCATGCAGTGCATCCCTCCAGAGGAGACAAGCCCCATGGCTCAGCGCAGGGGGGTCACTGTGGTGGCAGAGACCTTGCATGCATGGAGTGCATCCCTCCAGAGGAGACAAGCCCCATGGCTCAGCACAGGGGGATCACTGTGGCGGCGGAGACCTTGCATGCATGGAGTGCATCCCTCCAGAGGAGACAAGCCCCATGACTCAGCACAGGGGGATCACTGTGGTGGCGGAACTCAGGGTTGTCCATCCCTGGCTGGGAGTGCTTCTGTAGCACCCTTGGCCACCTGAAACAGCTCTCAGGTCTGCCCCCAAACCTGGGTGACCTGTGTGGGAGCTCAGTGCAATACCCAATGGGCAGAAGGGCAGCCTTTGCAGATTTTCCCCCCTGCACTGCACAGCCTCTTCTACCAGATGACCTTCCAATTTTGTACACAGCTTCTGTGTCACTTACCTCTGTCCCATGACTTCCCATTGTAGCACGGCCTTCTGGTCAACATCCCCCCTTGGAAGACCCAATAGTGGGTGTCCCAGTCTCATCCTGCTCATGACGGGAGCCATTTTTTCTGTGTTTCAGCCCTAGCTCTCAGGATGCTGGTCACTCTAGGGGCTCCAAGCATTGTACACAAGTTGCCCCACACAGAGCCTAGTTGGTGTCCCCCCGCTCCCATTGTATGTCTACTGCACTGCTACCAGTTGTCAACCAGGTGGAAGTGTGGTAGTAGAGGAGGCATTAACCCTCCCTCCGAGAAGAAGAGTAATGTCTGGGCCACTTAGTCCTCCAAAACCTTAAATTTTATTTTTATTAGTTTATAAGATGATGTCAAACACAGTATCCCTGACATAACAATATTCAAATACTGTAACCTCAAGCTTTCGTTACGAGACTTAGTTACATAGCCCATCTTATATCCCATAGGAGGGTTTATATCAGAATAAATGTCCCACTTGTTGCTTACCGAGCAATTATCACAAACCAGTTTGTCGTCAGGATAAAGAACCATTTGTAGAACTACATAACGAGTTGTGTAAACCAGGCTTAAACTGCCTGAATGGTCAAATAACAACATTTAAGCATATGAAGCTATGTTTAGGAGTGCAGTTACTGATTTCTGCAGCACATTCTACTAGCCTAGATTATAAATCAATGATGGCACATACCTTATATAATATTAAAAGAATAAAATCAGAAAAAACCTTCAGTTCTGTACTTCTCTAGATGTACTTATTCGGTCTAACAGCTTTACCTTTTCAAATGTTTCTAACATTAGTCTTTGTAACACCTGATTGCTGTACCACATATAGTATTCCTAGAAATAGCAGTACAACTAGATTTGTGAACTTTGCTAAGAGAAAGAGAATAAAACAGCCGTATAAGAAACAGATAATTGAATCACCAGTCCATACGTTCAGTTGTGTAAAATGGCCGAGAAGGCAGCGGTGCTAACACGAGGGATGGGTGGTACTGGAGTTATCTTCCTGGGTTTGTGAGGCAGGCGCCATATTGGCAGCCCCCTGAGGAAGGCCTAGTACAGGTCGAAGCGCTGGGGTAATAGCCCTCCAGGCTACTTTTTTCTCAAAATAAAAGTGCTGTGTTACCTTCAGTCGTTTATTCTGAGAGTTTTCGTGGTTCCTGAGTGCTGTCTCTTGTTGGATGCCATATTGAGACCATAAGACCCTTTATGCCAGAAGGCTAATTTCAAATATTAGTTAATTTGTACAAACATGCTATATTCCAAAAGTCACAAAAGCCTCCAGCACAAGTGCGCTACCTGCCTCGCTATGTTCCTTTGCCCATGCCTGGCTCACCGACCTCCCCAGCCCATTTTCTCTTACTTAGGAGATTATAAAAGAAGTTTATGTCTGAGTCCTCATCTTGCTCAACACTTTCCTTCGTATCAAAGTCCAGTTTGAGTTTTTTGGTCAGAGTTACTGCATCTTTGGGATTGCTAAACAAATACTGCTTGCCTGCATAAATAACTTTGAGCTTGGCCAGGCATTATGAATTGTGGGAGACCCCGAAGTATTGCGAATAGGCCTAGTGCCATCAAATGCTTTTCTTCTTTCCCAGGTAGCGACGCTCAGATCCGGGTATAGAGAAAGTTTGTTCCCTGACTCTGTGGTGAGTGGCCCAGTGCGTCTCGCCGAATCTCAATCAATCACCCAATCTAAGTTGGAGTCTCCCTCTCTGAGTCATCCTAGCATCTACTAATATTCACTTCCTGGCACGTCACCCTCGGCCACTGTTCCTGGTGTCTTGTACCTAGCTCTATAACCATTACCATCTGCCCCTGGTGCTCTAAAGCCCCTCAGGCACCCCTGCACTTATGCTCTCATTCCCAAGTTCCTCACCTGTGCCCCTCCTTGCACTATGTACTCAACACTTGAATCCAAGCCTGCTCCATGAAAACTCTGTATATGTGGTTGTATAGGTTTACTCTGTATCTCTTGTAGCAGAAGTTCTCTAGCACATGGTATTTAGCTTTCTGTCTTATTTTATAAATGTACTCCAGTGCTTTTATTAATCTCTCTTATGTAATCCCTATGCTATGTAATGACTCTGTAAATTGGTATTTCTCTTTATATATTGTTCTTGTATCTTGCCCAGGTCCATCTCGAAAATGAGCTTGCTCAATGGCGTTCACATGGCTAAATAAAGATTCTGATTGATTGATTGCTACTGCTGATGTTGCTTTCACGTCACAGGTGCTGAGTTGGGCGTTAAAATCCATGATCCTTTGGTCAAGTGTGAGCTCTCTCTCTCATCAAGTGCCTGGATAGCTTGCAAAAGGTCCTTGTTGGGGAGGGGGCGCTAATGAGCACAGAAGAGTGAGAACGTGTTTCTGCCTAGCTTGGTTCCTCACAAACTTTAAACTTCTTATAATATATGGAATCTCGCTATAAGTGGGTCGAATTTGTATAAAAGTCACTACTGCTGCAGTATGGATGAATATTTAATACAAAATCCATAGAAAAACCTGCGGGCCATGTCTAAACATGAGAGAAAGCAGCTTCCTGTGGCCCAGGTGGAGAGTGTGGGTCCAACTTCACTGTCTGCCACAGAAATGAGCACGCTTGGAAGGGAAGTCACAGGACAGGTTCTAGCAGCCTTGGCACCGTGGCTCGAGCATATGGAGGCTAAATTTAACCAAAAGTTTCAAGAACTACTGGACCTATGTGCAACACAGGCAACCCGATTGACAGAAGCAGAAAAACAGATCCTGGACCTGGAGGGCTCAGCCGGCCCCATTCCTGAGCAGATTGCAACCTCCAAAAAGAACTCCAGGAGTTCAAAGAGGTATTCGACTATCAGGAAAACTATCACCAGAGACTGAACTTGAGGCTACGGGGCCTACCTGAGGGGAAAGAAGGCGCTGATGTCCTGGGTTTCTGTGCCACGAAAACTCCCAGAGTTGCTAGGAATGGCGCAAAAAAACAGCCGCTGTAAACAAGAGAGAGCTCACAGAGCGGTTATGCCCAAACCTAGTGCTGACCAACCACCCAGACAAATCATCATAGTTTTCAAGACAGGGAGGCTGTCCTGAATGCATATCGAGCTACAAATAGCCTGCAGCTTTACAGTAAATGGCTGTACCTGTCGCAGGACTACTCTGCCTGCTTCCTAAGGAAACTCCACATGTTAACCCGATGATGGCACAGCTGCGAGAGATCAAAGTGGAGTGTTTCATGGTATACCCAGCCACACTCAAGATTAAACATGAGGGTGCAACGTATTTTTTATGGGAGGTCCAGAAGGCTGTGACTTTTGTGCAGGAGCTGAAGAGAAAGCTGGGATGAGCCGCAGGGTAACTGATCTGCTGCTGTGGCGTGGCGCGGCCTAATTTGTGAACTGTGGACTTGTGCTGGGTTCCCTCAGTGTGACAGGACCAAGATGATGGCCCCCCCTCCCGCTGGCCTGCTGGACCCTACACACTCACCCTATGGAGCATCGAAGGACTTTCACTGTTTTAATTGCACTGGATGTAGACTCCAACAAGGTGACTGCCGACTTGTTAATCGGATATGCAGATTATTTGAACTTTCCAGACTTTTAAAAATTTGTGACAGGACTTTCACCTTAAAGTAATCAGACAATGATCTGATGGACTGCTGGATAGAACTCGGGTTGGGTCTGGGTGGAAATCTGGAGCTTGTGACTGCAGCAAATGGTGTGGTGTGGAACAGCAGTGAACTGCGACATTGATTAGTGAGGCCTCTTCACACAAAGTAAGCCGGCTGGGTGGCGATGTGCGTGTTTTTGGTTCACACTGCCCTGACCCTCGCTCGGGCAATGGCTGCTTCAAACTTGACTGGACAGCTCTTGGATCGAGCTGTCAGACGTTTGAGGCAAATTATCTTAAGAACCTTGTGCTCAATCCCCGGTAATGGTGGTACTTGGGACCATTATTGAAGGGGGGGGGGGGAATGCCTATTCTGAACGGTGATGTTGCCTATATGGGAAGAATGGAGGGAGAGGTTGATGGATAGTCATGTTTGGGGTGTGGGGGGAGCTGGAGGTTGGCTATCAGGGTGGTAGTTCAGCGTCCTCGGAACATGGAGGGAGCACAGGCCACTTGGAGGAAAAGACCTCCGGGTTAGCAGCAGGGAGTCCACAGTCCATGACTGCCTTGTATATATTTGAGCAGACCAAATCTGAGGAACACAGTTTGTACCATAGTAAGAGGTATTATTTGAAGGCAAAATGTATGAGAGTCTATGATTAATGGGGGGCAGGGAAGCATGCTCTACTACTGGGTATTTTGAGTAATTTCTTGCAGATATTGCAATAGGTGTTACAATACAGGGGCGAATGAAGATGCAGTTCTCAGAGGGGAGGGGGCTTTGGGGATATGTGTGGGAGGAGGGGAAGGTTGTAGAGTTCAATTTTACTGTTGTTACTGTTTTACTGGTTTCTGTGTTGTGGATATTTTTACGGTTTGTATTTTTTTATTCTGGGTCCAAAGGTGCACGTCAGGCACATTTCTTCTATTGCTCTATCTGTGGAGGGAAACGGGAGACCCCAGGGGAAACTATGTTATATATGTGAACATACTAGTTAACCGCCATTGCTATGACTAAGGATTTAACCATTGTTGCATGGAATGGCCATGGGATTTCCTCCCTGGTGAAACGCACTGACTTACTCACAGCCCTTTTTTTTTTTTTTACTTTCTGTTTATGGTTCCCCTACCCGCAGCACTCCACTCCCTTCAGGAGACACCTACGGCCTTGTAGTCCCCGCCCTCTTGCCTGGAGCGGTCCATCCCCCATGTAGCCATAGCTTACCCCCCCCCAGGTGGGCACGAGGTGGGGGCCATTATACCCCAGAGTCTTCTGCTTTTGTCGGGATGCCATCACCAGGACAGGTAGGGGCATTGGGAATCGGCGCCTGGTGCTCCATCTACCCAGGAGTACTACGAGTGATTTTCCGGCGTTCCGGGTGTGATGTGCACCCTGACGTCAAGGCACTGAGCGCCGACGTCCATCATGCCACCCCCTTGTTAGTGGCTTGGGCTTGCTGTACCTCGGGTCTGCACCCGAGGTCAGACAAGCACTGAGCCCTGGTTCCCCCCTCCCTGTCCCTGGGATGCTCAGGCCATGTCCCCCTGGCCGGCCCTCCAGCTCCTGGGCTCGTTCCTGAACATGGGTCACTGGCGTCACAAGCAGAAATCCAACCGCTGCACCGACGGGCCAGCCCTGGCTTACTTACAGCTTTAAAGAGACAGGGAGCACAGGTGGCTATGCTACAGGAAACCCACCTGACGAACAGTGAGCATGCCAAACTGGGCAGGGGATGGGTGGGGACCTGTCATGCAGCCTCATATAATTCGCATGAAAGAGGGGTGGCAATATTAATACATAAACAACTCCCTATTCAGGTGGGCCGAGTTGTGGCGGACCCCACCGAGGGATGTTATATATTTGTTGAAGGGGATTTGTATAGGGAAGTGTTTATGCTCCTGCAGTATATGATCCTACATTCTTCCAAACCCTATGGATGTAATGATACAGGAGCAGTTTCAAGGGTTGGTATGGGGGTGACCTAAACTGTCTTATGGAGCTAGAGATGGACCACTCTGAGAAAAAGGGATGGACGAGAGGAGCCATTCGGGATTGGCAGGTGGGCATGAGTGACCTCGACCTGATAGCTGGTGGGCAGCAAACCCAAGCCTAAGAGAATACACATTTTATTCTCACCCTCACAAGTCCTGTTCCTGAATAGACTACCTTTTTTATCCCTCGCAACTGGTTCTTTAATTTAGTGAACGTTAGACACAGCCCTATCCACATATCTGACCATGCCATGGTTGTTCTGACCCACCCCTCTGGAAGTTTCCTAACTGCCTATTGGGCAGCGCAGACTTTAAGAAATATTTGCAGGTGCAGTGGGAACAGTATGTGCAGATGAACAAAGAAATGGCCCCTAGCAAGGTGACCCTATGGGACGTAGGGAAAGCTTATATGCTCGGAGTGATCATAAATTTTGTGGCCTATCACAAAAGGAAATTATGTGAAAAAAGGGCAAATTTGGAGACCCGCCTCAAAGATTTGGAATGGAGAGTAGCAACGGGAGAGACAGGGGAAGCACCCTGGCTCTTAATGGTGACAAGGGAAGCACGGAATGCGCTGCTATTAGGGGAGGCCCGTAAATCTTGGCTGTTTGTCAAGAAGCAATTTTTTGAGTGGGGTAACAAACCGGGTCTTAAGTTGGCTAATTTGATGCGAGGGAAGCAGGGATCCAATCTGGTGGTAGGCATTAAGGATGGGCAGAGTAACATGGTGAAGGAAAAAAAGACATAAGGGAGAGATTCAGACATTTCTACAAAAAACTATATTGGGCAGAATGTCAGGGAACATTAGATCTGGCGAAATGGTTTTTGGACAGCATTATCCTACCTCGCCTTTCAGAGATGCAAAAGTACATGTTGGACTCTAATCACCAAAGAGGAAATCAGGTGAGTTATTAACCAATTGAAAAGTGGGAAGGCCAGTGGATCTGATGGATTCCCAGCTGAATACTATAAGGTTATGATGGCCCACGTGGTGGATCCATTGTGGGAAACACTCCATGAGGTGAGGGGAGAGGGCAGAACTCTACCTGCATCCCGGACTGTGTAATCCCAAAACTCGGCAAGGACCCCTTGGAATGTGCCTCATACGGGCCATCATCGCTTTTGAATTGTGATTTAAAGATTTTGGCGAGAATTCTCGTAGGTTGGCTGGACAAGGTTCTCCCGGGGCTGATCCACCGGACCAGACTGGGTCATACAGGATAGATTCTCCTATCATATATATGCAGTTTAAATGTCATAAGGGGCTTCTCGCCGGTGCCACGATGTCATCTCCATGGACGCCGAGAAAGCTTGACCGCATAGAGTGGGAATATTTGTTTATGGTGTTATCCCAGTTTGGTCTGGAGAACAGCTTCATGGGGATGGTCCGGTCTATGTAGGAGTCACCAACGGCACAGATACTGGTCAACGGGTCCTTGTCAGACAGGCTCCCACTTTGCAGGGGAACAAGATGGGGTGCCGCTTCTCCCCCCTGCTTTTTGCGCTTGCACAGGAGCCACTGGCAGCACGCATCCTGGATAACCTGGATACTGTGGGAGTACGGGGGTGCTCGGGCCAGGAACATAAGGTCACCGTATATGCGGATGACACATTGCTATACGTAGAGGAGCCACAGAGGTTGATGCCACTCCTCCTCCAACTCACTGAGAAGTTTGCCCATTTTTGGGGGTATAAAGTTAATCTGGGGAAGTCAGAACTGCTGAGAATGGGAGGGGGAGGGGGGACGAATAAGCCAGGTGGCTGGGGACTCAAAGAGGTGGATGGTTCCTTTGTGTACCTGGGAATATTGGTGGAAAAGGATCTTGGTTCACTGTACGAGCTAAATTATACCCCCATCATAAAGATGGTTGAGGCGGAGCTGCAACGTTAGTGGTCTTTGCCCATATCCTGGCTAGGAAGAATCAGTTTGCTAAAAATGAACATCCTACCCAGGCTCCTATATGTTACGTAGATAGTGCATGTAGGACTCACTAAAGCAGACATCGGAGGGGTAGAAGGAGCCTTTATGGCATTTATTTGGCAGGGGAAATGCCCAAGGGTCAGTTTACAAAGCCTTAAGGCAAATGTGGATGGTGTGGGGGTGAACTTCTCAGATTTTCGGAACTATTTTTTGGCGATCCAGCACCGATATATACAATACTGGGTCATCCAGCCCTTTGTGACGGGATGGATTGATTGACCTAGAGGAATGGGACTGTCTGGGGAGACAGATGACAAACCTGGTATAAATAGGGCGCAGGGCATAAAACAATCTGGGCAGGGCCAACCCCTTGGTGTCAGCGATCCTGGATAGCTGGGAACAACTGGGCAGAGCCCGGGGAGTGGGGAAGGAGGAAATGCTCTTGCTCCTGGTTTCTGGAAACCCATTCTTCGTGCCAGGGATTAGTGACATGTAGCTCAGAGAATGGGATGTTAGAGGTGTAAAGTGTGTGGGGGACCTGTTTACTAAAGGCGGGTTCTGCTCCTTTGCTGAAGTGCAGGAGTGAACGGGGCTGGTGCATTCGCATGTCTTTCGATATCTATGGATTAGAACATACAGCTGAGCGCTGAGGAGAGACCAGGTAAGGGCCTCCCCTTAGGGCAAATAGAACAGTTGGTGTATACTGCCAGGAGAGATGCTAAGGATATTATATGTAAGGCGGCCCAAGAGTGTAAAACAGTTTTTTGTGGATACCACACAGAAAACTAGACTTCTGGAAAGGGACATGGGTCTGGCGATCACTGAAGAGAACCGGTGGGCGCTCTTGACGCTTCACATGGGCGTACTGATATGTAATGAATATAAAGAGCCTTTGTATAAATTTATTCACCGTTTATATTGCTCACCGCTAACTGTCCACAAATTTAACCTTGCCATATCCCCCATGTGTACGAGATGTAACAGTGACCTTGATCCTACTGTCACTATTTTTGGTCTTGTCCAATCCTACGATCTTTTTGGAATGAAATAGCTGTTGAATTAGTGAAGCTAATGGGTTGGAAGCTGCTGGTGACCCCACTACTCCTCCTGTTTGGCATAGAAGACCTGGGGGGGGTAAGGGGGGTGTCCTTTGCCCCGCTGGTCCCGAGTACTTCTTATCCTGTCACCACACTGGGTGTCGGGGGCTGTCCCCACTGTTCCGCAATGGCAGAACCTGTCCATACAGGCTCTGGCAATGGAAAGACTCTTCCACGTATTGAAAGGGAGAGGTGAACATTTTTATGAGATGTGGGAGCCCTTCCTCTCCTCCCTAACGCTCGTGGAGAATCAGATTCTGTGTGAGGGATGGTTCTGATGGCGGGAGGGGACCTGGGAGAGCTGAGTGGTGGGAGTGCGGGGGGGTCACTCCTCCTAAAAAGACTCCTCTGAGTCCGAGATGTATCATTCTGTATTATCCTGATTTATGCAGTATTGGTGTGTTTGAGGAGCTCATCATACAGACCATGAGCTACACTAGACAAACTGTTTTATTTATAGGAAGAGGACGTGATTTTCTTATAATATTTTGTATAATGGAATGGACCCTCGTATATCGTTGGATGAATTTGATTTGTGTGTGATGTATGTTGTTTTTTATGCAACAATTTTCAATAAAAATTTTGCTAAAGATCCTAGTTGGAGGGTTCCTGCCTTACATTTTCCACCACATTCACTGTTGTTTCTTTACTGCTGCACTGGGCCCTGGCTGCTGACCATGCCAACCTGCTCTGTCGTTTGTTTTTCTGGGATTACCCATTGATGGGTTTGTACCAAAATGTGTCCGATTGCAAAAGGCAGTTCTGTGATTTGGATAAAGCTGTTAGAGGAAGGAAAAAAAAAGACACTTTTTAGCAGTAGATGCAGTCAGATTGTAGAATAGGACTGAGGAGCAGCAGCAGTGCACGTCTGTACAGGATGCCTGCTGGAGCCCCCCCCATCGCCCTCCTTCCTCTCCTGCGGCAACACTTGTGGTGGGTTGAGGAGGTAGCTGAGATTGTGCTTTCCTGTCTCCTGCATGGGAATCTCAGGATACATGGGCATGTTGCAGTGGCACCATGAAGGTTGCGCTGTGGTTGTTTGGACCGGGAGATCGCCAGTAGTGGCTCTGGGGGGGTCAGTCATGGGGGATCAGCATGTTAAAAAGTTATTTGTGGGTTGCCCATCTTGTGAGCTGCGTCAAGGAGCTGAGGGGGCTGGGATGATGCTGTGGTTCCTCCACTGCAGCGAGCCGTGCCCTGTGATGGTCCGGGGAGCGTTCCTCCTCCACAGGGGCATTGCATGGATGTGAGCCCTGATGGGATACGCTGCAGTGTCGGAGAGGTGGGAGGGTCTGGGAACAATGGGAGAAAACACAAGAAAAAAAATGTGTCTCCCGGCCACCGGTATGACAGCAGCTGATACGCCCAGGCTCCACACCATTGCGAATCTCCACTGGCTCTGACAGAGGGTAGATAGGGCTGTGAGATCACCGACATAAGGTTCTGATGGAAGGCAGAGGTGGCAATCCAAAGAGCAAAAATCTCAATAACAAAAGATTTTTTATACAACAGAGGCTTACTGAAATGGAACCATGCATTTACAGAGGTAATCCTGTCAATGGGGACAGATATAGTTTGGAATACAGCAGTCATATATTAGTTAACAAAAAATATTACGTTTTTCCTTTCCGTTCCTGGTGAAACCTCACATGAACAAAGAGCCAGCTGTGTAGAAATCTCCCAGCACTGATTTCATTTTCTGATGTGCGCGGTTAGGGTAGAGATGTTGGAGGCGGGGGGTGGGGAGAGGGTTATTTATATAACACTTGGGTTAAAAAAAAAAAAAAACATCATAAAATGGAAGCCTACAGCCACTCACTGATTCCACCTAGGTATCTAATAGTCCTGCCCCCATTGGGTGACAAGTAACTCATGGCTAAAGGGTTGCAGTCTTCCTAAAAAGTATACCCTACACGTAAACCAGTTCCATAGTCTTTGATCATATAATCCCTGGATTTAGTCCTGTCTATAGTAGCATTTGTGGACGTGCAATCTATTGTGCCAACCTACAATTGGCACACTGGGCTACTCCCTCTTGTCTCTGTTGAAACATGCGTAAGTTCCTTTTTATTTTGTTCCTCTCTTTTTATGGACAGTGCCCTATCTCTCACACACATTTCCTATCCTCACCCCTACCTCCAAGATGTGTGCATATGTGGGTTGTGATACTAATAGAGATTTCATTGAGTCTCTCTCTTGTCCTTTTTATTTCTCAGGAGGGCAGAGATGGAGAGAAAGCAAGACCGCTCAAATGGAGTTCCTCCCTGGCATCGGATGAAGAGACAGATGTGGAATGACGTCAGCAGTTCCCATAGGTAGGCAAACATACTTCTGAGAATTCGGAAGGGGGGGGGCAGTGTGATTAAAAATGTGTACCCAAAGATTTAGTTCCAAATTTTCATATTCGTACATTAAAGTGACTTTCCAGCTCATGCCGAAACAAAACAGTTGGCATCAGCTGCAAGTTTAAATCCCATAAAATTCCTCCCCAAAATTGATTTTAGAGCATTCGGTTCTTTGCTACCAAAGGCATTTAAATGGATACAGCTCTTTGCCCCTTTAGACGTCATCTTACAAGGCTGCTTCTCCTACCCACAAGTAAACATTCTTTGCCTTAGACGTCAGAGTAATTTCCATTGTAACAGATTATGATGTTACAAGACGAGGATTATGCCTTCAGAACAGGGATAAGCAGCAGGAGAATATGGCACCTGTGGGGGAAAGACTTGTAATGAAAATGTTTTCAGTAATAAAAATAAATAAGCCGCTGACTTCTCAAGAAGAACGTTTAAAAAACATATTTTGGTACAAAACCAGCTTACATTTCTCTTGAGCTCTGTATTTGTGACCCCATTATTTATTACTGAGGTCAGATGCACGAAAACAGGATAGTTGTTCCCTGAGGGTTCATCAGCTGCTAATGCTTCTTCCCAACCTGATGTCATAATACTCTGGTTGTGACATCACAGTTATTACTATGGCAACAGACAGTGATGTCACAACAGAGCATCATAATTTCATGTTGGGAATAAGCTATAGAAGCAGATGAACTCTGAGTGATAAAGATCTTGTTTTGGGGACTGGCCCGGTGGTGCTAAGGATTGAGGCACTGGACGCCACACTTCGCGCCACGTGACCCGGGCTGTTGGGGGTCGGCAGGGGAGGGAGAGGATTGAGCATTCGTCGGTCTGCGCTCCTCTCCTGGGGTGGGTTGCGGGCTTTGCATTTCCTCCTTAAGTGGCCCCAGATGGAGATCGGTGGCGCACTACAAGGCACAGTGCTGCACAAGGGGGTGGAGTGGTGGCGGATGTCAGCACGTAGTGTGCGCAGACATCACTGCATGTCCGCACTCCAAGGGAAACACAGCAGCAGAAAAACCCTGGTCCGGGGATGGCCGACGGCAACCTCCAGTGCGCCGCTGCCACACACCCAATGCCGGGCTCGTTCTGCTGGCTCTCCTGATCCCTCACCTTGCCTTGGTTCTGGTGCATTGGATATAGATAAAGCACCAGGAGTGGATGGTGGCCCCACCTCGGGAGGCCCAGAGCCAGGGGGTTTGCCAGACCAAGGTAGGTGGGGAGTGTCTATCCCCAATTTCCTGGAGGGCGCGCATCTGGCGGGTGGTAGAGCGGCAGATGACGTGAGGGGTCTGCCTGAGAGAGTTCCCTGGGTCCAGTGATAAAGTCTACAGTGAACAAAATATCTTGTTTTTGTGGGAACTTTCTCAGTAATAAATAATGGACAGGAGAAATCTTTAGATAATACATGAGATACATGATGAATTGCGACTAAATATTGTGTTTTCCAAAGTTTTCCTCACCTCAGTCAGCGACAGTCCTTCTGGGTGCTCCAGGCAGCCCCAACCCTGTCAACCCTGCCTTCTCCCAGGGCTTACCTTGACTCCGGGAGTGTGCCCCATGGTATCTCATCCCCGTGGTGCTTCTGGAGTGACCCTGAGTCGTCGGGGGTGCAGGGTCTGTGAGCTGCCCTGGAACTGTCATGGAGCATGCCTGGATGCTGGCTGATGGGCGTGCTCACGCAAGGCGTGAGCGCCCATCTAGCCAATCAGTTGTCCCCAGCTCCTGCTGCTACACTCCGCCTGCATCGCCACCTGTGGTCACCCAGGTGGTGGTCGTGCAGCGACTCTGACCCCCCCCCCCCAGAGGAGGAGAGCCTTCTCTGGAATGCTTAGTCCTCCTTCCCTGGCTGGCTCACTGATGATTCAGGCTCGTTCCTGAACCCAGGTCATCGGTGTTGCATGTGGTAGCACTGCCGCTGCACCAGCGGGCCAGCCAGTTGCATTTTAAAGGTCCTAATAGTCACGGTTTGGGAGTAGGTTTGTGTAACCGAGTTCTGCGGATGACAGCTGTGAACTGTTTGCTGGAACTAGGCACATGTCTTTAAAGAGGAATCTCGTCACCAGTGGAAAAAAACAACAGCTGGCATTAGGAGAACCAAGCTGTACTATGTTCTGAAATGAACGTTAAGTTTCAAGCCATTCTATTTTTTATTAAATAGATATATTGATGGTTTAGGACAGAAAAAGACATAGTGAAGGGCAGCACATTGGCACAGCAGAGGTGCTACCGCTCTCAAAGCCAACAACCCGGGTTCAGGAAAGAGCCTGAGTCGTGGTGGGCCGGCTGGGGGAAAGGGATTAAGCACCCCAGTTAACATTGTCCTCCTGTTCTGAGAAGGGATGGTTGTGAGCTCCATCAGGTACCATCACCTGGGTGACCATGGTCGGCAGTTCGAGAGGCACTTGGAGAGGGGGACATGGCCTAATAAATTTGGCATCAGTATGTGTTACACCAGCATTCTCAGTCAGCACCATTCAAGGGGAAGAGGAGAAAAAAAATGGGAACATCTCCCCCCTCCCCACGCAGGCCCTGCCTTGCTGAACGAGGCACTTTCTGTCACATCAGAATTAGCTCTGGTGGCAGACCTGGTCACCTCGAAGGCTCAGCCGTGGGTGGGGGGGTAAGCTATGTGGCAGAAGGAAATGAGATAAGCCCTGGAAAAGTTGGGTGGCAGTTCTGGGAGTGGAGGGGTGACACAAACGAGGGCCAACTGGGAGACAGGAGGCATAAAGTATGCTAACAAAAAAAAGAATAAATAAAGACTGACTCCATTGAGTCTGTCCTAGTACTACGACTTTGCTTTACTCTGCCCTTACGTCCTTACTTAGGTAAGGGCTCCCCACCCCTCTGCCTCCCTTTTGTTACCGATATCCCCACTGCAGATGCCTCAGCTGGTTGTAACCCATTTACAAGGGTTGACTGTGCCACCTGCCCACCCCTCATACCGTGAAGAAGTACTTTCTGGTGTCCATTCTGAATTCCCACCTTCTAGTTTGAACTTGTACCTACTTGTGGTTGTGCTGTGGAGTCCACCCTATTATGTCCCTGCTGCGTAATTGTATGTTTCTGTCATATCCCGCTTCCCACTTATCCTCCAGAGAGTGAATTTTAGGACTGTGCAGTCTTCTCGATATAGCTTAACGTGCTGCCCCTGTATCATTTTCATAGCCTCCCTATGGATAGTTTCTAACCTCTTCCTGTCCTCCTACAGATGCGGGTTCCAAAACTGAACACAATACTCCAGTCAGCAACTAACCAATGACCTGTACAGTGACAGTATCGTCTCTTTGCCGTGACTAGTGAAACCCCATCTGATACATCACAGCATCCCTGTTAGCTTTCCCATATGCTGTACTGCATTTGGAAGCGACTCAGTACATTTTTTACACAGTTCACGTAATTTCATTTTTTTCCTCCAACCTTAACATTCTTTAGTAATAAACATTAGCCACACATAATTTTTGACTTTCTGTTTTTTTTATTCTATTGATGCTGCTTTTGGTCGTGGGGGGGATATACCTCCTATCTGTCCACATGAGACCCCCCCACCCTGAAACTCCATCTCCCTAGGCCTGCCTGCTCAAGTGTTAGCCCGTGGATTACCCCTCCCACAGCGAGGCTCCCCCAGGGGTGAGGGGAGAGACTGAGATCCCTAGAGTTCTGACCAGTTGTTCTGTGCTTCAGGTGGTAGGGAGAAGGAGGTGCCCAAAGCATCATGCTGTGCAGCTGAAGGGGCTTTCTGCTTACTGGTTTTCCCCAGGGGAGAGGATGTGCGATGATGTCAACATGCTACCATGCATGCTTCCGTGCATGGTGCATTGACATCTGCTCCTCCCCACCCTCTATTGTTTGAGGTTCTGGGCACCCTCACCTCCAGCCAACGCTGAGAGTCAGGCGAGTGCTGGATGGTGCATATTACCATCACCAGAGGAGGAGGAGAGCAGTCCAGCGGATGTTTAGTTCTTCTTCCCCCTGGCCGGCCATCTGCCACCTTGGGCTCATTCCTGAATGCAGGTCGTTAGCATTGCAAGGGGTAACGCTGCTGGCAAGTTGGCCTTGGAATAGCTTTGTGTTATGTAGTACTTACCTATCCAGCTTTGCTGCTGTTATTTCTTTTTCTACCTGCGTTGCTCCTCATTCATCACTAAGGGTATTTACCTGAAAACATGCATCTTTATCCTCTTATAGTTCACAGCTGAGTCTGAGTCTGGAGCTAAAATCATAGCCTGGGACATTCAAAAGGCTGTATACAGCGCCGACCCACTAGCGCAGTGGTAGTGTTACCGCCTGTGGCCTTGGCGACCTGTGTTTGGGAACGAGCACAGGATGTTAGACGGTTGACCAGGGGAAGGTAGGATGAGCATCCCATGGACTGCTGTCCTCTTCCGGGGGAGTTGTGGTTCCCGGCATGTTAGTGATATGCAGTGGAGACAGGGTGTGCAACAGCTGGGACCAGCACGCTGCAAGGAGGTGATGGCAGACATCAGTGGGTCGTGTGCAGGAGTGCGCCCAACCTGCACTGATGTCATTGCATGGCCGCACCTCCTGTGGGGAACCAACAGGGGAAAACCCCTGGGCTGGCATGCAGTGAAGCCCTGGGACCCCTGCCCGAATGACACCCCAGGTGTAAGCCCCTGCTGGGGCCTCAGGTTGATCACAGTCTCTTCCCACGGGGAGCCCTGCGGCGGGGGTAAACTGCGGGCCTCCCAGAGTGGGCAGCCTCGGGGGAATGCTGGGTGGTGGGTCCTGGCACAGATGGAGGGGTACATCCAGCAGCACACATTGCATACATCTCCCGCTTGGACTCAGCTAGTATGATTTTTCAAAATCACAGACAATTTGCCGCGATCATCTGCAGTTTCTGGCAGCATGCATCCACCTGTGGATGCATCTGCCAGTTAACTTTCAGTTTGCTTGGACTCCCCAAAAAAGCAAAAATGGTCTAAGAGGACAGAGTCTTTGGCAGCCCACTTCCACCGACAGGCATAGAACTGTTTACAACAGGATAGGTCCCACGAGAACAGCTTAGACAAACAAGGTGGACATCGGAGAGCTGTTGAGAATGAGTGGTAACACGGGTACCAGGAAAAACTCCCTGAAACTAGCTGGGGAGGGGAGGGGTTCGGGAAGGATATCAGAAGCACTTTCTGACGGACAGAGTGGTGATGGACTGGTACAGGCTTCTAGTTAGGGAGGACTGACAAGAGCACTGTCCCCAAATTAAACGGGATCCAGTAGACTGGATTGGTTTTCTAAGCCCTTTGTCTGCCATGATTATCTATGTTTTTAGCCAGCTCCCCACACCCACTTTCTTCCCTTGACAAGAAGCAGAGGGTAGTGCCTTAGAAAGTCACCCTGGGTGCCATGTCAGACAGCAAAGCTTTAGAAATCTGGCCCAGAGTTCCCTGCTAGTACTGATATAGAAACATAGAAAGTGACGGCAGAAGGGGAGCACAATGGCCATCTCGTCTGTCCAAGACCCTACCCCCCCAAGTGCTACTCAGTGTGTTATGATGCCTTTGTATTTATCCCAAGAATTCTTAAAAGCCCCAACTGTTATTGCCTCCACCACCCCTTGGGGGAGGCTGTTCCATGTGTCGACCACCCTCTCAGTAAAAAATAACTTACAAGTGTTGCTCCTGAACTTGTCCCCCCCTCCCAGTTTCATATCATGCCCTCTAGTTCTTGTAGAACTCTTGACCTGAAATAGGTCCTGAGCCTGTACCCTATTTATTCCCTTCATGTGCTTGAAGGTCTCAATCATGTCTCCCCTCGCCTTCCATTGCTCCAATGAATACATGTTGAGATCCCGCAACCTTTCGTCATATGATTTCTGATGCAGTCCTTGTACCATCTTTGTGGCCCTCATCTGCACCATCTCCAAACTCTCTGCATCCTTTCTAAGATGTGGTCACCAGAACTTAATGCAGTACTTCAGGTGTGGTCTTACCAATGATCTATAGAGTGGCATCACGACTTACATATGAACATACGAACATGCCAGCGGAAACAGACCACCCGGTCTATCTAAGTCTGCTCAAGTGTGCAGCCAACACCCCTGGTTTGCAGCTGCCCCAACCCCCCTCTTTTGTCATCCCTTTTGACTTCCCTCTTTCTGCTGGTAATCTCCCTTCCTATGCATCCCAGCATACCATTTGCCTTGGATGCAGTTTTCTTACACTGTTTCGTTTGTTTTTTAGATATGAATTTATTTCCTCAGCAACAGACTGTAATGTCATGCATTAAGCAGCGTGATATGACATCCAACTCCAGACTCGGCTTAGCTGTGAGTGAACAGTAAGGGACAATAATTCAGTGTTCATATTGAGGTCCTGATAAGAAAGGAAAAATGGCTTGAAATTCAAACATGTTTGCAATGTCTTCTGAGTTCAGTAGATGCCAATTGCAAGTTTCTTTGCTGGTGAGCAGAATTTCTTTTTAAAGGTGCAACAACATCTCTACTAGGTGTAGAGACCACAGGCAGTGTCCTCAGTTCCCAGTGAACCAATCAAAACCCTCCAAAATGTGTACCTTTTGCAGCGGTCTCAAAATAAAATAGGGAGAAAGGCATTATGTCAGTAGGTACCGTGTTGTACTGCAGATGTTGCTGATAGATTGGGCTCACGTTTTGATCAGTGGGGGTCAAACATCCAGGTACTGCAAATTCAAATCTCTAATGCCACTGGCAACTTTGAGAGATGATGTCAGTCTCAGCATCTTGCTTGCACATAGACACAGGGATTATTTTCCTTGGGCAGGGTGGAGGACTATAAATGGATTTCTCATGGTGTCATCTGGTCTCCAGTCAAGATGGTCAAAATGAGTGCCTCTCAAGTTGCTTCCAGCTCATCGTTGTCACCAAGGATCAGCAGTGAATAGAAGCCCAGAAAGGGTGAACGTTGTAAAGAGCACGTGTTCACGTCTAATAGACAATTATTTTATTTGTTGTGTTTTGATATGTCACGTTCTACTTTTATAATAAAATATTTGTTTGTGTAGCGCAACGTAGGATTTTATTTTTGTTTTTCATGGTGCTAGTAAAAATAATTCAGTAGAATTCTGGTATGGTGATGTCTGAAACTGCCAACTACTTAGGAGCTCAGTGCATTGAAATGAGAAACGAAAGATATTTTCCTGTCTTTTTCAAAAGAAATAGATAATTTTTTCAGTAACAAATGTGGCTTCTATTTTTTATTCGTGGCAGGCGGCTCATCAGTTCTTTCTCCACTTTCCCACGGCCAGCACCCACCTTCTCTGGACTGACCTGGTGCTGATTCCTCCACAGTATGCCCCTTTTTGGTGGGTCCAGAGAGGGGGAGGCCCCCCTTCGCCGAGTCACATATCCAGAAGGCCCCAGAGCCCTGGGTGGCGGCATGGGCCAGGGAGATGAATGAGGCTTCATGTGGCAAACGGGTCCCTGCCTCCTGCTTTTCTATCCCACACCCCTGGCCACGCCATAAGTATGTGTGTGGAGGTGCACATGTAATACAGATCCTCGGCTCCCTCCCTGATCTGTGGCTCACGTGCCTGCTCTGCCACCAGGCCTTCACCTCGTGGCAGCCAAGGGCCAAGACGTCATGCCTCCACTCCCCGGGAGAGGAGAGCAGTCCTATGGACGCTCGATCCTCTATCACACCGGCCAACCCCTGGCAACCTGAGCTCATTCCTGACCTGGGTCACTGGTGTGGCAGGAGGTAAGGTGCCCAGCGCCTCAGCCATCCATGCCACTGGGCTGTCTAAACTTTGTCTTTTGTATGTTTGAACTATTGTGGTCCATCTCTATGATTTTACAGTTAAGCAATAAGGCATGACCAGGGGTTAGAGTAACAGTCTGTTAATCACCCCCTGGGGTGTAATGTGGCACGGGGCACAGCCGAGTGCCATATTGCTACTACGGGGTGATTAACTGACTGTTAATCTAACTCCTGGGAGTGCCTTATTGCTATTATAAAAAATTGTTCCAAAAGAAGAGGTTTAAAAGAATACTTTTTGAATGTTTTCCTCAATGAGAGAAAGATTTTTAATAAAATAGTTATTCCACCAACAGTTTAAGAATGCTGGTTCAAAATCAGAATGCATCATTCCAGTCATTCAGCAGTGCTAGAGGATGGAATGCTGACAGGAAGAATCCATGTGCCATTGTGATCAGGCTGTACAAGACAGTATAACATGGATTAATGTAAGGCTATTGGAATCCTAACAGCCAATCAGATTGCAGCATTTCTGAGAACCTTTTTATAATAAAGGAATAATGCATGACAGGGTGTGTGTCGTGCTGGGATAATGTCATGCCTGGGGTGATTAGGCACGAGGCCGCAGGCCGAGTGTGACTAATCACCCCAGAAGTGACGTTATCCCAGCACGACACACACCCTGGAGTGCATTATTCCTATTATACAATGGCTCATTGTTATACAGAATAAAAAAAATAATTTTAAAGATGTTTTTATGTGGAAAAATATTTTGGTTTTTTAAGAGAAGATGAAACAAGCAATGGAAGGCTCCATAAAACAAGCAATGGAAGGATCCATAAAACAAGCAATGGAAGGATCCATAAAATGCTCATCTGCAGGTTCACAGTGAGGCTGAGACTAGATCCGTGATGTGATGCTGGATAACATCACGGGTCCAGCCCAAGACTGACCAATCAGAGTCCAGAATTTTTTCTTGCCATTGTATAATAAACATTAATTGACTTCTGTTTTCTTCTTCCCAGGTAAAATCTGGTTTGGAAGAAAATATCACCTGTTAAATCAAAACAAAGATCACAGATTATGAAAATTCACATATTTCTGTTCTTATAAAATTTTGGTGGTTGAAAACTTTATTCTTCTATAAAAATCTGAAAATAGATTTGCAGTGTCCTATTGAAATACACTGACAGCCTTGCCAGTAAAACAAAATTTCCAGACATCATACATATAAGACAACCAGATTGACTACAGTTCTTCTTGTCAAGGATTTTATTTTCCTTCTTTTAGCAAGACTAGCAGTTTCATATCACTGTAGTGGGATATAACCCTTAGTGCCTCGCCTCTCTATGAAGCCTCACGGAGAGGCGAGGCACTAGAGGTTATATCCCACTACAGTGATATGAAACTGCTATTCTTACTAAAAGAGGGAAAATAAAATCCTTGATAAGAAGACCTTCTACAGTCGATCTGGTTGTCTTGTATGTGTGATGTCTGGAGATTTTGTTTAGAAATTTGGGGTTAGCTACCCTATCACACATCCTGCAGTCAGCGTGAACGCAAACTAACCTTGTTGGTTTATTAGCCTTGCCAGTAAGCAATTTCTGACTTCATAATACAAAGGATTCCATTAGATTCCTTTCTACTAGTAGTTGACAAAATGCAGATAAAATAATGAAAAGATAAATAAAAAAATAAAGAAAAGCCAATAAAATGATTGCTGAGGCATCTAACCCCCCCAACCTTGCATTCTTTCAGATATACATCTTTACTAAGCACTTGCACCTTAGTTCAGCAGAGATACAGTTGCATAAAGAAGCTAGCGAGGTTAGGCCCTGTAGATGACATAACCACATGCATGTCTGTTGCACAGATGTGCACCGCGCACAGAGCACGTGCTTTAACCTCGGCACACACCTTCACTCCCTTCCAACCAACTGTAGGTTGAGATTCAACTGGTGTAAGAATGTGGACTATCCTATGCTCTACCCAGTTCAAGGTCTGGTGCAGTGATGAGCAGTCTACTTTTACGCTTTTTTTTAAACTTAGATTTTATTCATTTGGAAGAAAATATTGACAGTGTGTACTCATTCAGGGAACATCACAGATAAATGAATCCCAAAAGAAAATGCGTTCTTATAAAATAAAGGCAGTAAGAATCCCCTGGCTATTCCCTCGAAGAGGCTTTCCCAATAAGATAACTTTCTTACAGAATTTTAAACAGTGGTGGCTGTGTAACAGCAGCTGATGAGCACGTGGCAAGTCCTGAAATGATATGTAAAATGTCCAGTAGATTGTCCATTATTCCCAGCCCTGAAAGGGGAAATGGTGCCGTGTGAATACCACAGTGGAAAAAATGTCCTACCATAAGAGGAAAAGGTTGATCACATCTTTGAAATGAGCTGCTAAAAACTTTGTTAAAGTAAAGGTGTGATGTAACAGTTTGGGCTTCACGGCCAGCTAGCCGGGGGCGATGATAGCTCCTCTGTGCTAAAATTAAAATTTTTAATGCACCCTACAAAGTTTGGGAAGGGATCGTAACTCTGGCCGAACTGCCAGCCCAGCAATCGCTTTCCACTTCCTGGTTCGCCTGCTCCACCCCCGCGCTCCCATGTTTTGCGACGAGAGAGCAGGGACACGCCTCATACAACTCTATAGGGCTCATTTTCAGATCATTTTTTCAAAACTTTGAAGTACCTTTTGTTAAAAATGAAAGCCACCGCTCAACTAAGAGGGACCCAATTAGTTGACGGTGGCTTCATTTAACAAAAGGACTTTAAAGTTATGAAAAACGCTCTGAAAATGAGCCCATGAGAGTTGTATGGGCGATCTCGTGCTCTTCCTGGTACCACGTCACAAATGGGGAGTGCGGGGCAGAGCAGGCGGACCAGGAAGTGGAAGGATTCGGCCGCAGTTCGGCAAGAGTTACGATCTGTTCCCAAACTTTATAGGGTGCATTAAAAATGTTAATTTTAGCACAGAGGGGCTATTGCCGCCTCAGGGTAGCGGGCTGTGAAGCCCAAAATGTTTTTTAATTAAATCACATCTTTACTTTAAACATGTAAAATAAACTAGGATCCATTTAATCCTTTAACAGGTTAAGACATCAACTTTGGTATATAGTTCAACTAATTTTTATATAGTTAGACATGGTCAGCACCTTGCAGGTATTCAGTGACACAGAATGTGCTGAACTTTGCAGTTAAGGAAGTCCATCTCTGAAGAGTTGCAGTCCCACATGAAGTACATTATATGAAACTTCCTAACTGATGTGAAAAGGATACTCACTACTGCATCTCCAAACACAGCAAAATGCAATAAAAGACGAATAACTTTGAGAAGTGAAGAAATGGGATTACCACCAGTCCCATAATTCAAACAGCAGTGATGGAACAGTGGTCAGACTGCATGGTGTACTGACAGCGTGGGTTAAGTTCAAAGTCCACAGTTCTAGGATGACCTTCAACCCATCTTGTCCTCACCTTCTGTCTCCTATCCCACGACCAAGTGCTGTGGTCCATTTTATAGCATCTTGTGGGTCAGTAAAATATGTAGACTTCCTGGTGCACCAACACACAGCTTTGCGGGGAACAGCATGGTGTGAGGGATGTTCAACTCGTGCAGCTCTCCCTGAACTCCATCAGATGTACTCTTCTATCGTCTCATTGTGTAACAAATGTTGGGGAATGCTAGCACCGATTGTCTGTCATTTACTAGGGGGCCATTGCTCTTCACTGCCTGCAAGAGCCTGTCCCTTGTTGGCATTGAATCTAACACTGCTAGCATAGCTCTCGTGCTTCTCCCTCCTGTCGGCCTCTCAGACAAATGCGATAGACCTTTATGATCAGCCATTCCTTCTATGTTGTCTCGTCCTTAGGCTGTTTCGAGAGCCAGTCCCAGAAGAAGAAGGCCAGATGGTTACCCTCCTGTCCAGGAATGCCAACTTTTAGGAATCTTTGTGGGTGCTCAGTGCCAGTAGGTAGTAATTTTTCTGTGATCAGGTTCACTAATAATCATTTTTTGCAGGCTGCTCTCAAAAATTGAGGGTGCTTATGTCAACTTTGCGGGTGCTTGAGCACCCAAGCACCCATGGAGTCAGCTCCTATGCTCCTGTCCTTCCAGAATGCCCACCAACCGGACATGCGTGCTGTGTGGTTGGTTCTTTAAGATTTCTAAGTGAGTTTGCATCATCTGCAAGTCTTTGGCGAACAGCACCAAGGTGATGCTACATTGCTCGACATGTCGTTTGACATTGTTGCCCTCCGTTTTCATCATTTCAACGGATGCCTCTACCGTGTTCATTCAGACAGTCAGCACATCAAATTTCGAGTTCATTGCAGAAAGCATAGCTAATACCTGCTTCATCTTGTGCCCCAGAGTTGGCATACTTTCCTCCTTCAGTCCATTGATCACTTCAACTTGAGGTACAGATCTCATGGTAGGGCCTGCTCCCGACTAGCCAGAGTCTTTTTTTTATTCTCTCCTAGTGCTGGTCTGTTTATGGGGTTTGCCCTTGGTGGTCAGTATGTCCTCCTCTTCAACTCCAGTGCCAAAAATTGCAGAAATATCCAGTAAAAAATGGCTTTATTCAGTTTGTTCTCCAAAGTAAACAGAGCTGTATTTCAGAGTGATTGCACTGTTTGGGCTCCACCGTGCCCCCCCCCCTCAAGCACACACGTTTAAGCTCTTAATGCAAAACAAAAAGACCTTGGAACAAATTAAATTCTAGGCTCATTAGATGGTGTGGCTGTCCGCAGGCTGCCTACAAACTCTAGATATTGCCCAAATGGAGAAGACAGTCCTCAAGCAGCCAACATACTGTAGATATTGGCTCTGACGGACGACTGCTATCAGGCCGACCACAAACTTTAGATACCGCTGTGATGGAGAAGACTGCCCTCAAACAGCCCATGTCCTCTAGGTGTTGACCTGATGAAGACTGTTTATGGCTGACCGAAAACTTTACATACTGCTCCGATGGAGAAGACTGCCCTCAAGCAGACCACAGAGCATCCATAATTGTGCTGATGAAGAAAGTTGGTCTCCATGGATCTTGATACTGCTCTGATGGAGAATGCAGTCCTCGGGATCTCGATACTGTGCTAATGGAGACACCTGTGCTCAGTATCTTGGTATTGCTCTGAGGGAGATGACTGTCAGAAAAACAAAAAAAGGCCTCTCTGCGGGAGACCTGTCTGGTGCCGCGGAAACAGTGCTGAACAAGAAAAATGACAAAAACGCACACACTGGGCTGAAATGCAGTTTATAACCACATAACGTTAATTTGTAGTACTTGCTGAAAGGAAAAAGTGCAGTGACAAACACCCTGCTGTTTCACACTAATGTGCTTTTTTCCCCTTGAAAAAGCACATTAATGCAAAATGTTGGAGTGTTTGTCACTGTCTACACTTTGTTCTTTGTCTTTAGTTAACAAAAAATTCGTTATGATCAGTCACATTCTGTAGAGGCTGCTGATGTAGCTGTTAGCTTGATTTGGATTCCTTTTTTTTTCTTTTTAAAAGTGAAAAACAGACTGCCTACCATACTGGTGCTACCACACAAAATATATTTGTTTACCATCCTTGATCAACTCCCACTGCATCTTTGCTGGATTTGGGAGCACCCCCTACACAGTCTAGCCACTCATGATGCAGTGGGAGGGAGTAGACGTTTGCATCCTCATGAAGGGGCTGTGCTGTTTGGTGGTATTCCTCATGTTCAGGGAGTATGAAATAAGAGTAGATCAAGGATTTAAAACAAAGCAAGGCTGGGTATAAATTACACCATTAGCATTCATGTCAGTTCTGCTAAAAAGGAAGCAGGTAAAACAGTCAGCAACATCAATTAAAATGTGGGGTTTCCTCTAGAAATAATACAGTGCAAAAAGGGTTGACAATGTCCCTTTAACCTCCCTCAAACTTACTTGTGCAATGCCAAGTGACTGTGGCCAACTGTTCAGCAACTACAAAGTGATTTAGAATACTGCATGTGCGAAGGTGTTGTAGAGCAATGTCCTTTCATTCCTGCTTAAATTTTTGCATACTTCTCTGTGAGACGATGACTTGTTGGGTAGTAAAACACTACCTCAGAGACATCAATTTGGCAGGAATTGTGAAGACTGTGTCAAATCCTGGTGGAGTGGGCACTAGCACTGCCATGACACTCCACAACACTGATGCCACAGACTACTTTTCTTGTCCCGAGCGACAGTAAACAGTCACCCCCAGGTTGCCAAGGTCAGCTTGTTGTGCAGTGATATCCTGTGCCTTTGGATCTGGGCACGATACCCCAGTCTTGTTTAATCATGGGCAGCACAGCCTATGACCCGGTTCAGAGTGCAGCCTGGCTTTCTGTAGCATTAATTTGGATGGTCTGAGCCAATCTAAGACATTCCTCTTATGTGTGTATGCGTGGCGGGGGGGTCATCCAGATCTGAATAGCATAAACAACCTGGGCGTTCAGGAGCACATCCAAGGCTCAGCTTGTCTTGCAGCCCGTGGTCAATTGTGCTCTTGACAGTAGCACTTCCTGGACGGGATTGTGAGAGGCACTGTTTCTGCTCCCACAGCAGTGTGTGTCACGGGGAGAGGAGAAGTCGGGACATTTGCATCCCTGTCTCCCTCGTGGGTGCTGTGGATCCATTTGTGGACTGTGGCTCCTATGAGGCAGGAGGGATGGGCAAAAATTGTTGGACAGAAATCATGACTGCCATGATCATTGTCTCTGATATTCTTGGGCCCCAAGTCAGAACATAAATTGAGTACGTGGTTGCTGAGGCTAGGTATCCATCAGTCGAGGCATGGAATGAGGGCAGGTGGGACATAATAGAAGGCACACATTTGTTTAAAACAGCAGAGGTTTTTTTTCTCCTTCTCCAGTCAGCCCTCCTTCCGAGGAGTGCCCCAGATCTATTATCCCGATATCTGCCGGGACTTACCTGCTGCCATCTTCCCTCAGGGCTTGCTCCCGCTTGCAGAGTCAGTGGGGTCCCCCAAGCCCCACCACAGAACAGATCCGGTTCTAGCGGGGTGCCCAGCTGGTTGGATGCGTGGCATGCAGGTGCTCCTCGTCATCCTCCTGCCGGCATTTTCCTTTGGTTTTCGCCCCCGAAGATGTGACGTGCAATTATGTCATGGTGCACGCCACGCCTCCTGCGTAGTGTGCGCCAGCCGCTGCCATGTCTCCTGATCTGTCTTGACCTCGAGCTGCCTTTCCCCCATCTTCCACCAGAGGCCAGGCAAGCTACGGACTCAGCCCACCTTCACCCCCAGAGAAAGAGAGCAGTCCTGTGGACACTCAATCTTATCTCCCCCCCCAAGCCCTCCGACAGCCCAGATTCACTTTCGAACCCGGGTCATTGGCATTGCAAGCAGTAGTGCTACTGTTGCGCTGGCAGACCGGCCTAAAGCAAAAGAAATAACAGACTTCTTTATTATGCACAAAGAATAATATCCGTATGGAATTCACTTCCAAAATACACAGTTGATGCTAACAATTTGATAGTTTCAAAATTAATCTTGATAAACATTTGCTGAACAGTGGGTAACCTGACTTCAGCTTGCTGGAGATGTACATGTATGGGCCTCGGCCTACTGTACATCTGATACTTCCTAGTATAACTGCTAGTATAAAGCAGCAGTATTTGTTAGTGAGGAAAAAAGTTCATCATGTAGTTTTTAGTAATAACATATATCTGGCAAAACTATCAATATATCCGTTTGTTTTTTCACTGTATTTTATGCCTGAACTGAGATATGGGGTGTTGAAGTTTTTAAAGATGTCCCTTTTCAATGGACTTACCCACTATAAGTGAATTAAATATTTTAGTATAGTGATTAGTCTTCTGCTAGCACTCGCCATACATGCACAGTATAAATCCACTGTGCAAAGTCAAGTAACCTCGAGGGGAGGGACTTTTAAAAATGTCCAGTGGCAGCCATCTTTTTTTTTTTTCTGCCCCCATGCTCACTGGTCCTCCACTCCTTCAGGCTCCGACAAGTTCCCCCCTGACCTCTACTGTCCTTGGCCGGACCTCCTCTAGTCCCCAGATCGCAGCCAACCCCCGGGATATCCTGGTGTATCCCTTCACCGGGTGGGTCTCTGTCCTCCGAGGGGGAAGGCACCAGGGCGGAGGATAGCCCCAGCACATCCTTCTAGGGCCCAGGGGTGCTGCTGGGGAACAGGAGGCACCAGGAAGGCGCTGGAGGCCCCTAGGAACAAAGCCCCGTCATCCGGAGGGCCAGCAAGCGATTTTTCCTGGGTTTCTGTTGGGGGCAGCGTAGTGACGTCACGGCATACGCCGATGTCCGCTCCTCCCCCAAGTGGTATTTGGGCCGTGCATCCTGTGATACTCCCAGCCTCTGCCAGGAGCCAGCAGGTGCCGGACCAGTCCCGTACCCTTCCCCCAGAGAAGGAGAGCTGTCCCTGGGACGCTCAGTCCTTCTCCCCCGCCGACCCTCCAGTGACCCGGGCTCGTTCCCTGAACCCGGGTCGCTGGCGTCGCAAGCGGAAATCCAACCGCTATGCCGGCGGGCTGGCGGCAGCCATCTTTAATGACTTGAGTCATTATTTATAAAATTCATAATAAAAGCTGTTTTAAAAACAACTGAAAGAAAGAAAAATATACTGATGTTGAATCTAATGTCAGAAATACATTAATGCTGTGTAATCCTCCCATTTCTGGGGGCTTATCTGCTGTCTCCTCTAGCCACCGTAAGGACTGTCTTCTATGGGGTCCCCCTGGACTTCAGTAGGGGAGACTGGCAGGGCAGCAGAGGAAATCAGGAGCCCTGGTGGGAGCCGAGCCAGGGCTCCACTTGAAACCTTTGCGGCGTGACCCCCTCGTGGAGCACTCATGTCTTAGCTCCCCTGGACTGTCTTCTGGGGCCTACATAAGGTGTAGGAGCACCATTGGGTGCATTGAGTGCTTCCCCAATCCCAGTAAAAGCGAGTTGGAGAACAAGGAAAGGCTGTGGCGGCACAGCCAGCATTGACACGCATGCCTGGCAGCAACCAGCATGGAGCCATTGTTCCATTTTCAATACAGACCACATGCCTGCTCCTACATAGGATCCCGACTCCAGGGTAGGCAGCAGAGACAGGCTTGGGGTATCAGCAGGTGCTGCACACAATAACCGTGTTTCCCAACCAAGGGCAGGCAGTGAGCTGAGAAGGGGAAAATTCCTAGTGCATGTGCACACCACCATCGTGAGAGCAGCTTGAAGGCTGCCTCCCACACATCGGAGCCCCCAACTCTGCAACGGGGCAAGTGCCAAAATAATGACACACCTCCCTGGCCCCAGAAAAGACAGCGGGGCCAGGGTATCATAGAAGCCGCATTTCAGAGCCCCAAATAAAGCACAGTCAGCTGTTAAAGTCAAAACTAGCATTAAATAAAGATTAAAGATAGTGGCATCCATGGCTCCCCTGCACCATAGTCACTTCTCGGAAGGAGGTTAGAGATCGGCACAAGATTTGCCTTTGAATTTTGGCCAATCAGGAGCCTGCATTGTGAGAAAACCTATGTGCAGGCTCAGCTTGGATGGGTGAATATTCTAAAGAATGTTTGCCCAGGAACAAGTCTGACCAAGCAGGCATCAGATTTCATACCATATAAAGTGGCTGTTCTGAAAGATCGCGGCCAATTCAACCAGACTGCCAGAGCGAGTGACTGTGTATTGAAGCATGGGACAGTGTGTCACTGTCTGTCCAGGCATTCCAGGCCTGGCAGACCTGTAGAGTCTGGGATCCCACTGAAAGTGTTTCAATGAAGAAAAACAGCAGTTTTAAACAAAGCTACAGAGTGAAGGCAAATTAGGAGCTGGGGGTTTCCTGCCCCCATTACAGACTTTTCCCCTCTGGGGGACTAGCTCCTGCAGCATCTGCAGCCCGAGAAGGCTACTGTCTTGTTCCAGGTCCTGAGCCTTGGGGGAGGGAGAGTGAGAAGTGACAACGGTAAGGAACCACCAACGATCCTGGGGAGGCCTGTGAGCTAGCCAGGAGCAGCTGCATTCATCCTGCCTGTCCCAGGAACCCACACCAGAGGTATAATTCAGGCCTCAACCCATGAGTAGTCACTGGGGTTTCAGCCCTGCAGCTGGGGAGAAGGTATACTTTACCAGAGACTAAGGGAGAAGTCCTGGACAGGATTTTGCCAGTGTGAGAGCCCAGGCTAAAAACCTGTGGAGGCCACCAAGCCAGCCATCCTTTGTGGATTACAAATAGGATTCCCTTTGCCTTTTCACTTTCCCCTTTCTCTGTTCGCTGGTGAGACCCCTCCTAGAGTACTGCATCCAGTTCTGGAGGCTGCACCTCTGCAAGGACATTGACAGGGTGGAGGCGGTCCAGAGGAGGGCTACTAAAATGGTGCAGGTTTTGCATGAGAAGCCATAGGAGGAGAGGCTGCGGGAGGTGGGCACGTACTCCCTGGCAGAGAGGAGAGCAAGAGGGAACATGATTGAGGACCTATAAGTACCTCAAAGGGGTGAACAAAGTGTGGGGGGAAGCCTCTTTCAAAAGAGGAGGAACACCAGTGCATAGGGGCATGCTGTGAAACTTGATGGGGGAGTTAGGAGGGAGGTGAGGAAATAGCATCTTCACAGATAGGGTGGTAGATGCCTGGAACAGTCTACCAGAAGATGTGGTAGGGGTGAAGACAGTGGGGAGCTTCAGGCATGTGTATGATAGGTACAGGGGTATTAAAAACAGAGGTAAGGCTGGCCCGGTGGTGCTGAGGCTGAGGCGCTGGCACTTACCGCGCTACGCCGAAGCGATGTGTTCGGAATGAGTATGGGCTGTAGGGTCGTGGTAGGGAGGAGAAGGATTGAGTGTCTGATGGACAGCTCTCCTCCGGGGAGGGGTTCTCGATGGTCGGGCGCTTGTCTCGCCCCGGGTGGAGGCGTTGGAGGGCAGGCGCCATACCACAAGTAGGGGAGGAGTTGGGCCAGACATCTGGAAGGAGCACGTGCGGATGCATGCGCACTCCACTCCGCTGACGTCATGGCACTGTCCCGACTCCTGGGAGAACAGGAGGAAATAAGGACACCGCCGAGCAGGATGGCGGAGGGCGCCTCACAGGCTCCGCCCCAGGCTAGCCACGGCACTGGCCACCTAATCCGGTCCTCGGTGGGGGAGTTTGACTCCTCGCCGACCCCGCCAGGGGGAGAAGCCCTGGGGCTAGGTCAGCGTTGGTTGATGGACACCAGGGGACGGGGCTGGGACGCCCTCCAGATGTAAGCTGGCGGCAGGAGGAAAACGAAATAACTGCAAAAAAAAAAACAGAGGTAAGGGAGGAGGGATTGACACCTGTGATCAAGTACTGTCCAGGGTGCAATGTTAGGCAGTGAAAATAGGGCAGAGTAGATGGGCCCACTGGACCTTCTCTGCCAACACTTTCCATGTTTCTGTGTTTCTTTACAAACACTTACAGTTCCTGTTTCTGCAACAGTTGTGTTTAAAGTGTGTTGAACCTGTAACCTCTTAAAGCATGCCACTGAGCTCCGCTCTGCTAGCATCATCTGTTCACCAGTGTGGTACCCACTGCAACCCAGAAATTATAGAGAGAGCCCTTGCCCTTGGCTTTGGGGGGAATTAAGATGGGTGCATCTGCACTGGGGCTTTAAGGACTGCCAGGGGGTGGGGAGATTGTTGCCTGCATAGAGTACAAGTGTTTCACTTCACTCTGGAGTATCCAGAGTTTGTTCCTACCCTCATTGCTCCCATGTTACCCCTCTGCCCTCGTCTTTCCGTACCCTCCCTTTTTAATAAATTATTCGATTAATTGTATTTCTTGATTTGGGGCTTGTTATTGCTATACTTTGTCACATGTTTGGGGGTGGGACTGTGTGGGCAGATTATGCACTGTTTGCTGGGGGGGGGTGGGTAATAGACTTGTGTGTCAGCATCCAAATACCCCATATTGCTACCCCAGGTGGAGGCACCGTGCCATGTTAGGCCCTTGTACTCAGTGTAGCACGTGTTTAGGTAACCCAGGCTGGCCCCCTCGGAGGGATGGAGGAAGTGAACCCCGAGGGGGTGATCTACTACAGCTAAAAAACATGGGATTGCATTGTTTGCCAACTTACAACTACTGCTGCTTAAAAACAGTCTTTACTTTGGTTATTAACAAATAAATGGATGCTCACGGGCGAATCTGGCATGCAGTTGTGTTCTTCTGAAAGGCATGTGGATGCTTTTCCTCTGTTGTCAGACATATCTATCTTTTGTTTGTGCCATTTCTGCTGTTTCTGCCAGCCCTTGCCTTCACTGAATTCAAGCCACCTCCACTGTTTGTCCTGCCTGCTGCCATTTTCAAGAGAAGTTGTAAACAATTTTCATACCCGTTTGTGTAAAAAGATAGCCAAATTACTTGATCCTAACAAGGACCGAATTAATGTGCTTACAAGGATAAACCCACGCACAACACTCAGTACCATTAGACTGAACCACTATTCTGATCTAACAAAGGGGGGGAACATGATCAATTTGTTAATAAGTGAACACTTGCTTTAACATTCATTCTGTATTTATTTTGTCTTTGTTGAAGTCCATTTATTCGTATTACGTTTGTGGTGCTAACAGTGGATGTCTCACTGTATAATAAGGTTATCTTGCACCACTCAGCTTCATTTTGTGGTCATCTCGCCCAAACAGCAAGAGATAACCTTCTCATGCACTGAGAGAGAGCCACTACTAGTGCCATTAACGTTTAGAAAATGGGCCATGAAAATTCTGTAACATCAGTGGTCCAAACATGTCACATGACCATTGATTATTTTCTGACAGGCGCACACCTCACCTGAGCTACAAATTTTTGCAACAAATAAAAGCCTGTTTTATATGTGGAATAACATCGAGGTGTGCAGTCATAAGGGAATAATGTCTGTGCCTCCTACTAAGCTCCAGTTCGCCCACCCCCCTCCCCAACCCCTCTTCACGCTGCTGTCTCACTGCAGCAACACCTCCCCTCCTTCCCCCTACCATCACCCTCCCTCAAAAATGACAACGCCAACTGGCCCGTTGGTGCAGTGGTTGAATTTCCGTGTGCAATGCCGGCAACTCTGGTTCGGGAGCAGACTCGGGTCGCTAGAGGGCCGGCAGGGGGAGAATGGATGAGCATTCCACGACAGCTCGCCTTCTCTAGGGGGAGGGTGGGGGCTGATGCCCGCAACTTGTCTGATCCCGAGCGGAGTCTCGGGGTGCTGCAAGCCCCACAGGGAAAGGGCGGCCAGAACATGCAGTGGATGTCGGCGTGTTACATCATGACATCAGGGCTACACTGCGTGGGGGGAGAAAATGGGAGAACACCTGCCGGCTACGGGAAGGCGGACTGCTTGGAGCTTGCCTCCGATGTGCCCCCGCTCACCCAGCAACCTCCAGACCAATGAAAAGATAGTAGCATGGGGTGTCGTGCCCACCTCGTCCCCGCTCGGGGGTCAAACCGAAGCTCCATGGGGCCTGGAGGTAGGTGCAGGTAGACCGAGAGGCAGGTGGATGATTCGATGCCCCAGCGTCGGGGCCGCAGGACACAGGGAGGAATAAATTGCAGTTTAAAAAAAAAAAATGACAACGCCATCCTCAGGCTGCTCACCCCCACCCACTCCCCCCTCTGTATACCTAGTCCCACCTGTGTGCCAGCACTTCCAGGGGCCTAATGACCCTATACTGACAGACTAAAGCACTTCCTTTCTAGCTTTTTCCTTTGTATGAGTTGTATTCTGAATATTTTTTTGAAATGCTTTATTCCCTCGTAACCCTGTCCACCTTTTATTACTGTAACCTGACCTAAACAAACTGTTCCTTCATTGTATTTAACTCGTATTGTTCTAATGTCTGCAACCTGTATGTTTTTGACTGTTTTTTGTATGACCTGCAACCTTTGTAAACGAGTCCCAGGACTCAAAGGTATTAATCCCAAACTGCGATAAATAAATAAAATAAATAATATATTGTTGGGAGGGGGGTGCGGCACTCGGCTACTCCTCCTGCCTAACAAGCCCCCTGAGACTTGCATTTTTCCTTCATAGCCACAAACCCTGTCATGCGTTATGCCTGACATAATAAGTTGCCTTTAATTGCCCTGAAATTCACCTCACATTCCTATGCACTATATATAGCAGGAACCGCTTGAATGCATGATTGTTAAATGAACTATACAGAAAGGAAGCTCTGTGTACCAACTGGCAAAATCTTACGTTGCATTGAACATTTAAAGGTGTATTTGTTCAAGGGATTATTGTGTTGGGGACAGGGGTTAGATGTTAAACAGGTCATTCATGTAGCCTGACATATCCTGATATTTTCTGTACTGAACATTGTGTGGACAGCAGCAGTCTCAACCATCTCAGCTGTAAGTAAATGCAGATTTTTGAATTTGCTCATGTGCATTGTGTAAGTGCCAAGCAGTGACCACATTTCTGCTTCCTTAGGCAGTGGTGAGAACTAAGAGGACCATCCATACAGCCTGCATTTGTGTTAGCGGTGAGGGTTATCACTCAACCCTTAATTTTTATTCATCCCCCTGTTTTCCAGACCCCAAGTCTATACGTTACCTCCAGACACCAGGGCTGATTAATGTATTGCGCCACAGACATCCTTGACACAGACATACTTCCCACCTCCACAGGTCTACTTCCAGAGGAAGGGGGAGCTGGAGGGGAGGGGACTCATGCTCTGGGTGGTATTAACCCTGCTGATTGCTCTGTAAAGCACTTTAATATATATTAATAAGTCCCTGGAGCTGCTTGTTGCGGAGAAGAGTGGTTTCATGTGTGTTCTGCTCGAGAAAGAACAGCCAAGCTGAGATGTTCTGACTTGAGCAGAACACTCGTCAATCCTCTTCTACACCAAGTAACTCTCAAGGGATGTAGATAATTTTATATATCAAGAAGCGCTCAGTGCTATTTTTTTAAACTGTCCTGAATGTGCCCGTTTCAGGGGCATCTGCCACACGAGGCACTCTTTGCAGAATAAGAACATCTCACGCGCAGAGGAAAGGAGTGCTCCAATTGGTCGGGAGCGCTCCCTGGATCCATAATACATCTAATGAATGGAAAGTGTATTAAACTCGTTATATGGTTTGCCTGTACCAGGAAGTAGAAGGGTGCTATGGTAGTTGTAGTCCCTTCTGTGCTATGAATTGTAGTTCATGTTGGGGGCTTCATGTCTTGTGTGGGCATCAGAATTAAGGCCCCTGTCTCTGTGTCTTCCATGCCTCTTTCTGATATTGACAGAAGGAGCTACAGAAGAATCCAGTTCTGTTGTGAACTTGTCATTTATACAGTTACCTCCAGCCTAGTTTCTGAGTAGCATGCCCCCCTGTAGGCCTCTATGGGTAACGCCAATCTCAGGAGGAAGGTACAGAGTCAGACACAAGCCTTTATTTCTCATGTCGGGGACCCCCTGATGATGCCTCACGCTAAAGAGACGAAGCGCCAGGGTAATTGTACCACTGTCTCAATTATATACGAGTATTGTTGGTATCAAAAATTTTGCAGCGACTGAAACGTCTTGCTTTCTGACTACCTTGTGTGCACCAGTTTTTGTGCGTCTGCTGCTCCAGGACTTTGTTCTTGTGTCTCAGTCCCACATGGCGTGACAACACAAGGAGTTCCAAGCATGCCACACGGAACCCGGTTAACATCCTTCCTTACCGCTGTGTTCCATGCTGCAGTACCAAATGCGGTCACCCAGGTGGCAGTATAACAGATGGGATTACATCTTGTCCTCCCAAAAGGAGGCGGCTGTCCTCTGAGACACTGGATCCTCCTTCCCCATCTGGTCATTGGCGCTGCAAGTTATAACGCTACCGCTGCATTGACAGGTCCGCTAAATCATTCAGTCCTTTAAAAATAAGGATCTGTGGGCCAGCCCATCGGAGTAACAGTAGCCCTGCCACTTGTGATGCTGGCAGTCCAGGTTCGGGAACAGTGAGCCTGGGTTGTCAGGGGCTGGAGGCAGATGAGGAAAGTTGAGCATCGTAGTAGACGCTCCTTTCCCCTGGGAAGAGAAGGTGACATATCCCTGCTGCTATACCGCCCACTGGGTGGTCACGGGGGAGGTGCAGTGGGGACTGTGGAGGAGGGGGAGGGCACCTCTGACATTGTCATGTGTGTGCCTGCACACTCAGGACATGATGTCCTAGCATGAGGCATCCACATGGGAAAAACAGGACAGAGACTCCACCAACCATGCAGAATGACAGCCGCCCACTGCACCCATCAACCCCACACTCACCGACCTGGGAAGTCTCCCCAAACGACTTGCTACAATGTTCCCAAAAGATCTGGCTTATCCTGAGGGCCCCACTGTTGGAGGTGGTGGAGTTGGCAAGCTGCGGGGGTAATGTGGGGAATTGGGTAAGTCCGGAAAGAAGGCAAAGTGATGGTGTTGAGGTGTGGTGGGGGCCTGAGATGGGGTCAAGGGCTGGATGGGTGCCAAAGTGGCACAAACAGAAACTTAAAAAAAAAATAGGGATATGTGCATTGAAACAATCCTTGGCTTTAAAGTTTATTTTAAACTGATGCTGTTCAGGATCTGAGGTCATAGTCCTCTGCTTGTTGCATCATCATCTGTTCCATAGCATCAGACTGTGATGTCACCAGCAGAGGAATATGATGTCAGCTCCTGAACAGCATCAGTTCAAACTGAACTGTGAAGGACAAGACTTGTATTTTTAAACACGTATTCTTAACAAAGAAAATAATTCCATTTTATTTTGAAATGGTGGGTAATTGAAGTCTGATGATGGTAACCATCCCTTGTTAATAAATCAGGCAGAATCGTTGGGCTGAGTTGCTTTGTGGAGACAATGCTTGAGATACACAGGCGTTTTTTTTTTTCACATGTCGTGAAGCGTTTTGAATAGGAAAGGCCAACTTCAGTAGGGAAATGCTCCATACCCAGAGAACCCCCAGGCATAATCATGGGAACAGCACTGAGTCCTGAGAAGGGGCCACAGCCTGTTTTGCTAGCAGTTATGGTTCTAGCAGCTGGGGCATCCTGACTGCAATACATAATGCTGGCACCACCAAGAGACTCGTTAATAGAATGGCCATGGGAGAAGGGGGCCTACAGAGTGACCTGGAGCCATCCATAGCCTTTCCATGCTATTGCACCTGCCCCGCACTCTCTTGCATGACATCTCCACATCCTCTCTGAACTGCAGTGCATGAGGCCGGCACCAGGATGGCCATGATCCCCGAAAGGTGAGGGAGCTAACTTTCTGAGTTTTCAGGACATGCTGGGTAACTTCAAAACAAGATGAGTGCTATCTGTTTACATTTGTACGGTGTAGGTGACAGCCAGCCCTTACAGATAAATGATATATAGTATATGGTTAGCTATTGTTCTGTGTAAAAATCAGCCTGATAAAATCCTTGCTTTGCATGTTCCAGCCCATTATGCATGTCCCAAAGTGTTGTTTTCCAAGTTCTAGGCAGTTCAAAGGTCATAACATTGTAAATTCCTTGTTCACCCCATACTCAGCTGCTTGCTAACTGCCCGGTGCCCAAAATTGTACCTTTTAAACTGTAAAGGTCTAGCCAGTGCAGCGGTAGTGCTTCCGCTTGCAACACTGATGACCCGGGTTCGGAAGCGAGGCTGGATGTCAGAGGGCCGGCCAGGGAGTGGAGGATTGAGTGTCCCATGGACTGCTCTCCTCCTCCTCATCTGGGGAAAGGGTGGGAAAAGCTCCCAGCACTCGCCCAACCTCTGGTGGAGATCAGGATTACGACAGCTGACGCTAGTATCTACGGGAAGGCGGGGCAGATGTAGGCCTGTGCACCCCTGACATCATTGCAAGTCCTGCCTGCCAGGGACCAAAAACGGAAAACTCAGGCCAAGCAGGATGTTGCCCGCCTCACGTCACAGGTTTTGCACCACTGACCCATGACACCCCCAGAAACTGCATCCCATTGACCGACGGGAGGAAGGGCCCCCTCCCAAATGCCCTGCCCTGGGGACAGGCCAGGGCTGTTAACTGAGTAGGGTAAGTTCCAGGGTCAGTGGATGATGGGGCTGGGGGGGGTAGGGCCAATGGGGGCCGATCCATCGGCAGGAGATAAAAAGAAATGATAAAGGTCTGTAAATTTTCATTTTACTGACATACTAAAAGCCAGCAGAATAGGCCTGACAGTCTGTCGTGTCTGCTTGGTAGCCAGCTCCTATTGGGCACTCACTCTCCCACCACCCCTAGCCCCAGAGAAGCTCATCTTCAGCTTCAGTTTACCCATGCACCTGTCCCACCCCCTCTTGAAGCCTTCCACTGTGCCCTCCTCCACCAGACTCCCAGGCAGAGTATTCCATGGACCCACCACCCTCTCAGTGAAGTAATGTCTTTTTCGTTCTCCCCTGTAATTTCCCCCCCTCCAGCTTCCACTCATGCCCTCTGGTTGTGCCCCCTTTCTTTAGTCTGAACATCTTTTTGGCTCTGCCCCTGTTTATCCATTTCACATATTTGAAGACCCCCATCATGTCTCCCCTGTCTCTCCTCTCCTCTCCTCCAGCGAGTACAACCCAAGTTTTTCCAGCCTTTCCTCATAGGTCCTCTCTCTCATGCCCTGAATCATCCTGGTTGCCCTCCTCTGGACCCTCTCCAGCAGTGCTGTGTCCTTCTTGAGGTGAGGTCTCCAGAACTGCACGCAGTACTCGAGATGTGGCCTGACCAAAGCATTATACAGAGGGAGGATCACCTCCCTCCTCCTGGACATAATCCCCCTGGCTATGCAGCCCAGAATCCTGTTTACTTTTGCAGCAGCAGTTCTTCTGCAGTTTTCAGTATTATTCATTTTGGTGTCTACCACCACCCCCAGATCCCTTTCACTCGTTGTGGTTTGCAATGAGAGACTCCCCACCCCGGGTGTATACATGACCTGGGTTTCTGACCCCCAGATGCAGCACCCTACACTTCCCTGGATTAAACCTCAGTCCCCACCTCCTTGACCACCCCTCCAGGGTATCCAGATCCCTCTGGACTGTCTCTCTCGCTTCATCCCAGTCTGCCAGTACTCCCAGTTTTGAGTCATCCACAAAGAGGCTCATCCTACTCCTAACCCCCCTCCCCATATCAGAGACATAGGCATTGAACAGGAGTGGCCCCAGTACCGAACCTTGGGGAACCCCACTGAAGACCTTCTTAGGGGAGGAGACTATCCCACCAACCACTACCCTCTTGTTTGTAGAACAGTTCAGTCGGAGGTGCCTAGTCACCGGTGTGGAGCCTGGGAGGGTTTGGGCCATCATCAAACCCAGGTCAGAGCTGGCCTGTCAGCGAAGCAGTAGTGCTACTGCTCATGACACCGACGACCTGGGCCTGGGTTCGAGAACAAGCCTCGGTCATTGGGGCCAACCGGGGGGCAGGAGGATTGAGTGTCCCAGAGGACACTCTCCTCCTATGGGGAGGGTGGGTTGCTGTCCTCGCTGTGATACTGCCACCTGGGTGACCACAGGTGGCACTGCAGTCAAGGGTGCCGTGGAAGGGATAGATGCTGGCCAGGGGTTAGGCACGGCAGCACGTTCAGTGTGCACACATGCCTAGCACCTCCCTAGCATGTCTGCATCGGAGAGATGGGAGACACAAAGAAAATGGCCCCGCTGCCCGAAGGACGTCAGAACCCAGTGGAACGTAGAAGGACTGCTGCTGGACCCCACAGTTAGCAGCTAGATGAAGACAACGCAGTCTGAGGGGGTACATGCTGTCTACCTCACTCCGGAGAGGTGCAGCTGAAGCCGCGTGGAGGTAGGCAGTTGATGGACAGGTTCACGCAGAGTCAGGCACCTTGGGATTCCAGAGGGAGTTTGGGTAGTGGAGTGCAGAGGGCATAAACACAGAATAACCAAAAAAAACAACTGGGTCAAGTTTTTTTCATCCATTTTTCTTCCAAAAGGAACATAGCATACGGTTATGCAGTATCGTGCTCTGCCTCCCTAGAATGCCCTTGGCGTCTGGAGGTTGGAACCCATCCCTGCTACCCAGATTCCTCTGCTGGCAGCTGAACAGTAGGATATGCCAACTCCCTCCCTGTGAGAGCAGAACTGTCCAAGTGACGCTCAATCCTCCCCCCATGCCCAGTGATCTGAGCCTGTTCCCTAATATAGGTCATGGTGTAGCGAACGTCAGTGCTACCACTAAGCTATTGGGCCAGCTCGATCCTACCATATTAAGCATTTTCACTTCAGTGTGCCTTGTTGAGATGAAAGCACCTACTATCGCAAGGCTGTTGGCCGGCACTGAAGTTTTCTGTGCTAGAAATTAAATTCACAAACTTCCACAAGTTAAAAAGTGCAACTCTTGGCACAGGGTGGGTAGTAATTAGCTGGGTGTGGGGTGAGTTTATTTTTTTCATAAACAAACAAACAGCAAGTTTTTTTTATTTGGGGGAGGCACGTCTGTGTAAAAAAATAAAAAAATGATAAAATAAATTGTACTATATGAAATAAAATACGGGCAGCCATAGACAGTTTCACTTGTATTTCCATCTCGGGGCTAAGATGACAGAATGGAACCCACGCTTCTCTATTGAGGTCCATATGCTGTTATCTCAATCCCTCAGAGTCAAAACAGTCTTATAGTATATGGTGGAACGTTATTACCACCAGAATTCAGTGTAAATACAGACTTGTTATGGTATCATTCTAACATTCACTTGCTGTTAACCTCCTTAGAATGATACCATAACAAGAAAGAATGCCGCTGAGATTCAACATTCCACCGCAGCAGCGCTTACCACTCGGCAGCACTCAAACATAAACAGCGGCTCCTCAATCATGGTGATTTGTAAAAACAAAATAAAACAAGCATTCATGATGGCGGCAGCAGTCTACTATAAAAACAAACATCTCCACATACTTTCTTATTTATTTTTGTTTCTCCTACAAACGTACCTGTTGCTTAAGAAGCATTTTCCAGTAGCATCTCCTCCTCGAATGAACTTTGCATGCGGCACTTCCGAAAGATGCAGAGTTCATGTTGATCCATCCTTGGCCCTTGATCTTTGATTTGCATTCAGGCACTCAGTTACTGCCGAATCAGTTGGGATTTCCTTTTTGTTGTGGGGTAAAAAGCACATATTGTACTGGTTCCCATACACTATATAAGACAATGTATGGGAAGCAATTAATAAAAAAGGTGAAGTTGAATCTCGAGGTTACCATGGCAGCTGTAAACCTCTCGAGCTGCACTCTCGAGGTTTACAGACCGTGGTAACCTCTTGATTCAAATACAGCTTTGTTGTTAACTGCTTCCCGTACATTATCCTCCTTGTTTTATATGGTTGCCCATGCCTTATTTTATATATTTTAGCCACTGAAGCATTCTAAAAAAATAAATGTTTTATCACAGTCTTGGGTGGAACATAAGCATTTATCTCCATATTGGGGTGGTCACAAAGAACCCATTAACCAATGAGAGAGCAGCTTGCACGATGCACGATGACATCACAATGACCTGTGTTACACTCCAAACAGAGCAATAAAAATCAAACAAACAGTTGAATCTGCATAAAAAGAAGTAATGTAAAAGCTTTACAATATAAAATACCTTACGTAAAATTGGACACACGATGGCCTAACTCAAAATATGACATTTATTATCACTTCTGCGGAGGCAGGACGTACATAACTCACTTGTGACTCTGCCACTCGTGAGTTATGGCCCTGCCCCCCTCACTCTTGAAGGTAAATAGCATATTCTGTATCAGGTCATAGATGTATAGTATGCATGTTGTCTTACATACATAGAACCCTACACCTGCGCACATACTGTATTACATTACATCTGGCATCATATCTGTCAGGTCATTCTGCTACTGTACAGATCCCTGGTCAGCCACATCGTAAGTACAGTCAGCACTTATTTATCTGGTTCTCGCTTATCTGTCACACTTGTTTTCCTATTCATGTGGCTGAGCTACTTTTGCTGTTTGTCATAGAATCCACGTGCAGACTGTACAGTGTGCAGTATTGGTGCCCTTACCTAAATGTAGACATCAACCTGCTGGAAAAGGGTCCAGAGAAGGGCAGCCAGGATGGTCCGGGGACGAGGAGAAAGTCCAAGATCTCAACATGTACTCTGTGGAGGATAGAATAGAGGGGGTTTAAAACTGGCCCGATGGCGCTGAGCGTTGAGGCGCTGCCAAGTGCCTTACCTCACACCATGCCAGCGACCCAAGCTTGGTCACCAGGTCATTGGGGAGGGTGGGTGCAAGATTCAGCTAGCGCTGGGTAGTTCTGCTGTCCTGGGTCGGGGTGATAAGTTATCCTTGTCTCGGCTGACACCTGGTGAAGGCCAGATGCCAGAGCAGGGATGTCGGGAGGCTGACATAATGTTGGGTGGGTGGATGGGGAAGTGGGCGAGGAGAACATGCGTGCCTCTATGCGCATACATTCTCCGCATGCCACAACCTCAGGCTAGGGGAGAAACCGGTGGAAAAATGAATGGTGCAATGGGGAGAATGACACCTGTGTACCACATGTCCATCTGCCACAGCACCAGAACATGCGGCAACAATACTGGATGTGTATTTCATGGGGGGGTGTCTTTCTGACCTGTCACAGGGAAATCCATGGGGGTACCTAGCCACCAGGTAAGCCGGGGGACTGTGGATGGTGGGTAGGTGGTGGTGACTCCCACTAAAGGGAGCCACCTTGCCATGGCTGAGGTGCATAAACAGTTAGTGGAAAAAAGAAAGAAGGGGGGGGTGACATGATTGAAACCTTCAGATGCCTTAAAGAGTTCAACAAAGTGAGCTCTGAGGAGCTCATCAACTTCAGTGTGAACAGGACCACTAGGGGACACAGCCTCAAGCTGGTGGGGGAAGATTCAAGATGGAAGTAAGGAGACACTTTTTCACTGAGAGGGTGGTGGTGAAATGGAACAAGTTGCCGGAGGAAGTTGTCTCCCTGAAGACTGTGGACAACTTCAGGTGAGGACAGGACAGAATAAATGGGAAAGTTGCTTTGGAGGGGGGCATCGATGAGGTGGGAGGAGTGGATAATGGGGAGGGGGGCAGATCCCTCAGCAGATTCTAAGGGGTCTGCAAACTCGAGCAGACATGGTAAACTGCAGTGGCTTTTTTCTGTGGTCACAGTCGTATGTTCTTATTATATTAGATGCTGGTTGTGCACCAAGCAAGAGGTTGACGGGGAGTATCACTCATTCATGGTACTTAGCAAGCCTGGGCTGAAGAGGTACGGCTGCTGGCTTCAACAAGCTGACATCGGGACTTCTAGACCACAGGGCATGCTGGGAATGCTTCCCATGGGCCTTCAGAGCAGGATGGCAAGATGCCAGCATGATTGATTGGCATGCCACAGAAAGGCTGGGCAGGCCGCCAAGCCCTGGCGTTGCTAAGGAGCGGGTTCCCTTGGTAGCGCTACCTTCCTGCTGTTTCACTTTCACTAGAAGGCAAGGAGAGAAAGGACGGCAATAAATCTCAGCCTTAAGTATCTCTGGTCCTGCAGTGCCCTAAGGCTCTGGAGCACAGCGTCTGTTGTATCTTTTTTTCTGTAGTCAAACACTTTCAGACAGGGAATGGGTTCTTTCTTGTATCTGTCTCCCTGGACCAGCCAAGGAAAAAAAAAACAGGTGAATCTCAGCGCGTAAGCAAGTAAGTCTCTGAGGCCTCTTCAGGGAATGCTGTGTAGCTCTGCTGCGATTTTGCCAATAAATTAGCCTATTGAAAGTGTTATTACCCAGAAGGCATTGCTAATCAACATTCTGCAGTCTTGCAAATCAAGGTTATGTAGATGAATTCTGCTCTTCAGCTCACCTTTGAGATTTCAGTGGCTAGCAGAGACTACAGGTTGCATTTAGCTAACTGGTCAGGGTGGTCTGGAATATCAACCAAACAGAAAAAAAAAAAGTGATTTTAAAAAGATGTGAAGGCTGTTAATCTTCCCTTGACGTTTGTCACAATTGGACAAGTATTCTCAGGAAGAAATAAGTAACAGGAAACATGATTTGTAGCTCATGAGTCATGGAGCAGAGGTGAGATAAAGAAAAAAATGTTTTGTTTCCCCTTAGATATTCGGTGTGTTTAATTAGTGTTAGCTGAATGTAGGGCCAATAAGGACTTTAGCTGGGACACACCCATGAACCCTCTTCTCATGCTACGTGAGTATATAAAGAGATCAGGCACACACGGACCTAAGGAAGCCGGATTCGGAAGTGTCAACATCAGGTTACAGTTTGTTGGAAGATTTGCTGATGCATGTGTTTCTCCTCTTTGATACGCTGATAAGACAGGTAAAGAGACAGAGCTAGATGCTTATAGATGACCTTTGCTTACGATTGAATTACTGGGATGCTAGCTTCAGTCAGCCTGGTATATTAAGGGGTATTTATTTTTTTATCTTGCTTTTTCTGCTTCGGCTACTCTCCTGCCGATGCACCCCCCCCCGCCCCATCATCCATTGTTCCTGGGACTTGCCCACCTTCTTATGTGACCACCATGCTGGAAGTGGTGCCCACAGGTGGTGTGGAGCCTCGCGGGTTGCCAGCATCGTCCCGCGGTCAGAGGTGCTTTTCCACCTTGTTGCTCCCCTCTATGTCAGGGCTGGTAAGTGTGCCATGTCATGCACATACAATGTGAAGGTGCAATGCACCTCAGTGCCTGCACCGGGCTTTCAAGTGAGGTGAATGCTGCTGCACCCCCTGTCCTCTGCTAGGTGGCAGCCAGGCAGCAGTATGGGCTGTCCCTCCTCCACAAAGGAGGAGAGCCATGTTTGGATGCTCAGTCCTCCTTCCCCCCATCCGCTCTCCAGAGCGGCAGGTGGTGAGGCGGCCAGCGCCTCAGCCCGTCATGCCACCGGGATGGCTGTTTATGATTTTTTTTTAATCAAACGAGCACCGTTAATAAACAAGGAATCAAGTATGAATGCAGGCCTGTCCTAAAAGGCTTCCATGGCAGTCAGTCATACTGTATGTGTGTTGTAGCAAAGTGTGCAAACTGTAACGCAAGCTGATTGGATGGTGCAAGCTCTGTTCGTCCCAGGTTATTCCTGAAAATAGGTATTTATTGCCTAGTGTATTTATCTGGTTACCAAAAACTAAATAAATAAAATTTAGATCTCAATGGCGCGTGCCACACAGCCAAAATATCTCAGTTAGGCAGGAATTTGAGCCAGTAAGATTTAATCTGATCCAATAAAATAGCACAAACTGCAGCACCCACAAGCACTTGTAAAAAATGTTTGCAAGACCCCCCCTCCACTCAATATGTTTCCCGTCACACAGCACACACCAGTTTCTCCCATCCACCAGATGTGGCCCTATCCAAGCCTAGCCTTGTTAGTTAAAGTTTAACCCCTTTGGCCCACCCGATTTTGGCATATTACAGCCCAGGCCCTCCCCTCTTCCCACACCCAGTCCTGGCCAACACCCACCTTGAGGAACCTGGCCCTTCGATCCATCCTCATGGCGGGGGAAGAGGTTCGCTGCTGCTGCCAGCTTCACTCTGTCCTTCCTAGTACTGCACTTGGTGCAAATTGTTTTAAGGTTTTCACTGTGCAGGGAGCTGGTCCAGTGGCATGAAGGGTTACAGCACGTGCATCTAACCTTCTGCTGCACCGGCGACCCAGGTTCAGGAGCAGACCTGGGACGCCGGGGGTCAGCTGGGATGGGAGAGGCTAGAGTGTCTGGAGGACTGCTGTCCTGTTCAGCGGAGGGAGGGTTACAGTGCCTGTCATTAGCGTGGCCCCTGGTGTTGGCTTAGGGTATGGCAGCCAGGACTGTCAGGATGGGGAGTGGTGGCTGCCAACATCCCACATACTGTAGTGTGCATGGGGATGTCTGGGCAGCATTGCACGTCTACGTGGGCAAGGAAGAAAATGGAGGGAGAAAATGGATTCCTGGGCGGCCACTGACTCCCAGCCATGCACCCAACAAATACCCAGGGCACACTGCCTTTGTGCGATGGTAAGTAATGGCAGAAAATGGGGAAACAGGGCTGGGGTGGCAGGCTTCTGAAGGTCTGCTCAGGGTCAGGGGAGAAACAGCATTAACAGCAAAAAAAAATTTCGCAGTGTCGGGTTTAGATACAATTTGTATGAAAAACGATATTAAAAAAAATTGTGTTATATTGTAATGTATGGCACTGTATTCTATTTAAGCAATAATATCCAGACAACCAGGCATTTCCTAAGAAGTAACACCCAGCTGGGGGTGTTTATGACCCAAGGCGCAGCTGAGGGCCAATAGCCTCAGCAAGGGTTTTAAGCCCATGGAAATACTCAGTTGTAGGGGCTTTATTGTAATTATAAGTCTAAATACATAAGGGGAAAACCGTCACATTAACAAAAAAAAAAAATAAATTTTACGTGTCTGCACACCATGTTGCTCTAAGCTGTACCAGACATTTCTGCAGCTCAGAGCAGCACGGAGTGCATGTATGTAAAATGCTTGTGTTTGTTTGTTTGTTTTTTAAATGTGCCAGTTTTTCCTTACGCATTTAGACCTACAGTTGTAGCAAGGGATTAATGCCCGGTACAGCAGCCAATCAGAGTGAGTGTTGGCTTCATGAATAATTAGACTTATAATGTAACATATTATGTCTTATTAGGAATGTATTTTCAGAGCACAGCAGTATTATAAATCTTTGTGAGCTGGTTACATTTGTACCTCTTGTGTATCTGTTGATGTTCCATTAAGGCTATGTCAGTGGCTCAATAGATTGCATACTCGCCTCTGGGCCAGAAGATTGGAAGGTTGGGGGTTCTAATCCCACACTAGGAACGTGGGATAAAATCCCAATACTGACACCATAATACAGCACATAGGAGGTGTCGTCATTCAGATTACGTAAAACCAAGGCCCCTTCTGCTCATCTCTGGTGGCTGTGAAACCCAGGGGCTATGTATAAGATGGGAGGAGTGGAGCTTACAGTTACCAAGCAAGAAAGAGACCTAAGGGTTATCATATCTGATGACCTCATGGTAGCTGGGCAGTGTGACAACGCAGTGGGAAAGGCTAGCAGGATGCTGGGGTGCACTGGGAGAGGGATTTCTAGCAGGAGCAGGGAGGTGGTGATGCTGTTGTATCACTCACTGGTGAGGCCCCACGTTGAATACTGTGTCCAGTTTTGGAGGCTACACCTCCGCAAGGACATTGGAAGGGCGGAGGCGGTATAGAGGTGGGCAACCAAAATGGTGAGGGGTTTGCTCAAGAAGCCATACGAGGAAAGGCTGCAGAAACTTAACATGTACTCCCTGGAAGAGAGGAAAACGAGAGTGGTTGAAACCTCACAGGAGTGAATAAGGTGCACCTGGAGGGTCTGTTTCACAGAAAGGAAGGCACTAGAACAAGGGGGCATGCAGTGAAACTAACGGGGAAGTTTAGGAGAGATGTGTGGAAATATTTTTTTATTTCTTTTATTTTTTGGTAACTGGGTAAGGCCCACTAGGTGCCTGTTTTCAGGGGTGACCCGGTAGCACTGGGGAGGTTAAGTGACTTGCTCAGAGTCACAGAGTATGCAGTTGGAGGTTGTGGGAATCAAACCCAGGTCTGTCTTCTGGATGTACCAAGCTCATTCACAGCTCATTACTCTAACCTTTAGGCTATACTACCAGCCCCCAAATATTTCTTCATTGAAAGGGTGGTGGATGGCTGGAACAGCCTGCCAGAGCAGGTAGTAAAGGCAAAGACTGTGGGGAGCTTTAAACATGCGTGGGATAAGCACAGAGGCATATTAGATTGGGGAATGGGGACAGAGAGTGATAACTATGACCAGCTAAGATCAGTGATGACGGAGTAGGCAGGGACGAGGGGCAGTTTGAATGGGCCTAAAGGTCCTTTTCTGCCAACGAAATCTATGTTTCTGTGGCTACCCAGGTTGAATTTAAAGATCCCATAGCACTTATCATATGATTAGACAATTTCCCCAGTGTCTTGGCCAACATTCCCACTGTCGATAAAAACAGGTCAGTGTAGCCACCAGGATACACCTGGAAATGTGCAGTCACAGTGCAGTGTGCCTTTCTGGGTGACATCCAAATAAATAAAGCTGGTCCCATGTAACCTGCTACCCAGGACACACCTGGACATGGGCTCTCACTGATCAGTGTGCTTTCTGTGGCTAAATATTACAAAAAAGTGAGGCCAGTCCGCAGGTGCAGTGGTAGAGCTACCGCATGTGACGCTAGCGACCTGGGTCCGGAAGCGAGACAGGGTTGCTGGAGGGCTAGCCAGCGTGGAGGAGGATTGAGCGCCCAGAGGACTGCTCTCTTCTGGGGAGGGTGGACTGCGGGTCCCATTGCTTTACCGCCACCTGGGTAACCACAGGTGGTGGTGCAGCGGTATTGCAGAGTGATTGGGCAGGGAGGATGTTGGCGTCTCCTTGGATCTCCTTGCATACCATCATCCTCGGGGGGTAGGGCACTGAAAACAAGGAAACCCCCCACACCTACACCTGGAGATGGGCCTCAGTGCCTTAGCCACACGACCAGGCTCAGTGTGGGGGGGCTCAGCTGGACCACCCGACACGCTCAAATGAACTGGAGGGGGATGACCTGGGGGGGTCCCCCTTCTCCCCCATCCGGGAGGTAAACTGTGGCTGGATGGGACTCGGTCCTCCGAAGCCTCCCAGAGATGCCCAGCAGAGTCCTACAGGATGCCTTGGGAGTCCCTGAGGATAGGGGCAGATGTGGTGCAGAAGGGGGCGAATAAACAGAGAATATAAAAAAAAATTACAAATAAATAAATACATGTATCCTGAAATGGTGTTTTACAGTTTGCTAACTTTCAAAGTTTTACTTAGCTTTTGGTGACCAAAATTATTGCATTGTGACTAGTCTCAGATTTCTTTTTGTTAATAGTGACAAGAGATTGTCACTTGAAGCTCAGGTTAGTCCTTCTTTACAGTGCCAGATGTTGCCAAACTAGACTTAGGTTTGTCCTTGGTTACAGTGACAAAGGCTGCAAATCTACACTCAGGTTTGTCCTTGGGTTACAGTGACAGGTAATCATACTAGACTGAGGTTTGTCCTTGGTTACAGTGACATAGGCTGTCACCCTAGACTCAGGTTTGTCCTTGGTTACAGTGCCATATGTTATGCTAGACTTAGGTTTGTCCTTGGTTACAGTGACAGAGGCTGTCATCCTAGAATCAGGGTTGTCCTTGGTTATAGTGACAGTGGTTGTTGCACTAGACTCAGGTTTGTTTTTGGTTACAGTGCCAGATGTTATCATTCTAGACTTAGGTTTGTCCTTGGTTACAGTGACAGAGGCTGTCACCCTAGACTCAGGTTTGTCCTTGGGTTACAATGACAGGTAATCATACTAGAATCAGGTTTGTTCTTGGTTACAGTGCCAGATGTCACATTAGACTCAGGTTTCTCCTTAGTTAATGTGCCAGATGCTGTCACCCTTTACTCCGGTTTTCCATTGGTTGTCACTCTAGATTCAGGTTTTTCCTTGGTTTGGTGACAGAGGTTGTCACCCTAGACTGAGGTTTTCCCTTGGTTACAGTGACTTAGGTTGTCACTCTAGATTCAGATTTTTCCTTGGTTACAGTGACTTAGGTTGTCACTCTAGATTCAGGCTTGTCCTTGGTTATTGTGACAGAGGCTGTCACACTAGACTCAGGTTTGTCCTTGGTTATTGTGACAGAGGCTGTCACCCTAGGCTCAGGTTTTCCCTTAGTTACAGTGACTTAGGTTGTCACTCAAGATTCAGGTTTGTCCTTGGTTATTGGGACAGAGGCTGTCACACTAGACTCAGGTTTTCCCCTTGGTTACAGTGACTTAGGTTGTCACTCTAGATTCAGGTTTGTCTTTGGTAATTGTGACAGAGCCTGTCACACTACACTCAGGTTTGTCCTTGGTTATTGTAACAGAGGCTGTCACACTAGACAGGTTTGTCCTTGGTTATTGTAACAGAGCCTGTCACACTACACTCAGGTTTGTCCTTGGTTATTGTGACAGAGGCTGTCACACTAGACAGGTTTGTCCTTGGTTATTGTGACAGAGGCTATCGCACTAGACAGGTTTGTCCTTGGTTATTGTGACAGAGGCTGTCAAACTAGACTCAGGTTTGTCCTTGGTTTACAATGACAGGTAATCATACTAGAATCAGGTTTGTCCTTGGTTACAGTGCCAGATGTTGTCACATTAGACTCAGGTTTCTCCTTGGTTAATGTACCAGATGCTGTCACCCTAGATTCCGGTTTTCCGTTGGTTACAGTGACTGAGGTTGTCACTCTAGATTCAGGTTTTCCATGGTTTTGGTGACAGAGGCTGTCACCCTAGACTCAGGTTTTCCTTGGTTACAATGACTTAGGTTGTCACTCTAGATTCAGATTTTTCCTTGGTTACAGTGACTTAGGTTGTCACCTAGATTCAGGTTTGTCCTTGGTTATTGTGACAGAGGCTGTCACACTAGACTCAGGTTTTCCTTGGTTAGTGGACTTAGGTTATCACTCTAGATTCAGGTTTGTCTTTGGTAATTGTGACAGAGCCTGTCACACTACACTCAGGTTTGTCCTTGGTTATTGTAACAGAGGCTGTCACACTAGACGGGTTTGTCCTCGGTTATTGTGACAGAGGCTATCACACTACACTCAAGTTTGTCCTTGGTTATTGTGACAGAGGCTGTTACACTAGACTCAGTTTTTCCCTTGGTTACAGTGACTTAGGTTGTCACTCTAGATTCAGGTTTGTCCTTGGTTATTGTGACAGAGGCTGTCACACTAGACTCAGGTTTTCCCTTGGTTACAGTGACTTAGGTTGTCACTCTAGATTCAGGTTTGTCTTTGGTAATTGTGACAGAGCCTGTCACACTACACTCAGGTTTGTCCTTGGTTATTGTAACAGAGGCTGTTACACTAGACAGGTTTGTCCTTGGTTATTGTGACAGAGCCTGTCACACTACACTCAGGTTTGTCCTTGGTTATTGTAACAGAGGCTGTCACACTAGACAGGTTTGTCCTTGGTTATTGTGACAGAGCCTGTCACACTACACTCAGGTTTGTCCTTGGTTATTGTAACAGAGGCTGTCACACTAGACAGGTTTGTCCTTGGTTATTGTAACAGAGCCTGTCACACTACACTCAGGTTTGTCCTTGGTTATTGTGACAGAGGCTGTCAAACTAGACTCAGGTTTGTCTTTGGTTTACAATGACAGGTAATCATACTAGAATCAGGTTTGTCCTTGGTTACAGTGCCAGATGTTGTCACATTAGACTCAGGTTTCTCCTTGGTTAATGTACCAGATGCTGTCACCCTAGATTCCAGTTTTCCGTTGGTTACAGTGACTGAGGTTGTCACTCTAGATTCAGGTTTTTCCTTGGTTTGGTGACAGAGGCTGTCACCCTAGACTCAGGTTTTCCCTTGGTTACAATGACTTAGGTTGTCACTCTAGATTCAGATTTTTCCTTGGTTACAGTGACTTAGGTTGTCACTCTAGATTCAGGTTTGTCCTTGGTTATTGTGACAGAGGCTGTCACACTAGACTCAGGTTTTCCCTTGGTTACAGTGACTTAGGTTATCACTCTAGATTCAGGTTTGTCTTTGGTAATTGTGACAGAGCCTGTCACACTACACTCAGGTTTGTCCTTGGTTATTGTAACAGAGGCTGTCACACTAGATGGGTTTGTCCTCGGTTATTGTGACAGAGGCTATCACACTACACTCAAGTTTGTCCTTGGTTATTGTGACAGAGGCTGTTACACTAGACTCAGTTTTTCCCTTGGTTACAGTGACTTAGGTTGTCACTCTAGATTCAGGTTTGTCCTTGGTTATTGTGACAGAGGCTGTCACACTAGACTCAGGTTTTCCCTTGGTTAGAGTGACTTAGGTTGTCACTCTAGATTCAGGTTTGTCTTTGGTAATTGTGACAGAGCCTGTCACACTACACTCAGGTTTGTCCTTGGTTATTGTAACAGAGCCTGTCACACTAGACAGGTTTGTCCTTGGTTATTGTGACAGAGGCTGTCACACTAGACAGGTTTGTCCTTGGTTATTGTGACAGAGGCTTTCGCACTAGACAGGTTTGTCCTTGGTTATTGTGACAGAGGCTGTCAAACTAGACTCAGGTTTGTCCTTGGTTATTGTGGCAGAGGTTGTCACACTAGCCTCTGGTTTGAGCTGTTAAAGTGAACACTGTGATTGGACCTGACAAAGTGGAGTATGTCCACAAAACATCACCCATTAATCTACAAGGGTGTCTCAAAACAGAAATAAATATTATATTGAAGAAAGTGGAATATTGGCATGAGACCCTTATTGTTTTTAATACTAATATAGTGACAGATGTCACACGAGACTCAGGTTTGTCCTTGGTTATGGTAAAAGAGGTTGTCACACTAGGCACATGTTTTCTCTTGGTTACAGTCACAGAGGTTGTCATACTAGACTCAGGTTTATCCTCGGTTTGGTGACAAAGGTTGTCACACTAGAAGCAGGTTTCCTCTTGGTTACAGTGACAGAGGTATCACACTAGATGCAGGCTTTCTTTTGGTTACGGTGACAGAGGTTGTCACACTAGATGCAGGTTTTCTTTTGGTTATGGTGACAGAGGTTGTCACACTAAATACAGGTTTCCTTTTGGTGACGGATTTTGTCACACTAGATTCAGGTTTGTCCTTGGTTAAGGTGACAGAGGTCCTCGTTTGCTGCCCCTGGATCATTTTCATGAGTCTGCTTTGTAAGGTCTCTGTGTGGTCCCTGCCTTTCTTGAGGAGTGGACTTCAGAACTGTGTGGAGTAATCCAGGTGTGACCTTACCAGAGACCTGTACAGGGGCAGTATCACTTCCTACCTACTACTATCAAATCCCCTTCCTGTACCATGAAGTACAGTTATAAAAGCAAGTTGTTTTTCTCTTCTGACTACAAGGCAGCATAATTTGAAAGATCTAGGAAAAGATCTAGGAAAACCACGCTGGGATGTTGATGTAGCTGTATTTGCATAATATGGGATATGAAAGCTAAGAAATGGCTGACCAAAGGCCCTCCCGTTACAGCAGACTGGCTTAACTTGGCGAAGAAAATTCTGCTAATCGAAGGCTTGGTAAACAGAATAGGTGTCAAGCCTCTGAAACACTTTGAAATGTAAACTGCAAAATATAGACTCTCACTCTTAGGTAGAGCCTGTAGCCTGAAGGAAGAGGAAGGAGGGCAGCAAGTGTGAGCTTTACTTACAGAGTGAGGTAATTGTATCTGGCAATAATCGGAAGGAAATAAACTACACTTGTATATAGTTTTAGTTTTAATTGCTGTTAAAATAATCATTTGTCTGTACTGGTGATATTTTGCTTATGTTTGTTTTAACAGACTGAATAAAATTTAAATTAAAAAAAAAAAGAATAAGTTATTATTCCAGAACAAAGAAAGCAGAAGACCATGCAACATCATATGCAGTAAATCTGCTTCAGAGCTTCTGCGTCGAGGGCATAAGTCTGTGCATGAATGGCAAGTTCCTGTTTTGCCATGCTGGAGTGTGATGAGTAAGATGAACTAGAATAGAATGTGTTTATTCTTAAAGAGCACCTTTCCTACTCTTGTAAGAGTCTTCCCACCAAAACACACTAGCACCCTTACCTGGCCCCAAGTTTAGTGTACCATGATTTTTAATTTATTGCTGCCGGTATATAGGGAGGGACGGGATAGTATTTGCAGGGCTTCAGACGGGCATGGGATAGGCATAAGGGAGCAATACAGATGAGTATGAATAGATAGGCCACTGACAGAGCAAAGGCCGATGGTACATTTATAAGGTAGAGAAAGAAACGGGCAGACTGGATCGGCCTTGTGGTCCTTATTTGCCGTCAACTTCTATGTTTCTATTTTGGCTCTGTGGAGCTGAGGTCCTGATCACTTCCATTTCCTTACTATCAGATGCGTCTACACAAGTCAGCATGTTTATGATGTAAGTATATGTAGAGCATGAGAGTGAGAGTCATAGGGTACAGTAGGGACTGTTTTAGGTGCTGTTTAGTATGCATTAGCGTTCCCATACTGACAAATCAAGGCCGCTCTCAGTGAACGAGCTTCTTGCTAGTTGAGCGGCAGCCTTGGTTTGTCTCAACTGGATCTCTTAAAGTGTGCTAAAAAGCACTTAAAAAACATCCCTATAGTACTCGATGGAGTGCGACACCCACGCTCTCCCTGCACTGACATCATAAAACTTGCTAGCGTAGGGGCATCTCCGAATAGTGAATCAGAAGGTATTGGGCTTTCGGCTCTACAGAGCCAAAATACAATCCCTTCCTTCCCTAAATATCACTAGCAATAAATAAAAAAAATGATGGTCACTAGACTTGGGGCCAGGTAAGGGTACTTGCGTGTTTTGTAGGGGAAGCACCAGAAAAGGTGCTCTTTAAATGGAACAGTCTCTACTATCTTCCAACCATTTCCAATAATGATAATATTTGATATATATATATATAAATATACACACACACACATATACATTTGTAGATAGCTTTTCCTCCCTGGGGAGGCAGGCAGGCAGGCTCTCAGCTGTTTCCCTGCTTCCCATGACTGACGCACACCTCTCCTGATTTACCGGAGCAGGGTCCCCATGGATTCCCTCCATGGCGGTGCTAGGAGGCGGATGGCCACCCCCCCTCTCTGTGCAGTATTCATATTGCCTCGGCAGTTGGAGGGTGACACAGGCCATGGGGGAGCGGGCAGGGCTTCATGAGGCCCGCCTTCCCCAATTTTCCTTGTTCTCCCACCCCCTGTAACTCACCAGGATGTGCTTGTGAGGCGTGCATGTCCTGCAGAACTGTGGCCCCAGCCTTCGAGCCACTCGTGGGCCTTCACTACTGCTGGGCCTCCACCCGATGGCCATCATAGGCCAAGATGGCTGGCCAACATTCCCTGGGAGAGGAGAGCAGTCTCTGGGATGCTCAGTTCTCTCCGACCCCCAGCAACAAGTGCTCATGTCCAAACGTGGGTCGCTGGCACGGCAGGAGGTAAGGCATTCAACACCACAGCCCTCCACACCACCGGGTTGGCTTCAGTAATAATGTTTTGAAGGTATTTTATAATGCTTGTGTAACCCCTAGATGGCGCTATCCCAGGGGCTACTACCCCTGCCTGATTTGCCACTAACAGGTTGAGGGGCCTGGATCCAATGGCGGGTGCCTCCACCCAGAGGTCAGGGTTTGCAATAGTTAAACTAACTTGGTCACAGCCTCTGGGACACTGCAACCCTCTTTCTTCCCACTAGTGGCCCACACAATATATCAGAATTACCTTCACAGTATACCACCCCCAGGTCTGGTTCGGCACTGGGACCTCCTGTGAAATGAGATACAGTGCAACAATCACAGTACAGTACTTTAACATAGACAAATACCTCAGGCAGTATAACTTTGCTGAAACAAGCAGCTCTGATTTATTTAGGGGATATAACAAGGACAGGGGAAATCAGGTTAATTAACTATCACTCTAATAATCTTCCTATGGCTCTGTGCACAGGCCTATCCCTATCAGATACTGTCCCTGAATTTAACCCTGGTGGCTAGTCCAAACCGTGGCAGCTGGTAGGGGCCCTTTCACACAGAGAAAGGAGAATTAAACAGTCAGCAGTACAGTAATTCCATTTGGATTTAATGTGGCAATTCAACAGGGAGCAACCCTGAATTAGTACTCACGACTCCAAATAAGATAGGGTCCTTCAATGTCAGCAGGGCTCACTTGAGGTACACAAACCTCTTCACACATCCATATAAAAGAAAGCACTATACCAGGCAGGCTGCATCTGTATCCCGATCGCAATTACTGCACACAATACCGGAGAACACACAGCAGATTCAGTTCCTGACAGACCGAGTGCAATTTTCAGCAATTCTTCCAGTCTTCTACAGGGTGAGCCTGGTTTCTACTCTTCAGAGATCCTTTGATTCTTTTCACAGGACGGATTCAGTCCTAACAAGCTGTTACACAAGCTGCAGACCGGAACTCTGGGCCTTACACACGTTTTTTGACTAAAACTGCACACTGAAAAAGCACAGGGCTCCTTCCTTCTTCACTGCCAAAGCTCAACTGAAACTCCAAACTGACAAAACCGGGCACTTCCTTTGAGTTCCTCCCAGTTCTTGACTGGATTGGCTGTCACTCACAATAGACTGCTGCTGTTGGTCCAAAAAGGCACTGAAGTCTAAACTACATCTCCCAGAGTCACTGCCCATACAATCCTCTTGTGGCTGGCTCAGATTATGAGTCCAAGTTCTGATTCGTCCAAGGCACCATTTTAGAGCTAGCTTACCCCACACTGATTGGTCCAGTTCAGCAGTTCAAAACTAGAATGGGAACTAGCAGACACAGTTCTGATTGCAAAGAAAGCAGGTAGACAAACAGTAATTTCATTATTACTCTAAATAATTTCTGGCAAACAGTTACATCTTTCAGATAGGTTCCTTTGCACCCTAGTGACTGCAAAAATGAAGTGAATTGGCAGCAGCTTGAGTGGTACTCAATCAAAGAAACACACAGTCCCCCATACAAACTAATTATGTCTGCAAGCAGACAGCTCTTAAAGAGACAGTACCAGAGGTTCTAAAAACACTCACTGATAAATGGCTTAAATGCCAAACACCATTCAGGCTTGGAGCATTCAAGCAAGCTCCTGGAAGTCTTTTGGGAACCCCCATTTGCAGGGGGGTTACACTTGAAATTATATTTCGAAACCTGTAACTTTTGAACTGTTAGGCTATTTTTAAAACAAAGCTTGGAGTCTGATCAACATGAATAGATCATAATAGATAATAATATAGTTTCTCAGTGTTCAAATATGTCTGTACATGTGGATATCTTTTTAAAAATAATAGGATTAAAAAAGTTTTAAAGCATTTCAAGTTTTTTATATCGAGATGTGAAAGATGTAGCAACATCATGTACCGTTATAACAACTAATCTAACTCCAACCTTTCATGGTAAAAAAAAAAATTAAAATTTCTAGCTCTAATGGTTGCAAAGTTGTCCTTGTTTAAAGAGCCGCTGACAGCATTAGCAAAACTCTGAAAAAAGTAAGATTTGTATTGAGCTTTATCCCATATTCTTTAGTACTTCATATATTTTCAGTAATTAATTCCCCATTTTCTTGATTACTGAAAACAGTTGTATGAAAATGAGATCCCTGTTCCCTAGACTCTATCTACTCTAGTTCCTTCTCTACACATGACATCACAGTCCCCTATTTTTGACATCATAATTATCTCCACAGCAACATATTTTGATGTCATAAACAGAATTATGATGTCAGGTGTAGGCAGGCAGCCAAAGTTCAAAGAGCAGAGATACTGTATTGATGCAAATCCCCCAAGAATAAGGGAAATGAGGGTGAGAATTACAGAATAAAATACAAAATATAAGCTACAGTTATGTCTGAATATTACATTTTTTCAAAGTTGTCTCAACTGTGTCAGGAGCTCTTTAAAGAAAATATATTTGGAAAGTCCTACCTTAGAACAGCTGGGGCTAGGAACTTCATTTTTGTTTAAAATGAAAACTTGGAGTCAGGACATTGAGACTCAGTCCCGCCAATGCAGCTTTTATGTGTCAAAACGATTCTATGTGAATCAATACTATTTGAAACTGCTTTTTGGGTATATTATCGATGCATGCTGTTCAGTTGCAACACAGTCCAAAAACAGTAAAGACATTTTATTGATTGTATCAATACTATTTTTGTATAGACCAGCTGTCTTGCTACTAGTTTTTATATCAACATCTAAAACTACACAGTGGTTTAAAAAAAAAGTTATACAGTTTTTTTTATTCTGAATTGTGGTTGTAATACACATTATTTGATTAGAAACTGTGTAGTCTGCAACTTAATTTTCATTTATCTTCTGCCCTTAATTGTGTTTTCGAACATTTCACTCTCCCCTCTAGCAGTACCTGCTCGTCTGTGCTTTCTCAAGCTTTGCCTGCGTAAGCATCAGAATTTAATAATTTGGTATAGATAGTTTTTTCCCAGTGGGATGTGGGGTTTTATAACTGAATTCAAGAAGTTCCTCCCAGGCATCAGTAGAAATTACTACACCTAGAATTTGCTCGCAGTAAAAGATGCTATTTTAATAAAAATGTCTTCTGTAATAAAACAAAGATGGTATAGATAGTGCTGAGAAATGTTGTGTAGTTTAGTTCTGATAATGCCAGATGTGAATTTTGTTGTTGGAATTGGGAAAATCTCTTTAAATATGTGGATGTAAACCAACGCTCCAACTCTCCAACCTTAACCCAAGAGCTTTTTCTGGGCACAGAACCCTATCTAGTTGTTTGTGAACCCCAACTGATTTTAAAAATTAGAATCGAAAGTAACTTTCCAGTAAAAAAAGAAGTTCTAGAGCTTCCAAGTGTACAAAGCTGATTAGTGTGTGGTTAGCATTTAACTGATTAGTGAATTCACACAAATTGTTAGAACCAAAGAAACTTTGCCCATCCCTAATCAGAACCTTCCAGAACCAGTTTCATTTCATGAGGGGGTTGTCGGAACCCCCTGGCGGTCTGGATTCTTGCTCTAGCTCTAGTCTACAACTGTTCTAGTGTTGGTACAGTATCTCTTAAAGAACCTGAACACTTATCATAGGGACGGAGCTAAATTATTTATTTATTTGCTGTTGGTAACCGGGTAGGTGCACTAGGCATAGGGATGCCTATTTTCAGGCACGACCCGGGAGAATACAGTTTTAGGAATACGAAGTCGTATATGTGACGCAGCACATGAAACAGTACAATACATAGTCAAGTAAAAAAACTCACAGATATGGGGAGATACATACAGTAACAAGCGAGGAAGTTTAAAAAGTATGATAAAGCTGCAGAAACAGTATGACAGGTAACACAATAAATAAGAACATAAGTATTACAATAAGGGCATACATATAGAACATTATGTAAAGTTTACACAGAGGTGGTTGAAAGGAGGAGAAAGGAGGATAGAGGGGAGAGAGAGAGAGAGAGAGAGAGAGAGAGAGAGAGAGAGAAGAGGAAATGGGCGAAGAGAGAGAAGATTGCGAACAAGGGAGAGAGGATAGAGAGTAGGAGGGAGATGACCTGGAGGAGGGTGTAAGAGAGGTGGAGAAGAGAAACAACTAGAGAAGAAGACTAAAGCAGTGCAGGGGAAGAAGAGTGTAGGAAGGAGAGTGGAGCTAAGGTGGGTTAAAGCAGATGCAGGAGTTCATAGGGTGAAGGTGCTTTTTGTGAAGTTTCTTAAAGGTGTCATGAGTAGTTGTTTGTCGAATAGCTTGGGGTATGGAATTCCAGTATTTAGGGGCCACGTGAGAAAAGGCGTGTGAACCCAAGTTGGTTCTGAGTCTGGGAAGGTGAAAAAGGGCTTGGTCAGTCGATCGCAGTCCACAGGAGAGAGGCTGTGTGACCAATAGGGATGAGAGGGATGGTGGGATGCCCGATCTGACAACGGAGTCAATTAATGAGCCAAAAGCCTGTAGTCTGTATTATGTGGTAAAACATCGAAGAGTACAAGGGGTCTTACAATACCAGTACACGCCCAATATGGCCCCAGTCCCCAAGCACCCTTAGGATAAATGAACCCCTCAGCACACCATGTCCTCCCCCACACCCCAAAGAACTTATATGGTAATATTACACAATACCCTCCCTGAACCAAAAAGCACCCATGTGAGAAATGAACCCCCCACACATCAGCATCCCATGTCCCCGTCATACCTTAGAACCCCCATATGACAAATTAACCCCTACCACTAAATTAACTCCATCCCTTAGCTTCCCACATTTTACCTGTACCCTCAAATTGCCCATATGCTGAATTAAGCCCCAATGTCCCTACCCTGTAGTACACTATGCCCTCTTTATACTCCAAGCAGTACTGATATGATAACACTCACACTTAACATGCAGACCCATCCCAGAAACCCATATTTAAGAAATAATACATGACAAAGTGTGCAATATCGTGGGATAGTGTCCCACCTCAAGTGCTTTGTGAGGCATGAGGCTGTAGGCCAGGTGACTTCAGCCACCTGAGAAGGGATGATATCCGGTGAGATTGCACAACTTGCAGTGTGTTATTGTGATTATGAAATGGATCCATTTTGATTTTGCTGACTGATGTCATGGCATGCTTTCAAACCGGGATTATGTTCTGCCCCCGATTATGTACTGAGATATCATCCTGACCAAATTTAGTCTCAGCCAGTCTGATTTGAGGATTTTGACCATCCATTATGTAATGTAAAATAACCCCACCCTTCAGCACCATGTGTTGTTATACCTGTTTCAGTGAAGCACCCATATGATAATGTAACACTTCTCTCATCACACCCCACCTTACTTGCAGTCACTGGAGCATTCATAAGATAACTCATCCCCCATTCCTCAGCAGCCCCCCCAAAAGCACTCACCCTTTGAGTAAATACCCTTGAGGGGGTTGAGGGCCTCCAATGATGGGTGACATGCTCCTTGTCTTCAACCCTAGGACCAGAGCACATCTCCACCACCTCCACTCCCCCAAGTGTGGCAGCTGCCACAAGTATCCCTGGGAGCTAGTTAGACAAAAATCACCATTCGGGAAAAGACCCACCAGGCAATACAGGGTACATACTCTTTCAACACCAGAAGATCCTTTGTTACAGCAGCACTATCTACTGACAGACATGGAGGACCAGTGTGAGAGGTGAGTGGAAAGTGTTGGCCAGACAGTGTGATGATGGGAGGTAGTAAGCTGTTACAGGGGTTATGGACGGGGGTTAATGCTTCTTAATTTTCAGGGGAAGGGCATAATCAACCAGCTATGTGTTACATACTTTTATTGGGGGGAGGGCTGGGACAACCAGATATGTACTGTATAATGTGATTTTATGGGGAGGAGTGGGACGGGTTCGACCAGATATGTCTCATGTACTTTTGGGGGAACAGATTCAACCAGGTATGTATAATGTACTTTTATGGAGGGGTAGGTTCTACCAGACACAGTATGCGTTATCTACTTTTATGGGGAGGGCAGGTTTAACCAGATATGTATTATGTATTATGTACTTTTATTGGGGGGGCCAGGTTCTGCCTGATAAGTATTAAGTGCTTTTTTTTTTTAAGTAGCATTTTATCCCCTTCCGGTCACTGGCCTCTCCACTGCTGCTTCCTCCTTCCAGTTCAACAGCCCCAACGTGCCCCTCTCGCACTGTATGTATCCTGGACATCTCCACACCAGATCCCTGCTGATGTTCTCGCCCCAGAGCTCCATGACTTGACCCCACACACAAGGTCCCCCACAGCTACTGCACATCTACAGCCACTGAGGAGAACTCCCAAAACAGGAGAGTCAGTGAGGATGGCTACCAGTGTGTGCCGTGGTTCCTGAGGTGGGTGGGACAGAGTGCTGTCATCCAGTCGGGTGTCATTTTTGCACCCTTCTACCATCTTGGCATCCACCTGTCGCCTCCCACAGAACTGGACTCAGGGACGTGATGGACTACTTTGCATGGTCACCTACAATGTCAAGGCAGTCTTTGATCCACCAGAGAAGGTGCTAAATCTATGAGAAACCCAGTTTCCTCTCTCTTGTGTCAGAGCACGGTGCCTACACATTATGCCCTAGACCTCTCTGGCCCAGGGCAGGGGAGCCTGGATCAGGTGTCCGGTGCCCCACCAGCCTAAGACATTGGACTTTGCATGTTATCTGCTTTTGTGTGGTGGGGCAGGGTCATCCAGAGATGTGTTACTTTTATACGGGTGGGACATGTCGACCAGATATGTGCTATACGTACTTTTATTGGGGGGTGGGGCAAGGTCAACCAGTTATGTGTTACACACTTTTATTTGGAGGGGGTCAGGGTCAATCAGATATGTGTGATGTACATTTACAGGGGAGAGAGCCTGAGTCAACTAGATATGTGTTTGTGCTTTTATGGAATGGGGGGCAAGGTTAACCAGATATGTAGTATGCACTTCTATGGAGAGGGGACTGGGTCAACAAGATAAGTGTAATATACTTCTACAGGGGGAGGGACCGGGTCAAACAGATATGTGTTTTGTACTTTGGGGGGGGTTGGTTCAACCAAATATGCGTTATCTGCTTTTGTAAAATGGGTCTAAAAATCAAAGAACTTTAATTGGTTAAAACCAGTCAGGTGACCATTCAATATTAGTGCATAGTGCATTGTCATCCTGGTCCTAAACCGCATCACACATTGAGTAAATCAGTCCTCCTACAACCAGAAATATCTTTTATCAGTCCCCCTACAACCAGAATTGATCTTCCATCACAAACATGGCTGCTACCTTTGCACTATAAAAACCTTCAACTGGACCCTAAAAATAAAACTACCTTAAATAGAAAAAAACCCAAATTTAATTAAATGTTGTCTCCCTGATTATCACACACTACTTACACATGTAAACACATTAGAAACATTAAGTATTGTTCATAGTCTTCATTACAACTGTTTCTTTGCTGACAATGAAAAATCCTCCTTCTGTCTCTAACTGCTCATTAGGGAAATCTCTTCTTGTATTTCAAAATTTTTACCAAGAAAGACATACTGAGCTGGGTATCTGCTCATTTCTAGATGTGTCTTGGAGGAGGGGTCAAATATATACATAGTAATTACAGTACATAAGCAGAGTAAAATGCATAGAATAGAATACTTGTATACAAATATACAAGTAAAACGGCACATACCGTTACAGTTTGAATATACCCAGCAAAATTGGGCTGGCAGTATAGCCTAGAGGTTAGAGTAATGAGCTGTGAATGAACTTGCTACACCCAGTAGACCAGACCTGGGTTTGATTCTCACAACCTCCACTTGCATACTGTGTGACTCTGAGCAAGACACTTAACTGCCCAGTGCTCCCAGACTGCCCCTGAAAACAGGCATCTGTGCCTAGTAGGCCTTACTCGGTTACCAAAGACTAAAAATAAAAAATTAAAAAATCAGCAACAGTAATGAGGGGATCTAACCTAGGTGCGGTATGTAATTGACCAATTGGACTAAATTATATAAGCACTAGTACTGCAAGGACAAACAGCGGCAAGGGAGGGGAAGTGGGTAGGTAGGCAGGGGATGGGGAATTAGGCATCCAGGGGACACAGCATTGGTTAGTGAGAAGAAAAGGGTAGGCTGGGGGCTGGGGGGATTTAAGGAGACATCCAGGAGGCACAGTAGAGGTGAGGGAAAATAAAGGAGTATGCAGTGTAATATGGAGGGGGTAACTAGGTGGTAACAGGTGTCAGATGACTGTGTAGTGGACAGACAGGGGAAAAGAGGGAGAGAGGGAGAAGGTAGAGTAGAGCAGTAAGGAGGAGAGCCCAGGTGCAGTTGTAGGAGGGAGCAGTGAAGTCTCAGAGGAAGCAGGAGAGGGAGCAGATAGAAGTGGCAGAGCAGATGGGGAGGCCGTTTCAGAGTTTAGGGAGGCGGAAGGAGAACGCAGCTTGTCCAGAAGAGGATGACCTAGATGGGAGTCAGGGGCAGAGAGATGTAGTTGTTTTGGGTTCAGCCCATCTGGACTCTTGCCTTAAGGGGGTTTAAGGGTTAGGAGAGCCTTTAGAGTGGCAATTGGGGAGAAACAGAAGAGGGTACATGGGGGAGTCAGTGGAAGGGGGGTAGGAGGGTAAGAAGGAGGAGAGGAGGGAAGAGGCACAGGAGGTTAAGAAGTCATTAAACTCAGTGGCGACAGCAGAGGGGTCAGAAATGGTTGCATTTTTCATCCTGAGGACTGGGACAGAGGACTGGGTAAGAGGGGAGAAGAGGGAAGAGGTAGTGGATGACCTTCCAAAACTTTGAAGGGTGGTTAATATTGCTTTGGAGAGTGGATGAAAAATACTTTGCCTTAGCATGTATGGTTGCCCTAGTGCAAGCATTGCGTAGAGTTCGGTATTTGTGGTAATAGGCAGGAGAGCCTGAAGACTTGTGAGCTTTCCATGCCAGATGACAAGCTCACAAGCATGCTAGCAATCCGGCAGAGACCCAGGGGAGGTGGGAGCCTCGAACTCTAGATTTTCTAAGGGGGGTATGTCAGTCCCAAGTGGATCGAAAGTGTGATGTGGAAAAATTTAGGGCCTTTTCAGTGGAGCTGGCAGCAGAGATTAGAGTCCAGTCAGTAGCTGCTAGGTCTTCGTGGAGGGAGGACAGGTCCTAGGACCGGAATGAGCGAATAAGTAAGAGTTTGAATGGGACTTTGTGATGGTGCACCTTGCATAAACAGTAGACCATGTGTTGTTCAATGAGCACATTTGATAGGGTGCCTGGTGCAATAATTATATGTAGGTGGGAGGCAAGGGCCCAGTCCAGAAGAGAGTGGTGAAGGGATTTGTGGTTGAGGTGTGTAGGATAAGCGATTAGTTTAGTGAGGTTTAGGGATTTGATGTTATCACAGAATGTGGATAGAGAGGGGGAGAGCCAGTTTTTGTTAAAGTCCCCAAGGATGAGAAGCTCTCCAATAGAAGCATGAGTGGAGGTGATGGAGAGAAGAAACAGAGAATTTGACGGCAGATGAGGGCCACTTGGCCCACCTAGTCTGCCCATTTCCCTACCTAATGGATAAGCTGCAGATCCTAGTTAACCAACAGCCTACCTCCTTCTACCCTTCACTAGAACTGCCTTATGTCTGTCCCATGTATTCTTGAATTCCCCCACTGTTTTTGAATCCACGACCTCCTGAGGACAGCCATTCCATGCATCCACAACCCTCTCCATGAAAAAATACTTCCTCACATTACCTCTGAGCCATCCCCCCCTCTATCTTCAAATTGTGTCCCCTTGTTCTTGCACATCTCTTTTTCTGAAGTTCTGTAATAGTAGAGGAGAGTAGGCCAGGACAGCAGTGCACACCAGCAATGAAAATGGGAAGAGAGAGTGGGAGAGAGAGTTTGATGAGGAGTTCATAGGCTGACGGGGAGGAGAGAGAGTATAGGGACATATTGTAAGGAAGCAGTGAGGTAGATGGCTACCCTGTCTCCCTAGTGGTCTGATCCCAGCGGGTTAGGGAGTAGCTAGGATGGCAGCCGCCAAGTCTGGGATCTTGGGGCAGAACTCAAAAATAACGAGCACAACAGGACTGAGATTGACCATGAATGGTTGTAGCAAGTCAGTTTTGGGGATGAGGCTATGGATGTTAACATGTGCAATGATCAGCCTTTTTGGGACGTTGGTGGAGGTGGGGTGGGCATGGCCTGACAGTGAGATAATTGAGTCTATGGCTCTAGAAAAGGCCTTTGTTTTTTGTGTGTGTGTGTGTGTGTGTGTGTGTGTGGTGTGTGTGTGTACAGTATGGTATGAGAGGAACATTCTGTCAGTGGAACTGAACAGAATTTTGAATCCCTGCATTCCATGGTAAACATTCCATATCTTAAATGTGGGGAAAGACAGAAGAAAAAAAAACAGGATGAAGAAAGTAGGCAATGATGCTTTATAAATAAAGAGCAAAAGTGGGAAACACAGTTACACAGACAGTGGCAGATCCAAACTGCTGAAATGCATTCCTGAAGTTTATAAAAGTGCATACGTTTGAATCATACCTGGGTATTTTTTACATGAAATATATCACCCCCCCCAAAAAGACAACCTGGCAAGTTTTAAAGTTTTGAACACATTTCCATTACGAAACAGTACTTGTATTGGTTTAAAATGCAAGGTAAACATTGTTCTTATAAAAATGTGTGCCACACACAGTTTTCATTATGTTTTGAGTTTTTAGCTAACCCCACAGTTACCAGAATAGGGACTATTTTTTGTATTCGGAGTTGAAATGAAAGTGTATTTCCATAAAAGGTCCAATTGTTATCTTTTAAAATACTTTTATTTCCATTCATTTTAAGTCATATATTTAAATGCCATTTTATAAGAGCAATAAGACACTCCAGGGGTGTGCCATTATGGTGAAATAATCTCACTTCTCAGGTGCATTTAATGGCACTCAGATGCGCCTCGTGCCTAACAACGCACATGAGGCATGCGATTATTTCACCATAATGCACACCCTGTTATGCCTTATTGCTTGCATATGGGTGACCGAATCAACCAGACATGTTTTGTTCCTTTATACAGGGCAGGGTCAACCAGATATTTCTTACATACTTTTTGTGGAGCTGGGTCAGCCAGGTATGTACTTGTACATATAACTATATATGGCGGGGGGGGTTGTGGACAGAGCCAACCAGATTTGTGTTATGTCCCTGTATGAGCAGATGGGTCAACCAGATAAGTAAGTGTTTTGTTCTTTTATGGGAATGTGGGTCTGGGTCATCCAGATATATGTGTTATCTGCTTGTGAAGGGGGGGGGCTAGAGCAACCGAATATATGTTATAAGACACAGAACCTCTGTGTGCAAGCACTGAGGCAATGGTTACCCCAAAGGGCATTTGGCTGGGAAGTCAAGTTTCAAAGAAATACAAAATCACACATGACCCCACAATGCAAAGCATCATGGGCTGCATATGCAAATCACCACCGAATATTATGCTGGTTCAACTTTAAGCAGAAATGCATGGTGCCGAAAGGCCTTTCACACAGTTTGCAAAGGGGGCACCGAAAGGCCTTTCATACAGTTTGCAAAGGGGCACCTTTGCAAACTGTGTGAGAGGCCTTTCGGCACCATGCATTTCTGCTTAAAGTTGAACCAGCATAATATTCTGTGGTGATTTGCATATGCAGTCCATGATGCTTTGCATTGTGGGGTCATGTGTGATTTTGTATTTCTTTAAATATATGTTATGTTCCTTTATGGGGGATCACTGTCAACCAGATATATCTTACATACTTTTATGGGAAGTAGGGTCAACCAGAAATGTGTTATGTACTTATGTGGGGGAGGCAGAGACAAGCATTTATTCAGTTATTTATTTATTTAGATAACCGGGTAAGTGCACTGGTACCGAAGTGCCTTTTTCAGGCACGACCGGGTACAGAAGAATACACAACAACACAGTGGAAACAGGTACACGCGCATAAGTATCAAAATACAGAGCTAAGTGACATGGTGCAAAAGTTGGGCATTCAGACGGCACATTAACTCAGCAGTGTTTTGTAAGTCATGCAATGCATGTACAGACATTAGACTCTTGGAGATGTACTTTCAGCTGGGCGGCGGACATTTTAGGGGAAGGGACAGCTCTGATAGCAAAAGGGATGTTGGTCCAGAATGACGCTGCCCTGTATCAAAGCAGATATGTGTTATTTATTGCTTGTAAAGTGCTTTGGGATACAGTGTGTATAGAAATATAGAAACATAGACTTTGATGGCAGATAAGGACTGCTTGGCCCACCCAGTCTGCCCATTTCCCTACCTATTGGATAAGCTTCAGATCCTAATTAACCAACAGCCTATTTCCTCCTGCCCCCACAAGAATTGCTTTATGTCTGTCCCATGCATTCTTGAATTTCCCCACTGTTTATGACCCCACAACCTCCACAGGAAGGTTGTTCCTTACATCCACTACCCTCTCTGTGAAAAAATACTTCCTTACATTGCCCCAGAGCCGTCCCTCCTCTATCTTCAGATTGTGCCCCCTTGTTCTTGCTCATCTCTTTTTCTGAAAGATGCTACTCTCTTGGACTTTATTGATTCCCTTGAGGTACTTAAATGTTTCTGTCATGTCCCCCCCTCCCTCCATTCCTCGACGGTATACATATTAAGCTCCTTTGGTCTTTCTTCATATGGCTTCTGGTGCAGACCCTGCACAATTGTAGTTGCCCATTTCTGGACTGCCTCCATCCTGCCTATGTCCTTGCAGAGATAGGATCTCCAGAACTGCACGCAGTATTCCAGATGGGGTCTCACCAACTGTCTGTACAGAGGGATAACAACTTCCTGTTTTCTACTGGTGATGCCTCTCCCTATGCATCCCAGTATCCCCCAGCCCTCCTTACTGCCTTCTCACATTGCTTGCCTATCTTTAGGTCATCTGATATGACTATCCCCAGGTCCCTTTCCATTTTCGTTGTTGTTAATAACTCCCCCCACACTGTGTACTCTTCCCCTGGGTTTTTGTTTCCCAGGTGCATTACTTTGCACTTCTTTGCATTGAATCTAAGCTGCCATACTTTTGACCATTCCTCCAACCTTACCAAGTCCCTTCTCATCCTTTCTAACCCCCCTTGTGTATCAACCCTGTTGCAGATCTTTGTGCCGTCTGCAAAGAGGCATACTTTCCCTTCCAGTCCCTCTGCAATGTCACCTATAAAGATATTAAAGAGGACCGATACCAGTACTGAACCCTGTGGTACCCCACTAGTAACCCACCCTTTCTTTGGATTGGACTCCATTTACTATTACCCTCTGCGTCCTGTTGTCCAGCCAGTGTTTTACCCAGGCTACAACCCTGGGACCCACTCTAAGGCTGGCTAACTTGTTTATTAATCTTTTGTGTGGGACTGTGTCAGATGCCTTGCTAAAGTCTAGGTAGGCCATGTCCACAGCCCCTCCCTGGTCTACTACTTTGGTCACCCAGTCAAAGAACTCAATTAGATTCATCTGACATGACCTTCCCACTGTGAATCCATGCTGCCTTGGGTACAGTGACCCACTGGCCTCTAGGTGCTCAACAGTTCTTTCCTTCAGAAGTGATTCCATCATTTTCCCTAACACTGAGATCAAACTAACAGGTCTGTAGTTTTCTGCCTCTGTCTTGTTCCCACTTTTGTGAAGAGGAATCACATCTGCCCTCCTCCAGTCCTCAGGTACCACACCGTCCTCCCATGATTTGTTAAAAAGGGTAGTCAGTGGTGTCACTAGTTCTCCCCTTAGTTCTTTTAGAATTCTGGGGGGAATCCATCAGGCCCCATTACTTTGTCCACCTTCAGTTTCAGGAGTTCTTTCAGGACCTTTTCTTCTGTGAATGTACTGGTATCAACCTCTCTATCCAGAGTGCTTCTATTCTTTGGTTTAGGTACCTTCCCCTCCTCTTCTTTTGTGAATACTGAGCAGAAGTATTCATTCAGTATCCCTGTTTTTTCGCTGTCACCCTCTGCCCACCCCTTCCCTTTATTAAGCCTCACTATCCCTCCCATGGTCTTTTTTCGCTCCCTAATTTATCTATAAAAGGTTTTATTCCCCTTCTTAACTGAGGTGGCTGTCTTTTCCTCAGAAAAGTGCTGTATAAATGATGATTCTTATTATTATTATTGTTATTATTATTTACTTTTATAGGGGTACGGTCGACCAGATATGAGTTATGTACCTCTATAAGGGGCAGGATCAAACAGATAATGTGCTGTGTACCTTTATGGTGGGCTAGGTCAACCTGATATTTGTTATGAATCTTTTATGGGGCCAGGGTTAACCAGATATGTGTTCTGTATCTTTATGGGGGCAGGGTCAACCAGTTGTGTGTTATAAACCTTATATGGGGGGCAGGGTCAACTAGATATGTATTATGAACCTTTATGGGTGGCAAGGCCAACCAAATATGTGTTATGAGCCTTTTATGGGGAGCAGTGTCAACTAGTTAGCTGTTATGTACCTGTATGGGACATGGTCAACCAGATATGTGTTATGTCACCTTTATGGGGGGCAGTGTTAACCAGATATGTGTCATGAACCTTTACAGGGGCAGGGTCAACCAGATATGTGTTATGTACTTTCTTTGGGGGCAGGATCAACCAGATATGTGTTCTTTACCTTTTAAGGGGGAGCAAGGTCAACTAGATAATGCGTTCTGTACCTTTATGGGGCAGGGTTAACCAGATACATCTTGTATACTTGTATAGGGTATATAATTATATATTTTATATACTTTATATTTCATTCACTAAAAAACAATACCACCAACAGCTTAATCTGGTTCAAGGTTAGTTGGCATTCATCTGTATCCCTCTCCCCCAGGTCGTGCTTGAAAATAGGCAGAATTTGTCTAGTACACTTACCCAGTCAACAAAAGACGAAATAAAAAAAAAAAAATAGGGGGCAGTGTCAACCAGACAAGTGTTATGTACCCATGGGGGAGCAGGGTCAACCAGTTATGTGCTGTGAACCTGTTATGGGGGCAAGGTCAACTATATATGTGTTACGCACCTCTGTTGAGGGGTAGGGTCAGCCAGATATGTGTTATGAACCTTTTATGGGGGTGTAGGGTCAACTACACATGTGTTAGAAAAAAACACAAACTGCACATACCTCAATAATGCAAAGCATCATGGGAAGCATATGCGAATACGAACATTCGAAATTTGCCAGCAGATAAAGGCCTAGAGGTCTATCAAGTCTGCTCGAATATGCAGCTAGCATGAATTAATTTGGACTGGCTCAACTTTAAGCAAAATTGCATGGTTCCAGAAGGCTTCACAATACAATTAGCAAAGGCTGAGAACAGCAGACACAAACACATGTTTCATCCTCATTTGGACTTTTCAGTGTGTTATATATGTATCTCAGCCCAGGGAGAGGGAGAGGGAGCCAGCCTATGTGGGATCTTATTTGTTTGGGTCATGGGCAGCCCAAAGTAGAGAGAGAAGAGAACTACAAAAGAACTCCAGATCAAATGCAGTGGGGCATGCGTTATCCCGGAGGATATTGGACATGCAGCCACATTTTAAAGAAAACACAAATTGCACATACCCCAATAATGCAAAGCATCATGGGAAGCATATGCAAATGCCCATTAATTAATTTGGACTGTCTCAACTTTAAGCAAAATTGCATGGTGCCAGAAGGCCTCATAATACAATTAGCACAGACACGGGTTTCATCCTCATTTGGACTCCTCAGTGTGCCATATCTGCATCTCAGCCCAGGGAGAGGGAGCCAGCCTATATGGGATCTTATTTGTCTGGGTCGTGGGCAGCCCAAAGTAGAGAGAGAAGAGAACTACAAAAGACATGTGTTTTGTACCTGCACATGTAGACACCTGTTATGTACCTGCACATGTAGACACGTGTTATGTACCTGTACATGTAGACACGTGTTATGTACCTGTACATGTAGACATGTGTTATGTGCTTGTACATGTAGACATTGTTATGCACCTTTATGAGGGAAATGTCAACCAGATATGTGTTATGAACCTTTCATGGAGAGCAGCATCAACTAGATATGTTATGTAGCTTTATTGGGGGGCAGAGGCAACCAGATATGTGTCTTGTACCTTTATGGGGGACAGGGTCAACCAGATATATGCTTTCTATCTTCATGGGGGCATGGTCAACTAGATATGTGTTCTGTGCTTTTACGGGGGTTGGGTCAACAAGATTTGTGTTCTGTACCATTATGGGGGGCAGGGTCTGCCAGATATGTGTCATGTGCTTGTATGGGGAGGAGTCAACCAGATATGTGCTGTGTACTGTTCATGGGGGGGCAGGGTCAACTAGATAATGTGGTATGTGCTTTTATGTCGTAGGGTTAACCAGATATGTGTCTGTATCTTTGTGTGGTGGGGGCGGGGGCCAGCATAAACCAGATATTTGTTCTGTGCTCTATTTGTGAGATAGGCATTGTCAACTGATGTGTGTTATGAATATTTTTGGGGCACATCCTTTTATATATATATATGTTTGTGCTATGTACTTCATCGCTGTGGAATGAGTATTTAAATACATGTTATTCACTTTTATTGGGCGGCAGAGTCACCAAATATATGTTGTGTATTTTAATGGGGTAGGATCACTAAATATGTATTATGCATGTTGTGGGGGGGAGGTCAACCTGATATGTTTCATGTACATTTATGGGGAGGGCACAGTCAACCAGATATGTGTTACATGCTTTATGAAAGGGCTGGGTCATACTGTACTTTTATGGGCAGTGGGTGGTGTGATGTGGTAAGGTGCGGCAGGGACTGGGGGAAGGGAGGGGGGTAATAATTGCTTGCTGGGGGTAGGATCAACCAGATAGATTTGAATTTATTACAGGAGTGACGGGTGGTTGTCCGAAGTGCAGAAGAGTGCTAATAAGCAGTTCTCCGTCCAACCTTAACATAAACACTGTGTTTGACCATGGAACATCATGTACTTATTTGCACATGTCTGCCATTTAGATAGCTATACTCTGTATGCCAGCAGAAACACAGAATCAATAGCGGGGACCACAGCCTGACCCAGTGGTGTGGTGGCAGACTGTCATGCTGCCTTCACAGTGACCGGGGTTTGTGTACAAGCCCTGTGGGTCTTGCACTGATGCAGGCTGACTTTGCAGGTGAGGCACCCATCTCACTGGGGGTTAGGATGGGGGTAGAAGGAGGATTCATCAAGCAGCCACACGCGGCCTGCCCAGGAGTGGCAATGGTGTGGCTATGATGGCAGCCACTCGCCCTGTTGTTTGTAGTAAGGGTGCTGCTGTGTAAAACCTGATTATCATGGTGCAGGATGGGAACCACAGGAGACCAACCATGGAGTGGGGATAATAATGTGTCATGACAGAAAAGAAACTACGATATGATAAAGCTGTGTTAAAGTAAATTTAGTGCTGGTGGGTGGCATCAAAACAGGAAGGAAATTCAGAGTTATAGAGCAACGACTTGAGTTCCATGTTCTCAGCATTGCTTACGAACCTACAGTAACTCGATGCATGTTAGTTTTTTATGCTCTGGCACTTGTGTAGTAAGACTATTAAAATATTATGTTACAGTATGATGCACATTATTAACACATGGGTTATGTTTGTGAGCGATGGTGTGTGAATGGGGTCACAAGTCAAACTCTGAATTTCTGTTCTTTTTCAGTGTTGTCAACCAACCTTAACATCTTCATTACTGCAGTGCTGTTTAGTAGCAAATTCTCTGTCCACAACTTTGTGGGAAAAGAAAAGGGGCTTCTGAGACAAAGGAGTCAAAAGCTTTGTATTGAAGGAGCCACAGATCTTACTAAGCTATGAATAGGAGAGCTGCATCTGTGCCAACCGTGCCCAGACATTGCTATTTCACACACAGGAGCCAGCCAGCCGTCTGCCAGCCTCGCTTGTCTTGGACTGTCATCAACCCTTTTTTTTTCACTCCCTTTTTTTTTCCGTCGTCTTCCGTTACACAATGCCCCCGTCATCAACCCTTTTTTTCGCTCCCCTTTTTTTTCTTCTTCTTCTTCCGTTACACAATGCCCACTACAAAAGACATTTACAAAAAAAAAAAAATTAGACACAAGGGATGTTTAGGGAAACTAAAATTAGAGAAAAGACAAAAAGAAGTGAACTATTTTGTTTTGGAATCAACTGATGTCTTATTACTGATTTCAGCAAGACCTAGAGTCAGGGAGGAGGAGGAGGGGGTGGCTGCCCTGAGAGGTGGCTGTTACCGTCTGGATTTTTTCACTCTTCCCTTTTAATAACAAAAAAAAAATGCGGTTGAGTTCCCCTAACAGCTGTTAAATGAAGATGGGAAAGTTGGTCATTACTGTTGGCAGAGGCAGTGGCAGAAAAGTGCCCATAAATTAACAGGCTAACAAAAAGCAAAAGAAACTGGCATGTTGTCAGACACCTCGGCGTTGGATTTAAAAAGGGGTCTTTCTTCAGTGTAGAAGCAGCTTCTTGCTGCTTACTAAGAAAAGAGCAGTAGTATCTATTACTCAACAGCAGTGGCCTCCTCGTTTTTTTGTTTAGGGAATTAACGCTTGCTGTTTTAGATATATAAATAGTTGTGTGCCATCCTGCGGTAAGAGCATGACCAGGGCTGGGACTGGCAGACAGTTGGCACGGGTACTGCCGCAGTACTGCGTGATGTGAATGTATTAGAGAGAGAGAGAGACAGAGATGGAGAGAGACAAGGGGAGGGGGGAAGAGCAAGCAAGGAGAGAGAGGGAGCGATAGAGAGAGAAGAATGGGCACAAACCCAAGCAGTATGGCTAGGACAGAGCTAACTGTAACAATACACTGAAGTAACTATAGCAACACGCCAGGCTGTGCCAGCTTGGGTCCCAGAGCAGGGCAGCTCTCTTCGGGCATCCCACTTTTCTCTGGGTTTTTTTTTTCTGTTTTTTTTTTTTTATTTAAAGTTCGCGATTCAAGCTTTACTGTTTTTCATTACATACAGTAGGATGCCAGCAGACGCCCCCCCCTCTCTCCCAGAGTGCACTTCCTAGATCCTTTGTCAGATTCTGTGTTTGCTGGATGCGCCACCTTGGCTGCCAGCCTCCGCCGGCGGCCCAATGACTGTTCAGTCTGTATTTGAGAACAGGTGCCAGAGTGGTCGTGCAAGGCATCATGGCATCTAGCCCATTTTTTTTTATTCCTTTGCCAATCCACCCCTTTCACTCTGTTTATCCGGTTTCATAGGGAGACAAGATTTTTTTTTTCCTTGCGAACTGTCGCCTAATTACGCCTTTTTTTTTAAGTTGCAAGTTTGCCATGTTCCGACTCGATTCTGCAAATGCCGAATGGAGAGCGAAAAAGCCGCGGTCCGCTCCTGTAAAGACGAAAACTGATTTTTATAGTCTTTAAATTTAAAAAAAAAAAAAGAAAGAAAATCGAAGGCAAACCCCCCAAGCTGTGCCCTGGCACACTGACTGCACAGGACTGGTGCTAAGCTGTAAGCTGTTTCCAGCCTTATGAAGTGCGATTGGGAAATGGGTAAGTTTCTTTTTTCTTTTTTTTTTTTTAACAGTTCTTTTCTTCTTGTAAAAAAAAAAAAGTTAAGCATTGGCTTTCAGTATCTGACTTTTTCTTTCATTTCTGTGTCTTTTTATTAAAAGATGGATTGGCCGTAGAGATGACCAGTGCAGTACGACTTAGTCTATTTAACGTTGGCACTGCGAAAGTATTTAGGGAAAAAAGGAAGGTAAAAAAAAAAAAATGACTAGCATTTAGTTGCTTTGTGTGTAGAAGTGTATGTATGGTGGAGACGGGTGGAGAGGGGGAACCAAACTAATAGTGGACAGACCGAGTCTGTATCTCACATCTCTGTACCCAGCAGCACAAAAGAAGTCTGTTTTACAAAGGAGAGGTGGGCGTTCAAGCAAACAAAAAAACTTGTTACAGGTCTTTACATTTTGGAAAGAAGTTTGGCATGTGAAAGCTCGTTTTCCACCATTCACTGGCCCCAGCAACTGTAGCATGTTGTGGGCTATAAGGAAAAGGAAGTCGCTGGAGAGTTAGAAGGCGGTAAGCTGCAGTTTTCTAGCGCCCGCGCTCACGAGCTATGCAAAACTGGCGGGGGGGCAGTGTGCCACAGTGCCATTTGTGTTTTTAGTTTATTTCTTCACTGGCAGCATTTGCTCAGTTATACATAAGGATTTAGAAAAACCAAGGGGGAGCAGAGAAAGAAAGAACAAAAAAAAAAAAGTTGGCCGTTGATCAGCTCCTAGGACTGGCGCCAGAGACCTCTTCCTCCACTTTTTCACGGGGCTGTCAGTCTGGAGCGTCCGGTTGGGCGCAGACAGGAAGGTTCACCTAAGGGGGCTGCATCTTGCAGAGCCGTGTGTCAAATTACAGAGATGTGACTACTACCGTGAGAGCAGGAAACCAACAAATGGAAAGTTCATGACACTTTTATGTGTAAGTATATAAATAAGCTAATTCCTAAAAGTGGAGGAGGGAGAGAGGGTTGATTGTACAGTGTAATAACAAACCTAAATGACTTTCTTTTATGAGACTAGAGTTAGCGATCCTAATAATTGTTACCGTCACAGCACACATGCACGTTGGTGAGTCATAGGTCCTAGAAACAGTCGTGCAGTGTGAAACAGTGCCTCATTGGCAGTTTATTATATATGACTTGCTAGGTCCCCAAATGCCACATGAAATAATATGGCATTCCCCCCCCCCCCATTTCAGTGTAATATGCTGGCTGCTGGCCAGTTTAATACCTTTTTAATTGGCTGGGGTGGCATAGCGGTGGTTGGCGGGGGGAGGGGCAGATGAAGAAAATGCCAGTTTGATTTTGTCTCGCTTTGCTGCGCTGAAGGGCAGGGGAGAACATGCCCAGCACTGAGACACCTCCGCTTGGCTGGTACCATCGCTGTCTGGAATGTGCAGAAAGAGGCTTCTGCGGCAAACCAGGTCAGAGGCAATACCTGGTGAGGCAAAAGCCTTTGGGGAAAAGGATTCTGTTCCATCATGCTTACATCTCGGGACATTGATGATAATACCACCCCCAAGCCCCATGCCTCACCCTTCTACACCCCACCACGAAGTGAGAGGACTGTTTTCATAAGGACTGGGGAGGGTGAAAAAGTAAATACAGATTGAAAGCAAAACATCAAGCATTCTGGCAGTCTTTTTAACAGAACCCCTCCTCCTTTGAGTTACCTGGCTGAAGGCTGATAATCCTTCTGCCTTACATACGGGCCCTGTTCAGTCTCCAGTTATTTACAATATAGCACAGGCAAGATGAACAGTTTTATCTAGGCCACTAGAGGGCCTCATGCTACCTAAGAGTGACCTGCTTTGCCACTGCAGACCTGCGCCATTGTTGCTGTTAGACAGGAACTGGGAGGGAAGATGTCTTTATGTTTCTAATGAATGAATGCAGCCATAACTAGCACATCACAATCTTGGTCAAAAAAAAAAAAGACACACGGTAGGGGGTGGAGGAAGAGGTTTTATTTTTTCAGTAGGCAGTTTGACAGTCTTACAGTGGGACTTAAAGGCTAAGACTTTAAAATGACTCGGAGCCTGGAGAACCTGGTTTGAATCCCAGCTTGGCTCCACCCCCTACTTGCAGCTCGAACTTGGGCAGCTGAGCACCTCACTTCATCTCCTAAAGTTCAGCTCTTGATGCAGTAACAAAGCAAAACAAAAAAACTGCATCCTGCTGCAGGATGTGGGCTGTTGTTTCTCAGCAATCCTAGAGAGAAAAACGTGTTTATTTATTGAAAAAAAAAAAGATAGGACATTTCATTAGGCAATCGCCAGCTGGACAAACTCGCTGGCTCTGTGTGATTCTGATTATCAGCATTTTTTTATAACACCATACAATATAAAAGGGCTGTAGCCTTAAGGTAGGGTCCCATGCCGGCCCAGTGGCATGGAGGGCCGAGGTGCTGGGCGCCTTACCTCTCGCCACGATGGTAACCCAGGTTCAGGAACGAGCTCAGGTTGCCAGGGGTCAGCCTGAGCAGGGGAGGATCGAGCATCCGATGGAGTGCTCTCCCCTGCTGGGGTGGGGAGGCACGTTAGCCCAGCCTCAGACTGCCACCTGGTGGAGGCCCGCTGGCAGTGCAGCATGGGTGACAAGAAGGGAGATCGTGAAGAGCGCGCTGTGTGCATGCCTCCACAAGTATGCAAGCACGCCTCGCAGAAGGGCTGCGTGGACAAAAGAAAAATGGGTAAGAGATGGTGGGAGCTTAATGAAGCCCTGCCGCCTATCTCTGACCCATGCTGCTGACTGTGGCTACTCAGTCCAACCTGGATTATTGGATGGGGAAGGGGAGCCTTCCCTTCACTGGCCCCACCACAGGGGCAAGCCTTGGGAGGACTTCCAGACTAGGTAAAGCTCCAAGAGAGCAGGCGCCGGTCGAGGGGAAGGTGGCACAGAGGTGAGCAGCCGCTCCCCGCCATCAGAAAGGAGAAAAAGCTTACAAGGCGAAGAAAGGTAGGGTCCCAGGGCAGACAGTATGGACTTTGTTTTATCTGTCCGTACCTTCCTCTGTTTCTACTGTATGTTTCGATATAAGATTTTCCCGTGCAATGGCACACAGCTGTAGTAAGTCTTGGGTGGGGGGGGCTTTATTTCACCACACAGCTCTTACTAATAATATACTGGCCGCTCTGCTCCCATGACAGATAAGCATGACATAATTCCTGATTATACAGATGAGACATACAGGTGCAGCCACTCCCTGTCGTATATCCCCCCCCAACTGCGGTTGTCATCCTGTCAATTCTTTTTACTTACAAAATGAACTGGCTCCAGGAATTTTATCCTCCCACCCACTCTACCCCCAAAAAAAAAAATCTCACACCACATCTCTTTTATTTATTTTTTTCTAAAACCAGTCATTTTATTAATAGATTGCAATATGAGGACAGTGCAATTCTGTTTTTTTTTTTAATTTATTAAAACTGTAATGAGGATAACTGACGTGAGCTCAGAAAATTTCTTTTACGGACGTAACCTTGAACAAGCTGAATACATGCAGATGTTTCCATTCACATGTAGTTTTTTTTGTTTTTGTTCAGTTCTATTTTGGCCCCCCCTTGGCACCTACCCACAGGGATCTCCTTCACCACCACCACCACCTCCCAACCAGTCAAGACTCTTCTGAACTGGAGTTCCTGTGACTCCTGGTGCACCTGTGAAACACCACTGGGTTGCCACCCAAGGCAGGGTCTGACTACAGCTCCTTTGCATCTGCACCTCTCTTATCTAGCCAGATATGATAGAGGTGAACCCTAGAAGCCATCCCAGGAGTCACGGGGATAGAGCCCAACTACAGAAATGGGGGGCAGGCAAGGATTTTTCTGTTTTAATGACTGTTTGATCCCCCGCCCCCGTAAATCCTTCCCCTGGGACACCACCATGCAGAACGCTCATTGCTCACACTAACACATACACAAATTATTGCTGATGTTAGCAACAGCCCTTTCACACCTCTGCAGTGTCCCCAACCATGCTACAGCCTGCTGTTTCCTGTTTTCACTGGTTGCACTCAGAAAAGATGGTAGGGTGTACTGGAAAGGGGTGGCTACCTCAGTATCACCAGTCGTCATCCAGATGTCACTGCACTCCAGGAAATTAGCACGTCCACAGCAGAGATACTCTTAGAAATCTTTATTATTGCAAAAACATATCAAAAAGTACTCAAGCTTGCCTGCTTTCAAGCACAGGGAGTGTACCCCAGTGCTTCGCCATCAAGGTGAAGTGTTTGGGTACACTCCCTGTGTTTGAAAGCAGGCCAGCTTGAGTACCTTTTGATGTGTGTTTGCATTAATAAAGATTTCTAAGCGTACCTCTGCTATGGACTCGCTAATTTCCTGGAGTGCAGTGACATTTGGATAACGATTCATGGTATGACCTAGCCTCCACTGGGTGGCTGTTGGATGTCAAGGTACACAACCCTTCCTCCTTGAAGGACTACTGTTCATGGAATGCTGTATCCTTCCCATGGTCAGCCCCTGAGGACCTGCGCTCATTCCCGAATGTGGTCCACCAACGTAGCGAGCGGTACTGCGACTGAGCCTGCCCACCATTCACAAGTTACAATGCATTATTTTAAAGTGTTTATAAATACTTTGTGCTCTTAAAGTTTAAACATGGAGGGATGGCAACCAGGAGCAAACCAGGAGACGCTGGCAGGTGGGTTGCCACAGTCGTTGAGGGCCTCCACCAGTATCGCGTACTCAACCAGGGAGGGCGGCATTGCATTGTATTTCTGTGATCACAGTAACCCTGTGCTTTTTTTTGCCATAATAAATTTTTTTATTTGAAATTAGATTTTTAACAACAATCAATAAAGCTACAGCATAATGTACAGAGAAGTAACTGAAAGAAAATCTATGTAAAAAAAAAAAAAGTTCAAATAAAGACAAAGATTTTCATCAACAACATTGAAATATTGATTAATATCCAAACAAACATCAGATTAAGTGATTGGTCAGGATAGAGCTTTAGATAGTATAACATTAATAATTAGATTACAACACTAAACTTATACGTATGGGTATCAGCATCCCTATAGCAAGTTTAGGCATCTGAAATAGAATCTTTGAACAGTATTCAGCTGTAAAAAGGAGACCCATATTTTTAGGATCTTTTCCTAGGAGGCAGTATAACCCAGTGGTCTAAGGCTCTGAGCTGCAAATGTGGTGACATCATGCAGACCAGACCTGGGTTTGAATCCCACAGCTTCCATTAGCATACTGTGTGACCCTGAGCAAGTCACTTAACTTCCTTGTGCTCCCAGATAGCACCTGGAAACAAGCTCTGGCTTAGTGTGCCTTTCCTGGTTAAACAATTTCCTCTTTCCCTTTTCTGTCTAGCTAGCTAGCTAGCTATCTATCTATCTATCAGCATATAGGAAATTCTCTAATTGTTCGCAGTAAAACTCATCATGTTGTACCATTCAGCCAATGTAGGGGACCTAAGGTCTTTCCACTGTTTGAGTATTAAACGTGTTTACACATACAGAGAACCACAGTCTCTGTTGATAGGCAAGGCTAGTGTCTGCTGGGAAGATTCCAAGGATACAGATTAGTGGAGAAGGGGGCAAATTGGTCAATAATGACGCCTTACATACCTTTTGTACTTCATCCCGCAGCAATCCTGTGCTTGTGAGGACACGGTGGCTTTGTGCAGCACATCACAGGGCCCATGGGAGGAGGAAGGAATGGTAGAGAAGTGCGGAGAAACAAGATCACCTGAGCCTGTCAGAATTAAGGTCGGTACTCTCCGGACCTGCGCCACTCAGCGTGGTCCAGTGGACGCATAACGACGGGGCTGGGAGGTTGGTTGGCCTGAGGAAGGACAGCCTGAGGTCAGGGAGCTAAAAAAACATAGTCATATACTGTATATATGTATTATAGGGAAATGTAGTATATAGAGAGAGATTGAAATGTAGTCTAATACTTTAGTACTCCCTGTGAATCTTTCTTTACGTCATTTCATTTCGAGTTCAGATGGGTTTGTAAGTTCATAGCTGATAAAATGGAACAGTATTAACTGCATACTCTAATAAAACTGGATTCAAAATTGAATCTCCCCAAATAAGCCTTGTACAGTGTGTAAAGGACTTGTTTAAGAAACTGAAATGTGAAAATAGGCCCCCTTTTCTCCAAGGTATGGGCATAGATCCCTACTGATTCCGGAATTAGATCGGAAAGGTTCTGTGTGCCAGCAGAGTCCAAACTAGGTCACAGTCACCTTGGCCTGGCCCTACTAATGTCTTTATTTGCCATTGTGACAGATTGGCTGCCTTGCTATTGAACTTTGCAAGGCGTCTACAGGTTTTAGAGTGTCTTTTGGTCGAAGTCTTCTCAAACTGCAATCTGGGGGTAGAAATGGTTTGCCGGCAGTGGGGTCACCAGGTAGTACGCCTTCATCTGCCTCTAAAAAGCTTCACAACTAGGCTGTATGAGCTGCAGTATCTTACAGCCCCCTGCTGTTGAGCAGAGCAGGGGATCCACGTGACAACCAGTGCCGCTCCACTTCCCTTACCAAACCATCTCCCAACAAGATGTTCGGCAACGATGAACGGTGCCACCAGAAGATGTTGATGCCTCTGCAGTCATTGGCACTGGGGGGAAGCTGTGCAGCCCAGCAATGCACAGACTGAGCATATGCCACCCTCTCTCCAAATTAAGCCCTAAATCTGGAAACAAGAGGGTTAAAGCAGCAAATCAAATACTTTTTTTTAAAAAAAAGCACCTTTCCAGAGCTCAAGGTGCTGTACATACACATAAATAGACACAACAAACATCTTAAAATCCGAATTCATAAAATCATACGTAAAGCTTATAATTTACAGCAGTATTAGATACTAAAATATCTCATCAATTAAACTAGTCCGGGAACGCTAGGCTAAACAAATAAGTTTTGAGGGCTACTTTAAAACTCTGGACGGTCAGGCACTCTCTAACTCGACGAGGTGGAGAATTCCACAGGTTAGGGTCTGCAAACGCAAAAGATCTCTGTAGCACTAGATAAAAAAAAATTGAATCTTTTACTACAGCTTGTTCCCTGTGCTCTGTTGAGCACTTACCTGGTAATCTTTCTTGTTTTCACTGTACTATCACCCAATAATTTGCTCCGTTTTTTTGGGGTTTACATTCCACCGGCCCTGTTGAACTGGAACCCTCTGCTGCCAACCGCGCATGCGCATGACTTGCAGTACTACACAGGAACGGCGGCAACGAGCAGCACAGGATCCCACAGAAGTAAACAAAAGATGGGGTGTGACGTGATGGGGGAGCTTGGCTGCAGATTAGGCACCCGCCATATTTGCTGTGGATCCACAACAACAATGGAAATATATTTTAAATATCTAAAAAAACTAAAGATCGCTAGAAAAAATATTTACAGGTATGGAAACCAGAACTATAACTGCATGTTTCCAGCCAAACAGCAGAATTTTGATAACCACTTCCTGATTCTCCAGTATGTTGCTTTAATTAATTGTGCTGGGTTTGGGAAAATATTGTGGTTTAAAAAAAAAATTGTGCACATGTTACTGTTGGTGTGATACATTTGTTCTGATTGGATAAAGCCTAATTATGCCAGTGATGTAAAATGGTGTGATAGGACACTGGCCAATCCTGGGGATGCCATCTTCCAGCTCTGTTTAATATTTATGAGGCCTGCATTCCACCTCCTTCTCATGTGGGTTGTCTGCAAAGCTGCATGTGAATTAAGTCATTTCTGATGTATGACACAGATTTCCCTCCATTCACATCCCATTGTTGCTGAGCTTGTTGGTGTCCAGTTATTTGAAAACCAAAAGAAGAGTCTAAGGAATCGCTTGTCAAACCTTAAACCTAACTTTTATTTGTTAATGAGGATCATACGCCAAAAGCCTAACGAAATGTGGCGGAAGAAGGGTGAAGAACAACCAAGTAAGCATGGCAGTCCTTCAAAAAGTGGTGGGAAGAGTTTTGCTGCGATAAAAATGAAGAAAGCGTGGAGGCCCATCTTGACTAAATTGAGCAGTGTTTTTCTAGCAAATGGTGTGACGAAAGATGACAAGAAGCAAGCAGTGTTTCCTAACATGGTAGAGATGAAAACACCTGATGTCCTGACGGACTCGCTTTTTCAACAGAAAGCAGGTGAGAAAAATTTGAGGACTAACAGATGTACTCAAAGCAATGTTGGCCCCAGATGCCAAAAATAATTAGCCATTTGGCTAACCCGTGTGTGTTTCCTTCTAGCCATCATCCATATTCTTTTAGCCTTTTTTTTTTCTCAAAAAGGCACCCACTAATGTGGCATAGAAAGCACTTAGCTAACAGTGGCTGAGTAATATTTGTTTTGCTAGCAAAATGATTTAAAAAAAAAAGTCGTATGGCATGGTGGCTGTCGGATAGAGTCAACACTGACTGAAAGGGTATTGAGTACCGAAGGAAATTATTATGGCTGAACACTACAGATTTTACAAGAGAAACCAGATGATGGGAGATACTAATGCAGGGTACAAGGCCAACTTTAAAAAAAATAGTCCGAGTCATTTACGTTACATGTGGGCCATTCCTAGCAGAACCAACCGATCATCCGTTTTGTGAGCAGAGTAGAAAAAACAATTTAATGGTTAGGCTTGCTGAATGCTATACATTTAAGACCTTATGTTGTATTTAACTTTGCGTACGGCGTTTATGCTCCAGCCAATAAAACATACTCTGAAGGACGGCCTGTCAGTTTGGGATGCTCGGAATTGTGCAATCTGATTTATTAAATTCCGGCCTTATTTTAGTAATTAGGCTTTTCAGAATTGAAGACCAAAAATCCTAAATCCTAAAAAAAAGGGTCAGAATGTAATTCTAATTTCACATTTGAGTTCTTCCTAAAACTCCGGGATTCTGCAGTGTAAAAAAGGGTCCCCCTTCCCACCACGTAACTGAATCAGAGACAGTCATCCTCATAGCACCCATTTTCCCCCGCCACCTGTAAGTTACGATTCTGTGGGTGCCTGACCCCATCCACTTTGCTGTTGCGTCGAGGTCCTCCTAATTCCTTTCTTGGCCCCGGCCAAAGATATTTTATTTATTTAGTTTTTGTTGACCGGGTAAGTGCAGTAGACAAATCCTGCCTATTTTCAGGCACGACCAAGGGGAGGGGGATACAGATGAATGCCAACTGACCTTGAACCAGATTAAGCTGTTGGTGTTTTTTTTAGTGAATGGGGAAATTTGCCAGGACACCGGGAAATTCCCCTACTCTTTCGGGATAAGTACCATGGATCTTTAACATCCACCTGAACTACCACCAATCCAGGCAGATGGGACCTCGGTTTAACATCTCATCCGAAAGACGGCACCTCAGAAGTGCAGCACCCCTCTCATGCTGCACTACAGTGTCAGTACTGGGATATTAACCCAAGTGCCAGATGTGGGAACTGAACCCACAGCCCTCTGATCTCCTGGCCTCAGAGGCGAGTGTGCTACCTACTGAGCCACTGACACTGTGTATGCCTGCCTGTCATGCACAGTAATGTTATTTTCCTCCTGGTCCGCTCCAAAGACACTTTGAAGTGCCTGTTGCCGTGTGCTGGGGCGCCTGGGCCCTTGCGATCTGCTGCTGAGGCTGGGGAGTTTTAGAAAATAGTCGGCTGTGGAATCAGAAATCCCAGTGACTACTCTGTTTCCAATAGCTTAACTGGTATCAAACTCAGAATTGGAATTTCCGAAGTCTGGTGGGAGGGCAGTGGAATGGAATTGGCTGAATCTGAGCACCCCCGACCACCAGTGCATGTTGCTCTGGAAAAGAAGATGCTGGAAATCCCTCAGACCCTCAGTTTCTGCTGGAATGAGAAAAATGATGAACCTGACACGTGCTATGTTAAGGAGTTGAGTTGTGGAAACACTGGGTGTGCTGAGCACATTACCAGAGGTTTGCCATATGCCTGCAAAACATAAGGCAGAGTCCGAAGGAAAAACATAGCATCCAGAAATGTAGGCTGGCCGTACTTGGCTTCGCACCATCCAAGGTACCGTAGCCAATGATGCCATACTGGAGACACAGGAAGAACCTGTATAGGCAAGCAATTGTGCTTCCTTACTGATTTGAGGGCTTTAGACAGTCATATTGTGCTAATTCACAGTTAAAAGATGTCATTCGAAAAGGAAATTAGACACATGGGCTGCTGTATAGCGATGGGCAAGGCAGCTACGACCCAGTTCAGACGCTGGCCAGGTACTCCAGGAATTGTGATTTTGGGAAATCTTGGCCAATCCAAGTCATACCCCCTCGAAGGCAGTACCAACCTGAATCGGAGCTGGGGGCCAAATGTTATGTTGTAGAAAACCGCTTTGTGGGTCAACCTCAGTTCAGATCTGGGAACAGCTTGGACCTGTGAAAATGTGACTCGCATGAGTCAGATCAGTCCAGTATCTGGTTCAGAATCAGAACTGGTAGCCCATTCTTGCTACTGTAGCCCCAGTTTCAGAGAAGCTTACAAAAGCAGGAATCCGGAGAGGTAATGGTACAGCCTCTAAACTGTACACTTCACACCTGTGGTATACTGAGAGAGAAGAGATAGTTCTGCTGGGAAAATTATATGTAAATATTCAGTACTGGCATACAACCCCACCACTGGAGTTAGTGGTTACAAAAGGCCAGGAACCCTCCCTTATGGACAGGAACTGTAACCTGAGATTGGATTGGGGGAAAGCAGCAGTCTGTAGTGGGGCTTGGGCAGTGCCTTTGAAGATCCAACTGGCTTCCAATGCATAGTGCTGATACCCATCTCCGAATCTGATATTTATCCAGACAAACTTGGATTTCAGATCTGAGATCGGATTCTTTAGATCCGAGTTCAGATCCACAGGTTGAATCCACTGGATCTGAGTATTCTGATCAGATCCGTGGATGGTATTCGTGGTTGTTTGCTCCGTTCTTGGATGTCATCGTTATTCGTTGACATCCGAAACTGGACATTTTGCCTGCTATCCAGTGGTATCTGACTTTACTGAATACTGTTACTATCTGAGCACCACTAACTGCCTGAGTCTGTTAGGGCCTGGTGTGAGCAACTTCTGCCCGTCTGTGCTGTAGTGACTAGCCTTGTACAAGGGTTCTAGCAACACTGAGAGGGCCTGAAAATGCTATTTTAGAATGTTACAAGCCTTGCCTTGTACAGTGTGCCCTGAAAGAGACAGTGGATTAATGGTTGGAGCTGTTAGAGGAATATGGTATTACTTCTAAAGAGGGATTCGGTGAGTGGGCTGCCACTACTGTGTACCTTCCCAAATGGGCCGGAACAGAGAGAAAAATCTGTGGAGAGGACTTTGCAAATTGGATTGATTTACATTTTTGTACTGTACACATGGTGCGTGTATACTTTAATTTAATTTGATGGATTGTTATTGTAAATACGCCTTTACTCTAACCTCTTAAAAAAAAAAAAAATACCGCACATCACACATGGAAAGGAGCCTCGGCACAGGAAGTCTTTCAAGCCAAAATGTATACATAAGTAAATAAATAGATTCATTAATTAAGTGACCAGTAAAGAGCTGCCAATTTCACAAGGACAACTTTTAAAAAATACAATTATTACACAGAATTTAGCTTATATTTTATGGTATAACGTTATTAACATTAATTTTTCTCTGAGCCTCCTTCCTTATGCAAATTTCAAAGACAGTACATCAAAGCAAATCAAAAAATAAGCCAAGTTATGCACTCAGTATCAAAGGCAAAATGGTATAAAAATGTTTTCAGCTTGCATTTCAGTTTTTATATATCAGGGGAGGAACAAAAGTCCAGAGGGAGGCAATTCCAGAGATGGGGAGTATAGACTGAAAAGGCTTCTTCCTTCTTTATTATTAACGATATCTGCATAAAAATGTGACTGCTGCTTGTTCTTCGTCTGCTGTGCCTCTTTTGTCTACAGGTGACATCGTCTTCTGCTGCTTTTGACATCAAAGTCATTTCTAGTGCGGCCAGTTACGAAAATGTCATAGGAGAGGGTTATGATGTCAGTTGTAGACGAACAGTGAGATCGGATGAAGGCGGAGTGACAGAGATCTGTTTTCATGCTAATTTCATGAGTGATAAAGTGTGAGAGGATGGTCAGAATACCTGTGCAACAGGGTATGTACTTCAGAGTATTACTCATGGTTTCCAAGTGCCGCAGTGGACATGCCCCCTCCCCCCACCTGTTTGAGTGAGTTGCTTTCTGAAACTTCATCTGTTCGACTTCTCCGCTATAGATCCGACAAACCCCTTGCAGTACCAGACTAGTAACCAATGGCAACTGAGATGAATTTGTATTAATATTGTGTGCTTTATGCACATTGTATCCTAAAGTGCATTACAGGCAGTGAGCGAGAGAGAGAGACTGGTAGTGAAGTGACAGTAAATGTGTAGTGGGTGAGCAAAATAAAGATCATAAAGACCGTATTTTAATGCGTTTTCAACCTTCTAGAAGTTTGAAACCACTAAACTCATCATTGCTAAATTTACAGGATCAAGAGAACCTGCCAGCAACTGTACACAAATATCGGGCTATTTTGTCCAGAGACGGCAGCGTTATTAAGGTGCAAAAATCTAATTTTTTTTTTTTTTTGCAAACTTTATTTTCAAATTTTGACAGTAGCTATCACACAGTGCAATAGGACCACTTGCAGAGTCCAACATGTGCAGTTACAAGAGAACTCAGCACATATCACGTTACGTTACAGCATGGCATACGATGATTTGTACAATTTGTGGCAAGACATTGAAGCAACATAAACAAGCAATACAGTGTTCCTGGCTCTGTCAACGGCCAGTGATCCCCGTACCTGAGAGATTTTAACCTAGGGAACCCCCCTGGCAGAAATCAAGGTTTAAACTTAAAACTCCATCTCAACCCTGATATGGGGGAGCTACTGCATCCATGATATATTAAAAATTAAAAAGGAATTCCTGAGTTTGTCTGTTTTCAGGACACCTGCAAGTGAGACATTATTTACAGAATAAGAGTGTCTCATGCGCATGGGAAGGGAACGCTCTGATTGGTTCAAAGCACTCTCTTGATGTATAATAGACTGCCGTGTGCTGTGCCTGTGGTGTTGCAAGTGTTACTGTTGTATTCTGGTGGATAAGGGATCCAGTTCTGTGAGGTACTGAGGGGACCATGTGTTAATTGGATGGCATTCTGATCTGAGGCAATCACGAGCATATACGATGCTCGTGCATTGTTGAGCATGCCTCTCAACCATTTGCCGTTGAAATGGGGTTCACTGGCTTTAAAAATGCTGACACACAGCCGGCCCTGAGGCGCTGGACGCCACACCTCGTTCCACGCTGGTGACCCAGGTTCGGGAATGAGGCTGGGCCATCGGGGGTCGGCAGGGAGGGAGAGGATTGAGCATCTGGAGGACAGCTCTCTTCTTCTGGGAGGGAGGGGGTCCCTGCTTACGCTTGTTCGGCCTCTGGCGGGCCTTGAGGCATGGCAGGCGTGGAGCCGATGGTGGGGGGGGGGGAGTGGCGATGTCGGCGGTGATGCCTTGGCATCGGGCATGTGCCACTCCCACAAACAAGCAAACAGGGAAAAGCACTCTCCGAGCTTCAGGTAGACCGAGCACCGAGGCAGACCCCTAATGGCTTCCGCCTGCCTGGTCCCAGGGTCTCCCGACAAAAGTTGAATAGTTCAGGGTGTGCGGCCCCACCTCGTCCCCACCCGGGGGAAGATCCGCGGCTCCATGGGGGATCGACCGTGGGACCAGGTAGGTGGCAGGAGTAGGGGCAGTCCTTCACTGGAGCTCCTGAAGAAGCGGAGCTTGGAGACAGTAGATGGGGGATAAAAAAAAAAAAATGCTGACACACCATTAGATATGGGGGTATACGCTCCGAACACTTTGTAGACTACTACTGTCTGTTTTTGTGCATAGTTTCATTTTGATTAAGTGTCACAGAGTATTAGGAATTTCTGACTTGATGTCTTACATTTACAGCAGCTTCTTATGTGTGCAGCCTCTTGTCCACGTGGGGTGGATGTGGGGTACAGTAATGCTAAAGGGTAAAATCAGGGACATCCCTCCTAATGGTGGGACATTTGAGAGGCATGGACATAGGGGTTCTGAGGGGTTAAAATGAGAGTCATCCCTCCTAATGTGGGACAGTAGAGAGGTACGGACAGAAGGGTTCTGAGGGGGTAAAACGAGAGTCATCCCTCCTAATGTGGGACAGTTGAGAGGTACGGACAGAAGGGTTCTGAGGGGGTAAAATGAGGGGCATCCCTCCTAATGGTGGAACATTTGAGAGGTATGGACATAAGGGTTCTGAGGGAGTAAAATGAGGGGCATCCCTCGTAATCTGGGACAGTTGAGAGGTACGGACAGAAGGGTTCTGAGGGGTTAAAATGAGGGGCATCCCTCCTAATGGTGGGACATTTGAGAGGTATGGACATAGGGGTTCTGAGGGGTTAAAATGAGTGTCATCCCTCCTAATGTGGACAGTAGAGAGGTACGGACAGAAGGGTTCTGAGGGGTTAAAATGAGTGTCATCCCTCCTAATGTGGGACAGTTGAAAGGTATGGGCAGAGAGGTTCTGAGAGGGTAAAACGAGAGTCATCCCTCCTAATGTGGACAGTAGAGAGGTACGGACAGAAGGGTTCTGAGGGGGTAAAATGAGGGGCATCCCTCCTAATGATGGGACAGTTGAAAGGTATGGACATAAGGGTTCTGAGGGAGTAAAATGAGGGGCATCCCTCGTAATCTGGGACAGTTGAAAGGTATGGACAGAGAGGTTCTGAGGGGTTAAAACGAGAGTCATCCCTCCTAATGTGGGACAGTTGAGAGGTACGGACAGAAGGGTTCTGAGGGGGTAAAATGGGGGCATCCCTCCTAATGTGGGACAGTTGAGATGTACAAACAGAAGAGTTCTGATGGGTTAAAGAGAGACATAGCTCTCTTAATCTGGAACAGTTGAGAGGTTTGGACAGAAGGGTTCTGAGGAGTAAATTTGTGGGACAGTTGAGAGGTAGGGATGGGGGTTCTGAGGAGTAAAATGAGGAACCTCTCTTACCTGTAGTAGTAGCAAATTCTCTGGCACCAAATGTGATGTATTGGGTATCGTTTGTAGATGAGCTGCCTTTTACAGCAAAAGACATTGCTGAAGAAACAGGCAAAAAAACCAAGGCTGAAGTCACAACTCAGTGTGGCCCATAGAACTCTCTCTTTTTGTCTCGGGCCTCTTTCCACACCCCCTACCCAACACCATCATTTGCATTATGAAAACCATCCCAAACCTGACCACCCTCAGTCCTCAACCCAATGCCTAAAATGGGCCAACACCTTGTAGTTAGTGTCTTCGCAACCAAACATCCTGCATCCATGACCCCAGTAACTAATGAGGTAGGGGGAACAGGTCCAAAAGTCTTCAGTCCTGGCTGCTTAGTCATCCCCCTCCTTCTCCTCCCAGTGCTCCATAATAGATTGGGTGGGGGAGAGGGTGCTGTTAACCTAGCTTCAGTGAGTAATACTAGGTAGATGGGATTATGTAATCGGTCCAGAGCTCATTGTTAATATAGCTCTAACCACTAGACCCCCCAGGCAGAAAAATAATCTATAGTCCATGTATGCCAAAAACTATTGCTCCCTTTTGGTATATTTAAAGCTCCTTCCCAAACCTGGATCGTTGGCGTTGCAAGTTGTACTAGTGCAGCCGCTGCACCCGTGGGCTGACTCGCGTGACCGTTCTTTTTGATAGAGCACAGCTGCAAGGTGATATAATGTGAAGGGCTTCCTTGTGTATTCTAGGGATATGAACTGTTGACCTCCTGTTGAGAAAAAGAGAGAAGCTGGGAATCGGAGCATGGTGGGAAACATTTACGAAGTGAAGGAGGCCCTCACTTTGAGGTACGTATCACTTCATTTTGTCCTGCAGTCTGTTTTGTAATGAACCACCAGATGGTGCTATCCAATGTAATCTCTTCTGAATGACCCAGATGTTTACCAGCTCAGCTGAGCTAAGATATCCTTCACTGCTGTAGGTGTGTATGTGAATATCTTCTGTTGAGAAGTCAGACAGATATTTCTAGTCAGGTCCCCAAATATTCCAGTAGTCATTATTTGTTATTCATGTTTTAAAAAATGTAACTATAGGCTTTGAAAATCCCTGTAGCCCACCCCAAACTGGTGATATGTAATTGAAAGAGAACCAGTCTTAAAATGAATCAAATAAATACACAGGAGCCTTGTCACCCTGAAAGCCATTCAGATAATTTTATTTTTAAAGGAAAACAGTCCAAAACAGTGGGGGCAATCACCAGGGCTGCAAAAACGCCCGATTAAAACAACCTATATGGTTTAAAATAAATGCAGCTAACCTTTCTTGAGTTATTTAGTGTTTTAGTGTTGCTCCTGCATGCGCCATGTCAAAAGTGCCGCCGCACTGGAAGACGGAGTGTGCCCCTGGAATCCTGTCCTATGCTGGAAGGCTCGTAAAAATGACGAGCGAGGTGTATGTACACGGGAGAAAAATAAACATTGTGGCATGTAGAGGTCTGTTAACTGAACTTCTAAAACCAATTCCCAGTGGAAATGGAGCAGTGTAATGTACATAAAACCATTATTAAAGTTGCAACTCCGAGTTCGGTCATGTGCAGTAGCACCTAGCGCTACTGCGCATGCCCGAACTCCGAGCGCTAGGTGCTACTGCGCATGACCGAACTCAGAGCTGCAACTTTAATAATGATTTGTTGAATGTGCAAGTCATTTGATCTCTCAGCCCTTTAGTCCCTCTCGGGTATAAACATGGACAGAAACAAGACCCCCCACACACACACGCGCACACACTCAAAACAAGATGCTGCAGTGCTTGGATTTCCGCTTGCAATGCTGACGACGACCCAGGAGTCGGAGAGCTGGCCGAGGGGAGAAGGAGCGAGCATCCTGTGGACTGCTGTCCTCCAGGGGGGAGAGGGGAAGAGTGTGTGGCGCTTTCCGGAGGCTGGGGGTACTATTAGTGGCCGGCCCCATCACCTTAGGGGCCGGGGCGAACGCTGGACGCCATTGCATGTCTCTGCCCCCAGGATCCAGCAAGCATCTGAAAATACCAGCCCCCAGTATGATGACCTGCCCTACCGCCATCTCCACTGCCTTCCAACGTCCGCCGGGGGGATCCCGCTCCCATGGCCCCACCTGGGGTGGCTGGGTCGCCACAGTTTCCATTGGGAAGGAGCCCTGACAGCCTCGCCAAGGGGGTAAGCCGTGCATGGGGGGGATGACTGGCGGGTGGGTCTGACTGCCGAATGGAGGATTGGGGGCTCGGAACAAAACAAAAAAAGATGTTGCTACATCTCAGCTGGGCTAGTTCAGCTAAATTACTTAAAAAGAAAACTCTAAGAAGGAATGCAAATAAATACCATGGAACTGAAGACAGACACCAACTTGGGGGGTGAGCCTAGGGGCAATACAGCGGTGTGTTGTAAGTTCCCTAAGATTCCCAGGAAGCCCAGGTAGAAAGAACCTGAACAAGACATGGGGTGGCACTGGTGGTAATTGAAGGAGGTCCCTGCTAGTAGATGCCAAGGGGGCAAAAATAGAATTGAAAATAAATCAAAACTAAAAAGAAAATACAATTTACCTGACCTATGCAGTTATGCTGTAATAAGTGCATGGTCATGTGACAGGGTTCCACCAATTACAGTGTAGAATGTCCCTTATTTAAAATAAGGGATAAGATACAACAGGGTGTGTGGTCATATATACTGTACGCATGTCTTAGGTGCATTGCTGTGTGCATGAGCACTCAAGAAATGCATATATTTTTTGTCAGTAAAATTGTATTGAATAATATATATTATACCATTGTGCAACATTAACAATACATAACAGCATTTCACTTTTTATCTCCACTTAATTCAAAATGTTTCTGTATTTCTACAATAAATAAATAATATATTTTTTAAACTGAAGTAGTAATTTAGTGACAACGGCACATCCTGGACTCTCAAATCACTCTACATTCCAGGTCCCATTTTCTATGCCGAGATTGAGCTGCTGGTCATACAATTAAGTCACAGGGTGTGAAATGAGTTCTGAAACTCCAGCTGTATTTCTAACCTGCTACTATTTTTGTTTTCACAGATTCAGCATGTGGTGTAGAAGGTGCCATATTCTTCAGCGCAGCCTACAGACCCTTCCCCACCCCAGGCATGGGTAATTAACACTGTAGTGGAGACTCTTTGAATTGTTTCTAATGTGGTTCTATAGATCTTTTCATAAAAAGAAATATATATATATATAAAAGGTCTGACATGACCATATAAACTCCAGTACCTATCTGTGACAGTGTTAATTTGAATACATAAATTCAGTGCCCTATGAAATGCGATGTCAGTGGAAGTTGAAGTTATCTGTTTAGACACCAAGTTAGACTAAGACAGAGTGGGTACAGAATTGGCCCTTCCATGACTGCTTTGCCAACACAACCAGCATTAGGCACCTTCAACCCCAGCAGGCACTACGGACCCTAGCTCATACGAGGACCCCAGCTAGAACAACTGTGTTATCAGTCTTTGGAATGGAAATGCATGGGTTAGACATATCAGAAAATAAACTGCATGGGTTAGATATGTCAAAAAACAAACTTACCGTGGGTTAGATATGTCAGAAAGCGAACATAGCATGGGTTATATTATATGTCAGAAAACAAACACAACAAACATAGCGTGGGTTAGATATGTCAGAAAGCGAACATAGCGTGGGTTATATTATATGTCAGAAAACAAACACAACAAACATAGCGTGGGTTAGATATGTCAGAAAGCGAACATAGCATGGGTTATATTATATGTCAGAAAACAAACACAACAAACATAGCGTGGGTTAGATATGTCAGAAAGCGAACGTAGCGTGGGTTATATTACTGTATATGTCAGAAAACAAACACAACAAACACAGCATGGGTTAGATATGTCAGAAAACAGCATGGGTTAGGTATATCAGAAAATAAAAGCAACATGGGTTAGATATGTCACAAAACAAACAGTATTGGTTAGATATGTCGGAAAACAAACATAGCATGGGTTAGGTACGTCGGAAAATAAAAAGAACATGGGTTAGATATGTCAGAAAACAAACAGCATGGGTTAGATATGTCAGAAAACAAACACAGAATGGGTTACATATGTCAGTACCCAAACAGTGGGAGTGTGGCTTTAACAATACTCAATCTCATCAGAATGGCACAATGCAACATGCGGAGTTTGATTTATAATGCATTGTCTTAGCAACTGTAAAACTATTTTTCACTGAGTAATTTTAACGCAAATTCAACTGTAGCCATAATTGCGCAAATTTCATTTACTGCCAAGTCATAAGTGACACATTCACTTTAGTGGAGGAAGTGTTAAAAGCGCTTATTAGTGCAGATTTATTTTCATGCTAATTAGTGCTTCAGTGAAAATTATTTGACAGTAAAATTTTCAAGATTCACAGTAATTCTCTATTTTATTGGGATGTTGCAGTGTGCAGAGAGCTTCTGGGACCGGGCGCTGTATAAAATGAATTGTCTATCAGAGGCATAACAATTCGGTCACACGAGAGACCCAGGTTTGGAAACAACCTTTGGTCCTTTGCTCTCTTACTCAGTATGTACTGACAGAGGGCAGGCAGGTTACGGAGGTGATGTGCCCACTTTCTTGGAAAGGATGAGGCAGGTGCACGGCGCACTGTAGCACCTCCTGTAGCTGATTAATGAGCGGGACTTGGGCTGGGTCACCTTCCACACAATCCACCAATCTGAAGAAGAGAGAAATACCAAGGACCTAGATGTCTTGGATCTCAAGCCACTTGCTCAGGTATTGGAGGTGTGCATAGGGAAATCACATTTAAATCTCTCACACACTTTCTAAGCTGTAGATATTACTACTTAGTTGTAAGGTAAGCATTATAGTGCTTTGGTGGGACTTACGGAGGGAAAATCAGTGTGAGCTGTTTTAAAAAGATCAGTGATTTTTACACATATATTTATCTGCAGGATTCTGTTTGTCATGAAATCACACTGAGCATGAAACACCTATCCAGGTGTGATGAGTGTGTGTGGGGGATATTAGAGGAATGTGGAAATCATTTCAGATAGAAAATATTTCACAGGCAATAAAAGCATGGGCAAGCAAGATTTATAAATGGTTACAGCACAGAAGACGGTAACAAAATGACACAGCAGTAAAAACACAGCTGTTTATGTTGAAGGGGATATATTCAATGGGGAAATCCAAGACCATCAGTATTGGGGGGGTGGCTGCGAGGGGTGCAGCGGGCCTCCACAGAGAGAAGCAGGTAGTAGTGTGGATAACTGCAGCTGTTGGAAGGGAAGTGCGGGAAAAGGAAGGGAAAACACTGTCACAGTCAGACAGGAGGTCAATGACTAGATGGATTGCTGGTCTTGGGAGGGAACAGAGGTAAAAAAGGGAGAGAGGGTGGGTGAGGGTAGGAAGTTAGAATGAAGTGTACTGAAAGAGGAGCCTGGCTACTGGGGAGGTTGGAGTGAAAGGAGCAGTGGTGAGGTCGGGGTAGATAGTTAAAGACAAAACGACAACAGTATGGAAGAGGACTTCATTCTGGCCAGGGTGGACTTTGAGGTAGTGCCGTACACCACATCCGCTTAGTGGAACTCCAGGAGATAATCTTGGCAATGATCTGCCAAAAGGCAGGTGGGAGGGATACAAGCCTTGTTCCTGTATAACATTCCAGACTTGGGAATGAGTTTGTGTAAAGGGAGTCAGCATGACTGGAGAAGTCAAGGTGACAAGCCAGCCAGGTGCCCAGGTATTTACAGAAGTAAACTTACTCCAGATGGAGCCATCTGTGGTCAGGAAGACCAGCATGAACTGGACCTTGGCCAGCCTAACTCATGCCAGAGGTCGAGGAGACCATTTTCTTGGGGTTGGGTGTGAGCTGATTTGCAGATGACTGGCACTGGGTGCAATGTCCCAGTGAATCTAAGTTTCCAACTTGAGAAGGGGGGTGCAGGGGTTTACAGGTGAAATTCACCATGTCCATCTGTGTACGTATCTATATCCAAAAAGTCACAGGTCGCAAAGAGGTTATGGACAATCAAGAATTGGACAAGGCTGAGGATGGAGCCTTGGGGAACACCTAACCTGATTGGGAGGCGGGGAAGGGCAGTTCCTACTATGACCGATTGGAACCAGTCAGCCAAGTAAGAGCTGAACCACTTATGTGAGAGGTGAGAGACAAGATGTAGCAAACGTGTCGGAGTAGGTGTGTGACTGTGTTGAACTGCTAGGCAAAGTCAGCATAAACTGTAGTGGTAAGGTGAGAGAAATGCAGTGCAGTGGGTGGAGATATCCTTGCCTGGGTCTTTTGATTTTGAGTCCTGTGGACTCAATAACGGTTCTAGTTGTGTAAATCGGTTTAACCTTCTGGTGGCACTTTTCACCCAGTGATGCATGTGAAAAACAGGACATTCCCAGAGAGGAAACCATGGACCATGAATGAATGCGTAGCCCTACCACTCTACATTTTCCTGTGCTACCACCCTGTGGTACAGATGGCAAGCTGGGAGAACACCAGAGAGTAAGACAAGACACAGCCTGGTAGCTTGCCTGTTTTTTCATTCTAAGATGGATGGGACATGACTAAGTGCCCATCCTATAATTCTTGCAGAGTTGCATGATGAGAGACTTCACTGATATTGACGCTAGTGGAATTATGTTTGTCAGCTTATGCATTTATTTGCTGAATATTTTTCTGGACATACAACATGAATATTAATATATCTTTAAGTTATTGTTTTTTTGACTCAAGACAGATAGGAGAGAGAACAAGAGTTTCTCGGAGACAGACAGAATGACCTTGACTAACTGATGGACTGACCAAAGATCCCTGCCACAAGCCAATTACTTGATGACTAGCATATTAAAGACCAGCGCTTTAGCATAAGCACCGATAGGCAGTTGCATAATATCGACTCCCAAGTAGAAACTGTTAGATAAAAATGTCTGTTCAGCTCGGACTGCCTTCATACCAGGGAATCTGGAGTCCATTTTTGTCAGAAGAAGACCCAGGATCCTATCAGACGGAGATAATCTACTGTGGTTTTCCGGCCCTTATCCCTCATCCCCCCCCATACCCCCTGCCCCTCGTCTCCACTTGAATTGTTACTGGGAGTGTAAAGTCGGACAAGTGCATGTATACTGTACATGGCTAACTGCAACGCTGGTAGGAGATTTTTTCGTTCACACTCAAATGGAGAAAAAACAAACAAGGGTTCTACTTTTGCTGGTTGCCATAAACCCGTAGATCCGAACTTGCGGTACAGCTGGCTCACAAGCTCGAGTCTGTGGGTCTGTGTCGACATGGCAACATCATCTAGATTTCAGCCAAGAGATGTTTAAACCCAGTTAAGCTTTGTGTTGTGACCTCTTGCTCTCAATGTATTCCTCTCTCTAATTCTTGTGCCCTCTTCCCCCTGTATTGCATTTTTTCTTTCTCGCTGTCTCACTGTGTAACATTCTTTCCTTATTTTTTTAGGATGTTTTTACTGGTTTACATGAAGACTGTCATATTAGTTATGTTCTGCATTAAATGTACAGCCTGTGGGATTATTTTGCCATTACCTGTTTTTCGTGTCCTCGAATTCTAAAACAGACTTGTTTAATCCTGAAGATTAAGATTGGTCAAAGTCCTGTCATGTGACCTTGATCCTGCGGGGTCTGCACTGGCTGCTGGTCAGGTGGAGGATTCTCTTCAAGGCGGGCTTGCTCACCTATAGCGCCCTCTATGGATCGGGCCCTGGCTGCCCGTCAGACTTCCTTACTGTTGCTATCCCAGCCTGCTTCCTTCGTTCCTCCACCGAGGGCCTCCTGGCGGTTCCGAGGACCAGGCTGAAAACCTCGGGTGGTTGTTCATTTGGGGTGGCTGGCCCGGTTCTTTGGAACTCGCTGCCAGGACCTTTGAGGGAGACCCCTATGGTGGAGGCATTTAGAGGGGGCCTAAAGACGCACCTTTCAGTGTGGCCTTTTCTGCTGATGTTTTTTAACCTATACAAAATCTTTTAATTATTTTAATCTGTTTTTGATTATTTATGTAATCTGAATGTTTTTACCACTCTGTCAAATTTTTCTATTGTACGGCACCCAGAGCCTCTGGGTTTGGGTGCCAAACAAATAAAAAATAGTTTACTTACTTAGTAAAGAAGATCCCCCTAGTACCTAGCCAGTTCTAAAATTTAGAATCAAAAAGATTCTTTGGTAAAATTACATATCTTTAGCCCCTCTGAAAATGGTGTCTGTCTGTCTGCCATCCTATTGGGTAGAGGGCCTGTCATCCTATTTGGTAGTGGACCTATCTGTAACCCTATTGGGTGGGGCCCTCTGTGTCACCCCATTGGGTAAGGGGCCCATCTATCATCTTGTCTGGTAGTGGGCCTATCTGTAATTCTATTTGGTGGGAACCTGTCTGATACCCTGTTGAGTAAGGGGGCCTTTCTGTCATACCGTTGGGTAAGGGACCTATTGAGTAGTGGTTCTGTCTGTCCTCATGTTGCGTGGGAGTCTGTCTGTTATCCCGTTGGGTTGGGTACCTACTGGGTAGTGGTCCTGTCTGTCCTGTGGTTGAGTCTGGGCCTGTCCCTGTCATCCTGTTGGGTAGGGAGTCTATTTGGTAGTTGGCCAGTCTACCTCCCAGTCGGTTAGGTGGTTTGTCTGCTATCCCTTTGGAAAAGGAGACTGATGAAATGGAACATCTCTTGTAGAGGTGACAGGATCAAGACCCTCCGGTACCTCACAGAGGTGAACAGTGTGCAGGAGGAGAGCCTTTTCCAAATGAGGACGAGCTCTGGGACTAGGGGGCATGTGATGAAATTAGAGGGGGAGAGTTCAAGAGGGATGTTAGGAAATATTTCTTCACTGAAAGGGCGGTAGACATATGAAACTGATTGCCAGCTGAAGTGGTGCAGGCTAGAACAGTGGAGGGCTTCAAGTATGCAAGGTATAAACATAGGAGTATATTAGAACAGAGGCAGGAAGGGGGTCACCAGAGGTCAGATGGGATGTGCAAAGGCAGAGTAGATAGGGAACACTTGGGCAGACAAGGTGGACCAAGCGGTTCTTTTCTGCTGACAAATTCTATGATAGAGGATGTGGCCGTGCTCCCACCACATTTCATATCAGAGAGGGCTTGAAGTTCAAGTGACTTGTTCAGGGTTGCAGTTTGTAAATGGCTTTGCAGGGATTTGAACCGGGAACCCTTTGGTTCACCACTTGACCACAGGGCATTGCGTTCTTCCCTGCTGAGTTCAGAAGCAAAAGGCGGTCAGTCTACCTGAGAACTGCAAGGTATTAAATAAGCTGAAAATGTTAACTAGCAGTTCAGCACGCAAAAACACTAATGAGCTGTGAAAATGCATAGCACCTGGCACAGAATGGTTAACAAAAGTAAAAAAATATTTAGTTTTATTAATTTTGTCTACTGTGCCATGGAGTCATGCAAAAAAATGGTTAGCAGTCTATTGCTACACAGTTCTGAAAATGGTTACCATTGCTTCCTGTTTTGCATAACGTTTTGCTATGCAATGCCAGCTATTTAATATCCTAGAACTGTGAGACCACTTTATTCCCTTTGAAAAGCTGGCCACTCAGATCTGTCTGTGAAAGCCTTGCTACACTGCTCCCATGGCGTTGGAACCAAAAGTGGGCGGTCATTTCCCGGATCTGATTAGAATCGTGGAAGTTTCTAAAAGATTCTTGCTGCCTAACATCATTTTAAACCCAGTAATCATTCGGCACAGAATAATAATACTTGCTAATCTTCTGACAGTTCTTCATCCCATCTTTTGTGCAAGCGGTGATAAAATAGTTCAGTTTCCAGCAAAAAAAATCACAGTTATCACCAGCAACTCAGTTACATGAAATTCTCAAAAAAATGGAACCTTCCGTTTTTCCTTAACGATAACATCTTTTTCAAAACAGGATCTTTTTTCTCTTAGCCTTCGTATGTTCCTGCTGCTTTTCCTGCCCTGAAGTTATAATCCCGTGCTTATGACATCACGGCCTGTTGCCATGGAAGTGATTGAGATGGTACAAGCAGATGAGTATGACTTCAGGGTAGGAAAGGCAAGAATGACAGGTACAGTCATATCGGTGTGGCTCAGGTGGTAGCACAGTCACGTCTGGGCCAGAAGGTTGTGGGTTCTAGTCCCACACTGGGATTGGGTTCACTCAAAACGCTGGCACCCAGTTGCAGTACTAGTAGGATTCTGTACTGTCGTTGTGTGCCATCCCTCAAATGAGATGTTAAACCGAGGTCTCTTCTGCCCAGATCTGGTGCTGGTGTGGTGGGTGTCCGGTGGAAGTAAAAGAACCCAAGGCACTTTTTGCAAGAGTATGATATTTTAAAGAGCAGCTGCCGAGTTACTGCGTCCCCAAACGTATATGGAAGCTCACCAGGCCCCCAGTGTATTTCCATAAATAATTCTGATTTTTTCTGGTGCAAAAGAGTTATATCCTTCGTACTTGATTTGCACCCCAGCCAAAACGCAGCCACTCTCATGCTGCCAATATCACCACAAGGCCACACGTAGCCGCGCTTTGTGATGTCCACAGAGCTTAATGTCAGCGACGTGTACCCATAGATTATCGGGCGGTTTTCCATACATTTTATTAACGCCATAGTTGAATAATAAATCAGCCGCACCACCAACTAACAGGACCCAGTGAGTCGAGCAGTCACTTTGATTTATTGAAGTCTCAACTGTAAATGTTAATAAAATGTATGGAAAACTCGCCCCACTGAAATCGATGGAGCGCGCATACGCGGTGTTCGTTTTGTGACATCACAAAATGGAGCTGCGTTCGCCTGTGTGGGGGCGTGTTGGCAGCATGAGAAAGTGGCTGCATTTTTGGCTGGGGTGTCCAGATTGAAAATTACGAGGGATTTAACTCTTTTGCACAGCGAAAAAAAAGGGATTATTTAATGGAAATACACCAGGGGCCAGGTGGCCTTTCATATATGTTTGGGGGAGTGGCAATTCGGCAGCTAGGAAGCTACTCTTTAAGGCAAATGCACAAGGCCTTACGTGGGCGTTGATATGTGAAATGGTTGCCATTGCTCTTTTACACTCCCCTTAATACCAGTCTCTCATTGCTTGTAAAGCACTTTGGGATACAATGAATATGAAAATTACTATATAAATGTCACTTCTTATTCTTCAGTCCTAAGAGACAATGAGCCTGTTGTCGTGCAGATATCCTTAGTAATAATGAACGGAATGTCCCGGAAGTCCCATTTTTGTTTGCAATGTTATGGGCGTTTGAGTCCGGCCGATTTTGACAATAATTAGGGCTGGTCTGAATAGCAGGCGAGTTACTTGTTGGTATCAGAGTTAGGAAATGCTTTGCAGCTGTCCCATTGAAATGCATTTAGGGGACTGGAATATGCTTTTTTATAGCTGTTCATGAGTGAGTTATGTCTTGCTATTGCTCATCGCAGCTGTCTGTAACACTTTGCTGGTTTTCTGTTAGCTGCAAGAAGCAGCGTGCATGAGAACCTGTTGAGCAAGTGGCAGCTCTCACGTAAATGTGCAGCTGATCTAGATGATATCAATGAAGAAGTCCTCTGGTTGTTTAGCATAGCCCCTTCCCCCACTATGATGATAAGAATGACAATGGATGAGCTCAGAGGGGAAGTAATTACAGTTATAAGTCTAATTAATTATTCATTACCTAAAGAAGCTCATTGATTGGCTGCTGTGCCAGTCTGAAATCTCTTAGAAATGCCTGGCATGGCAGCCACACGGCTAATCGTAACGCTGACGGCAACGGTTAAAGAAGAAAAAATGACCAAATTAGGACAGTTCCCGACAAAACAGTAAGTCCTAAAACCCTTCTGTGTAAAAAAAAAAAAATTGTGCTTCCCTTAAATCAGCAACCTTCACGTACTGTGATCAGTACGGAAGGACACCATGCAACAGCCTTTTGGCGTATGCGGCGATGGCGGGGAAAGGTTGAAAAATAAGCGGGAAAAAAACACTGCTCCCAAAAGGTCATTACCCGCGATTAGACTTATAATGATCAGACACGACTGAGAAGATACTATTTCAGTTGATTAACGCATCGCTGGATGGGGTTGGCCTCGCGCCCTTCCCCCCCAGACGGTCGTTAATCTCCAGGAAATGAGTGGCTGTTCGGTCATTATTGCTTAATTAACTCTCAGTCTGTACAACTTCATGAACAGAAAGCTACACTTTATTTTTCTGGAAAACAATGCCCACATAAAATAACGTTTTCTTGCTACTAAATTATTGCAGTGAAAAGGACAAAGAATAGCATGGCTGTGGCATGGCACCATGTGATGCTTGTAGAAACCAAGAAGCATCTCTCTCAGTCTCTGCGTATAATGAAAAAATATCTGAGTTTCCCGTCAATATGAGTAACCTGGCCAGGGACTGGGAAAACGAAAAGATGGCGGTGGTGGTTGGGGGATCAGTTACTGGACCAACAGATGGGGCCAGTGTGAGTCAATTTGCAAAAGAACTTTTAACCAACGTGACTTTCATACACACTGTATCCAAAAGTATCCCACAAGGCACAGGAGTCCCATACTGATAATGTGGTGAATACAGAATAGAATACAATTTCCAGTGCCCAGTTTGGGCAGATGGGCAGTACAGTAAAATCTGTCCCCCTCTCCCAACAACTGGTTAGACCCAGTGACCAACCTGACCTATCAGGGAATAAAACAAATCTGCCTCCACCCCCTCGTACCTGATGGGTCCAGTGCCCAACCCAGCAGGGGAAAAAAACAATTCTGACCCCCTCCCCCAACAGCCTGACAGATTCAGTGCCCAACTTGACCCTTTAGAATACCAAACAAACAAAAAATCTGCCCCCCCAACTACCTCATTGGTCCAAGGCCCAATCCAGTCCATCAGGGAATTAAAAAAAAATGTCCCTGTCTCCCAAACCACCTGATGGGTCCAGTATGAAACCCGACATGTAAGGGAATAAAAGAAAAAAGTCCCCATCCCCCCAACAACTTGACGTATGTAGTGCCCAGCGAGGCCCATATGGAAATTGGCAAAAAAAAACAAAACAGTTTTCCAGTCCCCAACAACCTGACAGGTCCACTACTCAACCTGGCCTGTCATAGAATTAAGACAATCTGTCCCCCTCCCTCTAAGTACCTGATGGGTCCCCATCCCCAGCCTGGACTATGTATTAAACAAATGGAGATAAGGAGGACCAGCAACAAAGCCATGAGCAGAAGGTGAAATAGGCGGGGTAGTAAAACACTACTCTCCCCATGCCACCCAATCAGGTTACAGTGAGGGGCTCAAACACTGCATCGGTGGCTTGAGGCTGCCGTCACACTGCTGCTTATACTACTGCAATGCACACTCCAACCCAGCCTGCTGGGCACAAACTACCTGATGGGTCCAGTGCCCAACACGATCTGTTACAGAATAAAAAATCTGCCGCCCCGGCAACTACCTTGATTCAAGGGCTAACATTTGTCCCTCTCCCATCAACAACCTGACAAATCCCTAGCCCAACCTGGCCTGTCAGGGAATAAAAAAAATAAACTATCTGCCTCACCCAGACTACCTGACTGTTCTGAAGCCCAGCCTTGCCCATCAGGGATTGAAAAAAAAACATCTGTTCCCCCCCTCCCCCACTACCTGACGTATCCATTGTCCAATCCAGACCTTCGCTGGATAAAAAAATAAACATGGTGATATTGGGGAGGGGGGGGGTAAGTGAATTTGGTACTGGGGAATGAAGCTAATTGTCTAGTGCTGGATGGACATGAACCACGCACTGTACAGTGTAGGGAGCAGTACTGAAAAGCAGTGCCGCTGCGTCAGAGCCCTTCCTGTAGGCACTGTGTGCACAAAATCTGTAAAACTGACATTGAATGGGGTCTAATATAATTGAAATTATAGAAGCGAGACTGGTGAGGCAGTAAGGGCTGCTACAAAAAATAAACAGATAGCAACATAAAAAAAAGGACCAACCTTGTTGGCACCAGCCAAATCTTGTTTTGATTTTTTTTGTTGGAAACTGGAAAATTACTTTTCTAGCAACATGGATACAGTTAGTATCCACAGTGTCAGTCTTCACGGAGACCGCTGTCGTCGGAAGTCTTCAAACTAAGCTCCTCCCACCGTCTGAGTGGTATATCCTCCGGGTCCACCCCGTGATGTCAGATCTTCCTTTCCGCTGGAAGGGACAGGTCTCCTCCTTCGCAGCTCTGCAGTTTTAAAGGATTTTGAGTTTTTTAAGCACTGCTGTGGCGAATCTTCTGGCTCTGCTTCACAGTCGATGATGGAAAGCGAAAAAACCGGGGTTTAAGTTTTGCACCCGGTGCAGGCACAAAATGTTGGCCACGGACCTGTGTGACGCGTTGTTGTACTGCCTGGATGATCAACACAATGTCAAGGGATGCAGTTTGTGTCAGGCCATGCAGCCAGCATCCGTTGAAGACTGTGAGGCTCGACTGGCCATTTGTCAGTCAAAAGACCGCAAAAAGGCTTTGGTGGCTGCCGGGTCACCTGCTCAGTTTGTGATCATGGAAGAAGAAGCGTTGATGGATGCGGCGAGTTCCTCATCGGTCTCTGCGCTGTTCTTGGCTGCAGCCAGCATTGGAGGGTCGTTCCTTGATGAGTTCAGGGAAATGTGTCTGGCAGTCCAAACCTTTGGGGAGAGCCCTTCTCACTGCAGCAGAGAACACAAAAAACATTGCAGGGTGTTAAACAGCTGGTATAGCACTGCAAATGCTACACAAAACAGGAGGTAATGCTAACCATTTCCAGAAATGCATAGCAGTAGACTGCTAACCATTTTTTTTTTGAGTAAGTCCATGGCACAATAGACAAAATGAATAAAAACAATATATATTTTTTAAATTTTGCTAATCAGTCTGTGTCAAGTGCTATGCCTTTTCACAGCTGATTAGCACTTTCATCCAAAGAACTGCTAATCTTTTTTTTTTCAATTTATTTAATACTCTGCATTGCAGGATGTGGGATCAGGGATGATCGTTCTGCTTCTTTGACTCCCCTGACTCCTCGGCCTTGGTAGAGCTCCCTATGGCCGAGGGCTCCACGGTAACCCCATCGGGTCTGTTTTCTGTGACCCCAGTTATGCTGGCAGCTGAGATTTTTCTTGAGTCTGCTAACCAGCTATCAGAGGGGATCGATGAGGAGTCGACTTCCCAGTCCCCGGTTCTCCTAGTCCTCACTCAGTAGGACATGGCCAAAATGGTGACCCTGGCTGGGTTGCCTTGGGAGCAGCCTCCACTGATGGTTGTGCCTCCATAACCTCTAATACTTAACCTGCCAAGGTAGGTGGTTTATCCCAACCCCCCCCAGAAGACACCTGTCAACATCAACCCTGGGGCTGATGGACAAGGTGCTCATGCTGTCGATCCCATTTGAACATGAGGTGTCACCAACATTCCTTGTCCTCAGGTGAGGAGAGACATTGATGAAAAATGCATCAATGCTTTGAGGAGCTCCTCTGGCAACAGTGGACCATTGTTGGGAGATTTAGGGTTCTGCCCCCTGGACTTTTGGTCCCATGGCTTCCATCGGTTGTTCACATGCTGGTCCATGCTTCTCAGCAGTACCCCTATATTTGTTTCTCCACCCCTTCAGGTGGAGCCACCTCCACTGCAGTCCCTGTTCAAGGGTCCAGTCAAGGAATCCCATGCTGCGGCTGGCTTGCCAGGCTGGCTGTCATTGGAGATCACCCCAAATCTGAGGATACAAGAGTGGTCCATGGTGGCAAACCATCGAGGGCCATGTTCGAGGACTCTTCTGACGACTCCAAAGGTGAGTCATCCATGGCTTCTACCAGGACTTACACATTTGACCGGGGGAATTGGTCAAGGAGCTGACAACTGATTACAGGCCAGTGTTTTTTGGGGCTGTGATCTGAATTATATTGGAGTTCATGAATGTGCATTTGGAGCCAGTACAGAAGCGGGCCCAATACCTGTTTACTGACATACTGGATAAGCACGCTTCCCTGGGGGTTGCCTTTCCCAAGGTTGAGGTCATCTTGGGACTGGCTCTGGAGCTTTGGCAGCATCCAGCATCCTGCCCGGTACCCTTCACTCGTATGGTCTGTATGTACACAGTTCCAGCTGGCTCCCTTTCTGGGTTCTCTGATCACCCCTTCTCTGAGGGCTTGGTTTCAGATTTGGCCTTCGGGAAATTGGGGGGGGGGGGCAAAAAAGACAGGGCAATTCTTTGGACAAATAGTCCAAGAAGATTGACCACACAACTGAAAATGTGTAGGCTGTTGCATTTCTGGGTCTCCATCATGCCAGCTATGCTGTCATGATGGCGAACTTTGGCCATTCCGTTTTGGGAGTGTTGGGGACCTCCTCCCCAGTCTTCTTGCCGGCAAACAGTTACCAATGAAGACAGAGACCAGGGTCAATTGCTGGCTAAACACCAGCTCCAGATGGCTTTGGAGATGGGCGATTCCTGTGTGTGTGCCCTTGCAAAATTCATCACCATGCATCATAGGGCTTGGCCGAGGCAAGTCCTGCATCAGCCTTCTAAAATTAGACCCATGGTCTCTTCAAGTTTGCTCTTTTCTATTAGATATGTTAGAAGGTATCAGCACAGTGCAGGAGGGCAGCAGCAAGAGCAAATTGAATGCTGGGGTGCATTGCCAGAGGGATCACCTCAAAAAAGGAGGATTTAATCCTGCCCTTATATAAGAAATACAATTACATATACCTCAATAATGCAAATCCCCATGAGAGAATTTGGACTGGCTCTACTTTAAGCAGAATTGCATGGTGCCAAAGGCCTCACAGTGCAAATCCCCATAACATCCCCCTTAAGGGGTGGCTGGCTCCCTCTCCCCTGGGCTAAGACACAGATATGGCATGCTGATGAGTCCAGATGAGGATAAAACACATGTATGTGTCTGCTGTTCTTAACCTTTGCTGATTACACCATGCATTATTGGGGTATGTGCAATTGTGTTTCCTTTAAAACTTGGCTGTATGGCCAGTATCCTCTGGGATAACCCATTCCTCAGGGCATTTGCTCTGGGGTTCTTTTGTAGTTCCTGCCCTTGTGTAGATCACTGGTGAGGCTGCACTTGGAGTAATGTGTACAGTACTGTAGTCCATACCTCAAGAAGGATGTGAGATTACTGGAGGGGGTGCAGCGTAGGGCCACAAAAATGATCATGGGGCACGGGGAGTTGCCTCATAACCAGAGATTGAGGGAGCTCAACATGTACTCCCTGGAGGATAGAAGGGAGGGGGGGACATGGTAGAGACTGTTAAGTACTTGAAAGGCATAAACAAAGTCAGAGAGGGAGGATTGTTCCGCTTAAAGGGGGGGTTGGGTCACTAGGGGGCACAGTCCGAAGTTGGAGGGGGAAAGGTTCAGGAGAGAAATAAGGAGGCACTACTTTCCAGAGAGGAGTGGTGTCGGGAAGGATCGCCATTGCCGGAATAGTTAATCGAACTAAGGACAGTGGATAGCTTTAAGCCAGGGTGGGATAGGGTCAAGAGCAGGGTTAGTACAGACAACACAGGAAGGGGATGGAGGGGAAAGGGATTCGGTGGGAGAGGGGCAGCTGCAGGGCTTTTAAACTGAGAGCTGCAAAATCGGGCAGGCTTGATAGACCTGTGGCCCTTTTTCTGCCAGCAGTTTCGTATGTTTATATGTACTTTGTGGACCAATCACAGTGCTCCTTTCAGTTGAGCATGAGACACTCTTATTTCTATGAGAGTATCTCATGTGCTGTGCTCTAGTAACGGGCTGCTTGCTAGTGCCACTCACTCTGTAGAAAGACACTGTTGTTCATATGAAATAGGTAATTTTTTTAAATAGTAAATGTGGAGCAGTCTCCTGTCGGTTCTCGTTGCTGTATAAGAATGGTGTCGCTGGCATCCAGCTCGAGCCAGAACAGCTCAGCTTCATTGTTCTCGCTCGAGCTGCGCACATGCGAGACCACTGTTATATGGTATCGAGTCGCCCAAAAGACATTAATTTATAAATGTTATATAGAAACAGTCACCGACCCACCAGTGTAGCTAGGGTAGCCTAATGCATTACCTTCGGCTGAGCTGGGAACTGGCTTCTGGCCTGCCAAATGAAATATTTCAGGCAGGTGAAGAAGACCCGTAGCGTACTGCTGTTAAACTTGGCAACCCGGGCTGGCACTCAGCCAAAAAGAACCCCTCATACAAAGGTGGTAGAAATCCTGGTTCCCTTCACAAAATGGAAATGAACGTCCAAAGGATCTGAATACATGGGCAGTCCAGAAATGAACGCTGAAGAGTCTTATTAGCCTGAAAACACTCTGAGCTTGGATAATAAGGGTCCTCCAAACGTTTATGTTTTGGATTGTTTCTCGACCATAATTGCCATGGCAACAAAGCCAGATTTCCCCCAGTGTACTAGCCAACATTACCCCATCAGTAAAACAGGTCCATTTAGCACCCGGCCCCCCGCCTTTCCTGGTAAAAAATTACAAGCAAAGTTTGTCACATAGACTTCTGTTCCCGCTGCTTTTTAGCCCCTGAAGCCATAGTTCTTTGACTGTGACACTAAAATTGTTTCTGTGTAGCAGGTTACTATGTCATAAGCTGTGGTTTATGACTTCGTAGCAGGGATAAGCAACATTAACAGATGCCTTCAAAGGAAAAAGGATCCTGTTTTAATCAGAATGTCATCAACAATAAAAAAAAAAAAGGGGAAGATCCTGAATTTCCAATTGGAGAGAGTTTTCAATCACATGGGTGCAGTGTGCATATTTATGGAACACATACAAACAAAGGAAAGAAAGAAAGAAGTAAGTGGATCAGCTGGGACTTGAACTCAGACCGCCTGGAATACTGTTCAATTTCTGCTAACCAGCTGCTCTACCAAGGCAACCTGAACCTGGGCCGTCCAAAAGCACACATTACTCATTCTCCAATGCACAGCCTGGTGCTGCAGAAATAATGACTACATTTCAATCACATGGGTGCAGTGTGCTTATTTATGGAACACATACAAACAGAGGAGAGAAAGAAGTAAGTGCCTCAGCTGGGACTTGAACCCAGGCTGCCCAGAATGGTATTTCCATGTGATTGAAAATGTAGTAATTATTTGTGCAGCACCAGGTTGTGCACTGGAGAAAGAGTAATGTGTGCTTCAGGATGGCCCAGGTTCCAGTTGCCTTGGTGGCTCAGCTGGTTAGCATGACTGGAACGGTATTCCCAGCAGCCTGGGTTCAAGTCTCAGCTGAGACACTTACTTCTTTCTCTCCTTTGTGTAACTGTGTGACCGAGTCTTGCTAAGGCCATGTTTTAATGATTTAAGCATGCTAAATGGGGTGCCAATTTTCGTTTTGCAGACACACTCTTGACTCTCGCTAATACCATAGTGGATGCTACTGGGGAGCACTACCTGATGACCCAGGAACAGTTATTCTCCTCACTGACAGCAGAGTGCAGTGCTTCATTTCTCGAGACTGTGATGTAAACTGGCTCATTTACAACATTCCTGCTGTCACCTCTGACAGCAGGGACACACAGCTCCGGTGTTTTTTTTCAGGAAGCAGACGATTCCTTTCTCTACTAAGTCCCACTAGAGTGTCTTCTCACACACACCTGCCCTTCCCCTCACCCCCTCACTGAAACCAGCTGTTTGGATGGATGCACCTGTCCCTAGATCCTGTGCATGTTCCGGGTTGAGGTAGTAGGTTGTATAGTTTAGAATAACACCACAGGAGATAACTGTACAACCTTCTAGCTTTCCTCGGGGCATTGCCATGACGGCAGGAACACAGATGTCTGCAGTGAAGCCTTCTTCAGGACACAGGTAAGTGGCATCAGTTGTGTACTTGTACTTTGAGGTCCTTTAGGCCTTGCATGATGAGGGACACTCAGACCCTTCAGAGACTTCTGCCCGCCATGTCCTTTGAGTGTGCTTAAATCTTTTTTTTTTCTAATATATAGTTTTTGCCGCCTTGTCTGCCCTAACTGGCCTTTTTTGACTGGTTTCTCTGTGCCCATCAGTTGGCTTCTCCAGGACTTACCTTCCCTCTGTTGTCCTCTGCCACGGGACTATGGGGGTCACCCGGTCGCTAGGGTGCGGCCTGTAAGGGATTGTGCCTTCATCCTGTGATCGGGGATTTTTTTTGCCTCATTTTTCACCCTGAGCCCACCTCACATGCAGTGGGCATGTTGTGCGAGCTCAGCCTCCACAGAAACACCCCCATCACCGTACGCGTGGGGTCCTTCCTCCTCGGTGGTCTCACTGCATCATCACCCAGATTTCTCCAGGTGGCAGACGAGCAGCGGCCACACTCACCCCACTCCCCACCCCCGAGGGAGGAGAGCTGTCCTAGGGATATTCAATCCTCCCTCCCCCAGCCAGCTCCTGAGTGGCCCTGATTGGTTCTTGAACCAGGGAACCAGGGCCATCGGCACAGCAGGAGGTGAGGCAGACAGTACTTCAGCCCTCCATACCACCAGGCCATGAAGTGTGCTTGACTATAATTGAACCAGTCACCTGTTTTCATAATGACTAGACTTACAGTTTGAAAAAAAAAGACTTTCTGGGGTGGCCGAGTAGCATGACAGCAGTGGAGATGCTTGCCATGTCGATGGTCCAGATCATGCTCTGATCCCAGGATGGGCTCTGCAGGTCGGACTGAGGTGGAGGAGGAGGAGGATGCCCTCCATTACCTTAGCGACTCTCAGTGACCTGGGATGCTTATTCCAGGAGCAGTGTGAGTAAGGTTTTTTTTTGGGGGGGGGGGTGGAGCCACGCAGGTCATGCACACCTGGAGGGTAGACACTGCCATCCTGACATGATTCCATTTGGAAACAAATGGAAGATGGTGCTGTCTGTCATTGGATGATAGACATCTATGGATGTGCTTGCTGATGTACAAACCCTCTCCTTTGATTCCCCATCCTCCAGGAGTCAGACATTTTTCCTCCCAATTACTGTGATGATGACAACAGCGTAACACCTCCACTTCCCCGTGATGGGATAGATCAGTGACCTAGTGCAGTCTCAGTAGTTGAGGGACCCGGATAGGGCAGGAGACATACCCCCTCCCAGCATAGTTCTTATGCATGTAGAATGGACACTGGCAGGACCTGAGGCATAACTTAGGGCAGATGGACAAGAAGGAAATACTATGGGGGATGACTTTCTTCCACTGTTGAGGAACCTAGAGTAGCAAACGGTGTCCATGTGATCCTTCCACACTGCTCCCAGTGCACAGATATTAACAATATTTATATGATCCTGAGTAGGGCTTGACAAAACGTTAAATTCACTGGCAAAATTCCCATGAAATTCCTAGTTCTTTTTAACAAAAAAATTCCACATTGAAAACAGAAGGTAGGAAATGTGCTGAATCCACCCCACCCCCCATCTTGCAATTAACAAATGCCACAAACTGAATTTCTATCATTTTTTTTCTAAGTATAAAAATTGTAGATATTTTCCCTGCAAATCTCTTAACATACGCACTTGGGGGAGTCTGAAACAGTACTCGGTATAGGAAGTGTGGAAGATAAGATATTGCTAAGTCAACCAATCTCACACTTTCTACTTTTTTCATCAATTTTGCATGTTTAATATGTTTGATGTATTTTTTTCTGCTAATGTTCACCAGACTTCACCCTGCTGAAATGGTGAGATACCAGTTATGTAGGCAGTAACCCACAGCAGGGCATGCATTTCTAGAGAAACAGTGCACACTGCGGGCGAGCTAGAAGGCATAAGGCCAGTGGGCAGATGCCTTTTACAAGCCCAGGAAGTACGTGACTTATCAAGAAATGCATGCTCTGACGTGGGTTTCTGCACTTACAAAATGAAAATAAAAAAAGGTTTAACAGACAGGGGTTTTATTTTTCTGTAATTGGGCTGTTGCTAGGTAGAATATGTGAGTCTTTAAATCATTCTGGGAAGTACGCTTATTTCGAAGAAACCTATGCCCTGCTGTAGGTTTTTGCATTTAAAAAGTGGAAAATGTGTTCATGGAAAAAGAATTCCCTTTTGTTTAGTTAGGCTGTTGCTAGGTATACTAGAGTAGGTTAGTTAAGAACTGTGCAATTTTGTCTCTTTCTTAAACCTCATTTTATAATACTGTTTATACAACGCCTGTGAGTCACAAACCGGAACAATAACATGGTTTAAACCACACTAATTGGAATAAATTTGGATATAAAATCATTTGTATATATTGTTTTACTTATTTGATATTGCTATATTATTTCTATACATTGTACCTTGGAGCTGCTCTCTTCTGCTTCCACCAGGACAAATCTGGAAATGAGCTGATACCAGCTCAGTGTGACGTTACTAGTTAATTATACAGTGGGGTATGACAATCCTGTAACCTCATTGGTCAAAACATATCACATGACTGTGGTATATCCTGCAATAACCCACGGCTGAGAAATGGCATTTATAAAAAAACATACTTAAACACATTTAAAATTTATTTTACACATGGGTCCATTGTATAATCACAATAAGGCACTCCAGGGTGTGGGTTATTAGGATTAATTACTCCTCTGTGTTGTTACCGGCTACCGCGGACACACCACATAAGGCATGGGTAATCCCCAATAGCCCACACCCTGTTGTGCCTTATTACTTAAATAAAAGATAAATAGGAAATATGCAGTGGCCTGAGTCAAAATATGCGGTTTACCGTCAAGTGTGAGGGGCAGTGCCATAACTCAAGACTGGCAGAGCCACGAGTGAGTAATGCAAGTCCTGCTCCCTCATGAGTGATGATAAACTGCGTTTTTCAGGGTCAAAACTGGCACTGGCCCACTAGCCAAATGCTGATAGATTTTTATTAGCCTAGTAAGATTTTCCTTTAACTAGCCCTGTGAACTTGTACTGGAGAAGGTAGCATTTCAAGAAGTACACTGCCTGGGCCAGTATAAAAGTCTCTGGGGCTAGTGTATTTTCTCAGTCATTAGCCCTATTAGCCCCGCGGGCTAATGGCTACAAAACTTAATTTCAACCCTTTTTTTTTTTTTTGAGTGAGGCCATTGCGTACTTGGTTTATGCAGCATCAGTTTACTAGTTATAGCTTTAATATTCACTGTTTTGCCACACATGACTTGTGGTTCTGCCCCATCACTCTTGAAGATAAGTGGCACATTATGAGTCAGGACGTAGCATAGCCCCTGCATGTCTTGATGTGTGTCATACTGTAGCTGACCTGTAAATAGCTTGTTATCGAGCGTTTAGATACAGTCACAGTCATGTTATCTTGAAGTTATCAAGTTTAAAGCAGCAGTGCAGCGAAACTGGGCAAAGCATTTCCCTTTCCCTTTTTTCATTATAAAAGATTCCGGGTGTTTTCCAGTTTTATTTGATGGTAGCATTTTCTAATTCCACCAACACTGGAGTGTTTATAAACGTTTGAATTAATTTTTTTTCTTAAGAAAAAACGATAGCCATCACATTTGTCTTAGGAATAGCACTGTAAACCTGGCAAGGGCTAGTATCGAGAAAATAAAAATAAAAGTAAACTGAAACTGAAACTTGAGCGGACATGAAAGACCGCAAGGCCTTTTTCTGCTGGCTCAGTCGTATATTCGTATCTCCGGAGTTAGGCCATTGTGTATTCCATTCACTTGCTGCCGTAATCTTCAGTAAAGGAGAACTTTTTCGTGAATTCCACTGTATGTCAAAAAAAATGCAAAAAGTAACTAGCAATTTAAATTACCCCAACCCCCTTATGTATTTAGAAAAGCAAGTAAACTCCAGTGTTGGGCATGTGTCCGCAGTGTGTGCTTGTGCGTAAACTCTGTTTGAAGATGATGAAGGCAGACCCTTGACTTTCTGTGCTTAGTATGAAAAGGCTTCACGCTACTGAATAGCAGGGAAGTACCACATTTGCTCCTGATTAGGTATTTATTATATGTTGGTGACAAATCTCATTACTACTATAGTTATCTGCCTCCACGTTGTCACACAAAAGTAACTCCTTAGTTTATTCTCTATGTAAACTGGAAAATAAACACCTGAGACTGTTCCCCTCAAGTGCTACACAACCCCCAAACTCAATTTATTTCCTTGAATGTCTTGGCTATTGGTACTCAGTAGAGAAATGTGCCTACTTTGATTTGCTACCGTCACTGGTTACACACTAAGTGTATGTTTCAATGTAACTAATCATTAATTGCATGCAGTGGGGTAATTACACTGTAGTTACATGTTTGTTGCAGGCAGCTACATTGCAATTGCCATGTAGTTACAGTGTTGTTACACTATAACTACAGTGTAGTTAAGTGACACCTAAAGTGTAACCCCTTCACTTTTCAACTGTTCCAATCCCTCTTCACTTCCCCAGCCTACCCAAGTATTGTTAATCCCTGGAACGAAACACACACACACACAGAAAAAAAACAGACCAACACAATGAGATGGTCATGCACTGAATTTAATATTGAACAGTACACAAGGTGAACTGTGTCCTCATGTGCAATCGGCTTCACCAAGGCTACATCGGGGGCTTAAAGCCTTGGTGAAGGGGAATACGCAGGGGGAAATAGTTCACCTTGTTTGTTGTTCAGTATTATATTCACTGTATGACCATCTTGTCATGTGCGTCTGTTTTTTTCCCTGTTTGTGATGTCCTTGTAACAGACTGAACCTTTAGGGGTGCAGCCTTCAGTGCACCACAATTATTTGACTTCGTATTGTTAATCCCTGGCCCTAACCCCCATCTGCCGGTAGCTGCTATGTGTCCTTCCCTTTGTTTTTGTTCTTTTCTTAATATAGTCTGCTGATTTTTGACCAAGTCTGCATGATACGTGATAATGGCAGTAAAGAAATTATTACATTCTGTGTTGGGGTGATTTCATTTACAGCATTGTCCAGTTGTCTCCCTCGTAATTATAGCTTATCTAATGTTTTACTGTTCTGTTAGGTACAGCACGAGGAGAGTATTTAAGGCCAAGCTCAACAGGCTTGTGGTGACCCGTACATTGCTTAACCTATATAGTAATATTAGAGACCCTGCGTGGTGGCGGGAGGGGGAGCACAGAGGGCAGACAAGCATTGCAGTGAATTACAACCAAGGGGCTCATGTACGCCCTGTTAGGGTGGTAGGTGGATTGTGGTCAGGGCTTTCTTTGTTTAAAGCATCACGCTGCTCCTCAAAGACTTCACAGGACAAAAGATGAGTCCTTATTCATGGCTTGTAGGAGCCAACCATTCAGTCGGGAGGAGCATACTTCTGTGTGATCGTTAAGGGAATGGGTGATTTTTTTTCCAGTTGGTAGATCTGATTGACTGTTTGATTCCAGGAGGTGACATTTGGGGCACGGGGGGCAAGCAGTAATTTTGTTGTGACTTTCTTTGCCGCAGTAGCAGGATTCCAAATAGGTAATGGGTATTGGGGTCTCAGAAACCTCTCAGGTATTGCAGGAAGAGATGAAGAGCAGGGGATTGTGGGAGCGACTGTCCAAATAGCTCCTCCCAATGCATTCTCAAGGGCTCATAGAAAGACCTGGAGAGAAAGGGATATGCCCACATGATGTGAGTGTGAATGGCTCAGGGTTCCCTGCAGTCTCTCCAGCATCCTGGGAAGTGAGTTGGGATGCAGTGGGTAGTGATCACTGGTGTCCTAAAGTACCGGGTCATATGTTTCCCTTTGAACTCCCTCAATTGGTGGAAGTTGCTAACTCTGAAGGATGTCTCGCACACCCAGTTTCAGGTTTCTTTATTTAGAGGTGACTCTGGTCTCTTCCACCCGTTTCAATGCCACATCCATAGAATCACTGCCCTGTGAAGCTAAGAGAGCAGAGCAGATTTGAGAGGCCATATGGGTCTGGATCCCTGTTTTAAGGAAATTGATGCAGTAGACTATGACAGCAGGGTACACGTCTGGGATACAGGTGCCTAAGGGAAGTGAAAGAATGTGGTGCTGGACCAGTAGATAGTGGTAAAATTCCAATCTTCATAGGCCATCTTGAGCTTGGAGCTCAGTAAAGGAGTGGACCGCAGTCCCCACAAAGTACTAGTATAGATACTGGAGAGAGAGTGTCTCTCCCATGTCCAGCATTCCTTGTCTAGATGGAGTGGCCTAAAGGCCTCCAGTCATGCTGTCAGGCATAAGAGGGGTAAAAAGGGTGTCTGGTGGAGTTTTTCATCTGATTGTGTGCTGAACCCCCACCAGGTATTGCAACCATGGGTTTAGGACACAGGTGAGGTCCAAGTGAGCTGCCCGATGGTACATCACCTGTACAAACTGCAAACTTGGGTATAGCTCCCTTTCTGTGTTCAGCTAAGCGCCATGGATGCCCCCCCCCCCAAGTGGCAGTGCTGTATAAAATGGACCTAGGTAGCCCAGTAATACAGCGAAAGTTGTGGCAGGGCCAGCACCCCTCCAGAATGTTTAGCAAGAAACAATTGTTTAACATGAAGTTGCCGACCTGCCAGTATAAAGCTGGAGATTTCCCTATTCCGGGATTTCCAGGTATGAGTTTGCAGTACCAGGGAACATTTGAGAACAGGTACAAAGCCCTAGGGAGCATGATGATGCAGACTACTTCTATTTTGTGGGACAGACTAAGTGATATTGTCCCTCAGCGAGTGAGGTCCTGTTTCATGTGCTCAGTGAAGGGATCGTTGTTATCGCTGTATGCCAGGTCTGGGGAATAAGCTACATTAATGCCCAGGTACTTCATTTTTGTAGATCCCGTCGGAATGGGAACACCATGCATAGGACTTGGGATGGACTAGAAATCCAAGGTTTCCATTATGGAGGTGTTTGGTCATCAGCCAGAGACTGCGCTAAACTGTTGTAGCAGGTTAAATACCTCTGGAAGGGCCTCTACCAGGTCAGCAAAGTAAAGCTGCACGTTATCTATACACAGTGATCTGGTGTTTCATAACCTCCATAGTAACCCCCTTGAAGGTGGTGGCTTTTCTGATGGCTTGGGCCAATGGTTTGATGTATACTGCAAATAGCAGGGGCGACAAGGGGCAGCCCTGTTGTGTCCCCTGCATCGGTGGGAAGTCTAGGGAGTGATGACCGTTTGCCATTACTGAGACTCACAGGTTATTGCAGATCCTTTGTAGCAGCTTTGTAAGGTGGACCTGGAATCCCAGCACTGAGCACAGGAATGGCCAGGAGACCCAGTCATTGCCTTCTCCGCATCGAGATTAAGCAAAAGAGAGGGGGAGGCTGTTCGTTGCATCTGCTGTGCAGCGGATGTTATCCCTTGTTGTTCACGGATGTACAAAACTAGTTTGGTCACTGTTAATACGGGATGGGGGAAGTCTGTCCAGGCACTTTGCTAGGATCAGCATGAAGTACGTATGGTTGATGTTGAGCACCAAGATTGGGCAGTAGGAGGGGCACAGTAGTGGATTTTTATCCAGTTTAGGAATAACAGAGATAGCTGCATGTGCCCAGGAAGGGGGTGGAGGGCCGTCCTGCAAGATCTCATTGTAAGAGGCCAGCAAGGGCTGTAAGGAGATGTCTTTGGTATGTTTGTAGAATTTGGCACTATGATCTGGGCCCAGGGCTTTCTTTAGTTTGGAAAGTTGGATTACTCCTTCGAGTTCCTCAACAGTGATCGGAGATAGTAGCCATTCATCCTGCTAATGAGGGAGGGTGAGGAATCTCAGCAGCCGCAGGAATGGAGTCTGTCTGTGTCTGAGAAGGTATAGTTTCCAGGGATGTAGAGAGTCTCTTAGTACTGCCTGAAAGCTTGGGCTGTCTCTTGGTATTGGGTGAGATGCCCCCCTGAAGTAGGGTGTGTAAATGCATTGAACACATATCCTTCCCTACTTATCCAGCTTGCTTGTGTTGTAAATCCTTACCCCGCACCTCCCAGCTTTATATCCCTCCCTGCTCCCCCAAGCCTGCACGAGTTGCAAATCCATAAGTTGCCTCGCCTCTCTGCTGTTGCATCCCTCCCCCACTTCCCTTGCCCACTTGAGAGTTGCAGATCTGTAACCCACCCTACCTGCCTGCTGTTGCATCCCTCCGTTTCCCCAACCTGCCCAAAAGCTGTAAACTCCTACCCCACCTCCAGCACTTACAACCCTGCCCTGCTCCCTCAACCTGCCTGAGTGTTGCAAATCGATGACGCACTCCCACGTCCCAGCTGCTGAGCCCCTCCCTGATCCCTCAACCTAAGCCAAGAGTTGTAGATCCCTAACCCACCCCATCTCCTTGCTGTTACATTTTTCCCTCTACCCCAAGCTGCTTGAGAGGTACAAATCCATAACTTACCCTACGTCCCTGCTGCTGTATCCCTCCCCTTTACCCCATGTGCTTGAGTGCTGTGAATCCCTAACCCACTCCACCTTCCCATTGCTTCCATACCTACTTCCCCAATCTGGCACAGTGGTGTAAATCCCTAACTTGCTCTCACCTCCCATTAGCCATAACCTTCCCCACTCCTCCCAATGTGCCTGAGTGTTTTTGTTTTCTTTTAATTCTTTTTACCTTTCCTTTCACCATTGGATGACACCTCTTTTGGCCATTTCCAGCACCCATATCTCATCCGGCCAAGACCTTCCAGCTCATGGTACTGGACTCCCCTGATCCATCTGGTGGCCAGACCCCTTGGCTTGCCCCTCAAGGTGGGGTTGCTTTCAGCACCTCAGCAAAATCCCCATACAGTCCAGTTTGGCCACAGGCGCAGTTGAAAGCCATGGGCAGCAAGCCCAGAGCAGGTCAGATCCGGTGGAGGACGAAGTGAGCAGGAGCGGTGTCACCTCTCATCTGATGGCCAATTTTCCACCCTGATTTCTGCCCTGGAATAAAGGATGTGCAATGATGTCCTGGTGACATCAGATGTGCTCCCATGCCATCAGTTGCGCTGACGTCTGCCTCTCCCCCAGTCCCCTTGTTCCAGTGGTCTCTGGCTCACCGACCCTCAGCCAATGCTAGGGTCAAACTGTTGCAGAGTGCCACAGACCGCCCACCCTGGAGGAGGAGAGGTGTTCATTGGGTCTGGCGTTGCAAGCGGTAGCACTACATCTTGAACCAGCAGGCTAGCCCAAGTGTTTTTTATATCTAATCCACCCTTTTGCTGCCCTACTGCCACTTCTTCCCCTGCACCCCCAAATTTTATCCCCAAGTATTGTAAATCATTAACCTGCCCCCTTCTCCATTGTTGCTTCTCTCCCCACTCCTCCCTATTCTTCCAAGTACTGTATTGTCAATCATTCACCCATACCAACCTGTACGTGGCCACATTTCTTCCTGCTTCCCTACCCATGGAATATTGTTAATTTCAAATCCACACCCACCTCCCAGCTGCAACATCATTCCTTCCCAGAGTGCTCCTCTGAGTTCTTAGTTCTCCGCTTTGGAGGCAGTGTAGCGTAGTAGTTAAGGGCACTGAGCTGCAAACCTGGAGACCTGGGTTTGAATCCCATCAGCCCCCCACTTGCATACTGTGTGAGCCTGAGCAAGTCACTTAACTTCCTTGTGCTCCCAGGTCACAGCTGGAAACAAGCTCTGGCTTAGTGTGTCTTTCCTGGTTAAACAATTTCTCTCTTTCCCTAGTAATACATGCTGTACTAACCTGACCCTGCTTAGACACACTCATCAATTCCATGGTGCCTGCTGCCTAGTAAAGTGGGAAAGAGGAGCATGGCACACACAGGTTGGGGAATTTTATTTCTCATTTGTAAGGCCAGTGCTATGCATTTTAGTGACGATGACCAGTTGAAAGATACGTTACGTTGGGGAATCAACGTTAAAATTTTTCATCATACAATCAGTAACAATTTTTTATAATTTTTCACCCACACCATGATCACCATGGCTGAGCAGTAACTATCATATTATAAAATAATAAAAAAATAATAAAACTTTATTTTTATGGTGCCTTTCAAAAACCAAGGCGCCTCACAATTTTAAAAACATATCAGATATCACACAACTTAAATTAAGTAAAACAGTACACATTTAAATTTAAAACAAATCGGTCACCGAGTGCTTGGTGCCATACATGGGTTTTTAAGGCTCTTTTAAATCTCTCCATGGTTGCGCACTCACGTAACTGATGGGGTAGAGAATTCCAAAGAGATGGGGCCGCATGCATAAATGCCCAGGCCCCAGATGATTTTAAACACAGTCATGGGATCTCTAGCAACTCCTCGCCAGCTGAGCGAAGTGATCGCCTGGGGTGGTAGGGAACCAGAAGCTCTTTCAGGTAGTCATGGCTCTGTCCATGTAGGGCTTTATAAGTCAGAAGACAGACTTTAAAGGTGATCCTCCATTGTACCGGCAGCCAGTGCAGACCGCGCAGCATGGGGGAAATATGGCAGGACCGAGAGGTTCCTGTCAAAAGTCGTGCTGCCGCATTCTGCACTAGCTGCAAACAGCGGATTTCCACCCCAGAAAGCCCTAGGTAGAGGGAGTTGCAGTATTCCAAGTGCGAGGACACAAAGGCGTGAACCAACATAGGAAGATCACCAGACGGAACAAGGTGCTTAATCTTGGAGATACTCCTCAGGTGGTAAAAAGAGGTCTTGACGATGGCTGACACCTGTGCATGCAGCGTCAGCCCTTCGTCAAAGATTACCATCAGGTTTTGCACCCATTCAGAGGCCGGGAGTGATAGACCCCCAAGAAAAGGCCCCGAGGGTGATCCCACCCCTGACCCCCCTATCTGGTGTCCTGGGTCCACAACCAGCACTTCAGTCTTTCCTGAGTTCAACTTCAACCAGCTCGAATCCATACACTCCTGGATTTCTTCGAGGCAGTTATTAAATACTGAGAGAGCTCTATCCTGGTCGGGTGCAAAGCAAAGATAGAGCTGGGTATCATCAGCATAACAATGAAACCTCAGCCCATACCTCCTTACAATGTCTCCGAGGGGCAGCATGTACACTGCGAACAACATGGGGGACATCACCGATCCCTGAGGAACCCCACATGACAGAGGGTCTGGGTCCGAGGAATGAAGCCCGGACACTACCTTCTGAGTTTTTCCGGTGAGGTAAGATGTAAACCACCTGAGGACTGTACCTGACAGGCCACAGATGAACCTCAGACAACCGAGAACCCCATGCTTCACAGAATCAAACGCTCAAGAGGGACCTAGAAGAACCAAGCTAGAACGTTTTTTTCCGATCTCTCGCCATCGGGAGATTATTGAGCACCCGAACCAGCGTTGTCTCAGCACTATGCCTCTTTCGAAAACTGGACTGGAGAGGTTCCTAGATGCCATGGATGGTTAAATGGTTCTCCAGCTGTATGGCTACTACCTTCTCAACCACCTTCCCTGAAAAGGGAATGCATGGCAATTCTCAGGAGGGGTATTACCACCACCTCCTTCAGGGAGCTAGGAAACTCACCTATTTCCAAGGAGCACCAAACTATCCGCGCAAGGATCGGACCAATCGTATCAATACAACCCAAAATAAAGGAAGTTGGTCCTGGATCCAAACTACAGCACGTAGAGCGCATACTCTGGACAATCCTCATGATATCCATGAACTCTGGTCAAAGGTACTCTAGGAAAGCTGAAGGCCAGTGACCAAGCACTGATCAGAAACAACGCCCATAGAGTGTGCCGGACGGATAGCTGCCCTTATGTCAGCCACCTTAGTTGCAAAGAATCGAGCAAGTTCATCGCACTCTATTTGTGAAAATGCTTTCTGAACTTGCAGACAGGCTGGGTTGCACAGTCTGTCCACAGTTCGGAAAAGCTGACCTGGTCGATTCTTAGTGGCCACAGTCTCCCCGGACAGGAACTCTGCCTTCTTATGGGTGATTACAGATTGATAGGCTTGATAATGAGCCATCAATCTAAGGTGGTCGGCATCACGTGCAGATCTCCACCAGCAGCGCAGCAACAATGGGCAAGTAAATAAATTTAAAATTCTGCATTCTGATTGGCTGGCTGGCACCTTTTACCCATGGTAAATCCTCCAATATACCAACGAGTAAAGGTGCCAGTCAGCCCCATTTCCAAAATCCATCCGACCCCCGCAGCTGGCACCAAAAAACCACCATGTTGATTCCCCACTAAATAGCCCGTGAACCTCACTGGCACTGTCACTGTTGAGTGGCGCTGGTGGTCGTATCTGCTACTCGTCAGCAGTAAAAAAGAAAACTCTCCAAAGTCCAAAAGACCTGCTATTCAGCCAGCCTCTTGCTATCAGCACCACACACAGTAGCGGAACCACCGGCTAACCCCATCAGAAACCTGTACGCATAAGACCAGAACCTCACCTCACACACGAATTACATCCACGGCAGATGCCCTGTGGAATCCTCTGACCTCGGGCGCTCTCCACTATTCCAGGAACCAAGGCAGAAAAGAGAAGAAAACAGCACACACCGCATATTAAACAAATTTGCCAGCAGTATTTCAGAAACATACCCCAACAAAGTACGAGCATACACACCAAACTCAAGAGAACTGAACGAGGACACTGGCAGTCTCTCTCTCTCTCTCTCTCTCTTCCCACCACCCGAGCATTTTTCCAAAGAAAAATGAATAGTTGCCATACAGACTCTCACTCCTTTACTGCTCTCTCTCGGACATACATAGTCGCAGTAGGAACAGATACGGCAAACCAGCACCCCCCCCCCACCACCACCTGATCGTAACTAGAAACTGTATAAAAAAAAACACTGTTGTCACACTGCCTGTACTGCTTTCTTCCCCCATGTCTATTAAAAACAGAGCTCACAGTCACATTTCATTTAAAAAAAAAATCACAGACTCCCCTTTCCCCAGCAACTAAATAACTGCAATGAGTATGTGTATACTTCAGGTGAGAGGGAAATGTCCATTTACCTAGCAACCCAGGACTACTTTTTCTCTGTGGAAGCAGCTCTCTTTTATTTTACTAAAAAAATTGTTTGAAACAGTTTCCACCTAAAATTTTCCATTTTTCTTTATTTTATTCAGTGTATAATCGCAGTAAACCACTTGAGGGTGTGGGTTATGGGGGGATTTACCACGGCTGGTGAGGATTTGACCACTGCGCCTGCGGCCCGTGGACCAAGCTCACACCAGCCGTGGTAAACCCCCCACAACCCACACCCTTTGTGGTTTATTGCTTAATTGTACAATAGTTTAGCCTGAGCCAATTTGCACATATTGGGTCTGCAGCCTTACTCAAGTAGCCATTAGCATGGTCTCTTTGCCACTCATCAGTGGTAATATAGGTGAGGTGGTTTTGCTGATGTGCTGTATCACTGTCGGCTAGACAGAATTGTAACCTGTGTCTTTAAAGGGACACTGTCAACTATTTTTGCATCATACTACTTCAGGTTGAAAACCCACATTTTATGATTGCTTACCTTCTCTAAAAGTCATTGGTGTTGCTGGTGGTTTAATCTGCCTTCTTTCTTAGTACAACTGATGCATGATAATTGTATATTTACACCTAGTTTTGTTTTGTTTCAAATCCTTGATCTACTCTTATTGCTCACTTCCTGAACATTAGGAAAACCCCAGTGCAATGCAGCCAATCATGGTGCAGTAATTTCCTCTGCACTCACTGCATCTTGAATGGCTAGACCATGTTGGGGGGTGTTCCCAAGTTCAGGAAAGATTATGGGAGATGATTAAGGAATGTAAACAAACACATTTTGGTGTGGTAACACTAGTATGGTGGGCAGTCTGTTTTTCACTTTTAAAAATGAAAAAAAGGAATCGGAATCAAACTACCAGCCACATCAACATATTTTACAGAATGCTAACAGTCATAAAATATGTTTTTTAAACTAGGGACAGTTTGAGGCCTAAAGGGGTTGACAGTGTCCCTTTAAGAATAATAAGTATTTGAATGCTGTGCTTTGAGCTCCCAGTCACGCCCCCGATGAAGGGTCACAGCGCCGGGGCTATGGTACCACACACTGTTGCTCTGCAATAAAATTGTGCGTTCTTCTGCTTTTGGAACTTTGTGTGTTTATTTCTGACTGGAGTGTGGCTTTCCAGTGTTCTGTGCATCACCAGAAGAGAAGGAATATTACAGCTGGGTATCATCTGCGTAGAAATGGCAACCCACGGTGTTCCTTCTAACTTTCTCACCCAGGGGTATCATGGCCACATTGAACCACAGTTGGTGCCAAAATACGTCCCTACGGGACCTCACAATTAATTCCAGTTCATGATGAAGAGCAAACGCTCAACACCACCGAGACCAATCAAAGACAAGACCAGGACCACTCAATGAGAGTGCCAGATATCCCACTGTCTGTCCGTAGACAATCCAGCAGCATTATCTGACCCACTGTGTCAAATACTGCTGACAATCTCATAGTATCTACATGGAGAGGTCATCATTGTCCATCACTAAGAACAGATTATTCATTACCTTAACGAGTGGGGTACCCATGCTCTGACCAGGGACGAAACTCCTTTGCATCAGATCAGAGATGTTGAATCTGTCCTAGTGTTGCTGGAGTTGTGACACCACTACCTTCTTCAATACTTTCCCCATGAAGGAAAGATTAGAGACCAGTCAGATTCTATCTGGGGTGTCGCTATCAAGAGATGGTTTCTTGAGAAGAGGTTTCCCTAAGGCCTCTTAAAGGACTTCTGAAAACATACCCTCGTTTAAGGCGGCATTGACCAAGTTATATAGCTGTACTGCCTCATCTGGGTGAGCCAAGTTGGAAGTGGATGGGACACAAGCCAGAGCTGTTTGTATACACTGCAGTTACAACCTAACGTCTTGAAAGGCAAGATGTCATCAAACAGAGACGGTTGAACAGAAGCATTTGTCACAGCAGGGCTCTTGGGTCTACAGTTTGTGGGGGTTATAACAGCTCTAATCAGATGGATTTTTTTCCAGAAAAGAATCTAGAGAAATCTTTGCGGCATTCTTGTGAAGAGGCCCGCTTTGGATGGAGGCCGTCTAGATTTTGCAGACTGATCACCTTTTGACTAGAGCCACTGACTAATTCTTAGCTGAGTTGATGAGTTTGGAGAGGTGCTGTGCCCTTTCTTCCCTTGATTGCGAGACTAAAAGATTGAAAGGTCATTCTGTCCTCCAGTCTAGATCACCTCCCCCTGCACTCTGAGCCTGTCATTTAAAGTACGCCTTACATAACAAGGGAAACTCTGGAAAAACCTAACTTTAATACACAATTCTGCTTCTGTTTCACATGTTCTCTGTAATTGGTTATCCTGTTCAGTGAGAACTATTCACGTTGCTATGACAAAAGGAACACTGTCTCCTGGATGTCCTCTGCTGTGGGTGCCTGTCTACACCTGATCCTTTGCTGATGACATCACACAGTTTTTTCACAGCAGCAGATTGTGATGTCAGGTGCAGACAAACAGCAAGACCAGATGAACTCAAGGGTACCGTGATCCTGTTATTGCAGTAATGTGCATAGTTATGGGGGGCTTAATGAGTAACAAAAAAAGATGCATAAAATATACCATACATCTTTGAATAGAAGCCATGGCTTCTAGTACAATTTTGTATTTTGGGTGGCCCGTCGGCACTGCGGTAGCTACCACATGTGACGCTGGCAATCCAGGTTCAGGAAGAAGTCCGCCCATTGGGGGATGGCTGGAGGGAGGATTGAGCACCCCGGAGGATGCTGTCCTTCTCTGGGGAGGGTGTGTCATTGTCCTTGCTGTAATACTGCCGCCTGGGTGACCATCAGTGGCGGTTTGGCAGAGGGTGCTGTGTGGGAGGGGGAAGACGTTGGTCGGGGACCCACGCTGTGCATGCATTACATGCCCATGGGTTCCACTTGCGTGCCGGAATCCTGCAGGGGGGACCGGGGGAGAAAATGGACAAAGCAGCCCAGATTCCTGCTTCCTGAAGGGCCCTGATATATCCTCCCCATCTCTGCCTCATCACTCACCACCTGATGATGTGCTTATTCAGGGGTATATCCCCTCTACCCTGTTCCCTGCCGGGGGGGGAAGCCGAGGCTCCGTGGAGGCTGGCAGGTGCAAGTAAGGTGGGGGGAGCCACAGGGGAGCTGCCAGATAGCTCCAGAGAAGGCAGCCACCAGTGATGAAAGAGGGCATAAAGTACAAACTGAAAAAAAAAAAAAAATTGTGTCTAGAATTTGACCACGTGTATTGGATAGTCTGCTTCATATCAAATAAACATAATTATGCAATATACATTAGCATTTTGTAGGTCAAATAAAAACACTACCTATTGTACAGAACACCTAGATACATTTTGTAACTTCACAGTAGGGTAGGTCATCACATTTGTCTAGCTACTTGAGTACGTCACAACAAACTTATGGTTCTGCCGCCTGTGCCGCGCGGTCTGTACTGCCACACGCTCCTGTCACCACAAGCAAGGTAAACTTTTACTTTTTATTAAAAGAAAATCACTCAAAAAACAAAGTGAACATACTGTATAATGAATAAACTGCACATGTGATGTGCGTTCATGAGATATGGTATTTATCTTCAGTCATAGTCCGAGACCTCTTGAGATCACTTCTGGCTTTGCCACTCATGAAGGTAAAAGGATTACTGATCACTCATGAAGATAAATACCATATCTCTTGAAGGCTCGTCACATATCCCCTATATATCGACTACGATCAGAAGTAATACAATAATGACCATATTTACGGAGATAAAGATCACAGAGAAATGGTACAAATAAACAGCAGCCTGTAAGAATGTTTGTCTGTTCTGCGTATGAGTGCCATGATTCATCTAAGTGGCATTATCTGGTGTAACTAGAGAGCATGGCTCATATCCGAGATTTATTTATTTATTAATTTATTAATTTCTTTATGCTTCTTGTTTTTCTGTTTTTCCGTTCTCCCCTGACATGGAGGAAAGGACGTGCAATGGCACCATTGGTGGTGCCGCACACGTTCCCATATGCAGCACACCGGGCATCTCCCCATTTGTAGTGTCGGTGTGCCACCCCCAGCCACTGCTAGGAGTCAGGTTAACACTGGCCATGGAGCCCCTTCCTCCTCCTCGGAGAACGGTTCCTGGGGCACTCAGTCCTCCTCTAACCCAGCCGACCCTCTGACTCCCGAGGTTGCTCTTGACGTTGGGTCATCGGTACCACAAGAAGCAGAGCTACGGCTGTGCCAGCAGGCCAGCTATTGAGCAAGCATTTATTAAAATGTTCACTGCAGGCCAGCCTGTCGGCACAGCAGTAGCGCTACCATCGTGACGCCAGCGACCCGAGTCCGGGAATGTGCCTGGATCATTGGGGGGAGGGGGAGGAGGAGGAGGAGGAGGATTGAGCGTCCTAGTGGGTGCTTTCTTCCTCCAGGGAAGGAGGGCTGCTTCCCCTCGCTGTGCTACTGGTTCCTGTAGGTGTACTGGGGACTGTGCAGCAGATGGGACATGGGGAGGGATGTTGCTCAGCATTTGGCAGGTGCATGTTCGCACGCTTCTGCCGGGACCTCGGGCCTAATGCCGACATCCTCATGGGGATTGGGGATTACAGCAGCAAGTGGGTAATTAAGGAGTAATTCACCCCTGTCCATGCTAAATTGTGGCTGGATGGCAGTATATCTGCCTCGCCAGACGGGAGCAGAATTACAGTCTAAAAAAACAGTTTCACAGGATGACCCAGTGGTGCAGAGGGCTGAGGTGCTGTGTGCTTTACCTCACATCACGCCGGTGATCCAAATTTGGGAACAACCTCGGGTTGCATGGGGTTGGCTGGGGAGGGAGAGGATTGAGCGTCTGGAGGACAACTCCCTTGGGGGGGTGAGATCCTTGCTGTCTTGGCCCTTGACTGCCCTTGGGTGGAGGCCTGGAGGTAGTGTCGGCAGCTGGTTGTAGCATGTGCATGCCTCCACGTGCGTGCACTTACGCCACAGCAGGGGAAACCAGAAAGAAAACAAGAAAATGGAGGTCACAGGCTCCATGAAGCCCTGCCTGTCCACCCTTGCTCTGCATTGCCACCGGTTTACCGACCCACGGATCTGGACGCTGGGTCTCCAGGTGGAGGGAGGATGGCCCTTCCCTTCCAAGCCCCACCACGTGGGGCAATCTGTGGGGCATATGGGGCTTGGTGAGCCAAGGAGGCAGTTGCCGGGTGGGGGAGACAAGGACAGGACGAAGAAAGCCATCTGAGACATGACCCAGGAGAAAAACCTTGATGGGAAAAAAAAAGTTTCACTGTGACTTGTGGCTTATATTTGAGGCTGACTTCTAAACAAAGATATATGGTAAGTGGAAATGAACACATGTGAACTCATGAAAAATACTGGTGGAAGGGGTCCACGAGTCCGTCTTCTCCATCAGCCATGTGACCAGACATTTTGATTTTCCAACATTTCCCCTGGCAATGCTAGGTGGTTCCTTAAAAATTCCCCAATATCTTATGGGAAATGTTGAATAATCTTCTTTTTAGACACTTCAGCATATGCTATATTTCACATATTGGCTGAATATAGTGTCCCTTCTTTATTTATATTATGTGCATTTACATGAAAACAAGATCTCTGCCCCCTAGACGTCCTCTGCTCTGGCTGCTTATCTACCCCTGACATCACAGTCCTCCGCTTGTGACATCACAGTCTGTTGCTGTTGAAATGATTGTAAGGTCATAAATGGGATTATGATGTCAGATGTAGCCATGGGGCTGGCAGTGTAGCCTAGAGGATAAAGTGACATGCTGTGAACAAGTTTGGTGCATCCAGCAAACATGGGTTTGGGTCCTAGAACTTCCACGTGCATACTGCATGACCTTGAGCAAGTGACTTAACCTTCCTGTGCTGCTGGGTCACCCTGGTAAACGGGCCTTGTGCCCAGTGGGTCTTACCTGGTTAAAAAAGAATAAAAAAATGCAGCCAGAGTAGATAAAATCTAGAACACAGTGGTCCTGTTTGTGTATAAAATAAAAATGAAATGCAAATGGCAAACAAATATATGAAATATAAGCTGAAATGTTTCTAAAAGTTATGTTTTTGAGAAAATTTATTTTTGATGTTGGATTCTATAAAGGGGAACATTCAGCAACAGTGGACCCACACTCAAGCGTGGGGCGGGTCCCAATGTGCACTTTGTGTGCAAAAACATTTGGGTTTACTTACTGTTTACTGCAGTACAGTAGATTGTATCAGACTCATTTTGCTTAAGACAAGGCTGATGCCGGCCCAGTGGCACAGAGGGTTGAGGTGCTGGATGCTTTACCTTGCACTGCATTGGTGACCTGGGTTCGGGAATGGACTCGGGTCACTGTGGGGTCAGCCGGGGCAAGGAAGGATTGAGCATCCGCCATCTGCTCTCCTTCCTCGGGGTTGGGGGACTCAGCATCGCACTGTAGACTGTCACCCAGCGGAGGCTGGGGGTCAGCACAGGCACAATGCTAGAAAGGGTGGACCCACGCACAGGGCATAAGACTGCCTCCGCGGAGGTGAAGACAGTCGGCCCCACCCACTGCATGTGCGTGGGTCAGGGGAGAAAACGGAAAAAGATTTGGAGCTGGCAGGCTCAGTGATGGTGGGCTGTGCTTGCACCTCCCCCAGCAATCTAGATGTTGGCTTTCGGAGGTGGGGTTAGGCTGGCACCCCTTGCCACTGGCCCTGACAAGGGGGGGGCAACCCGTGGGGGATGGCCAGTTGAGGTGGGTGCGGGGAAAAGCCTCGCTGGAGAGACAAGTCCCCTCCGAGGGAGGGGCTGGAGCTGCCTGCCAGCACCAAAGGAGGCATAACATATGTATGGGAAAATAAGGCAAAGGCTGACATCTTCTGTTACTACAAATCCCAGAATCCCCTGCAGCTGACTTCAGAGCAGCAGGCAGCAGAGGGAGATTCAGTAGCCTGCAGTACATGTTAAGAGCGTTTATAATCTCTGATCAGATGTTTTCTGGTTCTACTTTTCTCCAGGGGCCAAGTGCAGTCCTGTGTGACTGTACTTAACCCAGGGAGGATAGCGAGACCAGCAAACAAAAGATCAGAGGCTAGATTCACAAGAAGTCGCAAAGCACAGCACTAAAGTTTGCACTGTGCTTTGCGTTGCCCAGGTGTCAAATGTTGCTATTCACAGTTGGATAGTGCACCACGCCATCTGACTGAGAAAAGGGCAAGGTGGAGTCTGCGCTAACCCCACTAGCACCACTCCAACATGCGGCCAGGTGTATGGCTCCACAACGAATAGCACATGTGCGCTATTTCCAGTTCACTAAAGCACCTATGTAAATGAGTCCATTGGGCATGCAAGGTGCTATGTGGCTATTTGCATGCATGTTATGGGCCCATTTACATAGGCTGCAGCGAGTTTAGTGCCCGCCGATCGCCGGCCAATTGAAACTGTAGAGCAGTCCTTGGTGCTAGTGGTCCCCCCACTGATTGCCAGCTCGATTGTAAAAATATAACTTTTCCCCTGGTATCCAGTGGTCCTTCCTCACCTGATGCCGCATAGTATAAACAGATGTTTTTCCCTGGGGTCCAATGGTCCCTACCCCACCCAATGCCTGCCTGAGATAAATAGATGTTTTTCCCTGGTGTCTAGTTGTCCCTCCCCCCACCCGATGCCCGCTTGATATAAATATATGTTTATCATTGGTGTCCAGTGGTCCCTCCCCCACCAATGCCCGCGAATATATATATATGTTTTTCCTGGTGTCCAGTGGTCCCTCCCCCACTCGATGTTTGCCTGAGATAAATAGATTTTTCCTGGTGTCTAGTGGTGCCTTCCCCACCCAATGCCTGTCCGATATACATATATGTTTATCATTGGTGTCCAGTGGTCCCTCCCCACCCAATGCCCACATGCAGTACAGAGATGTGTGGCCTGGTGTCCAGTGGTTTTTCTCCTTGTCCAATCCCCATCCCCGTAAGGTTGACAGCCCTCCCCTGTTTGCCAGTCCTATTATAATTCTGGTGGAGATATCAGCCCCCCACCCCACCCCCAACAACACAGCCCGGCCCAGTCCTGAACAGTGCACCTCGGCACACACTCTTGTCTATCCCTCCTTGGTGGTTCATGGGCCCCCCTTCCCACCCATGACACCGACAACCCTCCTACCCCCAGTCTCCTGTACCTGAATGTCGGTGCCACAGTGGTGAGTGACATGGTCTTCCACGTACCACCTTGGCGGCACACTGTATGACTGAAACTGGAAGCGTGCAGCTTATTTATAGGGCGAGGCACGTTACCCTTGTCCTGTGAATAAGCGGTACACTTCCTGATCCCCTGTACAGTAAAAAGACCACCAGGGCAGGGGCTTATTTTTACTGTACAGGGCCTCCGGGATGGGGGAGGATCACTGGGGATCGGGGAGGAGGGGAAGGTCAGGGAGTGTGCCACTCACACATTGGGCAAGGGTGTTGCGCCTTGCCCTGAAAATAAGCAGTATGCTCCCAGCTTCAGTCAGACCACAGACGGCCAAGGTAGTGTGTGGAGGGCTCCCACCCTGGGAGGTGGTGCCCTGCCACCCTGCTCCCCCTGCATTCTGACCTGACCCACTGACTGAGCTGTCAAGGAGTGCATACTGTATACAGTATGCGCTCATTGATTGACAGCTGAGCCGTCAGTCAGTGAGCACTTCGACAGCTCAGTCGGCGCCGGCAGTGGTGCAGAGTGGAGGGCTGTGTCGGCCGCCGGTTTGGGGTCAGGATGGCGGGGGAGTGGAGTGGTGGGGCACTACCTCCTGGGGGGGGGGTCCACTAGCCACTAGTAGAAGGGATGCATATTCCACCCTTGTCTGTGTGCAGGAAATTCCATTTGTTTCCAGCCCACATGCTGCTACTGCTGCCAGGTAATTTGTATTGCCCACGTTTGTGGGTGAGGGAGAGAGGCAGTAGGGTAAAATGCCCCCACTGATTTAGGATGAGGAAGCCCCTTTTTTTAAGCAATTGATTTACCAAGGATATCCTCACTGAGATTCAGTATCTCGCTTTCAATGGGGTCCTGTTTTCATCCAGTTTTTCCATGCAGCAGACTGAAGCACTGAGGGTGGAGTGACTTGCTCATGGTCGCACAGCCAGTCTGTGACTGTGGTGAGATTTAACTCAGGGTTTCCTGGTTCCAGAAAGGTGCAGGTGGCTAACTGCAGTGTGTAGTATGGCATGTGCACTGCAAACATTAACAGACTGCTGCGTGGCATTTCTTCGTCCCCATTTAACCTTCAGAACAGTCATAAACAAGCATTGCTTTATTATAAAATTTGGGGATTAGTTTTTTGCCGTTTACCGCATTGTGGAACATAAGTAATTTTTTTTTTAACTGGGGAGTCATTCAAGGCTTGTTCCTGTAGGAGGGATACGCAGAACACATCACTTTTATTTATATATGCCATACGCACCTGTTAAACAAAAGTTTTGTTTGTCAATATAAGGGAAACAGTTTGTTATACTGCATGTTTAGAATCAGAGTTTTGTGGTGGGGGAGTCATTTCTCATTTTTATAATAAAAAAATATGAACGCAATATTTTGGAACGCAATGTTTTCTTATTGCACGCGTTACGCCCATGTCTCGTAATGTGCTTATAGCGTGCAAAGCATCTTTTAAACTGCATCTAGAAGGTTTTTTTCCCCAAAAAACAAAGAGTTAAAAAAATCTGCTTCCTTCACTTAAACCTGCAGTTGTACAGTGCTGCTACCCATGAAGGGAAAAGTACATGCGAAATATCAGGTCTGGAACACCTGATCGGGAATTTGAATTTTTTCCAGTCAGGTCTCTGCAGGGTCGTACGTGCGCAGCCCCCCTTGCTCCCCCCCTCCACTGTCTGGGCCAGCCTAGTCTGATAAAGTTCTAATTCAGACAACAGCCGCATTGCGTTGCTGTCTCAGTGGCTGAGGCCGGCCCATAGGGCTCTCGTATTGATTGCTGTCTGGCTCTGCTCAGGCCTGGGGAAAGGAGGGAATGGACTAAGAGCTCTGAGAGTGAAAGCAGAGAGAGAGAGAGAGAGAGAGGGAGAGGAGGAGGAGGAAGAGAGTGGGAAGGAAGAAAAATGTGAAGAAAAGGAAGCAAGGAAGGAGTCTGAGTCAGCTTCAGCATGCAGTCCAGCAGGCAAACAGATGGTGTCACAATTTGGAAAAATGGACTAGGGAAGGAAATTTCTGAAGTCTGAGTATTATAAGAGGGAAGGAAGAGAGGTACAGGAGAAGTGAAGGGAAAGAGACAGTCAGACTGAACATCCTGCCACCACTGCGCAAAGAGGAGGAAGACGTGAGGAGATGAAAATGGAATTGCAGTTTCCATATCAGAAAAGGGAGAGCGATCCAAAGAAAAAGAATATCGGGTTGAAACATAGCCGCAGTAATGGAAGAAACGCTATGCGCTTTGAGGCAGCTCGGTCCTATCAGAAATATAAATTCTGCACGATTTCTACCCCAAGACAGAAATCAGATACAGTCTCTCTAAGCTGGAAGAGAGGATGAGAATTCAACAGTGGAAAAGAAGGGGGAGAAAGAAATGAAAGACCAAAAGGCATCTTCCATCAACCTGCTGATTCAATATAGTTTACTGTACAGAAAGCAGCTGAAGAGGTTGAAGAGAGTCACCGGCTCCACAAAGCAATTAGCACCAATGCAGCTTGGAAAGGTTCTTCTGTAAAGGGAAGAAAAGCGAGAAGTGACAGCACGGTGCGACGGCGAGCAGATAAATTGGACTTATATCTTTAATGCGACATACTGTATTCCATCAGTATGTAGCTGCAGCGAAGGAAGAAACATGAAGTGAAAAATCTCATTTTTCATATCTCTGTTTTTGCATCGTGTCTGCATTTATACGTTAACTGAGAGATACTCACATATATATATATATTATGTGCATATATGCCTGTATTTTATATTACTGCGTATTGTTATAAATATGTATTACATGGTACATCAATATATACTAATGTATTTGTCAATATTGCATTTAGAATTGCTGCATGCACTGACACACACATACTGAGTGAGACAGCGAGAGAGCACAGTTGTATCAGTACTGAGTGGGTTAACTCCCGCAGTGCTGGACAGAAGAAGCAGCTTCAAGATGAGGTATGAAAGAAGAAAAGACAAACTGCATCCCAGAGGGGTGTCAGGTGGGTACCATTTCGCTCAGTTCTTTCTTCCCATGAAGCGCTCACTAGGTGTAGTCTGCGTGCAATTAGCAGCCGTGGATAAAAGAGCAAACCCGCGCTGAAGGGCTTAAGTAGTCTTTGATTAAAACGTGCACAACCCTAGAACTGGGAAACTGCTGTCAAAAGCTCATATACTACTGTATGCCTGCCGTAATACTGTTGTTTTCTGCCTGACTTCCTCCCGAGGGGAGGAGAGTCATGCTTCAGGGCTGTATTGTTAATCTTGCCTTGAACATTCATGTTGAAGGGGTGGCTTTTGTTTTTTTTTTCCCTGTCCTTATTTTAATACAGGTACACAGAATCAGATGGAGGAGTCTCTCATCGGGGACGAAGGAAGTGCGGTCACTGCACAGCACTGCTGGTTGAGTATTGCACTGGAACATGTCAGTGTAAGTATTTGCAAGAAACGCTCTGACCTATATTTTAGTGCAGGTGGGCAGGATTCCAGAGTGGAGGTGAAAGAGGGCACCCGTGTGCTGTCAGGTGTGAAACAGCTCCAGCTGAGCTGTTAGCAAATAGACCTGCTCTTCCACAGACTGGGGGGGGGGGGCATGAGAAAACCAGTGTGATGTTTGCCCTGGTTTGTTTTGGTTTTTGGTTAATGCCATAATAGTACAGTATGTAACTAAAGTTTTTTTTTTAAATATTTGATAGTTTGATGGGCTGAATATCCCAGTCAGTCACGTCTGAGTCTTGAAATGTCCCATGTACCTGGGGCATCATCTGAGGGAACGGATGAAGAAAGCCCCTCTGACCCGATTTTTTTTTTTTTTTTTTTTTATAAGTACAAAATTTCTTGGTTTTAGGCAGCTTATATTATGGCAGTCACCTCGCCAGCCAACTCTATCAAAAGAGAGAAAGAAAGTGAATAAAATTCTCCACTTGTGAAATGTAAGATAAATTGTGGAGATACCACTCGGGAAAGGGGGAGGTGTGCAGACTTATGCAGCAAGTACAGTTCCAGTCAGGAGTTGATGAGATTGCAGAGTAACCCCACCTCCTCACACATAACATGCAAAGTGGTATCTCCTGCTACTGTCAGACAGACTATCTTTATGTGGCTGAAATGAGACATATTCTTAATTTATTCCCTTTGTCTCAGAATGTCTATTGTACCTAAGCTGAGTCTACATTTATTACCTTGTTCTTGTGAATTAAATGACAGGACTTTACGAAGTCTTACAGCCACAGGACTGCCTTGAACGCACGCCCTTAATGATGCAAGGTGTACCCTGCGTACTATTTAAAAAAAATACCTATTTTATTTTTAAAACACGTACATTAATATAAATCCTTTTTGAGACAAACAGGGTTTTTTTTGGGGGGTGGGTATTTTCCAAAGGGCGCCAACCCTTTGTGTAAGTAATTGTGCGGCGCATTCAGCGCATGAGCCTCGTGCTGCGACAGTAACTGTCCATCTGCAGTGCATTACCATTTTCTTCTCATGCAGCCAGGCTACACGCGCGTATGTGTGTGAGTGTGTGGGTTTGAACATAAACCCGCAGATTCACGAGGGGTGTGCCAGAAAAAAACTGAAGCTGGATGGTTGGGAAAGGCAGGTTTCCCTAGGGCAGGGCTCCAAGCATGGCCACCATCGCCATCCCACTTGGCATTCTCAGTTAAGATTACTTTATCATTTCCAAATACGTTTTTTTTCCTGCTGCTCACACGCAAACACAGTTAGACTCATGGGCATCGTAGCAGTCCGTAGAGCTTCCCCAAGCCAGGATCAGAAACATGACAGGTGACTGTCTTTTTAAGAAAACCTGACCACATAACCTTGATATCAGTCAGTCGTCCCCCCAACCCCCAAATCATGAGGTGTGACTTTCCTCCAGAGAACCTCATGATCCAGTCCTTATTAGGTGGGTATCAGCCTTTCAAGAGATTTGGGTCATCCATCCCCGATAACAGACAGTAGTACCTCATTAACCATCTGGAGACATGAGGTGCAGTGGTCCTGCAAGTAAAGAACTGCCCCACCCCTCTCCGCAGTTCTTAATTCCTCTGTGCAGTTTTGTTCTGGGTAATTGCAATGAACTGCATCGTTCTGCTTTTGAACTCCTTGTGCGTGCATGCTGTATTTGTGGATCCCATCATTCACACACAGGAAGCATAAGATAAACTGATCACCCATCAAGGGAGTCTAATCATGCAGCCATGGCAACAACCCCCCCCCCCAAGAAAACCCTCCCACCCAGCACTTAAACTACTCAGCAGTGAACCCCCCTGATACCCGACACTTCATAAGAGCTTTTCATCCAGCACTAATACCAGTTGGCACCCCCCCCAACCCGAGTGGAAACATTACATGCCTGACTCTGCTTCTCAACACCCATTTTATACCACCCCCAGTTTTGAAACATTAGCTAACTGATCACCCTTCAGAAAAGCATATGCACTCAGCTCTAATACCATTTAGATTCACCCCCATTGGAAACTTGATGTGTCTTACCCATGCCCACCCAGTAGAAATTTCACCACAGAGCCAGTCAGCAGTGTTTCTGCCCCAGCCCTCCCTCAACAGGAAACACAACATTTCAGCCTCCGCATCACCACCCAGCCTGTGAGTTTCATATTTACGCAAATGTACAGCCTGATTCAGATGTTTTAACCACTGGTTTGTGGTGGCTGCTGGTTTCATTAGCAGAAACTTCAAAACTCTGTACCACTGCAGACGCATGCTGTGATTGGGTAATTAAGTTTGATTCTGTTTGTTTGTTTTCACACAGTTTAGACGGTGCAGGTTTCTGTGGAAACCAAGCGAATTGTGCATTATCTCATTCACGTAGAACACTGATAAATTGGATACACAAGGAATAATCCACAGTTGGGTGTGCGGAAATATTGCAATAACTGGGTGGGTTGTGAGGCACAAGGCACAGCTGAGGGCCTTCAGCTACCCAGGAAATGAGGTTATTACAGCATGGACACACACCTGGTGTGGATTAAATAACATTATAATATGGTCAAGAACAATCTAACATCCTGATTGGTTGGTTGCTGTCTAGACCCATGCAGTAATGGAGTGGTCACCGCATGGGTCTGTAAACTCCTCGCACAACAGAATGTAATGGCCGTGAGCGCTACAGCGCTCTGTACAAATATACCTTGCCCACGAGGCTGTACTTCACACCGCGACTCCAAAACCGGCAAAGAGAATACGTCAGGATGTGTTTAAATACCCACACGAATAGTTATGCATCATTTTCTTGTGGGTCTCCCTTAGTCTAGAAGTAGGCACAAGAATCACCATGGAGACTGCCTGCTGCATCATTCGAATTCCACAGCAGCACGGAATGGTAATGTTATTGTTTTTCCCATATATATATATATATTTTTTTTAATTAATCTTTAGCAAGAATTCTCTTACAGAAAGCAAACAATCAGATGGTGGGTCATACAGATGAAATTACAGAAACAGTAATTAGAACATAGATTGCATGAGACCCCCGTATTAAACTCATAGGGAGGCGTTAGCCATAGTAAATTCTAATACAAATCCGAAAGTCTACAACTCGAGGAAAAACCCCAGGGGAAGATAAACACCAGATGGGCCCTCAAAGGGACTGAGCAGGTATGGCTAGCCTGCAGTAGTTCCCTTGTAGGTGTAAATGTCAAAAACATATAGGCTCTGATAAGCAAAAAAAAAAAAACACCTATCTTCCTTAATACCACCTACTTACTCATTTACACAATGCTAAGTCTGCCCATGTAGCCGTCAGATCCCGTAATGAGCTTACATTACTGTGTTAGGAACAGATACACATCTAGGGGGTGCAAAGACTAGTTTTAACAGAAAAGAGAATACATGGGAGATATAATTCCTACAATATAGCCCAAAACGTAGGAAATAGTGCAGATTCATATTTTAAAGTCCAATAACAGTTCCCTTATAACAACACTCCTACAGTGAGGCAGGAAAATATCATACCAAACCCCCCTCATAAACTGCAAAAGCCCCAGCCTTGTTTACATCCCCCTAAATAAACTCAGTTAAATGTTAGCTCCTAGTAGGAGTGGTAATGTTATTAATCAGATTTTAAAAATGTCAAAGCGTTGCCTGGTTGGTGGCCCATTTTATAAATGCAGTAATACACTTCAGGGCATGTGGTTACTGTGTAATTACTGCACCCCCCTGCCCCATTTAAATCACTTGACTGACGCCTCGTGCCTCCAACCTAGGGTGGGGGGTGTGTGGTAATTACATGGTAACCGCACTCCCTGTTGTGTATTATTGCTTACTTTGTCAAAAGGTCAGATGTGTTATAAACCCAGTTAATACTTTGTCTTAGCCTTTGCATCACCTGGCAAATCCATATAGTTCACAGTATGTATGCAAATCCTATTGCTGATTTGCTTCAGCTGTTCACTACTGGCTGAGTTCATCGGTGATCATCTGATTGTCACACACACACACACACACACTCTCCCAGAGGTAAGTTGTTACTATATCAGTCCATTCAGACCTTCAGCAATAAACATTTCACTGTCACCTTTTTTGCGTTGAAGCAGTTAAAACGACTGCTTTGTTTGACAGCTGAAATTTCTGTGCTGTAGTTTATTCTCCCTTTCGTCCATGTATAACATATGTATGAATTCCGGTTTATAGTGCTGACAGATGTGCCAGTTGGCCTATGACAGGGGTCCCGTACATCTTCAATCTTCCCATGATGAATCCCTCAGCAACACAGAGTAATCCTAGTATTTAATACTAACCTGTCTTTCTAGAACAAATAGAACTGCTTTGTGTTTGTATGCATGTGTGGGGGGGGGGCTCTCTTACCTGGGGGTGTGGGGGAATGTTCGTAAATCCCTCTTTACAAATGTAAAGTCAGTGCGCTACTTGCTGGGGCCAACATGCTGCTGAGAACTGGCGCTCCAGCCAAGAAAGGGACAGACTGAAAAAAAAAACAGAAATCGGACCTCACTGCATGCTGTTGGGGACTAGAACATGGTGGGGACTGCGTCTCTGTGACAAATGGACCCCCTAGCCATCACTAGAGACTGATGTGTAGCAGAGTCACAGCACTGTCCAGCTCTACTGTGCGTTCCACTCGGTGTTCGGTAACTGGCACCCAGTGAGTGGTGACGCATCTCTTTGTGTGGGATTACATGCTAACCATAGTTGGGAGATTAGTAATGAGAGCCCTAGATGGACGGACGGATGGAGTGATACACTTAACTTAGTAGTATAGTATTAGTGTGATGGGAGTGACTTTGGATCTGTCCAGTTTGCCCCTCTTGTCACACAGCAGTGACTATACTCAGATTGTGTACTGTCGCATATTTAAAGCAGCGGTGTAATGACATTGGGCAAAATATCTGACCCTGCCATTTCTTTGCTCTAAAAGATTCCAGGCATCTCTCAGTTTTATGTGGCAGTACAATTGTTTAATTCCGCAAAAAATGTATTTTATAAATGTACTGTGTTTTTTGCCGCCACATTTTGCATAGAAATAGCATTGTAGACATGGCAGGGGTTAGGATCAAAGAAATAAAGAAAGACTCGTGGTGCACAGTCTAGGAGGTACAGTACCTATACAGATACTTTTGACAGGTATTCTAATATTTGTCTCAGCTGTAGCTGAAACTAGCTTTTATGTAAAAATGTCATTCATTGCACTGCTGCTTTAAGATTTGTCAGCCAGAATGCTACCCCTGCTTGTTCAGTTTAAAGTGATTTACCAAGATATTGTTGTGACTTATGTGCTGTGGAAACCTATACTGGTGAAAGTCTTTTGAGGTCAGTTTCATAATTTTTTCCTGCACTCTGCATGGAAGTGGAAGGGATCGTAGTTTGGCCCCAACATGATAGCCAGCTGATCCCTTCACTTTCCGACTGATCCAGTCCTCCCCCTCGCTTAGGCATGTAATGACGTGTACCCAGGGAGAACATGGGGGTGCGCCCTATTAAGATCAATAGGGCTGACTTTTAAGTCCACTTTTAAATGTAAGAATGGCCAGTCTGATATTAGTGAAGGGCACCTCTTGACAACGGTGCCTTCATTAATCTCAGACTGGCCATTCTGATGTAGAAAAATGGATTTAAAACTGACCCCCATTGACTTTAATGGCCCCCCATGCTGTCCCTGAGCACACAACATTACATGCCTAGGCAAGGGGGCAGATCAGATCAATCAGAAAGAGAAGCTATTGGCTTGCTACCATGTCGGGGCCTAACTACAATCCCTTCTACTTCCGTACAGAATATGAAAAAAAAAAATGAAATTGCCCTCAAAGGACGTTTGCTGCTAAAGGCTTCCACAGCATGCAAGTGTTAACCCAATATGCAAGTTATTAAAGCCCTTCAACCCTCAATGCCATTCCCCCTCAGAAATCTGTCTAGTCCTGCTTTGAAATCTAAACAGTGCTAGCGTTCATGACCTTAAGTGTGCCGCAAGGTGAAGGGCTCTCGTGGAAGGACAAAAACACTGGAGTCAAATAAGTAGAGCCAGTAATGAACTTTTGTTTGCCAATTACATGTGCTAGTAACTTTAATTCTACAGAAAGATAGCCAGGCCAAAGGGCCCGGTGCTTTGAGCAGCCACTCTTCCTTAGGGAACGGGGTTTGGCATTACAGAGGCAGCTTATACATGCAGCAGTTCTTAACGGAGTCATGCAACGAAAGCGTGAACCCTGGTGGGCTTTCGATAAAGATTTTTATATATTTTTTTTTTTATATAAAGGTGCTCAATGTCAAACTAGTGAAGGAAATCACTGGAAACACTTTCCGCTAAAATGAGACTCCCATGGCAAACAAAATATGCCCAGAAAAGTGGGCAGCTCTTGCCTGCTCTCCACAATACATAGACAGTGTCGGCAGATAAGGGCCTATGGCCCACCCAGTCTGCCCATTTAAGTTTGTAAGTTCAGTTTATGTTTTCCAGGAAGTCTGTTGCCCCTTACCCCTGACCTCCAGAATTCCTTTATGTCTATCCCATGCATTCTTAAATCCCGTGATTGTTTCAGCCCCCACCACTTCCTCTGGCAGGGTGTTCCACTTGTCCACCACCCGTTCTGTGAAGAAATTCTTCCTCACGCTTCCTCTGAATTGTCCTCCTCCAACTTCATCCCATGCCTCTAGTCCTGGAACATCTTTTCGCTTAAAAATAGTGCATTCCTGCACCCTGTTCCTCCCTGTAAGATACTTGTATGTCTCTATCATATCCCCTCTCTCCCTCCTCTCCTCCAGGGAGTACATGTTCAGTGCCTTCAACCTGTCCTCATAGGACTTGTGATGCAATCCATGCACCATCTTTGTTGCCCTCCTCTGAACCTTCTCTACCCTGTCTATGTCCTTACGTAGGTAAGGTCTCCAGAACTGCACAGTGTACTCCAGCTGCGGCCTCACTAGTGTCTTGTATAGTGGAATTATGACCTCCCTTTTCCTGCTGGTGATGCCCCTGCCTATGCATCTCAGCATCCTATTTGCTTTACCTGCTGCCTTGTCACACTGTTTCCCTGCCTTGAGGTCATCAGAGATGATAACTCCAAGATCCCTTTCCTGCTTGCTGCATGCTATATCCTCACCCCCAACTGATATATTGTGCCAGGGTTTTTGTGCCCCATATGCATTATCTTGCACTTCCTTGCATTGAATTTCAACTGCCAAACCCCTGACCATTCTTCAAGTTTCTGCAGGTCCCTTCTCATTCTGTCTACACCCTCTGGTGTGTCTACTCTGTTACAGAGCTTTGTGTCATCAGCGAACAGTGAAATTCTGCCTTCTAGGTCCCACGAAGAATAAGAAGTGATCTCCACAAAAAGTAAAATGAACCGATTAAATCTGAAGCTAATCTTATAGAAAATATATCCTTTCCTGAATCCCTAAAATTGAACAATAAGCACAAGCTGTTCGATGTGATAGAAAAGTGATTACAAAAATAGTTCTGAGTTTGCAACTAGTGATCTGCAATGCACTATTATTAATTTGAAAAATGACAGCGCTGTGATCCCAGATCGAGGCAGAAGGTCACCATAAGTCTATTATAATAAACACGATAATACTAAAATATTTAAATTTTGAAAATGTATTTCTTTTCTGGGGGGACTTACTGTTTGTCTTCCTTCCAATGTCCTAGCCCAGTTACCTTCTTCTCCAGGACTTACCTTAGTCCTCTTATAGCCCCCAGGGTTTACCCCCCACCCGGTGAGGCCATCCAAGGTGGTGAAGACCCCCCTCTGGTCACTGAATCCAGCACAGATGATACAGGAACATGCTGGATGGTATGTGTTAAATCGGGAAGTGTTCCGACGGACGGCCTACTGTGGCTTTACATTGTGATGGCTGCCACTGTACCTGTCAACCTGCATCCTCACAAATCAGGGACAGGACTCGAAAATCATGGACAAATGATCAAAACCAGGGCTACATCTGAAAAAAATACTACTAGCGGCTCAAGACACTGTTACAACATGTTGCTTACCATTTTCCACCTTAGAACTGGACTGTAACACTAACGGCTGACACTATTTCATCATACAAATCCGTACTCTTCAGTGAGGGAAATGCCAGATTTAGGAAGGTTATAGGAAATTTCTGAGGCAAAATCAAGGATGTCTTTAAAAATCAGGGACTGCTGAGAGGCACGAAGCTAAGTATTAGCTCAGCTTTTCAGACTCCAGTGTCTCTTCCTTGCACAAGTCTCCTTTACTTTACTGCGTTGTTTGAACGGTTGGTGCTGGCAACTCCCTGAAGGAGCACTAAAGACTGCTGCACTGGGTACATCTTCTTCTCTCCCTCTCACGTTGCAGAACCTCAGTGAGTAAGCTGTTCCACCTGCTAACCACCCTATGAGTGAAGTAATGCTTGTTTTACATTTCCAAGTATTCCATCCCACATTTCACTGCATGTTCTGCGTGACTGCTAAAACGCACTAGCTCAAACATCTGTTAAAATTAAAGGGGAAAGGACGTATTGCAGCAGTCCACGTTCATATCGGCATGTTCCATGTTCATATTCTATATATGTCTCTCTTTTTTTCTGTCTCCCTGTTCTTTAAAGCCCACTCTATATGAAGCCCCCTATTGCGTCCTTACAGGTGCTGTAACTGGTGGCATAATGGATTGCCATACATTGGAGGCTTCTGATGCTAATGCCGCTGCTTGCCTGGGCTGGTACATCGAAGGAAATGGAGTCCAGTAAGGAGCTGTTCTCTGTTTGTCGACCTAGGAGCCCTGCAGAGGTACCAGCATCAGAAGATGTTGACTGGCTGCGACCAATGATGTCACAGGTTGCAGCTCCTATACAAGCACAGTAGGAAGCAACAGTGTCTCCTTAGAGGATTTTCTCCCTGGTCGCATTTGTCATTCAGGGCCACACCCTATTCCCAGGGATATGCCCTGTTCAGGCCTGTGTCCTCCAGCCACCTCCCTCAGGCTCCAGTACCCCCCGGTCATCCCTACAGTGTCTCCTCTGGAGACTCAAAAGGGAGGGCGGTCCTTAACACCAACCCTCCTAAGGCAGCCCACGGGGTGGAGTATTTTTAATTTTTTTTTATTTTAGTCTTTCGTAACTGGGTAAGGCCCACTAGGCACAAGTGCCTGTTTTCAGGGGCGACCTGGGAGCACTGGGCGGTTAAGTGACTTGCTCAGAGTCACACAGTATGCAACTGGAGGTTGTGAGAATCAAACTCAGGTCTGGTCTGCTGGATGTATCAAGCTCGTTCACACCTCGTTCCTCTAACCTCTAGGTTATACTGCCAGCCAGTATGATACAGTGCTGGCAGGCACTAGGACCCAGGGAAGTCCCAGAGGCCAAGATTGTCATATAGATGGACATGTGTTTTTCTGCACGTTTAGGCCCCTCCCACCTCCCCCAATAAGTGCACAGCCTTATTGGTGACCTTGCATGTGCAGACAGTGCATCCCTGCAGCAGGAGAAAACTCTCTGACCCAGCTGCAGGGGTTTCTGCTATGCTGCCTGCTGTTAACCCTTGCCGACCGAGGTACAGTGCTCTGCAACAGCTGCCTCTGTCTGGCCCGCCTTCAGACGCGGTGACTTGAATTTGGTCCCCAGACCGGGTCGGCCATCAGGGTTACCTAGTAGGTGGCTATATTAACAGTAGATAGGGTTGAAGACAGAAAACCAAAAAAAGAGAGAAATGTTTACAGAAAGAGAATGTGTGTGTGTTGTGGGGTGTAAGCAAATCTGAATTGGAACTGCTTTACTTCCCCTTCAAGATTGTCTCACGAGATGTCATATCTCATTTTGATGAGGGTCCCTGAGGATGGCAGTAAACACATACTCATTACAAGTTAGGACAGGCAAACCAGTTTAGTAAATACTCAAACCCCGTTTGTTCGAATATCTGAAAATTCTGACCCTCCAGGCCAAAAAACTGTGCATCATTTCAAAATTCTGAATACATAATTTGCATATAATTTATATGTCTACATGTAGTTCGTTTATGGATTCAGGCCTAGGTTTCACGAGAAACCAAGCCCTTTAAAACTTTGACTTATGTAAATGTCTCCATTACACAATCTGTTATTACTGGGTCTTGGCTATCCCAATGGCCCACAGATGTCTCCACTGCACAATCAGTTGCTGGTTTTTGGCTGTCACGGTAGCCCATGTATGTCTTCATTGCACAATCTATTGTATGTTCTTGGCTGTCCAGATGTCTTATAAATGTCTCCACTACACAATCATTTGCTGGTTCTTGGCTGTCACAATGGCCCATAAATGTGTCCATTGCACAGTCAATTGCTGGTTCTTGCCTGTTTGGATGGGCTGTAAATGTCTCCATTGCACAATCTGTTGCTGGTTCTTGCCTATCACAGTGGCCCATAAATGTCACCATTACACAATCTGTTGCTGGTTCCTGGCTGTCCCAATGGCCCATAAATGTCTCCACAGCACAATCACTTGCTGGTTCTTGGCTGCCCAGATGGCCCATAAATGTCTCCATGCACAGTCTATTGCTGGTTCTTGGCTGCCCAGATGGCCCATAAATGTCTCCATGCACAATCTATTGCTGGTTCTTGGCTGTCCGATGGCCCATAAATGTCTCCGTTGCACAGTCTATTGCTGGTTCTTGGCTGTTCTGGTGGCCCATAAGTGTCTCCATCACACAGTCATTTGCTGGGTCTTTGCTGTCCTGGTGGCCCATAAATGTCACCATTACACAATCAGTTGCTGGTTTTTGGCTGTTCTGGTGGCCCATAAATGTCTCCATTACACAATCAGTTGCTGGTTCTTGGCTGTTCTGGTGGCCCATAAATGTCTCCATCACACAGTCATTTGCTGGTTCTTGGCTGTCCTGATGGCCCATAAATGTCTCCATGCACAATCTATTGCTGGTGCTTTGCTATCCCCATGGCCCATAAATGTCACCATTACACAATCAGTTGCTGGTTCTTGGCTGTTCTGGTGGCCCATAAATGTCTCCATCACACAGTCATTTGCTGGTTCTTGGCTGTCCTGATGGCCCATAAATGTCTCCATGCACAATCTATTGCTGGTGCTTTGCTATCCCCATGGCCCATAAATGTCACCATTACACAATCAGTTGTTGGTTCTTGGCTGTCCCAGTGGCCCATAAGTGTCTCTGTTGCACAGCCTGTTGCTGTTTCTTGGCTGTCCCAATGGCCCATAAATGTCTCCATGCACAATCAGTTGCTGGTTCTTGGCTGTCCCGATGGCCCATAAATGTCACCATTACACAATCAGTTGCTGGTTCTTGGCTGTTCTGGTGGCTCATAAATGTCTCCATCACATAGTCATTTGCTGGTTCTTGGCTGACCCGATGGCCCATAAATGTTTACATTGCACAGTCAATTGCTGGTTCTTGGCTGTTCCGATGGCCCATAAATGTCACCATTACACAATCAGTTGCTGGTTCTTGGCTGTTCTGGTGGCCCATAAATGTCTCCATCACACAGTCATTTGCTGGTTCTTGGCTGACCCGATGGCCCATAAATGTTTACATTGCACAGTCAATTGCTGGTTCTTGGCTGTCAAGATGGCCAATAAATGTCTCCATGCACAATCTATTGCTGGTCCTTGGCTGTCCCAGTGGCCCAGTCGCAGTGCTTCATGCTACTGTGCGGGTAACCCAGTTTGGTCGCGAACATGAGTCACCAAGTCGGGAGGCAGGCTGGCCTGCAGTCGTTGCCACTCGGCAATGCACTCCAGTCAGGAGGGATGGTATTGGGCACCTGGTCTCAGAGCGATTCCTGTGTTGGGTGAGGGGGCTTGCTTCTTCTTCAGACATTGCTGTATGCATCCAAGGTCATCAGTAGGTTCCACCCATGGCAGTGGAGAAGAGGAGGATGAGAGAGAAAGCGGATAAGATTCCATGGCCATCTACATGATGGCGGACATTCCTGGTTCCCCTGGGTCTTAGCGCCCTTAAAGGGGATCCTGTCTACCTGGTGGACTTCCTCAGGAGGGAGGGGTATGGCCCTCTTCCTGGTGCCCCTACCCATGAAAGGGAATCCATGGGAGCTGTTGGGGTGGTGGGGCAGCTTGACTCTGGGGAGCACCAGGCCTGAACAGGTTGTATCCCTGCACCAGGGTAAATCCCTGGCAACGATGTGGCCGATTAAAAAAGCCATATAGAAAAGTAAATTGCTGGTTCTTCTAAAATTAAACAGTGAAGCATGACGAAGAGTAGGTTACCATGAGATAATCCCACCATCCCTGTGCGCCTAACCACATGAGCCGAAGGCGAGTGAATTGCTATGTGGGTAGGATTACTGTTTGGTAACCCACCTCCTGTAGTTGCCTTACTGCTATTTTGTAATGTAGTACAACTCTGTGGCATTTTTTTTTAATTTTTTAAATGCAAAAAAAAAAAATCATACTTTTGTTCTCATGTGCATGCCCCTGCTTGAAGAAATGACGGTGTGCACATGACTCATATTAATACTGTGCAGTATTCACATGAACCCCAGTCAATCAGGAGGCCGGATTCCTGAATCAAGTTTTAAAAAGACCGATAATAGCCTTCTAGAAGGGTATTTTATCTCTTTTCTCTCTCTTTCTCTCTCTCACCATGCCACGTACTTTGGGACAACATAAATGTTTTTAACTGAAAGAGAAAGAATAAACAGAAGAACTGAAGTGAGCACGGTTAAACAGAAGGTGGACAATTCTAGAACACTGTCTTGAAACTGCTTCCAGGAATCCAACCAAATGAAGAGGTAATTTTTATTGTTATAATTTTATTTACCCTGGAAGCCAAACTGGTCCTCAGCACTCACAAGCATATAATTAACCTAATTAAATGAATGCAGTGTATCGACCTACTAAATAAAATAAAATAGTAAACAAAAGTGAACTTTTTAATAACACTTAGCCACCTAGTGATGGAATAGGACTCCGGGGTGTCTGCACTCTTCACCAGAGAAAGAAATCTGCCGCTTGAATGCTGGGGCTGTGGGGTGGAGGTGTGACCACCATGCAGAACTTAAACTTTGACATTCTAAAGTTCTGTCTCTGGATCAACAACTGTAGGTTGAGATGATGCAGTTTGTTTGATGTCACTAACAAACTCTTCATTGCTAGAATTTTTATTGTTACCATTTATTGACCATGGGTAGCCCAATGGACACACAACATCTCGTTTTCCAGAGTTCATGCGGGGGTGGGAGAGGTCCTGCTTCTACTTGTTTTACCGCTGGGAGGAACTGAGGCTTCGGAAAGCCCTGTGACACACTGGTGGTCACACAGTGAGTCCTTCCACCATGATGGGATTCAAACCTGCAACCCCCTCCCCCTACACAGTTTAGTGTTTTAACCACTGGGCCACCCTACCTTCCCTCTTTGAAAAGATAATCTGATAATCAAAACTCACTCTCCCCTTTTTTGCCACCTAGTAGAGTGTATTGCCGACATTTGAATGAAGGTAGCGATGACAAACTTTCAAACTGCCACATTAATACTTTTTTTTTTTTTTCATTTCATAATGGCTTCAAGTCTGACCTGGTGCTCTTTTCTCTTTTTGTAATGTTTGTCAAGGTTTTATAATAGTAATAATTAAAAAAAATGTATCAGTGTCACTAGCTCAGTAAGTTGCATGCTCGCTTCTGTGAAGGGAAGATGAGAAAGTCATGGGTTCTAACCCCACACTGGGCACTTGTGCTAATAAATACCCTTAACTGACACTGTAGTGCAGTACAAGATGGGTGCTACACTTTAGAGGTGCTGTCCTTGGGATGAGATGTTACACTGAGGTCCCTTCTGCCCATCTCTGGTCACTATCCAGGTGGAAGTAAAAGATCCCATGGCACTTATCGAGCAAGAGTAGGGGGGGATTTTACTGGTGTTATGGCTAGCCTTCACGTCAATAAAAACAGGTCCATGCAACCGACCCCCTAGAATGCACCCGGAAACAAGCTGTCACAGCCTAACGTGCCTTTACTGGAGAAAGCTTACAAATAAATAAATAAAAATATGTTTGTTTCTAGTATTTTGATGGCCACGGATCTTGGGTGGCATGAGGACCTCAGTGTTTTGCAGTGTTTTTTTTTTTTTAAATGTTATGAAAATTTTGATCTATATTTCTATTTTAGATTACCCCTTACCTCCTAACTTGTATGATACCATTTTCCCCATCCTGACTGCTTCAGCACTATTTTCCACATTTGAAATAATATAAGGAGTGCTCCTTTTAATATGGCACAAACCAGGTTTTCATCAGTATTCTCAGCTTTTCTGTATACCTGTTGTCCAGCAAGCTTAGGGAGCACTGGTATCCCATGGGGTGGGTGTATGGGGAAGGGCGCCATTTGTAATGGCAACTCCTTCCCGGCGAATCCCTCACGGTGATGGGAGGGTAGAGGTAGGGCGACCTGATGAGAGGGTGGGCAAACTGGGCGACAGGATGTCATTATATGTACAGCCGCACGGCGTGGGCTGGGAGAGGGCAGAGGAGCTGTGAGGTGTGGCGCTGCGGTGGGTAGCCGAGCCGCGTTGTAAGGCCAGGGGTTGGCTTGTGGTTGGGGTGGGTGAGGTATTGGTTTGGGTCCAGGCGCTTGCTGCGATTTTAATGCACCTGGCCTGAACCTTTATTTTACGTGCTTTCACCCCCAACATGCACCCCTGGAGTTGAGAATCCTTTAGTAGAAGTGCAGGGAATGACCCTCCCCAACAGAAATCATTAAATACTATACCGGGCGCCGTGGTTCCAGGCGCCGAGGGTGTCAGGAGTGCCAAAAATGTTTTCGCACTTCTGATTGCGCCGATAATGGTATTGCCTTTAGGCTTTCGCCATTATCACATAGAACTGGGAGCACTGTATTCTAGTTCATAATAGTCACAAGAAAAGTGATTTTAAACAATGGGGGTTCAAAAACAACAGAGAACAGTGATGAAAACCTGGCTGAGCCATAGTCAAAGGACTGCTCCTTTTATTATTTAAACTGGGAAAAAAAGTAATAAAGCAGAATCAAAAATAGGGAACAAAGGGTATTGTACAAGGCAGGAGATAAGGGGCAATCTAAAATAGAATAACAAAGTAGGGGTCGACCAGTAGCAATGAGGGTTGAGGCGCTGGATGCTGCACCCCGTTACATGCCAATGACCCGTGGTCGGAAATGACCATGGGTTGCTGGGGGTCGCCTGGAGAGGGAGAGGATCGATCGTCTGGAGGACTGCTTTCCTCTCCTGGCGAGGGAGGACTGCCAGCTCCGCCAAATGACTACCACCAGGTGAAGGCCTGATGGCAGTGCGGGTTGAGGAGTGACAGAATGAGGGTGGCGCTGCGGGACTCCGCTATGCGTGTGTGCTGCCACATGCACATGTGTGCACCCCAGCGTGGGGAACAGAAAAAACTGGTGAAAAATGGTGGCAAGCAGGCTGGTATGATGTCCTACTTGACTATCCCTCACCCGCTTCACTAGCAGGACTCGGGAGCCATATTGGATACGAGTGCTTTGGTGGGGGGGTGGCTCTCCCTCTCACAACCCCCCTTGGGGGTAACTGGTGACCAGTAAGTCCTAGGTAGTTGGGGACAGTGGGGCAGGGATGAAGGAAGCCCAGTCTGCCTAGCAACAGTGGAGCATAGGAACCTTTATAGAAAAAAGCATGAGTCAAACTTTTCACCACTATTATGCACTGCTGCTTTAACCTGTCATTTTCCCCATCTTGTCACCTTGATTATCAGAGTAACCACAGCTGCATCCTCCCTCCAGCTGATAGAGCAGGCGAATGGCTGCCTACACAGCTGATGTCAGTGCTGCTTCATGGTAGGCCAGCAAGGGGCGTGCCAACACCAGGGGAGGGCCCATGCCGCCCCTCCCTAAGGGCTAGGTACCTCACCTCTGCAACATGGCTATCTCAGTGTGAGATTCCAGGGCTCACATGTAAACCATGGTCTCCCAGGTGTCAGCACTGCCGCTGCGTCACCGTGCGGGGCCCGTGCTGGGCGGTGTTTAGGGGTATGAAGGATATATCTGACTATAATGTTATGACGTATGGTGAGCCATGTGGGATGGTCTGCAAAAAAAAGATTGTCCACACATTCAAGTAGGTTAGCATTCGCCACTGCTGTCACAGGACTAGTGCGTGTGTCCATGACTTCAGCTTAATTTTAGTCTCCTAGTCTACAAAAGCAACACTTACTTTTTCCACTCCTTCATCCCTCTCTTGTGCTTTTCTCCCAAAGGCTATGCAGAGCTGTTTTGGACTGGAGTAAAACCACTGCCATGTAGTCCACTGACTGCCCCCTCACCCCCCTCCGACCTGTTCCATGGGTCAGCATTAGCCATGAGGTCACACCCCTGCCACCCTGTTTTGCATATCACAGAATTGTACTTGAGCTCTGGCACCAATGGGGTTAATTAAGACAACCACTACTCTTTTAGGGATGGGGACCCCCCTGTTCTGGTTCTGTTAAGAACCAGTTCTAGTTAGAACCCCAAAAGATTCTAAAATGTTCATGTTTTTTAACTTCTTTTAAAATTTATTTGCATACATTTGTGTATATTTGAATAATTGTACGTTAATTACAGAATTTGTATTCTGAACCACTAGGTCTGTTTTCTTTAAGAAGGGGTTATGTATTTTGAAGTTAAATGTTTTATTGAGCAGAAACATCAGAGTACAACATGCATAAAAAGCCATACAAACAAATGAAGAGCAGTAAAATGTCCTAGTATCGGGAAGGTGACATAATTAATTTACAGAGTTGGTAGAATCAATATGTCTCTAGGGCATTTGAGTTATTGATGATATATGCCAGTGCCTTGCATGGCCACTGTTTTTAGTTTTCAAACTAGTAACATGGGAAGGGGGTATATAACCCAATTATTTAAGGTAGGTACCCAGCTGATATCGAATCACAACTAAAGACCCTTCAGTGCGGCATTATGTGTTGCGGGGGTACAGTTCCTCGTTCTAATCCCTCGGGCAGCATGAGTTTCGAGAAGGTTACGGCCAGAACGAGAGTGGTGTATTACTGACTCCATGATGGTAATTAATTCACTAAGACTCACCATTTTATCCCACTCCTGCCCTTGGCAGCTGGGTGGGAGCAGGAGGGGGTGGTGGAGGTGTCCCCTGATACTGGAAAAAAGAGACCAAAGGCCCCAATATTTGAACTTGGTTCCAGAGGCAATATGGGTGAAGCGTTCATATTACTCTAATTGTGTATGGGAGGATATGTGTTTGATGAATGTGGGTATTTCTAGTGTACACCACCTCCAAAGTGATAGACGTTTGGCTTCAACTGCAGCTTGGAGAAGCCAGTAGAGCTCTGTGATTAAAATGGGGGCCATCCTTAGGGGATCCCAGGATTAAAAGGGTGGGTGTGTCTGCAGTCTGGTGGACAAGAACCTGCCCTATGAGGCAGTGGACTTGAGACCACAACTGCCCGATCTACGGGTAGGACCATAGAACTTGCCCGATCTATGGGTAGGACCATAGAACATGTCAGATATCTGCATCCATCACCCCGTACCTCCAGCATTAGCTGGAAGGAAGAAGCTTGGTGTCATGGAGCAGCAATTTGATACCACAGATGTAGTATTTTTTTCTGAAATAATCTGCTACTGGGATCATAGAGGTCAGTATGCCCTACTCTCCAGCAATTCTCCCATTCTTCCTCCGATATGGGGACCTCAAGGGTCTCAGCCCATTTAGTTCTGGCCCTCCCTTTCTGATAAGGGATCTTGTCCCATATCTCCGAATATATTTTACCCACTTTGCCTCTCATACACTGGACCCAACAGTTCGGGGGTGGCAGAGATGGAAACTATTTTTAGTTTCTGGAGTTGTGGGGTGAGGACGCTCCTGATCTGCAAGTAACACCAAAAATCTCTGCGAGGGAGAGAGTTACGTTCCTGCGACCCTTGGAAGGAGTCCAGCTCGGCTCCCTGTGGTATGAGGAGATCAGTTAATTAGTGTATATGATTGTTGTGCCAGTAAGGCCAAGGTAGCATATGGGCCTGGATGTATGTTAGTGAGCTGCCTCACAGAGGAGTTATGCTGGGGTGAATGAGGTCAGGACCTAGTTAATGTTGAAGTCTGTTCCATGACTGGACTGAGCTACTGATCGAATGATGATCCGTGGACCTTCTTTCTGCTGGGTTATAGAGACAGACTGCAGGGGATGCGCCCCCCCACCACACACACACAAATCAGGAGCTTCCATATCAAGCCAGAGAGGAGAGAGACCAGGGAGCAAACCACTTCATGGTTTAGGCACTACGGAAGGCCCAGTAATAACCTTTAAATTAGGGTGGTGCTTGCCCCACTTTCCGCCAGTGTGTCCGAAGTTTAGTCTGGCTGTAGTGGGCTGTTTGTCTTCCCACAGGAAGCTTTCCACCTTTCTCAATATGGTCAAACCATCTATTGGGGGATCTGGGTTGGAATGTGAGAGCTGAGATGGAACAGCTTTTGGGGAAATCACCATCTTCGCCTCTATTTTTCCAGCCGTGGAGAGTTCACCTTGACAGTCTTGCAAACCTGTGATGTGTCAGTCGACCTGCTGCTTCCAAAGCCTGTATGCAAGGATCTTGCCACACTTCTTCCCCACTTCCCAATAATTGTGCTCAAAATGCATGATCGCTAGGTTAGCCTTACAGGCTTTCACTGCGCTCATCTCCAAGTGGAGACTTACTATGTATTTACGTAGTGGAGAGTTGTAGCAGGCCTTGGGCAGAGCATTAAATTCCACTTCCAGTTTGCAGTTTAGCTTCCCGATTGGCGAGCTCTTCCATGTGCTCCTTGTGGCGGTGTGAGGCATAACTAACAATGCTACCTCTAAGTGTGGCCTTCAGAGCCTCTCACAAGGTGCCCACCGAGGTGTTGCCTTTATCATCAAGGTGGAAGAATTATTTTGTCTCTGTCTGGACCCGCAGTCTTAAATGGGGATCATGCTTCAAAAGTGGTTCCAGTCTCTGTGTCTGAGATTGCAAAATTTAAGGACCCCAGAAAAGGTCCACCTAAATCAGGGCGTAGTCCAAAATTAGGAGAGGGTTTATTAATGCTGACAAGACCAGTGGGAGTTAACTGGGCTAGTGGAAGGTCAGACAGAAAACTAGCCAGTCATACAAGTGGTGAGTGGAGGAAAACCACACATAGTCCCTGCTTCTAGGGTTGTGTAGCCACCAGATGTCGTCCAGCGCTTGGTCTGACATCCAAAATATAACCACTTGTGCTGCTCTTTTCTGAAGTTCAAGTCTCCTATGGTTACAATCTTCCATGGAGTCAAGAATGAGACTGAGTCTAAACATTTGAACAAGTCAGGTCTAGGGCTTTTTTTAGAACCAGTTCTGCCTGTCCTCATTTTCCGGGAAGCAACACTCAACCCAGAATGGACACGCTGCTTGAGCTACCTGTACAGCCTCCTAAGCCAGAGCAGAGCAGAATATAATCCTTTCCAATTGGATGCAGTTATGGTAGCCCCTACGCTACTTGTCCACAGGCAGCTGTAGTGTAGTACATCAGATTGAGGAACCCTCCCCACCGGGCTAGCCAAAATATTAAGGGCTGTTAAATGGGCCAAAGGAGGAGAGGCTTAAGTTTCCTTTTTTCTTTCTTTCCTTTTTTTTTTTGTTTGGTACATTCTGTTTTTCCTCTTGCTGTCTGCTAGAGCCTCCATCCACTTCACCAGGTGACCTCCCAGCCCCACCTGTGCCTTCACTGATGCATCCCCCCCAGGTGCTGTTGGTGGAGAGCTGGACAGACCCCCCCCCACCTACCCTCTGAACTACGGGGTTCTGGGAGATAGTGGGTAGTTGGCATGTCAGGGCTCAAGAATGCTGGAAGGCATCATCCTGTGCACCTGCGGGGTACTGTATTCCCACGAACTCAGTGATACACACTCGTATGCTGATGTGTGGCTGCATCCATCAGAGCCATTTGGCATCTCTACTTCCTGCAGTAACAGCTCCAGCTGCACCATCACCTGTTATCCTCCAGGTGGTGTTATTACAGCAGATACTGTTCCAGTATCGTGGATATGTTGTTCTATCCACACTGTTTGGCATGTCCTTTTCCCCTTTAAATCTTGACGGATGGTCTAAAAGCTGACTCCTCCCACCCACACGGGTTGTATATTCCTCGGCTCCGCCCCTTGATGCCAGATCTTCCTTGCCGCTGGAAGATTCTGGTTCCCTCCTTATCACTCCTGCGTTGAGTAGGTCCTGGCAAACAAATCCTCGGATTTACCTATACTTAAACTCGTTTGAGTTTCTCCACATTGTTTTGCAATCACGACCGCGATGGAGGACAAGTCCTCACCCAGGTTCCGCCGGTGCCCTTGCGGGTAGAAGACGTCTCGCACCGACCCGCATGCCTCATGCGTCTGCTGCTTGGGCCATGCCTATGACGCCCAGGCCTGCGACTTCTGTCGCGCGTTCCAGCCTAATGTCCTGGACGATTGTCTCACATGACTTCAGCTCGGCAGACCGGAGAAAGAGAATCCGGCGGTCAAATCAAAAGAGGCCCATTGGGCGGTCTCCGCGGCTGTGGTGTCCGCTGAGCAACTAGAGCAGATGAAAGCTTTTGAGGAGGAGGAGGCTCGGGCCGCTGATCGGTCCTCTTCTATGTCGGTCTTCATCCCGCTCAATCTGGGCTAAACCTTTTCAGGCTCCTTCAAAGAGTTGTGCCTGTCTCTCCTGACCAAGGGGGATTGCCCTTCGGGCGCACACGTCTCCTGCTCCCATAAAAAGGACAAGGAGTCGAGAGAAGGTTTGTCTCGTTGATGACGTTCTTGGGATCGAGAGAGGTCTCAATCCCAGGAATCTGCTGTTTCAACTTTGTTTGAGATTGCTGCCTCAGCTGCTGACTTCACGGTACCCCCATCAGGCCAGCCGGCTAAGACGTGGGACGACGACCCAGTCAAGATTATTATTGACCCTGATGACCCATTGTCGCTCTATGAGGCCAACAATTCCTTATTCAGGACCCACCGAGGAAGAGACGCAGCCCACTGGGAACCTCTTCACAGTCCCTGTCCTTAACCTGGAGGAGCCACGGTTCTCCCCGGCTCCTTCTGAGCACCCCCGTCAATCTCCCCAATGATCGAAGTTGAGGTTTTGGACACCTTCGACCGACAGGCCAAAGAAATCTCATAAGCGCCACTCAGGGCACTCTAAAAAGCAGCGCCGCCACCATTCATCCTCATCCTCCTTGGAAGAGGAAAGTCGACACAAGCTGCGTCGACACTGAGAGTTAATGTGGCAACAGTTGTGATGGCGGAGGTTCAAAGCTTAATTCCTGGCTTCCACGCCAGCCATCACTTGGCTTTCACCCTTCAGGCTGATGCCCACTCCTCTGGAGCCGATTGACACCATCGCTCTGCCTGCAGAGTCAGTGAAGACCCTCCTGGCTCAGCCAAAACCAGCCTCTCCACTGATTCTGGTGGAGCTGACACCTAAGCAGCCTCTCTCTGGGGCTCCAGCCAAGGAGTCTCGGCCCGTCAAGGGCCTCCTGCACAGGCTGTCGGTCACCTTCACTCCCAACCGCCCCAGGTGGATCAAAGGAGACATGGGTGGTCGGCTAATCTGTCTGGACTCCTCGGAGTCCAAGGACTCCAACTTGCATTCCCGTCCCTTGGACGAAGAATCCATTGGGAGTCTCTTGACGGAGGAAGGTCCCACATCCTTCATGGGCATCCTCCGTCTCATCTCCGAATCTACAGGGATGCCCTTGGAGCCCGTTCAGCAATGGGCTGAACAGCCCCTCACTGATATCCTCAAAAGAGGGGATTCTCTGAAGGAGGCCTTCCCTGTGGCTGAAGCCATTGTTGGCTCAGTCTTGGAGCTGTGGCAGCACCCAGCCTCTTGCCTTGCACCCTCAGCCAGGATGGCCTGCAAATACGTGGTCCCATTGGCTCCCTTTCGGGATTCACAGAGCACCCTTCGGCTGAGGGGTTGGTGGCCGAGTCTGTTTTTCAGCACTCGGGCAATTCGGGAGACACCATTAGACCCCCAGACAAAGAGTCCAGGAAACTGGACCATTCTGCCAGGAAAGTCTATGCTGCCTCTTCACTTGTCATTCATCAGGTTAGCGCGGCCGTCATCATGGCACATTTTTCTCACGCCCTCTTGGGTTCTGTGGATGAGGTTCTTCCTCATCTCCCCGCAGACCTCCAAACCACAGTCAAGCAGGTGTGTGACCAGAGTCGGGTGGTTGCCAGACAGCAACTTCAGACAGCTCCAGACATCGGGGATTCTTGCACCCGCTCGATGGCGGCTGCGGTCGCCATGCGCCACAGGGCCTGGCTGAGGGTCTCGACCTTCACGGCGGACACTCACCACAAACTGAGGGATATTCCTTTCCTGGGCACTGATCTTTTCGGTCCAGGAGTGGATGGTCAGCTCCAGCACATTGAGAAGTCCAGTACCACCTTGGACTCTGTTACTTCTGCCCAGAAGGAATCCCAGGGTTTCAAAAAGCAGAAGAGAAACCCTTTCCGGCCTTCTGGCCCTGTGGTCAAGCAGACCCATTTTTAATTGAGGCACCAACAGCAGCAGGCTCAATCTTGGTGCCCTTGGCCCAAGCCAGGGGCCTCAGCAGCCCGTAAGCCTGGAGGGAAAGGTCCCGGCGGTCCCCAGACAGGATCCTCCTCCACCAAGCCTGCACAGTGACGGGATGTGGGGTTGCCAGTCCCATACTCATCACGCCCACTCTGGGTCTTCCCGTGGGGGGCCGGCTCTGCCACTTCCTCTCCACCTGGTCCGCTGTCACAACAGACAGGTGGATCTTGGAAGTGGTCGGCGAGGGGCTGCCTCTAGAATTCGAGCAGTACCCACCAAGCTGAGCCTGCACCCAATGGGAGGAAATTGTTTTCGTGCACACTCAGTTGGCTCTCTGAGACGATATCGCCCAACTCCTTCACAAGGAGGTAGTGGTCAGAGTCACGGATCCCCCTGTCAACCCAGGGTTAATTTCCAGGTACTTCCTGGTCCTGAAATGGACAGGGGACTGGCGCCCCATTCTAGATCTGTGCGACCTGAACCCGTTTTCCAGGTCTCGCACCTTCAGGATGGTAACTCTGTTTCAGATCATACCATCTCTCGAGCAGAACATGTGGTATTGCTCACTGGATCTGCAGGACGCGTTCTTTCATGTCTCGATCCACCCATCACACCGAAGGTTCCTCTGCTTCCAAGCAGAGGGAGCCCTCTTCGAGTTCCAAGCCATTCCGTTCGGCCCCCCTGGGTCTTCACCAGATGCATTCCAGTGGTGGTGGCCCATCTTCAAGTTGCCTTCTGGGTTGCATGGTAGCCTGCATCTCCGTGGTCCGATGGGCCCGGTAGCATAAGCTCCCCCTTCAATGGGAGCTGGCTAGCCAGTGGACTCAGCGACATGGTCATTTTGACCAGCTGGTCACTGTAACCCAGAAGATGTGGATGCTCTCCAATGGTGGACTGTCCTAGAACATCTGCAGGAAGGGATCCTGTTTGTCCGCCCCGAGCCGACGGTCGTTCTAATGACCGATGCCTCTATCACGGGCTGGGGTGGCCTCATGGGGAATCACAGAGTCCATGGGTTCTGGAACCCTGAGAAATTCCAATGTCATGTCAACCTGCTGGAGCTACGCACAGTTTGGCTGGCGCTGACTGCATTCGCTCCGTTCCTTCGGAGTCAAGTGGTGCAGGTCCAGACGGACAATACCACGACCATATACTATCTCAACAAGCAGGGTGGCATGTACCGGCTCTGTGTAGGGACGTTGCCTCCAAGATCTGACTCCTCGAGCTCAACTGGAGGCAGATCTCCTAGCCATCCATGTGGCAGAAGCCTCAAATCAACTGGTGGACACCCTCAGCTGTGTGGGCGAGGCATCCCACGAGTGGTCTCTCCATCCAGAAGTAGTACACAGCCTGTTCTCCCAATGGGGCACCCCTCAGGTGGACCTGTGTGCCTCCAGGGAGAACACAAAGCTGAGGCTGTTTCATGCCCACCCCCCTCAGCAGGGCTCGCTGCAGGGGGATACCTTCTCTAGCTCATGGACCCCAGGCCTCTTCTACACTTTCCCTCCACTTCCCTTGATCCACAAGGTGCTCCTCAAGGTCAGGAGGGACAAGGCAAAGGTGATCCTGGTGGTACCAGACTGGCCTCGCCAGTTTTAGTACCCCAATCTCCTCAGCCTCAGCTACAGGCTCCTGAGGCATCTTCCAGCACACCCAGACCTGATCTCAGTCAATCAGGGGAAGGTGCTCCACCCGGACCTTCAATTCCTGCACCTGACAGCCTGGTTCCTGAGCGGCTAGAGTTCCAGGCTTTGGGTCTCTCTGAAGATGTTCTCACTGTTGTTGAAGCATCCAGGAAGGAATCGACCAGGAGGTGCAATGCCTTCAAATGGAAGACATTTTCCATTTGGTGTTGGGGCAAGGGCCTGGACCCTTTGTCCTGTCCGGTGGCTAGCATTCTAGGCTAGCTACCTTTGGTCTCTCTCTCTCCAACGGGGGTCTTTGGTCTGCGTCCCTTAAGGTGCACCAGGCAGCCATCTCTGCTTACCGGGCGTGGGCTGGTCAGCAGACGGTGACATAGGAGAAGGTGGTCTGGCATCCTCAACCATATTTCCCCTGTGGTGTGTGAACCACCACCACCACCACCGTGGGATCTACTATTGGTACTGGCAAAACTCATGGGCAAGCGATTCGAACAGATGCACAGGAGTGAGATGTCACACCTGTCATGCAAGACCACCTTCCTGGTGGCTATCATGTCAGCCAGAAGGATTGGGGAGCTCCAGGTGCTCTCTGTTGAGTCTCCCTGTATGGTCTTCCACAGGGACAAGGTTGTCCTGCTTCCCAACCCGAAATTCCTTCCGAAGGTTGTGTCAGAGTTTCACCTGAACCAGGTGATGACTCTGCCAGTGTATTACCCCAATTACACTTCGGAGGCCGAGTACAGGCTCCATACTTTGGACCTGAGATGGGCGCTTTCTTATTACAAGGAGCATATGGCTGAAGTTTGGGGAGAGGCTCGTCAGCTGTTTGTCACCTACGCTGAAGCCACACCTGGCAGACTTGCAGCCAAGTGGCCGATTGGCAGATGGATTACATCTTGCATTGATCTCTGCTATCGGTTGGTGGGCAAGGAGCTTCCCGTAGGGATAAGAGCTCATTCCACCCACCATACTGCTGCATCGGTGGCTGCTTCTGTGGATGTCCCTAGCCAGGATATCTGCAGGGCTGCTACCTGGAAGTCAGCAAACACCTTCATTTCCCATTACCATATCGACCTAGAGTCACGCCGGGATGCTGGCTTTGGGGTCTCAGTTCTCCAGTCTTTTTTCCCTAAGTAGTAGGTGTGTGCTTTGCCTCCCTCCTCCCAGAGAACTGCTAGGAGTCTGTCAAATAGTGTGGATAGAACAACACATCCTCAATACTAGAAAAACAGATTACTCACCTGTAACAATAGTTCTAGGAGTGGTATATGATGTTCATCCACATGAACCCACCGGACCTCCCTGGCTTCGATGCACAACCCTCTACTTCCAGTGGCAAGATCTGGCATCAAGGGGCGGAGCTGAGGAATATACCACCCAGGTCGGTGGAAGGAGCCAGCTTTTAGACCATCCGGCAAGATTTAAAGGGGAAAAGACATGCCAAACAGTGTGGATAAACAACATATACCTATCCTAGAACTACTGTTACAGGTGAGTAACCTGTTTTGACTCTCCTGCCAGGGGAGAGCATCCTCTGTGATGCTCTCTTCTTCCCTGGCCGGCCTGCTGATGACTCTGGTTCGTTTCTGGAGCTGGGTCACAATTGGTAGAATTACTGCTGCACCAACAGCTTCGAGGTTTAGGTTTCTGCATTTAGGACTTTGACTACGGAGGCAGTTGAACTTTTGATTGAGGGGGGTGAGTTAGCTGGTTGAATACAAATGCCTTTTTTAAAACCTTTTTTTTCTTCTGGTTGAAAGTGAACTGACTTAAACCAAACCATTTAAGAGTTGTCCATCCCTAGAGCAGGTACCTACTTAAATAAAATGCTCTTTTAGCCATTTTGTTAACATCTGCATTAAACTCTACTGCTTTTCTCAGCTCCTGATTTTGGTCCCTTTATTGGTCTTTAAAATATTTCACATTTTTGCCCCACGTGCAATTTAACAAACATCCATGGCTGGATTTCCAAAGAATGTCCTTGAACACATCTCCTCTTGCTGCGCCATACTCCATCGGTCGGGGTATGATAAGCAAGCTTGCTTCAATTGTAACAGGTCAAACATAACAGTAGTTCAGCCAGCTTTACGGCAGCATTATCTGAGACTGGATTAATGTACATTGCCATTTCTAGATGTACTGTAAGTGCTTCTAGCATTGACACCACCTTGCCGTGAGTCCAGCTTGTTTTAACAGTCAGACACAGGAGGAACTGTGGCAGGCATCCATGTTGGAATGTTTACATTTTCTCCCCCCAGGGTTATATAGGATGCAGGTCTCTGAAACTTGGGCTGCTGGTTGCCAGCCACTTTGGCCACAGGTGCTGCACATTTGACAACACAGTATGTTGCCATTAGAGGGACTGTGATGTCATAATGAAGGCTGCTACCCAGTCGGAAAATCCTCAGAAAAGCTTTTCACACAGAGTTTATTGATAAGTTAAAAAAATTTCTGTAAATCTCGAGAGGCACAGCCAAACATTTTAAAAGAAACCCTTTTTCCACAATCAATTGATATAATTAAATGAATTTGATTTATGAAAGTACCTACCAGTGGAGACAGTGAACATGATGACAGTATGGGCTTTTAAGATGAGCATGGACATGGCCAGTCATTCGGCACAGTGGTAGGTTATGGCTCGCAACGCTGGTGACCCGGGTTTGAGAGCAAGCCTAGGCCATCATGTGGCAGCTGGGGGGGGGTTGAGTGTCCAAGAGGATGTGCTACTTGTCCTGGGAGGGAGGGTACCGTCCTCCCCTGCAATAGTGCCACCTGGGTAACCATGGGTGTCAGTGCAGGTGGAGGGTAGAACTCTGCTGACATTGTAGCATCATTGCACTAAGTGTACATGTGCCCCTTGATGTCCATGTTTTGAGGAGATCTATGGGGCACAGGGAGAAAAAGGAAAAGGCCCAGATATCCATGGACAGAAGACCCCAGTGCATCTGTCGCTGGACCCTGCCCACTGAGGAGTGCATTTCCTGATGAAGCAACAATGTGTTTGATGGTACACCCCCATCTGGGTGGTAAACTGCGCCACCATGGAGGAAGGCTGGCACCTCAGAGAGGTAAGGTTACCTCCACACTAAGTACTCTGGAGCCCTGGAGGGCATTGGAGTCCAGAGAAGTGAATGGGGCAAAAACAGAGTAAAACAAAAATACTGTAAGCTTGGACAAATTTCTGCTTACCAGGGTAAACACAGGTTATCCTGGGTAATAGAGTACAAGGAATCCCTATAAATTAGTACATCTTTGCATGACATACTTATCCATTCCTGCTTATAAAGTGTGGGAGGGGAATGATTAATGGAACGAGAGTCCCTTCAGACCATAATTTACCCTGTTATTGTGTTATGAAATGGGTAAAATACAACTTCCAGGAACAAGCTCTTAGAAACAGCTTCCAGGAACAAACTCTGGCCAGAGCCAACACAGCTGCTATGCTGCTTTAAGAGCACTCCTAGGGCCCAAAAAGAGAGCTTGCCATGCTGGGAATGGCCATTGTGAGCTCATTGCATGGCACCTTCCACCTCAGAATCATGGAGTGAAGTTGTGCATGCGACTGAGCTCACGGCAGCCATCTTAGGTACTGCAGGCTCTTTTTTTAGTGCAACTGTGGAACTGAAACAGAAGTGATGGGCAGCAATAAAATAGTGTGCCCATGGGGCAGGGGGGGTTCGTGCAGCTGCGGAGGGAAGGGATAGTGGAGAAACAACAGAAAAGCACTGACTGCAGCACTGTGGAAGAACAGAGAGAAGGTGTCTAGTTACGTGCTTCCACTGTCCTGTCTCTCTTCTACATGATAGCAATACGTCAGCATGGCTCTGCCCATGCAGCTGTAAAAATGAAACAGAAACACTGTTACTTTGTCCGTTAGTCTGATTCATCTCAAACCTGCACTGTATTAATATGTAAAGTCTTTCATGTGCTTTGGTGTAGCCATACGTTATGCCATCTATGCTGTTGCTGTTCTTGCCCCCCAAACCACCTATTAGTTGTTGCACCTAAATGAGACAAACCTGTTTCAGGAAAACACTAAGTAAAAAAAAGTTTGGGATCTGCTTCTTAGATCGTGCAGAAGAGAGAACTGTTTGTATATAAAATGCACAAAAACGTTTGCATGTAATGTTTTCAGTCTGTGTCAACACTGCTCCATGACTGGCCGGGTAGGTAGTGCTGCCTACTCCTTTTTCCAGGAGCAGAGGTTTTCACCTCCTTGATGTGCCTGCCACCCAGCTGATTCCATTGCTGATGATTCTGCTGTGGTGCACACTGTTGATGCAGGACTAAACCACCTATCATAGAATGTGTTGGCAGAAAAGGACCGGTTGGTCCATCTAGTCTGCCCTGCTTCCCCTGCCTAATACTACACCCTGGACTCTATCTGGGCAGTGATGTCCCTCCTTCCACTTTTACGACTGTTTATTCCCATGTTTCCATCCTACGCATGTTTGAAGCTCCCCACTGTCTTCGCCCCCCACCGCCCCTTCTGGCAGGCTGTTCCAGGCTTTCACCACCCTTTCTGTAAAGAAGTATTTCCTCACTTCCCTCTTAAACCTACCCTCCTCAAGGTTCACAGCATGCCCGTGTTCTGGTGCTCTTCCTCATGTGAAAGAGACTCCACTTCTGCACCTTGTTCACCCCTGTGAGGTATGTACAGGTCTTAATCATGTCTCCTCTAGCTCATCTCTCCTTCAGGGAGTACATGTTGAATTCCAACAGCCTCTCCTCATATGATTTCTCATGCAACCCCCACACCATTTTGGTAGCCCTCCTTTGGACCATTTCCATCTTGTTTATATACTTGTGGAGGTGCAGCCTCCGAGATTGCACACAGTACTTTAGGTGGGGTTTCACAATTGAGTGATACAGAGGCAACACCACCTCCCTTCTCCTGCTAGAGATCCCCCTCCCTATGCACCCCAGCATGCCGCTTGCCTTGTCTACTGCCACCACACTGCTCTGTCACCTTGAGGTCATCAGATATGATCACCCCAAGGTCCATTTCCTGCTGTACCTCCCCTCCTATCTTATACTCAGTCCCCTGGTTTTCCTTCCCTTGGTGCATTACTTTGCACTTCTTGGCATTGAATCCCAGCTGCCACTCTCTAGACAATTTCTTTAGTTTCCCCAGATCCCTTTGCATCTTCTCCACACTCTCCTGGGTATCCTGTCCACCCTGTTGCAGATTTTCATGTCGTCACCAGAGAGACATGCCTTCCCAGCCAGTTTGGTAACTGGATAGAATAGCACTACAGTAATAGCACAGGGAAAGAGAGCATGGTCTGAAGAGCGCTCCCACAGACATTGATAGGGGTTTAATACCGCTATGCAGTAAGCACTCCCCAGGTTACTGTCTGTGGTGCTAGGGAATAACTGAAGGGCAGATGATTTCAGGAGGCTGGCTGAGCTGCTCCTGTGGCAGGGTGGACTAAGGCATGGAGCAGTTCGGCAGAATGGTGTCAGAGACCAGGGTTCTAATCCTGGTCTCCCTTTATTTCTTCATTACTGGACTTGTTATTGTTTTTTTTTTCACAAAGGGTTGTGGAAACAGCATTCCATGGCCCCACACATTTGTCTTTCCCCGTGATCTGCACCCCCCTCAGAATGAGAATCTTTTAGTTTGGGGGGTGCAGGGGCAGAGCCCCCCATAAAAATACATTAGAACAGTGTGTTGGCACTCTGTGGTGCGGCAGCATTCTGTCCTGCCGCTATGATAGAGACCGCTGTCAATACAGTGCTGTAGTGGACGGCGCTGTTTTTGACAGCGCTTTTCTGACCCAGTGCCCTCCAGTTCCTCAGCAGTGTCCCTAATGAAGACATTGAAGAGAACAGGGCCCAGCACCAATGTATTCACTCTGTATTCCATATCAATATTTTCCAAATCTAACCACAAATCTATTTTTGGATGAAAAGGTACATCTCTGCTATTAAGGTCTGAGATTTTATTAAACATTTTTTCCATATACAGTATTATTAATTTGATGACAATACTACCACATCTGTATATACTGTATATCCTTTTTTCTCTGCATCCATGTTGGAACCATTTGAAGCATGGAGTTTAGCCAAAATTTAAAGAGTTAAGTACGCCCTATGAAGACATTTGAGTTTGGTTTGTCTGTTTCTACTTGATATTTATTTGGTTATGGGGTTACATTTTTTCCAAAAGGTTTCATTGTATCTTTGAGTTAAATCTGTTTCCCGTTTACTATAGGACTTGTTCAAGTCTTCTACTGGGGTTTTTTTCTTTAACCAGTTACTTTGGTTACTTTACTTTGGTACAGCAGGACAAAAGGAGGCCAGTGGCCTATCGTGAATGTCCCCCACACAATGTGGGCAGTTATTCTTTATACTAGACAGAAGAAAATCATCTGTCAAGTCCAGTCTTGAATGAATTAAGATTATCTGAATTAATTAGATTCTGTGGTAGTGTATTCCAAACTTTAGCCACTCTCATATTGTAAAAGTGATCTCTTTTAGATGTGTTAGCCCACATAACTTCTAATTGTTTATTATGCAACCTACCAACTGTTTGTCTGTCTGAAAATTTTATGTCGTAATGTTCCATCATATCTGTATGTTTTAGAATTTTGTAAAGAAAGAGTAAATCACCTCTGCATCTTCTCATATGAAGTGGAAACAAGCCAGTTTCTTTTAATCTAGTGGTATAGTCATAACTCGATCATCTAGACACCATTTTGGTTGCTCGCCTCTGAACCCTTTCCAGCATAACAATGTCACCTTTAAGATGCGGGCTCCAAAAAGGGGAGCCATAATCTAGGTACGGTTTTATACAAGTCCTATAAATTGGAATTAGACACTGTTCACCTTTTGAGACAAATGTACGCCTAACTCTATTAATCAGGCCATTAGCCAATCTTGTAGTTTTAATACAATGGTCAGTTGATGTAAGTTTATTGTTTATCAAAATGCCAATATCCCTTTCTCATATTGATGTTGGTATCTGGATATTATTTAAGAAATAATTTGCACAAGGATTTTTTTTTACCATAATGTATAACCTTACATTTCTCGATGCTGAATTTCATGTCATTGTCTTTTGCCCATTGCTCAATATGTAACGTGTCGTTAGAAGTTTTATGCTTTCCTCACAGTCGACTTTACCACCCAATTTGGTATCATCTGCAGATTTGGACATGATGTCATGCTGACTAGTTTTCATGTCAGTAATATAAATATTAAACAGAGAGGGTCCAAAAATGGAGCCTTGTGGGACCCCGCTATTAACCATCCCTTGCTGAGATAAGATACCATTGATTCTAACTCGATCTACATAGATACACAGATACATAGACAGTGTCGGCAGATAAGGGCCTATGGCCCACCCAGTCTGCCCATTTGAGCTTGTAAGTTCAGTTTGTTTTCCTAGAAGTCTGTTTCCCCTTACCCCTGACCTCTAGAATTCCTTTATGTCTATCCCATGCATTCTTAAATCCCGTGATTGTTTCAGCCCCCACCACTTCCTCTGGCAGGGTGTTCCACTTGTCCACCACCCATTCTGTGAAGAAATTCTTTCTCATGTTTCCTCTGAATTGTCCTCCCTCCAACTTCATCCCATGCCCTCTAGTCCTGGAACATCTTTTCGCTTAAAAATAGTGTTTTCCTGCACTCTGTTTCTCCCTGTAAGATACTTGTATGTCTCTATCATATCCCTCTCTCCTCCTCTCCTCCAGGAGTACATGTTCAGTTCCTTCAGCCTGTCTTCATAGGACTTGTGATGCAATCCATGCACCATCTTTGTTGCCCTCCTCTGAACCTTCTCTACCCTGTCTATGTCCTTACGTAGGTATGGTCTCCAGAACTGTACTCCAGGTGGGGCCTCACTAGTGTCTTGTATAGCGGAATTATGACCTCCCTTTTCCTGCTGGTGATGCCCCTGCCTATACATCCCAGCATCCTATTTGCTTTACCTGATGCTTTGTCACACTGTTTCCCTACCTTGAGGTCATCAGAGATGACAACCCCAAGATCCCTTTCCTGCTTGGTGCATGCTATATCCTCACCCCCAACTGATATATTGTGCCAGGGTTTTTGTGCCCCATATGCATTATCTTGCACTTCTTTGCATTGAATTTCAACTGCCAAACCCTTGACCATTCTTCAAGTTTCTGCAGGTCCCTTCTCATTCTGTCTACACCCTCTGGTGTGTCTACTCTGTTACAGAGCTTTGTGTCATCAGCGAACAGTGAAATTCTGCCTTCTAGATCCCTGCTAATGTCACTGATGAAGATGTTGAATAGGACCGGTCCCAGCTGATCCCTGTGGTACCCCACTGGTCACTCTTCCCTCTGTGGAGTGACAGCCATTTACCACCACCCTCTGTGTCCTGCCACCCAGCCAGTTACCTACCCACCACACTACTGTCCTGCCCACACCCATATTCCCCAGTTTGTGTAATAGTCTTCTATGTGGCACAGTGTCAAAGGCCTTGCTGGAGTCCAGATAGGCCATGTCCACTGCCCTCCCTGATCCACCTCCCTAGTCACCCAGTCAAAAAATCAATGAGATTGGTCTGACATGACCTCCCTGGTGAAACCATGCTGCCTTGGGTCCTGTAGTCCATTGACAACCAGATGTTCCACCAATCTCTCCTTCAGAAGTGCTTCCATGATCTTTCCCACTACCGAGGTGAGGCTGACTGGTCTGTAGTTCCCGCTTCCTCTTTGTTCCCGCTTTTGTATAAGGGGACTATATCTGCTGTCCTCCAGTCTTTGGGTACCTCCCTGTTTCCAGTGATTGGCTAAACAGGATAGCCAGAGGTTCAGCCACCACCTCTCTTAGTTCTTTAAGGACCTGGGTGCACCCCATCTGGCCCCATTGCTTTGTCAACTCTTATTACTTCCAGTTCCTTCAGGACCTTTTCTCGTGTAAAGGGACTTGTGTCCATTTCTGCACCATTCTCACCCCTTGTACTCCCTTCAGACCCATTACCCCCTTCTTCCTCAGTAAAGACTGAGCAGAAATACCCGTTCAATATGTCAGCTTTACTGTTGTCATCCTCCAAGCGACTCCCATCCTCCCCCTTCAGTCTCACTATCCCTCCCTTTGTCTTTCTTTTTCACTTATGTACCTGTAAAGGTTTTGTCCCTTTTAACCACTGATTTTGCAATGTGTTCTTCTGTCTGAGCTTGGCTTCCTTACTGACTTCCCTGCCTCCCTTTGTTTCTCCTGGTACTTCTCCTATCCCCTTCTGCCTCGTCTTTTTCTATTGCCTGAATGCTATCTTTTGGCTTTCACTTTCTTTGCTACCTCTTTGGAAACCATAATGGTCTCCTCTTCCTTTCCTCTTGCTAACCTGCTTAATGCATAATTCTGTTGTTCTTATAATCCCATTTTAAATACTGCCCACTGTTCCTCAACCCCTGATTCTGTCCCATTCCCCTTAATGCCTCTTTCAAGTATTTCCCATTTCCCAAAGTCTGCCCCCTAAAATCCAGGACCGTGTTTTTGTGTGGTTTGGTTCTGCTCTTTCTGTGATTTCAAACCACAATGACTGGTGGTCACTGTTACCCAGGTGCTCCCCACTGTTACCCCATCACACTGTCCCTGTTTGTGAGCAGAAGGTCAGTATTGCCTTCTGCCAAGTTGGTTCCATGACCAGTTGCTTGAGGAAGGCACCCTGAAGGAGTCCAGGATAAATCTGCTCCTAGTTGATGCTGCTGCTGGGATGCTCCAGTCCACGTCTGGAATATTGAAGTCTCCAACCAGTACTACCTCACCCTTGTCTGCCATCCTTTGGATGGCTAGCATCAACTCCTATCTGTTTCTTCCTCCTGGGCTGGTGGTCTATAGACCACACCTGTGCTGGATGGCTGGCCCATTTTCCTTTCTAGCTTAACCCACAGTATCTCTCCCCATTTTGTTCCTCCTGGATCTCTGTGGCCCTTATGTCATTTTTCACATAAAGTGCCACTCCTCCTCCTCCCTTCCTGCCTGCTCTGTCTCTTCTGAATATGTTGTAGCCAGGTATGGCCATCTCCCAGTCATGGTTATCATTACACCAGGTTTCAGTGATGGCCACAATGTCCAGGTCTGACTGTACCATGACAGCCTCCAGATCTTCCATCTTGTTGCTAAGGCTCCTGGCATTTGCACACATTGCTTTCCATGATTTGACCTCCCTAGTCTGCTTCACTGTTCTACTCCAGCCCTTCCTTGGTTTGTCATTTATCCCTGGTTCTCCTTGCTGTCTGCCCTTCTGCTGAATTTTTGCCCTTTTCTGCTTATCCACCTTTGGACACTAATCTCCATCTTTTGCACCGCTTTGCAGAATAGCCACTCTCTGGTTCACTGATTCCACTGCTAGCTGTGGGGGGTGAGCAATGGGTACCCTCCTTGCTGGCCTGCCACCCCCTTTCTGCTAGTTTAAATGCTTGTCAATGTAGCATTTGAAACTTATCATTGAGTACTGATTCCCTCCAGGATGGATGCAGGCCGTCAGGCTTGAACAAACCTCCATCCTCCAGGTGGGTCCCCAGTCACCAATGAATCCAAACCCTTCCTCACAGCACCAGTTCTTCAACCATGAGTTAAAGTTCCTGGTGCATGCACTCCTATGCTCTCCCTTGCCTCTCACAGGTAGTACTTCTGAGAAAGTGACAGAAGTAGCTACTTGCTTGAGACCCCTCCCCAGTTTCCTAAACTCTTCCTGAACTTCCTTTGGCTCCCATTTGCCAAGTCATTAGTACCTAGGTGGATAATGACATCCAGCTACCCTCCCGCCTTGCCTCCCAGTGATCCCCAGTATCTTCCTTCCATCCCTCCATGCCATGGCACCTGGTAGGCACCTCACCTCCTGTCCTCTCCTCCTGTGTTCCTAGCTGGATCCCTCTTACGATGGAGTCCCCCACCAGGATTCGCTTCCTCCTCCTCTGGGGTCCACTGCTTTCCCCACTGAGGTCACCTCCTTGGCTAACCTCCACATCCTTTCCTTCCACTCTCTGGGTACTCTATTTGTTGTCCTCATATGCCAGTGTGGCATATGAGTTCTTGAGGAATAGGATCTGGGATGTGCCTCTGCCTGACTGCTCTAACCCTCCCTGAGCCCACTGTCATCCAAGTGCTCCTCGTTCTCGGCATCCTTTGAGGCAGCTACATTGGACTGGGTGGTCCCTGGATAGGGGTGATGGTACTCCTGACCCAGTTTACTTCCGCTCTGAGTCTGGTTACCTCATCCCACAGTCCAGAGAGATGCATGCAGAAAGGGCAGCACCTCAGTGTCCAGAAGGTCTGCCTGAATATGGCTGCACCACAGCCACTGCATTCCTCCTCCCCACATTATACTGCAGTTCCACAACTTGTATACACTGAAACTCTCTTAGTTCTCTTTTATTAATTTACAGTACTAAAATCCTGTAACTGATCCTCAGATATTTTTTTTTTAAGGAAAAAGAAACCAATAAATAAATAAATGAGTCGAAACACTTGTGCTGAGGGTGGCCTTCTTCCCCCTTAGGCCCCTCCTACTTCACACCTCTTACTATACCCTGTGTTTAGCTCCTGTCAATCAGATTTATCAGGGCATATAATTAATCTATAGATCTATAGATACCTTTTCTTTCCATTGTGAGTTTCTGTAAGTTTCTTTTCAATATAATATTCAATAGGTTCATCCCCCCTTTTTAAAATATAATAGCTCTGATTTTGTTTTAACTCAATATATATATGAGTTGTTGAAATAAATGTGGTTGAATAATTGTAAAAGATAGACACGTACTGTTAAATAGGTAAGGCCCACTAGGCACAACTGCCTGTTTTCAGGTGCAACCTGGGAGCTTTGATGTGTGGATGTCTTTTTTTTTTTTTGGTCAGGCTTATACTTTCTATGTGCATATTTTAGAGCTTTTTTCTAGTTGTCAATTTTGTAAAGCATAATATAATAGGATACAACATATTGTAAACAGATGTCTGACTATCCAATGGCTCCTTCTCTAAGAGATGTTCTTTTATCCCATCCAATTGCTATTCCTGTTTCCATTCCAAATAAATTGAGACATCATTTTGTTATGTTCTGAAACCCACGTCTCTTTAATAGAAATTGGCAAGCAAGACAAAACATGAGTGCATACTGGTAAAATATTCACTTTTATAGGCTCTGTTTTTCCCATATTAATAATATCAGAGTTTGGCCAAATTATGAGATTCATTTTTATGTTGTCCTATAACAGTACTACATTTAGTATACAATGATTATGTATATCCTTACAAAGTCATATTTCTATGTATTTAAAACCTTTTTGGGACTTAAGAATCTGATAAATTTTGAAATCTGTTTTACCAGAGAACTTACCAGTAGAAGAACTTGTGTTTTGTCCCAGTTCATAGCCTAGCCCGAGATTTATTTTATAATGATCAATAACTTCAAGAAGTTTTTTTTGTTTTGCCATTGGGATTACTAATAAATAAGAGTAGATCATAAAGCATAAAAGTTACATTTTATTTCTTCTTCTTCCATTTTAAACCTTTAGTATCAGCGTCATTTCTTAATCTAATTGGTAACAGTTCAATAGCTGTCACAAACAAGGGTAGGTGATAAATGGCAACCTCATTTTACTCCGTGTTGTTTTGGGAAATTTTGCAAGATTAATCCATTTAAGTTTGCAAAAGCCTTTGAGTTACTCTATAGAAATTTAAGTGCTTTGATTAATTTTAGTGGAATACCAAATTGTGACATGGACCACCAAATTAACTCCCAGTTAATACACTCAAAGACGATAAGCATGGACTGATAACAAAGCAATAGGATTTTTATGAGATTTGGCTTCCTGCAGTGTCTTACAGTATTCTTCTTAAACTAATCTTCTAATTGTTAAAAAGCCTTGTTGGTTCTGGTGAATCAGAGACTTTGGTAATGTGGCGTCTTAAATTTATCATCTTTGTAAATATTATATAGTTAATGTGTGTAAGTGCTGCCAGACTGTAATTAGTGATAAATCTTTCTTGGTGTTGTAATGCAGCAAATGTTTGAATACTTCATTGGTTGAGAACAGCCTTTTCCCCTCCAGTATCTCATCAAAAACCAGTAACAGTTTATTAACTAATAATCCCAGCTAATGTTTTATAATACTCAGTTGTCAAACCATCAGGACCCAGATTGTTGGCCTGTGAGATGGAATTTATATAGTCAGTGACCTTATTTTAAGTAATATATTTTACTAACACCATTGTAGCCATGTATATTTTGAGTATTTTTAAGTTTGCAATAAATGGTCGTGGCCTGTCAACGCAACAGTAGTACTACCGCTCGCAACGCTGGTGACCCAGCTTTGGGAGCGAGCCTTGATTGTCATGAGCCTTCTAGGGGGAGAGGAATCTCTCTCTCCAGGGAGGGAGGGTTCCTCACAGTTGACAGACCCTGGTATATTGGGGACTTTGATCTGCCGGCCATACACATGCCTCCTGACATGCATAGTGTACTCTGGAGTAAATCCCCTACCTCTGCCCTGCCTGGGGGTTAATCCGAGGCAGCATGGAGGAGGCAGCGTGCAGGTGCTGCGCGAGTGCACCAAGGATGTACCAAGGGGCTCTCAAAGGAGTCAAGAACCGGAGACAAGAAGGGGGCAAAAAGAACTGAATAAAAAAGTTTACAATAAATAAAATTGCTTTGTTGATATCTAATTTATATTTAGTCCTTTATAATTCTATGCAGAAATCTGTAAAACAAGAGGTGGTCTCTCCATCATTTTTAGACTTTTTTTTTAAAATTAAAAACATATAATATAGATCTGATTCTGCATCTTTTGTACCACTGACACCAGCATTTTGCCTCCTGGTGTCAGCATAGCTCACTTGGTAGCACGTGTGCCTCTGGGCCAGAAAGTCATAGTTTTAGTTCCACAGTGGGACTTGAGATAATACCATAAACACTGGCACCTAAGTGTAATACTAGCGGGATGCTGTACTGTTAGGGTGTGCCATCTGTCAGGTGAGATGTTAAAGTAAGGTCCCTTCTCATCTGGATTCAATGTGTAGTGTGTGACATGCACATCAAAGGGGAGGAGGTGTCGTCCTTTGTGTATAAGAGATGTCTATATTTACAGAAAGTTGAAGAACTAAAACAGCTAAAGGCCACATGTGCAATAAACAGGGAAATACGAGTACTTGAAACGTTTGTCAGAAACAATCAAAAAATACTGCAGCCTACAGAGGAGCAAGCAGCTGCAGTTAAAAATACTTGCGTTACAAGCAAGGATGGGGAAAAAGGAAACATGCTCCACCTGAATCAAGTATCAATGGCAGTAGAGAGGAAGAAAGGGGGAATGGCATCTGGTGACCCAAAGAAAGCAGAGAAAAAAGAGAAGGGAACTGCCTGTACCTACTTCAGCATCAAGCCAATTTCAATTATTGGGGTGTTTGAATACTGAAATTAATGAAATACCACAAGATCAGGAGGGCAGGGAAGGACAAGGGGGCATAAACCTGGAAGGGAGGGATAGAATAGTAACACCTGCAGTAGCAGCAGCAGCTGATACTGAATCTGCTGCAAGCTCGATTGAGAGGCAAACACAATCTGGAAGTTCAGCTACTGACATTGTAATAGACAGCCAGACAATGAGAAGGGGTAGAGGAAGAGACAGCAACCAGCAAGAGGGACTAGTAAGAAGGTCCGAGGATTTGACAGGAAAAATACAACCAAATAGGGACATAGTAGTGATAGGGGATTCAATACTGAAGTATAAGGATAGTATTATCTGCCATGGTAGGAAAAGTACAACCAGTGTTAGTAGTTTATCAGGAGCAGGGGTATCTGACATATGGACAGGATTAAATGGCTGTTTAAGTAACACAACAGAGCCTTTGGTAATTCTGCACGTAGGGACCAACGATATTGGTAAAACAAGGATGTCAGAAGTGCATAAAGCATTCCAAAACATTGCTGATGAAATTAAAACGAGGAAAGGGGACTTAATTATTTCAGAAGTGTTACTAGTCTTAAGGGCAGGTGAAGTAAGAAATCGGGGAATATGGAGTTTGAATGAATGGTTAGATAACTGGTGTCAACAGGAGGGGCACTGTTTTTTGAAGCATTGGGAGGTATTCAATGGTAAATACCATCTGTACAGATGATGATAGGCTGCACTTGAACAGAGCAGGGACAAGAACGCTGGCTCGAAGGATAAATATTGAAATATCCAAACATTTAAACGGGGAAATGGGGGGAGGGAATAAGAAGGAACCCTCAAATGGGAAGGGGGAACACAGCATGCAGAATCTTTGAAAATACTCCTACTGAATGCCCGAAGTATAAGAAACAAAAAACATGCATTGGAATATACTCTGTTGGAGGAGAAGTTTGACCAGTGTTGTATCACCGAAACATGGTGGAATGCCAGTGACTGGGATAGAAATATTAATGACTTCCGTTTGATTCACAAGGACAGGGATTTGGGTAAAGGAGGTGGTCTGGCGGTCTGTGTTAAACGGGGTGAAGACTAGGATGATCACTGATGAAGTTTTAATGAAATACGAGCAAATGTGGTTTGAAATCTTGCCACAAAATTCGTGCAAGATCAAGGTGGGGTTATGTTACAGGGCACCATCAATGAGTACAGAACAGGGACAGGATTTTTGGGAGGCAGTAAGGGAGTAGAGTGATAGTAGACCACTGCTTTTGCTAGAGGATTTCAACTTCCCAGGAATAGATTGGGTACAGATGGAAGGAAGCAAAACTATTGAGAAACAGTTTTTAGAAATAATAGAAGATATGGGTTGTGAAAACTCTGTTAAGGAGAAAACAAGGGCTAACAATGTACTAGATCTTGTGATAACAAACATGGTGGATGTAGTAGGTGGATGCAGAGTTAGGGAACCATTACTTGGATTTGACCATAATATGATAGAACTTGAACTGCATTTCAAACATGGAAGACAGAGAGGAGTCACAGTATTAAAGTGTTACAACAAGGCAGACTTCAATAAAATAAATGAACATCTTAGAATCTGGGACTGCAAAAAAGACTTCCAAGACAAATCTTTACAGCAAAAATGGGATTGCTTAAAATGTAAATTACAAGATTGCACACAAATGTTCATTCCCATTAAGGTGAAATACAGTACAAGAGGTAGAATACCGAACTGGTTCCCCACTACTATAAAAAAAGCAATTAAAGAGAAAAAACGGGCATATCAGATGGCAAAAGAGAGAAAGACCAATGAAGCTTGGAGAGTCTATAGGAATAGGGTTAAGAACTGTAAGATGAGAATTAGAAAAGCCAAAAGAAGACACGAATATAACTTGGCAATAAAGACAAAGGAAAATAAAAAGGCCTTTTTCAACTATATTGGGGGACTCAGAAACCATAAAACACAGGTAGGCCCACTGAAGGTACAGAATGAGGAGGTATCAGAGGAAGGGGAAACAGCAAAAGAGCGGAATAAATACTTCTCAAGTTTGAATAAACCTAGGGATGGTGAACTGAGTATAGACAAGAAGGTTATGGGGCAGTGCATCATTCAGTTGAGGGTAGAAAACATTGCCCTACGGCTCAAGAATCTGAATCCATATAAATCTGAGGGGCTGGATGGGTTGCATCCAGCCTTACTTAAGAACATAGCTGAGGCTATAGCCTCATCCATTACAGTTATTTTTCAGAAATCACTTGACACTGGTACAGAAGTGGAGGATTGGTTGAAGGCAATAGTAACTCCAACACATAGGAGCCGACTCCATGGGTGCTTGGGTGCTCAAGCACCCTCAAAGTTGACATAAGCACCCTCAATTTTTGAGAGCAGCCTGCAAAAAATGATTATTAGTGAACCTGATCACAGAAAAATTACTACCTACTGGCACTGAGCACCCACAAAGATTCCTAAAAGTTGGCATTCCTGCATGCAAAAAGGGTGATAAAAAGGTTATGGGAAATTACAGACCTATCAGTATTACGTCTATACTTTGTAAGGTATTGGAGGGCATAATAAAAGAAAGTCTTACAGAACACCTCACGAATCAGGTCACATGGATCAGAATCAGCATGGGTTTAGGGAGGGGAGGTCATGCCTCTCTAACTTGAGTAGCGTTTTTGAACCTATGAGTAGAGCAATGGACCAGGGAATCCCCGTTGATGTCCTGTATATGGATTTTTCCTGTGCCTTCGATACGGTGTCTCATAGAAAGCTTTTGACTACTCTTAAAGTACTAGGTATTGATTCCCATATACAACAATGGGTAGCATCTTGACTCAATGGCAGAAGCCAGAGGGTTGTGGTGAGGGGGTATTACTCGGACTGGAGGGAGGTGATGAGTGGCATGCCGCAGGGGTCGGTGCTGGGCCCCCTGTTATTTAACATTCTAGTGACATCCCTAACATGGTAATTCAGCATGGGTTAGTAAATTTGTGGATGACCTTAGGATGGGTGTGCTGGTATGTAACAAGGCCGATGTCCAAAAATTCCAGAATAAAATCAAGGCTATTGAAGATTGGGCCATTGACGAGGGGTTGGAATTTCACATCAATAATTGCAAGGCAATACACTTTGGGGGAAGAGAATATTACTTGAATGGAGAACAGCTAGAGTCAGTTGAAGAGCAAAAAGACTGGGTATTATTATAACAAGAGGTCTTAAATTCAAAAGACACTGTAGAGAGGCAGTGAAGAAGGGAAACAACATAATGAGCTGTGAGAAATATTAAGAACAGCGATAAAAAGGTTAACGTGCCGCTGTACAGTGCCTTGGTCAGGCCACATGTGGAGTACTGTGTCCAGTTTTGGGCTCCACATAGTAAATGTGCTTTGGACGGGGTGGGGGGGTTGCAGAGAAGGATAACGAGATTGGTAAAAGGCAACAGGGGATTGACATACCAAGACAGGCTAGGGGCACTGAATATGTTTTCGTTGGCATACAGAAGACTCCGGGGAGACTTATGTTTGGTATTTAAAGCAACACAGAACAGGGATCTGTGGGAATGTCTTGACATTGGAAAGTAGGGCGAGAGAGAGAAATACAAGAGGACACCATCTTAGACTGCAAGGTGAGCAGTTCAGAGGGAACAATAGGAAACAATGGTTTAACCAATGGGTGGTTGAGGAATGGAATAAGCTTCCTTTGGATGTTATAAACAGTGAGAGTATGGGAATGTTCAAAAGTAAATTGGATGCATATATGATAGAAAATGGGCATCCAGGTATGTTGGGAGGTTAGGGAATGGTCGAGTCCAAATGGCCTTTTTAGGCTGTGGATTTGTAGTTTTTCCTATGATGCCTATGATCTCTGGTGCTATCCTGGCTCGTGTGCAGGTGACTGTAAAAGAACCCAAGGCACTTTTCAGAAGAGATGGTGATTTTCCCCCAGTGGTCTGGCAAACATTTCCCTTCCCATAAAACAGGCTCAAGGAATTGTCCAAGGCTGTGTGTGGGTTTGATGTGTGAAATGGTACCCACTGCACTTTTACAGTCACTTCACTACCAACCTCTCATTGTTTGAAAAGCACTTTGGGATAAAATGTGTGTGAAAAGTACAGTACTATGTAAATACAAATGCAATTATTTTTCCTGTTTACCTCTTCATATACTTTTTTACCTAATATAAATATATCTCCTGTTGTTTTGTTTTCACGTGATTGTGTGCTTCTTTTATGTTTTGGCTTAATTCACAGTTCTCTAGTACTCATATTTAATGTTCATAGTTGTTCACAGTTTAAAATAAGTCTTTTATCTTTTTATGCTTTTTAATCATGACTCCCGTTATCTCTTGCACCCTGTGTGGTCAGACTGTAAATTCGGTTTAGGTTTTGCTTTCTTCTTTCTAATTCACTACGTTTTGTTAATCCCTTATGAATAAATTGTCGTTCCATTTGTGCCTGCTGCCGCTACACTCTGTATTTTTTTATGGTACCCGCCCTTTTTTGCTGTTTGTTGTACCGTAGTCGATGTGGTCCTTGCACCTATTTCATTGCATATTTTGGCTTGCTCAGTATAGTGCACTGTTGCTGATTTCATTGTGCTTTTTGCTTTGCTCAGTATTTTTGTTTTGTTGATTACGTCTCTTCTCGTACCTGAAATTAGGCACCTAATTGTCTAGTGTGCTTACCCAGTCACCAAAAACCAACCACATCAATAAATGACATCCATGAAATAACGCGTTCTTTAAAGGTGCATGTTTGCATGTCCCGTGGCATTGCAATTGTTTCATTATATCTCAAGGTGATTTCTGCAAATGCTATTGTTACTTTTTCTGCTGTCTTTACTGGTATCTAATATTAGAGTTCTGTCAAAACTCCTAATATTGCTTCTTGAATAAATTACCAGGATTAGGGATATGGATATCATACTGTAACCTGATATAATAGACCAATTTTTTTCTCAGTTAATTTATCATTTATGGATCTGGTTATAAGACAGTAATCAGCTCTTTATAGAGTGCTTGAATAAACAGTATATTTTATATTTTTTTTATTTGATGTTTTTCGTATTTTTATCATAATTAAATCAGCAATAAATTCATTGAACTATTTTGAATTTTTTCATCTTATGTCAAACATCTGCTTGTCTTGATTGGCTACATATATAAAACAGAGCTGAAGTCGCCAATTATTATTTCTTTCAGATTTACGTCCTTAACAACAGCACTCAAATGTGCAATTAAAAAAATGTTATTTTACTAAAGGTGTGGAAACTAAGAGTAACGTGTAATTTTAGTCAGAATAAATCCTAAATAATACTATGGCGACCATCTTTATTTGTTTCTCCATTAAATAGTGTGAATTATTTTTGTTTGTTTGTTTATTAGGACTGCTGTAGTGCTGGAGTGTTTGTCACCTGCTGAAAAATCAATTCACCCCACCCATTGTTTTTCCTTTTTTTTTTCTTTTATCTTACTGAAGTGTTTCTTGAATAAACTACATTGAGCAATTTTCTTTCTGGAGGAATGTCAAAATCATATGTCTTTTAACAGAAGTGTGCCATGCTACTTACATCCCAAGAGATGAAATGGCATAGAGACACTGACTTTTTGTTTATTCATAGAACCACTCTTTTCATATCATATCAATTAATGTTTCTGTTGTGGACTCCAGTTTTAAACACTTGGGGGTAAGAGATCAGTCCTAGATACAGCTGGTGCTATTTTTTTTTTATATATATAACTTTATCTTTTCTTTCTCCTTACTCGCCGTCCTCCGCTCATTCAGACACCCTCTATTATATGGCCATCCATCGTTTCCCACGGTACACCAGAGTCTGCTCTAGAGTGAGTACCTTGCTTAGCAAATTCCCTTGAGAACCCGGTACACCCCGGGGCGGGGCAGGGAAGGAACAGCCCAATCCTCCCCCTACCAACAGTAGAGCTTGGCGATACACATTGGAGTCTGCCCTGGTGAGCGCCTGGTGACGTGATCTGGCATTGGAGGAGTCGTCACCTAGGAGTGACGGGCTCCTTTCTCCTGTTCTGCCCTATCCCCCTGCAGTGCTGGCACACTAGGAGAGCTAGTGAGGAGGTAGGCGTACACACGCCGCTCCTTCTTGGGTTCTCGGCCAGCACTGCCCCTTCCCGTTGTGCGTCCCGACCCACACCACCATTCCCGGGTTCACCCAGGAGATGGCGATATGGTAGTGGGACAGACTAGTAACCCTCCCCAGAGAGGGAGAGCCGCTGTTGGGCACTCAATCCCTTCTCTCCCCCTGCTGACCCCCGACGGCCCGGGCTCATTCCCGATTCCCAGGTCGCCAGCGTGGAGTGAGGTGTGGCGTCTAGCGCCTCAACCCTCAGCGCCACCGGGCCGGCTCCAGCTGGTGCTATTTTCAAAACAGAAATGCATCTAAAGCCATTAGGCCTTCAATCAGATGGCCTCACAACATCCAGAGTTTGCATCCAGAAATGGATGCAACTGCATCCAGTTTGGATACAACTACATCCGCATTTTTGCCGCAAATTGTAGCTTTTTTGTCATAAATAGACACAGGTTCTGAAAATAGCAGCAGGGCTGCCTAGACGCAAGAAAATTGACGCAGTCACAGGATGCGTTTGCATCCACAGCCAACATTTTTATGCAGCTTTTTCTCCCATTGGGATGCTGGCAGGTGTGACTTCGGCTCTCCCTCACTTGAGAGAGCAGTAAGCAGCGTAGCACAGTGGTTTAAGGCTCTGAGCTGCAAATCTGGAGACTTGGGTTTGAATCCCACAGCCCCCACTTGCATACTGTGTGACCCTGAGCAAGTCACTTAACTTCCCTGTGCTCCCAGGTTGCACCTGTAAACAAGCTTTCAGCTTAGTGTGCTACTCCTGGTTAAACAGTTAAAAAAAAAGAGAGAGCTCTGTTCAGCCCCTCAGGGCTTCATGAACCCTGCCAGCATCCCTTTTCCATTTTCCTTCCGTTCCCCAATGGTGGGGCGCACGCACATCATCATGTGTAAGTGGAGGCACACGCACGCTGCAGAGTCCCACAGCACCCTCCTGTCTGTTGTCATCCAGCAGTACCGCACTACCACCAGGCCGCCATCTGGTGGCAGTCATTCTGTGGGAACAACAATCTATCCTCCCCAGGAGAGGAGAGCAGTCCTACGGATGCTTGATCCTCTCCCTCCCGGCAGACCCCCAGCAACCCATGCTCACCATTGAACGCCGTTAGCGCCCTCAGCCCTCCGCACTCCATACCACGGCCTGCCAGCCAACCCTTTTGAAAATCCCACCCTTTGACCTTTTCCTTTTTTATTGCTTCTTGGACTATGCCCGTCAGAGACGTGGCACCAGTGTACTACTACCAAAAGCCGAGTCCATCCTCTCCTGTTTTCAGAGACTCTCTATTAGAGCTGTACATTATTTTCAAATCCTGCTATTGAAAGAATTTCATGGGATTTCGGTAATTCCGCCTAATTCTGTAGAACTAAAACAGAAAATCTGAAAAGCATTACAGAAGAAGCATTGCCATTCCACACTAACTTGACCAGCAGGATTCTGCATTCTGCACATACATATTCAGTAATTTTAATTCAATACATGAGACAAATTTCCTTGCTCCCAGAAGTATGTAAAGGGGAGACAAGAGAAAAGGAACCCCAAGCAAATTCCAATCATATCATTTGCCCGCTTGCATTATTTACAGAAATATGATTTCTAGGGACATGGATATGTTGTTCATCCACACTGTCTGTCTGGCAGGTTCCTTGCCGCTTTAAATCTTGCCGGAAGGTCTTCAAGCTGGCTCCTCCCACCCACCCGGGTGGTAAAACTCTCGGCTCCGCCCCATGACGTCAGATCTTCCTTACCGCTTGGAAGCTCAGGTTCCCTCCTTAACGCTCTGCGTATAAGACTGGTTCCTAATTCTTGAGTTTTCAAAATCAAAGTTTTTTGCTAAAAGACTTGGTCTTCTCTCCCTACATGGCTGCGATGGACCATCGACTCCGGTTTCGGAGATGCCCTGCGGGCAGAAGATGTCTCGGACGGATCCGCACTCCACGTGCGTCTACTACTTAGGCCTTGAGCACGACCCGCAGGCTTGCGACCTGTGCTCTTCTTTTTCGGCCTATGTCCTCGAAGACCGTGCTGCCCGTTTACAGCTGGGGCGTCCCGAGAAAAGATTTCCTCGGTTAAATCTAAAGAGGCCGGTTGGCGGTGTCATGGCGGTCGGCGGATCAGCTCGAGCAGATGATCGCCCTCGAAGAGGAGGCGGCGCGGGCCGCTTCTACCTCGGCTGCGGCATTTGTCCCGCTCTCTCTCGGTGCCTCGTATTCGGCTTCTTTTAAGGAGCTTTGTCTGACCCTCTCGACGAAAGGTGAGGGTCCAACTTCTTCTGGACCTTTTTCTCGGTCCAAAAAGAGAGACAAAAGTAAGTCTCACCGTCGACGCTCTTGGGAGCGGGAAAGATCCCCCTCCCCTAGTTGTCGACAGTCGACTTCAGTCGACCCCTCAGCTTCGGCCACTGGCTTCACGGTGTCCCCGTCAGGCCAGTTGACCAAGACTCCCTTCGACGCAGTCGAGATTTTTCTCGACCCATTAGACGGGTTGTCGGCTGGAGAAGCTGAGAATCCCTTCTCCCCGGTTCCCCCGGTGGGAGTTGAGGATCCCGTCGGCTCGTCTGTGCCTCCGGTTCCGGAGCCTTCGGTGGAATCGTCCGAACCGAGGGGAGTGCCGATTCCCGACACCTCCCGCACCGTCCTCGGCCTAGCTGAGGTTCTCGGTCTCGGTTTCGAATGTCTTCGCGGTCCAGCCGATCCTGCCGTCATAAGCGGTCTCGATCTCGGCACCGCGTGACAGAGTCGCGCCGCCGCTCTTCCTCCTCCTCGGACGAGGAGGCTTCGCGCAAGTTGTGCCGAGTACGAGGAACTCATGTAGCAACAGCTCCTTCTGACCGGGAATAAGCCGACCCCGTCGTCTTCCCCGGCCATTAAGTGGCTGTCACGGAGCGGTCGAAACAACCCCTCGTTGTAGCCGAGGAGCCTGTTCCCAGGCCGGTTGTTCGGCCAAATCCAGCTGCCCCACCGATTTTGGTGGAACCTCCGCCTCCACAGCCGTTAGTTGGGGCTCCGACCAAATTCTCGGTTGGCTCGGGGACTGCCCCATAGGTTGTCTGTCACCCTCCTCCCGATAGACCTCGGCAGGTGGAGGGTGGCTCAGGCCAAGGCAGCTCTTTGAGGACTCTTCCGAGTCCGAGGATGATTCCTCCCTTTTCTCCAAGCGAATGGACTTGGAGTCCTCAGGAGGACAGTCAGTGGACGATAGCCCTTCGTCCTTCCTAGGATTGCTTCGGCTCATCTCGGAGTCCACCGGGATGAAGCTCGAACCCGGTTCTAAACGGGCCAGGTATCCCCTCACGGAGATTCTGGACCGAGGGGATTTCCCTACGGTGGTCTTTCCGGTGGCCGAGGCCATAGTGGATCCGGCCTTGGAGCTTTGGCAGCGCCCTGCTTCCTGCCCTGCGCCTTCGGCCAGGATGGCCAGGAAGTATGCGGTCCCTACCGGTTCCCTGTCCGTTTTTTCGGAACACCCCTCTGCTGAGGGGTTGGTTACCGACAGTGTTTTCAGGTGCGCCGGGAATGCCAGGGATGTGGACAAACCTCCCGACAAGGATTCCAAGAAATTGGATTATGCCGGGTGAAAAGTCTATGCTGCGTCCTCTCTCAGCCTTCGTCGGGCCAGTTGGGCCGTCCTCATGGCACATTTTTCTCATGCCCTGTTGGGCTCCCTGGATGAGGTCGTCCCTCATCTTCCCGCGGATCTGCAGACTATGGTCAGGCAGGTGTGGGACCAGGGCAGGGCAGTGGCCAAACAGCAGCTCCAGACTGCTTTAGACATTGGGGACTCATGTGCCAGGTCTGTGGCGGCCGCAGTGGCCATGCGTCGTCGGGCTTGTCTGAGGATATCCGCCTTTACTTCGGATACCCAGCACAAGTTGGCGGATGTTCCCTTTTTGGGGACTGACCTCTTCGGCCCTGTGGTGGAAGGTCACCTGCAGAGGATCGAGAAGTCCAATGCTACCTTGGACTCGGTCTCTTCCGCTCAGAAGGACAAGGCCGCAAAGCCACAACCTAACCCGTTTCGTCCTTCTGCGCTCGCGGCGTCGGCCCAACAACGTCAGGGCAAGCAGGCTCGGGCTTGGCATCCCAAACCCAAGCCGTCGGCTTCCTCCAACAGGAAGCAGGGAGGTAAAGGCCCAGGAGGTCCTCCTCCAAGCCTGCCCAGTGACGGGCTGAGGGGTGTCGCCCCATCCCGTCACCTCACCCTCGTTCCCCTGTGGGGACGGCTCCACTCTCCTTTCCGCCTGGTCCGCTATTACCACGGACAGGTAGGTACTGGAGGTGGTGGGAAAAGGCCTGCCTCTAGAATTCGAGCAGGCCCCGCCCTTCAGAGCCGTCGCACCTCGGGGGGCCTCGGGGTCCGCAGCCTCACTGCCGACATCGCTCTCCTCCTCCAAAAGGAGGTGATCAGGGAGGTAGCGGACCCCCCCTCAGACCCGGGGTTTGTGTCCAGGTACTTCCTGGTTCCGAGACGGACGGGGGGCTGGTGCCCCATTCTCGACCTACACGACCTGAACAAGTTCCTAAGGTCTCGAACCTTCAGGATGGTCACTCTGGCGCAGATAATACCATCTCTGGAACACGGCGTGTGGTTCTGCTCTCTGGACCTGCAGGACGCGTTCTTTCACATCCCTATCCGTCCGTCACATCGGAGATTTCTTCGCTTTCGAACAGAGGGATCCCTCTTCAAGTTCCGAGCCATGTCCTTCGGCCTGTCTCCAGCTCCCAGGGTCTTCACCAAATGCATTGCAGTGGTGACAGCTTTCCTGCGGTGCCGAGGGGTCCGGGTGTACCCTTACCTGGACGATTGGCTGATAGCAGCCCCCTCCAGACAGGAGGTGGAGCGGTCCAGAGATCTGGCCCTCCAGGTTTGCTCTCAAGTTGGCCTTCTCATCAACGAGGCCAAGTCGGAACTCGAGCCGAAGCAGGTGATTCTGTTCATCGGGGTAGAGCTCGACTCTCTTCGAGCCAGAGCACGGCTCCCAGCGGACAGGGCCGAGGCTCTTACTTCCTTTGCCCAATCATTTCTGGTTGGGCAATTGCGCCCTGCCCGGGACTTCCTGCATCTCCTGGGTCTCATGGCGGCCTGCACCAGCGTGGTCTGTTGGGCACGCTGGCGCATGCGCCCCCTTCAGTGGGGACTGGCCAGCCAGTGGTCACAACGCTGCGATCCATTGGACCAGCTAGTGGTGGTGACCCAGGAGATGTGGAGCGCTCTCCGATGGTGGACCGTTCCATCTCATCTGCAGGAGGGTATCCCGTTTGTCTGCCCGAGCGGCGGTCTCTCTGCTCGACCGATGCCTCTCTGATGGGTTGGGGTGCCCATCTGGGGAACACCGGCGCATGGCCTCTGGTCCCAGCGGGAGTCGATGCCACATCAGCCTGCTGGAGCTCGGCCCGGTCCACCCTAGCTCTCACCGCCTTTGCTCCGTTTCTCAGGGGTCAAGTGGTCCGAGTCCAGGACGGACAATACCACGACCATGTACTACCTAAACCGCCAGGGCGGGGCCGCGTTCCATGCTTCTGTGCAGGAAGCTCTCCGCATTTGGTCACTTTCGTGCGCAGCCTGGAGGCGGATCTCTAGCCATTCATGTGGCAGGGCCTCCAACACCCTGGCCGATGCCCTGGGCGGATTGGGGCTGCATCTCACAGTGGTCTCTCCTGCGGAGGTGTACAAGATCTGTTCTCCACTGGGGCACACCTCAGGTGGACCTGTTTGCCTCAGGGAGAGCAGCGAGCTGAGCTGTTTCATGCCGCCCCTCCATGGGGCTCGCTGCAGGGATGCCTTCTCGAGGCTGTGGACCCGGGCCTCTTTACACCTTTCCCCATTTCCCTTGATTCACAAGGTGCTTCTCAAGGCAAGGAGGGACAAGGCGCGGTGATTCTGATAGCCCCAGACTGGCCCGCCAGTTCTGGTACCCAGATCTCCTCAGCCTCAGCTCCAGGCTCCCGAGGCAGCTTCCAGCTCTCCCGGACCTGCTCTCAGTCAGTCAGGGAAGGTGTTCCATCCGGACCTTCAATCCCCCACCTGAAGGCCTGGTTCCTGAGCGGCTAGAGTTCCAGGCCTTGGGTCTTTCCGCCGAGGTCCTCAATGTTGTTGAGGCGTCCCGTAAGGAGTCGACCAGGAAATGCTATGCCTTCAAATGGAAGAGATTTTCCATTTGGTGTCAGGGCAAGGGCTTGGACCCTTCCTCCTGTTCTTTGGCAAGCATTTTGGACTATTTATGGTCCCTTTCTAGTCAAGGGCTTAGGTCGACGACCCTAAAGGTGCATCTGGCAGCCATTTCTGCTTCAGGCGTGGGCGGGGGCAGTCAGTGGCTAGGAGAAGGTGGTCTGGCGCTTTTTCAAGGCCTTGATCACATTTCCCCTCGGTCATGAGAACCTCCACCTCCGTGGGATTTACTGCTGGTACTGGCAAAGCTCATGGGCAAGCCATTCGAGACCAATGCACAGGTGTGAACTCTCTCACCTGTCGTGGAAGACCGCCTTCTTGGTGGCTATCCGTCAGCCAGAAGGATGGGAGAACTCCAGGCTCTGCATTGAGTCTTCTTACCTGGTCTTCCACAGGGACAAGGTTGTCCTGTGCCCCCACGAAATTTCTTCGAAGGTGGTGTGGGAGTTTCACCTTAACCAGGTGTTGACTCTGCTGGTGTTCTACCCCAGTCACACATCGGAGCGAATACAGGCTCCATGCTTTGGACCCTAGAAGGTGCTCGCTTATTATAAGGAGCGCATGGCTGAATCGGAGGTTCTCAGCTGTTTGTCACCTGCGCTGAGCCGCACCTGGCAGACCTGCAGCCAAGCGGACGATAGGCAGGTGGGTCACCTCCTGCATAGATCTCTGCTATAAGTTGGCGGGCATGGAGCCTCCCAGAGGTTAGAGCTCATTCTGTCATCATACTGCTGCATCAGTGGCTGCTTCCAGGGACATCCCTCTCAGGAAATCTGCAGGGCTGCTACCTGGAAGTCAGCACACACCTTTAATACCATTACCACATCGACCTTGGAGGAGCGGGATGCTGGTTTTGGGGCCTCGGTTCTCCAGTCTCTATTTTCCTAAGTAGGGGTGTGCGCCTTGCCTCCCTCCTCCCGGGAACTGCTAGGAGTCTGCCAGACAGTGTGGATGAACAACATATCCATGTCCCTAGAATACAGGTTACTCACCTGTAACAGGAGTTCTAGGAATGGTATGTATTGTTCATCCCACGACTCCGACTCCTCAGCCGGGACGCGACAACCTGAGCTTCCAGCGGGCCAGATCTACGCCATGGGCTGAGCCGAGAGTTTTACCACCCGGGTGGGTGGGAGGAGCCAGCTTGAAGACCTTCCGGCAAGATTTAAAGCGGCAAGGAACCTGCCAGACAGACAGTGTGGATGAACAACATATACCATTCCTAGAACTCCTGTTACAGGTGAGTAACCTGTATTTTCGGTTTAATCTCCATTCTCTATTCTGTTCTTTCTTTCTTCTTACATTTACTTAGAGCAACTTCTTCTCAATCTCAATCTTTATTTATTTATATAAGGCGCCTTTCTAAAACCAAGGCGCCTGTACAATACTAGATAAAACAATTACAAATAGAATAAACAACAATATTAAAAATCATTATATGCTTTACTTCTACCAACACTATCACTTTCTTCCATCTTTACTTTTATTATTTTTTTTATTAGAGATAATAATTTATGGTTGATTTGCCTACGTACTGTATATGAGCTCAAATATTCTCAGTCCCTACCATTTCTGGTGTCATTACACACCAGGTTTGGTACACCGTCTGAGATTAGTTTAGGATCAAACAGAGTACTAAACTAGATCTTTCCTTTTGCTTTCCTTATTTCTGTGACATACTGTCAGGTATCACATAAAATCTTTTCACAGTTCCTGTCTGCCTTGGCATTGAAAACACAGTATTTTTAAAAGTGGAAAGATTGTGCACGTCACGGGAAAACAAATTATGCAAGGGAGGGTTTTCTTGAGCAACTACAGCTCTTTCCATATGTGCTTAATATTCAGAAAGGTTGCCTTTTTGCAACCTTTTTTCACAGTTTGTGGCAGCTTGTGTATAATCTTTTAGTACAGCTGTGGAAAAATGATTCCTCTAGTATTACCAGGCACAGCATTTTTTCTGCAGCTGCTGTAAAAAAGAAAAATGCCACCTGAGCGCATAAAATGCTGAAAACAGAATTTTTGTAGGTGCAGAGATTTTTCCCACATCATAGAGTTTCACATAGGGGCTTTGTCCCAGGGCCTTGTCAGGCCCCTTGAAAATGGTCCCAATGATCAGAGAAACATCTGGGATGTCAATTAAGTTGTTGAAGCCTACATTTTTTTTCATAATTCTCAAAGTCTTAACACCTCACAGCTCCTGCCAGTCCTGGGTATCAGACTTCAGGTGTGACACACCTAGAGATGGACGAAGTGGCCAAAATTTGCTTCATGTCGTACTTCATGGAATACTGATTTTGCAACATTTTTGCCAGGCAAAGTGGCCCTTTTTCTATGTGAACTCACCAAACTTTGCTTGGAAGTTTCCACTTTGTGAAGATGTCATGGAAAAAGTGCCACATTGTGTGGAAAACTTAACAAAATTGGCAAAGTTGTTGATGCCAGTAGGATTTTTGCGAAGCTTTACAAAGGTGAAGTTTCATTTCTTTGCAAGTGAAGTTTAAATTCGCTGCATCACACAAATTCTGAGAAAGTAAATTAAGAGAAAAATTCGTGTAGGGTTGCAGCGCATCGCAGTCCCTGCGGTCCTGGTGGGAAGACACCAAAACTGTCATAGTTCTTGGATATGGATTAGATAGTGAGATCTGGTGGGAATTATGTACCTTTTAGTATTAGTTCTTAAAACTTGATGAATATGAGTGGTAAGCTGTAACTTCTTTAAAACAAAATTTAAAACTTTCAAAATGTTATAGCAAAATTATATTTCTCTTTCTTTGGTTAGTAATCAGTGTGATGGGATTATAAATAAAAATTATGATGTCTTTTCGAATTTATATGAATCTGTTGTTTACTGTTTCTCATCCCCTCTTCTTCTTCTTCTTCTCTGTTTTTTTTCTGTTTGTCTTTGCACATCATTTAACAAAAGGAGGCAAGATCTATAATTGTTTTATGCAAAAAATTGTTGGGAGTCACAATTTTCGTATCATGCCATACTTCTGCTGAGCTGTAGACAAGACATTGATTGTTAAGAAGTACCCAAGGTACCACGTACCCAGACCACACTTGGTGGTGGGTGCTTGGCCTGCTAGGTTGATCAAGTGTGGGCCTGCAGGGGGCGCTAGATTCTACAGGGACATTTCTTTTCCACTTTTCTCCCAGAGCAGTGACATGCAGTGATGCACCCATACATAGCATTTGGCGGTAGTCCCTTTCTTGCATGTGCACTTGCTTCTCCCCACCTGACCTGTGCCAGGCGCCAATCTGGCAGTGAGATGTGGTGTCCTCCACGTCAGAGGAGGATAGTTGTCCATGGGACACTCAATCCTGTCTCCCCCAGCCAGCCCTTGATGACCTAAGCTGGCTTCGGAATCCAAGTGGCCGGTGTGGCAAGTTGGAGCCCTGTCTCTCATTTCTGTTTTCTCAGGTTATGCACAGAAAGCCTACATTGCCATCCATCACACCTACTGAGCCACAAGTTGCAAATAAACAGCCTTAAATACTGCAGGTGTGTTCAGCACAGAGCTGGAATGCCAGAATACTGAAATAACAAAGTTTAGGGCTCAAAACCTCAGCCTGTTTATATGTGTTGTACACCTCTCGCATCATTTATGTTTTCCTGCAGTACCCCATTTCTTTAAGCATCTTTGACTTTCTCTCAAACACTGTTTTATGCTTTTCTCCAGCACACACGAGAGCACATTTCAAGTAAGGAGTGGCAGCAAGTTTGCAACTCACAACCAGTATATTACAACACGCAACATCCACCTTCCCTCTATTATACAGGTCGATCAGTTCCATATAGAGGTGTATCTAGGACAATGAAATGTGTACCTCAAGAGTCCTCTTTGGTGCCCCCACTAGGTAAACTCAGTATTCTGGCCCACTTTTAGTCCACATTCCCTTTAAGACTACAGTATGTATTGAACTTCAGATATGGTTTTTATAAGTTGCAATTGCAAATTGTAACCAGTTTGGTCTTTGACAAACGGGAGTCACTGGCTAGATTACAAACTCATAATGGACTAACATACGTCTTGTACAAAGATAGTATAGTGCACAAACAGTTGGGGACCAGCAGCTCTGTTCATCAGGGGCAGTAGCATTCTGAACGGAACAAGCTGAATTTATACTGAAAGTTACATGGTTTCAAAATAATGAGTGGCAAGGTCATTTAGGAAAGGTGAGACTTGCAAGAAGGGAGTTTCGGTAAACAATTGTTTACATCACCATGCCTAAACAGTTAGTTAAACTTTACCTAACCAGTCTTGTCGTGAATTATTTTGAACCTGTGTAAGTTTGCGTACAAATCCAGCGTCTTCTGTTCAGAATGCTGTTGCATCTATTGAAGGGACCAGTGTGGTCCAAAAAGCTTTTCTGTCACAAATCATGACTTTGTGTCATAAACAGATGCAGCTTCTGAATATAGCAGCAGGGCTACCTGGTCGCAAGCGGATGGCCGTGGACACAGCATGCATTAGTGTCCATGTCTAATGCTTTTGAAAATCCCTCCTGTGCTCTATAAATTGAGGCCCCTCCACATGATAAGTATTGCCGAGTTAACTAGGGCTTCTAAGCTCTGCATTTGCTGTTTTCTCCGGCAAGGTTAACAGGGCGCTGGGCTGCCTAGGGAGAGCGTTTGACAGTAGAGAGCAGGGGGGATTGTTTACCACAGGCCACTGGTGAGACCACTTCTGGAATACTGTACCCAGTTCTGGAGTCCCCACTTAAAAAAAGGACAGGCGCAGGCTTGAGAAGGTACAACACAGGGTGACTAGGATGAGTCAAGGTCAAGAGAGCAGATCCCGTGAGGATCGGCTATAGGCACTGAATATGTACTCAGTCGTAACCAGAAGCTAGAGGAAAATATGATAAGAGATCTTCAAGTTCCTGAAAGGAATTAACAGTGCGGACTGTGAAGACCTGTTTACCTGGAATAGAAAAGCTAGAACACAGGATTACAAGTGAAGGTTAACGGAGGGAGGAAGGTTTAAAAAGGATGCGAGGAAGCATTATTTTACAGAAAGAGTGGTTGAGCCATGGAATGGTCTGCTGGCAGAGCTGGTGGGTGACAAAACCATAAACCGCTTCAGAGATGGCTTGGTTAAGGGTACAGCAGCTACTCAGTGGGATGAGGGAGGTGGAAACACTGAACAAAAGTAGGATTAGTACAAGCAGAGACCCCACAGACACACTACTGTATGTCACAAGGTATGATAGGGTAGTGTGGTCAGACTGGATGGGCCACTGGTCTGTTTCTGCCTCCATCATCTTGTTTCTGTGTTTCTTTTTATTCTAGTTTTATTTGTTAAAAATGTTATGGTGACGTGTGTAAAATTTTTAAGTATGGTATTTAATGATAACTGTATAAACAATGTGTAATCAGAACACCGTGGAAATTAGCCATTTTCTGCTCAGTGGTTTAGGACAACCCCTGTTTGTTTTTTGCAGTAAACTAAACACACACACATCACACCCTCAGAATTTCAAGGCAGAACTCCTCACCAATGGTTCTGTCATTGAGAACTTTTGCTAAAGTTTCTTACTAAAAGGCCAAGAACAGCGCAGAAAACAAAATCTTTGCTTGTGACTCTTATCTGCTGAAAGGTTGCCCCCCTGACATTGACTCCAGTGCAGTACCCAGAATGTGCTAAGTGATTGCTATTGTTTTTTTTTTTTTTTTTTTTTTTAGTTAAAAGGTTTTTATCCTCCCTAGCAGACTTGGGCAGCTATCAGCCCTGTCCCCACGCTCAGCAGCGTCCCTTATCTCACTCCTGCTCAAACTATGGATTTCCCCCTGCGTCAGGGCAGGATGGGGAGAGCAATCCACACCGACACACACACATCCAAATCACTGCGGGACTGGAGCGGCAAGGGAGACTGCTGAGACACAAGCAGGGCTCATATAGATCAGGCCGCTAGATTATCCTTGTGATTTTTCCTCCCTTCTCATTGGTGGGGCTTGCACATCAGTGCGTGTGTGTAGAGGCACCCACCCACCACAGAAGTCCCACAACTCCCTCCCACGCTTGCGGCTCCCCAACTGTCCTGTCAACAGGCCTCCACTTGGTGGCAGTCATGTGGTGGAGCGGGAAGTCTTCCCTCCCCAGGAGAGGAGATCAGTTCATCGGACACTACTCCAGCAATTCGAAACCCCTCCCGATTCTGGGTCGCCGGTGTGGCAGGTGGTAGCACTACTGCAGCGCCATTGGGCCAGCCTTGGATTAGGGTTTTCATTGGTCAAAAGATGAGTTTTTCGTAAATATATTGCATGACAGTTTTTTGGTAATAATGGTTCATTTTAACACTCAGGTCAGAGGATTCTCATTTTCTGTCCCTAGATGTTGAGCCTGTTCGTCTGAGAAATGACTTCATATCAAATCTTTGCCACGTGGTGGTGGCCAGGTTCCTTCTGTGCCTGCTTTGATTCTTGTGCCCTGCTGCAACATCAGTCTCGAGAGAAGAGTCAGCCTATTTCAGTGTGTCAGAGTGACGCATGCTGCAGGCCCACCATAATGGTTGCAGCAGAGACTCCGAAAACCATAAAGTCGCCAGCAGCCAAAACTCTGTTTCCTGTGTTGCTCAGTCTGTTTTTCTAAACATTATTTTGTCGCCTTCTTAACCAGTATGTCATTTTAATCCAAATATTTGTTTATAATTGAACTGTCTGTTGCTTTCATCCAGGGTCAGAGATAGGCAGAAGCCTGAACCGGAGTCACTGCAGATCTCTATCTCTCTCCTCTCCCCCTCTCTGTGTCTCTCTCTCTCTGAAAAAATGTATTTTTGTGTAATCTGAATACTGCTGAAGGAGGTTTATGAGGGAATTCATGCTCCTTTTCAGACTACAGATAACGAGTAATGCATGTAGTTCTACCTTCCAGCTCCCAGCATGCCCCTCTGTCCCTGAGACCCTTAACCTGTGAGGAAGCCAGAGGTCACAGGTGAGGTTCTTGGGAACTGGGTGGTGTGCAGATGCCCTGGTGCCCGTGCAACAGAGATGAAATTGTTAAGGTAAAATTAATGGTTTTGCCTATGAGAAACAAACAAAAATCCCTCACCAGATATTGCTGTTGTTATTGCTTTTCTTGTTAACTGTTATGATTGACAGCGGGTCTGTAGCCTGCACACTAACCAAGAATGCTGAGCAGTTGTTGTTAAACAAGAGAGGGTTTTAAATGGCCGAAGTCCAGAGCCTACCAGTATCGTACTAACTGGATGTGTTGATGCCAACAGCTATCTCCTGAAAGCAGCTACAACTTGGAGTTGCAAATCTGTGGATATTCCCTATCTTTTCCTGTTTTTGTAAATCCACGACAAAAAGATGATCGCACCATGGGGGCTGTCGTGATCGAGTACCATAGCCGTGAGTGCAAGAGCACCGAGACAATTCTGGAGAACGGTTCTAATCCCGTATCTAGAGACATAGTAACCCTTGAGAACGAAAGGTTTCAGTCAGTTATACCCCATACCTTGCAAGTCATTCAGTGACTGTACTTAAAGAGCTACTGACACCTCAAAGAAAACTTTGAAAAAGCATAATAATTAGGTACAATTCAGCTTGCATTCCATATATAGTCTATCTAATTCTCTTGCCCATTATCTATTACCGAGTAAATTTGTATGACATGATCTTTATCCATTAGAGTTCCCTTAGGGTTCATCTGCCTCTGTAGACTACTCCCTACTTTAAGTCATAATCCTCTGTTGTGACATCACAATCTTTTGGCATGGGAGTAACTGTGATGTCACAAACAGTGCATTATGACCACATGTAGGGAGGAGGCAACAGAAATAGATGAGCTCTTCAGGAACAAAGATTTTGTTTCAATGCAAATGGCCTCAGTAATAATGGGGAGGAGGAATCCAGAACTAACATGAAACACAAGTTGAACTGTGTCTAAATATTATGGTTTGTTGAAGCTGTCCTGAAGGTGTCAGCTGCTCTTTTAAGCAGCAGTGCATGACAGCGGTGACAATTTTGACCTATTAAGGATCATACTAAGGATTGCAAGGAGCCAGAAGGCAGCTGCACATGTTTGCTCCTATTTTACCTTATTCAAAATACCTCATTTCCCTCCACTTAATATGTAGTTATCTAACGTTGTTTTGAATTCTTTTTTTACCCTTGTATTTATGCGCCTTCCCTGCCTCCTTTCTCAGACATCCTCTCCTGCAGGCTCCACTCCCATCGTAATCTGTCCCTAGAGCTCCCAGTTCCACACTATTTTTTACCCCCGGAACACCCCCTGGGTAGGGGTGAGGAGGGACCTCCCCGTGCTTACCTCCTCAAACCAACATACTGTGTTGTGGACTCGGTACAGCGGAGTCTGTCTGACGAGCCTGGAGACCCCCTAGCAAGGTGTCGACGCTTAGGAGAGGGCAAGGTGTTTTTCCATTGTTCTTCCCCAGATGTCGGCGTGCAGTGAGGGCCAGTGAGCTAGGAGGCGCGCTGGGACATGCCTCCCGCTCCGCCCCTCTGCTGACATCAGCCCAATGCCCTTACTGCTTCTCCACCTACCGCACCTTCCACCCAGGCTCCCCTAGATGGCAGTATTGCATCGGAGCATGCAGCTACCCCCACACACGCTGGAGAAGGAGAACAGCCACTGGACACTCTGTCCTTCCCCTCCGCCGACCCCCCGGCAGCCCGTGCTTGTTCCCAAACCCGGGTCACCAGCATGGTACGAGGTAAGGCGTCCAGCGTCTCAGCCCTCAGTGCCACCGGGCCGGCTTGAATTTTTTTTTGATTTACTGATTACCAGTTTGGTAGGCAACCCTGTCCTTTATTATTGTGTTATAGATTGCTCCTTTTCTCCAGACCTGTATGATATCCTTTATTCCCCATTTTTAAAATGCTTTGCCACTTTTTTTTTGCAGTTGAAATAATAAAAAGTGTGTTCCTTTTTAATATGGCTCAGGTCAGGGTTTCATCACTGTTCCCTGTTGTTTTTGAACACCCATTGTTTAAAGTCCCTGTTTTTTTTTTTGTGACTATGATGAAGTAGCATGCAGCGGACACTGCACCTTGACCTTATGGGATAACAGGTAAACAAAAATAGCTGAGAGTACTGGTGAAAGCTTGTTCTGAGCCATATTGAAAGGAGTGCTCCTTTTATTATTTCAGATCTGACAAAAAGTAGAAAAGCCGACTGAAAATGATGAAAGAAGGGTATCGTACAAGTCAGGAGACAACAGGCTATCTAAAATAGATTAAAAAAGTATAGGTCAGAATTTTCACCTCTGTCGTGCACTGCTGCTTTAAGCATACAGGCCTTGTGCCAGACTAATGGCATGGTAGTAGCACCAACACTTGCAGTGCTGCCTGGATTGGTAGAGGGCTGGTGGGGGAAGGAGGTCACAGCATCCCACCAGGACACTCACCTCTTTGGGGGGTTGACTTGCTCTTACTGCTACAGCACCTCCTGGGGGCTCAGGATGGAAGCATGCAGAGCATCAGTTTAGAGGGGAGACATCCTGGCCATACCCGTGAGCACACCTGTTACATGCACATTCATCACCTTGATGCCAGCATCTCAGGTAGGAAAACAAGGAAACGGGCAGCTCTGATCAGATGACAAGCTCCTGTACACTCAGGCCCTGCAGCAACCGTCTCCCAGCATGAAGACCAACTTTGCCACCATATTTGGATTCTGGAGTAGGTGGCCACCTCCAGAGACCATTGCCACGAAGGATCACTCATGGTGGCAGGAGATAAGCTGATCTCTGGGGTTCATATTGGCTGACAGGGCCAAGCAGTGGCCACAGAAGAAGGGTGCAGATGGTAGTCAGACTGGAGGAGAAAGAATAAACAAAAAAAGCACACAAGTACTGAAACAGTAATACATAGATTACCCCCTCCCCCCAAAAAAATAACCTGGGATCCTAATAAACTAAGAATCATGATTTATGAATGTTATAGCGACTCAGCAGGGAATGATCCTGCGCACAGTGCGGGCTCTAGGGTGGTGTTGGAGCAAGGGTGCACCAACTGGGTGGGGGCAGGGTTAGTAGCTGATGCTGAGGACACTGCAATATGAGAAGACTCTATAGACTTAATGGCCTTATTCTGCTGGCTTAGTCAAATGCTCTTATGCAACTATTTGTAACAGCGATATGTGACATTATTACTTGAAAAATTGGTAATTGGGTAATTATGAAGAGGGAAGGGGGTGGGGCAGCTATAAGGTGAGGGGCTAGCTGCACAATCGAGCAGACTCGATAGACCGTGAGGCCTGTATCTGCTGACGTTTTCGTATATTCGAGAATCAAGTGGTAAGATACTAAGCCCGCAGTTTCTACGCTCCGTTGGAGACAGTGGAGGAAATAGCTGATGTGTTAAACAGAAACAGCCTCCTAACCAGACCCTCCCCCACTGTATGGAGCTACCCCCAACACTGCAGTTTTAGTGCAAGAGCAAAATTTTAACTTGCTTGTTTTTTTATTAAAGTTGGGTTGATCCTGTCATCCTCCCCACCCCACCACCACCACCACCAACTCTCTGAAAGTAAACAAAGTCACTCTACAGCATCCACAGTTTTCTGTGACTGACAGCACGGCCAGGGCTCAATCCATTGACTCTCCCTCGGCTATGACGTCAGCCACAAGGCAGTGTGGAATGCGGCTGAGCGACTTTGTTTGCATTTCAAGGCTTGGAGAGATAACACAGGATTGACCAAATTTTAGTAAAAATCAAGTAAGTGATAATTTTGGTCTTACGCCAGAAGTGCAAATTGTGGACAGCTACAGTAAAGGTGTGTCTGACTAGTGGACGTTCACTTTAAGCCACAGCACGGGTTTAGCGTGGTGGCAATATTAGGGGCAGAGCAATCCTTGCTGGTTCTACTTGGAACCCCATTATATTTTAAGAAGACCCTATTTTTAGCCATCTTTAAGAACCTAGATATGTGCTTATATGTGTGTATTGAGTAGATGTTAATTGTATGCTAATGACCCATTTGCATTCATAACCATACAAACCAGGCTGGCCCGGTGGTGCTGAGGGTTGAGGCACTGGACGCCACACCTCGTGCCATGCCTGCAACCCGGGTTCGGGAACGAGCCCAGGCCTCGGGGGGTTGGCAGGGGGGGAAGAGATCGAGCATCCGTAGGACTGCTTTCTCTTCCCAGGGAGTGCTGGGTGAAGCGTTCGCTCCTGGAGCGGTCTCTGGTGGTGATTCAGGGACACCTAGCTTGGTGACGCAGCAGACGCAAAGGGGCGGAGTTGTGGCATAACGTTGCCTTGCCTGCTACACACCGTCGGTGAGATGACGGTGGCCCCGGGAGATTTCGCCCACATCCCAAATGCAACGCACCCAGGATCTCCCTCCACGCCCGAGCCGATGACAGCAGGTAGGCACGTCACACTTAAGGAGCCAGCTGCTGAAGGAGGGCGGAAGCAGCCCCTGAGATGGTACCGGGGGCCGAGCCTGCCTGGGGTCGTTTGGGGGAGGGGATCAAGGGGAGATGCGGGGGTTCAGGCTGGGAGTTAGGGCGGACTCCGAGTGGGCACTCCTGAAGGATGCCCGAGGGTGTAAGTGAAGAAACAAAGTTAAAAAAAAAACAAAAAACATACAAACCAATGTTTTGTTTCTAGGATCGTGAATATGTTGTTTGTCTACACTTCTTGGCATGTCCCTTTCCCTTTAAAGATCGCCAGAAGGTCTTCAAGCTGGCACCTCCCACCCACCCGGGTGGTATATCCCTTGGCTCCGCCCCATGATGCCAGATCTTCCTTTCCGCTGGAAGATTCAGGTTGCCTCCTTTGTGCTCCTGCATTTTGTAGGCCCTGGCTTCAAAACCTTCGGTTATTCTGAAAATTTGTCTTGTTCACATTAGCGATTGCGACTGTTTCTCTTCGATTATGGAAGACGTCTTTCCCCCAGATTTCGCCGGTGTTGGTGCGGCTAGAACATGTCGCGCACCAATCTCCGCACCGCATGCGTTTATTGCTTGGGTGTCGATCATGACACCTCGAAGTATGATTTTTGTTTTGCATTTCACTCTAGTGTCCTGGATGACCATCTTGCATGCCTGAAGTTGGGGAGGCCGGAAAAACAGAATACTCCGGTGAAATCAAAGGAGGCTCGGTGGGCGTTTTCCATGGCTGCGGGATCCGCCAAGCAATTGGAGCGTATGCAGGCTTTAGAGGAGGAAGTGGCACTCACCACGGAATCTTCCTCTTGGAGCTTCTTCGTTCCGCTCAACCTGGGCTCCACTTTCTCTGGTTCTTTCCGAGAGTTATGCCATTCTCTCCTGACTAAGGGAGATGGTCCTGCAGGCATGCACCCGTCTTGGTCCCATAAGCGGGAAAAGGACCCGGGATCATCTTCGTCCTGGCGAAGAGGTTCTTGGGATCAGGAGAGATCTCGGTCCCAGGAACCGGCAGTCTCGATCTCGGTCAAAATTGCCTCTTTGGCTGCTGGCTTCTCAGTTTTGCCTTCCGGCCAGTCAACCGAAGTGTCGATCGACAAGGTTGAAATAATCCTCGATCCGATCAACCCCTTGCCGCCGACTCCGGTTGATGACGCTTTCACTCAGACACCGGTCCTTGCTTTCCTGATGAGGAGACCCAGTCCGCTGGGAATCCCGTCGAGGAAGTGGTCCCCTACCCCAGGAAATCACCGGTTCCGACCATGTCTCCCGAGTGACCGAATCGGCCTGGCTGATCTCGGTCGAGGTCCAGGACCCCCTTGACGACAGGCCGAGGAAGAGCCACATGCGCTCGAAAAAGAGGCGACATCATCGGTCATCCTCGGATGAGGAGAAGCTCCGGCGGAAACTCCGTCGGCGCTACGATGACCTCGTGGCAACAGCTGATTTTGACCAGTCACAAGCTGACTCCGGCTTCTACCCTGGCTATTACTTGGCTTTCACCTCCCAGGCTGAGGTCAACTCTTTCAGAGCCGATTAAGTCGATTCCCCCACCCGCAGAGCTGGCAAAACCTCTGGTTCAGCCGAAATCGGTCTCTTCACTGATTGTGGTGGAACCACCGCCTGAGCAGCCTGTGGAAGGGGCTCCTTCTAAGGAAGCTAGACCAGACACTGGGCTTCCCCGGCATCTTGCGGTCACTGTCACCCCGGACCGCCTTCGGCGAGTTGAAGGTGACCTGGGTGGTCGACCGATGTGTCCGGATTCCTCGGATTCTGATGAGACCGGCCTACATTCTCATCTGGGGGATGATGAATCAGCTGGTGGGATAGAGACAGAGGAAGGTCCTTTGTCCTTTCAGGGCATTCTTCACCTCATCCCTGAGTCTACAGGGATGCCCCTGGAGCCTATCCAGAAAAAGGCGGAGTACCCTCTCACGGACATCCTCAAGAGAGGGGGGATACCCCAATGGAGGTCTTTCCTGTGGCCGAGGCCATAGTTGGCCCAGCCTTAGAACTTTGGCAGTGCCCTGCCTCTTGTCCAGCCCTGTCTGGCTACATGGCCCCCAAGTATGCGGTGCCGATGGGGTTCCTTGCGGGGTTCACAGAGCACCCTTCGGCGGAGAACCTTGTGACCGCCTCTGTGTTTAGGCGTACTGGCAGTTCTGTTGACATTGATCAACCTCCCCAAGAAGGAATCCAAAAACTTGGATCACTCAACTTGGAAGGTCTATGCGGCCTCGTCTGTAGGCCTCCGTCAGGCAAGTTCGGCCATCATCATGGCACACTTCTCCCATGCCCTCTTGGGGTCTTTGGATGAAGTCCTTCCACATCTCCCCGCAGACATGCAGACCACGGTCAAGCAAGTCCGAGACCAGGGCCGGGCTGTTGCCAAACAGCAACTCCAGACGGTCCTGGACATTGGGGACTCTTGTGCCTGCTCTTTGGCAGCTGCAGTTGCCTCTCACCGCAGGGCCTGGCTGAGACTCTCTTCTTTCCCAGCAGATACTCAGCACAAACTGGCTGATGTGCCTTTCCTGGGTACTGATCTCTTCCGCCCAGGTGTGGCTGGTCAGCTTCAATGTATTGAGCAGTCCAGTGCCACCTTGGATGCCACTTCTGCTAAAGGTTCTTCAAGTAAGAAGCAGCAGAAGAAGAAGCCTTTTCAGCATTCTTCCCCGCGGCCCAGCAACCCTCCTTTCAAGGAGGGCAGCAGCAGCAGGCTCAAGCTTGGTGCCCCTGGCCCAAGCCTGGGCCCTCCCAGGTCCACAAAGGAGGCCGCGATTCAGGTCCTGGATCCTCCTCCACCAAGCCTGCTCAGTGACAGGGCGGGGACTACCGCCCCCTCTCCTGTCACACCAGTTCTGGGTCCTCCCATGGGGGTCCGGCTCCGCCACTTCCTTTCTGCCTGGTCCACTACCACCACAGACAGGTGGGTCTTGGAAGTGGTCGGTCAGGGACTGCCTCTAGAATTTGAGCAGTACCCTGCAAGCTGAGCCCACGCCCCGCGAGAGCAAAGAGTACCCGCCCATACTCTGTCGGCTCTCCAAGACGACATCGCTCGGCACCTCCTCAAGGAGGCAGTGGCTCCAGTGGCGGATTCTCCAGCAGACCCAGGCTTTGTCTCCAGGTACTGCCTGGTGCCCAAGCAGATGGGGGCTGGTGCCCCATTCTAGATCTACACGACCTGAATCAGTATCTCAGGTCACGCACCTTTCAGATGGTCACTCTGTCCCAGATCATACCATCCTTGGAGCGAAACGTGGTTCTGTTCACTGGATCTGCAGGACATGTTCTTTCATGTCCCAATCCATCCATCTCACTGGCAGTTCCTCTGCTTCAGAGCTGAAGGGACTCTATACAAGTTCTGAGCCATGCCGTTTGGCCTGTCATCAGCCCCACGGGTCTTCACCAAATGCATCGCAGTGGTGGCAGCCCATGTCAGGATTTGGGGGGGGGGGGTCAGAATTTACCCGTACATCAATGATTGACTCTTAGCAGGCCCCACCCGGCAGGAGGTGGAGAGGTCCAGGGACCTGGCCCTCCAGACCTGCTTCCAACTCAGCCTATTGATCAACGAGGCCAAGTTGGAACTCGCGCCTTCCCAGGTGATGTGCTTCATCGGGGCAGAGCTCGACTCTCTTCAAGCCAGAGCCTGGCTCCCGGCGGACGGGGCAGAGGTTCTCTCCTCCTTTGCCCAATCATTTCTGGTTGGGCAATTGCACCCTGCCTGGGACTTTCTGCACCTTCTGGGTTACATGGCAGCGTGCACCTCCGTGGTCCGTTGGGCCCAATGGCACATGCGCCCCCTTCAGTGGGAGCTGGCCACCCAGTGGACTCAGTGCCATGGTCATTTTGACCAGCTGATCATGTAACCCTGAAGATGTGGGATGCTCTTCAATGGTGGACCACCCCAACCGATTGCAGGAAGGGATCCCGTTTGTCTGCCCCGAGCCAACGGCCGTCCTCACGACTGATTCCTCTCTCATGGGCTGGGGAGCCCATATAGGGGACAAAAGGGCCCATGGGTTCTGGACCCCCTGACTAGTCCCGATACCACGTCAACCTGTTGGAGCTCAGAGCAGTCAGACTGGCATTGTCAGCTTTCGCTCCTCAGCTCTGGGGTCAAGTGGTTCAAGTCTAGACGGACAATACCACAACAGTGTACTACCTCAACAAACAGGGCGGCATGCATTCCCGTCTGCTTTGCAGGGAAGCGCTCTGCATCTGGACCCTCGTCAGCCGTCTGGAGGCAGATCTCCTAGCTATTCATGTGGCAGGAGCCTCAAACCATCTGGCGGATGCTCTCAGCCGCTTAGGTGAGACACCCCACGAGTGGTCTCTCCATTCAGAGGTAGCTTACAGCTTGTTCTCCCACTGGGGCAAACCGATTGTGGGCCTGTTTGCCTCCAGGGACAACACCAAGCTGAGGCTGTTTCATGCCCGCCCCCCCAGCAGGGCTCACTGCAGGGGGATGCCTTCTTGAGGCCATGGACCCCAGGCCTCTTCTGTGCCTTCCCTTCATTTCCCTTGAACCACAAGGTGCTCCTCAAGGTGAGGGGGGACAAGGTGAAGATGATTCTGGTAGCCCCAGACTGGCCGCGCCAGTTCTGGTATCCAGATCGCCTCAGCCTCAGCTGCAGGCCCCCTGGAGCGGCTTCCAGCATGCCCAGACCTGATCTCTCTCAGTCAGGGGAAGGTGTACCATCTGGACCTTCATTCCCTGCACCTCACAGCCTGGTACCTGAATGAATAGAGTTCCAGGCTTTGGGCCTTTCCGAGGATGTCCTTACTGTGGTGGAGGCATCCAGAAAGGAATCGACCAGGAAATGTTATGCTTTCAAATGGAAAAGGTTTTCCATTTGGTGTCAGGGAAAGGGCCTGGACCCTCTTTCCTGTCCAGTGGCTAACATTCTTGACTACCTTTGGTCTCTATCCAAAGAGGGTCTTCGGTCATTGACCCTTAGGGTGCACCTGGCAGCCATCACTGCTTACCAGGCGCAGGCCGGTCAGCCGACGTTGGCGCAGGAGACAGTGGTCGGGCACTTATTCAAAGGCCTGGATCACATATCCCCTCTGGTGCGTGAACCTCCACCTCCGTAGGATCTATTGCTGGTACTGGCAAGGCTCATGGGTAAGCCTTTCGAACCAATGCACAAGCCTGGCATTGTGGAGGCATGTGTGATTTTGTATTTTCTTGAAACTTGGCTTCCCAGCCAAATGCCCTTTGGGGTAACCCTTGCCTCAGTGTTTGCGCACAGAGGTTCTTTGTCTTTTAAATAGTTTTTTTATTTTAATGGGTTCACCACAATATATCCAAGGCACACTGCCTTAAGGGTAGCTGGTCCATTCCACTGGGGTGTCAAACAGACGAGGCATACTGATGAGTCCTGGTAGGACGAAACACGTGTCTATGTCTTCTGTTAGCACCCTTTGCAAACTGTGTGAGAGGCCTTTCGGCACCATGCAATTCTGCTTAAAGTTGGACCAGCATAACATTCTGTGGTGATTCGCATATGCAGCCCATGATGCTGGCATTGTGGAGGCATGTGTGATTTAGTATTTTCACAAGTGTGCATTGTCACACTTGTCATGGAAGACGGGCTTCTTGGTGGCTATCACATCTGCCAGAAAGACAGGGGTGCTCTTGGTGGACTTCCCTTATCTGGTCTTCCACATGGACAAGGTTGTCCTATGCCCCACTCGAAATTCCTTCCGAAGGTGGTGTCAGAGTTTTACCTTAACCAGGTGTTAACTCTGCCAGTATACTACCCTAATTATACCTCAGAGGCCGAATACAGGTTCCATACCTTGGACCTGAGATGAGCCCTCTCCTATTATAAGGAAAGGACGGTGGAAATTCGGGGAGAGGTTCGCCAGCTGTTTGTCACCTACGCTGAAGCCACTTCTGGCAGACCTGCAGTAGAATGGACTATTGCAAGGTGAGTTACATCTTGCAAAAAGTCTGTGCTACGAGTTGGCAGGCATGGAGCCTCCCAGAGGGATAAGAGCTCATTCTACCCGCCATACCGCTGCATCAGTGGCTGCTACCAGGGACATTCCTATCCAGGAAATCTGTCAGGCTGCTACCCGGAAGTCAGCAAACACCTTCATTACCCATTACCACATCGACCTTGAGTCATGCCAGGATGCTGGTTTTGGGGCCTCAGTTCTCCAATCTCTTTTCCCCAAGTAAGTATCAGTGGGGGTGTGCTCCTTGCCTCCCTCCTCCCGGAGAACTGCTAGGAGTCTGCCAAGAAGTGTGGACGAACAGCATATCCACGATCTTAGAAAAACAGGTTACTCACCTGTAGTAGTAGTTCTAGGAGTGGTATATGTTGTTCATCCACACGGACCCACCCAACCTCCCTGGCTGTGGACACGCAACATCTGGCTTTCAACAAGCTAAGATCTGGCATCATGGGGTGGAGTCGAGGGATATACCACCCGGGTGGGAGGAGCCAGCTTGAAGACCTTCCGGCGATTCTTAAAGGGAAAGGGACATGCCAAGAAGTGTAGATGAACAACATATACCACTCCCAGAACTACTGTTACAGGTGAGTAACCTGTTTTATTGGCAGTGGCCCTTTTTGGTTAAAAATGTTAAGATCTTGCTGGTTGCTTGCTGTTCATTTTATTAGAATTAGTACAGTCCCTCTCCCACCGCACCTAATACTGCGGTAAATTCCACAACTTGCTCTCCCCAGTACACATTTCCATTATCCTTTTGTAGGCACAAAAGGCGGCATTCTTCTGGCCTGCACTCCAGAATGATGTGCACCGCTGCTCCAGATTATAAAGACATACAAGCCAACCTGCGTGAACCATTGGCATGCATGAAACGTGGCTGTCTGCTACCATAGTGATGTTAGTCAGGTGAACTCCTCCCCCAGTGGGTCAGTTGCTTTTCTCCCTAAGCTGCAATCTGTAAGGATTCACCGTTCTTTGTCTCTCAACTCTGCTTGTTCCTTTATAAGAATCTTCAAGGTGGATATTCATGTGTGGAAGGTCCATACAGATTCACTGCGCATCCACTGTGGTAGCTCAGTCTTCAGACATTATGCTGCTGAGCTGAAGATACGACTCTTTTTGGGCCCAGTTTAGGCATCGGTGTTTTGTACGGATAAGCAGTACTAACTCTGAAATCAAAGCATCTCCTAGAACCTGCCTGGTTCTGTCATTTAGAACAAACCCTCACCCCCTACTTCACTTAAAAAAAAAAGTTCCAGTGGTTCAAAATGCAAATTGTGTATTGGCATATGCTTAGCATTTCATTGGTATGCGCATTTGTATGTAAATTGCGTGGATTAAAGGAGGTCAGAAAACAAAATCCTGCCAGAATCTTTTTAGATTCTCATTAGGACTAGAAAAGGTTTGCCCATCACGAGGTCAGGTTTAATTCAAAAGACTTTTCAGAAAGGGCTGTGTGTGTGCATGTGAGTGTGGGTTGAGAGGGCTCACTGTGCCCCTTCAAAGTTGGGACAGCTTTGGGTTGGTGTTAACTCGGTCCACAGCTAAATCACTGCAGAATGATTTGGTAATAAGTAACAAGATTAAAGGGGAAACCTGACGCAATCTGTCAAAGAGCACCAGACGTCTCAGGACAGACACACACTACTGACTCAAAGTTCCTCCTGAGATGTTGTGGGGCTGTTCAGATGCTGAACGGTTGGGATGCATTTATTTTTGTTTATTTATTTATTTCAGTTTAGGATTAATACCTTGGAGTCAAGGACTTGTTTTCAAAAGTTCTGAGCCAGTCAAACGAACAGATGCAGACAACATGACACACAGCACAGCAGTGGATTACAAAATAAGGTTGCAGAGGGTTGCACATACTTTTAAGTTTAACTAATACATAGGAGTCTAGGTTTCACTAGTACATAGGAGTCAAACATTGTAAGTAACAGCACTAAGTGCGGGCATAGTAGTGTTAGAAACAGCAAAGAGGGGGAGATATGGGGGATTTCTAGGAAAACATAAACTGAACTTACAAGCGCAAATGGGCAGACTGGGTGGGCCATAGACCCTTATCTGTCGACACTGTCTATGTATCTATGGATTGAGTCTCCGCTGGGTCGTACAGGGGGCAGGTGGGGGTGGGGCATGGACGGTTGCCAGAGTGGTAGGCTGAGCTCACCAGTGGTGGCCAAGGGTGAGAATAATGGGCGGAAGCAGCCCAGGTGGGCATTGTCAGATGTTCACGTATGTAGTTGATGGAGTGGGCGATCTGTCGGGAAGGGGAGGTTGACAGTTTATTGTAATGTAGACTATGCAAGGTAGGTATTTTGTGGATAGGGGGATTTGTTGAAGAGAGCAGAGTGGGGGAAGAGTGCAGGGGGCAGTGGATGGGTGGTTAGAGCCAAGGGGTGGGTGGGATAGCCTAGGGGCCCTGAGCATGGGATAAGTGCGTCAGACACAGATTTTTTTTAGCTCTAGCTGGGAATGAAGCCCAATTTTGAATTGTCTGAGCTTGGTGCATTCTAAGAGTGCGGTAGGCAGCTCATTGAACCACTCTGGGCCCAGGAAGGTGAGCATACCTCTCAACCTCCTGCCTCATAAATCAGGGACAATGCTTACAAGAATCAGGGACAAAGGACCAAAATCCAGGACACATCTTCAAAATTGGTGGTATCCACTCAGGAAGCTGGTAGAGTAAGGGGCATAGTGTAAAATGCATTTTTCTAAGGAAGAACAAGTCTGTAACTTCAATGTTTGACATTATTTTATGCTTACAACCCCCACTGTTAGGTCATGGAAACACAGTTGTTAGGAGGGACAGAGTAAAATTTTGAGGCGAAATCAGAGACGTCCCTGAAAATCAGGGACAGTTGAGAGGTATGAAGGTGAGTGATCTCTGCGAGGGTGCTTTAGATTTAGATTTTTTGAATTCCTATAAATGTTTGGGAGGATGTATTTTTTTACTGAATCTTGGTTGCATTTGGTTTCATTGCATCTGGTTTGTTGAGAACAATGTGCTGAGTCTGAAGGCCCTATTTACAAACATGTTCAGGGGGTGGGGTTACAGCATAAAAAGATGCACTCAGTATGAGAACAAACCAATTTTAAAGAGCTAGTGTATCACGTTTGCGTTTTAGGTGTCCATAAAAAGTGCCAATCGGCACAGTGGTAGAGGCTGCCACTTGCGTTGCCAGCAAGCCTTATTCAGAGATGACATGAGTCGTCGGTGGGGGGACATGCAACTTGCCTTCCGTGAGTGGAGGGGGACTGTACATCTGCCAAGACTTTCAGTAGCGCGAGTGCAACAGAAGGGGGAGTTCTGCCTACAGGTACCTGCACAAGGGCACCAGTGCACATTTACATGTGTGTTATCACACGCTGACACCCTGGGAGGAAAAACTTGAGGAAAGAATGCTCCGGCTGTACCCAGCACCCCCGCAGGCACTGCACAACCGATATGGCAGGCCACCCACCACCGTGTATGGTCCTGGGCAAGTTATGAATAACTAGTAAATCCATGAGAAGGTCGGTGACGCAGCTGGGTTGGTGCCGCAGGGACTAGGGGATGGAGGAGAAAAAAATAATGGGGAGAGGGGGGAGAGTGCCCGTTCTCCTAAATACATGTTCCAAGATGTTCTTTAAGAACAGACAGCATTACTGTGAACCCTAGAAGACCCTTTCTCCCCAGTTTGGCATAGATCCTCACAAAATGGATGCATAGTGACTAACTGCTTCCTTAATGATGTATCCGTGGCAGTTAATTCAATGGGGCAGCTTCGGCACCGACTATAACAAGGCTTCAGTAGGAGCAGATACTGTGTACCAGTTAAAAAAAAAACTGTGCAGTTTTGAAAGCTCAGTGGGCTTTTTTGTAGTGCAATGTTAAAAAAAAAAATAATAACATAAATCCTATCCCGCTACATGGAACCCTGTTATATCAAACCCCTGTGCTGACCCACAGAATCAGCTGACCCGATACATCATTTAGAAGGCAGAGTTAAGGTAGTCACTTCATATCTATTTTTTTATATTTAAAATGTTACTGAAGCAGGTACAACATTTGATTCAATTACAATATATCACATACAGTTGCCAAAGCAGGACTTTGCAATAGTCCTACAGTGCTGAGTATTAAGATCTTACATCACACTGGTACAGCACAGGTTCTCATCCCTATTCCATCTCCTTTCTCCTCTGTTCAAAAAAAGAAAAGAAAACATCAAAGTGCTATGCCAGATCCCTGTATGTGGGCATAGGCCCCCCCTCCCACAGCCCCAACATGGAAACAACCCATAGCAGTTGATTTAGTTCAGAAAACTCTCTGATCTTCGCCCTAATTATAAAGCAGAGTGTGTGAGAGAGAGAAGGAGAGATAATATTAATACCCTATGGGACAAAGTCTTTGTCACTTCATACCTATTTTGAGATGATCCATGCAGGGGTGGGGGGGAGTCTATGGCTCACAGTTAGCCAGTCTGTAATTAAAAGGTTAAAAAACATGATGTGGGGCCAACAAATTGCGACATACTGCAGTGTCAGTGACCTGGGTTCTGGAAAAGATGCAGTTACTAACCATGGGTGACTGGGAGGGGGCTGCTGCCTCTGAGTGGCTGCACTATGAGCTGGAATGGGATGGCACCAGATTCCAGCACCACACTGACTTCTGTGGAGGGCTGTGGAGCTTGTCTCTCCCCGACCCCCCCAGGACATTACATAGAAACATTGACAGTGTCAGCAGAAAAAGACCACTGGTCCATCCAATTCGCACCATTCTACCCTGTTACATGTTGTCTGTGTGTGTGCAGCACCGACAGTTGGCCATTACTAGGGGCTGCGGGAAGACAGGTGGTGGGAGGAGTGTACAGTACAGGGCGTAAAAACCCAGTCTCCATCTGAATCACGGTCACCGGCACACTGGTGCCCCATGCAATGAAGCCTCCTATCAACCTGCTCCACCAGATTATGAATGCTATGGGGGGGAGACAGCCCTTCCCTAGAGCCCCTACTATGGATGGCAAAACCGTGGGGGGAACCAGAGCAGAGACAAAACATTTAATGCCAGATGGGGTTGATTGGTCACAAGGAGTGCCCAAGGAAAAGATGATGAAACGTTTAATCAAGCTGGTGGTTACGACAATCAGCCTGAACCACAAAAGTGATAATTGGCCCTTTAATTACCGTATTTGCTCGAATTAGTGCCCAATCCTGAATAAGCGCCTGCCTGAATAAGCACCTGGTCAAATGACATCCCGAAATTATTAAGCGCCTGTCTTCAATTAAGCGCTTGGTTTCAATAAGCACCTGGTTTAGAGGGTGGTTAACAAGTGTCAGTAGCTTATCACAGTGCAGAGCAATACACTTTTTAAGTCAAACCATTAGCTAATTGCAGTGCAGAGCAACACAATTTATTTTTAATTAATCCACCACTTGCTACTTAAGCCTTTGCTTCCTTCTGTTGAACACACCACAGCTATGATTGAACCGGACAAGCGAGAGAGAAAGCACTCACCAGACCCTGATATCTGCTGGAATCTCCCTTTTAAAGCATACTATAGGGAGCTTTATGAAGAGTGGATGTCCGAAGGGGAGAAGCAGTACACCCGAGGGGGTAACCTAAAGCCTCCTTCCAGAGTACAGCCACAAAGTGGGTTAAGCAAGCATGGGATACTATCCCGAATGAACTTATTATCAAATCATTCATTGTCTGTGGTGTTTCAAAGTCACTTGACAACTCGCAGGATGAGAACATTAATGTGCCGAAACCGAATGGGATAGTATATGAACAAAGGGAGGATGTCCTTATTAAGCTTCATACACTCTCTACAAGCGGCATAAATACTACAGAAGAGCCAGAAGCAGAAGTTGATGCAGATGCTGAAGGTACCAAAGAGAATGCAGAAAACGAACTAGCTGTTGATTACAGCGATGAATGTGATGAGTGAAATTAATTTTTTCCAGTAAACAAATGACAAAAAATAACATAAGATTTATTTTAATTGCAGATGCCATCATTGATTCCTATTTTTTCCTTTTTCTCTTGAAAAGTTGTGCCAAATTAATAAGCGCCTGTGTTTGAATTAGCGCCTTGCTCGAATAAGTGCCTGGTAAATATGCTACATGAACTAAATAAGCGCCCGGGCTCTTATTCGAGCATTTACTGTAAATTAAATGAATAGGAGCAGCTGCCACAGTGCCGTCACGGTACAGCTGACTACTGGAATCCCATGCAAGAGTAGAACAAGACCCATTCTCTGGATGATTGCACCAGCCTGGAGGTAACAAAGCACGGCCATGTGCAGTGTGGTGGTCTCTGCCAGTACTACAAAAAAAAATACATACCGAATCCTGTAGGAGCCTGTCTGGTTCCAATGTTTAGAACCAAAAAGGGCATGAGTGTTTTTCAATGAAAGTGAGCTGTTAACATGTAATTAGAACAAATGACTGCAAGTGTATGCAAATTACTAGTTTAGCAACAACTCATCAGGCTTCAAGTTGGAGCTGGGACGCGTTCCCCTGTCTGTAGCAGGTAAGGCTGGCAATTGGCCTACAGGATCACAGTGAAAGGGGGCAGGATTGTTGGGTGTCTGTGTGTTTTTTTTTATTCCAAAACCAGACAACCACAAGCCATGATCCCACTCCTAAATCCATCGGACCATTAGTATCTCAGGAGAAGCATCCCGGCTGCCAGCCACGTCTTTTCTAATGCCTGGTTGTGTGAAGACTACTGTATCTGCGGCTTTTGGGTCCGTGTTTTTAGTGATGAAATTCTAACCAGATGAACCAAAGAACAGAGAGCAATTTTGTTCAAATGTGGGCTCACAGCCAGACCTTGGGTACCCTCAGTCACCAAGGTCATTTGGGGGGGGGATGCCCAGTCATAGAGGGGCCTCAGCCAGAGCAGGTGTAAGTCATCAGTCATTGAAATTTAAGTACTCATTAATCTGAAACGGTACATAACTGGCATCAGTGGGCTGTGTAAACTTCCAAAATGGCAAGTCTGAAGGTTCACCCCATGACTGACAAACATTAGGCCACCCCTTTATGGCCTTTTTTGATATATTAAAAAATAAATTTTGCCGGCCCGATGGCGCTGAGGGTTGAGGCGCTGGGCGCCTTACCCCGCGCTATGCCAGCAACCCGTGTTCGGGAACAAGCACGGGCTGGCAGGGGAGGAGAAGGATTGAGCGCTTGATGGCTGCTCTCCTTCTCCAGGGTGGGGAGGATGGCAGACCTCGCTGCAATACCACCACCTGGGGGAACTCGGATGGAAGGTGCAGTAGGAGTCAGCCAGACATGTTGGGAGGTGCGAACATCAGCCGAGAGCCAAAGCAAAGGCACGTTTCACCGTGCTTTCGGCTCATTAGCCCTCCCAGTGCGCCGACAACCACAGGGGATGGGAGAAAAAATCAGGAGGAAAATCGCCCTCGCAGGCTTCTGGAGATGGGCCTCAGCACTGACGACCAGGACTTTGGGAGGAGCTCAGAAATGTCTTAGCCTTGTCTAAGGTAAGAAGGGGGTTTGGGAAGCCTCCTCCCCCTGCCCGGGGGGGTAACCTGGGGTGCTCAGTTGTTGAGGCAGAGACAGAGGGAGCAATATCCCCCCCCACCTCTGGTCAATCGGGTGCATGAAGACCCCGAGGATAGGAGTTGGCATGGGCATGTGAGAGGAGCATACATACAAAGATTTAAAAAAAATGTAATTCTCCTCCAATTAGTACATCTGATGGGGTGCTAAACTCCTGTCCTCCATTCTATGGTTGTGAAAACTGTTTCAAAAAAGATTAGAACCCAGAGGTTCAGGACACCTGATGGCCCAACGCGTAGCACATCACCCTCCTGAGCAGGCATTCCGAGTTTGGGAACAAGCTCTGGGAGCTGGCTAGGTGGTCTGGAGGCTTGGGAAGGGCTGCATCTCGGCAGCACTCCCAGCCCAGGGAGGAATGGGGTCCAGTTCTGCTGCACAGGCGACCCTTGCAGTGAGCCAGGGAGGTTGGTCCTCCATATGGCATGTCAGCGATGTGTTGAGGCTTGCAGGGGCTATGCCCAACATCTGGGGAGGTGGGCAGACAGAAAAATGGAAAAAAGAATGCAGGCATAATGAAGCCGTACCTGCTTGCCATCGCCTGGACCCTGCCGTATCTGGATGTGGACGCTGGGAGGGGAGAGGTCAGTCCTCCCCCTCCTGGCCCTGTCACAGGGGGCAGTCCCTGGGGAATTCTTGGCAGGCATGATCAGGAGAGATGGTGGCCAGTCCAGAGGCAGCAGGGACAGGGCTGATAGCCGCCTGACAGCGCAGGGGAGAAAAAGCTGCATAGCAACAAAGAACCCAGGAGTTTGAGTTCTAATTTAGAAGTGGAACACCCATGGGTTATAAATACCAAATAAAATGCTCTGTTCAAACATTTAAAGTAAGGTTTTCAAAGGGATCCATCCGTGGCCTGCCAGCCACTATTTACAAAAGGAAAATCTGTCCGAACTGAGGGACACAACTGCAGCAACAAAAATATGCAGATCACATTTGTGGCAATTTAGTACCCCAAATTGTGACTTTTTGTTGCAAATGGACACATCTTTTGAAAACAGCAGCAGGGCTGTTGATATGCAGTCGGCTAGATGCAGGTGGCAATTTGGCTTTTCTCTCTTGAAAGTCACCCCAGGGGCAGAGGTGCCTCCGATGCTGCTTGTATATCCCAGACAGGGCACGTGCAGGTGCATTTGTTTGCATCCACGTCTGATCCGTGTGAAAATTCTGCCCTTTGTGTTTGTATCTACAGTTCCTGTGTACCTTATGGTTATAAGAGTGCATTCTCGAGTTCCTTGTGTGTGAGATCAGTGAAGCGAAACTGAGCAGTTCTGGCACACAAAGGACTTGAGAAGCAACTCTTATAGCCCTAAGAGATGCAGACACTGTATGAAGAAGTGTAATTTATACTGAAGATTGTTGAACACAATTCACATTAAAGATTGTTGTTATAAATCATTAAATTTAAAATCAAATTGTTTTACTTAATACAAAATAGAGCAAACCCTTGTGTGGAAAATGGACTATGCCAACAGAAATGCAGAATTTCAGAACTGTTTGCATGAGAGACACCTTTTTTATTGTAATGAGTGCCTGGAATGTTTGGAATTAAAACAGTCCTGATTGGCTAAGAACAATGCCATGATTTATAATTGAAAAAACAGGAGATACTGGGCTGGAAAGCAAACTACTTACTAGGACTTACATTCTGGAATGTTTTAGTGAGACACACATATGAGAGTGTGCTGCTCTGCTGCGCCAAACTACACCACATCGACTGAGATTCTTTGCAGTTTCCCTACCTTTTCTGCATGTGCAGTGAAGCAGTGTTATCGCAGTGCTCAGAGGGCACGTCTTCTTAAGACTTTTCTTTCTGCTCTGATTATCACTATATCTCTCTTCCTGCTCTCCAGTCCTTTATACAAAAGGGTTCAAGTTCTAAAGAAGATTTGAACCCTAGAACTAGTTAAAAAATGCAAGACCAGAACCCATGGACTTTAGTGAGGTCTGCCATTCTTACTCTATATTGATTGAAACTTCCTTTTAAATGTACAGGGGCCACCCTAGATCATTTTTATGCTCCCGCGGCTGAATTTTTGTACTGTAATTTGATTGCGGACAGTATGTATGCAATTTGTTTTTGCTATGTGCTTTTAACTGCTAAATGTGAAATCTGTCTTTTGTACATTGTCTGATCTTGTAATACGATATATGTACCTGTATACTATGACTGTTCCTGTATCTCTCATATCCAAGATTGGGCTGTATGTGCCATCTAGATGGCCCAGGTCATTCCTGAAAACCATTCTACGGTCCCTGGGACCACCGGTTATCAACTACATAAATAAATAAATAAAATTGTATATGTGTTTTCTAATGCTGCATATAGTCTGCTGAGCAATTTTGGGCAAAATATTTCCAGGCCTGCAGTACATGCTGTTGGGCTAATATCAGAATCCAGACCTCTGACACGTTATGTGACGTGTTTCTGCAGAACCACTGTGCTCACCATGAATCAGTGCCTTTTTTTTTTTTATACTTTCTTATTTATCCTCCTGTCTACCTCCGGTGCCCACTCCTGTCCGCTCATGTCCCCGACTCACCTACCTTAGGGATCTGCCTCTAGAGTGCCTCCTCCTCTTCACCTCGCACAGTGGGGTCTGTCCTGTAGGTGGCCCGGGTGACCTGGAGCGGCCTTCATCTAGGGCTACGGAGGTTTTTTCAGTATTCTCCTGCGTCCCACTCCCCTGGGACGCCAGCACTTGGGACGATGTCTGAGTGGTAGCGCATGACGCACGAAACCCCTCATGCGCCGTGGCGCCCCGGGCTCCGGACGAAGCGAAAGCTGCCTCCATCCTTTTCCCCAATGCCGTGCTTGCCCGGCTACGGAAGGATGCAGAGCGCTCTTGGTAACCCACCCATGAGGAAGGAGAGCATCCGTTGGGGACGTCGATCCTCCCGACCCCGGCCGCCCGAGACCGTTCCCGAACCCGGGCCACCGGCGTAGTGCGGAATAAGTGCTTTTAAATAGGAATTTTTTTTAGGGACGGGGAGCTGGAGTCTACAGCTCATGCTGTTCTGCAGACACCTGTGCACCACTCACCTGAGTGTACTAACTGGGGGCATGCAGGCCCTATTCTAAATAAAAGGAACCTCTTAGAATCTGAATGGTTCTAACATTTAGAATCAAAAGAAACCTTGGAAACAGTGTGATCCTGTGGTTAGAACACTGGCTTGGGAGTCCAAAGATCACAGGTTCAAGTCCCACTAGAGGCAAATATTCATTATGACCTTGGGTAAAGCACTTAATCTAGTCACTGTGCCAGTTCAGGCAGCTTCAGAAATGGGTAGAAGCACAACCCCACTGAAAATGAGGTGTTGCATGTCAGCTGGGCTATCCTGGGTAAAAAAAAAAAAAAGATTATAAAAAAAAAAATTCCTATTAAAACAGCTCTAATGGTTCAAAATGCAACTGCGTCCTTAATATGTGATTGCACATGATTCATACGCAAATGCATTTAAATTGCTAAGAGGTCAAAAAAAAAGTGGCTTAAGAACAAGAAACTTTGTAGGCCGACTGATGGCCCAGTGAGTAGTGTGACACGCTCTCAAGCTGGCAACGTGGGCTTGGGATGTGGCATGGCAAACCGGATGGGGGGCTGGAAGGCAGGGCAGCGTGATCCAAGCAGTGGGTGGGGGACAGGGGCACACTGGGTATGTGTTGAGGGCTATAGGGATAGTGCCTGGTGGCATGGGTGCAGAATAGACTGGAACAAGGAGAAAAGTCAGAATAATATGAGCACTGGTCGCCATTAATGATGGCCGTGGTACATCTGGATCTCAGCCTGTGTGGATCCCTGGGGGAGTGGCAGATGGGATTGGGGGGGCCAACTGGCGTGAAGCGGACATGGTGGCCACTGAGGGGACTATAAAGCTTTGTGGTAACAAAAAAATAAAAAAGAACCTCTGGGAGCTTGTAACAACCAGATCAAGCTGGCCATTCTCCATAACTGACAGTTAAATTAAGTTTCTGTAACTGCACTGTAATTACAATGTAGTTACACTGTAACTATAGTTCACTGGCCATATAAACATGAAGGACACATCATCAATAGATACAGCTGAGGACACTAGAAAGTACTGCTTTTTGTGCAAAGTTTAAAATCTTAGATTATTAGCATGTTCTACTTTCAAGTCTTGAGTTAAAACGCAATACAGCACATTCCACACATGTGTCAAAGAACAAATGCTGAGGGGATAAATGAGGGACGTTTCATGTAATTTGGGAAAGCTGAAAGGCATGCCTTAGGTCCGTTGAGCTCCCCCACCCCATTAACTTGCCATAATGATCTACAGTATACCTGTTTCCTCTGGGTACATTTATTTCTTTAGTTACATAGAAACATAGCTTATGTAAAAGTATTATTTATTTATTGGATTTTGGTAACTGGGGAGGCTTATGGAGACATAGGGTCCTATTTTCAGGAGCGATCTGGAGTTAATTACAAACTGTGGGTACAGTGACAATAAATACAGTTAGCCAACAGATTTGCAAAACCTGTAACGGTAAAATTACATGCAATGCTATTAACGAAACAATGCCTAGGATTGGTTACACTGGACAATAAATGCAGGAACAAAAGACTGCAAGGCAAAGCACGAAGAAATCTGTGAACGCTTAATTTGAAGATATGGCTGATTTCGGTCGATACCTCTCTGGAAGATGGAAGCGGACTCCAGAAATCCAGTGCTCTCTCTCTCTCTCTCTCTCTGAAATATTAAAGCAGCAGTTCAGTGAAATTGGGCAGAAAGCTTGATCTTTCATTTTTTTTCCCACTATATAAGATTCCTGGCATCTCCCAGTTTCATTTGGTGGTACAGTGTTGTAGGTGCACCAAAATACGAGTATTTATTAATATGTTAATTTAGTTTGTAGAGCTGGCGAGGGTTAGGATCTAGAAAATAATAAAAATGCATGGTGCGTGGCATAGAAGGTACCTCGACATGTAGATGTGACAGGTATGCTAATATCTTTTTTAATAGTAGCTGCAACTAGCTGTTTCTTTGAAAAACATTTTTTGTTGCACAGCTGCTTTAAGTGATAACCCATAACAGATTATGCTGTAATAACAGAATGCCCTAGGGGATTTTGAGACATGAGGTGCAACCAAGAGGAAAGTGGGGGGGACAGGAGTCTAGATGCCCACGCAGTGCTATGGCCAGGAGGGACGTGAAGGGATCCTGTGGGTTTCAGGGCAGCAGGATGGGGGGGTACAGCTGGATGTTATTATCCACCTGGGGACTAATGTCCTGGCTAGGGATGGGGCTGAGGTAGTGCGGGGTTTAACGAGCTAGGGAGGGGTCTTGGGTAGCACGCTCAGTGGCTTTGACTGAGGTGCTGCCTGTCTATGACAGGGGGAGGAGTGGGATCTCTGCACCTGGAGCTTCAACTCATGGGTGAAGGAATGGTGCAGAAAGAAGGGGTTCAGCTACCTTGGAGACGGGGAATCGGGGAACCATCCAAAGGGCTAAAGTTTCAATGTCGCTTTGATGAACTTTTAAACTAGCTGAGGGGGTGGTGGAAGGAATTGAAGAGGCAGAAACTGCCCCTCCCAGGCTGAAGTAGAGAGTAGGCAGAACCTGAGGGAAGAGGAATCCCCAAAGGTGCAAATTAATAAGGAACACAGGGTGGTAGAAATGAAGGGGAAGGGAAAGGTGGCATTAAAAAGAGAGGGGGGAAGGAAGGAAGGAGGGTTAAAAGGAGGGTAACAAGCAGAGTGGTTGCAAAATCTGGAAGGCCATATACGCAAATGCTAGAAGTCTGTGACACAATGCTGGACCTACAGGCCATCATGGCAGAGGACAGCCTGGATATTGCGGCCATGACTGAGTTATGGTGCACAGAAGCAGCGAGTAGGGAGAACCAAAGGGGAGAGGAATCCTCCAGGGTACAAATTAATAAAGGAAGCAGGGTGGTAGAAAATGAAATGAGGGGGGAAGGGAAAGGGAGCATTAAAAAGAGAGGTGGGAAGGAAGGAGGGCTAAAAGATAAAAAGCGGCTAACAAAAAGAGTGGTAACAAAATCTGAAAGGCCATATATGTGAATGCTAGAAGTCTAAAAAACAAGATGCCGGACTTAGAGGCCATTATGGCAGAAGCCGACCTGGATATGGAGGCCATTACGCAGTCATCATGAACTGAAAACCATGACTGGGACATGGCCATACCAGGCTATTTTCTGTTCAGGGAGAACAGGATGGGAAGGAAAGGTGGGAATGTGGTGCTTTATCTGAGGGAAAGCATAAAAGCGATGGAGATACAGGGGGAGGCAGAGGTACCGTGGGTCACCCTGAAGTCGGGGAATGGAGCCACTATTCACACTGGCCACATGTAGATTGGAGCCTCCCAGTTGTGGCTTTAGCTAGAAGCAGGGACATCCCTGACTCCCTGCAGGGGGCATTCCTCAAGTAACCAATCGGTGAACTCACTCGTGATGGGGCAATACTGGGCCAGGTGCTCACTAACAGGGACAGTGTTGCAGACACTAAGGTGGGAGGCCACCTGGGGACCAACAATTGCTGTACAGTGTGGTTCATTATAAGGATGTCTGCAGAATCGGACCACATAAGGGCGCGGGTCCTGGACTTCGGGAGGGTAGATCTAATAAAGATGGGTGAATGCCTCAGGGATGGACCTGGTGGGTGCGTGGGTGACTTGGGTAGGGTGGAGGAACAGTGGGCAAAGCTAAAAGGGGCCGCAGTAAAGACAAACCACTGCATCAAACAAGTGAGCAAAAGCAAGAGGAAAAAGAGACTGCTGTGGTTCTCAAAAGAGGAGGCAGAAAAGGTAAAGGCTAAATGGGTAACATTCAGAAGGTATAAGGAGACACGGAGGAAGATAGGGAGGTGTAGCAGGGAAAGCAGTAAGTGCAGAGGAGAAAACTGAAGAGAGAACAGCCCAGGAGGTAACAAAAGGGGTCATTTTTTAGATATGTGAGATGGGAAGGCCTGGGTTGCGATTGTAAGGTTAAAAAGGGAAGGAGGGGACTGTGCAGAGGGGGACCAAGAAAAGGCAGACATCCTGAACAAATACTTCTGCTCAGTGTTCATAGGTGGAGGGGAGGGACCACAAAAAAGTAACAAGAGCCTTGGATGGAGGGAGGTGGACACCAGTCCTTTTTTGGAGGAGAGAGTCCTGAAGGGATTTGTTAATATGAAAGTGGACAAAGCAATGGAGCCAGATTGGGTGCATCCAAGGGTGTTGAGGGAGCTCAGGGAGTTACTGGCTGCACCTCTGATGGCCTTGTTTGACAGCTGACTGGAAATGAGTGGTTCCAGAGCACTTGAGCAGAGCAGATGTAGTCCCACTTCACAAAATGGTAGCAGGGTGGAGGCTGGTACTTACAGGCCAGTCAGCCTGACATCAGTTGGGGGGGGTGGGGGAGTCAGTGGAATCACTGCTGAAAGAAGGATTGTGGAATATCTTGAATCCACTGAGTTACGAGACCCGAGGCGGCATGGATCCATGTCAAACAAATGTCACAGATTTGTTTGACTGGGCAACAAGGGAATTAGATTAAGGTGGAGCAGTGGATGTGGCCTATCTAGATGTCAGTAAGACTTTCAGTACCGTTCCACATAGACTAGTGAGTAATCTGGGTAGTGTATGAGGGGGTCCAAAGGTGGTCAGTCGAGTAAGAAATTGGTTCGAGAATAGGTGGTGGAGGGTGGCAGTAATTGGCGTTCACGCCAAGGAGGGGAGAGTGACCAGCGGGGTGCCTCAGGAATCAGTACTGGGACCAGTCTTCTTTAATGTCTTTATAAGTGAAATTGCAGACTAGCTGGAAGAGAAGGTTTGCCTCCTTGCAGATGACACCAAGATCTGCAGTAGGGTGAACACTCCATGGAGATGGAAAGGATGAGCAGTGACACGAAAAACTCAAGGATTGGTCAGGGGCATAGCAGCTGGGTTTCAATGCAAAAAATTGCAAAATAAATACACTTGGGGCACAGAAACCCAGGGGCAGAGTACAAATTTGGTAGCATGGTATTGACTACCAGGCAGGAAAGAGACCAGGGGGTAGTCATATCTGATGACCTAAAGATGGCCGGGCAGTGCGACAAGGAAGTCGGGGGGTATTTTGATGCTGGGGTGTATAGGGAAAGGTGTCATCAGCAGAAAGAGGGAGGTGGTGCTGCCTCTGTATAGGTCTCTGGTAAGACCCCACCTAGAGTACTGTGTCCAGTTTTGGAAACTACATCTCTCGAAGGATATAGACAGAGTGGAGGCGTTCCAGAGGAGGGCAACTAAAATAGTGAAGGTTCTGCCTCAAAAGCCCTATGAGAAGAGACTAAAGGACCTCAGTATGTACACCCTGGAAGAGAAAAGGATATGATAAGGACCTTTAAATATCTCAAAGGGTAAATAAGGTACAGGAGGAAGTATTTTTGGAAAAAAGATTCTCAGAGCGGCTGGTGGTGTGGAGGTTGACGTGCTGGGCACCCTTACCATGCCACGCCAAACTGGCTTGGGAATGACCTCGGTCATTGGGGTTAGGGAGGGGAGGAAGAGCAGGATTCAGCATGCTGGTAGGCAGCTCTCCTCTCTCCTGAGGTGGGTAGCCCCCCCTGTACTTCCGCTCCCACCAGGTGGAAGTCCAGTGGGTAACGAAGGCGAAGAGGGGGCAGGAAAAGAATTGGGAGGTGGAAGGGGCTAAGCTGGTACCACAGGGTGCAAAGCATGCCTCCACACGCTTGCACAGCCGTGTGCCGGCGCCTCGGGGGGGAGGGGTCAGGGAGAAAATCCTGTAAAACAGGCTGTACATTCCCATCACCAGTTGGCAGCAGGAGGTGATGGGGATCAAACAGCTAAATAAAAAAGTGCTCAAGAACAAGGGGACATGCAGTGAAGCTTGGGGGGGGCTAGATTCAAGAGAGATGTGAGGAAGTACTTCACAGAAAGGGCGGTGGATTCCTGGAACAGTCTGCCAGTCTGGTAGGGTTCAAGAATGCATTGAATAAGCACAAGGGAATCATAGTGGAAAGGAGGGGGGTGGAGAGAGAGAGAAGAAGAGCTCTAGATCAAGTATAGTATCAACTTTCCCACCACTGATGTGAGACTGACTGGCTTGTGATTGCTAGCATCCTTCCTACTGCCACTTTTGTGCAGAGGGACCACATTGGCCCTCCTCCAGTCCTCTGGAACATTCCCCTTCCTAAGTGAGGTGCTAAACAGTGCTGCCAAAGGGGTGGACAGCACTGTGCTGAGTTCCTTTAGGACCCTTGGAAGAATCCTAGCCAGCCCCATCGCCTTATTCTTTGTTAAGGCTTCCAATCCCTTCTGGACCCTCTCCACTGAGAGTGGACTGGTGCCCACATGTCCCCTCTCCCTGTTGCTTACTGCAGCATGCTGGTCCATCCCCCCTCCCCATACTCTACCGTGAAGACCAAGCAGAAGTAATCACTCAGTAGTTCCACTTTCTCTTGCTCTTCCTCTGCACAGTCCCCCCTTCCCTCCTGATTGTCTCTATCCTTCCCCTTGTCTTCCTCTTTTCCCCTACATACCTGAAGAAAGTCTTGTTCTATTGTTTTGACCTCTTTAGCTATCCTCTCCTGTGTTAGTGGTTTAGCTGTCCTCACCCACCTTCATGCCTCCCTTTGTTTTGCCAGATATACCTCCATTTTCATCCTTCTGGGCCTCCTTGCACTTTCTAAATGCTGTTTTCTAGGGACATGGATATGTTGTTCATCCACACTGTCAGGCAGGTTCCTTGCTGCTTTGAATCTTGCCAGAAGGTCTTCAAGCTGGCTCCTCCCACCCACCCGGGTGGTAAAACTCTCGGCTCCGCCCTATGACGTCAGATCTTCCTTGACGCTTGGAAGCTCAGGTTCCCTCCTTGGCGCTCTGCGTTTTAGACTGGATCCTAACTCTTTGGTTCGTCCGAAACTAGTTTTGAAGTTTTCTAAACTTCGGTCTTCATTATCCCTCCTGGCTGCAATGGACAAATCAGTTCCCGGCTTTCGGAGGTGCCCTTGTGGGCAGAAGATGTCCAGGACAGAGCCGCACTCCACGTGCGTCTACTGCCTCGGCCTAGACCACGACCCGCAGGCCTGTGAATTGTGTCACTCCTTTTCGGCCAATGTCCTGGAGGATCGCGCTGCCCGACTGAAGCTCGGGCGCCCCGAGAAGCGTTACCCGCCGGTAAAATCCAAAGAGGCTCATTGGGCGGTGTCCACGGTGGCTGGCTCAGCTGAGCAGCTCGAGCACATGATCGCCCTCGAGGGGGAGGCAGCGCAGGCTGCATCTTCCTCCTCCTCAGTTGCGGTGTTTATCCCGCACTCTCTGAGTTCCTCTTATTCGGCTTCATTCAAGGAGCTTTGCCAGTCCCTTTCCACGAAGGAAGAGGGCCATTGGGACATTCCTCTCAGCCCAAGAAGAGGGAGTTGAAGGGTAAGTCCCACCTTCGGCGTTCGTGGGAGCGGGAGAGGTCTCCTTCCCCGGACAGCTGACCGTTGACTTCGGTCGAGGTTGCAGCTCAGGCCGCTGGCTTCACGGCATCCCTGTCAGGCCAGCCTGCCGAGACACCCGTTGAAGCAGTTGAGATATTCCTCAACCCGTTGGGCGGGTTGTCGACTGGTGAAACCGACAACCCCTCTTCGCCGGTTCCCCTGGTGGAACTGAGGATCTGCCCATGCCGTTGGGTGGCGGTCGGTTAAAGTGTCAAGCCGAGGAAGAGCGGGTGTCCCGCCTTCCAGGCCCACCTCGGTTACACCGGGCTCTCAGTCTCGAAACTCGAACTTCATCTCGTCAAGCTGTTCCTGCCAACATCGGCGTCTCGGTCTCGGCACCGAAGTTAGCGGCGACACCGTTCCTCCTCCTCGTCCTCCTCAGAAGAGGAGAGGCTTCAGCGCAAATTGCGTCGGCGTTATGAGGAGCTTATGTGGCAGCAGTTACTGTTGTCCGGGAGTAAATCGACTCCGATTCATCCCCCGGCCATCAAATGGCTATCGCTCGAATGGCCGAAGTAACCACTTGCCGCAGTCGAGATGCCCATTTCTGGGCCGGTTGTTCGGCCGAAACTAGCTGCCCCACCGATTGTGGTGGAACCTCCTCCTCCACAACCGAAGTCTGGGGCACCGACCAAAGATTCTCGGTCGGGTCATGGCCTGCCCCACAGGTTGTCGGTCACCCTCACTCCCGACCATCCTCGGCAGGTGGAGGATGGCTCAGGCCCGAGGCAGCTCTTCGCAGACTCTGAGTCCGATGACGACTCCTCCCTGTTCTCCAGGCAGGTCGACCTGGAGTCTTCTGTGGGTCAGTCATTGGACGATAGCCCATCATCCTTCATGGGTCTGCTTCGGCTCATCTCGGAGTCTACTGGGATGCAGCTCGAGCCTGTGTCCAAATGGGCCAAGCATCCCCTGACGGAGATACTGGACCGAGGGGATTCACCCACGGAGGCCTTCCCTGTGGCTGAGGCCATTGTCAGCCCAGCCTTGGAGCTTTGGCAGCGGCCTGATTCCTGTCCTGCACCCTCGGCCAGGATGGCCAGGAAGAATGCGGTCCCTACGGCTCTTTGCCTGGTTTCTCGGAGCACCCCTCTGCCGAGGGGTTAGTCACCGATAGCGTCTTCCGGCGTTCCGGAAACGCTCGGGACGTGGATAAGCCCCCTGACAAAGAGTCCAAGAAGCTGGACTATGCCAGGCGCAAGGTGTACACCGCATCCTCCCTCAGCCTCAGACAGGCCAGCTCGGCCGTGCTGATGGCACACTTCTCCCACGCCCTCATGGGCTCCCTGGATGAGGTCATCCCTCATCTTCCGGCCGACCTGCAGACCATGGTCCGTCAGGTGCGGGACCAGGGTAGGGCAGTGGCGAAGCAGCAGCTTCAGACTGCTCTGGATATAGATGATTCCTGTGCTAGGTCAGTAGCGGTCGCAGTGGCCATGCGCCGCAGGGCGTGGCTGAGGATATCCACCTTCATGGCGGATACCCAGCACAAGTTGGTGGATGTCCCCATCTTGGGGACTGACCTCTTCGGCCCTGGAGTGGAGGGACACCTCCAGCGGATCGAAAAGTCCAACGCCACTCTGGACTCGGTCACCTCATCGAGGGACAAGGCCCCGTCAGCAACAGCATAAGTCCTTTAGGTCCCTCGCCCTGCAGCATGACCGCCCAACGGCACCAGCACCAGGGCCAGCAGGCTCGCGCGACGCCCAAACCCAAGCCAGCAGCTTCCTCCAATAGGAAGCAAGGAGGTAAAGGCGGAGGTCCCTGGCCGTCCCTCCTCCAAGCCTGCCCAGTGACGGGTTGAGGTGTCAGCCCAACCTCGTCACCCTTCCTCTGGGTTCCCCATGGGGACGGCTCCGCCACTTCCTTTCCACCTGGTCCGCTATCACCACGGACCATTGGGTGTTGGAGGTGATAGGAAAGGGCCTGCCTCTGGAATTCGAGCAGACCCTTCCCTTTCGAGCCGTGGCCCCCCGGGGGGCCACGGGGTCCGAAGCCTCGCTGTGGCCCGCTGAGCCGATATTGCCCTGCTCCTCAAGAAAGAGGTGATCAGGAAAGTGGCAGATCCTCCTCCAGACCCGGGGTTTGTGTCCAGGTATTTCCTGGTCCCAAAACGGACGGGGGCTGGTGCCCCATTCTCGACCTGCACGACCTGAACAGGTTTCTAAGGTCTTGGACCTTCAGGATGGTCACTCTGGCTCAGATAATCCCATCCTTGGAACGAGGCATGTGGTTCTGTTCCCTGGACTTCCAGGACATGTTCTTTCACGTCCCGATCCGTCCGTCTCATCAGAGATTCCTCCACTTCAGAGCAGAGGGATCCCTTTACGAGTTCCAGGCCATGCCCTTTGGCCTCTGTTTAGCTCCCAGGGTCTTCACCAAATGCATGGCAGTCGTGACAGCATTCCTGCGGCACCGAAGGGTCCGGGTGTACCCCTACCTGGACGTCTGGCTAGTGCAGCCTCCAGAGCAGAGGTGGGCGGTCCAGAGATCTGGCCCTCCAGGTTGCACTCTCAGATTGCCTCCTCATCATGAGGCCAAGTCGGAACTCATGCGAAGCAGGTGATACCTTAATCGGGCAGGCTCGGGCCTCTCTTGAGTCAGGCTCGGCCTGTGGGACAGGGCCGAGGTTCTCCTCCTTGTCCAATCATTTCTGGTTGGGCAATTGCGCCCTGCCCGGGACTTCCTGCACCTCCTGGGCCTCATGGTGGCGTGCACCAGCGTGGTCTGTTGGGCCTGTTGGTACATGCATCCCCTTCAATGGGGACTGGCCAGCCAGTGGTCACAATGCTATGATCCGTTGGATTACTTGGTGACAGTGACCCAGGAAATGTGGAACGCTCTCCAGTGGTGGACCGTTCCGGCACATCTGCAGGAGGGCATCCCATTTGTCCGCCCCGAGCCGACGGTCTCTCTATCAACCGACGCATCTCTGATGGGTTGGGGTGCCCATCTGGGGGAGCACAGAGCGCACGGCCTCTGGTCCCCTCGGGAGTCCCGATGCCATATCAACCTGCTGGAGCTCCGAGCGGTTCGCCTAGCTCTCACCGCCTTCACTCCGTTTCTATGGGTCAAGTGGTTAGGTCAGACGGACAATACCCACGACCATGTACTACCGAAACCGCCAGGCGGGGCGTGCTCCATGCTCTTATGCAAGGAAGCTCTCCACATATAGTCTTTTTTTTTTCTGATTATATTTTCTGCTCCAAGCCGCCGGTAGCCAGTACCATCTGCCGTTGCCTTCCACCCCCCATCAGCCTCACTTTCCTTCCGGTACCCGTGGCTTACCCCCACGGTGGGAGGCTGTGGCGCAGGGACACATACGCGTCGATCTAGGTCGGAGGGCTGGCTGAGGGGCTAATTGGCTGTGACCGGCTTCATCAAGCCCGCAGCCTCCCATTTTCCTTTTTCCGGAGGCGGGACGCAATGACGAGGAGCGCCCTGCCCGCCCCGATGCACACACACTGTTGAGGTCGGTGAGTCGTGCTACACCTGGTCTCCACCAGGAGTCGCGCAGACCCGAGCACTTCCCATCCTCCCCGAGAGGAGGCAGTCCATAGGGCGCTCTCCTTCTCCCGCCGGCCTCTCCAGCGGACCCGAGTCCGTTCCCGAACCCGGGTCGCCGGTGTCGCAAGCGGAAATCCCACCGCTGCGCCGGCGGGCTGGCTCGCCACATATGGTCTCTCGTGCGCAGCCTGGAGGCGGATCACCTAGCCATTCACGTGGCAGGAGCCTCCAACACCCTGGCCGATGCCCTAAGCCGGATAGGGGCTGCGTCTCATAAGTGGTCTCTCCTGCCGGAGGTAGTACAAGATTTCTTCTCCCACTGTGGCATGCCTCAGGTGGACCTGTTTGCCTCAAGGGAGAATGCGAAGCTGAGACTGTTCCATGCCTGCCCCCCTCAGCAGGGCTCGCTGCAGGGGGATGCCTTCTTGAGGCCGTGGACCCCGAGCCTCTTCTACGCCTTTCCCCCATTTCCCATGATCCACAAGGTGCTTCTCAAGGTGAGGAGGGATAAGGCGCAGGTGATTCTGGTAGCCCCAGACTGGCCCCACCAGTTCTGGTATCCAGATCTCCTCAGTCTCAGCTCCAGGCTCCCGAGGCGGCTTCCAGCCCGCCAGAACCTGATCTCAGTCAATCAGGGGGAGGTATTCCATCGGACCTTCAATCCCTGCACCTGATGGCCTGGTTCCTGAGTGGCTAGAGTTCCAGGCCTTGGGTCTTTCCGACGAGGTCCTCAACGTCGTTGAGGTGTCCCGTAAGGAGTCGACCAGAAAATGCTGTGCCTTCAAATGGAGGAGATTCTCCATTTGGTGTCAGGGAAAGGGCCTGGACCCTTCCTCCTGTTCCTTGGCAAGTGTTCTGGACTACCTGTGGTCCCTTTCTCAGCAAGGGCTTCGGTCGACGACCCTTAAGGTGCACTTGGCAGCCATCTCTGCTTACCGGACGCGGGCCGGGAAGCAGTCGGTGGCGCAGGAGAAGGTGGTCTGGCGCTTTTTCAAAGGCCTTGATCACATTACCCCTCCGGTGCGAGAACCTCCACCTCTGTGGGATCTACTGCTGGTATTGGCCAAGCTCATGGGCAAGCCATTCGAACCAGTGCATAGGTGCGATATCTCCCACCTGTCGTGGAAGACCACTTTCTTGGTGGCTATCACGTCAGCCAGAAGGATGGGAGAGCTCCAGGCGCTTTCCATCGAGTCTCCTTATCTGGTCTTCCACAGGGACAAGGTTGTGCTGCGCCCCCACATGAAGTTCCTTCCAAAGGTGGTGTCGAGTTTCACCTTAACCAGGTGTTGACTCTGCCGGTGTTCTACACCAATCACACCTCGGAGGCCGAATATAGGGTCCATACTTTGGACCCTAGAAGCGCGCTCGCTTATTATAAGGAGTGGACGGCTGAAGTTCGGGAAGAGGTTCGCCAGCTGTTTGTCACCTACGCTGAAGCCGCACCTGGCAGACCTGCAGCCAAGCGGACGATAAGCAGGTGGGTCACCTCCTGCATAGAACTCTGCTATAGGTTGGCGGGCATGGAGCCTCCCAGACGGATAAGGGCTCATTCTACCCGCCATACCGCTGCATCGGTAGCTGCTTCCAGGGATGTCCCTATCCAGGATATCTGCAGGGCTGCTACCTGGAAGCTGGCACATACCTTCATTACCCACTACCACATCAACCTTGAGTCACGCCGGGATGCTGGTTTTGGGGCCTCGGTTCTCCAGTCTTTATTCCCTAAGTAGGGGGTGTGTGCCTTGCCGCCCTCCTCCCAGAGAACTTCTAGGAGTCTGCCAGACAGTGTGGATGAACAACATATCCATGTCCCTAGAAATACAGGTTACTCACCTGTAACAGGAGTTCTAGGAATGGTATTTGTTGTTCATCCACACGACCCCACCGACCTCCCCGGCTTCGACGCACAACCTGGCTTCCAGCGGGCTAGATCTGGCGTCATGGGGCGGAGCTGAGAGTTTAACCACCCGGGTGGGTGGGAGGAGCCAGCTTGAAGACCTTCCGGCAAGATTTAAAGCGGCAAGGAACCTGCCTGACAGTGTGGATGAACAACATATACCATTCCTAGAACTCCTGTTACAGGTGAGTAACCTGTATTTCTCTTCCTTCGCTGCCTTTGACACCTCCTTAGAGAACCACAGTGGCCTCTTCATCCTCTTTCCCTTGCTCACGTCCTTGAAACAGTATGCCATTGCCTGGGCTATACCCTCCTTAATTTTTCCCCATTGATTCTCCACTCCCCCTCTGCCTTCCCTCCTTCAAGGCATTCTCTGAGGCAGTTTCACATTTCTTTAAAATCTGCCCTTCCAAAGTCTAGGATCCTCACCTTAGTGTGTTTGTTTTTCTGTCCTAGCCATATGCCAAACCACACAGTACAGTGATTACTTGTACCCATGGGACTACCCATTGTGACATCAGCAATGCTGTCTCTGTTTGAAAGTACCAGGTCCAGCGCTGCCCCATCCCTAGCAGATTCCAAAATCCTCCTCCTGAGAAATCCCCCTTTGATGGAGTCAAGGATGGCCCTGCCTCTTGATGTAACTATGGCAAGAATGCCACAAGCTACATCCGGCAGATTAAAGTCAACCCATTATTCAAATTTCTCCCTTGCTGGCCATTCTGTTAATGGCTTCCCCCAGGTCTGTGTCTGAATCTTCCCCATGTTGGAGGCCTCTACCCCAATTGTGTACAGTTTTGTTGAGTGCTTGTCACAAACCATATGCCTTTCTGTTAACATTTTCATTTTATTGTGTAGTATTGGGTTAGTGTAGGCCACTAAGGAGTGTCTCTGTTTAAACTTCTGTAGTTTAGGAGACAGATACATATATAACCTCTTTAGAGATTAGAGGAATCATCTGACAACAATCTGACTTGTTTGGTAAGGGGTGCCATTTGGAGAAGATATGTACATGTTTTAATGGGGGGGTGTAACTGTTGGAGATTGTGTACAAAATGGAAATTTCTAGCTACACCCATGCCCTGACCCCCGTCTCTAAGCTGACCCATAGTACATTCAGCCCTTCACTGTCCCCATTGCCACTGTATCTCAGTGGCCCTTATATTCTCCTTCACATATAAAACAGCCCCTCTACCATTCCTCCCTGACCTGTCCTTCCAGAACATGGTGTAACCTGGAATGGCCACTTCCCAGCTGTGGTTGTCCGTGCACCATCATTCCGTTATGGCCACCAGATCCCGGCCTGCGTCCACAAAGATTGCCTCAAGGTCATGTATTTTGTTTCCCAGACTCCTTGCATTGGTACACATGGCTCTCCATTCCTTGTCCTTCCCCTAACCTGCCTCCCCTTCCTCCTTGCCCCCTCTGTTACCCACGTCCTACCCTCCCCTGTTACATTGTCTTCCTGCCTTGCCTCCATCTACTCTCTTCCAACTGAAGTTCCTCCTCCAGACTTGTCTGCCCTTCTGTTCACCCTGTCTGCGGTGATACTGTAGGCTTCAGACTACGGTTGTGTAGTTGATTTCACCTTGGTATGGTTATTACTGTGTTACCTGTGAAAATGTGCATTTATGCTCATTAGGCCTACAAGAATAAAAAACAAATGAAATGAAATGAAAATAAAACCCAGCCATTATCACTATATAACTGCACAGTCATGTGACTGGAATCCACCAATCACAGTACACTGATTCCCATGCCCATTTTATAATTCTGACTATTCTTTCTAAGCCTTCTTCCCTTAATTGCTCACTTACCTACTCTAGTTCACTCATATTTTGATATATTTAGCAGATGAACTGATCAGCAGGCAGTATTCCTTCCTCTAATTCATAGACTGTTATCACCGCTATTAAATCCTCTTTTCTCTGCTGTTAACAACCCCAGTCTTACAAGATGAAACAGACCAGTGGGAGATTCTCCAAATTCTAACTTTCACTTCTTTGGTGGGCCTCATCCCATCATCATCGTCAACTACTAATACCAGAGAGCTTCAGTCAGATATAGCAGCCCGAATGTTCAAAAGGGGGCACGGGTTGGCACCAGCACAAAAAAAAATCTCAGTAACAGCAGAACTCACCTGCAGCACAGTCCAAATAAAAAAAATTGAATTACAAACCATTCCTTTCTTTGAATATTTACTTGACAAACGGAGCTTTTTTCCTTCTTATAGCCTGAGTGAGCTCTCCTTTTCCCAGCGCTGAGCCCATACCTCTCAATTGCTATGAATTTTGCATAGTGCTATGATATTTACAGCCAAATTTACCCCTGCATTGCAAAATAATATTAGAGCTAAAGCCGTCCCAGTGGTGCAGAGGGCTGAGGCACTGGGCACCTTACTTCTCACTACACTGGCGAGCTGTGTTTAGGAACGAGCATGGGGGATGCCGTGGGGGGGTGAGGGCCAGGAGCTGATGGAGTGGCCACCAGGTAGCTCTTCTCTCTTGGATCGGGGAGGTCATCTGTCTCTACCCATGATCACCACCACATGGAGGGATGATGGTGGTGCAGGCTGCAAGTGAGTCGGGCACTAGGCCAGGGGTGAGAGGAGCGAAATCAGCTGAACCAAAGCGTGTGTGCGCCGCCTCCACATGTGCGCCCAACCTTGATTGGGGCTCCGGAAAAGCAAGGGAGAAAAGCAGGAAAGGGGGGGCGGTGGCTGGATGACGCCCCAAGGTTGGTTCTGGTGGTCCTGCCAAGGAAGTGGGGGTGGCCCTGAAGGGACCACGGATGTCTGGTACAGTCGGCTGACACAAGCTGCCCACCCGCCAGGAAGGATAAACACCGATATGGAAAAAATAATGTCAGAGCTATTTCTGGATACACAGACTTGACAGAAACACATAGGGAGCCCACTATTTGTAGGCAAATTATTCTTTAAAATGAGAAAGTACTACACATTCTGGCCATGGCTGAGACACCCTTATTCTGCAGAGTGTAACAGGTGCCCTGAAAGGAGGCACGTTCAGCGGAGGTTTTTTTAAACGTATAGTATATCATTGATGTATCGCAATCGGTAATATATTAATCCGCTGCTGATACTTCTGCTACAGTTGTAAGAGTGCTCTCGCTTACATTATAGGGTACCAGAACTGTTCGCTTATGGTTTGGAGTTTTCCTACAATATGAATGCATGTGAATGCTATGAAAAAAATTACAAGTGGAACAGGAGTATAGTCGATATTGTATGAAAACTAGGATACAAGAGGAGTCGAAGAGTTTTGTTAATTGTTTTTTTATGTGCTAGGTTTTTCTTACGATGTTTACAGATTTTCTATACCCATTTCATTTTCTTAAATGGGCATAATTTAAAATAATATTGCAGATCCATGACGAAATATTTTCTAAATTAGGGATGCCTGGAGTTGGCCAATTTCGATCCGATTTTTGGAGTTAGGATTTTAGAAAATTCCAAATCCGACTCAGATCCTAAAAAGATGTCAAAATTGGATTCGAATTTGGAATCCTAAATTCTAAATTTGTATGTTATAAAAAAGTTTTAGGATTTTTGAACTTCAGTTCCAAAAATTGGATTGGAATCCTGCGAATCTGATTCCATTTGGTGGATTGCGAGCAACCCTGTTCTGAATATAGCACGTTGTGCTAATATTTACAGAACGACAGGTAATAACTGTAGAGGCAACACAGCAGTACCTTATCAAGTGCTGGGCCAACTCTGCAACCATAAGGCTGGTCCCCCAGTGTAGCAGTAGCACAGCTGCCGTTTGCGATGCGAACAACCCGAGTGCGAGAATGAGCCTGAATTGTCAGAGGGCCATCGGGGCGGGGAGGAGGGGCAAGCATGCCAGGGACAGCTCTCCTCCAGAGGTTGGGGAGGTGTCCAAGTGCTCTGTACATGACTGCCATCTAATGGAGGCTAGATGGTAGTGCACCCTGGCTTCAAAAGTGGCGGTGGTGCTGCAAGACTCCAGCATGCTGCATTCACGGCAGACATGCAGTGGGCATTACTGCCCAAGAAGAAAGAGCATCCAGCCAGGCAGATGAAGCCTAGCCCTGCTGCCTCCCAAACACAACCAGCACCAGGTCTTCGCTACCTAATCCTGGGGGGAGCTACAGACTTCAACTCCACAACATGACTGGATTGAGTGGTAGAGGAGCAGAAGTCAACTCCTACCCTGAGGACAAGTTGGGGTTGAGCCTGTGGTGTGTCATGGCCCTCATAGGTGGTCTGCAGCTCCAGGAATTACAGTGAGTAAGAAGCTTCGGTAGGTGGAATGCTGGTGATGGCTGAAGGAGGTTTTGGTCAGTGTGCAAGGGGTAGTTTGAGTAAAAAAAAAAAAAACCTCAGCAGTCCTAGTCTGATCAGCAGTAGTACAACAAGTGATGTGGTGCTAGAATGTGTAACATTGGTTTGGAAATTACTGTTTCCTGATTAGTCAGCAGCCATGCATTGCCACTGCCAATGGTTAAGAAAAACGCAGCACAGTAACCTATCAATGCCTTCTGTGAAAAAAACTCCTGACTGTTATTACAGACATGAAGCAGGATTTTCAAAAGTCTTAGATCACCACAAGCCCTGGTGTGCCGATGATACGGCACATGGGGCTTGCAGTGATCTAATGGGATTTTTTATCCCACGTGGCAACTGCCGCAAGTGAAACAACTTTTTCTGGTCTAACTTGCGGCAATCCTGGGGGCCGTTTGTGCAGAGCTTGGTGCAAGCTGCCATAATTCATGGAAAACGAAACTGTGCCCAAGATTGTGAAATCGGGTTCAGTTGCGGCAGAGGGTTTGGTGTACCACCAGAACCTAAGTGTCGTGGCACACGGCTGGACGCAAGCTCTGCTTTGTAAATACTGCCCATGATTTCCAACTTTACTGTCACTAAAAAAAGTCAGCTAGACCCTAAAAATGAAACTCCCTCAAAATTTAACAAAAAAAAATGTACAAAATATTCTTTCTCTTTATAATCTCTTTCTTACACACACATGCATAAATTAGAAAAATGAAGAACTACTCATTAGAAAATGGGTTGTACAAACCCAGCTTCCTGATTGGCTGAAAGCATTCACAACCTGGGTGGTATCAGGCAACAGAGACTAGTAAATAACTAGTCCATGTGCCTGCCTGCCTTTTTTTTCTTTTTGACATTTCTTTTTTATGCTCCCAGGAGGTAGGGCATCCTTCCGGGGTAGCCACCCAATGAGGGCCTCTCACTCCCTGCCTGAACCTGATCCAGGAACTCCCCACCTGAACAGCTTGGCACAGACCCAGTCTCCTGGCAACCGGGTACCCCTGGGGGAGGGTTCGCTCACTCTTGGTGACCTTAAAGACTCAAGGGGTCCTACCTGACTGCTCGGGTTGGCACCTTGGGGAGGATCCAGTAGTGCAGGCCGGCGCTGGGATATGGGCCATGTCACCAGAGTCTTCATCATCTCCACAACCTCCAGGGGGTTTCTGTGTACTTCCCTCACCCGGCCCCCCGCGAGCAGGACGTGCCATGACGTTATGGCACCGGCAACCCTGCCATGTGCTCAGCCCCCACTATGTGTCATTGTTCCGCAGTAACCCCGATCTCCATCAGGGGTCACTGGGACATCGGATAACCCTTGGCTCTCCCCCCGGGAGAGGAGAGCTGTTGTCCGGATGCTCTATCCTCTCCCTCCAATGCCGATCCCCAATAACCCGAGTTTGCTACTGAACCCGGGTCGCCGGTGTGGCGCGAGGTGTGATGTCCAGCGCCTCAACCCTCAGCGCCACCGGGCCAGCTGGCCTGCCTTTTAACCAAATAACTGCCCCCGCATAGAATTTTCAAAATTGAATTTTTGGCCATGTTTCTGTACTCACTTAGCAAGTAAGTGAATGAGCGCAACCCTCTTCCCCCTTCCCTTCCCATTGATTAATTTTCCATTGCTCAACATTTTTTTTTCTTATTCTGTGCTTCCCACCCCCCCACCAGTTAATTACTCTTACCCAAAACAGAATCCCCAGCGTAAGTCGACCTTGACTGACCGCACATGCCCTCCTTACCACTGCGGTCATTGCTGTTTGACCAGCTGCACTGTATTCCCAGTCAGTGCTGGATAGAGAGTTGCACTACATTTGAAACTGGCTGAAATAAAAGGAAAAACACAAAAAGCATTTTTATTAGTGGTAGTGCTGTTGCTAATGCGATCACCCCAGTTAATATCGTGCTCACTACAGTACCTTCCTGAGTCCTGACTGTGCTTACTGTGTATGCCAGGCACTCTGAAAACAAAATAAACAGTTCTCCACCCTGGGATGGGGGCAGTGACATCATTTCACAGGAACCATACACATTGCAAAAGTCCCCAACATGCCACATTTAATGCAGTCAAATCCTAGGGAATCTCGTTTTGGAGGTTCACAGGGTTTACAGGAGACATCACAGGGGTCTCAACTGCAATCCCTGGCTACCCCTAAATGACGCCCCTGGGTGGGGGGGGGGACAAAGCAGCAAGCAAACATAAGGATAGGTGCCTGGGGGTGCTCATAGTAAAAAAAAATTCACAAAAAACAAATGCGCCATCTACTGGTGATTCCACAGGTTGAGGGACTACTTTACCAGAAAAGTGACCTTTGATTGTTTTTATTTTATTTTTTATTTTACAAATGTCACCCATTACACATTTTCTAAGCGCAATAACTGGGGCATTGGGCTCATTAAGCCCCTGGGCAGTCTGGCATAGCCCAATACTGCCCACCCTGTCTGGTATTATTGCTTACTAGCTTTACATTCTTGCGCATCTCTCCAGACCATCAAAAACTCCCTTCCTAGCCATATCTGCCAACCAGGGAAATCTTTACTGTTTACTGTCCTCAGATAAACTTGAATCCCACACTTTATTGAGGCCTTCAGTGTGTGTGTGTGTGTGTGTGTGTGCGTGCGTGTGGTGAACATTCTGTCAGACGACTTCTGCAGAAGTCTGAATTCCTGTGTAACACCCCCCCCCCCGGATGGAGGGCTTACCTGGATTCCCGTGTGCCACCCCCGAACTTTGCCATCATCTGTTCACTCGCTCCGGCCCCAGGACTGCCGCTGGAATGGGCACCAGAGGAGCAGCAAAGCAGAACACTGCACAGCCGCACTGCCAGAGTGTACACGTTTAAGCAGCAGCCTGCTCAAATGTGCAAGCTGTTTTGTCAGCTAGAATGTTCTTCAGCGCTGGAAGTGCCCACCCATAGGAGTCCTGAGAGCTGCATCGGCAGTCATCCAGCACCTCCCTAGTGCGCTTTGGCCCCAGGGACTTCAGTGGACATTAGGGGGCATTTTTAAATTTGATTGAAGTCTTTCTTCAGGGGTATCAGTAGAATTTAGCAGCTGCAGGGAACGGTCAAGGTGTTTTTATCAGTGTCCCTGCTAAAACAGACCAGCTGTCTCTAAAAAGTGATAATCTCTATGGCCAGTTTATGGTTGAGCTTGAAAGGGGAAATTTTTTTTTGTGTTTTTAAAGAGACCTTTCTAGCCAGCCCAGCGGTGTAGAGGGTTGAGGCACAGGCACCTTACCTGGACCCACACCGGCGACCCAGGTTCGGGAACAAACTTGGGACGCCGGGGGCTGGCTGGGGCAAGAGAGAATAAAGCGTCTTTTAGACTGCTCTCCTCTAGGGGTGGGCTAGCAGACGTCGGTCAGCAGTGGCCTCTGGTGGAGACCAGGAGTACTGCACGACAGCGTAGGGACGCCAACTAGAAAAACGTGAAAATGCTCCATGTCAAGCCGGATGATGGCTGCCTAGCTCCCCGAGCCCATCAATGCCCTGAAGCCTTCTGCCTCAACAGCACCCTCTGGGCCAAGAAGTTGCACTGGTCTGCAGGCCCCTGGCTGGTGCCTTCCCTCTCAGAGGAGGGGGACCCACCCGGCGAAGGGATACACTGGGTTATCCGGGGGATCAGCTGCCATCTGAGAGTGGAGGACTTGGGGGACAGGATGGGTTGGAGGCAGCATTGGCTCGCCTGAAGGAGAGACAGGCATGGCTGTAAAGTGAGGGGTGGGGAAAAAAAAAGATAACACAAAAAAAGAGACCTTCCTACTGGGCTGGACAGGTCTCTGGACAAAAACAGATGTCATTTGTATGTAAAATGGCTGTGGTGCAGATCAGACCCCGTGTTTTATGAGGACCCAGCAAGACACAAAGAATGTTGAATCTGTGGTGCCAGAGTGACATACTGGATGACTTGTCATGGGGAAGCAGCTGGAGGGTCATAAGATCTGGCAGAGCCTGAAAGAGACAGTCAGGTTTGAGACTATGAACAGCTTCCATCTAAGGTTCAAGCCTGCCCTGATTCATCCAGAGTCCTGTATGGTAAGCTATTCTGTTTTGCTAAAATAGAGAAAGATGAGATAGTTGTTTTTTTTTTCTGTGTGCTATCTTTTGCTCATCCATTTTCTTTTTATTTCTGTAGAATCACTGGTCCCCATAGTCTGTGTGTGTAGTATCCTGAATTATCAGTATAAATATCTTGAAATATTAAAAACATTCTTTTTATATATTTCATGCTTCTGTGACTGCGTCCTTTGAGGTACAGACAACTGATTTAGACCTAATAAAAGCTGTACTTCCGCCACTGAAGAGAAGACTACAGTTATTTGTTTCCAAAGTAAAATGTTCTAGGCTGTGACAGAGAGGGCTGGGTCATTTGCCCTTGAGTAAGCAGCACTGTACTGTGCGAGCAGTGGCTCTGGAGGGATTCAGACCTAGAAATACCCCAAGCAAGTGTCTATGCTGAGTGATGGCAGCTACTGAAGTGTTAGGAAAGCTGATATCATTGTACAGGCTGAGCCTGCGGATAACCAGTCTGTCACAGCAGTATTTTTAGTTCCATTCTGGGTGACTATTTTGACCCCCTTGCTTTTATCTTTGAGTCTGAACAGATGGACTCTGAGTCTGCTTGGCACACAGATTTCCTCCTCCTTTTTCACAGACAAGCTCACTTCAAAAGAGAGTCAACTACTCATTTTCTGGTAGGACCGATCTCTCTGTAATAGCCAGAATTTCTCCATCTTGGTTCCCCAGTCATTTTCTTCCCTCCATCAGATCTCTTTGAGTTCTTCTAGGGTCTGGGCTTACAGATATATTTGGTGCTCATATACTAGTCAGTTTTACAGGGTGTGGGTCTCATTCATCCTGCTTTCAAGTGAGACTTGACCTTGTATGCTTTCTTGCGCCAAATAGTGGTCTACTGTTCTTTTGCAGCTTATTCCAGCTGCCATTCTATAGGTGAACTCATGCATCTAATTCCCACCACTGGTGAACCCTGCACTAGCTATCTCACCTGTCCTGTAGTTCAAAGCCCCTTGACTTCCCTTTTCATTGACATGACCATGCCCCCTCCTTCTTTGCCGAGCTGCAGTCTGTCTCGGCTTGGCTATCAATCGCAGTCATTTGATTTGTACTGCAGGCAGACAGATCTCCTTACCTGCACTAGCATCACAGCCCTGCAGAACTCCTGCAACAGTGATTCCCAGCATCATGCTCCAGCATGACTAAAGATATCCAGATATTTCTGTCACAGTGGTCTACGTAGAAACTAGTTGTAAGGCTTGGTGCCACAGTTTTCAAATGTAAAAATATACATCATCATCTACAGGGCTGTTTAAGTCTCAGCAGGTACAGAAACAATGCTGTGCATGTGTGTACTCCACGTGGCATTTAGTCGGTGAGCTCTGACACTTAACTGACATTTTCAAGAAGACACTAGTGCACAGAGACGTCCATGACTCTTCTGCACGGTTCTTCACTCAGGATACTGACCTGATGCTTGGCACCACTGTACATTTACTATGGACCCTCCGATGAATGCAACTTTATTGTTTCTCTGCACAGCCTTTTCTCTTCACCAGATTGGAAACGCAAGTGTATGGCAGGGGCAACATGTAGGGATTCGGCTTTGACAAAAGTATCACAAAATTCCACAATTTTCACACACGCTCATGAAATTTAACTTTAATTACTGATGTTATTTTGCAGTGTGTGTGGCTACTTATAACTTGGCCAGCCTTTGAGCAAGAGATTGGCGAGCTGACACACACATAGCCTCATCTCTATGGTCAGTAAACCTAACAAAATTGGTGATGTGCCATTCTCTAGTTTTAACATTATAGGGGCTTAATATTATGTAGTTTATATGCTTGCAAAATGTAATTTTAAAATGTCTGAATGTTTTAAGGCCTACAACTCAGTCACCTTTAAAGATAGATGTCTGTAACTTACTGCATTTCTCCGGTTTCCCGTGATTTCAACGAATCAGTTTAGGTGAGTCAAAAAGAGTGAGTAAAAATGAGCGAGGGGAATTTTGGTGACTGTGTCTTCACAGCACCAGTAAATGTCAGTGAGAACGATTATTACGGTGAATTGCCAGTGGGGGAGCAGTAGTATCAGTGCTGAGGATTACAAGAGGCATTTTGGTGGGGTACCAAGTGTGCTGGCAGCATAGCGTAGGGGTTTGGTCAGCATCTGCATGTGCTGTAGTAGCAAGCAGACATTGGTTTGATTCCCTCAGTGACTGTTTTTATTCCTCTTTGTGTGTGTTTTTTTTACAGCTGTTGCAGCAGACTTCTGCCCCCCCATCTTCTCATAAATGCACCCTTCCCACAGTTGGCCATCCGCCCCATCCCGTGTTTCTCCCCATCCCAGAGTTTGGTACCTCCTGGAGTTAATTATATATATATTTCAGGGGGTGTGGGATGTGGGGGCAAAGTCCCCACAAAATAACTTGGAATACACAAGGTGCCTTCCTGCTGTCTGGCGCCTGGTTCGCTCTTTTCTTTGGGCACTGCTAAGTGGTGGGAATTCAGACATGCATGAGTGCCAGCCAAAAGTGGAATATCATTAAGAAAGGGCTGGCAGAGGTTACTGAGACCTGCACCAGGACACGGAGCAAGAAGGGGAGAGCAAAGAAGCTGAGTTGGCTGACTCGGGAGGTAATGAAAGGGGTGAGGGCCAAGAGAAAAGCATTCCGGAGGCTTAGGAAATCAGGAGGGCAAGGAGACAAAGATGAGTACATGAAGAAGTCCAGGGACGTTACCAGGCTAGTCAGAGCGGCTAAGACTTCCATGGAGCTGAGACTGGCTCAGGGAATCAAGGATGGGGGAAAAGGACTTCTTCAGATACATTGGTGAGAGAAGAAGAAACAAAGACCAGATAGTGAGGATTAAGAAAGATGGGGGTTGGTGGAGAAGGGGGAGGGCCAGGCAGAAGCACTGAATGAATACTTCTGCTCTGTGTTCACGAAGGAAAGGGGGGCAGATGCACCATGGGAAGGATGGAGTGGGCAGAGGGGGAGCGGGGGTGATTGATTTCAGAATTACAGAGGACAGGGTGCTGGAGGGACTAAGAGCACTGAGGGTGGACAAGGCACCGGGGCTGGATGGCATTCACTCCAGGGTACTTAGGGAGCTAGCAGAGATCCTGGTGGGACCACTGGCAGACCTGTTCAGTACATCACTGGACACAGGATACATGCCACAGGACTAGAGGATGGCCCATGTGGTGCCCATTCATAAAAGTGGCCCAAAGGATGATCCAGGCAACCACAGACTAGTGAGTCTCACTTCAATCATGGGGAAACTAATGAAGTCAGTCCTAAAAGAGAGGCTGGTGACCTTTCTGGAAGACAATGGGCTCCACGATGGCCATCAGTACGGTTTTGTATTGGGCAGATCCTGCCAGACGAACCTAGTCGAGTACTATGACTGGGTTACCAAGGAACTGGACAGGGTCCATGCAGTGGACATCCTATATTTGGACTTCAGCAAGGCATTTGACTGGGTGCTGCATGGGAGGCTGGGGGGAAAACTGGCATACATTGGGGTGGGGACAAAAATGGTCAACTGGATCACCAACTGGCTGAGGAGTAGGCAGCAAAGGGTGGTGGTGGCAGGGGAGCTCTCATCACCAAGGGACGTTACAAGTAGGGTGCCCCAGGGTTCAGTACTGGGACCGGTGCTGTTCGGGATAATAATAGCCGATATCTCAAATGGGATCAATGTAGGATCAGTCTGTTCGCAGATGATACTAAGATTGGTGCAGTGGTAGATGACATAGAGGGGTGGAGGGGGCTGCAGGAAGACTTGACCAAACTACAGGAATGGTTGGAAACATGGCAGTTGGGGTTCAGTGTCAAGAAATGCAAGGTACTGCACTTCAGAGCAAGGAACAAGGGGAGGAAATATCAGTTGGGAGGGGTACAGTTGGAAAGCCCAGTGGAAGAAAAGGATCTAGGGGTACTAATAACGGGGAGTATGAACCACTCAGCTCAGTGCAGGAAGGTGGCTGCAAAGGCAAACAAGATGCTGGGGTGCATAACGAGGGGAATCTCCTCCAAGCACAGAGAAGTGATCCTACCCCTGTACAGGTCACTGGTCAGGCCGCACCTGGAATACCACATGCAGTACTGGTGGCCATTCCTGTAGAGGGACATCAGATTGCTGGAGGGAGTGCAGCGTAGGGCAATGAAGATGATACAGGGACTTGAGGGAAAGTGCTATGAGGAGAGGCTGGGACAGCTGCAAATGTATTCCCTGGAAGAGAAGAGGGATAGGGAGATATGATTGAAACCTTTAAGTACCTAAAGGGTATTAACAAGATTAATATAGAAGGGATTCTTCAAATCAGAAGGGGGAGGGACACGAGAGGGCATTGGCTGAGATTGGAAGGGGGGAGATTCAGGAGGGAAATCAGGAGACACTTTTTCACAGAAAGGGTGGTAGATAAGTGGAACACTCTGCCCGAGGAGGTGGTATCATGTAGAATGGTGGGAGGATTTAAGAGCGGGTGGGACAGAGTGGGGGGTGGTTATGAGGAGGGGAGAGGAGAGTGGGGCAGCTGCAAGTTGAGGGGCTAGCTGCACAATCGAGCAGACTCGATAGACCGTGAGGCCTGTTTCTGCTGGCATTTCGTATGTAAGTGATTGCACTGTTTTTGTCTTTTTCGATTCTGTACTCGCTCTTTTTGCCATGGCTATTTTGTATTTGTTCAAATCACATAGAACAGAACCCACTTCTCCGTGCAGAATAGTAAATTCTCCATACTGACGCTGGTGCAGTGTGAACAAAACATTTTAAGATTAGACAGAAATAACTGAAACTACAATTTTGCCAAAGTTTTTTCAGAAGTAAAATCGTAATTTTGCCAGAATTCTACATGGGGAAGTCCAATCTCATCCACCTTGCTGTTGTATCTTATTGCTTTCTTAAAGAGCTGCTGATGTCTCGGGGAAACTTTGAAAACCATAAAAATTTAAACACAGTTCAGCTTGCATTTCATATATCTTGAATCAATTGCTCCTCCCCATTGTTAACTGCTGAGGACATGTGCACAAAAACAGGATCTTTTTCCCCTTCAAGTTCTTCTGTCCCAGAAGCTCATTCCCCACAATCCTCTGTTGTGACATCATAGTTGGTTGTCATGGGAACAGCTGTGGTGTCACAAGCAGAGTATTGTGACTTTAGTTGGGGAATAAATAATTGGAGCAGATGAACTTTGAAAGAAACAAAGATCTTATTTTCTTGCACATTACCTCAGTAATAAATCATGATGAGGAGAAATACAGCACAAACTTGAAAAATACACCGTGTTTGAATATTATGTTTTCCAAAGTTCTAGAGGCATCTGTCACTTGGTAACATTTAGATTAACATTTTTTTTTAATTTATTTAGTTTTTGTTGACCAGGAAAGGAGGACTAGGCAATTCTGCCTATTTTCAGCCTCATCCCGAGGGAGAGGGGAGGCGATACAGATGCAAACTGACATGCAGAACCAGATTAAGCTGCTGGTGGTATTTTTTAGTGACTGGGGGGAAATTTGGCCGGGACACTTGGGAAATTCTGTACTCTTTCCACCTGAACAAGCACTAGAACAGGCAGACGGGACCTCGGTTTAACGTCTCATCCGAAAGACGGCACCTCAGAAGTGCAACTCCCCCCATGATGCACTACAGTGTCAGTATTGGGATTCACCCAAGTTCCCATGAAGAGGGCATTATGAGTTGGTTAATGATCTTTGCAGTGCAGCCGAGGTTATTATTCCCTCTGGTGTTGCCTTTAAGGGAGTTTTCTATGTATTTAGTGGGGAGAAGGACATCGACTGTCTTTTCCATTAACAGATTTTATTTTACAACTTTGTTTTATGAGCCACCAACACCTCAAGAAGAACTTTAAAAAAGCATAATATTTGGAGCCAGCCCAGTGGCGCAGAGCACTGAGGCGCTGTAACACCTTACCTCTTGCCATGCCGGTGATCTGAGCTTGGGCCATTGGGGTCAGCGGGAGGGGGCTGGGAGAGGATTGAGTGACTTCCTGGCAGCTCTCCTATCCTTTCCCAGCGTGGAATGATGTCTTATACGGCTCTTGGCTGCCACCAGGTGGAAGGCTGGTGGTAGCACCAAGTTTAGGGAGGCAGACTAGGGTCATGGGGTGAGTGTAATGAACCGTAGTTCTAGCGCACATGCGCGCCTCCATGCACATGCATTCCCCGTGCTGCCACAGATCCGGGAACAGGGGAGAAAATGGAAAATGGTCTACCCAGGCTCTGGGATGTCCTGCCTGCTGACCTCTGGTTTGCAGTGCTGCCTGGCCAGGCCCAGCAACTAGATATGTGTCTCCGACTTGGGGGGGGAGGATGGCCCTACCCAGCTTGGCCCCGCCACGGAGGGGCAATTCGTGGGGTCTAAGGGCCTCGGCCAAGTTGAGGCAGAAAGCCTAGCAGGAGGGGGCTGGGACAGGACTGATGAGCCACCTGGACAGACCGTGGAGAAAAAGCTTGCTGGAAAAAAAAATAAAACAAAAAACATAATTTCTAGGGACATGGATATGTTGTTCATCCACACTTATCGGCATGTTCCTAGCCGCTTTAAATCTTGCCGGAAGGTCTTCAAGCTGGCTCCTCCCACCCACCTGGGTGGTAAAACTCTCGGCTCCGCCCCAAGACGCCAGATCTTCCTTACCGCTTGGAAGCTCAGGTTCCCTCCTTAGCGCTCTGCGTTTTTGACTGGTTCCTGGAATTTTCGGTCTTTGAAATCAATTGGAAGTTTTCTGAAACTTCGATCTTCTTCTTCTTCGCTGCGGCAATGGCTCATTCGTTTTCCAGCTCTCAGAGGTGCCTGGCTAATTCCTCCAGGAAAGACCCGCACTCCACGTGCGTTTACTGCCTTGACTTGGATCATGATCCTCAACTTTGCAATTTTTGCTGTGCCCTTTCGGCCAGCTCTCTGGAGGATCGTGCGGCCCGTTCGGGGCTCGGGCGACTGGAAATTTTTCCCGCTCCGGAAAATTCCTTGGAGACTCGTCGGGCAGTGTCCACGTCGGCTGTCTCGGCTGAGCAGCTTGATCTTTCTTCCTCCAGGGAGGGGGCGGCTGCCCCTCCCTCTTCCTCGGTCGTGGCGCTCATCCCGCTCTCCTTGAGTTCTCCTCATGCAGCTTCGTTCAAGGAGCTTCGCCAGTCCCTTTCCTCGAAGGGAGAGGGAACTTCGGGACCTGCCTCTTGGCCCAAGTCCATGGAGTCGCAGGCTAAGTCCCTTTGTCAGCGCTGGAGGGAGCGGGAGAGTTCCCCCTCCCCTGCCGGCCGATGTTTGACTTCGGTCGAGGATGTGGCTCTTGCCGCTGGCCTCACCATGTCCCCGTCAAGTCAGCCGGCCAGGACTCCCATCGACGTTGTCGAGCCTCTCGACCCGTCATGTGGGCTGTCTTCTGCTAGAGCTGCCATCCCTTCACCGGTTCCCCCGGCAGAGGCTGAGGTTCTGCCTGCACCTTTGGGTCCACAGACCTCGGCCCTTTCTTCGAGCGAAGGAAAGGCGGGCGCGCCGCTCCTTCCAGGCCGCCCTCGTTCCCCAGTTCGGGTCTCAGTCTCAGTCCTCCTCTCGGTCTAGCCACCACGCCGACTCTAGGTGTTCTCGGCCGGACACGAGTCAAGTGGCATTGCTGTTCTTCCTCGTCCCCTCCTCGGATGAGGAGTGGCTTGCGATGCCCGATGGCGTCGACGTTACGAGGAGTTCATGTGGCAGCAGCTGTTGTCATCCGGGAATCAATCGACCCCGATTCATTCCCCGGCTAGTAAGCAGCTGCCGCCCGATCGGCCAACTCAACCGCTCGCTGCAGTCGAGGTGCCCTTTCTGGGGCCGGTTGCTCGTCCGATCTCTGCTGCCCCACCGTCCTCGGTGGAACCCAGGACGGGTCACGACCTGTCCCGCAGGTTATCTGTCCCCCTCACTCCCGCCCACCTTCGGCGGACGAAGAGTGACTCAGGCCTGAGGCAGCTTTTTACAAACCCCTCGGAGCCCGAAATCGACTCCTCTATGTTACCTAGCCGGGAGGACCCAAGGTCTTCTCCGGAACACTCTGTGGATGACAGCCCATCGTCCTTTATGAGTCTGCTGCAGCTCATCTCGGAATTCACCGGGATGCAGCTCGAGCCTGTTTCCAAACAGGCCCCTTACCCCCTTACGGAGATTCTAGACCGAAGGGGTTCACTCTCGGAGGCCTTCCCGGTGGCTGAGGCAATTGTGGGCCCGGCCTTGGAGCTCTGGCAGTGGCCTACTTCTGCCCTCGCCCTTGGCCAGGATGGCCAGGAAGTACTCTGTCCCGTCGGGTTCTCTGCCCGGTTTTCGAACGCCTCGGCTGAGGGTTAGTTACTGACAATGTTTTCAGTGTTCTGGAAATGCTAGGATGTGGATAGGCCCCTGACAAGGAGTCCAAAAGGATGGACTATGTCGGGCGCGAGGTTTACGCTGTGTCCTCCCTAGGCCTCCGTCAGGCCAGCTCGGCTGCACTGATGGCACATTTCTCCCATGCCCTTTTGGGCTCCCTGGACGAGGTCCTCCCTCATCTCCCAGCCGACCTGCGGACCACGGTCTGGCGGGTGCGGGACCAGGGTAGGACGGTGGCGAAGCAGCAGCTCCAGACGGCTCTGGATCTAGGCGACTCCTGTGCCAGACCGGTGGCGGACACAGTGGCCATGCGCCGCAGGGCGTGGCTGAGGTTATCCTCCTTCTCTTTGGAAACCCAGCATGAGCTGGCGGACATCCCCTTCTTGGGGACTGACCTTTTCGGCCCTGGAGTGGAGGGACACCTCCAGTGGTCCGAGAAGTCCGATACCACTCCGGACTCGGTCACTCCCGCCAGGAGGGACAAGGGCAGCCGACAGCCTTTGCGTAAGCCCCTTTGCCCCACAGTTCCTGCGGCTTGATCGGCCCAGCACGAGGGCCAGCAGGCATGCGCTGGGCGGCCTGACTCCAAACCAGCATCTTCCTCTAAAAGGAAGCAGGGAGGGAGGTAAGGGCCTGAGAGCTCCCTCGGCCTCTTCCTCCCCCAAGCCGGCTCAGTGACGGGCTAGGGGTGCTGTCCCCGGCCCTGTCGCCTCTACCCGAGTTCCCCTGTGGGGGGACGGCTCCGCACCTCCTCCACTTGGTCCGCTTTCCCTGACCTCTAAGGGTTGAAGGTGCTAAGGGAAGGCCCTGTCTCGGGTTTGCGAGCAGGTCCGACCCTCTCGAGCCATTGCCCCACGGGAGATCTTGGGGTCCACAGCCTCTTCATCGGCCCTCTGAGCTGACTCGCCTGGCCCTCTAAATAGAGATAATCAGGAAGGTTGCGGATCCTCCTTCTGACCCTGGGTTCGTGTCCAGGTATCCCTGGTCTCAAACGGATGGGGGGCTTACGCCCCATTCTTCTGCATGCCTGGATGGTCTCTCTGGCTTAGATATCCCATCCTTAGAACAGGCATGTGGCTTCGCTCCTGGGCCTCCAGGACGCACTTACTCCTCGTTCCGTCCGTTTCCTGGGAGACTCCTCCCTTTCCTAGCGGGGGATCTCCTTACGAGTTCCAGGCCAGGCCCTTCGGTCTTGGCCCAGCAGCTTTCTGCAGCATCGAGGGGCCCGGGCGTAACCCCACCTGGATGGCGGCCTGACTTCAACCCTTTCCAGGTGGAAGGGGTCGATCCAGAGTTCTGGGTCTCAGGAGGGTCTCCTGTTATCGGAGCCACATTGGAACTCGTGCCTTAGCGGGTGATCCTTCTTCGGGACCAGGCTCGACTCTCGAGTCCAAGCTCGGCTCCTGGCAGACAGGGCTGAGGTTCTTCCTCCCTTACCTGGTCAGGTCTGACCGGGCAATTGCACCCTGCCGGGACCTCCTGCTCCTCCTGGGCCTCGTGGCAGCCAGCTCCAGCATGGTCTGTTGGACCCGCTGGTTCATGCGTTCCCCTTGGGGGGACTGGCCAGCCAGCGGTCACAGTGCTGCGTTCCTTCGGACCAGTTCATGACTACAGCCCAGGAGTTAGGGAATGCTCTCCTTTGTACCGTTCCAGCTCTTGCAGGAGTACATCCTGTTCGTCTGCCCCGAGTTGACGGTCTGCTCCGTCCGATGCTTCTCAGATGGGTTGGGGTGCCCATCTAGGGGAATACAGAGTGCTCAGCCTCTGGTCCTCTCGGGAGTCCCGATGTCTTACTACCCGCTGGAGCTCTTGGCGGTCTGCTTGCTTGCACCGCTCGCTCTGTTTGTGCGGGGTCCAGTGGTTTTAGTCCAGGCGGACAACACCATGACCATGTGCTACCTACCCCGCCAGGCTAGGACGAGCCTCTTGCATCTTGTAAGGAGGTTCTCCGTGTGGGTCTTTCACGCAGCTGGGAGGCGGTTTCCTAGCCATTCGACGGCAGGAGCCTCCAGCACCCTGGCTGATGCCCTAAGCTGGGCATAGGCTGCGCCTCACGAGTGGTCTTCCCTGCTGGAGGTAGCACAGGATCTTCTTCCTCCTTCCCTCCAGGGAGAATACAAGGCCGAGACTGTCTCATGCCCGCCCCCTCAGCAAGGTTTGCTGTAGGGGATGCCGTCAAGGTAGCGGACCCCGGGCCTCTTCCACGCCTCTCCCCCATTTCCCTTGACCCACGGGCAAGGCGAGGAGGGACTAGGCGCATGCGATGCTGGTAGCCCTAGACTGGTTGGCCAGCTCTGGTATCCAGCTATCCTCAGTCTCAGCCCCAGGCTCCCGAGGCAGCTTCCAGCCCACCCGGTCCTGATCTCTGTTTTCAGGGGAAGGTTTTCCATCTGGACCTTCAATCCCTGCACCTAAAGGCCTGGTCCCTGTGCGGCTAAGGGCCAGGCCTGGGGTCTTTCAGCAAGGTCCTCAACATTTCCGAGGCATCCTGCCGGGAGTCGGCCAAACATGCTCGTCCTCAAATGGTAAAGAGTTCTCCATTTGATGTTGAGACAGGGCCAGGGGCCTCTCTCCCATCCCTCGGCGGGCATTCCAGACCATCTTCTGTCCATTCTTTTGAACCAGGGCTTCGGCCGATGACCCTCTGGGTGCTTCTGTTGGTCACCCCTGTCTTCTGGGTGCGGGCCGGAAGGCAGTCGGTGGTGCAGAAAAGTTGATCTGGTGCTTCTAGGCCTCGATCACACCTCCCCTTCGGGGAGAGTATCCCCGTTCTGCGGGATCTTCGCTGGTATGGGCTTAGCTCACGGGCAAGCCGTCCGAACCTTTGCACAGGTGCGAGTTTCCCCACCTGTTGTGGAAGAACACTTTCTTGGGGCTACTCTGCCATCCAGAAGGAGAGGAGAGTTCCAGGCTCCTTTGAATCTCCCTATCTGGTCTTCCACAGGGACATGGTTGTCCCTCGCCCCCACCAGTTCCTTCCATTGGCGGTGGCGGGTTTTCCCTATCCGGTGTGCCTCTGCCGGGGTTCATCCTTTCACGCCTCGAGGTCGTATATAGGTTCCCTTGGGGACCTTATTTATACGCTTGCCTACCCAGGGAGCGTAGGGCTGAAGTTCGGGAGAGGTTCGCCAACTGTTTATCATCTACGCTGAAGCTGCACCTGGCAGACCTGCAGCCAAGCAGATGACGAGTGGGTGGGTCACCTCCTGCATAGGTCTCCGCTACAGGTGAGCGGGCATGGAGCCTCCCAGAGGGATAAGTGCTCATTTTACCCGCTCTTCCACTGCATCGGTGGCTGCTTCCGAGGATACTCCGGTCCAGGATATCCGTAGGGCTTCTACCTGGAAGCAGGCTTTACCATTTTTCCCCTTCCACATCGACCTTGGGTCACGCCGGGATGTTGGTCGGGGCCTCGGTTCTCCAGTCTTTATACCTAAGTAGGGGGTGTGCTCCTTGCCTCCCTCCTCCCGGAGAACTGCTAGGAGTCTGCCAATGAGTATGGATGAACAACATATCCATGTCCCTAGAAATACAGGTTACTCACCTGTAACAGGAGTTCTAGGAATGGTATATGTTGTTCATCCACACGACTCCACCCGCCTCCCGGCTCGATGCACAACCCGGCTTCCAGGCAAGATTCTGGCGCCTTGGGGCGGAGCCGAGTTTACCACCCGGTGGGTGGGAGGAGCCAGCTTGAAGACCTTCCGGCAAGATTTAAAGCGGCAAGGAACCTGCCGATAAGTGTGGATGAACAACATATACCATTCCTAGAACTCCTGTTACAGGTGAGTAACCTGTATATTTGGACACAAAGCAGCTCATATTTCTCATTAGGTCTGTATTTCTTATCTTCATTATTTATTACTGAGGTCATATGGATGAAAACGCGATAGTTGTCCTCTGAGGGTTCATCAGCTCCTATTGCATCTTCCCAACCCAATGTCATAATATTCCACTTGTGACGTCACAGTTATTCCCACGACAACAGACTGTGATCTCACAATGGAGCATTTTAATTGCAAGTAGGGGATAAGCTAGAGAGGCAGATGAACTCTGAAGGATAAAGTTCTTGTTTTTTATGGGAATTTGTCCAGTAAAAAATAATGGAGAGGAGAATTATATAGAAGATATATGACAGACAAGCTGAACTGGCCCTAACCTCTAGACTACACTGCCTCATTCCTACATATGCTGGCCCTCTGCTAGTCTGTGGCTATAGAGTTTGGTTGACTTGGACAATTTCATGGCATGTGGGAAGACATTCTCGAGCTGAGAGGAAGCTGATCATATAGGAAGGCAAGCAGGAAGCTGGGATGTTGTATGGGGAGGGGATTTGATAGTACCTGTAGTTAGAAGGAGGTGAAACTATCTCTGCACTGGTCCCTGGTAAGGCCGCACCTGGTGCACCATGTGCAGTTCTGGAGTTCATACCTCAGGAAAGACAGGGACTGCATAGAGACCATACAAAGAAGGACCAGAAAGATGATCCAGGAGCAGCAGGAGAGGTTGTGTGAGGAAAGGTTGGCAGAACTTGTATATACTGGAGGATAGAAGGGAAAGGGGGTCCGTGATTGCGATGTATAGTACAAGTTCTTGCAAGGAATCAAAAGGGTGGATTGAAAGAACTTGTTCACAGATCACAGGGGCATACTAACCAAGGGTCACAGGTGGAGACTGTTGGGGGGGGCAGATTTTCAGGAGGGACATGAGGAAGTTCTTGGAGCAGGTAGTGGGCAGATGCAGTTGACTGCCCAGATTGATGGTTGAAGTCATGGCTGCTGGGAAGGGGGCAGCCTCTGCACAGCTGCCTCCGGGGTTACTACCAGTACAAGTAGAGCTACATGGGGAGGGACAGAAGATGTCAGTTTCCGCGCACACATACATGCTTGTGCTTTCACCCCTGCACACTGGCTTCTGAGGGTACAAAGGGCACTTTTTCTATACTAGTTTTTGCCATACAGAAATTAAAAGTGGAGTGGCTACCGCCCCTTCCGCCCCCCTGGTTCCGGCACCTATGTGGGCAAGGAAGAATTAAAGGAAAAATGCCAGCTGGTGGGATGAAGATGCTGACTCCGTGCAGGCCCTGCGCTGGTGACTGAGGTGCCGCCCAGTCTGGATCTGAATGCAGCAAGGCGGGAAAGCTCTCCAACACCCCCACCGAGGGGGGGGGTTAATCTGTGGGGAAACTTGGGCAGGTGAGTCTGGGAGAAGCCAGGTGATAGGGCTTTGGGGTAAGGGGTCGACCTGAAAGCAACTAAGCTGGACGAGGAGTGAAAAGTGTAAAAGCAAAAAGAAAAGTAAATACATGGACTAAAAGTGTAGAAATGTTGGATAATTTTAGGAAAGTAGTGCAGTTTGGCCTGACCAGCGGCACAGTGCTGGACTGCCACTCACACTACTAGTGACACGGCTTCAGGAATGTGCCTTTGATCCTGGGGAAGGGGAGGGTGCGGGTGAGGGGGGCACGAACAGGGGAGAGGTGTCAGCATCCCAGAGGAGGCTCACTTCTGGGGGAGGTGGTTGAGAGTTTCTGCCACCTGGGGTTCCACAGATGGAACAGTAGGTGTGACACCTGAGAGAGGGTAAATATGCAGAGCCCCCCCCCCATGCCACACACCCCTGCTGTATGCTTTGTAACAGCAGGTTGCGACCAGCATCTCAAGAGAGAGAGAACAAGAGAAATATCCTGGGCTGATAGTGTGACTCCTCCAGGCACTGTTGAACTCCACAGCCCTGACCACTCAGCATTAGAGGTCCCTTCCCCTGAATTCAGACTCTGGATGAGGATGAGAGTGTTGCCCTTGAAAGCTCTGTTGCAGGGGGGAATTTTGCAGTAGGTATGGGAGAACCTCTGGGATTTAGCTGTGGCCATGGAGCTTGTACGCAAGGATGGACACATTTCAAGTCCTCCTGATCCCTGTCTGACCTCTTACCCTGCAGGTCACTCAGGAACTCCTGCATGAAGGTAGTCCGCACTGCTAAGGCCCACTTCTTTAAAACTAATCTTCAATCTAACCTTAGCTCCCCATCAACATTCTGGAAGTTTATCCACTCCTCTTTGATCCCCCAGCCCAGTCCGCCCTCCGTGTCCTCCTGGTGGATGGCTCACTGTTCTCCGACCCTCCCTCGGTCACTCCTCATTTTAGTTTCTTCACCACCTGTGCACTCCCCTCTTTCATCTCCTGGTCACTCTCCCCATCCATCCTCTACTGCACCTCCCCTGTCCCACTCACCTTTGGGCTTCCAACTCCCTCCTGTTTCTCCACAGGAAGTCTTCCTTGCCCTTACTTCTCTTAACCCTCCTACATCAAGCCGTAATGGGCTGGACCCCAAACATCTACGTATCTCGACTCCGGCCATAGCCTGTCCACTCTCTTACCTTCTGAACCTCTCCTTCTCCCTCAGTGCTATCATTCAGGCCTGGAAGGTTGCAAAGGTTCTGCCTCTGCACAAAGGAGGCAAACCCCTCCTCCCCTGGCAATCTCTGACCAATCTCGCTCCTACTCTCTCTCTTGCAAAGCTGCAAGAAGCCATCACCTTAACATAGAAACATAGACTTTGACAGCAGATAAGGACTGCTTGGCCCACCTAGTCTGCCCATTTCCCTACCTAGAGGATAAGCTGCAGATCCTATTTAACCAACAGCCTATTTCTTCCTACCCCACACAAAAATTGCCTTATGTCTGTCCCATGCATTCTTGAATTCTCCCACAGTTTTAGACCCCACGACCTCCTCAGGAAGGCTGTTCCATGCATCCAGTACCCTCTCTGTGAAAAAATACTTCCTCACATTGCCCTGAGCCGTCCCCCCTCTATCTTCAAATTGTGTCCCCTTGTTCTTGCACATCTCTTTTTCTGAAAGATGCTACCCTCTTGGACTTTGTTGATTCCACTGAGGTACTTAAACGTTTCTATCATGTCCCCCCCTTTCCTCAAGGGTATACATATTAAGCTCCTTTAGTCTCTTCTCGTATGGCTTCTCTTGCAGACCCTGCACCATTTTAGTTGCCCTCCTCTGAACTGCCTCCATCCTGTATATGTCCTTGCGGAGATGGGGTCTCCAGAACTGGATGCAGTACTCCAGATGGGGTCTCACCAACTGTCTGTACAAGGGGATAACAACTTCCTGTTGTCTGCTGGTGATGCCTCTCCCTATATATCCCAGTATCCCCCCCGTCCTCCTTACCACCTTCTCACATTGCTTTCCAACCTTAAGGTCATCTGATATGATTACCCCCAGGTCCCTTTCCATTTTTGTTGTTGTTACTACCTCCTCCCCATTGTGTAATCTTCCCCTGGGTTTTTGTTTCCCAGGTGCATTATTTTGCTCTTCTTTGCATTGAATCCAAGCTGCCATACTTCTGGCCATTCCTTCAACCTTGCCAAGTCCCTTCTCATCCTTTCCATGCCTCCTTGTGTATCAACCCTGTTGCAGATCTTTGTGTCATCTGCAAAGAGGCATACTTTTCCTTCCAGTTCCTCTGCAATGTCACTTATAAAGACATTAAAAAGGACTGGACCCAGTACTGAACCCTGCGGTACCCCACTAGTAACCCCTCTTTCTTCAGAGTGGACTCCATTTACAATTACTTTCTGTGTCCTGTTATCCAGCCAATGTTTTACCCAGGCTACCACCTTGGGACCCACTCCAAGGCTGGTTAATTTGACTATTAATCTTTTGTGTGGGACTGTATCAAATGCCTTGCTAAAGTCTAGATAGGCCATGTCCACAGCCCCTCCCTGGTCTACTACTTTGGTCACCCAGTCAAAGAAATCAATTAGATTAGATCTGACATTACCTTCCAGCTGTGAATCCATGCTGCCTTGGGTCCGTGCTTTACTGGCCTCTGGGTACTCAGCAATTCTTTCCTTCAGAGTGAGTTCCATCACTTTCCCTACCACAGAGGTCAAACTGACAGGTCTGTAGTTTCCTGCCTCTGTCTTGCTCCCACTTTTGTGAAGGGGAATCACATCTGCCTTCCTCCCGTCCTCGGGTACCACACCATCCTCCCATGATTTGTTAAAAAGGGTAGTCAGTGGTATCACTAGTCCTCTGATTAATTCTTTTAGAATTCTGGGGTGAATTCCATCTGGCCCCATTGCTTTGTCCACCTTCAGTTTTAGGAGTTCTTTCAGAACCCTTTCTTTGTGAAAGGACTGGGATCACCCCTATCCAGAGTGCTTCTGTTAATTGGATTAGGCACCTCCCCCACCTCCTCGTTTGTGAATACTGAACAGAAGTATTCATTCAGTATCCCTGCTTTTTCACTGTCCCTCTCTGCTCACCCACCGTCTATTCTATTCAGCCTCACTATCCCTCCCTTTGTCTTTCTATGCTCCCTGATATACCTATAAAAGGTTTTATCCCCCTTCTTAACTGAGTTGGCTATCTTTTCCTCAGTTTGGGCCTTTGCTATTTTACTACCCTCCCTGCTTCCTTCTGCCTTAACTGGTACAGTTCCCTGTCCTGCTCCTTCTGTGTTTCCTTATACTTCCTAAATGCTATATTTTTCTCCCTAACCTTCACCGCCACCTCTTTTGAGAACCATAGTGGCTTTTTCTTTCATTTTGATTTGTTTATTTGCTTCACAAAAAGGCTTGTTGCCTCTGTGATGGCAATTTTGATATTTCCCCATTGTTGCTCCACCCCTCCTTCTAGCCTGTTTGCTAGTGCTTTTCTAAGGCACTCTCCCATCTTGCCAAAGTCAACCCTCCTGAAGTCCAGAACCCTCACTTTTGTATGGCTTGACTCTGTAGCTTCTCCAGGCTTGTTGTCTTTCTTCACTCCTCAAATTGCCTCTCTCCCTTCCAGTCTGCTTTCAGGAAGCACCACTCCACTGTCTTCTACTTGCTGTGAGTAATTGACTCTGTCCTCTCTGGGATGGATCAGGGACATATCACCGCAGCTATATTCATTGATCTGACCAAAAACTTTGACTCAGTGTCCCCATCCACTTACCCTGGACAAGTTGAGCTCTGCTGGTCTCTGAGCTTCCACTGTTGGCTGGTTCTGTTCATGCCACATTGGCCATCAACAGTTGACACAGGTGGCAGGTGTCCTGTCCTCTCCCCTCCCCATTCTAGCAGGAGTCCCACAGGGCTCCATCCTGGGTCCTATCCTGTTCTCAATTTTCCTAAACAACCTGCCCTCTGCTTGTGTCTCTTCTCATATCCATGTGTACAGAAGACACAGTCATTTGCACCTCCAGCCCATTGACTTCCACAATGTACTGCGCTGGTTCCACACCAACCAACTCGGGGTCAACACGAAGAAGACAGTGTCCATGACTTTCAGCACCAGCCAGAAACTAGTCAGGCTCTTGCCCTCACCTGTCTTCTCCTCACTGGATGGCACCCCTCTGGAGGTTGTTCCTGCCTTAAAGTACCTTGGTGTGTGGCTTAATAGTAAGCTCAACTTCTCAGCCCACATGAACGCCATCCATGCCAAACTTCACCCTAAACTCAGTGCCTTGTGCCACAACAAGGACCACCTTTCCCTCCAGGCCCACTGGGAGCTGGTCACCAATATTGGTTTCCCGGTCCTCAACTATGTGGATGTGGTCTATGGCCCCACCCCTTCCTCTTCCCTTGCCAGACTGGATACCCTCTGTAATGCCTTCTGTCATTTTGCTACCAACTCTTTCCTCCATACTCATCATTGCTCCATCTACTCCTTCCTCCCTATCCCTCCCACTACCTTCACATTGCCAGTCCCACTGTACCTCCTTCAATGCTAAACATTGGTTTGGATCACTTCCCTCTTACCTCTCCTCTGTCTTTTCCCCATCCCTTCCTCTTCTTACTCTCTCCACTCCATGGATTCCCATACCTTCTCCGTTCCCCACCCTTACTCTTCGTCCTGGCAAATTGCCTTCTTGTATGACCTCCCTTCCTTCTGGAACCTGCTCCCTTCCCCTGTCCCCCTCTACCCTTCTCTCCCAGCTCTTAGATGCCAGCTAAGGCATCTTTCTGTTCCCTCCGGTCCCTGTTGTCCCCCCTCTTGACTCTTCTTCCCCTCTCTCTGTTTAGGACCCCCTTAATTTAGGCTAACTGTGAATACAGCCCCAGTCTGAGTCTGTACTTTATAGCACTGTCACCTTACACAACAGATGCTGCACACTTTATTGTATTCTTACACGTTTGTCCTCATATCAGTGCGATGAACCATGCTGCTGTTTACCCACTTGCTCACCATAGTGCTTTCGCACCTGTAATGTTGTCTATGTAATCACACTCTGTTTTGCATTGTTGCTCTTTTTATACTCCCCTTCTCTCCACCCCACCCCCCGGTCACATCTGGAAATGAGCCTCAGCTCAGTATGCATCTCCCAGTTACCAATTTTTAGCTAACTAACTCAATGGAGCTCAGGGGTTGCATGAGGAAAGAAGGGCAGGTGGAGGTCTGAAGGAAGGGGGAAAAACAGAAATTAAACAAAGGGATGTGATTAGGCTCAGCTGATATATCTGCATTTGTGTTGCAGCAGTGAGCTGATCCCCCTCTGTTGTAACAAGCATTTGTCAATGTCAAATGTTGTCTTGCTGGCTTTGGCGTTGGTAGTGCAGGAGTTAGAGAGGTGCGTAATAGGAATGGCAGTGAAGTATTGAACTGACGCCAACCCCACCCCCACCCTGCAGAGACTGACAGGCATTGGGGTGTGCCTTTGTGTCATTGGCCATAACGCTTATGCCATTTCACCTCGCCCTACCCTGCAGACACTGACAAGTGTTGCGGTGTGCCTTGGGGTCTTCGGGCCTTATGCTCACCCCATTCCATAAGGAAATACGCTGAGATGGGTGCAGTATAGGAGAATGGGGTGAACTTTGGGGCTGAAGAGTCCAAGGCACACCCCGATTCCTGTCACTGGCTGCAGGGTGGGGGTGGGGGTGGAATGGCAGGAGCATTACAGCCAACAATCCCAAGTCACATCCCTGACGCCTGTCAGTCTCTACAGGGTGGGTGTTACAGTTGGAAATCTTAATGCCCCAGGCGTTTGTTGGTATTTTCACTCCAGATTTTCAACATGGGCTTTTTGTGACCCCCACCTCATGAACAGTGGCACTATCAGTTTGTTAGCTGAAAGGTGATTTTGCACAGTGACTGCGCCATTTGGGGCCACTGGTGTGAAAACATATTTCAGGCAGGATGTGAAAAATAACAGCTGTACTGTTCATGAGAAGGTGTAAAAAAATGTCAATGTTGAAAATCTAGAGTGGCAATATGAAAAATTAGTGAAGTCACAAACGTGCATAGAAACTGAGTAATGCACACCCCTAACGCAATTATTTTGGGGATTTTTTTAACCTGATTTTCAACATAGGCATTTTGGGACCTCCGCTCATGAACAGTGGCACTGTGATTTTGTTAATCTGTCCCGAAAGTTGATTTCCCACAGCGACCACATCATTGTGCGCCAGATGTGTAAAAACATACAGTTTGATACAGTCCCACACAAAAGATTAATACACAGGTTAGCCAGCCTTGGAGTGGGTCCCAAGGTGGTAGCCTGGATAAAAAATTGGCTAGACAACAGGATGCAAAGAGTAGTAGTAAATGGAGTCCACAGTGAAGAAAGGAGGGTTACTAGCGGGGTACCGCAGGGTTCAGTACTGGGACAAGTCCTTTTTAATGTCTTTATAAGTGACATTGCAGAAGAACTGGAAGGAAAAGTATGTCTCTTTGCAGACGACACAAAGATCTGCAACAGGGTTGATACACAAGATGGAGTGGAAAGGATGAGAAGGGACTTGGCAAGGTTGGAGGAATGGTCAAAGGTATGGCAGCTCAGATTCAATGCAAGGAAGTGCAAGGTAATGCACCTGGGAAACAAAAACCCAGGGGAAGAGTACACAGTGGGGGTGAGATACTGACAACAATAAAAATGGAAAGAGACCTGGGGGTAGTCATATCAGATGACCTAAAGGTGGGCAAGCTATGTGAGAAGGCAGTAAGGAAGGCTGGGGGGATACTGGGATGCATAGGGAGAGGCATCAATACTAGAAAACAGGAAGTTGTTATCCCTCTGTACAGACAGTTGGTGAGACCTCATCAGGAGTACCGTGTGCAGTTCTGGCGACCCCCTCTCCGCAAAGACATAGACAGAGTGGAGGCTGTCCAGAGGAGGGCAACCAAAATGGTGCAGGGTCTGCACCAGAAGACATATGAAGAAAGACTAAAGGAGCTTAATATGTATACCCTTGAGGAAAGGAGGGAGAGAGGGGACATGATAGAAACTTTCAAGTACCTCAAGGGAATCAACAAAGTCCAAGAGGGTAGCATCTTTCAGAAAAAGAGATGTGCAAGAACAAGGGCAATTTGAAGACAGAGGGGGACAGCTCAGAGGTAATGTGAGGAAGTATTTTTCATGGAGAGGGTTGTGGATGCATGGAACAGACTCCCTGAGGATGTTGTGGAGTCAAGAACAGTGGGGGAATTCAAGAATGCATGGGACAGACATAAGGCAGTCCTAGTGGAGGGGTAGGAGGAAGTAAGCTGTTGGTTAACTAGGATCTGCAGCTTATCTGTTAGGTAGGAAACTGGGCAGACTAGTTGGGCTAAGCGGTCCTTATTTGCCATCAAATTCTATGTTTCTATAACACGTTTTGGGCAGGATGTGAAAAATGACAGCTATACTGTTCATAAGGAGGTGTGAAAAAATGGCAATGTTGAAAATCTGGAGTGAAAATATTAAAAACTGTCGAAGTTAAGAGCGTGCATGGAAACTGCGCAACACACGCTTGGAACGCAGTCATTTTTTTGAATTTGTTCACTAAATTTGCAACATGGGCTTTTGGGATTCCACCTCATGAACAGTGGCACTGTCATTTCGTTACTCGATCCTGAAAGGTGATTCCGCACAGTGACCATGAAATCACCTTTCGGGACTGAATAATGAGATGACAGTGCATGTATTCATGAGGTGGGGTTCCAAGAATGTTGAAAATCTGGCACCAAAATTAAAAAAAAAATGGCTGAGATATCCATCTAAGTTGAACCCCCCCCCCCCCATTGATGCCATTATACAGCTTACCGGCATTTCTTAATTTTGCATTACGGCTTTGAAGAGTCCAGATGTGTTCCCACTCCATCGAAGATCGCAGTGCCAGGCCTCCGGAGCTAAGTATGGGGGGGGGGTTGTAGGGAGGTGGGGTGCACAGAGGGTGCATGCAGGTTGGGGGGGCGCCGTGGTTAACGAACCATTTGTTTTTCAGGTACAGAAAAAAAATGACACTGCGGCATGGGACAGTTTTCTTCCTTTACAGGTGAACTACAACAAATGGACACACTGGGGTGGGCTCCCAGTGTGTTCCATGACTTTGGGGGGGTGTGTGTTGACCACGCTGGAGTGGGCTCCCAGTGTGACACATGGTGGGGGTGGGTTGGGCAGAGGAACATGCCGACGCGGTCAGCTTTCTGTTAGTGGACACACACTGGGATGGGCTCCCACTGTGCCACACATAATGACATAATGTAGGGGGGTGGACATGCCAACATGGGGATTGCACCCCGATGTCAGCTTTCTTTTGGGATTGTGTGGCGGATGGCAGAAGCCACCTCTGCCATGTCTACTGAAATGTTTCACCGGAAAAAGCACGACAGGAGGGTATAAACATCTTGTGCCATGCATGACGAAAGTTGTCTCTGATTGCAGCTGCAATATTTCTCTCAAGTTGGTGGTACTTTGCATATACTTGTGTCACCGCTAGCACGCTCACTAATTGAGGAATGGAGGTCGCACCTACTAAAGCATGCCCTGCATTCACCAACATTGACACACCTCCGCATTTCTCCTACTACCACAAGATGTTGCTTGTGCATGCGCAAGACAACATAAAAAGAAATGGTGAACTAGACCTTTCTGATTGACTGTAAACATTGAATTAGGCCTGTGTTGATTTTAGATTAGCATATGCTGTATGTAGACTCTAATCAAATCTTAAATAGGGTACAACTCTGTTTTAAACCATTAATTTTTATAATATCAAGGCACTCCCAGGAGTTATGTTGATGTTCATTTAATTACTATCTAGGAGCATGTGGCACTCGGCTACACCTCATGCCACATTGCAACCCTAGACGGTGATTAACAGAACATTAACACAACCCTGGACTTGCCTTATTGCTTACGTACAGTGGTAGTCATGCAAAAGTTTCACAGCTGCGTGGTATACCGAGCGTTGTGCAAATGCGGTACCCATTGAATAACGTGTATACCGCTACAGTGCAATGATGTGCGTTGCGTGATACCGGGATACTTTTGTGTGAAATTGCACTAAGCAATGTCAGGTTTTTTCATGGTTCAGACTGAAGCGTCATTCCTCCACTACTGTAAGTCTTTGGCTCTACTGTAACTGATACCAGCCCTCCGCTAAGTGAACATCCAACTAGGGGATGGGAACAGCTGACTGACAAAAAAAGATTGCCAACCCCTCCCCATAGAACCTGTCTTGTTCTAAACTGTAGAACTGAAAATACTCTCCCTTTTGCATGTACAGTAGCTTTGAGAGTTTAAAAATGCAAATTAAAAATTAGTGTGGTATAAGGATATCAGTAATGTGCAAAAGTTAGTGTTTTGAAACACGTGGTTCAAAAAGAGGAACTGGTGATAACCTTTTTGGACTCTAGTTCAACCTTTTTCTGACCAGAAACAATTGGACATTTCTGCCAGCCATACAGTGATGGACAAATGCATACATGGTCCATAAAAAGTCCAGTATGTAGAAACTGACCACAGAATGTAATTACTTACACATGCATTAGTCAGTCACAATGCTGTACCTGAAATGGTCAAAACATTATAAACAAGATTTGGCTGGTGCCAGCCACTGTCTGAATAACAGGTAAGGACTGCATGCCTACTGTACTTTCTACAGTAAGGGCATGGTTGCTCCATTATTCAGATGGTGGTGACATCGGGGGCACTGCCATCCTCTTTTGGAGAGTGGGAAGACAAGTCACTTTTCTACTTGTCTGTCACCTGGCGGCAGGTTGGTGTCAGCATAGCAGGAGTGTCAACTCAGATCGGAAAGGGCTTGCCACTGGACACTGATACGTGTCTATGTGAGTGTGTGTGTGCATGTATGCCTCTGCACTAGAGATGTTTCGAAGTAAAACTTTGCCTGAGAATTTTATGTGAAGCGCTGAAAATTCACGCTTTGTGGAGTTCACAAAATCTGGTCGACCTGCAGGAATTCGCCACATGCAAATTGTGCGAATTTTGCGTGAATTCATGCATTTTTGCTGTGAAGTGTGAAATTTGTGGATGAAGCATGACATTTGCAGGTGAAGTTTTGTGCTCCATGGTGAATTGTGCAAATTTTGGAAGATGTGCTCTGCGAATTCCGCAAAATCTGCAAATTCATTTGTGGAGCAAATTTCGCTGACTTTACACATCTCTACTCTGCACACATCCATGGTGGGTTATGTCATGATCACCAGCACTGGGGACAAAATCAGTGGAAACATCCGATTGAGCAGGATGGTGCTACAGTCCCCTGCAGGTGCCACATCGCTGGCTGGGCTCTTCCTCTGGAATCTGGATTGTGCTGTGGAGAAGCCTAGACAGGTCAGAAAGCCCCACTGCAGAAGTAATTAGTGAGAGACTCTCCAGAGAGAGGTAAGCCTCAGATAAGGTGGGTAATAGGGCTGTGAGGGGCCGACCAAGATGACCATGGGGAAGTAGCTTTCTGTTTGTGCTCTGTACTTGTGTTAGCCTAAAATTGCTAAGTGTACTTCTCTTACCCATTTTTTTCAGTCTCCAGCATCATGACTGAGAAGAGGAAAGTCATATTTTCAGCCTCATCTGAGGAATGCACATCCGAGGATTGAGCTGCTAGAAAAGTATTTCAGGCTTGGAACCGGTATGCTAGGTGGGGGAAGAGTCAGTGGACTTCTGACTCACTCAATCCCGCACCAACTGCTGACCCTCTACAGCCTGTGGGAAAACCTCTCAGTTGGTAAGAGAGTAAACAATCCTGTGAGCTAAAGCCAGCTGATTATAAAGTAAATAATGAAGTGAAGGAAGTGAGTGTAGAAATTGATTATGAAGTGAATATCCCCTCGTTTAAACACTGCACCTATTAACTACCTACTGCAGAAGCTCCCTCACAAGTCACACAGTTAGCAGCCCCTCTGGCATCAGAACAACCTGCTACAGCTACTGCCACAGTTGGAAAACTTGTGAAAACACCTCCATTACGAACATACGAACATACGAAATTTGCCAGCAGATAAAGGCCTAGAGGTCTATCAAGTCTGCTCGAATGTGCAGCTAGCACCCCTTATTCTGCAGCTGCCCTTCCCTTCCACCCTTCCCCTTCATTAACCCTCCCCCTTGTCCTGTCCCATCCTCGTTTGAAGCAGTCCACTGTTCTACTGCATACCACTTCTGCAGGTAACGCATTCCACCCAGCCACCACCCTCTCTGTAAAAAAGTGTCTCCTCATCTCCCTCCTGAACCTTCCTCGCTCCAGTCTCATATCATGGCCCCTGGTGGCCCTCCCCTCCCTTACTTTGAACAGCCCCTCTGTACCTGTCTTGTTTATTCCTTTCATGTATTTAAAGGTTTCAATCATGTCCCCCCTGTCTCTCCTCTCCTCCAGTGAGTACATGTTCAACTCCTTCAACCTCCTCTCATATGATAAGTCCCCAGACCCTTGATCATCTTTGTCGCCCTCGCTGCACTCCTCCAGTAACTTAATGTCCCTTTTCAGATACGGACGCCAGACTGCACGAGTACTCCAGGTGTGGTCTAACTAATGACCTATACAGTGGCAGAATCACCTCCTCCCTCCTTGAGGATATACCCTTGCAATACAACCCAGCATTTTGTTGGCCTTGCAGCTGCCTCCTACACTGTGCCGAGTTGTTCATTGACCCTGTGATGAGCACACCCAGATCCTTCTCCTCCTCTGTCTGGGCTAGCTGCACTCCCCTAGCTGGTAAGTCCTCCTGGGTTCTTCATCCCAAAATGCATCACCTTGCACTTTTGGCATTAAAGCCCAGTTGCCAGGTGTCTGACCAGGTTTCAAGCTTTGCCAGATCATCCTGCAACCCCTGCCATCCCCCAGGTCATCCACCACCGCTCCAACCTTGGTATCATCAGCAAACAGACTGATCTTGCTCTTGATGTCCCATGATATGTCTGCAATGAATATCCCAAACAACACTGGTCCCAACACCGAGCCCTGTGGGACACCACTCGTCCACTGCCCTTGGGTGTGAGAGCCCCACCACCACCACCCTCTGTTGCCTTCCCTGCAGCCAGTTTCCTACCCATCTCACCAGCATTGCACCTGCCCCTGTGCCTACTAACTTCCTTCCCAGCCTTTCATGTGGCACTGAGTCGAATGCCTTACTGAAGTCCAGATACAGGACATCCACTGCATGTCCCCGTCCAGTTGCCTAGTTACCCAGTCATAGAACCCGACCAGGTTGGTTTGGCAGGATCGGCCACGTGTGAAGCCATGCTGTCTGCTGTCCTGTAGTCCTTTGGCCTCTAAGAGGGCCACCAGCCTCCTTCAGGATAGTCTCCATTAGCTTACCCAATGGCGGATGTGGAGGCTCACTGGTCTGTAGTTTCCCGGTTCATCCTGGGGCCACTCTTGTAGAGGGGCACCACATGAGCCATCCTCCAGTCCTGAGGTCACACACCCCGAATGTAGTGAGGCATTAAATAGGTCTGCCAAGGTCCTGCAAGGACCTCTGCCAGCTCCTTCAGTACCCTGGGGTGGATGCCATCTGGGCCTGGTGCCTTGTCCACCCTCAGTGCCTTCAAACCCTCTCGAACTCTGTCCTCCATGATTTCCTCATCTGTCACCACTTCCCCCTCGTCCCATTTCACCCATCTTGGATGTCACCCCCTCTTCTCTTTAGTAAATACTGAGCAGAGTACTCATTTAGTGCTTCCGCCTTATCATACCCTGCTTCCACCCAACCCCTCCTTCCTAATCCTTACTATGTGGTCCTTACAGCTCCTTTTCTCCCTGATGTACTTAAAGAAGTCCTTCTCCCCCTTCTTAATGCCTTGTGCCAGCCTGAGTTCCGTAGATGCTTTGGCTCCCCTTACTGCCCTTGTCACCTCCTTCGATTCTGTCAAGTACTCCTCTCTGTCCTCCCCCCTCCCTGTTTTCTTGTATTTCCATTAGTACAAACAGTGCAACAACCACAGCAAACATGAGAATTAAATCTGAATCGATAACACTGGAAACCCCGTTCCCCAATGGCAGTGGCTTTAAAAGGGCTCTATCTCAGGAAGAACAGAGAAAAACATATAGCCTTCAGAATAGCACTGGTGTGGCTACTGTAGGCAAGCATGCCATGGAAACCTTGGGGGAATCCCTTGAAAAACTTATTCTCTGGAGCCAGACATTTGATAGGAAACTTCATGTGTTGCATGAGAAGGTGGACCTTTTACAAAAAGACACCAGCCAGAATAGAGAGAAGACTGAACAAGTGAATAAGCAAGTGATATAAAATTCCAAAACTTCCAACTAATAACTCAAATAAAATGACTGGAGTTGGGGCAACAAAGACAACAGAAAATTATGCCATAAACAGGAAAAAGTCGAAATACTAGAAAATCAAGCCCACTATAAGAACTTACGTCTGGTTAGACTGCCGAGTTCTTTGGATTCAGACTTTCAAAGTGTACATGATACGATTAAGGATGTTTTCATTAAAGTATATGACTTGCCAGCAGACAACTTGCTATTTATCTCAGAAGCCTACTCGATCCTTAAAAAAGAGCAGCAACAAAATGCTGAGTCCGAAGCTCTTTGTCCCACTGATGACTGAATATAATAAATCAGTGGTGCCGGTATCCTTCGTCTTTGAGTCAGCCTGGGATCTAGTAATGAAATTGTCTCAAATGAAAGGAACCTTACCTTACAAGACTAAAACAATTCTTTTTTTCGTGGACTTTGCTTTTACAACTCAGCAACGACGTTGTAGATTTTTCTCTTTACGTGAGGAACTGCTTGAGAGGGGAGCAGAGTTTAAACTATTAACACTTGCCAAAGTCTGCGTTATATATAAAGGGAATCAGCATATTTTCTTTGTTGTTGATCGGGTCACAGCAATTATGAGGGCACAGTATGAGAAAGACAAAAATGAAGAAACTGAATCTCCATCGCTGTCTGAGGAGATGATTGTTACGTTATGAGTGTATAAATAATTGGAACTCTATGCTGGTCTTAGCATTCTAGTTGTAAGAATTTGTCTCATTTAATTTTTTTCTTTTGGGTTACGATATAATAGCCCTGTGGCATTTCAGAATGCCAAGGATAAAGCTCTTGATTTTTTTATTCACTTTCGAAAAGGAAATTTAATTGGACATTCAGGAGGGTTTACTTTTTGTTACCATTGAAATAATTGAATGTAATCTAATGGCTCAGGTGGTAGTTTACTGATATTGGTTTTTGTATCTAAATTAGCCTGACTACCAAAGACTAAACTATTATCCCCTGATGTATAACTTTAAAAATTGGGGAAACTGTTTATTAATGTATCTTGATTTTCTTCCGATGACATGAACTGATTTTCCTTATAGCTTATAATGTACATATGGTTTATTTGTTATTGAATTTGTTTGTTAATGTACGGAAAAAGTGACGATGATGGATAAGAAAAATTCAGTAAAATATAAGTTATAAAAAAATAGTGCCATGAGGACTGAGACCAGTGGGGACAGGTTGGCGACCAGGAGAAGAAACATCTTATGAAAAAGAAAAAGAAGATTTCCATGTGTAGACAAGAAGCCAGATCAGGTTAAGTCTAGGTGGCAGGGATCCTGTTTTCATGATAATCTGCATAGTTATTGAAGCGTAGAAAGTGATGACAGAGAAAGAGCAATGGTTCATCCAGTCTGCCCACGGATCTTTACAGAACTCCACAACCTGGCATTGATCGGGGTTTAACCTATGCCCAACAGTTATCCTATTTCACCGGGAACGAGGGGATGCTGAACCCTGAATGGTATACCGTCAAAACAGCGAAACTAAAACTGCGAAGACCACTACATCGACAAAATCAGCAGTTCACTGTAATGGTGTTGTGGTACATTGACACTGTTTCTCCCAGTGTTGTGCCCCCTCCCCAAAACAACTCTGACCTGGAGTTGATTACATTAAAATCAGGGGACGCAGCCCCCCACAAAAAAAAATTGTGTTTCTGATGGCACAGTGCCGACTGTCGGCATTGTGCCGTCACTGTAATGCCATTTGACATCATATCCGTTGAACTGGTGTGGTGGAACCATGCTGAACATCATTCATTGAGGACCAGCGGGGGCAGATCCTAGGAGGATCAGTTCAAGGCTTTGAACATGTAGCTGCTAGAGACCACAAGGGAGAAGAGCAATATGATAGGGACCTCCAACTTCCTGAAAGGAATGAACAAGGTTGATTTTGAGAAAATATTCAGCAGGACTGATGAATCAAGATCACGGGACTGTTTGGGAGGGTTTCATGTCATAATAGCGAAAATACTAAAGCGACTCACAGAAGAGCGAGTCCATGTTGCCAAAAACAAAATCAGCATGGAACCAACCTCCACACTTACCAAATGGTGACGGCAGGAAAATAAACAATTAATGCGGGGGGGCATACACCCCTTTTCGGGGGGCAAGCCCCTCACACCCCCCATAGAAATATAATCAACTCCGAGGGGGGAGGTGGACACTGAACAGGGGGGATACCATGGTTGGGGCAACAGTCCAGGGAAAAAAAAATAACACCCACACAGAAAAAAGAGAACCCACCGGCAGTCCCAACCTGGAACCATCGACACTGCAGGCATCATCTATACCACCACATCAGGTGCCCAGCTCAGCAGCAGCAGGTTATTCTCATCTATTTAACCCACATCTCCAGGCAAAGCCCCTTCATTCATGGTCAATATTCTGTCCCTCATCCATCGCTGTCCCAACACCCTCACTATACTTCCACCCTCGCTACCCCTACAGGTGCCCAAACTGAGCTGCTCATTCTTGAGTCACTCAGTTTGGTTCGCCCATATAACGGGATACTGTTTGGGGGAGATTCAGGAGGCACGTGAGAAAATTTTATTTTACGGCGTTAGTAGCTGAGCTGTGTAACAGCGTACCAGCAAAGATCTTGGGTACAAGATTCATTAATGGTTTCAACATGGCTGACGCCAAGTAAAAAGCTTAACAGTTACATAGTGGGAAGCAGGGGGGGTAAGGGCAGTAACCCCGACTAGACAGTAGGTCCCCAGCACAGGATAGGGTGAAAAAGGGCAGACTGGGTGGACCAGTGGTCTTGCGCTGTTGACATTTTCTCTGTTTCTATCAATAAGCAGGGAATATGGGAAATATAAGTCGAAAAGTAGTCTTCCTTCAGCTACTGACTTCTCCATCTCTGAAGTAGCAATCCCCTCTCCGCTCCTCGTTCTACTGCCAGGCCCTGAAATCCTGGCTCTGGGAGCACGAAACCAGAGATGTGAAAAACTGCACAAACTCATTTTGTGCGATTTCATAAAGTAGTTCTGTCATTCGTGAAGATTACTTGTACACTTTGCTATAGAGTGCCGATTTGTGGGAGTAAAATAATCATGTGAAAACTTGGCAAAGTGATCAAATATGAGAAGTTTGTGTGTGTTTTCTCTCAATGGGGGACTTCACAGAACTGTGAGAATTCAAATATGAATAAAAAACTTAGCTTTGACTATGCACTGTATAGTATGTTTATTTATTGTTGTTGAATCTGTATCCTTTTTCTCTTGTTTGCCTTTGTGCTCCCTACCCAATCAGAGCTTACCTGGAATTAAGTTTTGGCCCAGTGGGATCTCCAGGACAAAACTCTTACATACATACATATATTCATTCATAAATAAATAAGTAGAAATACCTTTTTAAGGCTGTACTTAGAAACCCACAAACTTATTCTGCAGAACCTTAGGCTTCTGGATTTCTCAGTGTCACCATTTTATGCAGTCATTTAAACTGCGATAATGGTGTTCAGTATGGTAGAATTGAGTGTTTCCACAGCAACGTTAGTAAAGAGAACACGTTTTATTCATTAGCAGAAGTGGTTCCTGAGAGGGCTGGCTAAAGAGCATTTCTTCTCAAGGGTTGCCCTTGGCTGTCCTAATGGAGTGGTCCTCCTCTAATCTGTTGCATGTTTCTGGTTTGTCTGCTCATTGCTGATTGGGGTGATGGCTGAGAAAGGGAGAGAGGGCACTGCAAAATGGAGCAATTCATTTCTTTGCTGCTAGGCTGCTTCACAGTGGGTGAGGGTTTTCAGCTCCCTGCTGGTCCCCCCGAGGGGGTAAACAAGTCTGGTCATGGATTGCAGATAATCTAGTTTACTCTGTTTGATCCGCTCAGCACTTCACACATAGTATGTTTCCGTAGGTTTCTTTCACTGCTTTCATATTTCTATTTGCAGATACCCATTCCTATTCTGTGCTACCTGGTATATCTTTGCTCAGTTCAGAAAAGTTTCTTTCTGATTCTTTTTTTTCTTTCAACATTTTTACGCCCCTTTACTGTCACTGCAGCCTACAGTGACGGGGTAGCGATTTCTACCACACGCTCTAAAAAACCCTGTCGCTGTAGAGCTATAGGCACTTTTCTCAGTGCTCTTTTTCATGTGTGGTTTTATCCATGCTATCTTAACCTGATACCTGTCACTGCAGGCCCCCTCTGGCACTCTGCTGTCTCCATCCCCAGAGCGTACCTGTCTCCAGTGAATCCCCCCATGGAATACCCATCCATGGCAGGGTCGTGGGGGGTGGGCCATCCTCCCCCTCACCTGAGAACACATCCAGATTCTGAGCCATGGCCCAGTTAAAGGTGGGGGCCTGTAGTAGCAGAGAGGAGTGCTGCATTGCGGAGTTTTTCCTCCAGTATTTGCCCCATTCCCTTCCCCCGACATAAGGTGGAGTCCTGCCAGACCTCGCACTGGTACTGACATGCACCAGTGGGAGTGGCAAGCTCTCTGGCCCACTGCAGGGGTTGACAGAGTGGTGGAACCTGAAGCCTTCCCTCCCCGAACTGCCTTCCAGACCCATTTGCCGCTCAGCTGGTTTCCTGAGCTTGTGTCCAGATTTTGGTCACTAACATGGAAGTGTGTAATGTAACCAATTGGCAGCCTGTTTCTCTCTGATTCTTGCACTTTCCCTGAATAATTGAAGAGAAATACATAGGCCCTGTCCTGGTTTTTAAACCACTTTAACTCTGTTAAAACAGTTTAAAAGGTTTGCATCCAGACTGCAGGCCCAGCATAGTAAAAACAGTACTGTGGGGAGGAGTCTGCAGCCACCGAGATCAGTTGTGTTTCCCTAGAGCTTTGATATGCAGCCAACAAGATCAGCTGTGTTACCCTCGAGCTTTGATACCATCAGGTGATATAAAATAGACATTTTATCAAAACCAGCTGCAATGTTTATAGTTCAGCATGGTGGAGTTACACTTCTTTTCTAATATTTTGAAGTCTGGGAAGATGATCTGACCTATTCAGAACCACTGTAATGCCCAGATCAAAAGGCAGTGAGAATTTGTAACCTTTTCTGGGGAATTTTGCTGCAAAGCTCTGTAAAGTAGATGCTGATGTGTAATTTAGAGAACTCTGTTAACAAGCAAGTATCTATGTCCGTGCATACAGTGTATGACAGTGTGTTCCAGTTGTAAAAATGTACTAGAGAACATCTTTAAAAAAATAATTCCACTTGTCTTGTCTTTGTTTTGAAGAACCCAGGGCAGATCGGGAAATCCGCGTATACAAGATGGACTTTTGTTCTTTTTTCTGCTGTTTATTTTTCCATGTTTCTGTATTTTCTTTTGCCAGCTGATTCATGAAGTCTGCATAAAAACCATTCTGCAGGATTTTCTGACTTAATGGCTTACTTTCTATGACATCATAGTGCTTGCAGAGACAGTAGCGTGATGTCACAAGCAGCAGTTGTGAGGTCAGTTGGGGGTAGGCAGATGTTTTAGGAAGAGACAGTGGGACGGATTTCCAAAGCTAAAACCCACCACTGCATCCAGGGGCAATGTTCAAAGGCACTGCATCAGATCGGTATTTCATGGATGCAGGTGGGTGCATGGAACTGGCAGCAGTTCTGTATCCATCATTGGACATGGGTGGCTCAGGGACTAAGTCTGGCTAGCTCATTTTATTTGGGTCTAAGCGGACGTAGGAGATATTGGTAGCAGCGTCTACAGCTGGATGCATGCTGCCAGAAATGGTAGTCGAAAATCATAAGTTAGGTGCGGCTTAAAATATCACCCACTGCATCCAAGCAGTGCTAGACACAGCAGGGGATTCAAGGGTATTGCCTTGGTCCACAGTTTGGAAAATCTGGCCCTGTGGAATAAGTGCTTGTTAATTAAGGAATAAGACCCGACAGAGTGTACATTATTATGAGATAACAGCGCGCCCTCAGGAAGTGTAACTGCACCAGAAAGTTAGACCATCTCTTACGGGACCTAACTTTCATATGTCATTTGTGGAATTTTTTCAGAAATGTGAAGCAAATTCTGAAACAGCTTTTAAATACACAGCCTCAATTTGTTTATTTATTTGTAACTATTTGTGCAGAATACACATACTTAGGCATTACACCGCCTGCTTTTCATGAGCATTCTGTTGACAGCGGCAGCCAGTTACTTGTTACAAAAGCGCCAAGCAGTAATTCGGGCTCACGCTTGTTAAAATAGGAAAAGTGTATGAGCATAAATGTCCTTTTTCATAGGCATCCCACATCAGCGTACAAAAAGCTGAGGCGTATATAGGTACATCTTCAGAGATAAAGGCCATTAATAGTGATTTTTCACCTTTTCTTGAATGTGTTATCACTTTCAGGATGCGGTGTCTTATGCCAGCAATAGTCCTTTTTTGCCATTTTTAACATTTTGTTTGCAACCTGTATTTAGTTTGAAGGGATCACTGTTTGGCCCCAACAAGATGGCCAGCCAATCCCTTCCACTTCCTTATTCATGTACACGCCCCCATGCTCAGACCCGCCTACTGTCTGTTCCTAAAACGTATGGAGAAGTTTCTTCAGGGCATGTCTGTAGTTTTCTAGCAATGTTAATGCATGTAGCACCAACTGCTGTACCAATTTTCACACGTTTTAACTACTGTTACTGCAGCTGCTTTAAAAGCTGAAAATAATGTTTATTTAAAAAAACAAAAACTGGTGATGTTACTTGGTGAAGTGTTCCAAGCTTTTGCCATCCTGTACAAAAATGACTGTTGACCAGTGGAACGCCTCCTTAATGGAAGGACAAGTTGAAAATGTTCTTGTGACCTAGTAATATTTTTGCCATAAGGAAAATTAAACCGGGTTGCCATAATAAGCCTATTATAAGGAAGTTTTCAATGCAGTATTTTCCTTTTTTTTTCGTAATTCACATTTTGTTACATTTCAATATTCAAATATGCACATTATAATACGTTACAATTACAATATATAAATATATTATTATAGATAAATGTAGATTAAAGATAAACAAACTGCTACCACTCAAAAATGTTGTTAATAAGAATTCTGGAAGGCCGGTGTAACAAGTAGGTCAAGTTGGCAGTAGGTCTGTGTGGTGGCTGCCTGTGTTTGTCTGTGTCTGTAGCTTAGTTTTTGTGGATTTATATGGTTTTCTGGTTGGAGTAACTACACCATTCTTGCTCACTACATCCTTGAAAGTCTCCTGGACTGGATTTCTACAAAGCATCATTACCAGGTATCTGCATTTTTCATTTTAAAATCATTTTAAAATCAACTTGTTGGAAGGTGTCCCAAGCAAAACATAAGTGAAGCAAGGAAGTCTGACAAATTCAGTGACACTGGGCCTTGCTTGAATCCACATTTTCGTCTAACCTGACCCATGATCTGTAGTTGGGCTTTTCAAGACCTCTTTGAATGACAAAGACGCATACAGACAAAAGGATTTCACCTCCTGCATATGTACAGGCAGAGTTCGTCCCTTTCAGGAATTCTAACACATTCTATGACTGTGGACCTCAGCTGTTGATTATTTCTTTTAGCTTTTGACTTAACCACCAGGTATCAAACATTTTGAATTGAAAGCAACTCTTAATGTACTTGTCTCTAAGGGCTATCTATCCAACAACCATTTTGAAGAATGCCCGCTAGGCATTCTTTCTGCTAAACTACTTATTCACCTGGCCAGCGGCTCCTTATGCTAGCTGGATATTGAACCCAACCCTGGCCCTAAAGTTTGCACCTTACCCGCCACAGCGGCTGGCACAAAAAGGGACTGGTGATAGCCCATATGAATATTCAAGCCTCACGAATCACCTGGCTGAGCTCGAGACCTGGACTAAACTGATTGCCCCTGACATATTATGCCTCTCAGAAACTTGGCTGAAGCCTTCTGTACCTGATGCTTCATGTCTTATACCTGGGTATAATATTCTCACGGAGAGCCGTGCTGGGTCTAAGGGAGTTCGATTATTTATAATAATCATCTGTCCCTCAACATCCTACCCTGCCCTGATTCCCTCATACCATGAAATGCTGCATGCTACCCTGGCACTGGGTTCAAACTGCTGCACATCGATGTGTATACAACCCACCAACCAGTGGGCTGAGTGGTCTTCAGAACCTACTACAGTATGTCTCTCAGAATACAAAATCAAATGAGGCGCTCCTGCTTGGGGACCTGAACCTTAACTGGCTGGGTCCACAGCACAATATTCTTGCATCTCTGATCCAGAAGTACAATCTCCATCAAATTATTACAGACTGTACCAGAGCTACGACTCTCACTCAGGGTCACTACTTGACTGGATCCTCACTAATAGACCGGACATGTCTCAAGTGCTCAGTGTTGGCTGATTCAATTATGATCATTCCTTACACTCTGTCACTGGCGCCCTGTCCACCACCTCCTCCTCAACCACGACTGATCACTTTTACGAACTATGCTGCCCTGGATAAACAAGCCTTCCTATTGGATATCTCCTGTATTGACTGGACTGACATTTTCACCACTAGCAATGTTGATACTGCCCTCAACTCATTTCTAACCAAGTTTGGTAATGTTCAAAAGAAGCACCTCCCAAAAGCCAAAAGGAGAGTTAGAGGCCAGCACTCTAGATGGCTGAAAAAAGACCTTCTGCACAAGTTAAAAGTCAGAGACAAGCAGTGGAGGAGATACAAACAGACTGGACTTCAGCCTGATCTCATTCTGTATAAGCAATACAGAAATGACTGCAAAGGTGCATCAGGCAGGCCAAAAGTAAATACTGCCAAACCTGCTGGTTAATTCCTCCCATGACCCTCGTAAGTTTTGGGTCACATTAAGTCCTTCTTAGGATCTGCTAAAGATGTCACTCCCTCTGATATGGTTCTACATGCGTACACTGCAATGACTCTACCACAATTGCTAATGCATTTAATCAACAGTTTTCGGACTTATCTGCCTACACAGCTTCCCTTCAATCACAATCTCCTGCCTCACAACCTAACTTCTCAGCACCTGGCGAACCATCTAACCTACCTAACCCCTTCTACTTCAGGGCAGTGTCTAGGTATCAAGTTCTCAAGCTGCTCAGAGCCCTCTCTGACAACACCAGCACTGGCTCCGATGGCTTGGAACCAAGGCTACTAAAAATGGCTTCTCACTACATCTCTGGCCCCCTAGCAAGAATATTCACCCTCTCTCTCTCCAATGGTGTTGTCCCTGAAGTCTGGAAAGCAGCCAGAATCACTCCAGTATTTAAGAAAGGTAGCAAAAATGACACATCTAACTACCGGCCTATTGCTATTTTGTCTGTCCTGAACAAAATCCTGGAAAAATAGTATCAACACAAATCACGGAATACATTGAGAACTTCAATCTGCTCAGTCCAGCCAACATGGCTTTAGAAAGCATCACAGCACCATGACTACACTTGTAAAATCTCTTCTGACATTGTCACAAACATGGATAGAGGGAGTTAACAGGGCAGTCTTCATTGACTTAACCAAAGCTTTCGACCTGGTTGATCATACATTACTGTCTACCCTCAGTACCTTGGGCTTCTCCTTCCAGCAACTACCTGGTTTAAAAGCTACCTCACCAACAGAACCCAGGCTGTGAAGTTTAATTCAGCGATTTCAGACAGTGCTGTCATCAACATTGGTGTCCCTCAGGGGTCCATACTTGGCCCTCTTCTATTTTCATTATTCAGAATAATCTCCCAGAGATGGTAACCACTGGTCACTCACTGCTGTATCGCGGATGACCTGGTCATTTATGCTCACTCTGACAACGTTCTGGAACTGAATGCTGCCTCACTGCTGATTTTCACTCGTACAACACTGGCTGAACTCTCAACGCCTTGTTTTAAACACAAACAAAACCAAAGTCATGCTATTTGGCTCCACGCACAAGCTCAGATCATGTCCTTCACTATCTCCGTTCCTGACATTGATGGAACCCACTAGAACCTGTCACTTCTTTCCATTACCTGGGCATCCACCTCGACCAAACCTTGGACCTAAAACACACATTCAGGATACTTGCAAGTCAGTCAATTGCAAGTTAGGGCTGCTTACAGAACCAACTACCTCTTACCCGGCTGCTAAACTGGCAGTAGCTAGAGGTATACTGTTGCCAACCTCATATATGGTTGTCCCATTCTGTCTTTGGCCAATAAATCTGCACTGCATCTGTGGGACACTACTTTCAATAACGTATGCAGGTATGCAACCAAAGCACGTCGACTGCAGCATCACTGCCAACTATATCAAGACCTTGGCTGTCCTCCCTCCTCTACCAGACAATACTACCTGTACAATCTATCAGATACCATCATAAGGACATCCAAACCTGCTATCCTATCAGAACTCCTTAGACCAGCTATTCCCACACGGAACCTTAGATCTGCAGATCAGACCTTATTATCCATCCCCTCTGTCGGACAAAAAGGGCATGGGCTCCTTCTATTATGCTGCTCCTCACCTGTGGAACCTGCTGCCTCAGGAACTAAGGGATGTCCCTACTATGCAACTTTAAGGGCAAACTCAGGACTTTTTCTTACTGCTTTGGACAAATGTGTTTGCTTTGATCCTACCTGATCCCTTGCTCTTAACCTGTTTTCCCACTTCCTTATTGCTAGCACTTGTGCCTTTCCCAATGGTTGTTTTATGTGGTGTTTTACTATAATTGCTGCTTGAATCTGTTTGACTGTATGCCAAATATTAGCTTTTGCCATTTACAAGTTGTTGTTTACTTCCTGCCACCACTTGGCTTCCCTTGATCCCTGTTCTCTTCTCCCTCACCTCTCAGCCTTCCTTCACTCAACTCCCCTGCTCCTCTCTTGCCCCCCGACCACATCACCTGCACTCTTCTTTCCCCTCCCTCTGCCTCCCCTTCCTTTCTCTGCTTGCTTGCCTCGCTTTACCTCCTCCTGAGTCACCCCTGCCCATTCGCTCGTCCCACCCTCCCAGCTGAGCATTGTTCCCTATTACCTCAATTGCCGTAACTTACCTCCTCCTACCGACCTCTTCTTCCCTGCCCTGCCGTCTCTCGGTTCCACTGGCTCGGCTTGGCATTGTTACCTTTCCGCTACTGCCGTAACTCTTCGCTTCTCTCCTCCTCTTACGGCATCATCACCCTTGCCCTGCCGTCTATCGGTTCCACCAGCCCAGCTGCATTCTGCTACCTTTTGCCGCTGTTGCCGTCTTTTGCCATAACCCCCTGTCACCCTTTCTCTACTTGCCGTCTTTCGGCTCCACCGACTAGGCCGCAGGTTGGAACCTTGTATCGCCGCTGCCGTATTTTGACTTTCTTTTAACCCTCCTCCCCTCCCTCCCTCTCTGGCCATCCTCCTCTACTCCCTCCTACCTCCCTATTCCTGCCACCCGCTCTCTGTCCTTATATTCTTAGCCATTTCTTTAGCCCCCCCGTTTTGGCCCTTGCCCTCTATCCTTCCCTCTATCCTTTCCTCACCTCCTCACCTTCCCCTTTTGTCATTTTCCATCTTGTTTCTGGCTTACCCCACACCTATCCTCTCCCCTTTCCTAGGTCCTTCAATGCACTTTATCGCGCGCTCAATGGAAAATGTCCTTGAAATGTATTTTGCCTTGTATTTTCCTTTGTCATGCATTGTATCCTGCCATATGTATCTTCCTGTATTTCTGTGCATCATGTATTTTCGTTATCCTTACTGTATCGTTATGTTCTGTAATTTTACCTCCCGGGTCGTGCCTGAAAACAGTCACTTGCTGGCTAGTGCACTTACCCGGTTAACAAAAACTAAATAAATAAATAAATAAATAGCAAAAAAGGAATGCGGGAATCTCATTATCATGTTATAAACTGTATCACAACAGGAACAGCACTAAGAAATCAAAGTCAAGTACATGAGGGGTATGATTATTTCCAACACATACCTTTACACACAGGTTTCTGCAAGGGAGGATTAGTGAGAAGGACTGCTTCAAACAAGCAGTAAATTAATTGCTTATTTTACAATTTGAGAGCTATCTTGTATCAGATACATCCTGATAAGACACCTGCATGCAGGGATAAATTTGGTAATTTAAAGAAGGGAGCAGTTAGAAGGGAGGCCCAATTTCTGTATACACTGAAGGTTTGTTGATGGTGATATGAGCTAGTCTCCCATAGCTGGCATGCATCTTGGGCGAAGCTGTGCCTTTCCAGTACCTTAATATTATATTTTTAACACTCAAAACTATTGCTTTGAAAGTCAGAACTGTGACTCGGGGCATGTGTATTGGTGACAAGGCTGGTGCACATGCCCTGAGTCATAGTTCTGATTTTCTAAGCTATAGTTTTAAGTGTTCCCATGCTCATTTTTCGATATAAAACATATTGCAATGTTCAGGATGAAGCCTGCTTTTAGCCCATATATTCACCTGAGAGTGCTTAAACTATGAATAACTCATCCCTGCATGGGTTCATGGCATTTCGGGGCAACCTTGCTCAAATGCATGTTCTCCTGTCCTCAGGAACGTGCAAAGGCATCGGGCGACCAGAACTTCAGATGAAACAAAGAAACAGAATTTAATGGCAGATAAGGACTGCTTGACCCATCCAGTCTGCCTGTTTCTCCCTACCTACACAATTACCGCTGTCTGTGACTGATTTACAGCTCTGTCTCCCTTCCCCATACATTTCCACTGTGATTCCTTTCGGGTTATCCCATGTATTCTTGAACCCCACCACTGTTTTTGCCCCCACCACCTACACTGGAAGGCTGTTCTAGAAATTCACCACTCTTTCTATGAAGAAGTACTGCCTCATATCTCTCCTGAATCTATTGCCCTCCAGCTTCATAGAATATCCCTTTGTTCTTGAGCTCCTTTTCTTCTGAGAAATACTTCTCTCCTGTACCTTATTTACCCCGTGAGGTATATAAAGGTCTCTATCATATCCCCACTCTTTCCTCTGTTCCGGGATGTAAATATTTCAGTCCATTAGTCTCTCCTCATTGGGATTTTGATGCAGACCCTGCACCATGTTAGTTGCCCTCCTCTGGACTGCCTCCACTCTGTCTATCTCCTTCTGGAGATGTGGTCTCCAGAAATGGGTACAGTACTCTAGGTGTGGTCTTACCAGAGACCTATACAGAGGCAACACCACCTCCCTCTTTCTGCTGGTGATGCCCCTTCCTATGCACTACAGCATCCCACTAGCCCTTCTTACTGCCTTGTTGCACTGCCTGGCTACCTTTAGGTCATCCAATATGATAATTCCCAGTTCTCTTTCCTGCTTGGTGATCATTAGTACCACTCCACCCATTTTGTACTCCTCACCCAGGTTCCTGTGCCCTAAGTGCATTATTTTGTACTTTTTTTGCATTGAAACCCAGCTGCCATACGCATGACCACTCCTCTAGTTTTCTCTGGTCTCTGCTTATCCTTTCCATCCCCCAACCCCTGGAGTGTCCACCGCATTGTAGATTTTAGTGCCATCTGCAAAGGGACAGACCTTCCCTTCTAGCTCCTCTGCAGTGTCACTTATAAAGGTATTAAAGCGGACCAGTCCTGAGGTGCCCCACTAGTCACTGTTCCTTCCTCGGAGTGAACTCTGTTTATCACCATGAGCTTAGGAGGTAGGAAGCTCTTGATGAGTAAAATCACATTTTGACTGGAAAATAATAAATTAAAGAATATGGTAGAATGGGTAGCCAAGATACAGTCAATAAGCATGTAGTCTTTTACAGGTACACTGGTCCCATAGGACTCCCCGCGAAAAAAATACTAGAAGCTGACAGTACCTGTGATGGAGTGTATGCACGTCACCCTACTTTTTACCTGCAATTCCCTTCACAACCCTGCAACATAGGTGTTGACAGGGGCTGTGGGGGTATTTTTACCAAACCCCTTTTGTTTTAAAGTTAGCCCTTTAAGACCGCACTGCACTGTATACTCTACTTGTCGGCTATCCTCGGGGAGGGTTAACAACTAATATCTGAGCCCAGTAAAGGGGATGGGTGAACAAGGGGGGAAAAGGAGGTTTCATTTTCTATTATAGAGAGACAACCAGAGACTGAACTGCAAGAACATTTGTGTAAAGCTGAATACAAGCTCTTTGTTTTTTGCATGCTACCAAAAGTAAAGCAGTTTTTCATTTAATTTAAACTGGTGTCTGGAGTGTGCGCTTTGTAAGTGTTCCTCAAGTAGCTGCCCAGTTCACTACCCTGTCACAGGCATACCGTTAGAATGGCGACTGAATTTTGTTGCTGCAATTAGGGCTGCACAATAAAGGATGACGATGACAGAAACTATCTTAATTTTAGATTGGCCCTCAGTCATGTTGCCCTTTGTGCCCACACAATTTCTGCCCCCTCCAGGGCATTCCCACCCCGTAGGAGGTTATATTTAGTTGTAGGGGGTGCAGGGAGCCCCCCCATTGGGGGGGGTGCAGGGGCCCCTCACATTGGGGTGCAGAGGCCCCCACATTGGGGTGTAGGGGGAGAAGCCCCTCACATTGGGGTGCTGGGGAGAAGTCTTCCCGCAATATGACTATTTTCCGGGATGGGCTTGGCGCCTCTCGTCTTGGGAGCCACAATGCCCGGTGCATAAATGCTGGCTGGCATATTGCCCATGCCTGCATCGGTGTCATTTCTAAAATGACTGTCGCGCAATATGGAATCGAATCCTGTCATGGCCCCCCAGTGTAAAAGCAGAGCAGTGAAATGAAAAGCATGAGACATGTTTCAAGCTGGAATTAGGAGTTACATAAGAAAACCTTGCAGCTTGCATTTCAGCCTTGTGACTGGACAAAGACTTCAAAACAAAAAGGAAGGCGGCCGCGTGCACAGTTAGTTCCACTTGCAGCATGTGACCGGGTTTGGGAATGAACCCGGGTTACTGGAAGGCGGCCGGGGGAAGGATCGGCGTCCTGTAGACAGCTCTCCTTCTCCAGGAGGAGTAGGGGACTAGTCCGGCGTCTGCTTGCTCCTAGCGGAGGCTGGGAGTATCACAGGATGTACGGCCCAAAGTTAACTGGGGGAGGAGCGGATGTCGGCGTATGCTGTGACATCACTATGCTGCCCCCAACAGAAAAACAGAAAAATTGCTCGCTGGCCACCAGATGACAGCTCTCCATTCCCTGAGTGCCTCCAGTACCTTCCCAGGGCCTTCTGTTCCTCAGCAGCATCCCCGGGCCCTAAGTAGTGTGTGCTGGGGCCATCCCCTCTCCCTGGTGCCCTTCCCTCTTGGAGGAGGGGGACCCGCCCGGCGAAGGGATACGCCAGGATATCCCGAGGATCGGCTGTGATCTGAGGACCAGAGGAGGAGCTGGGCAGGGCAGTGGGGCCAGGAACTTGTGGAGCCTGAAGGGTGGGGGCCAGCAAAGCATGGGAGGTGGGGGAAAAAAAAAAGGACGGGCAAGAAGAAGAGTGCGCAGAATTAGGGAGGAGATCTGGTATTCTGAAGTTGTGATAGGTGGAGTTTGGGGGTGCCTCCAAAAGCTATCCAACAGTTTAAGCCAATACCATTATGTTTGCATGCTTTGCAAGCAAACATAAAATTATTTATTTTAACCACTGAAGCTTTCCAAAAGTAGATAAATCATTCTTCTCAATGTTAGGGAGGATCATCAACATTATCACCACTTTGCACAGATCACAAAGGAATCTTTAACAAAGGAAAGAGCAGCTTGCAGAATGCCCGATGCCATAACAATGGCCTCTGTAACGCTCTAAACAGAGCAGTGCAGTAAAACAGAAACAGTTAAATCTTCCGAAAACAAGTAAGTAATGAGCCATGACAGGGTGTGCATTATGCAAGCAATAACACACGATGAGGTGTGGGTTATGTCCTGATAAGAGCATGCACAGGTGTGTTATGAGCGCTGAGTGTCTTATGCCCCTGGGTGTGCTCTTATGAGGACATGACCCACACCTTGGAGTGTGTTATTGCACTTATAAAATGGGCCTTCCCCATAAAGCCCCCCAGTAAAAAAAAAAAAAAAAAAAAAAAAAGATTAAAAAGTATGCTAAAAACTGTTCCATATACAAAAGGCAGAAAAATAATCCATCTGTATTGCAGACTTGCAGGCTATATATATCATTCAGCCACTACAGGATGTTGGTGTTGTCTGTCTGTCCTCTAAGAAACAAATAATTTTTTTTATTTACTTTACTTTTGGTGAGGCTTTGTTTTTCACTTGTTTGTAACCACTGGCCAGCTTGACCATGAGCCACCGTGTCCATCATCGGGTGCTCTACAGAGCGGTTCCCATGTGGTGCCTGTCAGTGTAAACTAAGCTAAGTGTAGAGAGTGCACCGAGTCAGGTTTTGTGCTTCTACTAGCTGTCAGGCTCTCCTCCCAACTCTGTTTCTCCCCCAACACTTTTTGTTTTAAATTTGCTTCACTTTTCTTTATAGTTTGTTTTTTACTTGCAGCCACCGGCCCGCTAGACTGTGAGCGAGCATGTCCCATAGTGGCCACCGTACTGACCGGCTTCATGGTTTTAATAAAGCAAATAACTTCTGCTGTATGGTGCTGTGAACTGTGTCCTGTCACGGATGTGGAGGGGTGGCTGGGAGAACGTAGAGTGCATTTGCTGGAAAGTGAAACAGACTGATGATGTTGAGTTTGTCATAACAGTCACCTGGTCCCTCAGCACACTTTGAAATGCTGGGAGGGAGAGATGGATCTACACTGGCCATGGCAGATGGGCCATGAACCCCTTCCCCGAACAGGTAGCAAGCCTGCAGACTTTTTTTGTCATGGAAGAAATGGGGGGTGGTGGATGTTGTATTATTTTCTGTTGGTGGCACTGCTCTCCCAGTGCAGCAGTTTTGTTTCCCTCGCATACTAAGTGATGGGCTGCATCAGAAAAGCGGTAGCATGGATTGATTTTTCCATATGCTACGTTTTGGTTGCCAAAAGTAGTGCTGGTTGTTAAGTTACGGCATGATAAGGACATGGCTGAAGTAGGTTATCAGCCAATTACAGTTCAAGAAATTTTTGCCCATTTTATAAAGGATTTTAATGCATGCCTCAGGGGAGTAGTAAGGCATGAGGCCGAAGGGTGAGTGTCCTTATGCCCCTGGGAAGTGCATTAAAATTTTATGATGCACACCCTAGAGGGGCTCATTACATTTATAAAATGGGTCTAAGTAGGTATTTGTGGGAGGAAAATGAGATTTGGCACATGACTGTGTGTTTATAGAGATTTAATGCAGAGTCAGGTGATGTCGCTTGGCCAATGAAATGTCTAGATTTTTTCTTGCCATTTTATAAGTAATTTGAATATGTTACAATATAGAATATGTTGTATAAATTGGATGTATAATAGCCTGACTCACAATATGACATTTATCATCACTCGTGAGGGGACAGGACTTTCATAAGTCACTCATGGCTCTACCACCCATGGGTTATGGTCCTACCACCCCCCACCACTCATGAGGATTCCTGTCATAGTCTGAATCAGGTTATTGCATTAGATATTGAAATACGTTGTTACATTATCATAACTTGTATCTTAAAGGCTAGTATTAGCACAATGGAATACTGAACCAATCATAGAGTAGCTTTCACAATCATGATGACATCATAATTGCCTAATGCAGTACTGAAGCAAGCAGTTCAAATCAAAGAGAAACATTTACATCTTCAAACATCAGATTTAAAAGTCATAACTAGTAAACTGATGCTTTATGAATCAAATATGCAGTCTTCCGATTAAAATATGCAGTTTAGCATCACTTGTGAGGGGACAGGACTTTCAAACCTAACTAGTGGCTCTGGCACTCTTCAGTTATAGTCCTGCCCCCTCACACTTGAAGATAAACTGCATATTTTGAGTCAGGCTATCGTATAGCCCCTAATATACAACCTGAGTGGGGTTAAACATGACGACAAAAATGACATCATAGCTGATGACAACACTTACAGCAAGGTAGTGAAAATATGTTGCTGAAAGCCTCATCATAATTAATATCTTGAAGGTTAGTATAGTGTATGGGAGAGCACTGTTTCACATAGAAATCAGCAGAATCCCAGTGTTGTTGTACTAACGTTGTGATGTCCAGAGGTTGTTGTACCCTCTTGAGTGCGTCACTATGATGGTACAACAATATCAAATGCAGACGTGCATTGCTGCTGCCACCTCCAATCACAGCCCCAGCGTGAGAGAAACAGCATCTGTCAGCAAACAAACTAAGCGCACTAGCTAGAAAGGATGCTACTTCAACATGTTAGATATCTAGAGCCTTGTACAGTGGAACCATGAATCTGAAGGGCCTTTTTCAGGATTTCAGCCTAAGGTAAATACATACAGGTAAGTACCCCATTCTTCATTTCGCCACTTTTCCCAAAAATGGAAGCCAGGTGACCTAGAATGACCTGTACCCAGAGATTGCATGTGTGCTAGCTCGTGGTTCAGATGGTAGTTCAGTGGAGAGGGAATAAAGTGGGGCTTGATCATGTGGGCATGGAGATGTACTTCACACGAAATGGCCTGTTGTTGCACTGTCGACCACACACTATAAAAGACAATGGATGGGGAACAGTGAACAACAATGCTGAGTCCACTTCTCGAGGTTGTCATTACAGCCATAGAGCTCTCGAGCTTCGCTCTCAAGGTTTACTAGGTTGTCATGACAACCTCTCAAAGTGAACACAGCACTTGCCCTCTCCACTTCTTGCTCTCTTCCTCCTATTGTTTCTTGAGTTACTCATCGCTCAGTCTGATTTTGTCAAGCAAAGTTACTGTCTAAAACCATGTACCTGTAACTGTTTTATGTTTTAGTGTCTGTTACCCTGTAACCAACACGACGTGGAACCTTTGTAAAAGAGCCTTGGCTCAAAGGTACTTTGTAATCCTAGACACAAATAAATACATAAATAAAAATGTTGTCCGTCCATCATCCTCTGTATCATCACAGTAGAATATTGAGACAATCAGAACTCAGCTCTAACAGTGCTGATGACATCAGAAATGTCCTAGTGTAGCACTGAAACCAGCCATCGAAATAAAATGGAAACAATAAAATCTTTAAGGGGGACATAAACACTGCTGTTTACATTTTATAACATAATTGTACATTTGGGTATGTGCAGTCTTTTTAATCGCCTCAGTGTATTGTGGTGTGTATTTCTTTTGAAATAATAGTATATTTTCCTTATTTAGAGCCCCATATTAATGCAACATTTTCCTGCCTAGTATTCTCTGTATTAATTACATAGCAGTTCTGGAACCCAGTGACATTAGTTGAGCTGAATACCACAAAGACATGGAATCAAGTGACATCAGTTGATCTGAAGAATACAATGACATGGAATGCAGTGACTTAAGCTGAGCTGAGAACTACAGCAACAGTCTGAATAAGTACAAAATTATGCACTTGGGGAAAAAATGAAGATTTACTTACTATATAAAAGGGAACACATTACAAACTATTGACTCAGAGAGAGACCTGAGAGTGCAGATCTCTAGTGCTTTCGATTTCTCAGAAAATTGTACTAAGGCAGCCAAAAAAGGATGTGGAATCCTGGTCTGTACTAAAAAGAATATCAGGAGTAGGACTAGAGAGGTGGTGATGCAGCTGTATGCATCCTTGGTGCAGCCATACCTGGAGTACTGTGGCCAGTTTTGGTTGCCGTATCTTAAGAAGGGTGTAATGAGACTGTATGGGGTCCAGAGGTGGGCTACGAAGATGGCGGCTGGGATGAACGGGAGGACATACGAGGAGAGACTCATGGCCCTGGGGGAGTATTTGCTCCAGTATTATAGATATAGAAGGGATATGTGTCTGGTCTGCAGAGCATTTAAAGAAGGGGATTTGTGGGAATGTTTGGGACTCCAAAAGAGAACAGCAATAACAAATAATAGAGGACACCAGTATCAATTAAAGAGAGATCATTTTAATAAGAGACAGAGAGGGCACTGGTTCTCTCAGAAAGTAGTTACAAAATGGAATGTACTACCATCAACGACAGTGTCTAGTGATACACTATAAAAGAAATCAGAAATATTCAGAGATAATATTGTACATAGTATGAGTCATTTTAAGAATGCATTGGATAAATATCATGGAAATTACTGTTTCCACTTTGAAATATAAATCGGAGCAGGTTATAAATGGCTAATGTCACTTGACCGGTTATGTATCCTATGAATCCTGTGGAGTACCGTGACATTGACTCAGCTGAAGAATTCGATGAATGGGAACCTGTGTCATCAGCCCAGGTGATATCACTGAGGTTCCATTACATTGTATTTAGCATGACAAGGGTACCCTGAAGAATGACAAGCAGTGCGTGGACACTGCCAAAAAGGCTGAAAGAATGCTGGGTTATATCAAAAGGAAGGTAAACAACAGGGGATATTATTCATCTCACTTTACAAGACCCTAGTCAGTCCCACCTGGAGTACTGCATGCAGTTCTGGGCCACTCAACATGAAAAGGACACTGTTGCTGTTTGAGAGGGTGTAACACAGGCCAATCAGTATGTTCCATTTCATTCATCAGACCCAGAGGACAGCAACTAAACTGATGCAGAGGATACAGGAGAAACCATACGAGGAGAGGCTGCGGGATCTCAGCAGGCGCATCCTGGATAACAGGAGAGAGAGGGTGGACATGACAGAGACCTACCAGTACCCCACGGAAGTAAACAGGGTACAGTTGGGGTGCCTATTTCAAATGAGGACATACACTAGAACAAGAGGGCATGCAACAAAGCTAGAAGGGGGGAAGTTTAGGAGGGGGCATGAGGAAATAATACTTCACTGAAAGAGCGGTGGATGCCTGGAACAGCCTGCTGCCAGAGGTATTGGGGAACGGAAACAATGTGTGTGTGTGTGTGTGTGTGTGTGTGTGTGTGTGAAACATGCATGGGACGGGTGTGGGGGAATATTGGTAAATAAACTGGGGGGGAGGGTTGCCGGAGACCATTTGGGGTCTGTGGAGACAGAATAGGCAGGGAACAACTGGGCAGACTGGGTGGGCTGAGCGTCCCTTTACTGTCGACAAATTGTATGTTTCTGTGTTTCTAGGTGTATGGAGACTAAAAAGCTATTAAGAGAGGCTGCCGGCCCCTAAAGGCCACCTAAACACATATTCTGCCTGGCTCCGATGTAAAAAATCTGCAGTCGTAGTGAGGTATATAATGACCTGCTGTTTTAGAATATAATGCCGTTTACCTTCATTGGTGGTGTTGTTGCTTTGGATGGCTAACGTTATGATCAGGAACGGACTGGCACATAAGGCATCTGTGGCTCTGTACGACTGGGCTTGCTTCAGTTACGTCATCACACCCCACGTTGGTGCCATCTCGCAGCTAGAACGGGGCATGGTTTTAAAAAAATATCAGGAAGTTTGTTTATAAACTGTAACCTGATGAAAACACCACCAATGACGATAAACAGCATTATATTCTAAAACAGCAGGACATTATCTACCTCACTGCGATCGTGAATTTTTTTACATTAGACCCAGGCAAAATATATGTTTAGGTGTCCTTTAACATTTTCATACTGGGAGAAAAGGAGGCTGAGCGGGGACATGACCTCAGTTTTTCACATATTCAGAGTATCAGCAAGATATTGTATTTTATTTATTTATTTATTTATGTCTTTGGTAACCGGGTAAGCAAGATGATCCAAAGGACCTTTTTCGGTCGTGACCCAGGCCACAAAAGTGGCAGACAACAAGCACCAGCAGAAATACGATACAGTGATACAGGATGAAAAAGCACACCTCATTATGAGGTCAGTACATAGTATGAGCAGTTCAAACCTACACATACAGCAGAAATCCAACACAGGGATACAAAATTTAAGAGGTCTTAACACAGTACGAGCAGTACTGGCTATACTTACAGTCACAGAAAAATCAAAATGTTCAATACAATAATAATATTACATAGATTACCGGGAGTGGTAATGGTACAGTGGTATCAGTGGCTGCATGCTATAGCATCCTGTAGTTTAAGCTAACGTAGAGTATCCACCAACAAGAGACTACAAATCAGTTAAAGACTGACATTCTTTGTAGATTTCTCGGAGATCAGGACAGGATGGGGAGCATGTGCACAGGAGAGCAAACAGTGCTGGGGAGTAAGGACACAGGGCAAGGTTTAAGGTGAGGGCAGTAATGGGAGTTTAAGGCAGGCAGCCCACAGTACATCCTAGGGCAGATTACAGTCTCTAGTGTTGCCTAGGGAGCAGTTACAAGTGTACTCAGTCAGGAGCCAGGCTCTGAGGTTTGTTTTCAAAGACTGATGTGAGGGGGATGAGCGGATAGGCGAAGGGAGTCTGTTCCAAAGGGAGGGGGAAGAGACAGAGAAAGCTTTACTACCCATTACAGAAGATATACATGGAACTTCCAGCGGAGGAATGGAGGAAACCCTGAGGCTTCGAGAAGCCACCCTATAAGTGAGCAGTGGGGAGTAGGGGGACAGCCGGTAGTTCCTGAGTGAGCTGTCTACTAGGCAGCCCATGGCATAGTCGCATTTTTGATCTGATTCGCTCCAGCAGGATGCAGAGACATGCCTTGCAGCTCACAGGTGGTAAATTTAGAGGTAACATTAGGAGGCACTGCTTCTTCTGGAGAGCGGTGAACCTACTGTAACCCCCAGGGGCGCTATCCCAAGGGCTACCACCCCTGTCTGAATTGCTACTAACAAGTTGAGGGGCCTGGATCTAATGGCAGGTGCCTCCACCCAGAGGTCGGGGTTGAGACAGTCGGGTATGACTTGGTCACAGCCCTCTGGGTCACTGCAACCCCCCTTGCCTCCCACTAGTGGCCCACACAAATCAGTCACAGTATCTTCACTGTATATGCTGACCCCCGAGGCGTGAACCAGTCAGCTTGCTCTGGTGACCCCCTGAAAAATGAGATGTTATTACACAATAATCCCTGTACAGTAATTCACCATAAAAGCACCAGTTAGCCAGTATACCTTTGCAAAAACCAATCACTCTGATTTATTTCAGAGGGAAATAACAAGGATAAGGGGGAATCAGGTTAATTAGCTCACCACTCTAATATATATATATATATATATATATATATATATATATATATAGTGTAAAATAGCTATCTAGGGCACTGTGCACAGGCCTAACCTATTAGTCACTGTCTCTGGGTACCCAAACAATGAAGGCTAGTCTCTCGATGCAGCTGGTTGGGGCCCTGACGCAGAAACGAGCATTTGATTCCTACGAAGGTTAGGCAGAGCCAACAGGCTCAATTATGGCAGCCAGTAAAGAAACCAACAGACCTGGCCCTCACTAGGAGCATTTGACAGGGAGTGACCCTGATTTTGTACTCACGACTCCAGTAGAAAGAACGCTCTCACACCATTGCAGGATTGAACCTGGAACTCAAACACTTCTCCACACATTTATATGGAAAGGCAGAGGGGTACCATACCAGACAGCTGCTGCACTTCCTGATCACTTGCACTGCATACACCGGGTCAAACCGACGCAGCTTCACGAGTCCTGATAGACGGAGCACGATTTAAGCAGATTCTCCAATCTTCTACAGGGTGAGCCTGGTAGGTAGCTGCGCTTCTGCACAGCCTCCTCTGACCGCTACCTAGCGGATTTAGTCCGACACTGGCAGACGTTTGAAACCGCCGACTTCTGGCCTTCCACACGCATTTCCTGCACTAACACTCAACAGCGCAGGAGCCCAGAGCTCCTTCCTCGCTCACAACCCCAGCGTCTGTCTGTCCTGGACAGCTAGGGCAAGTCTCACAACTCGGGTGCCACCCGATCCCATAGGTGGGCTGCAGATGCCAGTCACTTTATACTGCCCCTATTGGTGCAAACAAGGCGGCAGAATCCAGACTTCACTTCCCAGAATTACATGGTTGGGTCTCATTGGCCAGCCGGCCCCTGTTAGAGTCCTAACTCTGGTTGGCTGCTTTTTACTCCATTTTAGATACCCCTCCCAGGTTCCTATTGGACCCCTACACGCAGTCCAGGTCCAAAATGGAGGGGCCAAATGCACAAAGTCCAGCTGCAATGAAAACAGGTTAAACAAACTATAATTTCACTAATACTCTAAGAAATTACCCCCAGACAGTTACACCTATCAGGAGGGCTCCCCTTACGCTTACAGCGACTGTAACATTGGGGCGAGTTCACCACAACTCAGGCGGGATTCGAGCAGGGGAACACAGCCCCCCCACACTGCCACTGTACATAGAGGCTCTAAAAGCACTCACTGCAGTGCCATTTAAATGGCTTAAACGCCGGACACCATCCAGATTTGGAGCGCCCAACAAGCTCCCGAAAGACTTCTGGGAACCCCCCATTTATAAGGGGGGTATACTACGATACAACCTACCAGCAGAGACAGTGGCTGTGAGGACAGTACAGGCCTTCAAGGTAAGCCTGGACAGGTTTCTGCTTTACTGAAGGAATCACAGAGTACCCTAGGTAGTAGGGTGGGTGGCTGGGGAATTCTTATAGTCTGTACAGTATACATCTTAATCCTTGTTTATAAAGTTTGAGGGGCAGCAATGGACCTAGAGTCCCCTCTGACCTTCAATTGCTGTGTTACTGAAACTGTTTTCCAGTAGGAGCTTTTCAACCCGTGTGTGATAGAAAGGATTTATTATATTTCAGAACTTTCCAGTCGGCCTGATTTAGGGTTTGGGTGGGGTTAAGGGGGGGGATCCCACATTGCTTTGCCCAGTCCTGTTTCACTCTCATAACCAATGCTTCATACAACCATAATAGGTTTGGCAACTTGTGTTTGTTTGGGGTCTTTCATCGTCATAGGAGAACTGTTTCATGACCCAGGCACTGGGCCAAATGCCCTCTAGAGTCCTGCCAAGTCACCCTCAAGGAACAAGCAACACCCACAAGTGACCTATATTATTTCCTCACCTGAGCTGAGCTCCCTCCACACTGTAGTTTTGTGTACCTGTATATATGCTTTAAACTGCACACTGCTATTTTACTTCAAACTACATATATTAATACTTTCTGCACATACCCCCCAATCCATATCCTTGCACTGTAATTGAATACTTTTGCATGGTCGGTTATGATCCTATGTAGTCTTATTTATGATGTATTTATCTGAATTTTATAACTGGGTAGGCCCACTGAGACACGATGTCCCTTTTTCAGCGGTGACCTGGTGTGAATTACATTCAGAGATAATATTGTACATGTAAGGTCATACATTCAAGGGTACAGCGTAAATTACAGAGACAACATATCATTTACAAGTTTTACATTCATGGTTATAGACATTAAATCAAATTTGATAAGTGCACATACAGCAGGAGTATTGTAGCAATGCTCGATAGCCTTGGGAAGAGCCAGGCGTATTTTCAACAGTTGCACTTGCACTGGACAGCCCCCTAGTGGATAGGCCTCCTTGAGGCTTTGCACAGTAGAGGAGGAACATTTTTGGACCTCTAGTGGAAGCTTATTCCAGAGGGATGGGGCAGTGATGGTGAAGGACCTCATGCCCAAATCTGTCCTAGCTCTTGGAACTTCGACCAGCGGACAGGACGAGGAGTGTAGGAGCCTTCTCTGGGGTTTAGCCTTGAGAATGACCCTAAGACTGGGGAGGGTAGTAATCTTTATTTTGAAGGTGAGGCAGAGCAGTGGACAAGCCAATTGTGCTTCAAGGTAGGTCCAGTTCAGTGCTAAGAAAAGGTTGCAGTAGTGATCTCTGGGGAAGGCTCCAGCCGCAAATCGCCTGACTTTACATATACAGTATGATATAACTTGTATACAGTGTGTAGTTATTGTTCTGTTACATCTCTCCTACTGTTACCCTCTCCCAAGGGTGCACCTGGAAATGAATCCTTGGCGATCTGTGGCTTCCTGGCCAAAATGTTTACATACATATATATAAATAAATATCTCTGAGTCCTGCTCACCCTCCAGAAAACTGCATACACCTTCATGCATCAGTGTAGTACCATTTAAGTCACTCCTCCAGAAGCGTATATATGAGTTGAAACGTTCTACACTCAGCCTTACTCAAAATGGCTGTCACAAACTCAATGAGTAGCTATTTAAGCAATAAGGCACAACAGGGTGTGTGTTATCGTGTAATAACGTCACTCCTGGGGTGGGTTGAAGCACGAGGCAAAGCCGAGTGCTTCCACCACCCCAGGAGTGACGTTATTACACAATAACACACACTTTGGAGTGCCTTATTGCAATTATACAATGGCTCAATGTTATACAAAATAAACAAAAAATTATAAATTTTTTTAGTAGATTTTTTGTGTTTCTGAAGAGAAAAAAGCGATTAATCAAGTGGTCCAAAACGACCAAGAGGACAATGAATCCATACAGTGATGTTATTGTGTAATAACATCACTGTCTCAGGCACCCACTGACCAATCAGAATACAGGAAATGTCCTTGCCATTGTATAATAGGTTTTAAGCGACCATACACTATCCTTTCTTTACCAATTATTACTATAATTCTGGATCTGGTCACGTGTGCTGCCGCCTTATCTCAATATTGTCTTACTTTATTTGTTCGCTTTGAAATAATTTACCTTTTAATTTTTTTATTTTTAAGGCTCTGTTTGATGCTGCCTTATTCTCCTCCTGATATTCATTTGCGTAGTTACTGATCAGTTTCGGAACTCAGTGACATCATTTGAGTGGACACCTGCCGTGAAATATACACTGTATGCCTCCCTTCATCTGGGTTCCAGAACCGCTCGTGAATGAAAATTAGCATATCAGATGGGAAAGGGGCAGCCCCAGCAATAGACTATAAAAATGTATTGGAATAAGGTAAGATGAGGTTTACAGTAAGTTCCCTTTAAGTACCAAATTCGAAAGTAAAGCAAAGGGAAACCACATTAAAGTGATTTTCCGATCTTAAGGGACCACTTTCAGGATATGGTACTTTATGCTAGCAATCATCTTTCTGCGTCATTTTTAACATTTTGTTTGCAGCCTGTATGTAGTTTGAAGGAATTGTAATTTTGCCCCGACGAGGTGGGCAGCCCGTCTCTTCCATTTCCCTTTCATGTACACACCTCCGCGCTCAGGCATGTTATGACATGCAGCATGGGAAAGCGTGGGGGCGTGGCCCACTGAAATGAATGGGAGTGTGTTTTCATTACTATTTAGCACATTACAGTGGTGAGTTGGAACTTAATGAAGGCCACCGTTTGTTGATCAGTGGCCTTCATTAATCTCCAACTCGCCATCATAGTGTATTAAAAAGCAATGAAGAATAAACTATTCATTTCAATGGGGCTGCCCCTTTGCTTTCCCTTGCTGCAAGTCATAACGTGCCTGAGCACGGGGGCTTGTACATGAAAAGGGAAGTGGAATGGACTGTCTGGCCACCTTGTCAGGGCTAAACTACGATCGCTTCATACTAAATACAGGCTGTAAATAAAATGTTTAAAATGCCAAAAAAAAAAAGTCTATCACTGGCATAAGGTACCATATCCTGAAAGTGATAACACATTGGAGAAAAGGTAAAAAAATCACTTTAAGGAAGGACAGCCCCAATACTACCAATTCTAACTGTTGTCAGCGTGGCTCAGTTGGTAGCACATTTGCTTCTGGGCCAGAAAGTCATGGGTTCTAGTCCCCCACTGGGTTTGGCTTATATCATAAAAGCTGGCACCCACATGCAGTACAATACTATGGTTCATACTAAGAGTTGATGGGAGCCAGAAGGAGTAAGCCTGTTGATGCTCCTGAATGGCAGTTCTCAAAAATACCTCACGCAACCCCCATTTAATATAAAAAATATCCAGCCTCTTTTTTTAAATTCTGCTTTTGTCTTACTTCTGTACAAGGGAGATGGTGTACTGTTGGGGTGTGCCACCCTTTGGATGAGACGTTAAACCGAGTTCATTCTGCCCATCTCTGGTTTTATCTTAGTGGGAGTCCATGTGAAAGTAAAAGAACCAAAGGCCAATTTTGCATGAGTAGGGGATTTTCTACAGTGTCTTTGCCTGCATTTCCCGTCCCATAAAACTGATTCTTGCAGTTGTCCACAGCTGTGTACAGATGTTGCTGTGAGACATGTCTGACACTGCATGTTTACAGTCACTTCACTACCAGTCTCTCATTGCTTATAAAGCACTTTGGGATACAGTATGCATGAAAAGTGCTATATAAAAGCTCATCCTTCTACTTCTTCCTAATTAGAGCTTCTAATTGGGCAAAGCAGTTGTTACTGGGTTTAGATTTCAGCCCAGATCTCTGGGAAGTTTGACCAAGATCCAGACCAATCCTAGGCAGCCCTTCCTGGGGTGGTGGGGGGTGGTATGCTCTGATCCTGATCTGACCCCAAATATTTTTGTTTTGTCCCTCTTTTTACGCAGGGTAATTTGCATACATTTGCAATCAGAGCTTGATCACATGTTAAGGCAAATTAGATAATCGCTCTATGCCCCGATCCAGTTCTGACCTGGAATGGCTTGGATCTTTGAGAATTTGGCTCATATTATTTTATCGGATCTGTGGTACCCCTAAATCTGAAATGTATCATCCAACCTTAATTAGATTTCCCAAAATATTCAATTTTTAAAGCATTTTCAAATCCAGGAGTCTGCGTACATTTGCATATTAATTTATGCAAATCAATGCGACTTGCCCATTTGTATTCTAAACCATTAGAAATGTTTTTTTTAAGACAGTGTTCTTTTTCAAGCATGTAGGAATGTTGCAAAAAATGTTGAGGGGGGAGGCTGAAGTTTAAAAGGGCACTTAGAGTGTAGTGGTGGATGGAATTTCGCAAGGGTAGTTAACGCTTGAGAAGCGTAAAGGGCACAAATGTAAAATAGTTGTTGGGGTAGGGCTTACACCCCACTTTCCAGCTCTATGGTTCTGACACCCATGTTCTTTCTAGTTCAAAACTGTATAACTGGACAAGTTTTAGTGGATTAATTTGTTCTTTCTTGAACTGGGCTGCCTTTCTTTTCACCAAATGGCAGCTCTTGAAAGGACTTAAGCAAAGCAATATAATACAATATGCATCTTGATCCTTGTTATAAGAATAATTCACTGCGTTCTCGTGTTTGTGACTTCCCTTGCACCCATACAGGGGCTATGCTGTATTTGCACCCATGTGCTATTTGTACAGTTTGTATTTACTGTTGAAATGTACAATGGCAGACCAGCTGTGCAACGATAGTGTTACTACTCACGACACCGGCAACCCGTATTTGTGAATGAGTGCGAGTTGTGTGGAGCCGGCCAGTGGGAGGAGGATCGAGGACCCCAGAGGGTGCTGTCCCCCTCTGGGGAGGGAGGGCTACCAGCTCTGCTGCTCTACTGCCACCTGGGTGGTGATGGATGGCAGTGCTGTCAGAGTGGCATATCAGAGGGGGATGTGCCCTGGTGCTGTATTAAGCACAGTTGCAAAGTATACTGTTTTTCATTTGAGATTGTATGCTTTGCTTATTAATTCCTATGTACCCCTTCCTCTTCCAGGTCACAACTGGAAACAAATCACCTGGGCTCTGTTTGTCCACTTGGTAAACTATGTTGTAAGTAACTAAATATTTATGTAAAGCATGTTTCGTGCAATGTGTACTGCAATACCCTTCACAGCGGGGATCCACACCCCCAAATAGGAACTACAGAGTACAGAATATAGGGAATTCAACATTTAAACAGGACAATAGATCAGAATATATACAGTATAGCAGGGAGAATACTTATTTATTTGAAAATGTTTTACCAGGTAAATCATATAGAAAACAGCATTCTTGTTTACAGATGTGACCTGGAGGAAGAGCAACGGGGGGTAGGAGAGGTACAGGACTAGCAATAAGGCCAGTCCACCGACACAGCGGCATGGTGTCTGCTTGTGATGCTGATGTTCCAGGTTGGGGAGTTGACCCGAGAGTCGGAGGGCCGGCTGGACGGAGAAGGATAGAGCATCTGGGGGGGTGGCTCTCCTCCTGGGGGGGTGGGAGGTGAGTGTCCAGCCTGTTGGTGACCCTTGGCAGAGACTGGGGAAACCATGGGGAAAGGCCGGCACCTGGTTGCATGGATGGGCAGGACAGACACTGGCCTCATTGAATGCCCCGCCTCATAAGGGACCACAGCAACTGAAAACTCCGGTCCCCCAGGTATAATACCTTGCTCCGCTGCTGTTCTTGCTGCCACCAGTGTCTGCCTGGGGAGTCTCACTCCCATGGCCCTGCCCTGGGGGTAAGCCAGTGTAAGTTACAAGTGTCCATTGGGGGTGCCTGTCTGTCGGTCCCGCCCAGGGGGGGTAAGCCTGGGCATGGTGGGATAGTGTGTGGGGCAGGGGCTGAGAACTGGGGGCTGGTCCAAAAAAAAGGACTAGCAAGAAAAGTAAAATGCTAGCCAGCCTGCCAGCACTGCGGCACCACTTGAGACGCCGATGACCCGGCTCCGGGGATGATACGGAGGCATCGGAGGGCCAGCCTGGGAGGGGAAACAAGCATCCCAGAGAATGCTCTCTACCTTGGGAAGGGAAGGAGTTCACCCTCCGCTGCACTAGCACCAGCTGGGTGACCACAGATGGAAGTGCAGTTGGAGCCGAGGATCAGGGAGAGAGATGCCGATGGGCTCCGCCGTGCAACGCATGCGCAAGCTCATGCATGCATCAGGAGATCATTTGGACATACTAGGGGCAGGAAGAGAAATGGAAAACAACTTTGACCACTGCAGCAGGATGTCCACCCATCACTGCAGGCTCCACACTGTTGACTACAGTGCTCTTCACTGTACACCCAGCAAGTCTCCCTCGGGGGCTAGGGTACCCCCCAACAACCCTGCGCTTGGGGCAAGCCAGGGTATAAAGGAAGAGAGGTAAGTCCTGGAGATGGCAGGAGATGGGGCTGGGTGAATGGGTTAGCACCCTTGGGGGCTGGTTGGACGAAAGGAATAAAGCATATTAAATAAAAAAAATGGTAACACACATACATACGATATTAGCTAGCATAGTACACAGTGCATACTGTACATAGATTTGGCAGCAGTTGGTATGCTGTACAATACAAGGCAGGCTTCAGTTTTACCACGCCATACAATACAAGGGAGGCTTCAGTTTTATACTAGAGATACATGGCAGTCAGGTAGGGTACTGTGAAAGTGGACATAAAGTGCTGTTTCAGTTTTGATGTGGTGATGAAGACTGAGGGGAACAAGTAATCCCCGATGTGTATAGGGTACTGTGCATCATGCAGCACGTGCTAGTGTGGGCTAAGGTAGCAGCAAGCTCAGACATTGACAGCTGGTGTAGCCTGCCAGGCAGGAACTCAGAATAAGCAAAAAAGGCATACAAATGGTGATGGCACAGATTATTCCATGCTGCATGCCACTCCCCTCCCCTCCTCCTCCTCCTTGGACCTGCCCTTGCAACGGGGCTCAGCTGCCACTGCCATTATCTTTAAACTTGGCAGCCTGCCACTGTGGCCGACGATGGGGCTGACTGAGAAGTGACACAGTATTGACTTTCCAGAATCTGACCTGACTGTGTGCGTGTGTGTGTGTGTGTGTGTGACCCTCACTAACGTTTTCAATCTCAGCACAGCAACATAGATCCCATTTACATGCATGAAATATGAAATGAACCGACATGGGGAGAGAGTAGGCTTGCTAGGGTTGAAATATGGGGCATTAAATTAAAAGGTAAATTTGGCTTATAAATTCTAACTGGCAGGGGCCAAGCCAGTCCAAGTCAATGTCCTATGGTGCTGTGTAGTCTTTGGGGGGTGGGGGTGGTATTCATTTCTTTCCTTGCTTTGTGGATGGGGTGGATTTTAAAAGGGTTTTTTTCAGGCTTGACTTTAGAACACCAATCCCCTATCCTGAAATCACTCATGGGGTGGGGAGAGAACGTTATGCTCATATCGATTCAGCCGTCTGCAAACAGACAGATTAATGCTTTAACGCCTGCCATTTTCTCTCTTAAAAATATATTAATTCACGGCATCAAGCCGAGCCGTCTGGTTTCCTTGGCAACCAAGGGCTGAATGCTGCTCCCTCTTCTCTTTTTTTTTTCTTCCTGCAGTAAATGTACCGCAGGCAGGGAGTTCTGAGGAACGATCAGCAGGACAAATGAAATATGTTATAAAAAAATGAGGGGGGACCTCTTGTTATAGACCTCAGTGTGAAGCTTTAAAACAAAATGCAGTTATAAATGAATTTGTATGTATCCCCTGCACTGAGAAGCAAAAGAGGTGGTCAAATTCTTTTCTTTATCATTTTAGAGCCAGTCCTGTCATTTATTATCTTCTGTTTGTTCTGGTCGTTGCTTGGGTGTAAATTAAAATTACCACTGCACTTTCTGAAAAGAGCAAGGGCATGTTTACCCAGTGTGCTGGCCCAATTTGTCCTATTCTCTAACTAACTACCAACAGATTTACCCAATGCATTATCAATCAGTTCTCATCGGGGCACAGAGGATGGAAAATGATTTGCCAGTGCACTGGTGCAGAAGGACTGCCTCAATAACTCCCCCAGCCCCACTGCCCCCCACCCAAAAAAAAATGGCTGTGTTTCAGTGAGGGTCTTTTAGGGATGGCAGAACCGCAAAAGCTTTTGAGTTTCTAAAAGGTTCTGATAAGCCATGAAAGGTTCTGATAGTTATCTGAACCTTATCAGAATCTTTCAGAACCTTTACGTTTAAAGTACAAAAAAAATTGTATTTATCATTGCCCATCCTTAAACTACTGTCAGTGAATGGACAGGAATCTAAAAACAAGTCAGGGTGGTACTACAGTACCTCCAGCCTCCTTTTGGATCTTTCTACCAGCAACACCAGCTTTCTTACTAGCTAAAGATCTGCTGGGGGAGTAAATTAAGCTCCAAAATCAGTGTTTTAAAAATTATTAGATCCTTATCAGAACCTGTAAAAAGGTTCTGATAAGGTTCTTTAATGGAACATGGCATAGGTTCTGGATAGTTCTGCACTTATCTGAACTGGTTCTTCCATCCCTAATTGTTTCAAGGTTGATTTCTGTGTTGACTGTAAGGAACCTACAAACACTTATACAGTGTGCCTGCCGCAGTCACACTGTACCATCCTTTTCTGTAGTGCCTCTGTCTGAGACCGCCCCCTGACTTGTCTTTCAGGTTGGTACTCAGCTCTCTTTGTGTGTCTCTGTTTAGACACCCCCCCATCTGCTCCTATTTAATCTGCTGTCTCCTTCCTTACAGGTGCCACTTGCCCCCACGGGCAGCAGTCATGATCCAGCCATAGCACCTCTACGGTGCAAGGAGCCTGATCCACCTACCCCCCAAAGAGATAGATAAGGTGCCACTTGCCCCCTCGGGCAGCGGTCATGATCCAGCCATAGCACCTCTACGGTGCAAGGAGCCTGATCCACCTACCCCCCTAAGAGATAGATAAGGTATGACGCTGGAAAAATTGCCACGATTTCTCTGGGCTGTGTGAACGCTGAACCGGATCCTCACTTGCAATTTGCTGTTTTCAATTTCAGCGTCTTCTCAGGGTAGCGCTGTTGGCTCCACGCCTGTGTAGAGCTCCCTGATTGGCTGGTCTCACTCACCTGAGGAGCACCTGAGACGTGTGGCTTAATGTAAGCCTGCATCCCTGTACTCAGCTTCTAATTTATATATTTTAATTTAGCCTGTTCTGCTCGGCCTGTGTAAAGTAACTTACCATTCGCCCCCGCTGCAGTTTCTCTCCAACTGTATGTGCACTGATTCAGTGATAGCTGTGCAAACTTCCCCTTGATTTTTCGTCCCCCTTCCCCTCCTCCTCCTTCCAGGCCTCCTTTAAAGGCACACAGTCTCCGCCCATTCCTATCTGATGTTTCAATTTATTGGTTACTTACTGTCAACAACTGCAGTTCCTCCCATCCCCTTTTTGCAACTAAGCCTTCTAGCAGCTTTATCCAGGGTCAGACTGGCCCACCTGGATACCTGGAAATTTCCAGGTGGACCCCCCTCAGTTGGATAAGTGGTTACCTTCTGAACTCTGAAAATCTTTGCATTTACCTTCTTTTTTCTAATTAAATGGGGTATCTGGGACACTGTTGATAAATGTAAGATGCAAACACAGAGCTAGTGTATCAGATTGAAGCGGAATATTGATATGAGTGTGTCAACCTGGACCCTCGTCTATTGATTTTCCAGGTGGGCCCTTGTATCTGCTTTCCAGGTGGGCCTACTGCACCCCAGTCCAGCCCTGGCTTTGTCTCATTCTGTCTTGCTGAGGCATACCATTTTGGTACTTTAGGTTCGCTTATTGCAGACTAGCATATCCTGTCTTGCTAAGGCAGTTGATTTAGGTCAGGTGATCTCTCTAGTACTTAGTATGCTCCAGAGTAGTAGCTAAGAAATTTGCTTCAAAGCCTCTCTGTCCCTAGTACTACTCTATAGTCAGGTGAACTCTTTTCTTATTAGCCTGACTAGGAGCTGTGCTTAAAGGAAAGCTGTCCTAAACTGTGGGGGCAATCACCAGGGCTGCAAAAACGCTCGATTAAAACAACCAATATAGTTTCAAATGAATGGCGCTAACCTTTTTATGAGTTATTTATTGTTGTAATGTTGCTCCTGGATGTGCCATTTCAAAATGCCGCTTTTTGAGGAAGACAGAGTGTGACCCTGGTCCGGTCCTGTGCGGAATAACTCGTAAAATAATGACGAGGCATTCATGGGATAAAAAGAAACACTGAGCCATGTAGAGGTCTATTAACTGAACCTCTAGAAGCAATTCCTGCTGAAAGCAGAGCAGTGTAAGGTATTTAAAATCGTTCTTTAAGTTGGAGCTCAAAGCAGTCATGCACAATAGAATCTAAGCGCACTGCATGCAGACTTGGAGCACTAAATGCTACTCGCATGACCAAGCTTGGAGCTCCAACAAAAGCGATTTTCACTACTACTGCTATGTTCAGCAGAAATATGAAAATTCCAGATCTTCTCTACATAACTGACATTCTTTATCCCATGTAAATACCTCACTTGTCATTTTACACAGTCCAGCACAGGACCAGTGCCAGGGTCACACTATCTTCCGACAACGGCCACTAATTTGACATCAAGGTAATCCAGGAGCAACATTACAACAATAAATAACTCATAAAAAGATTAGCACCATTCATTTGAAACTATATTGGTTGTTTTAATCGGGCGTTTTTGCAGCCCTGGTGATTGCCCCCACAGTTTAGGACAGTTTTCCTTTAAGGATTACTGCTTCAGGCTCCACTGCCTATAGTAGTATTCTGCACGGATTAAGAAATTCTTCTCCATTGAGAATCCCTTCTGTTGCCCGCACTGGTAGTGCCCATTGGGTGATAGTCTCATAATGAGGGCATATTACCTGCTTCTATGCTTGTCTCTGCTCATCTTACATGTATTGGATCCGAACGTGAATCAAAAAATAACTCCTAGAGTGGAGAATGGCTCTCTTTTTACATTGTCTGACCGGGACTTTTCCTGTCAAGTAGAAGAACTTGTATGTGCTCTAACTTCCCCTAGCCTACTGCTGGTCCTTCACCTGCACTGGCATACAAGAACTGTCCTAGAGCCTGCCCACAGGGCTACACCACCTTCTGCACACTCCCCCCCAACTCCCATTGACTCTCTCGGACAGGGTATTATTGTATGCAGCATCAGGAAAACTGGGAACTGGCCTCAGAACTCCCTATACTGCTGCAAACAAATCACATAACCGAAAGAAGACCAAGCCACCCACACTTCTCCTAGGACTCTGCAGGAAGCTCTTGCTCCTGCTTTTACTATGCTCAGGAAATGTTGAGCTTAATCCAGGCCCTCTGGCACCCATGGAATCCCCAGCAGAGTTACAAAGCCTCAAGGGGCTTACATTCTTGCACGTTAATGTATGTAGCCTATTAAAAAAAAATCACTTCTGTTCAGGCCTGGGTATGTCATACTGCTCCAGATGTTCTGGTGATTACGGAGTCCAGGCTCCGACTGACGACCAGTAACAATGAAGTTAACATCCCCTCCTACTCCTTGTTCAGAGCCGACAGGCAAACTAGAGGTGGTGGGGTAGCTATTTACATCAAGGATAAATTCCCTGCCTCCATAATTGACTCAACCTCTGTCCCAAAAGAATTCGAAAGCTTGTCATTAAAGATTGAAATTGCCACGGTGTCTCATTATGTATAATAGGATGCCACAGACCCCATCAGCTGGACTACAGTTGTTAAAACATCTCAAAACATCCTGGGTTCGGCACCTTCAGAGTGTATCATACTAGGGGACTTCAACTTAGACTGGCTCTCCAGTGCATCCACCCCACTTAAAATGTTCTGTGATTCCCTTGGGTTGTCACAGCTAATAAATGGATCTACTCATCCTAACAAGCTCAACCCTAATAACAGTAGTCTCTTGGATATCATTTTAGTTAACAAACCCCATTTATTCTCCCATGCTTGCGTCTTTTTCTCTGATATTAGCGACCATTGCTTCATCGCATGTGTAAGATCCACTCCTAAATCCACAACTGTATCAAAATTCTCCTTTAAAAGGTGTATACGCAACTTTGATCTCCATGGGTATATATCAGACCTAAGAGACTCCTTGCGATGGCAGGACGTCTATCTAGCCAAGTCCCTGACTACGGCTTATGATATTTTCTCAGAAATTGTGCTAGGTACTCTCAACAAGTATGCTCCCATTGTAAAAGTTTGTGCCAGAAACAAATCCTGTCAGTGGTTTACAGAAGACCTGAAAGATGCTTTGCGGAGTAGGGATGTACTCTGGATCTCTAGGAAAACTAATTTAATAAATGACTGGAATTCTTTCCGGAGGGCGAGGAATCTCTGCACCAAAATGGTCAGAGAAGCCAAAGTTAATTTCTACTGCTCTCAGCTGGAGAGCTCCTCAAGAAATGCCTCCAAATTCTGGAAGACTATCAAAGACATTGAAGGTCACACCACTGTAAATTCTCTACCTACTAAATTATTGATCGACAATACTGTCATCTCTGACAGACCGTCTATATTTGATGCTCTCAATAATCATTTTGCCACTGCAGGGCTAGCCTTTGACTCTTCTCCCGTGAATATCCTCCGCCAACAACTTAGATTGGATACACAAGAAAAGCCCATCCCCAGTCCATCCTTCTCTCTGCAGCCTACCTCCCTGGAAGAAGTTGAAAGATCTTCTCCTTCAGCTGGACACTAGGAAAAGTGCTGGGGCTGACCTCATTGACCCGTACTTCTTAAAGGTTGGCTACCGTGTCCCCGCAGTCCCAATTACTCATCTCTTCAACTTATCCTTGTCCCAGGGTGACCTACCGCCCATTTGGAAAAATGCACTTGTGGTCCCTTTGTTTAAGGCAGGAGATCCTAGTGACCTCAATAACTACAGGCCAATCTCCCTACTTCCAATCCTGTCAAAGATGCTGGAGAAAATAGTGAACTCCCAACTTTGGAAGTACCTGGAATCAAAAAAATTGCTCAACCCGTTACAATCCGGTTTTAGAGCACAGCACAGTACAGTCTCTGCTCTAGCCAAGGTGACAAACGACTGGCAGCTTGAATTAGACAAAAAAAACTTTGTGCAGTTTTCTTGGACCTAAGCAAGGCGTTCGATATCGTTGATCACAGACTGCTTCTGTCGTCCCTCCAGAACATTGGTTTGGATTCCCTATCCCTTAAATGGTTCTCCAACTACCTCTCAGGACGACTTCAACAAGTAAAGGCAGAAGGGGAAGTTTCTTCACCAAAACCCCTATTGAGGGGTGTACCGCAAGGTTCCATTCTTGGTCCCTTGCTCTTCAATATTTATATTAACAACGTAGATGCCCCCATCAAAGAAGCACAAATACACCTATTCGCGGATGATACAGTACTCTATGCTAGTAGCCCCACACCTGAAGTGGCCTGTAAAGCCCTTCAAAATGAATTTAATCTGCTGCAACATCAGCTTATAAACCAGAAACTGCTCTTAAATGCAAAAAAAGCAAAGCAATGTTCCTCTCACCCCTTCAAAATGCAATAAATCCTGCAATTGCTGGGACACTCCTGCAGATCACTACCATTCTAGGTGAGCAGTTGGACTACATACCAAAGCTCAAGTACCTGGGGGTCTGGTTAAACCATAGACTTACTTTCACAGATCACTTAGAGGAACTGGCAAAGAAATTTAGACAAAGACTTGGTCTGTTTTTTAGGATTAATAATCTCCTCACAAGAGACACTAAACTGAAACTGGTTCAAGCTACCTTTCCTTCCCTATTGGATTACGCAGACTTTCTATATAGTCAGGGACCTGCAGGTACCCTAACCAAACTCAATACACTTTATCACAGAGCCATAAGATTTATCACAGGTCTTCCATACTCAACCCACCACTGTGCATTGTACACGGCAGTGGGATGGTCATCTCTTGCTTACAGACGGCAAAAAAATGCTGTGGTTTGGACATACAAAGCTGTCTCAAATAAACTGCCCAGTATATCTCTGTCTGTTTACCTTTGTGCACTCTGGGGAAGTATGCCCTGAGAAGCGCCTCGTATATCTACCTTTATGTTTACAAAGCAAAATCTCACATTGATAGAGCAGCCATCAGCTTTGTGCTCCCTCAACTGTGGAACAAGCTGCAAAAACCTTTGAAATTAACTCACCCCATCAGCCTAGCAGCTTTTAAATCTCTGTATCTACATCATAATAAGGAGTCCTGTGCCTGTCTACCCTAAATAGTGACTCCTATAAGTCCAAGCACACTCTAATTACTACTGTTAGAAGACTGATCACATCTATAATCGACTCTTCCCTCTCCCCTTTTGCTACCCCCATATCTGTCCCTTCCACGTTCCTTTGACCCTGGTTCCAGCTCTAAATTCTCCATACCGTATCACTATATATCTTTTATATTAGGTTTTATTTGTGTTCGGTGCACCTGATGTGTATATTTCTTTACTTTTATGAAAAATTGTGTCCTACCCAAAACTAGCTGTATCTTCTGTTCCAGACATATACTACTGTCAATGCTACCTGCTGATACTTTGTATATACTGTATTATTGTATCTCACTTTATTTGTATTATTACTATTTTCTTGTGTGTTACATCCCATGTATATTATCCCTTGTTCCTTGTTAACAAACCCAGGTCCACCTCGAAAATGAGCTTGCACAATGGTGATTGCCTGGTTAAATAAAGACTTTGATTGATTGATTGATTGATTGGTAGTAAGAGTAGTAATCTTCATTTATTCTTGTAACTGTATAATCCACTGTATTAAGGGACCACCACAAAAATGAGATGCAGGGTTCAGTGTGTTGTTGTCTATGGAAATCCATGTACTTCTAGATGCTGTTATACCACAGTAGTGATGTCAGAATGCTGTTGTGTACAGTAGTGATATCGGAATGATGTTGTACTGCAGTAGTGCAGAATACTGTTGCACCACTGTAGTGTTGTCAGAATGCTGTTGTACCACAGTAATGAATCAGAATACTGCTGTACCACTGTAGTGATGTCAGAATGTTGTTGTGCCACAGCAGTGATGTCAGAATTATGTTGTACCACATTAGTGATGTCAGAATGCTGTTGTATCACAGTAGTGAAGTCAGAATGCTTTTCTACCACAGTAGTGATGTCAGAATGCTGTTGTGCCAATGCTGTTGTACCACATTAGTGAAGTCAGAATACTGTTGTACCACAGTAGTGATGTCAGAATGTTGTTGTACCACATTAGTGAAGTCAGAATGTGGTTGTATTATGGTAATGACTTCAGAATGCTGTTGTGCCACAGTAGTGATGTCAGAATACTGTTGTGCTACATTAGTGAAGTCAGAATGCTGCTGTACCACTGTAGTGATGTCAGAATGCTGTTGTAACACAGTGCTGATGTCAGAATGATACTGTACCACAGTGGTGATGTCAGATTGCCGTTGTACCCCAGTGGTAGTGTTAAACTGCTGTTGTAACACAGTAGTGATGTCAGAATTCTGTTGTACATCAGTATTAATGTCAGAATGCTGTTGTTTTCCAGTTGTAATATCTGACTGCTGTGGTAACACAGTAGCAATGTCAGAATGCTGTTGTACCACAGTAGTGGTGTCAGAACGCCTGTTGCCATCACTACTGCCATGGGTCAGCTTAGGGGCCAGCCTTCTGCACTATTGCCATAGTTTGGCTTAGGTGACCTGGTCGAAAGGGGCTGCGGGGAAGAGGGCCCTGAGCGGGTGGACTGGAATGGGGTTGAATGCCCTTATGAGGGGGGGACCACTAGACTACCAGAAATATTCTAGACAGCTACAGGAAAGGTGATCAGGGATGACTGTGTGCAGGGATAAAGGCAGGGTTTCAGCAGCATTACACAGGACTGTGATACAGACTGTTCAGTGCTGCCCAAACCACGGACTATACTGCTGAGACCAGTATGCATGGGGATCCCTTATTTACATGGGTACAGCAGTATATTCTGTGTGGTCACACTGTTGGGTCAGCACAGTGCACTGGGGACCTTTGAATATTGCCCCCACCTTATTGACCGGTTAGCATGGCACTAACCTGGCTAGAGCCGTTCCAACCATTTGAACATGGGATCCCTAGAGCTGAAACAATGGTGAAGGAACATCTTTATTAGTTTACTGTTTCTTCATAACTTTACTGTTTTTGACATTTTGTCCCCAGATTTTGAATATATTCTTTTTGTGACCCCGCATTGTGATCAAGGCAGGTGAAATTTTTTAAATCCCGTCTGAAAGGTGATTTCATGGTGCAACTGGAAAACATGTTTCAGAGGGGATTTGAGAAATGACACCTGTCATGTTCATGAGATGGGGTAACAACAGGGCTATGTTGAAAATTTGGGGCCAAAAGCTGCAGAAATAGATAAGTTATGATTAAACACTGAAAAAATGCAACTTTTTTCATAACTGCATTGTTTATTGATATTATGACCCCAAATTTTCAGCATAGTCTTTTTATGACCTCAACTTATGCGCAAGACTGGTTACGTATTTTTTAATCCCATCTGAAAGGCAATTTCGCAAAGTGACTGTGAAAATATGTTTTGAAGGGGATTTGAAAAATGTATGTATTCATTTATTATTTATTTATCTGGTTTTTGATGACTGGGTAGGTACACTAGACAACAGAATGCCTATGTTCAAGAATGACCTGGGAGAGTACATTGCATGAGAAACAGCAGGGTCAAACGCACAAGTACATTGCATTGAACAAGATACAAATACTGAGAGCTAGGGTACGGGTGTGTACAGTAAGAAATATTGCAAGTTGACTAATTAACAAATTAAGAATAAGGCAAGTGTGAACATTTATTGTCAGGAACAGTGGTACATGAACATATTACAAGTAGACAAATAAATGGTTAGGTAACTGAGTAGGTTGTGTCAGGAACATTCTCAGGTATGAGATACAGATTAAGAAATGCACATGTGGTTGAGGTTGGGGGCTGGAAACAGCTGCAGGTCTTGGACTGGGTGAGGTAGAACTGGGGGGGGGGCAGATTTGAAAGAGGACATGGTGGTGGAGCAGTGGATATTTGGGGGGGGGAGAGTTCCAGTACTTGGGAACAAACAAAGAGAATACCTGCTCGCCTATCTTGGTTGAATATTTGGGTGTGATGAGTGAGGTAGAATCCAGGGACCTAAGGGAGAAGGTAGGATGGGACCTGGGAAGTAGTGGGACATAGGAGGCTAGGGGGTGAGCTTAGAATTGTTTGCAAATAAAACAACTTGGGACATAGGCTCGAAAGGTGGAGGGGATAGCCACCCTAAGAAGTAGAGAGAGCAATGATGTGTAAGGTGTAGGGGTGAAAGGGCAAAGCGTCAGATGTTATTGTAGGTGATGTCCCACTCATCTAAAGAAGTCGAGAGGTTGTTTGTGAAGAGCAGAGTCCATATTGGAGGCAGGGGAGGAGGACACCCTGGGTGATGGTCAGGCAGGCATTAGGGGTAAGTAAGTGTCTGAGGCGGTAGGCTAGGCCAATTTGAGAATTTGTGGTTTGTCACTGATTTGAAATGTGAAGGTGAAAGTCTAGCCACAGGTGAAGGGTGACGCCTAAGTACTTAAATTCCTCAACTACAGTGAGAGGGGAGCCATTTAGACACCTAATATCCAGGAGGCTAGAGCAGGATGGACCGTATGCCCTGGAGCCAGATAGTATCACTTGTGTTTTGGATGCACTGAGTACCAGGTTGCTTGCATCTGGCCAGTTTTGCATGTGTGGTGAAATTCTTTGATAGTTGACCCTCTCTTGTTCATAAGATGGGGTAAAAAAAAAAGGTTATGTTAAAAATTTGGGGCAAAAATGTCAAAAAAAGGATGAAGCTATGAGTGAAAGTACAAAAGGACGTAAAAATCCATTAACCACTTACCTTGTTTTCGGTGAGTTTGTGGTCAGCATTGTTAGCAGCAGCGGTGGACCAGATAGATAAGTGAGGAGTTCAGTGGTAGGATGGAGGGTGCTGAGAGGGGGTTTGGGGGGGGGATCAGAGGGTCTGAGGAGCAGAACATGTTTATGGAAGTTTTTTTTTGTTCCAGATTTAAAAAAAAAAAGATGATGATGGATGTTTTATTTTATTACGCTTACTGACACTGGAGATGGGCACCCCAGTGTCAGTGTGGTGTGTCAGAAATGGAGGGGGGGCACCCTGGTGTCACATGCTGTTGGGGGTGTTGATATTTTCCAGTGGTGGGGTTGGGCACCCGACCACTGCACTTTGGTGGTGGTGGTGATGTTGTGGGTTCCAGTGGCAGGATTGGGCACCAGACCACTGGACTTTGGTTGTGGTGGTGGGATTATTGTGGTTTCCCATGGCAGGATTGCACACCAGACCACTGGAGTTTGGTGGAGGGGGGGGTTGTTGTGGTTTCCAGAGGCAGAATTAGGTGCCCAACAGCTGGACTTTGTGGGGGCTGTTGTGTTTTCCAGCAGGGTTGGATACCTTACCACTGGACTTCTGGTAGTGGTGATGGTGGGGTTTGTTGTAGTTTCTGGTGGAGAGGTTGTGCACCTGACCATTGAACATTGGGGGGGTTGTGTTTTTTCCCTGGCAGCAGGGTTGGCCACCCAACCGGTGGACTTATTGAAAGCTGGGTGGGATGGGAGGGGGTTACCAGCAGCTGGATTGAGCACCCACCATTGGCTACAAAGCTGGGTTTGACAAAAGAGGCAATGCAGCATTGCTGCTTGATGGCAGTATTGTGAAAGGATTCAGCTGCTCTGTGATAGGTGCGGTTGCATCCTGTCTTACGTGAGAGGTTTCTACCCATCAGCCAGCAATGTAGCATCAGCAGCAGCCTTATCAGCACTGGGTGTTGACTCACACACTTCCTGCAGGTTCAGCTTCATTGGCTGCAACAGCGCTCACCTCTCCAGCCCCTGTCTGAGTGGCCACAATATGTTTTGCTTGCACATGTATGCAAGCAAGCATAATGATGAATTGCATATTGCACAGCAGGAGAAAAGGGCACTCTAAAATAGAATAATAAGGAATATAGGTGAGTACATGATGTTTGTGGTAACCTTGAACTGCTGCTCTAAAGCTCCCCGTTATTGCACTGCAGACTGATAGGTACAGAGGGCTTTGATTTTCTTTTTTTTTTCATTATAGCTTTTTATCCCCTGATTGTCGAGAGCTGGCAGGCAGGGCTCTGGCCCCCTCCCCTGAGGGGCTCACATCTGGCCTGTATCCCAATCTCCGGTATCGCAGCTGGGACCATCACAGAGCCTGCCAGCTCTGTTTTTCTCCCCGCCCCTGTTGCAGATGCACGCGCATGAGTGGAGGTGCACGCACGCTGTGTTCCCACAGCAGAGGGCCTGATTTTCAAACATAATGAAGTGGCAACAACTCCAAGTTCCAACTCCGTAGCATAGTTCACTGTGAAGTGCAGAATTTTATGTAGTATTTTGCTTCACAAAGTTTGTACTTCGCAGGAACTGCAGAGCAAAACTTTGCACTTAATTTAGAAAAATCGACGCAAAGTGCATGTATTCTCCATTTTGCAGAGATTTTGTCCTGCTAATTGGGGAGATGTGAAGTTTTCTTCACTAAGTGCAAAGTGGGGCACGTCCCGGTCATTTCACCGGCCAGTTTTAGATTTGCAACAGGCCTAGTTGCCACTGGGCTCTTCGCCTCCACGTTTAACTGCTTTATGGCTGGTTGTGTCAAAAAAAGTGATGCAAGTCGGAATTATTTTATTACTGTTTCACATAACTATGCCAAAAGCTAGACCAGCTTTTTATGATCCGGCTGCAAAATTACTTTTGTTGAAGTGGCCTGAAATTGCATTAAAAACATACCACAAATCTTTGAAAATCTAGCTCAGAGCCATTGTCTCATTCTTTAATGACCACCGAGCCACTGCTGTGAATAACGTATGAATAGCGTATCATCGTTATTATTAGGAGTACTATTATGATTTTGTTGCTGCTCATTATCTCACTGTATTTACCATTTGTCTTGTACCGTGTAACAGTGTGACTACTTGTGTTCCTTCCACTGCTGCAGATAACTCTGTATAAATATAATATGAATTGTATTACTCTTGTTATCATTTATTTATTGATTTTTATTTATTGATTTAAAAGTTGATAACCAGAAAAGGCACGCTGAGCCGGGGCTCATTTCCAGGTGCGACTCGGAGAAATGGGGTACAGGAGAATAAATAACAATCGCATCATATAAGCAGTTGAAGACAGTAGCGACATCACTGTAACAGACAGCAGTAGAGAGGACTAATGCAAAACTATTATTATCATCATTACTATTATTATATTGCCTTTCTTTATCTCATAATTACTGTGTGTTTTGTATCATGTAACAATGTGATTATCTGTGTTCCATCTAATTCTGTAAAATATTACAAGAGTTATATTATTATTATTATAATAACTGAGCTCTGTTTTTTCCCCATATGGGAAGCCAGTTAGACTTTAATGTTATAACCAGCTAGTTATAATGCTATTCACGCACCAGCTTCCCCTCAAAGAGCACATGCCGCTGCTGCAGCTCAGGCGCAAAGTGAAGGTACCAGCCGCACTTTTCAACTCTCGGCCCCTGCGGGTTGGAGAAAGGGCACAGTATAAGTCAAGGTTGCGTGTGAAGAGGCTGTAGAGTGCCTCCCTCCACAGCTTGGTCTGCTACACCCACGCTAAGTATAAATTGGCAGGCAGCAGAACAAGTGTATCTGGTGCCACTAACTTTTTTTTTGGGGGTGCCATACCCCAGTGACTCAGCCCTACTGTCCTCCCACTCAGCCCCCTGGGGAGTTACCGTGGGTGGCAATCCTCCCAGGCATGTCCCCCAGGGCGAGGCCATCAAGCAGGTGCTCCCCTGATGGAATACTAGTTCAGGTTCCCGGCAGACCCCTGTTACCAGTATGCCTCCCTGGCTTGCCTCACAGGGCAGGGCCGTGGGGTCGGGCCAGTCCCAATGGAACACTTCAACTTGGTCATCAACCAAGAGCCAAGGGTGGGTGGGCGGGACCGGTGGAGCAAAGCATCATGAATGGGGCCAGCATTTTTGCTTTTGTCCCTGTGGAGGCGTGGCATGCAATGATGTGGTGCTGAAGAGCCAATGTCTGGCACGCCCCACAGTTTTGGCTCCAGCAGCTGCTCCTCCGGCCTCCTCCAGGTCAGTCATGTACCAGACACTCACCCACTGTTACTCCCCGGAAGAGGAGAGCAGTCCATTGGATGCTCAGTCCTCCTCCACCCTGGTCATCCCTCTGACTCCTCGGGTCCGTTCTCGAACCCGGAATGTTGTGTCGCAAGCAGAAGCCCAACCACTGCACCGGTGGGTCGGTCCTGGTGCCACGCCCTGGTGCCACAAACTTGAAGCCACACCATAGCTGTGAATGCCCAAAGGGGATAATTATAATTTAAATAAATAAGAGGAGGCAAGTCCGGTGCCACAGTTGGCTCCAAAAGGAGAGGATTTGTTAAGCTTCCACCACAGCTGTTGGTTACACCCTGAGGGGCTACCATAAAAATTCAGCTGGGGGGGAACTTTATGGGGTGAAAAAACAGGTCCTGGCAATTGTATAAAACAAAACATGGGGTGGTGTGTAAAACTTGAATTTTATACATACTCTTGGTGTGTGATGCTTTTATAAACTCCTCAAGCTTCACTCTTGTTTTTTATTTAGCATCCCTTACCAAGGGTGTGTATAAAATTCTCATTATTCACTCCTCCTCATGTATTGTTTTATATATATATATATATACTATTAGTATATTGCTTTTCTTTACCTCATTGTAAGTACTGTGTGCCTTGTACCATGTGACAATGTGACTACGTGTCACTCATCCACTGCTATAAATAATTCTGTAAAATATTGCATGACTCATTCTATATATTAGTACTGTACCATTATTTTATTGCTCTCTGTTATCTTGTTGCAAGTACTATGCGTCTTGAAGAAGAATCAGCATTTATATAGCGCGTTTCATTCACATTGTATCCGAAAGCGCTTTACAAGCAATGCGAGACTGGTAATGAAGTGACTGAATGTGTACTGTGTGTAATTAATTATTCATGAGCTAAACTAGCTCACTGGCTGGCTGCTGTGCTGGTCTGAAATCTCTTAAAAATGCCCAAGACGGCAGCAACACATCAGCATATCACATGCTCAATGCTGACAGCAGTGGCGCCAAAACAAGAACTGTTTTCAGTACTGTTGTCACATAAAAACAAAACAGTGATTATTGCAATTAGACTTATAATCACTATAATGACCTCACAGCCAGTCATTTCCTGGCAATTAATGACTGGCTGGGTGGGGTTGGCCCTCGGCTGTGCCTCGGGCCACCCTTCCCCCCCAGCCAGTCGTTAATCACCAGGAAATGACTGGCTATTCAGTCATTATTGCTTAAATGACAGCCATTTCGCACATCAACACCCCACACAGCCTTGGACAATTGCATGAACCTGTTTTATGGGAAGGGGCATGTTGCCCAGGACACTGGGGAAAATCCCCCACTGTTGCGAAAAGTGGCAAGGCAAATTTTATTTAAAAAGATGCCAAATCCCAGAGGCTCTGGGCACCATACAGACAAATAAAATACACAAACAAATAGGCACAGCTAAGCTCAAAGTAACTATCATTTCAACATTAATTTCCATAAATAATAAAGATAAATGTATCTAGGGGATAATAAAACAGGGTGGCCAAGGACTGAGATCGAGACCACAGTATCATGATCTCACTTAAAAGGCCAGGTCGGGAAAAGTCTGGGCGAACATGAGGACCTTGAGGTGGACCTTGAATACCTACAATGATGGGGCCTCCCTCGTACCGGGTCATAATGTCATATACTTAATAGTGTACGGCATTATGCGCGAACCCCGGACCTGTCTTGCTTTCCTTGTTGCCCCCTGAGTTAGAATCTTAAGTGGAGGGTCAGGGCTCAGGTCCCTGTAACGGAGGGTTGTGGGTCGCGGAGCCCCACAAAACAAAAGATTGAAAAGAAGTGCAGCGATTAAGTCATACGGCATTCTGCGTGCAATATTTGACCCAGCCCGTGCCGGCCTCCCCTAGCAGGGGCAGCGACTTCCACAGGACAGGGCTGGCGACACTAAAAGCCCTGTTGCCGGCCATTTTTAGCCTCATCCTGGGAATCGCCAGGAGGCCCCTACAGGAAGAGCGGAAGGGATGGACCAAGACAGCCGGTATAAGAAGGTTCGTCAGGTAACCAGGACCCTGGCCATGTAGAGCCTTGTAGGTGAGAAGACACACCTTAAAGAGGATGTGCCTTGGGTTCTTTTACTTCCACCTGGACACCCAGTGGGACAGCACCAGGGATGGGTAGAAGGGACCTCGATTTAAAGTGTCAGTGTCATCCAAAGGATAACACCCCCCCGAGAGTGAGCACCCCCGTACTGCACTCAGGTGCCAGCATTTTATGATATGATTCCAGTCCTGGTGTGGGATGAGAACTGCCGACCATCTGACACCATCTAACAATATCACTACATGTGTGTCCTCCGTTGCTGCCCTGGGGCTTATATGAAAATAACTGACCCCTGACTCCCACAGTGAACCACACTTTTGGCCCATGTGGTTTGGCACATGAAGTGCCATTACTTCAAGGTAACCAGTCCTGCAGTTGTGACTCACTGCTGAAACAACCCAAGAAACCTAAGGGCCCAATCCACAGACTGAACCACACCCACAGAGGACTGCTTACGTGGCCAGGTGGTGTACACAGTGTGTGCTTTGCACATGTGGTGACCTCTGAACAACTGTGGTCCTAGTGTCTGTGATAGTTCCGAGCCTAACTGGGTGTAATGTTTTAACATAGAAACATAGAAACATAGATTTTGACGGCAGATAAGGACCGCTTGGCCCACCCAGTCTGCCCATTTCCCTACCTAATGGATAAGCTGCAGATTCTAGTTAACCAGCAGCCTACTTCTTCCTACCCCCACCCCCTAGAATTGCCTTATGACTGTCCCATGCATGCTTGAATTCCACCACTGTTTTTGACTCCACAACCTCCTCCGGAAGGCGTTCCATGCATCACAACCTTCTCTGAAAAAATACTTCCTTAAATTGCCTCTGAGCCACCCCCCCATCTTCAAATTGTGCCCCTTGTTCTTGCACACCTCTTTTTTTGAAAGATGCTACCCTCTTGGACTTTGTTGATTCCCTTGAGGTACTTGAAAGTTTCTATCATGTCCCCCCTCTCCTTCCTTTCCTCGAGGCTATACATATTAAGCTCCTTAAGTCTCTCTTCATATGTCTTCTGGTGCAGACCCTGCACCATTTTAGATGCCCTCCTCTGGACAGCTTCCATCCTGTCTATGTCTTTGCGGAGATTGGGTCTCCAGAACTGCACGCAGTGCTCCAGATGGGGTCTCACCAACTGTCTGTACAGAGGGATAATAACTTCCTGTTTTCTACTGGTGATGCCTCTCCCTATGCATCCCAGTATCCCCCAGCCCTCCTTGCTGCCCTCTCGCATTGCTTGCCCACCTTTAGGTCATCTGATATGACTACCCCCAGGTCCTTTTCCATTTTTGTTGTTGTTAGTATCTCACCCCCCATTGTGTACTCTTCCCCTGGGTTTTTGTTTCCCAGGTGCATTACCTTGCACTTCTTAGCATTGAATCTAAGCTGCCATACATTTGACCATTCATCTAACCTTACCAAGTCCCTTCTCATCCTTTCCACCCCACCTTGTGCATCAACTCTGTTGCAGATCTTTGTGTCATCTGCAAAGAGACATACTTTTCCTTCCAGTCCCTCTGCAATGTCGCTTATAAAGACATTGAAGAGGACCGGTCCTAACATAATGCAAATTAAACACTAAATTATAGAACGCATATTGCCAGTGATTAAATTGGGTATGTTCAGGTGGGGAAACTCTTACATCTAGATTTCTGGGTGGTGGAACTGTCCTTTTTAGATGGTGGTAGAACTCTCCTATTGTAGTCAATGGAGAAAGCTGACAGAGGTGGTGGAATTGTCATATAGTTTTTAGGTGGTGCTGGAAATGAGTTACTGTGGCTTCTGCCTAGTTTAATACCTTCATATTGCATACAGCAAAGGTTTATTGTTTCAAACATTTCTCATGTGTCATCTGTGTGCCCTTTTTCATTTTTTTATAACTAACTAACTAACTAACTAATGTTCATATCAGAGCTTGTTGTCCTGTTGGGTTCCTTGTAGGCAAGGTAAGGCAAATTTTATTTTTATGGTGCCCAATCCCAGAGGCTCAGGGCACCTGACAAGGTATTACAGAATAAAACAATAATTTAAAATAACAAATAAATAAAATCCAAATCAAATCAAAATTCAGTTAGATGGATGTTCAGGTAGATATTGATTATAGCCGCGCATGTGTGAGCTTACTGGTGCAAAGCAGAATTCTAGCTAGATGGAGCTGTTCATGAAACACACACACACACACTACTCTCTTTGACAACTGTTTATTTGTGTTATTTATATAGAATATGTTGGCTGTCTGTAAAACTGCCTTGTTGGGTGAGGTAGTGCAAGCAGCTGTCAGGGTGACAGACATTGTGAAAAAAAAAAAACAGATGGATTTGCAGCTTTTGTACTGCTTTTTTTTAAAGTGACGCTATCCAGTTTGTTGGGGTACATTTCAGCCCTCTCCTGCATTACTCCCCCAAATCTAATGGGATGAGGGCCATAAGGCAGTGTGGTCCTGCTGGTCTAGTTTTCAGTGTGCTGAACTATGAATCGTGAATCGTGGGATTGCAGGTTTGAATCCCACCACAGCCACTTTCTGACTATGCAGCATGCCACTTGCCCTCTTTGTGCTTCACTCCACCAGCTGTCAAGCTCTCTAGATTCCAGCCTCCAAAGACATGGCTCAAAGTGGCAGGTGCCACCTCCCAGGCTCTGGGACCCATGTGCCACATCTCAACCCGGCAGTCCCCTTCTAGCTGGTCGCAGCTGGAGCCCCAGCAACAACTTTCCCTTCTCTTGCTTCCAACCCACCTCTGGGGTGGCTGTCCCAGTATATATACTCTTGAGACCAGTGGTTCCAGACAGCAGGAGCCCTAGCTAGAGGTAACATCAGAACAGGATGTTCTGTAGGACACTGCTACAGAGGAGGGCAGTCAAGAGTAGCCACAATTGACAGTAGGCTCCCACCTCTGACGGGGGGGGGAGGGTTACATTACAAAACAGTACATTACAATACAATACACTAGCTCAGAGGCTTCTTCTAACCTCAGCTAAAACAAATTTCCTTTTAGCTAAGTGCATAGCGCCACTTCTGGACTCAGTACCCCAGGTTCGTTTCCCATCAATGGCTGGAGGGACGTTAACCCAAAAGAGGGGATAGATGTAGACTGTATCATGCTCAACAACATGTACAGTAGCAGACACCAGGCTGGCAATTCAACCTTACTGAATGTATCCACGTTTAATTAACCATGATAAATAGGTGTTGAACTGTTAAGAGCGTTGGCTAACCCCAGGCTAAAAGTAATGCCCCCTGCTGGTTTGGATTTAGTTCAGACCATTAATCAGATCACCAAGGAGTCAGTGTTGGGGGTGGGGGGTGCAAACCTAATTTGATGCTTCTCACTTCTCAGCTGTGAAACAGAAGTAATTCTGTCAAGACTGGGCTTCCAGAAAGCGAGCTGGGAGCGGGGGCCCCTGAACATCTGTGCAGAGACTATCCGAGCTAACTGCCATGCTGCAAAGCTGTGTCCGTATTTCTGCTGCAACTCATAGGTCAAGGAAGATTTGCCGCTAGATCAGCATAGCCTGTGGTAGTGATGGCAGCAGAAAAAGCAGCCTCTTTGTTTTCATTCGTTCTCTCTCCTGTGCCTGTTGTTTCTCACAGATTTGGCTACGGCAGTTTTGTTTTACCATAGCACCCCATCTACAGGGCTCAAAGCACTTTACACAATCAGCAAGCCAAACAAATATAAAACATGGGATAAAACACAGCTTCTACAGGTTATACTGTAGATATAAAAATATAATAAAAATACTTGTAAAGAACATTCAGCTATTCAAGACTGGGCAGTTGTGCAACTACAGAAAGGACTGCCAATAATGTTATTGATTAAATAACAGCTTTAGAGCACAGTACAGTGTCCTGATTCTGTTCTGACTATAACTAATCCAGAACACATTACAGAGTGTCCTTTTCTGACCTGGTTATGTAACAGTTCCAGTGCAGTACACAGGATGGCTTAATTCTGATCTGATTGTAAAGCAGTTTCAGAACAACGCACATGATGGGCTTATTCTGTCCTGATTATATAAAAGTTCCAGAACACGTCACAGAAACCTAATTCTGACTCAATTATACAACAGCTCTAGAACAATGCACGGGATGGCCTAATTCTGTCCTGATTATATAAATATTAAAAGAACAAATTGCAGAGACCTGCTTCTGACTCAATTATACAACAGTTCTAGAACAATTCACAGGGTGGTCCAATTCTGACCTGCTTATATAACAGCTCCAGAACAATCCCAGGTGTATGTGTGTGTGTGTGTGGGGGGGGGCTACCTTGGATCTGATTGTATAAAAATACACAGGGTGGCCTAGTTCTGACATAGTTACTGTACATTACCATTCCAGAACCATGAATGCACAGTTATCTAATTCTGACTTGATTATATAGCAGTGACAGAACAATGCTCCGAGACCTTATTCTGTCCTGATGATATAACCACTCCAGAACAATGCAAAGAGTGGCCTAATTCTAGTCTGATTGTGAAACAGCTCTAGAGCAATGCAAAAAGTGTCTAACTGCAGTATGACCTGATTATCGAACAATTCCAGAAAATAAATGCACGTAATTATTTGTTTCTGACCTGACCTAGCAGTTTCAGAACAATACACAGGGTGGTCTAATTCTGACCTGTTTACATAACCATTCCAGAACAATGAATGCACAGGGTCACCTAATTCTGACCTGATAATATAACAGTTTGAGAATAATGAATGCACAGCGTGATGTAATTCTTCCCTGAATATATTACAATGCACAGAGGCATAATTCTGACTTCATTATATGACATCTACAAAACAATACATATAGTGACCTGCTTCTAACCTGATTTACATCTCTGAGAAGTTTCTTTAGTTATCCCAGAAATTTCAAGAAATATCTGGACATGTCAATTGCTTCAACTAAACCAGTTCCAGAACAGTTCTGTTCTGATTACCAACAGTTTTAGAACATGGTACTGAATGACTTGATTATGACCTGATTCTATAGCAGTTTTAGAACACAGCACAGAGTGACATAATTCTGACCTGATTGTAAAACAGTTCTAGGACAATGCACACAGAGACCGAGTAAGACACTGTAATGGAAACACTTACAAAAAAATTGTTATGATTTCCTCTCTGAAATAAACGATTAGTTGTAATAATTCTGTGAGTGTCTGAAAGTTACCTCGGCAAGTCTCTTAGCTAATAAATGGGATTTTTAATGGCTTATGCATACATTGTAGCATTAATACATTTTAGTTTCAGCTGCAAGAGTTTCTTTGATGTGGCTTAACCATTTGAATCCATTTATATCCATGGGGCCAAAGACGCCTGAGACCTGTAGATTTGATTTTAATGTGTTTTATATTGCCGGATGATTGTGGAAAATTCTCCAAGCTGCCGTGCCAGGAGCCTCTCAGAAATGAGTTTGGATCCTATCCAAAAAGAGTTAACATGCTGGTTAAAGTAAACAAACACAAAAATGAATGCTTTCTATTTTCAGAAAATGATAGGAGTTTCAATAAACTCGCTGCATTATTAGCATCCCACTTCTTACACCTGCAGGCTTCAGAACGGAAGATACATAATTGCGAATACCTTTACCAACATAAAGCAACAGTATTTGTTAGTCGGCAAAAAAATTCATCATATACTTTTTTTTAGCAAAAATGTATTTCTGACATCCTTAAATGCATCCTCAATGTATTTCTAGTTTTATTAGATATTTTTGAAGCAGCTTCTATATCTAATTTTGTATTAACGACTCGTCAATAAAGATGGCCATCACTAGCGATTTTTAAAAATCTCTTACGCCAAGATTACCTGTTGCATGTACATATTAGATTCATGTGGATGCATTAGAATGGTACTGCCATAAGTTTCTGATGGTAAACAGCACAGCACTGTACCAAGATATTTAATTTTGTCATGACGGGTGAGGCACGGGAGCAGGAATTTTTAAAAAGTTGAAGATCCTGTGTCTTGGTTCAGGAATGAAAAAAAAATGAAAAGAAAAATGGGTATCTTGATATTTTTGTAAGAAAAAAATATTATTGCTGAAAAACTATATGGTAGCCAGTCCATTGGCACAGCGGTAGCGGTATCGCTCATGATGCCAATGACCCGGGTTCGGGAATGAGCCTGGGTCACTGGGGCCGAACAGGGAGAGGAGTATTGAGCATCCCATAGGACACTGTCCTTCAGAGAGGGAGGGCTACATTCTCCACTGTGATACTGCCACCTGGGTGACCACAGGTTGCAGTGCGGCTGAAGTCGATCGTGGAAGGTGGTGACGTCACTGATGCCAGCACGCAGATGCATGCACAGCGTGCACATGCAAGCCTTGACATCCTGCATGCAGTGTCTCTGGGGACAGCAACATGGGAAAAATACCGCCACCCCAGCGCCTCCACAATGAAGATGTCCCCGGTATGCTTGGGTCCCCTGCCTTGCTGGCATGAACCCTGCCTGATACGTAAGCAATAAGGCATGAAGGGGTGTTTGTAAACCATTTTTTACAGCACGGCCAGGGGCATAGTAAGGCATGAGGCCGAAGGCCGAGCGACTTCAACTGCTGGCCGTGCTGTAAAATATGGTTTACACACACCCGAGTGCCTTATTGCACTTATAAAATTGGCTCCTTTTTTTTTTTTCACATTTGACTATTGAGAAAAGCATGTTTATATGTAGAAAAAATAGATTTACTTGTGTGCGTTTGTGATAAAATAGTCCTTCTGCCCACTGCAAGTGATGTCATTGATGATGTCATTGTATTATTGCCTACTTTCTTCTTCTTCATGTTTTTTTTTTTTTCTCTGTTGTTCTCCACATTCAAGATATGGAATGTTTATCATGGAATGTTTACCACGGAATACATGGATTCGAAATTCTGCTCAGTTCCACTGGTAGAATGTTTCTCTCCCAATACACTGTACACACAGACAACAAAGGCATTTGTTACAGCCAGAGACTCAGTTATCTCACTGTCAGGGCAAGAAGAAGAGAGTTACCTGATGAGCAGGTAAAGACAGAAGGGTGATTTTTCACTGTCAGCAAAGATACAGTTGTAATGAAAACCATAAACAATACTTATTGTTTCTAATTTGTTAATGTATGTAAGGAGAGTGTGGTAATCAGGGAAACAGCATTTAATTCATTTGTTTTATTTTTTATTTAGGGTAGTTTTATTTTTAGGGCCCAGCTGAAGTTTTTCTACAGTGTAAAGGTAGCAGCCATGTTTGTGGTGGAAGATCAGTTCTGGCAGTAGGGGGCTAACTGAAATGCCTGTGTTCCAAATGCCCATTGATCTGTGTTGCAGACTCTTCACTGCTGAACAGTCCTTTTTTTTAACCATGTGTAAACCATATTTTACACATAAATAAGAGCCAGTCAGATTACATGATTTTACCTTGCCATTTTATAAAAGTAGATGCCAGGGGTGCCCCCATCCCGACCCCACCTGGGGGTGAAGCCAAGGCTCCATTCAGGTAGATGGCTGTGGCTTGGAGGCCAGAGGGATTGGAAGGTGTCTGGTGGTCCCAAGTCACGGAGGGCAGGTGTGTGGGGGGTATAAATACTAAGTTAACAAAAAAAAACGAAAAACGATACGGTGTCTAACAAATACCGCTGCTTTAATGATGCTCACTGGTGTATCTGATTCACATTCTTCTGACGGGTTTCACATCACATTCCTCTGACGGGTTTCAAAACCGTCTCAAGGCTATTTAGTGACCAAACACATTCACGTATGCATGGAACTGTTATTAGATGAATGATTTAGGCCCTGTTCACACTGTGGGACGCTGGCACATGATTCACTAAACTGATCTTAAAAACAGATTAAAGCTTACCGGTTCCAAGCGTCTACACTGTCAAAAGCGAGTTTAAAAATGTGTTGGTACCTGCAGCAATCCATGTCAGAGTGTTCTCACTGTTGCGGTATTGGTGTCCCTGCGAAGGTTTTCAAGCACCCGCAGCAGCCGAAAGCTGCTTACCACACAAACCTAAAGAATCATGCTGCAGAAACCGTGTTCTCCTGATTACACTGCCGGTAAGTCCGAATTACAGTCGGAACCGTTTTCAAAACCGTGCTCAAGCCTACTTCGAAGCAGGGTTTGAGCATGGTTCACTGAAACTGTTCCGAAGTTGTGCTGAGTGCGAACGCAAACCGTGCTTGTGGCTGCTTAAAACGTTTTACTAGTGATAAAATGTTTTAAGTAGCCCAGTGTAAGCAAGACCTTACACTATGATATCTAGCTGAGGTTCTTAATAGGATGATGGTGAGGCAATACACTCTCACAATCATGGCTGCTGGCATCATTCAAGATGCCTTGTGTATACATCTGTCTTGGACTGCTTTGTTTCTTGTATATTAAAGCACCTACGTATTTTCTAACTGTTTGAATGGCCTGTGAGCACATAGGATTTTTTATTGGGGGGGGAGGGGGAATTGTTTAACCAGGAAAGGCACTTTAAGCCAAAGCTGGTTTCCAGGTGCAATCTGGGAGCACAAGAAAGTTAAGTGACTTGCTCAGGGTCACACAGTATGCAAGTAGGGGGCTGTGGGATTTAAACCCTGGTCTCCATAGGTTGTTTAATTGCATTTGCCCCAAGTTGACTAGCTCTGAACCTGCCATTATAAATGCACACATATCTGAAAACTGCATGGCATGCCCTATGTTTCTTGCTTTTGCTATATTTGCAGCCATATTTTTTCATGTAATTAAATGTTTGATGGAGATGACATGGAATTGATAGGGCTTTATGCATAAAAGCATACACAAATGTCATGTATACATAAATACATAGAAATCGACTTGCTGAGAAAGACTTAATTTGACCCTAATGGCCTACCTTTCCCACACCCTTGTAACTATGGCCATATGGCGGTCCTAACCTGCTTTAAAGCTACAGTCTGGATTGGCACTCACTCAGGTAGTTTGCTGCATTTACCTACTTCCCTGTTCTGTGTGTTAACATCGCGGGGACATATCATTGTGGACCAGTGCATTGCAGCCAGTACATTGTGAACAATATCAAAGCCCAGGAATAGCATCGCTGGGCAGATCTGTGCAGGTAGGGAGCAGGCGGTACAAGCCCTGTGGTGTGCCCGTCCAGGACCTCTGAATGGGTGTGATGCACGGGGGGGGGTCCGTGCATGACCCCCTGTCACCCTCCGAGTCCTGCTTGCAGTCCGTCTGGAGTCAGCGGTAGGCACCCTGTGTGTCTGTGGGTAGTGCTCCTGTACACATCATGGGCATTCCCCCGTACCTCAGCCCCTGCCGGCTGTACCCATCTAGTGCCGAGCACTGTTGCATTCCCTCACCTATGGGATGCTTGCGCGACCTTTGGTCTCCTGGGTACTCCCTCTGCCTCTGGCCCAACCCCCGCATGCTGCACGCTGCCACCCTCCTGTGTCTGCTGCATGGGACCCTGGCCACACACACTACGGGCTGTGCCACTGCGGAGTTTCGCCCGGCGGTGTTTATACTAGGCGGTCTGTTCGACCACGATGTGATGCCCGTGATATTCCTTACTGCTTTGTTGTTCCGGTGATGCTAACACACGGAACTCTACTTCCCTTTCCATGAAGCAGTGTTTACGAGCATCTTTTTTTAAACTTTTCCCCTGCAAGTTTTTTTGAGTTCCCTCTAGTATCTGTATTTGGACTTAATGAAAATATGACTTAATAGTCAACTTTGTTTACCCCGTCCTGATATTTGTACGTTTCTCACATGTCACCTCTTCCCCTTCCTTTTTCAACTGTATACATGTCTGAATTCCGCAGTCTCTCCTTGTTTGCCATATCCAATAGGCCTTGAATCATTTTTGTCACTCTATGGAGGCCATCCAAAGGAGGGGTACCACGATGGTACAGGGTCTACATCAAATGTCCTGTGAGGAGAGGCTAAAGGAATGAAATAAGTACACCCTGGAGGAGAGGCGGAAGAGGGGGGGATATGATTGATACCTTTAAATACCTCATGGAGGCGAATAAGATACAAGTGGGAGGTATGGTTCGGAGGAAAGGGTGCTCCAGGGCAGAGGGCCACGATGTGGAGCTGGAGGGGGGTAGGTTTGGTGGAGTTGTGGGGAAGTGCTTCTTTGCGGAGGGGGTGGTGGGTGCCTGGAATGGTCTTCCAGCAGAGGTTGTGAGGCAAAAACAGAGATGGGATTCAAAAAAGCATGGGATAAGCACAAGAGAATCATAAGGGGCAGGTAAGGGGCAGAACAAGTGCCGTAGTCCTTGAAGGGTCTCCAGTGTAAGAAATGCAACAAAAAATGGGCAGACTGGATGGGCCACGTGGCCCTTATCTGCTGTCAGCTTCCATGTTTCTGTGTTTTTGTGTTTCCGTGCTATACTGTCTCCATCTCATTACAGTCCTGTTTAAGGTAAGGACTCCACAATCCTGTGCAGTACCCTAGATGTGGCCTTACTAATGATTTGTAAAGTGAGAGGATTACTTCTCTTCTTCTGCTACTGACCCCCCCCCCATGCTGCCCAACTTCCGATTTGCATTACTCACAGCTCAGTTATGTTGTGCTGTGGATCTGAGGTCATTTGACATAAGTCCATCTCCTCATTTGTGCATTCTAATACCAAACCCACCATGTCATAATACATCACTGGATTTCTTTTTTCTATATGGATAACTTTCATTTTTTTCACATTATAGTGTGACTGCCTAATTTTTAGCCATTTTTTCAATCTTTCCTGGTCATATCTAAATTCTTAAATCTTCTGTTCTAATCTACCTTCGCACTGATTTTAGTGTCATCTGCAAACAGGCAGACCTTGCTCCTCATGTCTTCGCCAATATCTCATATAAATAACATAAAAAAAAAAGGACCCAACACTGATCACTGGGGTGCCCCGTTCATGTCTTCCCTTACCTTGGAGCATTTGCCATTTGCAACCACTCTTTGAGTCCTTCCCTCCAGCCATTTTTATATCCAATTTATCATCATTTACCAGTATTCTTCTACACCTAAGTTTCCTAGTTTCTTGAATAATCTCCTATGGGGGGGGGGGGATCAAAAGCCTTACAGAACTCCAAATATATTGGTCTACTGCCTGGTCTTTTTCAGCTGCCCTTGTCACTGTGTCAAGGAGCTCAATAAAAATATAGAAACATAGACTTTGGTGGCATATAAGGAACGCTTGGCCCACCCAGTCTGCCCATTTCCCCTACCTATTGGATAAGCTGTAGATCCTAGTTAACCAATAGCCTACTTCCTCCTACCCCCCCCCACAATAATTGCCTTATGTCTGTCCCATGCATTATTGAATTCCCCCACTGTTTTTGACCCCACTACCTCCTCAGGAAGGCCATTTCATGTGTCCACCACCCTCTCTGTGAAAAAATACATCTTCACATTTCCCCTGAGCCATCCCCACCATCTTCAAATTCTACCCCCTTGGTCTTGCACATCTCTTTTTCTGAAAGATGCAACCCTCTTGTACTTTGTTAATTCCCTTGAGATACTTGAAAGTTTCTATCATGTCCCCCCTCTCCCTCCTTTCCTCGAGGATATACATATTAAGCTCCTTTAGTCTCTCTTCATATGACTTCTGGTGCAGACCCTGCACCATTCTAGTTGCCCTACTCTGGACTACCTCCATCCTATATCCTTGTGGAGATGGGGTTTCCAGAACTGCACACAGTACTCCAGATGGGGTCTCACCAATGTCCTGTTTTCTATTGGTGATGCCTCTCCCTATGCATCCCAGTATCCTCCAGCCCTCCTTACTGCTGTCTCACATTGCTTGCCCACCTTTAGGTCATCTGATATGACTACCCCTACGTCCCTTTCCATTTTTGTTGTTGTTAGTACCTCCCCACCTCCCCCATTGTGTACTCTTCCCCAGGGTTTTTGTTTCCCAGGTGCATGACTTTGCACTTCTTTGCATTGACTCTGAGCTGCCATACATTTGACCATTTCTGCAACCTTGCCAAGTCCCTTCTCATCCGTTCCATGACCCCCCCTTGTGTATCAACCCTGTTGCAGATCTTTGTGTCGTCTGCAAAGAGGCATACATTTCCTTCCAGCCCCTCCGCAATGTCACCTATAAAGACGTGAAAGAGAGCATTAAAGAGGAGAACCAGTGAGATTCGTCTGACATGGCCTCCCTCTCGTGAATCCGTGCTGATTTAATGTCCACATTTTTTGAAACTTTGTTCCACGTGGGGTGTCACAGTATCAGTAATTTACACTTTATTTTGACATCGATAGGAAAAAAAATCAAGCAAACACATTGACAAATGCGGTGTCCTTGTTTTAGTTACTTTTGTTTGCACTCAATTTGATACTTAGAACACTTATGTTGTCACTAATAAAAATAACCTGACCCCTTACTGATTTTTAAAAGCAAGAGGCATGTACTGTAACTCAAAAACAAGCATGGGCACCCACAATTTTATTTTTTATTTATTAATTAATTTATTTTTTGTGGATTTTACTGTAAATGCTTGTGTGGCCATAATGTACTGAGCAACAAATTCCAAATTCAATGTGATTTGCAGAAGCACCAGGGAAAACCCTTAAGTCAGGCATAATACTAATTCCTCATTTTAATAAAATATCAAAAACTGCAAAAAACTGTCCAAAACATTATGGAGTGTTTCCATAGATCCGGCCCCCTTCTTTCTTCCTGGATCTCGCTTCACAGATGCAGACACAGAAAAAAGAGCTGCAGTTGAGTAAAAGGCAGCTTCTGCAAAATGGAATCGAAGCGAGGCTCAATTTCCCAGCCCGGCTCCTTGTTAAACGTGCCGCTAAGTTGCACGTTTTTGTGGATCCTAAAGCCGCCTCAGTCTTTGCAGAGAAACTGATATTGAGTCTTCATCCCACTGCCAGCTCCTCGGATGAAGAAGGCAGACTTCCAATTCCTTCACGCTTAGGATTTTTCTCAAAGGGGACTATTGTTCTTGGTATTTAAAGTTAGCACACGTATGATTGTTCTTTTAAATTTATACTATCTAGATAATATACCATATTTCCTTAAGGCTTAACCTTTACTGCTGTTATGTAAAGAAACTGCAGAGTGACGTGATAATTTTCTTATATCTACTAATAACTAATTATAATGGCATATTGGCTGCTCCTAAGTAAATTTTGATTTTTAAAATAACCTTTTTTGGCGGTAGCTATTAATGTTACATTTTGGTGCATATGGCACCTCTCAGTTTGCGAACTGTATGACGTCCTACTGTAATTTCTCCTGATACCACAGGGAGGGGTGGCATGCTGTGCATGTACATGTGGGTACCTTACTCAACTGAGACCAGACTCTGTATGAATATCCTGTCACAACTGTTGCAGCCTGTTTCCTTTCCCTCCATAACTAAGTCCTACAAGGGAACTGTCTTCCTTGCTTTAGAGATCTGAATTGCTATTTTGTAGTGACAGCATTTTTAACCTACAGGACGATCAGTTTGGACTATACTCCTAAATAATTTTAGAGTGAACCCTACACTGTCTGGACTCTAGAATGTTTATAAATGTCTACTGCTTTATTTCTGTACATGTGATGTGGAGCTTTGCATGCCTCACTATGTTTTTTTATGAGACAGAGTATTTGCTGTATTATTATAAATTTCAGAAGAAAAAAAAAAGAAATGTCGTTGGTCGAGAGACATCACCTGATTGTGCATTAAATCTCTATAAACACAGTCAGGTACCAAATCTCATTTTCTCCCCCCAAAAAACTACTTAGAGCCATTTTAGAAGTGTGATATGCCCCTCCAGGGTGTGCATCATAAGATTGTAATGCTCTTTTAAGGGGTGTAAGGACACTTGGCCTTCAGCCTCATGCCTTAGTGCACCCCTGAGGTGTGCATTAAATATAGAATAAAGGATGGGGAAGTGTGTGATACGAGACCTTAATGCATACCCAAGGTGTGGGATGCTATATAAACCCTGAGGGTGAAGCCCGGGGGGTTTATTAAAGCATTCCACACTGACAGTGTGCATTAAATTTGAGTTTGAGACACTTACCCATCTTTTATGTTATATAATAAAGTGGTGACCAATTTTCTTCCAGCCCAAGTCCTGTGATCCTGTCACACACACACACACACACACACACACACACACACACACACACACACAGCCACTATGTCTTCCTCCCTGCTTTTTGGAGTTACACTTTTGTTTTTTATTTTTTATTTTTTTTTAAAGTTATATTTGATGTCGAGAGCATGAGACGCTTACCGCACAGACCCATTTCCACTCGCAGTCTGCATCTCTGCTGATGGGAACTGCAGGATCAACCAGATATGTGTTTTTTTGTTTTAATTTAAAGGTAGGATCAACCAGACAGATAAAGAAAATGTTTTTCAGAAGGCGAGGAGTGTTGTGGTGGGAGCTCCTCGCTAATGGACATTTGGAGCCGCCATGTTTGAAGAAGTGTTCTGCCTGCCCACACAGATGAGGAGAGTCAATGAGGGAGCACTTGGTTTTGACAGACAGAGCACGTGTTCACCGTAATAACCCACAGGTTATTACAGTGAAAATCAACTTGCTAATGTTAAGAAAAAAATTGGCCAACAGTTATTATCATCCTATAATGCACACCCTGTCATGGCTTATTACTTACATAATGCACACCCTGTCATGGCTTACTCCTTACATAGCTAACTGCCCTCCCATTTCCCTTTCCATGCCAGTTGTGTATTCTGATATGTTCTGAAAAATTTTTGATAAATAAATATTCTAGCTTTTGGGTGCCCTCGGATCTACAGAGAATTCCACTCCTCTCCTCCACAGCTGCTGCTCTTTCTTTTCTCACTTATAAGACGTTCCATGACATTAGGTACCACATTCCATGCTGTTCATCTGAACGGCCTGGAATACTGTTACTGATGTCACAGAATGTTCAGACAGTACAAAAAGAGAGAGAGCAGCAACTGCTGAGAATTCAGGGTAGTGACAAAAGCAAAAAAAAAAAAATATAGGTTAGCATTTTACCAAAAAGAGGTCAAAAGATGTCAGAATATTGTACAGATACTAAAGGACAACAGGAGGGCATCTAGAGATGTAAAAACTGTTTTCTATCACCTTTAAGATTTGAGAAGTCTCTGAGCTTTCTGTTGCTGGATCAGTATATTAGACCGCTTTGCAGCCTGCACGATATTATTACTTAAAGGCTCGGAGCATACTGGGACCTGGCTGTCTGGCTGAGATTCCAGGGAGCCCAGATGATGCTGTCTCCGAGATGGCAGCCGTGCTGCTGGGTCAGGCTCGCTTAAGAAATTTCTGATTTAAAATGGCACTGATGTCAGCTGGACTTCAGCTGTTCCTCCTGCTGGTCTGCACAAGATGTGCTAATCTGTTGTGATCCAGATCTTTTGTGGTGGTAGTTTCCTTGTTTTTCATGCATTTTTCTTGGCACAAAGGAACGGTGAGCAGGAAAATGCAGAAATATATTAAATATAAGATGCACTCTTTCTAAATACAAACATTTTCCCTGAAATAGTTGAATCTGCTGCAAACACAGTTGTTTTTATTTATGGTTTATTGCTTTTCTACAGAACAACATCATGCAAACATCTGATACACATGCTTATTATATTGCTTTTGATCAGTCACTTACTGGAACAGGGTGCTGAGCTATAAATAGCTGCATTGTGCCACAAGGGTATGGTAATTAAGCAGTAAGACATGGCAGGGTGTGCACTGTGATGGGATAACGGCACACCTTAGGTGCATTGTGAGGCACAAGGCATTGCCAAGTGCCTTCAGCCACCTGAGAAGTGCTGTTGTCCTATCACAAAGTATACTCTGGAATGTCTTACTGCAATTATAAAATAGGTCTATGATTTTTTTGGGGTGGGTAACAAAATACACAAAAACAAAATAATGTTAAACATTTTAATGATTTTTTTTTTTTAACATTCATCCACCCCAACAAAATAGTCCCAGCACATCCTAGTATGTGGCATGCCATTTCAGCCATATATATAATACACAGCTAAATACACTGGGCTCAGTTCAGAAAGGCTGACACTGGCCTTGCGTGAAGCCGTGCGTTGAACCCAGTGTTTGGCACGGCTGTGCCAAACACATTGCCGCAACTTGTGCCCGATTCAAGAAGGTCGTGCACATTTGTAACACTTTTCCACTTTACTGCAGCTTGTGCCAAATAATTGGCCCAAACCTTGTAAAAAAGGTCCCAAGATTGCCGCAAAGTTAGACCAGCAAAAAGCTGGTTTAACTTGTGGCAAGTGGTGCATTGGATTGCGAATCCTGATTGCTGGCCAGGGAACGCCAGAAGCCCCATGTGCCATATGTTCAGTGCACCCAGGGCTTCTGGCAATCCCAACATGTCTCAGAATTGAGCCCATTTTTTTAATTAGCCATTAAACCCTCTCTTTTCCCAGACTCACCCTCATTTACCCATTTCCTCACCTGTCCTCCTCCTTCTTTATATTTCTTCCATTTTCTCCATCTTGTTGCTGTTCTGTCTTTCCTACACTGAATAGATGGAACGTTTACTATGGACTGAGTACAGAAATTCAAATCTCTATTCAATTCTGCTTGCAGAATCCCCCACACACACACACACACACACACACACACACACACACACACACACACCAGAAGGTGTCAGATAGAACCAGGGCTTCTGTTCTATCTGTAGCAGGACAGCAGAGATTTCCTTGGAAAGCAAGTAAGGATAGGAGAGGATTTTCATGGTCAGCAAAGAAGCATCAGAAATGAAAACTGTAAGTACTGTGGTACTTCTCTTTTAAATGTATGTATGTAAGTGTAAGAAGAGGATTATGTAGGCAAATAGCATTGAATTATTATTATTATTATTTTTTATTTAAAGCATTCTTATTTTTAAGGCCTAGTTGAAAGTTTTAAGTCAGTAAAGGTGGCAGCCATGTTTGTGATGGCAGTCAGGGATGTGTGGTGAGTACTGATTTTATTGTGAAGAGGCTACTGGATCTTTATCCAGTGCTGCTGTGCTGAGATAACAGCACAAGTAATGATTTCCCTCAGCCAATTGGGTTTCATGATTTTTCAAACCCATTTTATAATAGAGGTCTAGTGCACAGGCTCCAATGATGTCATTGTGTCCTGGCGTCAGTGCCATTTTAAGTATATATTGGGAGACGAAGAGTTAAAGGATCACCAGGCTTGTTCACATTTTAAAATGCTGACAAAAATACATCAAACCCTTGAGAACTGTCCAAATGCAGAATGCGCAAACCAGGGCCCTTTAAACATTAGCATCATTATAGTTCATTAAAATGTTTTACAAGTGTGAAAACTAACATCATTCACAAAGCAGTGTGCCCTCCAGGACCCTGTATATTAAGGGGGAAAAAATGGAAAAAAGGAGGAGTCTTTTTTTTTTTTGTTAATCATTTTCTTCCCATGGTCCCTGGCCGGCTACCTCAGCTGCTACCCCCCCCCACGCCATCACCCGAACATTGGACCTCCTCTCCTATGCCCCCACGACTTACCTATCATGGGAGGGGTGATGGGGAGCGAATCTATCCACCGCAAATGGCTGCAGCTGGGGAGAAGTCCTCTTGGGTTGGCGCTTTGGGGGGGCACATCTTCATGCTCCACAGCCAGGGACCTTTTTCCGCTTTTACTTTTCTCAGAGTGGGGAGTGTGCAATGCTGCCAGTGACGCGCAGTGCATGCGTCTGCACGCTGCACGTTGGGCATCTGCTCCTCCTGCACCCCAGCATCTAGGACATGGCATGCTGACCCCCAGCCACCACCAGGGGTCAGGAAAATGCCAGTCCATGGTCCCCACCTTCCCCTGGAGAGGAGAGGAGAGGAGAGCTGTCCTTTGGATGCTTAATCCTCTCTCTCCCTGACCAACCCCCGGCGACCTGCTCACACCACAAACACGGGTCGCCGGCGTGGCAGGAGGCAAGGCATGATGCCTCAGCCCTCCACGCCACTGGGCCGGCTAAAGGAGGAGTCTTTTCTAATAGTCCTACTGTAAATGTATCAGCCAAACTCTAGAGTTAGTTGCCTTCCTCACTAGAGCTAGTAGCTTTCCTCTCCAGATGCCTCAGCCAGCTTGAACTGAGAATAGAATAAGGCACAAACATGAGCAAAATGGATGCAAGAATATAATTAAGTGCTGGTTTTACAGATATTTCTACCCTATCACCCTGAAGAAGTGAGTTTTCCCACAAGACATTGACCCAGGTGGATTATTGAATTTTTGGTAGCTTGTGTGTTAATATTGTCAGTTAGGCCACTCTTATGATTGTAAGAGTGGTCCCACACACATTCTTAGGGCATGAGAACTACGACTCAAACATGAGTAGTTCTGATACCCTTAGGATGTAAATAAGACCACTCTTACAACCGTAAGAGTGGTCTCGGTGGCAGTATTAATATGTTATTGGTCGAGACTGAACATTAATATATATAAAATTAAAAAATAAAAACGTCCTTGAACATGCCTATTTCCAGGGCAGCTGCGAGTGAAGCACTTTTCGCCAAATAAGAGTGCCTCATGCACAGAGGCACGGAGCACTCTGATTGGCCAGGAGCGCTCCATCGATGTATAATGAAATAAAATATGACTCATATTAAACATTACAAATAGTGTTGTGAGTAGGTCTTTTACTCCAATACTTACTCAGTCTGAAAACAAAGCCTATTACCACACCATCGATTGCCACTTCTGGTTCCCATGTGTTTAAAATTAAGTTTTGGGGGACATTTTAGTTAGCTTATGTGTCCTTTAAGTACACAGATAAGCCTATAATGCAATAATTAAAATTATGCTAAAATAATTCAGTCTGTTTAGCCATTTTGAATGGCAGATTGAAGTAAAAATTACAATGATCAAACATTGTACCATCTTTCCAGTTTTGTTTGTCAGGGGCCACAGTCCTAATGATAGTCTGGGGAAGGGGCCTGATGGCACAGCGGTAGAGCTACCCAGTTGTGACACTGCCAACCTGGGCTTCTGCCCCGCGCCCTGGTCATTGAGGATCAGCGGGGGGATTGAGCATCCCAGAAATAGCGCACCTCCTCCTCCTCCTCCACCAGAGGGTGGGTTCAGGAACTCATGACTGCTGTCTAGTGGAGACTAGGTGGTAGCTCACCTTTGGGCCTCAATCCGGGAGAAGTGCTTCTGACAGTGGCGCGCTGTGTATGGAAGGGCATGCAGACGCAGTTTACCCATGTGGCCTCAGTGATTCTTGAGATACGCTCCCCTTTCTTTAAATAACAGCCCTGTATTATTTGTCTTCTACTTGTTGCCTTTTCGTAGTTTGTTTTTTAAGATAATTTAATGTGTGTTATGTTTATATCGTACACTATTTATTGTTTTTTTGTCAGCTCTTTAGGTACCATGGAGTTCTTCAGATTTTTTCTACTGGGTCCCAATCCTCATTTTTACAGGCTCATATAGAGTAATAAACTGTTGAACTTTTTCTAAATTACTTTGTTGAAGTACTGCTTTGGGATACTTGCTTAGGACCACCGGCTCAGGACTCAGAAAGACAGAGCCGAAAACAAGACACTAGTAGATAAAAACAAATAAGCAGCCTGCGCAAGGACACAGTTCTACTCCACTGTTAAGAGATGATAAAAAGTATACAATGGCAAGAAAGAATCCTAGACTCTGATTGGTCAGTGTATGCCTGAGACAGTGATGTTATTACACAATAACATCACTGTATGGATGAGCATGTTCTTGATCTATGCTTTTTTAAGAAACAAAGATATACTGCCACACTAAAAATCTACTAAAAACATTTTTTTTAAATGTTTTTTATTTTGTATAACAACGAGCCATTGTAGAATAGCAATAAGGCACTCCAGTGTGTGTGTTATGTAAGCATTAATCACCGCCAGCTGAGGGCTCTACCGGTGGATTAATGCCCACCGGGGGAGTTCGTGCACGAGGGCGCAGCCCGAGGGCTCCCCCCAGTGGGCATTAATCACCGGTAGAGCCCGAGGCTGAAGGTGATTACTGCGCTTGTAACATAGGCTCGTCGCAGCGACAACGAGCCTATGTTACCGGCATCACCTCCGGCGGCCAGGATCGGTTTAGCGCTTACAGGGAGAGAACACAGGCTTTACCTGTTAAGTCCTGCATGATTGCGGTGTTCCGATCGCTGTGCTGGCTGCCGGATCACTGCTGGTAAACAAGACAGGGGTTAGCAACATTCTCACTGCCAGCCTCATCTCCGCGCTTTCTTGGCTTCTCAGTGCTGCACCCTCTGCCTCCTGGCCAATCTGGGTACTGCCCCAATGGTCTACTCTCGGCAGCCTCCATGGCCACAGCTGGTACTGACCGAGTGGGACGTTATGTCACCAACTTAATACCACGGCTCGGTTTCAGTCAGCTGTGGCGATTCCGCCAATCGTCGCGCTCCTTCCCACCGCCCGACTGAGAGCCATGTCACAATGTGTACTAACGTCACTTCTGGGGTGGTGGAAGCACTCGGCGAACTCTCCCCAGGAGTGACGTTATTACACAATAAACACACACCCTGTCATGCCTTATTGCTTAAGTATTTATTGAGCACAGACAAACTGGTAGCACCCCTACCACCAAAAAAACATAAACATTTTACGGCACACTGACGCTTTGTCAAGACATGATATGACTCCAAAGGGACGCTGTTAAATAGTATGAGTAATTAAACATGCTAATATATTATAATATCCTTAAAAAGACATACAGCGAAAACACATACGCGCACAGGAATAACATACTATATACAAGATCATTGCATTTCTTAGTATCAGAGAGAAAGCACAGATCATCATATTAATATGCTAAATAGCCGCCTACTGCATTAACTTATTAAAGTTAATAAAATTAGACATTATGGATAAATGGCGACCTAAAAAGCAACAATGACAGCAAAAGAGAAGATGGCAGCCCTGTCTAATTTCAATAGCTAACTATATCTAAAGTGTCAGAAATTATGTGATCAGCGAATAAAAAGCTTTGCCATAGAATTTTATACCTCGAGTGATACATAATGGAAATCTAATATGTACAAGGGTAAACAGTTAATCACACTACATATTAATGTCGAAACATATATATCTGAATGGTACACAGTGATTAGATGCAGTACCCATATATTTTATAATATTTAGTTTTCTGCAGGAGGGCAAATGTAGTCCCTCTCCACAGAAGTGGGAACAGGGAGGAGGAGGCTGGAAACTACAGGCCAGTCAGCCTGACCTCAGTGCTGGGGAACTTAATGGAGTCACTACTAAAGGAAAGAATTGTGACATTTCTTGAATCCAGCAGAGCACAGGATCCAAGGCAGCATGGATTCACAAAGGAAAGGTCTTGTCAAACAAATCTGATAGATTTCTTTGACTGGGTGACCAGGGAGGTAGATAGGGAAGGGGCGGTGGATGTGGTCTATCTAGATTTCAGGAAGGCCTTCAACACCGTTCCACATAGGAGGTTGATAAGTAAGTTGGGCAGCCTGGGAGTGGGCCCTAAGGTGGTAAACTGGGTCAGAAGCTGGTTGAGTGACAGGACACAGAGGGTGGTGATAAATGACGTTCAATCTGAGGAGGGGGGGTAACCAGCGGGGTGCCACAGGGATCCGTGCTGGGGCCAGTCCTCTTTAATGTCTTCATGAGTGACGTTGCAGAGGTTCTTGAGGGGAAGGTATGCCCCTTTGCAGATGGCACTATAATCTGCAACAGGGTCGACACTCTGGGGGCCGGGGGAATAAGAACCAACCTAAACATGCATGAGGAGTGGTCGAGAATTTGGCAGCCAAGATTCAATGCAAAGAAGTATAAAATCATGCACTTGGGGGGTAGAAATCTAAGGGAGGAGTTCAAGATGGGAGGGGGGTACTGACAGCCACCAGTCAAGAAAGGGACCTGGAGGTAATCATGTCTGATGACCTAAAGGTAACCAAACAATGTGAGAAGGCTGTGGGGAAGAGACAGTGGGATGCTAGGGTGCATAGGGAAAGGTATCACCCACAGAAAAAAGCTGGTGCTTATGCCACTGTACAGGTCACTAGTGGGACCTCATCTGGAGTACTGTGTCCAGTTCTGGAGACCGCATCTCTGGAAGGACATAGACAAAATAGAGGCAGTTCAGAGAAGGGCAACAAAAATGGTGCAAGGACTGTACCAAAAGTCATATGAGGAAAGACTAGAGGACCTCAATATGTATTCCCTGGAGGAGGGGGGGTATGATAGAGACATTCAGGTACATCAGGGGTATAAACAAGGTACAGGAGGGTAGCATCTTTCAGAAAAGAAGGTGTACAAGAACAAGGGGACATGATATGAGGCTAGAGGGGTGTAGGCTCAGGGGCAACGTGAGGAAGTACTTTTTCACAGAAAGAGTAGTGGATGCTTGGAACAGCCTTCCTGTGGAGGTGGTTGGGGCATAAACAGTAGGGGAATTCAAGAATGCATGGGATAGACGTAAGAGTACTCTAGCAATAGGGAAGAGAGGGCAAGCCACTGATCAACTAGGGTCTGCGGAAATGCATTAGGTAGGGAAAAGAGGCAGACTAGGTGGGTCATACAGTCCTTATCTGCGTATCTGTGTTATGTCTCTTTATGTTTTTTTTTTTTTTTGAAGGAAAGGTGCTAGTTGAAAGTAGTCATTCAGACCGGGAAAAGAAATGGCATGAAGTTTATATTCCAGTATGTTTCTCTGCACATTGACTTATTATTGAAGCGCCGCCCCCCCCCCCCCACAAAAGGTAACTTTCTCTGAACCCATAAAGGAAAAATATGTCCAGATCCAGCATTTTTGACATGTAAGGCCAATGCATTCTCTAATTGGCCAGTTCTTATACTTCATAGATGTTCCAAAATTCTAGTTGTAAATTTTCTCTGAGTTTTGCCCACGTTATAGCACCGCAGTCACTGAGGATCACAAGGGGGAGGAGGATTGAGCACCCTAGAGATAGCGCGCCTCCTCCCCCTCCACGGGTGGATTCAGGAACTCATGACTGCCATCTAGTTGAAACTAGGTGGTAGTGCAACTTAGGGCTTCACTGAAGGAGAAATGCTTCTGACACTGTCGCGCTGTGTATGGAAGTACATGCAGACGCAGTTTACCCATGTGGCCTCAGTGATGCTTGGGATACTCTCCCCTTTCTTTAAATAACGGCCCTGTATTATTTGTTTCCTACCTGTTGCTTTTTCTTAGTTTGTTTTTAAGATAATTTAATCTGTATTATGTTTATACCTTACACTATTTATTGTTTTTTTTTTGTCAACTCGTTCGGTACCACAGAGTTATTCAGATTTTTTTCAACTGGGTCCCAATCCCCATTTTATCAGGATCATATACAGCAATAAACCTGAAATTTTCCTAATTTACTTTGTTAAAGTACTGCTTTGGAATACTTGCTTTAGCTCCTACCCATTTTAGCCTGCTACTATACCTGTATTACATTTTATTTTACTCTCTTCCCTTTTTACCTTACTAATGTTTAGACATTTTCTTCTCACTTATTCACTGTATGTGTGTGATTATGTATGCTAGTATCACTTTAAATGCACTTCTATAAATTTGGATTGCACTATTTAGTCACCCCTCTCCCTGACGAAGCACCCACAAGGGTTTGAAGTGCTGGAGTCTGTATTTCTGTTTGTCTGGTTTCCGCCAGCTCAGTAAATGCATTGAGCATGGTATTTGGCTGAGTCAACCCTTCCAGGTCCCCAGATGCCGGACCACTATGGGTCAGAGGTCATTCGCCCACAGGGCCCCCCCAGTGGTTTAATTCACTCAACAAGGAATCCCTTTCAGCTACTATGCTCAGCCCATTTAAAAGGCAACTACAACTTCACCTCTCTACTACCAGCCAATGTGACTGCTTCTCCTAATTGGTCAGCCTCTACACTGATGCCCGGCATCATGTGGCCCTAAACTCCCTCTGACCAATTATCCTTGTCCTCCACTTTCTTCCCTCTCACATTACCCCTCCCCCATTCCTCCCATAGCTCACCCACACCCTCCCATCATTTAGCACTTCAGACTTCTGTCCCCTCTACCTTGCACTTCTCATACCAACCCCCACCCCGGACAATGGCCTTCAGCCTGCCCACTCCTTCCTGACCCCCACCCACCTCCCCACTCCTACTGGTTGCTCATCTGACCTTATTAACCTTTTGCTGTCTCTCCGCTTGAAACACGGTAATTTGTTTTTGAGACTCTGTATTAATGTTTACCTTTGTATGTTAACCTTCCATCCTTTGACGTGGAACCTTTGTAAACGAGCAGTTCTTGCTCAAAGGTATTTGTAATCCTAGAGTTTAATAAATAAAAACAATAAATAAACTTTGTTTTTGCTACGGTTATTTTGTGCACCTCTGTGTTTCATTGCATGCAGAAGTACCGGGGCATCATTGCACCAGCAGCACTAAGAAGAAAAAGCAGGAAAAATGGCGTCGGACTAAGCAGATGAAGCGTCACTCTGCCTCCCGCATCCATTCAAGTCTTCTGCACCTGGATCCTGGGACTGCCCCAAACTTCAGCTCCACTGTGGGCACACTGGATCATGTTGCTGAGGAGCAGAAGGTGGCCCTGCCCTGAGGGCACAAATGGGGGTGGGCTGCCCGCCGCGCAGCGGTTGATTGCTATGACGCCGCGCACCGGGTTAGAGACGGACTCGGGTTGTCGGAGGCCGGGCCGGGGGAGTAGGGATCGACGTCCGCAGACAGCTCTCCTTCTGGGGAGGGGTGTGGATAGCGGGCGGTGCATGGGGACCCCTGGCGGAGGCCGGGAGTTCCCACGCAGACCGCGGCTTGTCAATCCCATTGGAGGCGGGCGGATGGTGACATCATGGCACCACCCCGCCTCCCGAAAAAGCAAAATGGATGGAGCCTGCCCGCCGCCGCGTGAAGCTGGGCCGCCACGGGCTCGAAGGTGCCTCAGGCCGGCCCCGACCTAGTCCCAGTGCCGCGCATATAATGGGGTGTGCTGCAGGCCCCACCGTGGGGGAAAGCCACGGGTATCGGGGACAGTGGCCGATCTGGGGGCAGAGGCAGGCGCCCGTGACTGGCTGAAAATATGGGCGGCAAGGCAGCTTGGGAGTAAAAAAAAAAAAAAAATTGGGGATAGGCAGCGTGTTTCACGGGTAGTCTAGAACTCAGAAACCCCAGGAAGGGAAGCCTCAGTGGATGGGACAGTGGCACTGATGACAGCCAAAGAGGTCCTGGGCAGTGCGTGGGGAGATAAATAGAGTTAAATTAAAAGAAATTGCTTGTCTCGTAGTCCTGTCATTACTGTGTGTGGTTTGAGGATTCCCATTTCAAACAACTGGGTAGTTTTTCAGTGCTTAGACTTTAACAATTATGCATGACCCGAATATAGAAAATAGAGCAACTTACAGGGTGTGTAGAAAGGTTTTCCATGTATTTCAAGTGATTTCTAATTTCAGTCATGGTACAAAATAAACTGTTAAAATTAGTAGGCCAGTAACAAAAATGATGAAATTGTTTACTTAGCACAAGACAGTTTTGACAGCATGTAAAACATTTATGTAGGCAGAGCAAGGCGGCTGTTCAGAGTACTTATACTCACAGCATAATAGCAACAGTGCCAAGAGAGTGTGGGAGCTAGGGACAAGTACACTCCAACACAACAAATATACTCACTAGATCTGGTGCAGGAAAATCTTTATTGAAGAGGCATTTCAAACAGGATTGCCCGTGGCAGCAAGACACAGGTATTTCACATCCCATGGTGATTGGATATGGGATATCTTGCTGCTGCTGTCAATTCTGTTTGAAGTATACCCTTAACAAAGACTTTCTTTCAACAGATCTAGTGAGTGTACTTGTGCTGGAGCGTACGTGTACCTAGCTCCTGCTGTCTTGACAAAGTAAAACGGGTACACGTACAAATGTAGTGGGCTAACATTTTCAATGTTAGCCTCTGAATCAAAATTTACAAACCCAGAAAATGTCATCCTCATCTGCTCACTTGTTTCCAATTTAGAGGTGTCCTAAAAAAAATGATATTGTAGTGATAAGATCAGTAATAGCCCATTGGTATAATAGTGTTTTAGCAGCCCTTCCCCGAACTTCTTGAGCTGCACCGAGAGTCTGTCTCTCAGTGATGCCAAACACTCCCTCTCTAAAGTTAAGGTGTAGCACCGGGACCCCATCCTCAGTGCCTCTGATCCCTCCATGGTTAAAATTTGGAACTGGAAGCCCATCCCTTGTACTGCCAAACAATCTCACTCCTTCCTAAGTTGAAGTGCAGCAAGGAGAATCCATTCCAGAGATAATTGAACACTACCCCCTGCAACACAGGGAGCCTATCCCATGTTGCCAAACATTTCCCCCCAAGCTGAGCTGCATAACTTGCTGCCCATCCACACAGCTACCTAACACTACCCCCCCTAGTTAAAGTGTGACACAGGGAGCCTATCCCATGTTGCCAAACACTCCTCCCAAGGTTGAGCTGCATCACTGACAGCCCACCCCAAGTGCCCTCAAACACTAGCTCTGATCCCACCGGATAAGAAGGAGATTACAAAGTGTCAAGACATTGAGTGGTTCAGTTTCCCCCATACTTCCTGACATACCACTCTTGTACTGTTGGAGAATCTTGTGGAGCACCTATGAACTTATTATAGAAAAAATGGGTTAAATACAAACTGCAAATAGAAAATTAAGTTGAAATGAACATTTCAACCCTTGGGTCTTCTTCAGGAATTATCTATAAAGAGAAAAAGCAAACACAGATATTTACAATTTTAACGTGTAGCGAGAAATGCCACTGAATGAAATGGAGATTTCTGGATCCACATTGCAAGATACCACGATACTGTTTTGCATTTCGGAGCATGTCATAACTGATAACTAGCCAAGCTGGGTATATCACAACAGAATACTGAACAATTTAGAAAGCAGCTTTCAGAATGCTAATGACATAAAATAGCTGTGTGCAGCAGAGAAGCCAGCAGCTGAAATCAAAGAGAAACCTACTTGTTACATGTTCATTAGGGCTATGCATGGGGCTAATTTTTGATACGTGTATTTGTATTTGTCTCTTTGTAGTTGTACTTGTATTTGTTTGCATAATCAATCAATCAATCAAATCTTTATTTATCCAGGTGAACATCGTTGAGCAAGGCTCATTTGAAAGATGGACCTGGTAAGGTCAAGGTTCAATTTACATGAAATATAGCATTCAGAGTATGCACAACTTTGAGAAGACAGAAGTGAGAGTAATACAACAAATCCTAGAAATATTACAATCGGAATATACACAATTTTGAGAAGACAGAAATGAAACAATATATCAAATACAGAACACATAAATTGATATGTTAGAAAAACAAGGATATAATACATATATACATGATTCATGAGGTAGCCAGCTTGCTAAAATAGGTAATGGGAGACACTTTAATACAGTCACATTTTGATGAAGGGTTGAAAGTATCAGAGAATTACTTAGATAATTTTAAACTAAGGTGACAGGATGTATTGATAGCTGGAAGATATGACTCCAAGGGAGGGTTCGTGGCTGGCGGAGTTGGCAGGATGTATACCTGAAGTAATGGTCAGGGGTAGGAACAGGGTGGGGGGAATCATAAGAGTTATGCAATAAGGGGATCTAGAGTGGGTCTGGGGGGAAGAGGAGAGGGTCAGGCTGGAGAGGTAGGAGCTGAGAGTGTTAAGGAGATTAAAATATTAAGGGTATAGAGAAATGATTAAGGCAGTGGTTTGTGAACTATAGGGTAACTTTACAAAGGGTGCTGGTAAGCTTGTCCTATCTAACTATAAATGGAAGGTTAATCTAGTGTTGATGGAAGCAGTTACATTTTTCTTTGAAAATCCTATTATATAGATATTTGAAGGCTGTAATAGATATAATCTTCTTCACTTTTAATGTCTTCTGCATTGTGTTCCATAGAGTGGATAACACATAGCTAACTGCATATCTGCCATGTCGGGAGTGGAATTTAGGCACCTTGAGGGTAATGAGGTTCAGACTTCTTAATGCATAACTACTTGATGTGGCTTGTAGAAAACAATAGTGAAATATAGTTATATAGAAATATAGAAATAGTGAAAGAAAATGATAGTGTTCGCAAAATATTTTATTTTACTTTTCAGCCTTGTCTCTGTTGGTAATGATGGCAGGAAGCCAAGGGCTTGACAGGATTCAATGTAGTGATCAAGAAACTATGCATTTGTGTTACGAGCAGACATAGTTCCTGTATACGTGTGTCACATTCATCTCAGCCAAGGTCTCATACTACTCTATATGGTCAAACACAAATACAGATATTTAAGTGTCATATTTATATTTGAAAAAAGTGCAGTATTGAGCCCAAATAGTATTTGTTTTTTACAGTCCTAATCTTTATACAAACAGACGATTCAAAAGCCATACCATGTTAACTAATGTTGCGTAACTCTTATATGTATTAGGCTGACTCAGATTTGCAATTTATCGCCACTCATGAGTTAGGTCTTGCCCCATCCATTTTTCCTCTCAACTGTTTGTTCCTCATTACGAGAGACATTACTCATTTTACCCCTCAGAATTACTCTGTTTCTAATGCAGCGACCATGGAAAAAGTGCTGCGCACACAGCAGAAATTCATGGCTGACCCAGTGGTTTGGCAGTAGAGCTCGGGTTGCTGGGGGAGTAGCTGAGGAAAGAGGATTGACTGTCCGGCAGACTGCTCTTCTCTTCCAGGAAGGGAGGGCTTTCATCTCCGTCGACTGCCACCAGGTAGAGGCTGTGTGGCAGTGCAGGTTGGAGTGGCATGAAGGGAGGGAACTATGGGACTTACACAGTGCATGTGTGCCTCTACACGCATGCTCCAATGTGCATACCCCAACTAGGGCTTACAGGAAGAAAATAGGGAAACAGAACTGTAGCAGGACAGGCACCTAGGAAGCTCTGCATGCTGCCCCTTCATCCACACCAACACCAGGACCCTGCACTTGACTCCAGTCTGGACATGAGTCTTCTGGGGGTAGGATGGCCTTCCCCCCTGCTGGCCCTGCCACAGGAGGCAATCCATGGGGGAATACACTGGGACAGGTAAGTGCTGGGAAGGTGGTCCCGAGTGGAGGGTGGTGAGGACAGGGTTGAAGGGGGCCAAGCCTACCTTGTCCAGAAACATAAATACCATGACAACAAAAAAGCAGAAATTCATAACACTTTTTAATATTACAGCAAAATTAAACTTGCTTATGTAAAGGCACTTGTTGTCGGAGTGTTCAGAACTTGTATCTTTATGTTTAATTATCTTTTCCACATTCTGGGGGTCAGTGTCCCTCGTTTTGCCAGATTTTGAGTGCCGGTGTCCCACAGCTCATTTGCAGAAGGTTGAGAGATACTTACTTGTGAAGATAAACTGCATATTTTCAGTCAGCCTTATGGTGAGCTACCCAATTGCCAGTCCTTATTTGTAGATATAATTCTGTTCTGCATATGTATATATTTTTTTATGTAATTCTGTGTATATGTACATTCCACAAGAAATGCTAGTGTTAATACAAAGGCACCTAGGGAGAGAGAAATTGAATTTCTGTTAAAAGGGGTTTGACCTTCCTTTGACCTGAAGGCCAGCTTGCTTGCTAGGAAACTGACACGTTATTGTCAAAGGCTTGGGAATGGCTGATCAAAGGGTATTCCCCTAAATTAACTAACCAAGGGAAACAGAGATAATAAAATCAGCTTATATAGTCATAAACCTTACAGGACCTTCCTTGCAGCTAATTGAAGGAAGCCAGTTCAAAAACCCAGGATGTTTTAGCCAGGATTTGAGCAGCAAATGACCATTCTGACACGATATTCTGAATTTTATCTTACGGGTACCAACCGTCTACAGGGGACTTAAAAAGGCTTAAACTCTGAATGTCATAGCCATGTTAATTGTGCCACAGGATTGTGATATTCTTGGGATTGTGGGAAACAGCAGAACAGTGACATCTCCTGGCCAAACGGAGTAGTTGCTCTGGGTAATTAGACCAGTTATTTAAAACTGGAAATAATTGATGACACTGCAGGTTACAGAAAGTATTTAAAGCCCCAGCTCAGGGCATTTGCACACACTTTTCATTTGGACTCCATCTGACACACAAGAAGCCATAAGGCAGAGACTCAGTGGCTGCACACACACTTTTCATTTGGACTTTGCCTGACACACAAGGAACAAAACTGCTGCCAAGACCAACAAAACTGAACTTTAATTTATTGTTCTGGACTTGAAGTTTCTACGAATTCCAGGTAGACTTCAGCTATCAGTCATAGTGCAATTTCATGCATATTTTCCCTTTTTTTTCTGTGTTCTGTGACCAAATTAGTGTTTTTTTTCAGTTATAACTGTATGATTATTATTCAAGTATTTTAGTAAAAAACATTTGTTTTTGTAAAGAAAATCTGCCCGAGTGAGATTTGTATAAGTGTGTGTGAATGTGGGACAGAATTAATAATCTGTGACAAACTGTTATTGCTAGGGGGTCATCACCATCAGCAACCAAATCAAATAAGGGGTCTGTAAGGGATATGGAAGCATAGAGAGAATACCAGAGTCTGCAGGGATTTTGAACCAGGCTGTTGCATGTTCTGTAGGGAGAAGGCCAAATCAGGATGTTATGCTGCTACCCCCTGAAGAGAGTGTGATGCCTGGGTCTTCCCCCTTTGCGTGATAGCCAAGGAGGGGTTCATATTTGGCTACAAGACTTGAGACTGGTATTGTACCCTTATCCAGAGTTTTTATTTATTTAGTTTTTGTTGACCGGGTAAGTGCACTAGACAAATCCTGCCTATTTTCAGGCATGACCTGGAGGAGGGGGATACAGATGAATGCCAACTAACCTTGAACCAGATTAAGCTGTTGGTGGTATTTTTAGTGAATGAGGGAAATTTGGCCAGGACACTGGGGAAATTCCCCTACTCTTTTCGATAAGTTCCATGGGATCTTTAACATTCACCTGAACTACCACCAATCCAGGCAGATGGGACCTTGGTTTTTAACGTCTCATCCGAAAGACGGCACCTCAGAAGTGCAGCACCCCTCTCATGCTGCATTACAGTGTCAGTACTGGGATATTAACCCAAGTGCCAGATGTGGGAACTGAACCCACAGCCCTCTGATCTCCCGGCCTCAGAGGCGAGTGTGCTACCTACTGAGCCACTGACACTTACAGGGATGCCCTGGGTCCTCATGGCAGAGGGGCAGTCATGACCTCAGCGAGCAGTCTAAAAGGACACAAGGAGGGTAGTCCTGTCCCCCCCCATCATGGATTGCACTTAGGGGTGGGCACTGTGAGCTCAGTGGACCTGACCCCCCCAGGCGTGGGCTTGTGACCATCCTGAGCATATCCCCTGTATCTAGGTGCTGTGTCTGCATATGGGCTGAAAATAAAACAAAAGGGTAATATTAAATGCATGCTGAAATTAAAAAATAGCTTTAATATCGACATTTGGACCATAGATCTTCTTCAGGAATTTTCTACAAGAGAAAAAAACCACAGTTAGACTAGCTTTGTTTTTTTCTCTTTTAGATAATTCCTGAAGAAGACCTATGGTCAGAATGTGGATATTAACTCTGTTTTCTGTTTCCAGCATGCATGCAGGTTTACCTTTTTGTTTTGTTTCATCTGCAGCCTACTGTACATTCTAACATGGCAATGTTTTTGTAGTCGGGATGACAGGCTTGTGGTTGTTAATGCTGAGCGCCAGAAATTATGTTAAGTAATTTATAAAATGCATTATAATAAAATCATCTATTAAAAAATTAAACTAAAACATGATGATTTGTAACAAAAAATGAAGTAAAATGCCTCTCCGCAGTATTAGAAGCCTATCAAAAAGCTGCGTGAGAACCCCATGTCTGTATGAGTGGCCCTCACTCAGGGAAAACACCAGTGCGGCAATTTTTGTAATTTTCATAACTAGCACCCCCATGTTATTGGAATCCTCAGTGTGTACTGTGACACCATTACCACCGATGTTGAGTGCAGTGTTTCTGTTATTCTTTTTCTTTGGTAACCAGGTAAGGCCCACTAGGCACAAATGCCTGTTTTCAGGGGTGACCTGGGAGCACTTCGGTGTTTTTTTTTTGTAGACTTTTTTTTCCTCCTGACGCTGGCCTCTGAAGCATGTCTCCAGTGAACCTGTGGGGTCTCATGCCTCCACCACCCGCCTGAACCCTTTCCTGACCGGGAAATCGGGTATGCTGGGACCCCCCCTCCCCTGGGCCCATGAGAGAGGCAGAGGACCATGGAGAGCTGTATTGGTTTTGGGCCAGCAATGGGCATGTGGGCATGGCCAGAGGGCTCCACCTTCACCTCCCTGGAGTACAGGATTTTCCATTGTTCTCCCGTCTCCCGATGCAGGATGTACAATGCCGTCCAGCACAAGACGTGAGCAAGCCAACCCACGCTGCAGGACGGCCACCTGATCACCCCTGTTGCTTGGTCCCCCAGCTGCTGTGCCCCTAGTCTCCACTAGGAGCCACTAGCGCCACGGGACAGATACCCTCTCCCTCCCAGGAGAGGAGAGCAGTCAAATGGACGCTCAATCATTCTTCTCCCTGACCCCCGCCCCGAGTTTGCTCCCGAACCCAAGTCGCCAGCATGGCACGAGATGAGGTGGCCAGTACCTCAACCCTCAGTGCCACTAGGCTGGTCCTGAACACTAGTGTGGTTAAGTGACTTGCTCACTCAAACAATATGCAAGTGGAGGTTGTGGGAATCAAACCCAGTGCTGCTAGATGTACCAGGCTCATTCACAGCTTGTTACTCTAATCTCTGTGCTACACTGACCCCCTCCACCACTACTGTAGAAGTTTTGACTTCCAAAAATAAGGTAACACTTCCAAAAAAAAGGGGAAGAATGCATCTGACTCCCAAACAGAAAGACAAAAGAAAATTAGATGACATCCTGTTTGTTAGGCATGGAAATCAAAAATAGATGATTTTGTTTTAAAGGATGTTTGGCCAGTAAAATGTTGATAATTTGCATAAATTGTTCTCCCAGAATTTTGATTTCCAAAAGTTGGGAAGGTGAGAAGTATTTTTCAATCCTTTGAACAAATGGAATGACATTTGGACTCGTGGAATACTTTGGCCTCCAGAGTCCCCCCTTTAAAAAAAAATAACTGATCCCCTGACTAAAGGGACATTGCCAACCCACTTATGCCTCAAGGTGTCCCTAGTTTAAAAACACATTTTATGATTGGTCACATTCTATAGACATCACAAATGTAGCTTGTAGTTTGATTCTGATTCTGATTCTTATTTTTTTTTTCTTTTTAAAAGTGAAAAAGAGACTGCCCCTCATAATGGTGTTGCCACACAAAACTGTGTTTGTTTACAATCTTTGATCAACTCCCACTGCATCATTCCTGGACTTGAGAACACCCTAACCCAATTTAGCCACTCATGATACAGTGGGGGTTGGGGGAATATTGCATCATGAGTAGCTGCACTGTTTTGAGTTTTCCCTAAAGTTCATGAAGTACGCAATAAGAGTAGATCAAGGCTTTGAAACACAACAGGGTTGGGTATAATATATAGAATAATGTCTGGGTAGGTGGTTATAATGAGAATTTTACACAAACCCGAGGTGTGGGATGCCACATAGTCAGAGGCGTGCATAAGGGGTGGCCAAGGCTGGCCCTCCCCCCCCCCCCCCCATGTTTGTTTTGCCTGACCTCAGAGTCCTGACCTGCTGCAATTAAGAAAGCTTCGGATCTGAACAGTGTTTTCATAACCTTCCAGCTGGAGCCTCTTACTCTAGCAGCAGAGATCACATGTTACATTTCCCACATCGAAACATCCTTTCAGGATGCTTCAGGTTTGGTTTCAACATAATAGTTGTGAACTAAACAGTTTGTTAGATAATCTGCTCTTGAAAATGTAATTCCAGGGCTCTCTGTTAATTCTCTTGATAAAGTAGAATCATTAAAAAGTATGGGCCAGTATCTGTTATCACCCTGTTCCTTTGTTTCTAACAAGGAGTCTCTTTCCATGCTTTCAAATCAAGAGCATTGTCAAACGTCATCGTAGCTCCTTTGTATGATTGTACAGTTCCTGAGATTGTTTTTCAAACTCATCTTCCCTAGTGAAATTCCACCTGATATGTATACATTTTTCTATATTCATTTGTTTTTTATTTCTTATGTTCCATTGTGTTGCATTTTGTCTATCATTGTTCAAATCCCACCACAGTCACTTAAAGAGCTAGTGTACTGCCTAAAAGTAATATTAGATTTTAAAAGCAGCCTACCATTACCTTTTATATCTAAGGTACTTTTTCTTTTCACTTTGTTTAAGTAGATTGTTTACCTGATGTTAGTAGGAGTGTGATGTGTGGAACAGCTCTTAGCCTGGCAGCTGACATATCTTGCTGTACTGCCCCACACTACATCATCAGCACTGTGACCTCACTGACTGTGAAATCGCTGCTACTTAGGAACAGCAAGTGAGTGACTGCCAGGTCATTCACCTGTAATGTCACTATCAGTTGCAGTGTCAGTGGCTCAGTAGGTAGCACACTCGCCTCTGAGGCCAGGAGATCAGAGGGCTGTGGGTTCAGTTCCCACATCTGGCACTTGGGTTAATATCCCAGTACTGACACTGTAGTGCAGCATGAGAGGGGTGCTGCATTTCTGAGGTGCCGTCTTTCGGAAGAGACGTTAAACCGAGGTCCCATCTGCCTGGATTGGTGGTAGTTCAGGTGGATGTTAAAGATACCATGGCACTTATCGAAAAGAGTAGGTGCATTTCCCCGGTGTCCTGGCCAAATTTCCCTCATTCACTAAAAATACCACCACCACCAACAGCTTAATCTGGTTCAAAGTCAGTTGGAATTCATCTGTATCCCCCTCCCCCGGGTCGTGCCTGAAAATAGGCAGGATTTGTCTAGTGCACTTACCCGGTCAATAAAAAAAAAAAAGCTAAATCAGTGAGATTATCATGCTGATGATGTAGTGTGGGAGAGTAGAGTTACACATGTCAGCTGCCAGGCTAAGAGCTGTTCCACACATCCAGCACAATATTACCACATAGATGTTCTGATGAGCAAAAGGAAAAAGAAAAATACGTCAGAAATAAAAAGTTACAACAGACTACTACTGAAAATTTTATTATTTTCCTGTCTGCCTATTTTGGCTCCACTAGGTCTTTAAATCTAAATCATGAATTAACATGTCTGTATGTACTTAAAAACAGTAGGTGGCAGACAGTATATTGGTTCAGAAAACTGTACAAAAGGGATTATTTTGCCAGAGTAAAACTGACCCCCTCAAGAAGACTTCTGTTGAAGTGCTGAGATTTGTTGTGGTGGTGAACCCACACCGCGTGCGTATGTTAATTATCTGCAATGAAAGTGGAGAACTTTTTTAACATATTTACTTACTCCTGCATTTCTTATTGTGGAATGTTGGTGAGTGCTCTGCTACCTTGAACATTTTCTCTTCGGATTTACAGGGGCTAGCTACTACCCCTTGCAGAGCACCAGGCTCCGTTCCAATTGTGCACACTTGTTCGTGCTTTGGGCTGTAGTGTATCTTGCCTAACTGTAAAATGTAGGAAAATGCACCATTTACAGTGACTTTTTTCAAACATTTCCCAGGGGAGCATGCCCCCAGACTTCCCTAGTTTTGTTAGGATTGTGGGACCCCTTGTTCATGGCTTCTGTGCATGCCTCTGCACATAGAGCACGAGAGTGAAGCTCAAGGGATTTATAAAGGCATCCCACACTGAGGGCGTGTGTAAAATTTGAGTTTTACACACCTACCCAGTCTTTATTTTATATAATTGCTGGGAGCATTTTTTCACCACAGCAATTACATAAAATAAACAGCCATGCCTGTGGAGTAGCAATCTAGTTGGGTTTCAGCGCTGTCGGCAGACGAGTTGAAGTGGCTGGCAATTGAAAAATAAATGTTTCCCTTTTTTTCATGAAGTCCACAATAAGAGTAGATCAAGGCTTTGAAACACAACAGGGTTGGATATAATATGTAGAATAATGCCTGGGTAGGTGGTTATAATGAGAATTTTACACACACCCGAGGTGTGGGATGCCACATGGAGCATGAGAGTAAACCTCGAGGGGTTTATAAAGGCATCCCACACTGAGGTTGTGTGTAAAATTTGAGTTTTACACACCTACCCAGCCTTTATTTTATATAATTGCTGGGGACATTTTTTCGCCACAGCAATTACATAAAGTAAACAGACATCCCTGTGGAGCCGCAGTCAAGTTGGGTTTCAGTGCTGTCTGCAGGTGAGTTGAAGCAGCTGGCAACTGAAAAAGAAATGTTTACCTTTTTTCATATTTAATTTAAAAAGCTGAATTGTAATAGCAAAAAGACTACGAGCCAAGTTCATGTTTAAAAAAAAAATTAACTTGCCGCTGAGCGCAAGTGGTGGTGAAGTGGGCAATGAAGTGTTCAAGTCTGGCACCGAGGAAGGGAAGAGCAGCAGCTGGCTCATGTGTGCACCAAGGGAAACCTGCCACATGTTTGCCATTCTAACCATCTGGTTATAATGGCAAATTCTGGGAAAAAATGCTCTCCAGTAATTATTACACCATTAGCAAGCATTTCAGTTCTGCTGTGAAAGAAAGTAGATAAAACAACCAGCAACATCAATTCGTTTTAGAGAAGGCAAGCAATCATAAAAGGAGAGGTTTCAGCTGGAAATAATATGATGCAGTAAGGGTTGGCATTTCCCCTTTAAGTGATCATGATTACTACGTGATGTCATCATGTTATCACAATGGGCTCTGTGATGAAGAACTGAGAGGACCACAAGTGTATCATAGCACTGCTGGAGCCAGACACACAATGCTAGGTACTGGCCTACTTAAAAGAGTCCGTTCTGCTTTTTAATTGGAAAACAACCAAGCCTTTATTTCTGCCTTTTCATTTGTAGGAATCTCTTCTGGATCATAGCACTGAACCCCTTCTAACCTTCAGAATGCCAACAAGACCCAAGCCCTATAACCTTAGACAATGCTAGGATGGTCCTGTCTTTTTGTGTGCCTGCTGCTGGCTGTATTTAACTCACAGTGGGTGTCAGGGTGCCTAAGGTGTTTCCAACCAGCAGATACGATGAAGGAGCTGTGCGACTTCTACAAACCCGATCCTGCGAAGCCTGTAGATTATGTAGCCTGCATACAGAACTTGAATAGAATATTTACAGAACATCACCTGACTGACAGAATTCAAGTAGGTATGTAAGGAGATCACTGATTGAATCATTAAGGACGTATATGTTCATAACTTCATTTCTTCCCAATTCTTTTTTAATAAGAGTTCCCAATTAAATTGACTATATAATGTAGTTTCTAATATACAGAAGACCACAGAAAATTAGCAGAGAATACTTAATTATGCCTGCTTGAGAATCAGCAGATTGGACATAATCACCCTAGAGTCCCTTCTGACCATATTTTACTATGCATACTGTGGTCCTATAGTCATCATCAGGGGCGATAGGCTTATGGGGGCATAGATGTTCCCCATACAGCCACGCCAGAAAGCTGTCTTTTACAAAACCCCTCACTAGCTGCAGTGGGAGAAAGGGTCTCCCCCCCAGCAGCTAATTAGCAATGAGGATTGGGCCCCCAGAGTTTTGTGGTCGCAAACAAAGCGTTTGAATGCAAACAGTGAAAGTGCGGCCATCATGGATTTCTGTGCAAGATGTTGCACCAGTGGGGCCAGTAAGTGACAGTGCATATCACAGTGCTTCATTAGAATACCAGCCCCACCCCTTTTCCCCTGTGCTGGGGCAGTGTCCAAGGTGTCACAGCAGGGAAAGCCTTGCAGCTCCTTTGCGCATAGCAGAAAGGGATTTGTTTGAAGTGTGTCACAAAGTGACCCTTGTGGGTTATCCGTGGCACGTCATAGTAACTGCACAGGCCCATGATATTTTCTAACTACTGATTCACTTACCTTCCTAGACAAAATTTCTAGGGGTCATTGAGCACCCGATGATACTAATTTTAAGCTGTGGCTACGTTCTTGTATTTTATCAAAATATTTATTGTCCTGCATTTTGTTTTAGCTGCATATACATGTGTAATCTTTTTGCAAAAGGCAAGAGACATAACTGTGCAATGACACCTGACTTTGAACTACTATATCACTATGTTTTCCACTAGTAGACCCATTTTTGCTAGGATAGGCTCACTTACCAAACCATTATGACAGTATGTTGTGAGGGAAACTCCAGTATGCGGAGAAAGTGCAGCAGCTGCTGCAGAAACGCCCACTTTTGGCTTGTTACTAGTAACAAAATATTTTTTTTACCTGCTGCATCTAGCATTTAGTTGTAAAGACTCGAGCCATCCATAATGTCGGGAGAGTCACCCATGGCCATCTTGCGCACTGGGGCAGCTTCTGCCGTGTGGGTTATACTAATGAGGCAGCCCAACTAATAGCAGAGAGTTGGTAGCCCTCATTAGCATAACCTGCATGGCGGAAACTGCCCCGGTGTGTGAAATGGCCATGGGCGGCTCTCCTGACATTACCGATGGCACGAGTCTTTACAACGAAACGCTAGATGCAGCAGGTAAGAAAATATATAAATTTTTAATAGTAAAAACCCTAATCGGACATTTCTGCAGCAGCTGCTGCACTTTCTCTGCATATTGGAGTTTCCCTTTAAGCAGTGAGACAAACTGCGGTGTTGATTGTTCTAGGTTTACCACATGACCCTGGGCGAGTAAGGCACGAGGCCACAGGCTGAGTGCCTTCAGCCCTTGGCTGTGTTATAAACCTAGCACAACCAATGCCCCATTATCTTTTATTGCTTATATAAAATGGGTATTTACTGAAATAAAAAATAAATTCTATAAAAAAGCAAAAATAGTTCCTTCACCCATTTGTTGCCACCTGATATCACTATACTTTCTGCTGCCTGTAGATAAGTAGGCTATTTATTGCCTAACATACTTGAATCATTTTCTAATCTTTAGATTTTTATCTTCTTTCACTGTGTATACCTGCTTTGTTTCTGTTTTACCAAGATACTTGACTGTTTTGGTTGTAATAATCATTCCGCTGTACGTGCCCTGTGTGAAGAGAACATCCTCGGGGGAGAACACTGGTACTTTCTTCAGTACTGCCCCCACAGGTCGAAGCGCACTGCTGGCTCAAACCTATTGTCATACCATGCAGTGCTTTCAGTTTCAGAAGAGAGTACGTGCAGAAGTAACAGCGGCTTTTTAGCCACGTTTTTCAGTGGTTGAGTAACTTCTTCTCCATTTGTTTCTAGTTTCAATCAGTGAGTGGGGAACTTGACGACATGCGGGATGAGCAAGTGATTGGTGCGGATGGCCTAAGAAGTGAGTAAGCCAGTGGTGGTGCTGGCTGGCATGAGAGATACAGAGAGCGAGCAGACAGGGTAGTGACCGGAAAAGTGGGTGGGGGATTGATGGTGCCTACCTACATTGCATACTCAAGGAATAAAACGATGATGAATTGATGTACAGTGGATGGGGGGACCGGATATTACAAGCATGTGAGTCAACTAACAAAAGTGGACGTGTTATATAGTAAAACAAAATGGCTGACATTTACAAATAAAAGTTCCATAGTAGCGCATAGATATGGAATGTGCTACATCCAGGTTGGCTGGGTCCTTTTTTACAGCCATTAGTAGTGCTCTCTTAAAGAGCCAGTAGCGCCAAAAAACAGCAATCAGAAAATTATAATAATCTTTAAAAGTAGTCCCTTATTATTTTTTATTTTTTAAGTGTTCTTCTTGGGACTAGAGAGAGAGGGCACCCTCCTGCTAGCAGAGAACTTTATTGTTTGTTAAAAACTGCAGACTTTTCACTACCGTGGTGATCTGGACTTTTGCTATTTTTCTCCAAACTAAGACTTTTGTTTTCCCTATTGTGCAGCTACGCAACTTATAACTTGCTGTATAATAATAGCAGTAGTTTTTCTTACTGCTCACTGTTGATGTTACTTCTGTAAAGTAAGCATATTATGGTTGCAATTGTAAAAGAAGGGTTCCGGGGGAGCAAGGTTGGGTTACGTTCTGGTGCAGGGATGGGGCACAGCAACGGGTCAGCCAACCCAAATCAAAACACACAAACTTCCAAATACTAGTTGCACTCAAATGAAGGAGGTCATGAACTGAGTCAGAAATCAATCCCAGCTGGCCCACTGGCACAGTGTTTGGATTTCTGCCTGCGACGCCAATGACCCGAGTTTGGGAATGGACCTGGGTGTTGGAGGGCCAGCCGGGGGAAGATGGCTTGAGCGTCCAATGACCGATTGCCTTCTCCTGGGAGGGAGGGGGATTTGCAGCCTGGCATTTGCTGGCCCCTGGCAGCAGCCGGGGGCATGATAACACGTTGGACCTCACTGTGAGAGGGAGCATAGCGGACATCAGCTCACACCTTGACATCATGTGGCATGTCAAGCTCCCCAAGAAAACCAGGAAAAATGGCCCCCTGTTTGACCAGATGACATTCGCCAGTCCCTCTCCACCACATAACCCCGGACAGCCCGTACTGACCCCCAGTAGCACCCAGGTCAATAAAGATGCACCTACCGGTGCTTTCTCCCCAGAAGGGGGAGACCCGTCCGATGAAGGGAAATGTTGGGTTTCCCAGGGGGCTGCAATATGGGGTGGTAGTTAGCGGTGGGGGGAGAAGTGGAGGGGTGCACCTAGGTGGCCTGAAGGAGAGGCCTGTCAGGGGTGCATGGGAGGCACAAAAAAAATATCAGTGTATTTAGCACAGTTGCCAAAAGTGAAGATATGGTTTGTGGTACAGTTTGATTTGATTTGATTTGATTTGATTAATGCGGCTGATGACCAGGTAACCTGGCGCTTTGCTCTGGTGAACTTCATCATGCATCAGGGACTGGCATCCTGGTGTGTTTCCTCCCATTTTATACTCTTTTACACGCTAGCTCCTTCATACCATGGCTAGAGCCAAGTCTCGGGCAATTGGGACGCAGCAATTTTCTTGCAATTATATACCTCTTATCCAAATAATTTGTTTGCCCCCATTTATAAAATATGCTGCAGAAAAACCACAGAATTCTTAAAGGCATGGACTTAGATGATGATTGGTGGGCTGGACAAATGACTCAGGGCCAGCAGGGCAGATTTTTTTTTTACGCGGATCAGCTTAAGGCACTGCACATGTACTCACTGGAGGCCAGGCAACAGAGAGGGGAGATATGATAGAGACCTTCAAGTTCTGAAAGGGATAAACAAGGTAAACCACAAGGAACTATTTAGCATAATTAGTGGATCAAGAACACAGGGGCATGAGTGGAAATGGAGGGGGGGGGAGATTCAAGAGGGAAGTGAGGAAGTTTTATTTTATACAAAGGGTGGTGGAGCCATGGAACAGTTTGCCAGCTGATATGGCGTGTGCCAAAACTATTAATGGTTTCAAACATGACTGGGACAGAGTGAAGTGCCTAGTGGTTGCTCAGGGTGATTGTGGTAGGTTGGGGAGCATGGGAGTGCAGAGTGTAGGTTAGAACCCTGTATGGACAACAGGTCCTGGGTTTGTTAGTGTTTATGGGCAGACTAGGATGGACCGGTGGTCTTTTCCTGCCATCATTGTCTATGTTTCCACTTTTCTACAACGAGGGCCTTGAGACACTGGGTTCCTTTTTAAACACTAAGTGAACATGAAGAACTACTACTGCCAATCCACCCACTAGTTTCCTTTTGAAATTGTCCGCAACATATGTCTTTTGTACTCTAGACAAACAGTAAGTGCATATGGGGAACTACCACTCCAGTATTCACTCTCAACCTTATTTTTGAAACGTTATGAAGAAGCGGTGAACTTATAAAAATGCTCTTTATTCTGTTCACCGTTCTTTAAAGTCTATACCCCTTAACCTGGTGGAAGGGGAAAGAAAGGTCTGCCCGTAGCCTCAAGATACTGTTTTTATGTCTTGGAACAGCATGCAACAAATGTGTTCAGCACTGTCACATGCTTGTTATCATTTGGCATGATGACAAAGTGGGGTTACAACAAGTTGTGAGCCAGAATCTTAAAGCAGCAGCATTTGTTAGTCACCGTGTAGTTTTTTTTTTTCAGAAATAATGTTTTTCTGGCAAAAATATCAACATAATGTCTGACCTGTCAGTGCAACGTTAATGCTACCACTTGTGATGCTGGAAATCTGCATTCAGGAACGAGCATAGGTTGTCGGGGGCCAGTCAGGGGGAGGAGGATTGAGGGTCCCAGAAGGCACTCTCCTCCTCCGGGGAGGGATGGCTGCCGGGCCCATTGCTCTACAGCCATGTTGGTGGCCATGGGTGGCAGCGCAGTCAGAGAGGCATGGGGGGGGGATGCAGTCAGGTGCTGGGCTAAGCATAGTCACATTGTGCGCATACACACCCATGCTGCCTGCATCTGGAGGGATGGGACTGTAAAGTGGAAAGACCCTGACAAGGCAGGATGAATGCTGGCTTCCTGCAGGTCCTGCACCAGCGATGTGGCTATCCTCCAGTCTGGGACCTGGTCCAAGTGGTGTGAGGCCTAGCCTGCCACCCCCTGCCTGGCGGGAGTGACAAGTGAGGGGCAGAGCTGGAAGGTAAGTACACGAGAAGCCAGGTGACTGGGCTGGGGAAGCCGACATGAAGGAGAGTTGAGACAGAGAAGGGGAGAAAAAAAAAAATCGACATAATCATTTTTCTTTTTGTTTTCTTTCATTCCTAAATTGAGAAATGGGATTGTTACGCTTTGAAAAAGTTCCCGCTCCTATGCTATGCCAGTCTTGAAAAAACGAAATATCTTAGTGTGGTGCCATGCTGTTTACCGTCAGAAACACGATAGTGCCATCCTAATACATCTGCAGTATGACCCTAGTTTATACCCCCAAAAGGTAACTTCAACGGAAAACATTTAAAAATTGCGACTGACGGCCATTTTTAACATAGTAAATAAAATTACAAAATTAACTATAAAAGGATGATTCTTTGGACGCCAGAAATACATTTTTGCTAAAAAAAAAGGTATACAATGAAAATTCTTTGCCGACTAACAAATATTTTTATTTATTTTATGTTCGTCTTTGATAACAGGGTTAGGCCCACTAGGCACAAGTGGCTGTTTTCAGGGGCGACCTGGGAACATTGAGTGATTTGCTCAGAGTCACACAGTAAGTATGCAAGTGGAGGTTGTGGGAGTCAAACCCAAGTCTGCAGGATGTACCAAGCTCATGCACAGCTCATTACTCTAACCTCTAGGCTATACTGCCAGTTGTTAACAATTGACTTTCTAGATTTAGAGGTATGGCAACGGCTGGATGGAAACTGATCTCTTTAGGAATCCCAAGAACTGTAATACTCCGTTACTAGCAAGTAGTTGTCACCAATGCCACAGGATAAAAAATATTCCTAAGGGGCAGTTCATGTAAGCTTGAAAAATAAAAGTTGGTGAGGTACAGTCTACTAGAAATAAAGCATACAAGCTAAAACTGAGTAAATGACTTAATAGTTATCCAGGGACAAAGCAGTAAGGCAGGAGGGAGGTGAGGGTAATAACCCTGGTTAGACATTAGGTCCCGGCATAGGATAGGATAAAATGGTGCGGACTAGATAGACCAGTGGTCTTTTTCTGCTGACATTTTCTGTTTCTGTGTATCTTGATTCCATGTAACAACCCCATCCTGTCACTAGAGGGCATGGCTTTGCTGCTAGAATGTCACTTGCCGGACTGCCTGAGGTGGCAAGGGTCATACACGTTTCAGGTGTTGATGGATCCAGCTTTAGAGACCAACTCATCTCGATGCCCAGTCACCTGGTAGCCTCCGGCAGTAGGCCCGTGACAGCAGTGGCGGTCAGGGCCGCAGTAATGGGGGAGGGGTAAGTGGGGAAGTTGTCCGGGGCCCCAGGATTCATAGCTGCAGCCCTGGTGGCGGTCCCAGGGAAGGGATCTTGGAGCATTCAGAGTAGGCTGCTGGTCATTTCTGGGAGTATGTAGGGGGTACACCAGTAGGGTGTGGGAATCCTGAGGGTTTCCCCTTAAGGGGAATCTCTGGCCGCCTTGTAGTGCCGGGGGGGGGGTCCCACTGAAGATGGGGTGTTCCCCTCTGGGTGGCATTTGCGGTCCTACGCCTGAGATATGCTGCCAGCCTTGCCGCTGATGGAAAGAGACCTGGTAGGAGAAACTGAACTGTGCACTAAAGTAAGAGCTATACCCACACTGAGCACAGGAGATCTCAAGCTAGCCAATGCCGGAGAGCAGGCTGCAGTACCCACTGCCGCGCTGTACCCAGCACATCTACCTGTGATTGTGGCGACACCTATGTGAGGCATCCAGCACAAGGATGGCCCCAGGGCTCCAGCAGGGAGACTGGTCTGGCATGGAGCAGTGGCTGTCAGGACCAGGGTACCCCTGAATGCCATCAGCAAACAGAATGGAAAAAAAAACATGCTCAGAACTAAGGGCGATCGGTGCCTCGTAGGTAGCAAACGTTTGCGGTACAAGAAACACAAAACGAGCGCTCTGAGTAAATATCCAGGCCAGACATATTGCTGATGCAGAGTTTATTGTGAGTCCACTGGACAAATGCTGACTGGCAGTGAACAGAAGTCTGAGGGTAAAGTCCCTGCAGCGGTGTTGCCTCTCACCCGCTGAGTTGACACAATGGTGTCAGTGTGTGTGTGTGTGCGTGTGTGTGTGTGTGTGTGTGTGTGTGTGTGTGTGTAACGTGTAAACCTAAAGCTGCTAGCCTAATGGGAGAAACTGTCAAAGTTACGTATAGTAGAACAAGCTCTGATTCAAAGTATAGCCTCACCGACAGTTATGTGAAAAGAGAAAAAGAAGCGGCCTTGTGGCTCCATATGTGAGCAATGAGGCTACAGCCTTTGCAAAAGGGAACCTAAGGTTCTAACTCAAGTCCAGGGACAGAACTGAGCCTGTCTGTACAGTGCTAACCAGGGGAGCTTTCAGGGACTGGGTTTCCATCGTGTATAACTGTAAATAATTCAGTAAGGTGTAACTATTGCTTAAATCACCTTTGTAGCTTATACTGTATATTTTCTGTCAGAAGAAAGGTCTGAGGTGAGCTCACCCCATGGCCTGGGAAACTGTGTGTGTGTGTGTGTGTGTGTGTGTGTGTGTGTGTGTGTGTGTCTAGTGCCTGAGAATGTTCTGGCGAGCAGTCCACCTTACCCCTAGACACAAAAGGTCTCCTTGGGACATGCCCACCCCCTGCTGTCCCCAAGAGAGGATTATCATATGGCACCAACCTCCGCTGAAACAGTGCAGCAGCAGCGCTGAGTTGATTGCAAGCAAAGGAGAGCCAATGTGCAGCCATCGCAGGGGGTTACAGCAGTAAACGATCAGAGAGGCAAGAAAAAGGGCAGAGGTGAACATTAGACATGTGCGTTTGACCAGTACAAGAAACACGTCTTAAATTTATACACAAATTAAGTTTGTAACAACTCACAGCCAGGCCACACAGGTGCACAAGGTTCTAAACATTGTAAGCAAGAATTGAGGGATATTGAGAAAAGATCCTGCCCTTAAGGAGCACAAAATACTCCTCCCCCCCAACGATATTCAGAGAAGGAAGGAAGGAACTCAAGAGATGTGTTGGCACACAGTGGGCAACAGGTTAAAGCTCCATGCAGTTGGCTTCCAGCACTACTCGCAGGCTGGCACAGCTGTGACAGATGTATGTAGTATTGGGAAGTGCGATAAAATAAAATGGTTTATAACCCCAAAAATGGAGAAGACAAAGTGCATCTCATTAGTACCTTTATAAATGGTGATGTCACAGTGGTGATATGTTTGGTTATGTGTTCCTGTGGCTATATTGGGAAAATGAAGCATAAAATAGAGAATAAAGTATGGGTCTGGGTGTGTAACGAGAATTTACATACACCCGAGAGGTTTGATGCTACATAAACCCCAAAAGTGAAGCTCGAGGGCTTTATGTATAGCATCTAACCCCGAGGGTGTGTGTAAATTTGAGTTTATACACACCCAGAACCATACTTTATTTTATATAATTGCTGGGATGTCCTTTTCCCCCACAGCAACTATATAAAATAAAAAAAGACGTTCTTGTACGGCCGCGGCAGTCTACTTTGCTGTGAGCGTGTGCTCTATGTTTGTTGGTCGCTCGCTTTTTGTTTATTTTTTTTTTATTTCATTTTGAGGGTATTTCCCTCATTTAAATTAATTTCTGCCTGCCAGCACTTACCGCAGTTAAGAGTAGCGGTCCAAAGGGGGAAAGATGAGGTGGACAGTGGCTGGGAGGAAGAGTGTCAGAGGTGAGGGCTCCTGCGCAGTGCGAGGGAAACCGGGCGCGTGTTCGCTGTTATAAACACTCCTTTATAACGTCGAATTACACCACGGTTTCCCAATGGGAAAAAGGACATGCCGGTTATTATCAAAGGATTATGGTGGGGAACACGGGAATCGGGTAGCCGCCTGCAGTGCACCAAGAACATTGGCAATCTAGAATAAAAGTTTGGATGGCTTAGAGTTTTATAAGCATGCTAGAAAACAGGTCGTACCCCTATGAATGCCATTCTGAAAGGGGAAACACCCTCCATTGGTCATTTGCTTCTATCTATGTTATTCCCAAACCAGGTAAAAACCTGCAGCTGTGTTCCTCATATTGGCCGATCTCTGTTCTCAATGCTGATTATAAATTCTACATGTCAACCCTGGCGAAACAATTAGATCATCTCCTCCCACAGTTAATTGGATTAGAACAGAAGGGATAAGCTGGCTCCGTGGAAGGGGTTAGCTTGGCACGCTGGTGAACCCAGACTGGCAGGGAGGGAGTCTAGAGAATCCTTATGCAGCAAACTGTTCACTTTTCACTACTCAAAGGACACAGGACCTGATAAACTGGAATGCACTACCCCTTAGTTTTTCTTGTTGTACTGAGGTTGTCCACGTAGTACTCTCCCACGGGCATTGTACCTGCTCCAAAATATTCCATTACATCTCAGTCTCTGAATCTTTCGACTTTGGAACAGAGAAACCTCACATTTCATATGGGCAGGTCAGAGAACACACATTAAATTGCAGACTCTTTCCTTCCTAGAGATAAGGGTGTCCTTGCCCTACCACACCTGAAACTGTATTGTTGAGTTGCCCACCTGAGATATATACTCTTTTGCCACCTTGGAGGCACAGCTACCATCTGGCTGAAGTTGGAACATGAGGTCTTCCCTAACCAGATATTTATTTAAGCCATGTGTCATCAAGACAATCCTAGTTCAGAGGCTCCCCCACTCAACCTATGACTGAGATGTTGGGTCAAAGTCTGGCATATGTGATTAAAAAAAAGCCTTCTAATGCCAGATCAATCTCCCTTTTGCCCTGTCACTCTATTGGCACATTTTTCACCTGTCAGCATGGATCCTGCGTTCTGCAGTTGGGAGCACCAATCCCTCCAATACACGTATCAGATCATGACTGGAGTTACACCGAAGTCTTTCGTGGAATTGCAGGGGACTTATGGGTTTCACCAGGATGACTTCTATAGGTACTTACAGCTCAGGCATCTTATTGGGACATTACCGCTAAGTGCCCTCTCCCCAGAATCTCACCCCTTCATAGGACAATACTTCCTATCCTTCACACAGTCAGGAACCATTGATCATATGATATCTTTTATGTATAAGTCCTCGATGGACTCGTCAGGCACCACTCCTTTGAATACCGTTATGTCCTGGGATAAAGAGCCGGACAAAGCTATCTCAGAACCCAAATGACATAAGGCATGCTAAATTACTTCAAGGATTACGAGTTCCCACCAATGGAGGGAATGCACCTGGAAACATCTGATCTAATTCTTCAGGACACCAGTCATTACAGCACATTACATAACAATGCAAGGCACTTCCTGCTGGAGGCGGTGTAGGGAACTGGAGGCATATCTTAGCCATATAATCTGGTCATGCCTTCTACTACTTCCCTTTTTCTGTGATCTTGAACTATAATGGGGGGAATGCTTTGGCAGACCAGTTAAACCTACAGCGGATTTGTTCCTCTTGTTACGGTACCCCAGGAATCTATGCGACCCGCTTTCTCGATATCTGTCAGGGATCTTGATAACTGCAGCTAAAAAGAGTACCCCTAGACTATGGCTCACCTCAAACCTCCCCACACTATCACTGTGTGGAGGAACAGGGTTACTCGAAATTACCAAGCGGAAAAAATAACTCACTCTCTCAAGAATAGGGAAGAACAGTGCTCATCCAGATTGACGAGTTGACTCTCGTATGCAATGACCAAGGACCCAAATTTTATCCTGTGAATCATCCCACTTCCATGCACTATCTGGGTGACTGACGTGGATTTCAGCAGTACTGATGTAGCCCCTAGATGGCACTATCCCAAGGGCTACTACCCCCTGCCTGCTTGGCTAGTAGCAGGTTAAGGGGCCTGAGTTCTGAAACGGGTGCCTCCACCCAGAGGTCAGGGTTGGTAGTGGTCAAGCTAACCTGGGCACAGCCCTCTGGGACACTGTAACCCCCCTCTTTCCCCTCAAGTGGCCTGAACACTGTACAGTAATCACTTTCACAATACCCCTGGTACACCACACAAGTATCCACACTGTTTGCACTTACCACCAGGGCTGGTTCCTCTGGCTCGACCCTGGGGACCCCCTGTAAAATAAGGTTAAGCACAGCAAATAGCAACAGTACAGTAATTTGAGAACAAACTGGAACCACAGTCAGATTACATGCAGAAAAAGTTAGATCTGATTTATTCAGGGGACTTGAACAAGGGAAGGGCAAAATCAGGTTAATTAGCTTAAAGGTTATATCAATCAAGCAGTTATGCATGCGCTTTGAGTCCCCCCCATACAGTCCACCTCTGGGTACCCAGGTTGAAAAGAGATGGGCTAGCCAGGACAGTTGCCCAGGGTTGCAGCTGGTTGGGGCCCTGTGATGGAAAACACAACATGCACAGTACACAATATTTGTAATCCGGAGCCAGAGGGCTCAGTTCGTAAAGGAAACAAAACAACAAGACAATCAGATGACACACTCAGATTAAGCTGTTGTTGTAGGGAGCTACCTGGTATTTACTCACAATACCGAAAACTGGACACAGGCTCGACGAAAATCGAGACTGCAGGTGGTTGATCTGGAATGCCAGGAGAAGCAGGGCCCACACAGGTCGCAGAGGCATCATTCCAGTTCAAGCGCAGAGCAGGGGGCTGATCCCCAGGCAGGTCTCTCGTTGATGGCTTCTCTGTGCAGTGGATAGTCTGGCTGGGCCAGTCTGGCAAAGCCCAGACCACATGGAGACAAGTTCGGAAGCAGTCCGTTTCGGGCTGGATACAGCTTCCAGAAAGCAGAACACAGTTCACACAGTGAGGAACTAACTCACAACCCACTAGCAGCTCATAGCACATTTACATGTACAGGAATTCTACTGTACCAGGCAAAGTGCTCCCGGGGCACAATCGCAAAGTCTCCGCACACACCGGGAGCTTAGGGGTAGCTGAAACTCCTGACAGGCCGATCGCATTCAGCAAAAATATTCGGTCTTCTTCAGGTTGAGCCTGGCCCACTTCAGTAGCTTACTTTAGTCACACAAGGATTTAGTCCAAAATAATTCTCTTCTCTCCCTCTCAGGAGCAGCTCACCGGCATGCAGGCCAAAAACTTAGCCTTTTCAGAGTTCTCCCATGCGAATCCACACAGGATTGCTGCTCAGAAACACTTCAGCTCCTCCTTGCTCAGCTTCCAGCTTAGTTCGAACTGAAAACTGCAAGCAGCCTGGGACTTCCCCAAGATCCAAAAGATTTGGTTGGCTGATTTGGCTGTCAGTCAAAGCAAGAGCTCCCCCTTCAGTTGCAAAAAAGGCACAAAAAAAACCTCCAAACTAAAGTTCCTACAGATTTTAAATTCAGACAGTTCCTGTAGTCCGGCTACATTTTAGGCCCCAACAGTACTGTTTGGTCCAATTCGCAGTCCAGGACCAAGACAGTGGAGACAAACAAAACAGTCCTTACTACAAAGAAAGCAGGTTAGACAAACTACATTATCATTATCACTCTAAATGATTTTTAGTAAATAGTTACATTGTTCAACAGAGCTCCCTCTCAGATTACTTAAACTGCAATTAGGCAGCTCTTAAAGAGACAGTACACAGAGGCTATACAGGCTCTGGTAATCACATTTAAACTGCTAAAACGCAGGACACCAGCCTGGCAGTGAGCATCTAGGCAAGCTCAAGGAAGACTTTTTGGGAACCCCCATTTGTAGGGGGGTTACACTAACAACTGCTCTTGAGGTAAATATGCAATAACCATGATAGCCATTACTCTTCCCCCTCATGCTAATAACACAGCTCTGGGCTGGTTTTCCTGTCTCCCCCTCTTGTCATCATCGCCCCCCTCCCAAGGCCAAGGGTTTTTCTCATTGTTTTTTCTTACTTGTATGTTTATAATCTCCTTGCCATGTTTGTAGTGATTGTTTGAGCAATGATCACCACCACCGGACAGGCCCCCCCCCCCACTCACTGACCATGGTGGGGGGAGGTCCGGGATGCTGGCAAAAGAACTAAGTCATAGATTAACATAGTATTTGGATTGTGAAATGAGGAGTTCAAACTATGATTCTATATGAAAGTTAATTTTATTATGAACAACTGTACGCACAGAACGATTTAATAAAAATATATTTATAAAAGAAAAAGAATAAAAGTTTGAATTTATGACTGCACAGCACAATATTAGCCATGGAGTCATTTAGCAGTTCTTTTTGTTTACAATAGTTACCGCGCTCACCTCGGGCACCTGGCCTCAACACCTCATTCAGACTGTTCCCGTGACCCCTTTATCTTGTCCTGCCACTGGTGTGCCATACCATTTGTCTGCCCCGATCCCTCCAGTTAGAACTATGCAAAATTACACCCTTCCCCCCTTTAGGTGAGGTTCAGACCAGCTGGGAATATTGCATCTAGTCAGGCTGTAGTCTGTCTGCTGGAGGACAGGGGAGAAGTGGGGGGAGTCAGGGTTGTGGATATAGGGAATGCATAATGGACTGCAGTGTAATAACGCATTTATCTCTACTAGTGAGTGGTAAGACCTATAACTCATAAGTGGCAAACCATGGGTTAGTTATGAAGGTCTTACCACTCAAGTGTGGAGATATGTAGGATAGTGTATGGCGTCCCATACACAACAAGGCAATTTTTCACCCAAATGTTTTCTGTGACAGCTGATGACCTCGAGAGCGAACCTCAAGAGGTCCCTCAGCCATCGTACAAAACACGAGGGGGAAGAGTAGTCGAGTTGTGATTGGGACACCATACACTATTCTTTATAGTGTATGGTCCCAAAAACACATTTGCTTACTTGTTTCATTTTAGAGGGAGCCAGCCTTTGTTGTCTGCGACCCACATCTCGCTGCCTTACGATCGCTGTCCAGTTCACGCACACAGTGCTCCAACTGCCCCATCCTATGATCAGCATTGGTGGGGGAGGTTGCATTATCACGTAGCTACTAACCCAGAACAACTTTTTACAGTGTATGGTTTTCCATACACAACCGCACTTGACCATAAACTATAAATGTGGTATTCTACTGCAACCCATTATGTATTTGATATATACCACACCATTTGTAATGTTTTTATTGGCGTTTTAGCTTGAAACTGTCTTTCTTTCCACTGTGTGTTCTCTATCTGGCCCATTGTTTCTGTGTTCTGTTTCCAGATTCTAAGTGAAAATAACATGTTCTAAGTTAAATAAGTTGTGTTCTAAGTGGAAATAAATATTTATGCCAAAATAACATGATATATTTACTCAGTTTATTCACCACTCATGTGGTATATAAGGGGCCTGTGGGGAGGAGGGGCAGCCATCATTGTGGCACCTAAGCAGAAGGGTTTTCTCTTGGTTTCATCCCATCCTCCTCCTCCTCCTCCTCCCTTAGCCCTGGCCAGATCAAATGCACCTATTTTTATTTAGTGATCTAGCTATGAAATGGATCCAGAGGCAGAGCTATTAAGAGAAGCTCAAATTAATTGTTTTTACTTTGAAATGGCGCCATAAGCTGGCCTGGTGGCACTGAGGTTTGAGGCGCCAGACGCCACACCTCACGCCATGCTGGCAACCTGAGGTCAGAAGCGAGCTTGGGCCGCCGGGGGTTGATGGGGGAAGAAGGTTGGGAGATGATCGTAGCAGCTGATGAGCTGCTCTCATCTCCCAGATTGGGGAAGTCTAGTTCCTCACTCTTGGCTGACACCCAGTGGAGCCCAGGTGTCAGAGCAGAATCAAGGGCTGATACAACGTTGGGAAGGGTGGAAGGAGCACTCAGTTTTCAGGAGCACATACGTGCATCCACATGTACGCAGTAGCCGTGCTCGCCATTGCTCCGGGTGGGAAAAAACACAGAAAAGCCCAGTCTCTCCATGGCTGTATGTGATGGCCCCGACGCTCTCGGACCCTGCTCCTTGTAGATCCACACTGTTAAAGATGGTGGGGGGGGAGGCTGATGAGGTTGAGGGCAGAAGGGGGCCTGAAGACAGGAGTAGGTGGCCAGGGAGAAGCAAAAAGCTTAATAAAAAAATAAATGATGCCATAAGCGTGATACCCCACCATGTGCCACCCTGAGGGAAGGGGTGACTTTACATGGTTACCCATGGCATAAAAGCTCTTCCCTGACATACTCAGGAGTTGCTCGAGTGACAGGCACATTCTGCTTCCCAGCCAGAAATATTAAGCTCTATCTCCACAGCTTTCCCGCAGCAGGAGTGCAAACTCAGATTGCTCACATATGACATGACACGCTCCGCTGTTGCCACTGGGTTAGGCCATTTAGATTTTTTATAATTCTTTTGTTTAACAAAAATCATTTTTAATTAGCTACTGTCACCTAATGCTCTTTATAAAACGGGAACCTGAAAAAATGAATTTGGATTGGCTGAGCCCCATTCCATGACCGTGCGGTGCTCTAGCTCACTGCATGATCATCCTTGTAATAATATCTTTGTCTATATCAATGACATAGCAGACGGGCTGGAGGGGAGGGTGTGCCTATTTGCAGACAATACGAAGATCTGAAATAGGGTGGACACCCAGGAGGGGGGTGGAGTCCATGAGGGAGGACCTGAAGATTCTGGAAGAGTGGTCAGAAACTTGGCAGCTGAAATTCAGTGCCAAAAAGTGTGCAGTGATGCACATGGGACTTAAAAACCCACAAACAGCTTACACTTGGGGGGTAATTAAGCCAATAGAGCAGGAGAGGAATCTGGGGATTACAGTATCAAAGAACCTTAAGTTAGGTAATCAATGCAGCAAAACGGTGGGGAAGGTAAATGGAATGTTGGCATGCATTGGGAGGGGCATAACTAGCAGAAGGAGGGAGGTACTGATGCCTCGTTATGAAACCATGGTGACGTCACACCTGGAGTATGGAGTCCAGTTCTGGAGACCACACCTACGCAAGGACATAGATGGGATTGAGAGGGTGCAAAGAAGGGCAACCAAGATAGTGTACGGTATGCAGGGGAAGCCATACGAGGAGAGGTTGAGGTTGGGAATTAGATCTGTACCCACTGGACACTAGAAGGGAGAGGGGGGACATGATAGAGACATTTAAGTACATGAAGGGGATCAATAAGGTGAGGGGGGGGAGCTTATTTAAAAGGAAGGTGGGGGTCAAAACTAGAGGGCATAGTCTAAGATTAGAAGGAGGGAGATTTAGAGGCAGTGTGAGGGAGCGTTACTTCACAGAGAGAGGGTGGTGGAGGCCTGGAATAGACTACCAGAGGAAATAGTGGGGGCTGAAACAGTGGAGGGATTCAAGAGGGCATGGGACACACATAACGGGTTGGCAAGTGGGGGGTAGGGGAGGTCCCGTGACATAGGTGATGAGTAAAGGGGGGGGAGCAGACTTGATGGGCCAGAGGTTCCTTTTCTGCCATCAGATTTCTATTATTCTGTGAATCTATGGTACTTAGCCTTATCACAAATCATTACGCCACTACCAGATTATAAAAAAGTTTGGCAGACATTTTTTTTTTCTTGCTAAACAGTCATTGCAGTTCTGTACCCGGGACCCAAATATGTCATTCACATTCTCCCTGCCCCCACCATCAAGCAAAAGAAAAGAAAATTAGACATAGTAAACATACTTCTTATAGATGAACTCTCTTTCTCTCCAGAATTTGTATTACCAGCACCGCTGTTCATTTTCAAAGACGTATTTCGGCAGCGTTTTGACTCACGCTTATGCTCGCAGGTTGAACTGCACTGTCTTCACTCATGGTTCTCCTGCCATCACTTAACATGTAAATTAAAAAAAAAATCAACTCTGTGTTTTACCTCCTACCCGACAATAAGTTGTGGAGATGAGAATGGTGATAGTGGTGGGGGTAGTGGAATCACAGTCCCAGTTCTGCAACTGCACCATGAAGCAGCTCTACACATGCCACCTCTAGAAAAGTCTTGACTCGCTGTCCATGGCTGTCTCTCTCCCGGCTCTGTCTTACTTACTCTCTCTGTCTCACTCGCTCTCTCTCCCATCCACCACTGAAAACACTACCGACACTGCTAAACTGCCAGCCGTAATTACAAAATGCCCATTCTGATAGATCATAATGGGGGGAGGCAGCACTGTAAGGCAGAAAACTACAAGTGCAGATTGCAAAGTGGGTCAAACTACCCAAGTCAAAGCTGTAAATACAAAAAAGTTCCAGTAGGTGGAAGGACTATTTTAAGTTTAAAAAAGCCAGTTATTCTAAATTTTAATGTCTTAATTTTTGGTTTTTTGTAAAAATTATGCATTTTTAACAGTAAAAGTCCATTTTATCAGCGCAATAACACACTTCAGGGTGTGCATTATGCGACATCGATGCACTTCCTGGGTGGTTGAAGGCACTTGGCTTTCAGCCCTGTGCCTCACAATGCATCTGGGATGTGCCTGATCTAGCATAATGCACACCCTTAAACTAGGGTAGCCTGTCAGTACATTGACAATGATACAGCGAACACCACCACAGTGACAAATCTCGCCGGGTTGCTGTGGTGGTCCACCATATGCCCACACCGCGACTCCCGGTGTTTTGCTCTCAAAGTGAATCAACTCTGACTCAGAGTTGGTTAATTAGAGATGGGGTGTGTGTGGGGGGGGCTGTCACATGGCCATGGATTAATTTAAATTACCACACAGCTCAAATTTTACTTTCGTTTTTCCTGCTTCTTTAACTTTTAAAACCATTTTATAAGTGCAATAACACACTCCAGGGTATACGGTAATGCATAAACTTTTTTCAATGGCTGCAGGCATCCAGAGTTGGGGACGGCCACATCAGTGGCCAGGACTGATTGGCCGAGCACCCTGGTGCTTCCCCAATCAAAGGCTAGGGCACCATCTTTTGAAACTCATGGCCAGGCATTTAAGGATCGGGCCCAGCCGTCTCTGGATCTGTATTCTACGGTGGAGGGGTTCAAGAGAGGGTGGGACAGGTATAGGCAAGGGATGAAACAGAGGATGGCTTGTCTGGGGGGGGCAGGATTGAGGGAGGGAGAAACAGGGAAAGGAGACAGGGTGATGGCTACGGTACCCACTCAGGTTTCTGAAGCATGAGCAGACTCGATAGACCATGAGGCCTACTCTGCTGGCATCTAGTATGTTAGTATGTAAATTACTGCACTTCCCAGGTGGTTGAAGGCACTCGGCTACACCTTGTGCCTCACAACTCACCTGCAGCGTGTGGTAATTTAGCATTGTAGCACACCCTATCATGTGTTATTGCTTACTTATTCCGTGTGCACAGGTGCCTGTTTATCAGTGTCAGTGGCTCAGTAGGTAGCACATTTACCTCTGGGCTGGAAGATCAGAAGGTTACTGGTTCTAGCCCCACACCGGGCACTTGAGATAATATCCATAACTGATGCTGTAGAGCCGTATGAAGGGGGTGCTGCACTGGTGAGGTGCTGTCCTTTGGATGAGATGTTAAATCGAGGTCCTTTCTGGGCACTTTCGACGTGAAAGTAAAAAAATCTCATGGCAGTTATCAATGAAGAGCAGTGGTGTTTCCCTGGTGTCAAGGCCAACATTCCTCCTGTCAATAAAAAGTCTGTACAACACCCCCCCCACCCTGGACACTCCTGAAAACAAGCCATACTAGCTTAGTTTGCCTTTCTTGGTCAAAAATTACAAAGAAGCAAATAAATAAAGCTGCCCTGTGGCATGGAGGGTTGAGGTTCTGGACGCCATACCTCCACGCATGCCGGCAGGCTGGGTTTAGGAGTGAACTGAGGCTGATGGGGAATGGCTGGGGGGAACGGTTGGGGAGGAGAGGATTGAGCACCGGACAGCTGCTCTCCTCTCCCAGGGAGGGGGGATATGCCATGCCACTGTAAGGCTGCCACCATGTAGAGGTGTGGCGGCATGGCAGGTGGCAGTGACGTCACTATGGGGCAGTTGGTGGCTTGGCGTGTGGTGCATGTGTGCCTCCATGTGCATGCACACTTGTGCCATTGCATGCCGATGATTGTGGGGGAGAAAAGAGGAAAACAGCCGGAGGCTGATGTCCAGCTCATCCCTGACCTACGCTGCCGCCTGGTGCCACCTGCCCAATCAAATTGTGCTCTGCGGGAGGAAGACAAACCTCCCCTCCTAGCTCAACATGGGTGGGGGGCAACCTGTGAAGGAACATGGCAAGTAGGTGCCGGGGGTGGTGGGCAGTCAGCTGGAGGTGAGCTGGGACAGACCAAGGTTGACTGGCTGGGGAGAAAAAACCTTGATAAATAAAAAAATAAATAAAATATTTTATAAAAATGCCTAAAATGGCTAAAAGAAAAGAAGCAGAAGGGTGATAGGAAACAGTTTTTTACACTTCTAAATTCACCTTTGTTGTCCCTTTAGTGTATATTCAATATTCGTATATGCTTTTGACTTTTTTGTTAAATTAATAATCTAATTTTGTTGCCTTTGTCACTACCCTGGGTCTCTCTCTCTCTCTCCTCAGCAGCCACTGCTCTCTCTCCCTTCACACTGTCTGAACATTTTATGACATCAGTTACACCCTTTCCAGACAAGTCAGATGAATAGCATGGAATAGTGTTATTGATGTAATACAATGTCTTAGAAATATGAAAAGAAAAAACATTAGCTGGTGAGGGGAGTGGAACTCCATGTAGCTGTGAGGGCACTGCAAAGCTGAATAATTTATTTATCAAAAAGTCAGAGCATATCAAGAATACATAACTGGCGTGGAAAGGAAGATCAAAGGGCAGTTAACCATGTAAAAATCATTTCCATTCTCATTCTGAGTCAAGGACTCATTTACAAAGGTTCCATGTCAGACATAAAGAGTACAGAGACAACATAATTGCAGATTACGAAACATTGGTACCGGCATAGAAGTACATAGGAGATATTTTTTTTGACAGAGGAGACTCTTGCTTTCAGAGCAAGTAACAGCTGACTAAAACTACAGCATTTCTAACTAATTGCTCTCCTTCCAACCCCTCCACCCTGCCATCCTACGCCAGTTCCATTTTATAGCCACTGAATTTGACTGACAACAGGAACATCCTGTTTGACAGTAGGAAGGGAGGGATCACTGAGACATTGGTTTCATCAGCCTTGAAAGAAACTAAAAATAGCTCTTTCTCTCCCCCCCCCCACCCCCGGCTGCTGGAGGTCTGAATCTGAGCAAGGAAGGAGGAGAGTACTGAAGACTACGGGAAGTTCCTGTCCCAGAACAGGAAGGGCGAGAGTTGTAAGTGCACATAGGCAGTAGGAACGTAGGTGTAAACATCCATAGAGGAAGGAGGCAGTAAGCATACAAAGCAACAGGAAAGGGGACACAAAATAAGTCAAGATGGGAGTGGTGCAGTGCAATGGCAGTGAGGCGGCAGTGTTCTGGGAGACATTCTGGAGGCTGTGATTCTGCCCTATTTGCAGGCACCTCTCTGGTCTGAGGGAGGAGGTTGTCCATCTCCTGGCTGACCTGGCTAGGATTCGTGAAACCTCTTCCCCCACCCAGGGACCACCAGCGCCACTGCTGCTACCTCAGAGGTTGCCAAGAAAGAGGAGCGGTTGGACCAAGGTGGGCTCAGGGAGGGAGATGGTGGTAGAGCAGAGGTGCATCCCTCCAATTGTACCTCTCCACAATTCATATGCCGTTCTGGCAAAGAGTGGTTCCTCTATGGAGGCATCTGCAGTGGAGATCAAGGAGGATGCTGGGAACCTCCACAAAGGAGACCCACAGGAGGGTGGCATGAGACCCCACAGGGGAAGGAAATAACTCCTGGTGGGGGACTCAGTCATTAGGGGGGTAGAAGTGGGGGAGGAAGGGGAAAGGGAGGTAAGGTGCCTGCCTGGAGCCACGGCTCGGAGGGACAGGAAGCGAATCCTCAGGATCACAAGAGCAGCTGCACGTCGGAGGGAGGGAGATGGATGTAATTGTCCACCTAGGGACAAATGACCTGGCTGAGAAGGGGATCAGAGCAGTGCAAGAGAGAGGAGTTTGTAGAGTTGAGGAGGGGCCTTAGACAAGTAGCATGTATGGTAACCTTCTCGGAGGTGCTGCCTGTCTATGGCAAGGATGCTGATAGGGTACTCCACACCATGGGATTCAATGAATGGTTGAAAAACTGGTGTGGAGCTCAGGGTTTTGGCTTCATTGGGGACTGGGGAGCCACCTGGAGGGATGCAGTCCTATACTGGTGCGATAGTCTTCATCTGTCCTGGGGGGGGATCCAGGATCCTAGGTGATAGGTTTAAATGTTTCATTGGCAAGCAGTTAAACTAGCCAATGGGGGAGGCACTGAAAAGGAGCAGGTAAATCCCAGCTTTCCCCCACAAAACGCAGTAGTTAGAGAGATAAACACCAAGGTAGAGAAGTCAGTAGGGAGCAGGACAGGGGTAAATGCAGAAAAAGGCAGTAAGGACAGAGATGGGGCTAAAAGGGGTAAGACCATTAAAAAATGGAGGGTGATAAGTACCAATGCCCTCAGTCTGTGTAACAAGCTCCCTGAACAAGTGGCCTTGAGGGAACAGGAATGCCTGGATATTGTTGCAGTCACAGAAACATGGTACACAGAGAACCATATGTGGGATGTCAACATACCAGGATACACAATCTACAGGAGGGACAGAGTGGGTAAAAGAGGAGGAGGAGTAGCTCTCTATATAAGGGAAGGGATTAAAGCAACAGAACTAAAGAATAAACAGGAAGTTGATAAGTCATTATGGGTCACCCTGGAGACAGGAAATGGCACCACAATCCGCATGGGGGTTATGTACAGACCCCCATCTCAGGGGGAGAGAATGGACAAGGAAATGATAGAAGGCATCCTTAAAATTGAAGAAAAAGGGTAAATATTGTTGATGGGGGACCTGAATATGCCAGATGTTAACTGGAGCACCTTTGCTGCAGGCACATCCAAGAGCAGGGTCATTCTTGATGCCCTACAGGGGGCATGCCTCAGACAGCTAGTGCTGGAACCCACTCGGGAGGGAGCAATCTTAGACCTGGTACTCTCAAATGGGGAAGGAGAAAGGATCTCCAGATTTAGAAGTGGGTAGCCATCTGGGAACAAGTGACCACCAAACAGTGTGGTTCACAATAAACACAGCCCTAGAGTCAAGCCATACAAAAACAAAGAGTATTGGACTTTAGGAGGGCTGACTTTGGGAAAATGAGAGCGTGCCTCAGAAAAGCACTAGCAAATGGGCAAGCAGGTGGGGTGGAGGAACAATGGGGAATAATCAAAACAGCCATCACAGCGGCAACAAGCCTTTGTGTAAAGAAAATCAATAAAACAAAATGAAGGAAAAAACCACTATGGTTCTCAAAAGAGGTGGCAGGGATGGTTAAGGAGAAAAGGATAGCATTCAGGAAATATAGGGAAACACAGAAGGAGCAGGACAGAGAATTTTATCAGTTAAAGCAGAAGGAGGCAGGGAAGGCAGTCAGAATAGCAAAGGCACAAACTGAGGAAAAGATAGCCAGCTCTGTTAAGGGGGATAAAACCTTTTACAGGTACATTAGGGAGCGAAGAAAGACCAAGGGAGGGATACAGAGACTTAATAAATGTGGGCAGAGGGTGATAGTGAAAAAGCAGGGATACCAAACAAATATTTCTGCTCAGTATTCACAACGGAAGAGGAGGGGGCAGTACCTAATCCAAACAAGAGAAACACTATTGATAGGGGGATTGATACAAGTCCATTCACAGAAGAAAGGGTTTTGAAAGAACTCTTGAAACTGAGGGTGGACAAAGCAATGGGGCCTGATGGGATTCACCCCAGAATTCTAAAAGAACTAAGGGTAGAACTAGTAATACCACTGACTACTTTCTTTAACAAATCATGGGAGGATGGGGTGGTACCTGAGGACTGAAGGAGGGCAGATGTGATTCCACTTCACAAAAGTGGGAGCAGGGCAGAGGCAGGAAACTACAGACTAGTTAGTTTGACCTCAGTGGTAGGGAAAATGATGGAATCACTTCTGAAGGAAAGAATTGTTGAGTACCTAGAGGCCAGTGGGGCACAGGACCCAAGGCAGCATGGTTTCACAGCAGGAAGGTCATATCAGATGAACCTAATAGATTTCTTTGACTGGGTGACCAAAGTAGTAGACCAGGGAGGGACTGTGGATATGGCCTACCTAGACTTTAGTAAGACATTTGACACAGTCTCACACAAAAGGTTAATATACAAGTTAGCCAGCCTGGGAGTGGGTCCCAAGGTGGAAGCCTGGATAAGAAACTGGCTGAACAACAGGACGAAAAAGGTAATAGTAAACAGAGTCCACAGTGAAGAAAGGAGGGTAACTAGCGGGGTACTGCAGGGTTCGGTACTGGGACTGGTCCTCTTTAATGTCTTTATAAGTGACATTGGAGAGCACCTGGAAGGAAAGGTATGTCTCTTTGCAGATGACACAAAGATCTGCAACAGGGTTCATTCACAAGGGGGGGTGGAAAGGATGAAAAGGGACTTGGCAAGGTTGGAGGATGGTCAAATATATGGCAGCTCAGATTCAATGCAAAGAAGTGCAAGGTAATGCACCTGGGAAACAAAACTCAGGGAAGAGTACATAATGGGGGTGAGATAATAACAACAACAAAAATTGAAAGAGACCTAGGAGTAATTATATCAGATGACCTAAAGGTGGGCAAGCAATGTGAGAAGGCAGTAAGGAGGGCTGGGGGAATACTGGGATGCATAGGGAGAGGCATCAACAGTAGAAAACAGGAAGTTGTTATCCCTCTGTACAGACAGTTGGTGAGACCCCATCTGGAGTACTGCGTGCAATTCTGGAGACCCCATCTCCACAAAGACATAGACAAAGTGGTGGCTGTTCAGAGGAGGGCAACCAAAATAGTGCAGGGTCTGCACCAGAAGACGTGTGAGGAGAGACTAAAGCAGCTTAATATGTATACCCTAGAGGAAGGGGGTGGGGCATGATAGAAACTTTCAAGTATCTCAAGGGAATTAACAAAGTACAAGAGGGTAGCATCTTTCAGAAAAAGAGATGTGCAAGAACAAGGGGGCAGAATTTGAAGATAGAGGGGGGGACAGCTCAGAGGTAATGTTAGAAAGTATTTTTGCACAGAAAGGGTTGTGGACGCATGGAACAGCCTTCCTGAGGAGGTTGTGGAGTCGGGAACAGTGGGAGAATTCAAGAATGCATGGGACAGACATAAGGCAATTCTAGTGGGGGTAGGAGGAAGTAAGCTGTTGATTAAGTAGAATCTGCAGCTTATCCATCAGGTAGGGAAATGGGCAGACTAGGTTGGCCAAGTGGTCCTTATCTGCCATCAAATTCTTTGTTTCTTGGAAAAAAAGGAGAGGTCAGAAAAAACATCCAATTCATTTTTTTTCATCTAAAGCTGACACTGACAGGGGGATGGGAATAAACACAAGCTGAAATTTGTGGATGTAGATATGGTAAGAGTAAGCAGAAGGGGAGGTGACTTGGACAATTTGTTAATTAAAAGAGAATCTTTTTGGATTTATTGCATGGGAGCGCTACAGTGGCCTGGTTATAATGACCAATTTGATCATGCCCCCTTTTTTATTTAATCTAGGCTGTAAACCGAGTTTAAGGAGTACAATTAGACTATGAATGTGTGGCATGCCATGGGCAGACAGCAGTAGCATTAGATGCCACCACGGAACTGATGAGTAGCTGGTGATATTTTAAATGTTTCATCATAATATAGTATGCCTTGTGGCTACATATCCATTTTTCCTGTGTGATCAAACAATGATTGTCGCCGGCGACCCAGGTTTGAGAACGGACTCGGGTCGCTGGAGGGCCGGCCAGGGGGAGAAGGAGGGAGCGCCCACTGACAGCTCGCCTTCTCCGGGGGGAGGGGGAGGGTGCAGGTCGGTGTCTGTTGACTCCTAGCGGAGGCTGGGGGTTCAGCATGACATCCGACCCACAATGCTTGGGGAGAGACAGACGTCAGCATAAGCCTAGACATCATGGCACGTCTCTCCTTGGAGGAAAACCACCGAAAATGGTGCCCTGGTCGGTCAGATGACAGCCCCCCCCCCCCGGATCCTCATTCCTGGGCTCCCGGACCTCCATCAGCCGCCTCAGCAGCACCCAGGGTTGTTGGACTTAGCCGATAGGCTCTTCCCCTCTGATGGGGGACCCTCCGACGAAAGGATATGCCGGGGATACCTGGCTGGCTGCGCGATAGCGGTGGTGGGGTCGGGTGCACCGTGGGGTAATCATATGGGGACCAAGGGAAGTCCGTCAGGTGCGCCGGCGTGATAAATACCAGAATACAAAAAAAACAAAAAAAAAACAATGATTGTGATCGATAGTAGTAATCTAATATTTATTTATTTAAAAGTTGGTAACCTCGAAGGGCACACTGAACCGAGGCTCATTTCTAGGTGTGACCCGGGGAAGGGGCTAACTACAAATACAATTCTGTGTCAACACAGAATTACAGGATAATTGGTGCGCACAGAGGCAGTGGTAAATGTGCCGGCGTAATATAACTATAGCTTATATACAGCCGGGAGCAGTAAAAAATCATGTGTGAGGCACAGTGCACAGTGTGTGTTGGGGAAGGAGTAAAAAGGGTGAAAAGCAGTGACTAGGGGAATGAGCAGACATTTATTCTTAGCAGGTATTATTTTGGTATTTGGCGATGAAGGCAGCGCAGTGGGCCTGGTGACATGATAGCATATATATGACATATAATATGAGGGTCATAATTTGAATGTGTCCTGGTACAGTATCGCCAGAATAAACTAGCTTTGCTTGTGGCTGTCTCCATATCTGACCATCTGTTTTTTTCCAGCTGGGGTGACCGGTACTTACTAAATTTATCAAAATGTGCTGCAGTAGGTTAGTGAAAAAGATCATTTGGATGTAATTTGTTTTTATGGTTACAATTAGGGCTGAGAGAACTGGTTCAGAAAAATTCAGAAACTCCACGAACCTGTACCATTTTCTGTAAACAAAGCTAATCTAAATATTTTTTCATGTTCTGATAAGGTTCTGAGTTTGCTCCAGTCGCCGGCTGCCAGGAACTCCCTCAGGCGATACATCCCTCGAGTGGCTCCTGCTGCCCTGCCTGAATCCCTCCAAACAGGAAATCAGGGACAGAATCCTCTCCCACTGTGGACCCAGAAAGAGGAGAGGATCCAGGATTGCTGGTCAGGAGTGGACCGGTGGTGGGCATGTGTGCCGTTCCTCGGTGTCCACCGTCGTCCTCCTGGCGGCCGGAGTTTTTCCACTTTGTTTCACCCTGAGGAGGGCAAGCAGTGATACCTGCACACCAAGTCATGCACTCCCGCACGACTCACATAGGCTTCCACCTCCTCCTGTACCCTTCTCGAGTGGTCAAGGCTGCAGAGGCTCTCAGTCACCACTGGGTGCCGCTGCTGCGCCGGGAAACCACAGAATCCCTCCGCAAGAGAGGAGAGCTTGCCAGCAGCTGCTCAATCCTGCACCTCCCCCCAGCCGACCCTCGATGACCCAAGCTCGCTTCCGAACCCAGGTCACCGGCATGGCACGAAGTGTGTTGTCCAGTGCCTCAACCCTCAGTGCCACTTGGTCAGCCACCAGATCTGTATTTTAAGTGGTTATACTCAGTGTTACACAAGGGGTACTAACTAGCTTTACGACACTGATTATATTTGCTATAATGCACCATTGCTTCACAATTGCTGATGTACCATGTCTGTGTATATTGTATCTCTCTTTCCCTCTGTAGGTTACTGTCATTTTCTGTACTAGAGCTGTTGTCTATATTGTATATTCCATGTTATACTGTGTTCTAATCCATTTATGTAAGACGTGGAGCCTTTGCAAATGAGTCTCTGACTCAAAGGGTTGTAATTCCTAGACCTTAAATAAATAAATAAATAAATAATTATAGTACCACTCTAAGTTGTTTTTTGATTCTGTTTCCTTTACTGGCAATAGCTAATTGGTGGAAATGGTTGTTAGACAGTTGTTGCGCTGTAAACTGAAAGGTTCTGAAAGTTCTGATAAAGCTCAGAAAACTTTTACAACTTTTCATGTTTTAACAGAACTTTTCAGAACTTTTTGTGTCTCTCCCATCCCTAATCACATAAATAGTTCTGTAATACGGGGCACAGCTGTTGCTATTGTATGTTTAGAGATGAATAAATGACTATCCACTTATACCATAGCATCTTGACATTTAGTTCAAATTGAATAACTCTTATAAGTCCTAGTGCCTTGTAGAAGTTCGCAACAAAATAATGAACCATCTGCCTGGCTTAGGTGACTAAAATAACTTTTGGCACTGAGTAAAATTGCTTCTTCTTTCATAATTTACATTGTATGTCCCCACACACATGACTCACTCCCCTTCTCCTGGGACAGGCCCAGCCCAACCCCTGCAGTGGTTCTTCCACGTACCTTTTGCTGCTTAACCACTTCTGCGGTTTGTGCAAACTCTACCTGCAACACCGTGTTCCAAATGGAATAAAAAGGCAGAACTTAAGATTTCAAGTGCTGTTCATTTTATTTTACTATTGGGATCCTCAGTATGGATACATGTGCAATTCCTTGATGTGTTTGAGCCAGCCAGCCCAGGTCGCATGAGTCTCAGCACCGTTTGAACGAGGCAAATTCTGTTTGTATCCTCCCCCTCCCCAAAAACCAACAACTATTAAGCCATAGCATACTAGGTATATGCATTCCAGCATCCCCCACATGCAGTAATAGGGTGGTCTACTAACCACTTTTACGGGTGCTGCAAACTCTACCATTGACATGGTTGAGGGGGAGGGAGACTAGCCCACATCTTGTCAGATTTGGATGCTGCTTTAATGGGGGCAGAAACTAGATGATACGAGACTGACTGCACCATTAAGAGAGGGGCTAAGGGTGCAGAGGGAAGTGGAAAAGGGTATGGAGATCAAGTGGATGAACCCACCATACTCTTCCTCACCCAGCTGCAGAGTATGATCCCAAAGTCTCTGGGCCCCCTTCACTCCCACTACCAACCCCACTATTAAGTAGCTGGACATTTGTGGTAGGTTACTCTGGTGCTAGCTGATTCTGCCCGAAGAGTAATTCCTAAAGATATAGAACGTACTGGACAGTGGCACGGGGAGGCGAGTTAGGATGCCGCAGAGCTGATGTGATCTGAGGTTGGGTGGAGGTGATGGGGAAAGAGTCTCCCAATTCCACCAGAGGTAGTGGAGGACAAAACTGTGAGAAGTATGAATCACCATGTTTGAACTTTGATTTGGTCAGCTGGAGTTTATCCAGTATCCATGCAAGCAAGAAATATCCATCCCCCAATAACCACAGAGAAAACATCACTGAACACTGACATTATTTCAAAAAGTGACTAAATTATTTAATTTATGCAACAGGTGTCAGGATAAAAACTGGTACATAAAGGCGGTTATCTGAGTCACTGTGTGGATAAATGGGGTATGATGTACTCACTATGAGAATAAGCTATTCCCATAGTGATTACATCATACCCTATTTATCCACACAGTGACTACGTCACCAACTGCGCCCCCAAGCTGGCACTGTTCCAGCTCACACGCCATCTCACAAACCCCCAAAATCTCCTGCTATGTTCCTTCTACTCCCCGCCTGCTTGTTCGCCCGCCTGCCTCATTGCCCCACTGACACCCTGCCCCAGTTGTTTCAAGAATTTAGGCAGACATACTCACTATACACATTTGTGTACAGTTTTTTTTTCAGTACCTTTCCCAAACTATATGCCTTTTTCTTACCGTTATCATTCCAGTCTGGAATATTATAAAAAGTGTAGGCATCTGATTAAACTTCTAGTGTTTACTGCATAGATCTATATACAACCTCTTGAGAGAATAGATGTCATCTGACAACAGTCTTATTTTTTTAATGGGGGGGGCAGCACTTGGAGAGGATGTGTACATTTTTTTAATGGGAGGCAGTATAGTGCAGTGGGTTAAGTATCTGAGCTACAGATTTGGAGACCTGGGTTTGAATCCGACAGCTGCCTAGGTGCATACTGTGTGATCCTAAGCAAGTTACTTAACTTCCTTGTGCTCCCAGGTCACATCTGGAAACAAACTTTGGCATGGTGTGCTACTCCTGCTTAAACAATGTTCCCTTTCCCAGTTGGAGAGTGCGTGTACAAAATGTAAATTTCTGGCTACACACCTGAGTTCTTTTACCATGGGACCACCTTCACGCACAAGAATTCAAAAAGATAACTTGGTTATCCCATAGGCACCCCCCGCATATCCCTTATATGAATTCACAGATAATGATGGGCAGACAACCAGAAAGACTCAGCGTGTCTTGACTCTTGATAAAACACTGTTTTTTTGTAGTGTGAAATGTGGAGTCTTTCTAGTGCTCTGTCATGTTTCACCTGTAGTTATATTAAATAATTTAGACACTTTCTGCAATAATTTCCATATTCAGTGATGTTTTTCTCTGGGGTTGTTGGGTGCTGGACACTTCTTGCTTGTGTGGATGCTTGTTTTGGCCTTTGCACCAACTTTAAGGTCTTAGATCAGCTTTTTTTTTTTTTTCCCCACCCCATGCTCACTGGTCCTCCACTCCTTCGGGCTCTTACCAAGTTCCCCCTGACCTCTTCTGTCCTTGCCTGGCCCTCCTCTGATTCCCCAGATCACAGCCGAATCCCGGGATATCCCAGTGTATCCCTTCACTGGACGGGTCCCTCTCCTTCGAGGGGGAAGCACCGGGGGGAGGATAGCCCCAGCGCACACTTTCTAGGGCCCAGGGATGCTGCTGGGGAACAGGAGGTGCCAGGAAGGCACTGGAGGCCCTCAGGAACTGAGAGCCGTCATCCAGAGGCCAGCGAGCGATTTTCCTGGGTTTTCTTGAGGTGCGTGACGTCCGGACGTCAAGGCGAGATCCGACATGTGTTACGCACCACCCCTAATGACCCCGATGTGCAGCTCTACCACTGGCCTCTGCCAGTCGTTGCTTCAGCACCGGGTCATGACCCCTACCCTCCCTGGAAACAGCGAGCAGTCGTGGGCGCCTGCTGCCTCCCCTGCTGGCCCTCCAGCACCTCGAGCCGTTCTCTGATCCCGGTTGCTGGCGCCGCAAGCAGAAATCCAACTGCTGTGCCGACGGGCTGGCTTGGATCAGCTTTCCTTGTGCTGTTCAGTTAATCGAACCCCCCCCCACTGTCTCAGAGTGCCCAGGATCACTGTCTATTGCATGCTAGTCCAGCTGAGAGATCAGGGTTTGCATGCAATCCCATAATCCCATGTTTGAACTGGCTGGGTTGGGGGCGGCAAATGTTTCATCAAGGTGAAGCATTTAGTACCTCAGGAGGGAGGATGTAGTGTTCCCAGCATATGAACCCTGCATTGGCTGATGGTGGAGCAGCACTGGTGTTCTCAGTGGAGGCAGTCGCCCTCCAGGCCACAGGAAGGGTGCAGCGGGGTGGCTGGGTGGGGGCCTAATTATTAGGGAGGGTGGGGAGCAGTAGGATCCATAGGGATGATTATAAATCACCAAGGTGATTTCAGCCAGTCAGTGCACAGAAACACTGTGCCTCTTATCCTGTGTACAGTGCCTCTCGTGCAGGAGCGGTAGGAGGGAATGCTGTGCTTCAGCACCGGCAAGAGGGGGGGACAGCAAAATAAAAAAAAAGACTTTAAACTTATAAATGATTAACGCTAAACTGGAGTGATTTATATATAATAAGTTAATAGGGGCTCTGAGGGATCTCTTTGGGTACAAGAGACCCCTCTCGTGAGGTTTGGGTAGACAGAACTGCTCAGCTCGCTTCTGCGTCCTGTCACCCAAACCTCAGGCTCAGAGTCTCTTCTACCATAAGAGGCATCCCTTGGAGGCCCTATTAACTAATAACAGAGGGGTGCAGAAAAAAAGAACAATAACGTAATATTTTTAAAAAGAACAACCTCGCAGAGCACAGACTTTACATGGGAAAAAGGACATCTTTTGAGAGCCGGGTGGGGGTGGGGGTTGGAGAGGCAGTCCATAACAGACTGAAAAGTATGGTCCCAAACTTTCCAAAGTCTCAATCCCCCATGGGCTGTTGATTTTGGCAGACTCAGGCTAGCTGCCAGGTAGACACAATATTGATGAAGGTGAAGAAGGAGTGCTACTAAAAGTGGCAACATTTGATGAAATATCTTTCTGTTTCACAGCTGCCACAGAAAAGGAAACTCTTAAGAAGGCCTATGCCGATACCTTTGAGGAAATGGTTGCTGTCGTGAAGCAAAGAAAAGCAGAGAGTAAAGTATTCCAGCCACCCTAGTCTTCTAGTGGTCTTGCTTCATTTGTGCTGGTAACAACTGAGGGGGTAGGAGTGTGGTCCAAAATGCACATTACATGCAGGCAGTTTGGCTAAAACTGTATCCACTCATGTTATGCACTTTAATATTGCGACAGGGCTGCCACTGATTTTTCTCTTTTGTGATGTCATTCTGATGTCAAGATGCTTCCATCCAATTTCATTTAATGTTATTGCTTTTTAAATTCACTTTTTTTAATGTGAGAATAAAATTTTGCCAATAAATGCATTTATTTTCATGTGCGACAGGCCTGCAGTGGAAATGAATCGTTGATTTCAATCTTAGGTGGGTCATTAGCATTTATTTCCACTTCAGGCCGATCAGAAAGGAGCTCTTAACCAATTTTTTTTTTTTTTATTCTTTTGGTATGCCCGCCAGGCACAAGTACTTGTTTTCAGGGGCGACCTGGGCGCACTGGGGTGGTTAAGTGACTTGCTCAGTCACACAGTATGTAAGTGGAGGTTGTGGGAATCAAACCCAGGCCTGCTGGATGTGCCAAGCTCGTTCACAACTTGTTACTCTAACCTCTAGGCTATACTGACAGCACCGGAAGGGGAGAAAAGCTTGAACTATGCCTGATGACATCACAGTGGCATCCGCTGCAGTTAAAAACAGAGCAGTGACATCAAATAGAGTAAAATCTTCTTTGAAAGAACTACTGTAATCTTGCCCCCAGAGTGGGACTGTTATTGTATAAATGACGTATGCCATGGGTTGGTTAAAATATCACAAATTTTTTTTATCTGCAGAGTTTGACCTCTACAGACCTCACTCATGGCTCTGTCACTTGTGAGGTCATAGAGGTCAAAACCGGCAGATAAAATTAAATGTGGTATTTTTAGTCAGCCCATGGCATATCCTGTATTTATTGTTTTTCATCAAAAGTAACAGACGAGCGAGAACATGTACAAGGGATAAGTAATGGGTTGGCTGAAAATATGCCCAAGGGGGTTTGTTGTGCTGGGAAAATGGCACTTTCAGGTGGTGGAAGCACAGAAACATAGAAATTTGTCGGCAGAAAAGGACCCCATGGCCCATCCAGTATGCCCGATTTCCCCCCCCCAGAAAGGTTTTCCCTCCCTCCTGCCTGCCTCTGTTATTCCGCCCCTTGTCGGTGTCCCAAACTGTTTTGAATTTGTCCACTGAATCTACCCCTCTACCCATTCTGGCAGTCTATTCCATGGCCCCGTGACTCTCTCAGTGAAGAACGTCCACCTGATGTCTCCCCTAAAACTGCCCCCTCCATTCAGACTTAACCCACCTGAGGTGTGGCATTATCCCAGCACAAATCACACTCTGTCATGCTCTATTGCTTAAATAATGCATGTTTGTTTGGAAAATCAGCAGGCAGCTTTTGGCAGATGACACTGCCAAAAGGTTTTGAATAACGCTGCTATTTGTGTTGATAATTATCAGCAAATTGACTCCTGTTTCATTATTTATTTATATTTAGTTGCCATGGGGAGCCCTCTGGGATGAAGCACATTGACAGGGGCGACCCAGGTGTTACACGAACAATACAGACCGACTATACTTTTTTATGGGCTGGCATCTAACAAGGAAACGTGTGCCTGCGCCCACCAAATGCAGTGGCTGATGGTGTGAGTTAGTTGTGGAACTTCTCTGTCCCACGTTGTGACCCCCTTCGCCCTCATTGCATGGTTGCTGTGCATAGCTGCTGCCGTGCTAAATGTGCACATCATGCTCTCTGCCACCCCTTCCCTTTCCTGCCACCCACATGTCTGTTTGCATGTCAAGAATGCAGCAGACTTCCTCCTTCAAGTAATTTATAAATACTTAACTAATCAGCTGGCTTCGGAGCAATGCAATTTTCAACATTCTGGCTGAGTTCATTTATTATTATTTGTCCCGCCTTCCCCGCGCCTGCGCACACGGGATTGCATTGATGAGTAGCACCTCCCTATTGAGCGCAGAAAAGAAGCCGCCTTCATAGCCAAGGCACAAGGTGCTTCTTTGTGGGTTGGGGGTGTGTGCGGGGTAACAGTGCCATACCTCCACTACCTATCTGTCTACAGCTTGGGAGTCTCAGACTCGGACATGAACCACAGTCACCCAGTTAGCAGCGCCAATCACCGTTGCCATGCCACTGGGCACTGTTGTTGGCTAAGCGAGAATATAGCTGGTTTCCATGAAACTTGGAAGAAATATACAGCAGCCTCATATTAAAAACAATGCTCTAAGACAAATCTTTCCTTAAGGAGTACAATAATCCCCCAAATGCACTGTACAGGTAATGCTGGCAAGATAAGACAGCAAATGTTTTCTTTACATGTGGCATCCTACAGCCTCGTTTTCTGAGCTCAGACAGGATGATGTAGTTACCGCCTCTCAGTTCTGAGTCACTTCCAACTCACTGACTGCTGCTACAGACTCTTCAGAAAACTCTGCAGTCCAGAGCGTCACCAGGAGTGTGTTGAAGGTGTCAGAAGGGTCAGTCGCAGGGCAACTTCTTTTTAGTTGTTGAACTGATGACCTTTCTGTTACAGCTGGACAGTTGTAAGATGCCTAATGCAAGGACAGATCTATTAGGATTATAGTGAGGAAGGGTTTTTTTTTTTTTTTTTTTATGGCCCCTTCTCGCCACAGTACTCCCCTTCTTCGGGAGAATCCTGTGGCCTTGTACATCTCCGCTTCTCTAGCCGGCCACCAGCACAGTCCATCCCCCCTACAGAGCCATCCCCCCCCCCAGTCAGGTACAGTACAGGTACAGGGTGGAGCCCTTACACCCCAACGCATCTGTATTTCATTGGGGGATGCTGTCACTGGCATCATAAAGGGGCATTGGAGATCGGGGCCAGGAGCCCCATCTACTGGGAGCACTGCGGGGTGTTTCCTGGTCCACCCAGGATGTCGGCTCACTGGGAGAGCCTAGGGGCAGGGCATGTCAGGAGGTGCATACACTCCGGCTCATATCCTCCCTCCCTTCTTCCGTTCATGCCACTGCACCTCCACCCGAGATCACCCAGGTGGTGAAGGAGAGCAGCCTCTGGGTGTTTGATCCCCCCTCCGGCTTACTCTCCAGTTGCCTGAGTCTGTTCCTGAACCCAGATCGCTGGCGCTGCAAGCAGTAACCCTACCACTGTGCTGTCAGGCTGGCTTGAGGAAGGGGCTTTTGCTGTTTCAACAGCTGGTGATTCAGGCAAATGATGTGAAGAAGGACTTTAAACAGGTCTGCCACTGGTTGTTCAAGTCTGCTACCAGTTGCTGCTAGCAGATCGCAATCAGCCATTTTTTTTTATTTAGGAAAAAAGCTATGAAATAGTAGACATAAGACATTAACATGCCCCAAAAGACATTGCATTATTTTGTGTGGAAACTCCAATTTATTTCCCAGGGAATATATGCTCCTGAACTCCCACCCCATCCCACCCTAGACAAACTGTGGACAGCTTCAAACTGTTATTTACAAATGTTTTTGGGAATGCTAATGGCGGTAACCCTGCTTGTAAGCCCATGTCACCTTGGCATCTGCGCCATAATCTTCTGCCAAAACACGGGCACTTCATCCACTTGTACCAGGCATGTTCCCGGCATGGAAACAATGCTAGCATTGTGCTGTTAAGCTATCACGCTAAAAATAGATTTTTTGTTTTAGATAGTTAGACCTTGTTGAGGTCTTCTTTCTTATTACAAAGTCTGACCTCATTAAGAAGTATTAAACACAAAATTAAATTCTGTGTTTAAGGAACTGTCAGCCTCTTGCATTATTAAAGGGGTCAACATTGGCTTGAGCTGTATGGTGAGACTGGGCCTTTTGTTGTGTATTTTGTTTTCCCGTATATATTTTGTGCTCCCCCGTTGCTGCTTCCACCTTACTTGGCAATGGGAGAGACGTGTATTTTTGTGGTTGTCTCCCCATTACCCTGGGAGCCCAGATCGTGGTCGTGCATGTACGTGGAGGTGCGCATGTGGTCCGCGGCTCTGGTGACGGCCCCTTCCACCCACCCGGCCTATTGCCAGGTTTCCCTTGTGGCTTGGCACTGCCACCTAACCTCCACTGGGTGGCAGCCAAGAGACAGGGAAGCCCCACGTCCCTCCCTGGAAAGGAGAGCTGCCTTGCAGCCGCTCTTTGCAGCTCCTCGCCCTTCCCCTCCAGCTGACCCCTGGTGGCTCGAGCTCACTCTTGAACCTAGCTCACCAGTGTGGTGCGAGGTGTGGCATCCAGCGCCTCAAGCCTCAGCGCCACCGGGCCAGCTCTTTTGTTGTGTATTAAAGGTTCTTTGTAGCAAGAGATCCTACTGCAAACACATCAGGTGGCAGTTACAGGAGCCAGATAAGAACTTATATAAGTTAACAGGGCCTTGAGGGGATGTCTCTTATGGTACAAGAGACTCCGAGCCTGAGGTTTGGGCGAGAGAACAGCAAAGCTGAGTGGTTCTGTCTATCCAAACCTTATGAAAGGTGTCTTTTATATCATAAGAGACATCCTCAGAGGCCCTATTATCTTATTATAGATCACTTACTTGAGTTTAGTGCAAATGATTTATAATAAGTTTATTGTATTACTTTTTATTTTGTTGTGCTGTCCTCCCCAGCTCCAAAGTGGAGCTCTCCCTCAGATATATATATATATATATATTTTTTTTTTAAATTAGTCTTTGGTTACTAGGTAAGGCCCGCTAGGTACAGGTGCCTGTTTTCAGGAGTGACCCAAGAGCACTGGAGAGGTTAAGTGACTTGCTCAGGATCACATGGAATGCAAGTGGAAGTTGTGGGAATCAAACCCAGATCTGATGAAAGTGTCGAGCTTATTCACAACTTGTTACTCTAACCTCTAGGCTACACTACCAGCAGAAGAAGGCCTTCCGTCTATCGAATCTGCTCAATGTGGAGTTCACGGATCTTTCATTATATGGCACTCCGCCCACTTTCCCTAATACTTTTGCCCTCCCCTTAACTCTCTCCCACCCTCTCTTAGATCCACCCCACCATTTTCAGGTTCACGATCTCCTTCAGTAGTCTCTTGCACCCTGTCACCACTATTTCAATGAAGAAGTGTCTTCTGGCCTCCTTCCGGAACCTTCCTCCCACCAGCATATAACTGTACCTCCTCACATTCCTATTCAGTAGGGTCGACATTGAGATATTTCAAGGCCCCAATCGTGTCCCCAGATTTCCTTAATTCCTCGAGTGATTGATATTCTCCAGCCTCTACATATATGACAAGATCTGGCCATGGAGCACAAAATGGGGGGGAGTGGTACTGATTTTTTTTTTTTTAATTCTCTCTTTTTGCTGCCTGCAACCGCCGACACATCTGCCCCGGTCACGGCCCCCTGGACCCCCACTTCCACATTGGCCGTGGCTTCTGATACCCCTGGCTTTCCCCCTCGGGGTGGGGTTGCGGCACCTGAGCTCAGTGCTGCAATCATGGGACTAGATCGGGAGCCGGCCTGGAAGCTAATCAGGACCAGGGGCAGGCGTCATACTTGGTGGCCGCGAGCAGGGATTTTTGCCTTGAGTCCCCAGGGGCAGGGACATGCAATGACATCCAGCATCTGCCCCACCCCTCAATGGCTTTAGACGTCGGTGCTTACGATTTCTCCTGGCCTCCACTAGGAGCCCTACGCATGCCGGGAATTCACCCCAACCCTCCCCCTGGAGAAGGAGAGTAGCACTGAGGGTGCACAATCCTTCTCCCCCAGCCAGCCCTCCAGCTCCCTAGGTCCGTTCCCAAAGCCGGATTGCTGGCGTCGCAAGCGGAATTCCAACCACTGTGCTGGCGGGCCAGCATGGGGGAGTGGTATTGATGACAACCAGGCATGAAAGATACGTAGGGGGTAATCATACTGGATGACCTAAAGGTGGCTAGACTGTGCAACAAGGCAGTAACAAGGGCTAGTGGGATGCTGGTGTGTATAGGAAGGGGAATCACCAGCACAAAGAGGGAGGTGGTGTTGCCCCTGTATAGATAACAGATAAGACGCCACCTGGAGTACTGTGTCCGTTTCTGGAGACCACATCTTCGGAAGGACAGAGACAGAGTGGAGGCAGTCCAGAGGAGGGCAGCTAAAGCAGTGCAGGGTCTGCATCAAATGCCCTTTGAGGAGAGAATAAAGGACCTCAATATGTACACCCTGGAAGGGAGAAGGGAGAGGGGGATATATTAGAGACCTTTAAATTCCTCTTGGGGGAGAATAAGGTGCAGGAGGGAAGTATTTTTTAGAAAAAAGTGAGCAAGAACAAGGGGACATGCTATGAAGCTGAAGTGGGGTATATACGAACATATGAACATACGAAATTTGCCAGCAGATAAAGGCCTAGAGGTCTATCAAGTCTGCTCGAATGTGCAGCTAGCACCCCTTATTCTGCAGCTGCCCCTCCCTTCCACCCTTCCCCTTCATTAACCCTCCCCCTTGTCCTGTCCCATCTTCGTTTGAAGCAGTGCACTGTTCTACTGCATACCACTTCTGCAGGTAATGCATTCCACCCAGCCACCACCCTCTCTGTAAAAAAGTGTCTCCTCATCTCCCTCCTGAACCTTCCTCACTCCAGTCTCATATCATGGCCCCTGGTGGCCCTCCCCTCCCTTACTTTGAACAGCCCCTCTGTACCCGTCTTGTTTATTCCTTTCATGTATTTAAAGGTTTCAATCATGTCACCCCTGTCTCTTCTCTCCTCCAGTGAGTACATGTTCAACTCCTTCAACCTCCTCTCGTATAAGTCCCCCAGCCCCTTGATCATCTTTGTCGCCCTGCACTGCACCCCCTCCAGTAACTTAATGTCTGTCTTCAGATACGGACGCCAGTACTGCATGCAGTACTCCAGGCGTGGTCTAACTAATGACCTATACAGTGGCAGAATCACCTCCTCCCTCCTCGAGGATATACCCCTTGCAATACAACCCAGCATTTTGTTGGCCTTTGCAGCTGCCTTCCTACATTGGGTTGAGTTGTTCATTGACCCTGTAATGAGCACACCCAGATCCTTCTCCTCCTCTGTCTGGGCTAGCTGCACTCCCCCTAGCTGGTAACTCCTCCTTGGGTTCTTTATCCCAAAATGCAGCACCTTGCACTTTTTGGCATTAAACCCCAGTTGCCAGGTATCTGACCAGGTTTCAAGCTTTGCCAGATCATCCTGCAACCCCTGCCATCCCCTAGGTCATCCACCACCGCTGCCAACCTTGGTATCATCAGCAAACAGACTGATCTTGCTCTTGATGTCCAATGATATGTCTGCAATGAATATCCCAAACAACACTGGTCCCAAAACCAGAGCCCTGTGGGACACCGCTCATCACTGCCCTTGGGTGTGAGGCTCCCCACCCACCACCACCCTATGTTGCCTTCCCTGCAGCCAGTTTTCTACCCATCTCACCAGCTTTGTACCCGCCCCTGTACCTACTAACTTCCTTCCCAGCCTTCCACGTGGCACCGAGACGAATGCCTTACTGAAGTCCAGATACAGGACATCCACTGCATGGCCCCTGTCCAGTTGCCTAGTTACCCAGTCATAGAACTCGACCAGGTTGGTTTGGCAGGATCTGCCACATATGAAGCCATGCTGTCTGCTGTCCTGTAGTCCTTTGGCCTCTAGGAGGGCCACCAGCCTCTCCTTCAGGACAGTCTCCATTAGCTTACCCACGATGGATGTGAGGGAAGGGAGGAGATTATCATATTCAGGAGAGATGTGAGGAAGTACTTCACAGAAAGAGTAGAGGATCCCTGGAACAGCCTTCTAAAGGAGGTGGTGGTGGTGGGGGGGTGAAAACAGTGATGGGATTCGAGAAAATGTAGGATAGGCACAAGGAAATCATAGTGGAAAGGAAGGGAGGAGGGAGGTAGAGCTGTAGATCAAGTAGTAGTAGTCGTGGTAGAGTTTATTTATATGGGCCACGCTACCCCGCAGGCTTAGGGTGCCCTTACGGCAAGAGTACAAACATACAAAAACAGTATAGAACAGTCAACATAAAATACATAGAATTTTTCCATAAAACCCACTAAAAATCTAAAACCAGACTAATTTCTGAACTGTTCGATAAGTAGGGTCTGCAGGAAGAATGTAGGTACGAAACATTGTGCAGATTGGGTGGGCCAAGCGGTCCTCATCTGCTGTCAGATTCTCTGTTTCTACGTTTGCTGGCCCCGGCTGGTCCTGAATCATTCGTGTCTCCTCTCTCTACTGCCTCCTGCAGGGTGATGTCCTTTTTCTGGTAGGGGCCTCAGTACAGCACAGAGTACTCTAGGTGTGGGTGCACCATCAATCTGTGCGGCGGCAGTACAACCTACTGTATTTCCTTCTGCTGGCTAACCCCCTACTTATGCAACCCAGTATCCTGTTTGTCCTCGAGGCTGCCTTGCTGCACTGCAGAGGGTTTCAGATTGCTCGTGATTGTAATCCACAGGTCTTTCTCTTTCTTGGACTCTGTAAGAGTGATGCCCCAACCCCCCAACTCCAGTCTGTACTTATTAACTACAGGCATAAGGTACACCGTTGCACAATAACTGAGCAGTGCAGTAACTAATAGATTTTCAATAGATGGCGCCCAGGAGGATTTCCACTTGAAAATGTTACTTCCTTCAAGTACCTTGGGATCCTCCTGGACCAGTCCCTGGATTTTAATCTTCACATTAAGTCCTTGTGCAAAGCTGTAAACTCGAAACTAGGAGTAGCTTACAAAACGAGCTACATGCTTACACCCTCGGCCAAATTAGCAATTGCCTGAGGTATTCTGCTCCCAGCCCTTACCTATGGTGCCTCTATTCTTACCTCTGCCCATAAAACCTCCCTACTAAAATGGGACGTAACTTGTAACAATATATGCCGATTTACCTCTTCGTCACCTCGACTCAAACATCACTGCCTTCTTTATAAGGATCTGAATTGGCTCTCACCCTCTGCCAGTAGACAATACTACCTTGGATCACTAATGGACTCGATTATCCTGGAAAAAACCCGTCCCAGCTGGCGGCGTTGCTGGTCCCTCAACCATCCTCCCATGGCCTGCGATCAGCTGACAAATCCTTGCTCTATGTTCTGAGATGTCGGACGACTGAAGGCACAGGGGCCTTCCAATTCTCTGCTCCCAGGCTATGGAATGCCCTTCCACTCAACCTCCAGCTGTCTCAGTCTCACTTTGGATTTAAAAGTGAATATCATCGTTATCTATCCTTAGCTGATGCTTGTACATGCTTTGACCCAACCTGAAGCTCCTGAGACCTACCAGTAATGTCACCCCTGCTCTAATCCAGCTCCAAGACTGTCTCCTCTTCCGCTCCCCATATTTTTCCTTCTCTTTGTAAATAACTTCTTGACTACTAGCTCTCTTCCTTCTCGAACCTTGTTGCTGACCATCCACTGTTGTTTTGCCAATTACCACCCCTGACCTTCCTTCTGTCAGTCTTTCTTGTTATGTCTGAACATTCCTCACATTTCTCTCTATATAACCTTACTATCTTATTAACCCTTTCACTCCACAGGTTGGGTCCATGGTTTCTGCACTTATTATATATCTTACTGCCATTATCTGTATAATGCTTGCCATTATTTTTTGTTGTTTCTACCCATTGTATTTTTTGTAGCACTGCTGTACTGTTCCTCTATTTTGTACTATTGTACCCATGTTGCTATTGTTCAACTGTTCTCCTTTTGTTGTACTATCCTGGGTCGTGCCTAAAAATAGTCATTTTATGGCTAGTGCACCTACCCGGTTAACAAAAACGAAATAAATAAAATAAAATATTTCAGATTCTTTGCTTCCCTTATGCAAGAAATCATCTCACAGCCATGACGTTAAAAACCCATTTTGTTGTGCTAAAATCCGAAATTAGCATGCTTAAATGTAGTTTCACGCTGCTAGCACCCCCCCCCCACCAAGAGGAATACAATACAAATTGCAGATCCCGATGGATGCCTATTAGTGTCCACTCAGTGGGTGTAAAACTAGTGGAAAGTAGCACTGAATATTGGGCAACCATCACATGGTGCAGTGCTCCACTGTCATGCTGTCTCTATGCCTGGACATCTGCATCGTACTTCCCCCTGGTGGCAACCTCTAACAAAAAAAAAAAAAGGTAGCATAGTACCACATGACAGTACCGGCACAACAACACTCTAATACAAATGGGAGTAAAATCAGGCTGATTGATCCTGAGGAAGAAAAATAGCATGGAGCACCAGGCAAAAGTGACAATAATTAGAAAACGAGAACTTCACAAGGACACGGGAATGAACAGTGCTGCTGCAAATCATCGAATATAACCGTCAGCAAGAAAAATGCAGTGTGCACACCTTGAGTACTGAGAAATAGTGACATTTATTACATAGCCAAACTCAGTCGTTGACACCCTTGTGCTCTGAGGCGTTCCGCCTCTTCGTCATCCCACTGACAAAGAGGCAGAGCACCTCGAAGCGCGAAAGGTGTCCGCTGATGATTTTGGCTCTATAAGAAAGGCCATGATTTCTCAGTACTCGTGGAAAGTGTACACTGCATCCTTCTTGTTTCCCAAAGTGATAATAATGCCTCATCGAGAAAAAGTTGTACGAGAATGACGTTACCTATAGGCGTGACGTGAGAGTAAAAAGTATTGAGGCAAGTGAATGTTATATAATTTGACACACAGAATCTCTCACCCTGAAGAAGCCACCTATCAGCTGTGAAATGTTGCCAAGATAACTAAAATAAAGAGATTTTGTGTTTCAAAAACTTCAGTGAGTGACTAGCTCAACAGCACCTTTTCTGTGGCACGTGGGCACTTATCCAGTAGTACACGTCCTCACTTCACACCGAACTCTGCATCAGGCACATGTCTGATGCCCAGTGGTACCTCTCCCCCAGCCTGACCAATCAATTGCAAAAGACAAGAACCTCAGAGCAAATACCCTGAGGCAAGGGTTACCTTGGTCTTCACAAGTACGAAACGTGTCTGTGTCTGCTGTTCTCAGCCTCTGCTGGTTGCATTGTGAGGCCTTTTGGCACCATGCAGTTCTGCTTAAAGTTGAGCCAGTCAAAATTCCTTCATGGGTATTTGCATATGCTTCCCATGATGCTTTGTATTATTAGGGTATGTGCGACTGTGTTTCTCAATCAGTTGCAACTCCCCCATGTCCCGGTCCTAGAAGTCCCTTTGTGGCCTCAGCCTCCTTCCTCGGCTGCTTGCAGGTGACTTTGCATGTGACAGGAAGTGATGTTGTAAGGGGTGGAAAGTTAGCAACTAGGCTACTGTATATTTGGATGTTCTATCAGTGCAGCTAGGGGGCGCTAGTCTCTAAGCTCAGTGGTGGAGTTTTGTGTTGGGGAAGGGGAGGGCCATAGAGTTGCCTGGTAAATAAAATTCTGTTGCCTGGTATTTGATATATGAGACTTCAGTACTGGGGAATATTCAACAGATGGTGGCAGTAGTAAGACCCTTACACTACCCAAAAATGAAAAACTACTTCTTGGTTACGCAGATTGCAGAAACCCCAGAGCTAAGTAAATACTTGGGAGTGTGAGGGCTGCTGTCCCAGAGGAAGAAAAATGTTGGGGATAGCAATCAGAAACAAATAAAAACTTTCATTGCAATGCAAAAAGGCAGTGGCAAAGACAAACAGGATGCTGTGTTGCATTTTGAGGGCGTCTACCAGCAGGAAGAAGGAGGTCATTCTGCTCCTATACAGATAGGCGAATTGACCACATCTAAAGTACTGTGTGCAGTACTGAAGCATCTGTTTCAGGAAGGATCTAGATCAGCTTGAGGTGTTGCAGAGAAGGGCTACAAAGATGCTCCAAGGGCAACAGGGTATCCCATATGAACACTGCACTTTCCTTACACTGTGTATTTATTCCCACCCCCATTACCCCAGGACTCATCTGGAAACAAGCTTTATGGCTCAGTATGTATTTAAGCAATACGGCACGACAGGGTGTGGGTTATTGGGGGATTTACCCAGGCCTTGTGTGGTGTGCCACGAGGTGCAGCCAAGTGACTTAACCACATAAGAAGTGGGTAAATCCCCAAATAACCCACATCCTGGAGTGTCTTATTGAGATTATGCAATAGACCCATGTGTAAAATAAATTTTAAATGTGTTTAAGTATGTTTTTTTATAAATGCCATTTCTAAGCCGTGGGATATTACAGGATATACCACGGTCATGTGATGTGTTTTGACCAATGAGGGTACAGGATTTTCATACCCCATTGTATAATTAAGCAATAATGCACGACAGGGTGTGGTATATCGTGGGATATCGTCACGCCTCGGGTGGTTGGAGCACGAGGCCGCGGGCCCGGTCATCAATAACCCGGTGGCAATCTCACAGATACTCACACCCTGGAAGTCCGATAATGCTATATGAACTGGATTAATTGATATTTTATGCCTTTAATGCAAAAAGTAAAGTTTTAAATATTTTAATATTGTTTTATATGAGAGTAGGTAGACATTTAAAAAAAAGTTTGTGTATTTCATGTTTTGGCCAGTAGGTGGTGCTGTTGCAGGAGGATTTTGTTACAGGCTTAATTGTTGTGGTATTGATCCCCACCCCGCCGGAAGTTTAGTTTACTGACGACGTTAATATTGGGGTTTTTGTTGAGGAAGTGAAGATGAGTCGTGCCCTACTTCTGAGAAATCGAGAAGGTAAGGTCAAGCCTGAGGACGAGGTTGTAGCTTTTGCCGTTTGGCACGAGGCAAGCGTGGCAGTGAAACATGGTAGTTAGTGCTCACAGAATGAGCAGTTCTGGTAATGAAAGGAGATTTTTGTGTTGTAGTCGTCTGGTTTGGCCGACCTGTATGGGGGGCAATTGTGAGGATGTGTTTTTGGCCTGTTAGTTGTAGTGGAGGTCTGACTTGCTTCGCTTGTGGGAAGTGGAGAGGGTTGCGCTGGGAATGAGCAGGCTGGTGGCCGGAGGTTTTTCGAAGCCGTGATGATGTAGCCCGATATCATCACGGCTTCGAAACCCTCTCGGCCAATCAGGTTGCTCGAATTACGATCGCCGGTTCATAATTCCTGGTAAATCTCTTTCAATAAATAAATAAATAAACCTGAACATGTACTCGCTTAAGGAGAGGAGGGAGAGAGGGGGACATGACTGAGACCCTCTAATACCACAAAGGTATAAACAAGTTAGATCTTGGGGATCTTTTTTGACATCAGCGAAAAGAGGAATACCAGCAGGCACAACTGCAAGCTGGCAGGGGGAAGGATGGCAGGTGGCATTTCTTCACAGAGGGAGTGGTAGGAGGTAGGAATGCACTACCAGAGGGGGTAATCAGTAAAGGGAGTGGGATCAATTCAAGGGAAAAGTTAGCGTAACAAGGAAGGAGTGGGGGAATAACATGTAACAGGAATTCCTAAGCTCCACAATGAGCACACTTGACCAGTTGAGCCATGTTCTTCTGGCATTTTTTGTGTTTGTATGTTTGTTATAATTAGGGCCCCCTAGTTTTCCATGACACTTCAGCCCTGCTTTCTGCGACATTCATAGGTCTCTGCAGCAGTACTGGTTCATTCCTGTGGCGTGAGTCGTTTATTTCTATGGCAGAAGGCAGGTCTGCTATTAGTTAAAATATGATGCAGCGCCATCAATGACATCACGTGCAGCACATGTACGGAGGGAATCAGGATAAACAATGTTGGGAAGAGAGCTAAGCGCTATGTGAAAAAAAACTGCATATGTGAATGAAAAATCGCCCAGAGCATTGAATTCCATGGTTCTACACATATTTTGTGGCATGACACGAGTTCTGCAGAAGATTCTGTGGTTCTGGAATTGCAGAATACCAGGGGCCTTGGTTATAATATCCTTAGAGATAAAGCCTTCATGGATTCACTTCGTTATTTTCTGGTTGCAGCTGGTTACGTTGGACTTTTCACGAGCAACGCAAAGAAATTACAAGAAAAACTGGAGCGGTTCCCAAAAGGTCTGTATTTTTACTTTCTTTTTATTTATATGTTTGCTTGCAAACCATGCGGATATATTGGTCATCGGTCTGAGCTGTGAGAGGGTTCTTGGGGGCACATTCCTCCTCTTCCTATCAGAGCTTCAGAATACTGAATCTCTTCCCTAATTCCACTCACTCACTGCCTTTCTCCTCCATGTCCCTTTGAAGTCCTTGCCCAGTCACAAGGCTGGAAAATGCAATGCGGAAGTGGGTTTTCTTGGACAACTACTTCCTGCTTGAAACTGTTACCTTGCTTTTCGTTTCACATGTGTGTTTTTGTTTAGTACTTTCTCTGAGTGCTACTGTTTAGTACTTTGTTTTTCAGGGAATGGCAGAGATATTTTATGTATTTGTAAATTGGTAACTGGGAGAGGCATGCTTTGCCAAAGCTTGTTTCTGGGTGCAACCCGACGGAGGGGAACAGAGGAAGAACAGCAGCACGATACAAAAACGTAAAACTGTGGAACAGCATATGATGAAAATGTTTGCACATAATCGAATAAATACAGAAATTGTATGTACAGGAATAAAGTGCATTAGAACTAAAAAAAGAACACGTAACAAGTGTACATTCAGAAGCTGCAGCAATACTTCATGAGGCTTCCAACCCACACTGCGTCAAACCCCACACTTACCATTGTTGTACCTATGATTACTACAGATGCAGTCCCTCTAACATCTCCTTCACAGGCCAAAAGGTTTCTACTGACCTTTATTCACACACCCTCAACTTAACCCTCTCACCCCCACAAGATAAGCATTGTACCTCAGCACTCCCCCCTATCAGACCACAAGCATACCCCACATTGGTAAGCCCCAAACTCGTGCCTTTCAATATCCCATCCCTACTAGCTGGCATCTCTCCCAGTCTCCCAGTACCCACCACCAGTACTAAAAACCCTACTCCCTACCAATCCCAACGTCACTCATCCAAGCTCTGCAGGCTGGCCCTCCTGCGAAATGCCCTTCTACTTCTCTTATTATCTGGCAATGTCCACCCTAACCCTGGACCACCCAGTACAATGGCCACACCTAACAACACAAGGGGGAGCCTACTGATAGCCACCCTTAATATTTGCAGTCTGCCTAAAAAACACACCCTCCTCCAAGGCTGGGTTGCCCAGCATGCACCGGATATCCTAGCCCTCTCAGAAACCTGGCTCTCTGAAAAAATTCCCAACAATGTGGTCTTCCTCAGTAATTATTCCATCTTCCGGACCAATAGGATCAGCAGGAGAGGCGGTGGCTGTGCAATATATGTTAAATCCTCACACCAAGCCGCTGTAGTTCAAACCCCCACAACACTCCATGGCGCCCAGGCACTTACAATCAAACTCAGTCTGGGTTCCAAAACGCTTCACATTACCTCGGCCTATATCTCCCCTAGAAGCCAAAAACCTGCATTTGATTCCCTCCTCCACAGTGTCTCACTCCTACCTAACACGAGTGAGTCCATCATAATGGGTGACTTCAATGTCAACTGGCTATCCCCAGCCTCATCCAGCTTTAAGGACACTGCCATGGCATATGATCTTGCCCAGCTCGTCACCTCCCCTACCAGACAGAACATTAGATCTGGGACCTCCACCCTGTTAGACCTTATCTTCACCAACAGGCCAAGGAACCTCTCCCATGTCACGGTGCTCCCTGACACCATCAGTGACCATTCCCCGGTGATCTGCTGGTGGTCTGGTAAAATGCCTACTGCCCCACCTCAAATCTCTTTACAGAGATGGCTAAAAAGAGGTGGTATTGCGAAACTCAAAGCCCATCTCACCAACAGCAACTGGCTCCCCATCTACTCCTCGCAGTCAGTAGACCTAGCGCTCTCACACTTTATAACCACGTTCAATAAGGCCTATGACATTTGTGCTCCCCACGTGAAGCAAGTAATGAAAACCAGAACCACACCCTGGATCACACCCTCACTTCTACACCTGCTCCAGCAGAGGGACAACCTATGGCATAAGGCCCTTGACTCCCAACGTATGCAGGATAGGCAACTATACTGGGAGGCCAGCAACAAATGTACTTGGGCCTTACGGCAAGCGAAAGCGGCGTACTACCAACAAACCCTTACCTCCTCCTGGGGAGATAGTAAAAAATTCTGGAAAAATATAAAAGAACTTAGTGGGAAATCCTGCTCCCCCTCCCCTACCCAACTCTCTATTAATGGGGCTCTCACCCAGGATCCTTCCGCTATTGCAGAAGCCCTTAACTCTGCTTTCTCGGATCTCTCCCATATCCTCCCTCCTAATTTCTTCAACCCACTCCCCTCCCACCCACCCCCTGACATCTCGCGTAATGGCAATTCTATACCTTTCAGGCTGAGAGTCATCTCCTGCCGCGAGGCAAAACAATACATTGCTAATGCTATTGCCAATACCCGTTACAGCAATGACTCCCTTGATCTTAAACTAATCCAGCTGACCCTAGATGTCACATTACCACACCTTACTAAAATTCTCAGCCTCTCGCTTTGCCTCGGTCAGGTCCCCTCATTCTGGAAGAGAGCCACAATCACCCCCATTTTGAAAAGCGGTGACCCTGCAAGCGCCAGCAACTATAGACCAATTTCAATACTTCCTCCTCTCTCAAGAGCACTCGAAAAAATAGTATCAGACCAGATAACTGAACACCTTACTAAACAGAACCTTCTCTGCCAGGAACAACATGGTTTCCAGACTGGCCATAGCACTGTCACTGCACTAACGGAACTCACCTCGTTCATACACGAGGCCCTTGACCAAGGCTCAATCGCTGGTGCAATCTGTGTGGACCTGTCAGGGCTTTTGACACTGTCAATCATGAACTCCTGCTTAGTGTCCTTCCAAAGCTAAATGTGGCCGCTGAGGCTACGGCTAGTTTAAGGATTACCTCTCAGGCGGTCTCAACAAGTCAGAATAAATGCCACCATCTCCTCCCGCAAAGCAGTCTGCTCGGGGTTCCACAGGGATCTATACTTGGACCACTTCTTTTACCCTCTTTTCAACTCTCTCCCCAAGGCATGCAGCGGTCATCTTCTACTCTATGCTGATGATGCGCTCTTTTCTGAAACACCCACATCCTAGTACCTCCAACTTGCCCTACAGGGCTTCTTCTGGAACTTGAAACATGGTTCACTGAACACCGCCTGATCATCAACTATAGCAAAACTAAGGCTATGATCTTTGCACTGCCAAAGCCCTCACAGTCAGGCTGCGCTCCTAATCAAAAACACACAAGGCGCTCTCTTGAACAAGTTAATAGTTTTAAATATCTGGGCATCACATTAGACACCTCCCCTCCTACCATAGTCACGTTCAACTCCTCGCGTCCACTATCAATGCTAGGGTAGGTATCCTCTACAGACTGAAACACTGCTTACCCGCACAGGCCATGCAGCTTGCAGTCTCCTCCTCAATCCTCTCCCTAATTGACTACGGGATTGTGCTCTATGGCTCAGCAGAACCCACCACACTACATTACATTAACATTGCCATGAATAAAGCCTGCCGTCTAGTCACTGGCTGCGACAGACTTACCCATACTTGTGAGCTCTATGCTCTAGCTGGTTGGCTTAACTTCCAACAAAGGCTAAAGTACCACACCTGCATCCTCGTAAAAAAGATACATCCAGCAGCAAGCCCCCGCCGGCCTTCTCCCCATTGTCAGTGCTGCCCCCATCAGACGCAATACAAGGCTCACTGCCAATCCCTCATTTCTTATCCCCCACTGCAGAACATCCCTTGGCCAAAGATCCTTCTACTACCGTGCCCCACTTTCGCTCAATACGTTACCTCCGCCGCTCTCCCTGACCCATAGCATCTACCATTTCAAAGCAGGCCTCAAAGCTCAACTTCTTGAATCTGCCATATGTGACTGTGGCTAACCCTGCCCAATGCTTGTTTTCCCCGTATCCTCCTTCCTCCGACACAGGGTCTCTCTAGATCCCACGAATAAGCATTGCCTTCATGTCTTTTCTATTGCCTTCGTGTCTTTTCTATTCAAGTGACCTACAGACTGCTGCCTACGTCTGTCACCAGTTTTTATCTAAGTTAATGCCTGGACTGTGTCTCCAGTACTGTATTGTCAATAATGATTGTCTGTATGTTTATTCCTGTACTTGTTTATCCTCCACCCCATGTATCTGATGTGGAGCCTTTGCAAAAGAGTCTGTGACTCAAAGGATGGTAATTCGATTCTGTTCAGTAAATAAATAAAATAAACAATAAATAAACAAGAATACTGTTAAAGGTAAACTGTTAAAATCTCAGTCCCTCCCCCAGCCTTACCCCCCGATTAAGTGTTTCACAAGTGAAACGCTGTTTTTCACTCACTGGAACTTACTTTTTAGAAATGTTGTAAAGTCTGGGGTTCTGCAAAATGTCGGAAGCTGTGCAGTTCCATTTTGCCCAAAAGTGCGGTGCCGCACCGATGACCTCAATACACTTGTACTGAAGTGAACCGTGTGTTGCTGCACTTTCCCCTCAAATAGAACTGCACAGCTTCTGACATTTTGCAGAACCCTGGACTTAACAAATTAAAACAAAAGTAAGTGCCAATAAGTGAAAAACAGCATTTCACTTGCGAAATGCTGAATCGGGGTTAAGGCTTTGGGGAGAGGACTGAGATTTTGACAGTTTTCCTTTAACAACTGGTGAAAGACCTGAAAGGCAGGCTGTTGCCTTACCTCATAATGGAGAGAGAAGACTGTGGTGATGTGGTAGTGAAACCAAGGCAGTAGTGGGGACCTAACTGGCTTCTTACCACGATGGTTAAGGCTAGGCCGGGGGGGGGGCTGTCAGAAGGAAACGAAACAGGAGCAGGTGGGGAAAGGTTGGAGTTTCAACTGGTGCCTAAGAGAGGCAGGGGATGAGAGAGTCGGAGGGAGGTGGGGGTTGGTTCCAGAGTAAGAGAAGTTGATAGGAGAAGGCAGATTGCCCAGCAGAGGAGTGGGGATGAGCAGTGGTAAAAGTTCGATAGATGATATTGCTCAACCTATATCATTTGCATACCCACGATGCAATGCTTGCAACTCATGGAATTAATGTATTAGAAACATAGAATTTGTTGGCAGATAAGCACCACGTGGCCCACGCAGTCTGCCTGTTTCTGTCTCTGCCTATACTGTCACCACAGACTCTGCCTTATCTCCGGCTACTCCTCCCCCCACTTTCCTACCAAGATTCCTTTGTGCCTATCCCATGCATGCTTGACACCCACCACTGTTTTTGCCCTCACCACATCTGCTGGAAGACTGTTCCGGATGTCCACTGCTCTTTCAGAGAAAAAGTACCTTCTCATATCCCTCCTAAATCTCCCCCTTCCAGCTACATTGCATGCCCCCTTGTCCTTGTGCTCCCCAAGTGAGGTACCAAGAGGTCTTTATCATGTCCCTGCTCTCCCTCCTGGGTGTACACATTGAGATCCCTCAGTCTTTCTTAATAGGGGTTATGATGCAGCCCCTGCATCATTTTAGTCGCTCTGCTCTGGACAGCCTCTACCCTGTCTTTGTCCTTTCTAAGATGTGATCTCCAGAACTGGACACAGTACTCCAGGTGGGGTTTCAACAATGATCAACACAGTGGTAACACCACTTTTCTTCTTCTGCTGGAGATTCCCTTCCCTATGCACACCACCATCCCACTGGCGCTGCCTACTGTCTTGTCATGTCTTGCCACCTGGAGGTCATCAGATATGATAACCCCAAGGTTCCTTTCCCGTTTAGTGACTCTCAGTACCTCTGCCCTGTTTGATACACCTCCTCTGGGTTTCTGTGCCCTAGGTGCATGATTTTGCACTTTTTTCGTTGACACCCAGCTGCCATACCCTCGACCACTCATTGAGTTTCCTCAGGTCTCTACTCATTCTCTCCACCTCTTTGGCGTATCTACCCTAGTGCAGATTTTGGTGTCATCTGCAAAGTGGCATACCTTCTCTTCCAGCTCCTCTGCAATGTCACCTATAAAGACATGAAGAGGACTGGTCCCAGCGCTGATCCCTGAGGTACCCCAGTGGTCACCTTCCCCTCATTAGAGTGAGTGCTATTTACCACCACCCTCTGTCACCTATCCATCAAACAGTTATGCAACCAGTTTACTACCTTGGGTCACACCCCAAAATGGCCCAGTTTTCTTGTAGTTGTAAATATATTTTATTTATTTATTGAAAATGTTTCACCAGGAAAGGCACTCGGAGCAACAAGTCGCTCATCTCCCGGTGCGACCAGGGGGGAGGGGGAATAGGGGACAGGATAACTCGCAGGTTATCAAGTGAGATAGAATTAACATACTGTAGAATTCAGCGAGAGGAGGATTACATTCAGTACAATTTACGTGGGTTGCCGTAGGCACAATACCACCTAGGTAAAAACATATGATGCATTTAATACGAGGAAACAAATGGAACAAGTGACAGGACAGAAGACGAGACAATAAGTACATGGGTTGATGCAATAAGCCAGCATCCAAAGCGTAAAGCTAGGTGCCGCTGGTCAGGCAACCGGGGAATGGGGGGACTCAGGTGTGTACGAGCAGGTATCACGTGCAGGAACAATTTACCATGAGGTAATTTGCCAGGGCAGTAGATAGGGAGTGGGCAGAGGAGGAGAGGCGTATTTGAGGGGGAAGCTTATTCCAGAGTAGAGGGAAGCGGTACGAGAATATCTTTATTCTTATACAGGATAAAACTATCAGGACCAGAAGGCCTTATTTACAAACTTGTTCTGCAATTTGCACAAGAGTTGCAGTTTCTTGCAGTGCAAAAACAACACAAAGTTCGCAATTCACCAATTAGAGTTACAGAAGATGACACAAAACAACATACTGTACCTCACATTTAGCAATTACAGCAATAAAAATTAAAAACATTCACGAGAGGAGCACACTGCTTCAGAAATGTGATTTTTGAAGAACTTTAACTTGTCCAAAGATCAGATTATAAGTTTCATATGTGGTACAGTGTCAAAGGCCTTGCTGAAGCCTAAGTAGGCCACATCCACCACCCTACTCTGGTCACTCAGTCAAATAACTTATTTAGGTTCATTTGACATGCCGCCCCACCCCACCCCACCAGGAATCTGTGCTGCCTTGGGTCTTATAATCCATTGGATTCAAGATCTTCGATTAGCCTTTTTTTTTTTGAAAGTGTCTCCATTAACTTCCCCACCATTGACATTAGTCTGACCGGCCCATGGTTGCCAGCCCTCTCCCAGCTGCCACGTTTGTGAAGCTGGACCACATCTGACCTCCTCCAGTCCTCTGGAACCACTTCTGTCTTCAGTGAACTGTTGAAATGGGGCTGTCACAGGTGCAGCCAGTACCTCCCTGGGCTCTCTCAACACTCTTGGATGTACCCTGTCTGGCCCTATAGCTTTACCCACTTTCAGATTTCACAAGTCCTTTCAGGACTCATGTCTCTGTGAATGGACTTGTATCTCTTTCCCTCCTGCCAGTGTTCCTGCTGCTTCTATATGGTCTATTTCCCTCTCCCTCCACTGTGAAGATGGAGCAGAAGTATCTGTTCAGGGTATCTGCTTTTTCCTAACCCTCTTCTGCACAGTCTCTCCCTGCCCTTCTTAACCCCACAATCCCTCACCTTGTCTTCTTTTCGGTTATGTATCTAAAAAAGGTCTTGTCTCCTTTAGTTATCCCTTTGTCTATACTTACCTCTGTTTGCACTTTTCCACCCCTCTCCACCTTCTGTGCCTTGCTCTGCTTTTTCTGGTACACCTCTGTATCCTCTTCCCTCTGTGTTTCCATGTACCTCCCAAAGGCCACCCTTTGACCCTTTACCTTCTCAGCCACTTCCCTCAAAAACCATTGTGGTCTCCTTCCTCTTGCTTTTTGCTCACTTCTTTGTGCAGAGGTTTTTGCCTTCACTATGCCATCCCTTAATTTGGTCCAGTGTTCCTCAGCCCCACCCAGGCAATCCCCGCTAGATTGTTGAGGCAGTGACCCATTTTTTGAAAATCTGCCCTACCCAAGTCCAGGACCCTCACCCTTGTGGGGTTTGTCTCTGCCGCCATCCTTATGTTAAACCACACTGTACAGTAATCACTGGCCCCCCTTGTGGCATCCCACCACGATGTCTGCAATACTGTCCCTGTTTGAGAGCACCAGGTCCAGTATTACCCCCTCTCTAGTGGGTTCTGTGAATAGTTGCCCAGGAAATGGTCCCTGCAGGGAGTCTAGGACGGCCCTGCTTCTTGCCGAGGCTAGGCTGGGAGGCTTGAATCCGCATCCCAGATTGTAGTTCCCCACAAGCAGCCCCTCCCCCTTTTCTGCCATCATGCTGATGGCTTCTCCCGTTGCCTTATCTTCTTGTCCCCATGTTGGAGGTCTGTATATCACTACAGTGCAAATAGTGTCTCTGGCTTCTGTCTCCAGGGCGACCCACAGTACCTCAATCCCATCCTTTACCCCTAGGTTCCCCTGCATTTCTGTTGCTCTGGTACCCTCCCTCACATAGAGCAGAGCCCCTCTATGCTGCCTCCCCTCCATATCCTTCCTGAACTGAGTGTAGTTTGGAATGGTCATGGGCCAGTCGTGACTTTCTGTGCACCACGACTCAGCAATGGCTACGATATCCAGATCTGCCTCCGTAATGATAGGGCTGAGACACTGGACCAGAATGGCACCAGTTGGGCAGCTACAGGAGATAAAATACTAATTGCAAAATAAATAAATAAATAAATAAAGATCCAGTGGCAGTTTTCGCAGAACTGTTAGGCAGTTCCCTCTGTGCCATATCCAACATTCTCTGTTGGTTAAACAGTTCTATGTAACCCCCCATGACGCACCTACATATGAGCTATCAGAGCTCAGTGTGCTTTTCTTGGTCACAAATAAAAAAAAAAAAATTAAATCATATAAAATTAAAGCCTAGCCAGTCTTTATTCCTTCATAGAGATTTGCATAATATAGTATATTAGTCGCAATGAGTTTCATTATAGCGGTATGTGTAATTTTGCATTTCTTTGAAGAGCAACAGTTGCATTCCTTTAAAAAATCCTCAGACCCCCAACTGGTGTCTAAGCTTAATTTGACTTACACAGTCCATAGCTAGACATTTTTTTTATTGTAGTTTTGGAAGGGGAAGGGATCATAATTCCTCACTCAGATTAACCGGCTGCCAGATCTCTTCCCCTTCCTGGTCCCGATTTCTAAACGCCCTGCCCCTGTGCTGTCACGGCGCTCTATGTTTTGTGATGTATATGTTTGTAGAGCATGGGGCCGCACTCCAGTGATATCAATGGGGATGGGTTTAAAATCACATTTTTATGTTTTAGAGGTTCATGGGGGTCAAATCAAAGCCACCACTTAATTAACAAGAGCAGGGAGGCGGGGGAGACAGGGGGACAACTGTCCCAAGCCCAGTGGCTCAGGGGGGCCCATAGGGGGACCTGTAGCAGGGGGTGTGAGGCTAAGCGGGGCCCAGTCCTAAAGGTGTGTCCCAGGCCCAGGAATTTCTATTCGCACCCCTGAACAAGAGCCTTGTTAGTTGAGCAGCAGTGGCACTGATTTGACCCCGTGGATCTCTAAAACATTTACAAATGTAATGTCAAACCCACCCACACAGATATCAATAGAGTGTACCTCCGCGCTCTGCACTCATATATGTCACAAAATGTAAGAGTGCGGGGGTGGCATGGGGTGGCGCTTTTGGAAATTGGAACCAGAAGCTGGAAGGGATCTGATGGCCAGCTCCTCTGAGCAAGGAATTTTTATCCCTTCCCCTTCCAAAACTACAAGAATTCTAACTATGGACTGTTTAAGTCCAGTTAAGGTAAGGCACATGACTTATAACAGGAGTTGTTGCAGGGTAGGGGAGCTGCCAATCGGCTGTGGCACGCAGAGCATGCTTTGCATGTGCACACATGTTATGGAGCCACACCGCTCTGCATGTCAAGGGCAGGGACAGAAACCGGGTAAGTCCCGTAACACAGATGCACGATACAGGCAGCCTCAGGCCCCGTGATGCTGACTGTATGTCCCCTCCACTAAACTTGGCTGTCCTGAAGGAGTAAGCTAGACCCCCCAGTGGCCCCACCACAGATAGTTAAGTCTGTGGTAAAAGGCAGTGGGTTGGGGGGTAAGAGACAGTGAAAGTAGGATGAGACTGGGGGTTGCCAGGCTGACTAGGTCTGTTCCAGAGGAAGAAGCAATTAATACCCTAAAAACCTTGGCTTAGCCAGTGTGCTTTATGCATAACACTTGGTTCAATTCTTTTGCACTGGGGTCCTTGTCATTTACATTCTGTGGTCCAGCACTGCGGATTGCAGTGCCTCTCCTCTAATAAATGCCCTTCATTCTGAGTCCTTACCAAGTGAGCTCAGTAGTCAAGAAGATGTGGTACACCAGTATGTTTTAGAATTTCATTTGTTGATGAAACAGCTGTCCATCACCTCCCCCCCAAAAATAAAAGGAAATTAGCGAGGAACCCTCTCACTCCAAGTCCCTGCCCATCACATTCCTCAGAGAAAAGCCGCAAGTGTGAATGCAAAGTTGTGAAACTGCTGCCCTCTAGTGACCAACCATGATATCGGCCATTACAGTCGCTTCAGATTTCCTTTTGGACGTTTTACTTGTTGTCATTCCCCAGCCTCACAGATGTAAGATATCATTAGGACGATGTTGGCCACTATCAACTAGAACTTGGAGAATAAGTTATTTTTTGATGTATATTTTTTTTTTATTTCTACCAGTAAAAAGTTTTATTTAAAAAAGTAGAAAGGATTACATTACAGTAACACAGTATATAATTATAATAATACAACGTAATTGATTAATGTACAAACAGTAACAAGAGCATTTTCAAATCCAATATACCTTTACTGTGCTATCCACTTTTTTGGTTTCTGTTTGTGCCCACTTTTATTCTCCAACGCAGCCTTCCAGTGGGACACCCCATGGCTGCTGCACCCCCATCACAACTGCCTACCTCCATATAGCTGTGGCTCTACCACCCGTGTAGGGACAACAGTTGGGTGGAGTGGCAACCCTCAAAACTCTTGTCGTGTCAGGCAGTATGGTGAGAGGTGGTATGGGTCCAGAATTACTGGGGACCATCACGCAAGGCTGCTGGAATCATTTTCTTCCTTTATTCTCCCAGCCCCTGGGACATCTGCATGCAGCGAGCTCAGTTCAGGAACATCCAGGTAGGCATGCTGAACATGAGCTAGGCAGATGTTTCCCCCTACTACCACATCTGTGCTGCACTTCCACCCATGGTCATCTAGGAGGCAGAACTGCAACAGAGACAGAGACCTCTCTGTGGAGGAATCCCCCTCCCCCAGCTGGCCTCAGATGACCTTGACTTGTTTCTTTTTTTTTTTTATCGCAACTGATATTTCTCCTTCCCCCGACAGCCCCCTTCTGCTCGACTCCCCCCCGCCTCCAGCTCCGTCTCCCGGAATTACCGGGGCTTACCTTATGCCTGGCCTGGGAGCGGTGCTTGCGGGGAGTCGGGCGTCATCCTGCCGCCAGGGATTTTTCCATTTTTGACCCCCCTTTTTCCATCCGCACACTGTGCAATAGGTGCAGCAGCCACCTCCACCTCCACGGAGGCAACCAAGCACCCTAGGCGCGGGCAAATCTCCTGGCTGTGCTATCCGCAGCACAGACCCCTCACCCTGAGGAAGGAGAGCTGTAATGCTCAAGCCTTACCTCCCCACTGACCCCCGAGTGACCCGAGTCCATTCCCGAACCCGGGTCGCCGGCGTGGCGCGAGGTGTGGCATCCAGCACCTCAAACCTCAGCGCCACCGGGCCGGTAACCTTGACTTGTTTCTGAACCCAGGTAACCAGCATTGCAAATGGTAGGTTTACCACTGCGCCAAAGGGTGAGCTATATATAGGTTTTTATCCCTGTCAGCCAATCATTAACCCACCTCTGGCACTTGGGCAGCACCACAACCCGTCTTTCACTAACCTGGCCACTACTGTTGCTGCGAGGCTCCTCCACAGCCCATGGCAGTGCTCCAGGGGAAGGGCCATCCTCCATCCACCACCCTCGCAACCAATGATCAAGTGTCTGGTCAGGCAGCTAACTGTAAGGTGTGGGGCATCATTCGGATGGTGGTTGGGGTTGGGGGTGCTCCATTATTTTAGTAGTCCCTCCCACCATCCTGGTGCTAGGCCAGCACTCTGGTGCCTCTCATGACACCACACCTCTTAGTTTGCATGTGTCCCCACCCCATGAGGGAACAAGCCCCTGTGCTGCTTAATGGGTCCCTGCATCATCAGAACTCAACACCCTGCCTTCCAGGCTGGAGTGTGCTGCACCTAGCAACCCTTACCAACCCTGGCTGCCTGCTTCCTGAATCTGTTCTTGAACACAGGTCACTGGAAAGGAAGTGCAACATATTTCTGCTGGCCATCATGGGACCTCTGTAATAAATATTTTTGTAAGGCTTGGATAACTGTCACAACTTTTCACTGGATTATTAGAAATTCAGAACCTTTTGTAGTTCTTTCATCCTTATATCAGAGTAAATTGGGGGGGCTGTTTATACTCTTTAAAGTTTGTTTTCATTACATTAAAAACGTATTGTTTGTGTGACAGCACCACAACATGTAACAGGGATTGCTAACATTCTAACCCCAAGAATCCCTCGCTTAATGTTTACACTCTATGCATCTATCTCCATAGTGACCGATGTCCCCAGAAATGGAACCTATTCTAAATCTAGAATTTAGAACACTAGTTTTAAACTCTGCAGCTCCACTCTGGCATTTAACCAGATCTGTTTTTCCGCCTGGAGAGAGCAGTCGCCCCTATAGTTAGCTCCGGTATCACTGGGTCTCCAGTCGGTTTATTACTTTAAAAAGTTTATAAAAATATTTTAATATTGTTCAGTAGTAATCACAGTAGATCACTCTGTATTAGTTAGGCAGTTAATTTCTAAAAGAGAACTACAGGGATATGTGAAGTTCTGACTGCTGTACAGATCGGGGGCTTCAGCACCCCGATTCCCCGTGCAGGGACATTTTTAATCAAAGAGTTTTCTTACCGTAATACTTGCAAAACGGGTACAAAGCTCCATACCAGCTGACATTTTGTATTTCCCGTAGTGTCCACCCCCGAGATCTCACCGATAACCACACCAGATGATGACGCACCTTTGCCCCATCCTGTACTGTGCCCTTATGAATGAAATTTAATAATCTCCTTATCTGCCTTGACCTGCTTTATTTCTACAGACTTTGCCTATATGTCATGTGTATGCCATGCACGTTTATGTTCCCTTTAAATGTTTAGAAAGCCTTGAGGTCAGACGATAGAGGGGTGATATGCTAGAGACCTTCACGCTCCTGATAGGAATGAACAAGGTGAACTGCGAGGAACTACTCAACAAGAGTAGTGAGTCTAGAAAATTAGGTTATGTGTGGAAGCTGGTGGGGGGAATGTTCTGGAGGGATGTGAGAATGTTTTATTGACTGTTCTGGAGGGACATGAGAAAGTTTTATTGACTGTTCTGGAGGGACGTGAGAAAGTTTTGTTGACTGTTCTGGAGGGACGTGAGACAGTTTTATTGAATGTTCTGGAGGGGCGTGAGAAAGTTTTATTGAATGTTCTGGAGGGGCGTGAGAAAGTTTTATTGAATGTTCTGAAGGGACGTGAGAAAGTTTTGTTGACTGTTCTGGAGGGACGTGAGAAAGTTTTATTGAATGTTCTAGAGGGGCATGAGAAAGTTTTATTGAATGTTCTGGAGGGGCGTGAGAAAGTTTTATTGAATGTTCTGGAGGGACGTGAGAAAGTTTTATTGAATGTTCTGGAGGGACGTGAGAAAGTTTTATTGAATGTTCTGGAGGGGCGTGAGAAAGTTTTACTGAATGTTCTGGAGGGACATGAGAACGTTTTATTGAATGTTCTGGAGGGTTGTGAGAAAGTTTTGTTGAATGTTCTGGAGGGATGTGAAAACGTTTTATTGAATGTTCTGGAGGGGCGTGAGAAAGTTTTATTTTATAGAAGGTGGCTGAGCCACGGTACAGTCTGCCAGCGGATGTGGTGTGTGCCAAAACCATTAACAGTTTCAAACACAGTTGGGATTGAGTTAAGGGCTTTGTAGTTACTCAGATGGTAGTAAAGCAGGGAGCAAGGAGGTGGATAGTGTAGATGAAGACCCCGTATTGACAGATGGTCTCAGGATATGATAGGGTGTTAAGGTGGTCTTTTTCTGATGTCATTGTCTATACTTCAATGAAACAATGCCTGCATAGTCTATAGTAGAGCATTGCTCTGTATAGAATTCCATCCCTTTCAAAATGCTGTTGTACCACAGTTGAAAGGTCATGGAATGTGATTGTATCCTTCTATGGTACCACAGCATTCTGAAACCTCTAGAGACTGCGCAGGTCAGTTTTGTTCTGAAAGCAAAAGAACCACTGCACACACATTTCACCCAGTACTACACACTATAGAAAATACAGGATGAGCAACTTTATGTACAACTAGTGTGTTCTGTCACCTCAGGGTTCTGATTCCCAAAGATCTCTCAAGCTTCTCTCTCGAGGTTGGAGGGAATCAACACCCCTCTGTGGCAGAACATCTTGGTTGTGCATAGTTGCCCATCCAGTATTTGCTACATTTAGTGCTGATTCTAAGTTGTAAACTTTTATCAATGACTCTGTGGTATGGGATTTAGCCTAACTCTGTTTTTACTGTTCTCTTCTTTCACTTTTAGCTGCTCCGTGTGTTCCACCCTGTGGTGAGTACCTATTAATTAATTCAGTGTCATGGCAGATATACAGTAACAACAAAACAACAAAACCATACTTATAGGAGGCATGTTCTTGTATCCAAGAAATAAACGTTCTTGTACTGGGGACAAAATAGCATTTCTGTAAATAGAAATGTATTATTTATTTGAACATTGGTAACCAGGAGAGTCACATTGAGCTGAGGCTCCTTTCCAGGTGTGACCCTGGGGAAGGGGAAGGGAGAAGACAGTTACAAAGAAATAGAAACCAGGCCGACAATGACGTTACAAGAATGGTGACATAAAGTGCATGAGTTGAGTGCTGTACAGATAGTAATGCCAAACACTGCAACTAAACTAGGGGTCAAATAAATAGCATACAATAGCAAGAAACAGCTGTGCAAAAAGGGTAAATTCAGAAAAGTGCAGGATGCCCAGGTGATGGGATCTGCACTAGTGCTGAAAGGCAGAGATTGGAATGGTAGGGAAGAGGGTTGGCAGGAGATAGGGGGTGATGTTTTAGTTGGCATCTGAGGGAGGGAAGGGAGGGAGGGAGAGAGAGAGAGAGAGACAGGTGGAGGAAGGTAGCTGGCTCCAAAGGAAGGGGAGACAGTATGAGAAAGCAGATTTACCAGATGAAGCATGTAGGTGGGGGAGGGAGAAAGTGTGCGGGCTTCTGGAGCACAAGGAGTAAGAAGAGGGGCTGAGGGAGAGGAGATGGGTTAAGTAGGAGGGGAGGGACCCAAACCAATATTTAGAGATGAGGGAGGCACAGTGGAACTGGTAACATGAGGGGAGCGGGAGGATAGATACGGAGAAGTACAAGGAGCAGTGGTGGGTGCGAGAGAGTGTGTTTGCAGCAAATCGGCAGAAGGCGTTCCAGAGGGCATCCAGCATGGCCAGGGAGGTGGTGGGGCAGTGCCATAGACTATATTCCCATAGTCAAAGACTGGGAGAACCATTTTGGTGACTAACTCCCGGTGGACCAGTGGAGAAAGGCAGTCCTCACTGCGGTACAAGGCACTGAGTTTGGGGATGGAGTTTGGCATTGATTTCATTGATTTGAGCAGAGAAGTCAAGCCTGCTCTCTAACCACACACTGAGGTACTTGAAGGTGAGGACAACCTCAAACAAGGAGCCATCTAGTGTAGAGAAAACAAGGAGGGAGGTAAGCTGGGCTAATTTCTGACTGGTACCAAAGGTCACAGACACTGTTTTTATTGTTGCTGTCATCCTGATGTGTAGCTGGTTGGATGGAAACCAGCACAGAACACTGAAAATCATGCTGAAGCAAGAGTTCCACAGAGGCAGTCAAGGGACTTGAGGTTTAGAGGGCGGTGCAATCTGCACACATGTGAATGTACAAGTTGGCACAGGTAGAGGGGAGGTAATTTAAGAAGATATAGAATAGGACTGGGCCCAGGATGCAACCCTGTGGGACCCTGACTTGGATAGGGGTGGTGGGGAAAGGGCACCCCCTACCTATATCGACTGTAGAGGACTGAGAGATAGGATCGGAACCAGCTGACAGCAGGGACTGAGAGGCTGGCATTACTCAGCTTATCCAGAAGAAGGGAGTGGGACACCGAATCAAAGGCCGTGGCCACATCAGTAAAAATTACTGTGGTAACCTGCCTCTGATCCATCCTTGAGAGGGTAGAATCAGTGACACTAAGCAAGGAGGTGATGGTGCAGTGATCCGGGGTTCCTAAAACCAGGCAAGAAGGGGGTGAGGAAGTTGGAGGAATAAAGGAAGTCACTAAGCTGGGAGTAAACCAGCTTCTCCTGCAGCTTCACAAGAGATGGGAGGAGAGAGGGTGGAAGTCACCAGCTGCGGAGGAATTACCCCCTTTGTTGATGGAGAGAACCTTGTCAAACTTCCAAGATTGAGGGACAGTGCAAAGGGTGAAGGACAAATTTAGGAGGTGAGGGAGGGGGGAGGCAATGGCTGGAGCAAACGGATGAAGAAGTTTAGGATCCAAACCATCTGGGCTAGATTTGGAAGGTCTGAGTGTGGAAAAGACAAATAGGGACTCCAAGGGAGTGTTGGGGAAACTCCAAAACAGGAAGAAAAGAATGGAGGGGACTAAGTGCAGGAGTGATTAGGGGTGTGGGGAGGTACATAACTGATATATTTTGTATTTTTCTGTGCTCCAAGATCAATGTTTGTTTTTCCTCCACAGGGTACCAGAAGGCAGCAGTTAATTTTGAATGCTATTCCTGTAGCATAATTGAATGTAATTTTCCAGTAGATTGCCCAAGTAAGTTTATAATAACTTGTCATGTGGCAATAGAAGAAACACACATGTGCAGTACTGTCTTCCCCCCATGTTAACATGTGTATCTATATACAAATTTAGTTATTTATTTCACAGGTTTTACCAGGAGAGACATACTGAGCTAGTAACAGCTGATTTATAGATGCATCCTGGGAGGGGAGGGGTACAGAAGATAGTACAAAAGGTGAAAAAATGTATATTAATTAATAGAGTTACAAAACTAATAGTCTGTACTAGCAATACAATACATCAAAGTGAGCATAACCATAAGCATTGCAAGGCAAAACAGTACACAAAGCCCGTGTGGTAGTTAAAAACTGAGTTTAGTTAGGTTTGGGGATATTATCCCAAAAAGACATAATGGGGGGGAGTACACTATAAGACATGTCATGGGCTGACTTAAAACATTTTTATCTTCATAGGAAGGTATTGGTCTGTTGATATGTCATGAGTGGCGAAGCCATGAGTGAAACAGCCCTGCCACTCATGAGATATCAACAGACCAGTACCCTTAAATGAAGATGATAAGAATAATCTTAAGTCAGCCCATGTCATATGCAAGTTGTGCAACAAGGGTTTTGGTGGTTTTGTGATAGAAATAATAAAAAGTTACAAAAGGATAAAGTACAAAATGTAGACTATGCCCCTGTTTAGTGGCTCGGCGTAAGAGCAGCTAATCACTGACTTATGACGTCAAAAAATATGTGTATATCAAGTGGGAGAATACGTTTCTGATCACGTTCAGTGTGGCCAAAATGAGTGAGATAAATTTCTGAGTATGCTTACTGACCAACTTCATTTATGTTGCTATGCTGGGTCAAGATAACACTTTTTAGCTTGCTGTTTATCAGTGCACATGTGTGTGTATGTGCGTGCGCGCGCACGTGTATGTATACATGTGTATGTATTTAGATAGCTAGATAGATGGACAGACAGATACATAGATGGATAGACACATAGACAAATGGATAGACAGACAGACAGGCAGGCAGACAGACAGACAGATATTGCAAAAAACTGTGTTAATGTACCAGTTAGGGCTAAAGCGGCAAAAGTTGGGACATGTAGTGTTAGGGTTCCCAACCCTAACACCCCACTCCCACCCTGCAGGCAGCAACAAGAAAAAACATTATGCTTTCACTTCTCCTGAGTCTTCACAAATTGTATATAAGGGATATGCAACGAGGCTGTCAGATAGACAATTCATTTTTAAGAGTTCACAAAGAACTCTGTTGACTCATGAGTGATGTAGCATAGCAGAGCCACAAGTGATGTACCCAAGTTCACTGTGAATGAGTTAAAATAAATTGTTTATCTGACAGCTTCCCCCATTGCGTATTTATTTATGCACTAGGGAGGAGGTGTAGTAAAGTCAATTAAAAAAAAAATTCTTGTTATATTAATTTTAGTTAGTTGTGTGGAACTTGTGGTGTTTTTCTGCGTGTAGCTGCACCTAGTCTGCTGGTTGCTAGGCTGTTGCTAAGGACACTTGGATATCCTGTTGGCCATGATGCTCCTGACGTGCACTGTTACTGGTGCAGTGAGCAGTCTGCTGAAATTTGAAACACAAGTTGGTAGCAGGTCTAAGCGAGGGGTGGAAGACAGCATGCAAAGGAGAATTGTATCCTTCTTTTGTTTGTGTTTTTTGTTTTTGTTTGTTTGCAGTTCTCATTTTCTTTCATGTGGTGTGGGGTACTTGTGGCATTTCTAGAAGTGTGTCAGTGCTGGAGAGATGTTGGCTTTTACAATGATGGAAGTGGCTGAATGTGTAGCTGAGGTAAACAAAAATTTACAGTGTTGCCGTCTTTTTTAAAAAAGCTGTCAGGCACTACAAACAAAACAGCAAGAAGTACTGTACTGGATACCAGTACTTTTTATGACTGCAGCTCCTTTTTGTAAAAGTGTGTTTGGTTTCTTTCTTGATTTAATCTTTATTTAATTGGTGAAAGCAACACACTGAACTTTAATTAAAATCACTTAGCTTCACTTAGCAACTTTTGAGAAAGAGGAGTTGGGCAGCTGTAAAACCTCGATAACTTTTATTTTCTCATTCAGTGAGATGTCGACTTTTTTGTTGTTGCTTGTAGACGCCATCCTGCAAACCAAACACACTCCAGAGAGATGCTAAACACACTCCAGAGAGATGCTAAACACACTCCAGAGAGATGGTAAGCAGGTGGGAATGTGAAACAGCTTAAATGCAAGGCACTTAATGAGGCGAGATTACATTTTCAGCACCGTTTCCTGCACCTTTGATTAGATAATTGTCCAAATTAAGCGACAGGACCGTCCCAATTAAACAGAAGCTGGTCCCATTGAATAACATTAGCCAAAAATCGGTGCCCAGGGGATCATCCCAGTTAAGCGGATATCCCTTTTAACCACGTCTCCTTTAAATATCTTTTACTGTATATATATTATAGTGGCATGGTAGTGCCACCATAGTTAGGGTTGAGTAAGCACTTTAATGTTAAACCTCAAATTGTGCACCTTAATAACTTTGCCACTGTATGACAGATTTGCCTGAAATGTTGCATGCGCAGTCTGGTACCATAGATCTCTGGATCTGGGAAGTTGCATTACGGTCAGATATACGGTTGCGGAGCTGCAGAATGCCAAAAACACAAAAACAGACTTTTTGCATGTTTCTTTGCTCGTGCCTACAGCCCGTATGGTATATCCATTTGGTTTGAAATGTTCAGGGAAGATGCAGTCTTGGTCACTGATTTGCCTTTCGAAGATTTGGTGAAAAAATATTAAACTGTTCAAAAGTTATTCAAAAAACAAATTTCCCATTATAGTCAATGGGAAAAGTTAGCAAAAATCACAAAACTTTCGCAAATGCCTGTTTTTGCTTTTGCAAATTGCCCTTTTACTTTTGTGATACAGACATTTTGTTTTCAGTTAGTGACACATAAAAATGCCTGGCATTTAAAATTGGGACCCTCTAGGTAAATACTGATTGCTGTATTTACCTAGTGGGGTTCTGAGGATGCTAGCCCTATCTTTTATGGGGGGTTAACCCCTCCAGAAATGCCTTTTCCAACTTTGAGGAAAAAGTACTTTTGCAAAATGCTTTCACAAATGTGAAAGTTCTGTGCTTTTTTTGTGAAACTTTCGTGATTTGTGAAGTAATTTGTTTCAAGTATTCTCAAAATAACTGCAAATCTTTGCCATCCTCCTGCAACAAAATGGTTGGTTTTTTTGGGCTGAAATTTGCAAGGTTGCAAGCCCAGGTCCCACAGATGTTCCTTTTGGTCATTTAATGCCAAAACATTACAGGGTCCCAAAGTTACAGCATTCCAAATTTCAGAAATGTTCCCACAGGATAACACTGCAGCACCTGTGATGCCTATCGGGGCCCGTATCTCGAAAACGGTTCGAGATACGGAATTTTCTTCGCAAAAATTCTTAGCCCCCCCCCATATGAGGACTAAGTAGAGAAGTAGGTGGGGAGCCATAAATAATATGAAATTTGAATTTTTTTTCTACCTTGCACGGTTACTGAGATATTTGGGAATTAGTGAATTAGTGTTCCAATTGCTCATGTTCATGTCCGAGGCCCACTGTTACACCCATAGAGTTAGCATTCACAGCGCTTTTTGCTGCCCATATCGCGGAAATGATGGAGATACAGATTCAATCGATTTATGTTGCGAGACCTACTCACTGTCATGATTACAAGCACAACTGAATTTTTTTATATATGCTCCGGTTCCCAAGATATTGGCAAATTTGTGTTACAAGGCTTCCTTGGCCTATAGGGCTGCTGTATGGCTCCGTGCTTATGTGTAAGTGGGAGCACAGGGCCTGGACGGCCCATGCTCCCACAAACACAAATCATTATGCAGAAATGGGCAGCTTGGTGGGGTTGTGGGTCCCAAAGGGCTCCACGCTCCCTCCAACACATACCATTTACTATTTATATTACACTGTCTCAAAAAGAAGGGACATTCATTGCAAAAAAACTCCATTAATGCATCAGTTAGGGTTGTTTCCACAGTGACAAAAGTGTGGAAATTTGATGTTAGGGTTACCACCCCCCCCACGCCTCCTTCCTCAAACCCCTAACTCCGCATTCCCCACCCCACTCCACCCCACCCACCCACACACACATATGCAAGATGCATGCAAGATTGTAAGACACTATGCCAGTCACATTTGTAAGCACAATAATCACTAAATTGTACTCCTTTCACATAACACTATGTAATGAAAAAGAAAATACAGTATGATCAGCTCTAGACTGCCAGCACACTCTGATGACACATTATAGCTGACATATCTTTTCATACAGTGAAACTTAGTCAGCACAAACTTTCTAAATATTGCTTTTTATGTGTCATACTTCAACAATTGGCTCGCTACGGGTATCGCTGCTACCACATAGGCATGTGGTAGCAGGAAAGACAGAGCTGAGACATACATAGTGCTTTTCAGATACTGATCAGTTATGAAACTAGCACCATCACACGTTGTAATACTGCTGCGTCACCTGGAAATACTCATTAGCAGCATGTTGTGGTTAGCTTTGGATGTTACAACTGTTGCTGTCACATGTCACTTGTAAACTATACTACAAAACATTACTTTTATTGTTACTACCGTTTGTTATTAGGACTGACTCACTGTATCAGAAAAAAATATGCAAGCATCCAATGACTGTTGCTAGGGTTATCCAAACTCTTATTTCCAATACAGCCATCTATAGATAACATACAGCGTGTTTCATCATTTCTTTCTTAGCAACTGAAATATAGGCATCTGCTTAAATCTTGTTATTTATGTTTGCATCAGAAAAATGCTTACTGTGGGCCACCTCCCATGGTTGCACAGAATGCGTGTGTACCCACAAGGCACTCTGATGGCAGAAGAACTCATACAGTTGCTGGACCATGATGATGGATGTGTCTTGTACTGCTTGCGTGTGTGTGTGTGTGTGTGTGTGTGTGTGTGTGTGGTGGGAATGCAGAGTTAGGGGTTTGAGGATGGAGGTGTGGGGTTGGGGTGGTAACCCAAACTCCATTCATGCAACATTTAGGGTTCAAGCTGAAGTGATAAAAGTACAGAAATGTGACTTTAGGGTTTCCAACCCTCAAGCCCCACTCCCACCCATAAAACAAATTAGGGGTGCAGTCTTCTTTGGCATTGTCAACCGTATAGCTCACTACATTAAGTGTGTATGTTTGTGGCCTATATAGAATGGGATGAGCTTTAGGGTTGACAACGCCAAAGAAAACTGCACCCCTGATTTGTTTTATGGGTGGGGGGGGTTAGGTTTAGAATCCCTAAAGCCATATTTCCCTACTTTTGTTGCTTTAGTCTGAGCCCTAAATGTTGCATTAATGGAGTTTTTTGCAAAGAATTTCTTTACTTTTTGAGATAGTATAATCATGTCCTTACTTACCTGTCGGAGCACAGGGCCCTCTGGGCCCTGCATTCCCATCCCTCCATTGATGCCTATATGTATGTCGATGTGGATACACTCACCATATTTATAATTGCAGTCCCTCTCCCCAGTGGGGATACCATCTGATAGGAAAGTATCGGCTGCAAAGATATTTGAATTTCCCTCCAGCCCTGAGATCTCTGTTGTAGGGGGAACAGAGTCAATAGTGTCTGAAGTCTCTTGCCATAAAGCAACCACATCGGTTTTAATGGCAAGATCATTATTAGCCATTAGGGAAGGAGCAAACTCGTGCAAGCTCAAAATGTAGTTATTTTTAATAGTTCTAGTGGTAGCTCCCTTCATGTCCATATTTGTTTGACAGGTTCCATATTAAGGCTCTTATTTTTATGTTGGCATGCTTGCGCAGCCAACATCTTGCGGTAGTGCAGATTTGGAGGCACGGTCACCATTGGACGAATGCAGGGCACGCATCAGTAGGTGCGTCCCTCATTCCTTAATAAGCCTGCATGCTGGCACCACACCATGCATACGTAATGTGGCGAGCACATCTAAGGAAAGGTCCGCTGCAATCCGAGCAAAGCTCGTCAGATGCAGCGGACCTCCCGACGTGCTCGGCCACATTCTATGCATGGCGGCCACCCAACTGCTGACTTTGAGGGTGCCCAATCCCCCTTCTGGCTTCCCGTGGCCCCAATGTATGTGCCGATGGGGGAGTCTACTCCCCGTCAGCATAAAGCACTCCCCTCCCATTTGCTATATGCTGAGGTGGGTCCCCCCCCCGCTTTCCTTGTGTGCTGATGGGGGTGCCCAATCCCCGTCGGCATAAATTAACCCCCCCTTTTGTGGTGTGCTGACGAGGGTGCCCAATCCCCCGTCGGCTGCAGCATCACCCCAAACAGTTAGGGGGCACACTGGGAGCCCCCTTAACACAAAAACGGTCCCTCGTAGTCTCCCTCCCACAACCCGCACCCACCCTCTGTGCACCCTGCCTCCCACACCCCTCACCCCATACTTACCTGCAGAGTCCGTGCGACGATCTTCAGTGGACCGGAACACGCTCTGCACTCTTCAAAGCCGACGGTTAACTGAGGAAATGCCGGTAGCTGTATAATGGAATAAATAAGGGTTCAACTTATTAATATACTCAGGTATTTTGAAATTGGCAACTTTAGACCATGAATTCTTGCACTGTCATGGTGTTATTTGGTCCAGAAAGGTGATTTCGCAGTCACTGTGCAGAATCACCTTTTGGGAATGAGGAGCGAAATGACAGTGCCAGAGTTCATGAGGGGGGGCTCTCAAAAAGCCTATGTTGCAAATTTGGTGGGAAAAATAAAACAAATGACTGTTTTACGAGTGTGCATTGCACAGTTGCTACGCATGCTCGTAACTTCGTGAATTTGCAATATTTTCATGCCACATGTTCAGCATTGGCATTTTTCCACACCTTCTTGTGCACCGTACAGCTGTCATTTTTCACATCCTGCCCGAAATGTGTTTTCGCACTTCTGTTGCAGAATAATGCGGTTGATGTGGGAAATCAGTGTTCGGGACAAATTATGAAAATGACAGCAACACTGTTCATGAGCAAAAGTCCTAAAATGCCTATGCTGAAAATTTGGTGATGATACTTCATAACATGACTGTGTTACGAGCGTGCGTTGCGCAGTTTGCACGCACGCTCGTAAGTTCACGAATTTATAGTATTTTCACTCCAGATTTTCAAAATTGCCATTGTTCTGCACCTCCTTATGAGCAGTACATCTGTCATTTTTCACATCATGACCAAAATGTGTTTTCACAGTTCTAGCGCAGAATAGCGTGGTTGCTACAGAAAGTCCATGTTCGAGACACATTATGAAAATGACTGTGACACTGTTCATTAGCAGAGGTCCTAAAATGCCTATGTTGATGCAATTTATAGTATTTTCACTCCAGATTTTCAAAATTGCCATTGTTCTGCACCTCCTTATGAGCAGTACATCTGTCATTTTTCACATCATGACCAAAATGTGTTTTCACAGTTCCAGCGCAGAATAGCGTGGTTGCTACAGAAAGTCCATGTTCGAGACACATTATGAAAATGACTGTGACACTGTTCATTAGCAGAGGTCCTAAAATGCCTATGTTGAAAATTTGGGTCCGAAAGTCCATAAAATTAGTGTTTTATGAACGTGCGTTGCGCAGTTTGCACGCACGCTCTTGACTTCATGCATTTATAATATTTTCACTCCAGATGTTCAAAATTGGCATTTTTCCACACCTCTTTATGAACAGTACAGCTGTCATTTTACATATCCTGGCTGAAATGTGTTTTCTCATGTCCAGCGCAGAATTGCACGGTCGCTGTGCAAAACCAGTTTTCGGGACAGTTTTCGGAAATGACGATGACACTGTTCATGAGCAGAGGTCCTAAAATGCCTGTGTTGAAAATTTGCTGCCGAAAGTCCATAAAATGACTGTGCTGCAAGCGTGCGTTGCGCAGTTCCTATGCAGTCTTGTAACTTCGTAAATTTGCAATATTTCCATGCCAGATTTTCACCACTGGCATTTGTGCACACCTCCTTATCAACAGTTCAGCTGCTGTTTTTCACAGCCTGCCCAAAACGTGTTTCCGCAACTGTGGCACACAATGGTGTGCTCGCTGTGGGAAATCACCTTTTGGGACACACTAACAAAATCACAGCGCCACTGTTCATGAGGGGAGTTCCCAAAATACCTATGTTGAAAATGTGCCTAAAAAACTCCCACAGATAATTGGGTTGCGGATGTCTGTTGCGCACTTTGTATGCATGTTCATTGCTGTCACCAATATTTCATATTGCCACTCCAGATTTTCAACGTTGCCATTTTTTACTCCTCTTCATGAACAATGCATTTGTCATTCTGTACATCCTGCCCAAAACTGTGTTTTCATCATTCTGTCGCTAAATGGCACAGCCACTGTGTAAAACCACGTTTTAGCTAACAAAGTGATTGTGCCGCTTTTCATGAGGTGGCCTGACAAGCAGCCCATGTTGAAAATGTGGAGTGAAACTACCACTACACGCCTACGGTGTTAGGGTTTCCAACTGTAGCATCCCACTCGGTATGGACTGACAGGCATCAGGGCTGTGACTTGGGATCATCAGATGTAATGCTCATGCCTTTCCACCCCCCACGCCCACCCTGCAGCCACTGACAGGCATTGTGGTGTGTCTTGCACTGTTCAGCCACAAACTTCACCCCACACTCCTATACTGCACCCACGTCAGCATATTTTCTTATGGAATGGGGTAAGTATAATGCCCAAAGACCCCAAAGCACACCACAACACTTGTCAGTGTCTACAGGGTAGGGTGAGGTACAATGGCATGAGCATCATAGCTGATGACCCAAAGGCACACCCCAATACCTGTCGCTGTCTACATGGTGGGGATGGGGTTGGCGTCACTTCAGTACTTCACTGCCATTCCTCTTGTGCGTCTCTAGCTCTGCCACAGCCAATGCCAGTGCGACAATATTTGGCATTGACAAATGCTTGTTTATTGCTAGAACTTATTGACATGATCTTACTGCTTGTTCCATGACTTGAGTATAAAGGACGTCTATGGCTGGCAATTTAAAGAAAAACTACACCCTCATATCTTCTAAATGTTACTCGTTTCCATGTCAATAGACAACTCTTTTCATGTAGCTGTTAAGGATGTAGGCAAATGTTTTAGTCTGTTTTTTCAGGTCATACTAGGCCCTGTGACTGCCCTGGGAGTCTCCATTTCATGATCGTTGAAATCGCATTGTCCCTGAGAGGAGCATTAGCATATGAGAACATGATGTCAGATCACCCATTTATGTCATGTATCTCTATGCTGAAAGAACAAATACCCTGCAAAAACTGTTTGGAAACTCATAAACTGAGTGATGTTTAAAGGGAAAAAAACCTGCATTATAACTCAGATAGTTTGCAAAGCTCACTGAAGGTAAATGTGGTAGTCCACACCTTTTTGCAGCTTGTTTCTTTTAAGACTAATTAATCAGGCAGGCATACTGGGGAGTTTAAAGGTTGATTACGCATCACATTCTCATATGCTAATGCAATTCTCAGGGACAATGAGATTTCAACAACCATGAAATGGAGACTCTCAGGGCAGTCACAGGGCCTAGTATGAACTGTAAAAACAGACTAAAACATTTGCCTACATCCTTAACAGCTACATGAAAAGAGTTATCTACTGACATGGAAACAAATAGCATTTAGAAGATATGAGGGTGGAGTTTTCCTTTTAAGATTTTTCCCACAAGTAGTTTGATTTTGTTCATTGGTGTCTTTAATTAGGTTAAGATCATCGTCATCTTGCTGCCCATTCTGAGAACTGTGTAACTTCCTTTTATCTTCCAAGGCTTTTTGTGACGAAGAAGTTTGCCGTAGACCATTATTTTGTAACTCCAGATTAACACAGGCTTTACTTTGAGCATCCGAACCACACTTTTCCTTGAACTGTGCATCCCGATGGCAGAAGTGATTGTATGCTGAGAAGCATCTCCCTGAGCTGCGCCCTGATATTCGCAGAATAGCTGTTGCCAGGACAAGTTAATGGACTACAGGGGAAAAAAAAATGCATCATAACTCAGATAGTTTGCAAAGCTCACTGAAGGTCACTGAAACTGAAAACCTCAAGCTGCTATCGACATAAAAGATTTACGGAGGGCACACTTCAAGTTTTTCCCAACTTACGGCATTATGAACCTGAAGAAAGAGTCAAAAGGTAAACAACCAGAGTTTAAAGTTGCCACTAAACTATTGAAGCACATCCCAGCCATTTTAACCAGGCGACAAACATCACAAAAGCCTTAGAGGTGAAGTGATGCCTGTTGAGGGTCGTTCATTTATGGGCGAAACGATAGTGGTTGTGGCTATTTGGGTTTCGGTTCTATTTTATGTAAAAATGTTCTGTATAATTAATTTAGTATTTGAGGTTATACATACAGCGGTATCATTTTCTTACAGATTGATTTGCAGCCTGTGGAGTGCAGCAGCGAGCGGACGCCATCAGGAGGCTCATACGCTGACATGTCACAGCCACTGTTCGCGCTGTTTGATGGCATTTCTCACAAATCTGCAGCGCAAAAATTCACAGGCTGTTTTGTCCCCCTTTTGTGCCTTTGATATTAATAAATGTAGGAACTGATCGGAATACATTTTTCATTTTCTGACAATGTTTTCTTACACTTTAAAATGTACTCTAATGTACTGATTACTTTTGTTGTGATATCAGTCAGGGTCTGAGTATTTTTTCGTGCAGTATTTCTACAGGCTGGTAATGGAACATAGCTGTCACGTCTCAATCTGGAGTTGACAGCTGACTGATGTGCTAGATTGTCAGTTTCCTGTTATTATTAATGCTATTTTTTTTTTGTTTTTGTTGAGGTTGAACGTCAACAAGCCAAAACCCCCTCAATATTTGGATTTAATGGACAACCCATATATCAAAACAAAGGTCTTAGTGACTAGTATAAGAATAACACATACCCCTCTAAAAATTTAGGGGCCATATAAAATTAAAAAATTATAAAAATCTACATAGGATAACATTTGAACAAGCCATACCATGAAGCAAATAAATTGCTGCTTTGGCAGAAATGGAAGCACAGGGCCTGGAGGGTCCTGCGTTCCCTCAGGCAAATGAGGACACAATTATACTATCTCAAAAAGTAAGGCAATTAATTGCAAAAAACTTTGTTTATGCACCAGTTAGGGTTAACATGACAAAAGTAGGGAGATGTGGTGTTAGAGTTCCCAACCCTAACACCCCCTTGCAGGAAGCAACAGGAAAAACAATTATGGTTTGACTTCTTCTGCGTGTTTGCAAATCAGAGGTGGGGTATACCTGGGGGTTGTCAACCCTAATGCTCACCCTAATACTCACCCCATTCCATCAGTAAACAAGCTGGGATGTGTAGAGTATATGAGAATGGGGTGAGTGTTAGAGTTGACAACCCCAAGGTACACCCCATGCCTGATTTGCAAACACACAGGAGAGGTCTAATCGTAATTTTTTTTCTGTTGCTACCTGCAGGGTGGATGTGGGTGTTAGCGCTGGGAATCCTAACACCACATTTCCCTGCTTTTGTCACTTTAACCCTAACTGGTACATTAATAACATTTTTTGCAATGGGATACACAGCAGGGACCTGTGGAATAAATTATGTATTCGCACGAGAGCTGTTTGACCTTGGGTAACCTCACAAGTGGCATAAGCCATGAGTGATGTGCCCAAGGGCAAACAGCTTGAGGGAAAATAAATCACTTATTCTACAATGTCCCTGTTGCTTACTTCATTTATATGATTGGGAACAGGTAGGATAGTATATGTAAATTTCTTTGTGACTGTTTTTATTTATTTTTTCTATCATTTATTTATCTCCTTCTACCTTCGGGCTGGCAGGCCAACTGCTCTGCTGGCATCCCGACTTAACTCTCACCTCGGTAATTCCCCATGGATCCATGGATTCTCCCCCCCTCCCTTGTGGTGGGTCTAGATGAAGGAGGGCCGCCCCCCACCAGAGCACAATCCAGAAGCTGGGGTCACGAATAGGATTGCTAGTCTCCGTGAGCCTGCCAGCTCCATTTTCACTTTTTCTCCTATCCCCTTGTTGCTGGTGCATGCACAGGCGTGCAGGTGCCTGTACGCTGCAGCCTAGCAATGCCCACCCTTCATGGTGCCCTCAGTCCCAAACTACCCCCCCCAGGCCTCCACCTGGTGACAGTCATGCACTGGGAGTGGCAACCCACCCCTCCCAGTGAGAGGAGAGCTGTCGTCAGATGTTCAGTCCTCTCCCTCCTTGGCCGACCCCTGGTGGTCCATGCTCGTTCCCGAACACAGGTCGCTGGCGTGGTGCGAGTTGTGATGTCCAGCACCTCAACCCTCAGTGTCACCGGGATGGCCCTTTTATTTTCATTTTTTAGTGAAAATATGTTGGACTTTTTGGTACTGTGGCTATATGTTGCTATGCCTAGTACAGTGATTGTTGGGGGTTGCTAAGGACACCCTGACATCCTGACACCTAGAATGCAGTGGCGTGCATTCTTATTGGTGGATTCTGAAGGCTTTAAAAAATGTTGAAATAACGTGGCAGGTATTTCTGCAAGAGACAGGGTAGGGAGTCACATGGTAGCTCAGAGTTTTGTTGGTGCTGTACAGTATAATTGTGTGCCTTTTTTTTTTTATTAAATTTTATTGTGGAGGATTCTGTGGAGTGAAGGAGCATCATGCCAGGTTTTGCTGATGCCGAGGTGCGAGGACTGAGTGGTGGAGCTCAGAAAAGGAGAGTTCAGTACCATCAGAAGTTACTTCAGTCAGAACTTGAGAATAGTGTGGGCAGGTGGAGACTGCACATGACCAATGAAAAGTAACACTGTGTAAAAGAAAAATAGATTTTTTTTTTTTCAGATTATGTGCAGGTATGGGAAGATGGCAGTGTTTGGTAATGAAAGAGGTGAAGTGGGTGGGTGGGTATGCAGGTAGGTGGGGAGGAGAGTGAAAATGAGTAGCCTGCTGTTTCAGAGTTTGCAAAAAAGTATACATTGAAAACGTAAAGAAATGTGTAAGATGGTGACTGCTATTTGCAGAGAAGGAGGAGGAGGCTCAGAAAAGGAGAGCTCTGTTCCATGGTGGAGTTGCTTTTCAAAAAAGATTTTCCTTATTTTTAGTCTGGATCAGTTTGTGGGAGCGTGAGTTGTATGGAAGAACGGCCCTGCAGCCCAGAAATGAGGAGTGCAGTGAGAAATTGCAAGTGGTGCAGGCGGCTGTGGACTGCATATGGGGAAAGAAAAGTAACGATATATAAATGGAAAGTGTCTATTTCTTTTAAGATTATTTATGAGCATGAGAAGAAGGCAGGGTTCAGTTAATAAAAGAGGTGAGGCGGGGGAGGACAGGAATGTGGGTGGACTGGGAGGAGAGTGAAAACAAGCAGCCTGCCATTTCAGAGTTTTAAATAAAGTGTGTAAATAAAAAACAAAGTAATTCATTTCTTTGCTAGTTCGTTGTACTTCTTTATACACATGTAAGGTAGATAAGGGTGGTATTATTGGATATGGCTTAACTGCGAGTGAAAGCTCCTGTTCGTGTTCGTTTCTATGGGAGTGTTAAATGCTGCGGAAGTAGTGCCAGCATGGTGTGGGGAGAGGCAATGATGTAGCTACTGTATATATAAATGTAAGATGACATAGCTACTATGTACATAAATGCTGATGATATGTCCAGTACATACAGAAATGAAATTTATGTACACAATAGCTCAAATATCAGCATTTATGTAATGGCTCTTATTTCCATGCCTATTGCATAAATAAATAAATAAATAAATATATATATATTTATATATATATAATATATGCATACATATATCTGTATCTGTATCTACACTCTATTATTTATTATTGCATGTAAATATAACAGAAAACAATGAAGAGCTTTAAGCAGGATTTTTTTTATTAACCCTGCCCCTTGACTGTTTCAGTAGAGAGCAGGATGACCAAGGAGAAAGCTGAAACTGCAGTGAAATGTGAGGTTGGCTTTAACGTGCCTGATGACATCACCATCGCATGGAAGTTTGTGAAAGATGTAAGTCTTTTAGGATTTCTGTTGATGAGCCCCATGCCCTCTCTTTCCCATATTTTTCTTTCTAATTTGATACTGGAGTTGACATCGTAGCTGGTTTTAGTCACCAGCAAATCCTGGGGTTACTGGGGTCCCCAACTGGAGCCCAACTGTACCTCATCAGCTTTGAAGTGCCATTACTTGGTGCTGGCTTGCTGGTGCAGCATGAGCGCTACTGCTCACAACGTCAATGACGCAGATTTGGAAGTGAGCTTGAGGTGTTGGAGGGATGGCTGGAGCGAGGGAGATCGAGCATCGGAGGGACCACTCTCCTCCTCCAGGGGGAGGGTGGGGAAGAGCTTGGAACTCGACTGACCCCTGGTGGAAGTCAGGGGAAAGGCAGCTGAGCTGAAAGAGGCAGGGGTGACATGGCAGATGTTGATGGGTGTGCCTTGACATCAGCGCATGCCACGTACCCCATGGGGAGAAAACTAGAAAATGCTTGGTGGCAGGATGAAGAGGAGGGCCCGCATGCCCTGCACCCAACCTGCGGGGCACACTGGCCCGAACTGGATCCATGCTTCGATGTGGCTTGGGGGAACCCTGCTGACTCCACCGGGGGGGGGGTGGCAAGCCCTGGAGGAAGACAGCCGGAAGAGTAGATCCTGCCATATATTAGGGTGACAGGGCTGGGGCACTCCTCTGAAGGAGAGCTGGGGAAGGGAAAAAGTGCTATTACATCACTAAATTTATTTTTGCAGACAGTGTCTTATTAAAACAGCAATAAATGGCACTACTGGGTTATGCAGAATCTCCTAAAGTGAAATCATAATGTCATGAAATTACATGTCACACTATGTCCCGTTCAATCAGATGCAGGAAGACAAATGGATCGTGTGGGTAGAGAGGTCTTCAGGAGTAACATGTGGCTGCCTCCTTCAGAAAAATGATAAATATATTACTCGTTGTATTGTCAATAAGATTATGTGAATTTGGGATTGATTAAAAGACATGAAGCTGGCTGAGGTGGTTTGGGTAGGGGGGGAGCACATGATTATCTTGTTCAGGATCTCAAAACCATAAAATTGTCTCTGGTTGTCATGGATTGCACCTTGTTGTCTGGATGGGAGGACAGGTTAGTGGCTGCAGTCATGACCAACACCAGTCTGCTCCCTGAACAGCCAGCAGGGGGTGTGCAGATGCCAGTCGGCACTCGCTCTCCCACCTTGGAAGCTGAACGTCTCACCTCCATGACACATCTGGCGTCCTATCAGTCCCTAGGTGAGATAGCCAACTTCCACATACATACTCCAGTCTCCTTGGTGGTTGCATAGAGCATAGCCTTTACACAATTGTGCATTTAAAATAAAAATGTTGGTTCATTACTTCACAAAAGAATGTAACTCGCATTATGGTGGGGAGCCGCCTTATGCTGGGGAGTCATCTTACACTGGGGAGCCACCTTTCACTGGGGTGCCACCTTGTGTTGGGAGCCACCTTTCATTGGGGTGCCACCTTGTGTTGGGAGCCACCTTTCACTGGGGTGCCATGTCTTGTTGGGGAGTCACCTTAGGTTGCTGCAGAGTCACCTCATGTTGAGGAGTCACCTTAAATTGGGAGCACCTTAAGTTGGGAAGCCACCTGGAGTTGTGGAGCCACTTTAGGTTGAGGAGCCACCTTAAGCTGGGGAGTCAGCTTCAGTTTGGGAGCTACCTTACACTGGGGAGCCATCTTATGTTGGGGAGCTATGTTTTATTAGGGTGTCACCTTACATTTGGGGAGCCACCTGATGTTGAGGGCCATCTTAAGTTGGGGAGTCACCTTCAGTTTGGGAGCCACCTTATACCGGGGAGCCAACTTTTATTGGGGTGTCACCTTACATTGGGCAGTCACCTTTTATTGGGGGTGTCACCTCACATTGGGGAGCCACTTTACAATGGGGGAGCCACCTTGTGTTGGGAGCCACATTAGGTTGCATAGCCACCTTATGTTGGGGAGCAACCTTGCACTGGGGAGCCACATTCAGTTTGAGAGACACCTTTCATTGGGGTGCCATCTTGTGTTGCGAGCCACCTTAGTTAGCAGAACCACCTTATGTTGGGGAGCCACTTTTAGTTTTGGAACCACCTTTCACTGTGGAGCCACCTTGCATTGGGCAGCCACTTTTTATTAAGGTGCCATCTTTTGTTGGGGAATTACCTTAGATTGCAGAGCCATCTTATGTTTGGGAGTTACTGTAAACTGGAGGCACTTTAAATTCGGAAGCCACCTGGAGTTGTAATGCCACCTTTGGGTGAGCAGCCACCTTAAGCTGGTGAGCCAACTTCAGTTTGGGAGTTACCTTACACTGGAGAGCCATCTTTTGTTGGGGTGTCACCTTACATTGGGGAGCAAGCTGAAGTTAAGAGCCACCTTAAGTTGGGGAGTCACCTTCAGATTGGGAGCCATCTTATACTGAGCCATCTTTTATTGGGGCATCACCTTATGTTGGGAGGCACCTTTTTTGTGGAGGTACCTTATGTTGAGGACTGAGCTGAAGTTGAGAGCCACCTTATATTGGGGAGCCAGCATTTGTTGGGAGCCACCTTATGCTGGGGTAGCACCTTTTGTTATGGAAGCACCTTATGCTGGGGGGCCACTTCTTTTTGGGTAGCCACCTTTTGTTGGGGTGCCACCTGATGTTGAGGGCCACCTTAAGATGTGGAGTTACCTTCCATTTGGGTACCACTTCGTATTGGGGAGCCACCTTTTACTGAGGTATCACCTTATACTGGGGAGCCACCATTTGTTGCGGAGCCACCTGTTGGGGTGCTTCCTTTCACTGGGGAGTCACCTAAAGTTGGGGACCACCTTATGTTAGAGAGATACCTAACACTTAGGAGCCACCTTAGTTTGGAGAGCTACCTTAAATAGGTGAATCAGTGTACCCTATAGAGCCATCTTACATTGACATCCCAAGGTACAGTTCTGGTACTGAGGAATGAGTGACCAATTGGTGTGTAATTTGCTAACAGGACTGCATCCAGTGAGAGAGGGAAAGGGTCAGCAGGATGCTGCAGCCATAAAGGTATGTTAGTGCACCACACAGGGACCCCTGGCACACACAGATTCCAACCCTATGCTGCCAAATTGAAGGGGCACCCTTTTTATCATGACAGCCTGGTCCTAAGACCCACACTTTCAATCTCCTGTATCCTCACTCATAAGCAGGAAAAGTCGCTTTCTCCTTTAGACTCCCAGATCTCTGGAATTGTCTCCCCCACTCTATCTACCTTGCACCCACTCTTACCATCCTAAAACAACAATTAAAGACCCACCACCCCCATCTTTATCTGCCTACCAGGGACATTTTTCCTGCTTGCTCTGTCACAAAACAAATGAGTCCCTGGCTTTACTGAGACCTTCTGTTGTGTGTGTTTATGTGGGGAGAAATGAACATTCAGCTAGTAGAATTCTCCAGGAGAATTCTGTAAACATTTGAATTCCTGCATTCCAAGATAAACGTTCTGTTTATAGAATGTGTGGATAGACAGATGCTTGAGAGCTGGGAAGGGACTGCTTTTTACTAGTTAGTAAATGTTTCAGTTTACCCCTTTTATAAGCGCAGTAAGACCCTTCGAGGTGAGTGTTGTGCTGACACAGTGCACTTGGCTGGAGACAGTCCGCCTGCAGTGTGTCGTGCTGCACTATGCCCTTGGGCTTGCAGTGTGCCAGCACAATGCACACCCCATTGTGTCTTATTGCTTACTTAATAAACATAAACATATCTTAAACATATTTTGGGGAAGTGCAAAGTCCACAGGTAGAGCAAGAATGATGCATCACACCTTAGCAGATGCAGTGCACCCCTGGCTGCAATCCCTTTTAACGCGCAGTAACGTTCTGTTTTTCTTTCCTTTTGCAGCTGAAAACTATTGACTTGTCCTTCTTCAAGCAGCTGTATATAGGGCAAGATAAAGATTTAATTATCAAAAAGACCACCAGGCTTCTTCGCGGCACTTACCTATGTGAAATGTACGACGAGAATGAGGTCTTTGTGAGAAAGTATTTTTATATCGATGGTGCGTATTTTCAGTTCTGGAAATCGTCAGTTCAGTACTTTGACTGAGTTTTGCTTAGACTGGGAAATAGTTTGTCCATCCCAGCTGAATATTGTGCCTGCACTGCTGGCATCTTATGTACTGTTTTGCATAACACTTTTTTGTTTAGTTCGGTCTTCATGCTCTTCTCTCTCCAGTGCCACCCTAACTGTAGGCCTGGCAACTTCCCTGCCCCATCTCCAAACTTTACTGGAACTTAGCTCATTACTGTGCTCCTTTGAAGAGGGGCCTTCCAGGCCTGGCCACAGCAAGAGAGGGGCTCGCTATTCCACTGAGAATTTCCTTGGTGGGTATCCTGCTGTCCAGGGTGGGGCCGAAGAACTCCCTTGTCACCCTGCACTTTGATGTCTATTCCTGGGAGTTTCTGTCCTCTTCCTTAGGATGCTGGCATGTATGGGGTCCCAAGGGTACAGGGTGATATCCTCATGGCGAAAACCATGCACAGCATGACCGCACTCTGAGTAGAACGTATGCGTTTCGAGCATCAGGGGAATTACAGCAATACGAAAGTATCGCTACCCCCTGACGCTCACCACAAAGGAGGAAGACCTGAAATCATCCAAGCAGACCTATAAAGCAGTAGGTAAGGCTAGGAGGATGTTGGGGTGTATTAGTAGGGGTATCACAAGTCGTAAGAGGGAGGTAATAATCCCTCTTTACAAGACACTGGTTGGGCTCCATCTGGAGTACTGCGTGCAGTACTGGAGGCCACACCTTCACTAGGACATTAACCAAACTGAGGCAGTCCAGAGAAGGGCAACCAAAATGGTGCAGGGACTGCATCAGAAGACATATGAGGACAGATTAACAGAGCTCAATATGTATACCCTTGAGCAAAGGAGGGAGAGAGGTGATATGATCGAAACATTCAAACACCTTAAGGGCATTAACAAGATGAAAGAGTCTGACATGTTTAAATATAAGAAAAATAGCAGGACCAAAGGACACAGCATGAGATTAGAGGGAGGCTGATTAAGGGGGAATGTGAGGAAATTCTTTTTCAGAAAGGGTGGTGGATGCATGGAATGGTCTAGCTTAGGAAGCGGTGGCTATGAACACAGTGCAGGGCTTCAAACAGGCATGGGATAGGCATAAGGGAGCAATACAGATGAGTATGAATAGATAGGCCACTGACAGAGCAAAGGCCGATGGTACATTTATTAGGTAGAAAAAGAAATGGACAGACTGGATGGGCCTTGCAGTCCTTATCTGCCGTCAACTTCTATGTTTCTAAGTGTTTATGAACACTGTCAGCCGTGTGCTCAGTCAAGCCGCTCCCATGCTGGAGTGGCTACAGCACTCAACCCTGCAGTGAATGGAGTTGGGGAACCGGGGTTTCATTCCCGACTCGGGAATCTTTTACTGTTTTTTTTTCTTGATCCTAAGTCCACACTCCACGGAGGGATTATAAATTGTCTGGGGGCACGGGGGGTGATGCCTCCACAAAACAATTGGAAAATGGTCGCAGTTTTCCACGCTGTTTGCTGCTGCACAGTTGTGGTGTACAGTAAGTAAGTAAGTAACATTTATTTAAAATGCTTTTCCAAAGTTCAAAGCGCTGTATAAAAAGCAATAAACAAGCAATACAATATTAACAATATAAATCATAAAATCATAAGCCATAAGATTTAGTAAATAAAAATGTTTTCAACTCCGTTTTAAAGCTCTCAATGGTCAGGCAGCTATGTATCCGATGAGGTAGAGAATTCCACAGGGCCGGCGCTGCATATGAAAATGCACATGCTCCAGATGTTTTCAAACGGACCCTGGGAATCTCTAGCGATCCCTCATCGGCAGATTGGAGTGAGCGAGAGGGGCAGTATTGAGTAAGGAGATCTTTCAGATACTGCGGTCCCTGTTTGTGTAAGGCTTTATAGGTAAATAACCTGACCTTGAAGGTGATTCGCCATTGTACCGGCAGCCAGTGCAACCTGCGCAAAACAGTCGTAATATGACTATACCTAGATGTTCCAGTCAAAAGCCTGACTGCGGCATTCTGCACTAGCTGCAGGTGACGAATTTCAACCCCCGATAGCTCCGGATAAAGGGAACTGCAGTAGTCAAGGTGAGTGGTCACAAAGGCGTGGACCAGAGTAGGAAGGTCAGCCAGAGGAACCAGGTTTTTAACCCGGGCGATATTCCTCAGATGGAAAAAAGAGGACTTAACAACGGCTGACACCTGTGATTTCAAGGTGGCGTCTGTGACATTATGACCCCATGCCGGTTCCAAGTAGGGGATGATAGAAGAGCTCAAAATCCAAATAATTTGTCATTATCTGGATTTTTGGGTTATCCTAACCCAAGTCCTTATACAATCTGATTTACATAATCCATCGTCTTTGGATTTTGATTTTGGAATCTGCATCCTAAATTTCTAAATCCTTACATAAACATCCTATCAGCAATAATGCAGTTTAAGGATTTTCATCATCTAAACCCAGAAATGCTAAATCCTAACCTTATGATTGGAATCTGAGTTATCTGAATTCAAAAACGGATACCCAATCGCCTCTAGCTCTAATTACTGTACATGCACGTGCATAGAGTGTGCCACTCCAGCATTCTCCTCCCTCAGTGCCTGGTCTGCACTGCCTGCTGTGGTCTTCCAGGTGGCAGTATTGCAGCACAGATAGTGACCCTGCCTCCTCTGGGATGTTTGATCACTGTTCCCCCTCCGATCATCTAGCAGCCCATACTCATTCCTGAATCCAGGTCGTTTGCATCACACGTGGCAGCGACGCAGCACTGCCAACCAGCCTGCTGTTGTAAAAACACATTATTTATCTGTTAATTTGTCTTAGTAGTGTTGTGAATCTTGTATTAGCCCACAAAGTTCTTAGGAGATGCGGAAGCCTCTGCAGTTGCAAACATTTTGCAAAAACTTTGTGAAGGCCTTTTTCGCAAAGTTTGTGTATAAGTTTCACAGAAATCCCCACACTCTAGTGGGCTATCTTTGCAAGGTGTGAAATGCACTGGTGACTTTCCATAACTTCACATACCTCTTTTTTCCCCCTCATTTTTGGCCCATTTGATCTCACCCCAGTGATCAACATCCCCCTGGCTGTGTCCTTCCTCAAAACAGGAGGGCACGCAAGTGAGTGGCTGTCTTCGCAGCCGCCACCAGTGTCGTTCCTTGGTTGTCTGACAAGGGTGGGCTCAAACAGCGGGCAAACTGCACACTTCCTCCTCAGGATTTGTCTCTCTCACCTCCACAACCTGTCTGTCCCCCCAGCAGGACTCAGTGCAAGATTCCAAGGTCCATACACGAACCCCACTCTCCTAGGTAGCAGCACACATTATTAAAATTTTTCACCAGGAAGTCTTACGTTGAAAAACGACATATGGGTTACACAATGAGGCTGGTCTAAATACACGATTTATCATGATGAGTTGTGGTTGTACCCTGACGAGTCGCAGAGCAAAGCTGACCCATGACTGAAGCTACAGATGACAAACCCAGCAAGTGAGGATAAAATCAGTTATTTAAACCAGCTCCACTGCAGGTTATCTAATGGGATGCTGGGTAGCAGACAATAAACTGAAACCACTAGGAAATATCACTGCGTCTGGAGGATTCATTATGGAACAGTGTGAGTAAATCATTTATTCTTGTATAGACTACACAGCTGCGTGAATAACACATTTATCTGTCTTTCAAAATCACACCCACATTGGATGAATACTCTTCTCCAATGGCTTCCTGGAATACAATAGAAGCGATCCGTTCATTATCCTGATGGAGCGCCACTGGCGGCTGTAAGGTTTTAACTAAAATAGTAAGAGACATGGGGCCCCATATTCAGAAAACAGGCCAAGTGCAGCGCAAATGTTTGCGCTGCCCTTATCCCTGTGTTCTCCCCAGCTGTTGTGATATTCAGATGCATACCAGGTGGCACTATGCGACAAATATCGATCCTTGTCAGCTTAGTGCTAAGTGAATCTGTGCTGCCCTGACACAGACCAGGACTGTATATAATCCACAGGGAATAGTATCCTGGGACTGGGTAGTGCCGGGAGCCAGATTGGGTATGTTCAGTCACACCATGCAAATAAACCCATTGGGCATACAAGGCGCTAAGGGGCCCTTTGCATGACCATTATGGGCTCATTTGCATGGAGTGCGTCAGCTCCTTAGCACCACTGACAACCCTGAAATGGGAGCCCTGGTGGTCCAGTGTGTCCCCAACCCCCCTGAGCTTTCATTGCTGTCTGTTACAGTAATCTCTGGTGGCTCAGCATATCTCCACACCCTGTTCTCCCATTTCTGTCTATTGCAGTAATCGCTGGTGGTCTAGTGTGCCCCACTGCCCCCTTGATCTCCTGTTCCTGTCTGTTGTAGTAATCCCTGGTGGTCCAGTTGGTCCCCCCAGTTGCCCATCCCCTATTTGTTATCATTCCCTGGTGGTCCAGTGTTCCCCACACTCCACGCTCCCTCAGTATACAGTAAAATAGCACTACCTGGTAAGGACAGCTATGTGTCTTCAGTTACTGTATGTACTTTCATGGAAACATATTCAGACCAAAGGATTTCATCTGCATAGTATGCCATGTGAAATACAAATCATTTTCATTTATTCTGTCAAATTTTGAAGCTTTCTTAATCTAAAGTTTCTGACTGTGGTCCATGTAAGGAACAGCAAACCTAAGCCAAAAAGTTAAATGATAGGTATGTAGGGGCAGGAATCAAAATGAAAGAGGATGAGAACTAGATAAAAGCAATTGTTATTTAATGATAGAGTTGCAATAGAAATGTTAGATGGGGGGCATAACAGTTTTTTGTTTTGTTTTTTTTGTTCGTGTTGTTTCTGAAGTCCCTGCCCTGCCATCTGATGTCCCCGCTCCCTGTGCTGACTGGGTATTACGGGTATTAGATCCCCTCTCCTTCAGCCACCATGACTTACCCCTCATGGCAGGGGGGTGGGGAGACCCTCAATCCACCAGTCCGGATCCAGTTTGGGGAGGTGCCCTCCCGGTGGCGCTGCAAGGGGGGGCAATTGTCATCCATGGCGAGGACTCCCGTTTTTTCCTGTTTTCTCCCCTGCAGAGAGGGGTGTGCAATGACACCAGCAGAGGGAGTGTGCATGCATCAGCACACACCCTTCCAGGCATCTGCCCCATCTCCGCCCCCCCTTCTGCAGCGTCGGTACACTGCCCCCCCAGCCTCTGCTAGGGGCTAGTCGAGCACCGACCACTGGCGCCCCCCCTCCCTGGAGAAGGAGAGCAGTCCCTCGGATGCTCAATCCTTCTCCAACCCTGCCAACGCCTGGTGGCCCATGGTCGTTCCCAAATATGGGTCACTGGTGTAGCGCGAGGTAAGGCGTCCAGTGCTTCAGTCCTTGGTGCCACCGGGGGGGTATTACAGTTTTGTGGTTTGCTGCTTCTTACGTGGACCACAGTCAGAAACTGTAGATTAAGAAAGCTTCAAAAACCAGGTAGAATAAATAAAAGTGCTCTGTCGTTTACTCAGAGTACAATGCAGATGAAATCGTTTGATTTGAACATGTTTTCTATGCAAGTACATAATTGAATACACACGTAGCCACACCAGGTAGTGCAATTTTACTGTATACTGGGGGTGTGGGGAGTGAGGGGAATCACTGGACCACCAGGGAATGATAATGAAATAGGTGACAGATGATTGGAGGGGTAGGAGGGCACACTGGACCACTAGGGATTACTACAACAGATGTAAACAGAGGATTATGGAGTGGGCAGACACACTGGACCACCAGGGATTACTGCAATGGATGAGAATGGAAGCTTGGGAGTGGTGGGTTGCAGTAGAGCTGCTATTCCTTCAGGGTGGTGGTGGCATAGGATTAGTGCCCAGTTGAGAGGTTTTTGGTGGCAGTAAATAGCAGAACTTGGGGAATGTTTACCAGTGCTGCAAACTTTTGAATATCCCGCTGCACCAGTTTGCATGATGTGCAGCAGTATTTTAGCATTTAGCACTCCCAGGTTTGAGGAGGTGCTCCTGGGGCTTCGGAATAAGGCCCTGACATGAGCACTTGTGCAAACCTGGGTTACTGCCCACATAAACCACATTGGTGTCGATGTTAAGCTTTGAATACACCCCCCCCAGAGTGTTCTTTGTAGCATCCCATGCAGGTTGGAATTTATGGCTGTACAATTATTGTATAACTTCCATGCTAAAAAGCTTTCAATGTTAAAAACAACCAGGGAGGAACTGGCATTTTTTCATTTCTTTACCACTTACCGGTATCCATACAGTTGGCTATCTCCTTCTCCCTTCTCCCCCAGAGCTCATCTGGAAATGAGCTGTTGTCAGCTCAGTACGTACTTCATGGTTAAACTTTTCAATAAATAAATACAGTTATACTGATTTATTGGTTTTAATTCTCACTAATTGCCTTAGGTAGGTACAGCTAGTGTGTCACCACAGATCTCGACAAAGCGCCAAATAAATTATGTTTATCTGACTTTTTACCTTAGAAAGGAAGCACGTCACACTTCCATGCTGATAACCTGGGTTCAGGTGGGAACTTGGGTGCTGGTGATCAGGTGGTTGGACTGTGCGCTAACTCTGCTAATGGCAGAGTGTCCCAGCTAGGATGGAGGCAGGTGGCATGCACTCGTGCTACAGTGCAGTGACTCATATTGATGGGCCAGGGAGCGTACTCTCTTAGCTGGAGCACACTGCACACACTTGAGACAGAACCCCCACGCCAACCCATGTGCTAGTATACTATTCAGGGTTGTGGGACAAATCAGCAGAAAACAGCACAAGCTGTGCAGGGTGACAGCCACCCCTCATGGACCCCACACCACTGACTAGGCACCCTTCTCCACTGATCTGGATATCTGGAAAGGTATATCCCCAAAAGCCCAGCTGCGGTGGTGTTGGGGGGACAAGCCATGAGGGAAACAGGAGGGTGTAAGTACCTTTAGAAGGTAGATGACAGGATAGGGGCCAATTCATGCATGAGAGAGGAGGGCATAAGTACCCTCAGAAGATAGGTGACAGGACAGGGGCAAGTCATGAGAGAGGGAGGAGTGTGTAAGTATCTTCAGAAGGTGGATGTGGGTGACAGGACTGGGTCAAGTTATGAGGGAGAGAAGAAGGTGTAAGTAACTTTGGAAGATGGGTAACAGGATTGTGGGGGCAAGGCATGATGGAGAGAGGAGGGTGTAAGTACCTTTGGAAGGTGGGTGATAGGACTGGGGCAAGTCATTAGAGAGAGAGAGAGAGAGAGAGGAGGGTGTAAGTAACTTGGAAGGTGGGTGACAGGACTTGGGCAAGTCATTAGAGAGAGAGAGGAGGGTGTAAGTACCTTTGGAAGGTGGGTGATAGGACTTGGGCAAGTCATTAGAGAGAGAGAGGAGGGTGGAAGTACCTTTGGAAGGTGGGTGATAGGACTTGGGCAAGTCATTAGAGAGAGAGAGGAGGGTGTAAGTAACTTGGAAGGTGGGTGATAGGACTTGGGCAAGTCATTAGAGAGAGGGAGGAGGGTGTAAGTAACTTGGAAGGTGGGTGATCGGCCTTGGGCAAGTCATTAGAGAGAGGGAGGAGGGTGTAAGTAACTTGGAAGGTGGGTGATAGGACTTAGGCAAGTCAGAGAGAGAGAGGAGGGCGTAAGTAACTTGGAAGGTGGGTGATAGGACTTGGGCAAGTCATTAGAGAGAGAGAGAAGGGTGTAAGTAACTTGGAAGGTGGGTGATAGGACTTGGGCAAGTCATTAGAGAGGGAGGAGGGTGTAAGTAACTTGGAAGGTGGGTGATAGGACTTGGGCAAGTCATTAGAGAGAGGGAGGAGGGTGTAAGTAACTTGGAAGGTGGGTGATAGGACTTGGGCAAGTCATTAGAGAGAGAGAGGAGGGTGTAAGTAACTTGGAAGGTGGGTGACAGGACTGGGGCAAGTCATGAGGGAGACAGCAGGGTGTAAGCACCTTTGGAAGGTGGGTTACAGGATGGGGGCAAATCATGAGGGGGAGAGAATGGCACAAGTACCTTTGGAAGGTGGCTGACTGGACTGGGGGGACAAGCCAAGAGGGAGTGGAGGGCATCAGTACCTTTGAAAGGTGGTTGACAGGACTGGGTGGGGCAAGCCAGATAAGGGCAAGCTTAGAGCAGCAGGAGGATAAACAAACAATGAAAAATTAAAAAAGTTACTGGAGAAATGGGGGAGGTGGCAGAAGGGTGGAACTGGCTAGCGTGGGTGAGGGGTAGTGGAGGGGTGTCACTAAACCCAGTTTGTAGTCTGCTAGATCCCCATACCAAGGACCCAAAGTAGTTTCTGTCAAAGTATTGAAAATAGATCGAAGGCTGCAGTCTGAATCAAAGACGTAATGAATGTGCCATTTTCCAGCTTTTCTCACCCTTACTTATCACCACAGTTTTGTATTAGTTAAAGTCAAAAACTTAACTTTCATGACTTCAAAGTTAGTTAGAAGTCATTTCAGTTTTATGGAGGTCAAAAAATGTCCCAGGTCCAGCATGTTGGAAGAAACTATTGTTTACCTTTCTCTGTCTGTCTGTCTGTCTGTCTGTCTGTCTATCTATCTATCTATCTATCTATCTATCTATCTATCTATCTATCTGTCTATTTATCCATCTGTCTGTCTGTATGTCTGTCTGTCTGTCACAGACCCACTCCTGGGGGTCAGACCCACTGAGCTCACAGTGCCCACTGTTAAGTACAAATCGCGACGGGAAGGGGGGGCAGGAATATCTTCCTCATCCTTTTTGAACGCTCGCCGAGGTCATGACTGCACCTTTGCCACGAGGATCCAGGGTGTCCCTCTAGCTCTGGATAAGGCACAATACCAGTCTTGAATCTTGTGGCCAAATATGAACCCTTTCCTTGGCTATTACACAAAGGAGGAAGACCCAGGCATCACACTTTCTTCGGGGTAGCAGTGTAAGCCTCATTTGGCCCTCTCCCTACAGGATCTGCAACAGCCTGGTTCAAAATCCCTGCAGACCTGTCCCTGAGACTTTGGTATTTTCCCTATTCTTCCAGATCCCTTACAGACCATTTTTCAATTTGGTTGCTATTGTTGACCCCTCTACGCAATTAACAGTTGTCACAAATGATCAATACTGTTTCCAGTTCACACACAAATATATATAAATCACACACGGGCAGAATTTCTTTAGAAAAACAGAAGTTTTTACTAAAATGCTTAAATAAGTACAGTTACAACTAAAAAGAACATACACTAATTTAAGTTACGGTATGCAGAAACAAAATGGGACAAATATATACATGTAAACGCTCTAACACTGTTAGCTAAAAGTCTTCCTTGAAATTGCAGTGACTTGAACACCAGAAAAATGGATGAAAATGTTCAGTTCCTTTAGTTCTTGTAGCCACACTGGATTTCAGCAGTTTGGTTTCTGTTGTGTGTCAAGCAGAGTGTCCAGATGAAAATGTGTATGTGTGTTCAAATGCCCTGATCCGGGGCTATTTATAAGGATGGCCATCCCCTTGAAATAGTGAGTGAAAATCCCACAACTTTTATGCCAGTAGATGGCACTCTTGCTCTTCCCCTAATCTTATTTTCCTGATAACCTTTGATGGGTCAGATTCCCATAGTTAACCAAGGTTTCACAATCATAACTCCTTTAAGTAAAATTTCACACAGGTAAGATAGAAGGATGTGTTTGTTCCTATTACCTCACAAAATTAAGTATACTATTAACAGTTTCCTGGGATCAAAGCATTCTGCTTTTTCTTGAAGTGAAAAGAGTTATCTCCTGACTAGGGTTACCACCTGTCCCTATTTTCGCAGGACAGTCCTGATTTGGGCAGCTGTGTCCTGCAGAAAAACGTGAAAAATACTAAATGTCCTGACATTATGGTAGAAAAAATATTTTCTGATTTTCTTCTAAATGTTGCAAAAAACTATAATACCTCAACTAAAATACCTTAAAATAATAGGAAACACAAGAAACAACTAAAAAACTACAACACTTAGTCTTAATTCTGATTATTTAGAGAAACCATGTCTGCTGCATTGGTCAAGATGACATATTGTCCTGCGAAAAATCCAGTTTCAGTAAGAAATGTCCCACTTTGGGCTTCTTAAAAGGTGGTACCCCTACTCCTGACATTTTATTACTTCTGTCTCCCTTAGGCAGTTAACTTAGAGGAAGACTCTTTGATCAACTATCCACAAGCTTTTTGACAATAACTTGTCATTTTTCTGGCAAGCAAGGCTGGCCTGCAGGTTAAAAGAAGATAAACCCCCTTTTTTTTTGAATCCAGTGTTTTCTCTATGTGCCTTTGCTGACACTGGCATGTACGTATACAAAGAATTACACAAAAAAAATATACACAACAGAACTAAATCTACAAATAAGGGCTAGCAGCTGGGTAGCTCACCACACTATCTACTTATTTATCTGCTGTTGTCTGAAGTGGTTTTTATCACTGAAGGAATGTCACCCAGATTAAACCCTTGATTCTGCCAGAAGACTCACTGGTGCACAACTTTGTGACATCCAGGCTGGACTACTGTAACACTCTATACTTCGGGGTCAGTGGAGGGAACCTCTGCCGACTGCAGCTGGTGTAGAATGTGACAGTCAGGTTGCTGACGGGAATGATAGGGTCTGTCATGCAACCTGGGTCCTACGAGATCTGCACTGGCTGCCTGTCAGGTGGAGGATCATCTTCAAGGTGGGCTTGTTCACCTATAAGGCCCTGTACAGTTCAGGCCCTGACTACCTGTCTGACCTCCTTACACCTGCCATCCCAGTATGTTCCCTCCGCTCCTCCACTGAGGGCCTCCTAGCAGTTCTGAGGACCAGGCTGAAAACCTTGGGAAATCACTCCATCCAGGTGGCCCTCTGGAACTTGCTTCCAAAATCTTTGAGGGAGGCCCCATCGGTAGAAGCATTTAGAAGGGGCCTGAAGACCTATTTTTAAAAAAAGGCATTTTCAGAAAGTTTCTGCTGATGTTAAGATGACTGATTTATTTATTAATTTATTATGTATTTATATATTCTGTATGTTGTCTGTTTAACCCTGCTTTTATTAGCTGTAAGGTGCCCAGAACCTCTGGGATTGGGTGTATATAAATAACATTTTACTTACTTACTTACTAATTACAGACAGTATCTATCTATCTATCTATCGACAGTATCTGTGTATCTCTCTTTCTCTCTCTCTCTCATCATCTATCAACAGTGTCTGTCTATCTATCTATCAACAGTGCCTGTCTATCTATCTATCATTCTATCTATCTATCTGTCTGTCTCCTCTCTCTCTCTCTCTTTCTCTGTCTCTATCCTACTGCCACATGAACATGACTAGAAAGGGCACTACTAGAGCACAACCTTCTTGGACTGAGGGAGGTAGGGACATGTAAAGAGGTGCAGAAAAATGTAGCTGATATATTTTGAAAATGAACACACCTGTTTGATATTTACAGTAGAGAATGTAGATCTTGGACCGGACACTGCCTACCAGAAGATGTTTGACACCATTGTCAACTCCAAGGAAATTTTGGAGCAGCACAATGCACCATCAGCTGGACCCACCATTTTTCCTTCTTTGGAGAAGCTACTTCGGGACCCCAGCTCCGCGAACAGGCATCTTAAGATACTGGTGGTCTTTGGCATTATGCTTGTGACCCTCCTTGTTTTACTAATCCTGGGGTAAGCAGTAATATAGTATGTAATTTACTTCATTCACTGTTTACCTATCTATCTATCTATCTATTATTTACAAAAACCTTGAGAAAATCTTGGTCTGTGATTGGTCCAGAGCCAGTCACATGACATTGAATGTTTTTAAACTGCTGACCAGTTTGGCATCAACAACTGGACAGTAGTTCTCAAAACAGGTCAGTAGTTCACAAAACTGGTCAATCGTACTATGATCTATTGACCACCTCTAGCTATCAATCAAACTTTGTATTCTCTCATTCTTGCATTTTTTTGTCATAATGGTTCATTACCAATCAGGTTGCAAGGTTTTATAAAACAGATATTGACCAGAATGTTTCTAGCTATAGTGCGGAAACCTTGACCTCTTGGGAAGAATTATTGCTTTCCAATAGTCGTGATTCCCTCAGCCTTCAGCTTCAGGCAATATAAAAAAAGTAGCAGTTGCCAGGCAACAGTTCTTTCCTTGTGCGTGTGTGTGTGTGTGTGTGTATATATATATATATATATATATATATATATAGTATATATAATATATATACACATATATATAGTACAAGTCACATTAAACTGTTCCACCAATGAGCTGGTTTAACATTGTTTTTTATAGTCAGCAATGCATTGGCAACTCATGATGCTTTATTTTTCAGTGCTTAACCACCTCAGGTGTAATGTTTATACAGTGTTTTTGCAGCTCAGTTGGAATGCACCTGCAGTCCTGTCATAGTGCAATCCAAAACTGGGTTTTAACTCTTAAGAAACAGTTTATGCACAGCACTGAACTGGATCCAGCAACACTTATGCAACTCAGTCAGAAACGCTACACCAACTCATTGGAGGAACAGTTTAATGTGACTTGTACTGTATATATGTGTGTGTGTGTGTGTGTATGTATATATATATATATATATATATATATATATTATTTATTTTTTATAAAATGGCAAGAATAAATCTAGAAATCTCATTGGCCAAGAGACGTCAGCTGACTGTACATTAAATCTCTGTGTACACACAGTCATCCTGGTCCTAAACCACATAACACATTGAGCAAATCAGTCCTCCTACAACCAGAACTATCTCCCATCAGTCCCTCTGCAACCAGAACTGATCTTCCATCACAAACATGGCTGCTGCCTTTACACTTTAAAAACCTTCAACTGGGCCCTAAAAATAAAACTACCTTAAATAAAAAATAAAACAAATTAATTGAATATTGTTTCCCTGATCATCACACTCTCCTTACACACATAAACAAATCAGAAACATTAAGAATTGTTTATAGTTTTCATTACAACTGTTTCTTTACTAACAGGGAAAAATCCCCATTCTGTCTTTACCTGCTCATCAGGGAAATCTCTTCAGCTTGCCCTGACAGTGAGATAATTGAGTCACTGGCTCTAAAACAGGCCTTTGTTGTCTGTGTGTACAGTATGTTGGGAAAGTAACATTCTATCAGCGGAACTGAGCAGAATTTTGAATCCCTGTATTCCATGGTAAACATTCCATGATAAACATTCTATGTCTTGAATGAGGGGAAAAACAGAAAAAAAAAACAGGATGAAGAAAGTAAGCAATACAGTAATACTTTATAAATAAAGAGAAAAGGTGGGAAAACACAGTTACAGAGGCAGGCCCAAACTGCTCAAATAATACATTGCTGTCCTCCCAACTCACTGGTTTAGCATTTTTCAGTGAGTTGCTGTTCAATCAATTTTACCACTCCTCTACCCAAGTCTAGGGACTATTTTTTTCACCATATTTAAATAAAATAACATACTATTATTATATCTTTAATAAAGTGTCCTGAGTTTTGTTTGATTGTTATAGAAATAGTTGTTACCCATTTTATAAGAGCAATAAGTCACTTCAGGGTATGGGTTGTTGATTGATAAGAACACTACTCAGCTGCTGTAGTCAATCAGCGCAAGCGCCTTGTGCCTAACAATGCACCTGGGGGCGTGCTCTTATCAATCAACAACCCACACCCTGTCTTGTCTTATTGCTTTCATAATCACCCCGATAGTTAAGATTGAGTAGGCTATTTAATGTTAAACTCCAAATTTTAAACTTTAATATCTTCACAACCATTCAATGGAGGTACACAAAAGTGTGCAAGTATAGTCTGATGGGGTAGATCTTTTGACATGCTAAGTTTTCTTCCTGTTGGATTTGCGGATTTCAAGATGCGGATAGTGAAAACTCATGACAAAATTGCCATTTTTTACAGGGTTTTTTCTTTTCTTGCACCCAGTTGTTTTGGAATTTTGGTCTGAAATGTTCAGGGTAGAAAGGGCTTGACCTACAGATGTGTCTGTCACTTGTTTGGTGAAAAAATATTAATCTGTTAAAAAGTTACTAAATTAAAAAAAAATTCCATTTTAGTCAATAGGCAGTACGGTCTTTTGGATAGCAGCTTGGAACTAAAAATAATTTGGTCCTCACAAAAAAAGGATTCTTTTTCATTTGGGTCCAATTCTTTTTTGTATGGAAAAATTCCTTTTTCATTTGCCGCCTTCTTGTTTTCCAATTTTTCAACAATAAAAAATAGAAAAGCCACAAAACGAGATTCTGCCAAGACACCAACACATATATCTTGCTCATCAGGACTCCGTAGGTGGATTCTGCAGTTATCTGGTGCAAAAATTACCCCAGCATGCATTTTTTTTACATTTTAAATCTTTTTTGTCTCTCTCTAATGCTTGTGTTGTGAGTCTTTTTTCATTCAAACTAAAAAAGTACCCTATCACAAAAAAGGATTTCAGACCTATTTTTTTTCCTGATGCTTTTCTTGTGACAAGGGATCTTTTTTTGTTTGATCTTTTTGGTTAAACAAAAGAATGTCATGAAAAAGAATTTAGGACTTAATTGTTTTTCCCCAATTCTTTTTTCATGACAAGGGATCCTTGTTCAGTTGATATTTTCAGTCAAACAAAAAAGGATCTATTCACATGGAAAAGGATTTTAGTCTTGCTATTTTGCCAATTCTTTTTTCATTTGAAGGAATCCTTTTCCGTTCCCTTTTTTCATTTCATACGGAAAATAATTCCTTCAAATTAAAAAGCCTTTTCTGAGCCCGCTCCCTAACGGTTTGAATTTTCCCGGGTGTCTAGTGGCACTCCCACCCACCCATTGCTGTGCCCCTAATTTGTAAAATGTTCTCTGGTATCTAGTGGTGCCCCCATCCTCGATTTTCCCCTCCATATTTTTTTTTTATATTTTCTATTTTCCCTGGTGTCTAGTGGTGCCTCCCACCTTCTGATCGCTGGCCCTGTAATAATTTATTTCCCTGGTGTCACCTGGTGCCCCACTGTCTGATCACTGCCCCCACAATTATATATTATTTTCCTGGTGTCTAGTGGTGCCCCCACCCTCTGATCACTGTCCCTGTAATATTTATTTTCCGTGGTATCCAGTGGAACCCCCATGTACTGATCCCCATTCCCGTAATGTTTTTGTCCTTTCTCTGGTGTCTAGTGGCATCCCTCACCCTTCAATCACCATTCCTGTAGTATTTTTTCCCCTGGTTCCAGTGGTAGCCCCACCCTCCAGTTGCCGGCCCCATAATTGACTACCTGTAATAAAGAAAACTTTACCTTGATGTCTATTTTTCCTGTGGGAAAAAAAGCAGTCCCTCACCGATCTGACCCTCCCAGCCCAACCTCCAAACTGAGCATCCACCACCCTGCACCCCCCCACATCCCCACACACTCTGAACAAGTCACAGGGTTGAAAGCCACTGTCTCATGGAAGACATGTCTCGCTGCTGGAACCATTGACTGCTATATGACAAAATAAGGTAAGTGAGCTTCAATGTATTTCAATGGGGTTTTCAGCTTTTATGCAAACCTTTGCCATTTTTGCATATTGTTTCACCAAATTTTCAATGTAGCTAACATGGCCCTTTTGAGACCCCACTTCATGAACTACGTCAGTGGAAATGCGTCCCAAAAGCCGATGTCATGGTCAGTTGGAGAAATCACCTTTTGGTCAGTATTTTAACATTTTCACTGTTCTTTTTCATGAGGTCGGGTCATAAGAAGGGTATGTTGAAAATTTAAGTGCAAAATATCTAAAAATGGCAAAGTAAAGAGCATTCATTGAAATCTTCCTAGGCTTGCTTGTAACTTTGGCAATTGTAAATATTTTTACCCCAAAGTTTCAACAAAATCATTTTTTACACTTCCTCATGAATGTGACAGCTGTCATTTGTCAAATTTCGGCAAAACTGTTTTTTCACATCTGTGGCATGGAATGGTGTTGCGTTGGTGTGGAATCACGTTTTGCCAGGGATTTGGAGAGTTTCACAACCTTGTGCATGAGGTGAGGTAACAAGAAGGCTATGTTGACAATTTGGTTGCTATTCTCCTAAAAATTCATTTGGCCCTTCATTTTGACAGTAACATAAATATATATATTTATTGAAGGATTGTAGTGCAGGGCCTGGAGGTCCTTGTGCTCCCACAGGCCAATAAGGATGCCATTACACTATCTCAAAAATTATGGATGAATGGGAATGCAAGGCCCAGAGGGTCCAGTGCTCCCATAGGCAAATAAGGATACCATTATGCTATCTCAAAAAGTAAGGACATTCATTGCAAACAATTTCATTAATACGCTAGTTAAGGTTAAAATGAAAAAGTAGGAAAATATGGCATTAGGGTTTCTAACCATAACACCCCACCCCCACCCTGCAGGCAGCAAACCAGGCATGGGATGTGCCTTGGGGTTCTCAAGCCTAAAACTCATCCCATTCCCATACACTGTACACATCTCAGCTTCTTTACTGATGGAATGGGGAGAGCATTATGCTTGAGAACCCTAAGGCACACCCACGCTTGGTTTGCTGCCTGCAGAGTGGGGGTGGAGTTTTGTGTTGGAAACCCTCATGCCACATACTTTTTTTTTTGCTTTGACCCTAACTAGTGCATTAACAAAGTTTTTTGCAAAGAATATATATATATATATATTCTTTGCAAAACAATGCATTAATACACCATTTAGGGTTAAGATTAAAGTGACAAAAGTAGGGAAATGTGGTTTTAGGGTTTCCAACATTAAACCCCTCTCACCTGAGGCAGATCAGGGGTGGAGTCTTCCTTGGGTTTATCAGCCCTAAAACTCACCCCAGTGTACACACTTCTAAAACATGCACACCTGTGTCCATCACATCTGAGTTTTTCTTACTACCACAATGGGGTGAGCTTTAGGGTTGACACCACTGTTGGAATTATGCTTGGGTTTGCTGAGCCTGAATCCCAGTAGCTATCCAAGGTACCCTAGCAGCTATGAAAAATGAATCTGTGTAGTAGGGCCAGGGCCAGGACCCCGGTAGCTCTTCCTTCAAGTTAACCCCTCACACCTTTGAAAGAGCCACATTTGAAAATCACTTTGTATTGACTTCTATTTAATTCAGATGTGAAGGGGTTAAACATGTGCTCCTGGCTTGCCCTGTTAACAGTGCAGTTCTATGCTGTAATCAGCAAAGAGTACAGCTAGGGATTTATAACTGACCTTGACATCCTTACACAGCAATGTAATGCTGGACCAGTGAGTTTCAGTTTACACAGAGAAGTGAAGCCTGCTACTTTTTGTCCATTGTCCTTCAGAGTGCTGCTGACCTAGCCATCTATCCCTTGTTGACAACACCTTGACCTCTGATCCTCTCTGTCCAGTCCATCCTCTTAGGTCACTGAGGTTCCCTACTGCCCACACTTTGGTCACCTGGCTGGTCTCCATTACTAGACTCATCACTGGCTGGAGTGAAGAAAAGTAATTAAAAAAAATATATTAGAGAACCAAGAAAGACAAGACCCATATGAGTGGCATGCCAGGGCATGGATAAGAGAAGGGGGAGCAGTTGGACATACTGTATATCAGGGCTCCCAGATCTACAGGGATTCCTGTATTTTACACTAAAATGGAGCCATTTACAGGAAACTTGCTCCCATAGACTTGCATTGGTTATACGGGACAACTGAGCAATTTGGCATCCATAGGGAAAATGCCAAATCAGTCTGGGAATACTGATATATGATTGGGCTGGCAGCATAGCCTAGAGGTTAGAGTAACACACTGTGAATGAGCTTGGTACATCCAGCAGACCAGGGTGTGATTCCCACAATCTCCACTTGCATACTGTGTAACTCTGACCAGGTCACTGAATCTCCCCAGTTGCCCCTGTATTGTCCATAGGACTGCTCTCTTCCTCTTGGGGAGAGGGCGGGCAAAGGCCCGGTGCTTGCCTGGCCCCAGGTGGAAGCTGAAGTAAAGACAGCTCGGCCCAGAAGAACTGCCAGAGAGAACAAAAATGCAACAAGCTACTGTATATTTTTAAGAGATAGCAGATTACTGGGACAGGTGTCGGGATTCTTTCCTCTGTCCCTCCCAGAAACACTGTACTGGCTGTGTAATTTTGCTGACTCAGGTGTTGCAGTCTTTCTCCAGCAAGGGAGCTTGGCTGTCTGTCACCTCGGGTCCTGTGTGAATCAGCTGACTGGGGTTCATTCCTCCAGGGCCTTACTGCTTTACTCAAATCTTGACTCAGTAGGGGACGCAGTGTAGGGCTAAATCTCAACTCTTGACTCAGTAGGGGAAGCAGTGTAGGGCTAAATCTCAAGTCTTGACTTAGTAGGGGAAGCAGTGTAGGGCTAAATCTCAAATCTTGACTCAGTAGGGGAAGCAGGGTAGGGCTAAATCTCAAATCTTGACTCAGTAGGGGAAGCAGTGTAGGCCTAAATCTAAAATCTTGACTCAGTAGGGGAAGCAGTGTAGGGCTAAATCTCAAGTCTTGGCTCAATAGGGGAAGCAGTGTAGGGCTAAATCTCAACTCTTGACTCAGTAGGGGAAGCAGTGTAGGGCTAAATCTCAACTCTTGACTCAGTAGGGGAAGCAGTGTAGGGCTAAATCTCAACTCTTGACTCAGTAGGGGAAGCAGTGTAGGGCTAAATCTCAAATCTTGACTCAGTAGGGGAAGCAGTGTAGGGCTAAATCTCAAATCTTGACTCAGTAGGGGAAGCAGTGTAGGGCTAAATCTAAAATCTTGACTCAGTAGGGGAAGCAGTGTAGGCCTAAATCTCAAATCTTGACTCAGTAGGGGAAGCAGTGTAGGGCTAAATCTAAAATCTTGACTCAGTAGGGGAAGCAGTGTAGGCCTAAATCTCAAATCTTGACTCGGTAGGGGAAGCAGTGTAGGGCTAAATCTCAAGTCTTGGCTCAGTAGGGGAAGCAGTGTAGGGCTAAATCTCAAGTCTTGACTCAGTAGGGGAAGCAGTGTAGGGCTAAATCTCAACTCTTGACTCAGTAGGGGAAGCAGTGTAGGGCTAAATTTTAAGTCTTGATTCAGTAGGGGAAGCAGTGTAGGGCTAAATCTCAAGTCTTGACTCAGTAGGGGAAGCAGTGTAGGGCTAAATCTCAAGTCTTGACTCAGTAGGGGAAGCAGTGTAGGGCTAAATCTCAAATCTTGACTCAGTAGGGGAAGCAGTGTAGGGCTAAATCTCAAGTCTTGAATCAGTAGGAGAGCAGTGTAGGGCTAAATCTCAAATCTTGACTCAGTAGGGGAAGCAGTGTAGGGCTAAATCTCAAGTCTTGACTCAGTAGGGGAAGCAGTGTAAGGCTAAATCTCAAGTCTTGACTCAGTAGGGGAAGCAGTGTAGGGCTAAATCTCAAGTCTTGACTCAGTAGGTGAAGCAGTGTAAGGCTAAATCTCAAGTCTTGACTCAGTAGGGGAAGCAGTGTAAGGCTAAATCTTAGGTCTTGACTCAGTAGGGGAAGCAGTGTAAGGCTAAATATCAAGTCTTGACTCAGTAGGGGAAGCCGTGTAGGGCTAAATCTCAAGTCTTGACTCAGTAGGGGAAGCATCGTAGGGCTAAATCTCAAGTCTTGACTCAGTAGGGGAAGCAGTGTAGGGCTAAATCTCAAGTCTTGACTCAATAGGAGAAGCAGTGAAGGCCAGTGGTTGGACCACAGACCTGCAAAACCGGATGATTTCCTGGTTTCGAATCCTGCCAGAATCACTGGCTCACTGTGCAAGTCACATGACCTCCCTTATGCTGCAGTCCTTCCCCAACCGGACAAATGGGTAGTCCTCACCCACTGTTAATGGGATGTGACATCTCCGCTGGGAAGTCTTGGGTATAGGAACTTAATAAATAAAATACAAAGATGGGTGAAGCATCGCTTCACACAAAGAGTGCTGGGAAAGTGTAACAGTCTTCCAAGTGAGGTAATAGAGTCCCGGTCACTATGTTTATTGAAGACTAACTTAGTTGAATGTATGAGGGAGCAGATCTCTGGTGTTATAAGTGTTGAGAACAGATACAAAAGACGATGCACTTGAGAGCTGTTGAAAAAATGTTTTTACTTATTTTATTACATGCAGAATAAGATCAGTGGGAGTGTTAGGTAAGTCCCATATAAAACACCTTGATTCTATATGTAACTTGCTTGACAAAGCACTGATTACATTTTTCAAAGAATGTAGTCAGTGAAAACATTTTTGAACAATGCTTGAGTGCGCCATCTTTTGTATGTATTTTATATCTTTTGGCTATATTCTGCTTGGTGGCACAGTCTTGCTCAATCTCATCCCTGTCGTGACATCATCCCATCCTACCATCTACCCAACCCACCACATGGCACAAATCTCTGTCTTACCTGAAGGAGAGAAGACTGTCTCCATCCAAGTCCACTCTTTCTTCTGTGGTAAGTTTCCTTGTGCTGCTGGCTGCTGGGACAATGTGGGGAGACTCTCAGAGATCAACTGAATGGTGGTGGTGGGGAAAGTGAACTACTGGCTGAGTGGCTGGCGCTGCGATCGGGGGGGGTCATGGAATTGGGATCAGGGTGGGGCAGAGGCTGGTTCAGCATTCGGGAGTTCATAAGCAGCAGAGCCAAGTGGAGGACAGGAAAGAAAAAGTGTGCTGACAGCCAGCAGACAGAGTGCATGTGTGTGATCGGCGACTGGAGCTTGTTCATCATGAGCTGCTGTGCTGCAGCCTATGTCTCTGTTGCCTGCAAGTGCAACAGGGTGGGGATGGGGTACAGACTCAGAGATGGATGTATGGCCTGGTTCAAATGAGGGCAATTTGCACTTCCACTCCAGCCCCTAGACCGTATCAGCTACTGCTCTGCCTGTTCATAAGACATCTGTCGACCGTGTCACAGTAAAAATACAGGTTTCGTGCTTCCCAAGTCCCACCATGCCACCACCACAGAACAGATTTGTAATTGTTTTTGAACATACAAGCAGACAGAGCTGTAATAATAATCATAATAATAAACTTCTTTGCTTGCCTGCAACTGGGCGGGAAGGGGGGTCAGGTGACAGGGACTAATGGCATTGACTGGGACACATACTGTTGACCTTACCATCTGGCAGGCTCCTTCACCTGCATACGTGACACTTGAGAGTGATTCAAGTCTCTCTCCTGATGTAAGAAACTGTAACACCCTTATAACATAGTGCTTCACCATAGTGGGCTGTACTGAATCTTGCCTAACTCTAAAATGCAGGAAAATGCTCCATTGACAGTGATTTTGTTTTTAAGTTACTGGGGGCATGTCCCCCGACCCCCCTAGCTTTGTTAGTATTTTTTTCTTCCTTGTTCACTGCTCCTGTGCACACCTCTGTCCCTGCCTCCAAAAAGTTTAGGCCCCGGCCAGCTCTGGAAGTATAATTCCAACACTGGTTGACAACCCCAAGGAAGACTTCCCTCTGTATTTGCTTCAGATGAGTGTGTGAGGGGGGATTAGGGTTGGAAACCCTAAAAGCACATTTCCCTACTTTTGTCACTTTAGTCTTAACCCTAAATGGTGCATTAACACAGTTTTTGCAAATAATTTCCTTACTTTTTAAGATAGTATAATTGTATCCTCATTTGCCAGTGGGAGCTCAGGGCTCTCTGGGCCCTGTGCTCCCATCCCTCCATAGATACGTAAATGTATATTTTTGAGATAGTATAATTGTATCCTCATTGCCAGTGGGAGCTCAGGGCTCCCTGGGCCCTGTGCTCCCATCCCTCCATAGATACGTGAATGTATATTTTTGAGATAGTATAATTGTATCTTCATTTGCCTGTGGGAGTGCAAGGCCCTCTGGCCCCTGCATTCCCATCCCTCCATAGATGCATACATGTATATTGCTGTGGAAGGGCCCTATGCTTGCATTTGCGGCAAAGCAGCAACCAGAGGGTCAGCATAGCCTTATTACCCCACCTCATGAACCCAGTACTGAAAATTTTGAAATCCCTTGCCGAAACATTATTCCCCACCACAGCAACGTCATTCTGTGTCACAGGTGCAAAAACACAGTTTGGCCAGGATTTAAAAAATGACAGCTGTCACATTCACGAGGTGGTATGAAAAATGGCTGTGTTGAAAATTTGGGGTGAAAATATTTAAAATTACCAAAGTTACAAGTGAGCACAGCAAAATTTAAATGGATGCCATTTTTACATATTTTGACCCAAAATTTTCAACATAGTCTTCTTATGACCCCACCTTATGAACAAGGATAGTGAAAGTGCTCAAATCCTGCCCAAAAGGTGATTTCATCAAGCAAATGTGAAATCGCCTTTTGGGCTTCATTTTTTGCATAGTTCCACCACCATTAGTCATGAGGTAGGGTCCCAAAAAGGCCATGTTGAACATCTGGAATCAAGCTATACAAAAATGACAAAGTTATGCATCAAAGTTCAAAACCCCATTGAAATACATTGAAGCGTACTTACCTTAGTTTCTCATGTTGTAGTCGGCAGTTCCATCTGCAAGGCGTGTCTTACATTGGAGACTGAATCTTCACCCTGGTACCTTTTCAGGTGTGTGAGAGTGTGTGGGGGATGTGGGGGGTGCAGGGTGGTAGACGCTCAGTGGGAGGTCAGGGTGGTGGGGATTGGATCAGTGAGGGACCATATTCTTTTTTGCAGGTTAAGAAAAAAAAAGAAAACTTTGAGGGATGATTTTCTTCATTTTAGACCAGGACAGTGATCAGAGGGTGGGAGTGCCACTAGACACCAGTGAAATGAAAATACATTATGGGATGGTGATTGGAGAGTGGGGGCACCACTAGACACCAGGGAAAGGGTAAAAACATTACGGTGATGGCAATAAGAGGGTGGCAGGTGCCACAAGACACCAGGGAAATACATAAATCATTATGGGGATGGTAATCAGAGGGTGGGGGGGGTGCCACTGGGCACTGGGAAAAATATGGGGGGACAGCAACTGGAGGGTGGGGGAGATGAAATGTGTACAATATATGAGAATGGGGTGAGCATTAGGGTTGACAACCCCAAGGCACACCACACACCTGATTTGCAAAGATGCAGGAGAGGTCTAATAGTAATGATTTTTCCTGTTGCTGCCTGCAGAGTGGGGACTAGGTGTTAAGGATGGGAACCCTAATACCACATTTCCTTAGTTTTATTGGTTTAACTCTAGCTAGTGCATTAATTAAGTTTTTTGCAATGAATTTCCTTACTTTTCGAGATAGTATAAACATATCCTCATTTACCTCTGGGAGTACAGGGCGCTCTGGGCCCTGTGCTTCCATCCCTCCATAGATGCATACATGTATGTTGCTGTGGAGGGCACTGTGCTTCCCTTTCTGCCAAAACAGCAATGTATTTCCTTTGTTGTATGACTTGTTAAATTTCCAGTGTTATCCTATGGGAATTTGCATTTTTTATGTTTTTTTGTATTGCCCCTAAATGTTAATGAGGGAGAATATGTGTTATTCTTGTAGTACTCATTAGGGCCTTTGTTTTGATTTCTTTCTTTATTTTAATTTTATTCTTTTGGTAACTGGGTATGGCCCACTAGGCACAAGTGCCTGTTTTCAGTGGTGACCCAGGAGCAATGTCGTGGTTAAGCAACTTGTTCAAAGTCCCACAGTATGCAAGTGGAGGTTTGGGGAATCAAACCCAGGTCTGCTGGATGTACCAAGCTCATTCACAGCTCATTACCGTACTCTAACCTCTTGACTATACTGCCAGCCCCATCAAAGTTTAACCAGGAAGGACACACTGTACTGAAAACAGCTTGTTTCCAGGTGCATCCTGGGGGAAAGAGGAGAGGGAGATAACTAACAATAAAACTACAAAAAAAAATAAGAAGTAAAATACAATAATATAGTAATAAGTGAAATATAACCATCAAATCAGTAGTAAATAGTAAATAAATACAGGTAAAAACACATTCTTATATATAAAGTGGGGGAAATAGTGTCAAAGCATAAACAGGTCAAAAATATAGTGAAAGGAAGAGAGAAATGGGTTATAAACAGTTGCAGGTAGGATAACAAAAGTCATAAAGAAGAGACTTTAGGGAGGAAGGAGAAGAGACAGAATGAAGTGATAGGGAAAGGAAGGGCAAGAGTTTAGGAAATTGGTACAAAAAAGCAGATTGCCCAACAGTAGATTTTCAAGAAGGAATAGAGAGAGTGGGAAATATTCCTTTGGAGAGTGTAAGATGAAGGAGGAGGAGGAGGAGGAGAGGATAGAAGTGATTTGAGATTAGAGGGAAAGGTGTTGAACCAGGATTTGGATATAAAAGAGAAACAATGGGAAAGGCACCAAACATTAAGGGAGGAAAGAGAAAGCGCTGTGAAAAGAGAGCAGTGGGGAGTTCAAGGTCCAGAGCAAAATGACAAACATAATGAAAAGGGGTCCAGTCTGGCAAGGGAGGATTTAGGAGCCCCACTGTAGATTAAATCACTGTAGTCAAAGATAGAGAGAATCATGTTTAATACAATTTCTTGGTGGGCAGGAAACAGAATACTTGCTTTATTCCTGTATAATTAAACTTAGGGTGCAGCTTATGGTGGATAGTATCAGTACACACTGAGAAATCAAGATGTTAGTCAAGGCAGATCCGCCGAGGAACTTAAAGGAGAGAACATCTTCAGACTTAGTACCATCTAGGGTATTAAATAGTGGGAGAGAAGTAAGTCTGGCTAGCCTCTGATGGGTGCCAAAACTCATGGGGACTGTTTTTTTGGCATTGAGGGTCAGCTGGTTAGACTTGAATCAGTGTTGAATATTGTCAAAATCCAACTACAACTGGGAGGAGAGGTATGTGGTACAGGAGCCAGAAGCAAAAAGGACTGTCTTATCAGCATAATGTTAATGGACACACAGGAATAGACAGCTGGGAGGTCATTTAGGAAAATAGAAAAGAGAATAGGACCCAGAACAGACCCTTGAGGGACACCTGAGTTAATGAGAAGTGGAGATGAGATGGATTTTCCTATTTGAACAGCTAGAGACCTTCCTTCAATGTATGAATTAAACCAACTGGTCTCATTATACCACGGAAACACTTAGGCTCCAAGCCGGGGCTGTTTGCACCTTCCCTTATACTATAAGCCTATGGATGAGCCCCAGCTGCTCCCCGCAGGACACATCATCACGTGGACAGCCACGGGTGCTTGTGGGTGCGCCGGGGAAGGCTCTGAGTTCTAAAATGCCAGTGGGGAGGGTGCAGGATCAACCAGATAGAATTTAAAATAAAAAATGTTACAGTGAGTAAGAAAAATGTGTTTATTTCTTAAACTGCTAATCAAGCCCTGCTTCACATGGAGGTGGGGCATGTCAGTAGGTGGACGTTTCCATTTAAGTTTATCCAGAAGGAGGGAATGTGCCACAGTGTCCAAAGCTTTAGCAAGATCAGCAAAAATGGCAGACGTAATCAGTCCTCTATCCATACCTGAGAGTATGGAGTCAATGAGCCGAAGAAGGGAGGTGGAAGTGGAGTGGGATTTCCTCAAACCAGACTGGAAAGGTGTGAAAATGGAGGAGTTGTCAAGAAAGGAGGAGAGCTGAGAGAGAACAATGTGCTCCTGTAACTTTGCCAAGGTGGGAAGGAGAGATATTGAACAGAAGTTACCAGGAGAGGTGGGATCACCACCTTTGTGAAGAGGTTGACAGTAGCCTGTTTCCAAATAACAGGAACAGTAGCAGAGGAAAGAGAAACTTTACAAAGAAGAGTAATGGGCAGAGCAATGGTAGGTGCTGATAGAAGGAGAAGCTTAGGGTCAAGGCCATCTGGGCTACCTCCCTTTAGAGGATTATGGGCAAGCAGAGCCTTAAGGGAAATAGGGAACATAATAGAAGAGAAGGAAAAAGAAAGAGAGGAAGGCAGAGAGAAGGAAGGAAGGGGGAAGAAGGAGGAGGGTATTTGAGAAAGGGCACAGGTAGTAAAGTAGGTGTTAAATAACAGCAACCAAAGAAGGGTCAGAGATAAGGGAATCCTCAACCTTGAATAAGTTAGGTAAAACTAGTCCAATAATAGAGCCTTGTGGAACTCCACTGGTTACTTTACCCTTATTTGAGAGGTGGTCCTTGATTCTAACAGTTTGGATTCTATTACTTACCAGTTCAATATCCAGAAAATGAGCTTCAGGTCTATTCCTAATAGATTTCATTTTTCTGCAAGTTTTGCGTAGGATATCACATCAGAAGCTTCGCTCAGGTCTAAGAATATGATGTCCCTAGAGTTTCCATCAGCAAGATCTTTCCTAATCAGCTCATGAAATGATAATACATTTTTGATACATGACCTCCCTGACTTGAAACTGTGTTGGGAGTCTGTAAATAATACCCTTATTTTTACAGTTTCCTACTATCCTTGATTCAATACACATTTCCATAAGTTTGAATAGGACTGAGGTGAGGCTTGCAGGCCTGTAATTACTGGGTAGCTGTTTGTCCCCCTTTCTGTAAATTGGAATAATAGTTGCTGTTTTCCAGTTGTTTGGAATATCCCCAGTAAGTAAGGATTTATTGTATGTATATATAGCGTAAGGTAGGTTTTATTTTCTCCATTAGTTTCGTTAGCATTGGGCTGAAATTGTCAGGGCTTGCAGCTTTGTTGAAATGTTGTTTATTAATATTTGCATTAATTTCATCCTTAGATATTGGTGTAATATGATCTTCGTTATGTATAGTGGGCACCGTAGCAATGTCCATTTGGTACACAGAACAGAAATGTTTGTTTAGTTCCTCTTCTATTTCCTTATCTCTTAAGATTATAGTATCACTGATTTTAAGGGTCAATGTTATTTCCGCTTTGTTTTTTGAATTAATGTAGCTATGGTTTGTCACTCTGCCCCCTCTCCCCTCACATATCTCTCGCCCCCCCCCACCTTCCTCAGCCTACCCAATACTTTGGCTCTGAGACTTCTCCACCCCTCCGCTACACCCTTGACAACTATAAGTTCTCCTGACAACGGTCTTGGGTCTCCTAGAGGCACCTGTCCTGCTAACACCCCTGCCCCCGGGCACCTGTCCCAATAACTGCCCCCCATTGTGAATGGACTTATTGTTTTCAGTGTACAACCTTGATGTTCTTTATAACCATGCAACCTAGGGGTTGCTGCAATGTACAGTACCTCATGAAACTAAATGTAACCTGTTTTTGTATATGCTGTTGTTTTTTCTCTCTAATGCCTGAATGTCTACTGACGTAGAGCCTTTGTAAAGGAGTCTCTGATTCAAAGGTTTGCAGTTCTGATACGATAAATAAATAAATCAATAAAATGAGCCTTAGTGTTGGTTTCTTTTATTAGCAAGTTTAATTTCATAGTTCCTTTTTTGCTTTTCTGATTTCCCATATTATTATTTTAGTTACCTTTTTCAGTTCAGTTATGTTTCCTAGAAATGGATATTTTTTAGGTAGTATATATAATCTTTTTTATTGTTGTTGTTAAACTGTTTACATTTCTTTGCTGAACCATGGGAATTTTACCTTTGCTGTTATAAGCTTTTTTTACGAGGTATAAATTTGCTCTTAATAGAGGTGGACAAGCCAGAGCAGGCTTCAGCCTGGTTCGCACTTAGTGCCTGACTCACGCCTAGTGCCTGACTCATGCTTAGTGCCTGGCTCAAACTTAGTGCCTGGCTCTCGCTTAGTGCCTGACTCATGCTTAGTGCTTGGCTCGCGCTTATTGCCTGGCTTGCTCTTAGTGCCTGGCTCGAGCTTAGTGCCTGGCTTGAACTTAGTGCCTGGCTCGTGCTTAGTGTCTGACTCACGCTTAGTGCCTGGCTCGGCTTGACCTCTATAAGCCACTGAAAGTCAAGGACAAGCCAAGCTAGTTAGGATTAAAGTAGATATTTCTGTCAGCCTGAGCAGTTAGTGTAGTGTCTGAAACATTCAGTTCCTATGTAGAGAACAGCCTGCAGTAGCCAGGGCTCGGCTCATGTTTTGGCTCGTAGTCAAGCCAGACCCCTGGCTCGACTTTGGCTTGGTTCTAGGTGAAAAATTCCTGCCTTGCCCACCTCTAGCTCTTAATACTAGTTTAGTTAGAATGTCACATCATTTATTCTACCTTTTGATCCTTCATTTCCATTTCCCAGTTCCGGTTTCCTTCATACATTCATAGTTCCCTTGGTAACACTTATATTGTGTGGTTTTGTCTTTTCTTTTGATATTGCCCTGACCTTGTGTTTTATTTCTGTTTCAATAGAAGAGTGATCACTAGTGCATAATGTTGCCCTAATCTCATGGCTGATTCTGTCACAGTTGTTGATAATGAACACGTTTCAAATATTTTGACTCCTCACGGGTGTTGTTATTACTTGTTTTAAGCTGTTTTCCAGTAGGATAGCCAGAAAAAGTCTACTATACCTTCCTCCATGCTTGCAGTTAGGGTATCCCAGTTAACATCAGGAAGATTGAAATCACCTGCCCACTTCCAGCCATTTCATTAATTTTGTAAGTCAGTTCTAGCAGTTGATCTTTATTGTTATTGGGAGGAAAATAACAAGGTCTCCTAAAATGATATTTGTTGGTTTTATGTTTTCAGTGGCTATCCATACTGTTTCGTTATTGTTACCCTTGGTTTGGTTTCTTATAACAAGGTTATTGCTCCTGTATACTGCAACCCTTCCCCCTCTTTTACCTACCATGTCCTTATGAATCAAGTTATAATCACGTGTTTCTTTATCCCAACGGTCGTGTTTATTGTACCAATCTCTTGTACAGCCACTATGTCGGGATCGTCTTTACTGAGAATTATTTTCAGGCAATCAGTTTTATCGACCCAGCGCCTTGCATTCAGAGTTAAAGATTTGAAGTTGGTTTATGTTTTTCATGCTTTTGTTCCTGTTCCATTTTCCATTCCCATGTTAGAACCGATTGAAAATATTTTGGTTAAATTATCTGACTTAATGTACCCTTCACCCCCTCCTAGATGTCTAACCGCTTGTATAAGAATGAAATGAACATCTCCCCAGACTCGCTGCTCCTTTAATGTTTAGATGATTTCCATCCCTAGTGTACATTGTGGGTCCAGGCATTTATCCAGTTATATGTTTTAATAATTTCTAGTGTTGTCCTTTGAGATGCTCTTTGGACTGGCAGGATTTGAGAAAAAAAAATTGGTCTGAGTCCCAGGGATTTAACTTTGTTGCCAAGATCGACAAAATCCCCTATAATTTCCTTGTAGCTTCTTCTCCCTCTGTTGTTCACTCTGATATGTATTATAACATTTTGTGACCCATCCTCATCATTGCAAATCTTATCTATGCCCATTATTATGTCTCAGATAGTAGCCCCTGGCAAATATGATCACAACTGCGTCCATTTTGTTGTTTTGCATACTGTGCTATCATTGTATCTTATCATTGAATCATCAATTATTATAATTTTTTTGTTGGCCTCACCATATTTGGGGTCTCATCCATTTTTGTATCTAAGGATGAGAAACTGTTATGACAACTGATACCAATATTGGGAAACGTTTTGTGTATCTGTACCCTTCATTCCCTTTTTGCCCCTCTTCTGGGTTGGACTAGGGTCCCAATCTGCCTCCTCACCTTTGCTGTTCTCTGTTCTATTTCGCTTTTTCCCATGTGTGGAACCAAGTACAGTGGGGGTAGTTAAACTGCAGACAGGAAGGTTAGTATTTATTAAATTAACTATCACAGGTTCCCCTGTATCTCTTATCATGTTGACCACGTAGTTTTGTAGGTTTCTCACCTCTTGCATAGTACTGATTTCATCTCTTAGCTTCTTAATTTCCATTTCTAGTGATTCGTTGTACATGCTGTCTCAATAATTTCTGTTTCAAGGGATAAAGTGATTAGGGTAACAAAGTTGCAGACATTGCAGACAATTCCCATACCTCCACCCAAAAATTCTATTTGCATTATTAGCCATAGTTTAGCGAGAAGAAAAGGGTCACTAACTGTGATGTGGTATTCCCTGGCATTCTGGTATCCCCTGGGTGACACAGGTCTCTTTCCATGTCAGCCTTCATTCTATGCTTGCTGCCACTCACACAGAACCCTGCTAAAATATGACCACTTGACCTTTGGTGACCCTGGGAGCATGCTACCAATACACGTTTAGCGCGATCACTCAGTCAGCTCACTACTTCTAAAACAAGTAAAACTATGCCTTAATAGCACCTACACTGTCAGGCTTCTAAAACTTTACTAAGCACAAGTTTATTATTATAAAACACACAGCTTCACCCAGGCTGCTTCTCATTTTGGTAGTTCTAGCTATCTCCTGGAACTACACTTCCCAGCAACCTTTGCACAATATCTTATTCCAGCAGAGAAAGATAGAGAGGTAGAGTAGACATTTTTTTTTTATGTTTTTTGACTTTTATGCCTTAGCACAGATACATAGGGTAGATGGTGTATGGATTTTACTCCATGGTGACAGGGATTCAGTTTGTTTACAGTGATTTTTCCCAAGCAGCTATGCAGGGTGACACAGCCTCACCTACTGTCCGCCTGCCCTATGTACCAGATGCTGATTCTTTACATATAAATACAGCATTATAAATCATAAAAAAAGGCTTCTGTTTTTAAAGAATGGAACTTGAATTTAAAATCAGAATGTCTGAATTTGTAAAAAAATAAGACAAACCCACGTGTGGGAAATGGACTATACCAACTGAAGTTAAAACTTCAGAATTTTAGAACTGTTTGCATGAGAGACATTCTTATATTAGTTAGTAGGGCCTCCAAGGAGTGTCTCTTATGGGATAAAAGACTCAGAGTATGGGATTTTGGGAAGAGAGCTGCAAAGCTAAATGGTTCTGTCTGCCAGACCTCATGAGAGTAATGTCTTTTACTAAGACCCCTCTCCCCCTGGAGGCCCTATTATGTTATTTTAAATCACTTGAGTTTAGCTTCAGTGATCTCTAATAAGTTTAGAGTTTAGTTTTAAATTTTATGGTGCCACCCCCCAGCACTGACGTGGAGCATCCCTCCTAACGCCCCTGCACGAGAGCAGACTGTGCACAGGAAAAGACGTACAGTGGCTCTGTATGCTGATTGGCTGAAATCATATTAGTGATTTATGGTAACTGAGCTCCGTTCTTTTCCCTAGAGAAACCCCATTATAACCAACTGGTTATAACGGCATTCATGTGCCGGGTTTCCCTAAGAGCCTTGGCGTACACTTGAGTTGCTGCAACGTACTAGACACCATTGTCAACTCCCAGCCCATACAGAGCTCAGGCTGTGGCCTGCTTCATGGGGATGGGGGTGGGAGGGGGTTGCAGCAAAAAAGGGAACCCATAAATTATATAAAACAAAGCCTGGGGGACTGCGTAAAACTCAAATTTTATTCCCATCCTTAGTGTGGGATGCTATTATAAACCCTATCAAGCTTAGCTGTCGGGGTTTATGTAGCATCATTATACACAGTACCCCATGCATTATTCTCTATATATATATATATATATATATAATGGTCATAAGAATGCATGGAATGTTTAGAAATTAATAGTTTTAAGCATTTTATTTAGTACATACCTCATGATACCAGTTCTTTAAATTCAGGCACCTATTCAGCCGTCTAGACAGTTCATTATGATATAATGAAAATGCAGATTTTCTTGGATGACAGATTGATTCAACTTCTTACTGTTTCTTTTCATTGCAGCTTTCTCTACGTCTGGTCCACAAACATACATTGAAGATTATGGAACAAAAAAAAAAAGGACTACACAGACAGCAATTCAACAAAATGTTTTTTTTTTTTTTTTTTTGAAGAGGATCTCTGATCCATAGCCAATGAAATCCTGGCTGGTATCAGTGGAATTCCATTACACAACATTCCCCTCCCCATGTTTTGTAGCTATGAGCATTCAAATGGAGGCAGGATCATTGACTGTGTGATTTCGTCTGGCTCCTGCTGCGTATTCGCTGGTTGAGGCCATTATCCTGTGCGTGTCGTATCCTGTGTTGAATGGGAGGAGAAATAACAAAACCCCGACAACCAGACACAGGGGGATTTAAAGGGGCACTGCCCCCCCGACTCAAATTATTTAAAGAACACATTGTATGACTGCTGACTAGTGCTGGGCAGAAAGGGCGAGTTTTGATTCTGTGAAACTTTTGAGACGTTTTGCAAAAGTCCATAAAATCTGCAAAAGTTCTTCTACCTTTGGCAAAATCCAAATCCTATGAATGTGTTCTACCCATTTTATTTGCCCCATTCCACGGTATCGTTTGACTTATACAGCAACTGACATCCTCTGGACAGACAGTTCATGACAAGAAGCTGTCTGCCAGAGGACCCAGTAGAGGCATTTTTAAAAGTTTTTAAAAAGGGGATCATTTAGATATTTATTTATTTAAACATTTGTTTACTGGGAAAGGCACACTGAGTCAAGGCTCGTTTCCATGTATGACCTGGGGTATGTATTACCTTGTTGGCAATACTTCCTTGTTCATCTGAGCCACCAACTGCAAGCTGCAGCTCTGCCCTTAAAAAACGTGTTATAGTGACGCGAAGTAGGGAAGAGTTTGCAATATAACTAATATGCATCTAGTAGGTTTCGGGCAGCGGTGGCATTTGTATGTGTTTCCATTTGTAGGCTATTGTACATGAAAAGTACACTATAGTATACTACCCCTTTGGATGTACAAATAAAATAGTTCATGTAAGGTGTGCAGTTACAAGAAAATAATCACTGGTCAGGTGACATGTTTCAACCAATGAGATTAGAGGATTTTCATGGCCCGTTTTATAAAAGTGGCTTGATTGTGTGTCGGCAATCTTCAAGTTTGGCAAAGAAGCAATAAAATAAGATCAAGGATTTGAAATTAAATCAATGTTGGCATGTTAACATCAGTTGTCAGTGGTGCAACTTTTATTATACAATGGCAAGAAAATATCCTGGACTCTGATTGGTCAGTCTTGGGCTGGACCCATGATGTTATCCCAGCACATCATGGGTCTAGTCTCAGCCTCACTGTGAACCTGCAGATGATTGTTTGCTTGATTTGTTTCTGATACATTGTTTCATCTTCTCTTAAAAATAAAAATATTTTTCCACACAAAAACATCTTTAAAATGATTTTTTTATTCTGTATAACAACGAGCCATTGTAAAATAGCAATAATGCCCTACAGGGTGTGTGTTGTTTGGAATAACGTCATGCCTCAGTCGTTGGACGCACTCGGCCTGTGGCCTCGTGCCCAACCACCTGAGGCGTGACGTTATCCCAGAACGACACACACCCCCTGTCGGGCATTATTGCTTAATTTAAAAAAGAGAGATAAAATCCACCCACTACATCGGTAAATCCTACAGAAGATGAGAAATCACAAAATGTGTTTTTGAACTAGAAACAATACGAAGCCTGGGGGACTGGCACAGTGTGCCTTTAAATACCGCAAATGAAGATAAGTGTTAGTGTGATGCAGGTACAGCACATCCTGTGTGACATATGTCTCAGCTGTTGTGGCAGAATGTTTATCGGCCAAAAGCTCCTTGGGCTGCTGCATTATTTTCAATTCCTGTATTCCTGATGTTTTCACTGTCTAATAATTAAAGCTGCAATTCAGATTTATACAATGAGTATCATTTTATTAGATAAAATACAATTGGAAAAAAATATAATAATAGTCTTCATTGAAGAAGCAGTATTTAAAGCACATTCAAGGTGAGTAAGCAATTTATTTTTTTATTTTATTAAAACTTTATTTATACAGGAGTGCTCAATTAACATAACATAGAAACATAGAATTTGACAGCAGATAAGGACCACTTGGCCCACCCAGTCTGCCCATTTCCCTACCTAATGGATAAGCTGCAGATCCTAGTTAACCAGCAGCCTACTTCTTTCTACCCCAACCCCCTAGAATTGCCTTATGGCTGTCCCATGCATGCTTGAATTCCACCACTGTTTTTGACTCCACAACCTTCTTCGGAAGGCCGTTCCATGCATCCACAACCCTCTCTGTGGAAAAATACTTCCTTACATTACCTCTGAGCCATCCCCCCATCTTCAAATTGTGCCCCCTTGTTCTTGCACATCTTCTTTCTTTCCGATGTGACCCTGTTAAGATGGCGTCCAGTTTTATTTACGCAGTCACACATTTGTTCCTTTTCTTACAGAGAGAAAGCAACAAAAGCTATTTAAAAATAATTTGTAAGTACAGTGGAATTTCTGCCGTATGCACATGCCCAGGATAAGTTGAATTTGTGCATACAACCGGAAGGTACATACAACCAGAATGCCGTAGCAATGAATGGATGCCTATACAAATGAATGGGGACCTGTTTACAAATGAAACTCACATGCTCATAAATATACCTAAGTCATCTTAAATGCTGTTAAATGTTATTTTAAGCAATATGAGAAGTGACAGCCTTTACCACAGCACATCATTTTTTTTGGCTAAACTGAGCACTCACTGATGCTGATCCACTTCCGCTGCAGCAACCGAGAGTGCATGCGGCTTTCAGAGAGTACCGCAACATGAATTTTGAAGTCAGATCCTTTGCCGTCAGTCCATCATCCTCTGAGTTCATCAGAACTGAAAACTAACAGCAATCACTGTGGTATGGTAGGGACAGGTTTAACTGGGCTCCTGCAATTGTCAGGTGATTAGTAGATTAACTGTGGGGGGACAATTGAGCGGCTGCAAGGGGATGACAACTGAATGCAGCTGTCAAACAGGTGACAAAGACCTTCTGGGGACATGCTGGGGAACATGTCAAGATGAAAAAAAATGTGCAAATAACTGAAAAACTGTGAGAATACAAATGAAATAATTAACATTGCTGGAATAGGGCAAGAATCGGGAATTCACTTTTTTGTGCATGTGTCTGGAATATGCATACATCCAAATAGCATACAAGTGGAATCCATTGCGCATTTAAGTAGGGCACTGTCCCATGCAATAGATGGGTTACTTCTGTTGGTGCAATCCTATTACAATAAAAGAAGGCATGTGCTTAATAGCAGTGGTAAACTATGCACAACGCTATGAGTTTCAAAGTGCATAAATGTGCATGGGGCACTTTTTGTTGTGTTCCCGAGGAATTATACAAAGACTGGGAGAAAGAGCATGCAATGAATTCCTTGGGGTGCATCCTGACTCAAAGCTGTGGGGGGTTCCTGATTTCTCCTCTTTGCTTGCACATGCTGGAATTAGGCAGACAACCTGCATGGGGGGGGCACAGAGCTGATGGCACTCCACTGACGATCACTGTAAGATATTACTTCATTAAAGGTGGGCACTGGGGGTATGGCAACTCATTTTGCTGCAGTGAGAGGAGTGGGGTGGGGCCCGCAGAGGTTCTTGCTTTATGTTTGCTTGCACATGCCCAGCAAACACATTGTTACAGCAGCAGGCTTCAGAGAAATGCCACTGTCGTATCCAGTGCAGCTCAGTATGCAGCAGGCTCAACAGTGACCGGCCAATGATCAATGAGGCCGATCATGTTCTGCTGCTGATAGGTGAAAACTTTGTGTTGTTAAAAGCAGGCAGCTGCATCTATCAGAGAGTGGCTACATGCTTTCATCTACAGCACATGCTCCCTGCTACGCGTTCTTCCTCCAAACCTGATGCCTTCCTCAGTGTTCTCTCTGTAAAACAGTGCCACCCTCTGCAGTTTTTCCTGTCCACCTCCAGATCGCTTCCCTGGGGCCCCTTTCTGTAAAAATAAACTCCCAACCACTACCAAATGTCCTGCTCACCTCACGATCACTTCTCTGTGCCCTGATTATAAAAATAAACTCCCACTTACTTCCAGTTTTCCCATCCTCCTTCTGATTGCTTCTGTAATGCCCTGTTTGTAACAATAAACCCCCACCTACTGTACGTTATCTCACCCGTTTCCTGATGGTTCCCCATGCCCTGTTTGTAAAAATAAACTCCCACCCACTGCTGGTTATCCTGCCCACCTCCCAATGGTTCCCCCTGTGCCCTGTTTGTAAAAATAACTCCCACCCGCTGCCAGTTATCCCATCCACCTTCTGATTGCTTTCTCCGTGCCCTGTTTTTAAAAATAAACTCCCATCCACTGCCAGTTATGCCGACCACCTCCCGATGGTTCCACTGTGCCCTGTTTGTAGAAATAAATTCCCACCCACTGCCAGTTATCCTGTCCACCTTCTGATTGCTTTCTCCGTGCCCTGTTTGTAAAAATAAACTCCCATCCACTGCCAGTTATCCCGCCTACTTCCCGATGGTTCCCTTTGTGCCCCATTTGTAAAAATAAATTCTCACCCACTGCCAATTATCCCTTCCACCTCCCGATTGCTTCTGTCATGCCCTGTTTGTAAAAATAAACTCCCACCCACTGCCATTTATCCCATCCACCTCCTCATTGTTCCCCTTGTGCCATTCGTATAAACTCCCATTCATTACCAATTATCCTCTCCACCTCCCAACTGCTTGCTCCGTGCCCTGTTTGTAAAAACAAATACCACCCACTACCAGTTATCTGACCCACCTCCTGATGGTTCCCTGTGCCCTGTTTGTAAAGATAAACTCCCACCCACTGCCAGTTATCCCGCCCACCTCCCAATGGTTCCACTGTGTCTTGTTTGTAAAAATAAACTCCGACCCACTGCCAGTTATCCCACCCACTTCCCAATGGTTCCACTGTGTCTTGTTTGTAGAAATAAACTCCCACCCACTGCCAGTTATCTTGTCTACCTTATGATTGCTTTCTCTGTGCCCTATTTGTAAAAATAAACTCCATCCACTGCCAGTTATCCCGCCCAGTTCCTGATAGTTCCCCCTGTGCCCCATTTCTAAAAAAAAAAAATTCTCATCCACTGGCAATTATCCCATCCACCTCCCGATTGCTTGCCTCATACCCTGTTTGTAAAAACAAACTCCCACCCACCTCCCAATGGTTCCAATGTGCCGTTTGTAGAAATGTACTCCCACCCGCTGCCCGGTATCTTGTCCACTTTCTAACTGCTTTCTCCGTGCCCTGTTTGTAAAAACAAACTTTCATCTACTGCCAGTTATCCCACCTATTTCCCAGTGGTTCCACTGTGTCCTGTTTGTAGAAATAAACTCCCACCCACTGCCAGTTATCACACCCATCTTCTGATTGCTTTCTCCATGCCCTGTTTGTAGAAATAAACTCCCACCCACCTTCTGATTGCTTTCTCCGTGCCCTGTTTGTAAAAATAAACTCTCATCCACTGCCAGTTATCCCACCTACTTCCCGATGGCTCCCCCATGCCCCATTTGTAAAAATAAATTCTCACCCACTGCTAGTGATCCCATTCACCTCCCAGTTGTTCCCTTTGTGTACTGTTTGTAAAACTAAATTCCCACTCACTGTCAGTTATCCCATTCACCTGCTGGCTGCTTGCCCCGTGCCCTGTTTGTAAAAGTAAACTCCCACCTGCTGTCAATTATCCCATCCATCTTTTGATTGTTCCACTTGTGCCATTTGTAAAAATAAACTCCCACTCACTGCCAATTATCCTGTCCACCTCCCGACTGCCTGCCTTTCGCCCTGTTTGTAAAAACAAATACTACCTACTGCCAGTTATCATGCCCACCTCCCGATGGTTCCCCCATGCTCTGTTTGTAAAAATAAACTTCCACCCACTTCCCGATGGTTCCACTGTGTCTTGTTTGTAGAAATAAACTCCCACCCACTGCCAGTTATCTTGTCTACCTTATGATTGCTTTCTCTGTGCCCTCTTTATAAAAATAAACTCCATCCACTGCCAGTTATTCTGCCTAGTTCCCGATAGTTCCCCCGTGCACCATTTCTAAAAAAAAAAAATTCTCACCCACTGGCAATTATCCCATCCACTTCCTGATTGCTTCCCTTGTGTCCTCTTTGTAAAAATATAAACTCCCATCTGCTGCCAATTATCCCGTCCACCTCCCGATTGTCCCCCTTGTGCCCTGTGTGTAAAAATTAATTTCCATTCACTACCAATTATCCCGTCCACCTCCCAACTGCTTGCCTCATGCCCTGTTTGTGAAAAAAAACTCCCAGCCACCTCCTGATGGTTACCCCTGTGCCCTGTTTGTAAAAATAAACTCCCACTCTCTGCCAGTTATCCCACCCACCTCTCAATGGTTCCACTGTGCCCTGTTTGTAGAAATAAACTCCCACCTGCCATCAGTTATCCTGTCACCTTCTGATTGCTTTTTCATTGCTCTGTTTATAAAAATAAACTCCCATCCACTGCCAGTTATCCCGCCTACTTCCCGATGGTTCCACTGTGCCCTGTTTGTGTAAATAAACTTCCACCCACTGCAGATTATACATCCACCTTCTGATTGCTTTCTCTGTGCTCTGTTTGTAAAAATAAACTCCCACCCGCTGCCAATTACCCTGTCCATGTCCTGATTGTTCCCCTTGTGCATTGGGTGTAAAAATAAACTCCCACTTACCACCAATTATGAAGGCTGCCTCTTGTCACCTACTTCTTTTGCCTCCTCCTTGCGGTATACCGTGATGTGCATGACCATGATTGAGTGACCCCCCCAAGGGCGACTCATTTGTGGCACATGACACAGTGGCTACCGAGCACGCTACAACAACTGGATGGGGTGGGCTGACGACCTGAAGCGATAGGGAAGTCGCTACTGGTATGCTGCCAGATGAGCATGGTCTGGTGAGGGTGGAGGGGAAGGGGACAGCTGGGGTAGGGGGTTGTGGAATACAACAGGAACAGGAGGGGATAGGGGAGGCAAGTGGGAGGGGGCAACAGCATGGACAGAGAGGAGGGAGGGCCCAGGAAGGAGGGTGGTAGTCTTGCAGCCTTACTCCATTCCAGAACACCCTCCAGCTTATCTTTTTGCTCACCTCCCGTCTGCCCTAAACCCTTCCTGTCTGCTCCCACCAGCCTGCTCCATCATTCTCCCTTGTCCACCACCTCTTCCCTGCTCTGCCTGCCCTCCCCCTGTCACCTGAACTCACTATCTCCCACCCTTCCTCTCTGTTTTCCCTGACATCTCCCCCCCCCACTACCAACATCTCTCCCTATCCCACTGTCCCTCCCCATTTACACCAGGTTCCACCTCCTCTCCACTGTCCAGTGGGAGGAATCTGTTCCGCACCGGCAAATCTTGAGATACTCCCACTAGCACCCCGTCCATATAAAGTATAATAAAGTACATTGATATAGCAGAGGTTTTTTAGCAACGAGTACATTAGTCCAAACAATGACTTTCTAACAACAATTTGAATGGGTTGAAACTCATCAATGACTTTTATTTGAGGGAGGCTTGTAACTTGTTCCAAATAGCAGGGGCAGGCCAACTGAATTTAAATCTGGAGTCCAAGCCATGCTGGACAGCCCTCCTTATCTTAAAAGAACCTGCTGTTTAAAAAATAAAATCGGGGGTGTGGGATGCAAAGGAGGGTTTCAGTCAACAGCTGGAGGACAGATAACATGCCTAACTCAAGACAAAAAAACAAACAGTAAAACAACTTTTTCAAAATGTTACAAAAGGTTATTTTTAAGATTTAAGATGGGGGCTCTGCCCCCCCCCCCAGTACCCTAAGAGTAGCTCAAGTACGTGTGTGACAGAGCAATGCTGTTTTACTTTATGCTATTGTGGTGGTGGGGCTCAACCCCACAACCCCTGATTTCTTTTTTAGCAAAACAAAAATCTGTTGATTGGGCTATTTGCTAGTGAGCTGGGTTTGGATGTGGACTCAGGTCTTCAGGGGTCAGCCAGGGATGGAGGGAGGGAGAGGACTAAGCATCCAGAGGACTCCTCTCCTCTCCCAGGGAGGGAGGTGTTTCAGTGTCCGACACTCACCTGGCCCTTTGCATTGGCTGGCGGTGAGGCAGGCTGGGGCTTATGGCATGGGAGGAAGAGTGTGACAGTTGCCAACTCACCACACATGGAAGCGTGCAAGGAGATGTCTGAGTGGCATTGCGTCCCAGCTCTCCGGGGAAAAAGCAGGAAAATAAAACAGAGATTCAAGCTTCTGCTGACCCTAGCTGCCCAGTAGACCTGCACCCCGTCGAATACCTGGGTCATGTTGCATTCCATGTGAAGGTGAGTCCTGGAGGAAATATGGAGGGAGGGGGGCTGGGGCATCTGGCATCTGGAGGCCTGGTTGGGGTCTGTGAAAAACAGCACTAACTAAAAAAAAAAAAAAAAAAAAAAAAAAGTTATATTTAGTTGGGGAAGCAGCATTACAAATCTTGTATAGCGTAGCATATCCCATTATGCAGAGAAACTTTGAGGGTTCCTAGTGCTCCAGCTATGCCGTTTGGAACTAAAAAGATGAAGACCACCAGTGGCAGAAACCTCTAGGATACTAAAGGTGAATCAAACTTTTAGGTACTGTGAGCTAGCTGTAGCTTAGTTCATCATCAGTCTACTCACCAGTAGCTGTGTGCAAAGTTTTAAAACTCCTCAAATTGGGTAGTTTGCTATGAAGTGCATCAGTTTATGTAGTAAAATTTGAGCAAATGCGCAAATTTTACTCTGTGCATTGATGCACTTTACAGTGAATTTTGCTGCATGTATTGACACAGTTTGCGGCAAAAATTTGGTACAAAGTGGTGAATTGCATCAATTCATGTAGTATATTTATTTATTTATTAATATCTCAGATTACAATACCTTTGAACCAGGAGCTCTTTTACAAAGGTTCCACGTTAGTAGATTGACAAAAAAGCATACAGGACAAATCAAAAAACATTCGATAACAGCAATAAATACAAGTGAGACAATTAGAAAAGTCATGTCAATATATTCAAATAACAGTAGTGAATACAGATTGAGGCATACTAAAAACAGGCAGGGTGGATATTATCAAAAACAGCTGGTCGGTAAAAAGCAGCCAGAGGCAGGCTTTGTTAGGGGTGGGGGGTGATGTAGGAATGGGTAGGGGGATGGGTGGGGTAAGTGGGAGGAACACTAAGAACAACAGTGAGGGAAGTAGGGGTGGGGTAGGGGGATAAAGTTAGGGTAGGAGAAGCAGTGGAAGAAACATGAGGGTGGGAGAGAAGGAGGCAGAGAGGGGTTACTGGTGAGAGCTAATAAATTTGTATCTGGTGATGAGGGGAAATGGGGGGAAGATGGATGGGGGAGGATGTGCATCATGTAGAGGAAGGGAGGCAAACTATAGGCGGCAGTCGCAGCTGCTAAGTGCAGTGAGGTGCTGGTGGAGTTTACTCTTAAAAGGGACAATCCTTATCTCATCCAGGATACCTGAGGGGAGGTTGTCGAGCCAGTTGGATGCTCTATATGAAAATGATCACTGCACCTGGGAGGTGTGGCAAAATGGAACTTGACATGTCTGTTTTGACATGCCTGGAGTTTGATAAGAGTTAGACACAGGGATTAGGAGTTTGTGGACAACAGGGGAGGACTGGCCAAGACTAATTTTTTTTTTTTTTCTAAGAGACAGGTCTTATATTTCATTCTGCCCCCAAGGTTTAACCAGCTGGACTGTGCATAAAGGTTGCAAGTATGTGTTAGTTTGTGGGCTCCAGTAATCAGCCTGCATGACTTATTTAGCACAGTGCAGATCTTTTGGGGCATGGTGTCTGTAGCTGCTTCATAGACTACTAACCCGTAGTCTATTATAGACAGAACTGAGCAATTTACAGCAAGCCAGAGCATGTCAGAAGTCATACAGTGTGTCTGAATAACAGCCCTATCCTGGTATTAACCACCCTTGCAACAAGATCAGCATGGGTACCATAAGATAGAGAGCTGTCAAGTGTGATCTCGAGATATTTGAAGTTTCGGACTTCTGATCATCGCTCCATTGGGTTCAGTTTTGAGGACACTCCTAGTAGGCCGGCCCCTATGGAGATGGTCCGGTACCGCCCTTTGAGGGGTGTTTCCCCAGATGGCCTGATGGCGGTGCTGGACCTATCAGGCTTACCGAGAGATTGCATGGATCCAGGGGACTTGGTACTCGCCTATAATAAGGCGGTGGCAGGGGCCCTGGATTCCATTGCTCCTGTTCGTGTTCGTCCCCTCACTCTTTGCCCCAGGTCTCCTTGGTTTGATGAGACTCTGAGGGAGTTGAGGAGAGTCAGACGAAGGTTGGAGAGGTGCTGGTGGAGGTCGGGCCTGGATTGTGACAAACTTAGTTTGATGGACCACTGTGAGGTCTATCAATCCGCAATCTCTCGTAAGAAGGCATAATTCCTGTCCAGAGAGATTGCGGCTGCACAGAATTGACCAGCTCAGCTTTTCCGGACTGTGGACAGAGTGTGCAATCCAATCTGTCTTCAGCCCAGAAGAGCCTTTTCTCAAGAATGGTGTGAGGAGTTTGCTCAATTCTTTTCAGATAAGGTTGCCACAATCAGGTCTGATATCCATCTGACCCTTCCTAATGGGAGTTGTGATGGTTGGCAGGAGATGTCGGACACCCAGTTTGTGTAGTCTGACTTCAGCCTTCCCACAATCAATGACATAGTGATCATCCAATCGTTGCGTCCGACCAACTGTGGTTTGGATCCAGGCCCCACACATCTCCTAGTGGGCTGTGTGGATAAAATTGGTCCAGTCTTTGGAGAGGGGGATTTTTCCAAATCCTCTGAAGGAGGCTGTGGTTCAGCCCCTTCTTAAGAAGTCCTACTTTGACCTGGACTGTCTGGCTAACTACAGGCCTGTCTCTAACTTGCCGTTTGTGGGCAAAGTTATTGAGAAGGTGGTCGCATCGCAGTTGGATGATCATTTGACCAGCCATAATGTCTATGATTCTCTGCAGTCTGGATTTAGGAAAAGACATAGTACTGAGACAGCTCTTGTCCGGGTACTAAATGACCTCCTAATAGCGAGAGATCGAAGGACTTGTTCTATCTTGGTCCCTCTTGATCTCTCTGCAGCGTTTGACACTGTGGACCATGGTGTGCTATTGGAGCGCTTGCGGTTTATCTGTGGGCTGTCTGGTACAGTCCTCAGTTGGTTTCGATCTTTCCTCAAGGGTAGGACTCAGAGGGTGGTGTCTGGGATTTTTTCCTTGGTATCATTCCCCCCTATCCTGTGGGGTGCAGCAGGGCTCCATTTTGGCACCCATGTTGTTTGCGGTGTACATGCTGCCATTAGGAGCGATTATTAGGTGGTACGGTTTGAGTTTTCACTGCTATGCCGATGATACTCAGCTGTACATGTCCTTTGTGCCCAGCCAAGATGCTGCCTTTTTCAGTTTTTAACAAATATCTCGCCGAAATCCTGGACTGGATGATTGTGAGTTGGCTGCGGTTGAACCCAGAAAAAACTGAGGTGTTGGTTGTGGACCAGGGTCGCCGGGAGGTGGGTTTGTTGGCTGGATCACCCTCAGGTTTATGGCTTGGGGTGTACAGCTAACTACCTCAGACCAGGTGCGGAACCTGGGCGTTGTGTTTGATGACTGTTTGACACTTAAATCTCAGGTGTCGGCAGTTGTCAAAACCTCCTTTTACCATCTGAGGAACATTGCCCGGGTGAAGCACCTGGTTCCTCCTGACGATCTTCCTACTTTGGTCCACGCTTTCGTTACCTCCCGCCTTGACTACTGCAATGCCCTTTATCTTGGGCTACCAGGGGTTGAGATTTGCCGCTTGCAGCTAGTGCAGAATGTGGCAGTCAGGCTATTGACTGGTTCTTTTAGGTCCAGTCATATAACACCTGTGCTCCGCGGACTGCACTGGCTGCCAATTTGCTGGCAAATCACCTTCAAGGTCAGTTTGCTGACCTATAAGGCCCTACACGACCAGGGACCTGGCTACCTGAAAGATCTCCTCTGTCCCTACTGTCCCTCCAGCTCTCTCCGATCCACTGACGTGGGATTGCTAGAGATTCACAGGGTTCGCTTAAAAACTTCAGGGGCCAGATCTTTTAGCTTTATGGCCCCAACCCTGTGGAATTCTCTACCTCATCAGGTGCGAGATTGCCCGACTGTCCAAAGCTTTAAGGAGGCTTTAAAAACTTCTCTTTTTAGCCTAGCATATAATGATTTTTGAATGCTATTGTCAAGTCTATTTTAATATTGTTTTAATTATTTATTGTTTTATCATGCAGTGTACAGGTGCCTTGGTTTTGGAAAGGTGCCTTTTACAAATAAAGATTGATTTGATTTGATTTGTTCAAGGGGGGAGCCAAAGTTGTTCAGTATGATTAACTGGTGGGATTTGTATTTGTTGTGCGGGCTCGAGAAGATCATGGTGTTAGTCTTTTTGTAATTCATTAGAAGCTTATACTTAGTAAACCAAGCCTCGACAGCTGAGAAGCTGTCCTGCAGTTGTGATTCAAGGGGGAGGGGATCAGGCTGACTAGTGAAAATGATGGCATCATTTGTATATAGAAGTATATTATTGGTGCATGTCAGGGTTAGGGTATTGAGGAAGATACTAAAGAGTAAGGGGCCTAGGATCGAGCCTTGAGGGACACCAGATGACACTTGCTGGCTGTTGGATAGGATACCACATATTTTGACTTGCTGAGACCTGTAATCGAGGTAGCTTCATCCTACTGCATCATAAGATAGGTCGGATGCAAGGAAGGAGTTTAGCAGGATGGTGTTGTCTGGATGGTGTAGGGCCAGACCCCTAAGGAACTTGGGACCAGTGATAAAACAGCCAGGACATGGACAAAAAGGATCAGATCATGAATAAAGTACTGTATTTATTCTGATTACGGATATAAGCCCTGTGTTGCCTTACCTCCACACCGGAAGCCAGAGTATTCCCTATACTCCAGAGCATATGATCAGACTCAGATTGCAGTAGGTATGCAAACCTTCTTATACTAGGATAATTTCCATAGTAACAGCTCGTCCGTGCGTATATTATAATTACAGCTAACATACAAAACAAGCCCTATTGGCTAAATGTTAGGTGACTCTGGGTATCTATAAAGATATACAAAGTATAGAAATATGCCAGCTGGCATTCCCACTCTAAAACAATAGATTACTGTTACAGGCATACAGCAGTCCACTAGGTGGTGCTGTTGTATAAAGTAGTAACATTACATTTTTGGATAAGGCAGAACCAAATACAATCAGAAGTAACTGTAACACAATCCACTAGACGGTGGTGCAGACCCCATTTGGTCATACAATAGTCTTGTTGTAAGCAACAGAGCATAAAACAGTGCTTGGTTCTTAGAAAAATATACTAAAATCACATTGCATTTCTATCAGTAGTCATAACATCATAATATCACAATTAGCAGCAAACAATAAAATTAGTCACTATAACCACACTTGTATGGTGGTTACAGTGCCCTGCTTTGTCAGTAATGATCAATGTCATTATGGTTAGTAGTTACAGAGCAGTGTTGTCCAAGATGCATTGGGGTAGCCAATACGGAGTGGGGGGGTCAGCCTAACAGTCCCCTCCTTGTTGCCTTCCCACTAAAGGCAACAAAAGTCGGTAAGTGGATGTGGGATTACAAGCCGGATGCACGGGCCTTGTAAAGAAACTTAAGTTGTTCACAGTGTTGATTTATTGTGCGCCTTAGACAACAAAGAGATATGAAAAAGCCAAATAGTAAAAATACTTGAATAACCAAATCTTTAAAAACAAATTCTAACCAGGTATTACCAAGGGCAATACTTAAGTCTCCATCATGGAAGAGATCATTAAGTGATTCTCCAGCTTTGGAGATATTATTACTAATGTGGATGAGGTGTGTGTCTTTCCTGTCTAAAAGTGACTTCAGCTTCAACAACAAGGGATCAGTCTTGACATTAAGTGTGGGTAAATATTGTGAGAGCGCATTTAAATGCTCAGGGTCACTGGGAATGTAATCTGCTTCCAGGACTGGAACTGGGTGATGATCATATGGCTAATGTCTGTAGTTTCATGAGGAATAAAACAAAAGTTAGGTTCAGGAATTTCACGTTAGGGCACCATACATGAACCGTTTATGATTAGACCCTGCACAGTACTGGCCATCTGCATTATAAGATACCTTTACTTGAATTCACCATTTTGTGAGCTTGACGGGACAGGTGAAGGATGAGTTTGTGAGGTGGCTGGTATAGTGGTGGACATCATCCTTGTAGTTGTCATAGAGTTGAGGCGATGTCTCCTTTGGCATAAGGGATGATGAAGTCAAAGATGTTACCTGTGCTTATGTTAAAGGTTTCATTAGTTTGCAGGTCAACATCAAGAGAAAAAGACCAGTCTATAGCATCAGTGGAATAACCACATACAGGTTTGATTACATCAAACACATCATAATGGAAGAGGTAGTGAAAACCCTTTTTAGTACAACAGTCCATTGATGGTGCCACCCAGGCATTGAGGATGTCGTGAAATACCATCAATGGAGGCAAATCGATCCATTCCCTGAAGATGTCATCTTGGAGATATCCCACAGAATGAATGTTTGCAAGTTTACCAAAGATGGCTGTCTTAGGATCAAAATTTGGAAGAGAAACAGTAAATGTTATGTACATTGTATCTTGAATTGAGCATTATCTAGTTTCATAGCATGGGCCCCGGTTGAGGTGTCTAGTAACATACCCTAGGTTTCTGGCAGTAGATAATGGAAACTGTATAGTTCTTTCCATACATTTTGTAGTATAACATACAGATCGACAATGTGGACAGTACCATTTGGCCATATGGGAATCATGGATCAAATCTGGGATGCTATCCGATTCGAGATCTTGGAAGAGATTGGTCATAGTGGTTATTATAAAAGAGCCACAGGCTGAGCAAAGTAGCTCTCTGGCTATAAAATGCTGCTCTGCTTCTTTATTGTTCTGAAAAACTAGTCCATTGATCTTATTTTTAGTGTCATTAAAGTGTGTTGCAATGTCATGCATATTGTAGACCATGAAGCGCTCTTCATGGGTAAGGCCATCTGTGCCTTGTAGAACAGAGGAAATAACATCTTGTCATATGCCTGTTTTGAATTTCAAAGTTGGACTACGTATAGCAGCCAAGTCTGCTTGATTCCATATGGACATACCAGTCCCTTCCAGACCAGTAACAGTGCATGCGACTCCAGCTATGTCAGCAAAGGCACACTTTTTACACGGTTTATCTTGAGCTTTCTGGGGTTTGGGATGGGCTCTAAACACACCTCGATGTGGGGTAGTATGGGGCCCTGTTACAGGTACTGACTGTGGGTTTGATATAGTGCCAAGTTGTGAAGCAGCATGGCACTGTGAAATTTAGAAGTAGTGGTGGTGGAACACCAACCAAATTCTGCCATATTCCAGTTAGTAAGGTTTAATATGACAGGTACATGCATAAACTGCACGTTGTTGACTAGGTTACCTGGTAGAGAAATGGCAACAAGTCCACTAGCTGGTCCTTCTTCCAAAACAGGGTATTTGGTAACAAGTTCTTCAGTTGGAGGTACAACAGTTAAAAACATACCAGTGCTGGCAGTAGAATGCTGTGTACAAAACTGTTTACTAGATTCATTGTCATAAGTACCACAAAAGGCGGGGTTGATAAGTGCAGTAAGGTTATATAAACCAGTATGTTGGGGTTAGGCTTGTCTTATAAATAGAGTACCATTTGGAGAAATACGGGTATTGGGCCAACCTTGGAATGTGCCTTTGGCAAGGCGGGCTACTGTAATATATTTACCCTGGCCATCAGTTTACCATTCAATTTGAAGAGAGGATTGGTCAGGAGAAATGACCATGGCATTGAAGTAGGCATCCTTGCCTGAAGTCTGGATGGACAGCAATGCTGACTCCTTGTTTAAGAGTTGGGTGTTCTAATACATGGCCGGGGGAAAATAACGCTCATCTGAAGGATGCAGAGCATGTAGAAGTCTCTTCAAATTAGAGTTTAAATTTGGATTCATGGTTTGGTGTTTGGTAAATACATCCTGTGGTATGACAGCAGTTAGGATTCCAGGGATAAAGAAAAGAAGCAAGATAGCCATCTTGCGGGTAACCTGTAAGTAAGGAAGAAAGAAAATTAACATCGGTATTCACTGTTTCCTACCAAATGGGTAAGGATAGAGGGTGCTGCTCTCCTTTAAACAGCTTAAGCTGATTGTCGTGAAGCCATTTGTCACTCTGCTTGTTTTCAGAATTGATTCTTGTCTGACAGACTGCCGGACTGAGCTTGGTGATGATTGGGTAAGTTCCCTCCCATTTATTGGCAAAGGGATGTGTTGGGTGTACAGATTTGAGTACCATTCCCTGGTCTCCAACTTGCCAGTCGACTTCTTTAACTATCTTATCAAAATGCATTTTAGATTGCAGTTGGGCCCTTCCAATGTTTTGAGCAACGTCAGATGCATCTTAATAATGTTTTCTCTGAGTTGCGAAACATAGGTGTCTGTCGTCACCCTGTCCGCAGTAAGCATGTTCATGTCTATCACCAGGTGCTCAGGCAGTCTCATTGTTCTACCACTAATAACCTCAAAAGGGGTGTGCTGGGTAGAAGAAGCACAAGTACCTCTAATAGTCATTAGAAGTAAGGTCATCAAGGCATCCAATGTTTTTGGGTTGTCATCAATGAATTTGCTGAGCATGGATTTGATTCATCTATTAGTTCTCGCTACCTGTCCTGAGGACTGGGGGTGGTAAGGAATGTGAAACTTGTGATGCACTCCAAGAAGTTCAAGTGTCTCTCTCATTAACTTACCTGTGAAACAGATTCCTTGATCGGAGTCTGCCTTGAGTGGTAGGCCCCACCTGGTGAAAATGTGTTCGACCAGGATTTTTGCTGTTGCCTTTGCTGTGCACACTTGGGGAGAAAAAGCCTAGACCCATTTAGAGAACAAGTCAGTGACTACAAAAGCATACTTGTTGTTTCTGCTAGTGTTTGTGAGTGGGCCAATAAAGTCAATTTGAATTGCATGCTAGGGGCCTGATTACCTCTGGGGGTGTAATTTAGCATTTTTCTTTATGGGGATGGGATTGTTTTGTGCACAAACAAGACAGTTGTTAATGTAGTTTGAACATCAACAGTCATACCAGGCCACCAGCTGGTATCCTTAGTCTCTGTAATGTGTTTTCTGCCTCCTGGTGTCCATCAGTGGGGGTGTCATGTACTTGGTGTATAAATTCAGTGCACAGTGATTTTGGGACTACCCATAATTTCAGTTGTGAGCCATCATCAGGCTTATACCAGATCAGTCTGCCATCTTGGGAAAGATGGAGCTTGTTTGCATAGCGTATATAAGGATTATGGGTTGGCAATTCCTTTTCAGTGGCTTTGTTCAGAAAGGAGAAGACCTGTCTGAGTTCTTTGTCAGATTTTTGCACAGCTTGCAAGTCCAATGGGACTATTGTTTTCTGTTTCTGAATTGTAGCAATGCTGGCAAGGATGGTATCCGTGTAGCTTACTACCCAGATACCCCCCCCCAGGGCACCTTCCTTAGCAAGGAGGTCCACTCTCTCATTGAAAACGTGAAAAGGCTCCTTTTTGGAATGGGCCATAACCTTATGGATGTGCAGTTTGGAATTGAATTTCTGCACCAGAGTCTCAATGTAAATAAAGAGATCTGTGTATTTGACGGGGGTGCCATAAGAAGAGGAGAAGGGGTGAAGTTTCCAAAATGGTAGTAGCTCTGTGAGAGACATACAGACCCTGTTAGAGTCCATAAAGATGATGGTGTCAGATGATCCCTCTTTTACAAGTTCCAAGGCTACAGCGATAGCAGTAAATTCTGCATACTGTGAGGATTTGATGTGGCACCCTTTTGAGGTGTGCACAATCTATCCGTCGGGGATAGTGGATTAGGACTCCTATCCCAGCCACTTGGACTCCCTCATGGTATGAGGCAGAACCATCTGCAAAGATGTGACACATGGTAGTGTCTTCCAAGTGTTTATCGGTTGCTGGGAGAAATGGGCCTGGATCAGGCAGTGCAGGAGGTTGGAGTCCACACACATGTGGTTCTCCATGATATAGGAGCCAATGGGCAAGAAGAGAAGGCATTTTGGCTGTATGTATTTGGATGTCTCTGTCTTGCAAAAGTAGTGACCAATGGTTTAGTCTGATGTTGGAGACTGTCCCATCCTTCACTCTGTCTGACAGCAAAAAGTTTGTAGGGGTGTGGTTGGTGTGCAGTACAATGGGTAAAAACCCAATAATGTACAGAAAGTGTTTGATGGCCCAGTAGGTATCCAGGAGGCTTCTCTCACAGAGGGTCTATTTGAGTTCCACTGGGGTAAGCATTTGGGATGCATAGGCAATAGGTCTGAGTACTCCATTCACCTTTTGGGCAAGCACTCCAGACATGGCAATGTCAGAAGTGATTGTTTCCAGATGGAAAGGTAGGTCATGGTTTCAGTTGACCAATGCTGGGGCAGAGGCCAAAGCTTGTTTCAACTCTGTAACTGCTTTAGAGTGTACTGGCTCCCATATCCATGGGACATCCTTCTTCAGGAGCTCGTACAGAGGGGCGGTCTATTCTACAAAATCACAGATAAAGTCTCTGGAGTAGTTTACCATCCCCAGAAAATGCCTGAATGTCGCCACACTTGCAGATAGTGGCAGATCTTGTAGGCCCTGAATCTTGCTCAATGCTGGATGCCTCCCTTGGAAACTGATGCGGAGGCCAAGGAAAGTAACTTCCTTCTGCCAAAGTTGTATCTTTGATGGGTTGCACTTGAGACCTGCCCTCTATAAGAGGGTAAGTAGTTCGTTTAGGCACTCCAAGTGCTCCTCTAGGTCTACAGTAGCTAATAGTAGGTCATCCACATACTGCAAGAGGCACTGTGGGGCACTAACATTTTTGATAGCTACATGCATGTGAATCTGGAAAAGCGATGGACTGTTGTGGTATCCTTGGGGAAGACATGTCCAGGTGTACTGGTGTCCTTAAAATATGAATGCAAATTTGTACTGGCTATCACGGTCCAAAGGTAATGATGAGAAGCCACTGGAATTGTCCAAAGTACTGAACCAGTTCTGTTCTGGTTTAAGCAGTTCGAATACATCAGGTACTGATGCCACTTCGGGTGAACAGCTAGGAGTGACTTGATTAAGTTTACTGTAATCAATTGTTATTTATTTATTATTTTTTTTATTTATTTATTGGAATTACAACCCTTTGAGTCAGGGACTCATTTCCAAAGGCTCCACTTCGTGGTACAAAGATAGGTAAAACATACAATCAACAGTGCAACACTGTAGTGACAATACAAGATTTATATATAAATATGTACATAAAATGAAGCTACAAGTGGGGAAGTATAGCTCTGAGAAGGTTCCTATACATTGTGTTAGCTAGTCGTCATTGGCAGTAACAAGGTAAGGCAAGCAGTTATTTTTACATAGTACAGTAACATGTGGATTAAGGCTTAGGTGCATAGGGGGAGACCCCAGAGTCAGGATTGTCACAGCTATATGCAGTTACAACATTAGGTGACGACAATGTGGTGCCAAAGGGCTGTTTTGGATGACCCCACTCTTTCTTCAGTGGAGATATCAGCAGGGAGGGAGTTAATCCAGGATGGAGCTCTGTAGAGAAATGACCTTTGGGCCAGGTAGGTCCTGACTCTGGGAACTTGAAGTGAACATCTGTAGGAGCTCCAAATGGTGATAGTTGGGATGGAGGGGCTGAGGATAGTAGGTAGGCCTGGGGGTGTTAAACCTGCTAATATTTTCTTGGCAAAGAGACAGGTTTGGTAGTGCAACCTCTCCTCAAAGTTGAGTATGTCTACCTGCACATATAATGTGCAGGTGTGGGTGAAATGGCTGGAACCAGTAAGTAGTCAGTAGGCCTTGCTGAGGAACATTTTGATTTTGCTGAGCGCAGTGTTGTCGGCTGCACTATAGACTAGAAGGCCATAGTCCACTAGGGATAGGACCGAGGAGGTGATGGCCAGCCTCAGTGTTTCAGGGGGAGGCAGTTCTTGTGGCGATATAGCAGGCCAACATATGAGTTGATAGCAGTGGCAAGGATACACGTATTGTCAAGAAAGGTGAGGGCAGAGTCAAAGGTTATGCCAAGGTATTTATATGTGTTGACTTGTTCGACGGGGAGGAGCATACTAGACAGGACAGAAAGTGGGGAGTCCTTGCAATTATTTTGATTGCGTGAAAAAAACATGAGTTGTCTTTTTCAGATAGAGCACAAGTTTATGGTTCCGGAACCAGGATTCAGCCTGGTTAAAGGAGTTTTGGAGGGCACTTTGGAGGTGGGTAGGGGCCTGGTGGGATGTGAAAAGGACTGCATCGTCTGCGTAGAGGAGTATTTTTTCTGAGCAGAAGTTAGGGAGCGTGTTCAGGTATAGACTAAAAAGCAGCAGTCCGATGATAGAGCCCTGCGGGACTCTTGAGAGGACTTGCCGATTGCTGGAGAGGGTGCTGTTGATAAGCCCTGCATTGCCTTACCTCGACACTGGGAGCCAGAGTTTTCCCTATACTCTGGAGCATATGGTCAGACTCAGATTGCAAACGGTATGCAAACCTTCTTATACTAAGATAATTTCTATAGCAACAGCTAGTCCGTGTGTATATTATTATTACAGCTAACATACAAAACAAACCTTATTGGCTAAGAGTTAGGCGGCTCCCAGTATCTATAAAGATAAACAAGGTATAGAGATATGCCAGCTGGCATTCCAGCTCTAAAACAATAGATTACTGGTTCAGGCAGATGGCAGTCCACAAGGTGGCAGGGGTCGAAACTAAGTTTTGCAGCCACTAGCCAACAGGGCTAGTGACTGAGAAAATCCACTGGCCCCACAGACATTTCCACTGGCCTAGTTGGTGTACATACTTAAGCATTGCCTTCTCCAGTACAAGCCAGCAGGGCTAGTTAAATAAAAATCTTACTAGCCCGATGCAAAATCTACCAGTATTGGGCTATCGGGCCGGTGCCCCTTGGGTGGTGCTGTTGTATAAGGTAGAAACATTACATTGCTTGCTAAGGCAGATCCAAATACAAGCAGAAGTAACTGTAACACAAACCACTACATTGTGGTACGGACCCCACTTGGTCATACAATATTCTTGTTGTAAGCAATAGCGCATAAAACAGTGCTTGGTTCTAGGTTAGAAAAATATACTAAAATCACATTGCAATTGTATCAGTAGTCATAATATTATAATATCACAATTAGCAGCAAACAATAATCAATACTTAATCATTGTAGCCACACTTGTACGGTGGTTACGGTGCCCTGCTTTGTCAGTAATGATTAGTGTCATTATGGTTAGTAGTTACAGAACAGTGTTGTCCAAGATACATTAGGGGTAGCCAATATGGAGTGGGGACCCAGCCAAGCAGTGTGGCTGACCGTGTCAAATGGTTTAGCGAGGTTGATATATATCCCCCCCACTAGCTGACCCTGGTCAAGCGCATTATGTATGTAATTAGTGTATTCAAGCAGGGCTGTGGCGGTGCTATGTGCCTTGCGGAATCCATGCTGTTGTGGGCATTGGACTTGGTATTTCTTGAGGTACTCGGTTAGTTGATCAGCCACGATGCGTTCCAGTGCCTTCAAGGTGGGGGAGGATTGATACTGGATGATAATTTGTGTGCTGGGCTCGGTCGCCACTTTTGTGCATGGCAAGACCATGGCTGCCTTCCACTGCTGGGGGCACTGGCTGAGGCATGGTGACAGATTTAACAGTTTTGTGAGGGGCAATATGACCTCATCGAGAGTTAGACTAATGAGATGAAGGTCAAGCAAGTCACCACTGAATCTAGATTTTCCAAGCACCTTTTGCAGGTACTTTTTGTTCTCCGACTGGGTGACTGTCTTAAAGTTGGGGGGGGGGCCCTGATGGGGTTCACATCTACTGGACTCGATGGTGTAGGCAGGTACGTCGAAGAAGTCAGGGGGAAGTATGCAGCTAAAGTTAGATAAGACTGTGTTGAAGGTGTCAACAATATGCTTGGGGTCCTGGGTGATTACACCATTGGCCTCTAACATTGAGGGTGAGGACTTAAAAAGGTTTTGCCCGTGGGGTCTTTGATGTTATTCCAGAACTGCCTGCCATCCACCCAGGAGTTTGAGAGCTCCTCTTGAAATGGCGGATTTTAGCGAGGCAGACCTCTTGAGTGCAGGTATTCTTAGCAGCTCTGTATCACTGAAAGTCAGCTTGTTTTCCAGTGGCCTAAGCATGGTGCCACAGATTATCTCTAGTAGCCATATAACTGAGGAGGGACGGGGTAATCCATGGGTTGACTGGGCCCTTTATCTCCCTTCAGGTTTTTTCTTCCCCGAGCCCTGGCAGGGGCTTCGGCCCTCCGAAGGAGAACTCTCTCTCAGGTTCTACCACTCCCACACTCGCCGGCCCCGATGGTTCCCCCATGGCGAGGCCAGGGAGGTGGTGCAGCAAACTGTCATGGAGTCCTGCTAGGTTCCTTTTCCCCCATATCCCCTCCCTACCAACATGAATACATCGGAGCATGCTTCCCAACCCGTAACACCTCCAGCCACCAGCAGAGGGCAATCAGTGGATGGGACGACATGCCCCCTCCACCGAGAAAGAGCGAGAGACAGGGAGGAGAGCAGTCCTCCGAATGCTCAATCCTCTCTCCCCCTGCTGACCCCCTGCGGCCCGGGCTTGTTCCTGAACCTGGGTCACCGATGTGGTGCAAGGTGTAGTGACCAGCACCTCAACCTCCTGTGCCACTGGGACAGCTTTATCTTATGTTTTTTTAATAGGGGCATAAATATCTCAGGCCACACTGAATTTAGAGATGAAGTATTCCAGGGCTTGGTCCATGTTCTGAGCCATGTCAATAGGCGTTCAGTCAGTTTGTTGAAGGGAGGCCTTAAGGTACTTGAGCTGCCCTTTCATTAGGACACAAAGTATTGCCATTTGGCCGGGAAGCTTAGGGCCTTTTTTTGACCAATGGCAGAGAATGGAGGAATGGTCACTAATCGAGTCAGGAAGGGTGATGGTACCGGATATTCTATCAGGGCAATTGGTAATTATCCAGTCTATCAGTGTACTGGAGCCAGTCTGGTAATTTATCCTGGTGGGGGAGTCAACTATTTGTACTGCGTTGATGGCAGAGATAGCATCCATGTAGGGGTCTGCCTCAGGAGCCAGCCAATTTACATTAAAGTCCCCAAGTAGCACCACTTTGGTGTTATGTTGCACGTTGGACAGGTATTTAGGAACCAAGTTGAAACCACTGGCCTGATCTCGAAGGGGGACATAGAGACTACTGTGAGTGACTTACTATGGGATCCTAAAAGTATCCTGATTGCCAGGGTCTGTATGTTTTTTCCGGTATCCAGTTGGGGGAGGGCATGTCCCCATAGGGTATCTCTAAGGTATATTGCACCCCCCTCCCCTTTTACCTAGTCTATCATGTCTAAAGAGGGTGTAGCCAGCCAGGGAAATAGCAGTATCAGGGATCTTGGGAGTAAGTCAGGTCTCCACCACAGATAGCACATCCGGTCTGTGTTGGGTTACCCAGACTTGGAGATTGTTGTATTTGGGCAATAAGCTACAGATATTGATGGATGCTAGCATTAGCAATCCAGGATTAGCACAGCAGCAGCAGTGCTTCTGCTACACAGGGCCAGGGTTACGGTGGATGTTGCCTGACAGGAGGAGAAGTAGCAAGGTAATCTTCAGCAGAAAGCGTTTAAGTAACTTAAGAGTGGTTGGTGCTTCGCGCCTACTGTTCCACCCACTTGCTTTATAACATAGTGGCAGGGTGAGATGGGGTAGCAGAGAGAGAATGGGTGGGTTCAGCGGACTGGCCATGTAAATAGGCAGGTTAGCAGGTCTGAGGTTGTTGTCGGTTGTGCTACTCGTACTGGTAGGGCCTGGGGAAGCATAGTTTTGATGGAGGGGGTAGTTCCTATTGGGCTGACACTTATCTGGGCTTGCAGGAGTTATTGCTGCTATTAGCAGGACTAAGGATGCTATACCTTTAAGGGCCCACACGGTGCCCATTTAGCAGAAGAGTATGGTGGGAGTGTCTGGTGGTTTAGCACTCCTAGGCGATGCCGAAGTTGGGTCTTTAAGAAATGTAGAACATGCTTTGGGTTTAAGAAGGGACAGGCTAATGACAAGGAGAGGAGAAGGGTCTGGAGCAACCACTGCAATGTGCCTGTAGGGGAAGAAGTGGGTTGATTTTTTTACAAGGAGACACTAGAACAGCAAGAGGTTCTGGGGGGGTCCTAAAGAGGGAGTACAGTGGGTGCGGTGCTAATGAAATTGATAGGTCAAAAAAAAAAACGAGGCAAATTGTTACTGTTGGAATGGTCTAACGGTTCGAGTCACTGGCTTTGATGCAAAGGGGTGGGAGGTTTGAATCCCAGGATGAACCCTGGAAGGGTGGGAGAGTAATTTGTTAGGGGTGAGGTAGATAAAAGTGGGCTAGCATAGTTAGGTCTCTAAACTCGTACAGAAAGGGTTAAATTATGCTAGGGATAATAGCAAAATTTGTGCATGTGTGGCAAAGTGTTCGCTACAGAAATACTCCACATAATGCTTAGCGGGCAAATTTGCCACAACTTGCCCGCGGGTTTAAAAATTTGCAACAGGGCTACCCAGAGCATTTTTTTCTATTAGTTGTGTCGTTCAGCATTATTTTATGCTGCATGTACAGTGGTGTTAATTTTGTTTTGGTTTTTTTTAATTTCCACACCGAGGGACAACGGGTCCTGCAGAACAATATGATGTCATTAGCAACTTCCCATTGACTTGAAAACAGGCCACTCTCCCTTCACTGCCCCCATTTTTCAGGAAATTCTTCCCACAGAAAAATATCCTGATGGAGGTTGGCTGAATCAGTGATCAGCGCTTTATATTACTGCTCCAGAGAGGGGTTACTGAAACAGAAGTACGTCCACTGTAGTAACCTGTCTTCTTCCCAACATGATACAATAGGCAGAGGCCACTATTAGGTAAGCCCTCAAGTTTCTACTGCAAGTTTAAAAAGTCTTGTCTTTAAACCATCTGGCAAAACTAGCTCTTCTTCTAGGACCCAATGTAGACAAATCTTGCTTGTTTTGTTTCAAGGATGCACGACTTTCTGGGGCAATTTGATTGTTGACGAACTCTTGTCCATCAGTGTGTTGGCTGGATTTTGCATTTTCTGAGAGGTAGATTGGTCCACTTTCTTTTTGCCAGCTGTTTTCACATCTGTGCTGAAATCCCCTTGTGTTTTCCCTGCAAAAAACACCTTATCTTTGGGTTTGGGAGGCCCTGGTGGTTCTTCATTTCTTGGAGATTTCATTTGATTGTTTTGGGCCCTATAGTCAGATATGCACTGAGGGGGTTGATAGGCTGCAGAGATTGTGATCTTCGTATTCTCTGCAATATCTGTCACACTGCTCAGTGGTTTCAGAACAGACTCCATACTACAAGGAAGACAAGGATAAAAACAGGTCAGTTTGGCAATAAAGCTACCAAAAAAGCTGTACAATTACTGGTCTCCATATGTATCTTTTTTGTATTCTTCATCTCCTACCTGACTCGGACTCTCTATGGAGGGGGCTCTCGGTTGGTCTCTGCTGCCCGTCTGAAACTCCCAGACTCGCTCCCTGGTTCCGGAGTGTGCCCTCCGATCTCCTCCGATCGCATGACCCCCCCCCGACTCTGAGTCCCCCGGGGTGGTACCGCCAACTTCTCCAGTGCGCTAACAATCCAGTGGAGCAACTGAAGGGGGGAGAGCAACCAGAGGCACAACTGGGTGAGCCTGGCACTGGACATGGGGACTCCACCACTGGTCCCCACCATTGCCTACCAAGACAGTAGGGGTATTTCTCTCTTGTGTGGTTTCCCCCATAGGATGCAGCATGCAGTGGCATCCTGTGCAATGCCTCCATCGCTGGAGCCTGCCATCATCCCGTCCCCATTGGTTCCAGTCTGACATCTGCGCTGCACCCCCCAGTCTCCATCAGAGGCTGCTACTGCATCAGGTGCTCCCAGACACCCACCCCAGGACAGCAGAGCAGCCCTTGTGACACTCAATCCTCTCCTTCCTGCCGACCCCAATAATGACTCATTCCCGAACATGGGTTGCCGGCGTGGCGCGAGTTGTGGCATCCAGCATCTCAACCTTCAATGCCACCGAGCTGGCTTACCGGTCTCTGTATTTAATACCCTGATTTTGAACACTTTAAAATCCTGTAACACACAAAGTTCTAATACACATATGTGTATCATCACTTGTGTATTATGACACAAATAATAATACTGTATTATCACTTGTGTATTATAACATTACTGCACTTAAAGGACTCATAGATAGGAACTGCTCAATCCCCCCCAAAAGTACAACATTGTAGGTCAGAGGCTTATCTACCTAATGTTATCATTTGTTTTCGTGTAAAAGTGTGAAAATTCAGAGTCGCTAATGAAGAAAACTTCCTCCGAAATTGAAACAAACCAATAGCTTCAGTTTAAGCTCCCCGCAGTAACTCCATAAGATGGTGTATATGTCATTATGTGATAACATCATCATAGCGACACAGCCCCAAAGCGATAATGCAGGCTGAATGGGGGCTTAAGAATAATATATGAAATAACCTTGCCAAAGTGCTTCCCCTACAAATCCTTTACCTGTGCAGGTGTGACTGCCGATTTCACAGCTGAGTGGTAACCTAAGATAGTTTGGACACGAACTTTCACAGCCAGCTCCGTGTGTCTAAACTACCAGTTTGTCTTTTTTTATTTGTTTTGTTTTAAATTACTGGCGGCCATAAATCATCGGAGACAGGAGTACAGTGGGGCTGCAGCGAGAACCAGATTGGGAGCAGAGCGGGACTGAACTAGTGGCAGTGTGATCACAAGGTATGAAACCTTCTGAAATTATAAAGTGTCAATGTTTTGGAGAACCATATACTATATGAAACAGTGTGTAGTTGTCCATACACAACAGGCTATGTTGCCATCTCGGGGATGTGATCCTGTCAAATGGACCTCTCAAACTTCTGCTTCACTCTCACGGTTAGTATGATGTCATCACACCCTCTCAGTGATAACATAGCCTTGTTGTGTATGGACAATCATAAACTCTTCTATATGAGGTTGCCATCTCAGGATGAGATAATTTCATAGAGACATCTCTAGCCTTGCTCTAGAGGTCTGTGATGTCAGTGGAAGCAGCCTTGTTGTGCATGGTGGCCCATACATTCTTCGACATTTGCTGGAGATACAAATAAGGCCCTGGGTGCTCTGGATTATATAAAACACGGGAGCACAGTTAAAATCATGGATGCCCTGTGGCATTTGGCATATAAATTAACATGGTATAGGTGGAACAAATAATACAGTATGGAGACTACAAGTAGGCATTACAGACAACGTAATTCATGTACCAGTGAAACTATATCCAAAGGTGTAGATTAAAACACACAAGCAGGCACAAATCCACAACCTCGCATAGGGGAACTGGTGTCACCAAAAATGAAATGCAGCAAACACCTAAACCTGTGCACTCAAACAACAAGGAGGAAATGCTTGATGCAGAAGTATTTATTTCACTGCTTCAGCATCCAGAGGCCTGAGTAGTGAAAGAAACTCTTTTGTAGCAAACTTTTTCTCCTTGCTCTTTGAGTGCACCAGATTGTGTTTGCTGTTGAGTGACACACTCTGTACTTGAAAGTATGGAGCCAGAAGACACACAGAAACATAACAAGATGATGGCAAATGGCGACCTTTTGATCCATCTAGTCTGCCCACTTTTAAAGTAGCGCCCCCCCCCCAGTCACTGCTGTGTGCTCTAATATCTTTGTATTTATCCCACGCATGTTTAAAACTTTCAACTGTCCTGACTCCTATAACCTCCTGGGTGAGGCTGTACCAAGGGTCTACTACTCTCTCTGTGAAGAAGAACTTTTTTGTGTTGCTTTGTATTTTCCCATCCTTCAATCTTCATTTTATGCCCTCGAGTTTTTGTGTAACCCCTACTACTGAACAGGTCTTGCACCTGAGTTTTGTTGATACCTTTTTGGCACTTGAAGGTCTCTATCATGGCACCATGTGTCTCCTCTGTTCCAGAGAATGCATGTTGAGCTCCTTCAGTCTGTCTTCATATGGTGTCTCATGCAGCCCTTGTATCATTTTTGTTGCCCTACGCTGAACCCTTTCCAATGTATGTCCTTCCCGAGATGCAGTGTTATTGTAGCCCTTGTATGTAAAGCTGGGAGAGACAATGTGATAGCTGAGTGAGAGCGCTTAAAGTAAGGGGTGTAAATAAAGACGTGGAGGTATAAGGACCATAACACCAGGGATGCAAATAATGTCAGGGCTGAACTAGTGAGTCATAGTTAGGGGCGTACACTAAACAAAGTCATGTTTGTGACATAAAGTCATAAGTTAGGGAGCATAGAAGATACAGTGAATATTGCGCTATAGATGTAAATAAGCCAATGCTGAATGTATGGCCCAAACAAGCCACGGCTAAGTACACAAATGGTGTAGATTAAACCACAGCTGAAGCAAGGATTTAGCTAGGCCAAGGCTGAAGTAGAGTGCAGACAATGTCATGGAAATTGAATCAGAGGCCTAGACAACATTCAGGCTGGGAGGGGGGTAAAGTGCTGTACTTGGGGTGTACAGACAAGATTATCAACAAGTATGGGGTCGGATGGGGTCCACCCAAGGGTACATAAGGAGCTGAGAATGGTGCTAGCCACCTCTGTGGCAATGCTATTTAGCACCTCATTGGACACGAGACTGGGACAGGACTGATGTGATCCCTCTGCAGAACAGCTGCAGCAAGGAAGAGGCTAGCAGTAACAGAACAATTAGTCTCACATCAGTGCTGGTGAAATTAATGGAGTTCCTGCTGAAGGAGAGGCTGATGGAGTGCCTGGAGACATACGGGTTGTGGGAACACTGGCAGCACGACTTCACAGGAAGGAGGTCATGTCAAACAAATGTCATCGATTTCTTTGAGTGGGTAAGTAGGGAAGTGGATCAGGAGATGGCAATAGATGTGTCCTATCTGGACTTCAGTAAGGCCTTTGACACTGTACCACACAGGAGGCTGATAAAGAAACTTAGCAAACTGAGGGGGTGGTAAACTGGGTATCAAACTGGTTGAGAGATACGAGGCAAAGGATGGTGGTAAATTGCAGTCACTTAGAGGATGAAGAGTCACCAGTGGAGTCCCACAAGCATCGGTACTGGGCCCTGTCCTCTTCAGTGTCTTCACAAGTGACAGTGCTAAGGAACTGGAGGGGGGGAAAGCGTGTCTCTACAGATGACACAAACATCTGCAACAGGGTGAGCACCAGGAGGGGGTGTTTGGAGAGAATGCAAAGGAATCTGGTTACCTGCAAGATCTCCTGTGCCCTCGCCACTCTGCCTGTCCCCTCCACTCCACCGAAGACGGGCCTGTGGAGATTCCCAGAGTTCGCCTCAAAACATTAGGCGCTCAGGCTTTTTCTTTCTGCACCCCAACCCTGTGGATCTCCCTCCCTTGCTATATAAGGGAATCTCAACCTTTGGAAATGTTTAAATGGGAACTAAAAATGTTTTTATTTAAGCAGTCTTTTTTTATCTGACTAGTTAGCAAACCCATTTAATGTATTTTATATAATGTGTATGATATGTTTTATTGTTTTATGTTATATTGGTGTAAAGCGCCTTGAGTTTCAATTAAGAAAGTGCGCTCAATAAATTAACAGTGATTATGATCTGGGGAAATTAGAGGAGCGGGCTAGGGAGTGGCAGCTGGGTTTCAGTGCAAAATGTGCAGTCATGCACTTGGGGTGGGGTAACCCGGTGACTGTGTATGGAGGTACTCATAGTTACTGTGCAAGAGAGGGACCTTGGGTGATCATGTCTGTTGATCTCAAGGTGTCAGGGCAGTGTGACAGGGCAGTAGTCAAGGCGAGCTGGATTCTAGGATGCATCGGGAGGGGGATCTCTAGCAGGAGAAGGGAGGAGGTGCGGCCTCTGGATTGCTCACTAGTGAGACCCCACCTAGGTACTGCATCCAGTTCTAGAGGCTGCACCTCTGCAAGGACGTTGACAGGATGAAGGCCATCCAGAGGAAGGCTACTAAAATGGTGTGGGGTTTGCGCTAGAAGCCATATGAGGAGAGATTGCAGGAACTGGGTATGTTCTCCCTGGAAGAGAGGAGAACAAGAGGTAATATAATTGAGCACTATCAGTCCCTCACAGGGGTGAACAAGTACAGGGGAGCCTCTTTCAAAGGAGGAGGAGCACCAGTACATGGGGGCATACTATGAAACTTGAGTAGGGCGTTTAAGAGGGATGTGAGGAAATACTTCTTCATAGAAAAGGTGGTAGACACCTGGAACAGCCTTCCAAAAGAGGTGGTAGGACGAAAACAATGGGGAGCTTCAAGCATGCGGAGGGATAGCCACATGGTATTACAAACAGAGGTAAGTGAGGAGGGAGGGACACTTGTACCCAGGTAAGGTCCAGGATACAGTGTTAGGCAGGGAAAACAGGGCAGACGAGATGTGCCTACCAGTCCTTGTCTGTGAACACTTTCTCTGTTTCTATGTAAGCCTGCTATGTGTAGCAAAAGCTCCATCTCAGGTGCGTTTAGTCTAGGCTAACAAAGATAACTGGCTAAAGTCAGGCTACCACTTGGGGTCTAGTAAAGTTAAGACTGCACTAAGAGATCAAGCCAAGGCTACAATAGTGGTGGTGTGTGTGAGGGGAAGGGGGGATATGGTCACTTCTGTGCTTTGTAAACTGTCCCAGCCCCTGATACTTTGATTTCAGAGACCTCTACTTCAAAACAAACAAATAAACAAACCTCACCTGGAAATCAGCTTCATGACCTCCTGAAAAACAAATGAAATGTCAAATTAGTTTATCTTGATCTAGAAGAGGCAGACCAAAGTGATGGATGATGGCTGGCTGGAAATGGCTGAAAGACAGTACTGACATAAAGCAGATAGCTGTCGGCAGTAAAACCAGATGTAAAGACCGGCTATGAAATAGGAAAAACTACCCTGCCACTTGAGCTTTGTGTACAACCATTTCTGTCTCTCTTTTACATAGAAACATAGAATTTGACAGCAGATAAGGACCGCTTGGCCCACCCAGTCTGCCCATTTCCCTACCTAATGGATAAGCTGCAGATCCTAGTTAACCAACAGCCTACTTCTTCCTACCCTCACCCCCTAGAATTGCCTTATGACTGTCCCATGCATGCTTGAATTCCACCAGTTTTTGACTCCACAACCTCCTCCGGAAGGCCGTTCCATGCATCCACAACCCTCTCTGTGAAAAAACACTTCCTTACATTACCTCTGAGCTGCCCCCCCATCTTCAAATTGTGCCCCCTTGTTCTTGCACACCCAAAGTTTCTATCATGCCCTCTCTCTCCCTCCTTTCCTCAAGGCTATACATATTAAGCTCCGTAAGTCTCTCTTCATATGTCTTCCGGTGCAGACCCTGCACCATTTCAGTTGCCCTCTTCTGGACTGCCTCCATCCTGTTTATGTCTTTGCGGAGATTGGGTCTCCAGAACTGCACGCAGTACTCCAGAAGAGGTCTCACCAGCTGTCTGTACAGAGGGATAACAACTTCCTGTTTTCTACTGGTGATGCCTCTTCCTATGCATCCCAGTATCCCCCCAGCCCTCCTTACTGCCCTCTCACATTGCTTGCCCACCTTTAGGTCATCTGATATGACTACCCCCAGGTCCCTGTCCATTTTATTGTTGTTAGTATCTCACCCCCATTGTGTACTCTTCCCCTGGGTTTTGGTTTCCCAGGTGCATTACCTTGCACTTCTTAGCATTGAATCTAAGCTGCCATACATTTGACCATTCCTCCAACCTTGCCAAGTCCCTTCTCATCCTTTCTACCCCACCTTGTGTATCAACTCTGTTGCAGATCTTTGTGTCATCTGCAAAGAGACATACTTTTCCTTCCAGTCCCTCTGCAATGTCACTTATAAAGACATTGAAGCGGACCGGTCCTAGTACTGAACCCTGCGGTACCCCACTAGTAACCCCCCTTTCTTCAGAGTGGACTCCGTTTACTATTACCCTCTGTGTCCTGTTCTCCAGCCAATTCTTTACCCAGGCTACCATCTTGGGACCCACTCCCAGGCTGGCTAACTTGTATATTAATCTTTTGTGTGGGACTCTGTCAAATGCCTTGCTAAAGTCTAGGTAGGCCATGTCCACAGCCCCTCCCTGACCTACTACTTTGGTCACCCAGTCGAAGAAATTGATTAGATTCGCTGACATGACCTTCCCTCTGTGAATCCATGCTGCCTTGGGTCCTGTGCCCCTCTGGCCTCTAGGTACTCGACAATTCTTCCCTTCAGAAGTGATTCCATCATTTTTCCTATCACTGAGGTTAAACTAACAGGTCTGTAGTTGCCTGCTTCTGCCCTGCTCCCACTTTTGTGAAGTGGAATCATATCTGCCCTCCTCCAGTCCTCAGGTACCACCCCATCCTCCCATGATTTGTTAAAGAGGGTAGTCAGTGGTGTCACTAGTTCTACCCTTAGTTCTTTTAGAATTCGGGATGAATCCCATCAGGCTCCATTGCTTTGTCCAGCTTCAGTTTTAAAGAGTTCTTTCAGAACCCTTTCTTCTGTAAATGGGCTGGTATCAACTTCTGTATCCAGAGTGTTTCATTGTTAAGTACCTCCCCTCTTCATTTAGAATACTGAGCAAAAATATTTGCTTAGTATCTCTGCCTTATCACAGTCACCCTCTGCCCACCCCTCTCCTTTATTAAGCCTCACTATCCCTCCCTTGGGCTTCCTTTGCTCCCTGATGTACCTATAACAAGTTTTATTCCTCTTCTTAACTGTGTTGGCTGTCTTTTCCTTGGTTTGGGCCTTTGCTGTTCTGACTGCCTTCCCAGCTTCCTTTTGCTTTAACTAATACAATTCTCTGTCCTGCTCCTTCTATGATTCCTTGTACTTCCTGAATGCTTTCTTTTTCTCCCTAATCTTTCCTGCCACCTCCTTTGAGAACCATAGTTGTTTCTTACATCGTTTTTTATTTACTTCACACAAAGGCTTGTTGCCTCTGTGATGGCAGTTTTGATTATTCCCCATTGTTCTTCCACCCTTCCCTCCTTTCTGCCCATTTGCTAGTGCATTCCTTAGGCACTCACCAATTTTTGGCAAAGTCAGCCCTCCTGAAGTCCACAACCTTTGCTTTGTATGGCTGGACTCTACTGCTGTGTTTATTGTGAACCATACTGTTCGATGGTCACTAGTTCCCAGATAGCTACCCACTTCTAAATCAGTGATCCTCTCGCCATCCCCATTTGAGAGTACCAGGTCTAAGATTGCTCTCTCTCGAGTGGGTTCCAATACTAGTTGTCTAAGGCATGCCCCCTGTAGGGCATCTAGAATGACCCCACTCTTAGAAGTGGCTGCTGTAAATGTGCTCCAATTAACATCTGGCATATTCAGATCCCCCATCAGCAATATCTCCCCTTTTTCTGCCATTCTAAGGATACTTCCTATCATTTCCTTGTCCATGTCCTCCACCTGAGATGGGGGTCTGTATACAACCCCTGTACGGATTGTGGTGCCATTCATTGCCTGTCTCCAAATTGACCCACAGTGCTTCCTCTCCTCCCCGTTTTCCCTTTTGTTCTGTTGCTTTGATTCCTTCCCTTATGTAGAGAGCTACTCCTCCTCCTCTTTTACCCTCCCTGTCCCTCCTGTAGATAGTGTATCCTGGTATGTTTCGTCCCAAGTCATGGTTCTGTGTGTACCATGTTTCTGTGACTGCCACAATATCCAGATGTTCCTCCTCCATCAAGGCCACTAATTCAGGAAGCTTGTTACCCAGACTACGAGCATTAGTACTCATTGCTCTCCATTTTTTGATGGCTTTAGCTCTTATAGCACTATCCTTGTCCTCACTGACCTTGCTTTCTCCATTGACCCCTGTCCTGCTCCCTACTGACCTTTGTACCTTGGTCTTTCCCTCATTTAGTACCCTGTTTTGGCTCTTATTTGACATTGACATTAATTTGAAAGCAGTTCATTACAAATGTAAAGCCATATGGAACTTCGGTGAAATATCCGTCATTTGCCCTGCAGTTACTAGTGCTCTCTATATATTTCTCCCTCTTTTTTTGTTATAGAAATGCTTATCCTTTGGGATGGATTCGGTGACTGTCTCAGCCCTGTCCCTACCAGCCACGGCTGTCCTGTAGTTCTTCCAGCAAATCGGAGAGCTCAAGTGGACCTACAGTGTGATGGGCAGGGCTTCCAGTAGCCTGTCCTCCATTTTCCTCCTGATTTTCTCTCCTGGGCTCAGCTGGACGTACATTGAGAGTGACATGCACACTCTGCCTCCACGGAGGTTCCCCTGGCATGCTAAATGCTGGTCCTTCCCCTAACTACAGGACTCGCACATGCCACCACCTGGATTCCTCCAGGTGGCAGTTGAGTGGCTAGTCACAGAATCTCCCCTCCCTGAGAAAAGAGAGCTATCCATGGGTACTCAATCAATCATTCCTCTCCCGGATGAGCTCCTGAGTGACCCAAGTCCATTCCTGAACTTGGGTCACTGGCATGGCAACAAGGAGGCATGGATACCACAACTCTCTGTGTCACTGGGCCCACTCTATATCTCACTCCAACTCCTGTCTCTTTAGGGTAGACACTGCATCCACTGACTATCGTTTATCTCAAAGTTCTGGTTTGGAACCCTCCTCTCCTATCTTGGCTCTATACTTATCAGTCCCCCTACCTCCTTATACGCCTTCTGCAACTCTGACATGCTTTCTGTCTTTTGAAGAATGTTGGTCCACTGGTGCAAAAACTGTGGCTGTGCTACCATTTACAGTTCCAGCAATCTGGGTTCTGGAATGAGAAAGAACCACTGGAGGGTCAGTGAGGGGAGGGACAGTTGAGTTTCCCATAAGATGCTCTCCTCTTGCACAGAGGGAGGGTCACTGCCTCCGCTGTGATGCTGCCACTTGGGTGACCATGGGTAGGAGTGTGGCAGAGGTACCACAAGAAGAACACCGGCTGACTCTTTATCAGCGTGCTGGTGTCCAGTGGGGATGGATGAAGTGGCAGGAAATCCCTGACACTTGCCGGATGAAGTGACCCAGAGACTGGCCTCCCACCTTGGAATCTCTCTGCCCTAGAGACAACCCCCAAGGGGCTGTATTCCCCAGCTTGGAGTGGCCCTGGCACACAAGTCACGGGGAGTAAGGGGTAAGTGCCAGGGAAGCTGGGGGTGGGGCATAAAGTGCAAAAAAAAAAAAAAGAGTTGGGCAGTGTAATGTTAAAAGAATATGGCTATGTGCGTTATCCATGCAGGCGAACAAAAAGCTGAAATGGTGGGCCTTAGTTTTGACAATCTCAGTGGACAACTGTTGTCCACAACTTAGAGGGAGGCTCAGCACTGCTCAACAACCACTGAGTGAGGATGCCAGATGTATTTCTTTGTTGAGTCAGCATCCAGTCCTAGATGGGGAAGATCAGAGCAACCTACCCAGACTCCTCCCAGTCACTTACTTCAGTGGCATCAGTTCACCAGAATTCTAGAGGTTACAAAACCCCATTTAACCAGTAACCCAGGGATTACAAAGCTTCATTTCTCCAGGAACCCTGGGATTACAAGGCTCCATTCTGCCAGGAACCCTGGGGTTACAAGGCTCCATTCCGCGAGGAACCCTGGGGTTACAAAGCTCCATTTCACCAGGAATCCTGGGGTTACAAAGCTCCATTCCATCAGGAACCCTGGGGTCACAAAGCTCCATTTCGCCAGGAATCCTGGGGTTACAAAGCTCCATTCCGCCAGGAACCCTGGGGTCTCAAGGCTCCATTCATGGGAACCCTGGGGTTACAAAAGCTCCATTCCGCCAGGAACCCTGGGGTCACAAGGCTCCATTTACCAGGAACCCTGGGGTCACAAGGCTCCATTCCGCCAGGAACCCTGGGGTCACAAAGCTCCATTCCACCAGGAACCCTGGGGTCACAAGGCTCCATTCCACCAGGAACCCTGGGGTCACAAAGCTCCATTCCACCAGGAACCCTGGGGTCACAAGGCTCCATTCCACCAGGAACCCTGGGGTCACAAGGCTCCATTCCACCAGGAACCCTGGGGTTACAAGGCTCCATTCCACCAGGAACCCTGGGGTTACAAGGCTCCATTCCACCAGGAACCCTGGGGTTACAAGGCTCCATTCCACCAGGAACCCTGGGGTTACAAGGCTCCATTCCACCAGGAACCTGGGGTTACAAGGCTCCATTTCACCAGGAACCTTGGGTTACAAGGCTCCATTTCACCAGGAACCCTGGGGTTACAAGGCTCCATTTCACCAGGAACCCTGGGGTTACAAGGCTCCATTTCACCAGGAACCCTGGGGTTACAAGGCTCCATTTCACCAGGAACCTTGGGTTAAAAGGCTTTCTTTTACCAGTTACCCAGGTGTTACACAGCTCCATTTCTAATGAACACTGGGGTTAAAAAGCTCAGTTTCACCAGGGACCCAGGTGTTAACAAAGCTTTATTTCTCCAGGAACCCTGGGGTTATAAAGCCCCATTTCACCAGAAACTGCGGGGTTATAAAGCTCCCTTTTTCAATGAACCCTGCGATTAAAAAGCTGCATTTTCACCAGGAACCTTGGGGTTACATACCTCCATTTCACCAGGAACCCAGAGGTTAAAAAGCTACATCTCACTTGGAACCTTTGGGTTAAAAAGCTGCATTTCACCAGGAACCCAGGTCCTACAAGCTCCATTTCACCACGAGCCATGGGGTTACAAAACTCTATTTCACCAAAATCCAGCAGGTTATAAACTCTCTTTCAGCAGAATTCTACAAGTTATAAAGTTCCATTTGAGCAGAATCCTAGAAGTTACAAAGCCCAACTTCACCAGACTCACACAGGTTGCAAGGCCCCATTTTAATTGAATCACGTGGGTGCTAAGTCCCATTTCACCAGAATCCTAGGAGATGCCAAGTCCCTTTTAAATAAAATCACGTGGATTGCAAAGCCCCATTTTGTCAGAATAATAGGGGCTACAAAACAGAAGCCCAGCTTCTAAACACTCAAAGGGGTTGTAAAGACCAATTATTTTTTTATTTAATTTTGGTAACTGGGTGGGCCCACTGGAACCATTACAATCCCGTTTTGAGGGGTGACTCGGCATTAATTACAGATAGAGATTCAAAAGACATTTACAGAGTACAAAAAGTAAATTGTTCACAATGCAGCATCCCGTAGTCAAGGGCATGAGTTAATACGGCCAAGATAATTGCACGTTTATAATAGGGTATACAGATTGTTTGATTGACAATCATTAAGTCACAGTGCTGAGCAGATCCTTGTATATACAAAAACCAGGACCCAAAATTGCAATCCCATTGTTTCAAGGCAGTGTTCATATAGGGTTGGTCCACTCTGGGATACTGATCTGTTGTGGCAGTTACTCCAGAACCTAGCATGCTTTGGCCCACCACCCTGGGTATAAAGAGGACTATTGTGGCAAGTTAACGGTAGCAAGTGCAAGGGCTCTTTTCCATCATGTATGCCTTGAGTCCTCTCTTAAATCCCCTTAGAGAGTTGCATTCCTGGCAATGCATGCCACAGGCATGGTATATACACAGAGAAGGACTGTTCTCCAAGGGAGGACTTTACTTCTGGCACTTGGAGGAGTCTGAGGCTGGATGACCTGAGACTCCTGCTGCTTTGCTCGGCAATTAATGTACCAGCTAGACTTGGCAGGGCATTTCCAAGCCGGAGTTTGTAGGCCACGCATAGAGCTCGATATTTAAGTCTGCCATCTAGTGAGGGCCAGTTTAGGGTTTTGGAGCACTAGACAGAGATGCTCCATAGGTAGGGCACCTGCTGTGAACCTGCTTATCCTGTGGTATAAGGTTTTCAGTATCAAGTTCTCAGCACTTTTAACTGAGTATAACACTGGTGCTCCATATAACAGGGACGGTAGCAAGGTGCCTACTGCAGCCTTTAGTTGCAAATCCCTTGTTAGGTAGGGACTAAGGCGATAAAGTAGCCCAAGCTTCTGATTCAAGGTCTTATTTAAGTGGTCAATATGTGCCTTAAAGGTAGTCTTGATTTTGTATGACTCCTAGGTACTTAATGTTATCTACCACTTCAATCCTTGATCCATTTGTGAGAATTGGTATCAAGGGAAGAAAGAGACTTGGGCGTCATCATCACCAATGACCTGAAGTCATCCAAGCAGACCTCTAAAGCAGTAGGTAACGCTAGAGGGATGTTGGGGTGTATTAGTAGGGGTATCACAAGTCGAAAGAGGGAGGTAATAATTCCTCTTTACAAGACACTGGTTAGGCCCCATCTGGAGTACTGTGTGCAGTACTGGAGGCCACACCTTCACAAGGACATTAACCAAACTGAGGCAGTCCAGAGAAGGGCAACCAAAATGGTGCAGGGACTGCATCAGAAAACATATGAGGGCAGATTAACTGAACTCAGTATGTATACCCTACAGCAAAGGAGGGAGACAGGTGATATGATTGAAACATTCAAACACCTTAAGGGCATTAACAAGATGAAAGAGTCTAACGTGTTTAATGTAAGAAAAATAGCAGGACAAGAGGACACAGCAGGAGATTAGAGGGAGGCCGATTAAGGGGTAATGTGAGGAAGTTCTTTTTCACAGAAAGGGTGGTGGATGAATGGAACAGCCTACCTCAGGAAGTGGTGGATATGAATACAGTGCAGGGCTTCAAACAGGCATGGGATAGGCATAAGGGAGCAATACAGATGAGTATGAATAGATATGCCATTGACAGAGTAAAGGCCGATGGCACATTTATAAGGTAAAAAAATAAATGGGCAGACTGGATGGGCCTTGCAGTCCTTATCTGCCGTTAACTTCTATGTTTCTATGTGCACCATGGGTCTTTTTAATTTTTTTGATCCTAACCCTTGCCAGGTCTACAATGCTATTTCTGTGCAAAATTTGGTGTCCATCTTTTTTTCTTGAGAAAAGAACTTAACTAAAACATTTATAAAATACTCAAATGTTGGTGGAATTAGAAAAGTGTACCACCAAATAAAACTGGAAGATGTCTGGAAACATTTATGGTGAAAAAAAAGTTACGGTCAAATGTTTTGCCCAATTTTCATTGCACTACTGATTTAGGGGCTGCAAACTCCAATTTCAGAGAAATACAAGGTGTTGCATTTTAAGACCCCATTTCACTGAAACCATGGGGATAACAAAACACTTCCACCTGCCATATTTTTATGTTTGCTTGCGTGCAGCGCAAGAAACATATTGTGGCAGCTTGGTGCCGAAGCAGGTTCTGGAGGTGCGGCACTATTGAGGCCAATACCAGCATGGCATTTTGGGGCGTGTGTGATGTCCACCAATAATGGGGGACACAGCCAGTGACAGTAGTTTGGAACCTTGCCACCAACTTGTGAAAAAATAGCTGCTGCAATCAGGGGCCACCTCGTCACTGCAGCATCAGCCATTCGCTGCAATGAGGGAGTGACCCGTTACTGCAGGGCGGGACCTTGCAGCCCTGATATTGTTTGTGAACATGGTGGTGGCTTGCGCCTGTTCACAAACAATATTAATTCCCTCCCTGCCGAGGGTTTCCAATCCCTGGCAGCATTTAACATGTTTGTTTGCGGCCGGGGCCCCAATCCCCATCGGCTGCAGTGCCCCAGATGTATGTTGCTGATGGGGGAGCCCACTCCCCATCGGCAGTATGTAACGGCCCCCCCCCCATTTTTCTTGTCTGCTGATGGGGTGCCCAATCCCTGTCGGCATAATATCCCCTTTTGTTGTGTGCGATGGGGTGCCCAATCCCCTCAGCATAATCAACCCCCGGTTGTTGTGTGCCGACAAGTGCCCAATCCCGTCGGCATAATGCCACTGTTGTGTGCTGATGGGGTGCCCAATCCCTATCGGCTACAGTGCCTCCCAAAAAGACTCAGTTGGCACGCTGGGAGCCCACCCCAGCATGCCACATTGCCCTGTAAATAAAAAACCGTCTCGCGATGTCTTTTTTTTTTACCTGTAACGAAGGAAACGGTCCCCCGACGGTCTCCCTGGCCCCCCTCCCACAACCTGCACCCACCCACTGCGCACCTTAATCCACACCCCCTCTCATCCCATACTTACCTCCAGAGTCCGGCGTGATGATCTTCAGTGGACCGGGAACACGTCTGCACTCTTCAAAGCTGACCGCGAACTGAGAAATGCCGGTAAGCTGTATAATGGAATAAATAGGGTTTTCAACTTTGATGCATATCTCAGGCATTTTTGGAATTTTGCCACCAAATTTTCAACATGGGGTTTTTGGACCCCTCCTCATGATCGGTCACTGTCATGGCGTTAATTGGCCCCAAAAGGTTTTGCAGTCACTGTGCGGAATCACCTTTCGGACTGATTAACAATGCGACATTTTCAGTATTCATGAGGTGGGCTCTCAAAAACCTATGTTGCAAATTTGTGGGAATCAAACAATGACTGTTTCTGATGTGCATTGCGCGGTTACTCACGCGCAGCTCGTAACTGCTAATTGCAATATTTTCACCCCAGATTTTCAACATTGGCATTTTTTCAGACCTCCTTGTGAACAGTACAGCTGTCATTTTTCACACCCTAGACAAAATGTGTTTTCGCACTTCCGGTGTGGAATAGCACGGTTGGTGTGGGAAATCAGTGTTCTGCACAAATTAAGAAACTGACAATGGCACTGTTCATGAGCAGAGGTCCCAAAATGCCTATGTTGAAAATTTGGTGACGATACTCCATAAAATGACTGTGTTACGAGCATGCGTTGCGCTCTTCCTACGCATGCTCGTAAGTTCGCGAATTTTCAATATTTTCACTCCAGATTTTCAACATTGCCATTTTACCACACCTCCTTATGAGCAGTACAGCTGTCATTTTTCACATTTTGCCCAAAATATGTTTCCGCGCATGTAGCACACAACTGCACAGTCGGTGTGCGAAATCAATGTTCGGGACAGATTAAGAAAATCACAGTGACACTATTCATGAGCAGAAGTGTTAAAATGGCTATGTTAAAAATTTGGTAAAAAAATTCCCCAAAATGACTGTTTTACGAGCATGCGTTGCGCTGTTCCTACGCACGCTCATGAATTTTCACTATTTTCACTCCAGATTTTCAATATTGTCATTTTACCACACCTCCTTATGAGCAGTACAGCTGTCTTTTTCACATCTCACCCAAAACGTGTTTCTCGCATGTGGCACACAAAGGCGCGTCGGTGTGTGAAATCAATGTTCGGGACAGATTAAGAAAATCACAGTGACACTGTTCATGAACAGAGGTGTTACAATGGCTATGTTAACAATTTGGTGAAAAAAGTCCATAAAATGACTGTGTTACGCGTGAGCATTGCGCAGTTTCCACGCACCCTCGTAGGTTCATGGATTTCTAATATTTTCAGTCCAGATTTTCACCACTGGCATTTTTCCACACTTATTTATGAACAGTACAGCTGTCATTTTTCACACCATGGCCGAAATGTGTTTTCGCATTTCCAACGCAGAAATGCGTGGTCGCTGTGGGAAATCACAGTTCGGGACAGATTAAGAAAATCACAGTGACACTGTTCATGAGCGGAGGTTCCAAAATGCCTGTGTTGACAATCTGCTGTAAAACATCCCCAAACTAATTGCATTATGGGTGTGCGTTGCCCAGTTTTTACACACGCTTGTGTCTACACGGTTTTTTTAAATATTTTCACTGCAGATTTTCAACATTGCCATTTTTTTCACCTCCCCATAAACAGTACAGCTGTCATTTTTCACATCCTGCTCGAAATGTGTTTTTGCACCTGTGGTGCCAAATGGCGTAGTCGCTGTGCAAAATCAGCTTTCGGCTAACAAACTGATATTGCCACTGTTCATAAGGTGGAGGTCACAAAAAACCCATGTTGAAAATTTGGAGTGAAAATGCCAATGAACGCCTGAGACGTTAGGGTTTCCGACCATAACGCCCCACCCTGTAGAGATTGACAGGCATCAGGGGTGTGACTTGGGATTCTTGCCTGTAATGCTATACCATTCCACACCCTGCAGCCAGTGAGAGGCACCGAGGTGTGCCTTGGACTGTTCGGCCCCAAAGTTCACCCCATTCTCCTATACAGCACTCATCTCATCATATTTCCTGATGGAATGGGGTGCGCATAAGGGCCAAAGACCCCAAGGCACACCGTGACACTTGTCAGTGTCTGCAGGGTGGGGTGTGGTGAATGGCGTGGCCGTTATGCCTGACGACCCAAAGGCACACCCCAATGCCTGTCAGTCTGTGCAGGGTGGTGGCGGGGTTGGCTTCAGTTCAATACTTCACTGCCATTCCTATTATGCAGCTCTCTAACTCCTACACTACCAATGTCAATGCCAGCAAGCAAACATTTGGCATTGACAAATGCTTGTTTTTACTGTCAAAACCTAGGCAAAACCATTAGTTAGGGTCTTCAAGGTATTGCATATTGCATTTACCATTAGAAGAGTTACAGTGCAAATCACATGATCTCGCCTGTAGTCCTGTAGATGACTCCCTTCCATTTGTTCATACTGTGATGAGATACAAATCACTTGTCTTGTGGAGCTGGTTCAGCTGCATGCGGATCAGATCACATTCCTCCATGTTCCTGCTAATTTCTTCCTGGTAGCTGTTGACACATTCCTCTTGATTCTCTGCAGCCTCCTCGATTTTACACAGCTGCTGCTGCTTCTTGGATATTAGGTATGTAATATACTCACCAAACTCCTTCTCACACTGTAGTTTTGTCACTTTTGTGATCTCCTGTAACAGCATAATTCACCATGTTTATCAAGAGTGACAGTTCCGCACCACTCCTCGCCAAACATTTTACTCACTATCAGCACTGCAGCAGACAAGAGAGAGACTCAGACCAAACCGCTGAACCTTGCAGTGCCCAAAGAGAGCACAAAGAGGGAAAATGTGTGGGGGAAACATGGGTAGTTCCAACTCTTTATCAGCTGCAGTCTCAGGTGCAGGGTTGCTAAATGCGCGACGCTACATAGGACCTACACACTGTATGGGGCTCCGTTTGCTCCAGTGAAGACAGCACAGGGCCACGAATATGATCAGTGGTATAGAGGATAAAATCTGTGAGGAGAGAGGCTCTTAAACAGCCACCAATGCCTTGAGAAGAACTTTGAAAAACATAACATTTGGACACAAAGCTAAGCGATTTGTATTTCTCATTAGCGTTGTATTTTGCATCCCCATTATTTAGGACTGAGATCATATGCCTGAAAATAGGACAGTTGTTCCTTGAGGGTTTATCAGCTCCTGTTACTGCTTCCCAACCTGATGTCATGATACTCTGCTTGTGACATCACAGTTATTCCCACGGCAACAGACTGTGATGTTACAACAGAGCATTATGATTTCAAGCATGGAATAAGTTAGAGAGGCAGATGGACGCTAAGGGATAAAGATCTTGTTTTTTGCTGGAATTGCTTCAGTGATAAATAACGGAAAAGAGAAATCTATAAAAGTTATAGGAAATGCAAGCCGAATTGTGTCTAAATATTATGTTTTCCATAGTTTTCCCAAAGTCATCAGCTGCTCTTAAACACAGCCAAAAGGATAAAGAACCTCAGCTTAAAAGCACTGAGGCAAGGGTTAACCAAAACGGTACCGGGTCACAATGTCATACGCATAACAATACAAGACATTATGCCGTATCCTGGACTTGTGCGCTCTCCGTGTTTAACCCCTCCTCCGGAGTTAGAATCCTAAGTGGGAGGTCCAAGGGGCAGGGGGTGTGGAGGACGGGGCCCCCCACAGAAGAAAAGATACAGCCAAAGCGCGCAACGTGCTTATGCTGCACGACATTCTGCCACGCACTCTTCAGAACCCGTGCCAACCAAAAAGGGCACTGGCACCAAAGCCAGGTTTCAAAGAAACCTCAGTATATCACTGCTAGATGCTGCTGCTGTGCACAGATTACCTTTTCTATATACAACAGTAACAAACTGTCTTATTTATTTGAAAATTGGTAACTGGAAAAGGCACACTATGCCAAGGCTTGTTTCTAGGTGTGACTGGAGGAACGGGAACAGGAGAAAGCAAAAGCACAATAATATTACATAGGTACCAGGCCTGGTGGCACAGAGGACTGCGGCAGTGCCATGCACCTCACCTCTCACCATGCTGGCGATCTGAGTCTGGGGACGAGCTCCAATCACCGTGGGTTGGTGAAGGAGGGGGATGGCAGAAAGGACTGAGCAAGCCCCCTGGCAGCTCTCCTCTCTTGGATTGTGGTGGTGGCCTTATCAACTCTCGGCTGCCACCAGGTGGAGGCCTGATGATACAGCAGACGTCCAGGAGGCACACATAGGTAAGGGGCGAGCGGAGAGAGCTGCCATTCCAGAATGCATGCGCTGCTCCATGTGCATGCATCCTCTGAGTCGCCACAGACTCTGGCCGCTAGAGGGGGAAAATGGTGGAAAAACTGAGCAGACCAGGCCTCATGAAGCTGCACCCAGACATCTGGACTCGCCCTTCCACTCTGACTGGTGAGGCAGTCTGGACTATGTGCTCGGGGGTCTGAGGAGGAAGTAGTCCCCAGTTTGGAAGGAGGACAAGGACAGCCCATGGTGTTCTGGGACATAGCTGAGAAGCCACCCAGTCTAACTCTGGAGAATAAAAAACTTTATTAGAAAAACATAACACAGGTACATAAAATTGGTACAAAAATAAAGTCCAGTCACAGTACAGTATGGAATACCTATACAAGTGGCAATAAAACATCAGTGAGGCACAGAGTGCAAAATCAATACTATATCAGACAAGAGACAAGTTAGGTGGCTGCATGCCTGCTCCCATGGAGGAAGGAAGTGCAGAGGTAGTGTGGAACTGAAGCCAGTAAGCAGATATGCGAGTCCCAGATGGAAGCCCAACAGATGGTCGGAAGGAGCCTCGGGCCAGGAAGACATCAGGAGGATGGGTAAAAGGAGCAGGTTGGGGGTTGCTCACTGAGCAACATAAATGACTATAAATGTTTGCTTTGCAGTTTCAGATAAACACATCCGGGATGTCCAAAGGGCACCCAAGGGTGTAGTATTAGCCCATCCCTGCCACATGTCCCTCCCAGGCCCTGACCACGCCTGTGCCAGCACAAATGCATGACTGGTTGGCGCATGAGGTGGGGGTTGGGCATGCTGGAGGTAGCCTGGCAGAGACAGCTGCATTCTGGTTGCCATTTGCAGTCTGCCACTCCAGAAGTTGGGCCCCCTGTACAGTAGGACATCACACTGCTGCAGAACCATCTGGGTTGCCAAGAAGTGGAATTTGTTAAGCAGTAAGGCATGACCAAGGCTTGGGTTACTGGCTGTTAATCTAACACTAGTGGAGTCATGAGACACAAGGTGTAGCCAAGTGTCTTATGCCGCTTGAGTTAGGGTAACAATGGTAACGTGACCCCTAGAGAGCCTTAATGCTATTATAATTCATTGCCAAAATCTTAATTAATGCAGCAGTTAGGGTAATTTAACGTCACAAAAGGGGGGAAATGTGGCATTAGGCTTTCCAATTACTTCCCATGGCTCTATGATGCTGGTTCGACAACAATTTAGTTGACTGACATCACAGCAATGGAAGCTTGCGGTCGACATGAATCCCAAAGGACTCCTGGTCTCTGTTTCAAAGCCCCCCCGAACCCCTCCGCCCCCTCCATTCTAAATATAATCAACTCGGAGTCGAAGTTGATTCGGGGAAGTGGTGCAGGACTGTTAGACAGTGTTTCTGGGTCTCTGGCGCACCAATACAGTGAACTGTCATTGTTGTCGGCATTTCGTCGGCATCGACGTAGTTCACAGTATTGATGTCGCTGTTGGGGGGTATACCACTCCCCACCCCACCCCCCAAGCAGCAAAAGGAAAAAAACATTAGGATTTTGGGTCTCTGGAGTCTTGGCGAATCAGTGGTGGGATCTTCCTTGGGGTTGTCAACCCTAAGGCCCATCCCCTCCAGCTCATAGCCTCAGTCCAAAGCACAACGTACAGATCCAAACCAGTGTCTCATAGTGATACACTCTTCAAAGATAGAGAGAAGTATGTCTCACTACATGTTGCAGGCACACTTTGTTGTAGCTTTCTTCACGCGGGGCCAAGAAAGGAGATCATGTGAGACATTGTTTGCTCAGAGAATGGGGTTAGGATTAGGATCAACAACCCCAAGGAAGACCCCATCACCCACCTCAGGTGTGTAACAAATCCTTGCTACACACACTTTCCCATTCATTGCACTATATATTAACTTTCAATATTTGCATTTTTTAATATGTTTTATAGTTCAAATTGTAACTGTTGTACTGTACTTAAGGGATTCCAATTGTTAACCTAATCTTTTTTGAATGCTGTCAGGACACTCCAGTTCCAGACTTCTTCAATATTAAAATGTCACCTAGTTCTACCATTGTAAACTCACAATGCTGCTGTCCAGACTGATAATCCTAGTCTCAAGCTGCATCACAGGAGGAAAACTGAATGGGCTTTCCCAAAACAAACTTAAATCTTACCTCAATTTCATTGTGCAACTCCATGCAATCTGCAACATGGTTGAGCGTCATCTCCTTCTCAATCCTTACACTCTCTGAGAGGTCTGGCAAAACCGTCTGTTAGGAAACAGGAGAGAAGGATAATTGGGGGAACCTTTTCCACATCTAAATTAAAAGGCCCTCGTTAGTTAAGCGGTGGCCTTAATTAGTCTCAAACCGGTCAATATTATGCATAACGATGCATTTAAATCAGAGCCCTATTGGCTTTAATAAGGTGCGCCACCACGCTTTTCCTGGGCAGACCTCATTATGTACCCGAGAGTAGGGTCAGAGCGGGTTAACTAGGAAGTGGAAGGGATCGGCGGGCCACCTCATCAGGGTGAAACTGCGAGCCCTTCCACTCCCACACAGATGTCAGTGAGAATTATTCAATTAGAATATGACGTTTGTCACCAGCATAAGCTTACAAAATATGTACAGTAAGTGGTAAAGGAGCGTGGAAAAACATTTAACTGTAAAGATGTTACTCAAGAAAGATCTCAGCAAGGAGAGAGTGCCTTAGGATAGGGCAGCTAGTTTATTTATTGAAATGTTTTACCAGGAAGGCACGCTGAGCAACAAGTTGCTCGTCTCCTGGTGCGACCTGGGAGGTAGGGGAACATGAGGATAGTATGCAGAGATTTGCTACATGATATCGATATACAATTTGATTACATTCAATAAAGGGAGCAGACTATACAGAAGTACCGAAAAGGAGGAATGCTAACAGGTATGAGCTAGATAGACACAATAGCAAAAATATTGTTGGCAAACACTTGGTGCGACATAGTTTTGTAGTTAGAAAATGGCTGCATAGAATACAAGGAGGTTGAACTAGGGCAAGATTGAGAGGAGAGTCACAGATAGAACACAATTGGCAAGGTGTAACAAAAGTGCAAGGTTGACTATAAGTACATTAGAGATTAGGGGTTGGCCAATAAATATGGCTAGGAAGAAGGGAAGGTGAGTGGGGGGCATTTAAGCAGAGACAGGGGTGGAAGGGGGATTTGGAGGAGGAAAAGGCAAGGGTGGAGGAGAAAGGTCAGCCAAAGCCTGACCCCTCCAGAATGCTGGGGGCCCTGCCTGCACCAGGCAGGGGTCAAGCACAAACAGGAGGGAAGGAGGTTGTAGGCAGTGGGAGTTACGGCACGTCAGGAAGAGAGGGGGGGAAGAGAAAAGTCTGCCAGGGCAAGGCCCCTCCAGTATGCTGTGGACCCTGCCTGCACAAGGCAGAGGTAGAGCATGACAGGAGTGAAGCAGATTGAAGGCAAGAGAGGTAGAGCACAACAGGAGGGAAGTAGGCAGCGACGGGCAGTAGGCTTCAGAAGGACTAAGAGAGAGGGAGGTGGGAGAGACGAGGGGCAGAGACCCAGCCCTTTCAGGAAAGAATGGTTGTGGGAGTAAGAGGTGAGGAAGGTGTTTGCCTAGGTTATGGACCCCTCCAAGATACAAAGGACCCTACTAGGGCCTAGGCACAAGCGGCAAGTGGGTAGTGAGGGTGAGCTGAAAAGGTAGAGGAAACGGAGGGGTGGGGAGTAAGGTGGAACGGAGGGGTGGGAGTAAGGTGGAACGGAGGGTGGGAGTAAGGTGGAACGGAGGGGGGTGGGAGTAAGGTGGAAAGGAAGGGGTGCTGGGGGGAGGATGTGGGGGGAGGCTTCTGCAGGAAAGAGGTGGGTGTGCATCTGAAGCAGGCTCACAGGGGAACAAGTTAAAGAGCATTGTAGCAAGAGCAGCTAGCAGAGAGAAAGTTATGTAAGGCAGAGGCAAGGGAGTGGGACGAAGAGGAGGAGGAGTGCCATATTTGAGGTGGGAGTGCAAAAGCTTGGTCACCCGCACCTTTGAAAGTACCTGTCCCAGGGACTGCATCCCCTGACCAGTGGTGTTGAGGGTGGGATGTTCCCTGATTCAGGTATTTTCTCCCTTGGATAAACCAAAATTAAATCATGTTTATTTAGAGTTTTTGTTTTAAACAGCTCACTTTGTAAATGATCAGATTTTATTAACGAGCCACTGACACCCTGATAAGAACTTTGAAAAACATAATATTTGTACACAAAACAGCTTATATTTTTCTTCGGCTCTGTATTTCTAAATCTCCAATATTTAATAGTGAGGTCATGTAGCAGTGTTGGTGGCTCAGCAGGTTGCACACTCATCTCTGAGGCCAGAAGGCTGTGGGTTCTATTCCCACACCAGGCACTTGGGTTAAATCACAATACTGACACTGTAGTGCAGCATGAGTGGGGAGTGCTGCACTCCTGAGGTGCTGTCTTTCAGATGGGACATTAAACCGATGCCCCATCTGCCAGTTCAGGTGGGTGTTTAAAAATCCCATGGCATGTCTCAAAAAGAGTAGGGGAATTTTTTTATTGAAGGGTTCAAAAAAGTAACATACAGAAAGCATAGAAAAAAACAACTTTCATATTATTGTAACATTCTAATATACATACCTATTAGCTTTATACTTTATTTATATCTTACAATAAAAGAAAAAACCTTTCCACCACATTCTTACATTCTGTAGTGGATGAAATACTAAATCTGTCTCATATATTTATTGTAGTGCTGTTTCACTGAGTCATTGAAATATATTAAACCGCATATACTGTTGTTGTAACACCCATTGGACACATGCTTGCCAAAGGTAACATTTTAGAATGGCCAAAAAAAAAAAGACAATGTTCCTTTGTGACATTTCTGAAAAAAAAATTGGGTATTGTCCCAAAATTAATACTTAAGTTAGATTTTGAAGCCACAGTAACAGTCAAGCTTGTGCCAAAAATGTCCACAAATTATGGGAATAAGTACATGTTAGCACAAAGTACTCCATCGTTTCCTCTGGAGCTAAGGAATCCGTGTTAGGACAAGTTCTCCCATCCATTGTTTTATGATTGCTACTACCTCTAACAGTCAGTTTACCTAACGGCTCAGCCACAGTATTTCCCACATGTTGGGGGGGCACTCTGGACTCATTCAATAAAGTTACAGCCTCTTTTCTTTTAGTTGGGTGACACTATTTGAAGTCTGGTCCTGTGGGATAAATATCTTGTAAGACTTGACTACATAAGCTTTGGTGAGTAGAGAACCTCAGTCTGTCTCTGGACATATTCCATTTGTAGAATTGTACTGAGGATCTATAACTGTCAGGGAGTTGTAGGTATTTAGAAAATTGTAATGGAACATTTTCCCATTTAGTCAAAAACACGTGTAAATTATTAAGCATCCATATGTGCACGGGGGAATTTTGGACCTGCAACACTAGTTTAAATGAATTTATTTATTTATTTATGACTTTGATAACCGAGTAGGTAGGCTGATCCAAAAGGACCGATTTCAGCCATGACCCGGGCCAAACAGGATGGCAGCAAAAACCAAAACTGGACATCAGCAGTTGTACAAAAATACATATCCAAGCAGTAATACAGGTACATGTACAGGGCACGGAAACAAACAGGATACAGAGAGAAGAAGCATGGTAACAGTATGGAGTTCTAACTGTACAGAGCAACGGTTTGTACAAATAAACAGAAATAGGTTTATATACAAGGGCTGAGTTGTAAATATCAAGCTAATCATATATATATATATATATATATATATATATATATATATATACAGTGACTTAGTTGAAGTCTAGGATAACATCATACAATAATACAGCAGTTTTCTGGAATAAACAAAAAAGAGAGAATGAACAAAAATAACAGACTCTGTCATGCCTACCACCCATTGAGTTTTGGCAGATAGGTGTACCCCCCCCCCAATGGGGTTTAGGCGACTGCCCCAAAGCAGTTGGAAGGAGATGCTGTAAAGTCTAGTTTCTAGTACCAGAGGCAATGGAAATAGGGACCCTACATACTGTATGCATGGAAGTAGAAATTTTTTGTTAATGAATATTCTTTTTAATTTAGAGATTTTCCAGCTTCCATAGGGTTACTTTTGAGTCACAGATTTTTAATGTGTGTTCCCAATGGTATACCGTCAGCACAATGACATTTTCACAGCAAAAACAATCACAGCGACAAATATCGGCAGGTCGCTGTGATGGTCCCACTGCACACCGGCACTGTGTCTCCCAGTGTTTCGACCCCACGCTGAAATAGCTCAGACTCTGAGTTGGTTATTTAAAGTAGGGGGTGCAGTGGCACAGCCCTCCACAAAAAAAAATTTGGTCCTGATGGCACAATGCCGACCGTCGGCATTGTTCCCGTCGCTGTACAGGATGTCGACAGCAATGTTGTCACTGTGGCTTGCTGGAATCGTTCCCAATTCATTAGTGTGATATTGGGTGCCCCAAACCAAATCCCTAATATTTTCAGGGTATCTGTGGCAATTGGAAACTTCACTATTTCTAGTTGCATGAGGTCCCTAGATCTTAGAAACACTATGTTACATTGAGTTTTGATATAGATACTTCATAAATACTAACTGTATTTTTCAATAATAAACAGGTATCATCAGTATATGGTACCAGTTTGACTTCACTGTCAGGAAAGTTTCCAGATAATCCCACAATTCTTTTGTTTGAACATGTTTTTTCTGTTGGGGGGTTTAAAGAGGATATGTACAGTAAGGGGCTCAAGGGGCATCCTTGCCTGGCCCCCCCACCTGAAATGTAATATCTGACCCTTCTTTACCCAAAATAATCAGACGCAGAATTGCATTACCATATAAAAGTTTCAACCAATGTAGAAACTTATCCGGTATTCCATAGGTATGTAAGATTTGAAACAGAAACTTGTGATTCACTTGATCAAATGCCTTCTGTTGATTTAACAACAGAAAAAAAACTGTTTTATTTGATTTTTGAAAGAACTCCCAGGGTGTTAAATTCTTCTATCCAGGAGACCACAAAATTGAGCCGGGTGAATTACTGAAACCACCACTTTCAATAATCTAAGGTGCAAAACTTGTGATAAAATCTTAAAATCGGTGTTTAGTATCCCCTTTTTTTGTGCAAAAAAATTAAAGGAAAGCTGTCCAAAATGTGGGCTTCCACCCCTGGATATATTGAAGCGAGCGGTGCGTTGCCGCACCTTTTCAGCAAATGGAGTGTTCCCTGCCTCCTCCATACTTCTGGGTTCCCGAATTTTAAAAATTTAAATACAGCAGGTTGCGACACAGAAAAGTGCCACTCCTACTGTTAAAATCTAAACTGGAGGGTAAGCTGTCCGGGGATGGGAGCCCACATTTTGGACAGCTTTCCTTTAAAAGCCCTTTCATAGCTGGCCCATTGGCACAGTGGCTGGATTTCCACTTGCGACGCCGGCAACCCGGGTTCGGGAATGGACCCAGGTCGTCAGAGGGCCATCCGAGGAAGAAAGATGGAGCATCTCATGGACTGCTCTCTGTCTCTGGGGGGAGGGCGGGGAGAATGTCCGATGCATGAGGGACCCACGGCGGAGGCCGGAGGCACCACAAGCAGCTGGCATCTGGACATTGGGGGGAGGGCGGATGCGGGTCATCATTGTATGTCCCTGCCCTCAAGCTCACAGGGGGAAAAAACACCGTTGCCAGCGTCTCGATGACACCCACCTCACCGCACCTATATCAGCTCCCAGCCGGTTCCCCAGACCTGACCTATGTCCATGGCACCTTGGCCGGTGCTGCAGCCCTGCCCTGGTGGATAAGCCAAGGGGGCAACTGGGGAGTCTCTGCCATATGGGAGTGGAGGGCGGTGAGGACCGTTACTGGGGCAGAAAGTCCTGACGTTGGGGGCGGACAAAAAGCACAGTAAATGAAAATAAGTAAAAGTCCATTCATAAAAAAAAGTTAGGAACTTGTCTCTCTTGTTGTAGAAAAAAGGTGAACACCCTTTGTAAGAATAAGAACAATTCAACTGAAAATGTTTTGTAAAATTTGGACAGTAAGCCATCAACTCCAGGTGTCGATGATGTCTTAAGGGTTCTAATTATCCCTGCAATTTCATTGGTCGAATTCTGAGAAGTCAATGTTTGTATATCTTCCGGACCTATAGCTGTACGTTTTAATGGGGAAAGATAATTGTAAAGGTCTAGTTCTGATGGAGTGGTTTTTATTAATAGAATCAAGATACTGGTCTACAATTTTTGAGACATCTTTTCGTGATGTAACCAATTCTCCTTTCTCGTTTAATAAGGAGGTAAAGGTAGTCATCTTTTTTTTCTTTTTGCAAGCCTCACAAGGGTCTGTGTATGGAGTATTGTGAGTTCCATTAGTGAGTTTGGCACATAATGTGCTAGCCCTATCATACTGTAGGTTTTGCATTTCAGTTTTAAGTGTTTTTATTTAGGAGACCAAATTGCCCTTGTGTTGTGGAGCAAGGGACATGATATGCTGCAGTTGAGACCGCAACTGTAAATATTTAAAAAATTTAGATTTTGCCCTGTGTTTTCCAAAAGACTGAAACAATTTTTGAATATAAATTTTTGTGCCCAACCACCAGTCTCCTATATCATCGTACAACTCAAACACGGATGCTCATGCGTTTAAGAGTTGTCTAACTTTCCCCTGTATCACCGAATCCGAAAGCATACTAACATTCAATTTCCATGTGGTGTTTTTTAAGGGCTTATCTTTACTTCTACCTATAGTTGTTTTTACCATTAAGTGGTCTGAATATTCTACAGGCACAAATTCTGTGGAATGAATTGATCAAGTGTTAGAGAGAAAAATATAATCTATCAGTGTAAAAAACTTTGCTCTCTGGGATGTGAAGCAGGGACATAGCAGTTACGTAAGAACTTACTGTAACAGTAGATCTTTGAGAGAGGTTCCTGCAGTAGGTCTTCACATATAGGACTGTGCCCTCTGGCATCAGAACCGCATAGCAAAATTGTAGCTAGCAGTCATCAGTGGGAACCGCCCCCAGCATCAGGTGATGTGACGTCAGTGTGACTATAAAGAGGGGCGGTCCACTACCTGCCCTCCAGTTCTTCCATTGGAGACCTCTAAAGAGGAAGCAGAAAACAAGGAGTGGAAACTCCTGGGACCCTGAGCCCTGGACAAAACAAGGACCGGGTTAGGGAATACAGAAGAAAAAACACAGGAGCTGGGGGAAAGGTGGGTGGGAAAACTAGAACTACTGCAAGAACCTCTCTTGAAGATCTACTGTTATGGTAAGTTCTTACATAACTGCTATATCTTACTTCGAGAGGATTCCTGTAGTAGGTCTTCACACATAGGACTGAATACCAAGCAGTCAACTAAAAAAGGAGGAGTCAGAGATGAGGTTCTGGGAGGAGGAAAATGTCTGCCAACTACAGGTCCTTCAAGACAGAAGACCTTGCAGGACCGCTAGACTGAAGCCAGCCCTGTGCCTAGAAGCAATGTCCAGACTGTAGTGTTTAGTGAAGGCATGGATGGAAGACCAAGTGGCCACTACACAAATGTCCACAGTAGACACATTCCTAAAAAATGCAGTGGAAGTGGCCACTCCCCTAGTTGAGTGGCCCTTAACCATCCCCGGAAGGGGCTTTTCGTACTTCTGGTAAATGTAATGAATACAATTTGCCAGCCACCTAGACAGAGCCTGTTTAGAAATAGCCTTGCCCGGGAACTGAGGGGCAACAGCGACAAAAGTTGATTCAACTTACGAACCTCCTTAGTCCTTGAGACACAGTATCTCAGAATCCTGTGCATGTGAAGTGTATGCAGGAGATACTCCCCCCTGTTGGAGTGTTTGGGATATAATACCAGCAGTTCAACGTTCTGGTTTAAAGTGAATTCTGAAACCACCTTTGGAAGAAAAGAAGGGTTGATCCTCAGAGCCACCCGGTCTCTGTGGAAAATCAAATAAGGCTCTCTACAAACTAGAGCCTGATGCTCTGAAACTCTTCGAGTGGAAGGGATAGCAACTAAAAAGAGCATTTTCCATGCTAAAAAAATGCATATCACAGCTTGCTGCTGGCTCAAAAGGGGACAAAGTAAGCTTTTCTAACATAAAATTAAGATCCTAGGCAGAACAGAATTCCAGACCGGAGGTTTGAGATGAAGGATCCCCTTCAAAAAAGTTCTGGAAACCTCCATCTGAGCAAGAGTTTTACTGTTCACCGGAAGGTGGTAGGGTGAAACCGCAGAGAGATAGACCTTCAGCGAAGAATAAGTGAGGCCCAACTCTGATAGGTGAAAGAGGTACTCTTGAACCTGGAAACCAAGCAGAAAAAGGGGTCTAGGCCTTTGGCAGTTGCACAGATAGTAAATCTCTTCCACTTCATGGCATACGTGGATCTAGTTGAGGGTTTTCTGGCTTCCTCTAAGACCTAAGCGACTCGAGAAGAGACGCCATAGTGAGAGGCCACTAAGTTCACAGGCACCACATATGAAGGTGGAGAGATTTGAAGCTCAGGTGTACCAAGGTGCCCTGCTCCTAGGACAGAAGGTTGTGAGAGACAGGAAGAGGTACTGGGGGTTCCAATGCTAACTACTGTAGTAGAGGGAACGAAATCTGCCAAGGCCACAGGGGCCAATGAGGATCATGTGTGCCCCCTATGCTTGAAGTTTCAGCAGAACCTGCTGAAAGATAGGAAAGGGAGGGAAAGCGTATAGAAATCTCCCTGTCCAGGATATAGACAGTGTGTCTCACCAAAAAGCACCATGCCCAAGAATGAGCGAGCAACAACTGGGTAGTTTTGTGTTGGATGTGGGAAGTGAAGAGATCTATGTCTGGCCGTCCCCACTGAAGAAACAGATTTTCTACTACTGCCCACTTTAGCTCCCACTCATGATCCCTGGTGACTGAGTGGCTCAGACTGTCCACCAGAATGTTGTGAATGCCTGGCGTGTGGACCGCTGTCAAAGATAGGCCATGTTGAACAGCCCAGTACCACACCTGCATCGCCTCCCTGCAAAGGGGGTAAGACCTGGTGCCTCCCTGTTTGTTGAGATACCAGACAGTGGCCATGTTGTTTGTCTGAATGAGTAGTGTTCCCAGCACCAAGAGGGACTGAAAGGCCTGAAGAGCATAAAGCACCATTCTTGTCTCCAGAATATTGATGTGAAGGTTCTCCTCCATGGGCAACCAAGTGCCCTGTGTCCGATGGTCTTCCAAATGTGCTCCCCATCCCAAGTTTGAGGCACTGGATGTGAGAATCATGGAAGTAGATGGAGGGTGGAAAGGAACACCCACCGAAACATTGGCTATGTCCTGCCACCAAAGGAGAGCCCTCTGAAGGCTGTTGGAAACTGGGACCTTCTGGTCCAAGTTGTCCAGGCACTGATCCCATTGAACTCGTAGAAACCACTGGTTGACCCTCATGTGCTGTCTGGCCAAAAGGACTGTGGATATGTGGCTGCCATCAGTCCCAGCAGTCACAGGACCAAATGCACTGTGGTCCACCGAGATGAAGCCACCAGTGCAGCTTGAGACATAAGGGCCTCTGCTCTATGGGATGGGAGGAAGGCCTTGCTCTGGACTGTGTCCAGCACTGCTCCAATGTATTGAAGGCACTGGAAGGGTAACAGCTGAGACTTGGGATAGTTGACCAAGATTCCTAGACTGGAGAAGAGGTCCAGAATGAAGAAAAGGGATTCCTTCAGACTGTCCAGTGAGGGGGCTGAGAATAGCCAATCATCCAGGTACAGGAACACATAAATGCCCCTGCGGTGTAAGAATGCTGCTACCACCACTAGGCACTTGGTGAACACCCGGGGTGCCAAGGAGAGGCCGAAGGGGAGGGCTCTGAACTGAAAATGCTCCTCCTGGAAGGAGAATCTCAGGAAGTGGCAGTGGGCTGGAAGAATGGGGATATGTAGGTAGGCATTCTGCATATCAAGGGAACACAGCCAATTGTTTGGTTGGAGCAGGGGCAGGAGCCTCTGGAGAGTCAACATGTGAAACCTCTTGTATTCCACAAAGAGGATGAGCATGCTGAGATCTAGGATAGGCCTGAGATCTCCCATCATTTTGGGAACCTGGAAGAAATGGGAGTAAAATCTACTTCAAAAAGCTACATTTTCTTATTAATTTAAAACTTATATCTCAGCAGGAGTCAGTGTCTGTTGAGATTAAGTAGACAGATACTTTATTAGAAGTAGAGGGGATCTTATTTAGGGTTAAAAAAAAGAAAGAAAAGAAAGAAAGTCAGTGTGTGTTCTGTGCTGGGAAGAGTATTGTATCAGCTGACTTTGCTAAACCAGTAGGAGGAGAGAGAGAGCTTAATTGGGGGTGTGGCTTAGACACTATAAAAGCAGGTGACTCAAATTACAACTTCCTGTTGCTAGCCTTGCTTGTAGAGCAGAAAGCAGCTAACTAAAAAAGCTACATTTTCTTATTAATTTAAAACTTATATCTCAGCAGGAGTCAGTGTCTGTTGAGATTAAGTAGACAGATACTTTATTAGAAGTAGAAGGGGTCTTATTTAGGGTTAAAAAGAAAAGAAAGAAAGTCAGTGTGTGTTCTGTGCTGGGAAGGGTATTGCATCAACTGACTTTGCTAAACCAGTAGGAGGAGAGAGAGCTTAATTGGGGGTGTGGCTTAGATACCATAAAAGCAGGTGACTCAAATTACAACTTCCTGTTGCTAGCCTTGCTTGTAGAGCAGAAAGCAACTAACTAAAAAGCTACATTTTCTTATTAATTTAAAACTTATATCTCAGCAGGAGTCAGTGTCTGTTGAGATTAAGTGGACAGATACTTTATTAGAAGTAGAAGGGGTCTTATTTAGGGTTAAAAAAGAAAGAAAAGAAAGAAAGTCAGTGTGTGTTCTGTGCTGGGAAGGGTATTGCATCAGCTGACTTTGCTAAACCAGTAGGAGGAGAGAGAGCTTAATTGGGGGTGTGGCTTAGACACTATAAAAGCAGGTGACTCAAATTACAACTTCCTGTTGCTAGCCTTTTTTCTTACTAATTGCCCTCCATCCCACCCACCCAAAGCCAGTTGTACTTTTATAGCCACTGGATCTGACTGGAAACAGGAACTTCCTGTTTGGCAGTAGCAAGGGAAGGATCATAGAGAAACACTGGTTTTGTCAACCCTAAAGGAAAAAAGTAGCTCACTCTCCCCCCCAGCTGCTGGTGGTCTGACATTGAGCAAGGAAGAAGGAGGCTACTAAAGAAGATAGGAAGTTGCTGTCCCAGAACAGGAAGGGTGAGAGTTGTAAGGAGAGGATAGAGTAAGCATACAGAGAAACAGGAGAGGGGACACAAATTAAGACATGATATGAGTGGTGCAGTGCAATGGCTGTGAGGCGGCAGTGTTCCGGGAGACATTCTGGAGGCTGCGATGCTGCCCTATTTGCAGGCACCTCTCTGGTCTGAGAGAGGAGGTTGCCCGTCTCCCAGGCTGACCTGGCTAGGATTAGTGAAACCTCCTCCCCACCCAGGGACCACCAGGGCCAATGCCACTACCTCAGAGGTTGCCAAGAAAGAGGAGAGGCTGGACCAGGGTGGGCTCAGGGAGGGAGAGGTGGTGGAACAGAGTTGCATCCTCCAGCTGTACCTCTCACAATTCATTCGCCTTCTGGTGGATAGTGATTCTCTATGGAGGCACCTGCAGTGGAGACCAAGGAGGATGCTGGGAACCTTCAAAGGAGACCCACAGGAGGGTGGCATGGGACCCACAGGGGAAGGAAACAACTCCTGGTGGGGGACTCGATCATTAGGGGGGTAGAAATGGGGGAGAAATGGGAGAGGGAGGTAAGGTGCCTTCCTGGCGCCATGGCTTGGAGGGACAGGAAGTGAATCCTCAGGATCGTGGGAGAAGCTGCACGAGGGAGGGAGCTGGATATCATTGTCCACCTAGGGACAAATGACCTGGCTAGGAATGGGATCAGAACAGTGCAAGGTGAGTTTGTAGAGTTGGGGAGGGGTCTTAGACAAGTAGCGCATACGGTAACCTTCTCGGAGGTGCTGCCTGTCTATGGCAAGGGTGATGCTAGGGCACTCCTCACCAGGGAATTCAATGAGTGGTTGAAAAACTGGTGTGGAGCTCAGGGCTTTGGCTTCATTGGGGACTGGGGAGCCACCTGGAGGGATGCAGACCTATACTGGTGCGATGGTCTGCATCTGTCCAGGGGGAACCAGGATCCTAGGTGAGAGGTTTAAATGCTTCATTGGCAAGCATTTAAACTAGCCAAGGGGGGAAGCACTGAAAAGGAGCAGGGAAATCCCAGCCTCCCCCCACAAAACATGGTAATTAGTGAGGTAAACACCAAGGTAGAGAAGTTATTAGGGAGCAGGACAGAGGTAAATGTAAAAAAAGGCAAAGGCAGTAAGGACAGGAATGGGGCTAAAAGGGGTAAGGCTATCAAAAAGTGGAGGGTGATGAGTACCAATGCCGGTAGTCTGTGTAACAAGCTCCCTGAACTAGTGGCCTTGATGGAAGAGGGTTGCCTGGATATTGTGGCAGTCACAGAAACATGGTACACAGAGAACCATGACTGGGATGTCAACATACCAGGATACACAATCTACAGGAGGGACAGGGAGGGCAAAGAGGAGGAGGAGTAGCTCTCTATGTAAAGGAAGGGATCAAAGCAACAGAACTAAAGAGTAAATAGGAGCAGATGAGGCACTCTGGGTCACCCTGGAGACAGGAAATGGCACCACAATCCTGCACGGGTTGAATACAGACCCCATCTCAGGGGAGGGAATGGACAAGGAAAATGATAGAAGGCTTCCTTAGAATGGCAGAAAAGGGAGATATTGTTGATGGGGACCTGAATATGACAGATATGAACTGGAGAACCTTTTCTGCAGGCACATCCAAGAGCAGGGTCATTCTTGATGCCCTACAGGGGCATGCCTCAGACAGCTAGTATTGGAACCCACTTGGGAGGGAGCAATCTTAGACCTGGTACTCTCAAATGGGGATGGAGAAAGAATCTCAGATTTAGAGGTGGGTAACCATCTGGGAACAAGCAACCACCAAACAGTGTGGTTCACGATAAACACAGCCATACAATCAAGCCATACAAAAGCAAGAGTATTGGACTTTAGGAGGGCTGACTTTGGGAAAATGAGAGAATGCCTTAGAAAAGCACTAGCAAACAGGCAAGAAGGAGGGGTGGAGGAACAATGGGGAGTAATCAAAACAGCCATCACAGAGGCAACAAGCCTTTGTGTAAAGCAAATCAATAAAACACAACGAAGGAAAAACGCTATGGTTCTCAAAAGAGTGTGAGGGAAGGTTAAGGAGAAAAGGATAGCATTCAGGAAATATAGAAACACAGAAGGAGCAGGACAGAGAACTTTATCAGTTAAAGCAAAAAGAGGCTGGGAAGGCAGTCAGAATAGCAAGGCCCAAACCGAGGAAAGGATAGCCAATTCTGTTAAGAAGGATAAGACCTTTTATAGGTACATTAGGGAGTGAAGAAAGACCAAAGGAGGGATATGAGGCTTAATAAAGGGAGGAATGTGGGTAGAGGGTGACAGTGAAAAGCAGGGATACTGAATGAATATTTCTGCTCAGTATTCACAAAGGAAGAGGAGGGGGAGGTACCTAAACCAAACAAGAGAAACACTCTGAAGATGGGGGTCGATACCAGTCCATTTACAGAAGAAAGGGTTCTGAAAGAACTAATAAAGTTGAAGGTGGACAAAGCAATGGGGCCTGATGGGATTCACCCAAGAATTCTAAAAGAACTAAGGGTAGAACTAATGACACCACTGACTACTCTCTTTAACAAATCATGGGAGGATGGGGTGGTACCCGAGGACTGGAGGAGGGCAGATGTGATTCCTCTTCACAAAAGTGGGAGCAGGACAGAGGCAGGAAACTACAGACCAGTTAGTTTGACCTCAGTGGTAGGGAAAATGATGGAATCACTTCTGAAGGAAAGAATTGTTGAGTACCTAGAGGCCAGTGGGGCACAGGACCCAAGGCAGCATGGATTCACGATGGGAAGGTCGTGTCAGACGAATCTAATAGATTTCTTTGACTGGGTGACCAAAGTAGTAGACCAGGGAGGGGCTGTGGACATGGCCTACCTAGATTTTAGCAAGGCATTTGATACAGTCCCACACAAAAGATTAATACACAAGTTAGCCAGCCTTGGAGTGGGCCCCAAGGTGGTAGCCTGGATAAAAAATTGGCTAGACAACAGGACCTCAACCTATCCTGTCATCTGTGGCACTGTAGGGGTCTGGTGCTGCAACCCCGACCTGGGGGGGGGTAAGCGGGGAGTATCGAGGGGTCGAGGCCAATATGGGAGTGGAAGCGGGGGTCTGTTAGTTAGTTAGCTAGGTCTGTTAGCCAGCCTTGGAGTGGGTGCCAAGGTGGTAGCCTGGATAAATAATTGGCTAGAAAACAGGACGCAAAGGGTAGTAGTAAATGAAGTACACAGTGAAGAAAGGAGGGTTACTAGAGGGGTACCGCAGGGTTCAGTACTGGGACCGGTCCTTTTTAATGTCTTTATAAGTGACATTGCAGAGGAACTGGAAGGAAAAGTATGTCTCTTTGCAGACGACACAAAGATCTGCAACAGGGTTGATACACAAGATGGAGTGGAAAGGGTGAGAAGGGACTTGGCAAGGTTGGAGGAATGGTCAAATGTATGGCAGCTCATATTCAATGCAAAGAAGTGCAAGGTAATGCACCTGGGAAACAAAAACTCAGGGGAAGAGTACATAATGGGGGGTGAGATACTGACAACAGTAAAAATGGAAAGGGACCTGGGGGTAATTATAACAGATGACCTAAAGGTGGGCAAGCAATGTGAGAAGGCAGTAAGGAAGGCTGGGGGGATACTGGGTTGCATAGGAAGAGGCATCAATAGTAGAAAACAGGAAGTTGTCATCCCTCTGTACAGACAGTTGGTGAGACCCCATCTGGAGTACTGTGTGCAGTTCTGGAGACCCCATCTCTGCAAAGACATAGAGTGGAGGCTGTCCAGAGGAGGGCAACCAAAATGGTGCAGGGTCTGCACCAGAAGACATACGAAGAAAGACTAAAGGAGCTTAATATGTATACCCTTGAGGAAAGAAGGGAGAGAGGGGACATGATAGAAACTTTCAAGTACCTCAAGGGAATCAACAAAGTCCAAGAGGGTAGCATCTTTCAGAAAAAGAGATGTGCAAGAACAAGGGGGCACAATTTGAAGATAGAGGGGACGGCCTAGGTAATGTGAGAAAGTATTTTTTCACAGAGAGGGTTGTGGATGATGGAACAGCCTCCTGAGGAGGTCGTGGAGTCAAGAACAGTGGGGGAATTCAAGAATGCATGGGACAGACATAAGGCAGTCCTAGTAGGGGGTAGGAGGAAGTAAGCTGTTGGTTAACTAGGATCTGCAGCTTATCTGTTAAGTAGGAAAATGGGCAGACTAGGTGGGCCAAGCGGTCCTTATCTGCCATCACATTCTATGTGTCTATGTTTCTTGTTTGTTCTGGTGGAACTCGCTCTATGGCTGATTTCCGCAGTACAGCTTGAATTTCTTGGAAGACCAGATGTTGCTGGCCTGATGGGTAGTGTGACCTTCCCAGAGGGTTGGAGTGAGGTCTCTTCAAGAACTCTATTGAATGACCTCTTTCTATAGCTTGAAGAACCCATGCATTTGCAGGTATGGCCCTCCACCCTTCCAGGTGGAGGCCGAATTTGCCCCCACTGGCTCCTCCATGGAAATGGGAGGTAGCAGAAGGGGGGATTGGTAGTCAGGATGCAGAGGGGAGATGTTCCTTCCCCCAGTGGCGGTTTTGGGGAACTTGGCCTGGGGGGTTGGAGTGCCAGAGCCTGAGGGTCAACTCTTGTTCTGGCGTCTGCCCTGGTTTTGTTTACTCCACTTCTGTTGGCTGCGAAAGGGATGCCAGGGTTTCTGACCTGAGCAGTACAAGGAATGGACATCTTTCAAAGATTTGCTACTCTCTTGCAACTCCGTGACTAAATCCTTGGCATCACCGTCAAAGAGAACTGGACCCCTGAAGGCATTATCCACAAGAATGCTTTGTACATCCTGTGCCAACCCTGCCAGACGAAGCCAAGCAAGGCGTCTGAGATAGATGCCCATTGCCGCACCACATGCCACTGAATCGACTGAGCTACAGGTTGCATGAAGGACATGGTGGCAGGACGATTTATTCAATCTTATCTTTTCCTGGAGTTTGTTCCTGAGCTGCTCGTCAGTAACCTCCTGGATGTCCTTTTGCAGATCTCACAGTGCCAATTTCTGAAAAGCCACCATGTGGGCCACGTAGTTCGAGGAGTGGATGGTGCTAGTGGAGGAGGTATAGATCTTATGGCAATACTGGTCCATCTGTTTCAACTCCTTGTATGGAGGGGAGGCACCAAGGTGTTTAGGCTGTGCTGACCTATCGTAAACTGTGGTTATGACAATAGTGTCAGCTTTGGGTTGGGTGGTATGGTGGGAAACCCCTTCCAGGGGTGGTATGTCATATCAGCCTTTTTAGATATGGCCGGAATGGATGATAGCTGCTGTGAAATCATGAAAGTCAGATCTTCATGCGACCCCATCCAGGGAGGAATGGGGAGGGGGGCTGCGTTGACCAAATCCAAATGCTCTGCCAGTCTTCTGCATTTGGGGTCCAGCTCTTGGGAAGCCCGCACGCAGGATGTTTGAATGGACCGGAGGAGCTCAGTGAAGGAAGGATCCTCCAGAGGGGATTTTGCAGATTCTTTTGGTTGGGGTTCAATAGAGGAGTGTGGCTCTGATTGATCCCCAACATCTGAGTCCTCATTGGAGTCCAATGAATGCAATCTAATGGGCTGAGATACATCTGGGACCAATTCTGGAAGCCTGTGTTCTGTGATGCCAGACGGCAGAACACCTAAGCCTCTATCCGAGACACTACTAGAGGGTGCAGGGCTACCGGGTGGCACCCTGTGAGGTGGGGTGGTCCTGACCACCAGCTGGGGCTGACCATGCTCCTGAAGTAGCTGTGACTTAGCATCCTTCCACCAGGCTGGGATATCTAGTTCTGGCTGTGGAGGAGGAGGAGGAGGGGAAGGACGATAGCCTGGGTACCACATGGTGTATGGGTAACTGGCAGGTGGGTACCAATAAGGGTACTGATATCTTGGATACTGAAGTGCCTGACCCAGCATGAGATAACCTGGCATCGGAGGAGGGTAAACCCAGCATCCGGCCCCCTGGCGTCGGATGCTGTGGAAACTTCAAGGCAGAGTAGTCAGGAGTTAGTACCCAGTAGAAACCGATGGGGAATCAAAGGCCTGGGTCCATTGGTGGAGTCGGGAGGGGCCCCCAATGGTCCAGAGGGGGTTAGAGCCACACCACCCCCAAAGATGTCCAGTGAGGGATCAGGCGTCGGGTGAAGATCTGTCGGCAGAACAGAAGCCGGCGAGGGAGGCAGATCCTGGAGAGCCTCCGTTGATGGATCTGTGTGCAGAGAGTCGGACAGGAGAAAGAACTGGAGATCAGGCCCAAAAAGGTCGAAGAAGGACAGTGAATCCCTAGCAGGAGAACCCTGGTGGGATGAGGCAGGACTGGCAAGCTCTCTCTGCCCACCGTCGAGTCCACAAGGGAGTCTGATGGGAGAGAAGACACCAGGCGGTCAACAGATAGGTCAATGGCCGACTTAGAGGTGATGGCCTTGCGGACATCGGAGGAGGCAATGACCAACTTAGAGACCGTGGCCAGGCTGACAGAAGCCAAGAGACTAGAGTCAAGCTGAGCAACCTGGACCAGGCATCCAGCAGAGGAGCCAGAGAGCAACTTATCGGCCGAGCTCGGAGCAGGAACCCAACTGTTTCCTCCGAAGTGAAGACCCCCAACAGCCCATTGACCGTGGGGGGGAGAGAGCATCCGGTCCACTGGAGTGGACAAAGGCTCAAGATATGGTGTACTCACGAGGGTGGAGGCCCCACCTGAGGTGGCATCAGCTGTCTGGCTGGATTTCCTCTGGGGAGAGTGGCTCTGCTCCTGGCATCTCTCCTTTTTCTTCTTCTTCTTCTCCGGGGCCGGTGACAACAATTTTTCGCTCAGCTCCTGGAGCTCTTTTTCTATCGATGCTAGTCTTTGTTTTAATAAATGGGCATCAAGGGTCCTCTGGCAATGGGTTCATGTGGCCTAGTTGAAGGCCTGGCATATGGTGCACTCTGTGATCTTATGCTTAGGCCCCAGGCACAGGACGCAATGGGAATGGTCATCCCTGTGCGGGATCTGCGCACTGCACTTGGAGCACTTTTTCTTGGGCTGACAAGATGACATACGCTGCTGTGGTAAGGAGGGAAAAACATTAGCTAAATGATAATACTAGTAGAAAATGGTGGGTGACTGAAGCTGTTCTACCACGAGGTCCGACAATTCAGGTTGACAGCAGAAAAGAACTGGAGGGCGGTTGGGGGACTGCCCCTCTTTATAGTCACGCTGATGTTGCATCACTGGACGCTGGGGTGGTCCCCGCTGATTGCTAGCTACAATTTTGTCATGCGGTCCTGACACCAGGGGCGCAGTCCCATGTGTGAAGACCTACTGCAGGAACCCTCTCGAAGTAAGATCTGTTGTTATTGAATCTGCACAGTTAGTGAGTTCAGCAGTTGAGATCCATTTTTAAAGGGCACGAGAATCACAATACACCTTTTTTTAGTCCCTCTTGACATAAGTGATAAAATTAAAATCTCCCCTAATAAGAGAAGTTTATCAGTAGACAGAAATGGTTGTATACTTTCTAGTAATTGTACTCTATCTGCCTTACTTTGAGGGGTGTAGATGTTTATAATCCCACAAGGTTCGTTATCCCAATACCCTTCGATAATCAAGACCCTCCCTGGTAATAGATCATCAAGTTTAAGCAAAGAAAATCTGTTCCCAGAAAATAATATCCCTATCCAATCCATTGTTTCTGTCCCGAAGGACCAGTAAGACAGGCCCCATCACCATTCACATTTAATCTAGCCATTTGGGTGACTGATCCCATCCAAGTTTCTTGAACCAAGAGAATATTTACTAAAGAATCCCTAGCCAGTTGATACACTGCATGCCTTTTTCTATTGTTTCCTAAACTGTGGCAGTTGATGGAGGCAATCCAGTGCAACGCACCATTTAGAGTCGGCATGTTTTCCTCCGCTTCTTCTTTCCTATGTATGCTTTTTCAGTAGGCTGTGTAATCTCTGATGCCATGGATTGTGTGTCTGACACTTCTTCCTCCATTGCTGAGTCCCCCCCAGGAAGTTGTTGCCAACGTATCAAAAGGATTTTCCCTTTCAATGTCAGCAGATTGTTCCGATTGTGTATTAGCCCTTGTTACTCTTCTGCAGGCATGGGGTTTACCCATGGCTGCAGTGGGGGCACATCCATTGGGGGTGGTGAACTGATGCTTCTGCTGGAATTGAAGAAGGGCCCTCTTGATGTTCCAACTGGACTGGATTAGTTGTTAGATCTGGAGATGTAACAGTAGCTGGTGGTGGTGTATGGGACGTATCACTTGGTGTTTTTAAATCTGCTCGTGCTTTATCAATAAATTCATCCAGGTTAAGGGCATCTCTTTTGTTGGAAGCTGCTTGTGTGCAGTCTCTGTAGATATGCCCATATTCTTCACAGAGATTACATCTCGTGTGATTTACACATTGAAAGCTGGTGTGTCCTATAGTATTTTGTTGCAGACTGCAGCGTAGCTTGTCACACACACTGGAAAGGTGTGTGCGTGCTCCACAGCGATAGCAAGCTTTGGGCTGTCTCCCATAAAAACATACTCCCCGGTCCCATCCCAGGAAAAAAATAATTAGGCAGATGGCAAATCCCTTCTTCTGTTTGTTACAATTTGACTTTAAATTTTCATCCACCGGTCCAGACGTGCTCACCATTGAGGATGGCTTCTGGAGCACTTAAAATGTCACATCTTTGTTGTAGCCGGGGTAGATGTCATTCACTGGCACGCCTTTCATTTCGAAACATCACTGTGATTGTTTTGACAAGTGGTTTAGTTAGAGGAATGGCTATGAATGGAGACATTAATGATGAAAATTTCAGCTGATTATATCTGAACCAAAAAAGGTCTAGAAGTTGTGGAGTTCTAAAGCTGATGTCAGAAGTATTTTCCCCTGAAATATGGATAAATGCGAAAACATCTGCCAGTGAAAAGTGTAAGGAATCTTTGATCAGCTGCTTTCCTACATATTGTCTGTCCGGTTTGGGTTCTATATCCCCTTTATAATTTAGACAAACTGCGTGTCATCTAGGTAAAGGTTCTGTTTTGTTATTCTTAAAGAGTTCCGACAATAAGAGTTGAAACGTGGATGCTGCAGTTGGAGCCCCTTCATCCATCACCTCAGAGGCAGTTGGGTGGGACGATAAGGTGGATGAGGGGAGGCACTGTTATCATCATGTTGGGGGGTTATTTCCTACAGTAGAGGGTTCTACCCTGGTACTGTATTTGTGTGTGTGGGGGGTTTATTCTCCCTCGTACTGTTTATTGTGTCAGGAATCTTTGGTATATGTGTCTGTCCAGCATGTATTGCTGGTTGAGCTATGTTGGTAGGAGGCCTTTCTATAGGACTTGCAGTCTGTTTAGGTATAACCTGAGAGGGTAAATCCACCACTGGATGCCACTGAGGTGACTCCATGGACATGCTTGGATTCCAATCTGGATCTAGGATCCATTCTCCCATTTGGGATTGCATCCAGCCAGCAGCTCTCAAGGCTATGTCTGGGGACCAAGAATCATCTGTTACCACTGGCAACTGAATACCAAATGCTTTTTGCACTGCAGCCACAGTAGAGTGTTCACTCTCTTTTTTCAACAGCTGTGATTCAGTATGCATCGGATCCCGATCTGAGTCTTCCATACCCTTGTTTGTATGTTTACAGGAATTCTTCTGTTAGCACTTGTCAGTACATCCCTTTTGCGCTGCATCTCCACTTTTTTTCTTTTTAGCTTTGTCATCATCAGCCAGCATGTATAACAGCACGGTTTTCTGATCCTTGAATTCTTTGTCTAATAGTACCTCAGTGGCTTTTGCCATAGATTTTACTGCAGTCGCAGTGTGCTCTGTAGTGTTGTCTGTGTCATTTTCATGGCAGAGTCTTAGGCAAGGTAAATTAATACCTGTGTATACCATTCCTGACTGACCCCCTGACGCCATGTTCATTTTGGTATTGGTCTGTTGATCCGTGACGGGTTTTGCTGTTTCTGGAAGTGCCCCAGCCTCGGTTTTGTCCCTGGATTGAGGATGTCCAAGTGCCGCACCTTGTACACCATCAAAGGCATTCTGTCATCAATGTTTTGCCATCGAATGGAAAAAGGATTATGGGCGTTAGCAGCACTATATAGTGGCTTGCAACTGAGTGGTGCTGGGGGATTCGTCTTTGCTCCTAACTTCCACATAGCAGCAAAGGTAAAAACAGTAAAAATGTTTTGGTCCTGCGGTTTAGTTTGGAAAACGCTTGCATCACCTGGTGTTGTCTGCCAGCATTTTCAGTTTCTCTGTTTGCTGTAGGGACTTGGCCTGTGCTACCACTGGTGGTCTTGTTGTCGAGGGGGCCTTCTTTTGTTGCCAACCCTGAAGGTCGGATTTTCCCCCAGAGCAATTTTCAGTTCACGTTGACTGGCTGTAAACCTTTTTTGCTCTTCCACCATTAATCTTTGTAGTGCTATATATTCTGCATTGACAAATTCAGTATCCATATTTGGTTTGGAAACAAAAGGTCCCTGTTGTATGTTATGCCCATGCTCAAGGCCATTGATCTGATGAGGTTTAATTATAACTTCCTGAGGCTTGGATGCATCAAAAAAATCTTCAGTCTCCATAAGAACTGAGGCAGGGGATGAGACCTGATCCCCAGCTTTCTCTACATCCATCCTTGCTGGTTCCTTCTTGGGACTGGCCATCAAACTGACAGTCAGCAGGTCCCCCTACAGATGAGACAGGGAATTTACCCGGTGTCCTGGCCAAATTTCCTCCATTCCCCACTAATCTGGTTCAGTGTCAGTTGGCATCCAACTGTATCCCCTTCCCCCAGGATGAAGCTGAAAATAGGCAGAACTGTCTAGTCCTCCTTTCCCAGTCAACAAAAACTAGAGAAATAAATATGCATGAAACAGGACAGTTGTTCCTTGAGGGTTCATTGGCTCCTATTGCTTCTTCCCAACCTGATGTTATAATACTCTGCTTCTGACATCAGTTATTTCAATGGCAACAGCTTGTGATGTTACAAGACAGTATAATCATTTCAAGTGGGGAGTAAGCTGTAGAGGCAGATTAACTCTAAGGGATAAAGATCTTGTTTTTTGTGGGAATTTCTTTACAAATAAATAATAGAGAGAAGAAAGCTTTAGAAGATACAGTATGTGAAATACATGCTCATTTATGTCTAAATATTATGTTATGTAAAGTTTTCCCTAAGGCGTCAGCTGCTCTTTAAAGGAACAGGGGAACATCCATTAAACTCTTCAGTTTCATCTTTCCTTACTCTGTCACTCCCAGTATCCCATTCCACACAAGGAGGAACTTAGAAAAGGCCAGGAAAGCTCCGTGCACCTTAAAATCTATCCCCCCACCATCTCCTAAAGTTCCGCTTCACTGCCTCCACAGCTGATTAGCCAGATTGTTGGTACCTAGGTGTACCAGCACCTCCAGCTCCCCTCCCCCTTCTCTGCCATCCTCTCAACCATATCTGTATCCTGGATGGCTGATGCACCTGGAAGACATCTGACTATTTCACTCCCCTCCCCTTCCCTCCTCCACCCACCACCCTTTCCACTCGCCTAATCACTGGGTCCCCAATTACTAAAACTTCCCTGGCTGACTTCCTCCTGCTCATCCCACCGGGTGCCACAAGTCGTCCTGCCCATTTCCCCTGACTGACTCACAGTCCCTCCGACACCAGTTCCTATTTGTTTATGTTTAACAGGTGATAGACAATTTTTAAGTCTATATAGACTACCCAATTTTTGATTAACCTGTTTGCACATGTTATTTCCATAATGTGAAAAAGTCAAAACTGAGTCTGGAATAATGCCTCAGAAAGCAAGATGTTACAGGCAGCAAGCAGTACAAATCATTAATTATATCCCATTTTATTAATTAGAACAAGTGCAAGAATATGCAACTGTAATAAAATCCCTTAACTATATGTCATGAGGATTATCCTGTCCTTTGACATCCCCTTGCCTCTGCATGTGAAAATTGAGATGATTGGCTCCTTTCTCAATTGATACTCTTCTGTGGTACAACAAGGTTCCAGCTGATCAGAAGTCCTAATGGGCAGACCAGATGGACAAAATGGTCCTTATCTGGCATCAAATTCTATGTTTCTATGAGTTGGGACTGTGTTTGGACACCGCGAAAGGGAATTTCAAAGGGCATACCATAGGCACATATTCATATTCCACCTGTGATTGTGGCAGTCTGAATTCACCTGATGGTACTTTGGGCAGCTTTCAAAGAGGTAGCAGCTTTACAGAACAGTCTAGACACAACTGACAGTCACAGCTAGAATTGCCAGCTTATTGGACGTAAGTAGCAGACCCCTTAATTGATGGTCTAGCACTTACTTGATGTTACCTCTTGTAGGCCAGCCAGTGGAGCAGTGACATCTTTGGGGACTCTGCAGTGCCAGTGATGCATTGAACTGGCAGGTGGGTGGGAGATCACTGTCGTCTGCCTGGGAAAGTTGCAGCTCTGCCTGTATTCCTATGAGTAGCTCAGCTGATTGGCGGGTCCTATGGTGTGACAGGCTGCAAGGAGTCAGTGTTCTCACAGCACTGGCCCCTGCTGGCTTTGAAAACAGGGGTTGGACACTGGTGTCAACTGTGTCCATTCCAGGCTGTCTCTGATCATTCCGACTATTGCTGGCTGGCTGCAGCACTTTGAAACTCTCCTTCCGTCTTACTCTTTAACAACACTTCACTGGAAGGCTTTACTAACAAGCCTATGCATGTTACCTGTTGTTATCCACACTATCTATCTTACGGATTCTTTCCCAGCAAAGGTTCTTCACCTAAATAACCTAGAGATTATATCAAGAAAGCATAGCAGAAAGATCTTATGCTTACATATTTCTCACATTAACCAACTGAATTACGGTAAAGTGTCTGGAAGAGATGGATAGTTTTGATAGATAGGAATTTTAACCCATGCTGAGAAAATCAGAAACAGGATCTAAAGTGACTGCTATATTTTCATATATTTTTTCAATATTTACTTATTTTTAAGGAGACGCTTATAAGATCAGAAATATGCAGGTACAGTTGGTTTAGGGTTACCTGACATATCTCACATAGTGGTCCCAGTGTAGGAAATACTACAGTGTATAATGAGGGTTTGTTCTTCATGGATTTCTATGCCAGCTTAAACCTTGTTGTACTACAGTTAGAAGGTCATGGAATGCAGTTCTGCCCTTCTGTTTTACAACAAGATTCCAGCTGATCAGAAATCCTCAAGGCAGCTGGTGTTTCCCACAGCCCTGCCACCCACAGAAATCAGTTCAAGTTTTGAACTGAAACCACCGACACGTTTGCTGCTGCCACAGAGCACTGTGAAAACACCTTTGTTAAAAAACAAATCAGTCAGCCCGGTGGCACTGAGGCGCTATGCCTTACCTCACGCTACACCGGCGACCTGGGTTCGGAAATGACCGCGGGTGGGCCGGGCTGCGGCATGGGCGAGGTGGGATCAAGCCACCTAATAGCAGCTCTCCTCTCCGAGGATGGTTGTCACCCCGTAGTTCCGCTGCCACTGGGTGGGGTCTGGCGGTAGCGTGGGTGGGAGGGGTGGCAGCTGGAGGGAGCATCTAATAATGCGGCATCGTGTGCCTCCACACGTGCATGTGCGTGCCCGAGAAGGGGCAGGCCGAAAAACTGAGGGAAAAGCACTAAAAAAATGTGAATGAAAAAAATCTGATTACATCAGATGTCTCGAGCTTCTCTCTTGAGGTCTAATTTAATCAGAACACCTCTGTGGCAGCACAGGCTGGTTGTGCATGGTTGCCCAAACAGTATTCTCTATATGCTTGTTTCTCATTGTTTCCCTTGTGAAGCCGAGGGGTGAAACAATGGTGACATTTCACTGCTAAAGTGCAGTATACTTCATGAAATGCATATGCAGAGGACAAGTCACATGGGTGACCTTCTGTACAAAAAGTTGGTCACTTGGTTCAGGTTGCAGTCAGGATTTCTCTGTGGTGCCCTATACTTAAAGGGAAACTTGCCATTTGCAGCAAACAAATTGAAGAAGCAGGAAACACAGAAACATAGACTTTGACGGCAGATAAGGACCGCTTGTCCCACCAAGTCTGCCCATTTCCCTACTTACAGGATAAGCTGCAGATCCTAGTTAACCAAGGAGCCTATTTCTTCCTACCCACCACAAAAATTGCCTTATGTCTGTTCCATGCATTCTTGAATTCTCCCACAGTTTTAGACCCAGCAACCTCCTCAGGAAGGCTGTTCCATGTGTCCACCACCCTCTCTGTGAAAAAATACTTCCTCACATTGCCACTGAGCCATCCCCCCTCTATCTTCAAATTGTGTCCCCTTGTTCTTGCACATCTCTTTTTCTGAAAGATGCTACCCTTTTGGACTTTTTAATTCCACTGAGGTACTTAAAAGTTTCTATCATGCCCCCCCCCCTTTCCTCAAGGGTATACATATTAAGTTCCTTTAGTCTCTCCTTGTATGGTTTCTCTTCCAGACCCTGCACCATTTTAGTTGCCCTTTTCTGGACTGCCTCCATCATGTCTACATCTTTACTGACATTATTCAAATTACAGAAAGTACAAAAGGGTGTAGCAATATCTTGGAGCGCAATGGAGTCCATAGACTTGTACAGACAGGAGGCTCCCTTACCTGAGAGGGAGATCCTTCTTTGTGGTTTTCAAATTTCATATTTAGCCCCTAAGGAAGGGAAGGGAGCGTAATTTGCCCCAAGGGGGTTAGCTGCTCAATATCTTCCACTTCTTGATCTCCGACTCCACACCATGTCTCCATTTTATGATGTAACGGTAGAGAGAACATGGGGTGCACTCTGTACAAGTTTATGGACTTCATTGCACTCCAACATATTGCTACACCCTTTTGTACTTTCTGTAATTTGAATAATGTGAATATAACCCTGTATATATTGTTACTTCTCCTCCTGCTGTATATGATGACTTGTTATTATATCATGTAAATATTGCTTGGTACATATTGCTACTTCTTCACCTGTTGTAAATGTATATGATGACTGTATATGCTGCCACCCTTACCAGACTTTGTACTCCTGGTTTTGTCTGTGCATTTGCACCTGGGTCATGCCTGAAAAAGGCTTCTACTGCCAGTGCACTTACCCGGTCAACAAAGTTAAATAAATAAATAAATAAATGGAGTGTCAGTTTAAACACTGGTTTTATGATATTACTTTAAATTTTGGTACAAATTGAAGCCAGGGTTCATCTAACAAGAGCCTTGTTTTTTTTAATTCTGGCTTTGCTTTGCACCAAAAGTCAGATTAAAATCAGCATTTCAAATGATGCTTCATAGACATGCATGGAGCTCGCCCCCACACTTTCTCTGTATTTACATCACAAAATGTTGGAGCATGGAGGCAGAGATCAGGAAGTGGAAGGGACTGAGTGGCTAACCCCCCCCCGAATTATGATCCTTTCACTTCCTCAGGGAGCTGAATCACAAATTTGAAAACCGCAAAACAGAAACTCCTATTCAGGTAAGGGAGCCTCCTGTTTCTTCTATAGTGCACCACCAAAGGTGCTATCTAGTGTGCAGTTGGAGGTGAGGGCAGGAAGTGCTGGATGGGTCTCTTAAGGCTGAACAAAATCAGTCATATCAAGGTGACATCATAAAAGACATCTGCTCAGTTTGAATGCTGAGATGTTGCAGAATTGATTTAAAAAAAGTTTTATTTAGAGAGAAAACATTTAGGAAATACTTTGATAGATTTTACTCTCCTTCTTTGTTTATTTTGTTTTTAAATAATATCTTCTGTTACCAGTGTATCTTTCTGATATAGTGGTCTTTGTTACTGACTACTGATTGGGAGTGGCCAGTTACTGGCACCATGCTGTATCTGCGATTTAAGAAGCGATCTGATTTTTAGCAAACAGAAATATTAAAAAAATATTTTTTAGTGTGCCAGACAACAGTCAGTTATTTGTGTGGGGCTGGGAATCCACGGCCCTGTTCTGCACTTCAGTGCTTAGGCAGCGCACAGACCATTTTTTAGCCACCCATTTTGTATAAGGGTGTGAAATGCCTACACACTGATAGGCAAATCCATCCCATCCAAGATGCCCCCAAAAAGCAGAAATATGTTATACAGGCAGAGAATTAGTTGTGCAGCCACAACCTTCCACTCCCATTGCTGTGAGTTATCACTGCCCATCTAAATCTTTTGAGTGAAATTATGTTATTACAGATCAGTCATGTTAGCTGAGGCAGCTCCCAATATTTTTAAAGTAATGTATATATTTACTAAATATAATTACAATATTAAAAGATTATTCAATTTTCAAGCAAACATTGCAAGCTTTTTATCAAAGTAAGTGGCATTTGATACACATCTGTGAACCACTACATACAGATGCACACAGTCACAACATTAAATACTTAGACATGCACAGGACTACATGCAGACATACAGTACACACACAAAGCACCACATACGATAAGCACAAACATGCAGTATCATACAGACACATGCACATACACAGCACTAGACACACACATGTACACACACAGCATTATATACAGATAGAGACACATAAGCGAGCACTACACACAGACAAGCATGTGCATAGTAGCACTGCATATAACAGCACACAGAGCAGTACACTCCGACATACAGTCAGCAGTACACACACACACACACGTAAACACACAGTGCTACCTACACAGATTTGCACACACACAGCACTACATAAAGACACAAACATGCATACAGCACTACATACATAAATGCATACCCACCGCACTTCAAACACAGATACACCCATAGTGCTATATAGACAGATTCACACACACACACATACACAGATGCACACATAGTGCTATACAGACAGATTCCTACACACACACAGATGCACACATAGTGCTATATAGACAGACTCCTACACACACACACACACACAGATGCACACACAGTGTTATATAGACAGATTCCTACACACACAGATACACACATAGTGCTATATAGACAGACTTCTACACACACACACACACACACACACACAGATGCACACATAGTGTTATATAGATAGATTCCTACACACACAGATACACACATAGTGCTATATAGACAGATTCCTACACACACAGATGCACACATAATGCTATATAGACAGATTCTTACACACACAGATGCACACATGAGCACTACATATGGATGCACATACGGACTAGACAGGTGGGCCCACATATGCACTTCATACAGATGCACACGCAGCACTACACACACAGTGCTACATACAGACATACAGCTGCATACAGACACACAGCTCTAAAGAAGCACAGACATATAACACAACATATAAATATGCATGCAGTATTACACAGAGACATGCACACTACATACACAGATGTGCACACACAGCACTGCATACACAGATGTGCACACGCAGCACCATGTGCAAATGCACGCAAATAGAACTTCATACAGATGCACATACACTAAATACACAAAACCCATCACTAGTAACATACCATGAAGCATGCACAATGCAGTACACACGGTACACAGCACTGCTTAGGCACACAGCAGTACATACGACACACACAGCACTGCATATAGACACATTCACAGCACTGCATACACAGACATGCAGACTCAGCACTATATGCAAGTGCATGCACATAGAACTACATACAGATACACATATGCTACTTATACAGAAGCACAAACACTGTACTACTTGTTAACGAGACATGCACACTGCAGCACATACTGTACACAGCACCTCTTAGGCACACACAGCAGTACATGTAGACACACACAGCACTGCATACACAGACATGCGCACTCAGCACTATATGCAAGTGCATGCACATAGAACTACATACAGATGCACGTACAATACTTACACAGAAGCATGTACACTGCACTACGTATAAAGGGGGCATGCAAACTGCAGTACATACAATACACACACTTCTTAGGCACACACAGCAGTACAGATAGGCACACAAACCACTATATATGGACACATGGCAGTACATATATGCACACAAACCACTATATATAGACACATGGCAGTACATATAGGCACACAAACCACTCTATATGGACACACAGCAGTACATATAGGCACACAAACCACTATATATGGACACACAGCAGTACATATAGGCACACAAACCACTATAGATAGACCACAACAGTACATATAGACAGACATATCACTGCATGCATGCACACAGCAGTCCATATAGACACACATAGTACTGCATAGGTGCAGATGCACTCATGGGCATGCATACACAGCACTACATTAACAGATGCATGCATTTGGCACTACATATAGATACACAGTTATACATACCAATGCACACATACAGTGGTGTATACAGAGGCACATATGCAATGGTACACTCACAACACTATGTAGATGCAAATGCAGGCATATGCATGCATGCACAGCCTAGATAAAGAGATGCCTGTATGCAGCACTACACAGAGGCACATGCAACAGTACATGCACACACACATCCGTGCACGAGTACACACTTGCATGCAGTGGTGCATACAGATGCACATGCACGCGCGCGCGCACACACACACGTTACATACAGATGAACACATTACATACACAGATGACAGAGATGCACATACATTTTTTCTTTACCTTTCATGCTCTTCCTGAAAATGATGCCTGATTGTCCAGATCCTTTGTATTTATTTATTATTTTTGTACAGTTTATTTATCCAGGATAACCCTGCTGATATGCAACTTCTTGTTTCCAGTGGTGTCCTACTTTTATTCATTTGCACAGCGGAGTGAACTAGGGGTCTTGAGTACTTATGTACTCTTATGAGTAGCACAGTGGGTTGCTTGTTTGCTTAGAACAGGGAGGCTTTTGCTGGCTGTGGCAATGAAGGCGGACCATGTTCATGTTCGGATGCCGCTGCCAGTGGCAACAAACTGAGAAGGCCCAATTCGGGCATTTGGGGCAATTATGATGCCACCATTTGGTGGCAATGGAGTTGTCCTGACGGGGCCATTCAGATGCAACTGATACCAGTGGCAATGTTCTGGAAGGGGGGTTGGTGGGAGGGAAAGCATTCAGAGGGAGGGAGAGGATGAGTCTTTTTGGCTGACACAGGGGCTGGAAAGAAGGTTCTGGGAAGGTAGAGCACATAGAGGAAGGGAGCAGGTTTTTTTTTCTTTTTGCTGAGACCAGGACTGGGAAGGGAGAGCAATCTTAGACCTCGTACTCTCAAATGGGGACAGTGAGAGGATCTCAGATCTAGAAGTGGGTAGCCATTTGGGAACAAGTGACCACCAAACAGTGTGGTTCACGATAAACTCAGCTACAGAGTCAAGCCATACAAAAGTGAGGGTTCTGGACTTCAGGAGGGCTGACTTTGGCAAGATGGGAGAGTGCCCTAGAAAAGCACTAGCAATACAGGCTAGAAGGAGGGGTGGAGCAACAATGGGGAAATATCAAAACTGCCACCACAGAGGCAACAAGCCTTTGTGTGAAGCAAATAAACAAATCAAAACGAAAGAAAAAGCTACTATGGTTCTCAAAAGAGGTGGCAGTGAAGATTTGGGAGCAAAAGATAGCATTTAGGAAGTATAAGGAAACACAGAAGGAGCAGGACAGAGAACTGTACCAGCTAAGGCAGAAGGAAGCAGGGAGGGTAGTCAGAATAGCAAAGGCCCAAACTGAGGAAAAGATAGCCAACTCAGTTAAGAAGGGGGATAAAACCTTTTAAAGGTATATCAAGGAGCGTAGAAAGATAAAGGGAGGGATAGTGGAGCTAAATAGAATGGACAGTGGGTGGGCAGAGAGTGACAGTTAAAAAGCAGGGATACTGAATGAATACTTCTGTTCAGTATTCACAAAAGAGGAAGGGGGAGGTGCCTAATCCAATTAACAGAAGCACTTTGGAGAGGGGGGTCGATCCCAGTCCTTTCACAGAAGAATGGGTTCTGAAAGAACTCCTAAAACTGAAGGTGGACAAAGCAATGGGGCCAGATGGAATTCACCCCATAATTCTAAAAGAATCAAACAGAGAACTAGTGACACCACTGACTACCCTTTTAACAAATCATGGGAGGATGGTGTGGTACCTAAGGACTGGAAGAAGGCTGATGTGATTCCCCTTCACAAAAGTGGGACCAAGACAGAGGCAGGAAACTACAGACATGTCAGTTTGACCTCTGTGATAGGGAAAGTGATGGAATCACTTCTGAAGGAGAGAATTGTTGAGTACCTAGAGGCCAGTGGGGCAGAGGACCCAAGGCAGCATGGGTTCACAGTGGGAAGGTCATGTCAGATGAATCTAATTCATTTCTTTGACTGGGTGACCAAAGTAGTAGACCAGGGAGGGGCTGTGGACATGACCTACCTAGACTTTAGCAAGGCATTTGACACAGTCCCACACAAAAGATTAATATTCAAATTAACCAGCCTAGGAGTGGGTCCCAGGGTGGTAACCTGGGTAAAACATTGGCTGGACAACAGGACACAGAAGGTAATTGTAAATGGAGTCCACTCTGAAGAAAGAGGGGTGACTAGTGGGGTACCGCAGGGTTCAGTACTGGGTCCAGTCCTTTTTAATGTCTTTATAAGTGACATTGCAGAGGGACTGGAAGGAAAAGTATGACTCTTTGCAGATGACACAAAGATCTGCAACAGGGTTGATACACAAGGAGGAGTGGAAAGGATGAGAAGGGACTTGGCAAGGTTGGTGGAATGGTCAGAAGTATGGCAGCTTGGATTCAATGCAAAGAACTGCAAAATAATGTACCTGGGAAACAAAAACCAAGGGGAAGATTACACAATGTGGGGGGTGGTAGTAACAACAACAAAAATGGAAAGGGACCTGGGGGTAATCATATCAGATGACCTTAAGGTTGGCAAGCAATGTGAGAAGGCGGTAGGGAGGGCTGGGGGGACACTGGGATATATAGGGAGAGGCATCACCAGCAGAAAACAGGAAGTTGTTATCCCCCTGTACAGACAGCTGGTGAGACCCCATCTGGAGTATTGCGTCCAGTTCTGGAGACCCCATCTCCGCAAGGACATAGACAGGATGGAGACAGTTCAGAGGAGGGCAACTAAAATGGTGCAGGGTCTGCAAGAGAAGCCATAGGAGGAGAGACTAAAGGAGCTTAATATGTATACCCTTGAGGAAAGGAGGGATGGGGAGACATGATAGAAACATTTAAATACCTCACTGGAATCAACAAAGTCCAAGAGGGTTGCACCTTGTAGAAAAAGTGATGTGCAAGAATAAGGGGACACAATTTGAAGATAGAGGGGGGACGGCTCAGGGGAAATGTGCAGAAGTATTTTTTCACAGAGAGGGTGGTGGACGAATGGAACAGCCTTCCTGAGGAGGTTGTGGGGTCTAAAACTGTGGGAGAATTCAAGAATGCATGGGACAGACATAAGGCAATTTTTGTGGTGGGTAGGAAGAAATAGGCTGTTGGTTAAATAGGATCTGCAGCTCATCCTCTAGGTAGGGAAATGGGCAGACTAGGTGGGCCAAGCGATCCTTATCTGCCGTCAAAGTCTATGTTTCTTCAGATGAGACAATAATCTGAGGTCCTTTGCACCCATTTCTGATGCTGTCCAGGTGGAAGTAAAAGGACCCAAGGCACTTTTTGAAAGAGTAGGGGAATTTGAATTTATCAGTCAACATGAAATACACTTGCATCAAAAACAATATATTATCAATACCAATGGAGACACCTTGGTAACAAAAAATAAGGAACAAGAAATTAACAAGTGTCATACTTCATACATTTAACACAGACACTGTGAATAGTATTACTTTAACCATGCAAAGCACCCCCACCAATCATTAAATACTGTTTTCCCAACATGCCAGTTTTATTCCTGGCTGCTATAAACAACTTTTAAAATAATGTGTAATAGTTCTTCCTGTGAAATATACTGCTGTTGGAGTACCAGTCCATAATGTATCTGCCAAATCCAGTACTTAAAACATGCAAACACAACCCTTAAAGTACTGATGTTATATTTATACTAGCTGAGTGAAAAGATCCTTAAAAAATGCATCATAAGGAATTTGATCAAACAAAGGGTTTCCCCATCTGTTAACCAACAAAGTCCAGAATTTTCAAATATAAGGACATTCAAAGTATAAATGTTTCATAGCCTCCAGTTGGTTACTACATATGGGTCTTGGGCAATAGCGTTCATGCATGTCCTTATGTTTTAGATTATTCTTCATGTTTAATTTGCCATGGGTACATAACCAAAGCATGTCCTAGCCAGGATCTTAGAGTCCAGCAGCATTTTCTCAATATATTTCCTGTCTTCAACAGAGTCTCTTAAGAAGTTAGGTTTCTCAGGGAAACAATGATGCAGAACTGTCGCATATGAAGATTTCCTAGACGCTGAACAAATTTGTGTCTGCATTATTCCCTATTGTTTCATTTTATCAAAACACCTCTCAACGTAATACAGTAATTTTAATGTTATTTTGTTCTTGTATATGAAATTACCAGGGCACCATTCCTCAGAAATTGAAGAAACATGATACAAAATTCATGGAATCCACCCCTGCGAGGATTACAAAAGAACTGGTTTATAATTGGCATATATAAATATACCGTAAAATAAAACAATAGGGTTCAGCACATTTAAACCGTCTGACTTAACATCTAAATAAGTTATTCCCCTGTTTATGGGGTTCAGTCTGCTCCCCCAGACATATTGAAAGAAGCAACTATATAATGGTACTTCTAAAACATTTTTACGGGGGGGGGGGTATACATAACTCAAATATAGGAATATGTGGACCAAATATGTCTTAATTATAAATATTCTTTTCTTTTTGCTCATATACAATTTTTTTCTAGTGCATAACTTTCTTCATGCCTATTTCTAATGAACTGATATTCCCAATTAACTTGTGTCATATGTCCGGGTCCAAAACAGGGGCCTAAGATCTTGCATTGGCTGTCTATTACCTTTATTCCTGCTAGTTCTTTGGTACATGATTTATTTTTCCCAATGGGCATACAAGAACTTTTCTGATAATTTATAACTGAGCCTGTGTTGTTGGCAACTTCCTGGAGAACTTCTTTAGCAGCATCCCCTGAGCTGTTATCAGCTACTCAAGACATAAATTATCTGTGTATGCTAGTGTTTTAACCTCGGGGGACTGTTCTGACAAAGAAATACCTTTGATTTGTGGTATGAAGTTTAATTTTCTTATTAAAGGATCTAGTGATATAATGTATAAAAGGGGGCTAAGGGGACAGCCTTGTCATACTCCTCTTCTTGTTGGACATTCTTGACCCAGCCATCCATTCATATATGGAAAAACTGATGCTGATTTATGACACAGTTGGATCCATTGTATTAATTGCAGTGGTAACCCATAAGCATTTAAAGAGCTTCTGATGCCTCAAAAAATGTACAATTCAGCTTGCATTCCATGTGTATTCTATATATTTCTCTTTCCTTTTATTTGTTACTGAGTAAATTTGCATGAATACATTATCTTTATCCCTTAGAGTTCTCTGCCTCTGTAGCTTACTCCCTACTTCAAGTCATAATCCTCTGTTGTGACATCACAATCTGTTGCCATGGGACTAACTGTGATGCACAAGCAGTGAATTATGACCTCAGGTAGGGAGACAGCAACAGGAATAGATGAACTCTTCAGGAACAAGATTCTGTTTTAATGCAAATGATCTCAGTAATAAATAATGGGGGGGGGGAGAATACAGAACTAACGTGAAATACAAGCTGAACCATGTCTAAATATTATATTTTGTTAAAGTTGTCCTGAAGGTGTCAGCTGTTCTTTAAACATTCCCATAACAGCTTGCCCAGTGGTGCTGAGGGTTGAGATGCTGGATGCCACACCTCATGCTACACCGGTGACCTGGGTTCTGGAATGACCTTGGGTTGTCAGGATGCCAGCATGGCGGGGTGGAAGAAGTGGGACTGAGCATGCCATTAGTCTGCTCCGCTCTCCCGGGGGTGGTAGGGGTGGGTTGTCAACCCTTCTATAGTCTCATTTCCAACCAGGTGGAAGTCTAGTGGGAGTAGCAGGTGGGCAAGGCGGCAGTAAAGGTGGGTGGAAGGGGTTGAGCTAGCTTCGGGTGAGGGTGCGTGCCTGTCGCCCATGTGCAGGGACTCTGGGGGGGGAAGAAAAACATAAGAAAAACAGAAATATATATATATATATATATTATGTATATATATATATATATATATAAACACATTTCCATAAGTAGTCATGAGACACTTTATCAAATGCCTTAAATTGGTCCAAACTAAGCAGAATGCCTGCAGATTTTCCCTTTCTACTATCTCCCTTGACATAATTAGAACATCTGTGATCTTTCTCCCTGGAAGGGAACACGATTGTGCTGGATGGATTAGCTGTTCAATTACTGAGGCTGGTCTTTTGCTTAGGATTTTTGTAAGAATCTTGAAATCCATATTTAGTAAAGCGATAGGGTGCCAGTTTGAAAGCCGAGATTTACCCCCTTTTTTAAATAAAAAAATAAGTAAACTTTTATACTTATCTGTAGGTAAAGTATGTACAGTAAGAAAAAAAGGTATATAGTTCTAATAATTCCTGAGGCACGTGAATCCAAAGCCATTTGTAAAATGTTTCCAGCAAGCCATCTGGTCCTCGAGCAGAGTAATCATGCATCCCCGCATTTCGTCGTGTCAATGATCTGTATAAACTTGCTCTTAAATCCAGACATTTACAATATTTTGATCTTTCCATCTTGTTCATTTGTTCATAAAAAATACTGAAAATCTTTCTTGCAGTCTTCCCACCATTGAATGGGGGAGTCATAAATGCATAATATTGACTTTCTTGCTTCTAGAAGTTGTTTAGAATCTGCTTAGAATCTGCCATAACTTGTTGATTTACTAGTAGACTAGCATTCAGATGCCAAATACCTTTTCCTAATATTTTATTGGATTTACTACTAGAACCTGACACATGCTTCCCCAACACACTGTTGCCCAAGCCTGGAATCCCGAACGCAAAATCCAGACAGTGGGATTTTCTTTGTATTCCATGTTTTGGAGGGCTTTGCCCCCTACACCCCCCCCCCGGAATTAATATAATAAACTCCGGGGAGGGGGGGGGCGTCAAAATCCCACTGCCTGGATTTTGTGGTATGGGATTCCATGCTCGGGCAACAATGTGTTGGGAAAGCGTGTGTTGGGTTGTAGTAGTGATACTATTTTATCTGACAATTTTGATAACTGTATGCCATTTAACCTGTGGTCTGACGTGTCCACTGGAATAACTTCTATATTACTAATACTGAGGTTAGCAGCGATAAAACAATAGTCAATTCTTGTAGATAAGTTCCCACGAAAATATGTATGTTTAGGAATTGTCATTTTATGACTATAAGAATCAGCTAGGCCATCCTGGGAAATCACATTTTTGAGAACGGACGTGTCACAAAATACTTCTGTTGTTTCTGCACCTTTGTCTGAGCTTAATAAACAGCAATTAAAGTCCTTTCCATGATAATGGTGGTTTAGCTGTGAATGAAAACGGTTGAATCTGCTTGAATAAATCAGTTGTAGAAGCTTTGGTTTGTGGAGCGTAAACATTGATTGGTCTGGAAACTGGATTGTGGAGGGAAATGTCTGATACCAAAGCATGACCAGGGCGTATATCCACCATACGATTCACAATGATATCTGGATTTTTGAAACAAAGACCAACACTACACAGATCCTCTCCCATGGACCACACTGATCCCCCCCCCACCCCGGATACAGGCTGTTTGAGCAGCTTGTATGTCTGAAACTGACATTAGCCTAGTATCTTGCAGGATAATGAAGTCATATTTCAAAAGCGGTAATCTGCTTTTTTCACAGCCTTTATGCCACTGACATTCAAGGAGGGTACGGCTAGGTGGGAAGGGGTAGTAGCCATTACGTTATGTGGGGTAAGTTATTTTGATGTAGAAGCCCTTGTTTCAGACATTGTTTCCCATTTTTATGTTGTCTTGCGCACGCGCAAGCAACATGTCGTGGCAGTAGGAGATCAGGAGGAGAACTGCAGAGGTGTGTCAGTTTGGGTGAATGCAGGGTACGCTTTAAAAGGTGCGTCCCTCGTTCGCCAATTAGCGAGCATGCTAGTGGTGACACAAGTGTTTTTCAGTGCCACCAACTTGAAATGATTTCGCTGCTGCAATCAGAGCCAAGCTCGCCATGCAGCAGCACCGATGACACACCTCCGCTACATGTCTTGCCTGGTGTAACATAACAATAGACATGGTGACGGCTCCACCATCTGCCTCCTGCAATCACTAGCAAGCCAATTTCAGGGGTGCCCAATCCCCCCTGTCAGCATGTGTAAACCCCCACCCCCAAGACTGTGTGGCACACTGGAAGCCCACCCCCAGTGTGCCCCCGTGTATTTGGAAGCTGACCGCGTCAGCATTTTCCTGCCCCTGCCCCGCCCACTTCCATTGTGAGCCACACTGGGAGCCCACCCCAGTGTGATAAACATCATGCCCCCAAAGTCATGGGGCACACTGGGAGCCCATCCCAGTGTGCCCAACATAGTTTCTTACACCTGTAAAGCAAAAAACTGTCCGCACTGTTGATTTTTTTTTTCTTTAACCTGAAACAAGAAAATGGTCCCTCGCTGTCCACTGGCTACCCTCCCTCAATCCGCACCCACCCTCTGCACACCCCCTTCCCCCCATACTTACCTCTGGAGGCCCGGCGCCGCGATCTTCCGTGGGGCAGGAACACGTCTGCACTCTTCAAAGCCGACCGCGAACTGAAGAAATGTGGTAAGCTGTATAATGGCATCAGTGGGGGAGGTTTCAACTTAGGTGGCTATCTCAGCCATTTATTTGACTTTTGACTCCAAATTTTCAACCTGGGGTTCTTGGGACCCCACCTCATGAAATCAGCCACTGTCATTTCTTTATTCAGCCCTGAAAGGTGATTTCACGGTCACTGTGTGGAATCACCTTTTGGGACCAATTAACGAAACAACAGTGCCATTGTTCATGAGGTGGGCTCCCAAAAAGCCTATGTTGCAAATCTGTTAAAAAAAATCCCCAGAATTATTTTGTTATGAGCGTGCATTGCGCAGTTTCCACGCACTCTCGTAACTTCGAGAATTTTTTATATTTTTACTCCACATTTTCAACATTGCCATTTTTTTACACCTCCTTATAACAGTACAGCTGTCATTTTTCATATCCTGTCCGAAATGTGTTTCCACACATCTGGTGCACCATTTTTTTAATTTTTTTTTTTAGTCTTTGGTAACCGGTTAAGTCCCACTAGGCACAAGTGCCTGTTTTCAGGGGCAACCTGGGAGCACTGAGCGGTTAAGTGGCTTGCTCAGAGTCACACAGTCTGCAAGTGGAGGTTGTGAGAATCAAACTCAGGTTTGGTCTGCTGGATGTATCAAGCTTGTTCACACCTCATTCCTCTAACCTCTAGGCTATATTGCCAGTTATAATGGCACAGTCGCTGTAGGAAATCAACGTTCAGGACAGATTAAGAAAATCACAGTGACACTGTTCATGAGCGGAGGTCTCAAAATGCCTATGTTGAAAATTTGGTGATAAAATTCCAAAAAATGACTGTGTTACGAGTGTGCATTGCGCAGTTTACATGCACTCTTGTAACTCTGAGATTTTTTAAATATTTTCACTACAGATTTTCAACATTGCCATTTCTTCACACCTCCTTATGAATGGTACAGCTGTCATGTTCATCAGTGGAAGTCACAAAATGCCTATGTTGAAAATTTGGTTTAAAAATATCCCCAAAATAATTGCGTTACGGGTGTCTGTTGCCCAGTTTCTATGCACGCTCATGACTTCACCACTTTTCCATATTGTCACTTCAGATTTTCAATATTACCATTTTTCTACACCTCCTCATGAACAGTACAGCTGTAATTTTTCACATCCTGCCTGAAATGTGTTTTCGCACCTGTGAAGCCAAATGGCACAGTCACTGTGCAAAATCACCTTTCAGCTAATGAACTGATAGTGCCACTGTTCGTGAAGCGGGGTCACAAAAAGGCAATGTTGAAAATTTGGAGTGAAAATAACCAACAAACGCCTGAGGCATTAGGGTTTCCAACTGTGACGCCCCAGTCTGTACAGACTGACATGCACCAGGGGTGTGACTTGGGATTTTTGGCTGTAATGCTCACGGCATTCCACCCCCAGCCTGCACCCACTGACAGGCATTGAGGTGTGCCTTGGACTCTCCGGCCCCAAAGTTTACCCTATTCTCCTATAGTACATCCATCTCAGCGTATTTCCTTATGGCATGGGGTGAATGTAAGGCCCGAAGACCCCAAGGCACACCGTGACACATGTCGGTGTCTGTAGGGTAGGGTGAGGTGAAATGGCGTGAGCGTTATGCCTGAAGACCCAAAGGCACACCTCAGTGCCTGTCAGTCTCTGCAGGGTGGGGGTGGGGTTGGCGTCAGTTCAATACTTCACTGCCATTCCTGTTCTGCATCTCTCTAACTTCTGCAATACCAATGCCAATGCCAGCAAGACAACATTCGGCATTGACAAATGCTTGTTTCTTCTTAAGTTGGGAACTAGAAGGTCCAGTATCATCTATGTCAGAGGGACTTTCTTTTTGTGATGACATCATACAGGAGGCTATTGAAGATACATCAGAGTCTTCCTCTTCGATATCTCCCCATTGTTGCAGAGTGTTAAATTTATTTTCCAGAGGCATTGGTTCCGGGATAACAACTTTTCTGTTTTTCTTTTTCCATTTTCTTTTTCCCACTATCTGGAAGTGTTTAATTTTAAGGGCGGATGGAGGAGGCATTTCTGGTGTGGTTTCCATAGAGGTTGCAGTGCTTTCTGGATGGGAAACCAAAGTTTGAGGGACCAAGTTAATAGTATGTCCTTCTGTGTTCTGTATGGGGGCTCACGAGGCATCTCATTTGGTGTAGGGTTGTGTTGTTCCTGGTGCTTTTCAGATGGCCTAGATGTAGATGCCACCCTGTTATTGCTAGTGGAAGGGGCTGTATTTGTAAACTGTCCATATGAAGTAGAAGGCTGTGGTTGTGTAGCTTGGTGTATATAGAAATCGTGTTCCATATAGTCTGAGTTATTATGGGCTCCCCATGGGCATGAGCGAAAGGTGCGACTTCCCTCTTCGCACAAATCACATCTGGGAGTGAAGGTACAGTGAAATCCAGAATGGCCTAGATCTCCACAAAGAGTACATTTGATTTGTTCACAAGCACTGCTTAGGTGTTGAAGGAGTCTGCATTTGTAACATGATTTAGGCTGTCCAGATAGAAATGTATTCCCCTGTCTCCCCCCCCCTCAAAAAAAACAAGCATTTGTCAATGCGGAATGATTGCTTGCTGGCATTGGCATTGGTAGTGTAGGAGTTAGAGAGAGGCATAATAGGAATGGCAGTGAAGTATTGAACTGAAGCCTACCCCACCACCACCCTGCAGAGACTGACAGGCATTGGGGTGTGCCTTTGGGTCGTCAGGCATAACGGCCATGCCATTTCACCATACCCTACCCTACAGACACCGACAAGTGTCATAGTGTGCCTTGGAGTCTTTGGCCTTTATGCTCACCTCATTCCATAAGAAATACGGTGAGATGGGTGCAGTATAGAGAATGGGGTGAACTTTGGGGCTGAAGAGTCCAAGGCACACCTCAATGCCTGTCACTGGCTGCAGGGTGTGAGTGGGGGTGGAATGGCATGAGCATTACAGGCGACAATCCCAAGTCACACCCCTGATGCCCGTCAGTCTCTACAGGGTGGGGAGTTATGGTCGGAAACCTTAACGTCCCGGGCGTTCGTTGGTATTTTCACTCCAAATTTTAAACATGGTTTTTTTGTGACTCCCACCTCATGAACATTGGCAATATCAGTTCATTAGTGAAAAGCTGATTTTGCACAGCGACTATGCCATTTGGCACCACTGGTGCAAAAACACATTTCAAACAGGATGTGAAAAATGACAGCCGTACTGTTCGTGGGGAGGTGTAAAAAATGGCAATGTTGAAAATCTGCAGTGAAAATATAAAAAAACTGGTGAAGTCACGAACATGCGTAGAAACTGCGCAACACACACCCATAATGTAATTAGTTTGGGGATTTTTTACAGCAGATTGTCAATACAGGCATTTTGGGATCTCTGCTCATGAACAATGTCACTGTGATTTTCTTAAACTGTCCCGAACAGTGATTTCCCACAGCGACCACGCATTTCTGCGCAAGAAGTGCGAAAGCACATTTCAGCCATGGTGTGAAAAATGACAGCTGTACTGTTCATAAGGGGGTGTGGAAAAATGCCAGTGTTGAAAATCTGACTGAAAATATTATAAATTCATGAACTTACGAGGGTGCATGGAAACTGCGCAATGCTCGCTCGTAACACAGTCATTTTTCGGACTTTTGGCACCAAATTTTTAACATAGCCATTTTATTACCTCTGCTCATGAACGGTGTCACTGTGCTTTTCTTAATCTGTCCCGAACATTGATTTCGCACATCAACTGCGCCATTGTGCGCTACATGTGGGAAAACACATTTTGGGTAAGATGTGAAAAATGACAGCTGTTCTGCTCATAAGGAGGTGTGGTAAAATGATAATATTGAAAATCTGGAGTGAAAATATTAAAAATTCACGAACTTATGAGCATGCGTATGAACTGCGCAACACACGCTCGTAACACAGTCATTTTTGGGAATTTCTTCACCAAATTTTCAACTTAGGGTTTTGGGCGGCCTACTTCATGAACTGTGCCACTGTCGTTTCATTACTTGGTCCCAAAAGGTGGTTCCACGCAGTGACCACTAAATCACCTTTCGGGATCGAATAACAAAATAACAGTGACTGAGTTCATGAGGTGGGGCCCAAAAAACCCCATTTGATGAAAAAATTCCCCAAAATGGACGAGATATGCACCAAAGTTGAAAAAAACCATTTATGCCATTATACAGCTTACCGGCATTTCTTCAGTTCGCAGTCGGCTTTGAAGAGTGCAGGCGTGTTCCCAGTCCACTGAAGATCATCGTGCTAAGCTCCGAAGGTAAGTATGGAGGTGCGCAGAGGGTGGGCGCAGGTTGGGGAGGGGCAAGACAGTCAACGAGGACCTTTTTTTATAGTTTATTTTTACATTTTCAGGAAGGCGATGCAGGGGCGTTTGCCTCGCTGGGGTGAGCTCCCATCGTGGCAACTGGAAGTCATGTTTTTGTGGGGCGGGGACAGTGGAGCCGATGGGGACTTGGCACCCTGTCGCCATCTGGATGTTTGCCGACTGGGGTGGGCTCCCAGCGTGGCACCTGAAAATGTCTTGGGGGCAGCAGGCGGACGTTTGATCGCTGGGGTGGGCTCCAGCATGGCATCTGGAAGTGTGTTTGGGGGGCAATGGAGCCGGCGGGGATAGGGCACCCCCATCGGCCATGGGGTGTCTGGGAGGGAGCATGAGCATGCTGGGGTGGGTTCCCAGCGTGCGTATGTATGTGTTCATGGGGACGAACTGTCTATGACAGTTCAGATGCAGTGCCGACGTAGGCAATTTGTATACTGCCGACAGCAGTATGTAAACTGTCTGCAGCGCTGTTTTTCCTTAAAACTGTATACCACTGCATCTGAACGCTGTCATAGACAGCGTGGACATTCATTGGCGTGGCATTGGAAGTGGGGGAGGCACACCTACGAAAACTTGTATGGTGGAACTATGTTTCTTGCACATGCGTGCAAGCAAACATAAAAAATTGCTTGGGGGATGTATGCCAGAATCAGTGTATTGAGGTTTTGCCTTGAATTTCCAGCCTCCAATTCAGAAATTTTCACTGTCTGTAATGGGTTCTGGTGTATTTTGTATTTCACAAGGTTTTTCCAACCAGTATGTAATGTCTGCCATGTTTACCCCTTCATTCCAGAAAAGCACTGTCACATATTTAAACAAAGGTTTAGTAAGGGGGATAGCAATAAAGGGTATCCAGAGTGGAGTGTCTTTAAGTGAGTAATATGAATTCCAAAAGTGTTCTAAGGAAGCTGCCATTTAAACAAACATTTGTCAATGCCGAATGTTTGCTTGCTGGCATTGGCAGTGGTAGTGTAGGAGTTAGAGAGCTGCATAATAGGAATGGCAGTGAAGTACTGAACCGAAGCCAACCCCACCACCACCACCCTGCAGAGACTGACAGGCATTGGGGTGTGACTTTGGGTCGTCAGGCATAACAACCACGCCATTTCACCACACCTCACCCTGCAGACACTGACAAGTGTCACGGTGTGTCTTGGGGTCTTTGGCCCTTATGCTCACCCTATTCCATCAGGAAATACGGTGAGATGGGTGCAGTATAGGAGAATGGGGTGAACTTTGGGGCCAAAGAGTCCAAGGAATACCTCAATGCCTCTCATTGGCTGCAGGGTGTGGGTGTGGGTGGCATGGTATGAACATTACAGGCGACAATCCAAAGTCACACCCCTGATGCCTGTCATTCTCTACAGGGTGGGGCGTTATGATTGGAAACCCTAACGCCTCAGGCGTTCGTTGGTATTTTCACTCCAAATTTTCAACATGGGTATTTTGTGCCCCCCACCTTATGAACAGTGGCAACATCAGTTCATTAGCCGAAAGCTGATTTTGCACAGTGAGTACGACATTTGGCACCACAGGTGTGAAAACACATTTCGAACAGGATGTGAAAAATGACAGCTGTACTGTTCATGGGGAGGTGTACAAAATGGCAATGTTGAAAATCTGCAGTAAAAATATTAAAAAAACTGGTGGTCAGAAGCGTGCGCAGAAACTGCGGAACGCATACCCGTAATGTAATTAGTTTGGGGATTTTTTACAGCAGATTGCCAACAGAAGCATTTTGGGACCTCCGCTCATGAACAGTGTCACTGTGATTTTCTTAATCTATCCCGAACAGCGATTTCCCACAGCGACCACGCATTTCTGCACTGGAAGTGCAAAAACACATTTCGGCCATGGTGTGAAAAATGACAGTTGTACTGTTCATAAGGAAGTGTGGAAAAATGCCAGTGGTGAAAATCTGGACTGCAAATATTACAAATTAATGAACTTACGGGTGCGTGAAAACTACGCAATGCTCACTCATAACACAGTCATTTTATGGACTTTTGTCACCAAATTTTTAAAATAGCCATTTTAAGACCTCTGCTCATAAACAGTGTCACTGTGATTTTCTTAATGTGTCCCATACATTGATTTTGCACACTGACTGTGCCATTGTGCATTATATGTGCGAAAACACATTTTGAGCGAGATGTGAAAAATGACAACTGTACTGCTCATAAGGAAGTGTGGTAAAATGGTAATGTTGAAAATCTGGAGTGAAAATATAAAAATATTGCGAACTTACAAGCGTGCGTAGGAACTGCGCAATGCACACTTGTAAAACAGTCATTTTTGGGAATTTTTTCACCAAATTTTCAACATAGGGTTTTTGGGGGCCTACCTCATGAACTGCGACACTGTCGTTTTGTAAATTGGTCCCAAAAGGTGGTTACACGCAGTGACCGCGAAATCACCATTCGGGACTGAATAACTAAATGATAGTGCCAGAATTCATGATGGTGGGGTCCCGTCGGCCATACAGATTGTGTTGGGGGGAGCGCATGAGCACGCTGGGGTGGGCTCCCAGTGTGCTACTTGTTGTGGGGGGATGGAGCTGTCTATGACAGCTGTTTCAGTGCAGTGCCGACGTGTAGGCCCTTTGCATACTGCGAGACGGTAGTATGCAACGTGTGTACACGTTACCGCCGCTGACTGCAGTGGTTCTTTGCTTTCAGCTGTAAGCCACTACATCTGAACGGCTGTCATAGACAGCTCCTACATTCACTGAGCCGGGTAAGCGGCCGCGCTCGCAAAAAGACAGCAGGGCATTGAAGTGGGGAGGCACACCTACTTAATTCTCAGATAGGGCATCTATGTTTCTTGCACACGCTGCAAGCAAACATAAAAACTGATGTCAAAGCTACTATCCCCTGGGGCATGAATTAGGGCGTTTACTTCTGAAGCTGAGAACTGTAAGGACTGTTTGATAAGGATTTTCTCAACATACTGTATGTTCTGTCAGGGGGTGTCTCCATGCCACCTTTGTATCCGAGGCAGACCATATTTCTTTATTTTGCCGGATCAACTGAATAACAGAAGAGGCTGGCATAAGTAAAAGGTTTATATCTAGCAGTTGATGGGAGTTCTGTACTGGGGGGGGGGGTTATCAGCAGAACTTGTTGAGCATGTGGGTTGTCATTTCAACTGCAGCATGTTTTTTGGAGTTTAAATGGACTTTGTCTTCAAGTGTAGATTTTAATTTGCATAGCACATCAAGACTGCTAGTAGGTGAATTCTTTAAACCATGATGCAGTGGGAGTTAGATGAATGTTTGCAAAATGTACACAAATACTACTGAGAATGCTCTTACATGGGTCCTTCCCCACACAAAGTATCTTTTCGACTCAGCCTGCCTAATGCCTGCCTGCATGCTACCTTACTAACCTCATACCCAGGTGGCCACATGTTTCTCCAGTATAATGGAGTCTCAGGGGAGCAGCTTATCGGATTTAGTGGGGGAGGATTCCAGAGCATGGGGGCATAAACAGTGCTCCTCAAAGACTGGAAGGGCCTAACTGTTCATGATGTACATTACAGGACACCATTGCAGGTCTCTCCCCCACCACCATCATTAAGGGTGTAAGGGTGGCAGGAGGGGGGTACACATTCCCCAAAGACAATAAATGGTCCGGGGGCACAGGGGAAGGGGTTTGGGCTGGGATTGATTTACAAAGGGAGAAAAAGGGAAGGGTATTTGTTTACATCGGCCTTGAAGACTTAATTTATTTAATTTAGCATTTCCAGAGGTTTGAAAATTCCAGCTGCTTTTATTAATTGGTTTTAGGATTATGTTTTTTTATTAATCTATATTTTATTGTTTTATCTGTATATACAATGCTATGATCTAGTTGGAATAGCATTTAAGAAATAAAGTTTTGCTTGCTTACAGTTTATTTATCCAAGGAAGCTCAGCTGAAAAAGTCAGCTGGGCTGGCAGTATAGCCTAAAGGTTAAAGAAATGAGCTGTGAATGAGCTTGGTACATGCAGCAGATCTGGGTTTGATTCCCACGACTTCCATTTGCATACTGTGTGACTCTGAGCATGTCACTTAACCCCCCTAGTGCCTCTTGGTTTGCCCTTGTGAACAAGCATTGTGCCTGGTGGGCCTTGCCTGGTTATCAAAGAATTAAAACAATTTAAAAAAATCTAAGTTTCAGTGTGCCTACCCAATTGTACAGCTGAGTGGAATGAAGTACTGAGAGGCTGAATGACATGCTTAGGGTCACCGAGTCACAATAGCGGGATTTGTGCTGGGTCTTCTGGTTCCCAAACCAGTGTACCTCACATCCTCATTTTATACAAATTGAGGGGGGTGGGGTTGTGATCCCAAAGGGCCATGGAGTGCATGAAGGCACCTCTGTGGCACCATGTTTTCAGTCGAGGAACTGCCAGTGGCCACTATCCTACTTCCAGCCTTAACTTGAGGGTTTGTGATAGCCCTCAAGTTCCAGAGCTACCTTGCTGTTGCCTGCCTTGGCAGGGGATCTCAATTTGTGTTTCATTAGTGGAGCCTTCCTATAGGCTCCAGAACTTGCCATGACCTGCAGCTGCCTACACTGGCTGGTGTATAGGGAGCCCAAGTCCCAGGCGGTTCCACCATGTCCTATCGATAGAAAATCTGTTGAAGTCCATTGCAGAGATGGCGATGGCAAATGCCGATACTCGGCACTGTGCCATCAGAGGAATGATCTGTTCACCACCCCCTCTCGATTTTAATATAATCAGTTCCAGGTTGAAGTTGTTTCGGGGAGGGGGCGCAACACTGGGAAAAGTGGCGTTAATGTACTGCAAGACCATTAAAGCGAACTTCTGATTTTGTCGCTGTAATGGTCTTTCACGGTTTTAGTGTCGCTGTTTTGTGGGTTACCAGTCCCAGGCAATCAACCATCTTCCCTCATTCTATGGCAGCTGGACAAAAAAGCAACATATACCACCAATCAGGCAAATGAATCCTTGTACCTCACGCAACTCATCTCTGTGGCAACCCATCCCAACCTGCACTCCTTCAACCACTCTGTTATTGACTGGGAATTATCTTCCCACAACCCCACTGCATTGTTTCCAGTGGCATCCCCTTCAGATGCATTCAGCGACCATCGTATTGTGTGCAAAACCTCTGCGTGCAAAGCCCCCCCCATGTTTATCTGGGCAAGGTCATTCAGGCCCCTAGGCCACTCTGCCTTGCTTCATGATCTTTACAAAAAAAACACGAGTCATCTCTCTCTCTCTCTCCCTCTCTCTTGCCATTAACATAGATGCAGTTCTGTCTCATTTCCTATCCAAAATCTACACAATCTGGGACAACCCTTCCCTTCCTCTTCTGGAGGCTTGTGTCCATGGGTCCCACCTTCCCTGGATCACCCCAGACTTCATGGACCTATTCAGAGTCTGTGCCTGGCATCTCGACTAGACTTCAGACTCTCACGGAGCTTTACAGGGATGCAAACACCTCTGTAATACCAGTACCAAGGCCATCTAATAACATTACTTTGCTACTGACCTGCAGAACAACCTAAAGTCCCCTGCTCAGTTCTGAAAAGTCATCCACTCCCTCTTTGATTCCACCCGCAACCAACTTTTCTCCCTGTGTTCTCAAACTTGATCATGCTGGACCTGCATCAAAATAAATGTGCCCAAATGTTGGCTTGCTATTTTCAGACAGTTTGGTGCATTTGAGACAGTTATCTGCTTTACAGCCACAAAATGACCCACATGTCATTATTTTGATGCCTGTACCTTCTTCTGAGACCAACATCCGGCACTTGCAACAAGAAGATAGACTGCGTTTTATGTGGCATAACCTTTTGATGCAAGCAGTAGTGCAGCTGCACTACAATCATAGTGCAAGTCACTACACACATCCGGCAAGCTGTTGAAAACCCATCCCCAAAGGATTCAAAGAACATAGGAATTTTGTGGATCTGAGAGATCAGGGAAAGAGTAGTCATGAAAATGGGACTTTGGCACAATTCCCCGTTATAAATGTAAGTTGAAATCTTTTCCCATTCAACAATTTCTGCCACTTCTAATACATGTTACCAGTAAATGTAAAAAAACTAATATTTTGTATTTCTAATAATCCTCTAAAGGTCACCAATCAGAACAAAACATTTAGAATGCAGAAGTAGCCCCGCAGTTGCTACTCAGCTCTTCTAGTTAGCAGATGTACCGTAGTGTTGAACTGTGGCAGTGGGGAACTCCATCCACTGCCATAGTTCTTGGACTGGGACAGTTGGAAACTCCGTCCACTCCCACACCAGACTAGAAGAGTGGGGAAGTCCGCTCACTCCCACATCACTAGGACTGTGGCAGCAGGGGACTCCATCCACTTCCACGCCTCACTGGTACTACAATAAGGAACAGCTTACTTCTACGTTTTGACAGCAGGCACAACTCAAACAGGCTTTTTAAAATGTGTTTTCACAGTTGATTTACTCAGGATATTGCAGCTGACAGGCAAGACCGTGTGTGTGTGTGTGTCTTGTTTCTTCTAGCCAATGTTTCAGCTTGGCTGCCCTTTCAGTCTGCAACAGTCTTCTTGCCTCACTGCTCCATACGGAGTCCCCCACCATCTTCAAGCCCTACTCTAAACTCATGACTCTCCAGTGCCTGAGCACAAACTTGTGAATTGTGAGGTCTACCCTTCCCCCAATCCATTTTAAACACTACCGTACTGGGACCTGACGATCTAAAACAGTGATGCACAACATACGGCCCGGGGGCCACAAACAGCACTCGCAGCAACTGTTTGTGGACCCCGAGGACCTAGCAGCTTTCCCTTGCAGCCTTTGTTTATTTGATTTTGTTTTTAGTTTTAGAAACATGTGACTAGAAAGATAGATAAATAGATAGATAGAGAGACAGAGAGACAGATAGATAGATAATGTCTGTAGATAGATTAGATAGATACTGTATGTAGATAGATACTGTCTGTAGAGAAATAGATTAGATAGATACTGTATGTAGATAGACAGATAGCTAGATAGATATATATACTGTATGTAGATAAATAGATAAATACTGTATGTAGGTAGATAGCTAGATACTGTATGTAGATAGATACTGTATGTAGATATATATATAGATATATACTGTCTGTAGATAGATAGACAGATAGCTAGATAATACTGTCTGTAGATAAATAGATACTGTCAATAGATAGATAGATAGATATATAGATAGATACTGGCTGTAGATAGATAGGTACTGTCTGTAGAGAAATAGATTAGATAGATACTGTATGTAGATAGAGAGACAGATAGCTAGATAGATATATACTGTATGTAGATAGATACTGTATGTAGGTAGATAGATAGATACTGTATGTAGATATATATATAGATATATACTGTCGATAGATAGCTAGATAATACTGTCTGTAGATAAATAGGTACTGTCAATAGATAGATTTATTTAGCTTTTGTTGACCGGGTAAGTGCACTAGACAAATCCTGCCTATTTTCAGGCACGACCTGGGGAAGGGGGAATACAGATGAATGCCAACTGACCTTGAACCAGATTAAGCTGTTGGTGGTATTTTTAGTGAATAAGGGAAATTTGGCCAGGACACCGGGGAAATTCCCCTACTCTTTTCGATAAGTGCCATGGGATCTTTAACATCCACCTGAACTACCACCAATCCAGGCAGATGGGACCTCGGTTTAGCGTCTCATTCGAAGGCGGCACTCAGAAATGCAGCACCCTCTTATGCTGCATTACAGTGTCAGTACTGGGATATTAACCCAAGTGCCAGATGTGGGAACTGAACCCACAGCCCTCTGATCTCCCGGCCTCAGAGGCGAGTGTGCTACCTACTGAGCCACTGAAACTGCTTCGATAGATAGATAGATACTGTCGATAGATAGATAGATAGATATATAGATAGATAGATAGATAGATTAATATGATAGATAGATAGATAGATACTGTCTGTAGATAGATAGATAGATGATAGATAGATAGATAGATAGATAGATAGATAGATACTGTCTGTAGCTAGATAGATAGTGAGATAGATAGATAGATAGATACTGTAGATAGATATTGTAGATAGACAGACAGACAGATAGATAGATAGACAGACAGTTAGATAGATAGATTAATATTGTAGATAGATAGATAGATAGAGATAGATAGATACTGGCTGTAGATAGATAGATAGGTACTGTCTGTAGAGAAATAGATTAGATAGATACTGTCTGTAGATAGATACTGTCTATAGATAAATAGATTAGATAGATACTGTATGTAGATAGATAAATGCATGTTTTGATTTATTTTATGTGTACATTTAATAATGTCTTGCTGGACATTTGTCACCTTGGGCCGTTTTACAGTGGCCCTCAGCCAGTGGCCCTTGGCCCTCAGCCTTGACTCAAGTTTTCAGTCTGGTCCTCCACAAACAAAAGTTGTGCACTATTGATCAAAAAGACCTCTTAGCCTGGAATGCTCCTGATTGCCCACCCCCACTCTACTTAGGATCATTTTCTGGCAGTCCGAAGGGAACGACTCAAGATTTCTTGGGCAACAGTGTTCTCTCAGTGGTGGCACCACAGATTAGAAATGCCCTTGCTTACCAAATTAGGAATACCCCCCACGAAGTGGAGGCATTCAAAAAGGGTCTGAAAAGCTATTTATTTCTGCTTGTAATCTAAGCATTTAATATGTGTTAGAGTCTCAGGATCTTATATATTTATATGTAACTATATTTCAATGTGCTTACGCAACTGGATGAGATGAGATGAGATGATGCTTGTGTAACTTGATTTGCTTTGTGGCTTTCCGCCTCTCTATCCATGGGATATACCACCCTGTAGGGGTACGATGCAAGGAACCCTAGAGGAGGAGGGTTCCCTCCTACAGGTGCCACAGGAATGAATGCATCGCCTAAAGGTAGGTTAGGAGGAAGCCCAAAAAGAATACCTAAAGATGTTGAGCTTCGAAGAGGCGAGGATGATGAATGAATTCTGAGAAAATGATAAGGGCTGACGGAGAGAGGGGAAAGCTGGGGCCACCATCCGCCTCCATCCAACAGTGGAAGCTAACTAACTAACCTAAGAAAGCACTAACTCTAACTAATATTATGACCATTGGCACGGAGGAGAGGAAAAAAACCCTTTGAGGAGGAAACCTCTCGGGATCCAAGGCCTAGGTCACCTCTCCAGGCTGACGATGTTTGATTTGAGGACGTATGTCGCTAAAGAGAATGGTTCATTAACGAGGGATATATGAGTAGGGAGAATGATGACGGGATACGGAAAAACTCCAAAGAAACACAGATTAAAGAAGGAACATGAGGCAGCAGAGACCCGAGAGGGGTATGCTTGAGCTGTCGATGGGAGGGAGTAGATCCATGTAGAAGTCAGAGGAGCAAGGGGTATCCAGATGTGCTCATGAGGAGACTCCAGATGTGTTCTCAAGGAGACCGAGGATAATGCAGACTGGCCTGATTGAGCGATGCGAGTGAACAGACACTGAGGCTGATGAGGCATGCTTGATTATGCGATGTGAATGATTAGACCCTGATGTTGGAGTTGATGAGGTAGCATAGGATTTGTCCAGAACTAGATGCTCGAAAGCGAAAGAGGAAGTATGATGGTGCCAAGAAGACATGGCTGTGTCTGGAACCAGAGTATAGAGGAGAAATGAATGAACTGGAAATGAACTTGAACTATGGCAGTGAGCACCCAACCAGCTGTTAGCAAAGGCAATAGACAGGAAGGCATGTACTGGGGAGGAGATGGAGTCGATCTGAAGTAGCAGGGACAGTATGGATGAGGGAATACTGACCGAAGTCATGAATCTGAATACATGCGGCAGAAGGGTTGCGGTTCGATGATGTGGCATAGGAGTTATGATAGGTATGCCCAAAAAGAAATATTGAATGCAGGCCATGAGGGGATTGAATCCATGATGGCCAGTACAGGAGCTAGAAGGAGTCAGCCGAGGTATGCTGATTTGTCAGCCGAGGCACAGATCAAGCGATGGAAATAGATGAGCAGCTTGGTGCAATTAGATGAGCAAGTTGGTGTGAGGCATTGTGGAGCTGAGAGGGCTAAATGAACTGGAACGAACCAGCTAAAGACAGGTAGAGCGATATGGTGATGTATCATATGCCGGTGGTACGCTCAACAGAGCGACGTGATGAAGTAGGCTCCTCGGAAGGATGTAGACTCTGAGACGATAAAGGCCTGACCCAATTAGAGGTCGAATGAGCCAGATCGAGGTGAGGATCAATGCAAGCATAATCGGACGATGAACAATGAGAAGTGAAACCAAGTAGATGATTAAGGATAGGTAAGCGTCAATGATAGGAATGCTCGAGTAAGCAATATAAATAGATACACCTTGTGGTAAGGCTGAGTGAATGACTGGAGTTATGAACCACAGACATGCGGCAGGATGGCCGCGGGTTGATAAGGTGGTGTAGGAGTCATTATAGGTACGCCAAAAAAAAAAAATCAATTGCAGGTCTCAAGTGGAGTAAATCCTGGAAGGCCGATATGGAATTGGAAGAGGAGGGGACAGGAATGAACTTGAAAATGAACTTGGACGAAGGTAGTATGAGTTAGCAGGCTCCTCAAAAGGAAGTAGACTCCGAGGCCAAGAAGGCATGTCAGGAACCAGAGGTAACTCAAGTTGAGCGATCGAGGAGCAAAACTGGACTATGTATGATGCTAAAATGAGGTCATTTCAAATGTTACAGTAGAAAAGACAAAAGCCTAAAAAGAATACACTCTGAAGATCAATACAAGCCACATGGAGAGCTAATTACCTGCAAATAAGCATGCCTGACCTGCCTTGAAGGACTACAGAAACAGATAAAATGGAGACAGGAGGTTAAGTAACGATTTAGTTACAGCATTCAGAAACACAAATTTGATCTGGGAAATGTAGCAAAGCAGTCCGGGAAATGTGAATGTGTGCAGTGCGTGAACTACTACAGGTATAGATATGAAATTCCGTAGTCATACCCAAAGTCTAGGATCGTAGAAATCTAATGAAGCTGGAGATAGGTTGTTCGGTAGTTATTAAATTCGTAGTAGAAATACCCAGATTACCAAATGGCAACATTTTCACAAAAAGTCATGGTTCTGAATGAGGTAATGTCCACAGAAGTGCACCTGTGAAAAGTAACTTTAGAATTACCTAACACCACTACAGCAGAGGGGCGGGGGGAAGACAGGTATGAGGACAGCCGCTCAGCGAGTGGCAGAACCAGGAAGGAGCAAGTGGTCCTGTACCCGCCCCATTGCAGACACAGCAAGGTGGAGACAAAGGGAGAGACGGAGGAGCCGTGGAGGTGAGCGAGAGCAGCCGGAAGCCATGCAGCTGAGAATGAAGCAGGAGAAGGAGCTGCCGTCCGGGCAGCCAGCGTGGCCTCCGGATGCAACAAAAAAACAAATCCTGGCAAGGCCCAGGATGTGTGACCTTTAAGCCCGATGGGGGAGTGACGTTGTTGCTCCGCCCATCGAACCTTGGGCTTAAAGCCCTCCCATTAGTATACACTGTCTTCTCTACATGGATTTGTTTGTATGCTATAATTTGTAAAGTGCCCTGAGTCCAGAGGATAGCAGCTATAGGAAAATATATTTATTTTATTCTTTTGGTAACCAGGTAAGGCCCACTAAGCACATGTGCCTGTTTTCAGGGGTGACCCAGGAGCACTGGGACGGTTAAGTGACCTGCTCAGAGTCACACAGTATACAAGTGGAGGGTGTGGGAATCAAATCCAGGTCTGCTAGGTGTACTCATTCACAGCTCATTACTCTAACCTCTAGGCTAGACTGCTGGCCCGCTTAAATACCTTGCCCTTTGCCTTACCTTACTGTATATGTATCAGAGAGGCACAGAGTCAGTAGAGCTCACGTTAGGCATGGTGCCATGCAAATAACAGCCAAAGACATAGAAACCAAGCACTCTGACCCATTAGGTACAAAATACTTGTACTGTTAAGATAGTAGCATGGTGACTTAAATAGACAAAAATCATAGAATCATAGAAACTGTCGGCAGAAAAGGATCCCACGGCCCATCCAAGCTACTTGTAACCCTCCCTAAAAAGAACCCCCTCTCCTTTACCAGCCTGCCCTATACCCTTTAGCCTGATGTATCTATCCCAGGCTCTTTTGAAACTGTCTACTGTATCCACCCCCACCACCCATTCTGGCAGACTGTTTCATGGCCTTACCACCCTCTCAGTAAAGAACATCCCACTGATGTCCCCTCTGAATCTTCCCCCCTCCAGTTTCTAGGTATGCCCTCTAGTGGAATTGTTCTTACTCAGTCTGAAGATGCTTTCAACCCTCGCCTTGTTTATGCCCTTTAAATACTTGAATGTTTCCACCATGTCCCCCTCTCCCTCCTCTCTTCCAGTGTGTGCAGGCCCAGCTCTTCCAGCCTCTCTTCATAAGACTTCCCCTGCAGCCCCCTCACCATCCTGGCTGCTCTTCTCTGGACCCTCTCCAGCCTGTCCTTGTCCCCTTGCCGGTATGGCCTCCAGAACTGGACCCCATATTCCAGGTGTGGTCTGACCATGGGTTTTGAATAGCGGCATGATCACTTCCCTCCTCCTGCTTGTGAATCCCCTCCCTATGCATGCCAGCATTCTGAGTGCCTTTCCTGCAGCTCTGTCACACTGACTCTGGACTTTCAGGTTGTCTGAAATCATGATCCCCAGGTCTCGTTCCTGTTCTGTTACCTCCAGCTCCTCTCCCCCCCCCCCAAAGCTGGTACTTCGCCTTTGGATTATTTCGCCCTATATGCATAATTTTGCACTTTTTTATACTGAACTGCAGTTGCCACCTTTCGGACCACTCCACCAGCCTAGCCAAATCCTCCCTCATATGCGCCACCCCCCCTTCCGCCGTATCAACCCTACTGCTGCATATCTTCATGTCATCCACAAACAGACACACTTTTCCCCAAAGACCCTCCATGATGTCCCCAATGTATATGTTGAAGAATATGGTCCCAACACAGACCCCTGGGGAACCCCACTCAACACGCTTTCTTTCTCTGAGTGCACCCCATTCACCAGAACCCTCTGCGTTCTCCCCTCCAACCAGTGTTCTAGCCAGCTTGTGAGCTTGCGCCCCACTCTTAAGCTGTCTACCTTGCCTATCAGTCTCCTGTGGGGGACAATGTCAAATGCCTTCCTGAAGTCCAATGCAAATAAAATGATTGTAAAAATACAATGCATAAACTGCAAAAAGTGATGAAAAGGCCGACTGCTATAAAAGCAGACACCCACTGTACACCGGCCACACCCTCTGAAGAAGAGAGTCTGGCCTCAAACCCCTCAAAGCCCCAGGGTATTTTACAGGTATGGATCGAGGTGCATTTCCATTGCATTTTGCAGCTTTGGCACTGCATTTTGTCTGTCTAAGTCAGCAGATGGTTTATGCACTTTGCATGGAATTTTCAGACACTCACGTCCATTTTCTAGATCCGAGTGCCAAAATCCATCCCGGGAGTTAGACCATGAAAAGTTGGTTTAACTCCTGGGACGGAATTTTGCACTTGTGCTCGGAAAATGGACATGATTCCTGCAGTTGCGGCAGAAATGGTCGTAAACTGCAGGAATCATCTCAAATATATCCAGATGTGTGTGAATAGGATGCAGACATCTGGATGTAGTTCAGGCTGAGAAGGGCACTCACCAACCAAAAAACAAACATGCGGGGCTCCAGTAGATACCAATTAAAATCTAATTTATTCCACACGCATATTGCACGCTTGATGTGTTTCGGACATCATCCTTTCTCAAAAGCCATCTGGATGTATCTGCATGGATGCAGGACGTGTCTGAAAGATGGTCACAACTGCTGTGTCTAGTCCTTTCAAAATCCTACCCATGGTCTTCTGAATAGCAACTTGCAATTTTTTTAATGATGCAAGTATTTTGTACCCAATGTGTCAGAGTGCTTGGTGTCTGTGTCTTTGGATCTACATGTATCAGGCCTGGAAACTCTTTCATTCATTGCCAGTGTCATTTGCTATCTGAGAAGCTCTCCAGTCTTTCCCCCTAGCTGTCAGGAAGTCTGCCCTTCCGAATTGTTGCAGTGGTTTCCCCATGACAGGGCTCTGTCCGTCAGCACTTTAGCATGCTTCCTTCACAAATCCAGCTGCTATAAAATGAAATCGGTGACCACACCTGCACAGGTAAAGGATCTGGAGGGGCAAGCGCTTCGTTAAGGTTATTTCATACTTTATCCTTAAGTCCTCATTCAGCCTGCATTATTGCTTCGTGGCTGTGTTGCTCAGATGATGTCATCGCGTACGCACTTAGCGTCCCTCTTCAGCAGGTACTGCGGTGGGGGGTTTAAATAGGAGCTGGAGTTTTGTTTACATGTCAGGGAAAGGTTTCGGAATTAGCGACTAGAGATTTACATAGTTTCAGAGCAAAACAGATCACTGGGTTATGTAGGTAAGCCCCTGACATACGAGGTTGTGTTTTTGGAGTGCATAAACAAACTACTGTACCTGTTTGTGAGTCCTTTAATATTGGCATTAACTATGGCTTACACAAATAGTTTTGAAATGATCCTGAACTAACAAAGTCTAGTGGAGGCCTGCTGGTTGACTGGCAGGTAAACAAAAATTGCTTTTTGGCACTGCATTTGGATAACACCCTTTCATATTTTTCCAAAGGGATGAACAATGTTATGAGGGTTGCCCATAAATAGACTAGAAAGTGGCAAAAGATAATCCACGAAAAGGAACTTTGATGTGTATTTTTACATTTACGTGTTCTTTTAATCTTCCTATCTTGTTTTTTAAATAAATAATTGTTACTATGCACAGTTAGAATGTATGCATCATACACAGTATTATTATGGCCCATACAAGTAATTTTTGAGAATATCAAGAGATATAATAATTAATTCAAACAGGATTTTCTTAGAGAAGCATTATAGTTTCATGTAGCCAACCTATCCAATTCTTATGGATTCTTAGGAATTAATGCTGAACTTATATTTTTGTTGAGGGTTACTTTCCAAGATTTAAATAACCGATTTGTTTGATTCTTAGTCTGACAATTGGCTAGCAGATTTTTTTGATTTTAGTTCTTGAAATGTTTCCGCTGTTCTTGTTTCGGAGTAGTCTCTCAGGTATAGGGGCATGTGGTGCTTCTGCTCAATAATGGAGGAAGGTACTTTCTGTTGGACACGTCAAGTTCCAGTCTTGAACTATCACGTATGGAAGTTCTGGGGCTGAAAATGTCTTAATAGGTCATAATGTGGGTATAGAGACATGACCAGCTGTTGCCCTGCACCTAACTAGCATCTGGGCTTTTCAGGATCCCCATTCTCAAGTCTGGTAGTCAGAGACCATTAATGGCCTAAACTGGAATGTCAGCCTAAGGTTTATAGCTAGGATGGACTAGAACTTAGACCTAAATTGGCACAGTACTGCCCAGGGCTAAAGGGGTTACACAGAGATGTTGCCCTAACTAGCTTAAAGTGGGTCTTTAAGGCTGGTGGAGTTCCAACATTGCACAAATTGACTAGCTGAGAAAGTATGCTCTTAGAAAGTAACATTAAAGGTATTTGTGTTCTTGTATGCTTATTTACTTTAAGGGACTGCCCTTCCTTGTTGGCTTGAAACTAAGGAATGGTCTTATTCTGTCCTGTACCAGGTTGTGGTTATAGTGGGAATATATTAAATAGCTCATGGATTGCTTGCTGGAAACTAAAACAGAGCTTTATAGTAAAGGGCAAAATCAAACAGGGTCTATTTTAAAATAGCTTGAACAGATCTATGCAACATATAAGCAGATTCATTAAGGACATGTAAGTGTCAGTTTCAATGTAACTGCAGGGTAGATAATCATTAATTGCATGCAGCAGCTATAATTACACTGTAGTTACATGTTTGTTGCATGTAACTACATTGCAATTGCATGCAGTTACAGTGTAGTTACACTGTAACTACAGTGTAGTTAAGGAAATTTAGTGTTTCCTTTACTATTTGTTCTGTGCGATAGTGCTTGATCTCATCTACCGTTTATCCCAGAACGTCTATTGTGCTCTGTATATATTCTGATTGTATTTGTCACATTCCCTATACCTTCCAAACGTTGGTACGCAATGACTAGTTCAGTATTAGACTCAGAAAGGGCATAACTGGACAAAGAGGTTGGCCGTTCTACCTAGGCTTTCAAGAAATTGGCATGATATATGTGTTTTTAACCCCTCTTGTCTAGTATTGCTATTTCATATGTTACGGGACCAGTTCTTTGGGTAATGACATAAGGGCCTTGCCACTTCATCAATAATTTGTGTTCTGAAGATGGTAACAATAGTAACACCTTATCTCCTTCATTAAACTCTTTGTGGCCTGTACCTTTATCGTAATATACCTACTGTTTCATTTGTTGCTGCAAATTACTACTATGGGCCTTCTGAACATGCAACATTAGACGTTGATGTAATGTCTGCCAAAAGTCTAGGGGACATGTCTCTTTTGTATGTTTATAGTCCTCCCACTCTTTTTTAATAACATCTAAAGGCCCTCTTGGATTATGTCCAAATAGAAGTTCAAAAGGAGAAAAGCCTGTAGACGCCTGAGGGACCTCCCTATAAGCAAACATCAGATAGAGAAGATAGGTGTCCCATTTCCTACCTTCATCTGCTACAAATTTTTTTAACATCTGTTTTAGGGTCTGATTAAATCGCTCTACCAGTCCGTTGGTTTGTGGATGGTAGGGTGTTGTAAACAGAGCCTCTATTCCTAAGGCTTGATACAGCCACTTGAGTAGAGCTGAACGAAAATTGGTACCCTGGTCTGTTAGAATTTCTCTGGGCATGCCCACCCGACTAAAGATCTTTACCAATTCGTTGGCTATCCTTTGAGCCATGACAGTTCGTAAAGGTATGGCCTCAGGATATTTTGTCGCATATTCCACAACCACTAGTATAAACATATTACCTTCTGAACTTTTGGGCAAAGGGCCTACAATGTCCATTGCTATTCTTTCAAATGGTGTTCTTACCAATGGCAAGGGTTGTAAAGGGACCTTATCTTGCCGCCCCAGTTTAGCTACCTTCTGGCAGGCTTCACAACTTTTACAGTATTCAGTAACCTGCTCATGTATACCTGGCCAATGAAATCTGTATAGAAGGCGACTTAATGTTCAGTCCCGTCCCAAATGTCCAGCCATGGGTATATCATAAGCTATACCTAACAGTTGGGTTCTAAACAGCTGGGGCACCATTAACTGTTCTACCACTTCCCCAGTTTGTGTATTAGTACAAACTCGGTGTAGCAGCCCATTTATGATTTTAAAGATAGGACCTTTTGACATCACTTTTTCCCACCTGTGAAAAAAGGGGTTAGTGACACATCATTTGTTTGTGCTTCTTTGAACTCTGAACTGTACATTTTAACAGGTATGTCTAAACTAATTTTAGAGTCTTGTTTATCAATAGTTCTCTTACTGTTAGTCCAGAGTTGTTTTTCCTTCCGTTTCTGACTCTTCGGCTTCCTATCTTTTCCAATGACATCAAAAAGATCTTCCTCAAAAGGATAAGTTTGTCCCAATGTTTCTTCACTCTTGGTCTGTGCTCTAGTTGTCATAGCAGTAAGATTAGCTGTTAGCAAAGTTTCAAAGTTCACAAAATCGTGGCCAGTAATGACTGGGACAGGGGGATGGGGAACCACATCCACTTTCATCTTCTGACTGTGTCCATCCACCTGTACAATTGTCTCTTTTAGAGGGTAATGATGTACATCCCCATGTATACATATAACTCCAGTCGTAGACTCTCCTGTTTTTAAGCTAGCGTCCAGGACCGAGGCGTGCACTAAAGTTTGTTTACTGCCAGAGTCTATAAGTCCTGATACCACTTTTTCTCCAACTCTTACTGGTCTTATATAATGACCCCAATTAGCCAGAGCCAGATGGACATTCTCTAGTGTCTTTTTGGGGCAGAATCTTGCTATGTGCCCTTTGGTGTTACATTTATGGCACACAATCTCTGGCTTATATCCCTTCACAGGCCTAGTACTTAATTTTGTCCCTGAGGTATTACTGTTTGCTACATTGGGTATAGAAGTATGGGAAGGTGGTCTTACCATAGACTGAGGTATTCAGGAACTTCTTATAGGTCGAGTTCTGTGAGGTCTTGCTGTTATATAGTCCTCTGCCAGTCTTATAGCCACTTCCGCTGTTTCTGGGCGGTGCTCCTTCACCCATAACTGTACATCTTGGGGAAGTATATTTATGAATTGTTCCAGTAAATAACTTCCAATATCTGAGTTACTGTCCAAGTATTTGGCTGTAACCATTTCATGCACAGGTCTTTCAATTGTGTATACATGTCTTTGAGGACTGTCTGCAGTATGAAACTTAAAGGTTCTAAATCGCTGTCTATAAGTCTCAGTACTGATATCATACCTCTTCAGGATGGCCTGTTTTACTTGGTCATAGTCATTGATATGGGCCGTTGCGACATGGCTATAGACCAACTGAGCCTTTCCAGCTAAATAGGGGGCCAACCGTATGACCCATTGGTCTCTGGGCCAAGCACAAGCAGTTGCTGCCCTCTCAAAAGTCATTAAAAATGCCTCTATAACATCAGAACTGGCAAGTTTAACTAGTTTAATGTCCTTCTGTACTGTCCCTGGAGTAGCAGGGGGTCTGGCAGTACCTAGGGTATGGATCACTCACAGGGTATCTGCCCATCTTGCTTGATTCTATCTCTCCATCTCCATCTGGCGGACACAAAGCCAGCGTAATAACTCCCTCAAGTCTTTGGGGGGGGTCCTCCACCTCAGGATCAGCTGCTTGGGCCCCCTCCACAGGCTTCTTGTCTTCCATCTCCACTCCTCTTCTTGTTGTCTTCCATCTTACAACAGGTTCCACACCAGTCAATAAAGGGAGTTGTAACCTCTGAACAAGGGACCATGTGGCCATTCCACTCCAGACTGCCTCTTCCTCTTGCATTCAGGTCCACTGGAATCTGTGCTCAAATCCACCACAGCATCCCACTTTTGACACCATTTGTCACAGGCTGTGGGTAATGATGGACCAAAGAGGCGTCTTTGAAGTAGAAAACTCAAAATGTTTATTCAGAACAACCAAACAAACAAAAACCAAAAAAAAATGAACTGAATACGACAAGCTTAAGAGGAGGAAAACAAACTCATAACAATAATCATAGGCTAGCAGATACTAGCTTCCTAGGATGCTTACAGCAGCATGTCTAGGTCTGATCTCTTAAGATCAACTGATCTGAGTTAGACTGAGAACACAAGTTTTTATACTGTTCAGGGGTCATGTGACCATTCAACTCCTCCCCTGAGCTTTTTCTAGAACATTATTTCTTTAATCACAATGTATTTAAACCAATTCCAACATTACGATACTTTTATTTTAATACAACTTTATTTTCTAAGGTAAAAAAGTGATATACAGCCCTTTTAAATATATTTGTGTAGAAGTGCTGGCTGGAGCAAGCACCGCCCCTTTAAGCCCGCATAAAGACAGCAGACTCAAGGCCGGCCAGCTCCTAGAAGGCAGAATTTCACTGTTCGCTGATGACACAAAGCTCTGTAACAGAGTAGACACACCAGAGGGTGTAGACAGAATGAGAAGGGACCTGCAGAAACTTGAAGAATGGTCAGGGGTTTGGCAGTTGAAATTCAATGCAAAGAAGTGCAAGATAATGCATATGGGGCACAAAAACCTGGCACAATATATCAGTTAGAGGTCAGGATATAGCATGCACCAAGCAGGAAAGGATCTTGGGGTTATCATCTCTGATGACCTCAAGGCAGGAAACAGTGTGACAAGGCAGCAGGTAAAGCAAATAGGGATGCTGGGATGCATAGGCAGGGGCATCACCAGCAGGAAAAGGGAGGTCATAATTCCACCATACAAGACACTAGTGAGGCCGCACCTGGAGTACACTGTGCAGTTCTGGAGACCTTACCTATGTAAGGACATAGACAGGGTAGAGAAGGTTCAGAGGAGGGCAACAAAGATGGTGCATGGATTGCATCACAAGTCCTATGAGGACAGGTTGAAGGCACTGAACATGTACTCCCTGGAGGAGAGGAGGGAGAGAGGGGATATGATAGAGACATACAAGTATCTTACAGGGAGGAACAGGGTGCAGGAATGCACTTTTTAAGCGAAAAGATGTTCCAGGACTAGAGGGCATGGGATGAAGTTGGAGGGAGGGCGATTCAGAAAGCGTGAGGAAGAATTTCTTCACAGAGCGGGTGGTGGACAAGTGGAACACCCTGCCAGAGGAAGTGGTGGGGGCTGAAACAATCACGGGATTTAAGAATGCATGGGATAGACATAAAGGAATTCTGGAGGTCAGGGGTAAGGGGCAACAGACTTCCTGGAAAACATAAACTGAACTTACAAACTTAAATGGGCAGACTGGGTGGGCCATAGGCCCTTATCTGCCGACACTGTCTATGTATCTATGTATGCTGCAGCAGGGAGAGACACACAGAGCTTCCAGGAGAACCAGCAACACCACAGAGCCCTCGATCCTCAGAACGTCCTATTGAGCACTTTCAGCTGCATAATCCATCTCCCAAAGGTATGCCCAGACAGTTTTAAGCAGATTTACAGCAACACGCCATAATTTTGGGTTATTTGAAGGCAAAACGCCTTCATGAATGTGCGCACGATCGCGCAGTAACTTTACCGGCGATCGCAACGCCGAGAGGGACTTCAGCAGCGTACGGGGGCTAGAACAGCCGCATTTCCAAGCACTCTTAAGAAAAGAGCTTATGGGGGTAATTCTAAAAGCTACAGACTTCATTCTTTCTTTCACCAGCATATTTAAAAAAACAGCATAATGGCTATATAGAACCTCATACAAAGAGATTCTTAAAGAGGCAGTGTCCTGCCACAGTATTAAACACAACAGGCCTTTTTTATACCTTTAATGCACTTTCTCTTGCCTATAATCATTCTAACTTTTATTAATAAGTGCTTGTATCATACAAAGGGGTTTGTAAACCCTTTATTATAATGAATACAAATTGTTTCTGCAGAAACCATCTTAATATAATTATAAATTATAAATAAAGGGTTTTAACACAGCATATGTAGTCCTGACATCAGCAACTGTTTATAACTGTTTTAAATACCACTTTTCCTTTACAATAGGCATGACAATGGGATTTTTATGTACTGAGGAAAAGACACAGATACAAACAACAGACAAACATACATATAAAACAAAGTGGGTGGCCAGCCCAACAAACGAACATATAACCAACAAGACAAGGACAAGAGGCAGCAGTACATTCCAAACCCATTATCCTTTTTTATGAATAAAGAAAAAAAAAACAACTTGGTGGGAGTATTTCCTCTTTCACATTCCTCCCCACCCAAAACCAAACCTACGGATCTGGTTCTGAGAAAACCTTACAAATGTACTTGGCTCCATCTCTCGTATTGAGAAATCTGGTGACAAGTACATTTGTAAGGTATTCAGCTGTGGTGGAAATAACATGTTTCACCGAAGCACAGAAACATAGACAACGTCAGCAGAAAAGGATAATGTAATCCATCCAATCTGCCCTGTTTTATCCTAAGTTACCTTAAAATCTATTGTCTGAAGATGGGGTCACAGTTCAAAAGTTTCAAAGGTTGAAAGGGGGTTTCAGTCCACCTGGCTGTATAAATAATTTGGACAACATAAAATAAAACAAAGGTGAACCCCATTGAAAACATGGTATTCCATCTCAGCTGGCCTTGTGTAAATTTACTGTAGAAACAGCTTGCATAGTAAAACTGCTTTCAAAAAGTGAAAGTATGCTGGGTATTTCTGTATTAAATTGAGTGGTATGGGAGAGGATGGAGTTCCCCACTGACTGTCCAATGTTGCCAGTAAATTGTTAAAAATATCTGGAGTTGCACTGTAGTATCTACTTCCTACCACAGGAGGTCACTCAAAGCCACTGTCATCAGAACTGCAGTACTCAGAGTGGCTCATTGTTAATCTGGATTGGCTCTACCATCTGCAAACCTTAGTGCCACTTACAATACTTTGAAGTAATACAACATGCAAACTTGCCATCATTTCTTTCCTCTCTTGGAAAAAATAAACTTTTTTTTTTTTGTTGATAGATGGATTCTGTCCCTTGGGATGCTTTATGATTTTTCTGTCTACCTAAATATGAGTATTGTAATAATTCACTGACAGTCTAGTTCTAGACTTGCAATAAGTCAAACTAAATCCTCTTCCACCTATTTACATTTAGAAGGGATTGCACTTTTTTTAATTTTGAACATTTTTAAATGTCTCCTTCTACTTTATCAGCACTGTGCTACTTTTACTTTTTTGCACTGTGTTCTTTCATCCGAGGCCGTGTAAAACAATAATTTAAAAAGGCATTAATTCCACATTTAACCTGTAGGCTGCTGACAGAATTTGAATGCATGGGAATTTTGGACTGCTATATCAGTCCACAGCCCTGCAAGGGTTAAGGTATTTATGATGCAATAAGACATTTGTGTGATACGTCTTTAAATGGATTACCTTCAACTCCCCCCCCCCCCCATGGAAGATATAGTGAGCAGAGACATGCAGGGGACTGGTCTGTGCATTATTTGGAGGTTCTTACCTGTATTCCATGTTCTTTGCTAAATAAACCACAGCTGGAATATAATTTGAAGGTGTGCGTGTGTGTGTGTCTTGCCTTTACTGTAGTAGTGGCACTACTACTATTAGTACAGTAGTAGTATTTATTCATAAATGGCACCCTTTCCCAGAGGACTAGGATGCCTTAGGTCGTACAAATGAATACACAGATAATAAAACTCAAGACGATTAAAACAGATAAAACAGATTAAAACTCAGCTGGGACAGTAACCATTAAAGGGTAGGTATCATTCCCGAAAAGTCTGATTATGAATCTTTAGATCCCTTTGTTGCGCCACAGTTATGGAATTCCATACCGGCCAATCTCCGTCAGTGTCAGACTGTGTCCACCTTCAGAAAGAGACACAGTCATCTCCTCAAGCTGTCAGTATGTCCCTTGCCTAGCTGACTTGTTAGATCCTGGCTGTCTCAAGTATAACTGTATGCTCGCTTGTCTGCACTACACAAGGTTGTTACGTAGCGCCGTGCTAGTTAAGCTATATGTCATCTATACTGTTCATATGTTTACCAAGAACTTCAGTGTCATGTATTCTATATATGTATATTTTCTGATTACTCATTTTTTAAATGCCTTTTGTATTGTATGTGCTTGTTTTTGACTTTAACCTTTTGTAACCTCCCGGGTCATGACTGAAAATAGGCATTTATTTGCCTGCAGCACTTACCTAGTTAACAAAAATGAACTAACTAAGTAAAGCCATAGGGCCCAATTCACAAAGGGATTTGGATCGGCACATGGGGACTAGCAGCAGAGGGTTTGACACACAGAGCAACTTGTGTCAAACCATGAGGCAAGTACGACTGAGTATGGACACTTGCTGCAAACCTACTGCCGCACGTCCCCTGCACTGAATGCAACAGATTAGACCAGCCTCCCTTCCCCCGGTCTACCTGTGTGTCATTGGTGGACCCATATTACGGGGCTTGAGCCAAAGCAGTGGCACAAGCTGCCATAAAATGAGGAAACTGTCACAACTGAGCCAGCCCTTTGAGAATCGGGCTGTGTTGAGCCGAAGGGCTTTGGCACAGTTCTGCCAAACTCTGTGGATGATGCAGGGCTCAGCACAAGCCCAGCGTCACCCTTCTTGAATCAGGCCCATGGTCTTTATTCTTCCTATCTGGTACAGTACTACAAATCTGAATTGAGATGTGAAACCCAAGACTCGTGCCCACCTCTGCATTGGAGCCCTGTCAGCACACAGTCATTAGAAGTAAGCATTGGTCCACGCCAGTAAAGTTTACTTGAACGTTTTAGAAGTGAAACTTAATGCATAGTAAGTAATAGAGGGAACTTCTGAGGGACTGGACTACCTTGACTTGATACAGAGACCTGTTACTCTGTATGACTGTGAGAGCCAGGCATTTATCAGATCATATACCTCAAAATAAACATTTGTGTAGAGATTAGATATGAAACAACTACTAAACAAATAATACCAGAGCGGCTCTCACAAGTTGTTGATGATATCACAATTGCCATCTGATACCCAAAAGACAACTGCTGAACTAAATCAGCTTTAACAGTGAAATGGTTACGCTCCGTTGGTGGCAAATGGGAAACTTATCTGCTCCGATGGAGCTGGAGCATACCGAACACAAAGGGAATCCAGCGCAGACCTGAAAAGCAAGATGAAAGGAGGCTGAGGAGACGTGAACAGTCAGAGGTCCTAGAGAAGGGAACAAGAGGGTTAGACATGAATAACAATACTTATCTGATATAGACAGCTTAAGTGTGGCCAGATCTAAGGAAATTATAACAGACGGAGGACAGACAGTCATGACATAAAACAACTAGCCCTACTCTGGCAGTATTACCCCAAGCCTAGCAGCTCTGCTCAGCCTCAACACTATTACGTCTGGTTTATTACCTCTAAGACTGCCATCCCTACTCCAGTGAAACATAGAAACATAGACTTTGTCGGCAGATAAGGACCGCTTGGCCCACCTAGTCTGCCCATTTTCCTACCTACAGGATAAGCCTCAGATCCTAGTCAACCAACAGCGTATTTCTTCCTACCCCCCACTAGAATTGCCTTATGTCTGTCCCATGTATTCTTGAATTCTCCCACAGTTTTAGACCCCACAACCTCCTCAGGAAGGCTGTTCCATGCATCCACTACCCTCTCTGTGAAAAAATACTTCCTCACATTGCTCCTGAACCTCCCCCATCTTTAAATTGTGTCCCCTTGTTCTTGCATGTCTCTTTTTCTGAAAGATGCTACCCTCTTGGACTTTGTTGATTCCACTGAGGTACTTAAACGTTTCTATCATGTCCCCTCTCCTTCCTTTCCTCAAGGGTATACATATTAAGCTCTTTTAGTCTCTCCTCGTATGGCTTCTCTTGCAGACCCTGCACCATTCTAGATGCCCTCCTCTGGACTGCCTCTATCCTGTCTATGTCCTTGCGGAGATGGGTCTCCAGAACTGGGCGCAGTACTCCAGATGGGGTCTCACCAACTGTTTGTACAGAGGGATAACAACTTCCTGTTTTCTGCTGGTGATGCCTCTCCCATTGCATCCCAGTATACCCCCAGCTCTCCCTACTGCCTTCTCACATTGCTTGCTAACCTTAAGGTCATCTGATATGATTACCCCAGGTCCCTTTCCTTTTTTGTTTTTGTTACTACCCCCCATTGTGTAATCTTCCCCTGGGTTTTTGTTTCCCAGGTGCATTATTTTGCACTTCTTTGCATTGAATCCTAGGTGCCATACTTCCGACCATTCCTCCAACCTTGCCAAGTCCCTTCTCATCCTTTCCACGCCTCCTTGTGTATCAACCCTGTTGCAGATCTTTGTGTCATCTGCAAAGAGACATACTTTTCCTTCCAGTCCCTCTCCAATGTCACTTATAAAGACATTAAAAAGGACTGGACCCAGTACTGAATCCTGTGGTACCCCACTAGTAACCCCTCTTTCTTCAGAGTGGACTCCATTTACAATTACCATCTGTGTCCTGTTGTCCAGCCAATGTTTTACCCAGGCTACCACCATGGGACCCACTCCCAGGCTGGTTAATTTGACTATTAATCTTTTGTGTGGGACTGTGTCAAATGCCTTGCTAAAGTCTAGGTAGGCCATGTCCACAGCCCCTCCCTGGTCTACTACTTTGGTCACCCAGTCAAAGAAATCAATTAGATTTGTCTGACATGACCTTCCCATTGTGAACCTATGCTGCCTTGGGTCCTGTGCCCCACTGGCCTCTAGGTACCCAACAATTCTTTCCTTCAGAAGTGATTCCATCACTTTCCCTACCACAGAGGTCAAACTGACAGGTCTGTAGTTTCTGCCTCTGTCTTGGTCCCACTTTTGTGAAGGGGAATCACATCTGCCTTCCTCCAGTCCTCGGGTACCACACCATCCTCCCATGATTTGTTAAAAAGGGTAGTCAGTGGTTTCACTAGTTCTCCCCTTAATTCTTTTAGAATTCTGGGGTGAATTCCATCAGGCCCCATTGCTTTGTCCACCTTCAGTTTTAGGAGTTCTTGCAGAACCCTTTCTTCTGTGAAAGGACTGGGATCGGCCCCTCCTATCCAGAGTGCTTCTGTTAATTGGATTAGGCACCTCCCCCTCCTCCTTTGTGAATACTGAGCAGAAATATTCATTCAGTATCCCTGCTTTTTCACTATCCCCCTCTGGCCACCCACTGTTTATTCTATTCAGCCTCACTATCCCTCCCGTTGTCTTTCTACACTTTCTGATGTACCTATAAAAGGTTTTATCCCCCTTCTTAACCGAGCTGGCTATCCTTTCCTCAGTTTGGGCCTTTGCTATTCTGACTTCCCTCCCTGCTTCCTTCTGCCTTAACTGGTGCAGCGCTCTGTCCTGCTCCTTCTGTGTTTCCTTATACTTCCTGAATGCTATATTTTTCTCCCTGACTTTCCCCGCCACCTCTTTTGAGAACCATAGTGGCTTTTTTTTCATTTTGATTTGTTTATTTGCTTCACACAAAGGCTTGTTGCCTCTGTGATGGCAATTTTGATATTTCCCCATTGTTGCTCCACCCCTCCGTCTAGCCTGTTTGCTAGTGCTTTTCTGAGGCACTCTCCCATCTTGCCAAAGTCAACCCTCCAGAAGTCCAGTACCCTCACTTTTGTATGGCATGACTCTGTAGCTGAGTTTAACGTGAACCACACTGTTTGATGGTCACTTGTTCCCAGATGGCAACCCACTTCTAGGTCTGAGATCCTCTCACTGTCACCATTTGAGAGTACGAGGTCTAAGATTGCTCCCTCATGAGTGGGTTCCGAAACTAGCTGTCTGAGGCATGCCACCTGTAGGGCATCGAGAATGGCCCTGCTCTTGGATGTGGCTGCAGCAAGTGTGCTCCAGTTAACATCTGGCATATTCAGGTCTCCCATCAACAGTATCTCCCCTTTCTCTGCCATTCTAAGAATGCCTTCTATCATATTCTTGTCCATTCCTTCCCCCTGACATGGGGGTCTGTATACAACCCCTGTGCAGATTGTGGTGCCACTTCCAGTCTCCAAGGTGACCCACAGTGCCTCCTCTCCTCCCTGTTTACTCTTTTGTTCAGTTGCTTTTATCCCTTCCTTTACATAGAGAGCTACTCCTCCCCCTCTTCTCCCCTCCCTGTCTCTCCTGTAGGTTATGTACCCTGCTATGTTAACATCTCAGTCATGGTTCTCTGTGTACCATGTTTCTGTGACTGCTACGATATCCAGGCATCCCTCTTCCATCAAGGCCACCAGTTCAGGGAGCTTGTTGCCCAGGCTATGGGCATTGGTACTCATTACCCTCCATTTCCTGATGGCCTTACTCCTTTTTGCCCCATCCCTGTCCTTCTTGCCTTTGTCACTTTCTCCATTTACCCCTGCCCTTCTCCCTATCGACATCTCTATGTTGGTGTTTACTGCACTTACTACCGTGACTTTTTTGGGGGGGCTAGGATTTCCCTGCTCCTTTCCAGTGCCTCCCCCTTGGCTAGTTTAAATACTTGCCAATGAAGCATTTAAAGCTATCACCTACGATCCTGGTTCCCCTCCTGGACAGATGCAGCCCATCATGCCAGTATAGGCATGCATCACTCCAGGTGGATCCCCAGTCCCCAATGAAGCCAAATCTCTGAGCTCTGCACCAGTTTTTCAACCACTGATTGAATCCCATGGTGTGGAGCACCTTAGCCTCTCGTACGCCATAGACGGGCAGCACCTCTGAGAAGGTTACCGTGCATGCTACTTGTCTAAGGCCCCTCCCCAATTCCACAAACTCTTCCTGCACAGCTCTGATCCCTTTCTTAGCCAGGTCATTTGTCCCTAGGTGGACAATGACATCCAGCTCCCTCCCCTGTGCAGCTGCTCTGGCAATCCTGAGGATTCGCTCCCTGTCCCTCCAAGCCATGGCACCAGGCACGCATCTTACCTCCCTCTCCCCTTCCTCCCCCAGTTCTACCTTCCTAACAATGGAGTCCCCCACCAGGAGTTGTTTCCTTCCCTTATGGGGTCCCATGCCACCCTCCTGTGGGTCTCCTTTGTGGAGGTTCTCAGCATCCTCCTTGGTCTCCACTGTGGGTGCCTCCATAAAGGAACCACAAGTTGCCAGAATGGCATAGGAATTGTGGAGAGGTACAACTGGAGGGATGCACCTCTGTTCCACCACCCTCACCCTCCCTGAGCCCACTGTGGTCCAACCGCTCCTCTTTCTTGGCAACCTCTGAGGCAACGGCAGTGGCCCTGGTGGTCCCTGGATGGAAGAGGAGGTCCCAAAATCCTGGCCAACTCAGCCTGGAGATGAGCAACCTCCCCCCTCAGCCCAGAGAGGTGCCTGCAGATGGGACAACACCACATCCTCCAGAACGTCTCCCGGAAGACTGCTGCTCCACAGCCACTGCACTGCACCACTCCCATCATGTCTTATTTCTGGCCCCTTCACTATTGTTTGGAATCCTTACTCTTTCCTCTGTTTTTTTTTTTTCCTTCTCTCTCTGCTTACTTACTTACTGCCTCTGTGCCCATTAAGCTCCTGATTGTCCTGTTCTGAGACAAGAAGATCTTATGTTTCTCAGTATACCCCTTACTTGCTTAGAGGCAGACCTCCAGCAGCTAGGGGGGGACGGAGAGCTACTCTTGCCCTTCTAGGATGGTGCGTCTTTGGTGGCTCTGTGATCGCTCACTTCCTGCTCCCAAACAGGAAGTTCCTGTTGTCAGTCAAATCCTGTGCCTATAGAAGTAGAACTAGCTTTCGGTGGGAGGGTGGAGGGAAGGGAAGGTGGGCAATATGGTTTTTACGTTCGCTTGCGCGCATGCGCAAGGAACATTTTGGGAGAGTAGCACACTTTGGAGGTGTGCCTCTCCCTTGCAATCCACTGCTCAGTTGAGCAGGCGTGGCAGTCCTGCACCAATGGGTGCGGGGCTGTGTATGACAGCGGTGGTCTTAGCTTCAAAAAAACCACGCTGTCGCCTGAAGCTACCAGCGTCACCCGCCCCCAAAGCTTTGGTGCCACACTGGGACCCACCCCAGCGTGGCAAGCGTCAGCGTTGTTTGCGATGGGGTGCCCAATCCCCCTCGGCTCCTCGGCCCCAGCCATCTTCTGCCCGCTGAGGCCCACCCCAGCGTGGCAAACATCCAGCGTTGTCAGCCGGCGAAGTTGCCCAATCCCCGTTGGCTCACGGCCCTCCCAGCCATCTTCTGCCATGCTGGGAGCCCACTCCAGCGTGGCAAACGTCCCGCGTCGTCAATTGTAAAAAAAAAAACTGTAAATTAAAAACCGTCCCACGCAGTCTCCCCGCCCCCCTCCCACAACCCGCACCCACCCACTGCGCACCTGCCTCCCCACACCCCTCACCCCATACCCCTCCGGAGCTTGGCGGCGATCTTGATGGCCCAGGAACATGTCTGCACTCTTCAAAGCCGACGTGACCTGAGGAAATGCCGTAAGCTGTATAATGGGCTAGATAGGGGGTTTTCAACTTTATTGCATATCTCAGACATTTTTTGGAATTTTTGCACCAAATTTTCAACATGGGGTTTTTGGGACACCTTCTCATGAATGATGTCACTGTCATGGCATTATTCGGGCCAGAAGGGTGATTTCAGTAGTCAGTGCGCGGTCACTGCGTGGAAATCACCGCGCCCGAATAACGCCATGACAATGACATCACTCAGAGAAGGGGTCCCAAAACCCCATGTTGAAAATTTGGTGCAAAAATTCCAAAAATGACTTTTACGAGGCAGTGCTCAAGAAGTTCCCACACAGGCTCATAAGTTCGCGAATTTTCAATATTTTCACTCCAGATTTTCAACATTGCCATTTTACCACACCTTCTTATGAGCAGTACAGCTGTCATTTTTCACATCCTGCCCAAAACGTGTTTCCTCCATGATAGCGCACAATGGCGCAGTCGTTAAAAGTAAATCAATGTATGGGACACATTAAGAAAATCATAATGACACTGATCATGGGCAGAGGTCTTAAAATGGCTGTGTTGAAAATTTGGTGAAAAAATCCTAAACATAGACTGTTTCTGAGTGTTCTGCGCAGCTCTAAAACGCCTTCATTAGTTCTGCGAATTTTCAATATTTTCACTCCACATTTTCAACATTGCCATTTTACCACACCTCATATGAAGCAGTACAGCTGTCATTTTTCACATCCTACCCAAAGCGTGTTTCCGCCCATGTAGTGCACAGTGGCGCAGTCGTTGTGCAAAATCAATGTATGGGACACATTAAGAAAATCACAGTGACACTGTTCATTAGCAGAGATCTTAAAATGGCTGTGTTGAAAATTTGGTGACAAAATTCCTAAAAATGACTGTTTTATGAGTGTTCATTGCGCAGTTCCTATGCACGCTCGTACGTTTGCGAATTTTCAATATTTTCACTCCAGATTTTCAACATTGCCATTTTGCCACACCTCCTTATGAGCAGTGCAGCTGTCATTTTTCACATCTTGCCCAAAACGTGCTTCCGCCCATGTAGCACACAATGGCACAGTCGCTGTGCAAACTCAGCGTATGGGACACATTAAGAAAATCACAGTGTCACTGTTCATGAGCAGAGATCTTAAAATGGCTATGTTGAAAATTTGGTGAACAAATTCCTAAAAATAATTGTTTTCTGGCGTGCGTTGTGCAGTTCTCATTGCGGCTAGTAAGTTCTTCAATTTTCAATATTTTCACTCCAGATTTTCAACATTGCCATTTTACCACACCTCCTTATGAGCAGTACAGCTGTCATTTTCATCCTGCCCAAAGCGTGTTTCACGCATGTAGTGCACAATGGCGTCGGTGTGCAAAATCAATGTATGGGACACAGTAAGACAATCACAGTGACACTATTCATTAGCAGAGGGTTTTAAAATGCCAATGTTGAAAATTTGGTGAAAATTCTTAACAATGACTGTTTCTGACGTGCGTTGCATAGTTCCCACGCACGCTCGTAGGTTTGCGAATTTTCAATATTTCCACTCCAGATTTTCAACATTGCCATTTTACCACACTTCCTTATAAGCAGCACAGCTGTCATTTTTCACATCCTGCCCAAAACGTGTTTCCGCCTATGTAGCACACAATGGGGGTAACAAAAAGGTCATGCTGAAAATTTATTGTGCAAATACCAGCAATCGCACAGGGCATTAGGGTAAAGCACCATACGTGCCAAACACCACTGCAAATACCTGCAGGCGAACGTTCGGCATTGACAAATGCTTGTTTAGAAGAGTGTAGAGAGTAGAAGAGTTCTACTTCTTCAGTCCCAGTAGAGAAGTCCAGTCACACAGCACTTCTTCCTTTGGGTGTCCTCTGCCAAGCCTCTGACAGAATCTTTCTAAGGCAGTGTTTAAATCTAATTTCCTTCTAGCTAAGCCACTCCCCCTACTTACTAGATCTTTCTACAAGTAATTTAAACTGCACAGCAATCAAGCCCCTTCAGCCACCTGAGATTTACACCTAGATAACTGTTCAGATAACCACTTTAGCTAACTGAGACAAACACTCATTTTTTTTGTTTGTTTTTATACCCTAAATTAAAGGTCCCAGTAGAAGAGTTCTACTTCTTTAGTCCCAGTAGAGAAGTCCAGTCACACAGCACTCCACAGCAGTGCAGATATCTCTGGCTCGGCACTATTACCCCGAGCCTACCAGCCCTGCTCTGGTGCTAATTTATTTGGGTCTTCCAGCCATGCTCTTTTGCTATTATCCCTGAGCTGACCAGTCCTGCTAAGGTACTATTATCTCTGAACTTACCAGCCCTGCACTGGTGCTATGCTATTACCCATGAGCCAAACAGACTGGCTCTGGCATAGACCTGCTCTGGTGCTGTTACCCCTGAGCTCACCAGCCCTGCTCTACGAATCTTGCTCTTATTACTCCTGTGCCTACCAGCCCTGCTCCAGTGCTGTTACCTCTGAGACTACCAGCCCTGCTCTGGTGTAATTACCTCTGAGACTACCAGCCCTGCTCCAGTGTTGTTAGCTCTGAGACTACCAGCCCTGCTCTGGTGCTGTTACCTCTGAGACTACCAGCCCTGCTCTACCAATCCTGCTCTTGTGCTATTACCTCTGAGACTACCAGCCCTGCTCCAGTGCTGTTACCTCTGAGACTACCAGCCCTGCTCCAGTGCTGTTCCCTCTGAGACTACCAGCCCTGCTCCAGTGCTGTTACATCTGAGACTACCAGCCCTGCTCCAGTGCTGTTCCCTCTGAGACTACCAGCACTGCTCTGGTGCTATTACCTCTGAGACTACCAGCACTGCTCTGGTGTTATTACCTCTGAGACTACCAGCCCTACTCCAGTGCTGTTACCTCTGAAACTACGGTGCTGTTACCTCTGAGACTACAAGCCCTGCTCTGGTGCTGCTACCTCTGAGACTACTGACAACCAGCCCTGCTCTAGTGCTGTTACCTCTTAGACTACTAGCCCTGCTCTAGTGCTGTTACCTCTGAGACTACTAGCCGTGCTCTTCTGCTGTTACCTCTCAGACTACTAGCCGTGCTCTTGTGCTGTTACCTCTAAGACTACTAGCCGTGCTCTTGTGCTGTTACCTCTAAGACTACTAGCCGTGCTCTTGTGCTGTTACCTCTGAGACTACCAGCCCTGCTCTTGTGCTGTTACCTCTGAGACTACTAGCCGTGCTCTAGTGCTGTTACCTCTGAGACTACTAGCCGTGCTCTTGTGCTATTACCTCTTAGACTACTAGCCCTGCTCTAGTGCTGTTACCTCTGAGACTACTAGCCGTGCTCTTGTGCTGTTACCTCTAAGACTACTAGCCGTGCTCTTGTGCTGTTACCTCTGAGACTACCAGCCCTGCTCTTGTGCTATTACCTCTAAGACTACTAGCCGTGCTCTTGTGCTGTTACCTCTGAGACTACCAGCCCTGCTCTTGTGCTATTACCTCTGAGACTACTAGCCCTGCTCTTGTGCTATTACCTCTGAGACTACCAGCCCTGCTCTGTGCTCTTACCCCTGTACCTACCAGCCCTGCTGTGGTGCTATTACTTCTGAGGTGAATTCTGGTGCTATTATCACTGAGGCTACTAGCCAAACTCTTACTCTAGTATCCTAGACTCTGTCATCTCTGATCTGCCTACCAGCTCTGATCTCCAAACAGTGCCATACACTCCAAAATGCTGTTGTGGTACAGTTCAAAGGTCAAGAAGGTCAAAGGTCACGAAAAGTCATGGTATCATGTTGATGCTACAACAATACCACAACAACTTTTCAGCCACGACGTGCCATCTGATTGGACAACAAGGCCCTCTAAACAAACAAAATATTAGGGCAAAATGGTGGCATTGCTTAGTGAGCAGTTTACCAAGACAGTTTGGACATGGAGAGTCATAGATGGCTCCATGTTACCAAACTGCACTAATTTATCCTTTAAAAAAAAAAAAAATAATATTTAAATAAACATTCATACTAACATACTAATTGCCAGCAGATTAGGCCTTATGGTCTATCGAGTCTGCTCGAACCTCAGATCCCTAGTTGGGTACCGAGGCCATCCCCCTCCCTTGTGTTCCAGAAACCCCTATCATCCATCCCCACCCCCCTGGGCCAGGCCATCATCTGATATATCCGCCTTCTGTGTCTGTCCCACCCTCTCTTGAAGCCCATCACTGCGGATCTCTGAACCAGCTCGCCAGGCAGCAGGTTCCAAGGATCCACCACCCTCTCAGTGAAAAACCTCCTCCTCTTTTCCCCCCTCACCCTTCCACCTTCCAACTTCAAACCATGCCCTCTGGTGACACCTCCCTGCTTTAGTCTAAAGATCCCCTCCGTTTTTACCCCATTTATTCCCTTGAGGTACTTGAAGACCTCAATCATGTCCCCCCATCTCTCCTCTCCTCCAATGAAAACAGGCAGAGCTCCTCAAGTCTGTCCTCATACGTCAAATCCCCTAGTCCTCATATCATCTTAGTTGCCCTCCTCTATACCCTCTCCAGGAGCTGTATGTCCCTCTTCAAGTGTGGTCTCCAGTACTGTACACAGTACTCAAGGTGTGGTCTAACCAATCCTAACCAATCCACTGTACAGCGGCAGAATCACTTCCCTGCTCCTAGAGGTGACCCCCTTATGATGCATCCCAACATCCTGTTTGCTTTGCTAGCCGCACTCCTGCACTGCTCGGAGTTATTTTCCAACATGACTCCTAGGTCTTTTTCCCCTGTTGAGGCCTCCAGCGCCTCCCCTCCCAGGGTGTACCTGTGTTTAGGGTTTCCCTGCCCAAGATGTAACACCTTGCACTTGGTGATATTGAAATTTAATTTCCATGTGTGAGCCCACCTTTCCATGGTGTCCAGGTCCCATTGCAGGGCCAACCTCCCCACTTCCCCCTCAACTACTGCTCCCATCTTGGAGTCATCAGCAAAGAGACTCATTTCACACCCTATACCCTCCCTGATGTCCGAAATGTATGCATTAAGCAGGATTGGACCTAGGACCGAGCCCTGTGGTACCCAACTACCGACCTCTCGAGGGTTCGAGAGCTCCCCACTGACCACTACTCACTGAGTGCGTCCAGCTAGCCAGTTTTCATTTCATCTGACCATCAAAGGGCCTACTCCCAACTCTGTCAGTATCTCCACCAGACCATTGTGGGGCACAGAGTCGAATGCCTTGCTGAAGTCCAAGAGTAATACATCCACAGGCTTTCCCCTGTCCATTTCTGATGTTACTCATTTATAGAACTCCACAACATTGGTTTGACATGATCTACCTGGCACAGACCCATGTTGCCAACTATCCAGACCTCCCACCTCCTCCAAGTACACCCCCCAATCGTTCCTTTAATATACTCTCCATTAATTTTTCCACTATCGAGGTCAAACTGATGGGTCTATAGTTACCTGGTACTTCCCTCGACCCCCCTTTATGGATTGGCACCACATGTGCCTCTCGCCAATCCCTAGGTACCCTCCCTGTCTCAAGTGACCTGTTGAAGAGCTCCACCAAAGATGCAGCCAGTATGTCTGCCAATTCCCATAGTACTCTTGGATGAGTGCCATCTGGCCCAGGAGATTTATCTTTCTTTAGGCCCTTAAGGGCTAACCACACCTTTTTGGTGGAGATAGCATCATCCGTCCCCTCCACCTTACTGGCCTTTTTATCCTTATCCTGATGTGACACCCCTGGGGTACCTCTCCCTCCCTCTTGCTCCATTTCTGCTGCTCCCCTGATCCCACTCACTACCGCTTCTATCCCCATCGTGCCTTGCTTTGTAGATATCCCATCCCCCTCCCTAGTGAGCACAGAGGCGAAGTACTCATTTAATACCTCTGCCTGGTCCCTCGCCTCTTCCAACCAATCTCCTTCTGATCTTAACCTGCTAAGATGGCCCTTAGTTTTTCTCCGCTCCCCAATGTACCGGAAGAACCCCTTTTCCCCTCCCCGTATCCTCTGTGCCAGCCACTGCTCTTAACTGGACTTTGCCCCCCGCACCATCCGGGTGACTTTTCTAGATGCAAGATGGTACATTTCCTTTTCCCTATCCCCTCTCATTGTTTGATAGTTTTTGTAGGCAGCCTTCTTTTCTCTGACCGCTACCTGAACCTCACTGGACCACCAGCATGGTTTATGTGACCTTGCTCCCTTATGCTTCACCTTAGCGTAGGTCCTAACTGCCTCATGAAGCCCCCATTTTATGACCTCCCATCTCTTTTCCACATTTGTCATTGTTGTAATCCCCTTCAAGTGATCCTTGAGAATATTTCCCATGCCCACAAAGTCTGCCCCTCTGAAGTCCACTACCAGTGTCCTAGATCTCTCACCCCCCCATGCTTTCTTGAAACCAGACAGTATTGTGGTCGCTCCCAGTCAGGGTATCCTCTACAACAGGTCCCTTACCAGATCCCCATCCGCGAGAACCACGTCCAGGAAATGCCCTTCCCTTGTAGGCTCCATCACGTGCTGGGTTAAGAACACATCCTGGAAGCCGTCCAGCAGCCTCTGCTCCTTGGCTACCTTAGAGGACATGGTTCCCCAGTTTGTGCCTGGCATATTAAGGTCCCCCATCAACACCACTCCCTCCTCTTTTGGTCCACACTGGGCAATGATGTTGTCCAGCAAACCATCCTCCAGAACATCACCCATCCCGGGGGGCCTATATACTACACCCAGCTCGACCCTGACCTTACCTCCAGCCGGGGTTCGTAAAGTGACCCATAAGGCCTCCACGTTTCCCTCTGCCTCTTCTACCCTAGCAATTTCTATGTCATCTCTAATGAACATAGCCACTTCACCCCCTCTGTCCTCCTTTCTGTCCTTCCTAAGCATAGTGTACCCTCGCATGTTTAGGTCCCAGTCATGGTGTTTGTTGGCCCACGTTTCCGTGACCGCTGCCACCCCCGAACATTCTCGCCGTGAATCTTATCTTTAAGCATACAGAGAGTTGGGAGCAGGAAAGACTGTTCGTCTGCTGTGACTTAGTAGCAGACAGAAGTGCTGGAGCAAGCAGGAGCATGAAGTCAAGGTTAAACATAGTAAAATGAAACCTTAAAATCTCAAGGAAACCATACGCTATATAAAACAGTGTATGGGTGAACACACACAACCAAAGCTGTGTTTCCGTCTCGGGGATGTGATCCTGTGATACAGACCTCTTGAGCTTCGCTCTCAAGGTCTATATGACATCATCACATGCCATCAGTGGAATCACAGCCTTGTTGCATATGGTCACCCATACACTAGTCTGTAAGATTTATGAGCACCACCTTCCTTGGGATGATCTCTCCTTCCAAAACATGGCAATCCTTGGGTAAGGAGAGGCCTTTTTTCAGCTGCAACGTGTGATACTTTAGTAGTTTAGGGTTCAAGGTTATTGTGTGTGGAAATCCATACACTTCCAGATGCTGTTGCCCCACAGTAGTGATAGCAGCCAGACTGCTGCTGTACAACAGCTACGTCACTACTGTGGTACAACAGCATAGAATCCTATGTGTTGATTCCTCATAATGAAGATATCAGAAGACTGAAAACACCCCAAGTGAAGTGTTTGTTAAAGGAAAGCATTCCTTAACAGAACCTCCCCATCTCCCAAATCCCCCCCTTCCCCGCTTAGGCTTTTGCTAGGAAAGACATTTTTGTGTGTGTGTTAACTTACTGTATTTTATAGTTGAAAAGTCCTGGATTTAGGAAAATGGCAGACACTGTGCGGTTCCATTTCGTGTGAATTGCGGTGCCGCACCGCTTCAATACAAAATGTACTGAAGCGAGCGGTGTGGCGCCATAGTATCGCATGAAATAGAACTGCACAGCGTCTGCCATTTTCCTAAATCCAGGACTTTTCAACTATAAAATACAGTAAGTTAAAACATGAAAAAATACATCTTTTCGTTACAAAAAGCCTAATCGAGGGGTAAGGACTTAGGAGGTGGGGAGGTTCTGTTAAGGACTGCTTTCCTTTAAAAGATAAACTGCTGGGAATGCTGGCAGCTCACGTACCTATTACTTAAATCCTATGGAATGATTACGATCTCATTCTGCTGCTCTTTTCTGTTCATTGAACCAAAGTTCAAGACAGTTACAAAGAAGGCAAATGAGTTAAAACGAAAATGTACAATGCAAAATAATGTATGGCCAGTTCTACACAAACACGGCTGGTGTTTCCATCTCAGGGTGAGATGACATTGTTGTCACCTCCTGAGCTGTACTCTCAGAGTCTATGATGTCACCTCACCCCTCGAGGGAAACCCAGCCTTGTTGTGTATGGCTGCTTCCCATACGTTATTCTGTATATTGTTTATAACTTTCTTTTAAGGTGGTTTATGCCTGTTATTTTCTGTTTAAGTTAGCATACTGCCTGAGAGGATTTCATTTTATTAATTTTAATTATTTTATTGAATAGCATTCAGCAGAAATGTCTCTACTTTTATTAAATTTATTATTTTCAAGATGATGGTTTGTTTTCTGTTGTGTTGTATTTTGTTTTTATTTTCTGGTTAGTTTATTTCCTGTACAGTGCTCTGAGCCCCAGGAAAAGGCTGCATAAAAATAAAACTGCTTTGCCTTTTGTTATTCTGAAATATAGAAACATAGACTTTGACGGCAGATAAGGACCGCTTGGCCCACCCAGTCTGCCCATTTCCCTACCTAACGGATATGCTGCAGATCCTAGTTAACCAACAGCCTACTTCCTTCTACCTCCCACTAGAATTGCCTTATGTTTATCCCATGCATTCTTAAATCCCCCCCACTGTTTCTGACCCCACAACCTCCTCAGAAAGGCTGTTCCATGTGTCCACCACCCTCTCTGTGAAAAAATACTTTCTCACATTGCTCAAGTCGTCCCCCATTCTTCAAGTTGTGCCCCCTTGTTCTTGCACATCTCTTTTTCTGAAAGATGCTACCCTCTTGGACTTTGTTGATTCCCTTGATGTACTTGAAAGCTTCTGTCATGCCCACCCATTCCTTGAGGGTATACATATTAAGCTCTTTTAGTCTCTCTTCATATGGCTTCTGTTGCAAACCCTGCACCATTTTAGTTGTCCTCCTCTGGACTGCCTCCATCCTGTCTATGTCCTTGCAGAGATGGGGTCTCCAGAACTGCATGCAGTATTCCAGGTGGGGTCTCACCAACTGTCTGCACAGAGGGTAACAACTTCCTGTTTTCTACTGGTGATGCCTCTCCCAATGCATCCCAGTATCCCCCGCCCACCCTCCTTATTGTCTTCTCACAGTGCTTGCCTAACTTTAGGTCATCTGATATGACTACCCCAGGTCCCTTTTCATTTTTGTTGTTGTTAATACTCCCCCCCCCATTGGTACTCTTCCTTGGGTTTTGTTTCCCAGGTGCATTATTTTGCACTGAATCTAAGCTGCTGTATGTTTGACCATTCCTTCAACCTTGCCAAGTCCCTTTTCATCCTTTCCACCCCCGTGTATAAACCCTGTTGCAGATCTTTGTCTCATCTGCAAAGAGGCATACTTTCCTTCCAGTCCCTCTGCAATGTCACCTATAAAGACATTAAAGAAAACCGGTCCCAGTATTGAACCCTGCAGTACACCGCTAGTAACCCCCCTTTCTTCAGAGTGGACTGTTTACAATTACCCTCTGTGTCCTGTTGTCCAGCCAATTTTTTACCCAGGATACCACCCTGGGACCCACTCCCAGGATGGCTAACTTGTTTATTAGTCTTTTGTGTGGGATTGTGTCAAATGCCTTGCTAAAGTCTAGGCAGGCCACGTCCACAGCCCCTCCCTGGTCTACTACTTTGGTCACCCAGTCAAAGAAATCTATTAGATTCATTTGTCATGACTTTCCCGCTGTGAATCCATGCTACCTTGGGTCCTGTGCTCCGCTGGCCTCTAGGTACTCAATAATTCTTTCTTTCAGAAGTGACTCCATCATTTTCCCTACTACTGAGCTCAAACTAACAGGTCTGTAGTTTCCTGCCTCTGCCTTGCTCCCACTTTTGTGAAGGGGAATCAAATTCGTTCTCCTCCAGTCCTCAGGTACCACATCATCCTCCCATGATTTGTTAAAAATGGTAGGCAGTGGTGTCACTGGTTCTCCCCTTAGTTCTTTTAGAATTCTGGGGTGAATCCTGTCATGTCCCATTGCTTTGTCCACCTTCAGTTCAAGGAGTACTTTCAGGACTCTTTCTTCTCTGAATGGACTGGTATCCCCCAGTCTTTCTTCACTCCTTAATGTACACATAAAAGGTTTTATCCCCCTTCTTAACTGAGTTGGCTATCTTTTCCTCAGTTTGGGCCTTTGACATTTGGACTGCCTTCCCCACTTCCTCCTGCTTTAACTGGTACAGTTCTCTGTCGTGCTCCTTCTGTTTCCTTATACTTCCTGAATGCTATCTTTTTCTCCCTAACCTTCTCCGCCACCTCTTTTGAGAACCATAGTGGTTTTTTTTTTCATTTTGTTTTGTTTATTTGCTTCACACAAAGGCTTATTGCCTCTGTGATGGCAGTTTTGATTTTTTTCCCATTGTTCCTCCACTCCACCTTCTTGCCTGTTTGCTAGTGCTTTTCTGAGACACTCCCCCATTTTGCCAAAGTCAGCCCTCCTAAAGTCCAATACCCTCACCTTTGTGTGACTTGACTCTACGGCTGTGTTTATTATGAACCACACTATGTAGTGATCGCTTGTTCCCAGATGGCTACTCACTTCTAAATCTGAGATCTTCTCTCCATCCCCATTTGAGAGTACCAGGTCTAAGACTGCTCCCTCCCAAGTGGGTTCCAACACTAGCTGTCTGAGGCATGCCCTCTGTAGGGCATCGAGAATTACCCTGCTCTTCAATGTGGCTGCAGCTAAGGTGCTTCAGTTAACATCTGGCATATTCCGGTCCCCCATCAACAATATCTCCCCCTTTTCTGCCATTCTAAGGATGCCTTCTATCATTTTCTTGTCCATTTCCTCCCCCTTAGACGGGGGTCTGTATACAACCCCTGTACAGATTGTGGTGCCATTTCCTGTCTCCAGGGAGACCCACAGTGCCTCCTCTCCTCCCTGTTTACCCTTTAGTTCCGTTGTTTTGATCCCTTCTCATATGTAGAGAGCTCCTCCTCCTCCTCTTTTACCCTCCCTGTCCCTCATGTAGATTGTGTACCCTGGTATGTTGACATCCCAGTCATGGTTCTCTGTGTACCATGTTCCTGTGACTGCCACGATATCCAGGCAGTCCTCTTTCATCAAGGCCACCATTTCGGGAGCTTTTTACCTAGACTACGGGCATTGATACTCATCGCCCTCCATTTTTTGATAACCTTACCATTTTAGCCCCATCCCTGCCCTTACTGTCTTTGCCTTTTTCTTCACTGACCCCTGTCCTGCTCCCTATCAACTTCTCAACCTTAGTGTTTACCTCACTGACTACCCTGTTTTGTAGGGGGGGGGCGCACTAGGATTTCCATGCTTCTTTTCAGTGCCTCCCCCTTAGCTAATTTAAATTCGTGCCAATGAAGCATTTAAACTTATCACCTAGGATCTTGGTTCCCCTCCCGGACAGATGCAGACCATCACGCCAGTATAGGCCTGCATCCCTCCAGGTGGACCCCCCAGTCCCCAATGAAGCCAAAACTCTGAGCTCTGCACCAGTTTTTCAACCATTTATTGAATCCCATGGTGCAGAGTACCCTAGCCTCATCCATGCCATAGACAGGCAGCACCTCCAAGAAGGTTTTTTTGAGCTGAACAATAAACTTAGAAATTTTCTGGTTAGCTTGCATCCCACCTACACAGATCCACAGATCAACTGAGTAGGATTTTGCACATTGTTATCTATTGTTAAAGAGGCAGTACTAAATACTATGCCCGAAAGTAATATTAACTCTTCAACATACTCAACTGTTACTCTTTATAGCTTAAGTTCTTTTTCACTTCCCTTTTGCTAATTGTAAGATTTCCAACCTGACAGTGCGAGGTGTGATGTAAAGATCCTTACTTTAGAAGGAGAGCGACACATCTTGGTTTATTAAACCTTAGAAAAAAAAACTAGTCTCTAATTGGATCAGAGCCAGTCACATGACATACAAGGTTTTTAAACTATTACCCGGTTCAAAGCAAAGAACCAGGAAATAGTTTATTAGACGCTGGTAATAGTTCCTAAGAACTGGGCAATAGTTTTTTTCAGCTATTGCCCACCTCATAACTCAGGCAAGGTTTAATAAAACAGTGGTGACCAGGAATTTGTCAGAATATAGTGGGAAACTACAGACCCCTGGGGATGAATTATTGCTTTCCAGTACCCATACTGCCCTTCAGCCTTTAGTTTTGGCACTATACAGTAACTATTGTAACAAAATACTGTAGTTCATCCCTTGAGGCCAATCTGCTTCCCACTGTTTCCCTCACCTCTGGTTAATATTTGTAAACTGTTCCACTTCATACCTCATCAGTATTGTTTTTTTTTTTTAAACTTTCTTTTTATTAGCAGCGTATACAGGTTTACGGTATATATCATATTCGATACAGTATATTCATATTCAGCAACGTTGTCTGACAGTACATTAAAATCATATGTTTACAAACCATCTCAGGGTGGCGATAAAATGACACTATAGTGGATTTCATATAAATCAAGAGACTTTCTAGAATAATACATTAAGACCTCTCTTTAGCAATTCATGGGCCCCAAAGGGCAATACCTCATCAGTCCTGTGACCTTACTGACTATGACATCATGACTGACCAAGATGAGCCAATTTCCTTCTGCCAAGTGAGTTGCCAGGAATGTTACCAAGACTGAGGTCATAATGCTGATCAGATATGCAGAGGAATAGAACTGGTTATGTCAGCACCCGGCTAAAGTCCTGCTCGACTCATCACAACGAATACTGCAGTATCAGGCAGAAAACCATCTAACCAGCTAATGAGCAGAATGAAAAAGAAAAAGTGTTTAAAAAAAAATTGAAAGTAACAACTAGCTACTTTTAAAAAAAGCAATAACATTTTTTTCTGTTGTTTTGATGCTGAAGGCTTTTTAAAGCGGTTATCTTAAGCCTCATGTCTTTCAGCAGGAAATAGCGTGTACAGTCAAAAGTCACAATAGAGGAGATTTTATCAGACTATAAGCAGCAGGCAGACTTAACCCTATCACAGCTGGGCATGCCTCTCAATTGTCCCTGCGTACTAGAGGCATCCTTCATTTCACCCCTCAAAATTGCTGTCCCTCATGGAGGATGTGCTGCCAGCACAGAGAATGTGCTGTAAATTCAGACTTTAAAGCAGAAATTCATAATATTCTAAGATGCTAGATCAGAAATAAACTGTGTACAAGTTAACACCATGGTTTCCACAGTGTCCTGAGCTTGTATCGCCATGTTTGAGGATCTGTCCCTCATTGTGAGGCTCACTGTCCGCCCTCCCACTGAGGCGTACCACACCTGATTGCAACGCATCCTCACACCTATTCCCCAGCTCCTGGAACTCTCCCCCTTGAACTTTGCTCTGCCCAATCTTGCCAATTCCTTGCTTTCCTCCTTTGAAAACACACAGCACACTGCTGCAACTGCAACTAATCTCCCCGCATACCCCCCATCTCCCCTACCACTAACTTAGCTCTAACCCCCTTATTCTCCCACCTATACCCCTTTCCCCCTCCCTCTTTCCTCCTACCCCATCCCCACTTTCCTTTGCCAGCTCTCCACCCCCTTGCAGAGTTCTCTACGTCCTGAAGGGGGAGAAGGCTTGGCTTCCCATTTTCCTCAATCACCACACAATTCTCTCCTTAACTTGCCACCTCCCCATCATTCTTCCCCCTTCCTGCTATCCCTCCCCACTTAGCCCAACTTGATGTTCTTCTGCCAACTCCCCACCCCCTTGCAGGGTTCTCTGCATCCTGAAGGGGTGTAGGCACTGGCTCCCATTCCCCCAGTCTACCCTCTGCAAGCTCCCCACCCCCTTGGAGGGTTCTCTGCATCCTGAAGGGGAGAAGGCTTTGGCTTCCCACTCCCTCATTCACCCTTTTAACTGGCCACCCCACCAAAGTTCCCCCTTCCTGTTGTCCCTCTCCCCATAGCCCAACTCTACTCCCTTCTGCTAGCTCCCCTTCCCCTTGCAGGGTTCTCTGCATCCTGAAGGGGTGTAGTCACTGGCTTCCCATTCCACCAATCTACCATCAAGTTCTACTCTACCATGCCCTTATCCTCCCCATACTATCCCAAGAAACCCTGCCAGCTACACAGTTGAGTGATCCTCATGTAACCCCCAGGTGGCACTATACTAAGGGCTACTACCCCTGCCTGCTTGGCTACTGACAGGTTGAGGGGCGTAGGTTCTATGATGGGTGCCTCCACTCAGAGGTCAGGGTTGATAGTGGTTAAACTAGCTCAGGCATAGCCCTCTGGGACACTGTGACGCCCCCCCTTTGTTCCCACTAGCGGCCCACATGGTTCACAGGAGTTACCTTCCCAATACCCCACATACAAACACTGATTGCACATATAGTTACCACTTACCCTCGAGATGGATTCTGCCACACGTCTCTGAGGACCCCCTGTAAAACAAAGGTTAAGCAACATACACAAACACAGATTGCAATGCTGGTTCTATATGTACTGACACTTCAGACAGTATAAAGTTCAATAATAACAAATCCAATTTATTCAGAGGACTAGAACACGGGAGGGGGAAATCAGATTGATTGGCAATATTCAGATCTGAGTAATGTACAGGCATAAAAGGGTCCAAAAAGTCACACTCTGGGTACCCAGGATGGTAGGGGGCTAGCCAGGTCCGTTGCCCGGGGTTGACCGGCTGGTGCAGCTGGATGGGGCCCTGTAGGAAGAAAATATGTGCCCAAACAAATTGTAATCCGGAGCTGGATGGCTCAGTCCACAAACAGAAAACACACAAAGCAATCAGCTGACACACTTTGATTAAATGAAGGTGAGGGGAGGTACCCCTATTTGTACTCACAAACCCCAAACCAATAGCTGAATTGAGGAGGTGGTTCTGGGTGGCCAGAATGAGCAGGGATGGAGATGAGACCCCTCGGACAGGGCCCTACTGATTTGGAAAGCAGGCGGATGCAGTCCGATTAGCTTTGAATCCAGCTTCCAGCTTCAGCTCACAACTCACAGAACAAGGGAAAAAGGTATCGCGATCCCCTACAAACACTAGGCACATTTATATGTAAAGGAAATTACTATACCAGGAGCTGCTTCTCGATCCCGTTCGCAAATACTGCAAAACCCGAGAACACACAAAGCAACAGAGTCTCCGACAGGCCGATTGCACTTCTGCAAATCTTCGGTCTTCTACGGGCAAGTCTGGATCTGCACACTTCTTCCTTTTCTCTACAAGCTTTCAGTTCAAGTCGAATGAGCACTTTCGCTAAGCGGCTACAGGCCGACTTCTACCTTACCGCGCTTCCTCTTGAACTGCATCACCCACATAGCAAAAGCAGGCCCTACTCCTTCACAGTCCACTACGCATCTGGCTCTCCAGGAACAGTTCAGAGCATTTCCTTAGGCTTCACACAGGTCCGGTTGGTGAATTCGGCCTGTCAGTCATTTCAGGGCTCCCTCTATTGCAAAAGGCCAAGGTCCAAACTACAGCTCCCAGAAGCACCTGCCATACATTCCCACTTTAAGCAGGCTCCAGGTGAGAGTCCAAGTTCTGGTTGGCTCAGGCAGTCTCCATTTTAGGGCTCCCCTAAACCCAATTGACCCAGATTAGCGGTTCAGGTCCAAAATGGAGGAGCAATACACACAGAGTCCCTGCTGCAATAAAGGCAGGTTAGACAAACTACAGTTTTACAAATGCTCTAAATGATTTCAGGAAAACAGTTACATCCTTCAGATGGGCTCCCTCTGCGCTCTTAGAGACTGCAGAAACGGAGTGATCAAATGGCAGCTCAGGGCAGGATTCGATCATTAACTACACAGTCCCCCCATTCAAACTAATCTGACCTGCAAGCAGGCAGCTCTTAAAGAGACAGTACCAGAGGCTCTAAAAGCACTCACAGATAAACGGCTTAAACGCCGAACACCATTCAGGCAGGGAGCACTTAGCCAGCTCCTAGGAGACTTTTTGGGAACCCCCATTTGCATGGGGGTTACACCCAACTCACTCCCTCTTTCTGCCCCTTCTCCTCTACTTCTCCTGCTTGCTCCTACTGTCCCCTTGGTTCTCAGCATCTGAGGGGAAAGAACCGGCTACCCCCGCCCGAGTATCCTAAGTCACACTGCTAGTGCTTAGATACCTTCTTCCCAACTTAAGCACTTACAACCTAGGCCTCTGTATACCCCCAAAGTTCTAGCATGACTCTCTACTGTCAGTTTCTCCCCATGGCATTAAAAATGATTTACTCACCAGGCATTGTCAAATGTCATTATTCAAATGTTGTAACCAGGGACGGTAACCAATAACAACTGCTGCCCTGCTCACCATAAGTCTGTGCTTTAACTCATGTGCATGTTTTTTATTACCTGGTCTGTAACTGGATTATATATCAACTCTGTACACTGCACTTGTTTCTTAATTACCTACTACTGCTTTTTAATTGTTTGGAATTTTATGTCTCTGTAATCTGTTTCTCTTGACTGATGTTTTTGGTCCTCCTATGTTACCCCACCCCCCAAGATGCTTCTGGAAACTAGCTGTTCACCAGTTCACGTTGCGTTCCTGGTGAATCTCTTCTAAATAAATAAATTGTCCCACAGCGCCTCTCATTGTCCCTCACTTTGAGTCTCCCTGTTCCTCAAGTCAGTAAATATAAGGTTGAGAGGTAGGCAGCTGGGGCCCCACTTGCGAAAGAATTGTGTCTTGTTTTCTTTTCTCTGCACCAGCCTCTCACCCTACTTTCTTTTACCCTGCAAACTCGACTTCTCCAACTCCCAAGTGCAGTGCAAGCCGGTTTATGCGGACACCCCGGTGCAGGCGAAGTATGTCCTCAGTAGCTGTTGTCCGCAGTTGCTGGCGGAGGGTGCCCAGGCCTTATTACTGATTGGCGGTGTGGTTTTGTTTACATCACAACTGATGTGTGCTATACGATCGGTGGTTTTAACAACAATTTGTGCTTTCACATAGGAGGGAGGGAGGTGGTGGGTAAAAATGTCGTTTTATTTATTTGTGTTTGTGCTGTTTGCTTGCTGTTGCACATGGGAGGGAGGTGTTAGGTAAAAACTTTACTTTTTATTAATTTCTGTGGGAGGTAGGGTGTGAGGATGTGCGGAGTAAAATACTGTGGATACACACTTTATTTGCTGCTTTTAGCAGCTCAATCTTCCTAGACAACGGGATGCCCGGGCGCTTAGACATTGTTCCACCAGCACACCGACATGAGATGAAAAGCCTGAATAAGGTTACAATGTGTAAAACAGAGGCCATTAAGTACTGTGCAGGTTACAGTCACTCAAGCAATTGTTTAGATTGTCAACAGAACTTTAAGTGGCAAATGCATTTGGGAGGTGTTAGACGGAGGTGTGAAGGCTGCGTAATTAACCACAAGATTGCCTATTAACTGCCCTGCTATTGTCCGCAGTTGCCAGTATTCCAGGTCAGTATTAAAAGGCATACAGTATTAATGAAATATGGGACTTGGTTTTGAAATAATGTCCGCAATAACCAACCATCCGCGCAAACCGCGCCATCGTTAAGTGGCTTGGACTGTACTTGATTTCAAATGCACGTATTGTAATCATTCTCCTATCTGATCTCACTACTGCACTGCTGCATGTTATCCATGTACTGTTTGTGATTTGTATTACTTCACTTGTTCAGTTATATTATTTGCTTGCTACAGACTCTGCATTCAAACAGTTGTAATCTTGTGTATTCCTACCCTGTTTGTATCCTCAGGTTGCACCTGGAAACAAGCTTCGGCTCATGGTGCCTTTCCAGGTTACCAACTTTTAAATAAATAAATAAAACAAATGTTGCTGTTTCTTTCTCTTCAGTTGCCTTCCTCACAGGTAGAGTAGGGATGTTGTATGTTTTTGTGCCAACACTACTGCCAGATTCCTGAGGCATACAGCAACAAGTCATTATTTTCCCTCTCAGAAACGACTGTCATTGATTGGCAGCAGGAGGGTGGATGGATGGGTGGGCATTTCAGTGGGTGGGGGGGACCAGAGGTAGTAAGAGCTGCAGAGTGGTGTGAGTGAGCCACCACTGTCTCGTTTGGAGTGGGGACCAGAGATAGTAACAGCTGCTAAGCGACATGACTAAACCTGCGTTGCCAGTGGTTGGGGGGCTGCTGGAAACTGGAACAGCCACTGAGCAGCATGAGTAAACTAGCACTGCGGGTGTCACTGTCGGGGGTGGATGGGTGGGGCGCAGCAAACAAAAGCCTCTCAGCAACAAGAGTAAACCAGTACTGGCAGTGTTTCAGAGTGGATGGGAAAGGTGAACTGGAGAAGCAAGAGCCACTGAGTGTCACGAGTAAATTGGCACTGTCAGTGTTTCAGAGCTAGCAGGTGGGAAGGGGGTGGAAGACCAGAGCCGACTAGAGCCACTGTGGACATGATGGACCTAGAGTCCCTTTCAGCCTTCAATTATTGTTACTATGTCCCGCCTCTACAGCATCCTCTGGCACCCTCTTGCACAGGCTCACCTCTCTCTAAGTGAATGAATGACTCTTAAAGTTTCCCCTTATCCTACACCGTCCCAACCTTTGTACTTGGGTTGCTCAGAATTGGCCAATGCTGATCCGTTGGTAATTATGCAGATTTTGGTATTTCCAGTACTGAATTCAGATTCTGATCCGATTCCAGCTTGCTTCCGGAATCGAAATCGGAAGCAGAACTGGAATCCAAAATCTGAATCCATAAGGTATGTTAATACTAACAAAAAATACATAACGTGGCCTTCTGCTAGTACCTGTTGTGGAGATAAAAGTTAAAACAACTGTTTTTTAATGTATGCTTCTTATACCATGACTACAATGAACATCAAACAACATTTATGTTTAATTATTTGTATTTTACCTCTACGTGAGTCTTACCGAAGTCACACAAACACGTTGATGATTCCACTTACCTTAGATGTCTCCCATTCTTCTCCAATCCGTACTTTAACTTACAATGACAAGGTTCGATCAGCAAATGTGTCCCCCATTGTCCATCCGACACAGTGCGCCGCAAGTGCAGAGATAACTTGAAAATTAAAAGCGTGAAGTGTGGCCGTACAGTCTGTTATCATAGCAAAATAAATCCATAGGTTTTTGTCATTTCATGTTCAACAAATGTTTTTCAGTAATCCAGGCATTTCAGTGACGTAATCCACATCCATTCCAAAACGAGTTCGCTAAGCTGAATCGATCAATATGGCCTTAATATAAAAAAGCCTAATACGAAATAAAGTCCCACACCAAAAATAATAAAAATAATCCATAAATCCAGTCCACAGGAGAAGAAGAGGAATCAATCTGTTTTGGCATGATGACTGCTCCACTTCTCTTACATTTCATCTTTGCTGACGCTGAACCCAAAAAAAAAAAATTATATTTATATATATATATATATATATATATATATATCTCACAAAACACAAGCAAAAGCAAAGTAGCAAGCGTTACTTTCCCTCCTGAAGCAACCCGTTATTATTAAATTCTGTCAGTGCACATATGTTTGTGTCCTTCTGCAGAATGAACAAACCTAATAACAACACACTTATAGCAATGCTTTACGGAATAGTGAAATGAACGAGTCCCAGTTTTCCTTTATCACATGCACCTTTAAGACTTTTACTTACGTATATTCAATGCAACTTAAACTTACATACCTTATGTGCTGGGTTGAAGACTTCATGTTGGCATTGGTGGTATTCTTGAATGATGGCCAAAAAAATGTATGTAATGTTGACCATCGCTGCAGAAAATCTCCACCAGCAGTGGGGGTCTTCGTGGACATTGCTGATGACTGCTAAAGATGAACTGACGCAGTTACTGGCAGCTGCTGAGACCGATGAGACAGGCGCTTCCATTTCCACTTGTTCATGGTTGTGCTGCCAGGGGTTGTTCGGTGGTGTAGAGCGCAGTGGAGCTGTGTGGACTAGAGCTAAGATTAGCTTTCTGCCAAAGAGATGCTGCCTGTATGAGAGGTGGATAGAAGGGCAAAAGAGAAGAGTCTTTTAGTCATGGCTACAGTAAAAAATGTCGAGAAAAATGTAATGCTGTCTGAGCAGTCTGATGAGCTAGGTTACAAATGAAACCCCCCAAAATGCATGTCATTATTAGATTGCCATAACGATCACAGTCCGTGCTGCCGTACTAGTTTTCTCTGTGGCAACCTCATCACGGCCACCACACGGCATAATCCCTTTAAATACACTTACACTGTACTACTGCTACTTTGTAACTGCAATACACACATAGAAAGAACACGGATGGTTTACCACTCTTACAAAAGGTTCAGAACTGTACCATAAGAGGAATGTTTTTAATTTCAAATAATAACAGAAAACAAAATGAAATGCTGAAGGAACTGTAAATGCAGTTTAAACAAATGTCCTACTTTAAAGACATCATCCTACAACAGATGAGGCATACTGATGAGTCCTGGTAGGACGAAACACGTGTCTATGTCTTCTGTTGGCACCCTTTGCAAACTGTGTGAGAGGCCTTTCGGCACCATGCATTTCTGCTTAAAGTTGAACCAGCACACTATTAAGTGGTGATTTGCATATGTAGCCCATGATGCTTTGCATTGTGGGGTCATGTGTGATTTTGTATTTCTTTGAAACTTGGCTTCCCAGCCAAATGCCCTTTGGGGTAACCATTGCCTCAGTGCTTGCGCACAGAGGTTCTTTGTCTTTTATCCTACAACTGGGATACTTTATATCCCCAACTCTCAAGTTTCTCAACTGTTCACATCATTATAAAAGTTGTATGTTTGAAGCATTGCATTAACACTGTTGATGTCACTTTTTAAAGAATTAAAAGTTTCTCTCCATGATACTAGGCTGCCATACGGCTTGCTTAAGCTTTTCTACCTTTTCAGCATTTGTGCGCTACTGTTGTCAGTCCTGCGTGACTTACCTTTGCAGTGAGGAGGGGTGGCCGTGAAGAGAGGTGCCGGAGGAGAGGAGATGGGCTCAATGAGACATGTCCCAGAAGACAGCTGAACACAGGCGGATGCTGCTTTTGTTGCCGCTGCTGAGTAGCAGTTGGTGGGTACCCTCGTTCAAGTGTCTTACGCTGGTTCAAGAGACTAGGTGTGCTGGGTGTCCGGCTTGCCAGTCATCCCTGTGATGGCTACATCTGCAGTGAGAGGGAGACAAAAGGAAGGAAAGAAGTGCATTTTAGTGGCTTGCAAGCCATAAGGTGGAAGGTTCTGCTGCTGTCTTGCAGGAGTAATAACATTCAAAACCAGTGAGGAGTGCAAATAACGTGGCACTTAACCATCACAGCAGACAAAGGCAGGCCTTGTTTGTGGAAGACACTTTTTTGTGCTGGCTTGTGTGGCTTGCTGGCTGACTGGAAGGCTTGCTGGCTGGAGGAAGCTTCCCCTTCTTTGAGGGCCTTAGGCTGGTTAGAATCCATGTGTGTTGGGCATTCATTAGTGGAGACTGGAGAAGAGAAGAGATAAGAGATGGGCTGTTGCAGAAGCAGGATGTTTCACCTCATTCGAGGGGTCCTATGCAGGTGAGGGAGTCCGGGTGTGCTGGGTATTCATTGGTGGAGAGTCGCGAGAAGAGGAAATGAGAATGAGGCAGAGACTGACTGTTACAGGAGGATGGAGTTTCCCCTCATTCGAGGGTCTTACACTAGTTCCAGAGACCGGGTGAGCTAGGTATTCATTGGTGGAGAGTCGTGAGAAGAGGAAATGAGAATGAGGCAGAGACTGACTGTTACAGGAGGATGGAGTTTCCCCTCATTCGAGGGTCTTACACTAGTTCCAGAGACCGGGTGAGCTGGGTATTCATTGGTGGAGAGTCGCGAGAAGAGGAAATGAGAATGAGGCAGAGACTGACTGTTACAGGAGGATGGAGTTTCCCCTCATTCGAGGGTCTTACACTAGTTCCAGAGACCGGGTGTGCTGGGTATTCATTGGTGGAGAGTCGCGAGAAGAGGAGTTGAGAACGAGACTAGGACTGGCTGTTGCAGGAAGATGGAGTTTCCCTTCAATCAAGGGTCTTAGGCTCATTAAAGAGTCTGGGTGTGCTGGATATTTAATGGTGGAGAGTGGATAGCAGAGGAGATGAGGGATGGGCTTTTGCAGGTGGATGGAGTTTCCCCTCATTCAAGGGTCTTACACTGGTTCCAGAGACCAGGTGTGCTGGGCATTCATTGGTGGAGAGTAGAGAGGAAAGGAGAGGAGATTGAGACTGGCTGTCCAGTACAGAGATGCTGCCTGTGAAAGAGGGAGACACAAGGAGACAAGAAGTTTGTTTTAGTCAGAGGTAGACATACAGCCCCTACACAACCTTGTGACAGCTGGCCTCTCTGCCACCACACCTGATATGCCGCGCTGCTGTGCCATTATTTTCCATGCGTGCCAGCTTGCAACAGTACTGTGTCACTTACCTCTGCAGGGAGGATGGACAGCCGTGCGGACATTGGCAGAGGAGGTGTCCCAGCTCAGGACTGGCTGTCCGCTACAGAGATGCTTCCGGTGAGAGAGGGAGACACAAGAGGCACTTTTACACACAGGTTTTTAAAACGAAATGAGCGTTACCTGTATGGCGCCGTTGTACTCTGTTGTGCTCTGGTTTCCTTTTACACCCTGCGAGTATTATGGCCAACCCCACCTCCATTTGTTTCAGCTCCCCAGAGTTTGCTGCTCTAATGGCTGTTTCTGCAGTGCTACCGGAATGGCTGTTTTACACAGCCAGATGAAACGGAACACGTCGGTGCAAACCACGAGAAGCAGAGATTGCGGTTTGGACGAACGTTCACCAAGGGAACGAAACAGATGCACTTTACACACATGGGATGTAATGGAATACTGTTTCCGTAACAGTTATTCCGTTACATAAACCTGTGTGTAAAAGTGCCTAAGGAGACAGGAAGCATGTTTTCGTTACAGATCTGGAATGGATGAGCACGACAGACAAACCAATACCTGTCTGACTGCCTGTACGAATGAAGGTTACAAACACATCCTTACAGTTTCTGTTGCAGCTCTATATGGTCACATTTAAAAAAATATATTTGTAATCAATTCATAAACCGCTGCACATGAGGCAGCCGAGGGGCATCCCTGAAGACCAGACCAAGCTTTTCGTGTTGGAGTGGTTATGGAAACAATCAGATAATTAAAAAATATAATGTGGTGTGCTGTGCATACACTCAGCAACAGATGAGAGATGGCCTTAAAGATAGCTACTGGGTGACTGAGTCTCAGTGTGCCTCTCTCAGTCACCAATGTACAAAACAAATAAATAAACAATATTTCTGTCTGTCTTTCCTTGTCACTCACTGAAAACAGACAGATGCCTATGCAAAATGTCAAAGTGAAACGACAGGAATAAAAATTAATATTTGGAACCTTTAAATTGTAATATTTAGAACATTTGTAATGTGTGGTCACAAGGACTGAGATTTTTAGACTGTAATGGGCATGCCATGATATAACTTAAGATCACGTTGCGGTGACTGCATCACACATGACAAGTACACGGCAGTCAGACTGTGACATAGCCCTGTCTTGCTGTTCTGCTAACTGGAGTCAGGGATGAATTTTGGTAGAAACGAAAGCGTATGGTGTGGGCCTGTGGGGTAGACCTTACTGGCATTTAAGGATCGAAAAGGCATCTATTGGGGTTTGACAGTTTTTTTGAATAGGAAAGAACCATCATGGATACAACTCCGACCCAGCAACCGAGTGTTTAGACTAGACTGGTATATATCATCATTCATAATGGGATTGCTAGGTCAGGTATATATTAGGAAGCAGGTACTTGGGAGATGATACAGCCGTGTCTTTCACAGTGATATGAAGAGGAGAGTTGGATGGAGACACACAAGGATGGCATTCGATGATGACTGATGAGATGGGAATTACAAAGACAATTAGACAGGACATTTAACACTACTCTATGAAGAGCATGTGATGTCCCAGGTAAATGGGTAAAAATGAGGTTCTGTGATACGGTATCTTGGTATGGCAATAACTCAGGGCAAGGGAATCCGTGCTGCAGGACAGATGGTCCTTCCAGATGTGCCACAGCCGCTAACGTGACAATTGTTTCTAAAAGTTTCTAAAAGTCAGGAAGAGCAGAAAGAAAGAGCAAACGTTTTTCTTTTCTTTTTCTTTTAGGGGACCAGAGTATCCTATGCTTCCAAAAGGCAGTAAGAGCAGAAAGAAGAAAAATCTAACTTTTTTTTTGTTCTTTTGTTTTAGGGTACTGAGGCATCCTATGTTTCTAAATGGCAGTAAGAGCAGAAAGAAGAAACAAAGGAACAACTAAAAATGTTTTTTTTTTTTTACTTTTTTTGGGGGGGGATAAGTGCATGTGACTTATCATGTCAAAACAAGGTTCCAGCTAATCAGTATTATTTCAGTTGCTTGATTACAGGAATGATGAGTGGTTGAAGTTTTGTAAACCACATATCATCGTATACTTAAAAAAGGCATGCTAGGAAAATTCCGTGATTTCCTTCTCACTAGTGACTGGTCTCCCTTAGATTCTGCCACCGACATAGATCATGCCCTTAATTTTTTCATCTCCACATTTAATACAGCCTTGACAGCTTCACCCCCTACTCAAACCATACAATCAAGAACCTGAGTAATCCATGGATTACCCCCTCTCTACTTAAAACTAATGGCTGACAGGGATAACCTGTGTGGCATAAGGCCCTCGCTTCTGGAAAACCTTCTGACAGGCAAAACTACCAGGCTGCACAAAACGCCTGCGCCAGAGAAATCTGCCGTACTAAGGCTGATCACTTTAAAGAGAACCTTGCCTCCTCTCGGGGTAATGGTAAGCAATTCTAGGCTAATATAAAGGAACTCACGGGGAAATCTAACACTGCTCAGATCACCCAGGACCCTCATGTTATAGCTGATACCTTCAACCTGGCCTTTACTGATCTGAGTGGGGTACTTCTTTCTGATTTCTTCAATAAGCTGGCCTGTCCCTCTCCTTTGGCTGCTCTGATTTACTCCCCCCCTTCCATTTCAGGTTGATCTCCACTACTGAAGCAAAACTTACCCCCAGAGAGTACTGGGTAAGTTAAGGTTCATCGGCGACTCATTAGACCTGAAATTACTACATCTGGCCCTTGGTGCTGTACTTCTCCCCCTCACCAAGATCCTTAATCTCTCCCTTCACTGTAGTCAATTCCCCACCCTACGGAAATCTGCTGTTGTCACTCCTATCCACAGGAGTGTTGACAAAACTGCCCACAGCAAAACTGCCCTATTTCCACACCATCTCCAAAGCATTGGAAAAAATTGTATCAGATCAACTGTCTGACTACCTAGTGGAGCACAACCTCCTGTGTGCACAACAGCATGGGTTCAGTAAGGGACACAGTACCACAACTGCTCTCTTGGAATAGACCAGCTTTCCCCACAAAGCCCTGATCAGAGCAATTGGTAGGGTCCGTGTACATTGACCTGACAAAGGCATTTGACACAGTTAATAATAACCTACTGGTCTCATCTCTCCATTCAATCAGCCTCTCCCCTGAAGCCACCTCCTGGTTTGTGAATTATCTCAATGGTTGCTCCCAGCAAGTGAAAATCTGTAACACCCTCTCCTCCTCATTATCTGTCCACTCTGGGGTCCTGCAGGGGTCTATTCTTGGGCCTCTCCTCTTTATTCTCTTTGTAAATACCCTCCCTCGAGCCTGCTCTGGTAACCTATTACTCTATGCTGATGACGCTGTTGTCTATACTTGTCACTCGGACCCGTCCATACTACAACACTCTCTTCAGGCTAAGTTCTACGAGTTAGAGTCATGGCCCACTAAACACAAGTTTATCATAAACTATAAAAAAATTAAATCCATGTTATTTGCAAATGCACAAAACAAACACAAAAATGCCCCCCCCCCCTCACAATTCTAAATGACCATCTCCAACCGTCAGAACAGGTCAGCACCTTTAAATATCTTGGGGTTACCCTTGACTCCACCCTTTCCTTTCAAAGCCATGTTGACTTAGTCTGCAAAGCTGTTAATACTAGGATCAGCCTCTTGTATAGGCATAAAAAATGCTTAACTAATGACGCCCTCCATCTTGCTGTTACCAGCTCAGTACTCTCCATAGTAGACTATGGCATAGTACTCTATGGCTCCGCATCTGACACTGTCCTCAACAGGATCACAGTCTCTCTTGACAAAGCTTGCCAACTTGTTTTTGGAGCCCATCGGCTTACCCACACCTATGACCTTTACCAGCAAACACACTGGCTGGACTTTAAAGGTCGGCTAACATACCATACTTGCTTAATAGCCAAGAAAGTCTTGTTCTGCCAGTACCCCCCCCACTCGATCCTTCATTTCCTGACTCCCAGCCCCTCTCTGTGCACTACCAGGAGCATCTTAAAAGGCTTGTACCTTGTTCCTTTCTGTAAAACCGCCCTCGGGTACTATGCCTTTCCATACTGGGCCCCCTACCTGTTGAACAGCCTGCCCCATGATATCCTGGCCACTGACAAACTTGGCCCTTTTAAAACTAAACTTCGCCAGCACCTCCTCTTGCCGAACCGTTGTAGCTGCCCATAATTCTCCTCACTCCACATTGTCTCCATTCACTGTTCTCTTACTTCTCACCTATTCCCTCTATCCCTCACACACTCACCCTCCTACTTGCCTTTTTCTGACTGCCTTCGTATTCTTCTCTCTCCCTGATACACTTTTCTGCCCACTGATGGCACTTGATTGTAAATATAATCTTTATGTACTCGAATTGTATTTTTATACCGTCTCCGTTAGTGGTTTAGCCTTTCCTATGCACTGTATCTTGGCTCCTCAATCTATGTTTTGTAGTCATGTCATTTTGTATCTCTGTATTGCTATAACTCAATGTTATTACCCTGTGTATACCTTTACAACGTCCTGTATTCTATGTACGATGAGGAACCTCTGTAAAAGAGCCTCTGGCTCAGAGGTATATCTGATATTTCAAATAAAATAAAAATAAAATCATTCACATCACACAAAATCAAAGACATGGTAGAATAAATAAAAAAAAAAATACCTGAGCTGAGTGACCAGCACTGAATGCATCAGGGGAGAAGGGCAACGACCAACAGAAGAAACTGGGGCAGATAAGGGTGACCAACCATATAGTCATTGGCACTGGGAATTAAGGTCTGGTCTGGTGTGGTGCTGGCTCGGTGTGTGGGTAGGGGAATAACTGACCCCCCCTTCCCCCTTTTTCCTTCCCCCTTTTAACCAATTTACTCACATTCCTCTTTTTCTTAACACTATAGGTTTTTTCTTTTGTATGACATGAATTAATGTGATTCATGTATTTTGAGTTTTGAGGTAGGTGTACCTATGTTTTATGAGTGATATACTTGTATCTGCTGACTATGGTATGTTTAACTTATACTATAGCTGTAACCATTTTATATGATGCTCTCCTACATCTCTGTTGTAAATAACCATTTGCTGAATGGCTTTTTCCCCAAATAAAATTAAAAACTGAATTGAAATTCATCCCTAAACTGACTAAATTTTCTTATGAAATTCCACAGTTTCGAACTGCTCTTGGCCAGAGATCTACTTTATTTAGGGTTCCTTTTTTTTTTAATTCATTATCTGTTGACACTGAAGAAAGTACGACATTGTGGTCCTTTAAAACTACACTAAAATATTGGTTGATGGATAATGATATTTGCACACGTACTTGCTAATAATTGATTGTTAAATGTTCTCTGTATTTTGTATTGTCTTTAAATGTTTGTTTATGTATTCTAAGTTTATTTGTAACTTGTCGCTGGTGAAAACAGGCAGTTTTGCGCATCCTGCTTACAAGTATAAAAAATAACAATGAAATGAAATGAAATGCACACAGCGGACCTACTGACCAACCTCATCACATGTCTGGCCAATTCTGCATACAGTCACTGCCTGACAATTCCTGGACAATAACTTCATAATAGACATTACGTACTTAAAATGTTTGTATCAAGATAAAATAACAGCCAGTACTGTGGCTGTCGGGGGGTAGAATTATAATTGGACTCAAAGGTACATTAACCCCATTACTGAAAAACGACGGACTCCTACCACAAGTTAACCACACCTAAAGTTAGGGGTGGCCTGGCCGCCCCCTCTTTTTTCATATACTACCTAGCGCAACATCTAGGCAAGTTATGTTACTGGCAAGAAAAAGAGGAGCACGAATATACGTTCCTTTATGGGTGACTATTGAAAATACCTAGCTGATAAGATGCTCGTTACACTCGCTGCTTTATATTTTCTTCGTCATATCCCCAAAGCCTTGAAATAATCCCATGGGATGGTCGATAAAAGCGTCCCTTCAGGCACAAGCATTATTGGCAGTTAAATGGTGTCAATCTTGAATCAGCCCATTATTAATAATCCGCATTTCAAAATCGGCAATGCACGATTGCCAAGTCCTTTGGCATAGATTGAAATGCTGTAAGGTATCAGATGTCTGGAGAGAGGTAAATTTTATTTCCAGCTCAATCTGGTGGCTCCGACAATCTCTCTAGTAAAGAGTCTTTTAAATCCTTGCAAGTTAATAAAGCCCTGTCCAGGTTTCACAAACATTTTATAATTGCGGATATAGGGGAAAAGGATCCTACTGTGTTATTGCAGGTTGCTTCACGGAGGAATAAAGTTTCTATTTTATATAAGACCTTGCTAGACTGGGACACCAGATTACAGTCAGGTCTCTGTCCTTATTGGATCAAAGAATTGGGTATCCTGGGCGATCCTAAGATATGGGATAGTGTCTGGACTACTTTATATAGAACTGTCAAACAGGATAGGCTCAGGGCAGTAAATTACAACATATTGCATAATCTGTATCTAACTCCCTCTAAGTTATACAGAATAGGCCGGGTGCACACACCAATGTGCTGTAAATGTAAGACAGGAGAGGGGTCCCTTTATCATATGTTGTGGTTATGCCCGTGTATTAAAGTCTTGTGGCAAACTATTTGTAACTCCCTAGATTCGATTCTCGGTTTGCGGGACCTTTTCACCCCTGAAGTTTGCCTAGTAAATTTTTTCCCTGGTGGCACCCCAAGCAAAAGAAAGGCACACATGGCATTGATAACGGCAACTGCAAAGCTAGTAATAGTGAGGCATTGGACCGATGAGAAAGCACCTTCAATTATGGAATGGTATAGGGAATGCGTCTTGGCACTGCAGCTGGAGGAAACACATAGCGACTATACGAAACAGAACTAACGCATTCTCTACTAAGCTGGGGAGTAGTTTAGAAGCCGTTATGGCGATGGAAATCTCAAATATATAAATGTATTTCTCTGTGTCATAGATCGTGATTTGTAGTACTGCGCAGCCTTGGGGAGGGGGACAGTTTTGTATTTCTTTTTTCTTTTCTCTTTCTTTTCCTTTTTTGGCTTATTTGTTTTCTTTTTTATGTACCTTTTTGCCCTTATGAAGTCACATGAAGTTGTATATCTGGTACTAAAATTAATAGAGTTAAAAATAAAAAAAAAACAAAAAAAAAAATGACGGACTAGGGACAAGTGTCCGTTACAGGCAAGACAATAGTGTGCAGGAATGAGAGAATGATGTGACATGCAGCTGTGGCCATACTGCTTGCACCAGACCATCTCATCCTCCCATCCTGTGTTGCAAACTCATGTCTGCCGCTGTGGTGCTGCAGTATCGTACAGCAGGCCAACTGATGTTGGTCACTGACTAAACTCCCTGATATTCATTCTCAAGAAGGCAAGCATCTCCACATTTCTGACACTTAAGTGTGCCCTGTTGTCGCTAATAATTGCACCTGCTGCGCTGAACATGCACTTAGAAAACACACTGGAGCATGGGCAGAAAAGACAGTATGCTGCAAGTCTACACAGACCAGGTCACACACATGTTTTGGAATGCAAGTACGATAACGGGACAGTGCCGATGGCTGGGACATGTGATCAGAAAAGTACGCCTTCATCTGCTGATTGATGCTGACTACTGTAGCCCTTGTTGAGGAGCTACTCTTCTTGCTAGATACCATTAGCTCCGTAAATGCCATCCTTTCCAACAAGGATGGCCCAGGTCTAACATTGGCCTCTGACTCCTCTTCAGCATCAGGACCACACTCCACTTCTTCAACATTGACATGTGACTCTCTCTCTCTCTCTCTGCTTTAGGGTCTTCTTTATCCTGTCTGCTAAGTTTGTCCCGCAGACCATCCTTCCAGTGCTCAAGTTCCTCTTTTCTGGGAAGTATTTTTTCCATCAGGTTCTTCATGCCAGGATCCAGAATGAGAAGAGTGGGTGCAAATCTTCTTGACAATCACCATCAGATCTTCTACCGGTCTGTTCTTTATGAGACAACTCCTAATGACCAAATGCAGGCAGGGAGACAGTCACAGCACATGGGTGTACCTGCCATCATTAACAGCCTTTACAATATTTGCAGCATTGACCATGACCATTAGACCCAGCTCTGGACCATTCACTGCTAGCCAGCTTTGAAATACCTCCTCAAGCTTCTCCAGCAAGTGCTCCAATGAATGGGAATGAACAAATCCCACAACTGAAACAGCAGCATGGTGATGGTATTAGGAGGAATCAGAAGACCTAGAACCAGTACCACTATGTGACTCCACTGTGAGGCACACTCAGTGGGCCATGACTGCTGTATAGTCCAGCACCTGGCCACCTGGCCACGTCTGTCATGATGTGCACTTTTTTGTAGGAAGACTGCTTAAAGCTACAGTGGACCTCACAACAGACATTTCTCTACAGCTCTGGGATTGCCACACTCATGAAGAGAAGCCTGGATGGTATGGTGTATGGCGAGACTCCACGGTATGCATCAGTTCACGAAAGCTGGCACTGGTGACAAAAGAGAAGGGAAGAAGAATATCAACCAGCATTTCTAAAATTGCCCTATTGATCTCTTTCATCTGTGCATGACCAGGAGCAAACTTGGCTGTTTGTTCTGCCAACCGATACACAGTCACCTGCCACTGCGGTGTTGCAGGAACAACAGGAGATGATGGGGGCTTGTCTGCTTCAGTCTGACCTGGAACTGGGAGTGTTACTGTCAGTTGGCTACTGGAGAGGGAGACGGCTTAGTCTGAGCTGGCCCACTCTAGATGCCACACATTGTAGCCCATTCTCGTGGGTGTGTAGTATGTAAGTAGGCACGCATAACCCAGTACTCTGAGCAGGAGGCTGACCACGGCTAATCTTAACAAGGTATGTCATGAACCTTGTAAATGTGAATTCCGGATTGCACACTTCAAAGTGTGCCCATGCATCAGAACCCTTTTTGCATTTTACTGGGATTGGATCTGGAGAGCCTGAAGGACCACGAAGAATAGGATCAACACCCCCCTGTTGATCAGAGATACTTAGACCTGGAGCACCACTTTTCCTCGGACTGGCCTGTGACTTACCGTTTGCAGTCATCCTCCCAGGTGGCTTGTCATGGGAAGGGGCAGATTTCTTTCTATTACCTTGATGAACACCAGAGGACTTGTTGCCACCATGTCCATGAGCTTCTTCCTGGCGCTCATCTGACTCCCCCTGCTTCTCAGCCTGTACCTCATCAGGGGCTGGATAGTAGCCCGCAGCTATATCATCATCTCCAGCTCCATCTCCAGCTCCTTCTCCATCTCCAGCTCCATCATCAGACGCAAGATCAGACTCAGGAGGATCACGATTTGGAGGAGACCCTAGTGGATTGCCTTTGCCCACAGTCTCCTCCTCCTTACCCTCCTTCTGATGCTGCACAGCCTTCTCAGTTACTGGGACCTCCTCTTCTTCAGTAGCTATTGTGGCACTGCCACTGGTACTAGTAGGCACAGTAGGGATTGCAGCACTGGCAGCATTATCGACTCTGTCTCTTTCACGACTTGCTTTCAGATGGGATGCATCCCAAAAGTGACTAAACCAGTGCATGTCACCATTGCGGCCTTTTTCATTTTTTCAGCAACAAATTACATTATTTCCTCAGGCAACACAGCAGAACCACTGGTGCCACTATCTGATGGAAGATATCCTTGTCTTGTGACTCTTCCCCAGTGACTGGAGCCCAGCCCCCCTGCCAGCCACAGTACTGGTAATTTGTTTTTTCTGTCTCCTGCTGCTGGCGTTGTTCAGCCTCCTCAGCATCACCCTCACCACCAGATGCTACAACAACAGCATAGGTGCACTTTTCGCTACTCCTATCACCAGTCATGCTGCTGCCGAGGCGCGTCGTGCACCGAGTTAAAGTGAAAACGGATCAAGAAAACAAAGAATCAAGATGATCAAGAAAGCAACAAAAGAGAACAGCAATACAGCAAAAAATAAGCATAAATACTGTATTAGTGTATGGTGGAACACAACTGTGTATAGAGATCCATACACATTAAAAAGTCATTCTGCTGCAGTAGTGACGTAGCCACTTACGCAGAACAACTTTTCATTCTGCGTTAGTGTCTATGTCACAATGCAAGTGACCCCATCAGTGATGTTGATAGGGCTAGCAGTGGTTGAAGCATCACATCCGCGAGCTGGCCGTCGAGTGTGTGGCAGTGAATTATGATCAGCAGAATGTAAGGACTGCTTGTGACACCACTAAAAGTAAGCGATTTTGACTGTTTTGTACCATATGCTATATAGGATAGTGTATGGTAACCCTGATACACAGCTACGCTCTTCTCACTTCTCATGGTTACCACGATGTCAAAGAGACCTCTCAAGCTTCACTCTTGAGGTCCTTGACGTTATGGGAACCACTCGGTGTAAGAATAGCATTGTGTTTGGGCTACCATACACTATCCTATATCTACTACTAACTGTACTGACTGAGACTGTTAAGTTTTTTGTTAATGTAATTTACTGCCTGACTGACAGGCTCACGTGTCTGAGTCTGAGACAGCAGAGCGCTAGGCCTAAGTGAAAGTGATTCCCTCACCTTTCACACCAGACACAACACACGCAGAAATCCTACAAAAAATAAAACAACAATACAGCAATTACTGATATCTGATCGAAAAGACAGGACAAGCAGGAAGAAAAAGCAGCATTTTCTAAAATTATGCAACAAGCTCTCAAACCTGATACAAGGTTGTTTTTAGGAGCAGGAATAATTCCAGACCCCCTATCTTATTGTACTAGCCAGAACTATTTTTAAAAAATTCCTTTGTCCCACTCTGGCAGTCCTCTTTAAACATGAAATACCTTGAGGAGCAAGACAGGTGTAGTTAATGTCACAACAGAAATGTGTTATAATACCAAATTAAAAATTGAAAGATATATGCAGGAACATATGTAGTGTCAGTGGCTCAGTAGGTAGCACACTTGCCTCTGAGGCCGGGAGATCAGAGGGCTGTGGGTTCAGTTACCACATCTGGCACTTGGGTTAATATCCCATCACTGACACTGTAGTGCAGCGTGAGAGGGGTGCTGCACTTCTGAGGTGCCGTCTTTCGGATGAGACATTAAACCGAGGTCCCATCTGCCTGGACTGGTGGTAGTTCAGGTGGATGTTAAAGATCCCATGGCACTTCTCGAAAAGAGTAGGGGAATTTCCCCAGTGTCCTGGCCAAATTTCACTCATTCACTAAAAATACCACCAACAGCTTAATCTGGTTCAAGGTCAGTTGGCATTCATCTGTATCCCCTTCCCCTGGGTCGTGCCTGAAAATAGGCAAGATTTGTCTAGTGCACTTACCCAGTCAACAAAAAATAAATAAATAAATAACACAGATCACCCCCACAGAAGAACCCATGGATCATATTACCAGAGGCTCACATGCAAGGGTCTCTAGGAGCAGCTGTCAAGGGAGGCGAGGGCTCGCAGATTCAGCCAGATACAAACATCTATTACCCAAAATGTAAGTGAGATAAAAATGCTTTGATGTTGCAGATTTCCTAATGTGATCATTAGATCTGGACCTAGCACATTTGTTTATATCATCAGAATTATTATGTATGTTAAAGAGCAACTGATGCCTCTCAAACAAATCAGAAAAAAAACAGAAAATGTAAACAATCTTGCTTTTAATATTATTTTCTGTATTAATCCTTCCATGAGTTTTACTGTTAAAGATATCTGCATAAATCCTATGCCCTTGCACGTTCGACTCTTGATATTAGGTCCTCATTTGAAGTCATAGGGCCCGATTCACAAACTGTTTGGACCAGCGCAAACCCCGGTTGCGCCAAACACAGGGTGCATGGGGCTTACAGTGGTCCATGGCCGAGTGGCGGGATTCACAGTTGGTGCTACTCCGGCCCGATGGTAGACCAGCTCTACCGCTGCCGCCCTCCTAACGGGGTTTGTGCCACACATCTGGCGCAAGCCACCGTAAATGGGGTAAAAGGTTGCAAACGTGTGCAACCTTTGTGAATAGGGTGCACGGTGCACCAAAGTGGATGGCGCAGCACCGAGGCGGGCACAGGCATGGCGCAAGCCGTGCATCCCCTTCTGTGAATCAGGCCCATAATCTTCTCTCTGTGTCCTCAAGGGCACTCTCCTCCTCTGGGGAGGTAGAGAGGAAGGGAAGTTGCCTCTGACACAATACTACCACCTGGGTGGCCACGGATGGAAGTGCATTTGGAGCAGTTTAAAGGGCAGACATGGGGGGAAGGGGCCCCAACTGGTGATGTGCTTCACACATTTGCGTGCGTACGCTTGTGCATGCTAGTTGCTGGTCTTCCATGAGGATGGGAAAAAAGTGGTAAATCCCTCGACAGATACAGGACAAGGATCCGGACTCCCACAGGCCTGGCACCGGTGACCATAGTGATGTGACCCTCATCCTAAACTAGATCCTGGAAGTACGGTAGTGGTTGGGAAGCCCTCCTGTCCTGGCATTGTGGGAAAGCCATGGGAGTCTGGATCTGAGGTAAGACCACGAGAAGCCAGGTGACGGGGCTCTGGAGGCCTGATTGTATGGGGCATGACTAGCGTACAAGGGGCATTAACACAGTAACTAGAAAAAAAAAGAATGCCACACTATATAACTAATATCAACAGCAACGTGTGGGTAATTTTATCTTGCAGGCATTTCACCTTTTACACAAAGTGAGTCCAAGGCTGGAAAAACATACTTGGTAAACAATTTTGTCATTTTTCTGGCAGAAATGCTGCCTTGCCTCTTCCTGGGTTTGCTAATACCAGGTAAAACACTCCTCTTCGTTTAGTTTGTTTATATTCTACCAGTCGGCCTTTCCCTCAGCAGCACAGCAGTTCTGCCAAAGTTAAGCAGAAAGGCATACCATGCTACAAGGGATCTAGCTCACACACCTCTTCAATCTGCAAAACCAGCTGTTTACACTTCTGGAGTTCTAGACAGGGAGCCAGAGAGCATCACGGGGTTGACTGTTGCACAGTCAGTTTTAATGACTCAGCATCGATTCGTGGCAGGGCCAACTGAAAACCCATGACTGAGTACATTATGTTTTTTTATAAATCTTCACTGTTTACTGGGGAGGGACAGCATTGTTTTCAGAGCAGTACCAGCAGTTGATGTTTCAAAACAAACTTTGCAACATACTTTTTATATTTACAACACTATGCCCAGCACATACTAGAGAAGAGCTAGACTGCTTCTAATTATGACCTCTCCTACATACACACACACACACACACACACACACACACACTCTCACTCCAGGTCCATTCTAAAATTTAGAACTGAAAACTCCCCCCACCTTAAACAGACAGTAACGTCACTGTATCACATTGCAAAACATCACTGTGATATAGATTTCAGCTTATATTTCAAATATTCACTGTAGTGTCCATCCTTTCTTTATAACATACAGAATAACGTATGGGCACCAGTGCATAACAAGTGGTTTTTTTTTACACACCCGAGGTGTGGGATATCACATAAACCAGGAGACCGAAGGCAGAGTGGTTTGTGATGTTATCACACATGGAGGGCATAGGCGTGTGTAGGGGGGCTACCCTGGCCCTGGACCCCCCTGTTAAAAATCATCCTCCAACTAAATTATAATATAATTATATATGCCCCAAGACCCCCCTAGCTTTGTGGGAGTTCTGGCCCCCCTTGTTCACTGACTCTGCGCACGCCTCTGATGGAGGGTGTGTCAAAAAACAAGTTTTCACTGTTGCCTACTCTTCCTTTTTCTAATTTCTGGTTAAGAGATCCACGGTCAGCAGATAGTAGCAGAGCCAATCAAAAATGAAAGTAAATTTGACTCCAGCTAGTGTATCTCACACTCAGTGATGCGTGTGAGAGAGGCTGTTCTATGTTACACACAACTATGTGTAATGCAGTGTACATAACACAGAATTGTAGGTGCTGGTGTTGGGTTGTAATTTACCCTACCAGTAATTATCTTTTAGATTTCATGTCTATTACAATTTCTTGCCTACACAAGACTTCTGACAAGCTGTCAGTGTGGCTCAGATGGTAGCACTTCTGCCTCGTGTCCCACACCGGGACTGGGCTCCTACCATAAAAACACTAGCACCCCAGGTGCAGAACTAGGGGGATGCTGTACTGTTGGGATGTGCTGCCCTTCAGGTAAGATGTCTAGTGAGGTCCCGTCTGCTCATCTCAGGTGATGTTCTGGTAGGTTCCTCCACGTGGAAGTAAAAGAACCCAAGGCCATTTTTGCAAGAGCAAGGAATTTCCCCCAGTGTCCCAGCCAGCATTCCTCTTCCCATAAAACTGGTTCACGCGATCGTCCAAGGCACTGTGTGGGTATTGATGCGTAGAATGGCTGCCACTACACCTTTATGCTCACTTTATGAACAGACTCACATTGTTCGTAAAAACCTCTTTGGGATACAATCTGTATGCAGAGTGCTATATACATGCTAATTCTTCTTGTTCTTCTACCTCTGTTAAGTACATACATGCCCCATCCCACCTACCTCAAATCTCTCTTCTCCCCAGCCCCTACCCCTTACTGCCCAAGATCTGCATGGGTATTTAGCTGGGTAGTGCCTATATTCAGGAAGAACTGAAGCAGATGGGCCTTCTCCTTCAGACCCAGCTGATGGAACAAACTATCAACCTCCCTCCAACTTTGCCGGGATCGGCAGCCTCCAGCCGACACTTAGACATGGCAGTTTGCCCCTCTTGCTGCAGTCTTAAGCGCTGTTTTTTCAAGCATGTAGCACTCTTGCTTCTCCACTATCAGTTGGAACAAAGCTGCCTTTTTGCGTTCCAACTCCTCATCCAGTTTAAAAACAGTTGCCTTCATAGAAAGCGAATGGTGATCAGCATGTTATAATACTGTACTTGTGAGACTGGTAAAGAAACTATAAACTTTACAGCAGGTTACTCAAAGCCCATTGCTGGAAATGCTTTATTGTAGGCCGATAGCTATCGCCACAGAAAACTGAAGGAGTCAGTTCCCTCTGGTCAGCTATTACACACAGGAAGGAATTGAACAAGGGATGATGTCTTTCAGAACCAGGCCAAGGACCTAACAAATCGATTTCTTGAAAGGGGTTAAAGCAGGGCTGGACAGAGTCAGAAACACAGCAAGCATTTGTCAGTGCTGGATGTTCACCCCTTGTATAGAAGGCCTGGGGTACTAGATGCGTTGTGGTGCATGTTGTGGCGTATGCTGAAGCCAAATAACATCTCTGAGCAGTCCTGGTAGAGGAGATGCTTGTGTTCCAGTTTGCACTCATTCCCAGAGTATTAATCATCAGCAGTGGTTTACAAATAATGACCCACCAAGCCTAAAAATATTGCCATGAGAGATGTTCATAATGCATGCTGCAGCTGCAACCCTGTCTCAGTACTTGCATCTCAAGATGTTCATAATGCATGCTGCAGCTGCAACCCTGTCTCAGTACTTGCATCTGTACATACACGCTGAACCTTTGACTTGCAAATATTACCGGGTCTTGCTTGTACACATCTTTACTATATATTTACACAGGATACAGCAGATGAGTTGCAATATCTAATTTTCCGTGGTGTCCTGCTTTGACACATTGTTAGATTGTAATTACCCAGGATAGGGCAGCTGAAAGGCAATATCTACTTTTAAGTGGGCTCCCACATTGTGATCCCAAATATCCAACAATCTTTTTATGACCTGATGGTATGATCAAGACAGGTGGCATTTTTAAAATCCCATCTGAAAGGGGATTTCGCTGTGCGATTGCGGCCACAGGTTTCGGAGGTGATTTGAAAAAATTATACCTGTCGTGTTCAGGAGGTGGAGTAACACAAGGGATATGTTGAACATTAGAGGCCAAAATCTGCAAAAATATAAACTTATGAGTAAATGTTGAAACAGTTTGTTTCCTCATAATGTTGTTTTTTCACATTTGTATAGTACCCCAAATTTTCAACATAGTCTTTTTATGACCATTCCTGCTGAGAATGACAGGTGTCATTTATAAAACAATGGCTGAAATGTCATTTTGTGCCACAAGTGTTAAAACACATTTTGAGTAGGATTTGAGAAATGACAGCTGTCACACTCATAATGTGGTGTCAGAAAATGGTTAGGTGTAAATGTTGGGGTCAAAATATTGGAAATGACCACAGTTACAAGCATGCGTTAAAAAAATGCAAAGTAGACTTATAACTTTGTTGTTTTGTCATATTTTTACCCCAGATTTTCGACATAGCCTTCTTATGACCCCACATAGCCTTCTTATGAGCCCACCTCATGAACAAGGGCAGAGAACATTTTCAAACCCTGCCCAAAAAAGTGATTTTGGGCCACAAGTGTGAAAACATATTTTGGCCAGGATTTAAAAAATGACAGCTGTCACATTCATGAGATGCTGGGAAGAAATGGCTATGTTCAAATTTTGGGGTCAAAATATTGAAAATTACCAAAGTTACGAGACTGTGTTCACAAATTGTAACGCAGGCTCAAAACTTTGTTGTTTTTTTAAATATTTTTGTATCAAATTGACGACATTGCCTTCTTATGACCCGGCCTCATGAGCAAGGTCCGAGAGAATTTTCAACTCGTGGCCGAAAAGTGATTTCATGCAGCAAGTGCAATATCACCTTTCGGGACAGATTTGCCAGACTTCACTGCAATAGCTCATGAGGTGGGGTGCCAAAAAAGGGATGTTGAAATTTTAGGACAAAAGTATTCAAAAATAACATCTCTGAGCAGTCCTGATGCTGAGTCAGCCCTTGGCTGCCCCCAGGTGGAAGGCCGGAGGTAGTGTCATCAGCTCAAGTGACATGAAGGGAAGGGCTGCAGTCATAGCGTGTGTACAACTCCATGAACATGCGCTTATGCCACGGCAGGGACAGAGGGGCGAAAACAGGAAAATGGTGGTCACAGGCTCTGTGAAGCCTTGCTTACCTGCTCTCGCACCACGCTTTTGCTGGTTCACCGACCCGCAAATCTGGACACAGGGTCTGTGGGGGGGGGGAGGATCACCCTCCCCTTCCCAGTCCCACCACAGGGGGAAATCCGTAGAGGATATGGGGCTTGGCAGACCGGGGAGGCAGCTGCCGGGTGAGGGAGACAAGGACAGGGCCGGGAAACTGCCTGCGACGCAGCCGGAGGATAAAAACCTCAATTAAAAAAAAAAGAAATACAATAAATTGCACTTACCTTAGTTTCTCATATTGCAGTCACCAATTCCAGCAGCAAGATGTCTTTGATCAGAGAGTGGATCGATGCCATGGGACATGTTCAGGTGAGTGAAGGTGCGTGTGTGTGTGTGTGTGGGATTTTGGGTAGTGGGTACTGAGTGGGAGGTCTGAGTGCGGTGAGTAGGGTGCGTGTGTGTGGGAGGTCAGCTTGTCAAAGGACCATTTTCTTTTTCACAATAACTGGTACTAATTAAAATTGGTATATAGCAACCCTAATCCCCACCCCTACCCTGCCCTTGTGAACAGGATGAGACAGATCAGTTAGTCATAGTACTCAACCGAGTACCTGTCTATGAAGTGATTTTTGAGCCCTACAAAAACTGACAGCTATGACAGTTGCATAGTACTTTTACATTTGCAACAGGTCTGCTGCTTTGTGGAGGGCGTACTACATTGTGTGCCAGGTAAGGCACAGGTTATAATGAATGTTAAACCATCACAGGCATCCACCAAAAAAGTATTCTAGTTACAGGTCTACACTATTATGAAATATTACAATTGTGTATCATGGCTCTGGACATGTACTTTGCCCATCACTCATGGGGGGGTTGGGGTTGGGGATTGGGGCTGCTATATACTAATAGGACAACTAATGTTGACCCTGTGTGAGGTACCATACCACCAATCTATGGCCTTCTACCTGTAGACTGTCCTTGGGTCATGAGAGGGGATGTGGTAGGGTGGGGGAGAGTTAGACACAAGAACCCTAATAGGACATTTACAAACGTTGTGGGCATTGTGTTTGAACCCTAATAGCTGATTTCCAACCTTTGTGCAGTTTGCATTTTGTGTTGTAGCAATCCCAATGAACAGTAACGTAGATTTTTGCCATATACAGTACATACTGTATATTTTATATATACATATATATATATATATATAGTAATGGAGCATGGGTGACCTCCTTATCTACATTGGCAGTCACTACTATAATGAAAGGAATAACGTGCTGAGATATATGGACACTTCTTGTGCACTGCAAAGCATGAGACACAGCCGAGTGTTTTCAGCCACTGGACTTGTCCATACAGCTAACACAATGGGACACCTCAAAGTGTCTTACTCCTCTAATAAAATAGTTATGAAATTAAAAAAAAAAACAAAAAAAAAACTTCCACCATGATACATGTCCAGTTGCGCTATGATAACGGGACAGTCACGTGACACTTTTAGCTAATCTTAGATTGCTTTGCCTATTTTATTATTATTTTTTTTACTTTCTTCATCAAATTCGCCAGCCATTTCACTGTAATGTCTCATGTCATATAGGACGTGTTGCAGGAAATAAGGGACCCTGCCAGAGAACTGAGGGCTGCAGTGTCACAGAGAAAAAGGGACCCTAAGTAGTAAGGCGAGTTACTAGTACTTTGGGTAACTGGCAGCTCAGGTGTTAGCAAAGATCCTGCGACAGCAGAACTGTTTGTTGACATTTACATGGCACAGAACCAATGCAACATAACTCACACATGTCCAACATAACAAAAAGTCATTTTATCATGGCCTTTACCAAGAGTTAGCATGTTTAATACAAGGTAACAGAGAAGCCCAACCCCTTTCAGTCTACTCACATTCATTGCCACAGGACTCTTTAAAATCCAGATTCTGACTCTGTTTGGGCACATAATTTCTTGGCAACAACATAAAACACAATTATTATCAGGAGTTATTGTAGGGACAAAATCAAGGCAGAACAAGTGGGCTTACAGAAAAAAATTAAGAAGAGGAAGATATGATGCCTCCACATACTAACACAACGAGCATCGCCCAGTTTATTGTGAGGAAGAGTTCAGTAACAACATTCTTTATCCAGCAGTCCCCATTTCTAGAGAGAGACAGCGAGGACGACAGATGATATTACTCCCTGTTCTGTAGAAAGACCCTATACATTAAGGGACCTCTTTAAATATAGCAATAATACCATTGTGGTCTGGGTTTATGAGGTAATAACTGGACCAGGGGTAATGAACACCAAGGCCAATGGCCAAGGTGTGTATTAACCCCCCTGGTCCAGTTATTACCAAGGAAACTCAGACCACTATTGGTATTATTGCTATTATACTGGAACAATGGGGAAAAAATGTAAACTACTAAATCTATTTGTCGTACTACAGTACATCTGTGAGAAGGTAAGAACTGTTTTCTCACAGAAGTGCTGTAGCGTTACTAGACTTCTCTGATTGGTTGCTGAATGATGAAGTGGGAGAGCAAACTGGGCTTGCTCTCTGACTGGCTAAGTACAAACACAGCAGCCAATCAGAATGCAGAGCCATTGTCTTGTTATTCAGTCTACTGTCCGGGTACAGCCGAATAACTGGACAGTAACGCTGCATTCTGATTGGTTAAGAGGGATAATTTCCAGTACAATTGGTACATGTTTTCGCAGCATACTTATTCATCCCTGCTTATGAAGCGGGGGAGGTGGACATGATGGACCTAGAGTCCCTTCTGAGTTCCAACCTTAAATTACAATGCTTCTCAGCAAATGGCACTCAGCAGCACTGAAAAACATGTGGAATCTGTAAAGCAGGGCAGAAGCTTTACTCCCACACATGCGAGATCACAGGAGTCTGAACAGTGCTCTGGGTCAGCTGATAATCAAAACCTTCCTCCTCTTCTTGTTTGCTTCTAGCTCAGTGCAGGACTTTATGACACTCATGGAACTCCATTATATAACTCCATGCAGGCACTGTTTTGCATGGATGTCCATAGCTCCAAGCTGTATGACACCATGTGTGCTGACGTGTCACAGCTGCTGAAAAAGCCATAATGCATGTGGCAGTGAACTTTGGACCAGAGGGCGTTTAGTGGACTTTATGGCAATGACAGCTTCCTGGGTCCGCGTTGAACATGCACACCATGTTCCTAGAGCTGGAGTCCTTCCAGGGGCTGGCAGTGTAGCCTAGAGGTTAGAGTAATGAGCTGTGAATGAGCTTGTTAAATCCAGCACACCCGGGTTTAATTTTCACAACCTCCACTTGCATACTGAGTGACTCTGAGCAAGTCATTTAACCTCCTCACTGCTCCTGGGTTGCCTCTGATAACAGGAATGTGTGCCTTGTGGGCCTTACTTGGTTACCAAAAGAATAAAAAAAAATAAAAAAAAAAGAGCAGTGCCACCCTAGAGGAGGTACACAACTCAGCTTTAAAAAGGATCACACTGACCAGAACATCTACAGTGATCTGGAAAAGAACTCAAAGAGGAACTCTCAGCTCCGCTGTTTACTGCTGCGGGACCTAGAGGTCCCAATTCAGCAAACTGCCAGAAATTAAAAAAAATTTTAGCGACTTACCAGTTTGTAATTTATCTGGTTGAGCCCTGTGTCCCACAGCCTGCCATTCTGGCAAACTAAAACACCAACAGTCCCCTCTGGCCAGTCCTCTGATGATGCGAACGATGAGCTAAGTCATGGGGGGTCTGAATGCCGGCATTGACTCATTTTCTCATTTATGCTACCGGCACTGATAATGCAGAGTCAGTGCTATCAGTGCTGGTCAAATAACTGCAAAAATGTACTATGTTAAAGTGTTTATATGAATGTAACAGTGCCAGCATGTAGACATCCCTTATGGCTTAGCCCTTCAATCATGTCATCAGAGGACAGGCAACAGGGCACTGTGGTGAGTTTTAGTCTGCTGGAATAGTGGGCGGGGGGGGGACATAAGATCAACCAGATTGATCCTACTGTTACAAATTAACAAGCCAATAATTATATACATATATACTGTATGTATATATATTTTTTCCTGGAAGCTTGCTGAATTGGGACCTCTAGGTCCCGCAGCAGTAAAGCAGGGGAGTTGAAAATTCCCCTTTGATAAGGGGTTCATGCCGCCTGATCTAAAGCCTGGCATACTGGTTACAGACAATGGCAGTAATAATCTGAAAGCAGTTAGTACTGGAACTATAGCTGTGTGTCCTGCTTGGGTCACTGCGTGTCTCTTGTGGTGAGGAGGGACTCTGGCACCCAATCAGCAGCCTCAAGCCCGCACAGGCACAGTCAGACAAATCTAGTCATGTTCTGGACTTGGTGAAGGCACACAAATAAACCTGAGAGAACCGCAGCAGACAAAACAGCTACCTGAGCTCGCTGTCGGGCTGGATGTAAAGACATGGCGGAATTCCATGTACTACGTGTTACAACAGCTCCAGGAGCCACAGATGGCAGTCAGTGAGTACCTCCTGCAACACTAAACTGATGGTATGGGTATTTTCTTTTGGCATGCAACTGGCAGCTGATTCAAACTCTAAAATTATGGGAACCATTTGAGGATGTGATCAGTAAGGTGGAAGGCGTGCTTCAACGCGATCCAGTCCAGGTGTATTTTGATGTGTTTCTCTTTGAACAGCTGACCAGAGTGTATGAGAAAGTGGAGGAGGGTCGCAGTGGTACTACTACTAGTGTTATCAAGGTACTTTATGTACCACTGTCTATCAGAAAACATGCAAACGAATATGATGTCTGAACAGGAGCATCATGTTCTGGCTTCTTACCTAGACCCCCGGCTCAGTACCTAGAGGAAAGGATGTTTTGAGCTGGCATGTAGCCTCATTGTTTAGTGGTGATGTGCTGGGGAGGTCAGAGCTGATGCTACTAATGTCTGACTCTGTGAATAGACCTGAACATTTTATAGCATATTCCTGTTCCTTTTGTCATTTTTTAAGCAAACTACAAGTTCATCAGTTTCTTTTTGTTTATATTTCCTGATGAAACCGATAAGGGACATTGGAGAAAAGGTCTGCTGGACACAGTGTAAGACACAGCAGACAGATGGGTTCAAACCAGTGGCTTGTGACACTAGTGGCCAGCAACATCAGCAGGGAAAACCTGGGGAATCAGAGGGAAGGGGTAGTAGATTATCAAAGCGTGCTGGTGTTGCATTACTGTTGGAGGTGCCATTGTCTAGGTGTATGAGACGTGTCAACCTGTTCTCCTATTTAGACACAAGAGCATCATATATATATATATATATATATATATATATATATGACAAAGAACCTCTTTGTGCAAGCACCGAGGCAATGGTTACCCCAAAGGGCATTTGGCTGGGAAGCCAAGTTTCAAAGAAATACGATATCACACATGCCCCCACAATGCAAAGCATCATGCTGATTTGCATATGCAGCCCATGATGCTTTGCATTGTGGGGGCATGTGGTTTGTATTCTTTGAAACTCTTCCCAACTAAACTCTTACTGAATAACCATTACTCGTATTTACAAAGAGGTTCTTTGTCTTTTAAATTGTTTTTTGTTTTAATTGGGTTCACCATAACATAACCCAGATAGACCGTCTTAGGGTACCTAGTTCACTCCACTGGGGTGTCAAACAGATGAGGCACACTGGTAGGACAAAACATGTGTCTATGTCTTCTGTTGGCACCCTTTGTAAACTGTGTGAGAGGCTTTTTGGCACCATGCATTTCTGCTTAATGTTGAACCAGCATAATATTCTGTAGTGATTTGCATATGCAGCCCATGATGCTTTGCATTGTGGGGGCATGTGTGATTTTATATATATACGTGTGTGTATATACATTGTATAGCTACCCAGCCTGCCAAAGTCAGTCACATGCTGACATATGCTTTGGTGACCATATACCATCCTTTCCCATGGGGAAGATCCCTTGAACTATTGGGAGAAGAAAGAGGACTGGCCTACACTGGTACTGTACCAGCGTCAATTCACCACTGAACAGAACCATGTTCCCAAGTATACTTAGAGCATGCCATTAGTGCTGCTGGGCAATAGTCCAGTCAGGAGGAGGAGGAAAGGGATACGGAACTGGGTTCTGTTATGAGAGCGACTGCAGGGAAGGGGAAAGTGGTAATTGTGAGGGACTTTAACCTCCCTAAGATGGCTTGAAAGCTTCCCACTATGACCTACGAAAGGAGTCTCATGTAATCCTGGATGTGTTGCAGAGTGGGTTGTCATGCCCACCAGAAAGGGGGCAGCCCTTAATCTAGTAATGATAAATGGGGACCAAGTCCAAGACATCCAAGCTGAGGAGACCTTGGGTGGGAGTGACCACTGCACAGTGTGGTTCAGGTTAGACATGGGTAGGGAGAAAGTACCCACAAAAAACAAGGTCCTTGACTTCAGAAAAGCAGAATTCAGAAGGATGGGGAGATGCTAAAGGGTCACCTGGATGGCATCAACATAGAGATGGGAGTGGATCAAAAGTGGTGCACCATTAAGGAGAGAACAGCAGCAGTCACAAAGGAGTACATTAAGGGAAAACTCAGGAGCCTAAGAACCCAGCTGGTTTAGTTGCAAGGTAGTCCAAGCTGTCAGAGATAAGAGATCACCTACAGGAAGTTTAAGAGGACCCAGAGAAGGAAGACAGGGAAGATTATTAGAGGAAGGCTAGTGAAGCTGGAAAGGTAGTCCGTCAGGTTGAAGCTCAGCAAGAACTGCAGCTTGCTAAATGGATTAAAAAGAGAACGGACTTTCTTAAAGACGTTAGCAAGAAAAGGGACAAAAAAGAGGGCATAGTCAGGCTGAGGAAGGGGAGGGGTGGTTGGAAACAAATGGGAACAAGACAGAGGTACTGAATGAGTACTTCTTTTCAGTCTCCACAAAGGAGAGGGATGGCCTGGTGCTTCAGGAGGAGGAGGAGGAGGAGGGGAGGAAGGAGAGGCACAGATGGAATAACAGAGGAGGACAGGGTGAAGAAAGGTTTGCTAACCCTAAGGGTCCAGGTGTCATCTATCTAGCAGAGCTGAGGGAAGTAGCAGAGGAAATTGCAGGCCCTCTGACTGTTCAATAGTTCGCTTGAGACAGGGGTGGTACCTCTGGACTGGAGAACGGCGCATGTGGTGCTGCTCCATAAGAGCGGACACAGGCATGACCTGGATGACTACAGACTGATCAGCCTAACCTTATTCATGTGCAAGCTCATGGAGGACATGCTTAAAGAGAGGCTGGTAGGATACCTGGAAGAAAATGGCCTCCAGGATGAGCGGCAACAAAGGTTTATGGTGGGAGATCATGCCAGAAAAAATTGATCAACTTCTTTGACTGGATCACTAAAACAGCAGGCAAAGGCCAAGCAGTGCATGTCCTGCACATGGACTTCAGCAAGGCCTTTGATTCTGTGTCCCATAAGAGACTGATTAAAAAGCTGGAGGATCTGGTGGTTGGGGGAGAAACTGGGTCGCTAGCTGGCTGAAAGGCAGGAGCCAAGGGAGGGTGGGTGGTGGAGGAGCTCTCAGGTGCTAGAGATTTCACCAGTGGGGTCCCACAGAGTTCAGTGCTTGGTCCAGTACTATTTATTGTCTTCCTCACTGACATTAATGAGGGCACAAGGGTAAGATTTCCTTATTCACAGACAACGCTAAGCTCTGTGAGAGGGTGGATACAGCAGAAGGGATACAGAACCTAAAAGAGGATTTGGCAAAACTTGAGGGTTGGTCCAGACTTTGGCAACTTGGCTTCAATGTGAAAAAGTGTAAGATTATGCACATTGGAGGCAAGAACCCAAAGATGGAGTTTTATTTATTTATTGAAATGTTTCACCAGGAAGGCACACTGAACAACAAGTTGCTCATCTCATGGTGCATCCTGGAGGAGGGAGAAGAGGAAGAGTGCAATGATAAGCCAGATACAATACAAGCCATATACAGTTACAAGCCAGAAACAGAGCAAGCCAGTTACAAATGCAATACAAATTACATACATATGTGCATATACTAATACAGAGAGTACTTCTCGAGCAATCAACATCATGCTACAGAAAGTTTGATATGCATTTGAGTTGCGCCAATTATCAATGCGAAACTAAGTGCTAGGGAGAAGGTGAGCAACACAGACAGAGAGGCTAAGTTGGTAGGAGAGGATTTGAGATTGGGTAAAAGGGCATGGGACTGCTAGGGTGCATGAATCGGCGGACCTTAGTGAGTGGGTAGGAGGGGGAGGAGTTGAGAGAGAGGAAGTTAGATAAGAAGGTAGGGAGCCAAGCCAGAATTTGGAGGTGAGTTTGGTGCAGTGAGAGAGGCACCTAGCAGCAAACAAGGGCAGGGACAGACAGTGGTAGAGATCACAGTAGTGGGAGCAGGGGAAGGGGGAGTCAAGAGCAAAACAGCAGAAGGAGCTGAAGAGGGTGTCAAGTCTGTGTAAGGAAGACTTGGGAGCAGCACTGTACACCACATCACAGTAGTCGAGAATTGAGAGAATCATCTTTTGGACAAGCTCACGCCTAGCCGTAATAGGGATGCAGCTACGGTTCCTGTATAGGGCACCAAGCTTGGGGAGCAGTTTTTTCAGGATGGCGTCGATATGTCCTGAGAAGCTGAGGTGCTGGTCCAGCCAAACTCCAAGGTATCTAAATGAGGACATGTCCTCAAGAGAAATCCCATCAAGGATGTGGAAGGTGGGCAGAATAGGGAACCGAGGGAGTCTCTACCTGGTACCAAAGCTCACTGAGACTGTTTTATTGGCATTTAAAGAAAGTTGATGAGAGGCAAGCCAGAGCTGAAACTGGTCGAAGTCATGCTGTAATCTGGAGTACAGCCTGGGAGGGGTCCTGATAACCAACTCTGAGGAAGAAAAAGACTTGTGGTTGTTGATCACTAGCAACCTAAAGCATTCTACACAATGCAGGAAAGCAGCATCAGCAAAAGCCAACAGCAAGTTGGGTTGCACTGCCAGGGGGATCAGCAGCAGGTGGGAGGAGGTCACACTGCCATTGTACAGGTCGCTGGTGTGGCCACACCTGGAGTACAGTGTGCAGTACTGGCATCCCCACCTAAAGGACATAAACCTGCTAGAGGCGATCCACAGGAGGGTGATAAAGACAGTTAAAGGTCAGCAGTGCAGGACATACAAGGGGAGGCAGGAGGTCCTGAACATGTACTTCCTGGAGGAGAAGAAGAGGGCAAGCAGGGACATGATTGAGATCTGTAAGTACTGAAGGAGGGCCACTTCAGACTCAGTGGAAACAAAAAGTGGTTATTGCCTTCATTTGGAAGGGAGAAAGGTTCAAGAGGAAAAGCAAAAGACATTTCTTTGCTGAGAAGGTGGTGGCAGGGTGGAAAGGGCTCCCTGAGGAAGTGGTGTCACTTGAAACAGTGGAGGGCTTCAAAAGGGTTTGGGACAGTGTAAAAGGGAAAGTCAGGGCCAAGAGGGGTATGGCCAGATATGAGGGGGTATCAGTTGGGGAGGTGGGGTGGAGTTCTTAGCTGATGCTGGGGACTCTGCAACATGAGTAGACTCATTAGACCGCAAGGCCTTATTCTGTTCAGTGCTGGCAACTATGTATGTTCATAATAGTTACAGACTGTGATACACTTCTAAGAATTCAAAATCTAAAGCACGCTCTCATTTCTGAAGATGATCTTAGAAACAGAGACAAAAAAGATTATTGCGTCATCCAGATTGTGCTATCATTCCCAGTGATTAATTGTCTAGGTAGTTTGTTTTAGGGAGTCTCTTTCCTCTGGGCTGCCAGTATAGCCTAGAGGTAAGAGTAATGAGCTGTGAATGAGTTTAGTACATCCATCAGACCTGGGTTTGAGTCCCACAACCTCCACTTACATACAGTGTGACCCTGAGAAAATCACTTAACCTCCCCAGTGCTTCCGGGTCGCCCCTGAAAACAGGGATTGTTCTACTGTCCCTTACCCTTAGTGTCAGAAGTATCCCGGAGTGGTCACAGGCTGAAAGGTGGGTATGTCGGAGGATTCATGCTGCATACCCCACAGAGGACCATCCGTATGTCCCTGAGAGGATTTGGGATGTAATAGAGGAAAAGCAGTCTGACTGGGTTTTCTGGGGTGCAGGGGAGAAAGCTCCAGTTGAGGAACTGCCAGTCTGGACCTGCTCCTGCTGCTGTCATCACTAAGCCCAGATCCCTGTGCAACTGCTCGGTCTGAACAGGACTGTGAGGTGTGGGATTGAAAGGAGGTCCAAACGACTCAGTTTACCAAAAATCCAAAATAAATTTATTAGAAAATGAATTACAAGTCGAACTTTCCAAAGAAATCAAACAAAAAAAATACATCCAAACAGGAAGAGGACTGAATTTCAGAAGCACTAGAATCAGCTAGCGTTACTCTCCTTGAGGTCAGCACAGGACTGAACCTCCCAAGCTATCTGACCATTTAGTTTAGGTACTTGGAATATATACAGATAGATGATCAGGTGGTCAGCTAGCTCTACCTCTACATGAATTTAAAAATTATATCTTTTATTCTTTTATTATTTTCAGAACAAATCATGCAGTACTTCTTTAAACCTTGTAAAACCTCTATGGATTGGCACTAGATAATTATTTCATGGATTCCAAGTTTTAAATTTCATACTCAGTAATAGAAGACTCCACCCCATTATTAATATTATAAAAAGGGGCAGAATAGGGCCGGCCGGCTCTTAGAAGGAATGGTGAGAGGAGAGGTCTGTTTCCCCATGGAAAGCAAGGTACAGTTTCCTTCGTTTTACTTTGTGCCTCAGTTTACATTAAAAGGGCTCCTATTTGATTCGGAGGACTGCAGAAGTAAAACTAGGCAGAAACCTGCAAAATGAGTTCTCGAGCACCTAATACGCTAAAATAACCTACTGTGACTGTGCGCCCGATTATCGAGAAGAATTAATATCGCAAGCAGCGGTGTGTGCACAGACGAAATGGAGTTTTACTCCCAGAACAGTGCATAAAGAAGAAAGAGGCAGGTTTGTGGACTGTGGTGCATTTTTCCTTCAGAACAATCACGAGGCTTACCTAGGGCTAAACGCAGAACAGAGCAGGCTTCTTTAGTAGAGCCAACTCGAAGCTATTACGCTGGTTCTTAAAACCTTCAAGGCGGTTATTTTAAATGGACTGGCAATGTCTCACAATGCATTTCATCTTATCTCAGTTTATCTTCTAGCGTGGAAAATTAACATCTTCCATTAAGGATTCGTTTTTTAGTTTGGCAGCACTCTTCTGGGGGGTCAACCCTGAATACCCAGACCTGCTTTGAGAAATAAGTAGGTGATAGAATAACTATATAGGTGGCCAGCCTATATAGTGAGAGAAAGAAGATTAACAGAAAAGAGTGCTGTTGCAACAGACTTTTGAATATAAAAAAAAAGTTTTTTTTTCTTTTAAGGTCTGGAACATCATGTTTGACTTCACATTCCTCCCCATTAAAATGGAACCAGTGTTTTTTACCATCTATTTCACTGGTTTCATGAACAAAATATTACCAGATCTTCCTTATTCTGATAAGGAAAATGGAGCTTAGCCCTCCCACTCCCAAAGCTCCACTTGAGTCCCTACTGTCAATATTTTCCTTTGATTCAAATCAAACAGGACTGTTATAATATTTTCACTTACTCCGAAGTCTGGTGTATTATTCTGTTCTGCTCCATAACGGGACAAATAATCAGCATTGGCATGTTTTTTCCTGACCTATGTTGGATCTCAAATTTATGCGGCTGAAGAGCCAAATACCACCGCATAATGCGAAGTTTTTATCTTTCATTGTATTTAACCAACATAATGGGTTGTGATCTGTGAGTAGTAAAATGGTCTGCCCACAAATAAAATTTTAAGGAATTTATTGCCCAATAGATAGCCAAGCACTCTTTTCTATTGTAGAGTATCTAGTTTCTCTGACATGTAATTTTCTACTGATATATATAATTGGGTGCTCATCTTCTTTGTCCATCTGGGATAATACAGCTCCGATTCCATTATTAGAAGCATCAGTGTGTAATAAAAATGCTTTTTGAAAATCAGGGCTGTATAAGATTGGATATGAGCAGAGTTTAGCCTTTAAAGTATTAAAAGCTATATTACATTGTTCATCCCAATAAACTTTTTCGGCGCATTTTTTTTTGTCAGTTCTATCAGAGGACTAGCAATATCTGAAAAATTAGGTATGAAACGACGATAATAACTAGCTAATCCTAAGAAGGATTTAACTTGTTTTTTTGTTTGTGGCTGAGGACTATTAGCAATCGCTTCTACTTTGCTAACATCAGGTTTTACTTCCCCTTGTCCAATTATGAAACCAAATATTTGGTCTCCTGCATACCTATAGAACATTTGTGGGGATTTATAGTCAATCCTGCGTTAGCTATAACAGACAAAATGTTTTGTAAATGAACTAGATGTTTTTCCCAGGATGTGCTAAAAATGATCACGTCGTCCAAATAGGCTGCACTGTATTCTGTACATGGTCGTAGTAATTGATCCATATATCTCTGAAATGTAGCAGGGGCTCCGTTAAGACCAAATGGCATTTTAGTAAATTGGAATAACCCAATTGGAGTACTGAATGCCGTCTTTTCTTGGGATTCAGCATCAAGGGGTATTTGCCAATAACCTTTGGAAAGATCTAGCGTACTAATATATTGGGCATTACCTAGTCGATCTATAATGTCGTCAATCCTGGGCATGGGGTACCCATCAAATCTAGTAATACTATTCAGTTTACGAAATCCAAACAGACCCTTACTCCACCTTCCTTTTTTGTACTACCACCATAGGAAAATTCCAGGGGCTTTTAGATGGCTTGATAACCCCCATTTGTTGCATTTTCAACAACTCACTATTCACTTCTTCCTAAACTTGGGTATCATATAGGGTTTATGCCTAATAGGTTTGGCATCAGTGACTTCTATATGATGTTCTATCTCATCTACTATCCCGGGTTGGTTGTAAATGTATTTAAAAAAGAATATATTAATTTTTTATGTCTTGTTTCTGTATAAGGTCCAAATTGTCATTGATAACTATTTCCTTGTTATCATCTTGATTTTCTAAGCGTTTATAGGCAAGATCCATTTCACTTTCACTGGTTTCAGGATACACAAAGAAACTAGGAATTTCGTTCATGCTCAGAGTTTTAATAAATTTGCATGATAGATTTTCAACTGTCTTCTTTTTCAGGGCATATAATTTACGTAATTCAGGGCCTACCTGTCTATGAACACTATAGGGTCCTTGCCACTTCATTAGTAACTTATTTTCTGAACAGGGTAATAATAATAAAACTCTGTCACCTGGTTGAAAGTTTGGTCCTACCCCTTATCATAATTTTGCTTTTGGGTTAATTGATGTTTTCATTAATCTGACGGCCACTTTAGCATATTTCCTCAATCTTTGTCTTAAAGTCGAAACATACTCCAAAGTAGAAATGGGGATTACATCTGCTCTAGACCCTTCCCAATTTCTCTAATGATGTCTAATACTCCCGTGGATTCTTACAAAAAGTAGCTCAAAGGGAAAATCCCGTCGAAGCTTGAGGAACTTAGCGATAGCGAACATTAAATATAGGAATATTTATCCCAATGTTTACCGTCCGCTAACAAATTTTTTCAACATTTGTTTGAGAGTTTTATTGAAGCTCGACCAATCCATCAGATTGGGGATGGTAAGGGATGTAAATATAGAGTGGACTCCTAAAGCTTGATACAGGCGCTGTAAAAGTTGTGAACAAAAATTGCTGCCTCTGTCTGTGATTATTTCTTTGGGAATACCATCCTTGAAAACACTTTTACTAATTCTTCTACGACCTTCTCTGCTGTAACCATCATGAGAATAGCCTCAGTATTTGAGAAATAATCACAGATAACTAAGATAAAACGATTTCCTTTGGCACTTTTTGGCAAGGGCCCACTACATCCATTGCGATAATGAGTGAATGGGGTTTCTACAAGAGGTAAAGGCTGTAGGGGTACCTTATCCTTTCTAAGTACCGGACATACCTTTTGGCATTGTACACATGACTTACAATATTCAGTTACTTGATCGTGAATACCAGGCCAAAAGAATCGGTATAATAACTTTTTTAAAGTTCTTTCCTTTCCCTGATGGCCAGCCATGGGTATGTCATGAGCAAGCGCCAACAAGTGTTCCCTATATATGGTAGGTACCAATAATTGTAGTACAGTTTCTCCAGTATTTGAATTCATACATTTCCTATATAGTAGCCCATTCTCAATCACAAATTTCTGCTCAGCATTTTGTACATTCCCTACTTGTAAATAATAGGGTTTCAATGACTCATCTTGCATTTGCATTTCCTTAAAAGTATTTTTTAACTCAATATTTTTAAAGTCCCCAGTGTCTGTAAAGTCCTTATGCAGATGCTGCCACACCTGTTTGTCTTGTTTCTTTTGTTTTCTTGTCTTCCTTGTCTTCCCGGAAGTTCAAACAAACTGTCCTCAAAAGGAAGGAATATTGAAGATCAAGGTTCTTTTCTCCTGTGCTCTGGTAGTTATAGCACTAATCTTATTGGCATTGTCCAATAATTGGTGAAAATCTGGATGATCCTGCTCCAATATAATTGACACGGTAGTTGTGGAACCACTCCAACCTCCATGGTTCGAGTAGTTGACTGTACCTGTATTTTGCTTGCTGTACTGGGTATGCATGTGTATCTCCATGGATACAAATTACTTCAGTTCGAGATATGCTAGGTATTTTAGATATCATAGAGGCATTCACTAAAGTCTGTCGGCTACCAGAGTCTAAGAGCCCCACCATCTCTTTACCATTTACTATTACGGGAATAAAATACTGTCCCCAATTAGCTAGGGCTAGGTGAGTGGAAGCAACTTTTTTTGGACAGAATCTTGCGATATGTCCCTTCCTTGGCAAAATGACATATCAGTTCGTTGAGGGGATTTATAGGTTCCGACAGTTTTATTTAGCCCACTTGATAAAGGTGTAGTCATTGGAGTAGCAGTTCTACCGTAGGAGAATGTGGTGCACCAGTTCCTGAATGACTTTTAGATCGACTAGGTCGGGCAGTTAGATAATCCTCTGCTAGCTGGACTGCCTTCTTAGCTGTCTCGGACGGTGTTCTGCCCATATCTGGACATCTGGAGGCAAAATCCGTATAAATTGTTCTAACACACTGCTTCCAACATTTGTTCCTTAGTGTTCAGGGTAGGTTGTAGCCATTTAGAGCCTAAGTCATTGAGTCGAGTGAATACTTCTTGAGGAGTATCTGAGGGTTGGAATTTTAGGGCTCGAAATCTCTGTCTATATGTCTCTAGACAGATGTCATATCTTTTTAAAATTGCTTCTTTAACCACATCATAATTGTCACTCATAGCCCCTTCTACTCTGCCATAGGCCAATTGGGCTTTCCCTGTGAGATAAGGAGCAAGACGAATTACCCACTGGTCTCTAGGCCACTGACAGGCTCTGGCTATGCGTTCAAAGGTAGTAAGATAAGTCTCTATATCATCTGAATCACTTAGCTTAGTCATTTTTATATCTTTAGGAGTGTCACCTGTGGGTAATGGAGGGGGTCTACTGACACCAAGTGCCTGAATAGCCTTTATGGTATCAGCCCATCTTGCCTCATACCTTCTTATTTCTCTATCTCTCTGTTTTTCCATCATTATCTGTTGCATGCATAACCATTGTAGAAGTTCTTGTGGATCACCTGTAGGGGGCTCCTTTTCCAATTCCTCTTGTTCCTCCTCTGAAACATCCACATCTTCTTTAGGTTTCACCAGTTTTCGTCTTACATCAGGTAGTCCGGACTGAAGAGGTATCCCTGTCTTCTCCGCCATGGTTCTGGTCAACACCCCGATGTACTCCTCCTGGGACATTCACAATTTCCAGCCTCCTGGGACACTTATAGCAGTATCCTCTGAAGTATCCCACTTCTGACACCAGTGTGAGGTGTGGGATTGAAAGGAGGTCCAAACGACTCAGTTTACCAAAAATCCAAAATAAATTTATTAGAAAATGAATTACAAGTCGAACTTTCCAAAGAAATCAAACAAAAAAATACATCCAAACAGGAAGAGGACTGAATTTCAGAAGCACTAGAATCAGCTAGCGTTACTCTCCTTGAGGTCAGCACAGGACTGAACCTCCCAAGCTATCTGACCATTTAGTTTAGGTACTTGGAATATATACAGATAGATGATCAGGTGGTCAGCTAGCTCCACCTCTACATGAATTTAAAATTATATCTTTTATTCTTTTATTATTTTCAGAACAAATCATGCAGTACTTCTTTAAATCCTTGTAAAACCTCTATGGATTGGCACTAGATAATTATTTCATGGATTCCAAGTTTTAAATTTCATACTCAGTAATAGAAGACTCCACCCCATTATTAATATTATAAAAGGGCAGAATAGGGCGGCCGGCTCTTAGAAGGAATAGTGAGAGGAGAGGTCTGTTTCCCCATGGAAGCAAGGTACAGTTCCTTCGTTTTACTTTGTGCCTCAGTTTACATTAAAAGGGCTCCTATTTGATTCCGGAGGACTGCAGAAGTAAAACTAGGCAGAAACCTGCAAGAAATGAGTTCTCGAGCACCTAATACGCTAAAATAACCTACGCGACTGTGCGCACGTTCGCGAAGGAATTAATATTGCAAACGCGATCGTATGCACAGACGAAATGGAGTTTTACTCCCAGAACAGTGCATAAAGAAGAAAAGAGGCAGGTTTGTGGACTGTGGTGCATTTTTTCCTTCAGAACAATCACGAGGCTTACCTTAGGGCTAGCAAGAGAACAGAGCAGGCTTCTTTAGTAGAGCCAACTCGAAGCTATTACGCTGGTTCTTAAAACCTTCAAGGCGGTTATTTTAAATGGACTGGCAATGTCTCACAATGCATTTCATCTTATCTCAGTTTATCTTCTAACGTGGAAAATTAACATCTTCCATTAAGGATTCGTTTTTAGTTTGGAACGCACTCTTCTGGGGGGGTCAACCCTGAATACCCAGACCTGCTTTGAGAAATAAGTAGGTGATAGAATAACTATATAGGTGGCCAGCCTATATAGTGAGAGAAGAAGATTAACAGAAAAGAGTGCTGTTGCAACAGACTTTTGAATATAAAAAAAAAAGTTTTTTTTTTTTTCTTTTAAGGTCTGGAACATCATGTTTGACTTCACAAGGACTGACATCGTTTCAGTATTTCTGCCTTATCCAGGATGTTACCAGAAGATGCACCATGTATTATATTGTGGCAACAGATTCATTTGGCAATCCAACAACTAAGCCAGACCCACAATTTTATTCTCCCCATGGCGAAGGACCCGCCCTGTGAAGGGTAAAGTTGCTAGAGCTTACTATGAACATGCCCAGGACTGTGTTTGATTCCCGGTTTGAATGGGTATGAACTGTTTGATGGCACTGGTGAGATCTTTGCTTTCTTCTATTGCACTGTTTAAAATGTTAATGTTTTGCAAAAAAGTTGTTCTTGTTATGGTTGGAAAAAAAAAAACAACAAAAAGAAACATAAAAATAGATTTTTTTGGCAGAAAAGGAGCACTTGGCACACCCAGACTGCCCAGATGGTCCTTGCCTAGTTTGCTTCCACAGACCCTAAATAGTCTCTGGTGACACTCCTTCTTCCCTGCCTATTTACTTAATTTCTCCATGTCCATGCCACACATGCTTGAAGCCACCTGCTGTTTTCGCCTCCACCGCTTCCGCTGGTAGTCTATTCCAGGTATCTGCCACTCTTTCAGTGAAGTAGTACTTCCTCACATCCCCGTTTAACTCCCCCCCCCCCATTCAGCTTCATTGCATGCCCTCTGGTCCTGTTGCTCTTTCTATTTTGAAAGTGATTCCTCTCCTGCACCCTATTCACCCTCGAGAGATACTTGCAGGTCTCTATCATGTCCCCTCTCACTCTCCTCTCTTCCTGGGTGCACATGTAGAGATCGCTCAATCTCTCCTAGTTGGGCTTTTGATGCAAACCCTGCACTGTTTGTTCTCTGGACTTCCTTCACCCTGTTGATGTCTTTCTGAGGTATGGCCTCCAGAACCGGATACAATACTGCAGGTGGGGTCTCACCAGTGAGCAATACAGTTGCAACAGCATCCCCCTTCTCCTGCTGGAGATACCTCTCCCCACGCATCCCAGTATTGTACTAGCCTAACCCACTGCTTTACCACACTGTCCTGCCACTTTGAGGTACCAGATATGACAACCCGGTTCCTCTCGTGCTTAATGGCTGATGGACTTACGTGAGCTTTTTTGCTTCCTTTTGTCAGTATGCATCATGTTCTTACAGTATGTTCCTTAGCCTACTGCAGATAGCATGGCTGACTGGTCAGAGCATGGATCTGAAAAAACAGCGGTCCCAGGTTCAAATCCCACCACAGCCATTGGCTTATTGTGTAACCGAGAGCAAACTGCTTGACCTCTTAGGACTTCAGTCTCTCAGTAAAATCAGGAAGAAACTGCCCCCACCACCACCACCACCATAACTGAAACAGCAACACTGTAATCTCAATTGGTTTAGCCAGGGTAAACAAACTGAACAACAAAATATTTTAAAAGGAAGCCTGTCACACAGTGCACTAGTAATGTATCCATGTCCCGATGTCAGATAGAGCACCTCGACTTTTACTCCCGGGCACGTTCCCCTCCTTCTACTGGCACTGTTGTATCACAGGAATGCTAAGCGTTAGTGATGAGCTCTCTAAGTGTAATCACAGTACTCCCTGGCCTTGAGAAGGCCAAAATCAGGATTTTGGGAAACATTCAGACAGCAGTGCCCCCCCCCCGACATTTTGGTACAAGGCTGTTACTTTAGTTTTATCTGGAAGTCCTAGAACACTAGTGCAGTCTGTACTCAACTATTTCCCTTCAGTGCATTTTGTACTTCTACAACAGGACAGCCCCCCTCATCTGACCAGCAGATTGCCAGCTGGTGCTCCCCCCCCCCAACATTAATATACTGAGGAGGGGGTAGAAAATATATAGAGGGAAGGAGATATGTATGTGTGTGTGTATGTATGTATATATATATATAATAGAGAGAGAGAGAGGGAAAGACCGAGGCAGAGGGAGTGAAGAATTGCAAGTGATAGGGAGATAGGGGAGGCAGAACAAGTAAAAGACAGGGATGGACAGAGAGAGAGAGAGAGAGGGAGGCACTCAGCAGGGCTATGACCTACAGGTGCACGCCACCAAGCACTGAAGGACAGCCAAGGTCTCCACAAGGAGGAGAGCACCAGGAGTTGTTCAATGATATCTGGGTGGGCAGCACACGTGTCATCACACAGCGGACCCAAAGGTTTTTCTTCCTAGGATTTTCAGCCCTTCTTCCACCTCTGGTAACTGCCAACTGTGCCAGCTGCACCATACTTCTGCTGGGTGACAGCTGACGTGGTGTGGTCACCACCACATCAAGGCTGACACCCCCTTCCAAACAGAGGAGGCACTAGCAGAGCAGGACGCTCATCTCCTTCCCCCCAGGGTGATACAATGATGCCTCCATTTCATGTCCCAGCGCCCATCGTCCTGAAGTGGAGTAGATAGGCTCAAGTCTTAAACTCATAGCTTCCGTATGGCAGCACAATGCAACACCAGCTGGTACTATTGGTCTGGGCAGCTGCTATTTGTTTTATTGTTAGTGAACGTAAGACCTCTGGCCAGGACACAGGGTATATCCCCCTACTCCTTTTGAGAAGTGCCATGGAATCTTTAACATCCACCTAAAACAACCACCAGAACAGGCAGACAGGACCTCGGCTTAACGTCTCGTTCGAAATACAGCACCTCCAACAACACAGCATCCCACAGATCCCATGGTGGGGCATTAGAATGGCTACTTTTAACCAAGGGGAGAGTGCTCCCCCCAAAGCTACCAGCACTACTTCCTGCAGGACCTGGTGTTCATTTAAGGTCTCTCATTCTCCTACTGTACAGGCCCGACCTTGCTTAGCTTCTGAGATCTAACTGAATCAGGCTCCAAGGTGGTAAGGCTGTAGGTAATATCATGTGTTATTATAGCTCCACTATCACGTTTCAGTCTGCTATACCACCTTTTGCCCCCTACTGTATCCTATCACATTTTGTGTATATTTTGTACCCCTACTGAATACTACTGTATATTGTGTACATGTTATACCCCTACTATATCTTATCATGTTTTGTGTATATTTTGTACCCCTACTGAATACTAATGTATATTGTGTACATGTTATACCCCTACTATCTTACTGTACATTGTATATCTTTTGTACCCCTACTGTACCCTACCATATACTGAGTACGTTTTATATCCCTACTCCATCCTACCATTATTGTGTACACTCAGAATCCCCACTTTTTCCTACCACATTCTGTTTACATTTTGTACCCCATATCATCCTACCATACTGTACATTGAGTACATTTTGAATCTCTGCTGTATCCTACCATATATTATGTACATTTTGAATCTATACTCTATCCTACCATATACTGCATACATTGTGTATCAGTGACAGTACAATAAAGCACCCACCGCACAGACCAAATAAACACCAGGACAATGCAGGCATGGATAAAAGCTGGTCCTTTATGTGTAATAGGTGGTAACACACAAATACAAGTGGCATGATCACACCAGGTACGGAAAATTGCAGAAAAATTCTACTGTTTCACTTAGCAGATTGCTAAGCTTCCTCAGAGTGATCTGAGAAAATCAAAGTGAACTTTATATATAGTGAAAAAATCAGGTTAATTAGTGTTTCCACCAGTCACTAATGTGCCCCACTCCTTTAAATTACAATGGTATTTATATAGCATAATGTTTTTTAAAAGAAACGTTCATATTTTATTCTACGAAAATGATTAGTAAATATCTATTTATTATTCCGCAGTGATGTAAAATGTTCCCACGCTTTTCATGGTTTTGGCTAAAAATACATTGCCTTTTAGCATCACAGTTGATTGTATGTGTGCCTTTAAGGCTTTTTTTCACCATTGTAATTTAAAGGAGTGGGGCACATTAGTGACTGGTGGAAATATAAAGTACACTTTGATTTTTCTCAGTCTGCTAAGTGAAATGTTTGTCTTTTTCTGCAATTTTCTGTGCCTGGTGTGATCATGGCAGTTGTATTTGTGTGTTACACATAAAGGACTGGCTTTTATCCACACCTGCATTGTCCTGGTGCTTATTTGGTGTGTGCGGTGGGTGCTTTATTGTACTGTCACTGATTTATTTAAGCACAACACCACTGCTTTTTCCTGGTGCTCTTAGTACTCCTGCATTTTGTACATTGTATATCCCACCATATGTTGTGTACATACTGTGCCCCCACTTTATCCTACCATATGTTGTGTACACTGTGTATCCCCACTGTATCCTACTGTACAGAGTGTACATTTGTAACCCTACTGTATTGGAGCTCCAGGTCTGCAGCTCCTGTTCCTTGGAGGCTACCTCCTGTTTCAGGAGAAAATTCTCTAAGGTCTGCTGTGGTTAAACCCTTGGCAGATTTGCTGGCTTGGATGTCGTGGTCTGTGTCTAGGCAGCATGACCATAATTCTCCGAGATTTGCTCTCTGCAGGCACACTTGGTGCCCAGGGAGGCACCCATATCTTGCACTGCCACAGCCGCTCTCTACAATTTGCTCAAAGCCTGCACTGCCACCAGGTCTCCCTCCAGTGGCAGTCATGTGCCGAGATGGCTGGTCACTCCTCCCTGGGAGAGGAGAGCAGTCCCTAGGATGCTCAATCCTCTCACACTAAGCTGAAAGCTTTTTTACAGGAGCGACCTGGGAGCACAAGAAGGTTAAGTGACTTGCTCAGGGTCACACAGTATGCAAGTGGAAGCTGTGGGATTCAAACCCAGGTCTGATCTGCTGGATGTCACCAGATTTGCAGCTCAGAGCCTTAGACCACTGTGCTATACTGCCTCCATGGCAGAAGGTAAGGCATACAATACCTTAGCCTTCACACCACTGGGCTAGCACTGCACATATTTTTTAATAAACAAAAGCAAATTTTATAAGTGGGATAAAACACTCCAAGGTGTATTGTTAGAAGGGAATGATGCACTTTGTGGGTCGTTTCTGCACTTATCTTTTCCTCATGGTTAACAACTACCCAAGGTATGCATTATTCCCTTATAACATACACCATGTCATGTGTTATCCCTTAATGGATTCCTGCCCTGTTTTTGGTTTGTTTTTAAATTCATCCTTCTTGAAAGAGCTGGCTGTCATATTATCACTGACCTCTGCTTGCAGGAAAGCTGAAATAAATAACATGCAAATACCCCCAATCAGTTGCCATGTTTTTTTTTTTTTTTTAATCAAGCCCTTTCCCTTCTGTTGTCACCCATCCAGTCCTCTGGCCTGGGATGTATACTCCCTCCACCGCTGGCACCCCATGCCTTTCTTCTGCTAGCCCCACTGCTCCAGCCAGTGGAGATCCATGCAGCGCAGGGCTCATGGATACTGCAGGTTGCCATCCTGGCAAGACCTTGGCTCTTCTGCCTGTTTGTCCCTCCCACCACCCTGTTGCTAAGCATCAGCCTCAGTCGACCTTTGTCCAGATGCATCGCAAGCTGCGCACATGCAATCCCTCACGAGGAAGCAGGCTCCCCAGCCCACCACAAGGGGTCACTGTGCCCACAATTCCTGACACTATCCTTGGCTGCACTCGTCAGCCCTGGCTGCAATGATCCCAGCTCCCTTAGTCTGTTCCCAGACTTGGGTTGCCAGCACGAAAGCATGACCTGCTGGTTCCACCACATCTCAGCTCCGCGTTTAGAACACCACACCAATACAGCACCAGACTTTGGTGACTGACACTTACGGTAACTGCTGTGCCCCCCCCCCCCACACACACACCCCTTACTAAATATACCAACTCCGGGAAGGGGGGACCTCTGGGAGGGGGCACAGAGAGGTCACCATGAATGACATTCGCCGAAATCTGGTGCAGTATTGACACACTGCTGTAAAGGTGGTGCTGTATTGATGGTATATGTGACCAGCTTCTACCAGGTGATCAGGCGGTCCTCAATCAGTTGCCATGTTAAAAAATAAAACTACCTTTTCAGGGTCTATTATTTCTGTGCAATTGATATCTTTCTTGAAAAGTAAAAAAAAAATCATGCTATAAGAATGCTTTGAAAATCTTTTATTTTATTTACTTATTTGAATTTTGGTAACTGGGTAGGCCCACTGAGACTAACGGTCCCTTTTCCAGGGATGACATGGGTTTAATTACATTTAGGTAAAAGGAGACAGTTCACAAACTGTATACCAACCGGTAAGCAGAAGTACAGGTAAGAAGCACAATATATCAATATGAGCATAAATATGTCTGGCTCTAATACGAAACAATCTGAACAGGAAACAGAAATGATCCTCCCACACACCCTTGCCACAACCACATATTAGCACCATTTCTTACCAAAACGGAATCAGTTTCATCTTGGACCCCGGACACCCATCTGTACCAAACAGCAAACAGATGTACCAGCTGTGTGGGCCCTTTCAAGTGGTTCAGTCAGAATTTTCCTTGCTAGCCTAATGCAAGCCTGTAGAGCTCATACATCACACGTGCACACACTTACAATCACATGGGCACACCCTTGCAGTCAAATAAGCAACACGCACTCATATATTAAACGTACATTTACAGTAGGGATGGTTAACGTTTTTTTCCACATCAGAAAGTCACGTAAAACACCGCTTTAGCATGACAAGTCACTGCGAACACTGGATGGACTGAGCTACCTCTGTGCATCTGCCAAATCTCATAAAAATACCACTTTTGCATAAAAACAGGGATTTTCCACAAAACCCATTGACTTTTTTTCTGCCATTTCTTTTTTACATGTTCATACAAAAACAGTGATTATGTGCAGAAACAGCGAGTTCATGTTAAAATGTGTTTGTGGACATGCACAAGTTTATTTTGCAAGCACTAAGCAGTGTTGGAAATGGAACTCATTTACTGGGGAGCCCTATCCCTGTGATCAGGGATGCAGTAGACCTGACAGGGATCTTGGGACATATTTCCTCATTCTATGTTGCATGTATTTATTTAATTAATGTATTTATTAATTATACTTTATTTGGTAGGTTTTGTTCCATTAGAGGGTACAGTTTACACAGGAACAGTCCTTCCTCCATTTAGTTCCTGGGAATGAGTGAGATTTTTCATTTCAGTCATGGAACTGAGTTCCCAACCCCCATTCCACCCTGCCCTGGGCTACGTATGCACATTTATAAACACATACGTACATATACACACACCATACACACAAAGGCACACATACACACACACACACATATACACAATATAACGACACATACATCACACACACCACATACACACACAACGCACACATACATACACACACACACACACCACACACACACATACATACACACACAACACACATACACACACATACACACACCACACACACACCATACACACACACCACACAACCACACAACACACACCACATACAAACACGCACACAACACACGACATACTGTACACCACACACACACACACACACATACCCCACCAACCACACAACATACTGTGCACCACCACACACGTGCACACACCACACAGCATACTGTACTGTACAACACGCACACACCACATACTGTACACCGCACACATGTGCACACCACACCACATGACATATCTACTCACATCGATGGCAAAGCAGAAATCTCACCTTTTCTCTTCCTGTCATCTCACTCATGTTAGTGCTCTCTGACTTTGCAGGTTATACATTCCTGTAAGTCTTTCAGGGGCATCATTTAGGAGTAGCCAGGGGTTGCTCTTGAGACCCCATGGTTTCTTTGCCACCCGTATAATGTCCATTGCAACCCCAAGAAGTCTTCAAACATGGTTTCCCTAGCATTTATTTATATAAAATGTGGTGGGTGGAGGAGCTTTGTAACAACTACCATTCTGCTAAAATGATGCTACTGAAGTCTTTTTCTTGGTAAAATCTGTCAAGAGTTATACATTCTACCCCGTATGTGAACCTCACTGGTTTGGCAATATCTGTTTGGTAAAAAAGGGGTGGGGTGGGATGCCACATACTGTATTTAGGCTGGGACTAGGGATTTGGACCAAACTGGTCTAAGAAGTAACATTTAGGCCCCAAAAAGAACTTCAACTTAAAAGATCAATAACTGAGTCTTGTGGGTTTTGTTTTTATTGTGATTACAGGAACGTGTATTAGTAATTCGGCAATTAAAAAAAAAGGTTTCATGCTTACCACAAAGCTGAGTCAATGTGCTGTTTTTATTGCTTCTCGTCTGTTGATCTCTGAGACAGTTTACATTCTGATTATGTCATTTCTGTCATCTGTGTCTAACGGCTTCTATTCCCAGACCACAAGGAAACTTAAATATAGGGAGAGAAACTTACAGGACAGGATTTCCAAATGGGTTCCATTACAGTCCCATTGCAGCCACGCAATTTGTTCTTGAAGGCTAGGTGGTATAACAATTGGGCACATTTCTCACACATTTATGGATAATTCCAGTGGCAGAGCCAGGTTTGGGAGCATTTGGGAGCCGGGGGGGGGCAATTCAATCAATCATGGACTCCACAGTGAGCACTAAACAGTGACTAAAGCGGGTGGTGGGGTACTGCTGCTCACACTGGGGCAGCCAGGAGAGGCAACCGCCCCCCCAGCCCCCCCCAGCTCCGCCACTGGATAATTCCATTACCTTTTGTAACAAATTTCTATTTAAACCAGACGGTCTTCATCTTAGCTTGGCAGGATCTAAGATTTAGGGTAGGAAACTGAACAAAGTTATTGATTTCCATTTCAGTTGGTACATGGGGAGCAGTCCACGCTAGAAACTAACCCATATATAACCATGGGTAATGATTACATTACTGTAAAGGACTGGAGGACTGTGCTCATTAATGCCAGAAGCCTAACAAATACAATTGATGAATTTAAAGAATTTTTGATATCACAAGGTATACATACAGCTTGCATTACAGAAACTTGATGGGATAACAACGATTCTTGGGAGAAATCTATTCTAGGTTATAACCTATATTACAATTCTAGACTATACAGGAAAGGCGGGCACAGCAATATATGTCCATCATTCCATAAAAAGCTTAGTTACCTTATGATGACTTCAACTTAGAAACTATTTGGATTAAGCTAATACCATTAAGTGGCTCCAAAATTATAACTGGGCTAGTTTACAGACCACCCTCTATTACCCAGGACAAAGATATTGCCTTCTTGGATGTACTTAATAACTTAAACCCAGCAGATAATTTAATAGTGCTGGGAGATTTTAACCTCCCTAACATTGAGTGGAAGTTAATTGGGGGTAACAAAACTGAACAAATGTATCTGGATGCATTCGATCAGCTGGGCTTGGAGCAAATGGTACATGAAAACACAAGCGGCGACAATATTCTAGATCTTGTATTAACCAATATGGGGGATTTAATAAACGGGGTAGAGATTCCCCCTCTTGGGTAACAGCGAACATTCTAAGGTTTTATTCACACTAAATGGGGCAGAGTTAACTCCCAATTTGGATTTACTTTCAAGCTCTGGGGGAGTTACAAAATTAAACTTAGCAAAGGCAAACTTCTCCCAACTTAGGAAAGATCTAGCATCATGGGGCTGGTTTAAGGATCTTAATGGAAATAACACTGACGGTATGTGGAATATACTCCTCGAAAAGCTTAATTATCAAATTAGTGTACACATTCCCAAGCATAAAATTAAATATATGGGTTGCAAAAAATCAACTTCATGCTGGTTAAATAAACATATTAAACATTTAATTAATAACAAGGATAGGTTATTTAAAAAATACAAAAAGGAAAAGACTCTAAAGAACTACCAAGCATGCCAAAAATGTGCAAAACTAGTTAAGGCATCTATAAAACTGGGGAAAGCTCAGCAGGAAATTACCCTGGCCACTAAGATTACGGACAAAAAAAAATTATTTTTTTCTTATATAAATGGTATGAAGAGCTATTCAACAACGCTAGGACCCTTTAATAACTCCACCAGAGAACTGGTAAATGAGAAAGAGACTGGGAATATCCAAAATAACTACTTTTGTTCAGTCTTTAACTCTGGAGATAACCCCCCCCACCCCCCATTTATGATGAATTAGCACCTATCCCGGGGAATGTTATAATTACACCTGAGGAGGTGAGGAGCAGACTAACACAACTGGACATTAATAAACCCCCAGGACCTGATAATATTCACCCCAGAATTTTACAAGAACTTGTTAATCCCTTAACACACCCACTCAGTTTCCTATTCCAAACAGCCCTGGATAGGGGTGAGGACCCTGAAGATTGGAGGGATGCTTTAGTGGTCCCTCTCCACGAAAAGGGGTCTAGGTCTGAACCAGCCAATTTCAGGCCCATAAGTTTGACATCATTAATGGTTAGATTATGGAAAGGATCTTGAAAAATGTAATTGTTGATTACTTGGCAGTAAATAATTTGTTTGACCCCGTACAACATGGCCTTACTAAATTTAGGTCATGTCAGACTAATTTATCTTTTTTTGAAAAGGTTAATTCTGAATTGGACATGGGAAAAGCAGTGGACGTAGTCTTCATGGACTTCGCCAAAGCATTCAACAAGCTACCCCATGAGGAATTAATACAATTACTGACTAGGGTTGGAATAGATGGATAACTGTATGGCTGACTGGGAGGAAGCAGAGAGTGATAGTAAAAGGCGTAATGTCAGGTTGGTCTGCAGTCACAAGCGGGGTGCCACAGGGATTGGTACTGGGACCCTGTCTTTTTAGTATTTATATTTCTACCTTGCAACTTAGCAATTCTAATATATGGATTTCTAAATTTACTTATGATTGTAGATTAGGTACAACTGTGACCACTACAGCTGAGGCCCTTTCTCTTCAGCAGGCTATAAATGAAATCTATTTGTGGACAAATTCTAGTAAATTAGAAGTTAGGATCTCTAAGTGCAAAATTATGCATCTAGGCCTTCATAATAATAATTATGCATATAATATTGGGAACAACAGTCTAATAGTAACATGTGAAGAGAGGGATCTAGGCAAAAAAATAACCACAGATTTAAAGTTCAGTACACATTGCAAACAGCAGGTTAAAAGAGCCTATCAGAACTTGAACTGTATTCTGAGGCATATTTCTAGCAGAAGTGAGAAGGTCCTTATGCCACTGTACGGAGCCCTGGTGAAACCTCACCTGGAATATGTGTCCAGGTGTGGTCTCCCCAAAAAAGTGAGGATATAGCAAGAATTGAGAGTGTACAGTGCAGGGCAACTAAATCAGTGACTGAACAGAAAAATTTATCATATGAAGAGAGAGTGGAAAAACTTAATTTGTACACCTTGCATTATAGAAGACAAAGGGGCGATCTATGCATGATGTTCAGAATATCTAAAGATACATCATTAAGGGAAGATCTTAAAATATCTTACAGACCAGGTTGGACTAGTGCTAGAAGGCATAATATGCAATTAGATTTGCCTAAATGGAATACAAATTTAAGGAAACACTGGTTTACAATCAGGGTGGTAACTGCATGGAATAACTTATCAATAAATGTGGTTGAGAGTACAAGTATGGACATGTTTAAAGCGAAACTTGACATCTTTTGTCAAGATAAAACTACCGCCTTTAAATAATAGGATTGGCAAGCATTATGGACGCAAGTCCCGCTGCTTGAACTTACTTAATGAAAGTTACGAATTTACTCAGAAAATGACAGAAGTGTCAAATAAATGGCGCATGTGATACCTTTGCGCTGTAAGCTGAGGAAACTGCCACAAATGCATCAAACTGTTTGAAAATAGGGGAAGGGAAGGGAAAAGGAAAGGAGAAACTGTTTAACCAGAAAAGGCACTCTAAGCCAGAGCAGCACGGGGTCATAATGCTGAAGGACAAACCACGCAGAAACAGATGCCGCAAGTAAAAGAGCGCTGACCCAAACAGAGTCGGAAAAAATGCCTACAACAAGAACAGAGCACAGCCCTGTGAAAACAATGGGATTTTCCATTTTTATTAGGGGTCTTCGCCCCCAAACTCCCCAGACATTAGGTTACATACTCTGAGGGGTGTGGATTCCGGGATGGGCAAAAGTCCGAGAAGGGGAACAATTTAATTTTCCAAAAATACAAAAAAACAAACAGTAAAGCTGCAACATCAGACATCATGGGGGGAAGCGAACCACGGTCCCAAGTCTCCTGTCCTGCCATGTGCGGGTGCCTTAGCCACTTCACTATGGGAACATCTCAACCTGGCACCCCAGCACATGGCAACTTGATCCTCTCCAGCAAAAGTACAGAGCGACAGGGGTAGTGGTAATTCCCTACTGCTTTTATACCCCTGTTGTTCTAAATCCCAGCGCGCTCTACACCGCGAGATTCTTCATGCACGGCTTTTGTTTCGACATCATGACCCGATACCGCCAGAGCTTGTTTCCAGGTGTGACCAGGGAGCACAAGGAAGTTAAGTGACTTGATTAGGGTCACACAGTATGCAAGTGGGGGATGATGGGATTCAAACCCAGGTCTCCAGGTTTGCAGCTCAGAGCCCTAAACCACTATGTTTGGACATACTTGGCATGATGCAGGCTGTGTCTGAACTGCAACAAACACAATTTTGGCAGCACTCACGCAGGGAAAAGAAAGTACAACAAGTAAAGCTCTGCGGCAACTTAGTTTATCAAGTCACAAGCCAGAAGGCACAGCACTAAGCCCCAGCGTTTTGCCTTGTAAACAGGAGGCTTCATCAGGGGGCTTTGCCACTCATGAAGCCACAGAGGTCAAACACTGCAGATAAACAAAAAATGTGATATTTTTAGTCAGCCCATGGCATATCCCATATTTTTACAATGCCTGTGAGTATAAGAATTGCAAATAGATGCATTTATTTTCATGGGCAGATGAGCTGGAGTGAAAATAAATCATTTATTTCACTCCAGCTCACAGAACAATGGATATTTTCACTCCAGGTCGCCAACGTTCTAGCCAGAATCATCTATTGCTGAAAGCATTCTGACCAGACTGGCCGACACTACATTGGAATCCCACTGCCACGTTATTTGTGATCATAGAAGATAATAAAGTTTAAACACTACCCCCCCATCACCACACACAATAAAGTTGTTTTTTGAAATCTGAACCACAATTAAAGCATACAAATAGGTGGGAGCAAAACAGGTTCCATTTTGTCACTTACTTGCTTTTTTAAACAAGCAAAAAAATGTTTCTAACCTGATCTTTTCTCAGAATCACTGCAATGTTAAGATTATAGGTGGGACTGTCACTGTATGGAGAAAATAAGTCAGATAGAGATTTGCATATAGGGGAAAGAAAAAAAACAACAGCTGTAGGGGTCACGTGTAACTTTTTTTGCACTCGTGCAGCTAGGAAAGTGGTATCAGTGTGCACTGACCCCTTAAAGACCCACCCACAAAGTGACAAGTATCAGTATAAAACAAGTCCTGAAGCATTGCATCCCTGGTCCTCTCTTAACAGTCTTGCTGCTGTGCTTCAATGCCAACAGCCCCTCCGAGTTAGGCTTTGTAATGTAGCACTAGGGAGAGATTGCTGGCATTCGGGCATGGCACTGAGACTGTTGTGATGGGACTGGCAGTGTGCTGTTTTTTTCTAACACTTGTTCAAGTTGTGGTCCAGTTTTCTGACTAAACTGACGTGTGTGGTGGGCTGAGATGGGTGGGTGGAATTTTTTTTTTTTTTTACACTAGTCCGAATGAGAAAGTCAGGGGGTGTCACACTGGCCTCAGGCAGTTTGCACTAAGCCCACGGTCAGTAAATGAATGTTAAAACTGACCCCTGCAGTCGATTTTATTTTTATGTTTGCTTGCACACATGTGCAAGAAACATAGTGCCATCATCGGAGATTTCGGAGGTGTGTCACCTCCTCCTCCAATTCAGGCAGTGTGCTGGCCTTGACCTGTAAGCCAATGGCTGGAACTGTCACCTTGACACTCCAAAATGCAGTGGCTCCCAGTTGAAGGGAGCTACGCGTGAGTGAGCAGCGATAAGAAGCTGCTCAGCGCCTCCAACCCATGGCGTCTGGCGCCTACTGCGCGGTGTATAGTCGACGGGTGCCCAATCCCGTCGGCTGAACTGTGTCTGTCTCCTCCCTCCCTCCCAATAGTTGATGCCACGCTGGAAGCCCACCCCAGCGTGGCAATCCACTCCTGTTGCCCGGCGGGGTGCCCGAATTCCCCGTCGGCTGAATCGCCCCTCCCAAAGTCCTTGTGCAAGCTGAGGCCCACCCAGCGTGGCAAGCAATCCTACATTTTTTGTTTTGTTTTTTTTTTTGCGGCCAGAGTGCCCAATCCCCAGTCAGCTGTACCCCCAAAGTCCTTGTGCCGCAACTGGAGCCCACCCCAGCGTGGCAAGCAATCTGATGTTTTTTTTTTTAACCTGTGAAAAAGCGGTCCAGCGGTGTGTCTCCGACCCCCACAACCGCGCACCCACCACTGCGCACCCAGCCTCCCACCCCCCCCCATACTTACCTCCGGACTCCGGAGCGAGCGATCTTCGGTGGACCGGGAACACGTCTGCACTCTTCAAAGCTGACCGCGAACTGAGGAAATGCCGGTAAGCTGTATAATGGGCTAGATAGGGGTTTCAACTTTATTGCATATCTCAGCCATTTTTTGAATTTTGCACCAAATTTTCAACATGGGGTTTTGGGACCCCTTCTCATGAATGATGTCACTGTCATGGCGTTATGGGGCCGAAGAGTGCTTTGCGAGTGACTGCGCGTGACTTCGAAATCAGCCTCGGGCCTGAATACCGCCATGACAGTGACATCATTCATGAGAAGGGGGCTAAACTGTTAAATTGATGCTCAAATCAAAAAATGACTGCTGCTGGCGGTCGTTGCGCAGTTCCTATGCAGGCTCGTGAAGTTGCGAAATTTCAATATTTTCACTCCAGATTTTCAACATTGCCATTTCACCACACCTTCTTATGAGTAGTACATTTTCACATCTCACCCAAAATGTGTTTCCGTCCATGTAGCGCCAGAATGGCGCAGTCAGTGTCTTGAAATCAATGTACAGGACAAATTAAGAAAATCACAGTGACACTGTTCATGAGCAGAGGTCTTGAAATGGCTATGTTGAAATTTGGTGAAAAAATCCTAAAATGACTGTTTTTACGTGCATTGCGCAGTTCTCCTTGCGCTCATAGGTTTCAATTTTCAATATTTCCACTCCAAATTTTCAACATTGCCATTTTCCACACTTCTTATGAGTAGTACAGCTTTCATTTTCATATCTCACCCAAACATGTTTCGCCCATATTGCGCACAATGGCGCTGATGCGTGTGCAAACTCAGTGTATGGGACACATTAAGAAAATCACAGTGTTACTGTTCATGAGCAGAGATCTTAAAATGGCAATGTTGAGAAATGTACAGAATTCCTAAAATGACTGTTTCACAGTGTGCGTTGCACAGTTCCACGCCGCTCGTAGGTTTGCAAATTTTCAATATTTCCTCCAGATTTTCAACATTGCCATTTTCCACACCTCCTTATGAGAAGTACAGCTGTCATTTTTCATCCTGCCCAAAGCGTGTTTCCGCCCATGTAGCGCGATGGTGCTGTTGGTGTCGAAAGCAATGTTTAGGACAGATTAAGAAAATCACAGTTACACTGTTCATGAGCAGAGGTCTTAAAATGGCTATGTTGAAATTTGGTGACAAAAGTCCATAAAATGACTGAGTGCAGGTGAGCATTATGCAGTTTCCACGCATCCTCGTTAGTTCATGACTTTGTAATATTTTCAGTCCAGATTTTCACTAGTGGCATTTTTCAACACTTCCTTATGAGCAGTACAGCTGCCATTTTTCACAACATGGCCGAAGTGTGTTTTCACACTTTCAGTGCAGAGATGCATGGTCGCTGTGGGAAATCATTGTTCGGCACAGATAAAGAAAATCATAGAAACATAGAATTTGACGGCAGATAAGGACCGCTTGGCCCACCCAGTCTGCCCATTTCCCTACCTAATGGATTAGCTGCAGATCCTAGTTAACCAGCAGCCTACTTCTTCCTACCCCCACCCCCTAGAATTGCCTTATGACTGTCCCATGCATGCTTGAATTCTACCACTGTTTTTGACTCCACAACCTCCTCCGGAAGGCCATTCCATGCATCCACAACCCTCTCTGTGAAAAATACTTCCTAAATTACCTCTGAGCCCCCCATCTTCAAATTGTGCCCCCTTGTTCTTGCACACCTCTTTTTGTGAAAGATGCTACCCTCTTGGACTTTGTTGATTCCCTTGAGGTACTTGAAAGTTTCTATCATGTCCCCTCTCCCTCCTTTCCTCGAGGCTATACATATTAAGCTCCTTAAATCTCTCTTCGTATGTCTTCCGGTGCAGACCCTGCACCACTTTAGTTGCCCTCCTCTGGACAGCTTCCATCCTGTCTATGTCTTTGCGGAGATTGGGTCTCCAGAACTGCACGCAGTACTCCAGATGGGGTCTCACCAGCTGTCTGTACAGAGGGATAATAACTTCCTGTTTTCTACTGGTGATGCCTCTCCCTATGCATCCCAGTATCCCCAACCCTCCTTGCTGCCCTCTCATTACTTGCCCACCTTTAGGTCATCTGATATGACTACCCCAGGTCCCTTTCCATTTTGTTGTTGTTAGTATCCCCCCATTGTGTACTCTTCCCTGGGTTTTTGTTTCCCAGGTGCATTACCTTGCACTTCTTAGCATTGAATCTAAGCTGCCATACATTTGACCATTCCTCTAACCTTGCCAAGTCCCTTCTCATCCTTTCCACCCCACCTTGTGCATCAACTCTGTTGCAGATTTTATTCTGCATACTTGCTGAAATATTCTCCAAGTACAGAGAGTTTAGTATGAAACTACCATTTGAGATATGTGATTCATTTTAATTTTTCAATTTTTCAGAAACATTCTTATGGCACACATTGCTATCGTTAATATCAACTACCTCAACAACGTACTCAAGTCTGAGAAAGAAGATGCACCCAAACCTAACTTCACTCCAGTTTTTCTTATCACATTCCCTTAGGACATTCCCAGAAAATATGTTTAACATCTCACGTTGAAGTTCACATCTGTAACGCGAGTCACAGGTAACCATCTCCAAGGACCAAAATAAGGGTGCACAGGGCACTAATACACGCCTGTATTTCCTCAATTGGCACCTGCTGCTTTTAAAGTCAGCCACTCAAAGGTGTTTCCAGCAGCTCCACGTTCAGAAGGAGCAGTCAGAGTAAAGCTGCTGACAATGACGTGATGCAGGGGAGGAAGAGGATTCAGCAATCAGTGGGAGCAGAAACAGTCAGAGATCAGAACTGCCAACTCTGACACAACACAAAGGAGGATTCCCAGCTGACATCTGAGATGCCAAGTGACTTAAGCACCTATGCGGGGGTGGGGTCAAGCTCCTTTCTGGTGTCCAGGAGGACTGACTGCTGCTAAGGCATCCTAAGAGAATGGCAAAACGAGGAGGGATCTGCTGAACCACAAGAGTTCAAAATGTGAGTGCAGAGGCAGTCAAATATGCACAGATGCTGCAGATAGGCAGCACCCCATAGATGAGCATGCAATGGCATTTTTCCCCCGCTAGGGTGGTTATAGGATATGGTAAACCACTTGCAATTTGATGGCAGACTGAGCTTGTGATTGAAAATGTTTTATGCTTCGTACTTTCAGAACATTTAACTTTATAACATGTAACCTGCTCTCTCTAAGAAAAACACTTGCATCCTATTCAGCAGCCTCCAACAAAATCTCAGCCAAGAGTACACTACAAAAGTTATTCAATTAGGAACATACGAAAATGCAAGCAGATCGTGTCTGCTCGAGATGCAGCTCATAGTTTGACAACAACTGCGCCCCACCCCCAAAAAAAAAATCCATCCATCCCCTGAACTCCAGTCAGAGTCCCCCTGGTCTCTACCCACCCTACCTGAACTCTGCCCATGTATCTATCCTATCCCTTCTTAAAACCTCCCACCGATTCCCTCGATACCAACTCCTCAGGTAGCGCATTCAAAGGCATCACTACCCTTTCCGTGAAGTAAATATTTTCTCAGGTTTCTTCTATACTTCCCACCAACCAGTTTTAGGCTATGACCCCTCGTGGTCCCTTCTCCTTTCAGTCTGAACACCCCCTCTGTGTTAACTCTATTAATACCCTTCAAGTACTTAGGTCTCGATCATGCCTCCTCTGTCTCTTCCGTTTTCCAGGGAGCACGTTTAGCTCGTAAGTCTCTCCACATAGGGCTTATCTCCCATTCATAGGATCATCTTAAACGCCTTCCTCTGGACTCTCCAGGGGCATAATGATGCCCTTTAAGTAAGGGCACCAGAACTGCACAGTACTCCCAAGTGTGGCCTCACCAAGGATTTGTACAGTAGCAGAATTGCCTCCTCCCTTCTCAAAGTGATCCCCCTAGCACTGCACCCCCAGCATTCTGTTTGCCTTAGCCACTGATTTCTTGCACTGTACTGAGTGATTCATTTATTTTATCAATGATCACTACTGCCAAATCTTTTTCTTCCTCCGAGACTGTTAACTGCATCCCATTTTGTAGCTATCCCTGGATTCCTAGCTCCCAACTGAAATACATTGCAGTTCCTAGTGTTAAATCCAGCTGCCATGTGACTGACCACTGTTCTGTCTTTCTAGGTCTTCCTGGAGTGTCCTCATTCCTCCTCACTGACCACCTATGCACCTAGTTTAGAGTCGCCAGCAAACAGGCTCATACTGCTCCTAACCCCACCGCAATGTCTGAAATGAAAGCATTAAACAACAATGGACCCAGAACCGAACCCTGAGGGATGCCACTAATGACCATTCTGGGTGTCGATAGCTCCTCTCCTACCACCACCCACTGTTGTCATTTAGCCGCCAATCCACCTCACCAACCTTCCCTCACCCCAAGTCGCTCAGCTTGCCCAGCAGTCTCCCATGCAGCAGAGTCAAACACCTTACTGAAGTCTAGATATAAAATATCAACTGGACTACCACCATCCAGACATTGTATCACCCAATCAAAAAATTCAACCAGGTTAGTCTAACAAGATCTCCCCTTTGCAAAACTGTTGCCTGACATCCTGAAGTCCACTTACCTCCAAGAACTTCACCAGCCTTTCCTTCAATATACTTTCCAATAGCCGATAGCTTCCCCACTCTGGACGTCAGGCTGACTGGTCTGTAGTTTCCCAGCTCGTCCCTTGACCCGCTCTTATGGAGGTGCACTATGTGCCCCATTCTCCAGTCCAATGGTACATTTCCAGTTTAAAGGAAGGAGTTGAATAACTCAGTCAGCAGTGCTGCCAGGACAACCGCCAACTCTTTTAGTACTCTGGAATGGATCCCATCCGGACCTGTGGCCTTGTCTGTCCTCAATGACCCAAGGCCCTCCCCGCACACTCTCTCCACCGGTATCTCATCACATGTTAGTGACCCCACCTTTTACCTGGACAACACCCTCGTGAAATTGGATCATCCATTTCCCTCATAAAGAACGAGAAGTACTGGTTTCTTACCTCAACCTACTCCACTCCCTCTTCTGCCCACCCACCCTCCTTTTTTAACTTGATCTACCTCCTACACTTACTCTTCTCCCTGATGCATCTAAAAAAATTCCTTCTAATTAGCCCAGTGACGCTGAGGGTTGAGGCTCTGGAAGCCACACCTAGCACCATGCCGGCAACCTGGGTTCGGAAACAGACTCGGGTCAGCTGGGGGAGATGAGGACTGAGCATCCAGAGGACTGCTCTCCTTCCTCGGGGAGGAGGCTGTGTGCTGTGTGCGTCAGCACAAGAGGAGTTTGGCCCGCGCCCAGGGTGCTTGGCTGCCTCTGCGGAGGTGGAGACAACTGCTGCGCCCATTTCACGGGTGCAGGGAAACAAAAAAGAGGAAAAGTACCAGGACCTATGATGGCCCAGAGGACACCCTCCCGGGGAGTTGTAGCCTCTGCCAGGTCAGAGCTGACAAAAAATACTGTGATAAATAAAAATTTCCTTCGCCCCGTCTCTGATACCCTGTGACAACCTTCGCTCTTTGGTTGCTTTGGCTGTCCTTACCACCATGCTCACCTTCGATTCCATCTAGTGCTCTTCCCTGTCCTCCTTACGGGTTTTCTTGTACTTTCAGTAGGCTAGCCTTTTCTCCCTTACCCTTTTCCTATACATCCCGAGTTCACCAGCAGGATTTCCTTGACCTCGCTTTCTTGTATTGAGACATACTGCAGGTATTAGTAGCCTCCAACAGGCCCACTTTCAAAATTTCCCACCTGCGAACTATGTCCATCTCAGCACATACTTTCTTTAAATGACCTATCAGAATGGCTGCCACCATCCCGAAATCCGCCCCCCTGAAATTCACTACTGTCGCGTTAGTGTGATTCCCTCCCTCCCCAGTTCCAGAGAGATCCAAACTGTCAAGTGATCATTCCCAGCAAGCAGGTCATCTATAACATTCTTTACCTGCTTGCCGTCTGTCAGAACCAAATCCAAGATGCTTCCTTCTCTGGGTGGCTCCACCACCAGTTGTGACAGGAATGCATCTTGAAGAGAGTCCAGAATCCATTTTTCTTTACCATCTGTTGGTGTACCAATCCACCCCAGGCAGGTTGAAATCCCCCACCACCACTGTCCTACCTCTCAATCTACCACAGTGATTTGTAAGGTTTACCATAATTTCCCTGTCCTGTTCCTCAGTTTGTGTTGGTGGTCTGTAAACTACCCCTAGATTGACCATACTGCCCTTAGCATCCTATAAGGTAATGCACAACATTTCCATACTCCCGTCCTCACCCTCCACTCTACAACACACATTCCTTCCCTCACAAATATCGCTACCACTCCTCCCCTGCCAGTCATCGTATCCCTCCTAAATGTTTTGTATCCAAGGATTATCAAGTCGCTGCCATAATACTGGGTGGACCAAGTCTCTGTGACCGCAGCCACACCAACCACCCCCCCCAACAATCATTGCCTGCAACTCTGGGATCTTGTTCCCCAAGCTCCTTGCATTGGTTGAGACAACCATCCCCCCTACTCTTCTCAGCCTCCCCTCATGATTTTGCCCTTCTGTGAGTACATCCCATCCAACAATTTTATAGTTTTTTTTGGGGGCAGCCTCGTCCAATCTTTGCGATCCTATCCATCCCACAAGACTAACCCTCCTCCACTACTAGTTAAAATCATAATTTATAACCATAAACTCCCTTGTCTTAATTTTTAAAACTCTTTTCCCCTCCATACTCAGATGCTGTCTGTCCTTGATGAACAGCTCCTTATTGTCCCAATTATTTCCCTAGCCACCCACCACTCAAACCCCATATCCACACAACATTTTCCCAACCACTACAAGTCCCTAATCCTCCGCTTTCTGTCTGTGCTTGCTCGTGGCACCGGCAAAACTTCTGAGAATGCGAGAATGTTCCCCTGAATTTGGCATATCCTAGCCAATTCTCTAAATCTTGCCTAAATCACCTCCAACATAGTTACCATCTAAACTGTTCATTCCGAGGTGCACCACTAAATGGGGTTCCCCCTTCCCTCCTCACTATAAAGTGTAATACGTGCTTTGCTCTGTGCGCTGTCACGCCTGGCATACACAACCCAGAGATACTCCCCTTCCACATTTGATACCTTTGATTATGGAATCTCCCAGTACGATAACCCTTCTACCTTCTTTCTGCTCGCTCTCACTGACTACCCCCCTCCGCTCCTTAGCTTGCTCGACCTTCCCTCTCTCCCTGGCCTTAACTCCTTCCTATTCAGGTACCTCCTGCCTTGCTCTTCCCCCTTGCCTAACTTCTGTTCTCACTAAAGAGATGAATTTTAACTCTTCATTACCCTTCTTTCCATTACTTCCACCGCGTGAACTTATATTGATCCCCACCTGTTTCCACCCCCTCCACTCATACTGTCATTCTCCACAGTTCCCCCTGACTTACCCCTTCAAAGCCACTCACATCCCTTCCCCTTCTGCACCTCCTCTGACCCCTTAACTTTTTTCTCCTCCTGTGGCCAATTTAACTTTTTCAGCATCCCCAATATCCCCACTCACCTCCCCCACAATACTTCTTTTTTCCCTTTCTCCAAGTCCGTCTCTCTCCTTCCTCCACTATTAATATCCTTTATGCTCCCTACCCCCTCTTGTTTACCTGTGTCCAGTTATTAAGTCAAAACTTTTATATGATACAGTATTAAGTGGCTGAGCAAAAAGAAAAACTTACTCACCTTAGTAATGTTGTTTCTTCTAATGGAGTCTTGCTATATTATGACCACTGCAGTTTGTCCCAGCCCGAAAATCACAGTGACACTATTCATGATTGGAGGCATCAAAATGCCTGAGTTGACAATCTGCTATAAAAAATCCCCAACCTAATTATATAACGGGTGTACGTTGCACAGTTTCTATGTGCGCTCGTGACTTCACCATTTTTTTAAATATTTTTACTACACATTTGCAACATTGCCATTTTTACACCTCCCCATGAAAGAGTACAGCTGTCATTTTTTACATCCTGTTCGGAATATTTTTGCACCTGTGGTGCTAAATGCCGAGTCACTGTGCATAAGCAGCTTTTGGCTACCAAACTGATATTCCCCTGTTCATGTGGTGGGGTCACAAACAAACATGTTGAAAATTTGAGTTAACATACCAACGAATGCCTGAGGTATTAGGCTTTTCAACCAAATCGCCCAACCCTATAGAGAATGACAGGAATCAGGGGTGTGACTTGGGATTCTTGCCTGTGATGTCATACCATTCCACACCCTGCAGTCACTGAGAGGCATCGAGGTATGCCTTGACTCTTCGCCCCAAACTTCACCTCATTCTTCTATATCGCACCCATCTCACCGTATTTCCTAATGAAATGGGTGCGATAAGGGCCAAAGACCCAAGGAACACGTGACACTTGTCAGTCTCTACAGAGTGGGGTGTGGTGAAATGGCGTGGCCGTTATGCCTGACGACCCAAACGCACACCCCAATGCCTGTCACTCTCTGCAGGGTGGTGGTGGGGTTGGCTTCAGTTCAATACTTCACTGCCATTCCTATTACGCAGCTCTGTAACTTCTACACTACCACTGCTAATGCCAGCAAGCAAACATTCGGCATTGACAAATGCTTGTTTGTTTTAGTTTCCATGTCTTAAGTGTCATTCAGTGTGTATTTTGGCAGCCTTTAGTCACTTGTTAACATCTGAGCCCATGGCCGACTTCCAGCCTGCCCACAACCTGCCCCCGCCAATACTGCTCTAAAAAAAAAAATAGAAAATAAGCCATTATTATGTTATTTCAATACAGTACTTTCACACTGTAAATTTACACAATAAATTTCAGTTTTTCAGCAGTTGATAAAAGATGTCACACTAGTCAGCATCATCGGGACAGACTGAAGGCACATGCTGTCATCACATTTCTCAGGAAATCTCAGAATTGGTGTTTTTATAAATACAGAGAAAAAGACTATACTGTTCAAAAAACATAAATTCTTCGTGTCATTCTGATGAATATGTTGGTGGGGGGGCTGAGAAACATTGAGAAAAGGTTGGAACGAAAAGGTAGTTATTTGCTCAGTGTAATGTTAGCATATGTAAATACAATAAGCTGTATGAAGGTATTGAACTCGGTCGAAACTGCACTATGCCACAGACAAAGACACTGGCAGGCGATCGAATGAACAAAGTACCACAGTGATGAAAAACAGAAATTCTTCATGGTAAGTGTTGGATGTGGGAGTGGGTGAGCAGTATCAAACACACGGCATTGCATCTAAGTTTGCTTGTTAGAGTATGAGCATTATTAAATAAAAATTGAAAACAACTCAGCACACCAACAGCATAAGAACACGTATTTCAATGTGGTACAGCTCTGTGTTTGAACGGGTGGGGAGTGAGGAGGAGGGGAAAAAAGTTACTTTTAACAAAATGCCCGGCAGTGATATTTGCACACTAAGAATTAAAGCCTTTGAGTTGCATAACAACAAAAGTGAGCGAAACTCATTTGACGAATGCTAATTTCCCTGCAATTTTACAGATCCGCTGATGCAAACTGCAGGGCAACTGTGAAGCACTCTGGACAGGTTGGGCATCTATTTTTAGACTAGCATACCTATGGCAAGTTGTCATCAATGTCAACAACTGCGGTCCTGTGCGCTTTTAGTGCCTTCATGCTTTCAGCTGGGGGGCTCTGCCCCCCCCACCCCCTGGGAAAAAACAAATTTATTTGGTTCATCAGAAGGGAGCTGGCAATACTGTATTACACTGATTTGTTTTTCCTGCAAATTGGTTATGTTATATATTCTGCACATTATATTTAGAATGTTTAGGTAACTTTTTCTCAGAAATTGGAAGGGAAGGCTTTTAAATGAAAGCAAACAATAGCAGCTTTTAAAGTTCGTTGCTTACAGAGTCTAAGCCCAAGACTGTGAAGATTAACTGTATTGATAAGAAGAGAAATGCGGTCCTGTGCCCTTTCAGTGCTTTCAGTGGGGGTGCCCCCCGGGGAAAAACAGATTCAACGGAATACAGTATCATGCTGTACATCCATTAGAAAGTGTTAAGCTGTGTCATTTAGCATGATAGTGTCTAGAAATAGGTAACAGCAGCAATGCCAAGTACTCGGAGTACAGCTAGGTCCAGCTTAACACTTCCTAATGTTGCTGTATTCAGCTGAATACGCTTTCTTCCAGGGGGGAGCGGAACGCCCCCACAGAAAGCATGGCATGTACTGGTTCATACCTATTTGTACTCCAAGCACCTGGCATTGCTGCTATTATTACCTATTTCTGAATATTTTAGTTGAATTTGTTTTTTCACGGGGGGGGGGGTGGAGCCCCCCAACTGAAAGCATGAAAGCATGGAAAGCGCATAGGACAATGTGCTGTATTTCCTGGTATTTATTGTTTTTTGGGGTTTTTTTTTTTTACTCCTGATGCTTTTATTTTACATTTTCTGACAACTGTGAATCACTCTGGACAGCTTGCACATCAATAAGGTCGTAACGTCCGGCCCGGTGGCACCGAGGGTTGAGGCTCTGGATGCCACACCTTGCGTCACACCGGCGACCCGGGTTCGGGAATGGACTTGGGCCTCCGGGGGGGGGGGGCTGGCAGAGGAGAGGGAGGATTGAGCATCTGACGACTGCTCTCCTCTCTCTGGGGTGGGTAGTGAGGCTTGCATCACCCTGTAGCGGTGAATGACGGAGGCCAGCCACACTACAGTGGCATGCAATAGTGCGGGGAGAGCACGGCAGGGTGCCAGCACTACATGCTTGGACGCCATTGCACGTCTGGTTCTCCACAAGGGAGAAAAAGTGGATAATGCGGAGGGCACTCTTCGCGGCTGATGGCTGTACCTTGCACCCCGGAGAGACCTAAGAGGGGCGCATACCCAGTGGATGTGAGAGCGAATAAAAGGCTGGCCCACTGGGGAGTGGGTTCGTGTGGCACGCACGCACGACTGGGTCCAGGGGTGCAGGGTCGTCAGCCGGAGATCGTAGGGCCGCTCTGCCGAGGAGGAAAAATAGTAGTATGATAAAAAATTAAAAATAAGGTTGTAATGGCCTGACGTCATGACGACAGTACCGTAAAATCTGCAGAGCGAAAATAAGCGCAGGACCTGTCCAGAAGGCTTTACAATCACCAGCTGCAGTATGAGCTGAGCAACTGGCCATTAAGTAACATAGAAAAGATAAAAAAGAAAGTTAAATAAATAGGATGGAAACATATCTCATGATCAAAATAAAATCTTTATTATGCATAAAAAAAAAATCCTGCTTTTGATAAGAAGAGTGCCAATGAGTCCATTTCGCTACATGCAGGATACAGGCCACACTAAGTCTAAGGGCTCCATTTCAGTCAAACGCCCAGACTAACACTTCATCTGCTGGAAGGCTTGGCAACCTCAGGCCACCCACTACCTGTTCTTTCTACACTAGGCACCAACATCACATCAATGACCTCGCGTAAGCATTAGAACCGTGGCTACGCACGTCCACAGCATGCAAGCACGCGCATTGCTTCACATATTGATTTAGTCTGCAGTTTAAAAAAAAGGTCAGTTCTTACCCGATAAAATCCAGCAAAAACACAATCTTTTCAAACTGAAATCATAAAGAAAGCAGCCTAACTAGCTATCAACTGGCATTGTATGAATGACACATGCTACGGGCTGCCTGTAAATCAATTATTTATTTTGACTGGCTGGATTTCACCTCTATAGACCTTACTTGTGGCTCCGTCACGTATGAAGTCAATAGAGGTCAAAACCAGGCTTTCAAAATAAATTATTTATTTACAAGTAGCCCACAGCATATCCCATATATATGTAACCCTGGGTGGTGCCACCCCCCAGTGTTACACCCCTGCCTACTACCCTGGACATAGGCTAAGGGGGTTGGGTTCGCTAACTCATAACATTTTTTAAAACCTTTGCGCAGTACCTCCACTCAGGGTGCTTTACGTGGGTGAGATGGTACTGGGTGTAGCCCCCTGAGCTGCTACACCACCCACGATGACCAGTTGCCTTTCCCAGACATGCCCCAATGCACAGTATATTCCCAACAAGCAGCAACAGTTCCATTATGTAAAACATTTTAATTCTTTACGTTTTGGCTGGAGCTGAACATAGCTGCCCTGGAGGCAGCCAGATACACTGTTACGCATTATTCAGATGACCGGGGCCCTGCACAGAAAATAAGCCCCGGTCAGAACTCCTTAAATTCCCATCTGAGCGGTCCCCCAGCAGGCTGTCCGTGGTCACTGGGTCCCAAATAAGTGGAAGGGATCCCGGGACCCACGGCACAGTCCCTGAGGCGACCGCAAAACAAGTGGCTCCACATCAAAGGTGCTTTGCACACCAACGCGACTCCCGCTGCCCTGGAGGCAGCGCTTTTGCAGCGGGAGCCCACATTCAGCAGTTTAAGCCCCGAGGGGCTGGATTTTCATTTGACTGCAAGCTGGGGCACACACAAGGGAAACAGGACCTGAGAAGCCAGAAAAATTAGAGGCCAAGTCAGGAGAAGCCCGAGAGACAGCGGGAGAAGGAGAAAACAAACCGGGCTAAGGTAAACCCAGACTGGCATTTCTAGGAACCCCCATTTGCAAGGGGCTTACACATATATATAGATAAAATGGTTGATGAAATCTTGGCAATCTTATTGGCTGAGAGCATCACCTGACAGCCTAGTTATCAGACCACACCTGGACAGTTCAGAATGAAATGTATTTATCTCATCTAGTTATATGACATTATTCCAACCAGGGTAACCCCAGGAGATGCACCATCTCAGTTTCATGGGGTTCCCCTGGAGTAAAGCAGCAGACAAAAGGTAAAAATAGTCCATCCGTAACAGATACATTTTATTTATTAAATTTGTTGACTGGGTAAGCCCACTCCGACTAGAAGTCCCTTTTTCAGGGGTGACCCAAGGTTGGGGATACAGATGTAACCAACTGAAACTGAACCAGATTAAGCTGTTGGTGGTATTTCTAATGAATGGAGGAAATTTGGCTAGGACACTGGGAAAACCTCCCCTACTCTTTTCGAGAAGTGCCATGGGATCTTTAACGTCCACCTGAACAACCACCAGAACAGGCAGATGGGACCTCGGTTTAACGTCTCATCCGAAAGATGGCACCTCAGGAGTGCAGCACTCCCCTCACGCTGCACTATAGCATCAGTATTGGGATATTAACCCAAGTGACTGGTGTGGGGATAGAACCCACAACCTTCTGATCTTCTGGCCTCAGAGGAGAGTGTGCTACCTGCTGAGCCACTGACACTGACATAGAGATGAAAATCTTCAAGGCAAAAAATAAACTGTAAAGGTAAGTTAATTGTTTAAGTACGTGACTGTTCATATTTCACAAATCAATTTAGGACCTATTTTATAAGTGGAAGAACACCCTTTGCGATGTCCAGGCATGCCGTAATACAAGGACTTCTTGGGTGGTTGAAGGCACTCTGCATACATCTTGTCCCTTGCAACACACCTGAGGTGTCCGTATATCAGAGCATGCCTGGACACCTCAAAGGGTGTTATTCTTTCTTTACACATATACACTATACTGTAGTGTATGGAGGCATCTGTATTGGCAAAGCTTTGTGTGCATATGTCAGCGTGGCTCAGTTAGTAGTACATCTGCCTCTTGTCCAGAAGGTTGTGAGTTCTAGTCCCACACCAGGATTGGGCTCATACCTAAACGCTGGCACCCGAGTGCAGTATTAAGGAGGGTACTGTACTGTTGGGGTGTGCCATCCTTCGGATCAGACATTAAACCAAGGTCCCTTCTACCCATCCTGATGGGTGTCCAGGTGGAAGTAAAAGAACCCAGGGCATTCTTTGCAAGGAGTAGTGGACATTCTCAGTGTCCTAGTCAATATTCCCCTTTCCATAAAACAGGTTCATGCAATTGTCCAAGACTGTGTGGGTGTTGATGTGCGATGTGGCTGCCACTACACATTCAGTCACTTCACTACCAGTCTAGCATTGCTTGTAAAGTGCTCTGGGGTACAGTGTGTATGAAAAGCACTATATAAATGCTGATTCTTGTTCTTCTGCTTCTAGAGTGTACATATTGAAATCATGATTTAGTTAGCTTGAATGTACAAGTCAGGACAGTCGCAAGTAATCAGATCCCCCTCCCCACAAAAAACATAAAACACCTCCGAGTTAGTCAGGGATGAAATTTCACAGAATTGAGTCAGATCCTTTATGCGCAATAACAGCAGTTAAACTTGAAATTGGTGTTGTGTCACAGTTGACTCACCCAGTGATGCTATTCACTTCTCTTTTATGTGTGTGTTTTTTTTGGTATGTGTGCGTGTATGTGCATTTTCTGAGGGGGTGGGGCTCTGTTTATGTTTTCCTTAAAGATTCGGAAAGTTCCATTTTGCTGTCAGCTGAAATAATTCATCTTCTCTCTTTACCAAGAGCACAGCATATTTTGGCCTAAGGCTTCTCCAGCAACACCAAGCCTCACGGAATTATGTGGTGACTTTTTTTATGATAGAAATCGATCCTTCTTTCCCGTTAGAGAACTTTAGGAATGTCTTTTCCTTTCTAACCATCCAACATCACTTCCAGTTACTGCTGACACAGCACGTCTTTTATGTGCATTTTTTATTTGGCTGGCCCTTGCCTACCAGCTGTTTTTCATACCTCTTAACCTCTCTGCCCCTGAACATGGAACATTGTCCCTCAAAGTGAAGGGGAAAAACACAAACTGCGGGACACCTCATCAAATCTTTGAGACAGAAGCTTAGAACCCTGGAAATTCTTATTTTTCATGTTCACAAAGTTTGCTGTTCATTGATCAGCACATTTTTCATATTCTTTGTTTAGATTTTTGCTTTAAAACATATCGCAGAAAAATGTGGGGCAGCACCTTGTCAGTGAGAAACAGATTTTTGTTTTTGTTTCTACGCCTTCCCTCCCCAACAGCCCCCTTCTGCCTGACCCCCCCAGCTCCGTCCCCCGGAATTACCAGGGCTTACCTTAATGCCCGGCCCAGGAGCTGTGCCTGCGGGGAGTCAGGCGTCATCCTGCTGCAGGGAATTTTTTTCCCTCCTTTTTCACCCCTTTGCGCCCGCACACTGTGCAAACCTCCGTGGAGGCAACTAAGCACCCTGGGTGTAGGTGAGCCCTCCTAGCTGTGCCATTCGGAGCACAGACTCCCCCCACCCCCGAGGAAGGAGAACTGTGATGTTCAATCCTTGCCTCCCCTGCCGGCCCCCGAACGATCAGAGTCCATTCCTGAACCCGGGTGGCCGGCGTGGTGTGAGGTGTGCCGTCCAGCGCCTCAACCCTCAGCGCCACTGGGTCCAGAAACAGGTTTTTGTAAAGCAAAATGAGGAACTGTTCCTTGTAATGGCGGACAGATGAGAGGAATGCTGTATTTACCAGCTATTGTACAAGCTGTTGCTAATTACTCGGATGGTTTGGGGTAGCAGCAGTGGCATTCATTTAACAGATGGCTAATTCTTTTGGGGGGTGGGTGGGGAACGGAGTTTATCCCTTTTTTACTTTTTTAAGTCTTATCTTTTTCCCTTGGGAGGACTTCTCTAACAGACTGAGGCTCCTGTGTCAACACACCTCTGCTTTGGATACTCTTCAACCACCACCTGCCTTGTCACTCTTGCAACCCCCCCCCCCACACGCACATACACCAAGGCCTCCTGCACAGAAGGTGGGATCCAGATCAACAAGAAGTAGGCAAACTGGGAGCTGCAGGCCATTACTTCAACACTCATTCTCTCCCTGCCCCTCCCACTCCACCCACGACTGACACATCTGCCACCCCCCAAGAGTCTGCCCTAGGCTGCTTTAGCCCAGCAGTGGGGCTCTGGATTTGAACCCAGGTCTCCTGCATGTTATCACAGTATGTTAATCTGAACGCCATTGGGTTGAGCTGCTTTTTCTACCTTTTATTTTAAAAATCTGAGCAATGAATTTAGTACGAGTACAAATTAGTTGGATGACAAAAATGGAAACTCTTTTTTAACATGATATTTTATTTACAAAGAGGCAATGCTCAACATCAGTGGTTAGCATTCCTACTTGCTGTAAGAGTACTTATTTTCCACTACCATGATCAACTTGTTTGCTCTGTAAGTAACTTGTGCTAATTCTCATATATCCCATCATGTTGCACTAAAAACTAAGCACTTTTTGTACCCTGCTGTACTAAGGAACCTCATGAAAGCGAGACACTGAATATCATGGCCCCATCTTGCCATCAGTTTGATGCAAATTTCAAGTCAATCACTCAGTAAATACACACAGTAAATTCCTCCCAAGCATACAATAGTATGCACTGAGATAGTGTGATCTAGTGGTTAGAGCACTGGCTTGGAAACTGGGAGATTACAGGTTCAAACCTCACTAGATCCAAATACTCACTTTTTGACCTTAGGCGTGTCACTTGACCTCTCAGTTCTTCCATTCACCCAGCATCAGAAATGGGTAGAAGAGAGACCCCACTGGAAACAAGATGGCACATCTCAGCTGGGCTATCTTGGGTAAATAAATTATTTGAAAATGCTAAATAATTAGCCTTTACGTAGCACTTTTTTATACACATTGTGTCTCAAAGCGCTTTACGAGCAATGAGAGACTGGCAGAGTAGTGACGGCACATGCGTACTGACAGCCATTTTGCACATCAAGACGCACTCACAGCCTTGGACAATTGCATGAACTGGTTTTACGGGAAAGGGAATGCTGGCCAGGAAACCAGGGAAAATCCTCTACTCCTGCAAAAACATGGGTTCTTTGGATTCTACCAGGAGACACACCAGGACAAAACCAGAGATGGCCCGAAGGTACCTCAGTTTAACAGCACGTCTGAAGGACAACACATCCCGACTGTACAGCATTTCCCTAGTGCTGCAGTGAAGGGCCAGCACTAATGGGATGAACCCAGTCCCCCCACCCTCCATTTGTGTTTTTCATATATACAACAAACTGGGTTACTCAGATCACTATTTATGTCAAACGACCATGTTGTGGAGCCATTTGCATGAAACAGCACTAACATGTTCCAGGAAAATACAAAACTGGTTCTAAAAAAAGAAACAAATTTACATACAACCTCAACTGCAAGGCACCATGGTAACATACTGTATGCAAATCCCCCTGAAAGGGACAGTAGCACCACAAATATCAGCGAGGATCGTGTTACAAATTTTATGAAGTAGTCCGTCGTAACTTGTTTATTTCTGAAGTATTCTTTTTCCTTTTGCTCATTGGAAAGTTTCCTGTGTGACAGTATTATGCTGGATGTGTGGAATAGCACTGTCCCTGGCAGCTGACATATCTCGTTCTATTCCTTCCACTACGTCATCAGCACTGTGACCTCACTGACAGTGACGTCGCTGGTGACTGCCATGGCAACTACTGAGTGGCTCTTTCTGACCAGCTGTGATGTCACAGTCAGTGAGGTCACAATGTTGATGATGTAATGGAAGGAACATAACTGGATGCAGTATATCCACTGCCAGGCAGAGTACTTTTCCACACATCACACCTTCTAATATCAGTTAAAAAAACATTCTAATTAACTAAAGGGAAAATAAAAAGTTACTTAAATGTATAACTGTCGGCTGCTTTTAAAACCGAATGCTAGTTGTAGGCAGTACACACAGAATTTAGGTTGGCTATACATTAGAACACAAGTATTTGTTAATCATCATGGACTGGCTTTTCAGCTCCCCCACTGAAATTGGTGCAGTGAGAAAAACTGCCGCAAGTGAAGCTTCACTTGTGGAGCCACAGTTCTCCCCACACGTGCCGTATTTTAGATGCAGGAGCCGGTTACAACCAGCTCCTCAGTTCACGGCAGCTTGCAGATGTGTTTTTTTTTTGGCACAGCTGCACGGAAATGTTATGCCTCGTGGGACTAGGAATAACATCTCCCACAGCTGCACCAGCTGAAAATACCAAAATCTGCAGGTGTGGACAATTCAGTTTGTGTCAGCCAGATGCAGAGTGGGACTTAGTCCTCGATGGGGCTGAAAATCCATCCCCGTGTCTTTATTTTAGTGTATTTCTGGCAAAAACATCACTATACCAAATTTTTCAGTTTCTTTCATTCCAGAACTGAGACACCCGATTCTGAAGTGTTTAAAAGCTCATTCTCCATTGTAGCGCCAGCATGAAAATATTTTGGTGTGGTGCGATGCTATTTGTCTTCAGAAACCCATGCTTGCACCATCGTTATACAACCGCAGTACAATTTTGGTATTTACCATCAAAAGGTACCCACGGAAGAGTCTTTTTTAAATATTGTGAGTGGTGGACATCTTTAATTATTTGAGTAATTAACTACAACATAGATATAAAAGCTGTTTTTTAAGTATCTGAGAACATTTTTTTTTATTTAGTTGTTTAACCAGGTATAGCACACTAAGCTGAAAGCTTTTATACAGGAGCGACCTGGGAGCACAAGGAGGTTAAGTGACTTGCTCAGGGTCACACAGTCTGCGAGTGAAAGCTGTGGGATTCAAACCCAGGTCTGGTCTGCTGGATGTCCCCAGATTTGCAGCTCAGAGCCTTAGACCACTGCGCTATACTGCCTCAAATTAAAAAGATACTGATTATGAAATCAAGGAGGGCCAAATACATTTTTGTTAACGTACATGATGAAAATGTCTGTCAGTTCACAAATACTGCTGCTTTAATCAGGAATGAAAGGAACGAACAGGCCCCCACAAAGTGTCTTCAAAGGTTGAAATTAGCAAAGTGTTTTGAGTTTTGACCTATTAGGACTCATCAGTGTGATGTCACCACTGTGGCAGCCAGGACATGAGATCAGGCAGCCAAATGGTGACAGGTTTTTGGGGGTCATTGTTAGGGATGGAACAAGCACAAAAAGGTTCTAAGGTTCTGAAAGGTTTTGATAAGCTAAGTTCTGATAAAAGTATCCGACCCTTATATGACCTTCCAGATTGTTTTTTTTATTGTTTTAATGATTTAAAGTACCCACCTCAAAAAAGGATTTCAATTTTATTTCTACTCAAAACTATTGTCACTGAAAGGGGCTCTATGATGCCGGTTTGACAAATAATTTGTCGACCAACGTTACAGCAACGGATTTATGTCGGCTACAATTGCGATCAGCATAAATCCATCCATGAAGACTTTGTTTTCTTCGGGGGGCTCTGCCCCCCGCAACCCCCATACTAAATATAATCAACTCCGAGTCGGAGTTGATTCAGGGTGGGGGTGCAAGTCCCAGAGAAAGCAGTGCTGGGGTCCTGCTGTGACACTGTACTGTCGTTCGTGGTAACGGTGTCGCTGTGCGATTGGCATATGACCGAAAGGAAATTATAGTACTGTATAACACATGTTAGAGTGAACTAAATAAACTCATTAGTAAGGCTGGGAGAACTGGTTCGGACAAGTTCAGAACCACTCAGAACCTACGCCATTTTCTGTAAAAGAACCTTATCAGAACATTTTTACAGGTAATAATAATAATATAATTTCTAAATATTGATTTTGGAGCTTAATGTTCCCCCCCAGCAGGCCCTTATCTAGGAAGGAGCAGGGGAAAGTCATTGAACCCAGCTATTATAGTGTGTGTGAATGAGTGTTGTCAACCCTACCCCAAAAATCCAAATGTGTCAGTGTGTTTGCATGTAGTGCTAAAATAAATAAATAAATAAATAAATAGGAAAAAAAGTAAAGTCCCTGGCTATAGTGTGCTTTGACTGGGCACAGTAATGGACAGTTGCTACAGCAACTTCTGCCAAGCTCCCTGGGAGGTGCAGTTCCCTATCTGGGTGGAGGGAACTACATGTAGGGAACAGTAACTCCTGTTTAACCGAATGGGGGTTCTTTGTATTCTTGGCTCCAGCAAAGAGCCCAGAAACAGCTGGAGAGCATATTTTAAATATGTTAAAGACTTTTTTCACATTTTGGTGAATGGAAGCACATAACACACAGGCGAATCTCACTTCTGGGTCCACCGTTATAAGAACTTGGTCCCTAGCGAGTGGAGCCAGGTGACATACACTGGGGCAAGTGTTCTGTGCATGTCTGCCAGTGTCAGCCAGGACAGACAGGATAAAGGGCTGGGAGATTCTAAAGCTTAAGGGCTCAGTGTTTGTTTGCACCAACAAAATAGCTGCAACTGAAAAGCAGGAAGGGGGCTGGACGGAATGCGTACAATGTAAGATGAGCAAAAGGGGAGTGTTTGAAATTAACTTTATATATGACAACTGCCTGTATATCCATATTCTGGAGCAAGAAATGATTTTAAAAAAGAAATTAGAGTTCCAGATGAAAATCAGGGAGACTGAACATTTTGTACACAATACTTGACTTTTATTACAGAAAAAGGAAAAGGCTCTGACTACATCTGAGAGTGAAAATACTAAAAGAGTCACAGGACAGGGTAGGGATAAAAGAAAACGGAGGTCAGGGGATGAGTCAGAAGAGAATACAGAGGATTTAGAAGGAAACAAATGTTGTTTGGTTCAAAAGGGTATTAGGAAAAGAAGGCGATGGGATGAAGTAGGACCAATTGGTCTGAGAAATAGCTATGAACCTCTGGCTAATTTGGTTACGGAAGACATGGTGGCAGAATCAAGTAGTGACCCACAGAATCTAAATCAAGCACCAAATCCATTAGAACTTGCTCATGGAGGAGAACATATGGAGAAAAATGAAACAGAACTGTCTATTCAGCCCCAACTAGAACACCACCAGACCCCACAAAATGAAAATGTAGGCTGCCCTACTCAGTTCCATATAGCCATCGAAATAGAAAACCGGCCTGGGTATGTAGGTCAAAATAACCCCCAGGTATTACCTAGTCAGTCTCAGATAAAAAGAGGGATAAGGCAGTAACAGGGGACTCTATTAAAAAATATACGAGCAGAAGAATGTGCAGAAACAGGAAGGAAAATACCACTGTGCAGTAAATAGCTTACCAGGTGCAGGCACTGAGGACATTAATAACAATATACTGCACAGGGTTTCTTAAAAGGAACTTACAGACCCTTTTGTGGTTTTACATGTGCGGCAGTAATGACATAGAAAGGAAAAGGCCACTAGAAATACAGAGACATTTCGAAAGTGTTGGAAACCTTCTGAAACAGCAAAACCGCACTGTAGTAATATAAGAAATGTTGCCAGTACCAAGAGCAGGAAGAGGAAAATATGAGATACAGGAGCGAAACATCTGGTTGAGAAGATGGTGTAGTAGGGAAGCATTTTATTTTAACAGGCATGGGGAGACACTCGAAGGAGAAATGGGACTCTGTTAAAACGACAGGTTGCATTTAAACAGAAATGGAGCTAGGATTCTGGCTGACAGAATTAACATAACAATGTGTAAATTTTTAAACTGAAAATGGTGGGGGGGAGGGAGGAGATGCACACATTACATTAGAGGGGAATAAGGAAGTTACATCTGCAAAAGGAAGTGGAGCTGGAAAATGTTACTAGCTAATGCTATAGCTTAAGGAAGAAGATGTCTGAACTGGAATGTATACTATATTAGTTGCAAAAACTACCTTAATGCAGAGATTAGGGATGTAAAAACACAAAGCGTACAAAGACGGGAAATGAAAAAAACATTAGGGATTTGGGTCTCTGGAGTATTGGCAAATCAGTGGTGGGGTCTTACTTGGGGCTGTCCAACCTAATGCCCACCCCACCCCCAGCCCATAGCCTCCTGTTCAAAACACAAGATACAGGTCCAACCTAGTGCCTCATAGTGATACAGTACGGCCAACATAATCTGTTAAAGCTTTCTTCGCACAGGGCCCAATAGGCCCTGCCTGAAGACATCACATTTGACCTAACCTGATCCAGGGTAGGAGTGGGCATTAGAGATGACATCCCCAAGTAAGACCCTGCCACTGATTTGCCCATACTCCAGAGACCCAAATCCCTAATGTTTTTTTTCATTTCCTGTCTTTGTACGCTTTGCATTTTTACAACCCTAATCTCTGCATTAACGTAGTTTTTTTGCAACTAATTTCCCTTCTTTTTGTGATAGTGGAACTGTATCCTCATTTGCGCAGGTCCCTTCAGGTCCTGTGCAAAATGAGGGAACTACGATATAGGAGACAGTCCAGATGCAGTGTACGGACCCAGCAGACTCCAACACACGTAACTGCTACTTGCTGCAGCACCTTCCCACCAGCCTTGTCCCAGTAAACCATCTCGCTGAGTTCACACCTGAACTCAGCTCACTGGCACAGTAAGGCAGCGTGTTCCCTAGAGGTGCAAGGGACATCCCTGCAAACAATGCTACTTAATTTTTTTTTTATTTTAATATTTTGACCCCAAACTTTCAACATATTCTTCTTCTTATGAGCCCACCTCATAAACCCCATAGGTAGAAATTTTCAAATCCATGCCAAAACACCATTCTGCACCACAGGCGTGAAAACACGTTTTGGACAGGATGTGAAAAATGACAGCTGTACTGTTCGTGATGTGGTGTGACAAAAATGGGCACGTTGAAAATCTGGAGTGAAGATATTGTAAATTAGCAGAGTTATGTGCCTGAGTGGAAACTGCACAATGCACACTTGTAATTCAGTCATTCTGTGGAATTTTTGTCACCAAATTTTCAACTTGGGCTTTTTGGGACCCCACCTCATGAACACTGGCACTGTTATTTCATTAACTGGTCCCAAAAGATGATTTCACAGTCAACAAGTGACAGTGCCAGTGTTCATGTGGTGGGGGGTCCCAAAAAGCTCATGTTGAAAATTTGGCGGAAAAATAAAAAAAAATGGCAAAGATCTCACTGTAAGTTCAAAACACCACTGAAATACATTATACAGCATTTACCTGTATTCCTCAGTTTACGGTTCGGCTTTGAAGAGTGCAGATGTGTCCTGGTCCACAGACGATAACATTGCCCGACCTCCAAAAGTAATATAGGGTAAGGGGGGTGGTGGGTGCTCAGTGGGAGGGTGGGGATGGTGATGGCAGGGATGACGAGGGATGGTTTTCATTTTTAGCAGGTTTAAAAAAAAAAGTCACACTTTACCGGGTCACTGGGGATAGGGTCCCCACTGTTCCATACTGCTGGGGGAAGCAGGCACTTAATTCTAGCATGGGGAATGGGGCCAATGTCGGTCATTAAAAATTAAACAAGGGGCTGGAGGGAAGGGGTCTGACACCAGGGGTGGGCATCCCGGTGTCAGATTGTATTATACAAACAAAAAAATATGCTGCCACCGGGGATTGGGGCCCCCAGTGTGCAGATGACATTTGGCTTCAGCGGTTCAGCCACAGTCAGGCTGGTGGGGCTACAATGACAGTAGCCTCGTTCCTGACCTGGTCAAGTTATGACAGCAGGGGCCTACACTATATGACACAGCTGTCTATAATGAACAACAGCTGCGTTGTTTAGTGCAAGTCCCAGTGGTGGCACTTTCACTAATGAGTGGTTCTCCTCCTCATCTGTCAAATCAAGGAAAGGGTATGTTTAAAATTAGCAGCAATACAGGATAACTAGGGGAAAAACAAGGAATAGGGGTGCTTATTTTCAAAAAGTGCAGACGAGCATGGGTACCACTTTATATTCCGAGTGCCACCACCGGGGTAAGTACTATACTATATGACACAGCTGTCATTTATTAAAGACAGCTGTGTCATATAGTATACTTGATAGTACTTGCACTATACAGCACAGCTGTCATTCATTAAATGCGGCTGTGTCACATGTGTCTTGACATTGGTAGGTAAGTATAAGGTAAGGTGTGGGGTGGTGGGTGCTCAGTAGGAGGATAGGAATGGGGAAGGGGTGAACAGCGACAACAGGGGACGGGTTTTCTTTCTCTCAGATTTGAATGAAAAAAAGACGTCGGGGGATGGTTTTCTTTTTTGCAGCTATATATAAAAGCAATCTATCGGGACACTGGGAGTGGGCTCCCCAGTGTCCCACTCAACTGTGTGTGTGGTGGTGGTGGGGAATTACGTGAAACAAGGGGCTGTGGGGGCATCTGACACCAGAGGTGGGCATCCCGGTGTCAGATACTACTAATAACTAACTAAATGAAAAAATAAAAATAAACAAATAAAGACATACATATACACACACACTGCCACTGGGGACTGGGGCCCCTGTTGTGCAGATTACAGTTGGAAGGCACAGTCAGGCTGAGCTACAATGACAGTGGCTTCTGACCTACGAGTGGCGACAGCAGCAGGGGTTGCATTATAAGACACAGCTGTCATATATTAAAGACAGCTGTGTCCTATAGTGCAAGCTGCTGCTTTTGCAAAAAAAAATCAGTTATAAATAGAACGTTGATTGTGTAATCTGCACATGCTCACAAGCGGAACTTTTTTATTAAATAATTTAAAAACTACTTAACTATGGGACCTAAAAACTACAAAAGCACACACATTGGACCAGCCTATATCAAACCTGAAAGTTTCAGGTTTCAAAGGCCCCTTTTTGTTAAGTTATAGGGTGGCAAAAAAAAGTCTTAACATTTCAAAAAACGAGACTTTTGTGGGTTTTTTTTTGCACCTTTGCAACTCTGCCTCCCCTGAACCGATCTACATGAAATTTACAGGATCAAGACATCCTAGCACAGAGGCTGGGCTTTCCACATGTCATGTAAACTGGCTGAATGGGGCAAAGTTATTAAGGTGCCAAATTTGGGGTTTAACACAGAAGTGCTTACACAACCCTAATATACAGGCACGACCATGTCTGTATAATAACGAAAACATATACATTTGTGCCATAACAGAAATGTGGTGCAACGTAGAATGGAATATTGCTATTGCAGGCTACCAGCTATTTAGAAAAGATAGAAGGTTTGAAAAAAAGCAGGGGTGTAGCAATTTAAATTAAAAAATAATATACAGGTTGTTGGAATTGAAAACTCTAACAATATGTTGGGCGCGGAGCAAGGGTGGGTAAGGCTGTAGGGCATAAAAAAGGGGGAAAGATTTCTTTAGGTACATCAGGGAGAAAAGACGCTGTAAGGACCAAATTGTAAGAAATATGGAGGGGGGATGGGTGGAAGAGGGGGGTGAAAAGGCAAAAGTGCTCAACGACTACTTCTGTTCAGTCTTTACAAAAGAAAGGGAGGGGGTGCTACCCATAGTAGGAGGGAGGATAGAAACAGATGGGGGAGGATGACGGATGGAGAAATCACAGTGGGAAGGATGCTGGAGGGATCTAGGGCATCAAGGGTGGACAAGGCACCAGGACCGGATGGAGTACATCCAAGAGTGCTGAAGGCGCTGGCAGAGGTCCTGGCAGGACCCTTGGCAAAATTATTTAATTCATCTCTAGACACAGGATGCATACCCAATGACTGGAGACTGGCTCACATGGTTCCCTCCACAAGAGTGGACTCAAGGATGAACCAGGGAACTATAGGCCAGTAAGTCTAACATCCATTGTGGGGAAGCTAATGGAGACCATCCTAAAGGAGAGGCTAGTGGCACTACTGGAGGTGAACGGGGTGCAGGAAAGGAGACACTGTGGCTTCATCAAGGGCAGGTCATGCCAGACTAACCTGGTGGAAAACTATGACTGGATGACTAGGCAAATTGACAGGGATCATGTGGTAGATGTCCTGTACCTAGACTTCAGTAAAGCCTTCGGTTCAGTACCACATGGGAGACTTGGAAGCAAGCTACAGGGCACAGGGGCGGGAGCAAAACTGGTGGGGTGAGTGGAGAACTGGCTAAAAGAAAGACAGCAGAGGGTGGTGGTAGGTGGGGAATACTCATCCCCTAAGCCTGTGACAAGTGGTGTTCCACATGGGTCAGTGCTGTTTGGCATATTTATTGCAGACATCTCGGAGGGCATCAGCAGCAAAATCAGCCTATTTGCTGATGACACCAAGATGGGAGTGATGGCGGACAAACAGGCTGGGTGGTGAGGGCTGCAGGAGGATCCGGCAAGGCTAGAGGCACGGTCTGACAGATGGCAGCTGGGGTTCAATGCAAACAAATGCAAGGTACTGCACTTCGGAACAAAAATTCCAAGGAGAAGCTACCATCGGTTGGGGGGGGTACCGCTGGAGATAATAGAAGAGGAGAAGGATCTGGGGTGCTCATCATTCGGTGACAGGAGGGGAGTAAGGAGAGGGGTGGGGAAACAGGAAGGTAGGCAGTTACGAGGGGAGGGGAAGATATGATCCATGGTTAGAGGAAGAGAGGTAAAAGATTTGGAGGGTAGAGAATGGAGCAGGGGACAGGGACGAGGATTAGAAAGCAAGCAGAAGACGGTAGAAAGCTGGAGGAATAGGGTGTAAGGTTGGGGGGGGGCAGAGCAAGAGAAACGAGAAAAGGGGTCCTAGGCAGGAAGTGCAGGGAGTTACAAGAAGAAGCGCGGACAGAGAAAAAGCCTTTAGGAATAGGGGAGCAGGAGTAACTGCAGACAGTTGCTTAACCTTGGTTTGCAATTGCTTACAAATGGTGCAAACAGCACTGAGTGCTAACCCTGTATCTTGTGAAAACCAGCAGAAACAGGTCTTTGATGGATTCATATAGATACTTAACCTGGGGTTACTTAACAGACAGTTACTGGACCCTAGTAAGCAAACGTGACAGATCTGAAGCCCTAGCAACAACAGCTCACAGCGGCTAGAGTTATTAAAATCAAGCCTATCCTGAGGCGAAAAATGACAGGCTACAACTGAGCTAAGTACATAGCTGCAGACGGTGATGTAGCCTTAGTTTGCAGTTGCTTACAATGGTACAAACAGTGATGAATGTTACCCTAGAAAGAGGATTAGCTGTATCTAGTGAAACCAGCATTTCCAGCTATAGTGATTTTATCTGTCCCTCCAACTGGTCCCTGAATAAGCTCTCCCGCGATGGCATACCTTTATATCCTAGCAGAGAAAAAAGCCATAACTAGACTTTCGATGTAGGTGAGCCCTCCAACTGTGGAACGCTGGCAGGAAATAGTACATGAAATTTAGGCCATGGAGAGAATAACTGGCCCCCTTTGTAATAGATTACAAAGTTCCAGACCAGACCAGATGGCAGAGTTGTCACATATATCATGTCAATAGAAACATAGAAACAGAGAATTTGACGGCAGATAAGGACCGCTTGGCCCACCCAGTCTGCCCATTTCCCTACCTAATGGATAAGCTGCAGATCCTAGATGACATCTTTGTGCATTAGGGTTTTTACTCAGTTATTTCTCTCCAGACTGGGCTAACGGTGGTGCTTTTGTTATTTATTGGGCTGACAGAGCTCCTACTGGCACATATTTATTTATTTTTTGTTGACCGGGTAAGTGCACTAGATATATCCTGACTATTTTCAGGCACGACCCGGGGGAGGGGGATACAGATGAATGCCAACTGACCTTGAACCAGATTAAGCTGTTGGTGGTATTTTTAGTGAGTGAGGGGAATTTGGCCAGGACACCGGGGAAATTACCCTACTCTTTTCAATAAGTGCCATGGGATCTTTAACATCCACCTGAACTACCACCAATCCAGGCAGATGGGACCTCGGTTTAACATCTCATCCAAAAGACGGCACCTCAGAAGTGCAGCACCCCTCTCATGCTGCACTACAGTGTCACTACTGGGATATTAACCCAAGTGCCAGATATGGGAACTGAACCCACAGCCCTCTGATCTCCCGGCCTCAGACGCGAGTGTGCTACCTACTGAGCCACTGACACAGCACTATTTGTGCAATAACCTGGTCTGGAGTCTGAATATTATTTTTGTACTGTTATGATTGACTATCCTGCTGTAATCCTTGGGTTTCTTCTGATTTTTGATGTACTTTTGTCTGATGTCTATGTGTCCTGATCTCTGGTATTAATAAAAATGTAGTTTTGGAAGGAAAAAATCATCTTATTCTTCATTTCACCCGAATAACTACCAACCTAACTCGGTGCTACCTGTTCCCAATAAACTGCTCGAAAAATTGGTACACAAACAATAGCGTCCTTTCCAATGCACAGTCTTGCTTCTATCCAAAGCTCTCATCATGCACCGCATTACTAACACATGCTGACCAGGGCCAAAACAGCGACTAATGCTTTAATCTGAAAAAGTACACAGAATTAATGTGTAACTTAGGTTGTAATTTACTTGTATTATTGTGATGTCTCTGAGCCTTAGCATGTAGCCCCGTCCTGCAGCAAACCGTGGCATCACCCCACTGTCAAATGTCTGCTGTTCTGGAAACTCACCCAGCAATCCCCTCAGTTCGTGGCTGGAAAACCACAAGTTCCCTCCCCAACCCACTATATCCACCACGTACTGTATTTTTAGCCAGCCCTGACCTCAAACAGCCTGTCAAAACAACTCTTTTGGTGCTGGCCCATCTCCAGCAAACAGAAGTGACTCAGCCTTAATGCTGTTAATGTTGTTTTCAGCTTTTCAGGCAGCAGTTTTGGTTCCCTTCACCAGTCCACTTCCCCAGAGCCCGAGCAGCATGTCATGCTCACTGATCACAGTAGCCACTTAGCCACCAATCATGCCCAGCAAAAGCAGGCCTTCATCTCAACTAAGACATACCCAATAATGACTCAAAGAGCTGCACTTGATTTGACTTGCTTATTACTTGAGTCCAATGCTGGCTGCTTTCACTTTACCATCCATCTGGTCCTTGCCTCTGTGTGTCCAAGACCAGAGTCTACTCCAGTCCAGGCTGACACTAATCTGTCCAACTGCATCCAACGTTCTCCTCCTGGATCCCTCAAGTGAAATCCCTGGCCCTCTGTCCTGATCAGTGGCAGGCTGCTCCAGTGCTCCTTGCCAAGCTGCTGGCAAGCTGCCTGCGACTTACAGCTTGCCCCTCACCCAAACACATTGGTGCTGAGTGGTGATGACTGGGACATACTCCCTTCCTGCTGTGATGGGCTCATCACTGTCCTCTGGTGTCCAGCATATGATGTCAGTGGAGGTGCACATTATTGGATATGTGGATCTTCTTAGACCTGCCATCCTGCCCCTAATTTGATGTCTCATTGACAATTTGACTGTGACTCATTGTTTGCGGGCAGTGGCGGGGGGCAGTCTGAGCTCTGCACACTGGTCCAGTGCTAATGTTAAATCAAAATATCACCAGGTCTCACCTTGATATTCTCTGCCCTCATCTTCACCTCCACCTCAGGACTCCTATATGCTCAGGGGCCTGCAGGGTAGAATTGCAGATTCAGGACAGCATGAAGCTCCTTCAGGTCCATAGGACAGAAAGATAACAAGGTGATCCAGTTCTTGACTGGTTTCTCCAGTCCCCTGGTTTTCCCAGTCTGTGCTCCAGTCACCAGTAATGGGCTGAGCAGTTTGCCTCCATTATTGTAGAAGTGGAGGTCTATACATCTGTGCTCTGTAGTAGGCAAAACAGGAGTAGAGTGATGTATGGGTACCAGCCAGGAACACCACCGCTACAGTTCACGGCAGAGCACACCCACCAACAGAGGGGGAGACAACACGGGATATGGCAGTGGTGGGTCACCAGTGCCATCCATGCATGATTGCAGATAACTGGCTATCCCTCTCAGACCTTCTCCACGATGGAATTGAAATTTAGTTAAGGCTCAGGCTGATTCCATTTCTGAAGTCTTATCAGGATAATAGCAACTCATTTCAGGAGACTTGTCCCAGGTGCACCATCACTGGGTGGCAGTGGCGTGTTTGCTCTATGCAGCAGAAGGTATTTATCCTGAGAACTACCTTCACCCAAGGGAAGGGGAGTGAGTAGCTGATATGGAATGGTATAGACCCCTATGAGAGCTATGCCATTGCATAAACGTTGTGCTGCAGTTGGCAGCCCGCTGACTTTTTCCCTTGGAGTGGTCAAAACAGCACAGTTTGCCTTTTTTCCAGCTTTGGCTACAGCCAGCACTCCTCTAACAAGAGGCCTGCTTTTAGCCTGGCTAAGCAACCTTAAAAATACATATAGACTTACAACAATGACCAGCAAATGCTGGTGCTCTAGGTAACTATTTGTCAAAATGTAATCTCTCCCCATCTCATGCGACTGTATAAAATTTACATTCTTTGTGTAACCACCCAGTCCCTTGGGGTTACTAGAATCCCATCAGTGTCAGTGCTAGGTAGGGAAGGCAGCTGGTGAATAACTAGCTACATGGTTTTCACCTGCTCCCTCTCTGTTTACTTGGTCTCAGCTGAGTTGATAGAGGTGATGTCACTAAGAACTCTCGCAGCAGCATAAGCCACGGTAGCTAGCTGTGAGTGGGGAGCTTTAGAATGTTCATTAGTTCTGTGTCAGCAGCCAGTGTGAGCAGCTGGAGGAGTGAAGAGCTGCAGTGTGGGCTCTGTGAGGAGAGTCTCTTTTTCTCACCCTAGTGCTGAGAACCATCTGCCTGCCAGTAGAAGTGATGGAAACCGTCTAGCAGGAGTTTCTGATTTTCTCATCCCCTGTGAGATGAGAAGGACTGCAGAATGGATCCAATGGGCAATACCCTGACTTTGATCCAGGACACTGAAGCCACCTTTTTGTGTACAACTGTAAGTAATCTGACTTTGGGTATCCCAGGAGGAATGTACCTGTGTTTTCCTTTGGGGTGTACTCTGACAAAGGGAATTATGCACCAAGTTCTAGAGTGTGGCTGTATTCCAAAGAATGGTACACAAAAGCAAAACTCTAGAACCCCAATCTGGTTTGGACAATCTTGTCACTGCTTCCTTTGTGGAATTACTGGGTACCCCTCCAGAAGTTCAGACCTAACATAACCCCTAGCAAATGTTCTCTCCTCAGGACCTAGGTTTAGTGATGGTCATTTGTGTATAATATTGTTTCTGTACCCCCACCCTTCTCTTACCCCTAGACAGAAAATATGGGAGGTGTGCTTACTAGTTAAACAAGTGGCCAGTAGGGGGTTACATTTTCACAAATCATGTCAATGGAAAAAACAACACAAGATCAATTGTGACACCCACCTGCTTGCTAGCCCAGCAATACACTGCTTGTGATGTGCCCCGTTACGTAGCCCGACTTCCAACCACCTCCTCCTCTTTCTCCATGTGTGGAGGCTGTCTATGGAGTTGGACCTGGTACAGTACTTGTCTCAGTTTGCCCTGAACATGGTGATGCTGAAACGAATGCCAAGACTGTCTCTCTCCCTCTCTCTTTCTCCTTCTCTCTCTCTCTCTCTCTCTCCATGCAGAAAGAATCCTACACCACTAAGGAATGAAAACAGAGTCATATATATATATATATATATATATATATATATATATATATAGTACAAACATAGAAACATAGAAGTTGACAGCAGATGAGGACCGAAAGGCCCATCCAGTCTGCCCAGTTCCTTTTTCTACCTTATGAATGTGCCATCGGCCTTTGCTCTGTCAATGACCTATCTATTCATACTCATCTGTATTGCTCCCTTATGCCTATCCCATACCTGCTTGAAGTCCTGCACTGTATTCATATCCACCACTTCTTGAGGCAGGCCGTTTCATGCATCCACCACCCTTTCTGTGAAAAAGAACTTCCTCACATTACCCCTTAATCAACCTCCCTCTAATCTCATGCTGTGTCCTCTTGTCCTGCTATTTTTCTTATATTGAAACATGTTAGACTCTTTCACCTTGTTAATGCCCTTAAGGTGTTTGAATGTTTCGATCATATCACCTCTCTCCCTCCTTTGCTCTAGGCTATACATATTGAGCTCTGTTAATCTGTCCTCATATGTTTTCTGATACACTCCCTGCACCATTTTGGTTGCCCTTCTCTGGACTGCCTCAATTTGGTTAATGTCCTTGTGAAGGTGTGGCCTCCAGTGCTGCACACAGTACTCCAGATGGGGCCTAACCAGTGTCTTGTAAAGAGGGATTATTACCTCCCTCTTCCGACTTGTGATACCCCTACTAATACACCCCAACATCCTTCTAGCCTTACCTACTGCTTTAGTGATCTGCTTGGATGATTTCAGGTCATCGGTGATGATGACACCCAAGTCTCCTTCTTCCTTTGTGACTGCCAGCAACTCCCCTCCCAGCCTATAGGTGGCTTCAGGGTTTCTCTTCCCTATGTGCATGATCTTGCACTTCTTTGCATTAAACCCCAGTTGCCACTCTTCCGACCATTTTGCTAGTTTATCCAGATCTCTTCTCATTCTGACCACCTTATCTGGATCATCTACTCTGTTGCAGATCTTGGTGTCATCTGCAAACAGACAAACCTTACCCTCCAGTCCATCTGCAGTGTCACTGATGAAGATATTGAAGAGGACTGGCCCCAGGACTGATCCCTGAGATACCCCACTTGGTGACTTGCATCTCTTCTGACTGTATACCGTTTACCACCACTCTCTGTTTTCTGCCCGTCAACCAGTTTGCCACCCAGTTGACCAACTTCTGACCCACCCTGATCCTACCCAGTTTATTAATCAATCTTCTATGTGGAACAGTATCAAAAGCTTTGCTGAAGTCAAGGTAGGTGACATCAACTGCTCCCCCTTGGTCCATCACTCTGGTTACCCAGTCAAAGAAATTTATGAGATTAGTTTGACAGGACCTTCCTTTTTTGTAAACCCATGCTGTCTTGGATCCTGTGCTCTTATGGATTCCAGGTGTTGCACTATCCTTTCCTTAAGGAGTGCCTCCATAATCTTGCCCACTACTGAGGTAAGACTGACTGGTCTGTAGTTCCCTGCCTACTCCCTGCTACCAGTCTTGTGGAGCGGGATCACATGAGCCTTTCTCCAGTCTTCTGGGACCTCTCCTGTGCTCAGAGACTCACTAAACAGTTCTGCTAATGGCTCTGCTAATTCCACCCTTAGCTCCTATAGTACCCTGGGATGTATGCCATCAGGTCCCATTGCCTTGTCCACCCTGAGCTTATTGAGCTCTTGTAGGACCTTTTCTTTTGTGAAGGGGACTAGTGCACACCTCCTTCCCTCCTGTGTCCATTGTGCTGAGCTGTGGGCCCTGCCCTACTTTCTCTTCAGTAAATACTGAGCAGAAGTATCTATTTTGGATAGATGCTTTTACACGGTTCTCCTCCTCATATGCCCCCTTATCCCCTTTAATCTTAGCAATACCCCCTCTGGACTTTCTCCTTTCACTAATGCATCTATAGAAAGTCTTGTCACCTTCTTTTACTGTTTGTGCTAGTGCTTCTCGGTTTGGACCTTTGCCTGCCTTACTGCCTCTCCTTAGGGAAGTTTGGTATGCCTCCTATCTTCATCCTGCTGCATTCTCTTATATTTCCTGAAGGCCAGCCTTTTGGCTCTTACCTTCTGCTACTGCTTTTGAGAACCAAAGTGGTTTCCTTCTTCTTTTCCACTTCCTTTTCTCTCTAACACAATGGGATGTTGCTTCAAGTATTGCATCTTTAATGCTTGCCCACTTTGCCCGTACCCCCTCACCTGTATTTCTTCTTGCCAGGGCTAGCTTAACTCTGTTGGCCATCTTATCAAAGTCAGCTCCTCTGAAGTCCCATATTTTTGCCGTAGAATGGGATTATTTAGTTCTATTGGCCAAATTGAACCATACCATGTGATGGTCACTGGCCCTCAGGTGACCTTCTACCTGGAGATTTGTGATCCTTTCCCTGTTAGTCAGTACTAGATCTAGGATGGCGTGTCTCATATATATATATATATATATATATATATATTATTTTATATATATATTTATATATATATATATATATATATATATATGTATGCCTTCACTTGTAATATCTCACTTTACCCATTTTACCAGAATACAAAAGATTGCTGACATGGCCAGGGTGGAGCTAGTAATTGGAGAGAGTCTAGGCTTAAAAGAAAAGAGGAAAACACTTTTGATTACACCTGCCCATGTAAGAACGGACATGTAGACACTCTACAATGTATTACATTTAATTGTCCTATTAACACAAAATGGAGGAAAAAATACATAGAAAAATATATTCTTACATATGCATACAATTTGGAAGATGCATTATACATGATGTTGCACTCTACTGACGCAAGCCAAGCCACAGAAGTGGCAACATTTTACAAAGAGATGATGAGATATAGGAAAACCATTAAAAACACGTGAAATTGGACATTATATCTCACAAAATAATTATATTGCCACCGGAAAGTCCCCAAAATAACACAGAAGGCAACCTTGACACTTCATTAGAAACACTATTTTACTAACACCGTAATAATTTTTCTTTTCTGGAATACTGAGGTAAAAGCACCTCATTATGAGGACATTTATTGTAAACCTCATTTGGAAAATGTAATAATGAAACTCTGGTCAATCTCTGTCTGTATGTGCAGTCTCTAGACATGCTGGTTGTTTAAGAACTGTAAGCTTATAGATGGTCTGCACTAGATAAGAAAGCATTTATTTCTCCTTGCTGACTTGCCAACAGCACTGTCATGTTCTGTACATTATTAACCGTAAATTGTGCCTTTTTGTCTGTTTTGTTCCTATTATACTGTGTGATATGTACCTCCTCTATGTGCTATGTAACTTGCACCTCCGTATAACTGTTTTGGAATCTTCTACTGTACAACACTGTATATGTATTTGTTTTACCTGTTCCTTGATTTGTACTCTCCCGGGTTGTGCCTGAAAATAGGCAGTTCTGTCTAGTGCACTTTCCCGGTTACCAAAAGCAAATAAAAATAAATAAATGTACACACAGATCCTAGATATATTTGCTACTCAGACATAGTAAATATAAAGCTGGCTCTCATAGGATTTTAATATATAATTTCAAATTCAATTCACGTTTATACTAACATACTAAAATGCCAGCAGAATAGGCCTAACGGTCTTTCGTGTCTGCTCGTTTGGTCAGCCCCCACCCTGGGTGCTGACCTTGCTGCCCCCCTCGCCTTCTCTGACTTCTCCCTTCCCAGTTCCGGATATTCTTGCTGCATTGGATTTTGCTTCCAGAACCCTTCCCCTGTACCTGTCCCACCCCCTCTTGAACCCCTCCACTGTCTCTGCCTCCACCAGCCCCCTAGGCAGCGCATTCCATGGCTCCACCACCCTCTCAGTGAAGTAGCACCTCCTCCTTTCTCCCCTGAATCTTCCCCCTCCAGCTTCCACCCATGCCCTCTAGTGGCCCCCTCCTCCTTCCTTCGAAGCACCCTGACTGTTCCTCCCCTATTTACCCTCTTCATGTACCTGAAGACCTCTATCATGTCCCCCAGTCCCTTCTCTCTTCCAATGTGTACATATTTAGCTCTTCGAGCCTCTCCTCATAGGTCCTGTCCCCCAAGCCCCAAATCATTTTGGTTGCCCTCCTCTGGACCCTCTCCAGGAGGTGAATGTCCCTCTTTAAGTGTGGCCTCCAAAACTGCATGCAGTACTCAAGGTGCGGCCTCACCAAGCAGTTATACAGAGGGAGTATCACTTCCCTCCTTCTGGAGGTGATCCCCCTAGCGATGCATCCCAGCATCCTGTTGGCCTTGGCTGCTGCCCTCCTACAAGTCTCAGAGTTGTTCATTTTGACATCCACCACCACCCCCAGGTCCCTCTCAGCCATCGAGACCTGTAGCATTTCCCCAGGGTGTACACTTGGCCCGGGTTTCTGGCCCCCAGGTGGAGTACCTTGCATTTCCCTGCATTGAACCTCAGCTTCCACTTTCTAGACCATCTTTCTAGAGCCTCCAGGTCCCCCTGTAGGGCCACCCTCCCCTCCTCCCCATCCACCACTGCCCCCCAGTTTCGAGTCATCCGCAAAGAGACTCATCTCACTTCTGATTCCTGTCCTTATGTCAGAGACGTAGGCGTTGAACAGAAGGGGCCCAAGGACTGATCCCTGTGGGACCCCACTAATGACCCTCCTTGGGGATGAGACTATCCCGCCAACTACGACCCTCTGGGTCCGGTCCTGGAGCCAACTGCCTATCCATCTGATCATCTGGTTCCCCACCCCATTTCTCCCAGCTTATCCAACAGGCCCGCGTGAGGAACAGAGTCAAATGCCTTGCTGAAGTCTAGAAAGAGGACGTCCACTGGTCTACCCAGGTCCAAGGCACTCGTCACCCAGTCATAGAACTCCACCAGGTTTGTCTGACATGATTTCCCCGGGATGAATCCATGCTGTCTATCGTCCAGGCACCCTGACTTATCCAGGTCCCCCCAGCCTCTCCTTGACAATGCTCTCCATCACCTTGCCCACCACCGATGTCAGGCTGACAGGCCTGTAGTTCCCTGTCACCTCCCTTGATCCCCCCTTGTGGATAGGCACTATATGCACCACCTTCCAGTCCTGGGGCACCCACCCTGTCCTCAGAGAGATGGTGAAAGCTCCGCCAGGGTTTCGCCAGGACATCCACAAAGTTCCTTCAGCACTCTGGGATGTAATTTATCCAGCCCGGTGCTTTCTCCGTCTTAAGGGAGCTGAGGGCTTCCTCACTCTCTCTGCTGTGATTTCCACTTCCGGTACTCTTCTCCCTGTTAGCCCTCCCCTCCTGCCAGTGATGCCTTCCCCCCTCCCAGACCCGTCGATGGGGTGAGTCCCCCCCTCAGTATCTCTGTCTCCTCCCATGTATGATGCAGCACCCCCATTTTCCTTGGTGAAACTGGAGGTGAAGTACTCATTTAGTAGCACCAGCCTGCTCCCTGGGTCTTGTGCCCATCTCTCCCAAGATTTAATCCTGCTAATCTGCCCTTCACCCTTTGTTTTCCCCAATGTATCTAAAAAACCCTTGTTCCTCTCCTAATTTCCCTGGCCAGGTTCTGCTCCTTCCTTGTCTTAGCCCCTCCACCACTAAGTGGCCCCTTCTAGCCATCAGCTCGTGCTCCCTCAATCCCTTTCACTCCTTGAGCACTTGAACTGCTTATAGGCTGCCTTCTTTCCCACACCACCTCCTGACCTCCCTTGGTCCACCAGCAGGCTTTTGGGCCCTACCACATTTCGTCTTACTCTTGCACAGGTGCTGGTAGCATCCTGCACCCCTCTCCTGATGATTTCCCACCTACTATTAGCGTCCATGTCTGACCCAATCCCATCCAAATGCTCCTTAAGGATCCTTCCCATTTCCTTAAAATCCGCCCCCCTGAAGTCGGTTACTTCCGTCTTTGTGCAGCCTTCTACCCCTCCTAGGTCCAGGCAGAACCAGACCGTGGCATGGTCACTCCCCGCCAATGGGTCCCTTACCTCCAGGCCCCCAATCTGGTCACTGTCTGCCAGGACCACATCCAGTACCCGCGCCTCCCTGGTCGAGTTCCTCACCTGCGGAGTTAGGAACGCGTCTTGAAAGACATCCAACAACCTCTGTTCCCTGGTCACAGAGGATGTCATAGTCTCCCAGTCTGTTCCTGGCATGTTTAAGTCCCCCAACACCACCACTGTTCCTCTGCCCAGTCTGCAGTGTCTCCCAACATCTGCCACCAGACTGTCCTCCAGCTCCTCCGCCAGGGCAGGGGGTCTATACACCACTCCTATTTTTACTCTCTTGCCCCCCCTTGTTATCAAGGTGACCCAAATCGCCTCCACGGTTCCCTCCGCCTCCTCTACTCCCCCTATGCCAATGCAGTTTTTGACTATCATTGCTACCCCTCCTCCCCTTCCCTCCCTCCCCGTCCTTCCTGAACATAGTGTAACCCTCCAGGTTCAGGTCCCAGTCATGTCCTGCAGTGGCCCAAGTCTCAGTGACCGCTGCCACATCCACTGCTCCCTCAGTTAGCATCACCTGGGCTCAGGCATTTTATTGCCCAAGCTCCTGGCATTTATGCAGGACTCACCTTCCACCTTTCCCTATAGTTCCATTTCCCCTGCTCGTGTTCCCATGGGGTTCTGTTTTCCCCTGGTCTGCACTTTGCCAGTCGGCCTTTTCCTGCAATCCTCCAGCTCCCAGGGGTGAGACAGAGTCCCTCCTTTATCGGCACCCCCTTGACAGCCTTTTCTCCCATCCCTCCCCTTCACAAGTTTAAACCCCACTTTTCACCAATGAACCCCTCTATTTTCAACTTAAGGATTCCCTTCCCTTCCAAATTGAGATGGAGTCTATCTCTAGCATACAGCTCCTTATCCTCCCAGGTCTCCCCCCAATCTCCCATCAACCCATACCCTCTGGCCTCACACCACTCCCTGAGCCACTGGTTTATCTCCCTAATCCTCCGTTTGTGTTCCCCACTAGCCCTTGGCACCGGCAGGATTTCTGAGAAGGAAACTGTGCATCCTATGTCATGACAGACCCTGGCAAGCTCCCTGAATCTTGCCTGTATGTCATAGCTATTTCCCTCAATGTCATTTGTACCCAAGGTGGACCAGTATGTCGGGGGAACCCCACAATCCTTTGCCAGCTGATATACTCTCGTGCTTAGCCCTGTGCACCATTAGTCCAGGGAAGCATCTTGTTCTAACTGGCCAGGCTTCCCTCCCTATCCTATTGATACCCTGATCATAGAATTCCCCAACAGAGCACTCTGACTGCTCCTTTTCCTCCATTTCCCCTTCCATGTCCCTCATCCTTTCTACTGGCCCCTCCACCCAGCCGGCTCCTTGTTCCTCCTCCTATCTGGGTGCCACATGCCACCCCCTCCTTATTTACCATGGCCACCCCTCCTCCAATCCTATGCCTCTCCTTCTCCTGAGTATCCTTCTGTACCTTGCTAACTCCCCCCTCACTGCTCGCAACTGGTCCTTCTCCCCAACTGCTAAACTAGCCTGGCTCGGTCCTCCTTCCTTCCTGTCTCCATTTAGTTCATCCTTGCTCGGCGTGCTCCCTGGCCTAAACCCTCAGCTCCCTTTACTGAATCCTCCTTGTACTTCTGGTCCTTCTCCTTTACCTTTCCTCCAACTGGTCCTTCTCCTCGCTTTCCTCCCTCTTCCCCTGCCCTCCTGCTCTGATTCACTGCTCCCCATTTTCCTGCATTCCAGGTCCCCCTGCTCTTCCTGCTATCTGGCCCCTGCCTCCTGCCCTCCACTCCTCTTCCGTCTCTAACCACCCCTGTTGTGGCTACATCACCCCCTCATCCTCGAGCAGAAGAAGAGATTTGAAGCAGTTACTGGAGTGTAAGGTCTGATCCACCTCCCGCCTTTGCTTCCTTCTGTCCAGCCCTGGCCATCTGCCTACTTCCCTGAGAATGTTGTCCCTCCGTCCCTCCTTTGTGAGGGTCCCCAGTTACCTGCCTGCTTCCTTGGTAGTGTCTTTTGGACCCCCTCTGCCAGGGTCCCTATGTGACCCCTGAGTATTCTCCTGCACTCCTTTCCCTAAGCCCCGCCCCCAGTGCTTGGTGCAACCCCATGGGAGATCCCCAGCCCCCTTCCCCAACCATACCTCCCCCCTTCCCCCAGCTGTCTCCCTAATCCCCAAGAACCTCCTCTCCTAGCTGTGCCAGCTGGTAGCACACTGGGCAACCACTGAACTTCCAAGCCCAGTCCAGTATCATGGCTGCTCCACACCCTGTGCACCCACCACCCTCCCAAAGATGCCGCCCTAATGACGGTGGTTCCATCCCTTCCAAATAGGTTTCTTGGTGAGCCACCAGGTTCCCCCAGTCCAAGATACACCCTACTGCCTAATCAGGTCACCCGCTAATCTTAGAAACAGTCCCACTGTACACCAGTAACCCTGTTACTAGGTGCAGTACAACACATTAAACTTATAGTGGAAATGAACAACTCCTCAAGCTCCTCCTCCCAGCCTTTAAATCCAACCCCAGTGGCTAGAACTACATGAGCTGCACCTGCAGCCTTTTCCTCAAATTGCAGGGCAGGTGTTCCCCATAAATTAGCAGAATTCTGGGAGGGAGGGGTGGGGAGGGCGGTCTTGGGCAGACACCTGACTCGAGAGAGAGTGTATCAGCCCTGGTCTCCCTCCAAGCCCAGCAGCCAAAGAACCAGGCCCAAGCAAATCCCACCAAATAGGTTTTAAATCAGAAGAAATAGGCCTCCACCAGCGCAGCCTGTTACACAGTGAAACATCCACAAAATGAGCCCACTTACAGCCACCAAATCAGTTTTCAAACTCCAGCAGCCCCCAAAACAATACCCTGCTAGCCCCTTAGAAGTAAGAAAGAAAAGAACTAACCTTCTACCAAGTAAAATCCACAAGAACCCTGTGAAAACAACAAGCAGCAGCTACTGTCCTGGAACACAACTGATCCTATCCCCTTCCAGTTCTTTCTGAGAAGACAAAGCAGCTAACACCTCAAACCTGATTCAGCTCTGCCTCCAGTCAATTGGCTGAGTGAGACCTGGCCAGACCATTAACACCCTTCCCCCACTATGCACTAACCTTTGCAGCTAGTGGAGTCAGCAAAAAGGAATCAAAATTCAACTCAAAGCCCCCAAATATGTTTGTTGCCAAAGGAAACAGGTCTCCAATTTAATCAGCTTCACTAACAACACATCAAAATAGGCTTGAAATTAACAGATATAGGTCTCCAATTCAAATAACCATCCCCAAGCAAATCCCACCAAATAGGTTTTAAATCAGAAGAAATAGGCCTCCACCAGCGCAGCCTGTTACACAGTGAAACATCCACAAAATGAGCCCACTTACAGCCACCAAACCAGTTTTCAAACTTCCAGCAGCCCCCAAAACAATACCCTGCTAGCCCCTTAGAAGTAAGAAAGAAAAGAACTAACCTTCTACCAAGTAAAATCCACAAGAACCCTGTGAAAACAACAAGCAGCAGCTACTGTCCTGGAACACAACTGATCCTGTCCCCTTCCAGTTCTTTCTGAGTTATTATGGAGGGAGAAGATCCATTGAGCAAGCTCGTTTGAAAGGATGTCCCTTGTACAAGCAATAAACAGAACAGTGTACAGAGAAATGAACAGTATACAGAGAAATGCATATTTACAGTATAAACACTACTTACAGTCCAACAGTCAGTCCCCTCAGACATTGACAAAACATTACATTTACAATATACACAGGTTTTCAGAAGAGCGGCAGTGAAGAATGATACATGGTAAGTACAATGTTACAGACTTCTTATTCGAAATACAAGCTTTTGGTATAGGGTTGACAACGTAAGGTGTCAGCAATATAACACAGATTGCATATGAGTCAAGTAAGTAACAGGCATAATAGTCACTACTTAGAAAACAAGTATGGAACAGAGGATGAAGTAGGGGAAGTGGGGAGAAAGGAGGTTAAGTGCAGTGACAGGTGTCAGTAGAGGTTTTGCTAATGAGGGTTTTAAAAGCATTTAATGGGGGTTAGGGATTGGAGCTTTACAGCTGATTAAGGTGTATTCCAAGCTGTGGGGAGTATGTAACTAATGGCTACTTTGCCACAGCGTGTGTGTGTGTGTGTGTGTGTGTTTTAGGGACATCTAGGAATATATACAAGCATTTCCTTAATGTGTACACACTATGTGGTCGATGGAGTAGAGCTGTAATATGGGGAAGGAGTTTGTTTAAGGGGGGTTTATATGCCCAGGTGTAGATATGCGTGATTCTCCTGGTGGTCAAGGAAGTCCAACTGACATTCTTATATAAGGTACAACGATGGGTTCTAGCTCGGGTATTGGTAATAAAGCGGATGGCACGGTGATATAAGGTATCCAGTTTGTGGAGATAAGTGGCTGCACAGCTGTTATAAATGATGTCAACATAATCCAGAAGAGGCAGGAAGGTGGCCTGGACTAGTCGCTTCCTGGATGTCTGGGAAAATAAAGATTTATTTCTGAAAAAGAAGCCTAGTCTCAGTTTCAATTTTTTTATTAGTGCCTCAAGGTGGAATGAAAATGAAAGATGCGAGTTGAGCTGGAAACCCAGATACTTGAACTTATCCACCACTTCAAGTGTCTCACTGAGAAGACTTATGATGGACGAGGTGAGGGCAACCATTAGGATGGACATTTGGGGAATTGGGTGGATGAAAGAACATTACTTTAGTTTTCTTGGCATTCGATAGGAGTTTTGATCACAGTAAGTTATTCTGAAGGTGATTAAAATCAGACTGGATGGTGGAGTAGACTTGTGCGGATGAGGGTCCAGACACATATAGTACCATGTCATCAGTGAAAAAGTGTATTTTGGAGTCCACAATATTATTGTTCAGATTATTGATGTATATAAGAAAAGCAGGGGGCCCAGAACAGAGCCCTGGGGAACTCCTCTTGCCATGGGAAGAAGTGATGAGGAAGTCCTGCTAGCCTTGATTTGCTGCTGTCTATCTGTCAGATAGCTGGTAAACCATTTTAATACTGAGCTGGTGAACCCATGTTCCTTGAGGTTGACTAGGAGAAGATCATGATCGACTGTATCAAAGGCCTTACTGAGGTCCAAAAAAAACAGCACCTGTGCAATGTTTATTGTCCATGGCCTCTAACCAGTCATTTGTTACCTTAGATAAGGCAGATATGGTACTGTGCTGACTTCTGAACCTGGATTGTAAGGGGTTTAGGAGATGGCGACTCTCAAGGAATTCCCTTGACCTGGATGCTAACCAGTTTCTCTAAGACTTTTGAGGTAAGGTAAGGTCAATATGGGCCTATAGTTATTCATGTCATTGGAGTCACCAAATTTAAACAGGGGTAATAAGTGGGCTACCTTCAATGCGTGAGGCACTGTTCCTTCTCTTAACAATAAATTAAATAGGTGTGTAATTGGTGCAGTCAGGAAGTGGTACCCTAACTTCAGGAAGAAGGGGTTGATGTTATCTGCACCAGCACTCTTTTTTGGTGTCCAGTTTAAGTAATTGATCCTCGACTTGTTTGTATGTAATGGTAGAGAAGGTAAAGGTGGCATTGATAGGAGGTCTGGTATCTGTTGCTAAGTGTAGGATAGTTGGGTGCATGGTGGCAGCACTGGAGGAATTGAAGGCGAGGGTTGCTGTTGCAAAGTGTTCATTAAGTTTATTGAGTATTTCAGACTTATCAGTAATAAAGGAGCCTTGACAACTAATTCTGCCAGGTAGTGACGGAGGTTCTTTGCAGCCTTCAACTGATTTGAAAGTGTGCCAGATTTTTGCAGGGCTCCCTTTAGCTGACTCAGCAGTAGTAATTTTCTTTTGTGTGCCTTATCAGCCTAGTACAGGCATTGCGGTAAGCCCTAAAAGCTGTCCAGTGGCTACTGGATTTAGTACGCCTTGCAGGGGCCCTGAGTTGGTCCCTTTTTAATAAAGCTTTTTTAAGCTTTTTGGGAACTCCTCCCACAGGAACTCCTCCCTCTGGAATCCCAACCTTCCCCCTTCTCTGACAGTTTATTATATAGTCTCTGTCCAGGAACTCCTCCCACAGGAACTCCTCCCACCGGAATCCCACAGTCAGCTGGTTTTCTATCCCCTGAAACCACACCCTCCCTTCCTAAGGAGATCAAACCTAAATCGCTACTTCTCCTCTCTTTTCCTCTTCAAACCCAGCCCTATCCAGCCCTTGGGTAACCTCTGATATCTCCTCCACAGAGCTCTAAGACACCCTCTTGCTGTTGTACTCGAACCTGGGACCTCTTGCACCAAAGTCAGTAACACTATCACTACTGTACAGTGGCAGTCACCCTCACTGAAGTTCAGCTATCGCCCTTACCTTTCACTATAAGCATAGAACTATGGGCACTCGAACTCCCTTGCTAGGTCTTCTCACCCTTACCCTCCTGTTTCAAACCTCCCCCTCGACCTGAGCTCCCGTCCACTACATCAGGCACCTCACCCCCAAGTTACCCCAGTATGACCCAGCCCCCTCCCACCTTGAACGCACCCCTAACTCCCCAGCACCCACCCTCTGCCTACAGCCCCACTGCCCCAGCCCTCCTGGGCCCACCCTGAACCCACCTGTTCCCTGCCATACCCACCCTTCATGCTCTACCTATCCCCTGCACCATCACCAGGTCCTCGCCCGGGCGCCAAACCATGGGTCCCTGCCGCCACAGTCCCCGAATCAGAATAATCACATTGCTACTCTTACTGTCTGGGAATGTACACCCCAATCCTGGACCTTTATCTGCTAGCCCACCCAAATCCTGTACCACTACCGTCTCCGCCTTGCATTCCTTAACACATGTAGCCTCCTAAAGAAAACTGCTGCTCTCCAGTGCTGGGTCACCCAGCATCAACCTGATATTCTTGCTGTGGTAGAGACTTGGCTCTCTATGTCCACCCCTGACTCCGCTATCTCCCTCCCTGGATACACCTTATTCAGGGAAGACTGCACAGGCAAACGTGGTGGTGGGTGCGCTATATTCATGTGGGACACACTAATAGGTCATGCACTCCCTGCTCCCAAACTTGGCTATGGTGCCCAAGCCCTCATGCTAAAAGTTATCACTGACCCCGCCAGAAGCTCTTTTTTTTCTTACTGTCTCCTATATACCCCCAAGGAACCAGAACTCAGCAGTCCAGTCCCTCATCGACTACCTCACATCCCTCCCGCACAAAGTCGAGCAAGTCATCCTTGGTGATCTTAATGTTAACTGGCTTGCTTCCGCCACCTCCCAAACCAGGGACTTCTTCACTGCCCTGGATGTGTCCCAACTAGTCTCACAGCCCACCAGGTTCAACCAATCCAGTGGAACCAACACCCTCCTAGATGTTATCTTATCAAACCACCCCTTTAAAATCAGGGACATCACTGTCCTCTCCAACTCACTTAGTGATCACTCCCCCGTCATCTGTACCTGGTCATCCTCCTCCTCTCCAAAACCAGTGTCCCAGACTACATTGCGCCGGCAGCTATGCCCTGGTGGCCTAAAAAAGTTGAAACAGCACCTAGCCCAGCTAGACTGGTCCCCTATCTGACATGCCCCAGATATCAACTCAGCTCCTGACTTCTTCACAAGTGCCTTCTGCAAGGCCTGTGACCTCCTCACCCCCCACACCAGGATCTGTACAAAGAAACGCAACACCCCTTGGATTACCCCTTACCTCATACAGAAATTTAAGAATAGGGATAATCGCTGGCGAATTGCTCTAGATTCAGGCAATCCATCTGACAGACAAGCCTACAATGCAGAGCGCAATAAGTGCATCTGGGCCATCAGACGGGTCAAGGCGGAACACCCTCACCTCCACCTGGGGCTCAGCCCGGACCTTCTGGGATAGCATGAAAGAACTAAATGGGATGACCCGCTCCCCTCCACCATCTCAGCTCACCATCGATAGCGCTACCTCCTCTGATCCACTATCTATAGCTGACTGCCTCAACACCACTTTCTCTGATCTAAGCTCTGTCATCCCCAGCAGCTTTTTTGATCCAATCCCCTCCTCAGTCCCCCCTGCCCTGCATCGCCCCCCTTTCTACCTGTGCACCCTATCCCCCCCTAAGCTAGGCTACACCTGCTAAAAGCCCTTGGTAGTAATAACCCCAGCAGTGACCTCCTCGACTCCAGGATCCTCTGCCTGGTCCTGGACGTTGTCGTAGTCCCCCTGATGGATCTACTCAACCGGTCCCTATGCCTTGGACAGTTCCCCAGTGCATAAAAAACTGCTGAAATCACTCCAATACACAAGAGCGGTGATCAATCCTCCCCCAGCAACGATCGGCCAATCTCCATCCTCCCCCACTCTCCAAAGCCCTCGAAAAAGTGGTGTCTATCCAACTATCTGAGTACTTGGCCAAGTATGACATTATGTGTCCGGAGCAGCACGACTTCTGCTCAGAACACAGTACAACCACTGCTCTACTGGAGTTCTCCCAATACCTGCACTCTGCTCTCAACTCTGGCAACCTGGCCGGTGCAGTGTTCATTGACCTCTCCAAGGCCTTTGACACTGTCTGTCACCCCCTCCTACTTGAGTCTCTCCACCAACTTGGTTTCTCTGCTAGTCCCCTATCACGGTTTTCCAGCTACCTCTCTGCTAGATCCCAGCATGTAAAAATCATTGGCTCCCTCTCCAACATTCGACCCGTTAGCTCCGTGGTCCCACAGGACTCAATCCTGGGTCCCATTCTCTTCAGTCTCTACCTCAACACTATCCCCAGCTCCTGCAATAGCATGATGCTCCTCTATGCAGATGATGCAGTTCTCTTTGCCTCACACCCAGATCCCTCCACTCTCCAATCATCCCTTCAACTCGCCTACAACCAAACAGAAAGGTGGTTTCTTGATCACAGACTAGTCATACACCTTAAGAAAATCAAATCAATGCCCTTCTCTCACCACCAAAATAAAGCTAGATGTGCCCCCTTCCTGATTACCCCCAACTCTCAGCTCCCATTAGAGCAAGTGCCCACATGCAAATACCTAGGCATCACTTTCGATACTGCCCTCACCTTCCACACCCACATCAATGCTCTTTCCTCCATCGTAAACTCTCAGATTGGCCTACTTTACTGCCATAGGGATTGCCTGTCCCTCGCTGCCCTCCGGCTGGCCATCACCTCCTCTATCCTGTCCCTAGTGGACTACGGCTTGCCCATCTATGCTGCAGCTGATAACACCTCCCTCTCTAAAATCCAGCTCTCCATCAATAAGGCCTGTAGGCTCCTGATCAGAGCCTCCAGCCACACCCACACCTGCCTGCTCTATTCCTCCGCCAACCTGCTCAACTTCGAGGAACGTCTGCAGTATCAGACCTGCCTTCTTGCTACGATATCCCTGCTCGGCCTCTTCCCCCCTGGAGTCTCTGCCTCTCTACCACGGTCATCCTCATCCACTTCCACCCGCAGCTCTGTTAAAGCCACCTTCAAAGTGCCCAGAACCAAGACCTCCCTCGCCCAGAGGTCCTCCTTTTATTGAGCCCCCGCCTGGTTCAACTCCCTCCCTACCTGCATCACCAACACTGCCAAACTTGGTCCCTTCGAAACCGCTCTCCAGAATCATCTATTTAATGTCCGCTGCTGTAGGTGCAACTAACCCTGCCCCCCAAATCCTACTGCAAGACCTTTCCGTGCCTGGCCCCCCCTTATCTCAACAAGGTCCGCTGGACTGCTGATCCATCTTTCCCCCTATCCCTTTTTACCTACCCCCTTGGGTTTATACAAGGATGTATTCCACTGCAACTCCAGAGAAATTTTACATCTTTAATTGTAAATCTGAGTTTTATACCAAGATGTAACTTAGTGTATTCTGTGTTCAATGTCTGCGCCTGTAATGTTGTCCAGTGTTGTATCTGCACAGTGTTCTATTGTGTTGCCATCCTTGCGACGAGGTGCCTTTGTAAATGAGTCCCTGACTCAAAGCTTGTAAATCCGACTTGTTCAAATAAATAAAATAAATAAATAAATAAATAAAATGTCCCCGTTGTACCAGGGACAGGAGGCTTTTTAACTCTATGGCTAATTAGTGGGGTGTGCTTGTTTATCATGCGAGTAAGGGTGGAACTGAGAATGTGTGTGACTTCATTGGTAGTAGCTGCTAGGTAAAAGTTTTGCCAGTTAATATCCCTTAGGTCTACCAGAAGGAAGGTGGGCTGGGTTGAACCTTTTAAAATTCCTCCTAGTTATAAATTTGCTGATAACAGTACATTTCAAGAGGGTCCTGACACACACACCTCTATGTTGTGATCACCGAGATCATTGTGGAAGATAGCTTTCTGTATTATTTTATGTGGTCTATTTGTAATGACTAAGTCCAGTAATGAACCAGTGAGGTGGTTTCTATGGTTTGGCCTTGTCATTCCGGTAATTATCTGACTCAACCCGAGGTCGTCACAAAGATTCTTTAAAGGGGTCGATTTAGAGCTGATCAAGTCCAGATTCAAGTCACTGATAGTTAATGTTTCATTTGTAATTAGGTCTAGAAAGTTTTGTAGGTGGGTCAGTAAATCTAGATCCACAGAGGATGGTCTGTAGCAACCTAGTATGTTAATGAATTTAGCAGAGGAGATGGATATTTGTAATGCCAGGCATTCAAAGTTTTTTTGCTTGGAGATGGCATGTAGGACAGAGGCAAATAACCTGTCTTTAACAAAAATGACCACCCTTCCCCCCCTTGTGGATCTGTCAACACGATACTGTTTAATGAGTTCACAGCAGGAAGGTCTCATCAAATGAATCTGACAGTTTTTTTTGGCTGAGTAACAAGGGAGGTGTATCGGGGGGAGCAGTGGAAATTGCCTACCTGGATTTCGGCAAGGCCTTTGACGCCGTCCCACAAAATAAACTGGTTAACAAGATAGGAAGCTTGAGCATGGGACACAAGGTAGTAAACTGGGTGAGAAACTGGTTAAGGGACAGGAAGCAGAGAGTGGTGGTAAATGGGATCCAGTCCGGGGGGGGAGGGGGTGACCAGTGGGATACCTCAAGGATCAGTCCTGGGGCCAGTCTTTTTTAATGTCTTCATCAGTGACACTGCAGAAGGGCTAGAAGGGAAGGGCTGCTGTTTGCAGATGAGACCAAGATCTGCAACAGGATGGACACTCCAGAAGGTGTGGAGACAATGAGGAGGGACCTAGGAAAGCTGGAAAAATGCTCCAAAGTCTGGCAACTGAGGTTCAATGCAAAGAAGTGCGAAGTCATGCACCTGGGATGCAGAAATCCTGGGGAGATCGACCAGATTGGGGGGTTACTAACAGTCACAAGGGAAGAAAGGGATCTGAGAGTAATCATCTCTGATGACCTAAAGGTGGCCAAGCAGAGTTCAAAGGCTGTAGGGAGGGCCAGTGGCATGTTGGGGTGCATAGGAAGGGGTGTCACCAGCAGAAGGAGGGAGGTAGTGATTCCACTATACAAAGCACTGGTAAGGCCTCATCTGGAATATTGTGTACAGTTCTGAAGGCCGCATCTTCATAAGGAGATAGACAGGGTGAAGGCGGTTCAGAGAAGGGTGACAAAGATGGTACAGGGCTTGCACCAGAAGACATATGAGGAGAGATTAAAAGACCTTAATATGCATACACTGGAAGAGAGGAGGGAGTGGGGGGACATGACAGAAAGCTTCTCTTAGAAGAATTAGTGTTTCACTAAACGAAGTATGCCACCTGGTCACTGGGGCACACACATACACACACACACCTGTGACCTATATGCCCTGACAAACTGGTTGAATCTACAGGGTAGGATCTCTTACCATACCTGCCTGTTGGCAAAAAAAATCAGCTTCAGGCAATCCCTCCCTCCACACAGCAGCTTCTTACTAGGGCAAATAAAACCCTCATCGTATGCGTGGCTCAACAAATCTCATCTTTTATGCCCCTTTCTGCCATACGGCACAAGCACAGAAGGCATTTATGTTTCGAGCACACTGCTGGTTCAACAGCCTCTCCCCTAGCGTCCTGACCGAATCTAAAATCAAGCAGTCCAAAAACAAACTTCAGCCACACCTTTCCAAACTTAGTAGCTGTGACTGCTCCACATAATCTGGTGTGGCCTCACCCCTTCTTCACCTCACCTTACAACCTCTACTTCAAGTCAACCCTAACTATTCCACTAATCTTCTCTTGTCTCTACCTCCACTCCCCTAATCTGTCTCTCTATACTTCTAGTATCCCCCTCCTCAGCTTGGCACTGACCGTTTGACTACTGAACTATCCTTACCCTGCCTACAACAACGTCTCCCCTCTGTGTGCACTCACCACTACTGTCTCGACCCTACACTTATCTTACCTTCCCGACAGGACTTTCCAAACACTGTTTGGACAATGCCATCCTATTGCCTGCGAGCCTAAATATTACTGCCTGTAACCACTATAATCAACTTGTATAGCTCTTATTGTTAGTCTTGTCTGTTGTTTATTGTTGTGGTAGTGTCAGTGGCTCAGTAGGTAGCATACTCGCCTCTGAGGCTGGGAAATCAGAGGGCTGTGGGTTCAGTTCCCACATCTGGCACTTGGGTTAATATCCCAGTACTGACACTGTAGTGCAGCATGAGAGGGGTGCTGCACTTCTGAGTTGCCGTCTTTCGGATGAGACGTTAAACCGAGGTCCCATCTGCCTGGATTGGTGGTAGTTCAGGTGGATGTTAAAGATCCCATGGCACTTATCGAAAAGAGTAGGGGAATTTCCTCAGTGTCCTGGCCAAATTTCCCTCATTCACTAAAAATACCACCAACAGCTTAATCTGGTTCAAGGTCAGTTGGCATTCATCTGTATCCCCCTCCCCCCCCGGGTTGTGCCTGAAAATAGGCAAGATTTGTCTAGTGCACTTACCCAGTCAACAAAAAATAAATAAATTGTATTACCATTCAGTCTACTATATCATGTCATTTCAAATTTTTTTTTTTTACCAATCCATGACGTGAAGCCTTTGTAAAAGAGACTCTGACTCAAAGGTGTTAATTCAAATAATTTAAATAAATAAATAAAGTACCTTAAAGGTATTAACAAGGTGCAAGTGGGTGATATCTTTCACTATAGGACAGACACAAGAACAAGGGGGCACAATATGAGATTGGAGGGGGGCAGGATAAGGGGAAATGTAAGGAAGATTTTTTTTCTATGGAAAGGGTGGTGGCTGCATGGAACAGCATGCCACAGGAGGTGATGGGAGTGAACAAAGTGGGGGAAATTGAAACATACATGGGACAGGTATAAGGGAACCCTAGCAGTAGGAAGGAGAGGCTAAAGCTGATGACCAGATAGGGTCAGCGGCCACTATAACTCTACTACTCGGACCTTCAATTTAGGGTAAAACAACAACAACAAAAAAAGAGTTACTGTGTTTGTCTGTGTTGGGTGAAGTGTATTGTTATCTGTGCAGTTAGCTAGGTGAAGAAGGAAACTGTGAATTGGGGGAATGGCTTAGGCAACACGAAGCCGGGTGTTTGCATTTAAATCTGCCCTATAGAAACATAGAATCTGACGGCAGATAAGGACCACTTGGCCCACCCAGTCTGCCCATTTCCCTACCTACTGGATAAGCTGCAGATCCTAGTTAACCAGCAGCCTACTTCTTCTTACCCCTCAGAATTGCCTTATGACTGTCCCATGCATGCTTGAATTCCACCACTGATTTTGACTCCACAACCTTCTCCGAAGGCCGCTCCATGCATCCACAACTCTCTGTGAAAAAATACTTCCTTAAATTACCTCTGAGCGCCCCCTCTATCTTCAAATTGTGCCCCTTGTTCTTGCACACCTTTTTTTGAAAGATGCTACCTCTTGACTTTTGTTGATTCCCTTGAGGTACTTGAAAGTTTATCATGTCCCCCTCCTCCTCTATCCTCGAGGCATACATATTAAGCTCCTTAAGTCTCTCTTCATATGTCTTCTGGTGCAGACCCTGCACCATTTTAGTTCCTCCTCTGGACAGCTTCCATCCTGTCTATGTCTTTAGGAGATTGGGTCTCCAGAACTGCACACAGTACTCCAGATGGGGTCTCACCAGCTGTCTGTACAGAGGGATAATAACTTCCTGTTTTCTACTGGTGATGCCTCTCCTATGCATCCCAGTAACCCCCGCCCTCCTTGCTGCCCTCTCACATTGCTTGCCCACCTTTAGGTCATCTGATATGACTACCCCAGGTCCCTTTCCATTTTGTTGTTGTTAGTATCTCACCCCCATTGTGTACTCTTCCCTGGGTTTTGTTTCCCAGGTGCATTACCTTGCACTTCTTAGCATTGAATCTAAGCTGCCATACATTTGACCATTCCTCTAACCTTGCCAAGTCCCTTCTCATCCTTTCCACCCCACCCTGTGCATCAACTCTGTTGCAGATCTTAGTGTCATCTGCAAAGAGACATACTTTTCCTTCCAGTCCTTCCGCAATGTCACTTATAAAGACATTGAAGAGGACCGGTCCTCATACTGAACCCTGCGGTACCCCACTAGTAACCCTCCTTTCTTCTGAGTGACTCCATTTACTATTACTCTGTGTCCTATTCTCCAGCCAATTCTTACCCAGGCTGTCATCTTGGGACCCACTCCCAGGCTGGCTAACTTGTATATTAACTTTTGTGTGGGACTGTGTCAAATGCCTTGCTAAAGTCTAGGTAGGCCATGTCCACAGCCCTCCCTGATCTACTACTTTGGTCACCCAGTCAAAGAAATCTATCAGATTTGTCTGGCATGACCTTCCCACTGTGAATCCATGCTGCCTAGGGTCCTGTGCCCTCTGACCTCTAGATACTCGACAATTCTTTCCTTCAGAAGTGATTCCATCATTTTCCTATCACTGAGGTTAAACTAACAGGTCTGTAGTTTCCTGCTTCTGCCTTGCTCCCACTTTTGTGAAGGGGAATCACATCTGCCTCCTCCAGTCCTCGGGTACCACCCATCCTCCCATGATTTGCTAAAAGGGTAGTCAGTGGTGTCACTAGTTCTACCCTTAGCTCTTTAGAATTCTGGGATGAATCCCATCAGGCCCCATTGCTTTGTCCACCTTCAGTTTTAAGAGTTCTTTCAGAACCCTTTCTTCTGTAAATGGGCTGGTATCAACTTCTGTATCCAGAGTGTTACTACTGTTTGTTTTATGTACCTCCCCTCTTTATTTGTAAATACTGAGCAAAATATTTGTTTAGTATCTCTGCCTTTTCACAGTCTCCTCTGACCACCTCCTCCCTTTATTAAGCTTCACTATCCCTCCCTTGGTCTTCCTTTGCTCCCTGATGTACCTATAAAGGTTTTATCCCCTCCTGAGTTGGCTATCTTTCCTCGGTTTGGGCCTTTGCTGTTCTGACTGCCTTCCCAGCCTCCTTTTGCTTTAACTGATACAGTTCTCTGTCCTGCTCCTTCTGCGATTCCTTGTACTTCCTGAATGCTTTCTTTTCTCTTGAACCTTCACTGCCACTTCCTTTGAGAACCATAGTGGTTTCTTACATCGCTCTTGTTTTGTTTATTTGCTTCACACAAAGGCTCGTTACCTCTGTGATAGCAGTTTTTATTATTCCCCATTGTTCTTCCACCCCTCCTTCCTGCCCATTTGCTAGTGCATTCCTTAGGCACTCACCCATTTTGGCAAAGTCAGCCCTCCTAAAGTCCAGTACTTTTGTCTTTGTATGGCTTGACTCTATTGCTGTGTTTATTGTGAACCATACTGTTCGATGGTCGCTAGTTCCCAGATGGCTACCCACTTCTACATCTGTGATCCTCTCTCCAGCTCCATTTGAGAGAATCAAGTCTAATATTGCTCCCTCTCGAGTGGGCTCCAGTACTAGTTGTCTAAGGCATGCCCCCTGTAGGGCATCTAGAATAACTGCACTCTTCGAAGTGGCAGCTGCAACTGCACTCCAGTTAACATCTGGCATATTCAGATCACCCATCAGCAATATCTCCCCTTTTTCTGCCATTCTAAGTATACTTTCTATCATTTCCCTGTCCATTTCCTCCCCCTGAGAAGAGGGTCTGTATACAACCCCTGTGCGTATTGGGGTGCCATTGCCTGTCTCCAAATTTACCCACAGTGCTTCTTCTCCTCCCTGTTTACCCTTTTGTTCTGTTGCTTTTATTCCTTCCCTTATGTAAAGAACTACTCCTCCTCCTCTTTTACTCTCCCTGTCCCTCCTGTAGACAGTGTATCCTGGTATGTTTATGTCCCAGTCATGGTTTTGTGTGAACCATGTTTCTGTGACTGCCACGATATCCAGATGTTCCTCCTCCATCAAGGCCACTAATTTAGGAAGCTTGTTACCCAGACTACGGGCATTAGTACTCATTGCTCTCCATTTTTTGATGGCTTTACCTTCTGTTGCAGCTTCCCCCCACTGACCGTTCTACCTCAGTCTTTTTCTCATTTAGTACCCTGTTTTGTAGGGAGAGGCTGGGATTTTCCTGCTGCCCTAGATAGCTTTTGGCAGAGAACAGCAAGAGGAAGGAGGTACTGTTAGAACTTTACTACTCTACTGGGATTATATTGCCCTCCACTCCACCCATAGCTAGCTCTAATGTTATAGGCACAGGATTTGACTGACAACAGGAACTTCCTGTTTGGGAGCAGGACGGGAGTGATCACAGGGGCACAAAAGAATCACCATCCTAGAAGGAAAAGAGTAGCTCTCTAATCCCCCAGCTGCTGGAGGTCTGACTCTGAGCAAGTAGGGAGACTACTGAGGAATATAGAAACTTCCTGTCCCAGAACAGGAAAGGCAGGAGCTTTAAGGGCACGGCGGCAGTAGGAAAGTAGGGAGAGAAAAAAATATATGACATAAAAAGAGTAAATAAACAGGGAGAGGAAAGAGTAAGCATACAAAACAACAGTTAAGGGACCACAAATAAGACATGATGGGAGTTGTGCAGTGCAGTGGCTGTGGTGAGGCAGTCTTCTGGGAGACGTTCTGGAGGATGCGGTGTTGACCTATCTGCAGGCACCTCTCTGGGCTGAGGAAGGAGGTTGCTTATCTCCAGGCTGAGTTGGACAGGATTTGGGGAACCTCTTCTCCCACCCAGGGACCACCAGGGCTGCCGCTGCTGCCTCAGAGGTTGCCAAGAAAGAGGAGTGGTTGGACCACAGTGGGCTCAGGGAGGTTAGGGTAGTGGAACAGAGTCACATCCCTCCCTCCAGTTGTACCCCTGCACAATTCATACATGGAGGCACCTGCAGTGGAGACCAAGGAGGATGTTGGGAACCTCCACAAAGGAGACCCACAGGAGGGTGGCATGGGACTCCACAGGAGAAGGAAACAACTCCTGTTGGGGGACTCCATTGTTAGGAGGGTAGAACTGGGGAAGGGGGGGGAGAGGGAGGTAAGGTGCCTGCCTGGCGCCATGGCATGGAGGGACAAGAAGCGAATCCTCAGGCTCACAGAAGCAGCTGCACAGGGGAGGGAGCTGGATGTCACTGTCCACCTAGGGACAAATGATCTGGCTGGGAAAGGGATCAGAGCAGTGCAGGAGGAGTTTGTGAGGTTAGGGAGGGGCCTTAGATAAGTAGAATCCACAGTAACCTTCCTGTCTATGGCATGGGTGAGGCTAGGGTGCTCCGCACCATGGGATTCAATCAATGGTTGAAAAACTGGTGCAGAGATCAGGGTTTTGGCTTCACTGGGGACTGGGAGTCCGCCTGGAGGGATGCAGGCCTATAGTGGCGCGATGGTCTGCATCTGTCCAGGAGGGGAACCAGGATCCTAGGTGATAAGTTTAAATGCTTCATTTACAAGCATTTAAATTAGCCAAGGGGGGAGACACTGAAAAGGAGCAGGGAAATCATAGTTTTCCCCCCAAAAAAATCAAGGTAGTGTAACCCCCCTACAAATGGGGGTTCCTAAAAGCCTCCTAGGAGCTTGCCTAAGTGTTCCCCTGCCTGCTGGCATTCAGCGTTTAAGCCATTTGAATGGCATTGTGAGTGCTTGTAGAGCCTCCACATACTGTCTCTTTAAGAGCTGTCTGCTTGCAGACATAATTAATGCTTATGGAAGGGGATTGGTGTTTCTTTGCTTGAATCCCACCTGAGCTGCGGTATAATCGCTCCATTTTGCAGTCACTGAAAGCGCAAAGGGAGCCCATCCGAAAGATGTAACTGTTTGCCTGTAATCTTTTAAAGCATTAGTGAAATTGCAGTTTGTCTAACCGGCCTTCATTGCAGCTGGGACTCTGTGTGTGTTGCCCCTCCATTTAGGACCTGAACTGTTGTGCTGGGCCAGTTGAGTTTAGGGGAGCCCTAAAATGGAGACTGCTTAGGCCAACCAGAATTTGGACTCTCACTGGAGCCGGCTTACAAGGGGAATGTATGGCTAGAGCTTATGGGAATTGTAGTTTGGACCTTGGCGCCTTTTTGCACCAACAGAGGGAGCCCTGCAGTGATTGACAGCCGAATCCACCAACTGGACCTATTGGAATCTAAGGGAAATGCCCTGGACTGAAGCTGTAGAGCCAGATTGTTGTTGGCAGTGAAAGGAGTAGGAGCTCTGTTTTTTTCTTCGGTGTACAGTTCGTGCGGGAAGCGCGTGAGAGGCCTTGAAGTCGGCCTGCAGCTGTTGTAAGTGATAGTCGGACTGAATCTGAGTTTCTGAGAAGAAGGAAGGCAGAAGAGTGGAAACCAGGCTCACCCTGTAGAAGGCTGGAGATATTGCTGAATCACGCTCAGTCTGTCAGGAACTGAAGCTGCTGTGCACGCTCCCGGGTATTTTGCAGTAATTGCGATCGGCATCGAGGAGCAGCCTGCCTGGTATAGTACTTTCCTTTTACATATGAATCTGCGTAGTGCTTGTGGGGAATCACTATTTCCTGTCCCCTGTACTGTGTGCTGTGTGTTGAAGCTGGAAGAAAACCCCAGCTTGTCTCGGACTAAATCCGTTTGCTATCAACCGCCTCAGGGTCCAGTCACAAGGACCTTGTCTCCATGCCCTGTTGTTCCTGGCAATCCAGAAGAACATCCACCATCCAGTTCTCAGCTTGGGTATTGTGAGTACAAATCAGGGTATTCCCCTACAGCTGGTTATCAATTACAAGTGGGTCATCTAATTCTTGTTGTTTCACTTCTTCATGGACTGAGCCATCCAGCTCCGGATTACAATTGGGTGTTGTGCATATATTTACTTCTAGAGGGCCCCATCCATCTGCACCTGCCGGCCAACCCTGGCAACGGACCTGGCTAGCCCCCCCAACCTGGGTACCCAGAGTGTGACTTTTCAGACCCTGTATGTGTGCACCGTACTGTGATTTGAATACTGCCAATTAACCTGATTTCCCCCTCCCGTGTTCCATTCCCCTAAATAAACCAGATTTGATGTTAATGAACTTTATACTGTCTGAAGTGTCAGTACCTATAGAACAAGCACTGTATTAGGTTTTGGATGTTGACTAACCTTGTGTTACAGGGGGTCCTCAGAGACGTGCCTCAGAATCAGTCTCGAGGGTAAGTGGTACCTTATGAGTGAACAGTGTGTATATGTGGGGTATTGGGACTGTAACTCCTGTGCACTGTGTGAGCTACTAGAGGGAATAAAAGGGTGTCTCAGTGTCCCAGAGGGCTGTGACCAAGCTAGTCTAACCACTACAAACCCTGACCTCTAGAGGCACCCATCATAGAACTTAGGCCCCTCAACCTGTCAGTAGTCAAGCAGGCAGGGGTAGTAGCCCTTGGGATAGCGCCACCTTGGGGTTACAGTAGTTAGTGAGGTGAACACCAGGATAGAAAAATCGATAAGGAGAAGGGCAAGGGTAAATGGAGAAAAAGGCAAAGGCAGTAAGGACAGGGATGGGGCAAAAAGGGGTAAGGCTATAAAAAAATGGATGGTAATGAGTACTAGTGCCCGTAGTCTAGGTAACAAGCTCCCTGAACTGGTGGCCTTGATGGAAGAGGGATGCTTGGATATCATGGCAGTCACAGAAACATGGTGCACACAGAACCATGACTGAGATGTCAACATACCGGGCGGGGTACACAATCTACAGAAGGGACAGGGAGGGTAGAAGGGAGGAGGAGGAGGAGTAGCTCTCACGTAAGGAAGGATCAAAGCAGCGGAACTAAAGGCTAAACAGGGAGGAGAGGAGACACTGTGAGTCACCCTGAGACTGGAAATGGCACCACAATCCATATGGGGTTGTATACAGCCCCCCGTCTCAGGGGGAGGAAATAGACAAGGAAATGATAGAAGGCATCCTTAGGATGGCAGAGAAAGGGGAGATATTGTTGATGGGGACCTGAATATGCCAGATGTTAACTGGAGCACCTTTGCTGCAGCCACATCCAAGAGCAGGGTCATTCTCGGTACCCTACAGGGGGCATGCCTCAGTCAGCTAGTGTTGGAACCCACTCAGGAGGGAGCAAGCTTAGACCTGGTACTCTCAAATGGGGATGGAGAGAGTATCTCAGATCTAGAAGTGGGTAGCCATCTGGGAACAAGTGACCACCAGTGTGGTTCACGATAAACTCAGCTGCGGAGTCAAGCCATACAAAAGTGAGGGTACTGGACTTTAGGAGGACTGACTTTGTCTAAATGGGAGAGTTCCTCAGAAAAGCACTACCAAACAGGCAAGAAGGAGGGGTGGAGGAACAATGGGGAAACATCAAATCTGCTATCACAGAGGCAACTAGCCATTGTGTGAAGCAAATAAACAAATCAAAATGAAAGAAAACCACTATAGTTCTCAACAGATGTGTCGGGGAAGGTTAGGGACAAAAAGATAGCATTCAGGAAGTATAGGGAAACACAAAAGGAGCAGAACAAAGAACTGTACCAGTTAAAGCAGAAGAAAGCGGGGAAGAAAGTCAGAATAGCAAAGGCCCAAACCGAGGAAAAGATAGCCAACTGGCTTAAGAAGGGGGTTAAAACCTTTTATACTGTAGGTACATTATGGAGCAAAGAAAGACCAAGGAGAGACAGTGAGGCTTAATAAAGGGAGGTGGTGGGCAGAGAGGACAGTGAAAAAGCAGGGATACTGAACAAATACTTCTGCTCAATATTCACAAAAGAAGGGAAGGGGGAGGTACCTAATCCAATCAATAGAAACACTCTGGGTAGGGGGGTCGATACCAGTCCTTTCACAGAAGAAAGGGTTCGGAAAGACCTCCTAAAACTGAAGGTGGACAAAGTAATGAGGCCTGATGGGACTCACCCCAAAATTGTTAAAGAATTAAGGGGAAAGCTAGTGACACCACTGACTACTCTTTTCAACAAATCATGGGAGGATGGTGTAGTACCTAAGGACTGGAGAGGACAGATGTGATTCCCCTTCACAAAAGTGGGAGCAAAGCAGAGGCAGGAAACTACTGACCTGTTTGCTTGATCTCAGTGGTAGGGAAAATGATGGAATCACTTCTAAAATAAAGAATTGTTGAGTACCTAGAGGCCAACGGGGCATAGGACCCAAGCCAGCACGGATTCACAGCTGAAGGTCATGTCAGACGAATCTGATAGATTTATTTGACTGGGTGACCAAAGTAGTAGACCAAGGAGGGGCTGTGGACATGGCCTTTCTAGACTTTAGCAAGGCATTTAACACAGTCCCACACAAAAGATTAATAAACAAATTATCCAACCTGGGAGTGGGTCCCAGGGTGGTAGCCTGGGTAAAACACTGGCTGGACAACAGGACACAGAGGGTAATAGTAAATGGAGTCCACTCTGAAGGAAGGGGGGTTACTAGTGGGGTACCACAGGGTTCAGTATTGGGTCCGGTCTTTTTTAATGTCTTTATAAGTGACATTGCAGAGGGACTGGAAGGAAAAGTATGCCTCTTTGCAGACGACACAAAGATCTGCAACAGGGTTGATACATACACAAGGGGTGGAAAGGATGAGAAGGGACTTGGCAAGGTTGGAGGAATGGTCAAAAGGATGGCAGCTTAGATTCAATGCAAAGAAGTGCAAAGTAATGCACCTGGGAAACAAAACCCCGGGAAGAGTACACAATTGGGGGTAGTAACAACAACAAAATGGAAAGGGACCTGGGGGTAGTCATATCACAAGACCTAAAGGTAAGCAAGCAATGGGAGAAAGCAGTAGGGATGGCTGGGGGGTTTACTGGGATCTATAGGGAGAGGCATCACCAGTAGAAAACAGGAAGTTATTATCCCTCTGTACAGACAGGTGGTAAGACCCCATCTGGAGTACTGTGTGCAGTTCTGGAGACCCCATCTCAGCAGGAACGCAACTAAAATGGTGCAGGGTCTGCAACAGAAGCCATAGAAAGGGAGACTAAAGGAGCTTAATATGTATACCTTTGAGGAAAGAAGGGAGGAGGGGCATGATAGAAACTTTTAAGTACCTCAAGGGAATCAACAAAGTCCAAGAGGGGAGCATCTTTACGCAAAAAAGAGATGTGCAAGAACAAGGGGACACAATTTGAAGATACAGGTGGGATGGCTCAGGGGCAATGTGAGGAAGTATTTTTTCACAGAGAGGGTGGTGGACACATGGAACGGCCTTCCTGAGGAGGTGATGGGGTCAAAAACAGTGGAGGAATTCAAGAATGCACGGGACAGACATAAGGCAATTCTTGTGGGAGGTAGGAAGAAGTAGGCTGTTGGTTAACTAGAATCTGTAGCTTATCCAATAGGTAGGGGAATAGGCAGACTAGGTGGGCCTAATGGTCCTTATCTACCATCAGTTACTATGTTTCCATGTACAGAAATCAATTTTTAATTATGTAAAATACAGTATTGTGTTTTTAACTTTGTAATGACATCACGTTGAACTGCATGAAACTGAAAATTTGTATTGTCTGTGCCTTGCCTCTTGGCACTGTCACTTTAAATAATGATATAAATTAATTTATTCAGCAGCATAAACAGAGATGCTCACAAGGGGTTGCTCGTCCCCTGAAAAAGCTCATAAGAGCGAAATGTTGGGCTTTTGACACCACCATTTTGTCTGAGAAGATGCTTCCACACAACAAAGGAAGCTTTTAGCAGTCCTTCAAGTTTGGAGCTGCCTTACTGCCTCATGTATGGAGTGCCTGGATGTTCTCCTGCCTTCATAGTTCCTAAACCTTATTGGAACTGTACCAATACACTTTCACAAAACTGGAACTCCAAGCGTACCAGCAGTAGTGTATTTAACGTAACAGGTACTGTGAGAGTGGCACATTTACAAAATGTGAATTAAATGTACACTGTAAGTTAGAAAGCTGCTGCATATATGTCTGTCAGTATAGACAGAGGAAGAAACATCACAGGTTACCAAAGCAGTGATTGCCAGTGCTATCAGTACATGATTATTTTATTGATTGATTTAATAATTGGTTAGGTACACTGGTCCGAAGGGCCATTTTCAGGTACGACCTGGGCCATCAAGATGGCACATACAGTACAGTCGAAGCAACATACATAACACTATAGGTAGAATCAATACAGCCATACAGTGAATGCCGTAATTCACCAATAGCAGTTAGGCCCCCAGTTTGAAACTAAGGCCAGCCATGCAATAAGTGACAAACGTAGTTGAGCCACCAGTTAGAAGTCCAGGCCATGTATAGAAAGAGGGTTACAGTACAGGACTGTAGCAACCCCACTGGTTGGGAGGATGATTATGGATGACTGTCTATCCCTCACAGACCTTTTGTGTGCGGGCTGAAAGTAGGTTAAGGCATGGGATGATCGTGTTTCTGGAGCCCTACTAGGATGACAGGCGGTATTGCCACATTTCAGGAAATGTGTCCCACGTGCACCGTCACTGGGCGGCAGTGGTGTATTTCCTCTGTGAGGAAGAAGTAAGTCACTCCAGGAACTACCTTTCACCAGCGGGAAGAAGGGTGAGCAGTTGATATGCATGGTACAGATCAGAATGAGATCAATATGTAAGCATTAATCACCGCCAGAAGAGGGCTCTGCCGGTGGATTAATGCCCGCTGGGGGGGTTGGTGCCTGAGGGCGCAGCCCAAGGGGTCCAACCACCCAGCGGGCATTAATCCACGGCAGAGCCCAAGGCTGAAGGTGATTACTGCGCTTGTAACATAGGTTCGTCGCGGCGACGATGAGCCTATGTTACCGGCATCACCTCCTGTGGGCAGCATCGGTGTTTTTTCTGTACGATTCACCTGAGTGCTGTACAACTGCAGCGGAGTGCCAGGATTCGCCGAACGGCCACAGCTTCCTGAAACCGAGCGGGTATTAGGCCACAGGTAACGCCCGCTCGATCAGTACCAGCTGTGGCCATGGAGGCACCCGAGGGTAGCAGCCCACTCTGTCACTGCGAGCCCCCGCTGTCTGTGTAGTGAGTGCAGTACTGTGGGAAAGGCAGGGAACAGTTGACAACTGCCCATCTGGAACACAATATCTTCTGCCACCGTTTGGTTCAAAAGGGCCGTCACTTTTCAGCTGTACAAAAATAAAACATCTCCCCATATTCTGACATGTGGAGGCAGGCAAACGTTGAAGTTTTACTTTACATTATGGAGCAGGTCTTCTGATTAATTGCAGCTCAGTTCATCAGTCAACAGAGTAGGCGATGACACTGTCTTCTACAACCGTATAAACTTTTCCCTGCCTTTCCCGCAATACTGCACTCACATAACAGACAGCGGGGGCTTGCAGTCACGGAGCGGGCTGCTACCTGGAGTTTCCATGGCTACAGCTGGTACTGACCGAGCGGGCGCTTATGTGGCTTAATACCCGCCGTTTCAGTCAGTTGTGGCTATTCGTTAACCGCGCCTTCAGCGCCCGACAGTGAGCCGTACGGTTACAATATTGCATAACACCTGCGATGTGGTCAGCATGTCGCTGACTTTTTCCCTCAGAGTGGTAAAATAGCTTTTTTTTAATTTATTTATTGAATTATTTCATCAGGAAGGCATGATGAGCAACTAGTTGCTTGTCTCCTGATGCAACCTGGGGGGGGGGGGTAGGGGAACATGAGGATAGTATACAGAGAGTTGGTACACAATATAGATATACAATTTGATTACATTCAATAGAATGAGCAGACTATACAGAAGTACTGAAAAGGAGGAATGCTAACAGGTATGAACTAGATGGATACAATGTAACAGTCTTGGACTAGCTAGATACAATAGCACAAATATCTTGGCAAACACCTGGTGGGATATAGCTCTGGAGTTAGAAAATGGCTGGATAGAATACAAGGAGGTTGAACTTGGGCAAGATTGCGAGGAGAGACAGACAGAACAAAATTTGCAAGGTGTAACAAAACTACAGGGTTGACTATAAGTGCATTAGAGATTAGGGGTTAGCCAATAACTATGGCTAGGAAGGAGGGGAAGGTGGAGGTGGGGGGCATAGGCAGAGAGTGGGGGGGTGGAAAGGGAGGTATTTGGAGGAGGGGAAGACAAGGGGTAGAGGAGAAGGATCTGCCAGGGCCTGACCCCTCCCGACTGCTGGGGACTCTGCCTGCATCAGGCGGAGGTCAAGCATGAACAGGAGGAAAGCAGGTTGCAGGCAGTGGGAGTTAGAGCATGTCAGGAAGGAAGAGAGGGGGAAGAGAAGGGTTTGCCGGGGCCTGGCCCCTCTAGTATGCTGTGGACCCTGCCTGCACAAGGCAGAGGTACAGCATGACAGGAGGGAAGCAGATTGTAGGCAGCAGAGGTACAGCATGACAGGAGGGAAGTAGGCAGCGATGGAGAGTAGGCGTCAGAAGGACCAAGAGAGAGGGAAGTGGGATAGAAGAGGGGCCGAGACCCAGCCCTTTCAGGAAAGAATGGGATGGGAGCAGGAGATGAGGAAGATTTTTGCATAAGTTCTGGACCTGTCCAGGATGCAGAGAACCCTGCCAGGGGCCTAGGCCATGCAATGGCAAGTGGGTAGTGAGGGTAAGCTGGTGTACAGAGGAGGGAACGGGGGGTGGGAGTAAGGTGGAAAGAAAGGGGTGCTGGGAGAGGATGTAGGGGGACGGATCTGCAGAAAAGAGGTGGGCGTGAAGCTGAAGCAGGCTCATAGAGGAACAAGTTAAGGAGGATTGTAACAGGAATAGTTAGCAGAAAGAAAGTTATGTAAGGCAGAGGCAAGGGAGTGGGAGGAGGAGGAGGAGTGTTGTATTTGAGGTGGGAGCAAATTCCAGATTTGGGGGAAGTGATGGGAGAAGCCTGATTGGCTGATAAGGGTGGTACGATGGGGGACTAGCAGGGTGCGAGTGTTGAAGGATCTGAGGGAGTGGGAAGAAGGCGGGGGGAGGGAGCAAGGGAGCATGAGAGGTAGGAAGGAAGTACACCAAGCCAAAGTTTGGAAGTTAGCTTAGCACAGTGAGTCAGGCATCTGTTAGCAAGCAGGGAGAAGGACAGGGCTTGGCTCAGATTTCGGCTACACCCAGCACTTCTTTTAGCTTCCTTAAGCAGCTTTAAAAATAACAAAACCCTAAATGCTGGATATAATATAGGGGCAATTTTCAGTGACCTCACGAATGCTTTTGAATCAATGGATCACACCATTCTCCTGCACAAGCTGCAATGTCCTGGGCTGTCCCTATCTGCGCCAGATTGGCTCAAAGAAAACCTTACTAACAGGTCCCATGCAGTCAAAGTCAACAGTGAGACTTCTCCACCAAGGCCCCTGGACATCGGAGTCCCTCAAGGGTCTATCCTCTGACCATTACTTTTTAACTTACTTATAAACAGTCATATCATTATGTACAAATCATGTAGACAGCGTACATCTGCATTCTTAATATAGAGTCATATATGTCAAATCCAGCACAGCGCAGTGGAAGATCTTAATAAAACGCTGCTGGCCAACATTAACGAGACACAAAATTGGATAGAATAAAAGAAACGACTTCTGAAAAATACCAAAACTAAAGTTATGGTCTTTGGTGGGAAATTATATAAGGCCGACGACCTACACATTCTTCCTTGTTCAGCTTTTCCTTTGAACCTTCAGGTACCTGGGGCCAAGGCCGGATCAGAAACAAAACTTCTCGAACCGGCCCGGTGGCATAGAGGGCTGAGGCGCTGGACACCACATCTTGTGCCATGCCGGTGACCCTGGTTAGGGAATGGACTCGGGTCATTTGGGGGTCGGCCGGGGAGGTAAAAACTGAGAATCCGGAGGACTGCTCTCCTTCCTTGGGGTGGGGTTTGTGTGCTGCGCATGTCAGCACAAGAGGGGTTCAACCCACGCCCAGGTGTGCTTGGTTGCCTCCATGGAGGCGGAGATGGCTGCTGTGCCCATTGCATGGCGATGGAGCAGGGGAGAAAAATGGAGGAAAATACCGGGACCCGACAGGACCCATGATGGTCCCGATGGGCCGGAGGATGTACCCCTACAAGGGGGGGAGGGTTGTAGCCCCTTCCAGGTCCACGGAGGAGCTGACAAATAATGTTACGATAAAAAAAAGAAACAAAACTTCTCAGAGCATAATACCAAAGCAGTGTGGGGAGCCCACCAAAAGCTTGGCACTCTCCACCAGGTCAGGAACTGCTTGTCACCCAACACCAGCCAGCTAATACTTAGTCACAGCTTTCTGCATTAGAGTATGGAACGTGAGGTCTATAGGTCGGCCCCACTTACAGTGATCCAGAAGATCACTGTGGCATTTACAATATATAAAGGTCTGCACTGTGACATGAAAAAAGCACCCACCACTGTATGCTGTACAGTGCCTTCGGCTCTCTCTCTCTGTCTCTGTCTCTGTCTCTGTCTCTCTCTCTCTCTCTCTCTCTCTCCCTCTGGAAATGAGGGATGAACATAAGTGTTTTACCCTGATATATAAATGAAACCTGGGCCTCTACCCAGCATATCTCAGCAATCTGATAACTGAAATCCCAGTCCAAAATGGAGGTCAGGATATGCTAGAATTGAGTGAACCCCAGTGTCCAATGTCAGTTTGCACCAGACAGCATCCACAACCCCTGCCCACTGCACTCTGCTGGTGCAGACCCATGCAGGGGGCTGAGCTGGCCCTGACCATGGGCACCCAACTGGATGCCCGTGCCAGGCTGTAGGCAGATCTCTGATTGCGCAGGGATGCAGGTGACAATGTGGTGTGGCAGTCCTTCAAGTAACCCCACTGGTATGTGGCAAATATTTAAAATCTCTCCAGCCATGGCAGGTACTGCCTCCAGCCCACCATGGATCTGCTAGTGTCTGAGCCATATTAAAAGTAGCACTCCCTTTATTATTTCAAATCTAAACAAAATGTAGCAAAGCAGACTCAGCACTGGGAAAAGAAGGGTATCATGCAAAACAGGATGTAAGGATATAGAATAGAATAAAGCAGCAAATATCATTATTGTTACCATAATGTACTGCTCCTTAAACTAGTAGATCAGTTTTATGCTCTACTGTTATCACATTTTACTGATATTTGCACCCCTTGCTTTGGATTTACAATTTATCCTTACTTTTGTTTGATTGTCTTGTCCCAGTCTCATGTATTTTCAAACTATAATATACAGCTGGTACTGCTGCCGCTATCGCTATCCCAGGACAGCTATGCTAATGAGATGCTTTTGCACCTCGCTGGGCTGTCCTGGAAAATGATTCTGAAATAAATTACGTTTGCATATGTCTTGTGAATTTTGTTTTGTGTTCATCTGTATATTGTTGGGTTTTCATATGAATGTTAAATAACCCAGTCCCCCTCCCCCCTCTTTTCTTGCCTGCGACTTTAAAGTGCATACATTGTGCAGTATGTGGTTATTTAAGCTCTCATTTGCATTGTTCTCAGAAAAGTGACAGGGGAAATGACACTTTTATGCTAGTTTACAAGGTAGCCAGAAGCCAAACCGGCTGTCACAGGTTCTTACCATGGCAATACTTGTACTCCACAAACCACAGTTGTACCTTGGGGCAGGACAGTATTGTGTTATCTTCTTAAAGAGCAGTGGACATCGTAGGTATGTTAAAGCGGGTAAGTCACTCCAAAGTGCTGCCTACCCCAGGGTCTAGAATACATGATTAGATCATTTCTCAAGCTGTTAAATACTTGTTTTCCTTTCTCCTGTCTGATTGTAACTAAGTCCTATACCACGCCCAGTGCCCACAAAATCACATTTCATGAAGTTAAATGGAGAATGAAGCCACTGTATTTTCCACTTATGTAAATGACAGAATCAAGGTGGGGGGAGCTGTTTTACACTAAATGTATATACTGTAATTAGGCAGGTCAATTTTCATTTTGGGGTGGGGTTGGGTAGTATAAATGCCCTAACCTTACGGCTCACTTCATGTCAGCAAAAGGCTGTTTTGTGGGCAAGGCTACAGAACAATATGAGATTTCAGACACAGAAGAGGTTAAAAAAACCTTTAATTTAATGGCTTGGAAGAAAAATATTAGCTTAATCAAACACATGAGGGTTGGATTAGGCATAGCTAAGCACAGGGGCACCTGCACAGAGTCACACAGTATGCCAAGCGGAGGTTGTGGGAATCAAACCCATGCCTATTGGATGTTACTCTAACATCTAGGCTACACTAGTTATATATATATATATATATATATATATATATATATATATATATACACTAAATATATATACTAGTAATAAGATAATAATATTGTAATTTGAAGCGGCCATGCATGGTAGCAGTGAAGATTTTGACTTGTACTTTTTTGATTCTATTAATCACTTTATCTAGACCACGTGGAAGTCAACATCTTGTCAGTGGCTCAGTAGGTAGCACACTCGCCTCTGAGGCCGGCAGATTAGAGGGCTGTGGGTTCAGTTCCCACATCTGGCACTTGCGTTAATATCCCAGTACTGACACTGTAGTGCAGCATGAGAGGGGCGCTGCACTTTTGAGGTGCTGCCTTCCGAATGAGACGTTAAACCGAGGTCCCATCTGCCTGGATTGGTGGTAGTTCAGGTGGATGTTAAAGATCCCATGGCACTTATCGAAAAGAGTAGGGGTATGTTTATTAAAATCAAAGCATATATACAACAACTCAGTATTCAACAAGAGAAGCAAATAAATCAAAAAATTGCATACAAAATCTTCAAAAGGAGAAATTCAAAGTCCACCTTGCATCCTGAGAGAAAAAAACAAAGAATTAGATTAGAAGAGAAAAAAACATATATATATAGTCAAAGAAAAAATTCAATAGAAATCCCAATATCGTTCCCACTTATTCTGTTTGAGAAGTTTCCTTTCTCCTTCTTTAATACGATCAATGTGGGCTATCACTTTCATGAGTAAGTCCTCAGGAGTAAGATGACGTTGTTGAAATAAAACCAACACCTAACCTGCCATACCCAATACAATATTATAATTGCCATAATATTCAAAGTACTAGAATTACACCCAGCCCAAGAGACCGGAATAAACTAAAATAAAGCTCTCGGTCCCACTGACGCCAAACTTTATTCCAAAACCGTGACGCCCACAAAACCAAAACCGCAAAATGAAAGGACAAGAGAAATATAAATGAGACATAGACTCTATAAGAGCTGAACAAGAATCCCGAAAACAATAACGATCCAGTACTTGTTTATGTTTGTGATTACCACGTACATTAATTTTTCCATGTGCCCCTAACCAAGCAATATCCCACAGTGCCACAGGAATAAGAGCATCAACAAGACGATTTCCAATCTGTTTCTTTTCTGTCAATGTGAACTCTGGAAAAACTTCTTCCATAAAATAGGACTCCACTATCACTGTATACAACTTTTTCCAAGTCAAATCCTTAATCATAGGTACCGTAATATGCCATGTCTTAAGCATGTCAAACACCATGACCCAATCTGGAGATAAAACATATTTCCTTTATTTTATGGATGAAACTCCTACACCCCATTCCTGTAAAATCTCATAAAGTGAAATTGCACAAAGGGAACCCAAAGCTGAATTGAGTCACTAACTAAAGGTTTCAAATTGGTAGAGAAAAGAGAGAATAAAAACACTATCGGGTGAATCATAGAGACCCAGCCCTGTCGGTAGTTTTGCAACAAAATGTTACGCTTAACCGGATTGAGGCACTACCCCAAAACAGGAAAAGAAAAGGCTTAAAAGGGCACAAAAACATCTAGGCAATGGAAAATATGTGCTACATGTAAAAACAAAGGTAACAAACACGCTTTGATCAAAAAATCTGCTTTTTACCCAGAAGCCATTTATTCCACTTACATACCTTTTCCCTACCCTTATTCAAACATATTTCCCAATTGTACATAGCCATATCCGAACCCCAAAATAAATACCTAATAATTTATGTGAGAATCCACTAACCTAATACCCCCAATAGAGGAACTACCCTCCAGAGATGGAGCCAAATTAAAACACACACTCTTCCGTAGATTTAAACTGGAACCAATAACCGATAAAAAAACCAGTAAGACCCTACATAATAAACAACCCACCGAAGTAGTAGGCACCAAAACACATAAATCATCAGCGTAACAAATTACTTTTTGAATAATGCAATCCAAACCTGAAAGACCCAAAAGTCTAGGGGATTTGTAGAGTAGCCTAATAATGGGATCCAAAGCTATTACAAACAATAGGGGGCTCAAAGGACAGCCCTGGCGGACTCCCCGATGAATGTAACAAGGAGATCCAATCCATCCATTAACATATGGTCTAACATAAGCTAGGGAATAACATAAAATGAGCCAATTAACGAAAGTCTGTGGAAACCCATAGGCTCTAAGGGTCAACCATATAAATTCTTGAGAAACCCCATCAAAAGCTTTGGAGAGATCAAAATTAAATAAATAGCCATGAAGAGCCTCCTTTTGACCTTGAGAAAATAATTCTCTTATTAAAAGTGAAGCATCTCGGATGGACCTACCAGAGACTGAGCAATACTGAAATGGCGAAGTAAAGAAGGCAAATGTTTCAAATCCTATTTCCCAGTAATTTGGAAAAATTTTATAATCCAGATTTAACAGGGTGATAGGCCTCCAATTCCCAAATCAGATTTGTCACCCTTTTATAAAGAAACAACATCAAACCTTCATATATCTGATCTGCCAAACGGTCCTCATGTAAAAAGGCATTGAATACAGCTAATAACTGAGTTGGCATAAATTTCCATAAGGACTTATAAATTTCCGCTGTCGACCCATCAGAGCCAGGAGCCACCCTATCCCTAAGACCAGAAATAACTCCTTTCACTTCCTCTAAAGTAAAAGGTGCTACAAGCTCATGCCTTTGAATTGCCGGCAGGGTAGGTACATCCAATGCTTGTAATAATAGTGACATATCAGAGGATTCAGCAACTGGAGATTCAAAAGTATGTTTCACAAATTTAGTAACACATTCCATAATATTCGTCTGCCCTTTGACTATATGCTCTTGATCATCAAGAAGTTGAACCATCTGTTTACCACAAAACTTTTCCTTAGTAACGTCAAAAGGGTTAAATTGACACTGTGTCCCAGAAGACCGAAATTTCTGTTCAAAAACAATAGATTTTTGTCTATCATACTGGACTTTAGTTAAGGCAGTCTTAACCTCCTTTATACGGGCTGAACAGTCAGAGCCAAATAAATGAGATTCAGTAAATAATGCTAACAATTCAGCTCGTAGGAGACTGGAAGTATGGTGTCTAGTATCAGCCAAAAATCTAGAATAGTGTCTAAAATAGGCCACCAAATATAATTTAGTATCAATCCACCAGTCAATCATGGAATCATAAAGAACAACTACGGAAATGCGATCCGAAATCAATTCCAAAAAACCATGGTGAAACTCTGGAACCAATAATAAAGACGTATTAACTCTCCAAACCCCAGGCCCCTGTGATAAAACTTCTCCCAACTGAATCCGTATCCCTAATAAATGGTGACCAGAAGTAGCCATAGGCACTGTTACACCTGCCACTGCCCCAATAGTATGTGAACAGAACCAAAAATCAATCCTAGAGGTTAATTTACCTTTTGAAAAGGTAGGCAACGAGGACTGGGCAAATACATCAATCAAATTCATCTCTTTAATAATGGTACGTAAAGCTTGAGTATCACAATAAACTTTCTTATTGGGAGGGACTTCTAGACTAGAGTTGAAATCTCCACCCCATAAAATAATCCGGTTTGTAAACAAATAAGGCTTAATTAGGCGAAAAAGCTGAACCCTGGCAGCCTTCTGTTGTGAAGCGTAAATATTAATAAGTCGATAAGGTAAACCATACCATAAAAGATCCAATAATAATACTCTACCTGGAACTAAATCCACCATCTTCTGCAAAGTAAAGTTAGATGAAGTAAAACAATATCCAATGCCGGAACAAAGGTCCTGGCCCAGGGACCAATATGAAGGCCCCAACCCCCAATCCCTTGAGGCTGTAGCTGCTTCCCCAGTAGTATAAAACCTGACATCCTGCAACAAATAAACCTCATAAGCCAAACTATGTAAGGCTGAAAAGGTAGCTGTGCATTTATACTGTGAACAAATGCTATTAACATTAAGACTAGCTAAGCGTATAGAAGACATGAAAGAAGGGAAGAGGAAAAACCATATCAAGATTAACCATATCATTTCTTTCTCCTCGTTCTAGCAGTTTTCTTTTTTGAGGGAATCCCAGAGTTATCAGCCAGGGCAATGGTGTTAAGGTAGCCATAGGAAGAGGAGAAGGAACAGAGTCCCCTAATTCTTCCTCATCCATGGCATCACCCCAACTCTGCAAAGGTTCATATGGATTGGATACTGGGACAGAAAGTATAGAGACTGCTTCCACTTTGTTTGGTGGAGCTGTCGTCAGCAACTGGTGGTGAGGGCTCCAAAATTTCCCCTGGCTCCAAGTCTTCCCTTGCCGGGAGAGGCGGAGCCTGTACAGGAGTAGGGACTGAAACACTAGGAGAGGTAGGCAACTTATCAGGCAGTGGTGCTTCTGAGGGATCTGGAGGGTTTGGGATAGTTGAAACATCAGCAGAAACCGAAAAGGAGGGAACCTTTACCTTATTATTGGGAATATGGCCTGAGCCGGGGGGGGGGAGGTCTAGAGGTAGCGAAAGATTTAGCTATGTAGGAATCATGTTCTGTATAATCAGAGGTATTATGGGCCACCCAAGGACAAGCCACAAAAACATGAGTAGTTTCACCACATAGGTTACAAGTGGGAGGGACCGTACAGGATAACACTGAATGACCCAACATTCCACAAGATGCACATTTTAATTGGTCACAATCAGAGCTTAAGTGAGTTAGTGAGCCGCATCTATAACAAGAACGTGGCTGTCCTGGATAAAACAGTATACCACGATCCCTCCCAAATAAAACAATTAGGGAGATGGTGAATCCCAACCTCAGTCATTTTGAGTTGACATTAAATTCTCCGTCTTCAAAACCCATTATCATCAATCAATGGATGGGGTACCCATTCACTGTACAACGTTGTTCTAACCAATACAGAATATCCAGGACATTGACTCCTTCATTCCGAAAAAGAACAGTGATAACTTTAGCAGTTGGTCTGGTAATAGGTATTACCACAAAATGTTTCCAGATAGGGTCTATACGAGCAGCATAGTAGGCAGACCAAAATTTGTCCAACAAAGCAGCAGAACGAAAGGAGACATCAAAATTATGATCCCCAGAGGAGTGAATAAATGCATACATCTCCGAAGGTCGAATCCCCAAAGAATCAATTATTAAAGTCTTGCCCACAAAATTTCGATCGGGGGGAGGTCCATACCCCCTTTATAATAGATGCGTGCAACAAAACGTTTCCTAACAGGAACATCAGCAGTTTTAAAGAGGGAGGCATAGCTGGCAGGTTTTACAGTATGTGCCTGAGGAAGTCTATGAGCAGGACTACCCAGAGAACTGGCTGATGTGTCGTCTTTTACAATTTGAGGGCACTGACCTGGTATTGTTTTCGCCGACGTAGGCTCCGAAACAGGAGTAGTAGACGTCACGGGGATCAAGGAAACTGGAGAAGCCTGACTTGAAGACCGAAAATCAGCCACAGGATCAGCCAAACAGGGCTCCTGGCTTCAGTACTAGCAGGCGGAAATGACGTATGTGTCCGGTCCGACTCTGAAACCGCACCTCCTCCAGAGCCTGTGAACACAAAAGTTCCCCCTGTCGGGTTCAATCCTGCCCCGTAAAGGAACATGGGGATCAGGAATCCAGGCATTCGGGTCTTCACCCAACCCAAGATTTGTTAACGCCACCTCCGAGACCAGGTGGCAAGCCGGGCCGAAAAGGGAAAGGAATCAGCATCCAAATCAATAGCGGGGACATCCGCGTCTGCTGCCGGCGGGTCTTCTATAACCTGCACATTACTTTTTTTTGAAATGCCAAAAGAAGCTACCTGGCCACCTTCCGGGCGTTTTCTTTTCCTATCATCTTCTGTTGCCAAAAGCAGAACTGGGTCAGAAGTCTTCCGACCTTCAACAGCTGCAGGCTGAACCAAATCCACTTCAGGTAAGATATCACTTGGGACTTCCATATTTTCTGAACAAGTCGAAGCCTCCTCGAGTACTTCAACCAACTCCATAGAACAGTCTTCCAACACCTCTGCACTCTCCACTGACTGAGACATACTGAGCATAGTCCAGTCGTCTCAGGGGAGGGGCCCCCTACCATCAGAGTAGGAGAATTTCCCCGGTGTCCTGACCAAATTTCCCTCATTCACTAAAAATACCACCAACAGCTTAATCTGGTTCAAGGTCAGTTGGCATTTATCTGTATCCCCCTCCCCCGGGTCGTGCCTGAAAATAGGCAGGATTTGTCTAGTGACTTACCCAGTCAACAAAAACTAAGTGACGTGTCTGCCCCAATATACAGTATATATGGTATCAGTTATTCTATACAATTGTTGTCTACTGGTACCTATTCGTTATGATTTATGTTACAAGGTTTGTACGGGTGTTTGCCATTTATTGAGTTATCCCATATTGGAATGTTAGGCTGTTGCTGTTATTCATGACTGAACTGTTGTTATTCATAGGTATGACATCATACCTGTGAATAACGACAGCTCATCCATGAATAACCCAGATCCTGATTTCACAAGAATTAGTAAATGAATAATATATGTTAATCATGTAATTTTTTAATGAAATATTTGCTGAAAAGTGTCTAAATATCTGGCTTCTGTCAAAGTAATTTTTTTTAGCAGTCTGTAACACAAGTTTCAAGGACATTTTCTTTTGCTAATTAGTGTTAACTTAGACTGTCTTTAGATTTGCTGTTCGTGATTTACTTAATGGTACAGCTGAAAGGTCTGTGAGAGTTTTACTAAAGGTTACAGCTGTAAGGTCTGTTAAGAGTTTTTACTAAATATTACAACTGCCTGGATTTTAAAACGCCTATTGATTCTGCTCTCTGTCTGCAGTATCTGTCTTCTCTGCCCCTCCCCCTTCCACTTCTCTTTTGTCCCCCTCTCTTTTGTCCCTACTGCATGTTCTTGTAATCTCGAACCCTCGCAGACCCTATTTAGCTCACTTGCCCACCTTCTTCTTTCTCCTTAGCCCCTGGCTGGAGCTGGGCACTCCGCCCCTGGAGCCGCTCCCCCCAACAGCTCACCTCCACTGCAAGGTACGACTACCACAAGACGCCATTGATACACAGCGCCTGTGCCATTGTTCATTTTTCAGACTTGGCACCTTTTCCTCCAAGAACCCTGAGGGCTCCAGCAACTAACTTTATTAGTCTCTAGTCCCATGGACTTTCTAAGGGAGAGCTTGAATCTTTAGTTAAACGATTTATCTCCCTTCTTGAACCTAATGCGTGCCTAATACAGTTTCTACCCCATGGACTGCAAAACGGAGACTGTTTATAATTGCAAACCAATTGTCTCTTCCCCACGGACTTTAAACCGGGCACTTTTTCCTTTTTCTCCTCTGCTCCCTAAGGTCTGCATTTGGCTGCTTGCAGAACCAGGAGATTCATTTCTACCTGCTGTATTTTGGCTGCTTTCAATTAGTTTGAAGGAAAATTAAGCTGTAAGCTTAATTTTGTATTTGGCTGCTTTCAATTAATTTGAAGTAAAATTAAGTCTTAGCATTGCAGAAACGGGAGACCTGGAGCTTGAATAAAGTGTTACGCTTTAAGCTTTGCTGAAACTGGAGATCTGAAGCTTATATAAAATTAAGTTTTGCTTCTCACAGCAGTTTTTCAACCCACCCTCCCACTGGTGCTGTGACACTCTTTTGAATAGACTTTCTCACTTCTCCCACTCTTCCCTCTCACCGACTGTCTTAAAGGCACACACATTGCTCTTAAAGGTGCAACACCCTCTCCTTCCTCTCATAGAGTGGTTTTAAATACGCAAGCCCATTCTTATGCCTCTGCTCGCCACTATCAATCCAGGAAACATGAATCTGTTTTTTGTTAATTGACTACTCCTACTTTGTGCCTCCCTGGCTGGTCTTCAGTCTATCATCTCCACCTTCACTGATGGAGCTGCTTAACCCTACCTGGGAAAGGAAGCCCTACCTGCCACCTACCCTAACACGGATACACGGCATCACTGTGATTCCAGTAATGGCACCTACTCCTACTCAAGCCTTGCAAAGCCTCATTTTAATCAGCATTATTGCCGCTCTGGGCATTTATAGTGGGCCCAACAAATCCTACCTGACTACTCAGGAGAAGGTAGTCCTAAATGTATATGGAACTACGACCTCAGTGCCAATTGAACATTTCCGCAACCTTCATCAGCTACCATCCAATAGATCATGGAATGAGTCCCAGCGTATGATCCAGCCAAGGTGTCACTACTTAGTGGTCTCGTAATCCATGTAGAGCGCACTAAACCAAAAGCGATCAGCAAAAGGCAGCGACTCCTCTCTAAAAAAATAATTCAGGAACATCTCCTTCATCTACTTATACTACTCCTACTACTGATGTCTGGCAGTGTGAATCCCAACCCTGGCCCAACACCCAACCACTGCGCTTATCCACGGAAAACCCCAGGACTTGTGCTTGCCTCACTAAACATCTGCAGCTTGCTCCCCAAACTGGACTGCTTGAAGACCTGGGTCACTCAGCATAACCCAGATGTGTTATCTGTCGTGGAAACCTGGCTATCCTCGAACACACCTGACATGACCATCTCTCTGCCCGGCTACATCCTATACAGACAGGACCAACAATCGAAAAGAGGCGGGTGCTGTGTCATCTACACCAAAGACCACCTCCAGGGTCATGTAATACCCCCACCATGTAGAAGTGACAACCTACAAGCCCTAGCCATCAAACTGCTACTAGAGACCCACAACAGAGTGCTCACCCTACTCTCAGTTTACATTCCGCCAAAACTATCTCTGTCCAGTGCCAACAACCTGCTGGACTATAGCAACACATTGAGCCTAAACAGTGAAATAGTACTATTAGGAGACTTTAACATTAACTGGCTCTCACCTGCATCTACCACTATCAAAGATACCCTTTCTACGATCCATTTCTCCCAAACTGTGGAGACCCCGACCAGATTCAACTGTAAGACTGGCAACAGCACACTACTAGACTGGGTCATCACAAACGGTCCTGTGCACATCTCCGACCTTACCGTTCTCCCTGACGCCCTGAGCGACCACTCCCCTGTCAAATGTTTATGGAGCAACAACTACTGTAAGCCCCCCACCAGAATCATAAAAAAATGGCTGCTTTTAAACGACCAACTGCCACAACTAAAAGCTGACCCCAAACTCCTTGACTGGTCAGACCTTGTAGAATCCAATGATGTGGACACAGCGCTCAACCTCTTTATTGCAAAATGTAATGCTGTCTGCGACAAATACGACCCTGTCAAAACAAGGAAAGCCAAAGGACCTCTTAACCCCTGGATTATCCCCAATCTAATAGCACTGCTTGACGTAAGAGATCAATACTGGCTAAAAACTCAATCACACGGCTCTGTAGCAAACATCCAGCGATACAAAAAGGCTCACAATGACTGTACAAAAGCGATCAGCCAGGTAAAGAGTAAAGTATACAAAGAAACCTTCACCGACTCATGGAACAGCAACAAGTCCTTCTGGGCAAATCTGCAGGATATTACAGGGAAAGATCCAAAAACACCCCCTGCTATGCTCACTGTCAAGGGAGTTCCGGCCCAATACTTATTGCCAACTCGCTGAATCAGGCATTTACTGACATCAGTAGTGTTCTCCCGGTGGACTTCTTCAATGCCCCTAACCCAAGAGACACTGCAAGGGCATCTACACCACCTCCCCTCTGACCGCCTTTCCGCTTCAAGATAGTATCCGAGGCAGATGCAAGAAAATACATAGAGAAGGTCCTAGGAAAGTCAAGGCATAGTGGGGACTCACTGGACCTCAAATTCATTCGCCTGACACTGGACGACATAATTGGACCACTAACAAAAATAATTAACCTCTCCCTCTGCCACTCTCAATTCCCTTAAAGATGGAAGTCTGCCACAGTAACTCCTGTACATAAAAGTGGGGACCGAACTTTTCACAACAATTACAGACCAATCTCCATACTCCCGCCACCTTCCAAGGGACTGGAGTGGATTGTGGCTGACCAGATGGCGGACTATCTTAACCATCACAAGTTCCTCTGCCCAGATCAACATGGGTTCCAGGGCGGCCACAGTACTATCATGGCCCTTCTAGAACTCACCGGGTTCATCAATAATGCCTTGGACCAAGGTCACCTAGTAGGGGCATCCTTCATTGACCCATCAAAGGCTTTTGATACAGTTCACCATGCTCTCCTCCTAGAGCAGCTTTCTGAAATTGGACTTGCAACAGAAACTATGGACTGGTTTAGCAGGTATCTGAGCCTCTGCTCCCAACAAGTTAGGATTGGGGAATTCCTATCCAATAGCTGACCTGTCAGATCCGGTGTACCACAAGGGTCGATACTGGGACTGCTGCTATTCAGTGTCTTCTTAAACAACCTACCGGCTGCTTGCCAATGCTGCATGCTCTTATACTCTGATGATGCGGTAATCTTTGCCAGCAACCCGCAACCAGGACTCCTCGAAACAGACCTCCAAAGCGGCTTTGCATCAGCCGAAAAATCATTCACAGAATAAAAGCTGGACATGAATTATAAAAAGACCAAAAGCATGCTCTATGCAGCAGCCCAAAACAAATTAAAAAACTACCCCTTGGCAATATGGAATGACAGTGGCAGCACCCTGGAACTTGTCCCGCACTTCAAATAACTGGGGCTTACAAACAGCTCCTCCATGTCCTTCACATAGCACATCAACAACGCTGCTAAAGCCATCAACACCAGAATTGGCATCCTCTACGAACACAGGCACTGTCTCATCTATAAAGCGGTGAATCTGGCAATTAACAACTTGATTGTATCCCTTATAGATTATGGACCAGTAATATACGGATCTGCAACTGACACAGCACTCCAACGCATCGCTGTTGCCCTAAATAAAGCCTAACGCTTGCTTACAAATGCACCTAAACTAACCCATACCTACGAACTCTATACCTATGCTGGCTGGCTCCAACTTAATGACAGAATAAGATATCAAACCTGCCTTCTCGCCAAAAAGGCTGTGCTAAACTGGCTTCCACCTGGAGTTCACAACCTACTGTCCCTATCGCTAAACACCAGAAAAACCAGGAGCTCCTCCACACAAACCTTCCATGTGCCCAGATGCCGCACATCCATGGCACAACGTGTTTTCTCCTACCGGGCATCACTCTGGGCAAACGTGTTACTGCCTGATAGCTCTGGTGCTACTACTCTTGGATCCTTCAAACTCGGACTGTGCCAACACCTTATTGGCAGAAGTTCCTGCAGGTGCCACCACTGAGACACCCCACACACTGACTGACTACCACCAGCACTTCGCAGTCCCTATTGCTTGGGATAGGCAAACCCCGGCACTTAGCAATCCCCCCAACCTCTTGTACCCCTATCCTGTCCCAGTCAAACCCCTGCCTCTTCCTGCACTGCCCTGCTTACCCTGCCCCTCTTTCCCCCCTTTCTTCTCCTGCTCCTCCCACTGACACAGGCATATTTTGTACAATGCCACAGCATACCTGTTCCTGGCTGGATTTTATGTACCCGTTATGTTCAGTACTCTCATTATCTGTTTGCTGAACTCTCGTTGTATTATCTGTAAATTGTCCTCAGTCTTTTTTTGCCTTGTTGTTCAGTGTATTTGATGTGGAACCTCTCAACGTGCATCCGCTCACAGGTGTATCCAAGACGTCAATAAATAAATAAATAAAATATAGGTTTTCCTGAGGCATTAGGAGCCCTTGACAGGCCATCATGGAGGAGGCTAGCCTGGATTTGGTGGCCATAAGGAAGCCATGGAGCACTGACAGCCATGACTAGGATGTGGCCATACCAGGCTACTCCCTGTTCAGGAGAAACAGGGAAGGGAGGAGGGGAGGAGGGACTGTGCTGTATGTGAGGGAGGGGATCAAGGCTGTGGAAGTGCAGGGGCACCTGCAGGAAAAAGAAGGACTGGAGGCACTGTAGGTCATCCTGGGGACAGGCGCTGGGGCCACTATCCATATGGGGTGGTATGCAGAACTCCAGCACAGGGAGGGGAGTTGGATAAGGCACTTGGGGAAGCCATCATCAGGATGGCAAATAAGGGGGAGGTGCTGCTAGTTGGTGACTTCAATCTGCCAGATGTGGATTGGAGCCTTCCAGCTGAAGCTTCAATAAGGAATAGGGCCATCCTCGACCTCCTGCAATGGACTTTTCTCAGGCAGCTAGTCAGTGAACCCCTTGCGGGACAGGGCAGTGCTGGACCTGTTGCTTGAAAACAGAGGCAGCACTGCAGACATCACAGTGGACAGTCCCCAAGTACCAGTGCTCATTGTACATTGTGGTTTAACATTAAGACGGGAGCAGAAGCAAATCCACACAAGGATGAGGGTCTTGGATTTTGAGAGTGTGGATTTTAAGGAAATGGGAGACTGCCTCAGAAAATGCCTCATTGGGCAGTGGAATTGCCAGAAAGAGGTAGAGGCACAGTGGGGAAAAATAAGGGAGGGCATAATTAAGGCCACCAGTCGCTGCATGAAGGAAGTGAGTAAAAGTAGAAGGAAAAAGAGTGTTGTGGTTCTCTAGGAAAGTGGTCACAGTGGTGAAGGAAAGTTTAGAAGGTATAAGGAAACACATAGAAAGGAAGACAGGGAGGTGTACCAGGTATAACAGAGGGAAGCAGGTAAGGCAGTGAGGGAAGCAAAGGCACAGACAGAGGAAAGGACAGTCAAATGGAGATAGAGCTTTCTTCGGGTACATAAGTGAGAAAAGGAAACATGGTGGGGGGATAGTGAGGATAATAGGGTGGCAGAGGGAGACTGCACGGAAGGGGACCACTAAAAAGCAGGCATTCTGAATAGGTACTTCTGCTCGGTTTCACAGTTTGGGGTGGATCACCAGTGATTAGCGGAAACAAAGGGAGAGGGGAGGTGGACTCAAGTCCATTTGCTGAGGAAAGAGTCCTAGAGGGACATGCAGCTCAGAAAGTGGACAAGGCTATGGGACCAGACAGGATACACCTAAGGATACAAAAGAACTTGGGGAGGTGCTGGTTTCCCCACTGATGGCCTTCTTCAGCAGCTCACTGGAATCGGGCATGGTTCTGGAGGACTGCAGGAGAGCAGACGTGGTCCTTCTACATAAGGGTGGCAGCAATGAAGAGGCTGGTAACTACAGGCCGGTGAGCCTCACCTCAGTGGTGGAGAAATTAATGGAAACACTGTTAAAGGAAAGTCTGGTACAGTATCTTGAATCCAGTTGGCTGCAAGATCAAAGAAACATAGAAACATAGACTTTGTCGGCAGATAAGGACCGCTTGGCTTGGCCCACGCAGTCTGCCCATTAAGGCAGCATGGATTCACAGGGTGGGGAGGTCATGTCAGACAACTCTGATTGAGTTTGGTGACTGGTTAACTAGGGCAACTAGATCAAGGGAGGGCAGGAGGTTTGGCCTATCTGAACTTTAGCAAGGCCTTTGGCACTGTGCCACACAGGACCAGTGAAGGGGTGGGATCCAAAGTGGTGAACTGGGTTAGAAATTGGCTGACAGATAGGCAACAGAGGGTGGTGGTTGATGGTACTCAGTCTAATCATGGGAAAGTGACCAGTGGTGTGTCACAAGGCTCAGTACCAGGATCAGTCCTTTTCAATGTGTTCATAGGTGACACTGCAGACGAACTGGAAAGGAAGACATGCCTTTATGGAGATTATACCAAAATCTGTAATAGAGGGGACAATAAGGAAGGGAGGGGGGGAGAGGAATGCGTAGGGATCTTGAGAAACTCAAGGAGTGGTCAAGAGAATGGATGTTGGGGTTCAATGCCAAGAAGTGCAAAATCATGCACCTAGAACACAGGAACTCAGTAACTGAGCATAGGATGGGGGGTGCTGTCAGTCACTACAGGAAAGGGACCTTGGGGTTCTCATATCTGATGACCTCAAAATGGGAGGGCAGTGTGACAAAGCCGTGGTAGGTAGGGCCAGTGGGATGCTGGGATGCACAGGGAGAGGTATCTCTAGTAGGAGGAGGGCATTGATGTTGCCGCTGTATCGCTCACTGGTGAGACCCCACCTGGAGTATTGTGTTCTGTTCTGGAGGCTGCACCTCAGAAAGGACACAGACAGGGTGCAGGCAATCTGGAGGAGGACAACTAAAATCATGCAGGGGCTGTATCCGAAAGCCCTACAAGGAGAGACAGAGGGATCTTAACATGTACATTGTGGGACACAGGAGAGCGAGAGGGGACATGATAGAGACCTACAAGCATCTCACGGGGGTGCACAGGGTGCAGGAGGGGAGTCTCTTGCAAATGAGGAAGAGCACCAGAACCAGAGGGTATGTGATGAAGCTGGGAGGGGAGGGAGCTTAGGAGGGATATGAGGAAGTACTAATTCACTGAAAGAGTGGTGGTTGCCTGGAATAGACTGCCAACAGAAGTGGTGGAGGCAAAAAACAGTAGGGGCTTCAAGCATGCATAGGATAGACATACGGGAATATCAAGAAATGGGAAGGGAGAGGGGTGGGTGGCCAGAGACCAGTTAAGAGTCTGCGGAGACAGACTAGGCAGGGACCATCTGAGCAGACTGGGATGGCCAAGCGGTCCTTTTCTGTGGATAAATTCTATGTTTCTATGTTCTATTGCATTTGGGCTACCTGCAAGACCCCCTGGTGCCATACACTCCTGGTCGCACCCCCAGGTCAGTGAAGAAAAACCTCCTGTCCATACCCAGAACTCACTTAAAATGCTTAGGTGATAGGGTGTCCGGTGCAGACAGCCCCGATTCTCTGGAATGCCTTTCCCCAGGAAATGAGAAGTGCTCCTGCATTGTGTGCTTTTAAAAGATCCTTTGAAAACCCCACTTTTTTAACTATGTTTTGGCCTGGATTCTTGATTTTAGATGGTTTAATGTTCTGTTATTTAATTATTGCTTTTTATTTTATTTATTGTGAGGCACCCAGAGCCTCAGGGATTGGGCACCATATAAATAAAATTGTCATTGCTATTATTTTTCAGGTGAGAGTATGTCTGAAAGAGGAGTCTTTACGTCCCCCTGTCTCTGTACTTTCCCAGCAGTATGTGTCAACGCCTACCAGACTCGTTTTTCAAAAGCAGGCTGCACTGCTCACTCCAGTCAGGGTCTGTGTCTTTGTTTGCCAAGCTAAAACCTCCCCCTCCCCCTTCTTTGATGTACAACTCAGAATGTGACATTTGCTTCAGACACAAATTACAGACTTCCATTGTTGTAAGACCTCGAGTCACATGCTACTGAGTCACCACAGTGTGAGTTACAACTGTACAGCAGTTGCCACACGTGTGCCAACATCACAAACTACTAGTTTTCACTCAGTAGCATCTCAGAGATGCCATACAATGTAGGCAGGCATTCTGACAAGTAATTTAGGGAAACACCTCTCCACTGTCCCTGATTTTCAGAGACGTCCCTCATTTTGCCTCAGATTTTCCCTCTGTCCCTCTTAAAATTTGTGTTCTTGTGACAAAATAGTGGGGATTAAAAGCACAAAATAATGTCAAACATTATAGTAACAGACTTGTTAGAAAATGCATCTTAACACAAATCCTTTTATTCTGTCAGTTTTCTGAGTGAATAGTACCAGATTTTAAGATGTGTCCCTGATTTGGCATCTTTGTCCCTAATTTTTTTAAGCCTTGTCCCTGATTCATGAGACGAAAGGTCGAGAGGTATCTTTAGGGAGACTCCTGGGAGGTGTGATAATGGGAAGGAGGGGCAAATAGGATTCTGGAAAAAAGAAGTCAGAGAAAAGTCAGACAAGCTCCTGTACTTACCTTTATCTAATGTTTTCTCAGTACTTAACCCTCTCCCTGTGAGCATTTCCTAACCTCTCTTTATCTGCGTTTACACCGCTGTCTTTGCGGTGCATCAATTCACGTGCTCTGCTTGATGTGCTGCAAAGATGGCTTTGTGGACACTCGCCAGATTACGCTAAGTGCGGCACCACTCCAGATTTTAAACTGACTGAAAAGCAGGGATGAGTACTGGATCGAGCGCATTACCGCACGGTGTAAATGACTGATGCGCTCGATCCACGATGATCCCTACCTGTCAGCTGAAGACTACCCATGCACTCATTCCCAGGACACTCCTTTGGCCTGATCTGTGGTGCAGCAGGGTCAGGAGGGAAACAGGGCAACTGCGGGATCAAGTCACTGCGCATCGGGAAGGCAGTGGAGCGTTTTGAGGCGCTGCTGCTGTATACACAAGGCTTTCATTTCACTTACAGTAACCTCCCTTGTGCTCACCTAATGGATGCCACCAGCATTTCAGGGCTTGTAAAACACTTCAAGATACAGCACATATGAAAGGCTCTGTAAAAATCCCTTTCCTTACACAGAAACTGGTTGTTCTGGAAAGGGGTACAGAAAAAAGAGATGGAAGAGTTTGATGAATTAGGGAAAATAACTGGTGGGTTCCTTTTTTCATAAGCTATTTACACATGTAACCCCCTTGCAAATGGGGGTTCCTAAAAGCCTCCCCGGAGCTTGTTTAAATGCTCTCTGGCAGGTTGATGTTCTGCATTTTAACGGTTTAAATGTAATCGCCAGGAGCGCTATCAAAGCCTCCGTGCCATCTTTTTAAGGGCTGCCTAACTTACAGTCATGATTAATCTGGGAAGGAGTTTGAGAGCTACCTTGCTCGAGTCCGGCCCGGGCTGTTGGATAATTGCTCCGTTTCTGCCATCACTAAATTGTGCAGAGGGAGCTCCTTTCAAAGAAGAAACTGTTTGCTGGGAGTAACTTAGGGTAACAAAATGATAATGTAGTTGTTCTAAACTGCTTTTCTGTTGCAGCAAAGACTGTTCTGATTCTCCCCTCCATTTTGGTCCCGGACTGGCGATTTGGACCAATCAGTATGTTGGAACTATAAGGGAGCTGTCTGACCAGTCGAGGGGCTGCTTGTAACTTGAGAAAGGTATTATGGTCGATGGCAGTTTTTTGCACCACCGAGAGCAGGAGCAATTGACTGGCAGGTGGCGCTGGCCAATAGGAGCGGGTAGCGTCCGAACTGAAGGAAAAGCCCCTGGCTGTTGGGGGCAGATGCGTAGTGGCTGAGGAGAAGGAAGGAGCTGTGTGCTTCTGCGCTGGTGGAGTGTTCGCGCGGGAAGCACGTGAAGGCCTGAGGGGCCAATTTTGCCCGTTGAGTGAGCCGGACTAAATCTGCCAGCGTGCAGTCGGAGGAGGCTGGTGCCAGCCCAGCCACCTACCAGGCTCAACCTGAGAGGACTGGAGAATCTGCTGAATTATGATCGGTCCACCCGTGAGTTTGAAGTTGCTGTTTATTGCCCAAATCTACTGCAAGTTCATGTGGGATTTAGAAGCAGCTGCCTGGTATGGTACCCCTCTGTTATTTGCCATATAGATGCGTGAGGAGGCTGGTGAAATTCAGGCTCAGCCCTGCTGGTGGTGACAGAATCGGTATCTGCTGGAGCCATGAGTACTAAATCAGGGTAGCCCCCTGCCAAGTTTGCAGATGGTGGCCTTAAGTTGTTTTGTTACACTGCTGACTGCCCTAGTGGAACGTTCTTCTTATTCTGACTTTCTCAGGACTGCAAAGGCTATCTGTGTCAGGGCCCCAACCAGCTGCCACGGTGGATTAGCCATTAGGGCTTGGGTACCCAGGGACAGTAAATGTTAGGTTCAGGCCTGTGCACAGTGCCCTAAGTAGATAATTATAGAGTAAGCCAATTGCCTTGATTCCCCTGCCCTTGTTATTTGCCTCCTTTTAATAAATCAGATTGATGTGTTGCAATTGCACCCTGGTTAGTTTGTGCATCTCTGGTGATCTGCTGCATAGTGACTGTGACATAACTGTACCTTACTTTACAGGGGATCCCCGAAGCCAGCTGCGGATACCATCCGGTGGGGTACGTGTATGTGGGAGAAGTATTGTTGGAACCCTGTGTGAGCTACTAGTGGGTCAAAAGGGGGGTTGCAGTAACCCAGAGGGCTGTGACCAAGGTAAACTCACCAGTATTAACCCCGACCTCTGGGTGGAGGCACCCGTCAACGGATCTGGGCCCCTCACCCTGTCTTCGTGGAGGCAGGCAGGGGTAGTAGCCCTAAGGGTAGCGCCCTCTGGGGGGTTACAAATAGATAGCCCAGTACTGTATATAGAGGCATCTCAGGTGAGAGCTTTAAGCCCTGTTTACACAGCTGAAGCGACTGAAAATATCCGCTGCTCCTCACTCGCTGCGCCGTTTGCTGACATGGTTTTTTGTGTTTACACAGTCTTCCTTGCTGCACCGCAAGTCGCACCGCAGGGTGGCTGTTCCTTCAGTGGGGCTGTGTTTTCTGATTGCAGAAAAAAGGGACTGCAGCGGATCGAATGCATTGTTGCATTTATAGTACTGGAAAAGGCACTCGATCCAACATGGGTACCCTCTCCTGCACCGATCCAAAAACTGGATCCGAAGGCATCCTGAGGCACTCTGGTGAGAGTCCACATGGTCCCATTTGCAACTCATCAGTCGCTGTGCATGGGTTGATGTGCTGCAAATGGGGTAATGTAAACAAGGCTTAAGGCACTCATGTATACCTTCTGCCAATACACCCTTGGTAATGTATATGTGACCAGGGTCCTGGGTTGATGTTATTTTATTTATTTTGGTGCCTACATTTTATATCCCATTACCTGGCTAGCCTGGGTTCAGGGAGAAAACATTCGCTTGGCATCAGGGCTGGGTTTGTACTTCTGGACAGGGGCACCCAAGTAACTCCGGACACAGGCATCAAGAACTGTGAATGTCCAAACCAGGAGTGGGATTCTAAAGTGGGGCCTTTATTCACTTACACACAGGAATACAAAGCAGGATGGACTCTCGCGGGGCTACACTCACTGGTTGTACAGAGCTACAAAGGTCAGAACACATCTTCTCCATCATCACAACTTTTACCCTCAGATTCGGAACACGCTGGGCTCTCAGCCCGAACTGCTACTCTCTCTCTCCTGGATTCCCTGCCATGGCCCTCGCCAGCACTGGCACACACTCTATATGGCATGGAGTATTTTGCTGGTGGCTCCCTCACCACCCATGAGCACTTCCAAGTTCTAAGGAAAACACATATTCTAATCCACGTCCAAGGTACTTTTCAAGTAACACTGGCCAAGTGCCCGAGAGAACGCTTATAGGTGCCCAAAGTGAACTGACAGGTAAATCTGGATTCTCCAGATGGGGGGTCTCCCACCTTTTGTCCCCAAATTCATACCCGACCATTCATTTGGAATCAACACCTTTCCTTGTGAACCTCTCTGTTTGTAGAATGCTATCTCGAAATGTATGTCACATTTAACAATCTACAGTCTTTGGTAACTGGAGTCCTGACTTGTAACATTCTTTAAGTGGCTAAGTCCATCCCTGTAGACCCCCACTGATTAGATGCATTTCAAGCCATACACAAACTTAAGCACTGCACTTGGCTGTCCTTTCTGACCCACAGTAGCAGATACTTAACACAGCAGTCTTGGTGAAAACATAGGCTCTCTGGCAGAGCAGACTCACCCTGGTTCGCAGGTGCCCACAGGCTTCTCTCAGGGAAAAACAAAAATGTACTTCTCGGTGCCTCACCACAAATCTTCTTCACAGGCAGCTTTTCTTCCTCCAGCAGGGCCAGGGGAATTACCTCTAAAGAGCTGGTCTTGTCCCCCCCCCACATCCCTCTCAGGGATGCGGCACTGGAACAACTGGGGGATGGTCTCAACCACCTCAAAAAGAGTTCTTCTGTGTCCTTCTCCAGGGCAAGAACACCCACCCACCACAGAGGTAGCTCTGAACAGAGCTGAGGGTTGTGAGGGACTGCCAACTACAGTGCACTTCCTGCTTCCACTGAGTCTCCTTGCAGACTGATTCAAAATCTCCCAACATTATAACTAACTCCCTGCTGCAACATTCCAAAGTGGCTTATGCTGCTCCGAAAATTCTATATGATGTCATCCCTCCAGCTCAGCTGAGACTGAGGACAGAGTGAGACAGTGTGAAATCCATCTAACTGGTGTTTCACAATCTGCCTGCCCTGCCTGCCACTAAGTGGGATTCTTGTAACCCCAAGTGACAGGGGGGTTACACATATCACAGTACGAGTGTAGATATAACTTAAATAAATTCTTTGATAACCAGGTAAGGCCCACTGGGCACAAGTGCCTGTTTTCAGGGGCGACATTTGGAAGCATTGGGAAGATTAAGTGACTTGCTCAGAGTCACACAATATGCAAATGGAGACTGTGGGAATCAACCCTGGGTCTGCAGGATATACCAAGCTCCTTCACAGCTTGTTACTTTAACCTCTAGGCTACACTGCCAGCCCATACATATACAGTAGTAATAAAATAATAACACGGTAATTTGATACAAAGGACTCTAGGTCCATCATGCCCCCCCTCCACACTTTGTAAGCAGGGGTAAAATAAGTATGCTGTGCAAACACATACAGTTATAGGGATTCCCTACCCATGCTACTGCTCAGGGTACCAGGATCTTTCCCTGATAAGCAACAATTTGTACAGGCTTCCCTTAAAGGCCTGTACTGTCTTCATGGCCACTGTCTCTATTGGTAGGCCAACCACCCTCTGGGAGAAAAAGTGCCTCTTAATGGTATCCCTGAATTTACCACCCTCTGGGCTTCAGGGCACATTACACAGGTTGAAACTGTCACCGGCCCACCAGCCAAATGCTGGTATGTGCTGTATCAGGCTAGTAAGATTTTCCTTTAATTAGCCCTGCGGGACTGTACTGGAGAAGGTAACATTTCAATAAGTACACCAGCTGGGCCAGTGGAAAAGCCGGACGGACTAGTGAATTTTCTCAGTCACTAGCCCTGGCTAGTGGCTGTAAAACATAATTTCGAACCCTGATATCCTCGCCTTTACCTGTGGGAAGCCAGATCAAACATCTCTAACTGTCTGAGCCTGTCGATACCTTTCAACACGTGAAACACTGAGATCATGAGATCATGTCCCATCTCAGACTCTTCTCCAGGGTAAACATGTTACAGGCCCTCGGCCTTAACTCACATACCTTTGCCCACCGTACCCCTGATCGTTTCGGTGACCCTGTGTTGTACCCTCTCAACTTCATAACGTCCTTTGCGAACTGAGCTGACCAACACCGCATGCAGTACTCCAAGGTGGGGCCTGACTGGGGGCACGTCAAGTCATCCTGGTCACCTCGCTGCGTGACACCTCGTCTCAGGCTCTTAGCTCCAGCGTGAATCACCACCCTGCATAATTTGTCCTTGGATAAGTCTCTTTTATAATATTTATCTTTGGGTGGATTGTCTGGGGACGAATTGTGCAGGGTGCCGATACACACCAGAGCTAAGAGTCTGGAGCAACTTGTCATGCAGCAACATAACCGTCACGGCTTATCGTGTAGCCGGCCTGACCGACCAGGGCCACTTCCCATGCTCTGTTGCTCAACCCCCATTTGATGCACCCCAGCATTCTGCTGGCTGACATGACAACGGTGACCCATTGCTCGTCCTGCTGCAACCCCTAGTCTATCATGACTCCCCCAGGTCCTCTTCCTGCTTGAGTGTAACAAGAGGAGCCTACACAGTGTGTAGGTCTGGCCACCACTGTTTTTTATCCAATAGTATAGCACCATGCATTTGGCTACACTGTATCTGAGACTCCAGGAGTCACCCACTCATCCAGTTTGCTTAGGTCCTCCTGAGGTTTGTCCACATCCTTAAGAGAGTGTACCACCCTGGCGTGCTTGTCGTCATCCGCAATCCTAAGCATTCTGCTGGAGACTCTATCCCTAGCTTCCAGATCATTAATGAAGATGTCAAAAAGCAGCAGCCTTGGCATTGATCCCTGAAAGATGCTACTGAGTACTCCTCCCCACTCAAAGTGCCCATCCCCCACCATGCCGTTTCCTGCCCCCAAGCCAATTAGAAATGCAGTTTGTGTATGCCTTGTGCATTATCGCACTGATTCACTTTGTGCAGAAGCTTATCAGGCACCACAGTATCAAAGGCCTTGCCGAAGTCCAAACAGACGACGTCCACGGCCATTATGCCATTCGCCTCCCATGTCACTCTGTCTAAGATGGCAATCATGTTGGTTTCGCATGATCTGCCCCCATATAAAGCCATGCTGAGGAGGGGCAAGGGCCTTGGCCTCAACTGACTGCTCCATTATTCTTTTGCCTCCAGGACCTTGCCCAGCATTGATGCCAGTTTGACCAGCCTGTAGCTGCCTGGGCCCAACCGTGTCCCCTTTTTACAGATGAAGACCACAATGACAGACAGACCAACAGCTTATTCTGGTTCAAGGTCAGTTGAAATTCATCTGTATCCCCCTCCCCCGGGTCGTGCCTGAAAATAGGCAGGATTTGTCTAGTGCACTTACCCGGTCAACAAAAACAAAACCAAAAAAATAAATAAAAATGACCACCCTCAGGTCCGCTAGCACCACACCAGTCCAGACACACTCCAGAAAGATTACCGTTAAGTGGCACTGCTAACTGTTCCTCTAGTTCCTCAGTTATCCAGGTTGAATCCCGTCTGCCCCTTGGGACTTAACTGTCTTACTCTGCCAGGTAGTTAGCAGCCAGGGCAGGTGCGATGTACAGTGGCTGGGTACCGTGTTATAATGTCTAAAAGAAAAAAATCTCTAACAACACCCACTGAGAAACTACAGCTACGGCAAAAACAGCTTCTTGATAAAATGCCGAGCAGTCAAAACCTCGCAAAGCAGGCCAAGGAACCATGCCAACGAAAACAACTGTAACCAGGGCAGCGGCAATTTCTTTACAAGGTTATGCAGGGGGCTCTGCCCCCATACCCCCATAAGACATATATATATATAAAACAACTCCAGTCCGTGCTATAGTTGATACACAGCAATAAAGTTGGTGCTTTATAAATGCAAATGCTATTTTTGACATGCTATTATCCCTTAGCTACACTTCATACAGCATATTGACTGGTAACCCAGTGTCTGCAGCCTGTCTACCCTTGATGTTATGGGCCATTCCATCTATTTATCTACAGACAGTATCTATCTATATATGCATCTATCTATTTATCTATCTACAGACAGTATCTATCTATCCACAGACAGTATCGATCTATTTATCTATCTATCTACAGACAGTATCTATCTATCTACCTACAGACAGTATTTATCTATTTATCTACAGACAGTATCTATCTATCTATCTATCTACAGACAGTATCTCTCGATCTACAGACAGTATCTATCTATCTACAGACAGTATCTATCTATATATGCATCTATCTATTTATCTAGCTACAGACAGTATCTATCTATCTATCTATCGACAGTATCTAACTATCTATCTATCTATCTAGCTATCGTACATATCCTAAGGAACCTTTGTGCAAACGAACTGAAGTAAAGGTTATATAGTGCTAGAAGCAAAAGGTTAAAAATGTTCCCATATCTAATACAAAGTGATCCAATCTGGGTTGAGATAGTAGGCAGAAGAAATTAAGACAAAGGGGTGAACCACTTCCGGTTACACTAAATGTTCTTGCTGTCAACCTAGTAATTTGCATATCAACAAAATGTGCCACAAATATTAAATATAACCACTATTTTGTATTTTTAAAAGAGAATGTGCTCAATAAATTTAGATCCGGAGCCTCCCCTCCTAAAGTGGGGTGCCCCAGATTGGCTCAGATCATTTGAGTCAAATTCTGTTTAGATCGGAGCCGCACCAGAGCAGAATCTAATGTGGCCAGGCTTAGAGTCCGATCCAGACTCCCTATAAGAGAAGTGAGTTGGCTTAGCATGAATCATCGGAGCCATTTTCCTGGAGACCCAAGTCTGAATGTGAAACCAGGTCGCAACCTCCTCCCTGTGGAAGGGTGGTGGGATAACAGATGGACCAGACACTGAACTTCAGGTTCAGCACACGATCTCTATGTGATGTTTATTTAAAACACAAGAAATAACCATTTGCAATGGTATATTTCTTCTTTAGTACATCAGTTAGCAGCAACAGACTATGAATGTCTTTTCTCTGCACTTAGCCAGCACCTACTGACACTGATCTCTGATCCAATTCACTAGTTGAGATGTAGCCACCACCCCTATGCAGGCCCCATTTGCTTGGGTAGTGGAGGCCCAAAAAGAAAAAAAACAAAAAAAACAAGCTATAGACAAAGAATCTCAATGCAGAATCACTGAAACAACAGTTACCTGAAAGGGCATTGGCAACAAATCAAGTTTCAAAGAAATACATCATCATACATACTTTCATAATGCAATGCATCATGGGATATATGCAAATCACCATGACATTTAGACTTTTTCAGTTTACATCCGTAACCCCCAGGAGGCGCTATCCCAAGGGCTACTACCCCTGCCTGATTTGCCACTAACAGGTTGAGGGGCTTGGATCCGATGGCGGGTGCCTCCACCCAGAGGTCGGGGTTAAGACAGTCTGATATGACTTGGTCACAGCCCTCTGGGTCACTGCAACCCCCCTTTCTTCCCACTAGTGGCCCACACAAATCAATCACAGTACCCTTGCAATATACACTTACCCCCAGGATTGGTTCAATCAGCGTGACTCTGGGGACTCCCTGTAAAACAAGATGATACAGTGCAAAAATCACAGTACAATACGTTAACATAAACGAATACCTCAGGCTATGTAACTTCGCTGAAACAAACAGATCTGATTTATTTAGGGGGATATAACAAGGACAGGGGGAAATCAGGTTAATTAGTTTAAATGCATTAATAATCACAGTACTGTGCACATATTTCAGAATCCCAAATGTCCCAAATGTCACTCTTACTGGGTACCCAGGCAATAACAGACTAGCCTATTTGGTGCAGCTGGTTGGGGCCCTGAAGATGGAAAATGCATGCACAATACCCACATTGTAATCCGGAGCCGGTAGGTTCAGTTCGTGGAGAAAGAAAAGAAAAGTAATCAGATGGAATACTTGCAATTAGATGATGGCAGGGAGCTACCCTGATTTGTACTCACAAATTCAATGCTGAAACTGAATGGAAGGCAGATTGTCCTGGATTGCCAGGAGGAGCAGACCATGTGGACAAGGTCCTTGTGACTGGACCCCACGGCAGTTCAGAGCAAATGGATGTAGTCTGGATTAAGCTGAGGTTTACTTCCAGCTTCAGGCACTCAATTCACTGTACAGGGGATTTGAAACGTGATTCCCCACAAGCACTACACACATTTATATGTAAAAGGAAAGTACTATACCAGGCAGGCTGCTTCTCTATTCCGATCACAATAACTGCACAATACCCGGGAGAACACACAGCAGATTCAGTTCCTGACAGATCGAGCACGATTCAGCAATTTCTCCAGTCTTCTACAGGGTGAGCCTGGTTTCTACTCTTCAGATATCCTTGATTCTCTTCACAGGTTGGATTCAGTCCGAACAAGCAATTGCACAAGCTGCAGACGAAACATGGGCCTTACCGCGTTCCGACTAAAACTGCAGACATCAAGGAGCACACAGGGCTCCTTCCTCTTCACTGCCAGACCTAAACTGAGACTCCAGTAGACAAAACCCGGCACTTCCTTTGAGTTCCTCCCAGTTCTTGGCTGGATTGGCTGTCACTCACAATTGACTCCCCCTGTTGGTGCAAAAAGGCGCCAAAGTCCAAACTACATTTCCCAGAGTCACTGCCCATACAATCCTCTTGTGGCTGGCTCAGATTACGAGTCCAAGTTCTGATTCGTCCACAGGCACCATTTTAGAGCTCCCTTAACCCACACTGATTGGTCCAGTTCAACAGTTCAAAACTAGAATGGGGAACTAGGCAAACACAGTTCTGATTGCAAAGAAACGCAGATTAGACAAACTGTATTTTCATTATTACTCTAAATGATTTCTGGCAAACAGTTACATCTTTCAGACAGGCTCCCTTAGCACTCCTAGTGACTGCAAAAACGGAGCAAATTGGCAGCAGCTCGAGTGGGATTCAAGCAGAGAAACACACAGTCGCCCCATACAAACTAATTATGTCTGCAAGCAGACAGCTCTTAAAGAGACAGTACCAGAGGCTCTAAAAGCACTCACAGATAAATGGCTTAAACGCCAAACACCATTCAGGCTCGGAGTATTCAAGCAAGCTCCTGGAAGTCTTTTGGGAACCCCCATTTGCAGGGGGGTTACACATCAATGTCCATGCATTTTAAATAGCACATATAGCTTAATTTCTACAACAGATACCTAGTACTGTTTACCATTATCAAAACACGAAGTGCCATGACATTTTCAACATTTACAGGTTTCATAAACATAAGGTATATTCATTAAGGTATTTTATGACATACTGCTATTACATACTAAATCCAACAACAATAAACACAACCTGTTTTACGTACACTTGGAGGTCACCACAATAACCTCCCTGTATGAGGACCTAAGAGGGAAAAATTAAAATGAAAGAGGACACTGTAGAATAGTCAAGGGAGGGAGAAGGGGGTGACCACAGGTGGCCAACCTTATGGACTAGAAATTGTAAAGGATAGATTAGGCTTAGAAATAGAAGAACTGTTGCAACAGATTTAAAAAAAAGTCAGTCCTCAAGAGTGGCAGGAGCTCCCGGTCACACTCTCCCATCACTAATTTTAAAACATTAACTCATTTTGGTTTTTTTGCCAGGTGTCCCTTTTGGTTCTCAGGGTTAGAACTGGTCAGGTACATAATAGTTTCTGTCCTTGAAAAATCGAGGTACGTTACAGACTACTGGGTCAGACAGGTGCTAAATAAACAGCCATACAATGGCATGCCAAAGGTTTGTAGCAGTGTCCTGATTACAGGTCATTTCAACACTCATAGAATCGTCGAACACATGAGAGTTACATCAGGCGGAGCTGAATCAGAAATGGATGATGCAATCATAGGTTGTTTTCTAATTCAGAGTACAGAACAGGCAGTGAAGTTGCATAATTAGGACTGGTAATTACAGAACATTGGCAATTTTGTAAGTTACCAATATTCGGGAACACCTGAAGAAGTGCTGTCATGTTTAGAGCACAGTTTAGATACAGAATTAAGAAATATGAAATAATCTTACTACTAGAAGAACTGCCCTAAGATACTTTAAATATATTTACATGCCTTGTCAGTAAGCTATCTACGTGATAACCAGAGATTTTGCTTTCATGTTATGATACATAAAGTTCTGTGCTGTATGTTGTTGAAATCTCGATAAAATATTGATTAAAAAAGGGGAAAAAAGAAGATTAAGATACGATAATATAATATGATGCGGAGAAAGTTAGACGCCAGAGGGAGGATTACAGTTGATCCCACTACTGTGCCTCCTGTTATCTGCAGGGAGCTTTGGTGCCGTCAATGACCACATGACACCAGTTCCTCCCTCCACAGGTCAGGTGTAAGCACAGCTATTATGCACTGTATCATGGTGAGGAGAGTGGGCGAAAAAATGGAGGAACAAAAGCAACCCGCCAGTCATGATGGTCTGCCCCCACATCACACCTCCTGTCTATACTCTTCTCCGCATCATTGGCACATGAAAGATGTTTTTTGTTCCAAGCCTGTGGCCCCGGAGGCATGGACTCTGCCGGAGGGGGGTATACTCCCAGGCACCTGTTGGCGGTTGCAGAGGCCTGAGTGAGAATGGCTGCAGGGCAGGACCAGTGACTGAACAGTAAAGTGGGGGCAGAAGCAGACTGAGGACAAGCCAGTGGTGAACAAAATGGAAGGGGGAAAAACTCGACTTCGATGGCATGGATGATGGTCCACCATAGGCACAGCACTACCCAACAGGAACCTCAGCAAATCCTCCTCCTCCTCAGGGGCTTGGCCAGCCCTTCCCACTCTGCCACAAGGGGTAAGTTGTGGAGGAAGCTGATGAGGATAAGTCCTGGGGATGGGGGTGATTGGACTGTGGGTACCATCTGAAGGAAGGGCCAGCCGAGGAAGAAAGATGGATAAACAATATATAGATACAGTTATCGATTAGATATAGATATCAAATCTAACAAGCATAACTGACATCAGGGCTGTCAGAACTACAGGGTGCTTAGCTATGTGAGGAGGCAGGCAAGAGTTTACACTGTGAATTCTGGGTGAACAGGATGGGACAGTGTGGGCACCGCTATAAACAGTCTTCTGCAAAAATATATTATTGTCCACCAGTAGCATTTCAAATCAAGCAGCTGTGAGTTTCTTCACGCAGGTGGTACATTAGTGCTTCCTCCTGGCTAGGAGCAGAACGGGTGCATACCTTACAGTTCATTTAGGGTTAAGTGGGGCTTAGGCTGGGCTGGCTGAATTGTTTGCCAAGTTCACCTTCTAGAACTGTAAAGCCCTCTCAGTAGTGCTTTCTGGGAATACGCTTCCCTGACTGGACTCAAATGGACCTCCTGGCACCCACAGTAGGGGATCTTATGTCCTGCCCCAGAAGGGAACCTGCAGTACACTCAGAAGAGATCCCCAGGGACTCTAATTTGCTACTAAGTGGCAGTTTCGGTGCTCCTGTCCATCCACCCATTCTACCACCATCTTCACCTCTCACTTGAGACCCGGGGACCATTTTTTCCACCAATACCTAAGTTTCCTGGATGTCTCACCAGCTGAGCTCACAAGGTAACTGGACACCTGCTCTTCTTTTTATCCAAACTGATGGTAAATCTGAGATACCTGGTTCGGTGAACCAGACCCCTGTATGAGCACCCTTGTTTACTCACGTTGTAGTGTTTCATTTGTGTAGTGCAGCATAAGTGCTGTGGAGGAGGATGTCTAACGTATTTAGGCAGCATGATGTGGAACGTGTTCTTGGCAGCTGTGTCGGTCTTGTCTTAGAGAATAACAACCAGTGCAGTAGCCAGGCAGTGCGGAATTTAGCTCATGAATATGTAATAAGACTTGCAATGCAGTGTTTTGCATGGGAGAAAAACTGTATCATCCCCGTTTTGTGCATTTGTACTATGGTAAGCTCAAGCGGAGCACAAGCAAATCATAATGCAATGGCAAGTGACAGGGACAATGGCGCCCTCGAAACTAAGCTTGTTCACAATGGTAAACATAGTATATGTGTTCCTTTAAAACCATGCCTTCTACAGCCTGGTTTGATACCGTGAACTGGCATAACTGTTGATCTACAAACTAAAGGCTGCAACAGAACCTACTGCATGGAACTACAGATGAATTCATTTCTGTGAGACATCAGGACCTGAAGTTAAAAGACAGGCATCAGGCTGGCCTGGTGGTGCAGAGGGCTGAGGCGCTGGCGCCTAACCTTACGCTACACCGGCAACCCAGGATAGGGAATGACCTTGGGTCACCGGGTGCCGCTCGGGGTGGTGGATTGAAGTGAGATTGTGCCATGGCTCTCCCTCCATAGGGTGGATGCCTGCCCATCCAGAAGTCTCGCTTCCCACCGCTGGAGGTCCGGTGGGCCAGAAGTCAGTATCATGCAGTGACGCGGGCCACCAGATCCTGGCGCAAGTGCGTGACTCATCGCTGTCGATACACATGTGTACACCGTGGCCTGGGGGACTGAAAAATTGATAAAAGTATGTATGAAAAAACAGATAGGCATCAGGATATACTGTCCTTTGTAGACACACTCTTTTTACAACATTGCAATATTCTACACACTATGAAGCACTTGACTGATACAATATCCCCCCCCCCACTCCCACTAAATCTAGAATGTGCTTGTGATGACTGCCTTTGGTTCTTTGGGACAGGAGCTGGTCTGGCCAACTCTCTACCCATTCTGTTCCTTCTCCTTTAACTGGCTGGGTAGCACCATGCCAGCTGGAATCCTCATTGTGTTATTTATGTAATTTTTACCAGGTAACGTGCACGAGACATAAAATACTTATTTTCAGGGGCACGGCATGGGAGAGTACAAGTTAACAGCCACAAGTCAAGCCACAAGCCAGCTACTAGGCTCAAGTTGTGCCAGCAGTACAGCCTAGAGGTTAGTGGGTCAGGGAATTCAACGTGGCACTGCCCACAGCTCACGTGGACTTCTCTTATTATTTTATAATATTACTGGTGACCCCCTTTAATAACTCGTTTTACTAGAACTGACCATCAGTTTTCTCGCTGACGAGGGCCAGTTTTTATTTGCCGTAAAAACCAGATGGTCATCACAGCAAGCGTGAGGACAAAGGTAGCAGCTGTGCTCGACACTCACCCCGACTCTCTCGAGCACTGTGTGCTGTCAAACAGTGGCTTTCCAGTCACTTTTGGCCATCAACTCTATTATGTACAACAAAGCACTTCACAATGTAAACTTTAAAATTAAAAACTGACCTCACTAATCGAACATCAGTCTGATGGCATTTGAAAACGAACGCAGTCGCTGCACGCTGATGATGTTTCTGGGGCAGATTTTTTTTTAAACTGATGGAAACAAATTTCTGTCTGGGGGAGGATTAATCACTGGCCATCACCCCCCCCCACACACACACACACCCCACCCATTTAAATGCAGTTATAAAAAAGTTAAGTACCCCAGAAGTGAATGTTTTAACATTTTTTTCAGAGCTACATTAAAATTGGATGGGGGAGGGAGAAAAACATTGATGGTCAGTGACTATATAGAATAAAACATAGGGCAGTGTGATTACTCAGATTTAATACACATGCTCAGTGTGTGATACTTGAATAAACCCCTTGAGCTTTGCTCCCTGGGGTTTATGCAGCATCATACACCTCGGGTGTGTGTTAAATTCTCATAACGCACACCACCCCATGCATTATTCTATATAAAATCCTCAGTCATTCATTGCAAATTACAGACTATTTTTCTTGTTGCTGGTGGTCCCCACTGTCTTTCCTGAAGTACAGTAGCTGGGAGGAGCGACTGGTAGCAAGACGCACACTCTGTTTAATTTTCAGGGCAGTGGCCCCTTCGATGAGCATGGTTTGAGCTGCGCAGTCTAACTTGACTCCCTTACCACTTCTGGTAAAGAGTCAGAAGCAGATGCTGGCATCCACTCGTGCGCCCCACTCCCAAGATGGTGTCCTGGGCCCGGTTAGGGAAAAGAGGAGGCGGATGCTGGTGGGCAGTGTATCCGGATGTGGGAGGGGGGCTATATAAGTAACATCCCATTTTGACAAGTTACTTCCGGATTAGTTAATAAAGGATAAAGGTCATAATTCAGGCTGGGCAGAAAAACACTTGGGGCAAGCACAAAACAGGCTTTCAGGGTGAGACCGTGCCAGACCCTGCAGGCTACGTCCAATTTAGAGCTGACAGATTTGAAAATAGTGGAAATGTTAAGGGAAAAGTCTAAAGAGGAGGTTAGGGTGATCCTAAATATCTGAACGAGCAAACAGCATCAACTGGGGACCCATCAGCACAAGATCCAGAGAATGATGCCATCCCCTATAACTTGTTATATGTTTGCACAGCATATAACATACAACAATTTATAGAATGGTAATATATAACGTATGAATTGGTTTATAACATGGGTATGGAAACAGGCAATAAATCCAAAACTTTTATTGGTTAAAACTAGTCATGTGGGCATTGATTAACGCCTAATAAACTCACAGACTCGTTGCTGACCTAGATATTCTTTATGCATAGCTGAATATACCAAAAGTTAAAATCCCTCCTCCTTATAATCAGGCACTTAAAACGGCGTCATATTTAAAAATCAGCTTAGCGAGAGAAAGTGAAGTCTGATTGACTGTTTCCCTACCCATTTTATAAATCCCAGTTGAACTGCCACCCCTTTTCCAGTACTGTGCCCATCTTACCAGAAAATGAGAGACAACTTCTGCAGGGAAGGAGCAAGCAACAGTCAAGAGGGAGCGAGGGGAGGTAGCAGTGGCTGCAAATCTTGGTTCCTCCTCTGAGCAGATCAAGAAATTGCAGACAACCTGAAGAAACACACCCAGGCAAGTAAGTTTCTATTTTAATGGACTCTGCTCTCCTTAAAAAATTGTACCTTGAAGTTGCTTGTGTTTAGAGTGAATTGTGCCTCCCTCCAGTAAAGTGCAAAAGCTTTGTGGAGCTCTCAGTCTGAGTGGGAGATGACCCTCCCCCCCACCCCAGGATGTTGTGGGGCAATGGAAGAGCTCCAAAATAAGCACTCAAAGATTTCAAATAGTTAATGGTGAATCCAGTTTTATTCTGTGGCTGTCCGCTCAAACAGCAACCTCTCCCCAGCGCTTCGACCCTAACAAAGGATCTTCCTCAGCAGTGAGCAGTTGAGTTTTTTAGTTTTGCTTTAGTTTAGATCTGATCGGTGATACTGGATTGATCGCACCACCAGTGCGTGTGTGTGTGTGTGGTTTAGGGAAGGGGTGGCATGGGGAGGGGGGTGCAGCCAATTAATGCTTTATTTCCTCAGTTTTGCAGCAGTCAGCCCCACCGTGTCTGTGGAGCTGAGAACGAATGGCTAGGTATTAAATAATAACTACATTTTTTCTATTATAAAAACTTCACAGTTTGATTTGTTTAATAAATTGTGACCTATATAATGCAACCAAACTCCTGGCCTATATCTTCTTGCAGCAATGCCTTGTTAATCTGGAAAGTCAAATTAGCGCTGGTATTGCCGCTGTATTAGAGGGTTGGTGGAGAGGGATGACATAGGTGAACACCCAGGTACGTATGTGGAAGTTCACCTGGAGGTCGACTGACCCTTCTTTTAGATCAGCGAGTAGCAACCCTTGGTTTAAACAGCAAGCTTGCATGGGGTGATAGTGCCTCCTGGCAACAGATCAAAGACGGGGCTGTTATCTCTTTTGAAACAACCCAACAACAGTTAGACTGGCTTCCCTCAGATAGGTTGAGGTACTATCAAATTTGAGACTTTATCAACTCGAAACTTAGGATGTTCTCCCAGCAGGGACTTGACTCCTCCTCTGACCCCCCCTTTTGAAATCATATTTAAATCAGTAAGGGGTGAGAAGGCTATCTCCTTATTATATAACTGTATTAAAGATGTGTCCCACTCCACTAACACTCTTAGGCAAAAGTGGGAGGTGGATCTTCTGATTACAATAAGCTCCTCCCAATAGCAACTAATTTGGAAAAACACTTGGAGTACAACAGCCTCTCCAACTTAGAGGGAGTTTCTATGGAAGCTTAGAATTAGATTTTTTAGGGTCCACAAGTGGTAGCCACATGGCACCCTTCAGTTCCCCCAAGCTGCTGGTGTGCCTGTGGAGAGAAGCAGGCCTCTCAGGCCAATATTTTCTGAACCTGTGGGTTAATCGGATCCTTTTGGGATGGTGTCCGGGGCCACATTATAAATATTCTGGGCATTACCTCACAAATAGGTCTGAAACACTTAATCTTTGGCCTGGTCCCAATGGGGCTTAGGGACCACATACCTTTGGGCAGTTCTTTGTGCTAAGGCCCCTAAGGCACTAACCAGGAGATGTTGTCTCCTCACCACCCCCACACACACACTTCTTCAGGAATGGAGAGAAATAGTGGCCCACATCCATCAATATGAGAGGATCACTTTTGCCCTTCAACGCCGATCTCACTTGTTTCAGAACAGGTGGAATAGATGGGACCTGTATGAGGGTTTTGAGAGCTAAGGGTTCACATAATTTGTTAGTTAGACCTCCCTTCCTTCCTCTAAGGGTAATTAATGACTTTCCTCCCTCAGGGACGTTACTTTCCATTCCATCAAGATGATTATAAAGTAATTTAATGATTTTACCATTACTTCTAACTAATGGAAACCTGGGGATAAGATTTTTTTATTCTTATGGTAGACCCATTTTATTTGTCCACCTATTTATCAGTTTATAGGTTAACCTGTTTTTTTTTTGTTTTTGTTTTTTTTTAATATTACAAAGGCCTTGCATATCATCTTTGATACTGCTCTTCTCTTTGGAAATGTTACATTTACTCTGATGGTAATTAACTGTAGTATGGTTTGATGCTGATGCTTCAAATATTACTCTAAATGCAATCAATTTTGAATAAAGTTTTGAAGTATTAAAAAACACAGAAGCTCAGAACACTGTAAACATGTGTGCCTTCATATCCACAAAGTTCCCTGTTAAATAATACATTTTTCACATCCGTTGCTATGTATTTTTGCTTTAAAATCTTAACACTGAATGTGGGACAGACACTCTCAATGTGGAACAGCAGTTTTTTGTGAGGTAAAATGAGGAACTGTTCCTGGTAATGTGGGACATTGAGAGAGGTATAGCTAGAACCCACAACTTTCTGATCTTCCGGCATCAGGGGGGGGGTGCAACAGAATTTATTTAAAACATACACTGACCCAAACACAAAACAAAATACAAATAATGAATCTATCTGCATCTTTGTCTAGTTCATCGTGCTGTATACATGCTGTAACATGTGTCAAACATGAAAATACAAGTGGGGGGGCGAACCTCTCAACTGCTATGCATTTCACATGTACTCTAGTTCCACTGAGATCTACCCATGAACCTCATAATGTTAGAGGTATTCCTGGACACACAAACTACTAAAAAAATTAACTGCATATAAATATTCCTAAGCACTAAACATAAGAGCCTTCAAATATCTTGGCGTGACCCTTGATCCTTTACTCGATTTCTCTGCACATATAAACGATGTATGCAGGTCTGTTAATGCCAAGTTAGGTGCCACCTACTGCGTGCGTCATGCCCTGACCCCTGCCACTAGGATCTCTGTAGCATGTGGAATATTGCTTCCTAGGCTTTTATACGCTCTCCCCACTCTCTCTCATACCAACGCGTGTATCCTTCATAAGTGGGACACCTCTTATAATAACATCTGTAGATTCGCCCTCTCTGCCTCTCGCCTTACCCACCACTGTCTCCTATACTCCACTCTGCATTGGTTGTCCCCCAAATCGCAGTGCTCTTTCCTCTCTGGGGTGTTTTATCGACTCCATGAAAAGGGCCCTCTGCCCTGACAGTATTGCAGCCATGCTCACCCCCATGACCCACTCCCGAACTTTGAGGTCCTCTAGATTTGCCCCTGCTCTCCGTCCCTCTCTGCTTGACTAAAATGGGGCAGCTTGCTTTCGCCCCTAAATTCTGGAACTCCCTACCTGCCAACTTACGGGGCTCCACATCTCACTCAGCCTTCAAATCTGCACTTTTCTCCCACCTTCATGCACTTGATTCCTTATGTCTGTACCTAATCCTTTCCTGCACCCTGCTTATGTATACCCTTGCTCTACTAAGGTTTCTCTCTACTTTACTGATATAGTTTCCTGTCTCTATCATCGTTATTGCATTCCGACTCCCTCCCCGGGGGTCATCTCTGTTAAGGCCTTGTTTAATTACTACTTTGTGATTTCCTGTACAATTGTATTCGCCCTGTATTTTGCAAGCCTGTACTTGAAAATTGTATGTACCTGTTTTGTGATTTATTCACTGTTTGAATTTGAAAACTGTTCCCTCCCGGGTCGTGCTTGAAAATAGGCAGGATGTTTGCCTAATGCACTTACCCGGTTACCAAAAGCCAATAAATAAATAAGGGTCCACTATTCTAAAACTTTAAAATAAAGTGTTACACATTCTATCCATTTACTCACCATTTTGAAGGCAAGTTCTACTGCATTTCAATGCAGAACGGTATGGGGGTGGTCCCCTCACACAGTGTAAAGACCGCAGCTGCCTCTCTAAGTAAAAATTACGTTTGCCTTCCGGGAATAAGGGACCGGTTACTTACTGTGGCCCGGGATCTTGGTTTTTCCAGGGATTTCCAACAGCAAAGCTTTATAATATAATACAAATCCTTTAGGATCTAGCAAGACCACCTCGTCATGTCCATATACGGTGAATGATGTCAGTGGGGGATCCCCCGCCCTGGCAGTTCCCGCAGGCCCCGCCCCCCCGGCGCGGCCACTCAACTACTGAGTCACACAGCGGCTGATTCAGGCGGGAGCGAGGAGGCGGGCTGAACTGCAGGCTGGATGGGCGGAGTCCGTGGACGCTAGTGCCTGAGCCCCGCCCACAAAAAAAAAAAAATGACTCCGGTGGGCTGGGTAGGCGGAACCATAGAACTGTTAGAAGTTCTACGGACAGAACGCGTGGCTGCTGCTGCCGCCGTGGCCCCGCCCCCTGAAATACTACTAAGGTCGGGAGGGGCGGGCAGTCAGAGACACAGGGAGCTATCCGAGATCGGTGTGTTGTTGGTAGCAGGGTGATCAGCTGTTGGAAGGTGAGTGGTGCAGATCATCCGCCCAAGGAGGCAACCAGGTATGTGAGGGAGATCAAACTGAGTCTCCGGCTAATACATGCAACCTGCCAGCCCAGCTTTGTGTGGGAAATTATTGTGGTGTGTTATAAAACGGGGTGGGGGAACAACATACACCGCATGGCATTGGCAAGCAACTGAAAAAACGTGATGCTGGTGCTAGGAGTCCCAGTATGCCTCTTCAGATGAGTTGGTGGTCCAAATATGCAAGTTCTGTTGAGTTAATAGTTTTGTTCTGTGCTTTAACTGAGTCGTTGCTGGGATAGTATATTGCTCAACGTTTTCTCTGATGGCAGTACCGGGGGTCGGGTGGGGAGGAGGGGGTGCTCGTCTTGTGTTCAAAGGTCTGTTCAGAAACGGGGTGGGGGGTCTTCTGTTCAAATGTCTCATCAGAAACTTTACGAGGTGGGAGGGGCTCATCTTCTTTTTAGGGTCTGATCAGAAACTTTTTGGGCTGTTGAACTTTTGGCTCAAAGTGGTCGCACATGTTCTCGTCTGACAAAAAAAAACATGTTCTGGTGCTGCCGGGTAGGTAGGGACTCTTCTAGGAAGTGTGTCTTTGTCATTAGTATTGTAGTTTTGTTTAGACTTTTTTGGTAACATTTTATTATTCCCACGTCGGTGAATAAATGTTGACAAATAAGAGGACCTGTCCTCAGCAATGCCTTCTGCTTCACCCTTGTGAAGTACCCAAGGGTGGTGGTGTGATGATGATGGTGATTATGAACAGACGATGAATCATGCACTACAGTAATTTACAGTGTTTGGGGACAATACTGTTCATGCTGTCATCAGAATCATTCGATCATATCCTGCTTTGATCTGCACGTAACAAATAAATAATTCACCCACAGTAGCACGCAGCTCAGGAAATGTGAGGGAAGGACTGATGGTATCAGGACTGGAGTTGTAGACTGGCCCATGGCTGTGAGGTACAAAGGAGGATACCTCACCACAGCGCTTCTTCCTATGAAACCCATTCCCAGTCCTTGTCTGAAGAGGCCCCTTTTCTAGGACTGGGTGGGCAGATCACTCTCATTCCTGGTATGCTGTGACATTTGTGGGGGGTTGTGTGGTGTTGGTAGTGATGATTTGGATTTTCACTTGAAGTCTACAGTCTGAGGCAACCGTAACTCCACATGTGACCTGTATGCCAGTTCGCTTGGTCTGAAGCAAGATACCTTGTGGCTACATGTCCTGGAGATTTTGTTGCTGGCGTGAAGCAGCCAGCATCACTAACACACCTTGAAGAATTCTTTTTTCTTATGTTCAGATCGGTCTGGGTTGAAATTTTCGGTGATAAAAAAAACTTTGAAGTGTTTGTACAACTCCACATGCATCTCAGCTACTTCACCCATCCCATTGGGCCTTTGCGGGATACCTACAATTTATGTGTGTTCTATTGTGCTTTATGTATTATGTACTACATCCTTGTAACCCCCTACCCCCAGGGCGCATCTGGAATCGAGCGGTACCCTGCTCAGTATGCCTTTCCTGGTAAATCTCTTAAATAAATGTATGTGATTCACAGCTTGGTGACCTCAGTGGGACTATTTGTTTACATTCTTTGTTGTTTATTTTACGTATTATTTACCCAGAATTATTTGTTTGTTCATTTGAAATTGGGTGACTGAGACAAGCACATTGAGTCAAGGTTCTTTTCCAGGCGTGACCTGGAAAACACAGCAACATAGAATTTGACGGCAGATTAGGACCACTTCGCCCACCCAGTCTGCCCATTGTTATTTATTTAAAAATTGTTAACTGCCAGAGGCACACTGAGCTGAGGCTCGTTTCCAGGTGTAGCCCGGGGGGGGCACAATTACAAACAAAATACAGCCGGTCAGGTGATGTGGTTACAGTGAGGATGACATAAAGAGCACAAGTTGAGTGCAGTACAGACAAAATAGAAAAACCTTGCATATGGAGGACAAATAATTAGCATACAAATCCCCTGTGCAAATTGGGCAAACTCAGAGTGCTTAGTGCCAGAGTGGAGGGAGGCCGAGTTGATGCTGAAAGTAGGAGTAAGAACAAGTTGATCAACTTCAGCAAGGTTGTGACAACTATGAGGTTACGGGGTAGGGAGAGGTGAGGGGTCGTCAAAAGCCAGGCAGGGGTAAGGAAGGGTTCAGGAAGGGGTTTGGCAGGAGCAGGGGGGAGGAGTTTTAGCTGGCGTCTAATAGAGGGAAGGGAGGGGGAGAGATGGGTGGAAGAGGGTAGCTGGTTACAGAGGAAGGGGAGGCAGTATGAGAAAGCAGCTTTGCTGTCTGAGGAGTGAGGGTGGGGAAGGGAGAATGTGCATGGGTTTCTTGAGTGCAGGGGGTAGGAGGAAGAGGGGAGAGAGAGAGCAGATGGGGGAAAGATATGAGGGGAGGGACCCAAATCAGTATTTAGGGATGAGGGAAACACAGTGGGATTGGCGACATGAAGGAAGAAGGAGGATGGATAGGTAGGAGTGAAGGGAGCAGTGGCGAGTATGAGAGGGTGAATTGGTAGCAAAGTGGCAGAAGGTGTTGCAGATGGTGTCCAGTCTGGCAAGGGAAGTGGAGATGCCATAAACCACATCAACATACTTAAAAACCAGGAGAACCAGTTTGGTGATCAGCTCCCGATGGACCTGGGGGGGAAAGGCAGTCCTTGCAGTACAGGACACTGAGTTTGGGGTGGAGTTTGGTGTGGATGGCATTGGTGTGGGCAGATACGTCAAGCCCACTACCTAACCACACAGTGAGGTACTTAAAAACTTTCTCTGGCTCGTCCCTTCCCCCATCTTCCTTCCCGCCTAGATTCCCTTATGTCTATCCCATGCATTCCTAAACTCCACCACTGTTCGCGACTTCATCACCTCCGATGGCAGGCTGTTCCAAGAATCTGCCACTCTTCCTGTGAAGTACTTCCTGGCATCTCTCCTGAATCTACCCACCTCCAGCTTCATAGCATGTCCCCTTGTTCTGAGTACCTCCGACATAAAAGGTAACGGTTGGCTGCTTTTAAAATCTAATATTAGTTTTAGGCAGTAGACTAGCTCTTTAAAGAGAACCGGTCTCTGCACTGGTCCCTGAGACATCCCACTGGTCACACTTCAATCCTCAGTGTAAACCGTGTTTACCACCACCCTTTGCCGCCTAGGCCCTAACCAATTTCATATCCAGTTTACCACCTTTGGATCCACTCCTAAGCTGCCCCGCTTGCTTACCAGTCTCCTATGTGGAACAGTGTTGAAAAATATACTGAAATCTAGGTAGGCCATGTGCACCACTGTACCCTGATCTAGTTTCTTGGTCATCCAGTCAAAGAAATCTCAGAGTTGTTTGACCCCAAAAAATGAATCCATGCTGCCTCATGTCTTGTAATCCATTGGATTCAAGGTATTCCACAATCCTTTCCTTCAGCAGTGATTCCATTAACTTTCCCACCAATGTCAGGCTCACTGGCCTATAATTGCTAGCCTCCTTCCTGCTGTCACCTTTGTGGAAGTGGGACTACATCTGACCTCCTCCAGAACTACTCCTGTTTCCAATGAGCTGTTAAATAAGACTGTTAGAGGTACAGCCAGTACCTTCCTTAGATCCCTCAGTACCCTTGGATGCACCCCATCGGGACCCATTGCTTTTGCCCATTTTCAGATTTGTTTTTTGCTGTAACAGCGCTTTATCCACCTCATCCAAGGACGACTGATCAGCTGTGTCCCCATTCTCCTGAACCGTCCACCTTCTCACCCGGGACTTACCTCAGTCAGGAGTCCTCCCACGAATGTCTCCTCGTGGCAGGGCCGCAGGGAATAGGGCCGTCCTCCCCTGATGCACAAATATCCAGGGCGTATCAAAGTTCAGAGGGTGTGGGCCCAGGTAGATCAGTCAGGGCTTTACTAAGCCCCCAACGCTTGTCCACTTTTCCTCCCACTCCCCTCCGTAGGACGCCTGGGCAGAGTGAAGCAGAGGCACTGTGCAGAACTTTCCTCTGCTCCCTCCCTTTGTGCTGCCTGCACTGCACTAGCACTGGGCCTCCACCTGGTGGCAGTCATGAGTCGGGCTGACCCCCCCCAGGAAAGGACAGCAGGCCTTCGGATGCCCAATCCTCTCCCACCTGTTTGACCCCCGGCAACCTGAGCTCGTTCCCGAACTCTGCTCGCAGGCATGGGAAAAGGTTATGCTTCTTGCTCGAACTCGCGCTTTGACGTGTTGTGACAGGCCCTCCCCTCCCAAGGGGTACTATTAATATTATCTAACCCCTGACAACCTGGCCCTGTAACTGCAACATGTCTTACCTGAGCCCAGCACCCTCGGTGGTCATGGTCCCCCGCTGGCACTTGTATTCTGTTTAGATCTGCTGTTGGCGTAAGGTCAGTCTCCCCCCTATGCACCGACCTGTACTGTGGTATATCCAAACTTTGTTTCCCCTGGTTTACTTACCCCTTGGGGTACTGTATCTCTGATATTTTGCACTATAGGTTTTTTTGCACTGTATTATCTCCACATGTTAGCTTTCCACGACAGCCCTGTTCAAGCTGTCATGTATACTGTTGTAAATCTTAGCTTAAGACTTACTGTTTGTTGCACTCAACTCTCTCTCCCCTGTTTGTGCTCCTCCCGCATCTCGATGTAAACTTCACTCATGATTGTATGTAAACTCTCTGTAACCCAGTTTTTGTAACCCTCCCGGGTCTCACCTGAAAATAGGCACTTGGATGTCTAGTGTGACTTACCCGGTTAACAAAAGCAAATAAATAAATAAATAAATAAAGCAGCACCTCAGCCCTTTACACCACCGGGCTGGCATCCACGTTCAGATTTGTGAGTCCCTTCAGGACTTTCTCCTCCAAAAATGGACTAGTGTTCACCTCCCCACTTCCAATGCTCCTGTTACGTTTTTGTGGCCCTTCCCCTTCTCCTTTTGTGGGTGGAGGAGAACAAGAGGTGAGGGAAATATAAAATATGAAATGCGTAGTAAACACAATATACAATAATACTTAATAGAATACATACAATATATATAATTACATGGCTAAAACTATAATACATAATACATGGTAATTATGAAATTCAGGATCCATGTAAAAAAAGTTGCCATTTTTTTTCCTTGTATATAATACTGGACTATATTAACCTGTTAACTGCTGCTGTCCTCATTGGGACCCCCATGAAAACAAGATGCTGCATCACACGGGGTTATCTTGGTTGGACTAATTTCAAATAAATATTTTATGTTTTATTTTTATTTGTTTGACAATTGTTGGCCTGGAAGAACACACTAAGCTGAGGCTTGTTTCCAAGTACATCTTGAGAAGACAAGAAGTTTAGTGACTTGCTCATAGCCACACAGTATGCAAGTATGCAAGTGGTGACTGTGGGACTCGAATCCTGTTCTCCAGGTTTGCAGCTCAGTGCTCTTAACCACTACATTTTGCTGCCTCCACTAGATGACCTGTTGACTGCTGTGGTCCTCATTGGGACCCCATGAAAACAAGATGCCTCCCAAGGGGCCTGTTAAATGCAAAAAGGAATTTCAGTAAGTGTGTGTGTGTGTGTGTGTGTGTGTGTGTGTGTGTGTGGTGGTAATACCATATACATGACAGCATGACCTGCAAACTGAAGGCGCAAAACAGAAAGGAGAGAAGGCACTCAGGATATCTTGGATGCAGCAGTAATTAAACAGACCTCAAAATAAGGTGCTTTATGGCTTTATTCCTACTTGGGTGCTGTAAACATACAGAAAACTGTTCGGAAGCCAAACAAATGAGACACAATAGGCCCTTTTACACACACGCTGCTGTGCTGAAACAAGTGTTACCTGTGTAGCGCCGATACAGCGTGTTCCGCTCCACATTCTGATTACACGAGTTCTATTTTTCGCCACAAAGCGCCCTGCCATCCGTACCGGTGCAGTACTCCTTGCTAGAGCTAGAGTTGTTTGCTCCGGAATGGGCGCTTTACGCTGCACGCTGCAACGGCACATTTATTTATTTATTTAGTTTTTGTTGACTGGGTAAGTGCACTACAGAAATCCTGCCTATTTTCAGGCACGACCCGGGGGAGGGGGATACAGATGAATGCCAACTGACCTTGAACCAGATTAAGCTGTTGGTGGTATTTTTAGTGAATGAGGGAAATTTGGCCAGGACACCGGGGAAATTCCCCTACTCTTTTCGATAAGTGCCATGGGATCTTTAACATACACCTGAACTACCACCAATCCAGGCAGATGGGATCTCGGTTTAACGTCTCATCTGAAAGACGGCACTTCAGAAGTGAAGCACCCCCTCTCATACTGCACTACAGTGTCAGTACTGGGATATTAACCCAAGTGCCAGATGTGGGAACTGAACCCACAGCCCTCTGATCTCCCGGCCTCAGACGCGAGTGTGGTACCTACTGAGCCACTGACATATAATTTGGGACAAACCACCTACACCACGGAGTGCGTTTCAGGCGACCGTTCATTTTTACAACGGAACAAATAGCGTTTACACAGCACTGGATGGAACGGTAAGGTCCTTCTGTAACGCTTATTCCGTTGCAAGACTGCCAGTGTAAAAGCGCGCCTAATGTTTCACTTGCCTTGCAAAACCTTTGTCAAGAGTGGTGACTCCCTCTAGTGGTTACTATTTATACTGAAGTGTCTTAAAGAGATATTCACTTCAGAATTTTTATTTTTTTTTTAAGTTCCTGAATTAAACACTACATCAGTGTGCCACACCAGCTACAATAAACTGGTGTAAGTGCTCTTTAAAAGCAATCAGTAGGAATGGGCACAACTTCCACAGATAATCTGGACAACGAATAATTAATGCATGTGTCCCCCATTCACATAGAATATCCGAAAGACATAAAATACAAGACATTAATCCCATGACAAAAGCTATAGTACATTAACGTCATGTATACGTGCAGGCTTGCTTTAATACGCTGAGAATCTAGTGAAAAAGAAAAGAATGAGAAGCATTTAAGGCACACAGACTGCAGCATAACTCCATTCTAGTTATGGATTTCTATCCATAACATTCGACCATACAGTAGATAGAGGATTGTGTATGAGCAGTCATATTTTTTTTTTTATTTAGTTTTTGTTGACCAGGTAAGTGCACTAGACAAATCCTGCCTATTTTCAGGCACGACCCGGGGGAGGGGGATACAGATGAATGCCAGTTGACCTTGAACCAGATAAAGCTGTTGGTGGTATTTTTTTTTTTTTTTTTCGTGAATGGAGGAAATTTGGCCATTGCACCAGGGCAGTTCCCCTGCTCTTTTTGAGAAGTGCCATGGGATCTTTAACATCCACCTGAACTACCACCAGAACAGGCAGATGGGACCTCGGTTTAACGTCTCATCGGAAAGATGGCACCTCAGGAGTGCAGCACCCCCCTCATGCTGCACTACAGTGTCAGTATTGGGATATTAACCCAAGTACCTGATGTGGGGATAGAACCCACAGCCTACTGCTCTCCCGGCCTCAGAGGCGAGTGTGCTACCTGCTGAGCCACTAACACTGATATAACAAGGATATTCTTTTATCGAGAGGTTTCTTTGGTAACAGATGACCTCGAGAGTGCAGCTTGAGAGGTACTGTCACCAAGGGAACCTCAAGATACAAGAATTTCCTTGTTTGTGCATGATTGCTCATACACAATCTTTTATAGTGTATGTGCAGTCACAGCATAGAAAATCGCACAAAACCAGCTGAAGAAGACGCAGAATAGACATTTTCTCTTTTTTAACTGACACAGTGTGCTGCGTGTGTGTCTGCAAGTTCAAGTTTAAAAAAAAAAAAAAAAACCAGCAACTTCCAGCTTAACTGGATTGAGGAAAACAACTATGTGGCAGCATTCCAAGTTGTTATGCTGCAGTAGTGACACAGCTAGTGCAGCACAACAGCTGTGATGACATAGCTACTGCAGCATAACAACTCCATTCTAGTTATGGATTTCTGTCCATAACAACATTATAGTGTATGGTAGAATGTTATGGATAGAAATCCATAAGTAGAATGGAGTTGTTATGCTGCAGTAGCTATGTCATCACAGCTATTCACAGCTTGCACTAGCTATGTCACTACTGCAGCAGAACATATAGGATAGTGCATGAGTACCAATTAACAACAGGGTTATTCTTTCACCAAGTTGGTATTTGAGGATCTACGATTACCTTGAGAGCGCAGCTTGAGAGGTAATCAGTCGTCATAGTACCAACGAGGTGAAAGAACAGCTCTGCTGTTAAATGGTACACATGCACTGTTTTTGTTTAGTGTACAGTGGAACATCGTTGCCTCAAAAAAAAAAAAAAAAACTACTATATCTTTCTTTTTAAAATAAGACTAACTGTCAGATTGCTGCTCAAGGACACCATGTGTGACGTCCGCAATTTTGTTCTGCTGTCCTACGGACATCACTTTTTGGTTCTGCTGCACTACGGACGTCACTAGTGCAGCAGAACAACATTTTGAGAGCGCTAGATCTCAGTGAACAACGACGTTCCACTATACACTATAACTTGACTGCTCATACACAGTTTCAAAGTACCTGTTAGTACCAGGCCAAGTTTTTGCTCCTAGTTCAAATATGCAGAAGCTTTCTCTTTGACTAAATTTTTTTTTGGTCAAAATCCCCCTTCCTCTCTGATTCTTTCACCTTCTCAATAGCTTGGAATTTGATCACATGCTCGCTCCTTTCCCTGTGATCCAAGAAGTGTTTGGCTGATGGCAGCAAAGGGCAGAAATCAACAGGAAAAAAAAGTCTGCTGCTGCAGCAGAGCGGTGGCGCTGCTTGCTATATTGGGGACCTGGGTTCAGAAATGGACTCTGGTCACTCGGGGGATGGCGGAGGAGTGAGGATCGAGGGTCCTAAGGACAGCTCTCCTCCCTTGGGGACAGGGTATGTTGTGTCCTGCTGCAGCACAGTGGGTGTGCCTAGATAAGGTGCAGGCCAGCCGCCAGGTGTGTATGCATGCTGCGCCTTGGATACCACCACCATCGGAGAGAAACCCAGGAGTTGGAGGATAACCCCTGGTCCATTGCAGCCAACTGCTCATGCTCACACCTGCCTGCAGTGGCAGGACACCCAGTACGATCATGGTTTTGAGTAAGTGGTTGGTAACCAGGCTAGCCCCATGATGCAGCAGTAGCGCTACCACGTTCAGTGACAGCCCGGGTTCGAGAACAAGTCTGAGTCATCAGAGGGCCAGCTAAGGGAGGAGGACTGCGCATCCTGGAGGACTGTACTTAACCCCTGGAGAAAAGTAGTCCCTGGCAAACATCTGATAGGAGGATTATAAAATATGAAGAGCCAGTCACCTGCTGCAAGATCAGTCACTTGTGTGTGATGTCAGAATAAGTGAGGTCGCGCAGTGTGATATGAAATGCAACATAACTAGATATGGCAGCCTCCAGGTACAATACTGTTCTTCACATCACACATAAAACTACCAGATCAACAACCTTCTAATGAACAAATGGAAAAAACAAAAATACTTTAGAAATAAAAAGTAATAATTAACTACTTAAAAAAATGATCTTTTCTGCCTGGTAATTTTGGTGCTATTATCTCTTTAAGGGCTCACTCGTCCAGGTGCCCCTTGTGCGTTCCTTAAGGTATGGAGCAATTTTCCAGCCGTATAGTCTGTCTCTTTCATTTACCATTCCTTAAAGGAAAACATACATGCACAGTGGCCAACATGTACATTGAAAACCCCTGAAAATGTTCAGATGAGGTATTCGTATCTCCTTTGTAGCTGGAAATACTCCAGAGATATAGATGACAGTCTGTTTGGTGTCTACATTGCAGCCCTTTGTAGAAAATTGTGATGTCATAGAGGAACAAACTGTGCTTGACTCGATGTAGTTAGGAGCAACTTGCTCCTTGATGACATCACAATATTCTAAAGATGGCTGCTATGTAGTAATAATGTTAAGCAGACTCTGTCATCTATATCTTTGGAGTGTGTCTGGTTACAGATGAGTCCAACACCTTGTTTGAAAGAGCTTTTCATGGGGTTTCACACTATGATAGCAATGGAGCAAGAATGTGACCCTTTAGCCCCTTTTTCACGATTGGCTCTGCACCACAATGAGTGGTGCAGTGCAACTGGAATGTTACCTTTATTGTCGTCTACAGGCAAACCACACCACATCAGAGGCAAGCGTTCACTGGCCTGGCGTACCCTGCTTTCCTGGGTTCGCCGTTGCATTTTCTTGTGTGCTGCCACGTAATTGGAGCCGTGCTACTGGGAACGTGCTCATGCATATTCATATCCTTGCGTTATGAATATGCATAAGTGCATGACCAGTATCACAGCCCAACTTTTTCTGAGTGCTTTTAAAGTACATTTTAACCCGTTTCTCAAAAGTAACTACAGTAGTTTCCCGAGTTCAGGCTTGTTGCTGGTATCTGAAGCTATATTTAGCTGAACTCGGGTATAATATGTCAAGTGACTGGGAAGTCTTGGGCAAGTCTCAGCCAGAAGTGTGACTGAAACAGTGGAACAGCCCAGGCAGCAATGTAAGGGCTGCCGTGTAAAAGCACATGCTTGCGGTGCAGACAGAGTGGGAGCAAGCACAACGAACACATTGGGATGTAGATAGGGCACCGTGTAAAAGCACCTTTAAATGTCGACTGGCGTTTATCTAGCCAAACCCATAGAAGCAATTTTTTAACAATTGGGTAAACAAGAGGACCTTCCCCATTTATTTTTTCCCGCCTTCCTTTATGTGGGATCGCTTATCCGCCGTGCCATCAGGGATGGGGCAGAGCATGTCTTTGTGTGGTTATCCATCACATTCCATGATGCTTCTAAACCCAGACGCAGAATGCGTTTGAGTTGTGAGTTGGTCGTGTCCCTTCCGCAGGACCCTGAATGTGCAGCCTTTGCAGCTCTCGCTCCTTTCTTCTCCTCCACCTACCCCCCTCCCCCGTGCCATTTCTCTACCTCACATTTTTTTGCTTATTTCATCTACATGAATTTTGCTTGCCCATTCAGCTAGGTGCAGTTTCTGGACCTACGTTACCCCCTCCTGAAATGACCATGGCTGTTTATTTTACATCAGAACTATCAAACACTAGGACACTTTTAAAACAAGTAAAGTGTCAAATCCCATTTGTCCTACAGTATGTCCTCCACGTGTACTTGTCTGCTGAGTTATTCATTTCCTGTATGCTGTCTTTGCTGTTCCCAACTACAGAAAAAATCCTGCTGCACCCATGTACTGCAGATAGTCCTCTCGGCTCTGTGGGTTAGAATCTATTGATAGTTCCATGATCTCATCTGAGGTCCGTAGATGCCAGGGACTTTTCTGTGGCCACCTTATGCATGCAGAACTTCTTACCATCCCAGCTTCATCAGGTTTCCTCTGTGGAGGTTTTTAAAAGGGTCCTAAATACCCATGTAGTCTCCCTGGATTTTTGAGGATTAATTTTAATTGTTCAAGCGATGGGAGGGATCCCCATGTGCTATGTGATATTGTGATTTTATTAATTTGTAAATATCTTTTATTGGAAGGTCTGGATGGCACTTAAGGCATTCTATAAAATAAAGTTGAATTGATGGTCTGGGTAGTGCTGGGATGGGCTGGGGGGTTGTCCTCCAGCCAGCTCATTTTTTATTGGATCATGCATCAACCTGTAGGATGGACGGGGAATATCCCATTGGTATTGGCTGTGGAGTACTATACAGGGTATGAGATGTAGCTGGCCCATGTGGTGCAGCAGTAGCGCAGCCGCCCGTGATGCTGGTGACCCAGGATCGGGAGTGATGTTGTGTTGTTTGGGGGCTGGCCGGAGGGGTAAGGATTCAGCATCCGCTGGACTGTTCTTCTCTCCTGGGGAGGGAGGGTTACCATCTCTGCACCATGACTTCCACCAGGTGGAGGCCTAGTGGTAAAGTGGGTCAGGAGCAGCAAAGAAAGGGAGGGAGCTGCGGGATTTCTGCCGTGCATCCATACCTCCACATGCACGCACTGACGTGCTCCTGAGCAGCGGGGATGGGGGACCTGAAAATGGAGAAAGGGGACTGAGATGGGCTTCCTGAAGCTGTACCTGCTCTCTTCTGGCATGTGCCACCACCTGGATACCAGACTCTGGATTTGGCTGCATGGTGGGGGGGGGGCAGACCTCCCCCTCCAGACCCTGCCTTTCGGGACAATCTACAAGTGACTCTCCAGTAGTCGGGGGTGGTAGAAAACATTCAGGGGGTAGGGGGACATGGCCGAAAGCCGCTCGCCTAGCTTATAGTAGAAAAAACGTTATAGCAGGAAAGGGATACAAGTTGTAATGTCTTGAATCTCAGTATTCATGTCACTCCTGGAAAAGGGACACAGTATCAGCGAGCCCACCTGGTGAATAAAAAAAAAAAATCAATCAATTAATAACTAAATGAAAAAAAATATGACCAATAAATGGAACCGAATTGAATCTGAATCTTATAGTTTAATAAGTTTATTCTGGCTACTGGAAAATCACTTTGCACTAGAGTTTCTTTGTTCTGATTACAGTTCAGTTTGTTTTGGTTCCTCAGTATTGTTTCACTCGCTGTGTTTTGAGTTTCATCAGACTTGTAAGCCTGTCACTGTCTGAGACAGACAAGCCATGACCATTGTACTCCCTGAAGTTCTTTATTCTGGGTGCTCAAATTTCGATTACTAGTTCACAGCCAGACTGTCGGCTTGTCATCAGAGGCAAGCGGCTATCAGATTACACAACAAAACCAGGAAAAAAGTGTATAAATGCAAACTAGCAAACAAAAGCAGTACTGTCAAAATCATGGATTTTAGAGAAGACATGGGGGCCAGGTGGTTAGAGTACTGATCCGAGGACTGAGAGGTCACAGGTTTGAATTCCACCACAGCAAGATGTTAACTGTGTGGCCTTCAATAAGTCACTGCCAGTACTAAAGTCCCCACAGCTGTAAGGAGAGTCCATTTTGCCTAGTGATTAGTACAGAGGAGTGAATCTGGAGACCCAGTTTTGATTCCCACAACTAGTGCGTACTGTGTGACCCTAAGCAAGTCACTTAAAGAGATTGTTACTTTAATTTGAAGGTGACTTACCTTACACGAGGTATTGTCGGCGAAATTCATTCCACCCCATTTTCAATATTTTATTCACTGTCTGTGTGTAGATCCGAGGGATTGTACTTTGGCCCCAACAAGGTGGAGCAGCTGATTCCTTTACTTCCCAATTCATTAACATGCCCCCTGCGCTATGACATCCAGCAAGGGAAAGCTTTGAGACGTGCCCCATTGAAATTAATGTGGTTTGATTTTCCTTCATATTTTATACCTTGAAATGGTGAGCTGGAAATTAAGGCTACCGCTTGATAAACAAGGGCCTTGTTAGTCGAGCGGTGGCCTTCATTAATTTCCAGCTCGCCATGATAAGGTATAAAATAGGAGGAGAAATAGGTAGGCCCTGCAAGGGGACCTGGACACCCTGGAGACTTGGGCTGTCACATGGAAGCAAAATTGCAATACAACCAAGAGCACGGTGTTACATCTTGGGTGGGGAAACCCCAAACACAGGTACACCCTGGGAGGGGTGGTGCTGGAGGCCTCGTCTGGGGGGAAAAAGACCTAGGGGTCATGGTGGATGCTGTATGAATAATTCTGAGCAGTGCAGGAGAGCAGCTAACAAAGCAAACAGGATGTTGGGATGCACTGTAAGGGGGAATCACCTCTAGGAGCAGGGAAATGATTCTGCCACTGTACAATGGGTTGGTGAGGCCTCACCTCAAGTACCATGCATAGTACTGGAGACCACACTTAAAGAGGGACATACAGCTCCTGGAGAGGGTACAGAAGAGGGCTACCAGGATGATTCGAGGACTGGGAGAGTTGACGTACGAGGATAGACTTGAGGAGTGTGGACTGTTTACTCTGGAGGAGAGGAGAGACGGGGGGACATGATTGAGGTCTTCAAGTACCTCAAGGGAGTAAAAAGGGTAAACAGGAAGGGGATCTTTAAACTAAAGGAGGGAGGTATCACCAGAGGACATGGTTTGAAGGTGGAAGGAGGAAGGATGAGGAGGGAAAGAGGAGGAGGTTCTTCACAGAGAGGGTAGTGGATCCTTGGAACGTGCTGCCTGGGGAGATGGTCCAGATTTCCACTGTGGAGGGCTTCAAGAGAGGGTGGGACAGATACAGAAAAGGGTATCAGAACACTGGGGAGGGGCCTCGGTTCCCAACAGGGGATCTGAGGTTCGAGCAGCCTCGATAGACCATAAGGCCTAATCTGCTGGCATTTAGTATGTTAGTATGTGAATAGAGCCCCATTCATTTCAATGGGGAGCATCCCTGTGCTCTTTCTTGCTGGACATCATCACGCAGGGGCATGTTAATCAATCGGGACGTAAAGGAATCGGCTGCCCCACTTTGTCGGGGCTGAAGTACAATCTCTTGTATCTATATACAGACAGTGAATAAAATATTGAAAATGGGATGGAATGAATTTCGTTGACATAACATCTCACAGTAAGGCAGCTGTGAATATGACAACATCACTTTAAGGAGGAACAGTCAGCACTAAGGACCCAACACTCATGTGTGGGGTTGGTCCCAATGTGCACTTTGTCAGCAAAACCATTTTGGTTTACTTCCTGTTTACTGTAGTCTAGTAGATTAGATCAGACTCTTGCGTAGTTGTAGGCTGACATTTTATTTTACTGCAAATCCCAGATGTTAGTTTTTTTTTTTTTTTGGTCCAGACCCCCATCCTCCACTTGGAGGACTCTGGCCCCTACTCCAGCTTCCAGCTCTGCCATGCCCAGGGCTTACCCCCAGTGGGGCAGCTGGGTCCCCCCAATGTGCACAAGAGTGGCTATACCCTGGCTTACTCCCCGAAAGGGCCATGGAAGGGGACCTCTGGCAGACGATAATGGCAATGGGGAAGCAGAGCGGGCATCATGCTTGGGGGGGGCCACATTTTTGTGGATGCTGTGTTTTTTCTCTCCCCTGGAGATGGGACATGCAATGACGTCCAGGGAACAAGCCCTGCGTCTGTCCCGCCTCCCACGTCTTACGCCTTAAGTCTCCCAACCTCCGCCAGGAGCCACTGTTGTGCTGGACACGCACTCCGGAGAAGGAATGCCGTCCAGTGGACGCTCAGTCCTTCTCCACCAGCTTTTATAATCTCCGATCAGATGTTTTCTGGGACTACTTTTCTCCAAGTGCTAAGTACAGTCCTCTGAGACTGGACATTGCCTACCGAGGACAGCGGGACCAACAAATAAAACATTATAGCTTATATAATTTCTAACATGCACTGCAGGCTATTGAATCTTCTTCTCACTGCTGTCTTCTGCTCTGATGTCGTCTGCAGGGGATTCTGGGATTGGTCGTAACAGAAGATGTTGGCCTATAACTAAGCATAATTAGTCTGATACAATCTTACTGTACTACAGTAAGTAGTAAGTAAACCAAAGTGTTTTTGCACACAAAGTGCACATTGGGACCAGCCCCACACTTGAGTGTGGCAGCCCTTGGTGACGACTGTTCTCCTTTAACTTCCCTGTGCGTAACCCCTCCCCAATTTCTCTCTAAACTGCCTCTGTGCTAGTCTGAATCCTACAGTGTATCTCATGGCAGCAGCAGTCTCCCACTCTGGGATTGTCAAGCACTTTGGGATATAGTTTTATGCAAATTGCTACGTAAAACCAAGCTCCTTTAGGGTTTTCCTTAGACAGGATTGAAGCAGCCACTGCCAACAAGGTGTCACAACTCCCCTGGGCTGCCATGGGTGAATAAAAATGTTACAACAACTCCTCATTATGGTTGTTTGATTTATTGTTTGAAATGTGATTTTAATTGTTTTATTGTAAAAACGCCCTGAGCTTGGGTAGGGTGCTTAATATAAATAAAATATTACTTACTTACTCATTATGACGTGAAAGTATGTGGGACAGGCCAACGTGCCATGACAACAAACAGGTGATATCAGATTTGAATGATTTCATGTGGCTTTCTGTGCCTCTCAAAGAAGCATTATCTGCATCCCCTAGAGTTTTTTTTTTTTCCCCATTCTGGGTTATTTATTTATTTTTTTGCACTTTAGCCTAAAGCAATGCAAATTTCCTACAGTAGCATGCAGGTGTGATATATGTCAAACTGAGAAATGGTGGAACGGAGCACACAAATCAAGGACCCCAAAATAATAGATTTATTTAAGTGTGTGTAACCCCTAGATGGCGCTATCCCAGGGGCTACTACCCCTGCCTGATTTGCCACTAACAGGTTGAGGGGCCTGGATCCAATGGCGGGTGCCTCCACCCAGAGGTCAGGGTTTGCAATAGTTAAACTAACTTGGTCACAGCCCTCTGGGACACTGCAACCCCTTTCTTCCCACTAGTGGCCCACACAATATATCAGAATTACCTTCACAGTATACACTTACCCCCAGGTCTGGTTCCGCACTGGGACCTCCTGTGAAATGAGATACAGTGCAACAATCACAGTACAGTACTTTAACATAGACAAATACCTCAGGCAGTATAACTTTGCTGAAACAAGCAGCTCTGATTTATTTGGGGGATATAACAAGAAGGACGGGAAATCAGGTTAATTAGCTTATCACTCTAATAATCTACCTATGGCTCTGTGCACAGGCCTATCCTATCAGTTACTGTCCCTGGGTACCCCAAGCCCTAGTGGCTAGTCCAAACCGTGGCAGCTGGTAGGGCCCTTTCACACAGAGAAAAGGAGAATTAAACAGTAACAGTACAGTAATTCCATTTGGATTTAATGTGGCAATTCAACAGGAGCAACCTGAATTAGTACTCACGACCTCCAAATAAGATAGGGTCCTTCAATGTCAGCAGGGCTCACTTGAGGTACACAAACCTCTTCACACATCCATATAAAAGAAAGTACTATACCAGGCAGGCTGCATCTGTATCCCGATGCAATTACTGCACAATACCGGGAGAACACACAGCAGATTCAGTTCCTGACAGACCGAAGTGCAATTTTCAGCAATTCTTCCAGTCTTCTACAGGGTGAGCCTGGTTTCTACTCTTCAGAGATCCTTTGATTCTTTTCACAGGGCCAATTCAGTCCTAACAAGCTGTTACACAAGCTGCAGACCAGAACTCTGGGCCTTACACACGTTTTTGACTAAAACTGCACACTGAAAAACACAGGGCTCCTTCCTTCTTCACTGCCAAAGCTCAACTGAAGCTCCAACCGACAAAACTGGGCACTTCCTTTGAGTTCCTCCCAGTTCTTGACTGGATTGGCTGTCACTCACAATAGACTGCTGCTGTTGGTCCAAAAGGCACTGAAGTCTCACACTACATCTCCCAGAGTCACTGCCCATACAATCCTCTTGTGGCTGGCTCAGATTATGAGTCCAAGTTCTGATTCGTCAAGGCACCATTTTAGAGCTAGCTTACCCCACACTGATTGGTCCAGTTCAGCAGTTCAAAACTAGAATGGGAACTAGCAGACACAGTTCTGACTGCAAAGAAAGCAGGTTAGACAAACTGTAATTTCATTATTACTCTAAATAATTTCTGGCAAACAGTTACATCTTTCAGATAGGTTCCTTTGCACTCCTAGTGACTGCAAAATGAAGTGAATTGCAGCAGCTTGAGTGGTACTCAATCAAAGAAACACACAGTCCCCATACAAACTAATTATGTCTGCAAGCAGACAGCTCTTAAAGAGACAGTACCAGAGGTTCTAAAAACACTCACTGATAAATGGCTTAAATGCCAAACACCATTCAGGCTTGGAGCATTCAAGCAAGCTCCTGGAAGTCTTTGGGAACCCCCATTTGCGGGGGTTACACCTTCCTGGCCTGGGAAAGCTAGACGTCCAGCGTCAAATAAGTACCTATAAGTTTCAACTGCAACCACATACATTTGCATTAGGCTCGCACATGTAATCATCAGTCAATATATCATTTTACCAAGAACACATTTCTGAAACATTGCAGTACGTCACTCTTTACACAGTATTACATACACATTGTACCATAACTCAAGTTATTACCTCTTGTACATGAAACCTGAAGAGGGGCCCTTCCTATCAGTTACCTTGGGGCTGGAAGGGCAAGGGCACCATACTTGAGGCAACACAAGTAACTTGGAGTGCACTTGCGCTCCAGTTTGGGCAATGAGCTCGGGGACACATACACTCCTTTATGGACAACATTGAGAGGCAAATCCACAGGCCTCCCAAGGGAATCATAACTGAGGTGCACCACAGGCTTTACAGCTCGACCAGTCTTTCTAGGGGGACTGTTACAGTCTCTGCACTCTGAGCCTCATTTTCAGCATTGTCCACACTTGTCAGGGGGTCTCCATGGGGTAGAGGGCTAGAACTTGGGGCACTTTCAGCTCCAGGAGTTACAGTTTCTGAGTCCACAACATTTGGCTCGCATGGAGAGCTTTCGGACACTGGCAGTGGACTGTCAGGGCACTCAAAATACTCTTCTTGTTAGATGTATCACCAGTCTGCCCCAATCTATCATTTCCTCCCTGAAAGCTCAAACAGTTCAACCATGCACAATGATTCCATTTCATCTGATCTGATGCTTTGCACTTCACTTTCTGGGAGCATTGGCTCCAGGGATGAAGCTGAGAGCTTAAACAGTCCAGAAGGCCCAGCTTTGTCTCCAGTATTGACTAGAGGATTGCCCGAAACAATTGACTCAGTTCTAAGAAGGATAGTATTCAAAGTCACTCTCACTTTCTTCCGATATGGACTGACAGTCATGCTCAACTGGGACTTGTGGAGGGGAACACTTTAACTTTGCTTCTGTAGGTGCAGACTTTCTTGATCTTTTCTTAGCAGCAGCTCTAGTCACTGGTCCAGAGGGGCATCTTCTAGGGCTCAGACTCAATTAAGATTTGTCCAATGGGCAGTAAATGATTTCTATGCATTGTTTTACATCTTTGAATTATTCTCAGGCCTTACTTTGTACACTGGCAGATCATCTAGTTTGCCACTACAATGTGAGGGAGATGGTGCCATCTGTCAGCAATCTTGTGCTTGCCATGCAATCCAGATTTCTTAGCAATACCGATCTCCCTCCTGGAGTTCCTGTGCTTTCACCTTTTATCATACCTTTCTTTGTTGGCCAGATTTCTTTTGGCAGCCATGGTTTGAGCCAGTTGAGTACGCATCAGAGTTAGCTGGGCCTTTAACTTTTGCACATACTGTAAATAGTTGTCAGCCTGAACCCATCAGGAGAGACCCCAAAACACACATCTACTGGTAGTCGAGCTTCTCTTCCAAACATCAGTGGTAGGGGAGAATCCAGTGGCATCATTTTGGTGCAGTTATAAGCATGTACCAGGGTGCTAATTTGTTGGCTCCATCTAGGCTTGTCCTTTGGGTGCAGGGTGCCTAGCATATCTAGCAAAGTGGGTTGAAACGTTCAGGCTGTGGGTCCCCTGGGGTGGTAAGGAGTGGTTCTGGACTTTCGCCTCCCCACAGAAAAGCATCTCTTTGATCAGACGACTCTCAAAGTCTCCCCTTGATCAGAATGGATTCTTTGTGGAGCCCCATAGTGAACAAAAAGTTTTCTACAGTACTTTGGCCACAGTGGATGCTTTCTGGTCTTTGGTGGGAAAGCTTGGGCATATCTAGTGAAATGGTCAGTGACCACCAGCACATTACTGATATTTCTTTGATCTGACTCCAAACTTAGAAAATCAATACAGACCAGCTCCATGGGTGCACTGGTGGTGATGTTAACAAGGGGCAGCCCTCTGGGAACAAAGCTTTCCTCTGTAAGCAGCGACTACAAGTTTGAATGTGTTGCTCCACATCAGCCCCCATCTTAGGCCAATAGAATCTGGATCTCACCAAGTCAAGTGTTCTGTCTATACCAAGGTTCCCCATGTGGTTGTGCAAGGACCTCAGTACTGAGTCTCGAAGGCAGTGGGCAGCACTAGTTGTTGTTTGTCTACTTGTCCCCTCTGTCTACTGTTTTCTCTGTATAACAGTTTATTGATCAGTTTCAACTTAGGACCTTCTTTGTATAACAGTGCAGTTCTCAAATCAGTGGAGCGTAATTTGGACACATCTTTTCCTGCATAGAGGGCTTCTAAAGCTGCTTTGATCATGGGATCGCGGGATTGAGCCTGAATACTGTCATTGTCCAGCTGAGGCAGTGCACCAATGTCTATTGCAGAAAAGTGGCAATAAGCAGCAGGTATGCAATTCTCAGAGCTCCCAAGCAATCCACCATGCAGTCCACTGCGTCCGTGGACATTTTTCCTCCCTGTCAAACTTCCGGCAGAGTGCCCAATGTCAGGTTCTGCCAATCGGACCCAATCATTCTGGGAACAGGCCTCCGGAGAGAGCATCAGCATCTATGTGGTTCAGACCTGTCGGTATTGAGAGCATAGTCATATGTAGATAATGCAGAAGCCACCTATGGCCAGTGGCATCCAACTTAGCTGAGGTCTGCACATAGGTCAAAGGATTATTGTCAGTTTTACTAGTATTTTAGCCCCATACAAGTACTCATGGAATTGGTCAACAATAGCCCACTTCAAAGCTAGGAACTCTAACTTATGTACAGGATAGTTCTTTCCGGATGGGGTCAGGCTTCTACTGGCAAAGGCCACTGGTCTCAGGCCATTCTCGTGCTCTTGGTACACACAGCCCCAACCCTTGCAAGCTAGCATCAGTGTGCAGGGCGTAAGGTTTTCTTGGATCGGCATAGGCCAGCACTGGAGCATGGGTAAGTTGATATATGATCTCATGAAAAGCAGTCTCACAATCAGAGTCAAGCGGCCCCAAATACTTCACTCGGATGAAAATACACTCTTTCAGTCTTGAGGGATGCTGACTTTTGGTATTTTTGTGGGTTGGGGATACCCTTGAGTAAGGTTAAGTAAAGGGCTGAGGATCACTCTTGAATAGTCCTTGATGAGCGCCGATAATAACCACAGAATCCAGGAATCTTTGCAGTTCTTTTAGATTTTTGGGCTGTGGCCAGGTGGTCAAGGCCTCTAACTTTACTTGGGTGGGTCTCTATTCCCTCGGTGGATACTATGTGTCCCACATACTTTACTGATGTTTGAAAAAATTGACACTTATCAATGGACAGTTTAAGGCCAAAGTCCTCCAGTCGGTCCAATACCTTAAATAATCTGCTCTCATGTTCCTCCAGTGAGCTGCCAAACACAATAACATCATCTAGGTATACCAGGCACTCTAGTAAGTTCATGTCCCCACTGCACGCTCCATCAATCGTTGAAAGTGGCTGGGCACCTGAAATCCTTGAGGGCATCCTCATGAATTCATAGAAGCCAAGCGGACAGATAAAGGCTGTCTTTCACGGTCCTCTGGGGCCATCGGGATCTGATAGTACCCACTGCGAGATCCAGCACAGAGAACCACTTGCTCCCGTTTAGGCAGTCCAAAGCATCCTGAATGCGGGGCATTGTGTACTGATCAGGGATAGTCCCGGTTTAAGGTGCGATAATCCACACACATCCTTACTGTTCCATTCTTTTCCTCACTACCACAATGGGGAAGCATAAGGCTTCTGGATTCTTGTATTACACCAGCAGCTAACATCTCTTGCAGATGCCGTCTCACATCATCTATGTCAGCAGGTGCCAGGCGTCCGAGACCTCTCACGAAATGGTCTTTTCGTCATGCAGCGGATATTGTGCTCAGCTCCTTGCACGCATCCTACATCCCATTCCTTTAAAGAAAACACCTGGTCCTCTGGGCAAGCTTCTCACTGATCTTCACTTTCCATTCAGCTGGCAGCGGGAGTTGCGAAAATCAAACAAGTCAGGCATTACTCTGTCATTCTTCCTTGAACTCTTGCTGCTGGGTAGCACTGCAGTGTCTGCACAATGCACATTAGCCAGGATGCAACCTCTGTTTACTCAGAATGTCTCTTTCAGACACATTATGAACTTGGACCATTACCCTTCTGGCATAAGCATGGGCTCTAGCGGGCAAAATACTAGGCTTGACCAGCAGTCCCTCTGGCAATTTTCCATCGCCTGGTGCATCCAACATTAATATTTTATTCTTAACATCCTTTCTGATACGGACCTCTCCTGTAAGGTACACTGGGCATTTGGCGCCAGGATCAGAGACTCAGGATCCTTCTTCCATACAATTCCGACCCGGTTCCTCTGGTTCTGTTTTTCAGCATCTCTCTGTGCCTCATAGGCCTTCTTAATTAAAGCCGGAACTCTTAAAGCTCTACTAGTCTTTGACCCCTGTTTTTCATAACACAACTGTGCCAGCCTTCCGAACATATGAGCATTTGTTCCAATCAACAAAGGGACACCATCATACAGTCCAGTGGGGGGACACACTAAGGCTAGGGTCTCTACTTGTTCGCCACTCCAGCCACGGAGGTGGGGAAAGACAGCCAAATCGGATATACCCGAATAGGGTAGGCCTTCTCACTTAACCCCATACATGCAGTCCTTCTAATGGTTGTAAGTACGCCTGACAAATGCTTCTGATACCAATCTTGGAAACATAATTGTCACTTAGGGAGCCACTGTCTAATATAGCTCTTGTAGACACTCCGCTCACCTTTACAGTGGTCTCCATGGAGGGACCCACTATTCTGGACCAGTCTGAGAGGCGGTAGTGGGGGCCTGGGCAACTGACCTTGCCACAAAGGACGTGAATTAGCATTTTGGTGCCCTCACTGGGATCATGTCGTGCACCTCTTAACCACTGATTTCTTCTCGAAGCTCTCCTTGTAGCCTATATGCAACTTTGTCAGTGTCTTTGGGGACTGGCATTCCCTTTTCATGTGCCCATCTTTCCCACAATTATAGCAAAACATACTTTCTGGAGTTTGAGCTGGCCGGGCGCCACACTGGGAACCAGGGCGGGGTATTACTAACTGGAAACCTTGGTGCCATCTCTGTCTCGCGGCGTGATAAGCATTTGGAGACATCTCGTCAGTTTCTCCACTTCCATGGTCAAGGAATCGAGTTCGAGCTGTTATCAGCAGGAGATACATGGGTGGGTACCCCACCCATAGCAGATGCAGTCGGATATAGGTCAGGGCCCGTACTTGCAGGCGTGGCCTTCATAAAGGGACTGTTTTTGAATTCCCGGATCTCTCTCAACAGTTCGCCCCATTGTGACATATCTTTTTCCTTGTCAGAGCACTCATTGACTGCCAACCTCTGCCCCTGAACTTCACTTGATGGGTCACCTCAGTCACTCGGGTCGTAGCCTGCAGCTATTGGTGCAGGTCCCTCCCGAGGTCGTCTTTCTCAACTCCTCAATTTCTCTCATTAACTCATCATAGGAGGGTGGGGATTCCAGTCGATCTGCCAGGTGTAACTGAAGCAACAGCACAGTTCTGAGAAGGGGCAGACTTAAGGATCCTGTCCAGCCTGGTTCGTCCAGTTCAATCGCTGGCAAACTACCTTTTCTGAGGCATTCTTGCAACAATTTTTCCAGCCGAGATACATACACAGACAACAACTCCCTTGGTACTGTTGTGCATCTCTTACTCTCCACCATAGGTCCTCATCAGAATCTGGGCTCCTCACACATTCTCCAAGGCCTCAAGATAGGCCTGTGCAGTCAGCTCAGGGTTACTGGCCCGTTTAGCGGATGGTGTAGCCAGGCAGGTTCCTCGGAGGCTCTCTCACTAACCCTCTTTACGCCTTACCTTCCGAGCATTGCCATTCTAGCACTTGGGGGCAACATAGTCTATCCAGGTCTCCCAGTCATCCTCCCCTTGGGGTGGGAGGGTGCCAGAGAAGATCCTCAACCTTCGTAGAGTCGTGACTAATGGCAGGTGCAGAAATAGGAGTCTGCATTGGTTCAGACACCATTACGGGCACTGGAGCAGGAGGGTGTTGGGGAAGAACACCCCAGGTGGCAAGAATAGTTTCTTCAAGTCCTCCACAGTTTTCCTCTCCCAGCAACCATTCAGCAAATTTCTCCTCAAAAGTTTCAGATAGTGGTGGGGGCTGATTCCCCAGGTCTTTACTGTCCTTAGTTATCACTCTCAAGCAGTGAGGGCTCCTCTGGGATAATGGTCTGTGGCACTTTGGAGCTATCTATGGATCCTTAAACTCTACTGGGGCCAGGAAAGTGTGGGTGAGCAGATTAGCATGCCGACCCACCACCACAGGGTTTTGTAAACACCTTCCACCTTGGAAAGTACTCCCTGCACAGTGTCCGTATTGATACCAGGGGATGTCCAGGATAAGCATAGCATTTTGGGGTCGATCTCCTCCCAGTACACACTCCACCAGCGGTGCACAGCCACTCTGTCGGGGTACCCATTTTTTCTTAACAGTGGTTCGTAAATATGGCCACTAGAGGACACACAATCCCAGCGGTGAGCCTCCAAGATGTAACCCCTAGATGGCGCTATCCCAGGGCTACTACCCCTGCCTGATTTGCCACTAACAGGTTGAGGGGCCTGGATCCAATGGCGGGTGCCTCCACCCAGAGGTCAGGGGTTTGCAATAGTTAAACTAACTTGGTCACAGCCCTCTGGGACACTGCAACTCTCTTTCTTCCCACTAGTGGCCCACACAATATATCAGAATTACCTTCACAGTATACACTTACCCCCAGGTCTGGTTCCGCACTGGGACCTCCTGTGAAATGAGATACAGTGCAACAATCACAGTACAGTACTTTAACATAGACAAATACCTCAGGCAGTATAACTTTGCTGAAACAAAGCAGCTCTGATTTATTTGGGGGATATAACAAGGACAGGGGAAATCAGGTTAATTAGCTTATCACTCTAATAATCTACCTATGGCTCTGTGCACAGGCCTATCCCTATCAGTTACTGTCCCTGGGTACCCAAGCCCTAGTGGCTAGTCCAAACCGTGGCAGCTGGTAGGGGCCCTTTCACACAGAGAAAAGGAGAATTAAACAGTCAGCAGTACAGTAATTCCATTTGGATTTAATGTGGCAATTCAACAGGGAGCAACCCTGAATTAGTACTCACGACCTCCAAATAAGATAGGGTCCTTCAATGTCAGCAGGGCTCACTTGAGGTACACAAACCTCTTCACACATCCATATAAAAGAAAGTACTATACCAGGCAGGCTGCATCTGTATCCCGATCGCAATTACTGCACAATACCCGGAGAACACAAGCAGATTCAGTTCCCTGACAGACCGAGTGCAATTTTCAGCAATTCTTCCAGTCTTCTACAGGTGAGCCTGGTTTCTACTCTTCAGAGATCCTTTGATTCTTTTCACAGGACGGATTCAGTCCTAACAAGCTGTTACACAAGCTGCAGACCAGAACTCTGGGCCTTACACACGTTTTTTGACTAAAACTGCACACTGAAAAAACACAGGGCTCCTTCCTTCTTCACTGCCAAAGCTCAACTGAAGCTCCAACCGACAAAACTGGGCACTTCCTTTGAGTTCCTCCCAGTTCTTGACTGGATTGGCTGTCACTCACAATAGACTGCTGCTGTTGGTCCAAAAAGGCACTGAAGTCTACACTACATCTCCCAGAGTCACTGCCCATACAATCCTCTTGTGGCTGGCTCAGATTATGAGTCCAAGTTCTGATTCGTCCAAGGCACCATTTTAGAGCTAGCTTACCCCACACTGATTGGTCCAGTTCAGCAGTTCAAAACTAGAATGGGAACTAGCAGACACAGTTCTGACTGCAAAGAAAGCAGGTTAGACAAACTGTAATTCATTATTACCTAAATAATTTCTGGCAAACAGTTACATCTTTCAGATAGGTTCCTTTGCACTCCTAGTGACTGCAAAATGAAGTGAATTGGCAGCAGCTTGAGTGGTACTCAATCAAAGAAACACACAGTCCCCATACAACTAATTATGTCTGCAAGCAGACAGCTCTTAAAGAGACAGTACCAGAGGTTCTAAAACACTCACTGATAAATGGCTTAAATGCCAAACACCATTCAGGCTTGGAGCATTCAAGCAAGCTCCTGGAAGTCTTTTGGGAACCCCCATTTGCAGGGGGGTTACATGTGGAAGAAGGGTGCATACAGCAACCCACTGTAAAGATACAGTGGATAAACCCCTCCATCATTTTGTCAATGTGATGGGGCTACAGGACGCCCCAGCACGTTGGGAAACTGAATGGCTTGGGGGTTGTATTTTTACAGTGGTTTGCTGTATGCACCCTTCTTTCACACTTAAATAAATCTATTATTTTGGGGTCCTTGATTTGTGTGCACTGTTCCACCATTGTGCCAGTTTGCTTGTTCAGTCGTACGGCCACCGTATAGCTGTACCTTGTGAGCCAGTGTGCTTGCCCCTGTGTTTTCTGGTTTAGTGCATCAGTCACGGATGCATGCAGGGGAGTGCAGCCTGGGTTGAGGAGACTATGGGGGGAGACCAGTCTTCACTTTGGTGCAAGTTGGAGGCTTAGTACCTTTGAAAGGCTGTGTTATTAGAAATTCCGTTTCCGCCAGCCCATCGGCGCAGTGGTTGGATTTCCGCCTGCGGCCTTGGCGACGGGTTGGAGCGGACTCTGGTCGCTGGAGGGCCGGCTGGGGGAGAAGGAGGGCGCTCACTGGCAGCTCCTTCTCTGGGGAGAGTGAGGTGCAGGTCAGTGTCTGCTGACCCCTAGCGGAGGATGGGGTTCAGCATGACATCCGACCAAGCGCTTGGGAGAGAGATGGACGCCGGCGAAGCTCAGACGCCATGGCACATCTCTCCTCGGAGGAAAAACACCAAAAATGGCGCCCTGGCTGGTCAGATGATGGCCCCCCCCCCCCAGATCCTCATTCCTGGCAGTAGCGGCTCTAGCCACAAATGGTTACCAGGGCACAGCTGGGGCACAACAGATGACAGCCAGGGCACTGATATGTTGTTACTATGGAGGAAGTTCTGCACCATATGGGGCACCAACTGGGGCACAGCATTTTTTTACCAGGGCACGTGCCCTGGTGTAGAGCCGCCTATGATTCCCGGGCTCCCAGACCTCCATTGGCTGCTTCAGCAGCACCCAGGGTCATTGGACTTAGCCGAATAGGCTCTTCCCCTACGAAGGTAAGGGACCCTCCCAGCGAAGGGATATGTCTGAGACACCTGGTCTGGCTGCGATGTGGGGCAGTGGAGTCGGGTGCACCGGGGTGGGGTAATCCGTGTGGGGGCCCGAAGGGAAGTCCAGTCAGGTGCTCGGGGGGCGATTTAAATACCAGAATACAAAAAAATTCAATTTCCACCCACCATCCCTCTGTCAATGAGCCCCTTCCCCCCAGCAATGACTCAGTGATGACTGTTTAGCTTCCCACATGTTATCGCACCATGTAGTCATCTGACCCTATTGACCACATGAGAGTATATCGATACTTACTAAAGTGCTACTATAACACAGAACATTTTTTTAATCTCTATAAAGGACACTAAGCAATAAATGAAAGCAGCAGTGTAATGAAAACTGTTTTTCCAAAAAGCTAGTGTCTACTATTATAAAAATATTAGCATGTCGTCAGATCTAAGTTTCTATTTACTTTCTGTGTTGCACACCATGAGTTTTTTGTTATTTTCTCAATCCCAAGTCTTACCAGGACTACAGCGCTATTTCTTAGCAGATGTGGTGGTCATCTTGTTTTTCCCCCTAGAAAAATTTAAATTTAAAACATTAATAAAATACTCAGATTGTGGTGGAACTACAAAATCTTACCACGAAATGAAACTGAGATATACCTGGAATCCTTTACAGGGGTTGGGGGGGGGTGAGGTCATGTATTTTGTCCAATTTTGTTGCACTGCTGCTTTAGTATAACTACGCTCATGATGGCAAAAAATGAGGCTGAGAGGGGACATTGTCTTAGTCTGATGCACATGGAAGGATAATACAAGATGGAACAACCAACCTCGTGGCACCGAGCGATGGGTGTTCGCGTGGCACGCTCGCGACCTGAGTTCACGCCCCAAGCCTGGACATCAGGAGCAGAATCCAGGAGGGAGTCATGAGTGTCCTATGGACACTTCTCTCCCGGGGGGCAGTCCCAGACTATTTGTTAGGCGGTTCCTGGTGGTGGCTTGTGGCTGGTGTTCATGGCAGTGTGAAGCCTCAACGTGTTTCTGAATGCCCCCCCACAGGACGCTGCCATGGTTGGGCCACTACATGGGAGGGGGGTGGGTTGGGGTGAACAGTAGGGGAAAAATACAGCCGCTTCACCAACCAGATGACGACGACTGGTCCGTGTTCACCCCAAAGCCTGGAAGTGTCAACGTTGACCCTCGCCGTGTGTCTGGCATAGAAGGAAGCCTTCAGGCAAGTCTCCTGTCCTGGTTCCCCTGCCCTGGGAGGGCCCCCCCCCCCATGAAGGGATACATCGGGTCAACTGGGCTGCGGCAGTACTGAGGGTGGTGGGGCCCGAGGCTGCCTAAAGGAGTGGTCAATGGAGGGCTTGGGGAAGCATAAAGAAATAACACACAAAAAAAAAGGAACATTCAGAGATGTTTGATCTGGTGTTCTGAAGCAGGATGCAGGGCATCACATGAAGCTCAGTGGTGATGAATTCAGGGGTAGTGTTGGGAAGCACTTCTTCTTCCGGTGGGTGGTGCTGCATCCCAGAGGGTGGTGATGCTATGGAACAGCTTTCCAGCAGACATCAGGACAATACAGGCCTACAACGAAGCTCTCTGATTTCATTCAGTCGGATTGAAGCAGAACCCCCCCCCCCCAGAAAAAAAACTATATGTTTTAGGAAGGATGGGGGCTTGTGGAAACTTTTCTAGTAGTATAGTTTGCTAGCTTTTGAGAGTATGTGGGACCCTTAATCATGTGTTTGCAAAGGGATGTGTGCTCCTGAAAGCTGAAGTGGTGTACTGTTACATCGGTCCACCATTCCAGTGGGGCTTAAGTGGGGAGACCCCCTGCCCCCCCATTGCCTTGACTGACACACACATTCCTAAAACCAGTTGTGATGTGGCCGCCCATGTCTGTGCATGGTAAATGAGTGCACATTGCATACGGTCCTTGGGTGCCTGTGTCTAACTCACTGCATTTTGGGTACCTTGCTGACACAGCCTTTTTCCCACCTGATATACTTTTAAATTACAGATTAGTTCTGAAACCTAGTTGAGTGGAAGCTTGCTGTACAAGTTTCAGTGCAGGACCTGAACCCTGTCATCAGGGTTCTGGAACTGATCCGTAATTACAAGGATGAGTATCGGAGCAGGGGAGGGAAAGGCTGCATCAAACGGAGGCCCATAAAAAGGAAGAGAAAAAGATTGCTTTAAAGGGAACAAAAGAAAAATCACAGTTGGAAAATTAGATAGGTTGTATACACACCTAAATGTCCAATTTATATTTAAAAAAGAAAAATGCAAGATTTATGTTCTCTTCTAAGCAGCTGTAAGTTTTGTTTGGCAAAAACAAAATCATTGTGTAGTTTTTATTCTGATTATATATTTCTGGCAAAAACTTGAATTTATCATTGTTTTATATTCATTTCATTTTTGAAAGGTGATTCTGAAGTCTGCCCTCTCGCTGTGCCCGCCATGGAAAGATCAACCATCAGTAATGTGGCACTGTGCTGTCTGCTATCAGAAATGTTTACTTAAAACTAGAAACCCCATGTAGAATGCACAGATCCATTTTATAAGCGCAATAAGCCACTCCAGGGAAGAACGTTAGACAGTTCTAATGCACAGCTAGGGGACTGAATGCATGAGGCTGCCTTACTACGCCCCCTAGCTGTGCATTAGAACGGTTTATTGCACACCCCATCTGTCTTATTGTTTATGTGTACTAGTATTATCCTAGTATATCCATAGCATGAATCTAGTTTCTGTCATCAAAACATAACCTGAATGGAACAGCTTTTTAAAAATGGTTAGTGGTGGCCATATTTATTGACTTATCGATTAAAAAATGAGTAAATCGGTTTAAAAAATATGAGGGAATTAAGAATACACTGGTGACTAATGTAGTAATGTCAGAAATGCTTTGTTGCTTAAAAAAACACAAAAAAAACATGTTTTTGTTTGCTACCAAGTAGAGTTGCTTTAATTTTTGTAATTGAAAATACGTGATCTTTTACTCATCCCCTTGCACATACCTATTGCAATAAGCTGCAGAATATTCCTATGACTCAAATGCTCCAATCAAGTGTCTTGATTCTCGTCCTCCATTTTACAATCTGCATATGAAATTGTGTGTGCTATTGAACACAAACGAAATACTTGCCTTAAATAATGCTTCTTTTTCTAGATCAGTATTGATAGGCTATTGGGAAAGGGGTTTAAGCTACTGGGGAAGCCCGAGCTGACAAGCTGGAAAGTTACTGAAAGTCCGTCCCTACAGGAGGAAGTTCCCTGAGGGGGATATTGTGTAATGAGCTTTCACTGTGTTTAGTGATTACTTGCTGGCGTAATCCATCCACGTGGAGATGGGGGAGGGGGCGGGATTGCAAGTCCAACCTCATGTTTACATCAGACTGCCTGTTGTAAGAGTTGAGACAGTGTTAACTACCAGGAAATTCACGTGTTGAAATATACTTCCCAGAGCGAGGGTAGACAGACTGGTATCTTGTGACATGGGGAGAAAAAACATGTGTTTGATTCTCTGAACTGTGGAAATTGTATGCTGTTGAATTATCATGTCCTGTGTTCTCGGAGGCTGAAACTAAGTTTTGCAGAAACCTTTAGCTTGCCATTTAGAAACCCTCTGTCTCTGTCTGCTATCCCACATTATGAGGGGTGTACCTCATTTTACTACTGAGAAACCCTGCGTTCATACTTGAAATGTGCATATTTTACCTCTAGAAAAGAGCAAATCATTGACCCTTTTTTATTTCATTTAATATTTTGTTCTGGGGAAACACGTTGAACTTTAAGGGGTTGTTTCCAGGTGTGTGCTGGGGGTAGGGTGCGTGGGAGGCAGAACAGAACTGCAGTGTACAGACGCATTAGTAGTTGGGTACAGGACAAGACGTGTAGTATTTTTGGTAGGCTGACTGAACTTTAAAGTTTTAAGGGGACTTCTGTAATTGAATAAATGAACATCTGACACGGTTCATAATATCCTTCTGTCTATTTGAGGCTGCACCTGGAGTATGGGGTTCAGTTCTGGAGGCCACATCTCCACAAGGATATAGATGCGTTGGAGAGGGTTCAGAGAAGGGCAACCAGGATGGTGCAGGGTATGCAGGGAAAGTCGTACGAGCAGAGGTGTATGGAGCTGGATCTGTACACGCTGGAGACACAGAGGGGAAGGGGAGACATGATTGAAACTTTTAAATATGTAAAGGGGCTCAATAAAGTGGGAGAAGAGAGTTTACTGAAGAGGAAGGAGGGGGTCAAAATTAGAAGGCACAGCCTCAGACTGCAAGGAAAAAGATACAGGGGTAATGTGAGAGGGCGTTTCTTCACGGAGAGGGTGGTGGAGCCCTGGATCAGACTACCAGACGGAGTGGTGGGGGCTAAATCGGTGGAAGAATTCAAGAGGGCATGGGACACACTTATGGGACTGAGTATCGGGGGGGTGGGGCTGACAGTCAGGGGAGGTGTAGGGGGCAAAAACAGGGCAGCCTAGATGGGCCGGTATGGTCCTTTACTGCCGTCAAGATTCTGTGATTCTATGTATTCTTAAAAAGTCCATGGCATCTCTGGGGACACTGGAAAAACACAAATGTTATAGGCATTTCACCTTGCATTTAATGTATGCTCCTTTAATTCCTTCCTTTATTATATTGGCACGCTTGCGCAGCCAACATTTTGCGGTAGTGCAGATTTGGAGGTGCGGTCGCTGTTGGGCGAATGCAGGGCATGCACCAGTAGAGGCGTCCCTCATTCCCCAATCAGCCTGCATGCTGGTGCCACACCATGCATACTAATGTGGCGAGCACATCTAAGGAAAGGTCCGCTGCAATGCGAGCAAAGCTCGTCACACGTAGAGGACCCTTCCTACATGCTTCGTCAGCTAGAAACATGGCGGCACAGTGGCCATCTAAACTGCCGACTCGGGGTGCCCAATCCCCAGTCAGCTTACCCTGCCCCTCAACTATAGTCCGATCGGGGAGCCCACTCCCCGCGGCAGAATGCGCCCACACTTTCCTTTGTTTGCCAACAGGGATGCCCAATCCCCATTGGCATCCATGCTCCTTTCCCGCTTTAATATGCCGACGGGGAGCCCACTACCTGTCAGCATGATGTCCCCCTTCTAGGATGATGGGGTGCCCTATCCTCATCGCTACTGTACCCCCAAAACTAAACCACCTGTAAAAAGAAAACTGTCCTGCTGTGTTTTTTTTTTTTTACTACTACCTGTAAACAGAGAACGGTCCCTTGTAGTCTCCCTACCCACCACCCACACTCCACTCCACTGTGCACCCTGCCTCCCCACCCCCCACCCCATACTTAATACTCCTCCGGAGTCAAAAGCACGATCTTTGGTGGACCAGAAACAGCTTTTCACTTTAAGGCCAACCGTGAACTGAGGAAATGCCAAGCTGTATAATGGAATAAATAGGTTTTTTTTTTCAACTTCATGATATCTTCAGGTATTTTGACTTTTGCACCAAATTTCAACATGGGGTTTTGGGACCCTTCCTCGTGAATTCTGTCACTGTTATTACGTTACTCTGTCCCGAAAGGTGATTTTGCAGTCACTGCACAGAATCACCTTTTGAGACCGATTAACGCAAGGACAGTGGCAGTGTTCATGAGGTGGGCTCTCAAAAAGCCTATGTTACAAATTCCAGGAAAAATCCAAAAATGGTTGTTTTATGAGCGTGCAGTACACAGTTGCTACGCATGCTCATAACTACGTGAATTCGCACTAGTTTCATGCCAGATTTTCAACACTGTCATTTTTCTACACCTTCTTGTGAACAGTACAGCTGTCATTTTTCACATCCTGGCCAAAATATGTTTCCGCACTTCCAGCGCACCATACCATGGTCGCTGTGGGGAAATCAGTGTTCTTGGCAGATTACAAAAATGACAATGACACTGTTCATGTGCAGAGGTCCTAAAATGCCTGTGTTGAAAATTTGGTGACAGTGCTCCATAAAATGACTGTGTTACGAGCGTGCGTTGCGCAGTTTGCACGCACGCTTGTAACGTTGTGCATTTGTAATATTTTCACTCTGGATTTTCACCATTGGTATTTTTCCACACCTCTTGATGAACAGTACAGCTTGTCATTTTACATATCCTGCCCGAAATGTGTTTTCGCATGCCCAGCGCAGAATAGCACGGTCGCTGTGCGAAATCACTTTTTGGGACAGTTTGAGGAAATGACAGTGACACTGTACATGAGCAAAGGTGCTAAAATGCCTATGTTGAAAATTTGGTGCCGAAACTCCATAAAATGACTGTTACATGTGTGCGTTGCGCATTTCCCACGCACCCTTGTAACTTTGCAAATTTGCAATATTTACGTGCCACATTTTCACCACTGCCATTTTTTTACACCTCCTTATAACCAGCACAGCTGTCATTTTTCACATCCTGCCAAAAATGTGTTTCCGCACTGCACTACCAAAGCCAATGCCAGCGCAACAACATTCGACATTGACAAATGCTTGTTATTGATGTAATGTGCTACAACGAGAATGCGATGGCAGATGTGGGACCAATGCATATTACTTTTGGTACCTACAGTGGAATCGGATCACCTTATTAGTATGCATAGGATTCTCAGTTCATTTTTTTTTTTTTTTTTTTTTTTTTTGCCAGTCATATCTCTCCACTATCCTCCCAGTTAATGACACTACTGATAATTTTGTTCGTGAGGAAAGGATACACTGTTGAGCCAGGGGCTCATTTACAATGGTTTCCTACTGCCATAGGATCTGGTTACAGCTTGGAACAAGAACACTTTATACATTATATATAGAATAATATATGGGGTGATGTGTGTAATAAGTTTACACACACCCAAGGTGCTAGATGCTCATATGTTAGCATCTGACCCGAGGGTGTGTGTAAACTTCGGGTTTAAACACACCACCCCCATATTTTATTTTATTTTTTATTTTATTTTATATAATTGCTGGGTTTCCCTTTTTCATCTCCGCAGTTATATAAAATAAAGAGTTTACAGTGTATTCTCGATTCGGTTTTGTTTTAGTCCGGTGCTGAGATTTGCCATATTTTAAAAATGTTTTCCCTTCGGCAGATTTTTGTGTGTTTTCACTGTATGTGGGGTGGGGGAGAGAACTACCACCGACTACTTCTGGTGGTTCTGTTTCGGCACATGGAAGGGTGAGTGTTCACTGGTCGAAGGCTGCCGCGTGAGTAATGACACAGCAAAGGAAATCGCGCGCATGTTTTCCATTTATAAACACCCCTTATAACAGCAAATTACGCCACGATTTCCCTATGAGGGAAAAAGGGGGAGCCGATTATAGCTGGAGTACAAACGTACAGTACATTTTTTATCACAAATAGAAATCCACGATTTCTGAATTGCAACACTACTTCTGCAGCCACAGGGACTCATGCACTCTGTAAGACATAAACACTTCTGGCTGCAAATATAGAAATCCACAAAGCCAGTACATCAGTGCTATTGCATTTGTGCCATGTGCTATTGCATTTGTGCCATCTGGAAACAGCTGTATGTTGTCTGTCTGTGGTTGTTTGTGTGGTCTTGTCATTTTTCTGCTTGGGGGTGGGGAGTTAGGGTTGGCCACCCTAACCCACATTTCCCTACTTTTGTGGGGTTCAGTTGAACTCTACTGGTGCATTAATGCAGGTTTTTTTTTTTTTTTGCAATGAAGTTCCTTTCTTTTTGAGATAGTGGAATCGTATCCTTATTCACACAGATTGCTTCTGAACCTATACGAACAGATGAAGATGTTTTGGGCTCTCCAAACCCTGCACTAAAGGAAGGTTCCATCCGTCTGCCTGCGGAAGTCGCTTCCTTGTGGCTACAGGTGAAAAGGACTCATAGGGTTGTCTGGGGAGCTGTGTAAGAGCAGGGCCCTCTGGTTCCTGTGCATCCATGTGGCTACAGATGAAGACACACAGGGATATGAGTCCATCTGGCTGTGAAAGTGCAGGGCCTTCTGGATGATCCGATTCCACTGCGGGTACCAAAAGTATTGTGCATTGGTCCCACATCCGCCATCACATTCTCTCTTTGTAGCACATTATGTCATGCAGCTATGGGTGCACAGCCCTCTGGGCCCTATGCTGCAAAAAGGTTGGATATCCCGGAGGGTTGGAGGTCATGAGGCAGGACCTGAAGATACTGGAGGGGTGGTCGGAAACTTTGCAACTGAAATTCAATGCCAGAAAGTGCGCTGTGCCTGAGGGGCATGCAGTGGATACTGCAGGGTCCCTACCTCGGTATCCTTCACCCCCTCACCTGGCAATCGTGCCTTCATGAATAGTGTGAAGCGCAGGTGTGCACCCGGGTCAGCCAGGGGATCAAGTGCAGAAGGGATGTCCGTCCCTTCCTTGCATGCTCGCAGGAGTCTGCGGGATCACTTAGGATTGCCTATGCATCACTGATCTGCGGCACATAGGAATCCACACGATAGTGCGTAAAAACCCAAGGTGAGTGAATCGTGAGTGTGTACAGTACAAGTTCTTGAAACCTGGGAAAAAAAAAACAACTGTTCCATCAGAAGTATCAGCAGTGTTAGGAAGCATGAAGCACTATTCCGTGGGGTTTGGAGCACGTTTAAGTGTTGGGATATGTACTGGTACTCCTTTAAAAAATAAAGAATTCTGAAAATTATTTTTTGAGAAGTGAGGCATAAAATAGGCCATTGCTCGCCTTATATGGAGCTCTGTATACTTGTAATCTCTTGACCTAGACTGGAACTGCGTGATCTAAGACAGAGTTGATATGGCCTGGTTAGGTTGTTGTTTTCAAAGTTTTATTTACAAAGGATAGTCCAACTATATCTTGTTTTTCAAGGGGGTTCTGCATAGACCCAGGCTGTGTGTTGTGTGTTTTTTTTTCCTTTGGAGCTTTCTACTCTCAGACCACCAAGAGTGCCTGACAATCTGACTCTTCCGGTGACCTCTCCACCCCATCTTCCATTTCCCCAACTGTCAGACCAGGGGGCTCAACACAAAGTGGAGGCATCTGGGGTGCAAAAAAACCAGCAAGCTACTTACACTCTTGGAGGGGAGGAAATCAAGAAATGGAGCAGGAGCGGGATCTGGGAATTATAATATTGAGCAACCTTAAGGTGATAAGCCAGTGTAGCAAGGCAGTGGGGAAAGCAAATGGAATGTTGGCTTGCATTGGGAGGGGTATAACAAGCAGAAGGAGGGAGGTGCTGATACCTCTTTGCAAAGCCATGGTAAGACCACACCTGGAGTATGGGGTCCAGTTCTGGAGACTGCACCTATGCAAGGACATTGATGAGATGGAAAAGGTTCAGAGAAGAGCACCAACATGGTGCATGGTATGCAAGGGAAACCAAACGAATAGAGGTGTAGGGAATTGGATCTTTACCCACTGGAGACTAAAAGGGAGAGGGGGACATGATCAAAACTTCTAAATATGTGAAGGGGATCAATAAGGGCTGGCAGTATAGCCTAGAGGTTAGAGGAATGAGGTCTGAATGAGCTTGGTACATCCTGCAGACTAGACCTGAGTTTGAGTCTCACAACCTCCACTTGCATACTACAAACAGGCACTTGTGCCTAGTGGGCCTTACCGATTACCAAAGACTAAAATAAAATAAATAAGATGGAGGGAGCATGTTCATGGGGGGTGCTAAAACCTCGAAGGCACAGTCTGAGATTGGAAGGTAATATGAGGGGAAGTTCTTCACGGAGAGAGTGGTGGAGGCCTGGAATAAACTGCCAGAGAAAGTGGTGGAGACCAGAACTGTGGAGGGATTTAAGAGGGCATGGGACAGACATGTGGGATTGGGACGGAAGGAGAAAGGGGGCCTGTAAGAGTGGAGATGAGTGGGGGGGGGGGAGATAGACTCAGGCCCATTGAGGTTCTTTTCTGCCATCAGATTTCTGTGATTCTTTGAAGACTTCACTATTTGGTTACTTGCTGGCCATGTGGCCAACACTGCACCATCCTGTCACCGGCTGGGGGTAGTGCTGCACGACAACACTGTCCCCCAGCCTCGGCCATTCAACTGACTCCCTGAACTCATCCTGGAGCCCTGCCAGTACTGGCATGCTTCCTGACCAGGGTTGTAGCCAGCCACAACAGCGCTTAGGTGGTTGAAACCTTCAGCCGAGGAAGATAAGACTGGCCTTGCATTATACAGATTGTAATGACTCCAAAGGCAAACAGCGAGGTCTTGTCTAAGTGATGTTATTGTGAAATGCAGTCTTATTGCACAATTCAAATACTACCTGACAGAGAAGTTTATAAGGCAAGCAGTGTCCACAGCCCAGTAATGTTACCTGCAACAGAAGTAAACTGCAAACTCCAAAGGTCCATAGACGTCCAGGTAATAACCCTAAAATATATGCCATACTGGGGTGGGGTGGGGTTCAGGAGAAGACCTAAACGTACAGAAACATATAGTGCAAGGCAACCAAACGGGTGTTTTATTACATGACTGATTACAAGAATGTACTTTTATGGTATTGTCAGGTGATAAAGTAGTTAAAATAACAAATTACAAGCCTTGAGCAGTCTTGGAGGAAGCCTCTTTCTGTCACCTCTGCAGTGGGACCTCGGGAGCTGTACCTTACTCCTGGATGTTTGTAGAGAAATGCTAAAAGAAATTGCTGGTGTTGTTTTTTTGTTTGTTTTCTTTTTCTTTTTTGTGTCTTCCGCCTTTTGTTTTTAAAAAGGGTCTCTGGAAATCACTCAGTGGGCAGGCGTGAGCTCCCCTAGCTTATACCCTTTGAGAAAACTCGTGTAGAGTGGAGACCAACAGGCTGGATGGTGGGGGGGTGGGGAGATACCCTGCTGAGGCTGGTTTGGTCTCTCCTTATGATTTTAAGCATCTATGCTGTGTTTATGACTTCCTGAGTTGCAGCCCAGGGTTGTGTACGAGGTTCAGTAAGGAGACTCACAGCGGACCTGTAATTTTGAGCTTAGTGTACAAGTTCTCCTGTTCTTTGTGGGTCCGTCAGGGTGCAGAGCCCCTCAAAAAAGAGAGGCAAGGGACTGCTGGCCCTAGGGGCTAAACTATGGAACTCACTAAGCTTTTGAGTAAGGGAAGTTGTGACCTTCCCACACACAAGATGAGAGTAGAGCTGCACTCATAACAGAAGTCTGTTCATCGCCTGGTAACATACTTATTAAAGGCTCATTTGTGTGTCTGCGTCTGTGTGTGTGTGTATATATATCTGCACCCCACATATTTTTTATTCTTTGTTAAAGTGCTAGTGTACTACCTAAAACTGATATTAGTTTTTAAAAGCGGTCCACAATTACCTTTTTTATCTGAGGTACTTTTTCTTTTCCCTTTGGTTAATTAGAAGATTGTTTACTTGATCTTAGTAGGTGTGTGATGTGTGGAACAGCTCTTAGCCTGGCCACTGACATATCTAGCTCTGTTGCACCCACTACATCAGCATTGTGACCTCACTGACTGTGACATCACTGTGACATCACTGCTGCTTAGGAACATTCACTCAGTAGTTGCCAGGTCAGTCCCCTGTGATGTAATTGTCAATGATATTACAATACTGATCGTGTATTTGGGGGGGGGACTAGAAGCAGATACAACCTCCAGTAGCGTACTGTGTGACTCTGAGCAAGTCACTTGACCACCCTAACTTTGTTTTTTTTTCTCCTCTCTTAGATATTTCCTGAAGAAGGTTTGAGGTCGAAACGTAGATCTTTAACTGTCTTCTATTTTCAGCGTGCATTTAATATAACCATTTTGTTTTGCTTTCAGACCACATGCTGATGCAGCACCTTGTTTTTTCTAGAGACAGATATGTCAGCTGCCAGGCTAAGAGCTACTCCACACATCCAACACAATATTATCACATAGAAAACCTTCTAATGAGCAAAAAGAACTATAAAATACTTCAGAAATAAAAAGTTAAAACCAACTATTTCTTAAAATTTGTATAATTTTCTGTCCGTTTGTTTTGGTTCCACTAGCACTTTAACTTGGTATGGCGCACTAAGCACAGGTGCCTGTTTTCGTGGACAACCTGGGGGCTTTGGGGTGGTCAAGTGACTTGCTCGGAGTCTCACAGTATGCTACTGGAGGTTGTAGGAATCAAAACCAGGTCTGCTGGATATACCAAGCAAGCGTGTCTACAGCAAAAATGAAGGTAGGAAAAAAAAAAAAATTATGGGCATACTGGGTGGGCCAAGTGGCCCTTATCTGTTCTCAAATTATATGTTTCTATGAAAGACACACTAAGCTGAAACTTGTTTGCAGATGCGTTCTGGGAGTACAGGGCGGTTAAGTGACTTGCTCTTGTCACACAGCATGCAAGTGGTGGCTGTCGGATTCAAACCCAGTTCTCCAGGTTTATAGCTCAGTGCTCTTAACCACTACGCTATACAGATTCCCAGTAGTATGAGTATGGGTGGTGTTATTCTTGTAACTTTGAAGAACACATTGAGCACACTTTTAGTCCCCTTTTGCTGGAGAAAGACCCACAAGTTGAACTGGGCAAGGATGAGAGAACACGGGGGTATATGATGTCCTTTAAAGAAGGAAGATTAGCCGGCCCGGTGGCGCTGAGGGCTGAAATGCTGGATGCCACACCTCGCACCACGCCGGTGACCTGGGTTCCGGACAAAGCCTTGGTTGTTGGGGGTTGGCAGGGGAGGAGAAGGATTGAGCGTCCGTAGGACTGCTCTCCTTCTCCGGGAAGGGGGGTAAGTTGCCATCGGTGTGCTGGTGGCCTCTAGTGGTGGCTGAGAGTGATTGCAGGACACTGGCAAGACTTTGGGACATGCTGGGGCCGACGCCGGGGAAAAAGGAGTGCACGCCATAGCACGGGCGCTCCTGACCATTGGTGTCATTGCACGCCACAGACGTCTGGGAAGAACAGGAGGAAAAACGGCACCAGTCATGGCGGCATGATGGCAGTCTCCGTGGAGGGACTTGCTTGGCATTACTGGATCCGGACCTGGTGGCAGAGCATAGGGGGGCTCTTCACCTCCCTGCCACGGGGGTAGCTGCGGGACCCGAACAATGGAGCTGAAGAGTCCTCGGGGATGGCGGCCGGAGACCTCAGAAGGGTGCCTGGACATGTGAGAGGTAAGCAGACTGGTGGCCTGGGAGAAAAAAAAAGAGGAAGATTGGAGGGGAATATCAAGAAGAACTACTTCACTCAGTGAGTGGTGAACACTTGGAATAGACTTCCAGAACAGGTGGTCTCTGATCATACTGTAACGACCAGCAAGATCAGACTCGAGAGATACTGTAAGTTAATAGGGCCGCCAGGTGGTGCCTTTCTTATTCTGTAGGAGACTCTGAGCATAATGTTTGGGTAAGAGAAATACAAAGTGAACCTGAGTGGTTCTGTCTGCCCATACCTCATGACAGGAGTCTTGTACCATAAGAGATATACCGTGGAGGCCGTATTAACTTATTATAAATGAACTGAGTTTAGCTGGCGCTGAACAAGCACTCCCTCCAAATGCCCCCACATGAGAGCACATTGTACACTGGATAAGAGGTATGGTGATTCTGCGTGCTGATTGGCTAAAATCACGTTAGTGATTCGTAACATCGGCCAAGAGGATGACAAGAGTATTCCCATAGAGCTAGTGGGAGGGAGGGGGAGGAACTCAACAGACCAAAGGTCCTCTTTCCTCCCTAAACATGGATGTATGTAATTGCGTCTAAACACTGATAGTATTCCCTGTGGGGTCATTAGTGTTTTTTTTTTTTTTGTTTTTTTTAACCACTCTTCCAAATCCTTATAGCAGTGCCTGTCCTGCAATACACAAAATAATTATTCTTGCTTTGGGAACTGAACAGCTCTTGGGGAAATGCAATGTTTAACTGTGGTTTATGTGGCATTTGCACAGAATGGGATGTAGCCTTGAGCTACTAAACTTATTTCCCTGGCACATAAACCAGGAAGTCATTGTCTATTGTGTTTGTTTTTTTTTCTATCGTATCTCTTAGCTGAGGGGAGGTAGGTGTGAGAAAACAAGGTCTGTTGCATATTTTTAACACTTACTGTTTCCTGGGAAAGTTTTTTTTTTTTTCTTTTTTTTTCTAGTAAGGCAGCCCTGCTTACCTACTTGTACTGTCTGTTAACCTGTATGTTAATTTTACAGCTCTTACCTGCTTTTACTGTTTCTATGTACCTGTACTGTAGTGTTTACCCCCGGGTCGCCCCTGAAAAAGGGACCTCCGGGGCCCAGTGGGCCTACCCAGTCAACAAAATTCAATAAATAAATAAAAATAAATAAAAAGTACAAGGAAAAGGTTGGATGGCTCCTACCTTGGGTTTCAGTGGCTAGGACTCCAGAACCGCCAATACACAAGTTTCGGTCATCTGATTTACATTGTTACTGCAACATAAAATACATGCATCAAGCAGGTTTTATTTTGGATGCCTCCTACTATGCTTATCAAAATGAAACAAAAGTGGAGCAGACACTGGAGAAGCATTTAAAACTGTTATTTTGCCAAAGGTGTGGTGTAGGACGCAATGCTAACACCCAACTCTACTGTGCTTGTTGTGCAAATCTGTTGCACTTGTACCTGTCAGACCCCCAAAAAAGAATTGTATTCTTATTGGCGCAATTCCTGGTGAGGGCAATTCTGAATGAATGAATAAATAAATTAGTCCAGTAAGGGAATGAACCATAACAGCAGGAAATAAAATGAGGCCTTTGGTCTGCCACATTCTTTTCCCCCATCCTACTTCTACCAACTCGTTAACATACGCATTCATCCTTTTTTTCTTATTAGGTTTGTATTCAGCTATACTACCACAGATCTACCACATGTTCTGTGACATGATGTTCCCAAATATTTAGTTGTTCACTCGTGCCCTCTTGTTCTTTCCTGTTTCGCTACAGTTAGATAGCGACATGTCAAAGCAGGCTCAAGGTTTGTGCCTGACTCTGGCTTGCCTTCACCTCTGTTGGCAGTTGTGAGTGAAGGACAAGCCAAGCCAGTTCTGATCAAAGCAAGCCTTTTTATAAGCCTGCTTAGTCAATGCAGGGAGGGTGAGCTTTAAACCTTTCCTGTGCAACTTGAGGGGCACTGTCTGTAACATGGGGGACAGCCTGCAGCAGCCATGGTTTAATTCGTGTTTTCACTTGCAGAGTCAAACCAGACACAACGTGGCTGGACTCACTCTAGTTCAGAAATCCCATCTTGCCCACCTCTAAAAGTCAGTGTGTTATCTCGTTGAATGGAGTTATTCCATTGCTCAGATGGGAAGACTGTCATCGTATCCCCTGTTAATGTTTTCTATCGTTGAGAACAACCCATGGTCCAACTGTCTGTCTTCATGATTTAGAATCTTCCATACAGCCCAATGATGTGGAGGGTTGAGGCGCTGGATGTCACACCTGCCAGCACTCTGGCGACCCGGGTTTGAGACTGAGCCTGGGTCATTGGAGGTTGGCCGGGACGAGGAGGATTGGGCATCCCAGAGGGGAGGGAGGGCAGTCACACTCCAGTGCGGTACTGCCACCTGGGTGACCACAGGTGGCAATGCACTCTGAGAGACTTACTGGGTTAGGGGGGAGGGTACGATGATGGTGACACATTCCACGCATGCATGTGAGATGGCATACCACCCTTAAACTGGTGTGCCAAGGGAGACAGCAAGAGGGGCAAATTTTGAACAGAGCAATGATGAGAGGTCTGACCCCCCCTTTGGTGACAGGTCCCTCCCTTCATGAACCAGATCTGTTCTGTGGCAGGTAAGCAGGCCCCCACCAAGGGAGGAAACCATAGGGGATGGAGGTAGAGCCAAGTCCCTGGGATGCCAGGTGACAGGGCTGGGGGGGGTCGGAACAGAATAGTAGGGCCTGTACCCGAGGAGCATAGACAAATTCAAAAGAGTAAATTAAATTAAAAAAAACCTCCACACCACCTACAGATCGTATTGCTCACTTCTGAACTTTCTCTAGCATTTCTACTGTATGTGTGTATGTAATGCTGCAGATAATGCCGGCTGGGAAGAGTAATATACTCACTAATTTTGGAATGTGGGAGGGGGCTGTGCATCACTGTGGGGCTGGCTACGCATGAGTTGTGCGTTCACTGCCCGTGAAACTTCACTTCTCTGGATAGGTACATGGTATGCACTACTACAGACCTCCACAGGGTGCTTGTCCATGGTCCTGCCATGCCACCATGGTGCTGCGAGGGGAGGAATCAAGAGATACAGGTGGGTATCCAATTGGATGCCCTTCCTGGGTACTGGAGTGGATCCTATGCTTACGCATAGCGGGGATTGTGGAAAGGCACAGGAGGGACATATTGAATGTGTACCATGAGTGTTCAAATGGCTGTCCCCAGACCCCCGTCTGCCCAGAGGGTTGGGGTAGCATGGCAGAGGGTACAGCCTGTCGCAGCCATCGGGTCAAAACTGGGGGCTGCAGTAGATACTCGCAGGGTCCTCACCTCGGTATCCTTCACCCTCACCTGGCAATCGTGCCTTCATGAATAATGAGCGCGAGGTATGCATCCGGGTTAGTCAGGGGATCAAGTGCAGAAGGGATGTCCGTCCCTTCCTTGCACGCTCGCAGGGGTCTGTGGGACCCCCCCAGTGTGCAGAGTTGTCACTTAGGATTGCCTATGCATCACTGATCTGCAGCGCATAGGAATCCACACGATAGTGCATAAAAACTCAAGGTGAGTGAATCTTGGGTGTGTACAGTACAAGTTCTTGAAACCTGGAAAAAAAAAAAAAACTGTTCCGTCTGAAGCATCAGCAGTGTTATGACGCACTATTCCGTGGGGTTGGAGCATGTTTAAGTGTTGGGATAAGTATCGGTACTCCTTTAAAAAAAAAAATGAAGAATTCTGAAGATTATTTCTTGAGAAGTGAGGCATAAAATAGGCCATTGCTCGCCTTATATGGAGCTCTGTATACTTACCTAGACTGGAACTGCCTGATCTGAGACAGAGCTGATATGGCCTGGCTAAGTTATTTACAAAGGATAGTCCAACTATATATCATGTTTTTCAGGGGGGTTCTGCATAGACCCAGGCTGTTTTTTAATTTTCTGTGGCGCTTTCTGCTTTCAGACCACCACGAATGCCTGACAGTCGGACTCTTCCAGTGACCTCTCCACCCCATCTGCCGTTCCCCGACTGTCGAACCAGGGGGCTCAACACAAAGTGAAGGCCAAGGGGATCAGTGGCTGTCAGACAAGTGACTGAGAAACATATGTTTTTCAGCATTTTCTCCCCATCCCCAAGTCCTGCCCACCTCCCCGATGCTGGGCAGTGCCCTACTAGGTCTCAAATGCATACAGTAAATCTCTGCAGAGGAGGCAAGTTTCCCACTGTAGGAGACATTGCAGTAGCAGAACAATGGCATTGTCCCTCCCCAGCCCCCTCAGCTGCCCAACCCAGCTCACAGGTGTGTTCCGGAACCTGGGTCCCTGGCACGTGAGCGCAGTGCACCACCCACTGGGCCATCGCACAGCCCTACATCTACGCAGTTCTACAGTTAAAAGGACTGAAACAGTGGGATGGCAAATGATATGCTTACAGTTGTATAGTGAACAGATGTTAAGTTGGGATTTGAACCGAGGAACCTCTGGGTTACGGTTCTACTCTCAAAGCATTGGGACCGCATGGCCATTGCTGTTGATCGCACAGATACCTTTCAGTTTGAGAAAGTGAAGACTGGGCAGTTAGAAGAGTGCAGACACAGCTAGGAGGCTCTAAATATGAAACACTACATAATCAACTATCATCTGGCTACATGTCAGTTTGTCCCGGTCAGTGTGCTGTGTGACAACTCACGCTGAACTGTTGGCTCTCACGTCAGTCGGCCCCCTGTATAAATTGTTCCCGGATACTTAACTCCCCCCCCCCAATATAAATTTAGCAAAATAAACTCCAGGGGATGCAGTTTGGGAATGAACTGTGCAGGGAGCCAGTTGACGCTGGAGCTAAGAGTCTATTGCGAGCTGTTTGGAGTGGATTGACCGGGACGACTTGATGTGTCACCCCATCATCCAGTCACTGGTTTCTGGGAGATAATGTTTAGATTGATTTGTTTATTTAAAATCTGGCAAATCCGTGGGCAACCAGAACACCAGAAACGATATATAATTGGACCCTCTTTACAATGCATTCTGTTGCTTTGCAGCTAACCTTCCTTACCATGCTCGCTGCTGTTCCCTGTACTCGGCTTTTCCCTCGCTCCTCTCCCTAGTCGTCATCCGGCTCACAGCACTTTCTTCATCTCTTAAGTTCTGCTTCAGGGCTCTCCCCTCCTACCTTACCTCTCTCTCTCCTGTCCCCCTCCACCAACCCGGGCTACTCTCTCCATTCCAGAGACCTGGGCACTGTCGCCCTCCCCCTACCGTATTCGCAGTCAGGCAAGTTATCCTTCACCTTTAGGCTTCCTACCCTCAGGAACAGTCTTCCCCCACTCGGTCCACCTCTTGCCTATTGCTGCTTCCCTCAAAAAACACCTTAAACCTTTCTATTTCCATTGCCTCTCTCCTGGAACCTCCTTCCACTCCCCACTTCTTCTCCCCAGATGTCCTACCCTAAACTTTTACCTTGTGGATACAGTGAAGCGACCCCATGCACTTATTCTGTTGCCAAAGCTTAGAACCGCTCCAGAAATAATTATGTATAAGACATACCTTTTAGTATTCTTGCTGCTTCCAGTATATAGTTTGGTAAATTATCCTGCTTCTTGGTACCCAGGGCTATGCCAACACTTATGTACACTTCCTTCGATGTAATTAAAGTATACTTGGTATAATCTTGCAGTACTCCTGTACTGTATCATGAACTGCTTGTACAACACCATGTTATTTTACGTTCCTGTTCTCTGTTGTGAACAGCTTGTACAACACCGTATATTTTGTGTTTCTGTTCTCTGTGCTATGCTGTAACTAATGTAACTTTTGCTGTATTCCTGTTCTCCACCACCCCCACCCTGGGTCGCACCTGGAAATGAGCTTTGGCTCAGTGTGCATTTCCTGGTTACAAAAATGTTAAATAAAAGAAAGTGCTCTATCCAGCAAAATGCAGTGACTATCTGCCCAAAATATTTTCTTTTTTTTTTCTTTCTTTTCCTAAGGCATGTTTAAAGCTGGTAACAGTAGCTATGGTACTTATGAACAGAGTAGACAATGAATAAAAAAATGGAAGCAGCCGATAATGCAAAATTTTTTGTCCAAGGGTAGTTCTTATTCTTGGTACATGAGAAAAGCAATGGGATGCTAATCTTGTTGACAATAGAATTGTTTAGTTTTTGAAAAATTGAATGAAAAAGAGTTGGTACAAGATTTAAAGTGATCTTCTTGCCTAGGACCCAAAGTCTGAGGGAAAATAATCTCTGGTCCAAAGGTAGCCAGTCAAGATTATTAAATACAACGCAGTGGTGTGTATGAGATAACTGTACGGCAAAAAGCACAGTGAACACCTTGCATGTGAGATAGTCACTCATAACCAGACTATCATTTCTTGCTTTGCTTGAGATAAAAAATACACTTTAAGGGGAACACCAAGGGATAAATCTCCCTTTCCTGGTTCTTTGGGGGCTACTTGAGTCTGAATATTTGTGGTCAGCTGCTGGATTCGCAATTCAGGATCCAAGGTGGGGGAACAAACTTCTTTTCCCAATGTTGCCACGGCGCTGGCTATCACAGGGTCTGGATCACATCCAAGTAGACGCTCAGAAAAATCTGAAGTTTACTGTGAAAAAAAAAAAAAAAAAAGCAGGAAACTCTTCCTAGAATTTGTGAATGACTTCCAGTTTGGGATTTTTGTATTGTACTTACTGTGATAACCGATTCTTCCTTCCTGCCCCCTGTAGAAATTTGACTGTGGTGTGAAAATGAAGGAGGAAGTGGACGCTGGGGTGGCTTTCATCTGTAAACTGATTATAAAGAGCAATAAAGTGGCGGATGAGAAAGCCAAAATATTTACGGAAAAGCTGAAAGACATCCTGTACGAAAGATACAAGGACCACTGGTACCCCAGCAATCCCAGCAAAGGGCAAGCCTACAGGTAACTATCAGCTGTGAGGATGCACGGGGATTCACTGACCCTTCACACTTTTCCAGAACTGTTCAGGATCAAAGCCAAGCACATTTACCATGTCACAGACTCATATTTGACCTTAATCTTCTCATCGTCTCAGTCTTCTTGTGTCTCACCTATAGAACGTTGCCAGTCTCCTGTCGCAGTGTTTCTTTCCCAATAGAGGGTGCATAGCTCTTGCTCTTTTTTCACTTAAAGAGCACCCTTCCTGCTCTTTTTGACATTTTCCCCAAGAAAACATGAAGGGCTTCTTGTCTGCCCCCAGACTGATTAATGCCCAAACTTGAATTTTTATTTTCCTCTGTTTAGGGAGGGAGGGGGATAGTATTTTGGCTCCTTGGAGCCAAGCTGTCAATCCCTTCCACTTCCTCGTCCTGAGCGCCACCCGTGCGCTACCACGTTCTGTGATGTAATTATAAGGAAGGCACAGCGGTACACTCCATTGACTGTAATGGGGCAATTTTTTTAACTTCGTTTTTTGTATTTTATATGCCTATTCTGAACAAATCAATACACCCCTCAACTAACAAGTGCCTTGTTAGTTGAGGGGCAGCCTTGATTTGTTTGGAATGGGCATCTAAAGTATAAAAATATTAAGTTAAATAAAGTCCCCGTTACTGTCTGTGAGCACGCCCCGTGCATAATTACGCCATATAACATGCTAGTGTATGCAGCACCCAGGATTTGCGGAAGTGAAGGATTGATGTTGGCTCCAAGGAGCCAAATATGACCCTCCTTCCTAAATAGAGGAAACTAAAAATTCAAGTTTATGCATTAATCGATTTAAACACTATGGTAACTAGTACCAAACTTTTTATTTGTGCCAAGTTCAGTTTTGATTAAGCACCGTAGATTATTACACATTTCTGCTGCTTATGAGACAGCGCCTTCTCTCTGTGGGCAGTTCTTTGTCCTTCTGCGATGGTGTTATTTCAGTGGTGAAATGAGGGATGACTCTTGAAATATATGATGGCTGGGAGGTGTAATAGCAAATAGTGGAAGAAAAGAAAAGACAGCAGCCTGGTGGGCCAAGTTGCAAAAATCATGGGGAGTGGGGGACTTTTCCAAGTGGGGTGACACTGGGGCAACTTCCAGTTTTGAGCTTCACCTGCGTCATCCCAGATGCGCAAAAATGGCTGTAGACACTTTTCAAAAGTAATGGCACATTTGTGACAGGTCCACTGCTTTACAGCTGCTTGCAATAAAAAAAAAAAGTGGTGTGTACATTACTTTTGTGGCAAAAGTGGCACCCAAAGTGTCACAGCTCGTGGCAGTTGTGCAGTGATCTAACTTATATGCACTGTGTGCCGAGATGCAGGAAAAACATGCCATATTTTAAGCCGCTTTTACATGACCGCTTACCTGGAGCGTTGCCATCTTGAATCGGCTTGCTCCACTCCGATTGCACCAGCGCCCTTTTATTTTACAGACTGTGGCTGCGCAGTGTTCTCGATGGCCTCCCCATGTTTTGGGGGCAGTTTTGATGGAGGGGTTAGTGAATGGCAGTGGCATCGGTGCAGAAGCATTTTTACAGTCTTGGAAAGAAATGCCTGCAGCAGTGCACCGTGCTCCGTGTTCCCAACAAATCGGCGCATGCTCTATGCCACAACCAAGTGGCTTGCAACACTCTGGCAGCTCTTAACACTGCTCTGTCTGCACCAGTGCAAGTCACGTGCACTGCTGGCACTGTTGCAGATCCAGTAGTGTAAAAGCCCCTTCAAGTGGTGCATGGGTGAAATTCCGTGCCTTGTGGTCTTTCTTGTACAGAGTAACAAGTCAGTAAGGGTAAAATAGTTCTGGTTCTAATTTCAGTTGTTTATTGTTTGAATCTGCTGCCCCCCAGTAGTTGCAAATCGCTTGTGTTTTAGAACCTCTTATTGAGATGGTGATTTGCATACATTTGCTTATTAATGACATGCTAATTGCTCATTTGTTTTTCAAACCACTTGGACTGTTTTGTAATGGAGGTTCAGTTCAGTGCTGCAAATTAAAAATTAACAGGGTACTGTTTTTGGGGGGGAGGAAGTACTTATTTTTTTCTGGGTCCACCCCAATGACTAGTCTACAGTAGGGTTGTCACAGTGTCAACGTTTCATAGTATACCATGGTTTCATAAGTCGCAGTATTGATAACATGGCCAATTTGCGATGCTGTGATAACTGTGCTTCACAGAAGGCCATAGTTTTCAGGCCTTTCAACTAATGTTTGGGGAGTTTTTAAGAACCAGTGGTCATTGTGCACCAACTCTCTGTGACACAAGAGTTCAGAGACATTTTTTTGTACAAAAATAATTACTTCCGCAATACCACAGTACTGACAGTAACTACGGTATTGTGTGTCATAGTTATCATACTGCCAAAATTGAAGGGAGAACTGCACTGAAATTGTACATGATTTTCCCTGGTGGAAGCGGATTTTTAAAATACTTGTGGCAATTATGTTACTGTTCCATCTCTAAGGGTTTTTAGTTATCCTAGTGGGTGTTTCTGATTTGCACACTGCTGGTAAGTACCATTTTAGAACTATATGATGTAATTTATGCCCCTTGCTGAGCTCTTCCATTGTTGGCATAATGCACCCATGTTCTACTATAGAATTCTGTTGTCGAGAGAGACATAACTACATCATAGCATTCTAAGATGGTGTGTAAACACTAAATGAGGTTACTAATAGGTTAGTAAAGATGGAACAGTAACAGAATTAGTACCAGTATTTAAAAACAAAAAAAAAACTGCTTCTACTGGGAAAACTGACTTTCGGGTTCAGTCAGTTTCTCCTTTCATGAGATCCCTACTCTGCATCTTTGACCTTTTTTGTTTGCTTGCCTAAACCGTTGCTAACATAATCTGCAAACAAAGCAAATGTTTCTCATTTGACCAAGCCAACAGCTGCTAAATTTGTTTTGGTGTAACTGGATACATTCTGACAGGAAAGCTTCTGATGTGTACAACATGATTTTTGGATTTTAAGAAAAGGAAAACGATATTTATTGTAACCCCGAAACTCCCCAGATTAGGCTTTTAAGGCATTAAAATAACTTTATTGCTAGCCTGCCTGCTGCAGTAGTTAATTCCGTGTGTTCGCTCCAGTGTTCACACTGCCAAAGCAGCATGTCAGCATTTTACATTCACAGTGCAGCTCTGTGCCACTCCACTTTATAGAGTGGAGCAGGTTGGAGCCACGCTGTGAATGCAAAATGGCGCCACGCTGCTCCGGTGGTGTTTACAATGGAGCGGGCCCACAGAACTAAATATTACAGTAGTCAGGTTCGCAAAAAAACTATTTTAATGGCTTAAAAGCCTAAGGGGGGTGCTTTTGAGGGAGGGGTTACACTAAATATTGTTTTCCTTTAAGCAGCATGGCCCAACACAGATGATTAGAACTTGGCATACAGTACAGGCTGGTTTAGTAAGTAATTTGCTGAGACTGGAATGGATTAAATCTGTCTATTACTAATGCCCATCATATTCTAAAAATGTCGATATTATTATATGAAAATGTTCTGTGTTTACCAGGCCAGACTGTAGTACATGATAGTACTGTCTGTATACCATATTCCTTGATGATGCTGTACAGTCTGGTCTGTATTGCATGGTAATGCCCTCTGTGTACCAAATTGATCTGTTGTATGGTGATGCCCTCTATACCATTAACTGGTCCATATTCCATGGAAAATCCCTCTGTTGAAGATCCTTTTGGTGTCATAAAGTGAAGAGACATGTTCATAATGCTTTCAGTTTGGTAAGTCTCCTGAGTTAATGAACAGACAGCTGGACATACTGATTGCCCTGTTTTTTTTTTTTTGTTTTGTTTTTGGGGGGTACAGTGATACTAATTGGGAGGGGGTCTTCCTCATTTGATGGCAGTGTGCTCTCACTTGGGCAGGTGCATCACAATCAACGAGAAGCACAGAACAGACGAATCCCTGCTGCGGGCCTGCACGGAGAGTGACCTAGAGTACTCACAGCTCGAGCTACCAAGGGAAGTGACGCTCTGGATCGACCCCCATGAAGTGTGCTGTCGGTGAGTCGCACCCCAAATAACTCAAACTGCTGTGCCATTTCTCAAGAGAACATGGCTGGGTATTTCTCTATCTCCCTGAAAGAATAAATAACGCCAAAATGATCATTATTTGGCCCGCATTGCCAAGGAAACTGTGGAAAAGTCAAAGATTGCCTTCTGTAAAATGCAAAACTCAGTTATTACAAGTTCCTCATAAGTGTTTGCAAGTTTGTTTTTTTTAGAAGATGTAACCCTATGGAATTATTTTTTCAATAGCATTCTACTGATGATAGCCCATTTATATCACCAGAAAGTATGGGATTCATGTATTTATAAAGCATGCTTAACATACCTGTGAACCTTGATTTTGTTTTTGTTTCATGTTACTACTTTTGGAATGTAAATATTTGTATATTGTCCGTCATCCCTATCCCCCGGGTCACACCTGGAAACTAACCTCGGCTCGGTGTGCCTTTCCCGGTTACCAACTTTTAATTAATTAAATAAATAAAACATCCGTGCTCTACAATGAAAAAAAAACAAAAAAACACAGATCTAGCAAATGGAAAAAATACAATTACAAACGCATAACAGCAACATACACAAAATTTGATACAATTTAGAATTGCTTAAAAAGCGTCAGTTGTGCTTATTTTAATAGCATAACCCCCCCTCCCCCGTTAGATTTCTAGCACCAGAGTTTGATTCTTCATATTTGAAAAGTTTTCCATTCTGTAAAGGGAAGGGGACCATAAATTTGAGCTGGCCACCTGATCCCTTCCCTCTCCAGGTACCAGTCTAGTTCAGCACTGCCCCTGTACCCCCCCCCCGTGCTTCTACGTTTTATGATGTAGGAGTTTGTAGGGCATGGGGTTGCGCTCTATTGATCGCAAGGGGGGCATCATTTAAAAAAATCTATTTTGTGTAGTTTAGAAGTCCACTGGGGGGAATCCAAAGCCGCAGCTCAACTAACAAGGCACATCACAAAACATGGGGGGGGGGTCAGTTCAGGGGTAGCACTGGACTAGACTGGGATCTGGAGAGAGAAGGGATCAGGTGGTCTGCTCAAATTTATGATCTCTTCCTTGTCACAGAATATCAAATGAACAATTTTCAAATACGAAGAGTTAAACTCTGGTACAGGCCAGCTACGGGGCGGGGGTTGTGAAAGCACGGAAACTATTGCTCTTTAAAAAATTTAACAAATTAGTTTTTGGAGTTCTCAGTGGAAGTTCATTGACGGGCATCCATAGATAAAGAATGAGATTAATAAAGGCAGTAAATAAGAGTCACGCTTACCTGCTGGCAGATTTAGGACTGTATTAGGAAACCTTGCTGGATCTGGAGATGTACTGTCATTATGGCTGAAGAATTAATGTGTCGGAGGCTGGCCCAGTGGCGTGCTGTGTTGTCGTTATGGCTCAAGAATTAATGTGTCGGAGGCTGGCCCAGTGGCGTGCTGTGTTGTCGTTATGGCTCAAGAATTAATGTGTCGGAGGCTGGCCCAGTGGCGTGCTGTGTTGTCGTTATGGCTCAAGAATTAATGTGTCGGAGGCTGTCCCAGTGGTGTGCTGTGTTGTCGTTATGGCTCAAGAATTAATGTGTCGGAGGCTGTCCCAGTGGCGTGGATGGCTGAGATGCTGAGCTTCCCACCTCCTGCCTTGCTGGCGTCCCGGGATCAGAAACTGATGTGGGTCACTCAGGGGGGGGGGCCTGTCTGGATGAGGGAGGATTGAGCCATCCGTGGGACTGCTCTCCTCCCTCAGGAGATAGTTGCCGTGTCTCACTGACTGCCACCTGGAGGTATCTGAGTGGTAGCACAAGCGAGTCACACAGTGCGACTGGATCCCATGTACAGAGCACGGGGGCCGTCTCCACGGAGGTGGAGCACGCACATCGTGCTCACTGCATGCCCCTGGGCCCAGGGTGAAAACAAGAGGGAAAAGTGGAGGTCGGGCTCAGTGAAACCCACCTCCTCATTGTGTTGTGGTCCTCTCTGCCATTTTGGTCCAGGACGGATCTGGATGTGTGACCGGGGGGAGGAGTACAGCCCTCCCTCCCTGGCTCCTACATGGGGGTGAATCTGTGGGAGATGGGATGCCCTGACGGACAGGAGGTAACAGATGGACGCAGGTACACTGGGACAGGGCTAAGAAGCCACTCATTCTGCCCAAGGAGGATAAAACCATTCAAGACAAAAAAAAAATGAACTGTCACTTTGTAAATACAATAAAACATTTTATACAGTGTTGGTGAGAGCATACTTCTCAACTGTTTCTGATTTTGGGGAGATTCCTGATTTTTGCCTCATAATTTACCTCTGCCCCCCAAAAAAAAAAAACCCACAAAAATGTGCATTTCCATGACTGAACAGTTGGGATTAAAAATCATGTCAAACAGAGTTACAGGCTTGTCCTTCTTCACAAAATGTATTTTAGACTAAGCCCCTTATTACACTAGCTTCCTGAGTGGATACCACCAATTTTAAAGGTGTCAATGATTTTGCCCTTGGTATCCGATTTCTTTAAAGGGGCACTGTCACCCCCCTTTAGGCCTCAAAGCATCTAGTTAAAAAACAAACAAAAAAACGAATGTTATGATTGCTCCCATTCCGTAGAGATTGTTGATGTTGCTGGTAGTTTGATTCTGATTCCTCTTTTCTTTTTAAAATTACAAAAGACTGCTCACCATACTGATGTTACCACATAAAACCATGTTTGTTTACAGTCCATAATCAACTCCCACTGTATCTTTCCTGGACTTGGGAACACCCCAGTACAGTCCAGTTACTTGTGATGCAGTGGGAGGAGATTGGCATGTGTGAGGGATGAAAAGTGTTTCCTGAATACCATGAATAATGCAGTGCTTGTTATTCAGATATGAATAATGAAAAGTAGCACTATTATTTGTATTCAGGAAATACTTAAAATACAAAAAACAAAAAAAAGCCTTCCACTCTCCTCCCCAGCAAAACCGTTTAAACATTCGTGATCAGCTGTTTTACTATTTGAGCAAGCACGGCAGTGACTTCATTGACAAGAAGGTGGCTGACTGTGGTAGAAGGCGGGTCGTGTTGGTCACCTTTCTGCACCTGGGGACAGCTGCCTTCAATAAAGAAATGTGGGTGCTGGGGAGGGAGGAAGTTGGGATTTGGGTACTGCTGCTGGGGAGGGGGGCTGGGGGATTATTTCTATGAAAGCAAACCATACTAAAAAAATTAAACGTCGCTATGAGAGATAACGGCCAACTGTGGAGGCAAGCAGGTTGTGCCTGTTGCCCATCATGGGATCCGTTTTTTAAACATTAAACTGTGGGTGCTGGTTGCGAGGGTGGGCAAAGGGACAGGGTTGATTGAGTATGTTTAAACAGTCAGGCTGTGGAGGATGATGGGGGGACTAACGAATATCAATACTGAAGTCCAAATATTTGGGGACCCAATTATAAATATTCAGCTTTGCAAAGTACTGTGCGGCTCAACGAGTGCTTGGTTTTTATTTAGAAATGCCAGGAATGATTTACTGTCACATGCTGTAGTGGATTACATGCTTTTTGCAATGGGGATGGTAAGATGTGCACACTGGGACAGTGCTACTGAGAGATGCGCGTTCTTGGTGTGGATCTGCTTCCGGGTGTCAGGGGGGATCTAACTACAGACTGCAATGAAGGAAAAATAATTAAAAATATTCAAAAACAGGTACACTGGTTACTTTTTATTTTATGCAGGGGCATTCTAGAGGCACATTCTTACAGACGTGTGCCTTCAAACCCACTGATGTAAATTTACAGAAAAACGAGGGGCAAAGCAGACGGTGTCCCTTTAACTACTTGCTGGACTATAGCATATGTCATATCGTGCTTCTCTAATGCCCTAAGATGTTCCCTGATTCTGATTTTAAATTCCCGTGTAGTACGTCTTATATAATAACACCCAAATGAACACTGCAGTAAATATTCCACTGCAGTGGTATAACACAAAATCGGATCCTTGCTTTTAAAGATCTGATGTGTAATGGGTTTTGAAATGTGTTTGTTACTGTTACAAAAGGACAACATTTGCAGTTTCCACATTTTAGTTCATATTGGAGGTTGTACTGACCAAATAGTGGAATTTAGTTTCCACTGGTAGATAAGATCTAACCACTTTATCTTTTACTATTGGTGCACTTGTAAAGATGACCCTGGGTTCATCCTCTGTTTTTTTTTTTTTAATTTTCTCATCAGTTTTCAGTATCCCCCAATTATCCCGTAAGACTTAAGGCCTATACTCCTAGTATTATACTGGGTAACAAATCCGGTTGGCTGATATTGATTGTTCTGCCTAAGAACCACTGGTCTCGGTGCCAAAGTTAAATTCCTATCCATGTTTTCCAGACTCAACTGCTTTCTGTATCACCTCCCTTCCATACCCATGTTCCCCCAATTTTTTTTTGTTTGTTCATCTTTGTGGACGTCAGAATCTTCCCTCCTTGTACAGTTCCTTAATGTCCTAATCATCTGACCCATAGGTATGTTACGACATATGTGTCCAGGATGAAAACTAATGGCTAACAATAAGCTATTCCTATCTGTTGGTTTAGTAAATAATGAAGTTCCAATTTCACTACCCCCCTCCATCTTAAAGACTCTAAGGTTCAAGAAATTAATCTCCTCTTCATTCACTACTGATTTAAATCGCAAATGTTAATTTGCAGAATGTAACCATTTAACAAAATCAAGAAATAACTCATATGTTCCGTTCCAGACTACAATGATATCGTCAATAAAGCGATGCCACAAATCCAAATATCCATAATATGGGTTTGTGGTGTTGCTCCGAATCCACTCCTGTTCCCATTTACCCACATAAACATTTGCATAACTTGGAACCATGGTAGCTCCCATGGCAGTTCCCTTTATCTGTTTGTAATAAATACCCTGAAACAAACAAATATTTGAATCTGGGTGCACAATGACCTGACACAGAATATGCCCCATTTCATCCCTTGTGAGGGGGCAGGACTTGCATAACACACTTGTGGCTCTCCCACTCATGAGTTATTTCCTGCCCTCTTACTTCTGAAGCTAATTTACATACTCTGAGTCAGGCCATATATCCACTGAAAAAAACAGCAAGTAATCTCACATACTATTTTCTACTTTTAGGTGCAGGGGAAGGTTTCTAATGGGTCCAAGCAAGGTGGCAAAATAAAACTGAAATGTGAGGAGGGATCTCTCCAGTCATTTTCAGCTGAGTAACACATGTGAAGGGAAACCACGCCACCCACTCACCTCCCCAGGCTGAAACTAGCAGACTGATTTCACTCCTGTTTGTAATACACTAATCAGAAGCCGAAACAAGGCTCCTTCTAGAGCCCCTGACGCTGAACCACTACTCAAACCAATCAAAACATCAAGGCTCATGCAAACCATACCATAAGCAGTACATCAACCTATGTATTGGAAACGGAGAAAGCGACGGCAGCAGGGGACCATAAGATCTATCTAGTCTGCCCATGTCCCTACCCCCTCCCTTAACTTCTATTCAGTGTTATGATTGCATTGGCCTTGGTCAACTCTTGCCATATGCAAAGATAAGGGATAATTACTTCGACAGCCTTGCATCATCCCCGCTTGACACGTACATTGAGTTTTGCTTATGATCAGAGTCTTTTCATGCCAGTTAAAATCCCCGGATCACTGAGGAGTGATGCAAGACTGGGCATCCTTGCATTGTCCTTGCAGGGTTCGAAACTGGCACAGGCCCACTAGCTAGTTGATGGCAGATTTTGTATTGGGCTAGTAAAGGTTTCCTTTAACGAGCCCTGCTGGCTTATGTTGCAGAAGGTAACATTTCAATAGATGCGCCAGTTGGGCCAGTGGAAAAGTCTGTGGGGCCAGTGACCTTTCCCAAGCATGGGTCTTACTGGTGGGCTGAAAAAACATTATTTTGACCCTTGCCTTGCAAAGCCTGTGCATAAAGGCAGTTTCTGGTATCCTGGGGGGAACGCTGAAGAAACAAAAGCTTATTTTTCTTTTATTTTCTGTACCTTGCTTCCCCTTTTCATAGTAACTATTCAAATTAACATGAAAACAGGATCCCTGTCCCTTGAACGTCATCTGTCGTGGTTGCTGGTTTACAGTCCAATCCAGTGTCGACAAGCACCCAAAGATGCTGACTTCCAGAAGATGTTAATTAAGAAATAAGGTATGACAGGGTGTGCTTTGTGCTTTGATAACAGCACACCTTGGGTGGGTTAAATCACGAAGCCAAAGGCCAAGTGTTTCCTCTGCTCAAGAAGTGCCTTATTACAATTCTGAAAAGGTCCATTATGATTAGTAAATAAATATTTTTTTGTATTTAATTTAAATAAGTAAAAATTAAAAAAGTGAAAACGTAGTCCTTCTTTAGTCCAAGTGGGGATTGGGGGACAGAACCTATGAGGAGAGGCTCGAAGAGCTAAATATGTACGCATTGGAAGAGAGAACGGACATGGGGACATGATAGAGGTCTTCAGGCACATGAAGGGGTAAATAGGGGAGGAGCAGTCAGGGTGCTCAAGGAAGGAGGGGGCAACTAGAGGGATGGGTGGAAGCTGGGGATTCAGGAGAAAGGAGGAGGTGCTACTTCACTGAGAGGGTGGTGGAGCCATGGAATGCACTGCCCAGGGGGCTGGTGGAGGCAGAGACGGTGGAGGGGGTTCAAGAGGGGGTGGGACAGGTACAGGGGAAGGGTTCTGGAATCAAAGTCCAGTGCAGTGAGAATATCCGGGACTGGGAAGGGAGAAGCCGGAGAGGGCGAGGGGGACAGCAAGGTCAGCTCCCAGGGTGGGGGCTGACCAAACAAGCAAACACAAAAGACCGTTGGGCCTATTCTGCTGGCATTTTAATATATTAGTCTTATTGAACTATTGTAATTTTGCTGTTTGGCCAGCAGGTGGCAGATGTTGCATTGCTGTTTTTAAATACAAGTAAGATGACAGATGTTTTTTGGTGAAGTATTAGCCACTGCTAAGCAATTTTAATCACACATTATAGTGAGAAAGAAATAATGTGACCTACTAGGAATGGAACCCAGGCCCCCAGGATACCGTCCCAGTGTTCTAACCACTGACTCACGGGGCCCATTTCTCAAAGCCCGTATGTCAAAAACATAAATGATGCAAGTGGTACTGTGCGCCAAAAGATGTGCCAGGAGCTATTCAGACGAGCAGGCTGCATGCACCAGATGGGGCTTGTGCCACAAAATGGGTTGCGGAATGGCGCTAGGGGGTTTGCAGCAGACACATCTCCTAAGCCAACATTCAAAAAACCCTCCTAGAGGGCAATGCTCCAAGCACTGTTAGACCAGCCAAGGGCTGGTCATGGGGTACTTCGAAATCCTCTGGGAGGGTTGTGAACCGTGCAACAATGTGCCGTGCCCCCCAGCCCTGATCCCTGTGTAAGAAAATAAAATTCTGTCCCTGGTAGTCTAGCGCCACCCCACCAAGCCTCAATCCCTGTGTGTTAAAATAAAGTTCTGTCTCTGGTAGTGTAGCAGTCACCCCCCCAGCCCCGAATCCTGATGTCCCCAAACCCCTTAAATGACAGTCTGTGGTGGTCCACTGGTCCTCCCATCCCATCCATGTGCTGGTGACCAGCACAGCCCTCTGCACACCATCATGGTTGGCCATTGACTGTCCTGTCAGTGAGTGCATACAGTACAGTACGTGCTCATTGATAGCTCAGTCGGCCTCCAGCCATGGTGGTGTGTGGAGGGCTGTGCTGGTTGTCGGTGCAGGGATGGGATGGGGGGAGCAGGGTGGTGGAGCATTGCCTGTTGGGGTGGGGGACCTCTAGACCACCATGCACTTTCATTTAAGGGATTTTGGGGACATCGGGATCAGCACTGGAGGGGAGGACCAGGGACAGAATTTTAGTTTAATACATGGGACTGGGGGGTGCTAGACTACCAGGGACTGAAGTTTCTTTTCATACCACTGTCCATGGTGTTACTACCACACGGCCAACTTGCGGCTTGCAGCACACCTTCCTGATGTGCTGTTTGTTTGGCGCAGGGCCAGAGTCGCTGCAAGCCATGGGACTTTGCCACCAGGACCCTTCCAAATACTGAATCTGGCACGGGGCCACTGGTGTACTGGCAATGGGCGCAAACTACCATTGGCGCAACTTGCGCTGACCTTTGTGAATCGAGCCCACAGACTTACATGGTTGGACCTGGGGTTCCCGGATACGCTTCCTTTCTCCGGTATTGCACATCCTGCAACTAGAAGATGACAATTAGATATTTTTTGGTGCAGTATTAGCCACTGGTAAGCAATTTAAACAGAACCTTTCTCGGTAATTTTTTGTGTGAGAAATTAACTAAGAGGAAGCTCCCTTATCTCCATAGGAGCTCCTCTGAGGCACTTTCATAATTTGTCATACTGCTCTCAAGGAAGGGAAGGGATCATAATTTGCCCCTGAGGGGCTAGCTGCACAGTCCCTTCCGCTTCCTTATTGCTGGCTCTGTCTCTGTGCTCCAGTGTTTTGTGATGTCTGTATAGGGAGAGCGCGCACTCTATCCAAGTCTATGGAGTGCGATTTACAAACTCATTTTCTGCCCATTTAACTGGACAATTGGTGAAATTGGAGCCTGTCTTCAACTAACAAGAGCCTAACAACATCTAATTGGCATCTTGATTATTCCTAGTTGCAGGATATACAATGCCAGAGCAAGTGTGTCATCCTAGGAACCTTAGGTGCAACCATGTGAGACGACGACTTAGTGGTTAGAGCACTGGGGTGTTATTCTGGGGAACTGAGTTCAATTCTCCCAGCAGGTCACATTATTTCTTTCTTTCTTTCTCTCTACAATTTGCGATATTAATACAAGTGAGTGAACTGAGGTGTATTGATAACAGCTGTGCGTGATCAGTGTAAACAGGTCATTTAAGGGCAGACTGGATGGGCCTTGTGGTCCTTATCTGCCGTCAACTTCTATGTTTCTATTGAGGTCACAGATCTTTTTTCAGTGCTGTTGAACTGGGGTATCAGCACTGGTTCCAAGCTATACAGCCAATCAGATACCTTGATTGTTTTTGTACCCCTTTCATAATCTTGTTTTTGTGTTAATTTACATAGTTAAAATGAATCGGGGAAGCAAAATGCAGCAAATAGAAACTGATCTGGTTCTCAATTTTTTTTCAGAGCATCTCTTGAGACATCAGTGGGGACTGATTTTTATTTATTTATTTTTTTTAAGGTACCTGGCAGGCCCAAGGACTAAGTCCCCATGTGCAATGCACCAGTGCAGGGGAAAAAAAAAATCCCTGCACCAGCGATCTGCATTTTCTGCACTCTGGCAGCGTTTTCCAAGTTTGGCATGAATACTGTCCCTCGTAATACTAAGTGTAACAACTGCTCAAATAAATTTATGTAAGCTGCCATAAACCGGGGTGTCACAAAAGGCACCTTTCCAGACATGTGGCAAAACTGAAGTTGCACAAGGGGACCCCCTTACGCAGCTTTTTCTGCCCCATGTGCGCAATTTCTGTAGTTTTAAAAATCAGTCTGCAGGAGCACTTTAAACTTGAATTTATTTGTTTCTCTTGCTTGCTTAGCAGTACAGGCCCTATGGGTGTGTGTATATGTGAGCGTATGTTGATTACGAATAAGGTATGACACATGGTGTGTGTTATGATGAATACCGTTCTGGTAGGTTGAAGCATGAGGCAAAGCCAAGTGCTTCAACCACCCAAGAAGGGCCATTAGCCCACGATACTTACCCTCTGAAGTACCTTATTGCAGTTGTGAAATGGGTCCTTTTTGCTAAACTGGATTTTTTTTTTTTAAACTTATTTTAGTTGAGGTACTTTCAGCCAGGCTGTTGTGCTGGGATAACGGCCCGACTGAAAGTACCTCTTGGCCAATCAGAAGCCAGCGTTCATACTACCGTTTTATAATTAAAGTTTGCTGCCAGCTGTCTTCAAGGATTTACTTGATGTTATAACTTTTCTAACTTACTCAGCAGCGTATTCGGAGGGAAAACTATAAAATACATTTATGTCTTTTGTTTCTCAGTATTATAGTCCACTAAGCTGTTAAAAGTCAAGAGTGTATTTCGCCAGTTGGTAATTACTTTGCAATTGTAAGCATGTTCTCTTGGATCAGGATACATTCTTAACATAGAAACATAGAATTTGACAGCAGATAAGGACCTCTAGGCCCATCCATTCCCCCCCCCCAACTGCTAACAAAAGCAACAGTTCCTACTTTATCTTCAGCTTCACCTCCTCTTATGTATCGATAGGGGAACCCAATAACTGTAACAGTCCAGATGATCCAGTGGCAAGGAAATTGTGCATCACACTGCCATCTGGAAGACTGGGCTTCATGAGAGAGCCCCAAATCCCATATAGGGACATACAGAACAGCCGTGCATGTGACCAAGGTCAGGCGTATTAGTCCTGGGAAGAAATGGTGCTGGGGAACTGGCATTCGCACGTCCCCCTGCCAAGTGATCATTGAACGATGCCAGCTGGGAAGGCAGCTGCTCACTCTGCCCTCATGGCCAGAGGAAGGAGGCAACCAAGGTAACATTGACTGTCATGATAAGGGGCACTATAAGGAGGTAATTTGGGATGAAAAATAATAATGCAGATTACATGATATTGGGGCGATGGAAGGGACTTGGTCTCCATCTTACCCGCTGTTGTGTGTGAGCAAAGACCATCTGTGCAAAACAATGCCACCTGGTGGTGACAACTGTGAATTAGTCAGAAACAATGCTGAGTAATTGTGATAACTGGTGACCACTAGTGGTGATTCATGGGATAGCAAGTATATAAAAGAAATGGGAGCCCGCTCCTCCCTCCCAACTAGGGGAAATTTCCCTTTAGCTGAATAGTTAGTGCTGCAGCCCTTGGGACTCTGGGTCCCAGGTTTGTTTACCAGAAAAGGCCAAAGGTGTGCGTGCCAAGTAAAGGTGACGGACATAACCTTCCCCCTCCTGCTGCATGGCCATGATCATACCCAGTTTGGGTAGTGACCCACATCCAAGTTTAATAATTGTAATGTTACCCTACTCATGCTGTGTAACTCTTATTGCCGTTCTCCCTAAGGTATCTATCCAGGCCTGTGTTGCCTCTACTCAGGGTGTGTAACCTTCAATGCCATTCTTCCTCTGGAATCAGTCTTGTCCTGGTTTAAAAGCCTGAATAGTACTAGTTTCCACACCCTCATTGGGTAGGCTAATTGCCCTGATAACAGCCCTCTGTGTGAAGTAATGTGTTTTAATGTTTCTTTTTCTCTTGCAACCCCCGGATTGAATATTACTAATTCTCATCATCTTTTACTTTAGGACTGGTGAAAAGAACTGCTATTTCACAGTTGCTCGCTTTGATGAAGAAAAGACAGAAGCAGCAGGAACAAAACTCTCCCCTGAGCTCGCTGAACAGGAGACCTCTGACTACCACTCGGAGAACTCATCAGACTGCCCCTCTGAGAGTTCCACAGATGATGAGGACAGTGGCACTGAAGTGGTTTCCAATCCCAAATCGACCATCAAGGCTGTGAACTCCGAATCCCAGGTGGTGTAGCATAACTGTCCAAGATACACTGGGACCACGGAGGGGTTGGGGGGGGGAAGAGTGCTGTTCAATGGTCAAAATACTGAAAGGGGTACGGGAGTACCTTCTCATGAATAGTCGATGAGTATGAGTATTCAGACTTGTAACGCAAAAATATTAATTATTCCTTAGTTATTTGGTCTGAGATATTGCACCTGGATAGTGGACAGTTTTTCCCAGGTAATTAATCAGGACAACATAACCAACACACTTCATTCCCGGCTTCAAACAACCAATCCAGGCAAGAGTTTGCCCTTATCTGGGCCATTTGAAAGAAGTCCGAGATTATCCTGAGTAACTTTACTCAGACAAGAGTCAGCATAGTGTAGTGGCTAAGAGCACTGGGCTGCAAATCTGGGGAACTCGGTTTGGATCCCACAGCCACCACTTGCATACTGTGAGACCATGAGCAAGTCGCTCAACTTCCCTCTGCTCCCAGGATGCACCATGAAACGAACCTTGGTGTTGGGTGTCTTTCCTGACAAGAGTTGTAAAAAAATATTTTTTTTAAATTTGGAGTGCCAAATTCCTGAAATAAGACTGGGTAGTGGTTATTTGGATATCTGAATGATATGTGAATGGCCATTATTGAGGAAGTTTATAAGTTCATTACTCTCACAGCCCCAGCACAGAACCGTGGAACAAACGCCAAACAAAGTCATATGCTCGCTGTGTGACTAGGAGCAAATCACATGACCTTCTTTGTGCCTTAGTCCCCTACCAGCTGTAAAACTGGTTAGTAGTACATCCTTCTGGTCGCTCGTGATGTCGACATCCTGGTTTCAGGATGAGCCCAGGATGTCGGGTGGGGGCAGCTGGGGGGGGAGGATAGTGTATCCCATGGGATGTTCTCTGGGGATGGAGACAGAATCCACTGCTGTACTGCTACCTGAATGACCACAGGTGGTGGTGGCAGCCATAGCTTTTGCAAGGGGGGGCGCTAATGGGCTCCGGTTTGCTGAGCACGCTCAGTATGCGTAGGCAACCTGCTGAGTCTGCAGAATAAATCCTGAAGTGCTGCAGCATGGTGCCAGCGCTTCAGCGCCCCGTGAAGCTGGCTGCGCACCCCACCGCCTAGAGCTCTGCTGTCCTGTGGAGGGAAGTCAGGGCCTCTGCATATAACCTACAGTGGGGGGACAAGTAGTCCAAACATTCCCTGGTGGCTAGTAGTACCCCCTCCTACCCTCAGCCGATCCCTGTTCGCATGTAGATCCTGTTAACCTGGTGACCATAGCTACCCCCTCCCTGATTCCGCACTGGGAGGTAAATTCTATTCTCTGTTGTCCAGTGGACCCCTCCCCCTGTCTTGGTAGTCGCCTGCTCACCACTTCCTCTGAGATGGAGGCTAGCACTTGCCCTCCCCTACCCACCCCAGCCAGCTGCCATCTGCCCTGCATAAGTCCTGTATCAATTAACTGTACAAAACTGTATAGCGAAACAGGACTTGCAGTTTGAAAGTAAACTAAGTCCACATAAAATGGTATTGCACATTCGGATTCCAAGCTGTTGTCACTGAACTTGAGTGAAAGCTTGTGGACCCCCCATTCACAACCACACAAGTGGTGACACATATGTCCCACCCAAAATGGGTGCACAGCACTTACCCACCAGACACCCATTTTGGGTGGGAGTTGCATGTCACCACTAATGTGGTTTTGAGGGTGTGGATCGAGAAGCTTTCACCCAAGTTTGGTGACAGAAGCTTGGAATTTGACCAAGTTTTAAGTAAAAGAAATATTTTTTTGAAAAGAAACTTAAGTCTGCGTGTATGCACAGTACGGCTTCCTGTAGACTTTGCTTATGTTCAGACCACAGGCCCTATATTGCTATACATCTTTATGTCTTGAGTTTATTTTCACACTGCAAGTCCTATGTAACTGTACAGCTTTATGTATCAAATTACGACTTATGCAGGCCAGTCAGCCAGGAAGTGAGTGGGGGTAAGTGCTGGGAACTGTCCCAGGGAATGGTGGTTTGGTACTTTGGGGCAGGAAGCTAATGAGAGTGGGTAGGGACAACTGAGCATGAAGGAATAGGATTTACATGCTAACTGGAATTGGGTGAGGGTGAAGGGTACTACTGGACACCAGGCAATGTTTCTCAATAACAGGGATCAGGTGGGTGGGTGGGTTTGACTGGATACCAGGAAATGCTTTATAATGCCAGTGGTGATTGGGTGGGATTTCAGTGACACCAGGGAATATTTTGTAATAACAACTGGGATTGGGTGAGGGAGGAGGAGGAGGGGGAAAGCCATCTTTGTTTTTTGGTTTTTTTTCATTAATTCTGTTTATCCCCCTTCTGCCCTGGTTGGCACCCTTCACACTGACTCCTCCTTCCCAGCCCCTTGTCACCTGACTTCTCCCGGACTTACCCTTCCCTAGTCCCACATAGCTTGCCCCCATGATGGGGTGGTGGAGGAGTCCCTGGACCTGCCTTGTCACGGATCCAGCTTCTGGAGGTGCTCTGGTCACCGGTGCAGGGCCTGCAGATGGTTGGTGGCTGGGGCTCATCCTGCCAGCCAAGGTGCGTTTCTGATTTCCATCCTACCCCTAAGGTGCAAGCACCTTTTCGCATGTGACGTACCTGACATCTGCCACTCCTCACCCACTTGTTGGGACTGCAAGCATCCTGCCCCCCCAGCCACTTCTAGGTGCGAGGCATTCACCTGTTGTCATGCCACCCCCTCCCCAGAGGAGGAGAAGAGCAGTCTTCTGGACACTCAGTCCTCCTCCTTCCCCTTGGCCAACCCTCTGATACCCTGAGTTTGCTTCCGAACCCTGGTCATTGGCACCACAAGTGGCAATGCTACCACTTTAACGGCGAACCAGCCCCTTGTCTGTTTTTTGGTAAATAGCGCCACAGCTGACCACAGGCTGCACTGCCTGGCCCACAGCCAGCATGCAACTTAAGGAGCAAAAGATTGCTCTTCCCATTGTGATGAAGCTATAATGAGATGCAAATGAGCTCTTATCCCCGCAAAGAGGTCATTTGCATAGGGACTTTCAGATATTAGCAGTGTAGTAGTTAAAGAGCACTAACTGGTTCGGGACACCCTAACTAGGTTTGTTCCTTGCAAGCAGGGGTGTAGCCAGGAATTTTAAACTTGCACTCAAAACTGATGCACTGTTGCCCCCGCACCCCCGTTATGTAAATATAAACGAAAATATGTGCTGCCATGCCACATCATTGCCCCCTCCCGCTTGCCATGTCTGGGTTCAAGTACAGTAATCCGTTTCCTCCTGTAATCCTCCTTCCTTTGTTTTTCTGCCTGCCTGGTAAGTTGCTCTTGTTTGAGTATTTGGCTGGAGGTATCAGTGCCCCATAGCAAACAAACAACAACAAAGGCAAAAGGGCTCAGCATGACAGACACAATGTGACTCACAACGTCCATGCTTTCCTCTTTTTGTTGCCCCTGCCTGACTTGCTGCCCCTGCCAGATATCTTTTTACTGTACTCTGCGGCATACAGTGCGTATGCCTGCTGACACCCCTGCTTGTAAGCCCTTTCTGCAGACTGGGACACTACGTCTCAGTGGCCAGTAGAGGCTTGTGCTTTGCACCAAACCCACCATTTAGTGCCTTTGTTTAGGCTTTGCTCTCGGAGCTACTAGTATGTTCAAACACGTTTAGGAGGACACTCATAGTTTGCTCTGAACATGTTTGAATATAGCAGCTTCAGAGCACTGCACTAATTTAGTCAGGACTGAGAGTTTTAAGCACTGGGATCTATGTTTTACAAAGTTTTCTCAAAAGTGACAAGCACAATTAAAACTCTTCCTATGCTACTACCAGAAATGTGCTCAACTGCTAAGCCATGTTTGGGTATGAGCCCACGTCCTGCTTTCAGACTACAACCCACGAACTTCTGACCCAAAGATGAGCGCACACTTTGGGGCACTGATACCACATAGTAGCCAGTCAGTGGCTTCATTTTCTACATTCTTTTCCTCCACCACCAGAATCGAAGCCCGGTGAACATTATCCTTTTACTATACCTAGGTCTAAAACTGAAGTGCGCTCACCCTGCCTTTGTCAGTATTTTCACCATTCATTGTAAATGATTTCTAATTCTCACAGGCAAAATTCACCATATGTCACAGTGCACAAATTTTGCATAGTAGGGTGGCAAGATGTCAAATTCATATTTCAGTAGAACTCTGGGCCAAATCTAATTGAGACGAAGTTTTAGGAAATTCCTGTGAAGGTTGTCATACTCAAAGCCTTATACACTGGCAGCAAAAGACAAACTGACCTCTCGATTGGATGCATCACCCCTCCCAATCCTACTAGATCTTCAAGAGTCCTGGTAGTCAAGTGATTCCTCCCCCTCCCCATGAACTCTAGTATAAATCTCTCCAGTGGTCCAGTGGATTCCCCCACTCCCCCAGAGGGCAACCCTCTTGGTGGCCCACTGGTTCCATCCGCCTTTATTTCACGTCCTCCATTACTTGGTGGTCCAGTGGATACCACATCTGCTCCCCCAGAGGGCAACACTCCAGTGGTTCCCTACGCCCTTATCCCATGTCCTCCCCCCTTTCCTTGGTCCAGTGCCCCCCACCCACCCCCAGGGGCAACATCCCCAGGTGGTCCTGTGGTTCCCCCTCATTAATCCCAGTGTCCTCCCTTACTTGGTGATCCAGAGTACCCCCTGCCCATTCCCCCAGAGAGCAACACTTCAGGTGGTCAAGTGGTTCCCCTGGCCCTAATCAGTGTCCTCCCTTACCTGGTTGTCCAGTGGTCCCTCCACCCACTCCCCCAGTGGACAACACACCGGATCCAGTGGTTCTCCCTGCCCTAATCCCAGTGTCCTTCCTTACCTGGGGGTCCAGTGGACTCCCTGTAGACTTTCCCAGAGGGCAATGCCCCAGGTGGTCCAAAGGTTCTCCCTGCATTAATCCCAGTGTTTCCTCTTACTTGGTGGTCCATTGGTCCCTCAAAAAATTATAAAAAAAAAAAAAAAAGCCTGACTACAGGGCTCTCTGGTTATGCCCAGATACAGTGCTCCAACTCTGTTAAGCAGTACTAAGATGGGGTGCAGCTCTGTGGACCCAGCCAGGTGAGGGTGGCTGGGGTGTGTGTGTGTGTGTGTGTGTGTGTGTGTGTGTTGGGGTGCAACTCCTGTCTTTCCCAACTGCCTGTATTGACGTTAATAGCTCAGGGGAAGAGGTTGCGCCCCATGGTGTTGCAAAATACTGGCCAGTACTAAAACCTCTTTGTGTTCACTTGGTGCTGACCAGTGCAGCTTCGCATTAGGACCCAGTTCATAGGCTTATTTATACAATAAGCATGGACACAAATCCAGTGTCATAAATAAATTTTAGAACCTGGAAGTTATCTTGCATAGGTTGGATAAACACTGCCTATCAATCCCCCCCCCCCCAAAAAAAAAACAAAAACATCAGCCTATTATATAAACTGGGCATGCAGTGGGTACCTGTGTGATATGTTATCTACACTTGACCAATTTGACCTTGGACACATTACTGCTAGATTATGCCACTCGTGAGGTTACCCAACCAAACTGCTCTTGTGTAGATACTGTAAATAACGTATCACAGAGGTCCTCGTTGCACATCCACGATTTCTCTGCATGAACTGCGATAGATAATTGTGACCACTAGGTGGCGCTTAGGCAGAATTGTATTTACAAGCTCTCCAATATAACTGCATTTAGCTCTCCAGGATGTACTCATTTTAACTATTCAAGCAGGTTCTAACCCCTACATTTTGTAAAATATTTAATTTCTTTGAAATGCTAGTTTGCAGCAGAAAGAGGACCCCAATTTCCCTTTTATTTTGCAGAGTGTGTTCGCTGCACTTTTTGCTTATAAATACCAGTGTTCTTTATTTTCTCTCTTGCAGGCCGTGGAGTGCTTCTATCATCCTGCCCCCTTCTGGTCTCCCTATCGGAGGCGGGTGGTGACCTACGTGTCGCTTTACCAGCCAGTGATTGGCTATTACATCATCCCCAAAATGCGGAAGGTTTATTATAATCCATCCAACTTCCTCGTGCCCCAAGCCAGACATCACAAGAGGACTGCTAAACGTTGAAAAAGAGCCCCGCCCCCACCCCAGCCCGAGAACTGACTGCATCCTAGCATATTCTTCCACTGGTGGAGGAAAAATGAACAGTGAAGTTACCCCACACCATGAGCTGCGATTATCTCCCAGAGAGAGTGAGGGAGAGAGAGACAGATAGTTGGATCAAATGGTATATGTCAAACTTGCACTCTCAACAATCCAATACCCTCCTCCAAAAAAAAAAAAGTCCTAAATCTAGGGCCTAATGAGGGCTCAACTTTCCAATCAGACCTCGAAACAGAAGAGTGTGCAAAACCCTGAGTGCGGAGTATGCCTGGGATTGTGCTAGAGTAGACCATCTGAGCAGACATGCAGAATCCCAGTTTGAGAAGATAATGCTGTTAGCTCACCACATACCAGATATACCTCAACTCCAGCAAATCCGTCTCTGCTGCTGTTCTGCAAGGAATATACTACGGAGGGAGCGTGGACTTTGAGCAGCTTTGACACTTTGGATTGAAAGAATGTCGGATCTTGCTGAGAGAACAGGGCAAAGCTGTGCAATTCCAGACAATGGAAGGTTTTTGGGGATCTGAAGTATCTTTTTTCCCAGAATACCACCCAATACAACGTGGGCACTGGTGGCTCAAGGCTCTTCTTTGTTGCTGGTCAAATGTAACAAGGGGGTACACGATAAGCTGTGTACCTGCGTTCTACTCCTGGAATCCATTCTGAAACCAGCTGGTGACGTTTCTTTGAGGAGATTCCAGAAAAGTATTCCAAAATAACTAAAGAAGCTACACTGCACTTCTGTCTCTTTCTCACCTCTGGGCAGGGGGCCTCAAAGGTTGATGCCCTGAAAAATGAAATTATTTCAGTCCACTAATACCCCAGCTCTGTGGCTGCCTGAACCATGGGTATGAGTGCCTGCCCCATATGAATGTACTCCCTGCAGGGATGCTAAATTTTCATCTGTGCAATGGCGGGGCCACACTGAGGGCCATTTTTCTTGCTGCTGTTATAACACTGAACTGGCCTTTTAATAAACTTGATCGTGATCGGACATTCCACGGTTGCTTTACGATTGGCGAGTGAACCCTACTGATCAGCCACAAAGGTATTCATCTGCTGTGGGTCGCATCTCATCGGCTGTGTGAATGGTACATTAAGTGGAGCCTTTGGGGTGTCATGAATCAGTGAGGGCCACGTGAACTGTACCCCAGAGACAAAGGGGGCTGTCTGTACATTTGTTTCCAGTAACTGAACATGTAAGGGCCACAGGCCAGCATGGTGCTAACAGTAACTTTCATTCCAGTCTTCTCAGGGTTATCATTTATTTATTATAATAATAATTTTATTCATGAAACGTTGATACACCAGTGAATCGGAGACTTATTTACAATGGTTTCTAATTTATGTACACACACATACGTGTGCACACACACCATTCATCACTGGAGTCTTCTGTTCAAGCCCCTGCTTAGGTAACTTATGAAATGATCTTGGCAGAGTGTCTTCCGTTCCATGTGTGTAGTTGTTGATGCCACAGAATGGCTATGTACAGTCTTCAGGGCTTTGCTCAAAGGCTGTATAGGCTCCAGGAAAAAATCTGTCAAACCCAAGCCATGCCTCAGCACTGCGGTGACATAAAGCTCCTAACGTATCTGTGCCTCGGTCATGAGCCACTTGTGTTCACCAAGGCACCCAGAAGTGAGGTAGCATGTGGAGTGACCTGCCCTCCAGCCTGCAAAATGGACAACTGTTCTGAGTTAGTCATGGGATATTGTGGTGGGGGGTGGGATACCCACACAGTTCTAGCAACGAGAGTACATTTGTCATGTCATACAGATAGCAACATCTCAACCCGGAGGTGTCGCCTCAGAGATGGAATTTTTAGAATGTTAAGATTTAACTCTGCAGTGTGTATGTTAATACTGCCTCCAAGACCACGCATTCTCAGGGTATGAGAACCACGAACCAAAGGTGAGCAGTTTTGATACCCTAAAGATGTGAGCCAGACCACCTTTAAAACTGTGAGCGTGGTCTTGGAAGCAGTACTGCTGCATTATTGATACAGATTGATTTAAATTTTTCAAAAAACCTGCCCCAAACATCCCCAGTTCCAGGGCAACTGTACGTGAGACACTCTCCATAGAATGAGTATCTTGCGTGCAGAGGAATAGAGCGCTCCCATTGGTCGGGAGTATTACCTCACTCTAGAATGATCATACTTTCCCTCACATTCCAGTGGCAGATTTTTTTTCCGTTTAAGACATCAGTTGCCCTGGAAGCCTGTTCTAGTCCTTGTGGCCAAGTGTTCTTAGTTTTGACTGCCGTTTTATTTTAGAAGAGTAGCTCATTTCAAGTTCTGCTGGGATTTTTCAGTAAATTTTTCATGACTGAATAGCCAAAAACAGACTGTACAGGTTGTGCATGTGGTTGCCTTAACCCATGTTACAGCACAGATCGCATCTACACTGCTATTAACGCAGGATAGGGTACCACATTGGTTTAAAACTGTGCTGAAGCCTACCTCTGAGCAGGGTTTGGACATGGTTTTAGGAGAAGGATCTGAATGCAAAGCATTTAATCATTTTAACAGTTTAAATGGTTTAAAACCTCTAGTGTGTACAGGGCCTTAGTTCTATTTAAAGAGCAGCTGAGCCGGACACCTTCAGGAGAACTTTACCAAAACATAATATTTAGATGCTGTTCAGCTTGTATTTCAAATTAGTTCTGTATTCCCCCTCCCCATTATTTATTACTGAGGTCCTCTGCATGAAAACAGGCTCTTTGCTCTCAAAGAGTTCATCTATTCCTGTTGCTGTCTCTCTGCCTGAGGTCATAATGCACTGCTTGTGACATCATAGTTACTCTCATAGCGACAAACTGTGATGTCACAACAGAGAAATATAACTTGAAGTAGGGAGTCCGCTGAACAGCAGATGAACCCTGAGGGATAAAGATCACGCATTCATGCAATTGTCCTTAGTAATAAATACTAGGGAGGAAGAATCTTTAGAATATATATGGAATGGAAGGTGAATTGTATCTAATTATGTTTTTCAACTTTTTTTTAAAGGCGTCAGCAGCTGTTTAAAGGGATATTGTCAGAATTTACTAGTAAATTCTGGTCCAGTGGGACCAGGTTGCCTGTTACAATACTTATGTGTCGGATTTACATGTGTTCCCCAACATGCCTTCTTATGCCCCTTTTTATTATTTTTGCTACACAAATATGATTTTGCTGTAACCAAGCTATTACCTGTTGGCTTGGCTAAACTTCTGCCACCGGATACCTCTGAACATTTTTCTACGTAATGTGGCACCCAAACATCTAGTAAACCAGTGAATCCATGAGTTATGCAAATAATAAAAAGAGGCAGTTAAGCTCTGTTGTTTTAGGCAGTATCAAAGTATGTTGGCTGAAAGTACCTATTTAGTCTGGTTCAAGAATATAAATGGCATTGTAAAAACGAGAATTCTAAGTGTTAGAATGGGTGGTTTGAAAAACAGAACAACGTATGGTACACATGCAGAACAGAGGATGCTGGGTATACACGCTTGGGAGTCACCATCTCATTTTCACCCTGCCATAGTTGCATATATATGAAGGCAATATAGTCCAGTGGCTCAAGCACAGACCTGTGAACCAGGGGTCCCTGGTTCAATTCCCACCAGATCCACTGTCTGCGGCTTGGTCTTTCTTGTGCTGCAGCCCTTCCCTGCTGTGAAACTGGGTAGAAATAGGGCTCCCTCCCACCCCACTGAACAACTGGAAAATGAGATGTAGCATGACAGCTGGACTATGGGAAAATAAATTGTAACAAATGGATACTTTCTCGGGCTAAAATTAGACCTTTACTTTCCAGAGGCACTACTTTTCATGAGGCCAAAAAAACAGCCAAACATTCTACAAGGAAAATCACATTATGCTTAGTTTACCTACTCGCTCTCCCCCCCATCTTTAAAATCTGTGTAGCCCCATCAGCTGAACAACAGAGCACCAACAACTCATTCTGCCTCAGGATGCAAATGTGAAGACGTGTTCTTTGTGTAAATTTCGTTGTTTTCACCCGCTTTGTCCCTTAGTGACAAGGATTTAGAAGAATGCTATTTCACTTTTTTTTTTTTTTTTTAAATAAAGCTTTTTCTTCTGCAGTTGACACAAGCATGTTCCCGTGAAGTGGCGAACAAACCTTCAGAAATCGTAGGACCCAATGACAGTGGAGCGCTCTGTTATAGAAAATGTGCCCTTTGTTGACCTCCACTCGTTCCCCCTTTTTATTTTTATTTCCGGTTCTTTGCACAGTATTAATCTATAAAGGGGTTTCATTTTTTAGTTTAATGTATTTCTCATCGCTAATTTATTTCTGTACATAGCACGATCGAAAAACACTTTGTCTGGTTATGGTGTCTAAAAGTAATATTGTATTTTTCTACATAAGGACTTGTATTTTGGGGCCTGTACTAATATACAATAAAGTTATATTTTGTATTTAATACAATTAAACATTTAAAAGTAAATGATTTGGGGTAGTCTTTTAAGGTGTGTGTGTGGGTGTGTGTGTGTGTGTGTGTGTGTGTGTGTGTGTGTGTGTTTGTTTTAAATTATATAAGATAAATCTGACAAACCAAGACTGGAAACAAGCCCAAACTCTGCGGTGCTGGAGCTGGAGAGCAACCTCGGGGTGAGCAGTATCACAGCCAACACAAACAACACAAAGAGGCACACTACCAATCAGCACCATGAATACACAAGTCACAGTTCAATGCAAAGTGCAAAAGCATTTATTTGATCCAAAATCCAAGTTGGAAAGATAAAATGTAAAACACCAATGTGCAACAGTCGACATGGTGCCCCCGGTGCTTCGACCGGGGGTGGGTGTGTGTGTGTGTGTGTGTGTGTGTCTTAAACTGCAAAGGAAAAATCTGGTACTGTAATTGTCTGAATTCAGGAAAATGTCTTTGATAATGCCTTATCAATGTTTTCACTCCTTTTGTAAGCACTGGTTGTTGGCTTCGCCTCATGCCTCACTATCATGGCATAATCTCACACACTGTTGTGTGTTGCTCATACAGATGGGCTCCATGGGCCACTTTCTAGGGAGACTGAAACATTGTAGCGAAAAGATAAACTGCCAGTTTGAGAGAGATTTTTTTTTCTCTGACGAAGAGCTTGCCTGAGTGCTGTTTTTCTACTGTTTGGCATTCTCCCTATACACAAGGCCCCTGGAATTCTGCGGTTGCGGAATTTGCCGCAGAATTTGCATCATGCTGCAGAATATATATAGTGCTGCAGAATTCATTGTTTTTGGTGAATTTTCATATAAATATACTGTTTTTCCATAGTGTCAGGCTTTCTTTCCCACCTCGTTTATCCTGAAGCCCCTCCTCTATGCTTAGAATATGATGTCATCGATGACATCACATCATATTTAGCCAATGACAGGACTGCATTCTGCCAGAGAAATGAATAAATCATGCTGCAGAAATCAGAAAATGCTGCCACAGAAGTCAAGGAGCCCTGCCGCAGAAATCAGAAAATTCTGCCGCAGAACACCAGGGGGCCCTGCCTATACAGGAAGAAAATCCCCAACAAGTATGTTGCAGGTGATGCCTTTTTATTGGACTAACAACATTGTTTGAGACTAGTTTTCAAGAATTTCATTCTCCATCAGATCATTGTAAAAGGAGCCGAATTTCATGCCCAACATACAAGCTGGATAGTAATCAAAATGGGACACAGAGTAGTCTGCTTCAACAGAATGCTTTAGAGTCCTTTCAGATTCATAAAAAACAGGCAGGAGAGTTGTAGAATATCCCATTGTCATCAAGGGCAGTCTGAAGATTTGATACAATGGCCTGAGGCTGTGGCATGAGGTGTTACCATATCAAACCCCAAAAAAAAAACTCTGTACCTGAAGCCATGTTTCTTGGATGATTATTTTTCATGTCCCACAGAGGTGATCACTGGTGGCCTCTGGGCTCTGGATATGATTTTTTGGGATGAGTAATTTACTCCTCATTTTGAAAGTGAGGTAAGTAAAATCAAATTCGGATGTGTACAAATGTCTGGACGGAGTTAAGTGAAGAGTACATTTTCATTAACTGTGTAGTTTTTCTTCTTTTTTTTTTTTTTAACATGTTAGATTTTTTCTCTCCCGGATGGCCCCATCCAACCGACTCCGCCTGCCCCATCACCCGGAATTACCGGGACTTGCCTTTTTTGCCCGGCCCGGGTGCACGCCTGTGGGGAGTAGAGGTTCTCATCCTGCCACCGGCCTTTTCATCCTCCATTTTCTCCCGAGGGCCCAAGGAGGATGGCGCATGCGCGTGGAGGCGCGCATGTGTCTTCAGCTCCGGTAATGACCCCCTTCTGTTCACCCCATTGGCCTAACGCCGGGCACCCTGTGGCCTGTACTGTCTCCTGGCCTCCACCAGGGGGCAGCCATTGCCGAGGGATGCCACTTCCCCCAACCCCGGGGAGGAGAGCTGCCTGCTGGCAGCTCCATCTAGCTCCGCCATCCCCCCCCCGTGCTGACCTCTGGCGACCTGGGCTCGTTCCTGAACCTGGGTCGCCGGTATGGGTTGAGTTAAGGCGCCAGCGCTTCCGCCCTCGACGCCGGACTGGTGGCGTATTTTTTTTTTTTTTTTTTTTAATAGATAAGAATTGAAGGTGCCAACAATGCTCCAGATAATGTTGGCAGGTAGGAGTCATTTTCTCACCAGTTTAAAATTTAGTGAGTAAAACAAAATTGGGATGTGTACGACTGTTGTGAATCTGGAAGAAACTGCTCCTTTTGATGAAGAATTATTCTGTGGCGTGTGCAACATTTTACAAATGTTGGGACTCAATAAAAAGAATGTCTGATGAGTATTTCCTAAAATGAGGTAGTCTCACCTTATCTGGAACCCTGGGTGACCTAGTGGCCTCGAACTGCTCAAACCCTTTCTCTCCAGAGACAAGTGGAACCCACAGCCCCATTGACTCTGTACGTCTAAATTCTAAACAGTTCCTGACAGATCTCTTTCCCTTATCAAGTCCTCATGGAGCATCTGTACACCTGCGCCCACCCCATAAGAACTGCTTCTCAAAGTTTTTTCAGTGGTCGGTGGGGCTACGTCATGTGGCAGCTATTCAAGAGCCTGGAAGCGTCTGTGCATAATGCAGTGCTGGAAGTGTCTATGCATAACACAGTGCTGGAAGTGTCTGTGCATAATGCAGTGCTTCATTTGCATGCCAGTACCACCCCTTTGCCTGTGTCAGCACACTGACGCAAAGTGGTTGTTTCAGCCACTTTCTGCCACTAAATTGTGCCGGTGTATGTGATCTCAGGTACTTACTAAAAGAAATGACTTAACTATATTTACAACTGTTATGGCTAACGCTGCTTTTATTCCCCTACTTTTTTCAGATAATGCTGTAGATATTTCAGTGTGGCTTTCTGACTTCCTTAATAGACCTCACAATTGCTGTGGCTGAGACACCACAGTCTATTGCAGTGAAAAGCATCATTATGTTATAAACAAGGGCAATATACTGGAGATCAAGATAAGATGCATAGCCCCTTTTTTTTCACAAGCGACTAGTTGTACAGAAAGGTACAAAGCAGAGAACATAATACAAAATCAGCAAAATCGGGCACACGCCCCTTTTACTGAGTAGATGCCACGCCTTGAAGTTCCAGTGCAAAAATGCAAAATGTACTGGTGCCAAATGACCCAGCCACCTGATACCTTTTGGATAAATAATCCTTTGTCAAAGGTAACAAACTTTTACAAGCACCTCCTGTATATATTGGTACATGGTGATGATGACACATATTGTCATCAAGGAAAGTGCAAATTACGTCTCCCACCATACATACAAGTACGCAGCAAAATAAATAACAAACGTTAGCTTCATGCTGTGAAAAGGTGCAAAAACATTCATGGGACACGTTCTAAATCACTAATCTACCTGAAACCGTAAACTCAATTGCATAAATAAACTTGCATTAAAACAACCCTTTCCTCATAGCAAAACTATCCACACAAACTTTATAAACACACTGCACTAAATAATCATTCTGTTTTTTTTGGTTTTTTGTTTTTCTCAACTTTCTTTCTGCTCCTCTCGCTGGCCCCTTAGGACTCTCCGGTGTGGTCACTTGGACTGGCTTTCTCCCACTCTGCCTGAGGTCTCCCCAGACCTAGCCTCCATCCTGGGATCTCTTCTCTCCACACTTCCAACCCCACAACCCTCCGGCTCTGAGCCCCCTGAGGTGGGACCGCCATACTCCTCTGGTGCTCTATCTAGAATCTAGTAGGGCAGCTGGGGCATGGGAGGAGATCCGGACACTGGCTAGGGCAGACCCAAAGCTCAGCGTGGGGCTGTCCACTGGACCCACCATTGCCTTTCTGGGTGCCAGGGCTTTTTCCTTGTTTCTGACTCTTCCCACCCCCGCCCTGAGACACGGATGTGCAGTGCCATTTGCTCCCATCTGCAGGACAACCGCCAACGTCTTTCTTCTTCTTGATTTCCTGACTGTAGTCAGTGCACCCAGTCTCCACTGAGTGCCACTAGCATCATGGAATCGGGTCCCCCATTCCTCTCAGGAGAGGACAGCAGTCCATTAGACACTCAGTCCTCTTCTCCCCCCCAATCTGACTCCCAGCTCCCAGAGCTGGCTCCCGAACCTGGATTGCTGGCGTGGTGCGAGGTAAAGCTGATGCTTCGGCCTTCAGCGCCACCGGGCCAGTAAATTATCATTCTTGAGGGCTACAATAACTGCCTTATTTTTTTATATACAATTCATTATTTTGTAGACAGGCATATGTTTAAAAAGCCCAAGGTGCTGAATATACAGTGCAAACTGTGCATTGGGAAAATGCTAAATAGTGGTTTCCTAATATCAAGGGTACAGCAACATTTGCAAAAAAAATAAAGCAATGTCTTCAGTAAGTATATAAAGTCCATGGAGAAAGCATATATTCTTGAGAGTTTCAAGGCTGTGTGAGGAAGGTGTCTGGCATCAGTTCCAGGACTGAAATCTACAATGACTTCAAGTATAAATTGGCTAAAACGGACCACTGCAATCAGTAATCACTTTCAAGGCATCTAGGAATGGGAGAAGACAAATATTAACATTAGGTTAATCAGCTGGGTAATTGAAAACAGAGGTTCGAACCCATTGCTTACTGGTTACGGTTTCACTTCCAAAATGGTGCCAAGTCATACGGGACCTTCTGTCCTGGATAATTCATAACATTTAAGCTGTGAATTTAGAAAGCCTTTCTTGTTAGAACTTTATTGTCAAAGTCCCCTCCTCCCCCTTGAATTTTGGTAAACTTTGGCAATGGCTCTAAACGTAAACTTATGATTCTCTGGTTACCTTGCTTCATTGACATACCGAGCAGCTGCTTAAGTGCAGTTTCTATGTTCAATGTCCTTGCAATGCTCTCACACTCTTAATTTAAAACTTCATATGGTTTTCTCCACATAGAAGGTACACTGGGCGAAAAAGATGACCCCTGACGTGTCACATGTCAAGAGATGTCTAATCTCATAGGTTTTACCTTTATTACGAGTCATAAAGGTCTTCCCCTGAGCAGTGTGCTTACAAACATTGCATCTCTTGCAGGGGTACCAGCCTGTTACTTGTCGTTCTAGCCATGTCGCTACTGCTTTTTTCTTCTGGCAGCTATAGATTAAAGTACCCGTCAGTTTGGTAGTACATCAACTTGACATTTGGGAAGGGGATAGGGGTAGAGGCAATTTCAGTTGAACCCTGGTCTCCAATAAGATAATTTTCCACAATTTTTTCAAAATAACGAACGTGCTGAATAGTCACAAAATGTTAAACCTGTTTTCTCCCTCTTCGCTCCCATCTGTGCATCTTTTGCTCTCCTCAAAGAGCGGCTTGAGTCTGTCCTGTCTGCCAGTATTGACGCTTGCCTTTTCAATAACCTCCTTCGAGTAGCCCCTTTCCAGGAATCTGTTGCTCAGATCAATTGACGCTTGCTTCAGATCTGTCTTGCTCAGAGCAATTCCCTTTTTAAGCACAGGAACTGCCCCTTTAGAATGTTGGTGTCAGTGTGGCGTGGGTGACAACTGGATGTCAACAGTAAGGTGTTGGTATCGGTTTCCTTTCTATGTACCTCCATGTTCACTACCCCTAGTGCATCCTTCCTTATTGTAAGATTTAACAAGTTCACCTGTTCCTTAGTTGCATGATAGGTGAACCTCTAATTGGAGTTTGTAGAATGCAAATACTGGACAAACCCATGCAGTTCATTTAAGTCACTATGCTACACTGCTACCATATCCTCTATAAAGCGCCTCTACAGGGACAATTTATCAAAAAAATGGGTTGCGGTCTCTGTCTTAGATATGATTCCTTTTCCATAGTCTTACATACATACAAATTAGCCAGTAAGGGGGCAAACGTTACCACTATTGCTGTTTCTTTTACTTGTAAGTAAAACCATCGAGAAAAGTACATATACTGGGCTGGATTTTCAAAACTCAGAGAATGGCGCAAGCCACTGGTGTGCTAGTTTGACGCATGGGGCTTGCGCCATTCTCCCAACTGGTGACTGGGATTTTCTATCCCGTGCACTGATTGCTGCAAGTTAGACCAGCTTTTTGCTGGTCTAATATGCATCAGTCCCAGGTACCTTTTTCATGGGGCTGCCACAAAGTGGGGAAAACTGTAACTGCCCCCCGTTGTACTAAACTCGGGCACAGTTGCTGCAAAGGTGTTTGGAATAGCTGTGCAAAGAAAACACAAAAGGGGGTTTGACATAGGCCTTAATGCAAGCCCTTCATCACCCTTTGAAAACCTGGCCCCTTATCTTTTAGAACATATTCCGATACTTTCAAAAGGAGCTCTGAGGTGGTTAGCTTCAGGGGTTTCTCTGTTCTGAAGAAACACCAGCGCATCTTCTGCATCTGAATTAGGAATATTTGTGTAAAGTGACTCATCTAGGGCTAGATAAGAGTGACTTTCCAGATTTATATCTTCCAAGGCTTCCTTAGTGTCCTTCTGGTAGGATTGAAGTGAAGTGACATAGGGTCTAATCTGGTACGCCACACACTGCGATAATGGTTCAGTTAACTACCCTATGCCACTCACTCTCGGCCTACCTGGTGGCTCAGTTATGGACTTATGCAGCTTGGGTAATGCATGGAAAGTTGTCCTGATTGATTCTTTGTAAGCTTGTCTATGTGCCCCTCATTGTAAGCCTCGCTAACTGTTTGATGAATACACCACTTAAACTCATTAGCTGGGTCATGATTTAACTTCAAATAAAATTCCTGATTCCCCAGCTGCCTAAATCCTTTCCTTTGGTAATCTAGTCTGTTCAAAATCACCACGCTCCTACCTTCATCAGCGCCTCGATAATGGTGTCATCGTCATCCGGTAATTTCTTCAAAGCTTTTCTTTCTGCCGCTGATACTGTCTGACAATTGAGACGTGGCAAATCATTACTTAGAGCATTCAAGTCTCTCTCACAGATCCATAAAATACTGGGTACAGTAATAACGTTTATTTATTGATTTAATTTTTGTTAACCAGGTAGGTGCACTAGCCATAGCAATGACTATTTTCAGGCACGACCCAGGAGGGTACAGAACAAAACATCAAGAAACCAATTACAGTACATAACAGACAAGACGTAGAGTATATGAATACAGTGCCAGCAGGAGAATAAACAGAAGCAAAGTAAATACATAATGGTGCATAAAATATAGAAAAAAATACAAGAAACAATGCATTAAATCAAAAAACTTGGAGCACATAGTGGAAATCAGGAAGGATAATACAATGCTGACTGTAACACTATAGTAGTCGATACAGGATAGATGTAGGAGCGTTAAGGGGAAAAGGACAGGAGTAGAGGAAGCTAGAAAAGAGGGTGGGATAGGAGTAGAAACTGAGACAAGATAAGGGGTGAGAACCACTAAGTAGTGAAGGTAGGGCAAGCAGGTAGCAAGTAAGGGCCGAGCATTTAATGAGGCAATACAGAAATGGCAAAGGGGTGCAGAGGTTTGGGAAAACATGCAAGCTAGGGAGGTTTGAAACAGGAGCAAGAACAGGAGGTGGCGAGATGGTTATGTAACACTTTCTTAAAAGAAGCATGGGCTGAGGCTTGGCATATAGTTAGTGGGAGGGAGTTCCAGTATTGGGGGGGGGCGGCGTGACATGCAAAAGAACTTGCACCTTTGGAGATATTGTGTCTGGGGATGTAGACAGGGATATTGTCCACTGAGCATAGGACATAGTTGGATGTCTGGTTTAGGAAGAGACCCGCCAGGGGCTTGGGTATCTGTGATCTGATAATGTTGTCTATGATAGGGCCATTTGCATAGAATCTTGACGCATGAGGAGGAAGCCATCCCAGTGCAGAGTAAAGGAGACGGTGGTGTTTCAGCCGATGAGAGGAGGATGCATAGCGACAGATGTTGTTGTTGTAGGCAACATCACACTTCTGAAGGCTCGATTTACACGCAGAGGCATAGGTTGCAACACCATAGGTGAGGGATGGTAGGAGTATACCATGAGCTATGGCTAGCCTTGCTGAAGGGGTGAGCACATAGCTAGTTCGGTAGGCAATACCAAGTTTCATGTTGACTAGCTTGCAAGTCTGTTGAATATGGAGATCAAAGTTTAGTAACGGGTCAAGTGTGATACCCAGATACTTAAACGAGTTTACCACCCCAACAGATGTGCCATTAGAGGAGGAGACTTTGAACTTTGGTTGGGGGTGTTTGAATTTAATATTGGATCCAAACAGCATGGCTAGTGTCTTAGATTCATTTAAGACAAGTTTATGACTCGATGGCCACTGTAGTATTAGCTGGAAGTCATTGGAGAGTTGTTGATTGACATCCTCAGTGCTTTCTACACTATTGTACAGAACAATGTCATCTGTGTATAGAAGGGAGGCAGACTGCAGGATGTTGGAGGTAATGTTGTTGATAAATATTGTGAAAAGCAGAGGTCCTAGGAGGGTCCCTTATGGCACACCAATGTTTACAGTAGCTTTATCTGAGAGGGTAGAGTTGAATTTAACAATTTGTGTCCTATCCGATTGGTAGCTGCCAAACCACCTGACAACATTGGGCAAAAAAACCTTGTGATGTGAGGGTGGCTAAGAGGATGGCGTGATCAACTAGGTCAAACACCTTTGTCATGTCAATCAAAATGGCCCCCGTGAGAAGACCAGAGTCCATTGCCATTAGGGCGTCCAAAGTAAATTTGAGTAGGGTAGTAGTGGTACTATGACCCTTACAGAAACCATGCTGTGCAGATGTTGGACGATAATGTTTCTGGAGAAAGTCAATAGTTTGAGTGGCTACAAGCTTCTCAAGAATTTTACTGAGAACTGACAAGATAGCTATGGGCCTGTAATTAGAGGGATCTTTACGGTCTCCCTTTTTGAAAATGGGGGTAATCCTGGCTATCTTCCAGATGTCTGGGACATAACTCTGGCACAGGGAGAGAGTAAAAATCCTAGCTATAGGAGCAGCAATGTAAGGGGCAGTGAGTTTTAGGAGCTTTGGTTCTAAATTGTCGGACCCAGCTGCAGTGAATTCAGAGATGTTAAGTAGTCTTTGTACCTCACAGTTAGAGACTGATTTGAAAAATAATTGAGGTCCTGTAATATCAGGCAGGGAGATTATATTAGATTGGACAGGGAAAGAGGAGGTATAATTAGGTCAGAAAACTGTGTTTTGAAAAAGTTAGCAGTGGTTAGGGGATTGATACAGTAGACCCCATTTAGTGACATGTCATTAGGGGTTGGGTCTGGATTCAAACCCAGAAAGAACTTGATATGGGACCAGAATTGTTTGGAATTGCCATAGGAGTTAGTTAATAGGTCTTTGCAATAGGCGCTTTTGGCACAATTGATTTCCTTTTTACAGGAATTGTGCAGAACCCTGTAGGTATTTAGGTCAGCTGTTTGCCCAGAGCTCTTGTAATAGAGCCAGCTTTTGTCTCACTGCCGTAGACTGGAGAGTAGGTCAGATTTTAGCCAGTGGGTATGCCTGTTTTTTACCCAACGGGTAACAAGATGGCAATGCTTATCATGAAGTGTGAGAAAGTGGGTCAGGAAGAGATTTAGAGCAATCTGAGCATTATTAGATTTAATAAAAGTTGGGACCAATCAATAGTAGCGACATCAAGTAGGAAGGCCTGTGAGTCGAACTGTGCATAGTTACGGAAGGTGATGAAGCGGGGCTTTGATGGAGAAGGCCTACCTTTACCCCAGATACAGAAAGTGATGGAGTGGTCAGTGATGGCGTTGTCTAGTACACCTGAGGTGCTTATATGTTCCGGGTGGTTAGTCATTATCCAGTCCAGCAATCTACTCGTGTTAGAGTGCAGGGCAGTTCTGGTGGGATCACCAATCAGATGGTATAGGTTGTAACTTTGTAGCCTGGACAGGGATGTGGGTTGTGAGCTTCCCAGCCAATTTATATCAAGGTCCCCGTAGTATAAGAACCTAATTTCTCCCAGAAAGAAGTGAGGTTTGCTCCGATAACTCATCCAGTCCTTTTAAGCCACTAGAAGGAGAGGTTGTAGGCACATACAATATGTAGTTTTTTGGAGCCGAGAGTGAGAAGGACATGTTGCACTTCACAGTGGGTTAGTGGAGATGAGCTGATGGCAGTGAGATGAAGGTGATCTTTGAAGTAGACAGCTGTACCACCCCCTCTTTTGGTGCAGATCTATCAAATCTCAATAGGTTCTATGATGGAAGGGAGCATAGTGAGTCAGGGGTGGATGGTTTGAGCCAGGTTTCAGTTAGGCAGATGATGTCAGGCTTGTAGAGAGAGAGGCCCAGACTTCCAATTCGGCAAAGTTGTGTTCAAGGCTCTTGATATTGTGATGAATCACAATAAGACCTTTGGCGTTAGTAAAAGGACTGGGTATTACGCTGGCAGGTCCGGGGTTTGAGTGAACATTGCCTGAGAGCAATATAGCCAGTAGGAGGAGATACCATAGCTTGAGGCGCAGGAAGGGGCATAGGGAGTTTATTCACAGGTGACAATTTTTTAGGGCTTAATGCAATCATGTTGATCCAAGCCCTATTTAATAGTAATGGAGTGGAGTCACTTCGGAGAGTAGACCTCAGCAGAAATTTCTAGTAATGGTAATTGTGGGGCAGGAAAAATGGGATAGCCGATGCAGCTGGGGTTACAGTAGGCATAGATAGGTGGAGCAGAGGGAGTGTGGACTCAAGAAAAAACAGCAGAATGTATTGGTTCATTATTAAGCTGTCCTAAGGTTGGAAAAGTATACCAGTGAAAACTGAAAGGACGCCTGGAGGATTGGAATGAGAGGTAGGACTGTGGCTGGATCAGTCCTAGTACCCTTTAAGGATTGATAGGATGTTAGAGCCAATAATAGTGTGCCTAAAAAAGATAAGAATCAGAGCTATGGTTGTGCCAGAACAAAACTGGCAGTTCAAATGAGACCTCTCTGGTTTTCACCAGCACCAAGAAACCTTGGGTTCCCCATCTTTGACTAAGTTCAACTGGAGTCTGGAAAAGTGGCAAACACTTGGTAGTATCCCTTGACGATAGGCTGATGTTTGAACCCCAGCTGTCAGCTGTAGTAAAGGGTTGCTTTTAGCACTTCATATACTGCTATGCTATGCCCTTCTCTCGAACCAAATGATCTGAGAACATTGGGAACAGGCTTACATCTCTTCTCACTTGGACTACAGTAATGTGCTCCTCAACAGTCTACCTTGTGGTCAGATTCTGCGCTTCCAGCTAAGCAAGACAAATAGGGCAGCAGTTCTACTACTGCTTGCTGTAGCGGTGATCAGTGTTCGGGAATGGACTTGGGTTGCCCGGGGACTGGCCAGGGAAGGGAGGACTAAGCATCTGTAGGACAGCTCTCCTCTCTCCCTGGGAGGGGGTATTCCACATCCAGTCACTGACTGCCTCCTAGTGGAAGCTGGATGGCAGTGTAGCAGATGCTTGATACTGGAGGAGGGGCAGCCAACGGATGCTGACATGCATGCATGTCTGTCTCTGCATGCATACGTGCATCATTGTACATTGACATCCTCAGCAGGAGGAAAAAAAACCTGGAGGAAAAAAGCCCCAGGTCCATTACAGCCAATGGTGACCCCCCTCCCCCCGCAGGCCCACGCATGACTGACAGGGCAGCCACTCACCACACTATGGTCCTAGGTAACTGGAGGATAACCAGCAAGTCCCTGAGAAGGTCAGTGATGGGGCTAGGGGGTACTATTTGGTGGAGTGGCAAATGAGGGGCCCAGAGGAAAAAAAAATTGAAAACCAATGGATTTGGCCCCTGCAGCTAGTGCAGCGCGCAGCAGCACATCATATGAGCTCCACGAGAGGTCTAAGCAGGTAATCTCGATGCTGTGTGAGTTGCACTAGCTGCCTATCAGGCAGAGAATCTACTAAACAGTGACATTTAAGGCCCTAAACTGGCAGTATAGCCTAGAGGTTAGAGTGACAAGCTGTGAATAAGCTTTGTACATCCAGCAAACCTGGGTCCGAGTCCTACAACCTCCACTTGCATACTGTGTGACTCTGAGCAAGTCACTTAACCTCTCTAGTGCTCCTGGGTCACCCCTGAAAACAGGCACTTGTGCCTAGTGGGCCTTACCCGGTTACCAAAGACTAAATGATCTGGGCCCTTGCTACCTCCATGATCTGGTGACTGCCCTTTATTCCAGTGAGCTAGGGCCACCAAATGCCCTCCATTGGTTGAAGTCTTTGGGGTGACAGAACATTTTCTGTTGCGACTCCAGTCCTTTTAAACTCCCCCTTCTTACGCTCCTCTGATTTCATCTGAGGGGCATTTTAAAATAGAAGTTGTAATGTGGCTCTTTTCCCAGGCCTTTCCTGGCCCTATTACTTGACTAATATTTTTGTCCTTGATGTTTATCTAATTTTATTAAAAATATTTAATTATTTATTTATGGTAATTGGTTTGGACTTTGTAATGCCCTTTGAGCAATTAGAATTGCTCTATAGTAAATGAAATGCCGAACCTTATATTTATACAAAATATGGCCATTACTGCTCAGGCACGTTCATACTGTTGATGGCAGATGGTGAAGACTGAAGACCCCTCCGAGCATCCCTGTGGCCTGAAGACCAGCATCACTCCAGGGTCACTCCTTCATGGCTTCATGCAGACACAAACCTGGCACTTTCCTTAAGGTTCTTGTTAAATTCATGGATGCTAGGAATTAATCTTGTTGAGCAAAGTGAAACAGTCATGTTTAACTGGGGACAGCAATCCCAGAATCAAGGTGTCCAATGTCCTCAATGCTCATGGACTAAGTGCAGTTGAAGGACTCACCAGGATTCTGCCTGAGCGGATCAAGAAAGCCATCTTGGGTATGAGATATCATGGCAAATATGGGGCAGGTCAGGTGTCTACCTCACAATCATGGCTTCTCTTGGAGATCCCCTGCTCCATGTGAACTGCAGACAGAACCCCAGCAGCACTGCCGATCACAGCCAAGCGGGATAATTCTTCTCTCCCCAAAGGTGGCGGCTGCCTTTTCATTTACTCCATTCCCCTCTATACTATCTGAGCTACATGCCACCCCTGAAGGGAGGAACAGACAGGAAACCCTGAAACCTGGAGCACCAGTTCTTTCATATTGTGTGCGCTCAAACACTTGCTGTGGCAGGTGGTGAACGGGCCAGGAACCCAGCCTCAAGGCAGCTTGCTCATTTTTGGTGGCTTCCCAATGTAAGATGGGTTAGAAACCCATGTGGACAGTTAGGTCTTAGTTTTTTTAATACCCTATGATGGCTCCATACTTTATGTACAGGGGGAAACCGCTCCACAGCTGGGTGTGCTATAAGAAAATTTCCAAAGTCACAAGGGAAGAACTTAAGCACCATCCAACATCAGAAAAATAAAACCAGAAATCAAATAGGTCATAGCAATGTGTTTTTATTACATAAGGGGCCGGGACCTCATATCAGAAGGGTGAACACCAGTGGGACCACATAGACCTCCGACCGGTTTTGCTAGAGCGTCATCAGGGAGTCCATACTTCCCCAGCTCCATTTTCTGAATGCCCTGATCCTCTCCACTTCTATTCCGATGATGGAGAGGAGAAATAGAGGCTGCTGGGGGCTGACTTACTGGCTGATGTCACAGAGAACACCATGACTTCCTGAAAATCACACTTCTCTGTGTTGGAATTACAGGGGGAGCGTGCCAGAGCTCAGCCCCAATAACCAGACATGAGCCCCTGTAGCTCTCACTTGATTGCCATTGACATAAAATGGGAAAGGGTCACCTTTTTTTTTTTTTTTTTAACTTGCCTGGGCACTCGGCCCCTTTGGGGGGGCTTCGTAACCCTCCCCAACTCCTTCGCCGGGTCCCGCCATACTGGGATCCTGGCATCATAGTTCTCAATGCCCCAAGGGGTGTTTGTATTTTTAACCCCTGTTTTTGTCCCCTCCACTGAGGGCACCTGTGTGAAGGACTGATACCCAGACAGATGATGTACAGACACATGCCGTTGTCAAGTGCCCAGCAGTGCCCTCCCCAACTCCGTAGAGCCGTGCACTCTACCGCTTGTGCTGTCACCATCAGTAGTGCTGCAGGCACGTTAGCTGCCTGGTAACCCACCCCACCCTGGAGAAGGAGAGCATCTGTTGGGACACTCAATCCTCCCCCACCCCAGCCGACCCCTGATGGCCTGGGCTAGTTCCATAACCCAGGTCGCCGGTGTAGCACGAGGTGTGGCATCCAGCACCTCAACCCTCAGTGCCACTGGACTGGCTGGGAAGGGGGCACTTTTAAAAACATTATTTACTCCCAAGGGCCCAGACAGATCCCAGAACTCTGAGTGTAATTCCAGCACTGCTTTCCATCATAAATTTAAAGTATTCCCACTTTGAATGAACAGTTTGGACAGGGCAATAAGATATATTGAATATTTGATCAGAAGGTGCATGTTCCTTAAAAGGCGTTCTTCTTGAGGGTTTGACGGTGTCCCTTTAGCAAAGATCAACAGTAGATGGGGTTCACAGCCATGTAGCTCTTTACCGTGGATTAATAAGCAAAAAATAAGATGCAACAGGGTGGGGTTTGTGCTGAGAACTGCCCACCTAGAACAAAAACAAAATGAGAAGCAAAAATATATAAAAAACATTGCTTGTGAAAGCAAAATAATTTTTCCCTGAGCCATGACTGGGGGAGCTATAATGTACTTGATTGACAGGTGTACTGCTGTCTCCTGGACCTTGCTGCCTGCTCGGAGGATCAGACGTGAGTGATGGCACGTGCTGATCCCCCCCTCCTTTTTTTTTGTCTCCATTGTTCATCCCTGGGATCCACCTCCTAACATTTTATGTAGTAGACTATTGGTCCACGCTGCCTGCTCTAAGGACCGGGAGTGTTTTATTATTATTTTTTTTTTTTTGTAATTAACTTTGTCCCTCGTTGTGGCTACCAGATGTTCAGGCTTGCTGTTTCCCAGTCCTTGCTGCCTGCACCAAGGACCTGAAGGAAGTGCGAGCACTATTTGCTGTTTTTGTCCCTCGTCGCAGCTTCTGGCTGTTCTCGTTTACTGTTTTCCTGTCCTCGTCGCCTGCATTGTGGACTGGGAGTGTGAGCACCGTTTGTCAATTTTGTCCCTCGTCATCACTTTCAGGTGTTCTTGGTTGCTGTTTTTCCTGGTCCTAACTGCCTGCTCTAAGAACTGGGAGTGAGAGAAGTGAATGCCTCACTGCCACGCCAAGAACTGGGACAAGTAAGTGCTGTTTCAACCATCAACATTCACTATGTCCCTGGTTGCTCACAAATTTCACCTGATTCCTGGCCTCACTGTTCAGTTTAAGGGTCTGGGGTAAAGAGGTCATCATATTACGTGGTGTGGAGTGGCTCAGAGCCATTGAGGGAAACCCACAGTATAAAAAAGGCATTTCCAAGTTTTTCCAGTGCAGTTGGTCAGATACAAATTGGTGTCCATTGACGAAATCAGACTGAAAGGGGGCACAGTGATAATGTAGGTAATGGGGCAGACTGGAACCGGTACTTTTTCATACCTGTGCATTACGCTGAGATAAATGCCCTGTTGCCAGCCTGTCTCAGCCAATCAGGAGACCAGATTTTCTCTACCCCATTTTAACAGCATGGGAGAAGTAATTCATCGTACATGGATGTTTCCGTCATTTGCAGCCTTCTTCCAAAATGTGACAGACTTCAAGTATGGACCACCAGACATAATCCAGACATACTGTCAGTAGTAGAAACCTGGCTCACTCCTAATGTCCCTGATGCAGCAATCCTACCTCCTGGCTACATGGTATTAAGGTGTGATCACCTTTCTCAACATGGTGGTGGATGCGTGATCTACGTAAAGAACACTTTGCAGGGCCTGGGGATTCCTACCCCTGGTTGTGGTGATTTAATCCAAATGCTGGCTGTTAAGTTGCTTCTCTGTGCATACAATGAAACACTCACCATGCTTTCTGTTTACATCCCTCCAAGGCACACTAAACCTGGCTTTGCTTCCTTCACAAATGCCTTAAGAGGGATGAGCCTTCACTTAGAATGTCCAATGCTCGGAGATTTTAATATAAACTGAATGTCCCCTAACGCCACTGATGCTAAGGACACAATATCTGCTATCCACCTTTCCCAGCCTGTAGAGGCCCCAACCAGGAGGAACTACAAAACTGGGGACCAATACCTTACTGGACTGGGTGCTATCTAACTGGCCAGATAATATCAAGGGCACCTCTGTCCTACTCGACTGTATTAGTGATCACTCCCTTGTCGAGTTTTACTGGTCCAATAACTTCCGCAAGCCCTCTGCCAGAACTGTCACTAGCTGGGTCCTCATTCCGGGACACCTCGAGCTACTGAAAGTTGACCTCAGGATCACCAATTGGTCTAATGTATATACAGCCAGCAACGTCGACACAACATTGGAACTCTTCATTGACCTCTTTAATGCAACCTGTGGTAAGCAAGACCCTTTCAAAACTACAAAAATCAAAGGAACTCATAATCCCTGGATCACCCCTGCTCTTCTTGATCTACTAAAACACAGGGATCACCTCTGGCACATCTCTCGAGTGCTAGGGACACAAACTAACCTACAGAGGTACAAAGCAGTGAGAAATGAGTGCATCTGTGCTATCCATTCTGCTAAAAGCCAGTATTTTAAAGAAGCCCTTTCCACCTCCTGGAACGATAGCAGGATGTTCTGGAAGAACATCCAAGACATCAGTGGTAAAGACCCCAAAACTACCTCAAACATGCTGAACATTGATGGCACTCCTACCGTGGACTCAAAAGCCATCGAGAACTCTTTTGACAAAGCATTCACAGACCTTAGCAACATTCTTCCTCCAACTACTTTGTAGTTACCCCCTCAGGTATGAACACTGCAATCCAGAACCCACCGCGAGACCACCCATCATTTTACTTCAAAGCAGTGCTGTAAATGAAGCCAGACGTTATCTTAAGAAGGTACTGGGGAAATATAGATTCAGTGTGGACTCCATGGACTTAAAGTTTGTTGCCCTTACCCTCGAGGAAATCCTCATACCTCTTACCAAAATAATCAGCCTGTCACTCTCTGTCACAATTTCCATATCTTTGGAAATCAGCAGTGGTCACCCTGGTGCACAAGAGTGGCGACTGAGCACTGCTGGGAACCAATCTCTATTCTTCCTGCGATCTCTAAGGTCCTGGAGCGCATTGTGGCCAACCAACTCATAGAGTATCAGGACAACTACCAACTACAATGTCCCCAACAGCATGGTTCAGGCGTGGGCATAGTACCGTCACTGCACTCCTGGAGTTTACAGACTTTGCCAATAACTCTCTGGAAAAAGGGCTCTTGGTAGGGGCAACTTTCATAGACCTTACCAAAGCCTTTGATACTGTCAACCACGATCTCCTCATCAGACAACTCTCCTCCATTGGGCTTTCCTCTGACACTGCAAGTTGGCTCTCCAGCTACTTAAGCAGCTGAACACAGCAGGTAAAAATTGGTGACGCCCTGTCCGATAGTAGGCCTGTATGCTCTGGAGTCCCGCAGGGATCTATCTTGGGTCCATTACTTTTTAGCATCTTCCTCAATTCACTACCAGGGGCTTGCTGCGACCACATACTTCTATATGCTGATGACACTGTACATTTCACCAGCAAAGTGGACCTTCACCTTTTCCAGAACCAACCTCAGCAATCCTGTACATCAGCAGAGAACTGGTTTTGGGATAATAAGCTCATCCTTAATTATAACAAGACTAAGACAATGTTGTTTTCGACCTCCCAAAGCAGACACAAAACCTTCCCACTTACCATCACTAATGTCACTGGTTCCCCTCTTGAACTGGTTCACCATTTCAAGTACCCAGGTATAACTATTGACTCTACCCTGTCTTTCATCCAGCACATCGACCGAACAGCCAAACCTATTAGCCAGCGTTTAGGAGTTCTATAAAGAAACAAACATAATGTCACTCCAGAAGCACTGAACACGGCCATCCACAGTTCTGTGGTCTCTCTCGCGGACTATGGTATTGTCATTTATGGTGTGGCTAAAGACACTGCCCTCCAATGTATTGAAATGGCCTTAAATAAAGCATGCCACCTTCTTACTGGTGCTGCACGCTTTACACACACCTACGATCTTTATGCCCAGGTTAACTGGTTACAATCTGACAGCAGGCTCAAATACCAAGTGTGCCTGCTTGCAAAAAAAGTAACATTGGGACTGCTACCCCCTGCCGTAATGGTCCTTCTTTCCTTTGCACATAACCCACATGGTACCAGAAGCTCTGGCAAACAGGCTTTCAGAATCCTGTGGTGCCGCACTGCCTTTGGACAACGTGCATTCACATACTGAGCTCTGCAATGGTACAACTCCCTGCCTCCTGACATAACCAATGCTACTTTGCTGGGCTCCTTTAAGAAAAAACTCTATCAGCATCTAATCTCACTAGCAATTTGTGACTGCTACCGCTAATATGCCTTTACCTTGCTCCTACCATTTGCAATCTCTGTGATCTCTATTGATTAGTAAAATGTTACGCTTCATATCCATTTCTTGGGCCCCCGGTCAAGTTAACACTTTCCTGGGCTTTCTACCCCTGCCTAAATTATTAATTTTCCCCCTCCCTCCCTCCACCTCCTCTTCCCTTTTTTGCCCCTCCATCATTCCATACCTCTTTCCTCCCTGCCACCTTAATTACATCTTCATCATCACCCCACTACCTACACCACCTCTTCCTCCTTTCCCCGCACCCTCCTCCCCCTTTATTCCACTTTGACTATATAGCTATTCTTTCCTTTCCCTCCTATGTATCCTTATCCTACCCCTCTCACCTCTGCTTGCCTTTGCCCTCCCCTGTCCCTCTCTACTGGTACAAGACCTTCCTTCTTTCTTTGACTCGGGCACAATCCAGTTATCTGCCTTCTATATGTTGTTAGTTGTACAATTCTCCTTTTTAAACAAGCTTCCTCATGTTATATTATCATTACCTAGTGAAACGTTAGGCTTTGTTTTGACTCTGCACCCTGTACGTGCTTTGATTGTGTAACTATTGTTAGAATTTATGCCTGGAGACAGTTTTCAATTGTTTCTTGCTGTATCTGTATCTATGGAACATATCTGTATTCTTCTTTGTGTCATACAGTACTTGACGTGGAACGTATGAAAGAGCTTTCTGCTCAAAGGTGTTAATCCAAGATCTCAATAAATAAATACTCTATCAGCCAGGCTTATGCAATATTCAATAATGGTACACTCCGAAGAAATACTGGTACAATCAAACCTGGTTAATCCGGCTGCATTCATATTGCTCAAATGCTGGCCGGATTGCGAAACAACGGACAAATAAGACACATTTGTTGTGCAGATTCTTGCACAAGACATTAATGACAAAGGCACCACATGTAAAAATAATAAAAATGTTATTGCACACATTTGTTTACTCTATCACAGTGACTACACTCGTTTAAATTGGACTGTTAAAAATTGTAAACTTTAAACTGTATCTGACTCGCCTGGAAACAGCTTGCAGCTTGAGTGTTTGCAGCGCGAGTGCTGACAGCTTACCTACTTCGGGGAGAATGGGCAGGCATACAGAGTGCAAAGGCTGTCTGCTCTTAAACAGAGATTGCCCAGCGGGAGACAATGCAAGTGTGAGGTCTAGGGCTGTTAGCTTTGTCACTTCTGGGAGGCTTCATGCATGGCTGTCACTTCAGGAGGAGGAGGAGGCAGGAGAAGCAAAACTAAGAGGGGAATTTCATGGAGGTAAGTATTGCAGGGGCTGACAGGGGAGGGCTTGCCTACTTCTGGGAGGGAGGGAGGGAGGGCAGAGTGGACATTTGGAGCTAGCCGTTTCCACAGGCAGAGGTCCCGTTTCAAAGGGTATCGTCAGCAGTGGCAGCAGTTAATCGCCACTTATAAACTCCTCACGGTCCTTGCTTAGGTTTCCCTGCATGTCATTAACACCTGGCTGCCAGAGTGGAAAACGGAATAACAAGGCAGGCTAGCCCTGCTCCTATACAAGCTTTGTTTCAACAGCCCTTAACGGATTATGGATCGTGAGAATGATGGTTAATTGAGGCAAATAACATTGCTTTTTTTTGGTCACAGGGCAGCAGCAAACGGATTGTAAGAAAAACGGACTAACAGGGCATGGCTTAACAAGGGCTGACTGTATTACCATTACAACTGATTAGATTAGTTTTAAACCAGTTTTCAGAAACTGTACATTGTCATTACATCTAGGTATGATTGTTTTCATATATAGGTATAACATCACAAATCCCAATTATGCACAGTTGTAAATTCATAGTCATATAGACAGGGTTTTTGGAATGTTGAAAAAAGTGTCAGCTGTTATTTTCCTCTGCTCTCTCCTACCTCTTCCCCCATACATTCAACACTAAATGCACCCCAGCCAAATTCCCTCACCCAGCCTTGGCTTGCAGACATGTTGCCCATAAACTTGATTTGATAACAATTCTTCATTGTATATTTTTAAACATTAAAAAATGGTTGTTTTGTAAATAAAATATTGGGGCAGTGTCAGCTCATTTATATGAACATATGAAGAAGCCAGCAGAGGAAGGCCATTTGGCTATCTAGTCTGCTTGTACTGCAGAGTCCGCAGCTTGACCCCTTTGGTTTGTGGTTAACTTGCAAACCAATCAAGCTATGCTCTTGTGGTTTATGAGGTAATCACAAACCTTGGGTGCGTAACAATACCTTGTTATGCATGTGCACGGCTCCCCATACATTATTTTATTTTTATGTGGTAACATATAGGAAGAAATGTAGCCTAGAGGTCTGAATGGAAACCTGGTCTGACCCAGGAACCGATCCCACCAGAGGTCAGCCACTACCTGCCTATGTGATCTTGAGTAAGTCCCTTGGCCTTCCAGTGCTCTAGTCCTCCTAGATGTACATCAAGTTGAAAATTTCAGAGTTGCTTCATTGCCATCCTTCCCCTCTAGAGGGCACTCTTTGACACATTCGGTCTTATGACAGGTGCAGCCGTTCTCACTTGATGCTGGGTACTTTCAGTAACTTTCTGCACAAGAGGCTGACTGGGAGGTACTACTATTACAAGAGTAACTAAGTACTAGCTTTCAGTAAACTAAAGAAGATAAAATCAACATTATAATCCAGCATTGACCAAAGTCAATAATGTCTTTGTGCAGGTTTTCGTACTGAAATTGTTAGGTTTAGTAAGTGAAGGATAATAACCTGAGGACAATAATAATGGCTAAGGGTATCCCTACTTCAACACACTGAGTAACAGTGACTTATAACAGCTGCTAGCACTCTGGTATAGGGCCAACCTAGAAAATAACTAATATTTTTTTTCAGATACCTATCTGGGCCCTGGCCGTGCCTCCACCTGCTTCAGGCTATATGCTTGGTGTCTCCAGTCCCTTCTGCCTCTCCCCCTGCTGTTACACTGACTGGATTCCACATGGGGTGGGAGCCAGGAGCACCAGTGCTGTCATCCATGGTGGCCACTGCATGTAGGTTTTCTTCTCCCCTTTTCTTCCTCCGATTTCCCACTTGGACCAAGTTGCATGCAGTGACGTATGTGCTGACACGTCCACTTTAACAGGCATCTGCATCGGCTGGCCTTCTTGTGGTGCTCGCCTGTTGAACCACCCAGCCTCCATTAGGTAGTGTCAGTGCAGCGAGATGCAGTGCCCCTCCCTCCCAGGAGGACAGCTGTCCATGGGACACTCAATCCTACCTCCCCACCTTCATGACTGCATGGTTTAAGCAATAAAGCATGACAGGGTGTGTGTTATGGTGGGATGACAGCCTGCCTTGTGTGGGTGGGTTGAAACACAAGGTGAAGCCCTGTACTTCCACCACCGAAGAAGGGCCATTAGCCCACTATAATGCCCCCCCGAATGCGTGTCACAATTATGAAATGGGTCCTTTACAGTAAATCGGACACTTTTTTTTAAACATATTTTTGTTGCACTAATTTCTGCTGGGCTGTTGTGCTAAGCTAAAGGCTGTGCTAAAAGTACCTCTTAGCCAGTTAGGAGCCGGCATTCTTTCTAGCCATTTCATAATAATTTATAAAGTCCTGCATGGTTTGGGTTGCAGCTATCTTAAAGATCTCTTGTTCTGGTATGCATCTGGTTACTCACCTCACTCCATCGAGATGTTGCAATTGGCCACCCCAAGATCCCTGTGAAAGCCATCTGGTGATAGGGCTTTCTCAGTGGTGGCCCCAGCTATCTGGAACTCCATTCCATTCCATCTCACAAGTTCCCCTCAATGGAGGCATTTAAGAAAGGGCTTAAATATTTTGTGTTTCTACAAGCTTACTGCTTCTTAATTTATTTAGTATGCCTTGTTTATTGTCTTCTGCTTTCTGGTTTGTTCATTATGTATTTGCTGGTGTTTATTAATTGTTTTATTATAGAGCAATCTGAGCCTCTGGGATGGGGTGCTATAAAAATCAAGTTACCTTGCCTTGCAATAAGTAAGTAATAAACCACAACAGGGTGTACATTATAGGATATTAATGCACACCCCAGGGTGTAGTAAGGCATGAGGTCAAAGGCCAAGTGTCCTTATGCCCCTGGGAAGTGCATTAAAGTCCTGTGATGCACATTCTGGAGGGGCTCATTACACTTCTAAAATGGCTCTTAGTAGTTTTTTTTTTTTGGGGGATAAGAATTGGTACCTGACTATGCATGTATAGAGGTTTAATGTATTGTCAGGTGATGTCTCTTGGCCAATGACATTTCTAGATTTTTTCTTGCCATTTTATAATGCACTTCAGGAGACCAGGGCATGCAGTGTTGAATTTGCCCACTTCCCGTGTCGTTTATGGCACTTGGCTGTACCTTGTGCACCATGACAAAAGGTGTGGGTAACCTCACAACAACACATGCCCATGTCTTTGCTTTCCTGTATTACTTCTTGAGTAAGGGTCTGTATTGTAACAGTATCTCTTTAATGTTACTAGCCATGCCTGTCTGATGTCTCACCTCTTGTGGGACATCAGGGCAATCTCCTGCCAGTTAGTTTCATTATAACCTGTACGTAAGGAGTAACGCACAACAGAATGTGTGGTAATTCTAGATTACAGCTGGCCATGCCCCAGATGGGTGTGAGGCACGAGGTGCAGACAAGTGGCTTTAACCACATGAGAAATGTGGTAATTTATGGCATTACTGCACTTCACTAGAATGTATTATTGTGACAATTAAATGGTTTTAAAAGATATCAAGAAAAAAATAAAATCTGAACTAAGCAGTAAATGGAAATTAATGCAAGATCATGTGACCAGTTTGGACCAGTCAATTTTATTTATTTGATCCACGCCATTTTATACATCTAATGAAAGGTATTACTTAAACAAAAATGCAGTGGACTTTCTGCAAACAAACAAACAGCACCCTAAACCTACAACATTGTAAAACTGCTGTGAGGAACAAATGCCCCTTCTCTTACTTTTGCAACCCAATGTCAGCTTGACCTAAACTGCTGTGAGAAATGAATGCCCCTTGTTTGATCTTTGCAGCACCAATGTCAACTTGACTTGTTGCTTTGCAAGTCCTTTATTTCCCAGAAGACATGAGAACACCTTAGTGAAAACATTGCTTAAGAAAAAAGGTGACAATCCTACCTATGGTACCGTATTCAAACAAGAAGTAAATCATTCCGATAAAATGTAATGACCCTGTAACCCTTTCCACTGTAGGTCACAGCATTCTGCTTAGAAATGATTCATGTTGTCAGTGTTAGTTAGCTTTCTTTTATCGACATTAACTAGCTGTTGTCAGTAAAAGTTCACGTTTATATAATGTACTTTCCATAAATCACATTACATTCAGTTACACCCCACTTCTACAAAAACAACAGTGTTTTGTAATGTGCAGTGACCTCAAAGGGTCCAGCATTGAGCTGCACTCACCTATCAGAGTTTTCCAGCAAAATGTGGTTAGTGAACCTTGCAGAACTGCCAAGGCATACATTTTTGCTAAACATTGTAGAACAGATAATGGAGCGGGACAAGGAACCAGCAATGCATTTGAAAATGGGGTGGGGGGGGCAAGATGGCTATTGAGAAATATTTGCATCCTGGAAGCAGCTCCATTTTGGTTACTTTAAAATTTTGATATAGTTAGAAAATCTGTGCAAAGGCTGAAATTGCTAGTTAAAACTAGACAGACAATGTCTGTTTGGGGATTCTACTCACTAGGTGTCCCTCCACGCTGTGCTTTGGACCTTATTTTCTTTGTCATACTGTATCGTCTAGCTATTAACTGCATTAGTGTATTTGGGGTATTGTGATTTGTCTCACATCCCTCTTGTTGCCCATAGAGTTATTTAACTCCTGACTGTCTTATTATACCCTGCTGTGTGATTATCTTACATACAGTTAGAGCAGTACTTGAAGATACAATGTATGTAATTAATGCTGGGTTACACCTGAAATTCCTATGATATGTTAAATAAATAAATGAAAAGGATTCTGCTGGTCCCAGTGGGGCCACCCAGTTACCAAAATTTTAAATGAATAAACAGTGCAGTGCCAACTGGCCAAGATAAGTTCAGGTCTTCCACTTCTTAAAAGCCCTCCATACAGCCATGCTTGGTGACCAAGATCTGTTTGAGGTTCTTGCACCTCTGAAGTTCGTCATACAGCCATGCCAGGTGTCCAAGATCTGTTTGAGGATCCTGCTCCTTGGTAGCTCCCTATACAGCCACTCCAGCTGGCAGAAGTTCAGTGCAGGGGTTCTCCTCCTTGGAAGGCCCTAAAGAGACATGCCAGGTGGCCATCAGTTCGGAGCTCCTGCTACACAGGAGTCCCCCCACAGGGCTATGGCAGGTAGCCAAGATCCATTTAGGGCTTCTGCTCCTTGTGAGCCACCCACAGAGCCATACCAGGTGACCAAGATCAGTTCAAGGCTCCTGCTCCTTCAGGGCCACCCATAGAGCCATGATAGGTGACCAAGATCAGTTCTGGGCTCCTGCTCCATGGGAGTTCCCCTTATAGCCATGCTAGGTGGCCAAGCTCAGATCAGGGCTTTTGCTCCTCAGGAGCCACCCATAGAGCCCAGATAGGTGGCCACAATCAATTCAGGGCTTCTGCTCCTTGAAAGCCACCCAGAGAGTAATGCTAGGTACCCAAGATCAGTTCAGGCCTCCCACACCTTTGGAGTCACCTGAGGAGCCACACCAGGTGGCCAAGATCAGTTCAGGGTCCAGCTCCTCAGTATCCACCTGTAGAGCCACACCAGGTGGCCAGAATCAGTACAGGGCCACCCACAAAGCCACACCAGGTGGCCAAGACCAGTTCATGGCTTCCACTCCTTGGTACCCCCTTGCTGAGCCATACCAGGCAACCAAGATCTGTTTGGGGCTCCCACTCCTGCATAGCCCCCTGCAGAGCCACACCATGTGACCAAGACCAATTCAGGGCTCCTGTAAGATTAGTTTGGGGCTTTTGCTCTTTAAGAACCTCCTCCAGATAGCTTTGTCAAGTGGAGAAAGATCTCTTCAGGTCTCCCGCTGCTCTGAAGCCCTCATACAGCTGTGCCAGGTGGCCATGATCTGTTTGGGGCACCCTTTCCTCCAGAGCCCAACTGTAAAGTTACGCCAAACAACAATAAACAAGTGCTGCCAAGCACCAACTCAACATGTGCATCATAGGTAAAGTCTAAAAAGCACAGAAACAAACCACTAGTCAGCATCATGAGAGCTAGTACAAAAAGGCAAGAAACGTTCCTAGTAGGAACATTAAAGTAACACACAAACCCAGAAGTATCCTCTTTGCATTATTCAGTACTGTGATTGCCCATGTGCTTTAGGTAGTGCAAGTAAAGTTGGACATTGGCGATTCTGGGCTGTGACTGGTTGAGTAAGGCCAAACCTCCAAAATCTCCTCTCTTGGTATGATACCAATATGTTTGCTATGCCTTTGGCAAACAAACATAAAAATAGCTGGAAATGGTGCATTCTGCCTGGCTGACAGCATTTTATAAAAGTTGGGTTAATGACTGGAACCCCTCATGTACACTAGAACAATAAGATTATTAACTATGAAATTACTCATTACAAGAAAAATGTAAATATTTTAGTTTAACAATAGCATAAAGGCACTCCAGTGGTTGGGTTACCTTCATTAATGTAACCCTGGTGCACGAAGCCTTCAGCGATGCCTCACGATGATATTAGAGTCAGATTAACTGATGGTAACCAACCCCCTGCTCATGCCCTAATGATCACGATATACAGGCTGGCAGTATAGCCTAGAGGTTGGAGAAATGAGCTGGGAAACAAGCCTGGTCCATCCAGATGACCTAGGTTTTATTTCCACAGCCTCCACATACATACTGTGTGATTCTGAGCAAGTCACTTAACCAGCCCAAAGCTCCCGGGTCGCCACTAAAAACAGGCACTTGTGCCAAGTGGGCCTCTCCCATTAACAAAATATAAATAAATCAATTAAAAAATAATAAAATGTGTCGGTGAACTAAATAGAGTATTCTGATTGGTTATATGGATTCCATGAACCTTACAATAATCTTTAAGAAACATGCTCGTACAGTCTCGCCTCATGTGTATTGATATATAAAAAAAGAAAAGAGTCCCACCTCTTTTTTTCTCAATGGTGGACACTGCCATTAGGGGAAGCAATTAAAAATAGGACCACCAAGATGCCTGACTCTGAGAATCTGCAGGAACAGGGAACGAGATTAAAATATAAATCATCTGCTGCATGAGTTCCGCAACTGTCAGCACTACCTTTCACATACAAACTGGGACTCATTACTGGCAGCACAGTCACAATCCATGCATTTAACAAACAAGAAATAAAAAACAATGTTCCATAATTTACGTAACCCCCTCCCAAAAATTGTGATTACAATGCAACAAATGGCCTTGCTAGAAGTATAGTTTCAACTACTAAATGTGGATGACCTGCCATATAGAACATCACCTCTGCTAGAAGAGCAAACCGTCAACCAGCTTACGCACCTCTGATTGATATTCTGGAGATGCCAGCAAGTAAATCCTGCAGAAATGTCTGCATCAATGCATACTGGTACAACATTCCAGAGGCTTGCTATTAAAACTGTGGAAGAAAGGAACACAGTAAAAAAAAAAAAAAACAGCATTAAGAAGCATAAATTAATAAGAATGGATGTATCTGTTAAAAAATAAATTAAGCTAACCACTATAAAAATGTATTTATCAAGATTAGCTATTTTAATCAACGTGAGTGTGTTCATTAATTTTGTTAACGATGAAGTGTTTTTAAGTGGTGTTTGATTATCTGATGCCAACCCCAGAAGAACTTCAGTCTGAAATTGTTCGGGGTGATTTGTTAGTCCCTTTTGAGAATATTGCTGTACCTGGTGTACTGAGCGGGAGATTGTAAATGAGACTGCTAACTTTTTCCACAAGTTTTCTGTAAACAAGTGGTGAGAAGAGCTGCAGGGAAAATGGAATACCGCCAATGGAATTATGTGCAATGGCAACTCCACTAATCAAATGCTTTCCGGAACTTCTTTTTAAATTCCACAAAATTCCAAAAAGCATTTCTGCCTAAACCTTGGAAAAAGTTTCCCCCAGGTCATGTAATCTGCGGAATGTTTTTCTGCAGACTGCGAAAGGATCTACCTTTTATGGTAAACCATGTCACAGGTGCAGTCTCAGAATTCCAGTACCAATGGAATTCCATGGACATTTCTGAAATTCCGCAAAATTGTGTTCTGTTGAAATTTCAACATTCGGTGCAGCCCTCGGTGAGTGAGTATCCTTTTGCTGGAAAATGAAAGCCTGAAGGTTAAAAGAATAGGAGAATGCAGACAATAGCAAAACACATAAGGGATTTCCGCTAGCATTTTCTGAAAGCATGTTTTTGTTTAAAAAAGTCATGAACTTTAATGCATTGAGGTTTTGCAGTGTGATGTATTCTAGCTTTCAGTAAATGCTTTCTGCTTCTGAGATAAACTGCTTCTCATGTGGTTTTCCTTCTCATCTTAAGCATGTGTTTGACTTTTCTTTCATTTTTTAACCCTACTACCAATTGCCCTGGTGAAAGTGTCTACCTCATGAATCAAAGTGCTTGCCCAGTACATTCCTGTTGATTGGACAGGAGCAATATGCACAGCAACAGACAAGTACAGTGCAGGACCAATGGAGAACACTTCTCTGTCACATTAGATAATGAAAAAGATAATAACATGCATCTTGCTGCCAGTTGCCAAGGTAACTATAGTGCAGTATAGCACTGCAACGCATACAGGTGCACACATCAGTTAAATTAGAAAGCCACACTGCCACATCCCATGTGCCAAACACACCATATTAAGAATGTCCTACATACCAGTGCATGGAAACAAAACGGGGAACTGGCTATTTTCCATCCAGGTGCAGCTTAACTGACCACCAATATTATACATAAGTCACAAGGGTGAAAAAAAATAATGGTTGCAATTTTTATAATAGCAATGTGATACTCCCAGGGGTTCTGTTAAAGGGAACCATACATCCAGCCATACATCCAGTTGTTTTCATGTTTTGTAACATAGCTGTAAACATAGGCATGTGTGAAGCCTGTTAAATAATTCCAGTATTGTTTTACATATTCCTATTATTTTCTTATTTTGGGCGTCCTGTTGATGCCACCTTTTTCCCTGCCCAATATTCTTTTTTAACTACAGTGCTCCCTTATTTATCTGCCAATCTTGATATATCCGAAAATGTGGCCGATAGAAGAGGGTGGCAGTTTCCCAGTCAGTGAAGTGCTTTGGCACACAGAATTCCAGCTTCATGGGCACCCACAGAAGCAGGCTGAATTCCATGATAATCATACGCTCAGAAGATGCAGCACGGCAGAGAGAGCAGCATAACTGGGAAACAAGAGATGAAACAGTACCAGACTGCATGGTGACTGAAATACAGCACCAGCTGAATAAATAAGAAATGAGAGAGCTGCAGCAGCTTGCATGGCGGCTGTCAAATACAGCACCAGCTAAATAAATAAATTTACAAGCACCCTCATACCACAGGCCACACCAATCCCACGGCCAGCTTAAACCTCCTTTCATATGCTTTTTATTTTCCATGAGGATGAGACAGCAGCAGCTCTGTCCCCCAAACACCAAAAAACAGTACTGCAGCTAGGCAGCTGTTTCTCTCTGGCAGTACTCCCGATACAGTCATGTGTTCCATACCACTGCAACTTCCCCATGTACTGCATTAATCAATTTACACGCTCTGTCCCCTGAACACTGCAGAATGCAATTGCAACTTGGCAGCTCTCTCTCTCTCTGTATGGCTCTGTCCCTCTGTTCCCAGTGCTGCTCCCAATACAAACAGCAATGCGTACTATGTCATTGCAACTTCCCCTTGTACAGTACTGAATTAATCAGTCTGCAAGCTCTGTCCCATGATCACTGAAAACTGGCACTGCCACTCAGCAGCTCTCCATCTCTGTGGCTCTATCTCTAACTCTGTTTGCAGTGCTGCTCCCAATATAAACAGTTCAAGCTTTCCCTACCTCTTCCAAGTCTGCCTTGGTGAAAAAAGTTTTTCCTCCCCTGAGATTAGTGAAGCTTGGCAACTCTCTCTCCCCCATTCTCTTCTCTGGAACACATCGTGTTGTGAGGGAAGTCAGTGGTTGCCGAGAACAGGGACATCATAATGCCACCACCAGGCTGGTGGGTAACCAAGGGAGATTAGTGCTGCTCCCAGTACAAACAGTCCAAAAGCAACATTTGGTGGCTGGTGGATAGTGAGGGTGGCAGGAGACTGAGGGAAGTAACACTGCAGGAAAATGGAATACAGAGGTTGGCAGTAAACAAGACTGGCAGATTAACAGGGGCAGATAACGGAGGGAGTGCTGTACTTAATGAGTTCAGGAACCCCATGACATTAGCTGGACCTAAGCCTCATGTAGGGCTTCCACTCAAATCATCTTACAGGGTTCCAGAGCTACTGTACTAAGTAATTTAAAAATGCATATAGGATGGAGAAATAGACTGAAGTAACAGGAGATCCTACATAAGGAAACAAAATCTGGTCAGAGCCACTACGGCTGCTAATACATTAACTTGATAAGTGCACGTCACGGGCTTAAACATAAAATTGAAATGCCATAGTCAGGTTTGTGTGTAAATGTTGTTTTTGGTAAATTTAAATCATTTATGGGGTTGATCCTGTGTTTCTCATGTGTTTAAAATGTGAGCAGCATTTACATCTTGTACTGTATGGGGAAGGAGATGGAGCTCCGCACAAAGGCTTTCAAGTAATGGTAGAAGAAATGGAGCAGAAAAGATATGTATGGCTACACTGGAGACTGGGGACCAACCTGGAACAATAAGAGCCTATACCAAGGTGATGGCCTCATTCCATCCAGGAGTGAACTATAGTCCTCAGTGGATGGTTTAAATGTTACTTTGATGGACATTTAAAGCAGTCAAGGGGGGGGGATGGAAGAAATTGAGGAGGTAGAAAGTGGCCCACTACAGGCTGAGATAGAGAGTATGGAGATCTCTACGGGAGAGTCCTATGAGTATGCAAGTTATTCAAGGAAGTAGTGGGTTAGCAAAGAAGAAGGGGGGAGAGGGAGCAGTCAAAGGGGAAATGGGAGGAAGGGGGAAAACAATTGGAAAAAGGAGACAGCAACAAGAAAAGAGCTAACAAAACATGGAACATGATGTGTGCCAATGCTAGAGTCTGAGAAATGGAATCCCAGACCTAGAGGTGGAGGCAGACCTGGATATTGTGGCCATTACTGAATCACGGTGTACTGACAACTATGCCTGGGACACGATCATACCAAGCTGACAATGTTCAGAAGAGACAGGGTAGGGAAGAAAGGAGGGTGTGTGGTGCTTTAGGTGAAGGAAAACATAAATGCGAAGGAGGTACAGGGAATTCGGGGGGGTTGAGGTGATGTGGGTCACTGTAGTACAGAAACAGAGCCACTGTTTGGACAGGAGTGATCTGCAGGCCTCTGACACAAAGGATGACTTGGATAAAGAAATGTAAGAAGCAATTGGCAAAATGGCTGAAAAGGAGTAGTGTTGCTGGTGGAGGATTTCAATCTGCTGCATGTAGTTTGGAGCCTTTCAGCTACAGTATCAAGCTAGGTGCAGGGATATCCTGGACTCCCCTCCAAGGGACATTCTTCAGGCAAGTAGTCAGTGAACCCACTCGTGATTGGGTAACACTGGACCTGGTTCTTACTAACAGGGATAGTATTGCAGATATCAAAGTTGGAAGCCATCTGGGGATCAGTGATCATCGTACGGTGTAGTTCAACATAAGAACAGGGGCAGTATCTAGCCATACAAGGGGGAGGGTCCTGGGCTTCAGAAGAGCTGAGGGTACAAAGATTGTTGAATGCCTCAGGAATGACGTGGCAGAGGGAGATGACTTGGAGGGGGGAGGGGAAGTGAGTCAAAGTAAAACAGGCCATGGTGAAGGTAACAACCGTCAGTGGCAAGTAAGCAAAAGCAAAAGGAAGATTAGACCACTATGGTTCTTGAAAGCAGTGTCTGGAAAGGTAAAGTTTGAAGAGTAAAATTCAGAAGGTATAAGGAGACCCAGACGGAGGAGGATAGGAAAGCATATCAGGGAAAACAGTAAGGAGTGCAAAGAAGGCACTAAGTGAAGAAAGAATAGCTCAGGCAGTATCAAAAGGGGACAAGATATTTTGGGGGCATATTAGTGAGAAAAAGAAGACAAAGGGAGCGATTGTACGGTTAAAGGGGGGATGGACTGTATGGAGAGTGACCACAAAACTGCAGACACCTTAAATACTTCTGCCCAGTGTTCAAAGTACAAGGTGAAGGAAAGGGAACACAGAAATGCACAAAGGACTTTCAGGGAAGGGGAAATGGACAGTAGTGTCTTTTCTGAGGACAGAGTCCAGAAAGAACTCCGTAATCTGAAGGTAGATAAAGCTATGGGCCAGAGGGCTGCATCCAAGGGTGCTGAGGGAGCTCGGGGGAGGTACTAGCTGCACCTCTGACAGAATTATTCAACAGACATGGGGAAGGTCTTGCCAAAAAATCTGGTAGATTTCTTTGACTGGGTAATCAAGCAGCTAGTCTTTTAGTGCCAAAAAAGTGCAAAGTAATGCATTTGGTCCACAGAAACCTGGAAACAGAGTACAAAATGGGGGGAGCAATACTGACAGTGACCAAGCAAGAAAGAGATTTGGGGGAGTAATGATATTGGATGACCTAAGGGTGGCCAGGCAATGTGACAAGGCAGTCAAGAGGGCTAGAGGGATGCTGGGATGCATAGGTAGGGATATCACCAGCAGGAAGAGGGAGGTGGTGTTTCCCCTGTATAGGTCAGTGCATAGCACCCCACCAAGAGAATTGCATCCGGTTCTGGAGATCACATTTCTGGAAAGAGATAGGCAGAGTGGAGGTGGTCCAGAGGATAGCTGTCAAAATGGTGCAAGGTCTGCATCAGATACCCTATGAGGAGCATCTAAAAGGGTTCAATATGTACACCCTGGAGGACAGTAGGGATTTGATAGAGACCTTTAAATACCTCACAGAGGTTAATAAGGTACATGAGGGAGATACATTTTAGAAAAAAGGTGCTCTAGAACAAGGGGTCACGATATGAAGCTGGAAGGGGGTAGATTCAGGAGAGATGTGAGGCAGTACTTCTTCACGGAAAGTGTAGTGGATTCCTGGAACAGCCTTTCATTGGAGGCAGAGGGGGTGGCAAAAGCAGTGGTAGGTTTCAAAAGCACCTACAATAGGTTCAGGGGACTCCTAAGAGGAAGGAAGGAAGGAGGGAGGGGGTGGGAGGGACAGAGCTGTAGATCAAGTAGGGTCTGCAGCAAAAGTGATCAGAATTAAAAATGGGCAGAGTAGATGGGTCCAGTGGTCATTATCTGCCACCAGATTCTATGTTTGTATGTGAGAGGTTATGTGACTCAAATGGATACCGTTATTAATATGTTCAATGTCCATAGTTTAAACTGTGTAGCACACATAATTCATGTTGTACTATGCTACACACACATGATAATCAGATGGGCAATAATGTATGCATTGAGCAAAGGGAGAAAAATCAAGGATAATAAGTGTGAAGCAATGTACTACTCCTCCTCGAGTGGTGACACCATGATTCACTTTTTCACACTTTGAATTTTAGAGACGGTAGAAGGCATAATGCCCATATGAGCTGCCCCTTGTTTAGTTATAATTGAAAGGCGCATGCCTGTAGTTATTTGGGGGAAGCGCTCCTCCCCCACATCCTACTTAAACAATCAGGCTACCACCGCTCTGCTTAGAGCAAGTCGCACTCACTTCTCGGCGGTGTGGCTGGTCCCCCCCCATCGCTTCTCTGTGTTGTTTTGTTCTGCCTTCCACACACCCCCTTTTCTGCCTGGCTCTTGCCTTGCTTGCTTTCCTTTCTGTCGTTGTGCTCCCACCTCCCACACTCCCATCCCTCTTCTGTGCTGATTTGTTCCTTCTTTGTTTCTTTTTGGGCCTTCTCTGCCAGCCGCGCCTCAGTTTGTCTGCCGCGATGTCGTGTTTACCTTGCAGCAGGCATCCTGTGCTTAGCCAGTCCAGCACCGAGGAGTGGTCGCTCATACCTTCGTGCCATCTGCTGTCCCTGAATTCTCCCACTGGGCACCTACTTAAATCGGCCTAGTGCTACTCTAGTGCTAGTTGTCTTTCTCCTCCAGCTGATGCAGATGCCGCATACCCACACAGAACTACAATTGGCTGCTACTTCCACCAGTTCTCTAATTCCACACCGCATCACCAGCACTCGATTTATTTGCATTTCATTTAATTTCATCTGCGTTCTAGAGACGCATCTAGAACACTTATGTGGAATTTAATAAGTAAGGTAGTTTTGTTGTAATTTTAATGCCTGAGGGTTTATTTGGCAGCAGTGTACTGTGCTGCTTTACTTCTAAGATACCTGCTAATGATGCAGCTGTGTGGACACCACATCGATGCAATACTTCTCCATATGCCTTTCCAGGTGAAACTTAAATAAATAAACCCATTGCACATTTGAAATTTTAGAATTTTCCCACATGACCACTGTTCCAGTACACCCCTTATGCACTGAAGCTGGCTACACATGGTTAAGAGCTCGTTTACATCTGCCTACATGGTGGCACCTAGCAGTGGAGTAAAGTTATTGCTGGCAGCTATGAACCATACACAGTTTGCTACTTGTTGGCAAATGGATTTCTAAACTCAAACATTTTTTAAATCATGTGCATTACCTCATAGATACAGACAGTGTGTTAAACTCTATGAGGAACATAAATTGCGATCATCTGTTTCTGTCTATCTCATCTGCTTAAGGCCTCCCTCCACTCAGCGTTATACAGGCTTGCTACAGCGCTCCTGCTGATCACTACGTACTACTTCTGTTCCACTGCCCGGTTGCTCTCCATAGCCTGCACTGCACACAGCGAACATGTTGTAACCATTTTTCTAAAGAACTGAAAAGGGGAGCATCGCAGACCTTTGTTCTTTTATTACTAACCAGGATACATGAACTGAGCCTATCAGTCCAATTTGTTTACCATGTCCGGTGCAATCTCTAGAAATGGCAAGCTATCCAAAACAATTACAATATCACAACTTACTTGTTATAACAAGTGTAAGGACCTCCAGCCACTGAACTACGACACCACGCTGCCTTGTGTTTCCTAGCACATCGCACTCTGTTGTGCACCATATGCCGCTCAGTACCTTTGGGATTGCTTCACGCTGCAATGTAATTACAGCTGTCTACATCTACAGAATTGCTTTGTGCTTTGCTTCTCATTCTAGACCTTCGTTGTTTTGATTTAACAGTCAGCATTCTAGTATGTCGCCTTCCTACGCCCTGTTTCGCTATGTCACCCGTGCTATAGGACAACCGATTTCCTATTGTTGCCATTTCCTGCCAGGACTCTAATCTGTGCTCTATGCCATCTTACTGTTCCTATCCCATAGGTTCAGGCCTCAGACATGAACTTACTTCCGGTGACATCAGGTTTATTGGATCTGGTCGAGTTGCCAACTCATCTACCTCAGGCCTCCACATTACATTCTTCAGCCATCTCTAGAATATCAGGAACTCTACGCTTATGCAAGACCTCATCATACCTGATTTCGTACTGTCCACCTTTGCTGCTTGCCTGGCTCGCCCCTGGCTCAGGCTCTTGCGTCAGTCTGCACTATCCTCTACAGAATCATATTGCCAGGAGGCTCCTTTACTTACCCCTGTCAGGGGGCATGGAAGTTTTTATCCGCCTTACCTTACACGACTTCACTTTGTCTTATGTGCCCTCATCGGGCTTCTATTCCCTACTTACACTTACCTGCTTCGCCTTTCGGGGCCTTGAGGTTCCTCGGGCTTATACTGCCTACTCACATTTACCTGCTTTGCCCCTATGGGGCCTGGAGGTCTATCAAGCATCTATTGTTTCTACTACATACCTGCTTCGCCCCTTCGGGGCCTGGAGGTCCATCCTGCTTCTATTTGCCTATTTACATTAACCTGCTTCACCACTACTGGGCCTAGAGGTTTATTGCAGTTACATTACATATTTTAACTTACCTGCTTCGCCCACATGGAGTTGGAGGTTCACCAAGTTTATATTGCCTATTCTTCACCTACCTGCTTTGCCCCTTCGGGGCCTGGAGGTTCAACTATTTCCACTCTACACCTGCCTCGTCCAGCATCAGGGCCTGGAGGTTCGACTATTTCTACTTTAACATAGAAACATAGAATTTGATGGCAGATATGGACCGCTTGGCCCACCTAGTCACTCTACACCTAACTCGCCCAGCATCGGGGCCTGGAGGTTCAAATAGTTACTCAACACTTGCTTCACCCAGCTCGCAGCATCCGGTTTCCGTTCCTTACCATACTTGTTTCACCGGACGATTGGAGGATTTCAGAGCTGTCCAGCCTATTATCCACTTACTGCTTTGCTTACTCAGGACCAGGATCCTTTGCTCTACTACTTTGACTTCCCGACTTGCATCACCTTATTTGCCTCGCCTTCTGGGGCTCTATGCTTCCATAACTTGTATATCGGAACTCGGACCGCTACTCTAAGATGGACCATGCATTCAACTGGATTCTAATGACCTCCTATCGATAGTTTGCTATAGACTTCGATGGCTTGGACTAGGAATTTGCTCAGGATATGCTACCTTCTACCACCATATGCAATCTATTCTTTACTCCTTCGCTACTTCTTCTGCATTGCATGCAGATTCGTCAATTACTACTATTACTACTGACCTACGCGCAGGTCTACTCTTACTTATGCAATACTCATACCTACCTTCATCCTCGGCTTTAGCCTCTGTGATGACTGCCGCACTCTCTAGCACTGCTCTATAACATGCCTTACCCCGTGGGGCTGAAGGTGTCACCACATCGCACTTTGAATGACCAGCACCCCTACAGGGCCTGGGGGGTCTACTGAACTTCTATTACTAACATGTACCTGTTTTACCCTGACGGCCTGGAGGTTCATCGAGTATCACGGTCGCTTACAAGACCTGCTTCGCCCGTCCAGGCCTGGAGGTCTTTCACTTCTCCATTTACTCATATCTCGAGTTTTATTGCAAACTCTACTCCTATCTGCTTGCTCTGCTCAGGATCAGAGGTGCCAACTACTTTGCCCCCAGACTCATAGCCACATCTAGCTTCCTTGCTTCACCGAGAACCTTATCCTTGCATAGCTTGCCATTGAATCCAGGACCATAACTCCTCCTATTCTGGATCATAGAGTCATTCATTCAAGCTCAAGTCCTCCTCTGAAGGAATTCCTCACGTGCTGGATTGCTTTGACTGGTACAACTTGACCCCTTCAGATTGTTTATGCTTGCCTGTGGATTGAACTTACTCGTATCAGATTCCTGACCTGGACATAGATATCTATGGGACTCAGAATTCGCCAGAAGGATGTGCTGCCATCTCTCGACAGACTGTCATCAGGGCTCCGATTCCAGCTGCCCTGTTTTCATTGGATTCAGGATGTACAATTATTGGACTTCGGATTAGTCAACGACCTAACATGTTTAATTTAGGATTATTCTCCTTTAGTATGCCCAGAAGGATGGGTAGGTCAGTAGCCATGGGACCTCAGAGGTTCCCCTGAGGGGACTTTTCCTCTCCTGTGTGCTACTGGCCACACTCTCTGGAGTTGGAGGAGATAATCATACTGATAATCATTATTTCTTTTGGGGCGTCTCATCCTACTCAACTATGCTTCCTTCCTACGGTGAGATACAGAGAGAGGCCAATACATCAAGTCATAACAAGTTACTCATCGGTTCGAGCATTTAAGCATCTTGCATATACTCTCCAGTCCACAGGTACTATAATCACTGACTTGCTCATGTCTATGCTGAAGTATCTAAGCACTAATCATTTCATACAACTAATACCTTGTAAGCATTGCCCTACTTACTGGTCTGGCTTCTGTATCCAAGCACAACCTACATCATTCAGCTAAAGTACGTAGCACAAGCACTGAGCTATGAAAACACATAATAATCCTCTAAACTCTTCTCTGACAAGAAATTTGTCCCATCTATTTTTAATGCTCAGAGAAATTCCTGCTATTTACCACTTCAGAAGGCAGATTTTTCCAAATATCTACTGTCCTTTGTGTGCAATAAATCTTAATGCTTGCTCATTTTAAAATTGATTGACCTAATTTGTTTTGCATGTCCCCTTACTTTCTGTTCCATTCTAAAATTTAAATTTAATCCTTCCATTAGATCCTCCTTGTTAATGATTTTGTACATCATCCACACATTCCTCCAATACGACTGTTGTGCAGAGTATTTAGTTTGAGGAGTTTCAGACGTTCCTCATATGTCTTATGTTTCAACACCTTTCTTGTTGTCTTCCTCTGAATAAATTCAGTTTTCTTCCTATCAGTAATATTTAAAGTTTCCCAAAACTGTGAGCAGTAATCTATGATAGGTACACACTGTATGAAGTTATTATATTTGGGTGGTATTCAACTGTATACAAATGTTGAGTTATCTACATTAAGGGATTTCATTTATTTTTGCATTTTTTGTAATAATCCATACATTGTCTACACTTCAATGACACAGCCAAGGATGCTCCTTACAATCCGTGACTTTGTTTTTATTTTTATACCACTGTATTCGTTTCTGGGAAATCACTTGCAACCTGGCATGTGCTCTGTTTTGTTAGGTTAACAATGGATTAACTTTATCAATTGCAAAATGCTGGCACCATCCCTCCACAGTCCTGCTGTATAACACATGGATCACCTCTCACCACCCACTCCAGGAAGTGACCATACACACAAGAAACCATTGAGCTGCACATCACAAAGCAAAGTAAAGGAATTGAAAAAAAAAATCTTACTAAACTCATTGTTTTATTAGGTCTTTGACTGTAGACCCTTCTGCTTTGTGCCTCATTGACGTCTATGGTCAACTTGGGAATGTTAGTGATAAGGCGGCGGTGCTTTCACTGACCAGTGGCATTGACCAGCAGAAACTGAGATTCTTGAACACAAGGTCCTCAGCCTAAAGAAGCTAGGAAGGGATTATCTGAATATAATGGATGAATAAATCAACAAAATTCCCATATAATCAGATATGTACAATGAGCTGGATTCAATGCATGCAGCCTACCTCACAATGTTTTAGCAGCTATCTTTGCATGAAAAAAAAAACTGAATAGAATGCCACTATTACATCAGTCCTGAAAGGGTTAACATAAAAGCAGACAGGACTACACACACACACACACACACACACACACACACACACACACACACGCGTGCAGACACACACGATAGAAAACCAAAGAATGCAAAATGCCAGCAGACGGAGGTAAAGTACACACACACAAAAAGGTTAAAACCCTGACAGTGACCATTTGTAGGTGCAGGAGTTCAAATCAGGAGCAATGAAATAGTGCAGCTATTGCAGTGGTGAGGTAGGGGAGACAGTGGAACAGCAAAGGAACAACACTGTGGAGATGAGGCGGAGAGTTGTGATTCATGGCCAGCCAAAGCATTCAGTGAATGGAGAAACCTCTAGATATTCAATCACATGCTTCCAGAGTCCTTACTGTCTCTCTCTCTCCTAGTCACAGCAATATGTAAGCATGGTGACATCACCATGCAGCCGTAAAAACAAGACTATTTCAAAACAAACACACAAAACAATACATGGGGATTATAAAACAGACTTCACATATGCCCAAATTTACAACGGTATCTAAAAAAAGGAAACAACAGGGTTTATGTTCTCTTTAAAGAGCAGCTGTCGCCATTGGAAAAATGCTGCAAAACGTAATAGCTGGACACAATTCTGCATGTACTCCATATATATTCTATGGATTTCTCCTCTCCATTATTTATTACTGAAGAAATTCCCACAGAAACAAGGTCTTTATTCCTTAGAGTTCATCTGCCTCTTTAGCTTGCTTTCTGCTTGAAATCATAATACTCTGTTGCGACATCACAGCCTGTTGCCATGGGAATAACTGTGATGTGGCAGTATTTTGACTGCCCCATCAACAGCCTGGCAGCTGCGATCTGCACTAGCTGCAGCCTGGAGAGGGTACCTCCTGAGACCTCATGGAAGAGCACATTACAGTAGTCAAGCCTTGACGTCATGAAGGCGTGCACCAAGGTGGGGAGGTCTAGGGGTGGAACTAGGGGCTTGATCCTGGCGATATTCCTAAGATGATAAAAGCTGGTCCGGACAATGGATGACACCTGAGCTTCAAATGTCAATCTGTTGTCAAAGGTCACACCGAGATCACGCACCCTAGAGGAGATCCTCAATGGCACAGACCCCAGGAACAAACCTGTTTCTGCACCTGAGGCCATCCTCTCACATCCTCTGCTCAACTCCATAGCCAGTACATCTGTCTTATCGAGGTTCAGTCGCAACCAGCTGGAGGCCATCCAGTCATTGATCTTGGCAAGGCATTCATTTAGCACTTCCACTGCATTCAGTGTCTCAAGAGCAAAGGAAAGATACAGCTGAGTATCATCTACATAGAAATGAAAACCCAAACTGTACTTCCTAATAAGTTCTCCAGGGGCAGCATGTACATGGCAAACTACACTGGTGACAAGACCGAACCCTGAGGAACTCCACATGATAGGGAGCTAGGGGAGGAGGAGGAATTCCCCATCACTACCAGTTACCTCCTATTCATGAGATAGGACTTGAACCAGCAGATGACTGTGCCGGTGAGTCCACAAAATTCCCTCAGGTGGTCAAGTAACACACAATAGTCTACCGTGTCAAAAGCTGAAGAGAGGTTGACGAGAACAAGAATTGTCCCCTCTCTGCAATCTCTAGCCCTGAGGAGGTCAATAAGCACCAAAACTAATGTGGTTTCCATGCTATGCCTTGCACAAAACCCCAAATGGAGAGGTTCATATGAATCAAAGGCCACAAGGTGCTCTTCAAGCTGAAGTGCCACAACCTTCTCAAAAACCTTCCCTAAAAATTGGAGGTTGGAGACTGGACAGTAATTCGACTTGACGTCAGGGTCTAAAGATGGTTTCTTCAGAAGTGGTCTGATCAGTGCCTCTTTCAACGCATCTGGGAAGACCAACTCTGACAGACAGCACCAGACAATCAAGGTGAACGCCGAGCCAATGGTGTCAACACATCTCATTAAGAAATGCGTCTACACCGGGTCCAGTTCACAAAATGTGTGCTTCAGCCCAAGAGCAACCCGAGTGACCTCAGCTACCTCCACCGGTATAAATTCCCCCAACCAGGCGGACTGCTCTCTGGATGCCTGAGGCAACCACTGTTGGCCATGTTATGGCTCACTGGCAGTACGCCCCACTGGATGGTGGACACCCTGTCCAAGAAGAAGCGAACAAACCCTTCACATAAAGCATCGGAAAAGGCTTTATTCGGCTGTAGACAGGCTGAGTTTAATTGCCTGTCCACAGTCTGAAAGAGCACAGTTGGTCGATTCTTCCTGGCAGCAATCTCCCTGGACAGGAACTCTGCCTTCTTATGAGTGATTGCCCCCTTATACTTTCCATAATGGGAGCTCCGGGCCAGTCTGTCCTCCTCCAACCCAGACTTCCACCAGCAGTGCTCCAAGCTCCGACCCAGAATCTTCATCTCCTTGAGCTCCCCATCAAACCACGGGGACCTCAAGTGAGAGGGTTTGAGTCATACATGGACTGGTGCAAGAGAGTCAAATGCTGCCAACATCACCCTATTATTGGTGATGACGGCCTCACCCATACCCCCTACATAATCACTACCCACACTAGATAGATCAGCTAGCACCAGAAATCCCTCTGGGGTCAAACCACATAAAGGGTGGTAGCATGCCATCTCTGCAAGGGGGGGGCTCTCAGGGGGGCCCCAAAAAAGAACTCCACTGTGCAATGATCGGACCAAATGATCCGATCAGTCTTCAGGTTAGTAACCTGAAGACCCAGCGAGAAAACCAGTCCAACATGTGGCTGCCCTGGTGGGTCATGGAAGAAACTTCTTGTGACAGGCCCAGAGATTACATCATCTGGAGGAGGTTATAATTTAGCCTAGAAGATTCATCGTCGGCCCAAACATTGAAGTCCCCCAGGATTAAACATTTGGAGGACTCCAACGTTTCACCGACGATGAAGTCAGCTACCTCCTGCAGGAATTCACCTGCCACCCCAGGGGGGCAGTAAATCAGGAGTATCCTGCAACCTGTGCCCAGACCCCCACACATGGCCACACATTCAGAGGATCCTAGTTTTCCCGCAAAGGCAAGTTCAGATCTAAAACAGATGGCCACTCCCCTGCCCCTGTGCTCCACTCTGGGGCAGTGCACTATTGAGTACCCTGGGGGAACTGCGGCCTCTAAAACTGGACCAGCATCATCACCCACCCAGGTCTCAGTGATGCAAGCCAGACTGACTGAGGAAATCAGATCTGCTATAATTGCGGTCTTGTTCCTGATCAATCTGGCATTGCAAAGCACTGCCCTCAGGGGATTGGTGGATAGCGTTGCCCTTCTGGTTTACTAGCCCACTCGGTCTGGTGGGAGCCCTGGGGACTGGAACCAAACATGTCTGACCTCTCCCTAGGTTCTGTCAGCACCCAGGGCACCTTCTGCACCCAATAACCTCAGTCCTGCCCCTATCCACAAGGCACGGGGCACCCCGCCGTACCCTGGTCAGTGCAGGACCTCTTAATCCTAACTCCTGACAGCGATGAACTGTAGTGATGGAAACTGGTAGGTCAATAAAAAAAAGGGCCACAGATTGAGAAGCTAGGACAACTGGTACACAATCCTAGCCTGCCCCTGACCCACAGACCTCCCCAGACACATACCGTCCCACTGAAAAGCCCCTGTGCACCACTAGCCAAATACCAATGATGCAGACAGCCACATAACTAATACAAAACTTGCCCTAACCAGTCTCACCACACACATTCAATTACAGTTTAAAGCCCCACACCCCAAAGAAGCAAGAAGCAATAGAAGGCAGCTGTTTCAGTTCAAGACATCAATATCCATAAATCCCTTTATAATGAAGTCCAGCCAGAACAAGGTAAAGTTATTGTCAATATTGCACACAAATTCTGAAACCAAAGATTAAGGTGGGAGCCCTCTCACTGACCTCCACCTCAGGGCAAGATATTGTTAGTAAAGTTATTTAAAAATATAGTGCTAGAGCAAGAGCGAACTGGAAAACACCCCCTCAGCTAGTCTCACCAGCTAAGGGGGGCCAGTAACAAATTCTTTACCAAAGATGAAATACATCCCAGGTCAGACAGGTACCATCCAATCCAACCCCCCCCCCTTTAATGATAATCCAGCATGGGGGGGGGGGACGAAAGGCCTCAAGCTGACAGATGATCCTCCGACAGTGGCAGCTGGCAAATGATGCAAGAAAGGGCAGTGAAATTGAACGAAAACCAGGGTCACTACAGTGGGGACTGCCGCAGCAAGTTCAGTCGTCCCCCAGGAAATACATGTGGCAAACGCCCTCTGCTTCAGAGTTTCTCAGGGAAAGTTCGACCAACAAAAGGCTCCTACCAGTCCGGTCAGCCCTCACATTGATGAAAGCGAAGCATCTTCCAATGAGACCAGTTGGGCCGGTTCAGATGGATAGGTGGCACATTCCGAGCGTCCCGATCCAGGAGAAGTCCAGTCAGGTCGGCCTCTTCAAATTAAAGTTCACCTTCTTCTGAAAAACACCAGTCCTTGCGCCACAAGCCCCTGACGGATCGCTGCAGCAAGAAAGACCAAGTGTCGGGCCTGGAACAGGAACGAGTCTCCCGTCCAGCACTTCGAGAAGGTAGGGATCAGGGTCTCTGAACGCAAAACAAAAAAGTTGGCTCCTACTTCTTGCTCACTTACCCAGCCCTGCCTAGCACTAAACGTCTTAGCTATCCCCCTAACTCTAAAAAAAAATGGCTAGTGTTTTTCAAATCTCCGGTCACAAACGCAGACTGGGAGATCAGCACAACCAAATTAGCTCTCCAAGAAAGGGAAATAAATTAACGTTTCAAAATAGCATCCAAGGATAGAGAAGGCAGATTGCTCTCAAAAGCAGAGAGCTGCAAGACACTCAGCACAGCATTGTTGCCATTTTGCTCTACCCCTCCCCTGAAAACCTGAGCTCCATCTATGTTTTTCATGGAATCCATCTGGTTTGAGGTGGAGCATGCCATCGGAAGCGCAGAAATGGGAAGTTGCATATAGGGGGGAAATGAAACCCGAGGCTGTAGTTTCACTGCTGCCTGTGTGGTCTCCTTTGCGCGGTCTGGCTGAGGACAGGCCTCTCTTAGCTGATAGGGAAGGGATTTGATGGTTCACCATTGGTGTTCATATGTAGGGTTCAGTTTACGTTTATGCTGTCACTTATTATGCTTTGCAATTTGTTGTGCCTGCTTATTTTTTTTTTCTTAATCTATATTTTACTTGGTCATTCATTGTGCTCGTGCTTTGTAAATCTCTGGCCGCTTGACTTTGACTTGTCAGTGTCAGAGCCCATTTGAGTTACAACAATAATCTTTCAAAATGAAATGACAATTATGTGTTTGAAATGACTGCTACATCATTTTGAGCCACAGAATATGTTTTGTGTCATCTGGGGAGGGGGCAAATTGAACATGCAGTTTATTCAAGTGCAATAAATTTACTTCAGACTTTTCAAGGCTTAAACCCAGTTGTAGAGGTAAACAATGATTCTCTTTATTTCAGTATTTGGTTTTTTGGTCAAATGGAGAATGTTGGTGCACACGAGTAAAACATGAGTGAGGGTGACATTTTTTTTTTAATTATTGTGTGAAAGCTCTCCGAATCTTTCAAAACTAAGATATGACACAAATGCACTATTTCGGGAGATTCTTTTGTCCTCAGTGAATTGAAAATAAGAACTCCGGCCATGCTACCATAGTCTCAAACAACACTGAGCTCTCAGGATTTTTTTTTTCTTTTCTTTTTTCTTCGACATTCGGAAACTAACGCATGTCTCCTACCCCACTGCCAAGCTGTACCCCTGCTGCTACAGGTAAAAGGAGGCAGTATAGTGCAGTGGTTTAAGGCTCTGAGCTGCAAACCTGGGTTTGAATCCCATAGCTCCCACCTGCATATTGTGTGACCCTAAGCAAGTCACTTAACTTCCTTATGCTCCCAGGTCGCACCTGTAAACAAGCTTTCAGCTTAGTGTGTTTCTCCTGGTTTAAATAAAAAAACAGAAAACTGTAGGAAGGTAAAAACTGCCCACGTACATGCACCTTGACATGCCTAGAGAATGGTGTAGAAGGGTAAAGACCACAGCAGTCGCCCAGCTTTGGATCCTGAACTCTGGCATACATTCAATAATTCACACAGCACTGGCTTTATTTCAGGGGATTTTTTTCCTTCGGCAATCGGAAACTGAGGAAATGTAAGGACTGTCCATGTATATGTACCCTGCTGTGCTTATCTCCGGTTTCTGTGAATAAAGAAACTCCTACTGTATTTGCTTATACTTAACAATTCATTCAAGAGCTTGTTTTTTTTTTTTCTTCCATAATCTGTTTATTCTCCTGCTCGTCCCGGCTACCCCCTTCTGACCAACTCTTCCCCCCAGACCCATCACCTGCCTTCTCTGGGACTTTATTCTCCTGCTGTCTCCCACTACCCCCTTTTAATTGACCCTCCCTCCAGCCCTGTCATCTGGCTTCTCTGGGACTTACCTTGCCACTGTCACCCTCTGTCACAAGACTGCAGTGGGTGCCCAGTCACTGATGCAGGGCTTGCTAGGGGTCAGTCGTCATCCTGTCACCGGGAAGTTTTTCCTCCAGTTTTCTCCCAATTACTCCTTGGGGCCTCGGCAAACACAGTCGCACATGCATGTGGAGGTGTGCATGCATGCCAGAACTAACAATGGTTCCACTCCACCCACCAAGCCTAGTGCCAGTCCCCCATCTGACCGGTGCTACCATCAAACCTCCACTCAGTGGCAGCCAAGGGTCGGGAAGGCTTATCTACCCAATCTGGGAGAGGAGAGCTACCTGGCAGGGTATGCCCCTCCATACAGCACCACTTCTACAGCGACACATGTCGCTACTGACAACAGCAACATGTCACTGTAGAAGTCCACCTGGGACCCGGCAACACTTTCCCCGTCCTGCACCCCCTCCTTGAACCAACTCTGACTCGGAGTTCAAATCTAAAATTATGGGGGAGGGTGCAGGTGGCAGAGCCATCTGAGTGAGGGGTTTGGGGGTGAAGCCCTCCGAAGAAAAAACACACTCCGATGTGCACAGCTCCTTGCTGTCTGCAAATCGCGGCCAACATGAAGCCTGGCGCTGTGATGCTGGTCGACAAATTAGTTGTCAATCCGGTATTGTAGAGCCACCTGGCAGCTGCTCAATCCTACACCCAGCCCTGCCCTCTCCAAAAACAGTGGTGGAATTCAAGCATGCATGGGACAGTCATAAGGCAATTCTAGGGGGTGGGGGTAGGAAGAAGTAGGCTGCTGGTTAACTAGGATCTGCAGCTTATCCAGTAGGCAGGGAAATGGGCAGAGTGGGTGGGCCAAGCAGTCCTTATCTGCCATCAAATTCTATGTTCCTATGTTTCTATGTTTCTCCTGGCCAACCCCAGGAGCCCCGAGCTTACGCTCGAACTCAGGTCACTGGCGTGGGAGAGGTGAGATGCGTGGCGCCTCTGCCCTCTGCACCACTGGGCCAGCTAAGAACTTGTTTCTTTTGATATGTATTTAGTTTCTGTATATTTAGTTTTCCTGTGTCTCTACTGAATTTACATTTTTCTGACATATACAGGTCCGTACAGTAAATGCCATGGAAACGTCATGTGCTCTGTGCAGCTATCTGTGAATAGAAAATATAATATCTGTCTTCAAGGAAGATTTTAAGTTTAATACTGTCACATGAAAACTAAATCATCAGAAGAAAGTGTTTGAACTAATCATTCAGCATATTCAAACATCACCTTCGAATGGATACAAAGCGATCCATGCTAATGACCACAACCTGTTTTATTCATGCACTAACTTTTGGCATCTGACCAGAAAATAACATGACAGTCAAGAAATAAACTCTTAATTAAAAACTAAACAAAGGAAGCTCTTGCATACATTACCGGGGATACATTAGAACACCTAGCTAAGCACACAGAAATCCTGTCACCTGCCTGACAGCCACTAGATGTGAGTCGGTGTGGTAAAGCATCCCCCCCCACCACGTCACTTTTGCTTTCTTGCTCACCTTGCCTGCGGTACTCAACTCACTTAGGTTATGATCATTTCATTCATGCAGCCATGGTTTTGAGTAAAAAAAAAAAAAAGAAAAAGACCAAGTGTTTTTTATTTTGACATTTCCCATTGAAACACATTAAAATTCTATTCCAGTCACTGCAGTTAATGAAAAATGACATCATACACTAGCTCTTTAAAGGTCAGAAGATTTTCTGTTAGGGCAAAGCAAAACGCAGTTCAGAGTGTTAGGATGATAATACAGTGATTAGGCTGCACAGCTGTTATTAGCTTAGAAAATGATAGGACCATTGTCTTTTGTTAAAATAAATCTGCTTCAGGATCGGGAGACCCGGGACTGAAAAATAAATAAATCTGTTTCATCTTTGAAAGTGATCTCCTGCCTCGGTAGTATTTCATGTTAGCACTGTATATGTAAGCATTAATCACCGACAGAGGAGGGCTCTACCGGTGGATTAATGCCCACTGGGGGGGATTGGTGCACAAGGGCGAAGCCTGAGGGTTCCAATCCCTCAGCCAGGCATTAATCACCGGTAGAGCCCAACTCTGGAGGTGATTAATGCACTTGTAACATAGGCTCATTGCAGTGGTGACGAGTCTATGTTGCTGGTGTGTGCACCTTGCTGCCGGTGAACCTGGGGGCACAGGGACAGTTCACTGCCCGACAACGGTTTCTCTCACCCACAGTGACAGCAGTCACCAGAACCGGCCACAGGCCCGGGCTCAATCCAGCATGCATCAGCGATCGTGGTGCGGGGGGGGCCGGGAGAATTGGAGCAGTCACACAGGTGCAGGGCGGTGGACGGCTGTGTAGCGCATAGATTCGCCGCGCTGCCAGCTGTCGGGTGCCTGCCAGGTAGATTTGTTCGTGGGAGGGGGCCAGGGACGTGCGTCACTCTGGTGATCATCTACCATTCCTCAGGGAGGCCAGGTGTCCTGCGGCGGGCAGGAGAACGGTACCGGCTTGTGCCCTACTGGGCTGCGGCTTGCGAGCGCTGCGGGTGGCGTGAGGGGATGGTGACGGAGCGGGCGGGTACCCTCTACTGCTGCGGTGGCCACAGGTGGTACTAACTGAGCGGGCGTTACCTGTGGGTTAATACTCGCTCGGTTTGTGTCACCTGTGCCACTTCGGCCAATGGGGCTGCTCCATTTCACTGATCTCTGGTGAGCCGTGTTACAAATGGGTTTTAGCTCATGTCCTCTTTGCTGCTCTAAGCTGCACCTCTGCCTGAGGACACCCAGACAGCAGTGTTTGCTTGGAGCAAAGCAGGCTGCTACCAGAGAGAGAGAGAGAGAGAGAGAGAGAGAGAGAGTCTTCACTGGGACACTCGATCCCCCCCAACCCGGATGGCCCTCTGATTCTTTTCTGCATTGCAGTACTTTGATTATCATGACAGGGTATTGTTTACAGGGAGCACACTGTGAGCATATCCACTTGGTTGGCATGCCACATGACCTGCAGTAGCCAATTAGTGATGCTGGAGAGCAAGAACAGATGAGTATGAATAGATCGGCCATTGACAGAGCAAAGGCCAATGGCACATTCGTAAGATAGAAAAAGAAATGGGCAGACTGGATGGGCTTTGCGGTCCTTATCTGCCGTCAACTTCTATATTTCTATGTTTCTAACTCCGCGTGCTGCTGCCTACATCTCAGTACCATTTCCAACTTCCTTCATAGGGGAAGGCCCAGCTGTGGCAGGAAGGAGCTCCTTTAAAGGAAAACAGTGGTTATGTCTGAAACTGAAGCAGTTGCTGCAGAACCTCCTGATAAAGGCTTTTAGGCAATAAAAAAAAATGTTCACTATGTCTGAAGTGTATTTTATAATCGAAGAGAACTGTGCCGACTTCCGGCAGCTTCCCATGCACTCGATATGCTAATTATTGCTACCATCTCTTCCATTAGTTTGTAGCGATAATTAGCATATCCAGCACGAAGACGTCGATGTGTGTGCGCGAGATGGCCGCAGGTGGGTCTGGCAATAGATAGTCAGCAGGGTTCTTTTCAGAAATAAAACTGGGGAAAGGATGGATTCTCTTAGTCATTAGCAAATAATGAAAGAATAAGTTACATGGTTAGAAATGTTCAGTCTCATAAGGGGGCCCCTTCCCAGTGTATTCACAACAGATCATTTGTGAAGTAATTGATCCCTGAACAAAAGTAGTACTGTATATCAATCTGTTATAGTAATGTGTCATGCAGCTGTAGTTGTTTTCAACAAAATGTTTATTGGGAAAAAAAACCTAGAAAGAAATAAAACTGCACGTCAGAGGTAATAAAAATTTTTTTTCTTGCTAAAAGCCCTAAGCAGGCGTTTCTGCAGTTAACTGCCAAAGTGTCAGACATAGCCGTTGTTTCCCTTTAATGGGAAAAAGAGTGACTTTTGATCAGAGCTTTTAGAAACGATAAGAGAATTATGCATTATCATTCCAGTTAGTCAGTTCTCACCATATTTAGCTGTACATTCAGGCAGGCAGACTAGTGAGATTGTGCTGAGGAGAAGAGGAGAGACTGCATGGTGTGTGCCTGCACTGCTAACTTCAGGCTATTCTGCTGGAGCGGAGCATAGTGTACTTAGGCAACTGGGAAAGGTGCAGGGAGAGTTTTGAAAGACCTGACATTTTTTTTTACAGAGTGCTGGTTGTGTAGAGGGCAAGGAAATCACCTACACTTGAAAAAAGTGCCTTGGGTTCTTTTATTTATTCTTGGAGACCCGGCAGAACAGCATCGGAGGTAGGCAGAAGGAGCCTCGGTTTAATGTCTTAGCTGAAGGATGGCACAAATGTACCACTCAGATGTACCTTATGGTTTTCTATGCTTGCTTGTAATCTTGTGTGTAGCACTGTTTTCACTTAGTTACCAGTTGACTTGCTGTGCTACGATGATACCATGAAAGTGTCTGTACCTCCGCTGATACCATGAATGTTGTCTATAACTCCCAACCTTATTGTAACTCTTTCCTTTGACATGGAACCTTTGTAAATGAGCTGCCCTAGCTCAAAGGTATTTGTAATCTGAGATTTAAATAAATAAATAAATAAAACACCCTGACAGTACGACATTCCCCCTAGTACTGCATTTGGGTGCCAGCATTTATGGTATGAGCTCAATCCCTGTATGGGACTAGAACCTATGACCTTCTGGACCAGAGGTAGATGTGCTAACTATTTTGACTTCATAAGCGCTGTGAGGTTTTGGGCACCCCCACCCCTACTTTAGATAGCGAACAGATATGGGACGGTGGTTGGAGGATACGGGCCACGCTGTTTGTAACAAACTCTGGCACTATGTATTTATCCAGTTCTTTTTATTTAGGTAGGGATAGGGGTGCTATTTTCTATGTAGGTCAGCCCAGATCCTGTTTTAAATGTGGATCTTGGAACCATCTTAGTTCAGCCTGCGATACACTTAAATGTAGTCGCTGCTTTGTATTTGGGCATGGGTCTGCAAAGTGTCTTAATCTTTTTCGCTGTAATCTTTGTGAAAACAGTGGACTTACTTATGGTTCTTGTTCCTGGGCTTCTCATTATAGAGATGATTGCCCTTCACATGAAGGTATCATTAATAGAGCACAGCATCAACATGCTAAAAAGATTGCTGATTTAAGTATTAAGGATCAGAAGGCTACTGTTGCTAAGGACTTTTTGGAGTTGTCTGAGGGAGCACCCCATGACAATAGGGTAAATGTACCCCCTCCCCTTTCTGTAGGTGATGAAATAGAAATACAGGTCGACCCGGTAGTTTTGGTTAGTACTTCTGTCCCAATTCCTATTGTAGTGCCTGACATGCCCCCCCCCCCCTTGCAGGATGACTCAGGACCTCAGTTAGGGAGGAAAGTAAAATCTTTCTTTGTTATGGAGGGACAAGAAAAAGAGGGGATTTCTGCTGATTGGGCACAAGGCAATAAGTTTGCCTTATTAAATTCTGGTCCGACGGATAGGGAGTCGGATGATAAGGGTACTGATACCTCCTCCCTGTTGTCTAACACTGATAATGAGGATAGAGGGGGTACGGATTCTATTGCTAAAAGGACCAGGCAATGTAGGAAAGCAAGGCTTACATAGGTTTTTCTTATTCATGTTAATTTTCACTTTTTTTCTGTTCCTTATGGATGTCTTTTCTATAGCTACTATTAATGTTAATAGTATTAAAGGGGGGAAAAAGTTGACTGGCACGTTGTTTTCCCTCCAAATGGTTACTTGTGATATTATTTGCTTACTAGACACTAGATTAAAAACCCATGCAGAATTACAAGCTGCATCCAGAGCGTAGCCAGTGGGAGCCTCATTTTGGTCGATCGGAACTGATACCTGTGACGGGATTGGGATTCTCTTTACTAATCCTTTCATTTTTGATTTAACCAATTCTTGCCTCTCTTACGCTGCTAAGTATGCAGATGATGTTAAGATCGGAGGTCCCAGTTCCAACTTTGATCAAATATCTTGTATTCAGCATGATCTTGATGTAATTAGCACTTGGGTTACACAATGGGGAATGAAGTTAAACACGCTAAATGCAAGGTTATGCATATGGGTACTAATAATTTAAAATTCCAGTATATTTTGGATGATCTCCCATTATGTACCACTGTTGATGAAAAAGACTTGGTTATAACTATATTTGATAATTTAACTTATTCTAAGCTTATGCATTCTGTTATTGGTACATCTAATAAAATTATGTGGTCTATTCTACGCAATATTAGGTCTCGAGACAAGGAAGTGTTGTTACCACTTTTTTAGATCTTATGTTCGACCCCATCTCGAATACGCCTCACAGTTATGGTGTCCCTTCAAGAAATCTGAAAATTATTCTCTCGAAAGGGTCCAACGTAAATACACAAAAAAAAATTTCTGGGATGGAATTGTTATCATATGAATCTAGGTTGGATATATTAAAATTAATGCCTCTGACTATTAGGCGTATTCGTGGAGAACTTCTTCTTTTGTATGACTTTATTCAGGATCCATATATTATGTCTGAATTAGGTCTTTCTTTCAAAAAATCAGTACGTAACACGAGAGGTCATATTTTCCAGTTAACTGGTAAATCCTTTAAGCACCTCAGCCGCAAGTTTTTTTTCACTGTTAGGATTATTGGGCCTTGGAATCGGCTCCCATCCGATGTGGTCACTAGTAATACTAAAGAGACTTTTAAACATCGTCTTGACAATTTAATTATGTCAGGGTATGACCTATCTTACTATTCCATGGCATAGTATAGGAGCATTATGGGCCTTGGCCTACTAGCTCCTTCATCTTACCTTAGTGTGAACCTTAGTATGATCTTGCTATTAAGGTTACTAGGTTACTAGAGGTATATCCAGGGAGAGCATTGTTGCTAGATCTTATTTATGAAGGTGAACGGTTTTGCTTGATAGCTATTTATGCTCCTCAGACATACAACAAAACCTGCACTCTTTAAGACTAGTGCTTTGGGTGGGGAATTTTAATTGTGGCTTACAACACTCAGATAGGGGATTGACAACATCTAAACTTTTTTGTGATACCAGTGCTCTCAATAGAATTCTGCAAACTGTGGATTTAAGGGATTCTTATCGTAGTGTGCATCCTATGGGGGGGCTATATTTTTTTCAAGGGTAGGCTTAAGACCCGTATTGATTTTATTTTTGTGTCAAAAGTATTACAAATTTTGGATTCTTCTACTAGGGTGGTGGAATTTTCAGATCATGTTCTGTTAACAACCACACTTTCTTGGAAAGACACTACCAGATGTCAGAAAAATGGGTGGAGGCTGAATAATGCTTTATTACAAAATCCTAAAGTACAGAAAGCTTGGCGTAGTCAATGGATGGCCAGATTGTCAGTTAGTGATTGTTATGAGGATATTGTGGACTGATCGGAGGCTTCTAAAAAGGAATGGAAAGTTTTGTTTTAATCATATGCTGCATCTTGGAGTAGGCAGGATTATTTGCAGTATCTAGAATTGCGTTGTCATTTACAGCACTTGATATCATTAACGGAAACTACTGGACAGGATTATGGCTTACAGATTCCAAACATAAAGAAGAGGATGATGTCTCTTCAGGATAATTGTGCAAGATCTTTAGAACAGGAGGCTAGATTTGGAACACAAGTTAGGAAACCTTCCATAGATCCCTATAAAGAGTTGTCAGGATCGGGTTAAGCATCGATTTATCTCTGAATTGCTTTCTCCTTCTGGACTGAGTGTTTCTACCCCTGAGGGAATTCTGACTATAGTAGAGGATAGGTTTAGAGCTATGTTTCAAAATCAGACATTAAGTGGTGACCTGATAGAGCTCTTACAAGCTCTGCAGCTACCTCAAGTACCATTAGTGGATATTCCAATGTTAACAACACTTGTTACTGAAGATGAAGTCAGGCAAGCTATCAAACAATTAAATGATGATGCTGCCCCTGGTTTGGTTGAGTTGGGGAAGGGATTTTATAAATATTTTCTTGAGGATTTGGCTCCAGCTTTAGTTATTCTTCACAATAATATGTTGCACTCTTCCGGTTTTTCTGACACCATGCAGGAAGTAGTTTTAGTATTGATTCATAAAAATGGAGCTCAGAATGAACTGGAGAATTGGAGACCACTGAGTCTCCTTAACACAGATAGGAAGAGTGTGGCCAGAATCTTATTGAATAGATTGAATAAACTTTCTGATTGTCTGATTAGTCCTGCACAGACACATGCAGTTCCGGGCAGACAGATAAAGGACAACCTAATAGTGCTTAGGGAGATGTTTCAGCAGGCTGATTCTCAATGGATCTCTGTGTGGGTGGTGGGTGTGGATCAAGGAAAAGCATTCAATATGGTTTTGTATCAGTTTTTATTTGCTATTTTGACTGCGTTTGGTTTCCCTGCAGTATTTGTTTCCTGGATAAAAGCTCTATAGCATGACATTTCCTTAAGTCCTAATATAAATGGATGGTATGGTAAGAAAGTTATGGTTAGGAGAGGGGTACGACAGGGCTGTCCCCTTAGCCCCCTTATATATGTTTTTGTATCAACATTCTTCTTCGGCTCATACATAAAAATCAAGACATACAAGTTATAATGGTTCCCGGTACTGGATTATTTGTTAAGGCTATGTCATTCGCAGACGATATGGTACTTACGTAGGGATTGCTACTAAGGAAGAGGCCCTTATTTCGGTTTTGCAGCCATATGCAGCTGTATCGGGATCCAGGATTAATTGGAATAAAAGTCTCGGTATTTCCCTGGGACATACCCCTATTCCCCCATCTGGTTCTAGAGGGGGTTTCAGGATTACAGTCGAAGCTTTGACAATCCTTGGAGGTCGGGATATGGCTTATTCTAATTGGATGATACAAGCTGGAAAAACTGAACGTCTAGTTCAAGGTTGGCAGAATAAATTAATTGGTAAAAAAAGGGGCAGTATTGATCAAAACATTGCTTCTGCCTATTTTTTTGTACCTTAGTTATGTTTTTCCGCCACCTCAGAGGTTTTTTACTAAATTGTTGAGTATTTTTTTTCGTGCTTTTTGGGGATCACGGTTGAACCCAGTAAAGAGGGACATCACTTACAGGCCCATAACAGAAGGTGGAATAGGAATGGTTCATCCGATAGCCTTTTATTTTAGTGTATTTTTAGTCATAATTTTAGTTTAGCTCTTGGGCCCAGATCTAACTTATGGCGTCCCTTGATTCTGGAGTGGATGACTCCCAACATGAAGTTTTGGGAAATGGGTAATGTAAGGTTACTTGGAAAAGGAACCCCTTTACCAGAATATGGGGTTGAAAGTTTTAAGTTAGCCATAAAATGGAGGCTTTGTCCTCAGGATATTCTGGTGTTAGATAGGAAGGCTATATATCATTAAATTCTGGATAATGATTGTCAAACCTCTATAGAACTTCCGTTGCGTACTTCTGTACAGCAGATTCAAGTGATACGGCATTTACATAATCCTCGTATACCTTCCAAAATGCGGGATTGTTTGTGGTTGCCGAATTTTGGTAGGCTTAGTGTAAGGGGTAATCACAAGCATAAACAGCTGGAAGATAGGTATTGCCCACGGAATTCTTGTCCTCAAATTTTAGAGTCACAAATACATTTGTTTAAGGAATGTATATATGTGGTAACTTTTGGGATTATTTGAGTGAGATTTGGGGGGAACCTGAATTTTCTTTGTTAACGTATCCTGAAATTATGTATGGTGGAAATCAGGTTTTATGCAAGAAGTATAATGCAGAACAAATGTATGTTATCTTGGTTGTGATTCGTTATCATTTATGGCAAGCTAGGTGTTTGGGGTGCTTCAACAGAAATGGGTTCACATATGGACATATTAGCAAGTATAAAGAAATTGTTAGAGGAGATATTACAAGAAGATTTCTTGCATTACAGTAAGGAAAAGGTTGCACATTTCTGGATTAATTGTACCACCTGGTATTAACTTTGTTTAATTGAAACTTTCCCTGTATAAGATTGTATTATGAATTGAATTGTTTGTTTCTGTTTCTTCCTGTTTGTATTTTTTGTACTGTTTTGTTATGAAGCCCAAATGTTCAATAAAAATTCCCCTACTCTTTTCGATAAGTGCCATGGGATCGTTAGTATCCACCTGAACTACCATCAATCCAGGCAGATGGGACCTTGGTTTAATGTCTCATCTAAAAGACGGCACCTCAGAAGTGCAGCACCTCTCTCATGCTGGATTATAGTGTCAGTACTGGGATATTAATCCAAGTGCCAGATGTGGAAACTGAACTCACAGTCCTCTGATCTCCTGGCCTCAGAGGCGAGTGTGCTACCTACTTAGCCACTGACACTGCATCCTGAGTTCCTGAGCCTAAGCTCAGAGACTCAACCAGTTTCCACACTTGCCTCTGGGTGGCCAGATTCCACCACTAGTACTTCAGTCTTATCTGGATTTAGCACCAACCAATTGGCCTTCATCCAGTCCTGGATCTCAGTAAGGCACCAATTAAACACTGAAACCACCTCATGCTGCTTGGGTGCAAAAGACAGGTATAGCTATGTATCCTTGTCATAGCAGTGAAAACTCCGCTCATACCATCTTATAATGTCTCCTAGTGGTAGCACATACACTGCAAACAACTTGGGGAACAAAATGGAGCCATGTGGGACCCCACATGGCAGGGACAGGGATGCCAAGGAAAAAGTCCCTGACACAGGCAAAGGTAAGGGACCACAGTCAAGTGACAGGAGCATCAAAGGAAGGGAGGTGGACACTGGTCCATTTACAGAGGAGAGTGTCCTGAAGGAACTCGCAAATCTGAAAGTGGACAAGGCAATGGGGCCAGATGGGATACATCCAAGGCTATTGAAGGAGCTCAGAGAGGTGCTGGCTGCGCCTCTGACAGTCCTGTTCAACCACTCACTGGAGACGGGAGTGGTTCCAGAGGACTGAGGAGAGCAGATGTAGTCCCACTTCACAATAGTGGTAGCAAGGAGAAAGCTGGAAATTACAGACCAGTCAGCCTGACCCCAGTGGTGGGGAAATTAATGAAATCACTGCTGAAGGAAAGGATTTTGGAATATCTTGATTTCAGCAACTTACAGGATCCGAGACAGCGTGGATTTATCAGGGGGAGGTCATGTCAAACAAATGTAATAGATTTCTTTGACTGGGTGACCAGGGAAGTAGATGTGGCCTACCTAGATTTCAGTAAGGCCTTCAACACCGTTCCATATAGAAGACTAGTAAACAAGCTGGGCAGCCTGGGAGTGGGACCAAAAGTGGTAAACTGGGTAAGGAATTGGTCGGGGATAGGCATCAGTGGGTGGCAGTAAACGGAGTTCACGCCGAGGAAGGGAGGGTGACCAGCGAGGTGCTACAAGGATCGGTACTTCGACCAGTCCTCTTTAACGTATTTATTAGTGACATTGCAGAGGGACTAGAAGGGAAGGTATGGCTTTTTGCAGATGACACTAAAATCTGAAATAGGGTAGATACTCCGGGGGTGGTGGAAAAAATGAATACGGATCTAGGAAAGCTTGAGGAGCTATCAAGAATGTGGCAACTGAGTTTCAATGCAAAGTAGTGCAAATTCATGCTCTTTTATTTATTAATTAATTTATTTGTTCTTGGTTTAACACGTATGAGCTACAAGCTTATTTACATAGGTTCCATGTCAGAGAGTAGACATCATAAGAGACATACAACTTAACACAGAGTGCAAATGTCACTAGGACAATTAGATACAAATCAGTAACAAACAACTTAACAAAGAGTGCAGACCTCAGTAGGATAATTATTTATAAAACTGTATACACAGAGTCCATAACAGCATAGCAAATGGTAGCCGAGGCCTCAGGCAACAATATTTAATTTCAAAAGTAATAGTAAGGACCAGTAGACAGGAAACTTTAGCATTGTGGGGGGTGAGGGGGGCAAGAGGGAGATTTTAGGTAGGTATCCCAAAATTAGAGGGGCTAGAAGAAGGGTGCAAAGTAGCACTAGCATGCCTTGTCATGGGAAAATGTGATGAGCAAAGTTTGGGGGGGGCACAGCAGCTCAGGAAGCCTTGTCAAGGGAGGAAATTAGAATGTAAGGGTAAGGGGGGAGGACAGGAGTTGGTTGTGTAGACTAGACTGTTGAAGGAGGGAGACCAGGTGTCAGTGGCCCTATTAGTGGTGCATAGGGTGCATGGGGCTCTTAGGGCATAGAAACCAAGGGGAAGAGTACAAGATGGGGGGGGAGTGGTACTGATGACCACCAAGCAGGAAAGAGACCTGGGGGTAATCATATCTGATGACCCAAAGGTGGCCAAACAATGTGACAAGGCGGTGGGGAGAGCCAGTGGGATGCTGGGGTGAATACAGAGGGGTATCATCCGTAGAAAGAGGGAGGTGGCGATATCATTGTATCAATCATTAGTGAGACCTCACCTGGAGTACTGTGTCCAGTTCTGGAGACCATATCTCTGGAAGGACATAGAATAGAGGCAGTCCAGAGATGGGCAACAAAAATAGTGCAGGGTCTGCACCAGAGGCCATATGAGGAGAGGCTAAAGGACCTCAGTATGTACACCCTGGAGGAAAGAAGGGAAATGGGCGAATATTATAGAGACTTTCAAATGCCTCATGGAAATAAATGAGGTGCAAGAGGGCAGCATTTTTCAGAAAAAAAGACGCTTAAGAACAAGGGGACATGCTATGAAGCTGGAGGGGGTAGACTCGGGAAACATAAGGAAGTACGTCTTCACAGAGAGAGTAGTGAATGTCTGGAGCAGCCATCCAGTGGAGCTGTTGGGGGCGAAAGCTGTGGCAGGATTCAAGAACGCAAGGAACAGGCATAAGGAAACCTCAGTCATTATGGACGGGAGGGCTAAGCTGGATATCAAGTAGGTTCTACGGTACTACAGCAGGTAAGGAAATTGGGCAGACTGGGTGGGCCAAATGGTCCTTATCTGCCATCAAATTCTATGTTTCTATGTAACATTCCCCTTCTCATAAAAACAGTTCATTCAATTGTCCAAGGCTGTGTGTGGGTGCGTTGATGTGCGAAATAGCTACCACTACACATTCAGTCACTTCGCTACCAGTCTCACATTGCTTGTAAAGCACTTTGGTATGCAATATGTATGAAAAGTGCTATATAAATGCTGATACATAGAAACATAGAAACAGACTTTGACGGCAGAAAAGGACCACTTGGCCCACCAGGTCTGCCCATTTCCCTACCTATTGGATAAGCTACAGATCCTAGTTAACCAACAGCCTGCTTCTTCCTACCCTCCTCTAGAATTGCCTCATGTCTGTCCCATGCATTCTTGAATTCCCCTACTGTTTTTGACCCCACGACCCCCTCTGGAAGGCTGTTCCATGTGTTCACCACCCTCTCCATGAAAAAAATACCTCCTTACGTTGCCCCTGAGCCGTCCCCACTCTATCTTCAAATTGTGCCCCCTTGTTCTTGCACGTCTCTTTTTCTGAAAGATGTTACCCTCTTGGACTTTGTTGATTCCCCTGAGGTACTTGAAAGTTTCTATTATGTCCTCCCTCTCCCTCTCCCTCCTTTCCTCGAGGGTATACATATTAAGCTCCTTCAGTCTCTCTTCATACATCTTCTGGTGCAGACCCTGCACCATTTTAGTTGCCCTCCTCTGGCCTGCCTCCATCCTGTCTGTGCTCTTGCGGAGATGGGGTGTCCAGAACTGCACACAATACTCCAGATGGGGTCTCACCAGCTGTCTGTACAAAGGGATAACAACTTCCTGTTTTCTACTGGTGATGCCTCTCCCTATGCATCCCAGTATCCCCCCAATCCCTCCTTACTGCCTTCTCACATTGTTTGCCTACTTTTAGGTCATCTGATATGACTACCCTCAGATCCCTTTCCATTTTTGTTGTTGTTAGCACCTCCCCTCATTGTGTACCCTGCTCCTGTATATTTGTTTCCCAGGAGCATTACTCCGCACTTCTTTGCATTGAATTTAAGTTGCCATACTCTTGACCATTCCAATATATATATATGTTTATATATGTTTATATGGGTGGTGGAGACATGGAACAACCTCCCAGCAGAGGTGGTGAGAGCAGGCTAAATTGGAGAGTTCAAACTGCATGGGTTAGACATAGGGGAACCCTAACTATTCAAAAGGGGAGGTAAAGTCCGAGATCAAGTAGGATCTGTGGCTTTTGCAGTCGGTAGGGTGAAAGGACAGACTGGATGGGTCTATCAGTCCTTATCTGCCGTCAATTTGTATGTTTCTATCAATCAAACTGGGAAATGAGCGAACAGTGTACACAAATCAAGGACCCCAAAATAATAAATTTATTTAAGTGTGGAAAAAGGGTGCATATAGAAACCCACTATAAAAATACAGCTGGCAAAGCCCCCCCATCATTTCGCCAATGCACTGGGGCTTTTGGAAGCTCCACATACTGGGAAATGGAGGCTTCTGCAGGCTATATTTTACAGTGGGTTGCCATGGCATCTCTTCTTTTCCACACTTATAGGGACACTGTCAACCCTTAGGCCTCAAGGGTCCCTATTTAAAAAAAAAACACATTTTATGATTGTTCACATTTTATAGAGACTGTTGATGCAGCTGGTAGTTTGATTCAGGTCCCTTTTCTCTTTTAAAAAGTGAAAAACTGACTGTCCACCATACTGGTGTTACCACACCAAAACATGTTTGTTTACATTTCTTGACCAGCTCCCACTGCACCTTTCCTGGACTCGGGAACACCCCCAACACAATCTGACCACTCATTATGCAGTGGGAGTAGAGGAGACTATTGTATCATGAGTGGCTGCACTGTTTGAAGGTGTTTCTAATGATCAGGAAGTGTGCGTTAGGAGTAGTTAAGTGATCTGTAGCAAAACGAAGCTGATCATAGCTATACATTCCCACACATTTTGGTTCTAACAAGCAAGGAGGCAGATAAAACAACCAGCAACATCAATGAATTTTAGAAGAAGTAAGCAATCATAGAATGTAGGGTTTTACCTAAAAAATAATATGATGCAAAAAAGGTTGACACCGTCCATTTAAATAAGTTTATTATTTTGAGATCCTTGATTTGTGTGCACTGTTCCATTTGTCAATTTGCTTGTTCAGTCCTGTGACCATCGTATAGCAGTACCTTGTGAGGCAGTGTGTTCACACCTTTTGGGATGTTTTTAAAAAAAATGTTTCAGCAATATAGGCACTGGGAAAAATTATATGCGTGTGCACGCCTGTGTGTGTGTTGCTTTGTACAAAATGCTTGCATGGCATTATTCAATTAGCCAGACATTACATTCCTTTTTTTTCTGCTTTGCCTGAAATCAAACCCTAAGCTGTCTAAGAGCTCTGCTTTTTCGTGTAATCTGTGATCTGGACTCAGCCTGCAGCAAACCGCCAAGGTTTTCATTTGTTATATTACTGTCTCTCGTCCAGCCAAGTTCTCTGCGTCAGGCATAGAGAGGTTACGAATGTTTAGCATAGCTGAAGCAGACTTGAGGGGGAAAATCTCTCACCACAAGGTGCTAATTAGAGAGATGAAAAGTAGAGAAAGTCGATGCCAGATGACTGTACTATGCTGCATGCGCATTCAAGGAGGCATTGGTTAATGCGGAGTGTGAGTGCTACAACAAAGACAGTCTACATATGGATGTGTCTTTGTTCCTTGTGATGTCTGGGCATATTATGGATGGAATTGGGTAGAAAAATAAACAACAAGCACAATCTCTTTTATTATAATAACTGGTTATCTGAGATTTACAGCAGTTTTCCGAAGCTGTAGATTGATGTAATACAAGGCTGTAACATCACAAATCCCATACTGCACAGTTGTGATATCACACCTCTGTATAATGACATTTTTGTAATGCTAAGAAATAGTGTCTTCTGCAGTTTTTTTCCATGTTCTCCCCTTTATTCCTACCCCTTTCCCACAAATTCAACATTGTGTACACTGCTACCAAATCCCACCCCACCTCCTTCAGGCTCCCAGACCCAGACCCACTCTAATCCATAAATTAGATTTTGTAGAACTTTTAGGGTACTCTGTTAGAAGGAGTACTGAATTTTAAAGAGCCATTATGCACATTAGTGTTTACTTTTGTAAACATGATTCAGCTAAAAAAAGTATTTTAATGTGTATTTTTCCTTTCCAGGGTTTATATCACAGCTTGGTAGTTTATCTAAAAAGTTTATATGAAAAGGTTTGGGACTGTCCCTGACTGATTTCATAGTGTCTGTTTATGACATCACAGTGTTCCCCATTTCAAAATCGAAGCCAATGTTCAACTAACAAGAGCTTTATTACTTCAGTGGAAGCTTTGGTTTGAAACCAACATTCCTTTAAAATAGACAATGTACATAAAAACATATTCATTACAAAAGCCCTCTATGTCAATATTACATCTAATAAGATATATGTCAAGAAAGCATATCTGTGATAAAGAAGTGTGCATAAATATTGTACAGAGGCTGGAATCAGGCAAACAGCTCAAACCACAGAAGGACTCATTATGCAGTCTTGGTTAAAAAAGTAAAATTTATTGCTACGTATTTCAAAATGCACAGCAGCACTCACCCTGCCACATAAGCTGAGGTTTTGCACTAGTCACGTGCACTTTATCAATGCACATGACTACGCCGCGAAACATCGACTTATGTAACTACGAAAATAACTACTGTGCCTTTAAAATATGCAGCAATAAATTTTGTATTTTAACCTAGACTGCATAGTGAGTCTTTTTGTGGTTAGAGCTGTTAGTCCGATTCCTGTGTCCGTACTTCATGTTTTTATTTGGGCCGCAGCTTTTACATTCTAGTGACTGCCTTCCACAATACACAACTCTTGCATCATTATTGTATATCAACAACAATGTTAATAAAGCAGATATGTGATAGCAGCAGAGTGCGTAAATATTGTATAAGAGATATATCTAACAATAGTGATAAAAATGGTGTACATCATATTGTATCTGATCGCTATGTCAATAAAAAACATTAATGATAAAAACAGTGTACATGAAAATTGTATCTGATGAGGTACCATGTGATAAGAGTGATGGAATATCGTCGATAGAAACGTCGGCGAGTGCTCATCAGTGAATAGCAAAATGCTGACGTGCACTACAGCAAGCACCAATGTGAGTGACGGTCCTCAACATTCGTACTGGGAGCAATACACTTTTATATAATAATAATTCATATAATTAACTCCAGGAAGTGCTGGACTTGGGCACAGGGAGAAACACAGGACGGGGGCAGGGACAAAAAGTGGCCACAACACTTAGAAAAAAAAAAGGAAAATTACACAATAAAAATATCAGCAACTGCAGGAATTCAACCAGATCCCAAATCTCACTATGGTACACACACCCCCCTCTACCTAACCCTCTGTGCCACACTACCAGCACACTTCACAGTCTCACAGAAACTCCTCTTACACTCCTTGCTACTGCTCCGCCACTGATGAGTAGCTACAATACATGTGCTCTTACTACTGTCGCTCAACAAACAGTTGCCCATCCCTCCATTGCACTTCTTGTGTCACTCTTTTTACTTCTCTCAAGTCTACTCACTCATATCACGGGTCACCAGCTGATGAGATATGTCAGTAAATATCACTAGTGATAAAAACTGTGTACATCAAAATTGTATATGACTAGACATGTCAATAAAGAACATTAGGGACAAAAACAGTGCACATCAAATTGTATCTGGTGAGACATTTCAATAAAGCACATTAGTGATGAAAGCAGTGCACGTCAATATTGTATGTGATGAGCTAGGCCAATAAAGCACTTAGTTTAGATTCCTGTCCATTAGCAATGATAAGGCTGAATGAAGTCTCTCTACTGATTTCTGTCTTGCAACAGCTCCATGGCTTTGTTCATCTTTAATCCTTTCTGCTGCTAGTCATTCTTGATGGTATCTATCCAGTGCCATCACAGTCTTCTCCGAGGCTTTATTCCATGTACTTCTGTATGCATTGCCATGAGTGGTATTGTATCAGTGCCCGTTCTTGATACATACCCGAACCATCACAATCGTCTTTCTTGAATCTTCTGCAGCAGAGCCGTTTGCTGTCTAAGCTGGTTCCTTGTTATCTCATTCTTTATTCTCTGCATTCTTGAGACACCCTGTATTCCTCTTAGCCAATTCATTTCTCACTTAGTATTTTACATTCATTAGTTTTCATCATGCCCCACAATTCTGACCCATATAACAGTATTGAAATTACAGTTGTCTCATACACTCTAATTTTTGTTTTATATCATGATGTCTTTAGCCTTCCGTATCTTGTGAAGCACAATAGTGATAAAAATGGTGTAATCAATATTGTTTCCATGAGATAGGTTAATAAAGCACATTAGTGATAAAAACAGTATACATCAATACTGTATCTGATACAATGTCAATAAAGCACGTTAGTGATAAAACAGTGTCCATCAACACTGTATCTGATACAATGTCAATAAAGCACGTTAGTGATAAAACAGTGTCCATCAATACTGTATCTGATACAATGTCAATAAAGCATGTTAGTGAAAAACAGTGTCCATCAATACTGTATCTGATACAATGTCAATAAAGCACGTTAGTGAAAAAACAGTGTCCATCAATACTGTATCTGATACAATGTCAATAAAGCACGTTAGTGATAAAACAGTGTCCATCAATACTGTATCTGATACAATGTCAATAAAGCACATTAGTGATAAAACAGTGTTCAATATTGTATCTGATACAATGTCAATAAAACACGTTAGTGATAAAAACAGTGTACATCAATACTGTATCTGATACAATGTCAATAAAGCACATTAGTGATAAAAACAGCTTACATCAATTTTGTATCTGTTCAGATAAGTTAATAAAGTACATTAGTGATACAACCAATGTACATCAATATAGTATCAATGAGATATGTCAGTAATGCACATTCATGATAAAACAAGTGTACTTCAATACTGTAACCAAGAAATATGTCAATAAACCACAATAGTGATATAAACAGTGTACATCAATATTGTATCTGATACAATGTCAGTGAAGCACTTTCGTGATAAAAACAGCATTCATAATTGTGTCTAAGATATGTCAGAAAAACACATCAGTGATAAAACAGTGTTCATCAATATTTTGTCTAATGATAGTTGTTAATAAAGCTCAACAGTGCACATCAATAATGTATCTGATGGAATAGGTTAATAAATAGCATTAGTGGAAAAAACAATGGATCTCAGCATTGTAATTAATGAGATATGTCAATAAAACTGTAGGGAGCCGGCCGGCCTGCTTACTGTAAGGAATAACTCTAACTGTGGCATTTGGTATTGCGCCAGACATATGAGCGTAGCCTTATTTTGGGCATGCCGGGTTAATCACAATGATGAGTAAGCCACATAGCAAGGAACAAGGAAATCAAGCCAAAGCCTTCTTCTGTAACATCTGCCATGGAACCCTCGGGGGTGGATGGTGTGCACCTGGACAACCCAGGCCACCAGCTCATTCAATAACTGTTTACTGAAGTTGTTTACTACAAAGAGGAATTTGTTGATTATATGTTTTGTAGGGAGTTGGCCAGTTGACCTGTTGTGTATGGCATGCATGAGCACAATACCTGCATGCACTCCTTACATGGAGTGGTCATACACCTCAGCATACCTTGCCCATATAAGGTATAGCTATGTCATCTGGGTGTGTAGGAAAAATTGTTTACTCAGCACTATAAGTATGAGTTTATTGGGGTGGGTATTTGAGATGCAGACCTGATGACCACCTAAGAAGACTGGACCCCGCTGCCGCTAGTCTCCCAGGGACATTGGTACCTGATTATTATCATCTCTCTATTGAAATACAAAATCACACATGCCCCCATAATGCAAAGCATCATGGGCTGCATATGCAAATCACCATAGAATATTATGCTGGTTCAACTTTAAGCAGAAATGCATGGTGCCGAAAGGCCTCTCACACAGTATGCAAAGGGTGCCAACAGAAGACACAGACATGTGTTTCATCCTACCAGGACTCATCAGTATGCCTCATCTGTTTGGCACCCCAGTGGAATGAACCCGCTACTCTAAGATGATCTGTCTGGGTTATGCTGTGGTGAATCCAATTAAAACAAAAAACTAGTTAAAAGACAAAGAACCTCAGTGCACAAACACTAAGGTAATAGTTGCCCCAAAGGGTACTGGCCGGGAAGCCTTGGTTTGCTGCTAGTCAGGGCGAACCACATTTTGTATGTTATGTCTGCTGTGCTGCTGATAAAGAAACTGATATGGGCTGCTAAGTGTCTGAGAGTTTTATTGTTATGAGCTGCTAACTAAGTGTTTGAGAGGTTTACTGTTATACCAATTGTACCATCAGTTTCCTTACAAAATTCATCAGTAATGGAAACAGTTTATATCATATTTTATCAGATGATATATGTCAGTGTATATCATCAGCGATAAAAAGTGTATATCAGTATTGTATCTGATGAGATGTCGGTAAGGCACATCAGTAATAAAAACAGTATAGATCAATACTTTATCAAATGAGATATGTCAATAACTGTTAATGATAAAAATAATGCACATCAGTATTGTATTTTGATGGGATACGTTAACAAGTATCATTAATGTAAAACAGTGTACATAAGTATTGTATCTTGTGGGATATGTCAAGTAAAGCTCATTAGTGATAAAAACTGTGCACCTTTATTTATTTATTTATGTATGTATGTATGTCTTTGGTAACTGGGTAGGTGCACTGATCCGGAGGACCGTTTCCAGGCACGACCCGGGCCAATGAAGTGGCAAAAAAATATGGAAGAAAGTGACATTGGTACATATAGTGCATTAGCACACATCCCAAACAAGGGTTGGTAATAAAAAAAAAAAGTACAGGAGATAATTGATTATATACAATAGCATTAGAATTGTTCACAGTAGAAAAATAGTGCAAGTTTATATACAGAAGTACAAAAGATAAGCAATTATCTATACTAACATTAGGATTGTTTTACAGTAGACAAGCAGTGCAAGTATTATATACAACAGTTTCGATTCTACATACAAAATAGTGCAGGCTCAATTTTTAAACAGTGCAAGTTATAAAACAATGGCAGGGCTAACTAGGAAATCAAACTATAGAGCTAGTGAGAGAGGTCTGTGGGGGAAGGAAGGGTGATAGAGGAGCTAGCAGGAGATGGAAGAGGAGAGGAAAGGTGAAAACCCAGAGGGGAAGTGGTCTACAAGACCCAAGGTTATTTTAGCGTGCAATTACAGCTTGGTATAATCAGGAGTCAGGTTTTAGGTTCCGTTTGAAGGCCATGTGGGAGGAAGACAAGCGGACAGCTAGTGGGAGCTTGTTCCATAGTGATGGAGCTGAGATGGAGAAAGCTCTCATACCTATGGCAGTACAGGCACGGGGCACTTCTTACGGGGGGACAGAGGATTTGATGGGATATGTTAGTAAAGTTCTTTGTGATACAGACTGTGTACCTCAGTATTGCATCCGATGAGACGTTAATAAAGCACGTTAGTGATAAAAACTGTGTACATCAATACTGTAGTTGATTAAATATGTCTAAAAAGCAAATTAGTGATAAAAACAGAGTACGTAAATATTATATCTGATAAGATACGTCAGTAAAGCACATTAGTGATAAAACAGTGTGCATCAATATTGTATCGAATCAAACACGTAAAGAAGCACAGTAGTGGTAAAACAGTGTACATCAATATTTTATAAAATTGGGTTGGAAATTACCTGCTTCCTGATTGGCTAAATAAGATCCGAGATCCACATGTTACAGTAATTCCACAGAAATACACAGTTTGCAACAAGTTCAGGCAGTGCGATATGGACTTTTGGCAAATCACATGCTGATTTCACGACTTTCTCCACTTGTCCTTAATTGTCTTCAGAAATGTGGCTGCCACCTTGACCGACTGAAAATCTTCAACAAGGCCCTAAAAAGTAAAACTCCTTTAAATTTTGAAAAATAAATTAAAAATGAAACATTTTTCCATCTCATGACCCCCTCCTTAATAATATACATAAACAAATTGAAAAAAAAAAAGTGAAGTACTATTCACAGTTTTAATTTCTGGTGTTCGTTTGGTGACCACAAAAAATCTCTCATCCTATCCTTACCAGTTTGCCAAGGCAATCTCTTCTGCTTACCCTGTCACAGATAAAACTGAGACATTAGCTCCACAAAAGGCCACCTGTTGTGTGTGAGGGGGTGAACTTTCTGCCACTAAAATTCTGCAGAAGTTTGAATTCCTCTATTTCATGTTAAACAAACATTCCATCCATTAGATATGTGCAAAGATCGATGATCAGATTGACAGATGCAGAAGGATTACTTTTTACAAGTTACTTTTAACAACAGAAAACAGCTTTTTTATAATTAAAAAAATTAGCATTTGTTTTGTTTGACTGTTTCATTATTTTTGCAGTTTACCCATTTTATAACTGTAATAATACACACCAGGTCATTGGTCATCAGGGGTTAATGCACTTCCAGGTGCTGAAGGCACCCGGCACAAGAATCTCCTGCCTCATTACACAAGAGGGCGTGCATTACCCCAGACAACCAATGCCCTGTCATGACTTATTGATTACATATGTAATGAGGTATTTCAATAACGCACATTAGTGATAAAAATAGTGAGAATCAATATTGTATCTGATACAATATGTTAATAAATATCATTAGTGAAAAACAATGTACATCAATATTGTATCAATGAGACATGTCAATCAAGCACATTAGTGATAAAAACAGTCTACATCAGTATGGTATCTGATGGAATATGTTAATAAATATTAGTGGAAAAAAAAACTGTGTACGTCGATATTGAACCAATGAGATATGTCAATAAAGCACATTAGTGACAAAAAACAGCATACATTAGTATTTTAGAAGGGACTTGCATTTCTCAGTGGGCCTAGCCGGTCACCAAAATTCAAATAAGTAAATAAATATCTGCTGAGATATGTCAATATAGCATATTAGTGATAAAAACAGTGTACATCAGTATGGTATCTGATGGAATATGTTAATAAATATTAGTGAAATAAAAACTGTGTACGTCGATATTGAACCAATGAGATATGTCAATAAAGCATATTAGTGACAAAAACAGCATACATTAGTATTTTAAAAGGGACTTGCATTTCTCAGTGGGCCTAGCCGGTCACCAAAATTCAAATAAGTAAATAAATATCTGACGAGATATGTCAATATAGCATATTAGTGATAAAAACAGTGTAAACTGGTATTGCATCTGCATGTGATATGTCAATAAAGGACATTTGTAATCCCAAAACATTGTGTGGTATAATATCCTTTACATGGTGGTAAAAAGAACATGAACACAAGACAAGCATTTGTCAATGCTGAATATTGATTGCGTTGGTCCGTTGAGCTCGCTCACTGCCCCTCTGTCACTCACTCAGTCTGTTTCTCCTGGTGCAGCAGGTTGCTCTTTTCTACTGGGCTCCTGCCTGCATTGGCACCTTTTTTTGCCCACTAAGAAACCCGCAGCTGTCCCGACAGAGCCCCGTGGAGGTGGCTCACTCCCCCTCTCTCACTCGCTCATTCTGTTTCTCCTGGCGCTGCAGGCTGCCCTTTTGTACTGGGCTCCTGCCTCTGTTGGTGACTTTTTCTGTCCACAAAGAAATCTGCAGCATTCCTGACACAGGTCTGTTGAACCTGCTCACTCCCCCTCTCTCACTCACTCATTCCGTTTCTGCACGTGCTGCAGGCTGGCCTTTTGTACTGGGCTCCTGCCTGCATTGCCGCCTTTTTCTGCCAACAAAGAAATCTGCAGCAGTCACGATAGAGCTCTGTTGAGCTCACTCCCCCCCCCCACTCGCTCATTGTGTTTCTCCCAGCACTGCAGGCTGCCCTTTTGTACTGGGCTCCTGCCTGCATTGCCACCTTTTCTGCCCACAAAGAAATCCACAGCTGTCCTGAAAGAGCTCTGTTGAGGTCGCTCACTCCCCGTGTCTCACTCACTCATTCTGTTTCTCCTGGCGCTGCAGGCTGCCCTTTTGTACTGGGCTCCTGCGTCTGTTGGCAACTTTTTCTGTCCACAAAGAAATCTGCAGCAGTCCCGACAGAGCTCCGTTGAGCTCGCTCACTCCCCCTTCTCTCACTCGCTCATTCCATTTTGCTGGTGCTGCAGGCTGCCCTTTTGTACTGGGCTCCTGCCTGCATTGCCGCCTTCTTCTGCCCACAAAATTTGCAGCAGTCACAATAGAGCTCCACTGGGCTCGCTCCTCCCTCTCTCACTCGCTCATTCTGGTTTTCCTGCCGCTGCAGGTTGCCCTTTTGTTCTGGGCCCCTGCGTGCATTGCTGCCTTTTCTTCCCACAAACAAATCTGCAGCAGTCCCAACAGAACTCCGTTGAGCTCACTCACTCCCCTCCCTCACTCGCTCATTCTGTGTCTCCCACCGCTGCAGGCTGCCCTTTTGTACTGGGCTCCTGCCTGTGTCAGCGGCTTTTTCTGGCCACAAGGAAATCTGTAGCAGTCCTGACACAGCTCTATTAAGCTTGCTTTCTCCCCCTCTCTCACTCGCTCGTTCCATTTCTGCCAACACTGCAGGCTGGCCTTTTGTACTGGGCTCCTGCTTGCATTGCTGCCTTTTTCTGCCCACAAAGAAATCCACAGCAGTCATGACAGAGTTCAATTTAGCTTGCTCACTCCTGCTCTGTCACTCGCTCATTCTGTTTCTCTTGGTGCTGCAGGCTGCGCTTTTGTATGGGGCTCCTGGCTGCATTGGCACCTTTGTCTGCTGACAAAGAAATCTGCAGCTATCCCTACAGAGCTCCGTTGAGGTCGCTGAGTCTCCCTCTCTCACGCGCTCGTTCTGTTTGTCCTGGCGCTGCAGGCTACCCTTTTGTACGGGGCTCCTGCCTGCATTGGTGCCTTTTTCTGCCCACAAAGAAATCCACATCAGTCTTGATACAGCTCCATTGAGCTCACTCAGTCCCCCTGTCTCACTTGCTCGTACTGTTTCTCCTGCCGCTGCAGGCTGTCTGTTTGTACTGGGTCCCTGCCTGCATTGATGCCTTTTTCTGCCCACAAAGAAATCCACAGCAGTACCGACAGCTCTCTGGTGTGCTTGCTCACTCCCTCTCCCTCACTCGCTCTCTCATTCTGTTTCTCCCAGTGCTGCAGGCTGCCCTTTTGTACTGGGTTCTTGCATTGGGGCCTTTTTCTGCCCGCAAAGAAATCCACAGCAGTCCTGACAGAGCTCAGCTGAGCTTGGTCACTCCCCCCTCTCACTCACTCAATCTTAATCTGTCTCAAACACTGATTTCTCACAGCGACCTTGCTATTCTCCAGCAGGATGTGAAAAATGACCGCTGTACTGTTCATAAGGAAGTGTGAAAAAATGCCACTGTTGAAAATGTGGCATGAAAATATTACAAATTTGCGGAGTTACAAGGGTGCATGGAAACAGTTCAACGTACGCTTGTAACACAGTCATGTTATGGAGTTTCATCACCAAATTTTCAACATAGGGATTTTAGGACCTCTGCTCATGAACAGTGCCACTGTCATTTTCTTAATCTGTCCCGAACACTGATTTTCCACAGCAACTGCATTATTCTGCACCGGATCTGTGAAAACACATTTTGGTCAGGATGTGAAAAATGACAGCTGTACTGCTCATAAGGAGGTGCGAAAAAATGCCCCTGCTGAAAATCTGGCGTGACAATATTACAAATCTGTGAAGTTACAAGGGTGCGTGGAAAGTGCACAATGCTCACTTGTAGCACAGTCATTTGATGGCCTATCATCACCAAATTTTCAACATAGGTATTTTAGGGACTCTGCTCATGAACAGTATCACTGTCATTTTCTTAATCTGTTCCGGACAGTGATTTCCCACACCGACTGCGCTATTCTGCGTCAGAAGTGAGAAAACACATTTCAGCCCAGATGGGAAAAATGACATCTATACTGTTCATAAGTAGGTGTGGGAAAATGGCAATGTTGAAAATCTGGAGTGAAATTATTATAAATTCGCAAAGTTACGAGCGTGTGCAAACTGCGCAACGCACACTTGTAACACAGTCATTTTATGGAGTATCATCACCAAATTTTCAACATAGGCATTTTAGACCTCTGCTCATGAACAGTATCACTGTCATTTTCTTAATCTGTCCTGAACACTGATTTCCCACAAAGACTGCACTACTCTGCACCGGAAGTGTGAAAACACATTTTGGCCAGGATGTGAACAATGGCAGCTGTACTGTTCACAAGGAGGTGTGAAAAAATGCCAATATTGAAAATCTGATGTGAAAATATTGCAAATTTGTGAAGTTATGAGCGTGCGTAGCCACTGCGCAACGCACGCTCGTAAAACAGTAATTTTTTGGATTTTTTCCACGAAATTTGCAACATAGACTTTTTGAGAGCCTACCTCATGAACACTGGCACTGTTGTTTCGTATTCAGCCCCAAAAGGTGATTCCGCACAGTGACCATGAAATCACCTTTCGGGGCCGATTAATGCCATGACAGTGCCAGAATTCATGAGGAGGGGTCCCAAAAACCCCATGTTGAAGATTTGGTGCCACAATTCCAAAAAATGACTGAGATATGCATCAAAGTTGAAAAACCCCTATTTATTCCATTATATAGCTTACCGGCATTTCCTCAGTTCGCGGTCGGCTTTGAAGAGTGTAGATGTGTTCCTGGTCCAACGAAGATCATCGTGCGGACTCCGAGGAGGTATGGGGTGAGGGGGTGGGGAGGCAGGATACGCAGTGGGTGGGTGCGGGTTGCTGGAGGGGGCAGGAGACCGCCGAGGGACCGCTTTCCTTTTTCACAGGTCAAAAAAACCAGACATTGCAGGACCGTTGGTTTTAGACATGAACGCTGGGATGGACTCCCAGCGTGCCAATGGACTCATTCTTGGGGTGCTGTAGCCAATGGGGGCTGGGCAGCAGGCCAGCAAACAACAAAGATAGGGGCCATATCATGCCGATGGGGATTGGGCACCCCATCAGCACTAAAGGGGGGGGTGCAAGAGCCGAGGGGGATGGGGCACCCCTCCGCACAAATGTTCTGGGTGTTTGTGGGGGGCATTATACTGATGGGGAGTGGGCTCCCCATCGGCATATGAAATGGGAGGGGACATAATGTCAATGGGGAGTGGGCTCCCCCGTCTGCAACATCAAAGGGCAGGGCTATTGAAGTCGACGGGGATTGGGCCCCGCGGCAAACAAACCCGCTGTTGGGGGGCGCATGCTGCCAAGTGGGATTGGGCACCCCCTCAGCAATGGGGTTATGCCGCCATGTTCACAAACAATATTGCACTTGGAAAGTTCCGCCCAGCAATGACGGGTCGCTTCCTCATTGCAGCGAATGGTTGACGCTGCAATGACGAGGCGGCCCCTGATTGCAGCGGCTGAAACTTTTCAAGGTTGTGGCACGCTGGCTGAACTAGTGTCAGCAGCAGCATGCCATGGCATTGGAAAAAACCAGCCAAGCCTTTAAAGGCTGTGGGGGCATTGGCCACAACAGTGCCGCGCCTCCACAACCTGCTTCTGAAAATCTGCCGCAATATGATTCTTGCGCTTGTGCACAATCAACATAAAAATGCCAGCAGAAGAAGACCAAATTGGTCTACCAAGTCTGTGCATTAATAAAGAAGTGTCCCTGGCCTATGCCGCTGGCCCTGCACCCCCTTCTTCTGTCAATCTCTCTTCCCTAACCCCCCCATACCATGGTGCCCTGGGTTCCCTGTATGCCTATCCCAGGCCCTTTTAAAGCCACCCACTGTTTTCTGTGAGACCAACTCTTCTGGCAGTGCATTCCATGTGTCCACCACCCCCTCCATGAAAGAATATTTCCTAACATCTTTCCTAAATCCCCCCACCCCCACCAACTTCAAACTGTGCTCCCTTGTGGTTCAGTTGTCACTTAGATTGAAGAGACCTTCCCCGTTCACTCTGTTTTATTCCCTTCAGGTATTTAAAGGTCTCTGTCATATCTCCCCTCTCTTTCCTCTCCTCCAGGGAGTACATTTTCAGGGCTCTCAGCCTCTCTTCATAAGATTTTCCCTGCTGTCTCATGATCATCTTGGTTGCCATCCTTTGTACCCTCTCTAACAAGTCGGTGTCCTTCTTATTATATTCTAAATATGGTCTCACCAATTACCTGTGCCTGGGCAGTATGACCTCACTCCACCTACTGCTGAATCCTCTAGCTATACACCCCAACATTCTGTATGCCTTCACTGCTGCCTTTTTACGTTGTGTGGTGTGTCTCTGGTCACCGGTAATCACCACCCCTAGATCCTTTTCTCCATCTGTTGCTGCTATCTGGATTACCCCCAGGTAATACTTGGCCCTAGGATTTCTATCCCCAATATGTATCACTTTGCATTTCTTGGCAGTGAAGCCAAGTTACCGGATCTCCAACCATCTCTCAAGTTTCCTAAGGTCCTCCTGTAGGTCCTGTATCCCTTCATCTATGTCCACCCTTCCACAGAGTTTGGTGTCGTCAGCAAACAGTCACATCTTGCCCTTAATTCCCTCCTCAATGCCAGTTATGAAGACCCTGAACAACACTAGCCCTAGTACTGGTCCTTGCAGGACCCCGCTGGTAACCACACTTGTACTGGACAACTCCCCCCCCACCACCCTCTGAGTTCTGCCACTTAAACAGCTTTCTACCCACTTTGTCATTTTCTCCCTGACCCCAAGATACTTCAGTTTACTGATTAGCCTCCCATGTAGCATGGAATCGAAGGCCTTTCTTAATTCCAGGTAAATGATGTCTAGCACCTTGATCCCATCCATCGCCCAGGTGACCCAGCGGAAAAAGTCAAGTAGGTTCATCTGACAGGACCTCCCTGCCACAAAACCATGCTGCCTCTCATCCTGTAGCCCATTCTTCTCTATGTACCTTACCAGTCTCTCTTTGTATATGGTCACCAGGAGTATGCACATGATCAATGTCAGACTGACCAACCCATCGATCCCCAGATCATCCCTAGGTCTGTGCTCGTGGAGAGGCACCACGTGTGCCATTCTGCAGTCCTTCGGCACCACTCCTGACTCCAGAGATCTACTGAAAAGGACTGCCAGCAGCTCTGTGAGCTCCTCAGCTAGCTCCTTCAGTACCCTTGGATGAATTCTGCCTGGACCTGGGGACATATCCACTTTCAGTGCAAGGAGACCCTCCCTCACTCTGTCCACCTCTATCCACCACTATTACAATATCTGTTGCCCCATCCCACCCTCCTTCTCCACCCAGTGGGTGCCGACCCATCTTTTTCCCTAGTAAAGACAGAGCAGAAGTACTCACCGAGTACCTGCGCCATGCTCATTTCTTCCTCCACCCATCCATCCCTCATCCTCAGTTTAACTATAGCGCTATGCCATCCTTTTTGTTCGCTTCTCTTTTATGTAGCGATAGAAGGCTTTTTACCCAGTCTTAATTCCTTCCACTGTTTGCACTTCCTTCTGTGCCTTTGCTTGCTGCACGCCCTTACCCACCACTTTCGCTAACCTCAGGTATTCTTCCTTATCCACTTCTCTTCAGTCCTCCTGTATCTCTTATAGGCTGTTTTCTTGTCCCTCACCACGCTGGCAGCCTCAGAGTTTAACCAGATACTTGATTTGGCCTCCAGTTTCTTAACCCTGAACCTGACACAGTCCACTGTGACGGCTAGGATTGTATCTCTGATTACGGCCCAATGTCTGTCCACCCCCTCGTCTGCCACGATGCCCTCCAGATGCTTCCTTAGTACCACCCGCATTTTCTGCAGTTTAAGAGCAGCCAGCTCTTAACCACTCCACCCATAACCCTTTCTTATATCTCATTTGAAATTTGCACTGAAATAATCCCCGGATTTCAACATTAGCAACATGGAGCAGGACTGTGGTGTAAGGGTTACAACACTAGTTTGGGAACCAGGAGATGGCAGGTTCAAACCCCACTAGAGCCAAAAACTCACTTTGTGACCTTGGGCAAGTCACTTTCCCTCTCAGTGCTGCAGTCCACCCAGCTGTGGAAATGAGTAAAAGCAGGAACACATTGGAAAAGAGATGCTGCATCTCAGCTAGGCTATCCTGGATATAAATCATAACATGAAATAAAGGTACCTAGGAAAGTAACCGATCAGTGACAGCAGAAATCTAATGCTTCTTAATAAACTATAACTCATTCTTTTAAAGAAAGCTCTCCCTCAAAAAATAAACATCAAACTAAATCCTTCAGTGCTACTAGCACTGGCACTGCTAGAGTTGACCCCTCGCTAGCGGTATAGGATTTCCTTCTATTAATATACACAGGAAACATTGTAATATTATAGCGTGTCATTGATTATTTTGACAAAAGCTCTTTCCAGCCAACCGGAAAGTGCATTCTGCTTTGCCTGCCTTAGAAGGAAAGGCAGCACCAGGCAGTCCTTGTAGTGTGAAAGAACCATTGAGCCAGTGCTGCAAACCTGGGTCTGTCCAGTTGTGCCTGCATGCTTGCCCTTGCTATTGCTTTCAGTGGGTTAAGTAAGCATTAATGCCCGACGAGGTGGCTTCTACTGGGGAATTAATGCATGGTTGGGGGGGTTGTGGCACGAGGCCTTGGCCGAGTGCCTACAACCACCCAACCATGCATTAATTCCCCAGTAGAAGCCGACCCCGGAGGGCATTAATGCGTTTCTATTACGGGAATACTTGCGTTGTTGTTGTTTCTGTTTTTACAGTTCTGTTCGCTGGAACTGTTCAGCTTTGTGTCAACGTGATGAGATCCTGCGTTTTTGTCGCAATGTGTGTTCTGTTTGCTGCCATGACAGGTAGTGGTACTAGAGCCTGACCCGGTGACCCCATGATTAATAGTTGGAGTGGGCATTACCAGTGATTAATCACCGCACCAACTTTGATCATGTGGTGCGTTTTGTCCAAAGAAGTTGCCTTATTTCGTGTTTCTCTTTTTTGCTGTGTTACAACCAGTATTATCTGATGGCTAAAATAAATATTCAAATTTGATTGGCTATCAGCCGTGAGGGGTGCCCCTGCACATACTCATAGTAAGAAAAGCACTAGCCAACAGCAATTTTGCTTGTCTTCCTAATACTCTGCTCTTCTCTGCAAACTGTTCATCCACACATATTATGGCTGCTCCGGCATCCATTCCTCGCCATGGTGTTTTGAAAATGGCACATAGCAAGAGGCTGCACTTGGGAGCCAAATAATTCAAACAGTGAAATTGCAATAATCAGCAACCTGATGAAGACCTATTACTGGTCACAGCACTGGGGTGTATAGTCCTCCAGGCTATGCTTAAATAAGGTGTCTATTTTGGAACTTTCATTTGCAGTTTCGCAGTTTGATGCAGTCTCTTGCTACATGTCTTACGCTGGGGTCGGCAACCTCTCACTGCACCACCATACATCCAGGATGTGCAGCCTTTTTTTGTGAACCTTGTTTTGAAAAAGGCCCTGATTTAGCCAGTACAACCGCTGCTGCACATCTCTCCCAGTCCCAGGTTTCCAACACGTCTTACCTGCCACAACTTCACTCTTGGGGTCCGGGCATATGCCACACAAGTATGGGCTGGCCAACTACCATCCAAGCTAAGATCCAGTCAGTCAGCTAAATTCAGTGGGACCCACGGGATGACCCTGTATCATCCTATCCTGCTGTGCAGCTCCCTGGCAGCTGCAGAATGTACATATAAACAAAAATGGTGCACAGCAATGGGAATGCTAAGCTCGGTTTTGCCTCCGTTTATAGACAAAATAGAAAACTGTTCTAGTTACTCATCTTAGTGTTGAAAGTCAGTACTTGGCAAAACTGGGTCCTGATTTAGAATTGGGACCCTTCCTTTAAGGTTTTTGTCAGCGTGGGTCCACAGGATGTGAATAGAAGAGCTCGAGCATCTTTAAGAGATTTGCATATGGTAATGAAGTCGCAGATGGCGATGAATTTGCATATGATGTATGTGCATATTCGACATCACATCCTGCGTTTCAAAAAATGGTGTGTTCAGAGGAGCAGCAGCAGTGTGTGTGTGTATATACAGACAGTGGGGATGTAGCAGATTTGGGTATGTATTTGAATCTTTGCCACTGCCACTTGTATTGCTGGCAGGTTTAGATTCTGTGTGCTATATGTCATGCTGTGTTTATGCTCCAAACAAAGAGATGATTTGATACCTTTTATTGGACCAATGGAGTTGTTAAAACAACTCTGTTGGTCCAATAAAAGGTATCAAGTCGTTTATTTGGGTGGATCTTGTGTTACAAGAACCAATATGGCAACAAGGATTTATGTGTTATTTTCATATGAATGTGAAGCTTTAATTAAGGTGGGACCCCAGCACCCCAGTCTGACCATTTGGAAAGCTGTTTGTTATCTCACAGAACTTGTATGTGCTGTGTGCTGTATGTGAATGTGAAGCTTTAATTATATTTTATTTCCGTGCAGTAGAGAATGGGGGAAGGGGGGTCATGCGGCTGTGTTTGATTTGCATAACGACCTTGTAAGAGGGCTATCTGCATAGTGACCAGTGGGTTATTGTTTTTCAATAATAAAGCCCTGCACAGTGGGTCATACCCTGATAATCTACCCCCATGTGACCAGAATTTGACCAATTATAAAGCTGAATTAGCCTGACCCCATTCTATAAAAGCACAATAATCCTCTCCAGCATGTGTGGTAGGATAGATCTTATTGCATGTCCCTGGTGGTTGATATAATGTCCTCTTCCCAAGTTTGTGGGTGGGGTGGTGGGACATGTTCTGTAAACTAATTTACAGGTTTGCACGCTTCATTGCCAGACCCAAGGTTTGATCCCCTTACATACCTGATCTCAGAAGCTGCAGCTCTTACCCTTCAGCTAAAAGGCTGGGGCTGGTAGTACAGCCTAGAGGTTAGAGCAACAAACTGTGAATGAGCTTTGTACGTGCAGCAGACCTGGGTTTGAGTCCCATAACCCCCACTTGCATCCTGTGTGACCCTAAGCAAGTCACTTTACCTCCGCAGTGCTCTCAGGTTACCCCTGAAAACAGGCTTTGTGCCTACTGGGCCTTACTCAATTACCAAAAGAATTAACAAAAAAAAAAAAAAAAAAAAGGGGAAACTGCCATTTAGCCAATGTGTATGCTACAATCTTACTTTCTCCACTAGATGGCATTCTGTAGCTGGCTGCTGATTCTGTACACATTACGGCTGAAAGCACTCAGTTTCCCCTCGTGCTTCACAATGCACCTGGGGTGTGTGGTAATAACACCTTATCACACCCCCTGTTGTGGGTTATTGCTTACATATGCCTCCCAATGTTGTTTGAAGGAGGAGATGAAGGTGGACCATGTAGCAGTAGACACAGTTCCGATGGAAAAGAAAGGACACAGGCAAGGGCAGTACTTTGTTCAAGTTAGTATCAAATTCGAAAATGGGTTGGGGGAAGGGGGCACACTAATGGACAGGCAAGGCCTTAGACCAAGATTACTGTATTCTGCAGCTGCCAACATATTTCCCTATTACGTCTCCATAGAAACATAACATTTTTCGGCAGATAAGAACCGCTTGGCCCACCTAGTCTGCCCATTTTTCCCCTGCCTCTAGTATCACCACAGATTCTACTTGATCTCCGGGCCATTCACCCGCTCCTTCCCTTTCCCTAAGATTCCTTTGTGCTTATCCCATACATTCTTGAACCCCACCACTGTTTTTGCCCCCACCACTTCGTCTGGACGGCTGTTGCAGGAATCCACCACTCCTTCTGTGGAAGAAATACTTCCTCATATCTCTCCTGCGTCTAAACCCCTCAAATGTCTTATCATGCCCCACTATCCTTAAGCACCTTTTTGTCAGAAAAATACTTCCCTTTTGTACCTTGTTTACCCTCGTTAGGTATTTAAAGGTCATTATCACATGCCCCCTTCTCTCTTCCAGGGTGTACATATTTTGACTCATCAACAGCCCTGCACCAATAGATTCCCGCTTGGACCCGAATAACCACAACTCTTTTAACCTCATCACAGTAAAATTTAAGCAAGTTGAGGACCTCCTAAAAACACCGAATACAAATAAGGGGGCAGGCGCCGATAGTATCGGGCTACACTCCTAAAGTTAGGGTGCCTCCACCTCACCGCCCCTATAACGCATATCTTTAACTTGTCAGTATCCTGTGGTACAGTTCTTTCCAGCTGGAAAACGGCCTTTATTCTACCACTGTTCAAGTCAGGTGACCCGTGTGACCTTAACAACTATAGACCAATCTCGATCTTTCCAGTTCTGTCACAATTATTAGAAAAGATAGTCAAGGGGCTGGCCCCGGTGGCATAGAGAGCGGAGGCATCATGCCTACCTCCTGCCATGCCGGCAATCTGTGTTCACGGTGCGAGCGGGTCACTGGGGGTCAGCTGGGGAGGGAGAGGATCGAGCATCCAGGGGACAACTCTCCTCTCCCAGGGAGGAAGGGGATCATGGACCGGCACTTGCCTGACACGTAGTGGAGGGTAGGTGTTGGCATGCCGAGTCCTGTACATTGGGGGCGGAGGAGGAGGAGCAGCTGACCGACAGGCAGCATGCGGACACATGCACTGCGTGCCACTGTTGGCATTACACACTCCCCCTCTGCAAGAAAAGAGGAAAACAACAGGTCCTGGCTGCGTGGCATAAATAATGTCCCCTGCAGGTGCTGCCTCCGAGATGACACCTCCCTGGCTGGATCCGTTCCTGGTGGGTTGAGTTGCTCCCCACCACCCTGCCATGAAGAGTAAGTCATGGGGGCATAAGGGAGGGGGTCTGATCCTTGGGGGATAGCACTGGGGGGAAGGGAATTAAGGAAAGAGCCGGCTGAGACCACGGGGGAGAAAAAGTATTAAAAAAAAAAAAGAAAAGAAAAGATAGTCAATACACAAAGAAATACCTCAAATGCTCCAATCTACTTAACCCCCTACAGTCAGGTTTCAGAAGAAACCATAGTGCTGTCTCTGCATTGGCAAAAGTGACCAATGACTGGTTCTCAGCTATCGACAATAAACAATCAACAAGCGCCGTGTTCCTAGACTTGAGCAAGGCCTTTGACAAGGTCGACCACACCGTCCTGCTTATTAACCTTAAAAGGCTTGGCATGAGTAGTACTACACTTGAATGATTCACAAGCTACCTTTCAGGTAGGCTACAATGTATCAAAGCCGATGGGCCCCCCCACCTTCCTTTAACAAGAGGGGATCCCCAAGGCTCTATTTGGGTCCATTATTATTTTCTGTTTATATCAACTCCTTCAGCGATGACACCCACTGCTCGAAATTAAATTTTTTGTGGATGACACCGTCCTCTACACCTCCAAGCCCTCGTTGAAGGAAGTGGGAATTGAACTTCTGAAGGACTTCAACCAGCTCCAGCATAACCTCCTGAATTCCAAACTTCTACTAAACACAAAAAACACCAAGACCATGTATTTCCTCCTGACTCAATCCCGTTTATCCCTCCACGACCAGGCAATGCTTGCTCTAATTACAACCCCGCTAGGTGACACTCTTGAGGTCATGGATAACTTCTAGGCATGTGACTAGATTCCAAGCTATGCTTCACCACCCATATAGAATCCCTCTCTAAAAAACTAAAAATAAGACTAGGGTTCTTCTTTAGTAACAAGTCCTTATTTTCTGCAGCAATCAGGAAAAGATTGGTGCAGGCTACCTTCCTCCCACTTGTTGACTACGTGGACGTCATATACAATTACAGCACGGCATCTCACCTTCGCAAGCTCGACATCCTATACCACCATGCCCTTTACTTCATGACCAAGGCACCCTATAGAACACATCATTGCACTCTTTATTCGACAGTGGGCTGGCCTTCTCTCATAACAAGAAGACTGCTCCACACAGGTACACGGGCACTGAAAATTCTGTTGCACAATCTTCTCACCAACATCTCTTCCCTTTTCCACTTATCCCACAGCTGTTATTCCCTGCGTAAAAATAACTTCATCCTGCTTGATGTGCCCAGAACACGTACACTCCATGGCAGAGCTGCAGTTAGCTATACCATACCAGCCTGCTGGAACAAAATACAAGCCTTGCTCAAACTCACTGAGATTGTCTCTGTCAATTCCTTTAAATCTCTGTTCAACAGCGTTTTCAAGGAAACCTGCCAATGCCACAGTGGGTGGGTCTACCCACAGTGGGTAGGTCTACCCATCATGCTTTAACATGATTGTTGCAGCACTTCTTCCCCCCGTGCCCCCCCCTCCATTCAACCCCCTCACTCCCCTGCTTCTACCTCAGCCAACAGCATGTTCCCCTCCTTGGGTCCCTCAGCCCTCCCTCTCTCCTAGCCTGATTTATTCTTGCCTGACTGTCCTGGTGAGATACACCAGTGTGCTCCACCCAACACTGAACCTCCAGCAACTGGATTAGAAACCCCTGCACCCTCCGCAGTCTGTTGCCAGTGTTTACGTCTCCTTCTTGACTACGAATTCTTAACTATTGTTGTTCTCCTTGTCACTGTTCTCATGACAAAGTGTTGATTTACAATTCTCTATGCTTCCCCTAGTCCCCCGGTGCTGTTGTACCCCCCAACACTGCTGCTACTATGTTAAAATATAACACATTGCCTGCACTTATCACGTTGTTGTGATGCTGTTGTATTGTACTCATTGTAAGTGGTAATCATTGTAATTTGTACTCATTGTAGCTGTCCATTGCTCTGTATTGTTGTGCTTCAGTGTCATCCCAGGACCTCCTTGTAAATGAGCAAGCTCAATGGTGTTTTCCTGCAAATCAAGTAGGAAAAAAACTTTAAATATATTTAGGTCCTTTAATCTCTCCTTGTAGGGTTTTTGATGCAGACCTTGCATCATTTTAATTGCCCTCCTCAGACCACTTCCACTCTGGCTATGTCCTTTCGGAGATGTGGTCTCCAGAGCTGGACACAGTACTCTAGGTGGGGTCTTACCAGTGATCTATACAGAGGCAACACCACCTCCCTCTTTCTGTTAGTGATACTCCTCCCTATGCACCCCAGCAGCCCCTGACTGGAAATGTGTGACTCCACACTGCCTGTAATACAAACACAGAAACACAGACTTTGACGACAGATAAGGACCCCTTGGCCCACCTAGTCTGCCCATTTCCCTACCTATTGAATTAGCTGCGGATCCTGTGTAACCAACAGCCTACTTCTTCTTATCCCCCACCAGAACTGCCTTATGTCTGCCCCATGCATTTTGAATTGCCCCACTGTTTTTGATCCCACAACCTCCTCAGGAAGGCCATTTCATGTATCCACCACCCTCTCTGTGAAAAACGACTTCCTCACATAGTCCCTGAGCCGTCTTCCCTCTATCTTCAGATTGTATCCCCTTGTTCTTGCACATCTTTTTTTCTGAAAGATGCTACCCTCTTGGACTTTTTTGATTCCCTTGAGGTACTTGAAAGTTTCTGTCATGTCCCCCCTCTTCCTCCTTTCCTCAAGGGTATACATATGAAGCTCCTTTACTCTTTCTTTGTATGACTTCTGTTGCAGAACCTGCACCATTTTGGTTGCCTCCTCTGGACTGCCTCCATCCTCTCTATGTCCTTGCGGAGATGGGGTCTCCAGAACTACATGCAGTACTCCAGATGGGGTCTCACCAACTGTCTGTACAGAGGGATAACAACTTCCTGTTTTCTACTGGTGAGGCATCTCTCTATACATCCCAGTATCTCCCCCAGCAATCCTTACTGCCTTCTCACATTGCTCGTTTACCTTTAGGTCATCTGATATGACTACTCCCAGGTCCCTTTCCATTTTTGTTGTTGTTAATACCTCCCCCCTCTAACATTCCAACATCACAGTGTGTTGCCATGAGCACAGCTGTGATGTCACCTAAAGAAACACTTTTGAGTTCCTATGCGACTGACCATGACAGGAACATGGAATGTATGTGTGTGTGTGTGTGTGTGTGTGTATATGCAAAGTTGTGTATAAAGTAAAACTTCAGAAGACTCGGTAACCAAAAAAAAAAAGATTCTTCGCCTAGAAGGTTTATTATTTCTATGCTCAGTGCAGAATGGCTCTTCAAACAGAATCAGTCTCATATGTGGCTTTAACTTTGTGTATTTTCTTTGAAAGCACTTAAATCATCAATGGCTGCTGCCAGATCACAGTTATTTATTTTTTGTGTGTCTGAATGAATGTAATAATCCCATATGGTGGCGGGGTTCTTTTTGTTTTGCCAACAGCCTGTTTCTCCCAACTTACTGGCTTCACAGCAGTGAGTCTGGGACCCATCAGATTATGGTGGAGAGAACTCTGTAAGCTATGCCAGGAAACTAAAGGAAAACTACAGAAGAGGAGAAATATGAAAGTGGGATCCATAGTTTAACATAATTGGTTTGAAATATATATTTTTTTAGACTGATTTTCATCCTTCTGTCAGTCATCAGAACACATTTCCACACCTTCAGACTTGCAGCTGCCCCTCCCCTACTACAGATCACCCCCCCCATCAAACCCCATGTACATGCCAGCCCAGTGGCGCTGAGGATTGAGGCGCTGGACAACACGCCTCGTGCCGTGCTGGTGACCTGGGTTCGGGAACAGATTTGGGCCACCGGGGGTCGGCAGGGGGGAGAGAGGGGATCGAGTGTCCAGAGGACTGCTCTCCCTTCCTGGGGAGGGATCTGGGGTTGTACAGCTCCCATGCAGCTCCTGGTGGTAGCTGGGGGCAGCACCAGAACAAGTGGCACAGGCAGATGCTGGAAGTGGAGCATCAGCGGGTGTCGGCACGTCAAGCGTCATTGATGCCACTGCACGTTCACGCTCCACAGGGGGAAGCATAAAGAGGAAAGCCCCAGAGGACTGGGGAGGAGACGAGGACCCCAGGGGTCTAGTCCCACATTCCCAATACTGGACCCTCCCCCAATGGTCCTGGATCCTGGACCCCCTAATCACAGAAACAGCCGCCAGGTAGGAGAGGTGGGCCCTCCCTTGGGGGGTGATTTACGGGGCTGGGAAGTCCTGTGGGGGACTCAGGGGAAGGTCACGGTGGGGAGTAGAGGGCAGACTGAGAAGGTACCTCTGAGAGATGCCCCAGGCCAAAGGAGAAAGAAAGTTTGCAAAAAAACAAAAAAAAAACATGTATATTACTCCCATGGCAGGGCAGGCAAGGAAGACAGGCGTCCTCACCCCTGTTAACTGCAGCACAATCCCGCGAGAGTGCAAGTGGGAAAGGCCGGAAAAAGCTGCCATCATCGTTTCGATGGCCACCTTGTCTTTTCACCAGCATTCTCTGCCCTGCCCACTACCCACAAAGTGCAAGGCAACCCCCTTGCAGGACATGTAAGCATGTTGCAAACCACTGTGGAAGAGGCAAGCCACCTGACCTGCTGCAAGGGTGATAGTGCAGCAGAACGTTGCGTCATCTCATCCCGGCTGGGAGCACTGCTACATGGCAGCACTTCTGCTGTCCCCCTAGTTTACCCAGCCAGCTCTTGAGTTTACCTCCAAACCCAGGCGCCTGGCATGGGAATGCACCATGTGTACCCACTGGGCTATTGGGTAGCCCTTGACTTTTTTTTTGGTTAATTTCTTTATCCCTCCCCTCGCTGACTGGCCCCATCTACCGGTTCCCCCAGCCCCATCTCCCTGGCGTCCACTGGGACGTACCTTCTCTGGATCTTCCCCAAGGGCCCCCCCCATGGGGTCGGCGGGGCCCTCTATAGCCCCACAGAGACAGAATCCAGTTCTTTGGAGGTGCCCAGCTGGCTGGGTGCGGAGCCTGTGAGGAACCGGTTTCATCCTACTGGCCGGCAGATTTTTTCCCTTCCTTTTTCTCCTCTGGTGCGGAGGAGGTGGCATGCAATGATGCCAATGGCAGTGCCGTGTACACTCCCATGTGCAACATGCCATGCGTCTGCCCCGCCTCCACCCCCCATATGCAGTGTCAGTGTGCCAGCCCCCCAGCCTCTGCTAGGGGCCAGGCTAACACTGACCACTGATCCCCTCCCTCCCCGGAGGAAGAGAGAGCAGTCCTTGGGGTGTTCAATCCTCCTCCTCCCCCTGGCTGACCCTCTGACTCTGGAGGTTGCTTTTGACCTCTGGTTGTCGGCACCACAAGCGGTAGTCTTACTGCTGCATCAGAGGAACTGCTCAGCCCTTGACATTTAAAAAAAATGATACTTATAGTGTAAATTACCTAAATGACAGCTCTGGAACCCTCTGTTTGGTTACATGACAGGTACAGTACGAGGAATAGCAGTGCAAGTGTCCCTATACACCACCACACTAATGTAATTTATTGATTTGATTTGTAATTTTTGACCAGGAAAAGCACACTAAGCTGTGATAGCTTGTTTTTCTAGGTGTGGCCTGGGGGTAGGTTGCATGAACCTGTTTTTTATTGATGCAAGGTGGGAAGGATGCTGGCTATGACACTGGGGAAACTCTCCTACTCTTCCTGCAGGGGTGCAGCTGGCTTCCTGCTGGAGGATGAAGGATCCTGGAGGTGAAGGAAAGATGGTAGCCTGGGTGGAGGAGAATGCTTCCTTCCCCACACGGTATAATTTGGAAGCCTCTATTACTACTTCATCTGGGTTGTCTACTGTGTTTGTGCAGCTTGTAGAAAGCTCTACAGCACTGGAAGTATTTACCCCCCTCGGTCCATGGAGGGAGTTACTTACCTACACTTAGTGAGGAAGGGAAGGTGCATGGTAAAACCCAGCAGGAGATGCATGAGATGCCTAGTGAATAATGACTGATGAAATCTCCCTTGAATGACTGGCACAGTAAGTGGAACTCTGCCCCCACCTGCAGCTGGCCGGGGACAGATACGGGATTTGGATGCTATTCCAGGTGTTCCCAAAATTGCAGCAATGGTGACAGTGGAACTCCACAAAATTTCTAGGGAGATTCAGTGTCTAGAGCAGCAGCTTCAATCAAAAAAAGCAGCCCTCCTGCTCTGACTACAGAGTAAAAAGAGCAGTCCCATTTGGAAAAGGAAAAACTCCATTTGAGGATTGAAAGCCCTGGTAATCCTGTAGTATATATGTTGGTTAGCCTTGCTATTCAGCTGGAAGACTGTTCAAACTCTGTTTCCACAAACTGTGCCATCCATAACTTTCAGTAAACTGACATGTGACTGAGTACGGAGCCACAGACTGCAGCTGTTGCTCGAATGGCCTCACCTGACACGTTGGACAGGTCAGCTGAGCTATGGATCAAAGGATCCAAGAAACATTTTTGGAAGGCTGACCACTCTGACACTGACAGCGAGCGGCAATTAAGAAATGAAGAAACTGGCCAAGGACTGTCAGCAGTGGATACAAGGCCGACTCCGGGATTTATAATTAGGAAAACAGGCAGTGGGTGCAGGTAGGGCCTGAGAGGACTTGTTATCAAAGAAAGTTACGAAGTAGATGAGACCTAGTAATACTCAGATGAGTATTGCTCAAAAACTGTTGCAGGCAGGGTGGGAGAGAAATGATGATGATGGCTTGGTCTGGAACCCAGGCACTTCCCCCATCAAATGTGATCTGGTTCACCTTGTTATGCCTATCAGGGGTAATTCAGATGGCTCTATTTCCTTGGAGGAGTCCTTGAAAGGCAGGTCGGATGTATAGAGGAGGTGCCAGACTGAGTCTTTGTGGCACAGACTCTCTTTAAGTCTGAGATGTTTGGTTTTTTTTTGCTTCACAGATCTGCACCCTTATCTCTCTGTGGGACATACATTTTTTGATATCAGCTTTAAATCTCCAACAGGACTGGATCAATTCTGGAAAAAGTATGCAGGACTAAGCACTGTTGTGTGGACTCTCTTCTTTGCTGTGCCTTTGACTAAACCTGCGGTCATTAACATACAGAATACTGGATGGCCAACTATGCACAACCAGTGTATTCTGCCACAGAGGGATTCTGATTCCCTCTGACCTCGAGAGCAAAGCTCGAGAGGTCCATGGGAATCAGAACCCTGAGGTGGCAAAACATACTGGTTGTGGATAAAGCTGCTAATCCTGTATTTTTTATAGTGTATAGTATTGTGTGAAATGTGTTTATGAGTTCTTTTGCTTTCAAAATGAAACTGACTCATGCATGCAGTCTCTAGAGGTTCTAGAATGCTGTTCTACCACAGTAGGGTAGAATCACATTCCATGACCTTTGAACTGTGGTACAACAGCATTTTGAAAGGATAGAATTCTATGAAGAACAACACTCCACTATACACTATATAGAGGATAATGTATGGGCATCCATCGGTAACTGGTTTGTTAACTGGTGAGAGGTTGCCATGGCGACCATGTAAACATCGAGAGTGAAGCTTGAGAGGTTTATGTTGCCATGGCAACCTCGAGCCGGTTATTCAAACTGGTTACTGATGCATGCCCATACATTATATTTTATAGTGTATGGCCATGGATTTCAATTGTAAAAATTAAACAGGCTCCTTACTGTTTAAATTTAGGCACCGCCGCAGTCATTCCTGGTCATGCTTTCACCGCCGCGGCCATTTCTGGTGGGCCCGGTTGTGTAGTGCACATGCACATAGCAATCCCTGTTGTTAACCTATCAATGTGATGTAGCATCGATAGGTTAACAGCATTGGAATGGACAGATGATGATTTCCTAAGGTTAACAGCCTTCTACCATACACTATATTACCATCTTGTTCAAGAATGAAACTGTGCATCAGTGATATTTTGTATTGAGTACAAGTGAAGAAAGAAGCTGCCCCAACAGCCAGGCATGCTCAGGAGAAATCAGCGAGGCAAAAAGGAAAAACTCTGGCACAGCCTACTCAAGCAAAGGCGCACAGTACTCCGAAATCCAGAACCAATAATTGATTTAGAGTGTATCTTGAATGGGGCTACAAGACAAAGGTTCATCTTATGCTTTCAGAATGGGATATTCACCATCTCCGTACTTGTTTCTTTTTGGGAAGAGATTGCGGAGTCCAGTTCTGTCCTGGACAACCTAAGTCCCACTACCAGTGCTTTGCTACTACTCACCTTAGCAATGCATGGGACAAGATAAATGCAGCCTTTGTTCAGAACTTGGTCAAGTGAGTGAAAACTGCAAGAATAGTAAGAAGTGCAATTTATGTGATGAGACTCGGCAGTCATATCAAGCACGTCCCTGGGCAGCCCACAACAAGGGAGAACCAATGGATCAAGCTGAGCATGACTATTACATCAACCATCAAACAGTGTGGTTCACAATAAACTCAGCTACAGAGTCAAGCCATATAAAAGTGAGGGTACTGGACTTCAGGAGGGCTGACTTTGGCAAGATGGGAGAGTGCCTTAAAAAAGCACTAGCAAACAGGCTAGAAGGAGGGGTGGAGCAACAATGGGGAATTATCAAAACTGCCATCACAGAGGCAACAAGCCTTTGTGTGAAGCAAATGAACAAATCAAAATGAAAGAAAAAGCCACTATGGTTCTCAAAAGAGGTGGCTGTGAAAGTCAGGAAGAAAAAGATAGCATTCAGGAAGTATAAGTAAACACAGAAGGAGCAGGGCAGAGAGCTGTACCAATTAAGGCAGAAGGAAGCAGGGAGGGAAGTCAGAATAGCAAAGGCCCAAACTGAGGAAAAGATAGCCTACTCAGTTAAGAAGGGGATAAAACCTTTTATAGGTACATCAGAGAGTGTAGAAAGACAAAGGGTGGGATAATGAGGCTGAATAGAATGGACGGTGGGTGGGCAGACAGGGACAGTAAAAAACCTATTAAGCTACTTTTAGTAGCACACAACAAAACCCTAACAGTAATCACAGTCTACATCCCCCCAAAGACCATGGGAAGAGCCTCACAACTGTTCTGGACTTCATCAAATCCCAACCAGTAGGTGCGGAGACAATTACACTAGGTGATTTCAATATTAATTGGCTCTCATCAGATGCTGCTATATCTCGGGATGCATATCATCAGCAAACCTCTCACAAATGGTTCTCTCCACCACCAGAAAGAACTATAAAACAGGCACTAGTACCTTACTGGACTGGGTCCTTACCAGTCATCCCTCTCATATCGCCAGCACCTCTGTCCTTCCTGACTCACTAAGCGACCACTCACCCATTATATGTGAATGGTAAAATAAATTCCATAAGCCCCTGTCCAAAGTCATCACTAGCAGAGTGCTCCCACCTGGACAGCTAAGACACCTTAAATCCTACCTCAGTCAGTTTGATTGGTCTCCCATTTTCCTCTCAACAGATGTTAACACAGCTCTTGACCTCTTTATCTCCTCCTTCAACGTGGCCTGTGACACCTACGTCCCGCTTAAAAAATGAAAAGTCAAAGCACTCTGCAACCCGTGGCTAACTGGAGAGCTACTTGTGCAGCTAAAGGCTCGGGACCACCTTTGGGCCCTGGCTAGAGACTCTGGCGTCCAGCATGACATACAGAACTACAAATGTGCCCGCAATAACTGCACTAAATCCATACGACTATTGAAAAATGCCTACTACAAGAAGCTCTCTCAAACTCCTGGGGAAAGGGCTCAGATTTCTGGAAGAATATCAAAGAACTTACAGGGAAACAAACTAAATCCTCCCCAACCATGCTAAAGGTTGACAAAGCCATCACCCTCGATCCTCCGGTCATTGCAAACGCCTTTAATGATGCATTTACTGATCTCAGCAGCGTCCTTCCCCCAGATTTTTTCCTTGACACTACCCATGCTATCCCCGATGCTCCTCCTACCACTCACCCGCCCTTCCACTTCAAAGAAATTAACCTGCACAATGCCCGAACACACATCACCAAAGCAATTTCAAAGTCAAGATCAAGTGGAGACTCGCTGGATCTAAAACTCCTAACCCTCACTATGGATGAGGTTCTAGTCTCATTAACACACATTCTCAATCTCTTCCTTAGCACTGGTCAGTTCCCTGACAAATGGAAGGCGGCTACAGTTACTCCAGTCCACAAAAGCGGGGATAAGACCTGCCATGCGAACTATCGACCGATTTCGATACTACCACCTCTCTCCAAGGCACTCGAACGCATAGTATCCAACCAACTCATGGACTACCTGGACAAACACAATCTCTTATGCCCACAACAACATGGCTTCAGAAAAGGTCATAGCTCTTCTTCTGCATTACTGGAGTGTACTGGTGCACAGCACGGCACATTGGATATAGGTCACTTAACCGGGGCAGTATTTGTAGATCTGACCAAGGCCTTCAACACAGTCCACCATCATCTGCTGATCCAACAACTCCAGCATTTAGGACTCTCTCCTGACACTATCTCATGGTTCAACAGCTGTCTGCAAAACAGATCTCAATGAGTCAAAATTGCTGGGACGCTCTCGGACCTCAGACCGGTCCGTTCTGGAGTCCCTCAGGGATCCATCCTGGGTCCCTTACTCTTCAGCCTTTTTCTTATCACGCTTCCGAAATCTTGCACTGAACAGATTATCCTCTATGCTGATGATGCTGTTATCTTCTCCTCTCACAAGGACCCTGTGCTCCTGCAGACCAATCTTCAGCAAGGCTTTGCCGCAGTGGGAAACTGGTTCATTCATCATAGGCTTGTCCTCAATCATAAAAAAAAAAAACAAAGTAATGCTCTTTAACAGCTCTCAAAACAGGCATGTATCTCACCTCCTAGCTATCTCTACCAGCAATGGCAACACTCTTGAGCAAGTGCAGTCATTCAAATACCTAGGGTTATCCCTGGACTCAAATCTCTCCTATGGGGCACACATAGACAATGTCGCCAAATCAGCAAATATGCGCCTAGGCCTAGTTTACCGACATAGACAACACTTTACTGCAGAAGCACTGAAGATTGCCATCCAAAGCTCGGTGGTCTCCATCATTGATTATGGTCTTATAATCTATGGCTCTGCCTCTGCCACTGCTTGAGATGAATTTCAACATCACTTAACAAGGCCTGCAGGCTTATCTCTGGTGTTCATAGTCTCACTCATACATGTGAGCTGTATGCCCGATCTGACCGGCTTCAACTTTCAAATCGCATAAAATACCCAATCTGCATTATGGCAAAGAAAGTAACCATCGGCCTTGCTCCACCGGGAGTTCAAGCACTGCTTAGTTCTAGACCAGGGGCTCTGAATACCAGCTCCTTCAGGTTCCCCGTCATTGCACCTCTCGGGGCCAAAGATCCTTTGCCTTCAGAACACCTAGCTGGTTAAATGCACTCAATCCTGACATCTCCTCCACTACCACCCTTGGCTCATTCAAACATAAACCCCACCTCCACCTTACTAACTCTAGCTCCTGTGAATGCTACCTATAATCTCCTCAGCCCTCTTGTTTTTGTTCCTTCCAACTATCACCTACCACATCGCCACCCCCTCCTTTTCCTCTATGTTACTTTTTTATTTCTTCTTTCTTTTCACCACTCCTGACTCTCCCCCCTTCACCCCTCAGATCTTCTGAGCCCTCAGTGATCTTTCCCTTTTTGTTGACTAGTTTCAGCCTGCTCCCATTTGATGACCATGCCCTTTGGCTGCAATTTCTGCCCTCTCCAACTTTGCTCCTCACGTTTATCTTCATCTTCCACCCTCCCTCCTACTTATCGCTCTGTTACTGTGTTCCCATGTATACATTATACTTATTCTAGCTATTGTATTGATCTACCATTGTAACCTAATATGCCAACCTATTTATTGTTTTGTTCCTATTTCTGTAACTTGTATTGTATTTGTTCTCTGACGCGGAACCTTTGTAAAAGAGCCTGGCTCAAAGGTACTTGTAATCCCAGTTGTAATAAAATAAAAATAAAAAAAACATAACCAGGGATACTGAACGAATATTTCTGCCCAGTATTCACAAAAGAGGTGGAGAGGGAGGTGCCTAATCCAATTAACAGAAACACTCTTGATAGGGGGGTCAATCCCAGTCCTTTCACAGAAGAAAGGGTTCAGAAAGAACTCCTAAAACTGAAGATGGACAAAGCAATGGGGCCTGATGGAATTCACCCCAGAATTCTAAAAGAATTAAGGGGAGAACTAGTGAAACCACTGACTACCCTTTGTAACAAATCATGGGAGGATGGTGTAGTACCTGAGGACTGGAGGAAGGTGGATGTGATTCCCCTTCACAAAAGTGGGACCAAGACAGAGGTAGGAAACTACAGACCTGTCAGTTTGATCTCTGTGGTAGGGAACCTGATGGAATCACTTCTGAAGGAAAGAATTGTTGAGTACCTAGAGGCCAGTGGGACACAGGACCCAAGGCAGCATGGGTTTATAGTGGGAAGATAATGTCAGATGAATCTAATTGATTTCTTTGACTGGGTGGCCAAAGTAGTAGACCAGGGAGGGGCTGTGGACATGGTCTACCTAGACTTTAGCAAGGCATTTGACACAGTCCCATACAAAAGATTAACTGTCAAATTAACCAGCCTGGGAGTGGGTCCCAGGGTGGTAGCCTGGGCAAAACATTGGCTGGACAACAGGACACAGAAGGTAATTGTAAATAGAGTCCACTCCGAAGAAAGAGGGGTTACTAGTGGGGTACCGCAGGGTTCATTACTGGGTCCAGTCCTTTTTAATGTCTTTATAAGTGACATTGCAGTGGGACTGGAAGGAAAAGTATGCCTCTTTGCAGATGACACAAAGATCTGCAACAGTGATGATACACAAGGAGGCGTGGAAAGGATGAGAAGGGACTTGGCAAGGTTGGAAGAATGGTCAGAAGTATGGCAGCTTGGATTCAATGCAAAGAAGTGCAAAATAATGCACCTGGGAAAAACCCAGGGAAGATTACACAATGGGGGTAGTAACAACAACAAAATGGAAAGGGACCTGGGGGTAATCATATCAGATGACCTTTAGGTTAGCAAGCAATGTGAGAAGGCAGTAGGGAGGGCTGGGGGAATTGAGATGTATAGGGAGAGGCATCACCAACAGAAAACAGGAAGTTGTTATCCCTCTGTACAGACAGTTGGTGAGACCCCATCTGGAGTATTGCGTCCAGTTCTGGAGACCCCATCTCTGCAAGGACATAGACAGGATGGAGGCAGTCCAGAGGAGGGTAACTAAAATGGTGCAGGGTCTGCAAGAGAAGCCATCTGAGGAGAGACTAAAGGAGCTTAGTATATACCCTTGAGGAAAGGAGGTGGGGGAGGCGGACATGATAGAAACTTTTAAGTACCTCAGTGGAATCAACAAAGTCCAACAGGGAAGCATCTTTCAGAAAAAGAGATGTGCAAGAACAAGGGGACACAATTTAAAGATGGGGGTGGTGGTGGTTCAGGGGCAATGTGAGGAAGTATTTTTTCACAGAGAGGGTGGTGGACGCGTGGAACAGCCTTTCTGAGGAGGTTGTGGGATCTAAAACTGTGGGAGAATTCAAGAATACATAAGGCAATTCTTGTGGAGGGGTAAGAAGAAATAGGCTGTTGGTTAACTAGAATCTGCAGTTTATCCTGTAGGTAGGGAAATGAGCAGACTAGGTGGGCTAAGTGGTCCTTATCTGTCATCAAAGTCTATGTTTCTATGCTCAGAGAAAGGGTCAAATGAGAGGGGATTCCAGGCCGGTGCAGCCTCCTGGTCCTCAGCAACATCAGACCAAACATGAGCTTCAGCAAGACAGTCCCCCACACTTCTTATGTTGGCTCGGAACAAGTGGTTCCCAGGGACCAGGAGACTCCAGAATAGCCTTGTCCTGAACCATTTGTGCCAGTGGTGTCAGAGGTTCCAGCAGAAGTCACCTAGAGAGGGCCACCACTTACACAGTCTCCCATTAGCCCTGTTCCTGTAGGCTCAGATGTGCGGCAGACTGCCCCCCGACACCTTTGATGCAGGAGGAGAGGTCCCTAATGTAGTTCAGAAACCCACAGAGGTGGGAATGACTGAGTCTATGCCACCACCTTCATCTGCTGTTACTGAGACTCTGCAGATGGTTACTCACCAGAGGAGTGCTAGAGGCCAGCACATGCTGAAAATAACTAGAAGGGAGGAATTCATTTGCTATACTGTAGAAGAGAGAAGACTGGGATGAGACTGTGGAGGATTATGATGGTTTGTTCCTAGCCTCCTTACAGAATGATCCATCCTCAGATGCTGAGGGGGGAACTCAGAGCAATAATCCTTGAAGAAAGTAAAAAACGAAGGGTACAAGGTGAAATTTGAAATGACGAGAGTTTTTTTTTTTTTTCTGCCTCTTTCTGATGCGGGGACTGGCCCACAATTGTTCTATTGGCACCCTTAACACCCAACACCATAAACTCTAAATCTAGATTCATGGTGGCTTGATTCACAAAAGTTCCGGGGATGCCACAAGCCCTGGGGGCACCGAACATAACGGTGCATGGGCCTTGCGGTACTCCCCGGCCAACGATCAGGATTCTCGATCCCGTGTGCTGATTGCTGCAAGTTAAACCATTTTGTGGTGAAGTGTTTGGCATAGCTGCACCAAAAAAATGGGCTGATGCAGGGCTTGACAGAAGTCCTGCATACCTGTGTGTGAATCAGGCCCATGGCAACTCTGTCCTTTTTGTAAGAGACTAATTGCAGCATGTCATTTCTCCAGGATACCAGACTTTGGACCATTGCTGACATTAACCAGCCTCACAAATACAATCCCTCCCATTGGTCTATAGGTGAAGATAGGTGCTCTGGTTTGGGCATCATTTTTTCCAACCCTAGTGTTACCGTATCCTGCCTGGTAGATGTTGTTCCAGGAAGAGTCCTACTCCTGGATGTCATTTTTTCTAACACACACCGGTTTTAAATAAATATGCATGCCCCTCGGTCAAAAGCAGAAAGGTTAAATCTGTTTGAGCTAATTTGCCTTTTCTGTGCATGACAAAATGGGTGCTCCTGGTGGGTTATTTTAATTGTGGGCTGCTCCCATCGGACAGGGGAGTGAAAACAGTCAAATCATTTTGTGACTCCAGCTATTTGAAGGAAATGATTGGGTCAGCAGGGTTATACAATCTGGTAATGGCAGCTGAAGCTGATAGGGCACACACTTTCTTAAAGGTAAATTATCAACAAGGATCGATTTTGTGTTTTATTCCTCTTGGCTAGGGTGCACTTTTCATCACACAAAGCCGTCACAGACTTCTGACCATATGTTGGTACACACCCAGTTCAGTGTCTATTCCCAAAGGAAATTCGGTTCAGGGTACTGGAGACTGAACACCTCCTTACTTGAGGATGAATGTCTCAGACAGTGGTTGTTTACTTACTGCTAAGAAATCCACTTGGATTATGTACGACTCTGCCGTAGACTGGTGTGACGATTTGAAGCTGGAATTGCAATCTTTTTTTCAATCACATGGAAAGATCATTGCTAACCAGAAATACTTGCATTACTTGACCCTCCAACAACAATACCATCGTTTATTAACTATAATAGTCACTACCAGGCAAGATCTAACTGCCCAGCTGTCATTAATTAAAACAGAAATTACCATATACCAGTATCAAACAAATGTTGTCCTTGGTACTGGGACAAAAATATAATAGCAAGATAAGAAGTATCAGACAAACACATTTGAGGAGTGTAAGACCAGGATTGTAGACTGTACTTTTTCTGTTTTACGGAATTCACATGGGACTCTCCTGACTGAGACACCTGAACAGCTTGCCTTTCTGGAGAAACACGTGGCATCCGATTTTGGGACTTCTGCTCTGAGTGCGTTTGACATTTATTTTATTTATTTAGTTAAAAATTGATAACCGGGAAAGGCACACTGAGCTGAGGCTGGTTTCCAGGTGCAACCTGGGGTCTTTACAATCAAACAGTGATATGCAGAGAAATACAGGCACATGAGTTAGGGAGAAACAATAAATGGAAAAAAAAGTACAGAAATTTGGGAGCACACTATATACAAAATAAAAAGACACCATGTAAATAACATATTTAGAACACAGTGTAATTCAAATTAAAGATACACTTGTGCAAACATATCCAAAGGGAAACTGAAAGCACACTAGGATATTACGGACTATCTGGCTGACCTCAAGATTACGGTCCTCTCTGAGGCCCAAAGGGAAGACCTTCATGCAGACATCTTACCAGAAGAAGTGATGGTGTTCATATCCTCCCTGTCCCTGGGTTTGAAGCCAGGCTCAGATGGTCTGTCTGGTGGTTTGTAGTGCTCAATCAGAGATTCACTAAAAACAGTACTAGTTTCCATGCGTCATTACATTTTGAGTTAATAATAATAATAATCTTTATTTATTTTACGCCTTTCAAATATCAAGGCGTATTACAAACTATAAAATAACAAATAAAAACAGCAATAATAAATACATAATAAAATCCAGACATTACCTTAGTAGTCACAGTATGCCTTGCTTCACAAATAAGTCTTCAATGCCTACTTAAACCCCCCCCAGGGTCGTGCACTCCCGAATCAGACGGGGTAGAGAATTCCAAAGGGCTGGGGCAACGTACACGAATGCATGGACCCCTGAAGATTTTAAAACTACCCTTGGAATCTCTAGCAATCCTTCGTCTGCTGAATGGAGCAATCGCCCGGGGCGATAAGGGGTCAGAAGCTCTTTCAGGTAGTCACGGCCGAGTCCATGTAGGGCTTTATAAGTCAGTAATCCAACTTTGAAGATGATCTGCCACTGAACTGGCAGCCAGTGCAGTTTGCACAGCACCAGTGTAATATGGGAAGTCCGAGGAGTCCCCGACAATAACCGGGCTGCAGCGTTCTGCACCGGCTGCAGGCGATGGATATCAACCCCCTGAAGCCCAAAGTAAAGGGAGTTGTCTGGAGATATTGGAGCCATGGTGTAGTGTTCTTATTGTTTAAGAAGGGAGACAGGTCAGATATATCTTAACTGGAGATTGATTAGTCTCCTGAAAGGGACGCTGTCAGCCATTCCTCTAATTTTCAAGCCATATAATAGCAGCTGTCCTTTAGGCATGGCAGTGATTAAAACATACACACATGCCACAGGATTTCCTGTCTACTCACATTTAATGTTATTTTTTTAATGTTTTTGACTCAAACTGGAAACCCCGAATGGTCCGCCTTGAGGATAGCGCCAGCCGCTGCTCCTGCATGTCTCTGAGGATAATACCACACTGTGCCGCAGGTAAACTCGTTCATGGTGAGTTTGATTTTTTTAGTATGCCAAACAAATTTAGTGCCTGTTGTTATAAGGTATTCTGACATACGAACGGGTATTCTTATTTGAAAATGTGTGGCCTAAGCTCTTTAATCCTCTGGTTGAAAATTTCATCTGTGACTCTGGGCTTGCGTATTAGCATCGATGCTAAGGTGTATGCCGAGAGTGACAGATGGAATTTTTATCCAGAGGATGAAAGAGTTTAGACCAGACACTTTCAAATAAGAATATTCATTCATATGTCAGAATGAAACAGGCACTATATTTGTTTGGCATACTAAAAAAAAAAATCAAACTTGCCATGAACGAGTTTACCTTTGGCTCTGGGACTCATGGGAGCAGTGGCTAGTGCTATCCAAAGTAGACAGTTTGATTCAAAAACAAACAGATAACAGTAAACGTGAGCGCAGAGAAAATCCTGTGATGTGTGTAGTTTTACTCACTGACATGCCAAAAGGACAGGTGCTATTATACCACTTGAAAATTAGGGCAATGGCTGATCAGTGGCCCTTAATACTGATCTGAAAATCTTAAGCTCTTAACCTCCAGACTGTCCCAGGTCGCCCTTATGTAGCAGACTCCTCACAGACATGTAGCATGATTGGTAGGAATATCCACAACATCCACATACTGCAAAGAGAAGGGTGGGGTGGGGTAATGGGGGGTGGGTCTCAGGTCTTCTTCTGGCCCTGGACCAGGAGAGGGCCCCTGACTGACTCGTATATGATTTTTTGTTCACTGTGCTTGTTGGATATGGGATTCCAGATCGCTTTCTAGGTTGGCTTAAACTTCTGTATTCAACGGCCATGGTCTACCCAGCCCTACATGGAAGGCATGGGAAGGTAGTTCCACTGCGTAGGGAGGTGAAACAGCGGTATTTATTTAGCTCTCTGTTCAGACTGGATCCCCTAATCGGGAAGATGCATAGTTCTCAGGTCATTTGGATTATGGTCACTCTGGACAGCCACAGTATCCCCCTGTTCTCACCTATGCGGATGACATCTGCCTTGTGGTTAAGGATCTGGAATCCACCCCAAATGCTTCATGTCATGGAGGGTTTTTGCAAGTTTCTGGAGCCAGGGTGAATCTGGATAAAAGCAAAGGTATGGCATTGGGTCCCTTGAAGGATGTTTGCTCAGGGTCGGAGGGATACCTGTATCAGCTGGGCCATTAACTATTCTTGGAGTGCAATTTAGTGAGGGGGTATGGACAAACAGAATTGGGAAATGAAGCTAGTTTCAGCTGAACAATGGTTCAACCTCTAGAACAGGTGGCCTATGACTAAAACAAACTTTTTTTTTTCAATTAAAACATTTGTGGCCCCCATGCTTTTTGATGCAAATTTTGCCTTTCCTCCATCCTGGGATTTGGAGGCTAAAATGTACAGTCATTTTTTAGGCTTCTTTGGGGTAGCTGTTTGAACCCTGTTGAAAGGGTTCATACTTACAGGACAATTAAGGAAGGTGGAATAGCGATGTTGAATCTCTTGTTTTTTTTTCCTTTCTTTACTGCTTATTCATTGTGCATTTTTTGAAACTGATTTTGTTGGAAGCTGATAAATCATGGTTACTGCTGGGGTGTGTAAGTGGTTTTCATCACTTCTTAGGATGTGCCAAATTAAAAGAAACACACTTCTGAGTAAGTGCTATAAATTTCTACCCAGTTATCTTAAAACTTGTTTGTTTAAGATTTGGCAATAGAAACAAACTTTTGATCATGTTTCTTTTGCTCCAGAAAGTTTGCATATGCATGTTTTAACATCTTTTTTTTTTAGAGCCTATATACACCTCGGGGGTGAAATTTCTCCTTCAGCCATCACAAAACAGCTGCTGGATCCTAGGATTCCTAGAAAATTTAAGGACTTTTTATGTCTGTGTACACATGAAAAATTACAGGTCTGGGATAATAATATGCATAAAAGTGAATCGGAAAGATTCTGTTTTTGGGACACTTGTGTACAAACTGCAGAATATATGTATCATCTTTTTTTTACATGCCTATATATCCAGAATTTCTGGCAGCTCTTGAGAGGGCTCCTACATCTGCCACTGTAACTTACCAGGAACTGGTGTATTGTTTGTTTTCCAATAAATGGGCTGGTTGGGGTCACAGCACTCTTTGTGCAATTATGACTTCTATAAAATGGAATTTATGGCTTACTCGATACTCACACCTTTTTCAACAGAAAGTTATTCCCCTCCATTTCAACTACACGTGGTTGATAAAGAACTTGGCAGAGACAGTGTATGTCAAAGAGCCTCAGAAACTGCCTACTCCACTGTTTCATGTGTACCAGAAAAAGGCAGTATGGGTGTCTTCGTTAGCTTAGGAATTCGTTACTATCAGACATTTGTGAGGAGTCTCTAGTAAGGAGAACTGTTTCTGATTAAGTGGTGTGTCATTTGTTTTCTTTGATGCAAAGCTGCTCTCCTTAACCCTTGATGCAGTCCTAACACCCCTAACAAAAATACTCAACATGTCTCTGTGCCTAGGGCAGTTCCCTTCACAATGGAAAAGGGCAGTCATTACTCCAGTTCATAAAAAGCGGAGACCGTACCTCTAGTAGTAACTATAGGCCCATCTCCATACTTCCTCCCCTCTTAAAAGCACTGGAAAAAATTGCTGCAGATCAACTTTCTGACTATACCATCTACTGTGCCAGCAGCAACATGGATACAGGAAAGGGCACAGCACTACCACCACCCTGCTTGAGTTTACCTCGTTTATCCATGATGCCCTTCATCAGGAGCCCTGGCTGGATCTGTCTATATTGATCTCTCCAAGGCTTTTGATACTGTCAGTCACAGTATGCTGATAAACTTTCTCCACTCTGTTGGTGTCTCTCAAGAGACAGCTGATTGGTTCTCCAACTATCTCCATGGCCATACCCAGCAAGTAAAATTAAATAGCATCCTTTCCACAACACTCCCTGTCCACTTGGTGTCCCACAAGGGTCCATCCTATGCCCGCTCCTTTTCTCTTTATACTTAAACTCCTTCCCCTTGGCCTCCAACGAGCACCTGTTCCTTTACGCAGATGATGCCATGATCTTTAGTCGACATCCTGACCCTACCCAGCTCCAAAAATCCTTGCAGGGCTCCTTCGCTGAAATAGAATCATGGTTTACCTCCCACAAGCTTGTCCTTAACTACAAAAAAATAAAGGACATGCTATTCACCCACCCCCAACATAAGCATAACATGGCCAAATTATCCATACTAAATTCCCAAGGTAGCGCGCTGCAATCAGTCACCAGCTTTAAATATCTAGGGGTCACCCTTGACTCGACCATTACCTTCCGCGATCATATTGCTCTCACATGCTCTATTAACATCAGAATTGGTCTCCTGTATACATTTAGACCCTGTCTCTCTCCTGATGCCCTCCATCTAGCCATTTCCAGCTCCATCCTTTCCCTAGTGGACTATGGGATAAGCATATATGGCGCTGCCTCTGACACTGCCCTAACCAGTATAAAACGCACCCTAAACAAAGTCTGCCGGCTGGCCACAGGCTGCAATCAGCACACGCATACCTGTGACCTCTACCAATGCTCATCATGGCTAAACTTTCAGGGTCGTCTACGCTATCAGACCTGCTTATTTGCCAAAAAAATCCAACTGGGGCTAGCTCCCTCTGGCTGTCTCTTGCTCCTCCAAACGAGCTTGCTGACACGGACTACTAGACACTCTGACACTACTACCTTTCATATCCCTTTTGCATGGACCACGACTGGCCAAAGGTCCTTTTGCTACAGGGCTCCACTCTGGATGAACTCTCTCCCTGATCCTACCCTATCTATTCCCAGGTTGGGACCTTTTAAAACTGAGCTACGTAGCCACATTATGTCCAGCTCTATATGTGATTGCAGTTAAACCCCTCAAACAAGGGCAATGTTTCCATCTGTACCTGATCCAAATATAATATATGATTTGCTGTTTCATACCTTTGGTGTTGCTCTATGTATGTATTCCATTACTGTATCTGTACTTAGTCACTGTAATATAGTCTACTCTGTGTCTGTCTTCATTCTATGTATGATGTGAAACCTTTGCAAATGAGTCCCTGACTCAAAGGGTTGTAATTCCAAGACTTGATATAAATAAAAATAAAAATATATTTGTTTCTTTTCCATATTTGACACAGCATTCTAAGTCAGTTTTCTTTTTTCTATTTCCTTTTTCTCTGAGTTATACATTGTATAGATAACTGTACATTACATTGTATAGATAACTGTACATTATCTTTGTAATTTGTTGTATATAATTTCTTGTCAATAAAAACACCCTTACTCTTAAATGCTAATATTACAGCACAAAAAAGGGGACAAAGCTGACCTGTAAGACTGGAGACCTTTAAGCCTTCTAAACATGGATATTAAAATGCTATTAAAGATCTGCCATCACAAACGTGCCATAAAAGACAGAAATATCCAAAACATTTAATTCTTGTTTGGAAATTGGTGGAACAAGGGAAAATAGGTAACGCAAAAGGCCTTCTCCTGGCCTTGGACCAGGAGAAACTTTTGACAGGGTGAACCACTTTTTTTTTGTTTATGATACTAAAAATAATATGGTATTGCTCAAGTCTTTATAGAATGGATTATATTTAAGCAATAATGGCTGAACAGACGGTCATCTCCTGGAGATTAACGACCGGCCGGTTGTTAATTAACAGGAAATGAATGGCTATGAGGTCATTATTGTGACTATAAGTCTAATCATGGTAATGACCTTTTTGGGAGCAGTTTTTTCTGCTATTTTTCAACTTCTTTAGCTCTGCGCGGCGCAGCGCCAAAAGGCTGCCGCATGGTGTCCTTCCTTACTGATCACAGTATGTGAAGGTCGCTGTTTTCAGGGATGTACAATTTTTTTACATAGAAGGGTTTTAGGACTTACTGTTTTGTCAGGGAACTGTCCTATCTCGGTCATTTTTTTCTTCTTTAACCGCTGCCGTCAGCACTGTGATTAGCCGTGTGGCTGCCATGCTGGGCATTTCTAAAAGATTTCAGACCAGCACGGCAGCCAATCAATGAGCTTCTTTAGCTCATGAACAATTAATTAGACTTATAATTATATATACATCGGGGACAGTCTTTTCCCTGACAAATGGGATTAAAGTTAAGGAATGGCGTGTCTGAGGAGGAGTTAGGAAGGATTGCCCTGTACCTCTTCATATTGGATCCTGTTGTGAGATATTTTAATCAGGAGCCCCTCATCTCTGGCATAGTGATCCTCATGGTATAGTACCACTAAAATCATCTGCTTATGCTGATGATGTGTGCTTGTTAGTTAAGGATGATGAATCTGGGAAAAGGGTAGTGGAGCATTTTAATCTATATGGTAACGCACCAGGTTCTTGTTGAAATATGACTAAGAGCTCAGGCATGTACTTAGATACTAAGCCTCACAATACTTTAATGACAGCGTGGTGGACTAAGCCTGTCTGATGATCCTGCAAAGATTCTGGGGATTTGGTTTGGCAACATGGACCTGGCAACCTATAGTTGGGACTGGCATATGACTAAGGCTACCTACCGTATGGTGTCCAAATGGTGTCATTGTCCCATGTCTAAACTAAATAGAGTTTTGGTTATCAAAACATTGTTAATCCCATTGTTTTTGTACATAAATTGCATTTTTCCACTGCCATCATTTGGACACAGCCCTGTTTAACATATTTCTTACGTTGTTATGGGGAAATAGGTTAGATACAATAAAAAGGAACGATACGTACAGGGACGTTAAAGATGGTGCCCTAGAAATGATCAATCCACTAGTTTTGTTTCTTTGTATAGTGTTTTTTAGTTTTAATGTTTGCCTCCTTGTTGTGGGAAATATTACATCTGGACTGGTGCTTTACCAGGACTCCAGAACAGAGTGTTAACTACTTTTTCAGTGTTACATTCTCTTGTGAGTGACATAAATTTTTTACAAGATGTCAGGTTCCATCCTACGCAGGACATTGCAAGAGCGCCATGATTCTGGAACGAGGGACCATCATTCTGGTCCACTGGAGAGGAAACCTGTTCAGGTGTTGGTATCCTTTTGATTTATTTCTTTAACTCTCTTTTCATTAAGAATACAAGTACAAACAAAGTCAAAAACAGCCCAAGTGACCAGCCATAGTCCAAAGAGTTAGAAGTTCACATAAAAAATTGGCACCAGTTTTTGGTTACACACTTTGGGCCCAATTCACAAAATGTTTGGACTGGCACAAGCCCCGGGTGTGCGGAACACAAGGTGCATGGAGCTTGTGGTAGTCCCCGGCCGAAAGTGAGGATTCACAGCTGGTGTGCCCCTGGCCCAATGTTAGATCAGCCTTTTGCTGGTCTACTGCTTCCCCTCCCCCCCTATTACGAGGTTTATGCCACATGCCTCGCATAAGCCACCGTAAACAGGATGAAGTGTCGCAAATGCGCGTGACCTTCGTGAATTGGGTGCACAGTGCGCTGAATTGGTAGGCACAACACAGGGGTGGATGCAGGCTGGACATAAGCCGTGTATCCACCTTTGTGAATTGGGCCCTTTGTCTACTGTAGTCTGATAGAACAAACTGGTTCTTAAACTTAGGTGTTTCCTGTATATCTCTAGCTTAGGCATAGAATAACACCATATAGTACCGGCCTTATTTGTTGTTTTGTTTATTGAACAGGTTTTCGTCAAGTTCTGATGCTGAATCCAACTGCTTTTGGAATCACTTCAGAGAGGAAATGCTGTAGCCTATGTTGAGTCATGGAACTAAGTCATCTGTTTTGTCCATCATATAAAGCACCCAGTTTTGCCACCTGCTATTAAATAAATCTATTTCTTGCCTAAATCTGTGAATAATTTTTCCATGGAGTACACACTCCTCATTATAATGTTCCAGACTGCCATCATAGGAACCTGGGCCTGTAAACAATACTTTGTTATTGCCTTCCTAGCCACTCATAAGCCTATATTTAACAAATATCTGTTGGTCTTTATTAAATGTTTTTGGGTGAAATTTTAAAAAGAGAGCCATGCTGGGGGTCAGGTTTGTAAAGCCAGTGCAGATCTCATTAAATTTTGGTATTCTTTTTAAGTCTTCTGAAGTTAAACTTCAGTGCCCTTCTTGGTCCATTTTTTCCCCCTTCGTTTCCCTCCATCCTACCCTGCCCCTTACTCTCTAACACATGCACCTACACATTTGACTTTCTGACCTTTTTGCAGTCACACACAGCCTACCTGTATGACTCCTCCTACATCTGGTACCCTATACTGGGCCAAGACCTAGCATGTACTTTAACTCTGCAGGGCACATCACATCCTCACATGTCCACTATGCTTTCCTTCTGTCTGTGTATGATGCTCCGTTTGTGGACCACACTTTATTTGCCACAGTGCTTTCTCAGGCTGGCCTGCTCTTCTTCCCCAGCACGTGCTTTGCTAACTAGACTAAATGCCTATAATATGTGATGCTTTAACTGCTCCATTGTTGAGTTGTACAAATGCACAATATCTTCCTTTGTACTACTGCCTGTATGCTTACTATGATGTAATTTGCCATGCCAGTATATCATATGTAAAGTGTGTCTGTTGTTGTCCGTTGTATTTTGCCATGACAGTATACTGTTATGTAAATTGTATCTGTTGTTGGTTTGCTGTTCCGCCACTTTGTGGCCCAGGTCATGACTGAAAATGGTATTCTGGATCAGTGTAACTTATCTGGTTACCAAAAACATACATACATACATAAATAACTACATAAATAAATAAACTATAAAGGTTGGTGGATTTGATACCTGGAAGAGTTCTGATTTTAGACGCCAGGATATAACAACACAGCCTATGCCTGATTAATATATGTGCCCCTCAAACAAAGGCAGCCAGAGTACAGGTTTCTCAGGCAATACAACCTTTTCTATATACACCACTAAAGGGGTCCTTCTTGGTGCAGAGTTTAATTGTGGTTTTAACTATGCAAGATAGGGTAGGAAGGACAGAAAAAAAATTATACTGACATGTTATTTCTGAAAAATAAGATCAAAATGGTTGGGTTAATGGATACCTTCTCTGTACACTGTTCTCATCTGAATCATACCTTTTTTAAAAGGTCACTTTCCATGAGAACTGTTTTTTTTTTCCTCTTCCCTTGGTTACTTGTGCAAAGAGCAGTTTCAAGCCCCATGGAGACATCAGATCATAAAACCATTCCTGCAATAACTGGACAAGCACTAAACTCTCCAACAAAAAAAAAAAAAACAGAAATATGGAGACTAAATGTTTCTTTATTAAATCTTCCTGAAATACATTCACAGCTTACGGCTTTTCTGTCAGCAAGATGGCCAGTCTTTGATATCTATTAAGACCCACTGGTTTGGAGGGACGATACCGAAACTGATGTTAAGAAATTCTTTCAGTCATAGTCCTCCAGTTTAAACGACAAAAAAAAAAAAATTAACATACTTAGCTTTAAGGGCCCAGCTGAAAAAACTTCTGACATTAGTACAAGACTCTGAATCTAATTACAGCTCACGGATTAAAAATACTAAAAAAGGAAATGAAAAAATGTATCAATATAATTGGACAAGTTTCTTACTGATGGAATAAAAATTCAGTATTCAGGGAAAGCATGCCAACTTGAAGCCCTTTGAGAGTTGTTAACAGAAAGTGCATGATAGAAACATCAGGGCTTTAGGAGGTGCCATCGGAGAACCATAAATATAACAAAAACAGAGAATTTGAATTGTTTAGCCCTATGTTCAGGACACTTTCGGACCCAGGGCTGTGGAAAAGGAGACTTTTGACTCCTTTGTGGAAGATGCACATCTTCCCACCTGTTTGGAGCAGGAACAGGGAGTTTTGAAAAAAGAAAGGACAGCAGCAGAAGTACAGGAAGCCATAAGCTTCCTTAACACAGGGATGTCACCAGGGGAAGATGGCTTGCCAGGGGAATTGTATAAAAAGATGATATCAGTATTACTTCCAGGATTAGTGGCAGTATTCAATGCCTTGTTAGGTAAAGAACTGGAAGAAAGTTCTATACCAAAAGAATTATTAATTTTTTGCACAAAAAAAGGATAATGGGAGGATGTAAGAAATTGGTGACCCATCAGATTTTTAACTACAGGCTTTAAGCTCTTAACAAAGATGCTGGGGAGTAGAATGGTGAAGGTAGCTGGACAACTGATTTAACCCTGCTTAGTCCTGCTCTATACCTGGTAGACAGATCTCTGATGGTTTATTAATAATAAGAGAATACATTAATACAAGTGATGTGGAAGAACAAGAAGGTCTTCTCCTGGCCATCGACCAGGAGAAGGCCTTGATCTGAATCTCTAACTCCTACTTATTTGTGCTTCTAGGAAAGCATGGTTTTCCACCTTCATTTCTACACTGGCTGGAGCAGATTTATACAACAGCCATGATATCCTCTTTCATAAATGGTAAACTGGTGGAGGCATGTCAGGTATAGGTGGGTAGGCAGGATTGCCTGCTGAGCCTTCTTCCATATGTTTTTGGATTGAACCCAGTGTTACAAAAAATAGAACACAATAATGGGATTCAGGCTTCACAAATAGCTCTAAGTCCTTTTCCTCATATACTGGTGGCATACACAGCTGACATCCGCCTCCTGGCCCCAAATGAACAGTCAGTGAAAACAGCACTGGGTTGTCTGGGGACATTTTGTAAAGTTTCTGGGTCCAAAATTAATTTTCAAAAAAAGCAAAGTTATGTTGGCTGATCCAGATAGACGGAGGCCATCAGCTATTAGAAGGGTGAAACTAGAGGAAGGACTGTTGATCATATTAGGAATAAAGTTTGGCAAGGGGGAATATGGCTAAAAAAAAAACTGGACAGAAAAGTTAGATTGCTGAAACAAAAGTGGAAAGGTAGACGGTTTGGACCATGACTACCCAGAAAAGAGTGGTTTTATGCAAATCCTTCTTGTTGCCAATTTTTTTATTATCTTCTGACATTTTCGCAGCTAAAGGAGTCAAAAGCGAGGAAGAACTGGTACTGCTGGGGAGGAGAGTGAAATGTTAGCCACACAATTTAAGGTGTAAGATTAATGTTTCTGGGTATTACGCTTATATAGATACCAATTAAATTATGAGTACTAATATCAAAATTCAGAAAAATTGCAAACAAATTTTTTTGTAATTTAATTTTGAAAGCCATCATGACATTTTCCATGTTGATATTAAAAAAGTATATCAATATACTTTATCGTTATGGAAAAAGTATATTGATAACATTTATTTTACAGAAAAAAACAGTTCTGTCATGATGTAAATATTTATATAGCTGCAGCAAACTGCCTGTTTTTTATATTTGCTAACATAATTACTATTGATACATAATAATAATATAATAATGATGCCATTTCTTAACAGCAGGTCTCCAAGCTTTCATTAAAAAATGTTTCTAGCCCCAACAGTTCCAGAGTTATACCTTTCAAAAGATACTTTCTTTAAAATGTGATAACTTTGGAACTGTTAGGGCTAGAGACCATTTTTTTAATGAAAGCTTGGAGTTAGCTAAGTAGATATATTACAAAAGGACCCCAGAGCAAATGCCCTGAGGCATGGGTTATGCCAGAGGATATTGGCTGTCCAGATAAATTTTAAAGAAAAAACAATTGCACATACCCCAATAATGCAAAGCATCATGGGAAACATATGCAAATCCCCATGAGAGTTTGGACTGGCTCATCTTTAAAGAGACTCACCATGTTATCACTATGAGCCACTTTCCAGTGTGTAACTCTGCTCCGTGCTGCCCCGCGCTCAGCCATCTTTATGACATTATATATAAATTTGTTTTAAAGTTGTCCCCCCATAGATTATAATGTAGCATGTCCCCACGCTCTCCTGTGATCACGTCATAAAGTTAGCCAAGCGCGGGGCAGAGTTACACACTGGGAAGTGCCGGTGTCTCTGGCAAAGCAATTTTATGAGTGATTTTGCTATTTAATTGTTAGATATTTTTATGGCCAATATGGATCAGAAGCAGTTCGTGGAGGGGAGGCACTGAACTGTGTGGTGCACATCTACCGCCGTTTACCTTGGTGAGGCTCTTTAAGCAGAATTGCATGGTGCCAGAAAGCCTCACAGTGCAATCAGCAAAGGCTAAGAACAGCAGACATGTACATGTGCACACTGATGAGTCCAAATGAAGATGAAACATGTGTATGTGTCTGCTGTTCTTAACATAAATTAGCACAATATTAGGTATTGCTTTTGTACTGCGATCGTATTAGTGTTTCTTGGGAAACTGTTCATTTTGAAACTTTGATACAAGTTTACTTCGAAAAAGAATCAGATATGTAATACCAGGAAATATGTCTTACTGGATGTTTCTGCTGCATGCTGTATCTCACTTCCATGCAAGACACAATCTGCAGTTACAGTTTTATTTTGTGGTGAACTGTAACCAACATACATGTCTGCAAAGCATCAGTTTGTAGAATTACTTTTGTGTCAAACCTAATACAGCAACCTGTGCACTTTGGTATAGCACAGATAATCTCGACGTTAGCCTTTATTTACATCAGCCTACAATGAACAGCAAGAAACGCACATACTCTGAACCCCAACCTGTAACAAAATGTTTACATAAACATTTATAGAAATTCTGCATGTCCACACAAGAAAACCCCTGATGGCACAGAGACCAGTGTTTGATACACGTGGTAATGAGATGTAGACAGCAAGGGCATTTTAAAACAATGCTTGCAGTTTGTGATTGTTCAACATAACATGCTGTGGGATGGGTTTTCAAGGGGCAGGAGATGATGGCAACCTTTGTTATTCCCAGCCAGTGTGTCCTCAGTTTGGTGCAAGACACGGCTTTGAGAAACTCTGGGGATATTGGCACTGGGACCCCTGTTGTACCAAAATATGGCACAGGGTCGCTGGCACACCTGCGTTTGCTGCAAGTGGGAGTTCATCATGACTTGCGCTGATCAAGGGCTGTTTTGGGAATCAGGCCTATAGTGGTTTTTTTTTTAATTAGTCTGGGGAGCAGGCTATATCTAGTAAAATGGGATGAGACGTATTATCCCCTGAAAGTTGGGGGGGGGGTTGTCTATGGTAAATCCTGTTGTATTCTTTTTTGTATTTCTTTCATGCGAACTTATGTCCCATCTTAGTACAAGAGAGTCGACTTAGGTTCCCTTTTTTGCAAGTTAGATATGATTATTTTTTGGAGGAAATGGGCTACAGGGCCTCTAAACATGTTCAGAGGGCCGGCCCAGTGGCACTGAGGGTTAAGGCATTGGATGCCACACCTCGCACTACACCGGAGACCCACGTTCAGGAATGACCTCGGGTCACTGGGGTGCTGGGACGGGGGTGGGGAGGTGGGAGCAGGATCGACCATTGATTCTCTCTCCTGGGGGTCATCTGTCCGTAGTCCTGCTGCCACTGGATGGAGGTCTTCTGGCTGGTACAGACGGTAACAGAGTGACTGGCAGGGTGGGGGCGTCCCACAAGGAGTGATGCGCGCATGCCTCCACACGCGTGTATTGCATCGAGGACGCATGGGTTGGGACCGGGGCAAAAACTAAAAACTGAATAAAGTACCTAAGGAAAAAAATTAAAAAATAAAGGTGTTCAGAGGGCTTCTTGGGACTATAGCAGAATGTATGTTTTCTTGCTTTAAGAAAATAAAGCAGTGGAAACTCCCCATAAGCAAAGCAAACTACAATGCTAAAAAGGGTCTGTATGATGGTATCCTGGCCTTCTTTGTTTCCTAAGAGTCTCTTTTCAGATGTTCTGCAAGAAATTCCTGTGCACTGGGTAACTGCTCAACTAAGGGAAATTTTGGATTCCTGCAAAACTGTGGGACGCTATGCGACTCAGTTGCCATAGTTGTTTAAATGCTGTAATCATAAATATAAAAGCCTGGAGAAGTGATGTTGCTTAAGACAGGGTGTGAAGTCCAGTTAGAGACAATGGAACATATGTTTTGTTTCATTGTAAATAAATTGAATCTCTTTGGAGGGAATTAGCCTGGAGATGGAAGGAACCACAGTTTTCCAGTACGAATTTCGATATTTTAATTTTTGGAGTATTGACACAAGAATGGGGGAAATTTAACTTTAGTGCTATAAGAGTCATTTTGTCATGCATAAAATGGAACAAGTAGCAGAAACAGAGACAATAGGCTCTATGCATAAAGCCTATGTGCCGTGGATGTGTGGTGCATAGGCTTGCCTAAGTTCTAGTGGACCCTCGTAGGCAGCCACAACAGGTGCACATGCCCCTTGCACACTCATTCCTCTGGCCGTCCATGCAGACACACACCACAGGCAATCTGGGGGGAGTGTCGACGTTGTGCCCACATGCCATGCTATTCACTAAGACACAGAGTGCTGGGTGCGGAGGGCATAAGACACAGCAGGTAGGACTCTGCTGTATAAGTTGCATGCCCCCCCCCACAATGGGCAGCCACCAGCTGCAGCAGGCCAGGAACATCCTCCATCCTGCTTCGCCAGCTCACTGGACTGATAGGGAGGGCTGGGGACAGCCAGTTGGTCACTTGCCCATAGTTTAAAAAACCCGGTCCCACGCCTTCCCAGGATCCCACGCTTGCGTGCAGCAGGGGATCAGTTTGGGGACCAAGATGGGCATCTGACTGGATGCCCACCTGTGTCTCATGAGCCACCTCTGAATAGCTGTGCCCTGGGAGGGCCCCGCGGACAGGTGGCCGTCGATAGTGAATGCAGGCCAGTAAGCGCCTGTCTGTGGGTATGGAGCTGTGCTTGTTGAGTAGGATATTCCTATAACAGGATTAATAGAGAAGATAGTTCAAGACTATTCTGTCATTTGTGAGACTGATGTTAGTACCTTGTCAAATACTGAAATGAAGAACATGTGGGAAGCCATACACTGGATGCCACTCTGATACAGAGCAGGATATGTTGTGAGTTACACCTATTCATAAAATGGTTTGGTTGTCTCCTAAATTTTTTTTTTTGTTTGTTTGTTTCTTTGCTTCCATAATGTATGTTCTTTTAATTTCTTCTGAGACACTGGAATGATGTAATTCCTGTTACAATTTTGTTTTCATGTTTTATGTATGTTTTATTCTTGTTTTAATAAAAGGCCCCCATTCTTCTTTAGTAAGTGCCATGGGATCTTTTACTTCCACCTGTACAGTGACTAGGAATGGGCAGAAGCTACCTTAGTGTAATATCTCATCTGAAGGACAGCACCTCAGCAGTGCAGCATCCCCCCTCACACTGCACGACAGTTTCATTTATGGGGATTACTCCAAGTAACTGATGTGGGGCTAGAACCCATAACCTTCTGATCTTTCAGCCCAGAGGTAAGCATGCTACCTACTGAGCCACTGACATGGATCTAATGTGCCTTAGTCCTGTCATGGAGCAGGGTCCACCATGTATGTGACAGAGTAAGTCAGTCTACATTCTCATTCTAAAGCTACCAACTTTCCAACGCCTAAAACTGGGACAGTCCATCCTGACCATGACCCTCCCCCCACGACTGTATCACTCCCATGGTCACCGCTGCATACAACGCTGCGCACAATCAGTTACATTTTACTGCTTGCTCTGGCCATGCTGCCCACAGTAACACCAGTAGCAAACATTCAGATTAAAACAATACATCATTCTGCTGCAGCAAGTTCCAAATCATGATGTACAGAAAGTTCATTAGAAGCAAACCTGCATTAAATTGTGATCAGACATTGAAGCTGTATGTATTGTTCCTCCTGACAGTCCCATCCAACCCATTCACACTCACCTCATTTGCTGAGAAAACTTCACTTCAGTGACTCCCACCTCCACACCAGATTGTTTTCACACATTTCCCTACAGCTGATCAGGTTTGGGTACCTTAATTTCTTGCTGCCCGTCTCTTCTCTGTCTGGAGTCCCTCTAAGCTGATGGCAGACAGACATCCACATGTGCTTGTTTGCACTACTACCCAGTCTAATCTAACAGGAAGGAACATGCTTTACTGTGCTGCCACTGACATGCTTGCAGTGCAACACAGGTGCAGGGGTTGCAGCTGCAAACTGCTGTCCAGCCTGAGCAGTGCCACAGTGGTGCTGAAATAACTGTCACTCAAGGATTAGCAGTCAGCAAAAAAAAAAAGGGACAAAACTGGGACAAGTAAGCAAAAGAAGAGAAAAAAGTGACATTTTGCAAAAATTGTGGGGACACTGGGACATGCTGCCTAAAACAGGGACTGTCCTGGGAAAACAGGGACTGTTGGTAGCGTTGGCTCATTCAGACCTTGACCTTCTCTGTGATTCTGCCTACAAGGGCACTAGTTAGTGCCAGCTGTGTTACTAGATGGCCACAAAAAAAGTCCGTGCACTCATAAGGGTCTAGTGTTCAAATTTATGAACACAAAAAAGTGCAATTGACGTACTTTTATCACACTGAGCAACACGACAGTGAACAGAAACCCTCCCTAACCTAGGAGGCATCCTGTTCATTGAGTCACATTGCAGAGTGTGGTAAAAGTGATGTAATGATGTCATAAACAGAGCTATAATGTCAGGTGTAGGCAAGCAGCCACAGCAGATACAGCAGCGATCCTGTTTATATGCAAATGTCCTTAGTAATAAATAAGGTTGAAAATTACAGAAAATTATATTAAATGTAAGCTAAATTGTGCCTAAATATTACATTTTTCAAGGCTGTCACAGCAGCATCAGGGGCTGCTTAAATCCCACACACAATGCCAGAGGGCTGCAGGGAAAGTTTGGGTGCATGGGGAGGCGGGTTCCTAGCAGTAAATTCTGCCCCTGTACAGATCCTCAGTGTGACCTCTCCTGGAATACTGTGTGCAGTTCTGGATCCCAGACAGGGACCTCCTAGACGCTGTTCAGATGAGGGCCAAGAAGATGATATAGCTTTTCCCCTGTAGTGCTGTCCTCCCTGTCCTAAGGTCTGGAGGGTTTTGTACCCTCGGCTACCACCCTGCTCCATCAGCCATTATCTCCACAGCCTCCTTCAACATGGAACAGGGGCTAAGAGTGCCAATGACCAGCATCACGCCAGCATCGCCAGATTTGTCCCTTGTAGTTTTGTCCTCCCACCACCTGGTAGCACTTGGAATAGCCACTGTGGCTTCACACAGGCAAAGCAAACCCCTGTGGGGGAGAAAGCTCTTCAGCATGCCACTGAGGATCTCTACGATGGCAGAACCCAGTGCCAACCCACCTTAGCTGAGAGCGCTGCACATGGCAGCACTGTCCCTGCCCCTCTGTGTTGCCTGGGCAGGGCCCGAATCCATTCTTAAACCCGGGTCACCAAAACAGCAGATTGGCTCACTGTCACTGGGCTATTGAGTAGTCCAAATGGGCTATTTATTTATTTCTAACCTTATGTTGTCGCAGGCTCGCTTAAGCAGTAACGACCGAGAACCTGATCACTTCCGAGGGATTAATGACCAACTGAGGTAGGAGGTCCCCAAGGCACAGCCAAAGAAGACCCCCCTCCAGTCGGTCGTTAAACCAAGGAAATGACTGGCTTCAAGGTTATTATAAGTCTAATTACAATATCAACTTTGGATTTGACTGTTTTTACCGGTGTGGGGTGAGACGTACAGCACGAGTGCATCTTACGTACAGCATCAGTTGGCAGCTAGACTGGTTATTTCTAAGACATTAATGACCAATCCAAGTAGGAGCCTCACTAAGCTCATGAATATTTAATTAGACTTATAATTCTGCTTAGTGCATTGTCAACAGACCCCTGTGTGGCAGTCATTTCAGCTCCTCCTTGGAGCTACAAACGGACTTGTCCTTGACTGCACAGCAGCAAAGCAAATTACTGACCAGCTTTCAAAACAGTGATAACCAAACACTTACCCTTTTGGGTTCCCTTACAGCTCTGAGAAAGATAGCACCCGACTGGTTGTCAAAGACCTCAGCTGTCTGCATGCTCCCCTGCGGGGGTGGGGAGGGAGCATTCAAGGGCATCTATTCAACTAGCTCCAGCAAGGGTTTGGGATTTGAGCTGTTTTCAGGCTTTGCCAAAAAGTGCACATTTTTGCACATAATTATTTGAATAAGATACCCTGGGTTTCTTGAGCCTGTCTGCTCTGGCACCACCAGGTATATACAAGAATTGAAGTCTTTCGCACTGAAGCTGGCACTGAGGGAAAACAGAAATGGAAGGAAGAAAACTTCTCGGAGATGCCTGTTTGTTTTACCTGCAACCTTGACTGCTTGCCTTGTCTGTTTGTTTGCTTGGAGCTCTCCTGCTCTGAAACCCAGATGTTCTGAAACCAATAAGGGTAATTGCCTGATTATTATAGCTTTGCGTGCACAATTTTCTCTGCCACTGTGCAGTCAAACGTGTTGGATTTACTGTAGCTTGTTAGCAGAAGCTGGTGCAACGCACATTATATGTGCTTCTTTTTGTTTTGCTAGTGTGGGGCCCCCGAGGTAGGATCAAACTGTATTTTGAATGGAATTGTTTGTCTGAATCTAGATCTAATTGTTGCTAAGAAATGTATTCTCCTAATATGGAAGGATAACCAACCGCCTTAATTTAATACCTGCCTGAACTAGTTATGATTTCAGTTCATAGTATAGAAAAAGCACACTCCACAACAGTTGAAAAAGAGGCAATATACTTAGCTATGCGGAATCTATTTCGGCAATCTTTTTATAACTTTGGAAAGATCCATTGGTAATATTTTTGTTTTGTTTTGTAAAGGCTGATACCCTGAAATAGATTTTGTCCTGGCAATGGAGCTGGAGTGCACATGCAGGGGTTCCACCCCAGCACTCCCAGCTTCACCCTGCCAGCATGCCTGGCCTTGAACCCGTAGCACCTACTGCCACCCCAGGTAGAGCAGATAGCCCCAAGAGGGCTGCTACACATACTGTGAGGCCAAAACACAGTGAGCAGCATAATAAATGAAAATAAAGACATTGGAGAACAAGGCTCTTGCAGGCATGGGTGTAGCCATGTCTGTGCCCACTGACCCTGCCAGCCAGCGAATCAGAGGGCTAGAAATCCCTAACAACAGTTGCAAAGCATTGTGGGAACAAATGCCATCAGAGACCCTCCCTATTGGCTTGGGGGCTCTGAAAGTGCCAATCAGAAGCCAGAACAGGGCAGGAGGACTGACAGACAGCCCCACCTGGAAAGTTACAGACTGAGTTGGGGAAAGAAGTTTCTGGGCTCACAAGGAGCTTGTGACAGTTGGGAAGAGACTCAGAGGTGAGCAGACCTGCTGCTGCTTGCAGAGCTGAGAGCCTTGCCAGGCCACGATCTTGTGAGTCCTGTCCTGTGCTCATCCTGCCAAATTATTTTTTTTAAAGTATATTCTATGGTAATTTGATATAAGTACATGCCACCGTAGCATACAGAAGATGACAACCATATTATGTAGCACAGTGCACCCAATACAGGCACAAGCGTGTTGAAGTTTCTTGTGGTGCCTCAGAAGGGGAAAAGACACAGAAAAAGTTAAGTCCATGTTGCAAACACATTTTGGAACCTTACTTGCAACCCATACAATAGAATAATCCATTTAATTTGTCTGTGAACAGAGCCGGCCCAGTGGCATAGAGAGCTGAGGTGCTGGACACTTTACCTCCTCCTACACTAGTGACCTGGGTTGGGGAATGAGCCTGGGGTGCTGGGGGTTGGCCGAGGGGGGGAGGGCGAGGAACTGGATTGAGTGGCCCGAAAGGCAGCTCTCCTCTCCCAGGGAGGGACGTGGGTATTCCTGACTCTTGGCTGCCAACTGGCGGAGGCTAGGTGGCAGTGCCAAGCCATAAGGAGCCAGGCATTAGGCCGAGTGGGAGGAAGGGGCCATCACCCGAGTGACGGCGTACATGCAAACCTCCATATGCATGCGCGACCATGTTCTGGGGTCCCGGGATAACTGAAACAAATATTTTAAATTTCACATATATAGCCAGAACCTTTTAAACAGATAATCAGGCTACAACCTGATGAAAGACAGAGATCTTAATAATAAGGATATATCTCTTTCATTAGTGGAATTGGAAGTCTGTGCATGAAGCATGGTACTGAAAGAAGGAAGACTCAGTGTCCCTATAGCCACTCAAGCACCCCACAGCTTCACAAGGGAGGTGAACCCACCATCTTGTAATGCCTGGTATCCCATGTACAGGGTGACCGCGATTGAGCACTTTCAAAAAGTGACTCAATCACGGTGCCTGTGCACAGTGCTATCTGACAGGATAGCGACCGGATATGGGGGGGGGTAGGTGAATATAGCGACAGGATGTCTCTATGTATACACGCGTGTGGGGGAGACCATGCTGTGTGATGGGCAGAAGGGGGAGGGAGGATTTTTGGGGTGTAGTGCGGTGGTGGGCTGCTGAGCTGGCCATGTGGCATGGTGGGTTGGTGGCAGGCTGGGCTTGGGAGGGTGCCAGGTTTGGTTCTGGGTGCGATGGCGTCTTTTGCACTGGGTAATTTTTATTTTTAAGTTTTGCACCCCTCGACCGCACCCTGGAGTTGAGAATCCTTTAGTAGAGGTTGGGGGCACAGCCCCCGATGTAAAAAAGAAACCTGTAGATGTCGGGCGCCCTCTTGCAGTTCGCTGTGAGTGTACATCACCAAAATTAATTTTTAGCGATGTACACTCGCCCAAATGGCGATCGCTATTCAGCAATCACTGCTATTATTTAGAACCGCAATGCTTTGATCTGAGAAATGTCTGCCACTGCATGTTTACTGTCATTTTACTGCCAGTCTCTCATTGCTTGTAAAGCACTTCGGGATACAATGTGTATGAAAAGTGCTATGTAAATGCTGAGTATTCCTCTTTAGCATTTTTTAAAGACTGAAAATTTATTAAGGGAGCATTATGCCTATCTGTTGATTTTCACCAGTATTCGCAGCTACTGTTGTTAAGCATCACTTTTGTTGTAACATAAAATATCTAACAAACTGGCCCAGTGGTGTGAAGGTTTGAGGTGCTGGATACCTCTCCGTCCACCATGCCAACAGCTTGAGTTCAGGGGCGGACATGGTTGCTGAGGGTCAGCCTTGGGGGGGGAGAGAGGATTGAGCATCCTACTGACTGTGGTTCTATCCTGGGGAGGGGGCACATGCTGCACTGCTCGAATACTGCCAATATGTGGAAGCATGGTTGCAGGGCAGTGGCAGTGACTTCGGAGGGTTGGCTGGAAGCAGGTGCATAGTATGTGTGCACCTCCATGGCCACACTGCTTGGCTGGGGGGGACCGCACAGAGAAAAAGAGGCAGCCACAGGATGATTCCATGGTTACCACAGCTCCCACATCACCTGCAGGGCCCGGGGGGGGGGTCTGGATTCTGCTTTGGAGGAGATAGCCCTCCCTTCCTGACCCCACCACAGGAGGATTATCCATGGGAGACTCTCCTCAAGTAAGCCCCTGAGACAGTGGGTGAGGAGGGTGGATACCCAAAGGGGAAGAGGGTGGCTATCTGACAAGCATAAACACCTTAATAAAAACAAAATGCTCTAACAACCACTGAAGAGACACTGCTCCCTGATCTAGAAGGGCAATGAGTGTCTAAAGCTGTACAGTCCTGAGGTTAGACTAAGGAGCTGTGAACGAGCCTGGTACATCCAGCAGGTCGTGTTTGATTCCCACAACCTCCGACTACATACTGTGGGACCCTGAGCAAGTCGCTTAACCTCTCCAGTGCTCCTGGGCTGCCCCTAAAAACAGGCATTGTACCTAGTGGGCCTTACCAAAGAATTAAAACACAAACAAACAACAACAACAAAAAAATACAGCCTGAGAATTTGTATGAAAAACTGGGGGTAGCCATATTAAAAGGAGTGCTCCTTTAATGACTGTATTTCAAATCTGAAGAAAACAAATTCTAAAACAGACACAAATTTGGGGGTGCAGGGAAATAGGGCAATAGAAAGAAGAGGTATAACTACAAAATTGTCATCGAAACACGCAATGCTGCCTGATTAATATCTGTGTATTGTGTTCATTTGTCTTTTGTTTTCTGCTTTGTATGTTCCTGTAATCTATGTAAAATGCAGTCTGGAATATGGCTGCAATTAAAGCAACACTTGTGTTAATTTACACAATGAACAAGTCCCTCAACCTCTCAGTGCTCCAGTCTAAACAGCTGTGGAAATAGGTAGAAGTAGGACCCCACTGGAAACAAGATGTTGCATCTTAGCAGGGCTATCCAAGGTAAATAAGTTGACAAATAAAATAAATTAATTTACGGTAAGGTCATTGCAATGCTTTGAGCTTGGAAAAATTCAATAAACAAAGCTTACTTGACTTTGCTTACATTTCCAGTTACACTCATCTATGTTTGCTGTCCTTTCTTACCAGTTAGCAAGGCATCTAAGGTTAAACGTCAGTTTCTCCACCAAAGGAAATTACTTGCTTTTCGTTTCTCTGTATGGCAAAGCTCTGTGTGTTTCTACATTTCCAGGAACTGAATGCAACTGAAAGTCATAGCTTGTGCAACACACTATGGTACAGTACAGTACAATATAGTATAGTAAGTACATAAATACAATACAAAAAAGTATAGTACAATGCAGAACAATGCAACACAATACAATATGGTACAGTACAGTACAATACAATACAGCATGGTAAGTACAGAACAAATACAATACAAAAGAGTATGGTACAATGTAGAACAATGCAAAACAACACAATATGGTACAGTACAGTACAATACAGTATAGTATGTACAGAACAAATACAATATAATGGAGTATAGTATAATGCAGAACAATGCAACACAACACAATATGGTACAGTACAGTACAATACAGTATAATATGCACAGAACAAATACAATACAATTGAATATAGTATAATGCAGAACAGTGCAACACAACACACTATGGCACAGTACAGTACAATACAGTATGGTAAGTACAAAACAACTACAATACAATATAGTATAGTATAATGCAGAACACTGCAACACAATGTAGTACAGTACAGTACAGTACAAATACAGTATAGTAAGTACAGAACAAATACAATACAAAGGAGTATAGTATAATGCAGAACAATGCAACACAACACAATATAGTACAATATAGTACAATACAGTATGGTAAGTACAGAACAAATACAATACAAAAGAGTACAGTATAATGCAGAAAAATGCAACACAACACAATATGGTACAGTACAGTGCAATACAGTATAGTAAGTACAGAACAAATACAGTACAAAAGAGTATAGTACAATGCAGAACAATACAAATACAAAACAAGTAGAGTACAATGTAGAACAATGCAACACAACACAACATGGTACAGCACAGTACAATACAGTATAGTAAGGACAGAACAAATACAATACAATGGAGTATAGTATAATGCAGAACAATGCAACACAGGATAATATGGTACAGTACAATACAGTATGATAAGTACAGAACAGTGAAATACAACACAACATAGTATAGTTCAATGCAATGAAAGATGAAACAATGTAACACAGTACAATAATGTACAGTACAGTACAGAACAAAGCAATACAACACAACACAGTATAGCATAGTACAATATAGATCAATGAAATACAGTACAACACAACACAGCACAGTACAGTACAGAAACATTCAACAAAGTACAATACAGTACAGAGTAATGCAATACAGTACAACACAGCATGGTACAGAACAATTCAATACAGTACAACACAGTACAAAGTAATGCAATACATTACAACACAACACAGTTCAATACAATACAGTACAATACAGAACAATGCAATATATTACAGCACAGTATGGTACAGAACATTTCAATACAATACAAGACAGAACAGTAAATACAATACAGTACAATACAGAACAAGGCAATACATTACAACATAGCACAGTACAGTACAGTACAGAACAATGTAATACAACACAGTGCAATACAGAGTAACATAATACAGTAGAACATAAGACAAGACAATATGACAGTACAATACAATACAGAGTAATGCAATACAGTACAACATAACAGAGAGTAATGCAATACAGTACAATACAACACAGTATAATAAATACAATACAGTACAACACAATACAGAGTAAGACAATACGGTACAACTCAGCACAGTAAAATACAATGCAGTACAATGCAGAACAATGCAATACATTACAACGCAGCACATCACAGTACAGAAAAATTCAACACAGTACAATACAGTACAGTACAGAGTAATGAAATACAATACAATACAGTTCAATACAGAACAATGCAATATATTACAGCACAATATGGTACAGAACATTTCAATACAATACAAGACAGAACAATAAATACAATACAGAATGAGGCAATACATTACAACATAGCACAGTACAGTACAGAACAATGTAATACAACACAGTACAATACAGTACAGAGTAGTGCAATACAGTACAACACAAGACAATACAACAGTACAATACAATACAGAGTAAGGCAATGTAGTACAATATAATACAGAGTAAGGCAATACAGTACACCACAGCACAGTACAATAAATATAATACAGTACAATACAGAACAATGCAATACATTACAACACAGCACAGTACAGAAAAATTCAACACAGTACAATACAGTACAGAGTAATGCAATACAATACAACAAAATACAATATAACACAGAACAAAGCAATATGTTGCAACACAGAAACAGTACAGAACAGTGCAGAACAATTCAATCCTGTGCAATACAGTACAATACAGTACAGTGTAATGCAATCCGGTGCAGTACAATACAGAACAATGCAATACATTACAACACAGCACAGTACAGAAAAATTCAACACAGTACAATACAGTACAGAGTAATGCAATACAATACAACAAAATACAATATAACACAGAACAAAGCAATATGTTGCAACACAGAAACAGTACAGAACAGTACAGAACAATTCAATCCTGTGCAATACAGTACAATACAGTACAGTGTAATGCAATCCGGTGCAGTACAATACAGAACAATGCAATACATTACAACACAGCACAGTACAGAAAAATTCAACACAGTACAATACAGTACAGAGTAATGCAATACAATACAACAAAATACAATATAACACAGAACAAAGCAATATGTTGCAACACAGAAACAGTACAGAACAGTGCAGAACAATTCAATCCTGTGCAATACAGTACAATACAGTACAGTGTAATGCAATCCGGTGCAGTACAATACAGAACAATGCAATACAGTGTAAGGTGCTTATAACAGACTGCTTGGTGCACAGAACCTTTGCCCATTGAAACTGTCATCCAGAATAGCCAAAAAGGTGCATTTTTAATGTTAGCAGCCCACACAGTGCTTTTCATAACAACTATCCACCCACCCACCAGCTACAATCGACATTGCCATTTTCTATCAAACAATGTAAATAAATAAGACGGACTCACTCACTCACTCACTTGCTCACTAACTCACTCACTCACTTGAGAGACCTGCCACAGTTCAGGCTGCCTACTGACTCCCTCCCCCCCATGGCTGCCCGTAAGCCACTGCGGGTTGGATGCATGGGAGAGAAGGGAGTCTCACCAATCTCCAAAAGCCTCCTTTGTGTTCTCAGTTTGGCCTGCTTGGCTTCCACCTGTCAGTGATTTTGGGATTACAGCGACCACTGCAAGGGGAAAAATGTTATGTGTGGGTTCGGGGTTTAAAGCTGTGGGTACAAAAAAAAAATTAAGAGTTTAAAGGGGGGAGAGGGCTAAGGGTAGGGCATGGGGCCTAAACAAAGTAAGCCCTTAGGGGCTTAAGATGACCACAAGCTGACTGAAAAGAAAACAATGAAGGGAAACCTGACAGCGGTATGCTCCAGCAAAACAATACCAACATCCTGGAAGTAGATCCTGGGGCTGTTAATTGCCCATCAGTGCCTCATCAGTGCCTCACAATAAGACAGACTAGCACTGGTTTGCACCTGTTAGGTGCTCTGGCGTCCTCTGTAGCCGGCTGCTATAGTAAGTTGTAATAATGGGAAATACAATGGGCTGTCTATGGAAGTACATATGAGCATATGAATATGCCAACAGATAAAGGCCTGGCGTCTATTCAGTCTGCTTGGTTGTGCAGGTCTCACTGTTTACAGAGGGACCTGTCCCTTCTCCATTTCCCCCCGTGACTCCCCTCAAATAGCCCATCCCCCACTCCCTCCTCTCTACCAGCAACTTTCTTCTTCACTTTGTCCCATCCTCTTTTGACATTATCTACTGTTTTCAGGGATACCACCTCCTCTGGCAATTCATTCCACTTGGCACCACCCTCTCCGTGGAAAAAGGCATCCTCATCTCCCTCCTGAACCTCCCCCTCACCAGCTTTAGGCTATGCCTCCTTGTGAACTTGTTCCCACTAATGGTAAAGAGGTCCTCAGTGTTCATCTTGTTTACATATTTGGGGTACTTGAAGGTCTCAATCATCTTCCCCCTCTTTCTTCTGTCCTCAGGAGAGTACATGTTGAGCTCCCTGGGCCTCTCCTCGTAGGTGTTGCCCTGCGGGCCCTGGATCGTCTTGGTCACCCTTCTCTGGACTGTTTCCAGCAAGCTGACATCCTTTTTAAGATGAGGGCACCAATACTGCACACTGTACTCTAGGTGTGGTCTCACCAATGATCTGTACAGCAGCAGTACAACCACCGCCTTCCTGGTTGTAATCCCCCTGGCTATGCAGCCCAGCATCTGATTTGCTTTGGTTGCTGCTCTCCTGCAGTGTGCGACTGCTTCAGGTCACTCATGATGATTATTGCAAGGTCCTATACTTCCTCCGACCTGGTTACCTGCACACCACTCGACCAATAGTTGGTCCCTGGGTTCTTCACCTTCAAGTGCAAAACCTTACACTTTGTAGTGTTGAACCACAGTTGTCAAATGCCAGACCACTTCTCTAGCCTAGCCAGGTCTTCCCTGAGTTCATGTCTCCCCTCCACCATCTCCGACCTTCCACAGAGCTTTGTATCATCTGCAAAAAGGTGGCTTTTACCTTTGATCCATCCTGCTATGTCACTGATGAAGATGTTAACTCATTGCCTCCACAGGAGCTCTCTGAAGTTGCACCACTTGTCTCCTATATACTGTTAACAGTAAATCCTGGGCCTTTCTAAGCAAAATCAAGCTATAGTCAGCATGCCACAAACAAATCCTAATAGCTCAAGAACCGTAAGTGCTGGACATAAAGTACGAGTGGCAAAGTTATTCAGCATAAAATTACCTTTCCAATGGTGGTATGCTAATAATAATATGTAATTTTGTTTTTTTTTCTATGCTGGTTGAAACAGCAAAACAAAATATTTTTTCACTAAAACAGGCAACATAAGCCATATACACCATACCATAAACAAATGTGAATGACTCCTAAAGTATACATGATATACACAAAATATCGGTGGCAAAGTTGTTCAGCACAAAATTACCTTTCCAATGGTGGTATGCAAATAATAACATGTAATTTTGTTTTTTTTTATTCTGGTTGAAACAGAAAAAAAATATATATTTTTTTCACTAAAACAGGCAACATAAGCCATACACACCATACCATAAACAAATGCAAATAACTCCTAAAGTATACATGATATACACAAAATATCAGTGGTAAAGTTGTTCAGCATAAAATTACCTTTCCAACGGTGCTATGCAGTCAAATATATATTATATTCTGTTACACTATATATTAAAATATATAAGTGACTTCTCCAGACATTGCAAGGGCACACTGGATGTCAGTAGCCGACTTCTGCAGATGTCCTCAGGACACACCAGTGGATTTTACTGACGACTACAGGCGTATGCTAGGAGATAATGAGTTAAACAAAACCAGACTAAGCAATGAGCCCTATGGGATCCCACTTGGCACTGGCCTAGCTTCTGAGAGTTCCCCCCTGCTACCACCTTTTGACTCCTGTCCTGCAACCAGCTTTTGACCCATTTAGCAAGCTTATCCCCAACCCCCAGGTCTTTCAGCTTCCTGACCAGCCTCCGATGAGGTACAGAGTGGAAGGCCTTGCTGAAGTCCAGATACAGGACATCAACCACTTGGCCCTTGTTCATTTTCCTGGTCACCCAGTTGAAGAAGTCTATTAGGATAGTCTGGAAGGACCTCCTCGACACAAACCTCTGCTGCCTGTCATTCTGGAGCCCATTTTCCTCCATAAAGCCCACCAGTCTTTCCTTCAGGATGCAATCCAAAGATACTAGCACACGCCAGGTGTGCGTGAGTATCTTTGGATTATATGTTGTATGCCACATTCTAGTAGCACCCCTTAGAAGAAATGTGAATTACAGGGTGTGAAGTAACATAAAAGGTTTGAGCATGCTATTTTTGGATTTGTTTCCTTCAGGATGGTCTCCAAGGTTAGGCTGACTGGCCTGTAGTTCCCTGGTTCATTCCTCAGACCACTTTTATGGAGAGACACCACACATGCAGTTTTCCAGTCCCTGGGCACACTCCCTGATTACAGATAGGTGTACCAGAGGACCCACCGGTACCTCTGCCAGTTACCTTAGGACTTATGGGGGCACACCATCTGGCCCTAAGGACTTATCCACCTTCGGTGCTCTTAGGCCTTTATGCACCCTGTCAACCTATATTATGCCATCCATGACTCACCTTTCCCAGTTCCCACTCTGCTCAACCCCCCTCCTTTTTTAATTTGACAATCTGATCTTTAATGTCTCTCTTTTCCCTTATATATTGGAAAAAGGCCTTCTCACCTGTTTTTACTCCCTGTGCTGGCTGTATTTTTCTTTCAGCCTTTGCCTCTCTAATTCTCTGTTCAACACCCTTGTTTTAGCACAGAAAACCTTCCTCTCCTTTCTGAGTATGTTTGTACTTCTGGAAGGCTGCCTTCTTGTCCCTTACCATGCTTGCCACCTCCTGGCTGAACCAGCTGGGTTTTTTGACCTTAGTTTTCTTACTTTTGATTTTGGCACACACACTAGTGGCCTCCATCAGCTCCTCCTTTATTATTGCCCATTTCTGTTCCACATCCATCTTCCTTCTGATCCCAGCAAGGTGTCCTACTAGAATGTCACCTATCTTACTATAGTTGGCCCTCCTCAAGTACAAAACCCTTGCCTTGGTCCAGACCATCCCTCTGCCCATGTCCAGGTGGAACCATGCTGTGTGGTAGTCACTTACTGAAAGTGGAGCTTCCACCTTTACATCCTGAACATGTGCACAGTTAGACAGGACCAGGTACGGTATGACCCTGTCCCTCGTGGACTCCATGATATCTTATGACAGGAACCCACTCTGTAATGCATCCAGCAGTACCTGCCCCCTGGGGCAGGAGGTAACTGGGATTTTCCAGTCCATGCCAGGTAGATTGAAATACCCCATTATTATTATCTCCCCCTTTGCTGGCCATTTCCATTATTTTGGACCCCAGTACCTTACCTAACTCCGCATCCTGGGAAGGTAGAATGTAGATCACCCCCATTCTTAGTTTTCTCACCTTTGTGGATTGTACCTGCACCCACAGTGCTTCTGTCCTTCCCTCTGCCTCTTCCTCTGTGGTACAGGCTATCCCCTCCTTCATGTATATAGTCACTCCCCCTTCCTGTTCTCCTATCCTTCCAATACATTTTATACCCAGGGACTGCGAGGTCACAGTCATGGTTCAGTGTGGCCCATGTCTCTGTGATGGCCACTATGTCTACCTCTCCCTTGCCCATCAGTAACTGCAATTTAGCCATTTTGTTTCAAAGGCTTCTGGTGTTCAGAGACACCACCTTCTGCCGCAACTCAAGCCCCTCTTTTCCCCTGACCCAGCCCTCCTCTCCCCCTCCCTCAGTCCCTCCTACCATCTTCCATCCCTTTCCTTTAGCTCCTCTTCATACTGTCCTGACTGGTGGGGGAGGCCTATCAGCTAAGGGTACTGTGAACCCTGATGCCCTACCGTCAGTTAAATTGAGGTTTTTCTCCATGAATTCCTCCAAACTGCCCTGCAAAACTCTTCTGACCTTCTTAGACACGGTCTGTCCATTGCATACAGATCTTTGTTATCCCAGTTCCTTCCTCAGTAATCAACTATCCCCTACCCTTTTGCCTCACACCACCCTTTGAGTCATAGGTTAAACTCCTCTATTCTTACTTTCCTTGCAGTGCCAGCCCTTGGGACTGGCAGTACATCTGAGAAGGTTACCAATTTCCCTGTCTGACTTCAAATTTCACCACCTTCTTGAATCTCTCTTCCACCACCCCCACTTCACAACTTGCAAGGTCATTCGTACCCAGGTACACTATAATGTGAGGTTTCCCTCCCTCCCTCCTGACCCAAGTGCTGGGCTATCAGAGATCCCACTCTCCTCTCTGTCATGTCTGGCATACATTTTTCCCTCCTAGATTCCAGTCTCCTCTCTGTCATGCCTGGCATACATTCTTCCCTCCTACGGGTTTCCCTGGACTCTCCCTCCATCTCACCCCTGTGACAGAGTTAAATAAGGCCCTGTCCCATTTGTTATGCAGAAAGAGTTAAATGCAAGGATCTCTTCTATCCTGTCCTTTACTGTCTCTGATCTGTCTGGTTGCACAACCAAATTTTCTTGTGAGACCTAGGAAATAATCACTCTTACAGTCTTGTGATTCTCTGCTACTTGCTATCTCCCTGCCTTCCCTTGCTATTTCTGTCTTTTCTTCCCCTTGCATATCAGCTGTTCAAAAACATATGTGAATCTTTGTATGAAACTGTAAGTGGCACCGGTATCTCTGGTTTAAAATGTATATAACTATACTACTGAAATGATTGCAAAAAGCTATCTGGAATTTAGGGGGTAACCTGAGATGCAGTTTGAGATCCTCTCAGGCTTGTTTGCAAACACTTGCAGAGCTGTCAGCAGGTGGCCAGCCTGGGACATTGTTCTATGTGCAAGCCTGTTCTGCAAAGAAACTGGCAAGAACATTTTGTGAGAAACAGGGTGTCTCTTAATGAGTTCCCAGGCAAAGACATAAAAAGGGCAGCAAGGCTTTTGCTAGAGAAAGTGAGAGACAGATACTAAGATTTGAAACTGGTTCAAGGAACATAGATTGGTGATAAATCTTAAAAAACCAAAAACCATGTTCTTCACTCATACTCAAACAAGTCCTGCAACTTCAAACTCCTCATTCACTCTGGGTCCTCTTTCCCACTCGAGCAAGTTTGCTCCTATAAATACCTTGGGATCCATTTTGACCCCTCCCTCTCCTTCCATGGACACATTGCTGCCCTAGCCACTGCCACTAATATCTGATTGGGCATCTTACATCGGTATAAACATTGCCTCCCCCTGGAGGCTCTTCGAATCGCAGTCACCTCCTCTATCCTGTCCCTAGTGGACTATGGACTGCCGGTGTATGGTGCTGCTGATCAGACCGCACTCCATAAAATTAGCACTTACTCTGAATAAGGCCTGCAGGTTAATTACTGGGGCACCTGGGCTAACACACACCTGTCTACTGTCGCTAAGTGCTGTGGTACTTGATCTTGATGGCGCCTCAAATATCTGACTTGTACCCTTACAAAAGGACCCTCCTTGGGCTATCCCCACCAGGATTGACCACCACCATATGCAGCTCTGTCCCACTAGTTCATACTGGACCTCTGGGAAAACCTCTTGTTACCCTAGAGCTAGGACCTCTCACAGCCAAGAGCCTTCAGCTTTAGGGCCCTCCTGGTTCAGCACACTGCCCCCTCCATCTCGAAGCTCAACTATATACGTGCTTAAAACTTTCTTCACGTAACCACCTTATTAACACCCGAAGCTGTAACTGCCACTAGTCAAAGCCGTACTCAATACTTATGACAAAGCTTACTACTAAGCTGCTAAGGACAACATAACTCTGGTATTGTTTGCATCAATCCTACCTGTACCAGCTTGTTTGTATCTATGTCTTAAGTTACTGTTATACTGTGTTGTACTGTTATACTGTGCATTTTCATTTGTCTTACTGTGACAAGGTACCTTTGTAAATGAGCCTATGGCTCAAAGGTTTTCCAAACTGCTGTTTAAATAAATAAATAAAATAAACTGAAAAGAAACCCTCAGCTGAAGGACTTTTGTTTTCTCTGTTTGTACTGCCTTTGTATATAGCTATCCTGAACATTTTCTGTTATTTTTATTACATTGTTGTTGGTAATAATAAAACGCTACTTGTGAATTTTGAAACTGCTCCTGGTTTTCCTATGCTTCCTGACCTGTGCCTTGATGACAGATGGTGTCAAAAGTGGGAATCAAACAGAAGCACGTATCTAGCTGATCTGCTTGTCCCGCAAGCAAGCACATTCACTCCCAACCGCGTTCCTCTATTTTGTGTAAGTGGTTTTGGTTTGCTATGTTTGTCTGATACATGTGACTGTCTGGACTAAATGGAGTCAACTGTAATGCACAGTAAATTACAGTACACTATGGAACAATGTAGTACAGTAAAACACAGTACAAAACAGAACAATACAATACAATACAATGAAGTACAGTGAAGTACAGAACAATGCAATAAAGTACAACACAGCACAATAGAGTACATTACAATACAGTAAAGAGCTATGCAGCATGGTGCAACGTAATACAGCACAGTACTGTATAATACAGAGCAGTGCAATACAGTACTACACCGGCAATAAAGTACAATATACTATAGAACAATGCAATACAGTACAACACACTATAGAATAATACAGTGCAGTACTAACTTCACAATACAGTACAACACAGTATAGAACAGTACAGTACAGTGCGAACTGTACAATACAGTATAGAACAACACCATGCAATACTAACTGTACAATATAATATCAAACAATACAGTGCAGTACTGACGGTACAATACAGTATAGAACAATACAATGCAGTGCTAACAGTACAATACAGTATAGAACAATATAATGCAGTACTAACTGTACAATACAGTATAGAACAATTCAATGTAATACTAACTGTACAATACAATATAGAACACTACAATGCAATACTAACTGTACAATACAGTATAGAACAATACAATACAATACTAACTGTACAATACAGTATAGAACAATACAATGCAATACTAACTGTACAATACAATATAGAACACAATGCAGTACTAACTGTATAATATAGTATATAACACTACAATGCAATACTGACTACAATACAGTATAGAACAATACAAAGCAATACTAACTGTACCATATAATATCGAATAATACAATGCAGTACTGACGGTATAACACAATATAGAACAATGCAATGCAATACTAACTGTACAATACAATATAGAACAATACAATGCAGTACTAACTGTACAATACAGTATAGAACAATACAATGCAATACTAACTGTACAATGCAGTATAGAACAATACAATGCAGTACTAACTGTAGAATGCAGTATAGAACAATGCAGTGCAATACAATACTAACTGTACAATACAGTATCAAACAATACAATGCAATACTAACTGTACAATACAATATAGAACAATACAATGCAGTACTAACTGTACAATACAGTATAGAACACGACAATGCAATACTAACTGTACAATACAGTATGGAACAATACAATGCAATACTAACTGTACAATATAATATCATACAGTACAATGCAGTACTGACAGTACAATACAGTATAGAACAATGCAATGCAATACTAACTGTACAATACAGTATAGAACAATACAATGCAGTACTAACTGTACAATACAGTATAGAACAATACAATGCAATACTAACTGTACAATACAATATAGAACAATACAATGCAGTACTAACTGTACAATACAGTATAGAACACTACAATGCAATACTAACTGTACAATACAGTATAGAACAATACAATGCAATACTAACTGTACAATATAATATCATACAGTACAATGCAGTACTGACAGTACAATACAGTATAGAACAATACAATGCAATACTAACTGTACAATACAGTATAGAACAATACGATGCAATACTAACTGTACAATACAATATAGAACAATACAATGCAGTACTAACTGTACAATACAGTATAGAACAATACAATGCAATACTAACTATACAATATAATATCGTACAATACAATGCAGTCCTGACAGTACAATACAGTATAGAACAATACAATGCAATGCAATACTAACTGTACAATACAGTATCGAACAATACAATGCAATACTAACTGTACAATACAATATAGAACAATACAATGCAGTACTGACGGTATAACACAATATAGAAAAATGCAATGCAATACTAACTGTACAATACAATATAGAACAATACAATGCAGTACTAACTGTACAATACAGTATAGAACAATACAATGCAATACTAACTGTACAATGCAGTATAGAACAATACAATGCAGTACTAACTGTAGAATGCAGTATAGAACAATGCAGTGCAATACAATACTAACTGTACAATACAGTATCAAACAATACAATGCAATACTAACTGTACAATACAATATAGAACAATACAATGCAGTACTAACTGTACAATACAGTATAGAACACGACAATGCAATACTAACTGTACAATACAGTATAGAACAATACAATGCAATACTAACTGTACAACATAATATCATACAGTACAATGCAGTACTGATAGTACAATACAGTATAGAACAATGCAATGCAATACTAACTGTACAATACAGTATAGAACAATACAATGCAGTACTAACTGTACAATACAGTATAGAACAATACAATGCAATACTAACTGTACAATACAATATAGAACAATACAATGCAGTACTAACTGTACAATACAGTATAGAACACTACAATGCAATACTAACTGTACAATACAGTATAGAACAATACAATGCAATACTAACTGTACAATATAATATCATACAGTACAATGCAGTACTGACAGTACAATACAGTATAGAACAATGCAATGCAATACTAACTGTACAATACAGTATAGAACAATACGATGCAATACTAACTGTACAATACAATATAGAACAATACAATGCAGTACTAACTGTACAATACAGTATAGAACAATACAATGCAATACTAACTATACAATATAATATCGTACAATACAATGCAGTCCTGACAGTACAATACAGTAGAGAACAATACAATGCAATGCAATACTAACTGTACAATACAGTATCGAACAATACAATGCAATACTAACTGTACAATACAATATAGAACAATACAATGCAGTACTAACTGTACAATACAGTATAGAACAATACAATGCAATACTAACTGTACAATACAGTATAGAACAATACAATGCAGTACTAACTGTACTATGCAGTATAGAACAATACAATGCAGTACTAACTGCACTATGCAGTATAGAACACTTCAATGCAGTACTAACTACACAATGCAGTATAGAACAATACAATGCAGTACTAACTGCACAATACAGTACAGAACACTACAATGCAGTACTAACTGCACAATACAGTATAGAACACTACAATGCAGTACTAACTGCACAATACAGTATAGAACAATGCAATGCAGTACTAACTGTACAATAGAGTATAGAACACTACAATGCAGTACTAACTGTACAATACAGTATAGAACAATACAATGCAATACTAACTGTACAATATAATATCATACAATACAATGCAGTACTGACAGAACAATACAGTATAGAACAATGCAATGCAATACTAACTGTACAATGCAGTATAGAACAATACAATGCAATACTAACTGTACAATACAATACAGAACAATACAATGCAGTACTAACTGTACAATACAGTATAGAACAATACAATGCAATACTAACTGTACAATATATTGTACAATACAATGTAGTACTGACAGTACAATACAGTATAGAACAATACAATGCAATACTAACTGTACAATACAGTATAGAACAATACAATGCAATACTAACTGTACAATACAATATAGAACAATACAATGCAGTACTAACTGTACAATACAGTATAGAACAATACAATGCAATACTAACTGTGCAATACAATATAGAACAATACAATACAATACTAACTGTACAATACAGTATAGAACAATACAATGCAATACTAACTGTACAATACAGTATAGAACACTACAATGTAATACTAACTGTACAATACAGTATAGAACAATACAATGCAATACTAACTGTACAATATAATATCGTACAATACAATGCAGTACTGACAGTACAATACAGTATAGAACAATGCAATGCAATGCAATACTAACTGTACAATACAGTATCGAACAATACAATGCAATACTAACTGTACAATACAATATAGAACAATACAATACAATACTAACTGTACAATACAGTATAGAACAATACAATGCAATACTAACTGTACAATACAGTATAGAACACTACAATGCAATACTAACTGTACAATACAGTATAGAACAATACAATGCAATACTAACTGTACAATATAATATCAAACAATACAATGCAGTGCTGATGGTACAATACAGTATAGAACAATACAATGCGATACTAACTGTACAATACAATATAGAACAATACAATGCAGTACTAACTGTACAATACAGTATAGAACAATACAATCCAATACTAAATGTACAATATAATACAGAACAATACAATGCAGTACTGGCTGTGCAATACAGTACAATATAGTATAGAATAGCACAATGCAGCACTAACTGTACAATGCAGTACAACACAGTATATGGAATAATGCAGTGCTGTACTAACTGTGCAATGCACTATAACACAGTATATGATGATGCGATGCAGTACTAATTGTGCAATGCAATATAACACATTATAGAATAATATAATGCAGTACTAACCACAAAACAGTACAATACAGTATAAACAATAAAATGATGTGCTAACTGTACAATACAGTGCAACATACTATATAACAACACCATGCAGTGCTGACTGTGCAATAGAGTACAACACAGTATAGGACAATACAGTGCAGCACTAATTGTACAATTCAGTACCAAGTATAGAATAACACAATGTAGTACAACAGAGTATAAAATAACACAATGCAGTACCAACTGTACAGTACAGCACAACACAGTATAGAGCAAAACAATACAGTACTAACTATGCAATACAGTGCAACACAATATAGAACAATATGATGCAGTACTAACTGTACAGTACAGTACAACACAGTATAAAACAATACAATGCAGAACTAACTGTACAATAAAGTACAATACAGTATAGAACAGTACAATGCAGTACAAACTATACAATACAGTACAAAACAATACAATGCAGTACTAACTGTACAATACAGTGTAGGAAAATACAATGCAGTATTACTTGTACAATACAGTACAACACAGCGTACGGCAATACAATGCAGTGCGAACTGTACAATACAGTACAGAGTTTAGAACAGCAGTATTACTTGTACAATACAGTACAACTCAATACAGAACAGTAGAGTGCAGTGCTAACTGTACGATATAGTACAACACAGTATAGAAAAATACAATGCAGTATTAACTGTATAATACAGTGTAACACGCTACAGAACAATATAATGCACTACTAACTGTGCAATACAGTACACCACAGTATAGAACAATACAATGCAGTACTAACTGCACAATGCAGTGCAACACAGTATAGAGCAAAGCACTGCAGTATCAATCGTACATTATAATAGAATGCAACATAATGCAATACAGTATTGTACAGTACAGTACAATACCTTAAAACAAATACAGTACACTATAATAAAGAACTATACAATACAACACAGTACAATACAGCACAATGCAGTTACAATAAACTACGGTGTTGTACAGAACAATGCAGTATGGTACAACATGGTTCACGAAAGGATAATTCAATACAATACAGTACAACACAATACAATATGCTTCAGAATGATGCAATACAGTACAACACAGTACAAAACAAAACTGAACAATGTAATACAGTAAAAGACTATACAGTACAGTAAAGAACAATACACTGTGGTACAACACAGCCCAATACAGTACACTACAGTAAAGAACAATGCAATACAATACAATACAACATAGTGCAGTACAATAAAATTTTGAACAATTTAATACAATAAAACACTATGTAGTACAGTGCAGAAAAGAATAGTACACTATAGTACAACACAGCACAGCCCAATACAGTACACTACGGTAAAGAACAATGCAATACAGTACAGTACAGTACAGAAAAAATGTAACACAGTACAATACACCACAGAATAATGCAATATGGTACAATACAATAACATGCAGAACAAAACATAATGCAATGCAGTAAAACATAGTACAGTACATAACCACTGATACAGTACATTACAGTTCAGAATGCTGTAACACAGTACAACACAGTACAGTACAGAACAGAACAATACAGTGCAGTACAGTACAGAACAGGACAATACAGTACAATACAGCACTATACAGTACATCAAGTACATTACAGTATAGATAGTACAGAACAGAACAATACAGTGCAGCACTATACAGTATGTCAAGTACATTACAGTACAATACAGAATACAGTACAGTTCTATAAGTACAGCACATTACAGGACAGGACAGAATGCTGCAATACCGTACGACACAGTAAAGTACAGAACAGAACAAAACAGTACAGTACAGGGCAGTGCAGTACAGAACAATACAATACAGTGAAATACAGCCCATTCAGTATACTACAGTAAAGAACAATGCAATACAGTGCAACACAGTACAGTACAGTATGGTGCATCAAATGGAGGCAGTATAGCGCAGTGGTTTAAAGTTCTGAGTTGCAAACCTGGAGACCTGGGTTTGAATCCCAGAGCCCCGACTTGTACACTGTGTGATTCTGAGCAAGTCACTTAACTTTCTTGTGCTCCCAGGTAGCATCTGTAAACAAGCTTCAGCTTAGTGTGTCTCTCCTGGTTAACAAAAACCTGTGATACAGTACAATATTGTACAGAACAGTGCAGTACAGTACAATGCAGGACAGAACATAATGCAATACAGCACAACACAGTGCAGTACATAATCATTCAATACAATACATTAAAGTTCAGAATGCTGTCGTACAACACAGTGCAGTATAGTACAGTGCAGTGCAGTAAAGAATAACACAATACAGCACAGCACTATACTGTACATTACAATACATTACAATTCAAAATGCTGCAGTACAGTACAATGCAATACAGAACAATACAGTACAGCACTATACAGTAGAAGTCCATTACAGTACAATACATAACAATACAGTACAGTGCAGCACTATAAGTAAAGTGCATTATGGTTTGGAATGCTGTAATACAATGTGACACAGTACAGTACAGTACAGGCAGTGCAGTAAAGAACAATACAACACAATACAGTACAGTGCAGCCCATTTCAGTACTGCAGTAAAGAACAGTGTAATACAGTACAACAGTACAGCAAAATGTAATACAGTACAATACTGTACAGAACAGTGCAACACCACAGTACAATATGGGACAGAACATAATGCAATACAGTACCACACAGTGCACTACAGAACAATTCAGTGCTGTACAATACAGATCAGAATGCTGCAACACAGTACAACACAGTACAGTACAAGACAGAACAACATGGTGTAATGCAGTGCAGTACAAAGCAATGCAATGCAATACAACACAACACAACACAATAGACTATGGTAAGTATGGAACAGTACAAAACAGTATAACAGTACAATTTAGAACAGTGCAATACAGTTGAAAACAATGAAATAACAGCACAGTGTAGAACAATACAGTGCAGTAGAGTATGGTTGGTATAGAACAAGGCAAAACAGTAGAACACGAAGCTGTGCAGTACAGTACAACACAGCACAGCACAATACAGTGCACTACAGTAAAAAACAATACAGTGCAGTACAACAAAGTACAATACAGTACAACACAATACAACACAGTACAACATAATGCAATACACAGCAAATCAGTATAGCACAGTGCAATACATTACCAAACAATGCAGTATAGTACAACATAGTGTAGTACTATGCTGTACAATGCAGTGCAGAACAGAACAGAACATAATAACATACTATACAACAGAGTAACATACAGTACAGTACAGTGCAATGCAGTACGGTACAGTACAGTGCAGTACAATACAGTAGAGTGTGGTAAGTATAATACAACAGTACAACACAATGCAATTTAGAACAGTGCAATGCAGTTAAAATCAATGAAATACAGTATGATACAGTACAGTACAATACAATTCAGCACAACACAACACAGTACAATACACAACAGTAGAGTATGGTAAGCATGAAACAAGGCGTGCAACACACTGCAATGTAGAACAGTACAACACAAACCAATACAGTGCACTACAGTAAAGAACAATGCAATGCAGTACAACGAATGACAATACTGTACAAAACAATGCAACACAGTACAACACAGTGAAGCACAGTACAAAACAATTCAGTACAGTGCAGTACAGTACAGTGTACTACATTGCCAAACAATACAGTATAGTTCAAAACATAATGCAATACAGAACAACATAGTAGAGAACAATTCAGTACAACACAGTAAAGTACAATATAGTATTACACAGTACAGCACAGTATTACAAAATACAATACAGTACATTATGAAACAATACAGTACAGTATAGAGCAATGCTCTACAGCACAACACAGTATAATACAGTACAGTATGGTGAGTAAAGAACAATGCAAATAGTACAGCACAGTACTGTGCAATAAAGTTCAAAACAATACGTTATGGTACAATACAGTATAGCACAGTGAAGTACACTACATAGACGATAACTGCTGATGAACTGTGGTGATTGGTGTGGCAGTCTGTTTGATTTCTGTGAGTGACCTTCATAATCTGTGAGGGTAAGGCTCTAGCAATTATGAAGTAACTGACCAAACTTGAAAAATGATCTCACCCATTCACTATGGGTCATTATCGTTATACAGTGGTAGCTGTCAAAACGTTTCCTACCTTTAGGTACCACTGAGGTAATTTGCGTTGACTGTAGTGTGATCCTGCCTCATTCTGCCTCGGTATACCTCAGTACTGCAAAACGTTTCTAAGACTACCACTGTATATATGTGTGTTTCTACATTTTTCAGTTTACTGCTCAGAGCTTGCTGTCTGGAGCTCATGGTCCCAGCTGAGTTATTTGAATACCGTCATTACCTAATTGGAATGCAGGTAACAGTATGTTCTGCTGGTGCACACTCAAGCAAGCAGGACAGATTGCATGATGTGCTCAGGAAGCAGAACAGCTTGTGACGCTGCCAGGTAACTAAATACAGTTACAGTACCCTGACAATTCTACACTGTATTTAGATTGCCCGTATATTATTGTGTAACTCTGGAGTCTGTCATTTTTCCAAAGCAAACTAGTATGTGATGTACATTGTAATATTATTGTTCTGATATCAGGACTCCAGAATACTATCAGTCTGATGTCAACTCAGGGGCATTACAGATTAGAACTATTCACATGGTCACCTGGGCTCATCTGTTCTGTTCAACCAGGAATGAGACTGAACTTTGTCTCTGTCCATTCCTTACTCTCTGTCGAGACTGTCTCCGTTTCTTATTTACAAACTTGCAAGCAGATTTACAAGTGAAGCAGACACATGTTGGCAGACATTAAGGAACAATTTTGAGTGCTTTGCTTTTTGCGATTATCGCAGTTACAGAAGTTGAAGGCGGGGGTAGTGAAGATAGTGATGCTGATGGAAACGACATTTTGTTCTCACTCCAATGAAAACTACATCAAATAGATTGCCATACCATGCATTACACACAAGCAATCTATCTATTACAATTGCTGTAAATTCATCTCAGGATTCCAGTGACATCATAAACCTCTCAAACTTTGCTCTTGAGTTTATGATGTCACTGGACTACCTCTATGAATTAACACCCCTGTAATTGATCGATTGTCACATGTTATTCTATTTATGGTAAGTTCAGAACAATGTAGCATGCTACAACAAAACATGATAAAATACAGTGCAATTCAGAATAATGTAATGCAGTACAATACAGTACTGTAATATGCAGTATTGAACAAAGCAATACAGTACAGTACAACACAATACAATGCAGGTGCAGTATGATACATCACAGTACAGTGCAAGACAGTACAGTACAACACAATACAATGCAGTACAGTACAGTACGATACATCACAGTACAGTGCAAGACAGTACAGTACAATACGTCACAATACAGTGCAAGACAGTACAGTACAATACATTACAGTAGAGTGCAAGACAGTACAGTACAGCACATATAATACAGTATAACACGTTGTTCTACAATACTGTAAATAAAACACAATGCAGTATGGTACACTATAGTGCAGTACAGCATAGCACAGCACAGTTCAACAGTACAATACAGTGCAGTACTATACATCACAGTACAGTACAGTACAAGACAGTACAGCTCATATAATACAGTATAGTACAGTATAGTACATAAAATACAATACAGTACGGTACAATACAGTGCATTACAGTATATCACAGTATGGTACAAGACAGTGCAATACAGCACATATAATACAGTATAGCACATTACAGTACAGTACATACAATACAATACAGTACGGTACTATACAGTGCAGTACAGTATACCACAGTATGGTACAAGACAGTGCAATACAGCATATGTAATATAGTATAGTACATAAAATACAATACAGTATGGTACAATACAGTGCAGTACAATATATCACAGTATGGTACAAGACAGTGCAATACAGCACATATAATACAGTATAGCACGTGATAGTACAGTACATAAAATACAATACAGTACGGTACAATACAGTGCAGTACGGTGTATCACAGTATGGTACAAGACAGTGTAATACAGCACATATAATACAGTATAGCACATTATAGTACAGTACATATAATACAATACAGTATGGTACGATACAATGCAGTACAGTATATCACAGTATGGTACAAGACAGTGCAATACAGCACATATAATACAGTATAGCACATTATAGTACAGTACATAAAATACAATACAGTACGGTACAATATAGTGCGGTACAGTATATCACAGTAGGGTACAAGACAGTGCAATATAGCTCATATAATACAGAATAGCACATTACAGTACAGTACAGTACATAAAATACAATACAGTACAGTACAATATAGTGCATTACAATATATCACAGTATGGTACAAGACAATGCAATACAGCACATATAATACATTATAGCATATTATAGTACAGTACATAAAATACAATACAGTACGGTACAATACAGTGCATTACAGTATATCACAGTATGGTACAAGACAGTGCAATACAGCACATATAATACATTATAGCACATTATAGTGCAGTACATAAAATACAATACAGTACGGTACAATACAGTGCATTACAGTATATCACAGTATGGTACAAGACAGTGCAGTACAGCATATACAATACAGTATAGCACATTATAGTACAGTACATTAAATACAATACAGTATGGTACAATACAGTGCAGTACAGTATATCACAGTATGGTACAAGACAGTGCAATACAGCTCATATAATACAGAATAGCACATTACAGTACAGTACAGTACATAAAATACAATACAGTACGGTACAATACAGTGCAGTTCAGTATATCCCAGTATAATACAAGACAGTGCAATACAGCACATATAATACAGAATAGCACATTATAGTACAGTACATAAAATACAATACAGTACAGTACAACACAGTGCATTACAGTATATCACAGTATGGTACAAGACAGTACAATACAGCTCATATAATACAGAATAGCACATTACAGTACAGTACATAAAATACAATACAGTACGGTACAACACAGTGTAGTACAGTATATCACAGTATGGTACAAGACAGTGCAATACAGCTCATATAATACAGAGTAGCACATTATAGTACAGTACATAAAATATAGTACAGTATGGTACAACACAGTGCAGTACAATATATCACAGTATGGTACAAGACAGTGCAATACAGCACATACAATACAGTATAGCACATTATAGTACAGTACAGTACATAAAATGCAATACAGTACGGTACAATACAGTGCATTACAGTATATCACAGTATGGTACAGTATGGTACAAGACAGTGCAATACAGCTCATATAATTTTTATTTATTTTATTTAGTTTTTGTTGACCGGGTAAGTGCACTAGACAAATCCTGCCTATTTTCAGGCACAACCTGGGGGAGGGGGATACAGATGAATGCCAACTGACCTTGAACCAGATTAAACTGTTGGTGGTATTTTTTTATTGAATGAGGGAAATTTGGCCAGGACACCGGGGAAATTCCCCTACTCTTTTCGATAAGTGCCATGGGATCTTTAACATCCACCTGAACTACCACCAATCCAGGCAGATGGGACCTCGGTTTAACGTCTCATCGGAAAGACGGCACCTCAGAAGTGCAGCACCCCTCTCATGCTGCACTACAGTGTCAGTACTGGGATATTAACCCAAGTGCCAGATGTGGGAACTGAACCCACAGCCCTCTGATCTCCCGGCCTCAGAGCGAATGTGCTACCTGCTGAGCCACTGACACTGCTATAATACAGTGTAGCACATTATAGTACAGTACATAAAATACAATACAGTACGGTACAATACAGTGCAGTACAGTATATCACAGTATGGTACAAGACAGTGCAATACAGCTCATATAATACAGAATAGCACATTACAGTACAGTACAGTACATAAAATACAATACAGTACGGTACAATACAGTGCAGTACAGTATATCACAGTATAATACAAGACAGTGCAATACAGCACATATAATACAGAATAGCACATTATAGTACAGTACATAAAATACAATACAGTACAGTACAATACAGTGCATTACAGTATATCACAGTATGGTACAAGACAGTGCAATACAGCACATACAATACAGTATAGCACATTATAGTACATTACATTAAATACAATACAGTATGGTACAATACAGTGCAGTACAGTATATCACAGTATGGTACAAGACAGTGCAATATAGCTCATATAATACAGAATAGCACATTACAGTACAGTACAGTACATAAAATAGAATACAGTACGGTACAATACAGTGCAGTACAGTATATCACAGTATAATACAAGACAGTGCAATACAGCACATATAATACAGAATAGCACATTATAGTACAGTACATAAAATACAATACAGTACAGTACAATACAGTGCATTACAGTATATCACAGTATGGTACAAGACAGTACAATACAGCTCATATAATACAGAATAGCACATTACAGTACAGTACATAAAATACAATACAGTACGGTACAGCACAGTGCAGTACAGTATATCACAGTATGGTACAAGACAGTGCAATACAGCTCATATAATTTTTATTTATTTTATTTAGTTTTTGTTGACCGGGTAAGTGCACTAGACAAATCCTGCCTATTTTCAGGCACAACCCGGGGGAGGGGGATACAGATGAATGCCAACTGACCTTGAACCAGATTAAACCGTTGGTGGTATTTTTTTATTGAATGAGGGAAATTTGGCCAGGACACCGGGGAAATTCCCCTACTCTGTGTGGAGAGAGTGCTGCTGGGTAATCTGGAGGGGTTGCTCAGTAGGCTCTTGGTCAAGCATGGAATCGGATGCTGTGTTGTCTGGCTCAGTGGAGCCTACTACGGAATGAAGACCAGAGCAAAATCCCTTACCTCGAGAACCGGGAGACGTGCTTAATATCCAGGAGAAGCCTCAGACTGATTTGCGGTCTGAATCGGGAGCTGCAACTAATTTATTTTCGATATCCAAGTTTTCTGTACCTGTGGAAATCGCGATGTCGGCCGGCCAGGTGACTGATTCCGGTCGGGCCCTTTTTGCAGACGCACCACAGGAAATACAGGAAGGACTCATTTTGAAGCGCATCCCGACAATGGAAGCTGCATTGGACCTGGATATACACCGCTGGACCTCGTTCTACACCTACGGCCTCACAGCTTCTAAAACAACAATTTGGCTTGATAATTAGAAAATCATCCTACCCTACTATGGACTGGTCATCGGAGGAGGTTTTAAAAGATGCTGGATGGACAAAATCACAAACAGGCACATGGATCCCAGACCCTACATGGACGGACAGTTCTCAGTCTTCCACCATGCATGCCAACGTTTCTACAAACCTGAGCTCAGGTATGGACATTCAGACTTCTGGGGAGGAAACTATTAATGATAATCAGAGCTCTGAAACCCGTCCTTCGGCCATACCTGGGCCGAGTTCGGGGGGGTATAGGACTTGTACAGGATTTAGCTCAGACAGGGGCACAGGCTGGCTTGCAAAACCAGAGCAGTAATACTGACTTGTTTAAAACAAATTAGAACAGGCACCTAGAAGAAACGCTGTCCGAGTGCTTATAGGGTGGCCTTCAAACCCACCCGGATAGATATTATATTGCTAACTCGCTTTTGAAAGGTTCCATGAATTTTCTTCCTGTTGATATTTTTGCATTAATTCACATCTCAGGGGAGGATTCTTATGATATTAGTTTTAAATCCTTTAAAGGCTTAGAGAAATTTTGGGATAGATACTCCATTTTGAAAAATACCCCTTTGTGGGTTCCATTTTATGCTATCCCCCTTACTAAACCAGTGTTTTGTTACATTACAATCATGTTTAGGAATGAAGGTGTCAGCGTAGGTAATATTTACCAATGGTTGCAAAATAAATGTGAGGTGATGGGACCCCCTGAAGCTATCTTAGACCTAGAAGGTATTTGGACAGGGAGCTGGAAATTTAAAGTGAAGTTACCCCAAATAAATGGTGAAATTATCCATTTACCGAACAGCTTCTTTCTAGGGAAGATAGAGGGGTCTGTTTTATAGTGGTCAGCCTCGGCCTGTTATAAATGTGGAGCCCGTACTCATTTAAGTAGCTCCTGTGACCTTTAAAATGTCCACTGTGTGGAGGGTTTGGGCATGTAGCAGAAAGATGTCAAAACATCTTTCAGTGTAATCTTTGTGGTGATAAAGGCCATGCCTTTCACCAATGCCCATGGGCCTCTCATAACAAAGCTGGAGGCTGGGATTCTGATGCCCTAATTCACAAGGCCCAGGGGAAAACAGTGATTGATCCTGGATCCCTTCACACATCCGGTAGTCAGGCTGATCCTTCACCCCTCTTGGTGGACAAGCCTTCCTCCTCAGAGACTGAGGTGACTCCTTTGGTTGCAGATGTATCTATTTCATCTTCTCCACCCGATATCTCTGACTCTCAACAGGCCTCTTCTTCCATGCCCCACCCCTTTGAGATAGTGAAACTCCATAGGTTTACGAGAGCTTCAAATAAAGCTTCCTCTACTACTCCCACTCCAGTAGAAAACTTTTTTTCTCCTTTGCAACTGGAAGGTAGGGACTCAGATTTAGAATCTGATACTTCTCACCTATCGGAATTGATTTCGGAAGAGGAAGATAGCAAAGCCACAGACTTAGCAAAAGAAAAAAAGGGAAATAAAGGGAAGAAGAGGAAAACTAGCCATTCCCAGAAGTCTGGAACTTAATGGTACTATCTCTGCATCATCGCGACCCTGAAAATAGCCTCCTATAATGTCTGCAGTATAAAGAACTTTAAGAAGAGACTTGCTGTCCTTTCCTTTCTTGGTACTTTAAATGTAGACATTATTCTTTACAGAAACTAGGCTATCCTCCTGGCTGAAATCAAACAAACACAGAAAAGATGGGTGTGGGGGCCTTCCTTTTGGACTTTTGGGCCTGACGCAGCTGATGGGATTGGGGTTCTCTTTACTTCCACGGCCTTTAGAGTTCCTAAACTGGTCGACATCTGTCCAGGACGTGCCCTTCTCCTAGATTTTTCCTGGCATGATTTTGATTATAGATTATTAAACATTTATGCCCCTCAAGTTAAAACTGCGTGTATTAAATTATTTGAGGATGTTAAGCCCTTTCTATATACTCAAAGACCGTTATCTGGGGAGGGATTTTAACTGTGATAGGATACTAATTTAAAGGGAAGTCAGAAAAAATATATTGTGATTCTTTAGCTTTAAAATAGATTATTAAAATAGCTGGACTATTGGGCGTTTATAGGTCATTACATAGTACAGGTGGTTCTTCATATCACAGGAACATATTTTCTTCACGTATTCACTATCTTTTTGTCTCTAAGTTTCTAAAACCTTCCCTTACATATATTAAACCAACTGAGTTCTCAGACTATCACCTTTTAATTGGGGTTTTTAGTCTAGCAGATATTCCCCCTAAACTATATTCAGCTAGCGCCAGATGGCGTCTAAATGTGTCCTTCTTGGAGGACAGTGATTGTATTTCGGAATTACAAAATCTATTTTTGGCCCGTCATTCTACACTTTGTTGTTATGAGAATCTTTTTTTCTGGTGGAGAGACACTAAAATAGAGATTAAATCCCTTTTAAGTTCTAAGGAAACACAAGGCCAATTCACGATATCTTCAATACCTACATTATCGGATCAATTTTACAAACTGATGTCACTACCATCGAGTAACAAACTCCTTTGTTGTCTCAAATCTCAGAATTAAAAACAGATGGTTGAATATCAGTACAGTAGAGCTATATCACTAGACATGAATTTAGATTTGGGGTACAAGTCCAACCAACATCAGATCCCTATTTGGCATGTAAGGCACTTGGACGGGACTTTAATGTCTAAATTAACCTCTTCCGAAGGTAAAATAGTAACCTCCGAGAAAGATATGATGTCTGTTATACAGCAATTTGTTTCAGATACCTTTGGGGGAGAACCCGAGCTTAGTGGGAATTTGCCTGAGGACTTTTTGCCTTATCTTCCAGTGATGGACACCACATTTCAAGCTCAATTATTGAAACCCATTTCTTCATTGGAAGTGGAAAACGTTATCCTATCCCTTAAACTTAAAACATCCCCTGGTTTGGATGGTATTCCAAATGAATTTTATAAAACCTTCATTTCGTACATGTGTCTTTTTCTTCCTCTTGTGTTCAATTTTATCTTAACCTCCAGCTCCAGGTTACTAGAATTTAATGTGGCCTTATTAAAATTTATTTTTAAAAAAGGGGATTCCTCCTTACTTACTAACTGGAGGCCGATAAGTATCCTTAATAGTGACTATAAGATCTTTGCTAAAATCCTCACAAATAGATTGTCCTCAATTTCTGAGTCCCTTATTCATCCCGCTCAATCCTGTGCAGTACCACATAGGAAGATACAACATAGCTTATATTTGTTAAGAGACTTATTTGACAACAGTGATAGGGAAAAGGGTCGGGTTTTATTATTGCTTTGGATCAGGTTAAGGCCTTGACAAGTGTGTCACTCTACTTATTTAATACACTATTAACCTACAAAATTCCTAAACTCTTTGTATACTGGATTTGATTTTATACTCGGAAGCAGTGATACATCCTTTAGTGAATGGAAGAATGGGGCCTCATGGTTCCTGTGGTTAGGGGAGTTCGGCAGGCTTGTCCCTGAGCCTTCTTTTTGTATGTGTTTGTTTTAGACCCTATTATTCGATATATTCAGGGGCATTCCGAGATTATGGGTTTGACCCTGATGTATCCTTGCCAAGGGTTAAAATAACCGCCTATGCAGATGATATTACACTTACGTTCAGGATAAGCCTTCCTTCAGGAAGCCTTGCAATTTTTCAGATTTGGGGAAAAATCTCTGGATCTGAACTTAACGTTTCAAAAGTTTTATTTTTCTTTACATCCTGAACAGGATACTCTCTTTGATACTGGGGTATTCCATTCTCATCACAACCTAATAAAATTCTAGGAATTTGGTTTGGGTTAGGTGATATGGCTATTTTAACTGGGAAAAGCAGTTAAAAATAGGGAATCTAAAGTGAATGTCTGGAAACAATGGAAATTTGGGAAGCGGAAAGGGTTTCTATTGTTAAGCAATTTTGATTCCTATTTGTATACCTTAGTTATTTATACCCGCCACCTGTTTCATTAGAAACACAATTGTACAGCGTCTTTTTCAGATGATTTGGGGAATCGTTTCAATCCAGTTCGAGTTTCCTTTACTTACCAGTTAAGAAAGGTGGATTGTCCATGATAAATCCAATTGTTTTTCATTCCATTTTTGTTTAATTCTTTTAGTTTCCTTTGGAATCACACGGTTCCTTTGGCATTCGTGGTCTTATTTTCTATGGAGTCCTTACTTCCAGAAATGGACACGTACCCCCTAAATTGTTAAAACAAAATCATTTGCCCTGTTGGAATGCCTTCTCTTAAAAAATGTAGCAGTGGAATTTATTATTTAATGACCTTATTTCACATACTAGAAATCTTTCTATAACTATATTGTTTTTACTGTACAAGGCTCCATTTTGCTTTTTCCAGACTGTGTGCCGACCAAAATGTCTTTTGCTTTACGTAAATTAACTGACTATAGAATACCATCTTCCATATGGGACATTGTGTGGATATCCTTGCATGGGAAATTGGGGGTGCGGGGGAATCTTAAATACAAACCGACAACTGAAAGATACTGTTTAAGGTCTTCTTGTGACTCTGTTGAAGAAAGTTTATCTCACTTTCTTATTGATTGTCAGTTCGCAAAAGATTTTTGGTGTAAGGCATCTGATCATTGGGGGTTCGATGCTGCAGCAGATAACTATAATGCTTTGGTCTTGGGGATTATACAGGCATATGGCAGTCTTATCATCCCAGCACCTTGAATGTTTTTTGCCTTTATTCAATTTTATCTTTGGCAGGCCAGATGTCAATTTATTTTCAGCAACAATTAGTTCCTATTTCTATAATTTTGTCACAAGTGGAGACTGTTTATCCTCTGTTAAAGTCAATGATAAGCAAAAATGTTCTGCTGTTAAATTTGCTTCTTTTTGGAAATCTTTTTTTGTTTGACATGTATATTTCTGTATACAATTTTTGTATTATTGTGTAAATCTGTTTAACTGGTGATGTTATGTTCTTTTCAATAAAACTTCCCCTACTCTTTTCGATAAGTGCCATGGGATCTTTAACATCCACCTGAACTACCACCAATCCAGGCAGATGGGACCTCGGTTTAACGTCTCATCCGAAAGACGGCACCTCAGAATTGCAGCACCCCTCTCATGCTGCACTACAGTGTCAGTACTGGGATATTAACCCAAGTGCCAGATGTGGGAACTGAACCCACAGCCCTCTGATCTCCTAGCCTTAGAGCGAGTGTGCTACCTGCTGAGCCACTGACACTGCTATAATACAGTATAGCACATTATAGTACAGTACATAAAATACAATACAGTACGGTACAATACAGTGCAGTACAGTATATCACAGTATGGTACAAAGTGCAATACAACTCATATAATACAGTATAGCACATTATAGTACAGTACATAAAATACAATACAGGCCACACTTGAGGAGGGTCATACAGCTCCTGGAAAGGGTACAAGGGATGGTAACCAAGATGATACAGGGACTGGGGGATTTGACGTATCAGGAGAGACTGGAGGAGCTTGGCCTGTTCTCATTGGAGGAGAGGAGTTACCGGGGGAGATATGATTGAGGTCTTCAAGTATCTCAGAGGAATAAATAGGGTAAACATGGAGGGGATCTTTAGATTAAAGGAGGGGGTATCACCAGAGAGAACAGTTTGAAGTTGGAAGGAGGAAAGATGAGGGGAAAAACAGGAGGAGGTACTTCACTGAGAGGGTGGTGGAACCTTGGAATGCACTGCCTGGGGAGGGCCCCTACGGTGGAGGGATTCAAGAGGGGGTGGGACAGGTACAGAATGGGGAAGAAGCAGGGTAGGGATGGTAGACAGGAGAAACAGAAAGGTCTCAGTACCCAACTGGGATCCTGAGGCACGAGCAGACTTGACAGACCGTAAGTATGTTAGTATGGCACAATACAGTTCAGGACAGTATATGACAGTACAGTTCAAGAAGTAAAATACAGCACATATAATACAGAACAGCACAATAAGGTACAGTACAGGATAGTACATAAATGCAGTACAACACAGTACAATATAGAGAAGTACAATACATCACAGTACAGTTCAAGAAGTAAAATGCAACACATATAAGGCAGAATAGCATAATATAGTACAGTGCAGTACATAAATACAGCATGGTGCAGTACAGGAAAAAGGAACAGAAAACACATTTTTGTTTAAATGGTGCAGAAACAAAATACAGCAGAAGTACTTAAAATTAGTTTTAGGGTGCCAAAAAGTGAAATGCTGGCAGGCAAGTCAGATGTAGTGAGGAAAAGTCACAGAAAGGAAATGTAGTCAGACGTCTGGCAAGCTCTCAAGCTATTTAGAGATACTCCAGTACTGTTTCACCGCCTCCATTTTGTTGTTATGTAACAAACGTACCTTAAAAACGAAATGTTGGTGTGAAAAACTGCCAATCTAAACTGCAAATGGCGAAAACTAACATTGCAGGATCTTAGAATAAATTACTCAGAATTGTAGACTATAGTATGCAGAGGTTTTACAAGTATGATGCAGAAAAACTGCATGTGTATGTGTAAAGTGCAGTACTATAAACTACAGTTCAACAGGTAGCCCTTCCCTGGAGTTGACACCCCCCCACCCCATCCAAAAAGGATCAGTGTTGCACTGGGAGTCAACCTGGTGCATGACTCCCCCCCACAAAAATATTACTATAGCATGATGAGCTCATTCCAAAGGCCAGTTTACAAGGCCCCCACCACCACCAACTTACTCCTGTACTCAAAGAACATTCTCTGCATCAGTGCAGGACCCTTTATATAAAAATGTCCAATACCAGGCACACATCCCCACTTGCATCCAATCCATTGTGCAGTACAGCCTCAACCCAGCCCTAAGAAGCACACACTGACCGAGCTAAAATCCAATCCATTGACTGCTCCTGTGTCCTAGCCAATAAGGGACTCGCCTTTCACTTACTCATGTCCAGAACCCATGATCCCAGCTGGATACAGCAGATGTCAGACAGGCAGTCCAGAGGATGCACTTTCTACTCTAAGGAGGTACTGCTGCTCTCCTAGTAACAGGAATGCACCCTGGCATCCCAGGGGGTGGGAGCCATTCCACGTAGAATCCTCTTTGTCCTGCCTGCACCACCCCACTGATAGCAGATAGGGTCCCTTTGATGGGAGGTAGTGGAGACATCAACACCTAGCCTGCTCCTCCACATAATGGTACATGGGGTGCTTGGCTAAACATGTAAACTAAAATGACCTCTTTATTGTATGGGGTAGGCACTTTAAGGAAGTGTCTGTATGTCAATAAATGGTTTTGGCATTGCATCCACAGTCAGTTACAAATGCTATCTGTTGCATTGAAACATACATAGCTACTCAGCATGGAAAGTCTAAATAGTAATAGGAATTTCTTGCCAGAAGGTTGAGGAAATGGTGCAGTTATCTGTGCAGTCTGGACTCTGGACGACCCTACCTTTTCCCTTAAGCACATCACTTTGGAGTAGGAACGTCAATACAATATAACTTCATATAACATGGGCTTGAGAATCCTAGAAACTTAATTGGTCTAAACCAATGGTTCCCAAATGGTGAGGCCAGCCTCCCAAGGGAGACCCCAAACTGTTCAGGGGAGACCCAGTCAAGTCTGAGAATGTACAGTATGAAGTTTTGGATGTTTTTTGTGAAGTGACGAAGCAAATTAAATATGGATAACGGCAGGTGACTTTCTTTACTTATGCACAAACTGGTGATCAGGAATGGTCCACTGAGCCAAATCTTGTTTCTAAGTGTGTATTTATTTGTAAATTGGTGACTGGAAAAACCACACTGAGTCAAGGCTTGTTACTACAGTAGCTGTCCATTTACATGTAAATTGGTGACTGGGAAAGGCACACTGAATCAAGACTTGTTTCTTCCATAGGTGTTTGCATGCAAATTGGTGACTGGGAAAGGCACACTGAATCAAGACTTGTTTCTACCATAGGTGTTTATATGTAAATTGGTGACTGGGAAAGGCACACTGAGCCAACACTTGGTTTCAGGTATGACTTAGGGCAAGGGTACAGGAAGTTGCTTAACAACAGGATGAGAGGAAAAGAGAGAGAGAGAGAGAGAGCGAGAGCGAGAGAGATGAAGGTGGCTAGGATGGTTGTTCAGATACAGGAGAAACAAAGTAACAAGGGTCCGACAGTCAGAAAACTGGAGCGACAAGGATAACCTGGGTGAGGGATTGGGGAAGAATAACAAAAAAAGAATATACTCTGTCAACTTTATTAGTCTCACTTTATTGCTGATGTACTGTGCAAAGTACAGTGAAGCCCACCAGGATGAAGCACAGCGTCACAGTTTCCGTATATTTTTTTCTGTGCGGAGGCCCAAGATTATTTCCAAATTTGTGGGAGGCTCAGAATCTTTCCCATGGCTTGTGGGAGGCTCACTATAACAAAGTGTGAGAACTAATGTTCTAAACACATCACCTGACCGTTGATTAATGTATGGTATACCTACAGTTCGTAACTACCCTGCCCTAATCTACCTAGCAACAACCTAAGGAAATGGAAATAAAAACGTTTCTATTTTTTAAACACAATGTAAACCCCCCCCCATCCCGGTGTCCAGGTGGTAAACGAGGGAGAGGGACCACAACAGTAGAAACGAGCACAGTCCAGAGATGAAAAGAATCCTTACCGGTCAGCTGGCATCAGAAATTCCACCGGGGCTTCCTTGCAGGAGGGTGCCAAGACAGGGTGCTGTTCTGCGGGAATAAATGGAAGTTAGCAACAATAATTTTCAACAAGCTGAATGTCCACACCGGAAAATCACTGGAACGGAGGGTCCCATTTAATAAAAGATGACTGGCCAGTGCACAACATATTTAAAGAATGAATCCCTGGGCCCAAGAGCCCACAATAGGGTCGGAACAGTTCATTTGATGGTTCTACCATGGTTGTGAAGACCCCCACCTCATTTTCAGATAATCCCTGGGCCAGGTAGCCATGCAGTGCATAATGGCAGCAGCGTTTCTAGGCCAGGACCTCATTATCGCAGCAGTATTTGTCGCACTTCCCTTCACACCTTACAGGTATGTCCTCCTTGCCACGTTCCCAGTGATCGACAAAAGAGGGGTCCATACCTGCGCGGCTCCTCATGACCCATTCTCTGGACTGGTTTTCCCATGGGCAACTCCCCTCCAGAACCATTGGGGTGGACATCCCCACCCGCTCCCCCCTTGGCCCTGGCAATCTTTGTCCATCTTTAACAGTCACAGTAGCCACCCCGAGCAACACAGCAACTTTGGACTGGGGGGAAAAATGACTAAACCCACCCAATGCCATATCTCTGATGGATCCCTAATACCTATGGTGGCTAGCGACAGGAGCGGACCGAATGTTTTTTTCCAAAGCGCTGACACAGGGACATGGGTTTAAATCCCAGTCACCACACTGTACCATCGCCACACTCAGATCACTCCCAAGAACCAGTGCGGGAGTAGGCACAGGCCCTGCTCCCGTGATGACTGCCCACCAATACCTCATTCAGGGGAAAAAAAAAAGGTGTCAAAGGTCCCTATTTATAACTTGCCCCCCCAAAGTAGCGGCCTCTGACCCACAGAGACCCCACCCCAGGAAGGGGGCCACAAATATTAAAATCACTACTAAAAAGGGTTCCAGAGGGAGGAAAAAACTGCAGACCCACCCATGGAACATGACACAGGTTTCTTCAAAATAAATGTACTTTTTGGGTTCACTAAAAGAAATGTGGCCTTTTGTTACCAAATTCACATATTCTTTTTTTTTTTTTGCATTTTCCCTGTTTTCTCCCCAGACCTGGGACCGCGGTAGACACACATGTGTGTGTGCGTGGAGGAGCACATGCATGCCGAGTACCAGCTTGGGACCTTCCACCCACGCTTGGCAATCATCGTTGCCCCCTCCCATCTGCGCTTCCCATGGGACCTCCACCCGATGGGAGCAGAACTACCGGGGGGGCGGCCAACCCCCCCAGGAGAGGAAAGCTGCCTTTTTGGCTGCTCAATCCCACCCCCCCATGCCAGTTCCCCAATGACCCAAGGTCATTCCCATACCTGGGTCGCCGACATGGCATGAGGCACGGTGTCCAGCGTCTCAGCCCTCTGCACCACCGGGCTAGCCCAAACTCACATATTCTACCTAGACACAACTTAACTAAAGGAACATAAAACCTTTTTCTAGTACAAAACAACTTCACAGTAAACCTCTCCAGGGAACGGGTTTCTTATGAATTAACACTCTTCTTGGGTGCTTTGAAAGTCACTCAGCAGTTGACATCACGCCTTCCAGTTAATCTACAGCGTGCATCAGTTCTCCAGAAACGCATACCCTGGCATGAGCTATTGCTTACATAGTCAATCAAATTAACTTCAGACCGCTCACTCAATCCCTTTTACTGGCATGTTTACAGAGTAGAAAAACAGGGAAGAGATCACCCACACACCACAGTGCATAGGGACAAAAACCAAAACATAACCAACAAAAAGGCCTTGCAGAGCTCCCCTCACTAGCAGAAGACAGAACACACGAGCCCAAAGCAAAATGCACGTAGTATAAGAATACATTTTTATTTTCCTGCTCACATCTAGGGTAAAAATGTTCCAGGCAAGGAACAAAACACTGTTATGTGGATCTGAGGTTGGCTGTGGGAGTAGCAGCACCTTTTTGCATATTTTGCACAGCATGTGAGTAGAAAAATAAAAATATATTCTGCATGGCATTTAGTTTCGGACTCCTGTTTTCTGGCTTGTGCTAGTGCGGGAACATTGCAAGGCATGTTTGCTATTTGTTTACAGAGACCCTGGTCCAACAGAAATCTCTTTCTAAACCCCACTTGGACATAACTTGTGATGACACCTTCGTCTGGAGTTAGTGCTGTGAATGGAAAAGTGTATTTTCTTCAACATGTATAGGAGTTAGACCCTGCCATTCTGAAACAGCAGCTAGTCAGTACCTGGGCACCTCATCTGACTTAGAGTTCTGCGCTCTGTCTCGCAATTCTCTGCGTCTGATTATGGATTCCAGCTCCCACCTCCTGAACGGACAGGGAGAGAATGCTTGCTGCTCTGCCAGCCTCTCTGCACTGCAAGGCAATTACCAGGGCAACCTAGCTGGGTACCTCTGGCATTCTTGACACCAGCAGATGAGCACAGACCCCACTGGGACATGGGGCTTGGGCCACACCCAGGTCCTGCAGACCTCCTGCCAAATGGGTGCTCTGCACCAGGTACCCGCCAGGTCATCTCACTCTGGAGCTTTTCCACTGAAGCCCCTCTCTCTCCTCACCTAAGATGGAAGCATTGCCTAATTAGCTCCCCTTTTTTTGTATAGGTTTTTCTCTGTGGGAAGTGTGGGTGGGCTCCCAGCCCCATCCCCACCCCTCTCGCCTGGTACCCACCTGCAGGATCACCATGCCCGAGATCCCCCATGGATCCCCTTCCCCCACTGTGGTGGGACCAGGAAGGCCATCTCCCCCCCACCCAGTGATACACATCTACATTTGACAGGATGATTGGCCAATGCACTGGGGCAGAGGTTAAGCAGGCAGGGCATCATGTAACCCACACCAACCTGCTGTTTTTCTCCCTAGTTCCCCTGCAGTGGCTGAAGGTGCGCATGTCCCGCGGGATCATGGTCCCTCCCTTCAAGCCACTCATGCCTGCACTACCAGCAAGCCTCCACCCTGTGGCAGCCAAGGGCCGAGTCAGCTGGCCACCACTCCCAGGGGCAAGACAGCAATCCCTGGGATGCTTGATCCTCTCCCACCCCTGTTGACCCCCAGCAACCCCTGATCATTTAGGAACAAAGGTCACCAGCGCAGGCAGTATGGCAATCAATGTCTCAACCCTCCATGCTACTGGGCTGGCTTAATTGTCCCCTCTAGAGAACCAAACAAACCTAAGAATCCCTAGGTTGGGGAGAAAATGACCAATCTATGACCCATGAAACTTAAAAGGGTGTTACATACATTTATGTATAATCAATAACAGCAGCAGCATTCTGTCAATCATGTGTGTGAAGGTAGGTAGTTGCTGAGTGCTTGTTGGTGGGGAAGCTATCATTTAAAGAATTTTGATATTTGGAACACTGGAGGAGAAGAAAGGAAGACAGGAGGAACTCATTTCTTGGGTGCCTTGAAAAGGCACGGCATATTATGGTTTTGCTAATATGTCTTCTCTGGGAATGTTCAGTGAGGTGGGATGAAAATAGGAGACTCACAGAAAGCAAAAAAAGCTTTCGCCCCAGATTAGGTCTCATCCTTCAAAGATGCTCCCCGATCCCACTGTTCACTGCATGCCTCTGTCACTTTTTCTGCCAGGGTTTCAAGAAATAAAAGGGAATATGGCAGCCGAGCCTTTGCTTACAGTGTACCCACCACCCGCTGATTAGGAAAACCAATCAGATTGCCTAAAACTCTATCCAGTGTTCCACAGAGAGTGGGTCCCAAGATGAATAAATACCCTTTTATCCCTGCCTCCCCTCAGAATACATTCCCCCAATACAGTGCCATACAGGGACCAGGGCTGGTAGTATAGCCTAGAGGTTAGAGTAACAAACTGTGAATGAGCTTGATACATCCAGCAGACCAGACCTGGGTTTGATTCTCACAACCTCCACTTGCATATTGTGTGACTTTGAACAAGTCACTTAACTGCCCAGTGCTCCCAGGTCACCCCTGAAAACAGGCACTTGTGCCTAGTGGGCCTCACCTGGTTACCAAAGACTGAAATAAAAAATAAATAAATATATGTAGAAACATAGACAATGATGGCAGAAGACAAATGGTCCATTCAGTCTGCCCACGATTCCCTATCTAACCCTGGGACCTTTCACCCATACAGGGTTCTAGCCCTCCCTATCCACCCCCCCCCATTCCCCTCCCTGCTACTGTCGCCCTGAATAATCACTATATCCTTCATTCTGACCCAGCCAGGCTTGAAACCATTAATGGTTTTAACACACACCGCCTCGGCTGGTACACTGTTCCATGGTTCCACCACCCTTTCTGTAAAATAATATTTTCTCACATGCCTCTTGAACCTCCCTCCTGTCAGTTTCCACCCATACCCTCGAGTCCTCGAACGGTTACTCATTCTAAATGATTCCCCACAGTTCACCTTGTTTATTGCTTTCAGAAACTTGAAGATCTCTATTGTAGCCCCCCCCCCCCCGTCTGGTCTCCCACGAGAACATGTTCAGTGCCTTAAGACGATCCTCATAAGATCTGCCTTGTTGGCCCTGAATCATCTCTGTTACCCTTTGCTGCACTGTCTCCAGCCTGTCCTTGTCTTTCCTGAGGTGAGGACTCCAGAACTGGGCACAGTACTTCAGGTGTGGCCTCACCAAAGATCTATTTAGAGGTAGTATTACCTCCTTCCTTCTGCTGTCAATACCCCTCCCGATACATCCCAGCATCCTTGATGCCTTACTATGAGCCTTGATGCACTGGCTTGACTGTTTGGGGGCATCACTAATAATAACTTCTATATGCTGTTCCTCAGTTGTAGTGCTAAGTCTCACCTCACCCATCCAGTACTCTGTCCTGGGGTTCTTTTTCCCCTCGGTGCACCACCTTGCACTTATTGGCATTGGATTTGAACTGCCAAACTCTAGACCACATCTCTAATATTTGCAGGCCATTCTGCAGTTCCCTGATTCCATCACCACCATCCACCCTCCCACAGAGCTTAGTGCCAGCTGCAAAGAGACACAGCCTTTCCTTGGATTCTCTTCTCCAGCGTCGCTGGTGAACATGTTGAAAAGGATCAGGCCCAAGACAGATCCCTGTGGTATCCCACTCGTGACCTCTCTCTCTTCTAATTTGAACCTGTTAACCACAATCCTCTGCTGCCTCCCCTTTAGCCAGTTACCTACCCATCTAACTATGTCCCTAGCTGCACCCAGGTCCTCCATCTTCTTCAGCAATCATCTGTGAGGCATCAAGTTGAAAGTCTTGCTGAAGCTGAAGTAGAGTAAATCCATGGTGTGGCCCATATGCGATGCCCCCATAACCCAGTCAAAGAAAACAATCACATAGTCTGACAAGACCTCCATGCCATGAACTCGTGCTGTTTACTATCCTGAAGGCCATTGCTCTCCAGGTAGTCCACAAGGGCCTCTTTGACTAGTGACTCCATCAGCTTTGCTACTACAGAGATAAGGGAAAGGGAAAATTGTTTAACCAGGAAAGGCACACTAAGCTGGAACTTGTTTCCAGGTGTGACCTGGGAGCACAAGGAAGTTAAGTGACTTGCTCAGGGTCACACAGTATGCAAGTGGGAGCTGATGGGATTCAAACCAAGGTTTCCAGGTTTGCAGCTCAGTGCCCTTAACCACTATGCTATACTGCCTTCGTCAGGTAAGACTGACAGACCTATAGTTCCCCGCTTGTTCCTTGTCCCTCCTGCCTTATGGAGTAAAACTATGTCTGTCCCCTCCAGTCTTTCAGAACTACCCTCCGTTTGTAATGAGCTATTGAATAGTCCTACTAGGTGTTCAGCCAGTTCCACTGCCAGTTCCCTGAGCACCCTCGGATGCATCCCATCTGGTCGCACCAGGGTCTCATCTATCTTTTGGAATGTTAGTCCTTTCTGGACCCTTGTGCATGTAAATACTGGCTGCCTCATCTCGGGGACCCCCTTTGTGGCCACACTGATGTCACTCTCTGGCAAGGACCCGCTGTCTTCCCTTGTGAAGACAAAGCAAAAATAATCATTAACGATGGCAGCCTTTTGCACATCCTCCTCAATCACCCTACCAACCTCAGGTAGCCTAACAATGCCCCCTCCTTTCCTCCCTAATATACCAGAAGAATTGCTTTTCTTCTTTCTCTCCTTTCTTAACCCTCTCCAAAATACACTGTTTTGTGTCTGCTTTTGCCTCCCTAACTGCCCTCTTTGCCTCCTAATTTCTCAGTAGGTACGCTCCCCAGTCTTCCTCCCCCCTGCTTTTCTTTGTACCTGGTGAAGGCCTTTTTTTTGGGTCCTCTCTGCTTCTCTGACAATTATCAAGAACCATAATGGCCTCTTGTGCTTTCTGTTCTCATGTATAACTCAGATACCTCGAGAAGGGCCCCCTTTATTGTCCCCCCATCTCACTTCCACACCACCTATACTGTCTACTCTGACTAAGCTTGTCCTGGCCAACTCCCTCAACCTGTTGAAGTCCACCCTTCTGAAATCGAGGACCTCAGATCTTGACTGGGGTTTTCTGGTCCCTAGGGCCAGTTCGAACCAGAGTTGAGGTTGTTGTTCCTTAGTGGCTCCCCTACTCACACTGCTCTTACCACCACTGAGTTGGTGAGCACCACATTGAGAAAGGCAGCCTGCATGGTGGTTTTCTTAACTAGCTGCACCAGTAGGCAGTCCTGGAATGTCTCCAGCAAGGCCTGACTTCTGATACTCCTGGCTGCTGGAACTTCCCATCCAATATCTGGCAGGTTCAGATCACCCACTTCCACTACTTCCCCATTTTCCACTCCCCTTTCTATTTCTTTCCTGAGCTCACTGTTCCTCTCTTCCCTATGCCCTGGGGGTCTATAGATTACCTCCAATCATAGTTTCTTGCCTGAGGCCACTGTGAGCTGCACCCACAGTGACTCTGTCTCCCCATTATTGCCCCTGATGCACCCACCTTCCACAACCTCAGTACCATCCCTGACGTAAGTTCAAGTTCAAGTTTATTGGCAGGAAACCGCCATTGAGCATGCTTATTTACAAGGAGGTCCTGTTAGGACAACGTAATACAACAACAGACAATACACAATCTTGGGATACAATACAGTTGCATAATTTGCATACAAGATAGTTACTGCAACAGACAAAGGACAACACAACATTGGGATGCAAATCAGTTGCAGTAGAAAGACAGCCAACGTTGGTTACAATACGTTACATAAGGAGTCATACAATATGTGCCAGATGAACAACACAGGAAAGACTAGTCCAGACAATGAAGAGGGCAGTGGGAGGGGAGAGGATAACTGAAGACAAGTGCTTATTGTTCTAACTTTGTTACAGCTGCGGAGTGCTAACCCTTATACAGTAGCAGTGGCAGGTTTCCGTAACTACCCTATTGAACAGGGATTTCAACAAGTTCAGCGATACTAGCTCAGGGTGCTTGAGTGAAGCTTGCATTTTATTCTAGGTAAACAATACAGCGTGGCTGATGGCAGCTCTGCCATAGTGGGTATGGGATTTGGGGACATCTAGCAGGATGTAGACGCGTTTCCTAAAGGTGTAGTGGCTGTGCGATTGGTGAAAGAGGGACGTAATGTATGGAGGGGGTTTGTTTGATAGAACTTTGTGAGCCCAGGTGCTAGTGTGAAGCAACCTTCTTGTGGCGAGGGATGACCATCCCAGTGTTAAGTAGCGGACACAGTGGTGTGTTCTGAAGGGTACGTTGGTTATAAAGCGTAAAGCGCAGTGGAAGAGGATGTCTAATCTGTGAAGGTTGATTGTCATGCTACCAGATGAAGGTCTTTTTTGGGGGGTCCTCACTGCTTCCCTGATCATCACCTCCCCCTCTACCTTTTCCTCTGTCTCCCCTGAACACTGTGTTCCCAGGGACTGCCGAGTCTGCCCAAGAACCTGCCTGGGGAATAGCACCAGGTAGATTCTTGGGCAGACTAGATGGACCTTGCAGTCCCCTTCTGCTCTCACTTTCTATGTTTCTATGTCCCTGTCATTATTTTCTGAGGCCCATGTTTCTGTGATGGCCAAAAAGCCCATTTGTAAAAGTTTTCTAAAATTTGTAGGGGCCTGGCACTGCTGCCCCCATGTGTGCCTACACTTCGAATAGCTAACAGAACCTTAATTGCTGCTGTGTTTTTTTACCTTTCTCTCCAAATATAACCCCTTGGGCTTCCCCCCGTTAACAACTGAGGTTCACTATGGCTACGCCAGTCCTCCAGCTGGGGTGATGCTGACTTCACAGCTTATGCCACTGCTGCTCTTTAGTCAGCTGGCTGGGGGGTTGCAAGTGTTGGGCAGCCCTTTCTTCCCACCTCCCCAGGAGCCAAGCTCACAGCCAACCTCAGTACTGGATTGTAGGATTCACGTGTGAGCCACAACCTCTCAAGCAGCAGCACATGACAGGCTGTTTTGTGAACCTCTGGGCTGGTTTTGCTTGCAATGTAAACTCATATCCTTGTCAGCCTTGTCACTGTCACTTGTACAAAGTTGTTATTACTGACAGCAGTAGTCATGCATGGTCTGTCATTTTGCATTGTGTGTAACTTGTAATGTTTTGCTGACAGTCCCTGGAGGAGTCTGGGACACCCATTATGTTGTATTTCATGGGGTAATCACAGTGCACAGAACCAGTGGCAGTGCATGTTACAGTGAAAATTTTGACCTATACCTTTTTATTCTCAGATTGAACCTTATCTCCTGTCTTGTATGATACCTTTTCTTCTCCAGTTTGAGTTTGCATAAGTCCTTTTTTTTTCACAATCTGAAATGGTAAATGTCTAGAAATGGAAATTTACCATATGGAGAAAATTGCCTAAATCCTTCAAAAGCAGCTGGA